>CM057392.1:34040714-36540714 GCA_030015415.1 Cynopterus sphinx | reverse complement strand
CAGTAAGAAGTGGTTGAGTTCTGGATATCTGAGGCTAGAGCCAACAGGACTTGTTGCTTATTCGATATGGGTACAAGGAAAAAAAAAGAACTGAGAGATGACATCAAAAATTTTGGCTTGTGCAACTTGAAGGATGCAGATGCCACTTGGTAGAGTTGAGGTAGAATACAGGAAGATAAGAGGGGAGGTCAGGAGTTTTCCTTTCTTCGGACACGTTAAATTTGATATGCCTACTAGACATCCAAACTGAAATCTTAAATAGGTTATTTAATGGAGTTTAGGGGACCAGTTCAAGTTGGTTATAAATTTGGGAGTTATCAGCATATAGATGGCATTTAAATCCATAAGATAGGATGAAATTTCAAAGGAAGTGAGTATAGAAGAAAGAACTGAGCCCTAGGACACTCTTAACATTTATCAGTGTGGGAGTTGAGGAATTAACGAAAGAGACAGAACAGGTGCTGAGGAGGAAAATAGAGTGCAACGTCCTGGCAATCAGGTAGCGGGGAAAACAGCATATCAAGGAGGAAATGATTAAATGAAGCCAAGTGATGAGATGTTCTGAGAGAGGGAGCAACCTTCTCTGTCAAATGTAGCTCATTGGTCAAGTAAGATGAGGAATAAAAATTGACCACTGGAATCAGCAATGCCAGATTATTGAAGATCTTGACAAGTTATGGCGGAATGGAAAGGAGGGGACAAAATCTGAATTATTAGGTTCAGGAGTGAAAGAGAAGAGAGAAACAAATGGAGGCAGGAGTGAAGACAACTCTAAAAAAATTTTTTTTTGTAATGTTGAACAGAGAAATGAGAGAATAGATGAAAAGAGGATATGAAGTCAAGAAGGCAAGAAATTACAGCATATATATAAGCTGAAGAGAATGCTCTTATAGAGAAGGCAATTTTGATGAAACAAAATGAGTACATTTGGCATCAGTGAATAATAACCACAGAGTTCATGGTTTCAATGCAGAACTTAATCCAAATTTTTACTGCTAAATAATTTATACCTGAAAAAAACACAGTTGTTGCTGCGAGCAGTGCATATTCAGTAGTATTAATATTGAGCTCACTCATTCTTCTGTAGAAGTAAAACAGTGTGCTAATAAATTCTTCATAGATACCTAAAAAATTAATATCAGATGTATTTTAATCAGAACATAGTGCAGAATCAAATGTCATTATCTTTCTCAAAGAAGTATAAGAAAATGAAACATTATATCTGACCAATTTTTTCTAATTAATATTTTGTAGATATATTACCTGTCAGTATAGTGGGACAGTCTTCATTGCAAAATGTTTCCATAGAATAAATGACACTTCTATCACCACTTTGATTGTGACAATTCAGTGAATGATCTGAATGATTTAATATTCTCACAGTACCTAAAGGGAAAAATATAAATTCTTATTTTTTTAATCTTTACACAGATAACAAATTCAGTCTCTCTAATCTCTGTTAAGTCATGAAACATTCTGAATAAAAGGTAGCTTTATCATTTTTATTACTGAAATATGAAGCTAAATCATTAGTTCACATTTTGTGTACAGATTATAGAAGATCCTCCAAAGATCTGTTTTCTGTGATGCTATATAATAAAGAATGGCTTTCTTTACCAGAAAAGTAAAAGCTAGACCAATGTTGGAAAACTGTAAACAGCTATTATAAAGTACTTATTCCTATATTAACTAGTAAAATTAAGATATAAGAAAAAGTAGCTCAATGTTATATAATTTATTGCTAAATTTAATAATAATTATTATCATTAAGATTGAGTTAATTGGCCTTTTTTTACTTTCAGAAGCTGATGAAAACCATTCCTTCTGACTGTAAAGTTGGGCCGCATGAAGGAACATCACTTCAAGTTTTGATCCCTTCCGTAACGCGGTCTTATCCTCACTGGTCAGATTTTCAAATCCTTTAAGAAAAGATCACATAATTGATTCCACGTGGCAATATTTTGAGACACTTTCATCAGAACTGAATAATAATATTTTCCTATGGCAAGAGCAAATTGAACATAGGTTAGCCTTGAAGAATGTATTTTTACAGTGAATAGATACCTAAATTTTAGGCAACAGTGGCTTGAATTTTTTCATATTGTATAGGGAATTTTGTTTTGTTAATGTTTCATCTAAAAAGCAAAAATAATTTATTTCCAAAAAGTAAAAATAAAACAAAACATACATCCAAGCATATGTATTATCTTAAATGTCTTTTAACTCACTTTAATAGCATTTTTAAATATTTGTACTTTTACCCACCTGATTGATTAAAGCAGATGAAATAAACATGTTTTTTGCATTAGAAGCAGTTTGGGTGGGAAAATAGAGGTTTCTGTATTCCTAAATGTCCTCTTCCATTAAAACAAGGAACTTTTTAAAAATTGTTAAATTTTTTTCTAAAGGTAAAGTGATTACCTGGGAGTCCCTTGGTAAAATCCATTAACCCCTGTATGTGTAGGACTACTGTCTCTGAGAGTCGCAAAAAGCTCAGTTCAGGATTTGCATATTCCTGCAGCTAGCCAACAAAAAGAAACAAGACTAATAAAATTTTTATTTTTTTTAAATAACTTTAAATTTTAAACTTTTGTCTTTATACTTTTATTTTCTAACATAATTAATTACAAATTATTTTTTTGCCAATAATGTACACATACAAATTTCTTTGTTTCTTCTAAAGGAATTTTATATTTCTGATGAGCAGCCACAATGTTGTTAATGAGCCGATGTTCATCTCGAGTTAGCTCCACGCTCTCCTGAGTCTGTAAGGAAACATAGAGTAAACACTATAATGCACACTTATTAAACGAGATCTCAATTAAAGAAAGAAGAAATCTTGTAAGAAGAATCTTACCACTTTTCCAGATCTAGTGGTGGATATGAGCTTGTTATCTCCTCCTTCCTCTTCCACTTTGATGTTAGAGTGAAAGCTATTCTTCTGCTTGAAGTTCTTTCGAAGTCTCTTTGATTTGCATTGGATTTCTGTGAGCAAACCTGTGATATTACAACATTCATATAAAATGTTTTAGGTGCAGCAAAGAACGTTATAGAATTTGATGAAAATTGTCTTAAACACATGTGCGATCATAGACTTTTTACAAAGAGCCTTCTTCGGCAAGCATGGCACAGCAATTAAATTTACTGCATTACTTTCTCCTTTTTCTTGCACAATACTTGTCTGCTTAAAAGTACATAGTCAGCCTAGACATAAATAAAATATTAACTTTGCATCTCTAAATTATAAATTTAGACCTTTTTATACTAGAGGAATTTCCATATTAATTATGTCTTGGAAGCAACATAGAAGGTCAATTGGTAAAGCAGTTGAACTACTTTATCTATGGGCTTTCACCTTGATTGGCCAAGAGAATATCTTGTGCGTTTTTTTTTAATGAGCCGAGTCTTACAAGATGATGGTATTTTATTATAGTAGCCTTAGCAGACTAAGACAGGGATCAAGCAAAGGAATCTTTCTGGTTGAACTGGATAACCTTAAGATCTACCCCAACCTGGGAATTTTACGTAATAGGAATTTATTTGGTGAAGAACTTTAACTAAAGAGTTGGATTTCATTATAATTAGGAGTATAATATAAACAGGATATTGCATTGGTGTTTATTGAATGAGTATAATTTAATATAAATTGAAGATTATTATTATGAAGTTAAAGGCAGATTGAACTAAAAAGAAATACTGGAGAAATGGCCATGAAACTAATATAATAGTATAAGTGTAAGAGAAGAGTATGCACAAGTCTAGATTAGACACAAAAAGAAAACATTAATAGTACTCTAATAAAAATGAATTCCAAAGTTACCATGAAATTTTGAGCCCTGGGGAATAAGAGGAATTGAGGAAATAACGCTGAAATCTTAGTACCATTACTTGAGAATCAAATGACATCATGTAATTTATTAAGCTAAAAACACAGTAAACAGAAAAAAAAACTCAAAAAACAGGTATTCTTCATGTTGAGTTGGGTTTTTACACCTATGTGTGTCAATTCTTAGTAAGCTCTGCATACCTAGGTAACATGTAAGCCTCTAAAGATACAAGACTGAAGAAGGGGAACTACTCATTTAAAATTCTGCTCTTATATGAAAATAAAAAGATTTCCAATTAAGAAGAAAACATGATTATTATCAAAATTAGAGCAATATAGTATAGAACAGAGTTTATGGAAATAATTACCTAGTTTGGTAACTGACTACCCTAATTTAGCAGTTGCTGGAGAAATAGCTTAAATCCAGACAAATATGTCTTCAAAATGACAACTTGAAAAGTATATTAAGTTCTCAGTAAGTTAAGAAAAACTAAAATCACCCTAAAAAGAAAAATGACACTTACATTCTGCCAACATTCCTACTGCCTTACACTTTTTCAGTCTGCACTCTTGACATTTTCTACGCATATACATGTCCATTTCACAGTGACCACCATTCTTGCAACTATAAACTGCATTTTTGGTGATGCTACGTCGAAAAAAACCTGACAACAAAAAAAATTTTTAATTTATTATTAGATATTTTTAGTCACTTGCTTTTATTAATATATACCTTCAAACAGAGCTAAGTATATTAAATTATTTCAAGTTAACTATATTATTTCAATGTTTTTTTCCCTCGATAAGATTTGGTTTAATATACATTTTTCTAGATAATTATCTTAATCCACTCCTATTTGATATGTTCTATTTCAATAACCACACCTGGAAATTAAGCTTCATCGCATTAAGACAATTCTCTTATATCACTTAAAAGTATGTTTATTTAAAACTATGTTATACAGAATATTAAGTTTCCATGAAGCATCTCTCAAGGTTCTCTTGAAAGAATGTGTGTTTATGTAAAATAAACTGTAAGGAAAACATTTCTTTTTCTCTTCTCACATTTCTGCCTCAATCCATAAAGAAATAGATATTCTTCTAAACCAATTCCTTTGTCTTTCTCCCTTTTTTAGCACTTCCCCAGATGAGAAAGTATGTCTAGCTTATTTGATCTGAAATGTCAAATGAGCCATGTGTGTGTACACTGGAGAGGTAGGGATTTTCTACATTTTCTCTTTCATTTCCTAAATCCATGCATAGCAGTTTCTTTTCCCATTTCCTCTTTCATTTTCCATTCCTATGTGATAGTTCTTGCTATCTTCCTCTTCTTTCATTCCAACCAGTGAAGTTGATAAGCTTAGTCAATGCCCTTCTTAGAGGCCTAACAAATGTTCTTTTTCTGTAGACACATTTGAAAGTGGGAGTTTCATGACTTACATTAAACAAAGTATAAAGCACAACTTAGGTTTCCAGAACTATGCCTCATTCTTCAACCTAGTTTTAACAGCAATACCCTGCATTTTAAGACTAAGAAAATACTGACCCAGCTTCTGTTCATAAAGCTGATACTCTATTTCCCTTGATCTTCACTTAGCCTTCCTTTGTGAGGGATGAGTTGAGATTCTGACAGTAAAACGTTACCCTGAACTTCTAACACATGTTTACCTAGTGCTGTATTTGGCTTAATCATTTCCAAGTTCTGTACCCACAATTGCATTTGTGAATAAAAGCAATTCAGAAGTGTTTCAAAAGCTCAAAACGTCATCAAGGCCTATTTCACTCTTTGAAATGCCATTGTCAGTGATAATCTTCACCTGCAGACCTCCCATTTGTATTCAAAACAAATCCCCCACCAAAAAAAAAAGACAGAATCTTACAAGTCTTTTAATTCAAATTCTCTCCTTATGCTTGAATTATATCAACCACATGAAAAGATACAATAGTTAACTCTCAGAACTTTTTAAAAGTCATTTTCTATTTCAACATCAAATTCATCTAGGAACATAGAAACTTGCCATATGAATCTATTGAATTTTATATTTAAATGTAAGTCTTCTTCAAAAATGAAAACCAAATCAAAACTTTATTACATTTGATTTTCATGTCTTTGACCCTATAGATTGATCACCTTTAAGCATGCCAGTGACTTTCCCTGCTTTTTCACAGTGTAAAAAGTAAGGGTACATGGCCTAAATTTCTTGACTCTTCATTGAGCAGTTTTGTTTTAACTTTATCCTTACCTTTACAACCTTCACAAGTAAGTGCATTGTAATGGTATCCTGACGCTTTATCTCCACAAACTACACAGAGTTCTTCCTGTCCCTTAATTCGCATAGAAGAATGAGGTAGTCTAGACCTCTTTGTTCCAGGGTATCCATCTCCGGCATTGTGGGCAACCACATAAGTGGATTTACTTAATTCACAGGGACCAAGTCGACACTCTCCACCATTGAACTGTGTATCCAAGCTATACGTGTTGACATGACTTTGTAAAGATGGGGACTGTAGAGCCTCAGGAAACTGGACAGTAGAATACTGGCAATAAGGTGATTCTTGAAAATCAGTGTCGTGCAGCTGATAATTGATTTGTTCTGGCAAAATATCTAGATTTTTTAATATAAAAAATGATAAAAAGTCAAAGTTTCATACTGTTTTAAAATTTCCAAGACTTTTATGCTCAACAAAATGTTTTAGTTCAACATTTCCGCTAAATTCCAGGGACTTTACTGTCTAGTGTGAGAGGCAGACAGTAAACTGAATTGCAATGCCTGATAAAGTGAAGGGTAATAATTCCTGATGGCTTACATACCAATCTAGTCTCCCTCCTTAAGTAGAAATAAATATTTCCCAGTTTGGAATGAAAGGTCATTTTCCCCATCTTTTGCATTTCCCTTGTTGTGGATACAACTGTTTTCAGTTCAATCAGATCAGTAAAGAGGTGAATTAATAAATTATCTCACCCACCCACTCCCCCAAGAAATAACAGTTAACAACAGTTATCTGGTGTTAAAGAGATAAACCACAGATGCAAAATGGATTCACTTGTGCCAACAATACCAAACCTAGACTTAACACCTGACCTTCCTTAAGATTGTATTCTTAGTCTTCAATTTTCTGGTCAGTACCAGTGTGATGGTCTGTCACATGGGCCCAAGGCTCCCACTCCCCTGCCAAAGGAAGCTGAGGTAATCTGCCTGGTGAGACGTCCACCTTCCCCTAAGTAACAACCTTTCTTTTCTTTTGCTAGTAACTTTCTTGTTCAACCTAGTTTCTGCCTAAAAAAAGCCTTCCTTATTATACAGCTTCTCAAAGCACCTTTCTACTTGCCAGGTGGAATGATGTTCGATTCATGAATCGCTTCATTAATTATATTAATTGTTGTCCTTTAAAAGCGGCTATTTCAAGCAGAAAAAAAAAAAAGTTTGTTTGAACTCCCCATTTAATATACTTTAACACCCTCCTCTGCCATTTGTAGACCTGACTTAAATTACTAGCTTCTTTTCTGTTTTGTTGTCTAGCAATTCTAACTAGCAATTTTCCGGGGATAAATTCACCTACTTACAGTATTACTGTAAGGATGAAATTAAATATGGTATGCAAAAGCATGTATGAAATATAAAATGGTACTTAAAATATTATTATTATTATCAGAAGCTCCCAAACACCAACTTACTTTCTGCTTTCAGAGGATTACTAAATCTAAATACAGAAAATTGGCTCCAAAAAAAACTCAGGCCTATTTAGTTGCTTTATGTATGTAACTAGTAATATTCATACTTTTTGTGGTGTTAAAATGCTGAATCACCAGGTGATGTGACTTACTCTTATCCTCAAAATCCTACCACCAAGCTTGTTAAACAATATAATCTTTTTTAATTCACATAAATCATTTGTAATCTTAGAGCATCCAGTCCAATGCAAAGTGTTGAATAAATACCAATGACAACCTGATATAAGAAAGTTTATAAGTAAAAACAATGTAACCTTTTTTAAAAAGAAGAAAGCCCTTCTTAAATAATTATTAAAAGACTGCAGAATATTTGCTGATGTTCCATTGGCACAGAAATCAGATTTCAAACTGCAAAAATAAACTACATTTAAAACTAAAATTATATTATAGCCTTAGTCTTATTGGAGAAAATTTCTATTCTGTCCTGCATCAGTTTTCTATTTATTTCCCTGTGATAAAAATCTCATATTAAAATTAAAATTTCAAGTATATTAAATAGCTCAATCTACATTTACAAAGTTGCTAGCCCTCTAAAATAACTTCAATTTATATGTTACTTCTATTTTTAAAAAATTTAATACAATTTTAGACTATCATGTTTTTCCTTCTTTACATTTGATTCTGGCTTACAACATTTTAGTATTGCTATTTTAAAAATTTATTAAACTCACTTGTAGGCAATAATTTAAAGTCTTTAGTTCATTTGTTAATTTTTTAAAAAAAACTCTGTAATTAACCATAATTCCCACCAAAAAAAAAGTTTAAATTAAATTTAATTAAAGCTACTTCACATGCAATTTAGTAAATATAGTTCAGAGCAATTATTCAATGTACTCAAAATTTTAAATTAAATAATGATTTATTAACTATTATGTTATAGTTTTTCATTACCATAGTACTGCACCGGTTCAGCAAGACAGTACCCATCAGATTGAGTGACATAAGTATTTGCCATTCTCTAGTCCAATTCTTACTTCTTCATTAGTGAATGCTAAAATAGAACCTGAAGGAAACAAAAATTTTGTAGATTATTTGAAAGTATGATTTTCAAATCAGTATTATTTTATAAAAGTAAAATACTACTTTTGAAAAATAAAGAAGTTAACAGAATTTTTACATATTTATACTTTAACTGAGAAGATGTTGATTTTCCATATCTCTCCACAACCAATTATTTAATTCTGCCAATTTCTTATTGCTCAGCTCTTTATGGAATAAATCTTGGTGATAACCATTGCAGCACCTGAAAATTTACTAGGTTTTGGAGATAGGCTTCATACACTACTTTTAGATTTGTTTATGGAGCATTTATTAAATCTACCTGAACCTTAGTTTCTTTGTTTGTATAAGAGAATAATAACTCTGCTAGAAAAGTTGTTGGAAGAGTTGAATTTATGTAAAATCTAGCAGTTCTTGACTGAATAACTGATTCCTGTAACCTTTATTCTAATAGTTTTAAGATCTCAATGTTCTAAATTTAGATAGGAAGAAAAATTAGACTTTTTCAAGAAGAAAATTAAATAGTAGAAAAAGAATAGCTCTCATAGCACTTTTTTAAAATCTTCTAAGTCCTTTGTAAATATCTTTCATAGATCTGTGATATCCTAAACATTATTAAAACAGTAATTTCAGGTCTTCTTGATTAATGAAATAGTTTATTGATTACCGAAAAAGTGTTTTATTTTTTAGTAGTAATGCCTAAAAATCTTAAGCTGTCATGAGAAAAAAATTATTCAAAATCTAAGATTATCCCTTATGGGAAAAACTATTTCTGTTATTTCCTGGGAAGAAACTCCAAAAATGATGCATCTTGGAACAGACTTAAACAGGAAATCACAGTTTAAGAAATTGAAAGTTATTAGAAGAAAATAAAGGTCACTCTAGAGGCTATCATATTTTATATCTTTATCCTATTAGAAAATAAAGACTGTTTTCACTTTTGAAAAAAGAAGAAAATGGGTTTTAAATCATGCCAAAAAATATGCATGACAAACTTCTGATATATCTTCTGAAATTATATTGAAAATCTTTTATCATTCATGTGATAAGTTCATGGCTAAGGTTTCTATATCCATGAAGGTGATTCACATAGTAATATCTCTGAAATTTGTCTCCTTTATCATCTCATAGGATCTAGGTTATTTGAAAAGCCCTTGAATCTCCCATCCTTCTAACCTTATAGCACCAGTCATATAGGATGAATCTTGGCTGGAACAGATGAAGAAAAAGCAGTACCCTCAAATAAGTGCAATTTCAATATGAAGTTTTCCTTGAAAAATGAGGACTAAAATCAATAGAATCAGTCAGTATATACTCCTGTTTTTCCTATATTACAACAGGAATTGGCTTTAAATTTAAAACGAATTGTGAATGTTATCAGTTTGATTTGTACAACTCTTTAGTTCTTTCCAAACTTGCCTTTTAAATCTCAATTAGATTCTAGAAAATTATGAATTGTTGTGAAAACTTGAAGTTTTACTCCTCTGTCTATTAAAGTTGCTGCATTTACCATTAAGCTTCATATAATATTAACTATCTAAAGAAAATTGAAAATTAAAAGGTATTTGGTACTACTTAGATATAGACTTTGCTGAGGGAGAGTTCATCTGAGAAATAATATAGAACAAACCAGAAGTAGCAGATTAAAACAAAATTGGTTAATATCCTGACAAACACACACAAAAGTATCTTATAATAGGGTTCATATCATAAATAACAATGTTCTAAGAGCATTTCCTTCTACTTCTGATAAATAAATGCCTAAAAATATTTCTAAAGCAGACCTGGTTTTATGAATTTATGGACTAGTTATATTCCAGTGTATATATGGGACACATACATAAAGAAGCCTCTGATAAAAACTATGCCTTTTAAAATATGAAATAATTATCTCTTTGATATGCTCAGAGTAATATTTGCATTAGTTTCTACATAAAATTTTTCACTAATTAAATTTTTCTTGAGACTTTTAAATATTTAATAGAAGTATTACAGTACTTCTATCCATAGCAAAAGTACCCATAGCAAAAAAAACTTTGAGATATGAAGTATTTATAAAATTAGTTTGAAAACATTTAAGTAAATTATTAATAACAGTCACTCCCCATTCCCTTCTCTATCACCTACCCCTAATACCTGGCAACTGCTAATCAACTTTCTGTTTCTATTGATTTGCCTATCCTTGATTTTTACATAAATGGAATCATACAACTCCATAAATAGTTTTAAATAAAAAAATATTCTATTTCTTTTATGTCAATAATTTTCACAGTTTAATAAGGGTAGATAAAATAAATATTTTAAAAAATCATGACTATAAAATTAATATTTTACATACTTCAGTATGTAGAAATATATTTTGTGTCTATTTCCATAATCCAGAATAATTTTCATATTTATATCACCTTTTTCAATATAAGTACAATTCTCAGACTACGCCTTTATCAGAATATATTTCAAGTTACTTTGAATTTATAATATAACCTATTGTTTCAAAAAAACAAAATATACTTTATCAATAAGTTCTTGATTTAAAAACAAGTTGTTTTTAAAATATAACAATAAACATCATTGTGAAGTGACTTATTACATCTAATGTCAAGTCCAACTACAGTCTAAAATTACCTTGTCATTCTTTAGAAGAGAACCAAATTACTGTATAATTTAGTTAATTAAGTTTCTTATTTTCAAGGAGAAAACGCTTTTTTATAGTTTGACTATTACAGTAACACCAATTGGCTTATTATTCACTTTGCACAAATTAAATTAATGATAGTGGAAACTACAAATCTCAAAAATACTCTTTTTATTAACATCTCAGTTTAATTATAGTTTAAAGTAAATAATTTAAAATGCATTGCCAATGATATTAGCATTTCTGTTTAATTTAGACAGCATAAAATTATTGAATTATTTTAGAGAAGACAAAATACTCACAGTTAAAAATTACTGGAGTGTCCTTTTCCTCACAGAATGAATTTTGATAGATTCAGCAATGATTTCAACTTTCCGGCTGGAGCAAACTGGGCCACTTCCTTGTTTATCAAGGAGTGGAGGGGGGCACTCTGCATAGACTCAGGCTCCAGACACTATGCAGAGCAATGCTTCAGCTCTATCTCAGAGACAAACTTCCCACAGAATCCGTTCTCTTGGGTCAAAAGAAGGGCAGTTACAAGCTGACATAAATCAAATCATAATCAAATCATTAAGCATAGATGCCTTTGGGGTTTCAGGTCATCCCCTCCCAGAGTTGTTCACTGTTTACTTAATAAATATTTTGTTTTCTTAATTGAATTTGACATCATCCCATTTTGGTTCCAAAACATTGGATCTCAACAAACTATTAAGTAATATATACAGGAAGGAAAAATACCCTCATTAATTCAAACACCAGTAATACAGGGGCTATAACTTTGCATTACCGACTAAAAATAAAAAATAATTTGTTAAACCAATTAGAAGTGTGAATAGTAAGTCAAAGATTGGTACAATGTTAGATGTGTACAAGTCATCTAGTCCAACCCTCTCATTTTTTGGCCAAGAAAAAGTGCAACACAAATAGAAACTACTCCTGATTCAAGTTTTCATAGCTAGTTAGTAGTAGAAATAAACTCAATGAAAATCAAAGCAGTGAAGCAGGATATATAAATAACTTTACTATGATTCTTTTGAAATGTCACTTCTGTAGTCTGTTGGATACTAGGCTCATAGTTGCATTCTCTTAAGGCATTTCTAAGGAGGCAAGGTTACAAACATGTTCTACCACCCAACTGCTGTTTTCCTGGTCCCACCTCCTCTAATATGATGACTCTCTTGTTTTATCTGACTCTGGCTCTGTTCTCAGTCCTGCCCAGTTCTACTTTCAAATTAATATGGCACAGCTTCTACACATACACACCTCTACTGTCCTGGCATCTGATCTTACTCCACTTCTAGTTCTCGACTTCTCAACTCCTATATTAATACTGCTACAGGGAAGAACTCATGGTAAAATCTGCAAGTCAGGTCATGTGGTATTTTGTTTACTTTTTTGAATTATAGACCCTCTGTGTGTGAGTTTTAATCAGTGAACTCAACTTTAGCCCTTTTTTTATTAGTATACAAATATAAAGGATAATTTATAAATTAGTTTTATTAGATAATTCCCAATTTTAACCTCTACTTATAAGCAAAATTATAAGTTTCTGTATTCAAATGCACGATTCAAACTTTTTGCTAATTCATATCTTGACCACTCATACCCTCAGTCTCAGCCTGATTATATCTGAGATATTACAATTCGTTGTCAATCAGCTTTCTTGTTTAGATTTACAAAGAATAATTCATTCAGAACTTTAGAGCTATAAATTTTTACATACACTTCCCTTAATGCTTTGCTTAAAACTGATATAACTGAAAGGTAGATTGTTTCACAAGAAAAATATTTTAATTTTCATCATAACCTCTACTAAAAAAAAATGAATGATAGTACCAGGTGATATAAAAGGTTTTTCATAGTAGGACTTTGAACCAAAATTCTCCAGTTTTGGTTCTTCCATCATAGGGCTTACTAACAACCAGCACCATAGTAATTAATTCAGCTAACGAACTTCCAGACCCATCCTATAGAAGCCAATTATGTTATTTGCCTGAGGCCAATGACAAACATGGAGATGTGATTTAAATCCTAGGCAGTCTAGAGAAAATGCTCTTTCTACTACAATGCTTTCTCATTACCATATCCTGTTTATGAGAACTAAACCTGGAGACAAGAACATGTAACACCTGAAAAATCTTTATACACCCCTATTAGCCTATAATCACATTTTTGAGAATATTTGTGGTAAGACAGAAATGTCCACTTGCTTGTGTAGTAATTTAAAAGCCAGTTTCTATCCTTTACATTTATGGCTAACTTGATTTTTTGACAAGGTTGCCAATACCACTCAATAAGGAAAAGAATAATCTCTTCGACAATAAGTGCTGAGACAACTAGAGACCCTGCAAAAGTATAATGATGGACTCTTACCCCACACCATATGAAAAAATTAACTCAGAATGGCTCAATGACCTACATATATATAGGTGCTAATACCATAAAATTCTTGGAAGAAAACATAGGGTTAAATTTTTATGATCTTATATTTGGGAATGGTTTCTTAGATATGACAGCAAAAGTATGAGTAACGAAAGAAAATATAGATAAGTTGGAACTTCATAAAAATTAAACACTTGCAAACATTACCAAAAAGGTGAAAGAACATTACCAAGAAGTTGTAAAGAAAATCTGCTGAATGGGAGGAAATATTTGCACATCGTATATCTGATAATGGTCTGATATCCAGAATATATAAAGAACTCTCACAAGTCAACAACAAAAAGACAAAACATCAATTAAAAAATAGACAAAGGACTTGAACAGACATTTCTCCAAAGAGAATATATACAAATGGCCAATAAATACATTAGAAGATGCTAAACATCAACGTCCACTAGGCAAATGCAAATCGAAACCATAATGAGGTACCAGTTCAAACACCTTAGAATAGCTATAATCAAAAAAAAACAAACATAACAGAAAATAAGTGTTGGCAGCATGTAGAGAAACCGGAACCCTTCTCCATTGCTAATAGGAAGTAAAATGATTCATTGTAATGGGAAATAGGTTGGTGATTCCTCAAAAAGTTAAACATAGAATTATTATATTACCAAGCAATAAGACTCCTAAGTACATTCCAAAAAAATTGAAAACAGGTTCTCAGACAAATACATATCCATAAGAGTACTATTCACTTCAGCCAAAAGATGGAAACAGTGTAAATATCCATCAATAGATGAATGGATAAACAAATTGTGGCATAAATATATAATGAAATATTATTAAGACATGAAAAGAAATGAAGTGGATGAAACTCAAAAACACTATTAAGCAAAAGAAGGTAGACACAAAAAATCACAGATTGTATGATTCCATTTATATGAAATACCCAGAATAGGTAAATCTATAAAGACAGAATGCACATTGTGGTTGCCAGGAGTTGGGGGTGGGATGTATGGAAAGTAATAGTTCAATTGGTATGGGCTATCCTTTTGGCATGATGAAAATGTTTTGGAACTAGATAGAGGAGTAGGTGTACAACACTGTGAATGTACTAAATACCACTAAAATGTTCACTTGAAAGTGGTTAATTTTATGTAACATGAAACTCACCTCATTTTTTTTCTTAAAGAAAGCCAGTCTCTATAGATGGAGTTCATATTAAGCAACAAAAAGAATGTATCCTGAAGTTGCATTCATTTTCATTTCATGTTAAGATTAAATGAATTCCATTTTGTGTTTTGGAGCTGTTTCATTGAATTTGAAAACTAAACTAGATGTGGCTTTCCATTCCAAACAAAACAGTAAGAAATAAAATTACAAGATAGATGGTTTAATTATTTTTTTCTCAAGTGTTTTAAAACATTTTTGAGATTTTTAATAGTAAAAGGAAATCATATTTGTACAGCTGGATCATTTCTACATAATTGGCTTTTCACTCTTGATCTGTTTTTTAACTGTTTACTCCATTTTAGTAATTAACCATTATCAGCTTCATTAATAAAACAGAAACCACCTCTTCTAATCATTAATAAAACATTTGTCAAACAAAATTTAAACAAAGAATAGGATCTGGGCAAAGTAATAGCTCTTTAAAAGCTACTGCAACTAATTATAGAAAGTATTGTAGTTATTTTGTTGTTGTGTTCCATTTATTATGAAAGAATCCTGAAAACCTACAGCATTTCTCTTGGCTTAGTTATTTAAATTCTTTTATTTAAGAGTAATTATTTTAACAATATTTTTATCCATCGATGTAAAAGCAGAATTTTCTGTTGCTTATTTGTATCTATAAATTATAAAATCAGATTCCTATTAAATCAAGCCACCTTTAGAGGTATTATTTTCTACTTAATTTTTAGTTGACTGAGTGGAAAGAGGGTAGGTGACAGTTTAAGATACATTTCTTAGCTTAAGATGTATTTATGGATTGCACAAACAAAACTATGAGTTTGTGTTTCCAAAAACAAAATTAGATTTCAATATCCAATTCTAAAAGATTGTTCTTCTGGTGTTTAATGAAAATGCCACAAAGTTTTAAGTGATTTACATAAAAATATGCACCACTCTTGTAATACTTTCTCTCCAAGGCTTCATATTTTATAGAGTTGAGAATGTTACTAATTTAAAGAAGTCAAAAACTAGAATGCTGTCTGCAAATATAAAGGATAATGATGAGATGCAAGCTTTATATACATAAACGATGCTAGTGGCTGATCATCAATCGAGCATGCTATTTGAGTTTTTTTCTAGTTCACTGATGTACTTGGTTGGCTAAAGGGGTCAATCTGTAGCTGTGGAGCAGAAAAGGGCTTATAGGGTGATTCAGTCCATCATCTTTTATTCTCTACTATTCAATTAGACTCTAATCTGCAGCTATCTTCTTCACTTTTGTGTTCACGTGCCCATCACAGGGCCTCAAAGCAGTTGATCAGTATTTTGTAAATGAATGAATGAAGAATGCTACACTAACCAACTGAGCTAACCAGAGATTAAAAGTAAAGTTGTAATAAAGTAATGCCCCTGGCATTCAAGAAAATCAGAATAATTACTTAAGGACTTCATTATCTTACACCTTCTGTTTTAAATTCAAGATTGATTTATTCTCATTTTGTAGAAGGAAAACCAAGCACACTGACACTTTTTTATGAATCTACTAGTGTTTTATCTCTCTGGGCTATAATTGTTTTCATTCATGTTTATCTACCAAACCAATCATGTAGACCTTGTAAGCACAAATCATGTTCATTTTTATTTCCATGGTGTTTAATTAACTGACTTGCATATGAGGTACTTAATAAATGGTTGTTGAACCCAAAACTGATACTTTTTCTAAAATATTTTCCTCTTCATTTTTATGTTGTTTCTAGTACATTAATGTAGCATAGACCTTTCAGAATACAAATATCTATAGATAATGGCAGGAATATTTCTAACTGTTTTACCAGTGAAAATTTGCAGAGATAAATATTATTTTTTCTCCAAAGCGACAAAGGTATAGGAGTACCTATTAAGGACCTTATTTTGAAGGGAAAAATCACCTGGTTTAAATAGCCAGGTAAATCTCTTGAGTATGAATTAAAGAGCTGAATAATATCATGGAAAATTTGGTAATCACCATTTATGAGACTGACATTCTTTACCTGGAAATTTTACTGTTGGTTTTAGACTGTCACATTTTGCATAAGTGCACTTTAAAGTATAGAATTAAATACTCTAAGACTTTTTCATTATACTTTTCCCTTTCCTTAATGTTTGGCATAATATTTTAGAAATGAGCATCATTTGTACATACTCTTTTTTTGTCATTATCAGTCTGTTTTGTGTAATTGGGCACTGACAAATCAACTCTGGCTCTAATCGTAAGGAGAAAAAAATTATTCATATTTTTGATGTTGTATTTATGACTACTTGACACTTCTCTTTAATTAATGCCAGAGTTAGAATGAGTATTTTTTAAATTATCTATGTAATAGGATAATTACTTTCTTGTTTTTAACTAAATCAAGTAATCGTTAGCTGCTCTTCTGCATCCTGCCAGAATGAACATGTATCATTTTGACAAAATGCAGATGTGGTGCTAACAGTTATTAAAAGCACAAAAACATTAACTTTTTGCAACCTCATTTTTCACTTGGTACCACGTTTAAGGTTTTATCACACTATAGTTAAACACTGAAATTAAAGTGAACAACTTATCTATTCTCTTCAGCCTCAAAAGAATACATGTGATAGGAAGTAAAGGCATTAGGAAGAAGAGGTAATGTAAACAGTTGTTTTAGCGCTAACCAATATAATTCTAATCACTTATGGCTCGTGAAACTAAAGTGTCAGAGAAGGATTGTTCTGGAAACATTCACTATAATTATCATTTACTCTTCAAAATTTCAGGATTACAGAAATGATGATATCAGGACTTGATTTATTAAACATTACATGAGAACTCTAGATTGAAGAATTTCTAGATCAGAATATTTTAGATAGCAGCCCCTCTAATCACAAATTTAATTCAGTTCAATTCACAGCCATTCACAGCACACCTTAATAGGAGGTTCTCAACAAATATTAATGACTACCTCGAGCCTCTTGCCACCTGACTATGAACTAAGCACTTCACTGGCAACTAGAGGAATGCAAAGATAAAATTTAGATGGGGAGTAGGACTGAACATAAGTAACTACTCCTTAGGGTGGAATGTAGTAACTGCTATCCAAACAAAGAATTACAAGTACATAGCAAAGGAAGAAATAAATAATTAGCATAGACCACAATAAACATTTATAGAGAAAATTTATCATTTCTGCTAGCCACCTGGTAACTGAAACTTTTCATTTGTAAAATTCGCTCTCTGTGATTCTTGGTAAGGCATTGCCCAGCTTCCACTATGGAAACTGGAAATGTGCCTTTCCATCCTCCCTTACAGCTAAAGAATAGGTTCAACTGACTAGCCACCCCACCCCTATCCCCAACTCTGCGCAAGTAACAAAGGCCACACAAAATCCTCTCTGTGGTAGTGGCTACAATTGCAAATAAAGTTTTGGAACAACAGCAGCAGAGGTGTTCAAAAAGTGTCCGCCGAGCAAGCGGAAGCATCTAGTGATGAGGACAGTGGTTTTGACGTCCTCACTGGACAAGTTCTGCAACAGGATTTTGAACATCATTCTTGGTTGCACAAGCCTGAACCTGATTCTCCAGTCTTCCTAGTGATTCTGTAGGCAACCCAATGTCCTTCAAATAAATGATTTTCCGTTCAAACCAACCAGAATTTGTGTCTATAGCTACCAGCTAAGAACTTTGGTGGACATGAGACTTAATAAAAAGTAGCCAGTTTTTCTTCTGTCATATGTCCACCTGCTGACTCAGCCTAGGACGTTATGAATCACTACAAACATGGATGAAAATTTTGTGTGGACACAAGTTTTCAACACCTTGGGGTAACTAGCAAAGAGCTCAACTATTGAATTGCTTGGTAAGAGCCTATTTAGTTTGCAGCCTTTAAAGGGTATATGAATGGATAGTTGAATCTCTTTCAGTCAAGGATGTCTTCTCTGTTTTGAATTCGTGGAAGAAGTTTAGTAGCTGGTTGGTATGAATGATCTTACCATTGTTACATTTAGAAAACATTTTAGAAAGTTTGAAAACACTCTTTACTCTTATTTATCTCATAAAATGTTGTGAAGAATAAATATACTAATCAGTGAATACTTGTCACATGCCTAAAACTTAGAAAGTGCTCAATAAATATACATTATTGTTGTAATTATTATTATTATTTGAAGATATTTTTGTGCTTTTTGGTGAATATATTTGGTTTCAATTTTGTTCCTACTTTAATTCTATTTAACGAAGATATTCCATCAAGTCAAATTTACCAAAGAATATAAGTAGTATTTTTTAAAGGAAAAAAATCATTGTCTAATGATATCCCAAAATGTTTGCACTGTTTAGAAATTGCATATTACAACCCTAACCATTTATTAAAAGCATGTACAACCCTATAAGTGAAAAAGCAGAAAAGCAGGAACTCTGGCATCGGCCCAGTGGAGGAAGTCAACTGCATAATCACTACTGATCCACTGGGAGCAACACGGCTGAGGTTACGACCCTGCCAGTACTTCCCACATATACACATACAACTCACAGATAGAAAAGGAAAGAAAAAAATAAAGCAAGCCTGCTTACCTAACACAACTTTTCAATTTGTTAAAAATCGAAGGCACTGTCTTCTTAGAAATGATGGGTTATATTGTGTATAAAATTTGAAGCCTAGTGTATCTATCACTGGCTTCGCCCCCACTTGCTCTTCCAAGAATTACACTCTGTCTTCCAGCAAAATTCACACTCATATTTATAGATCTGCTAAAGGATGCATCACATGTGATAACAAATAAGACCAAAGACTATCTGGAATCTGTATTATTTTGCCTCTTCTGTCCCTCTAAAAGTAGATCTCTATTGATCACCTTCCACTGGATGATTCTGCCTCTATCGAGCACCATTGCCACCTCAGTTGGGTATCATTCTGTCCACCAGATACCATCTCTCTAAATTCACTGTCATCTTCTTCAGCCAGACATCATTACTGATTCCCAAAGGCCTCACTCTCTTCCACCTCTAATACTACAATTTGCCCTTAAGAAGCTCAACTATGCTACAGAAAATTGTAAAATTATAGAGATTATACCATCACAAACTTATAATTTCTCATTTTAGTCAGATCCCTAATACCTCTCATTTACCTTTCATGATCAGTACCTTTCTTTCTAAGGCAGATTACAACAAATGGACACACAGTCTTCCCCTCCCATAAAAAAGTGGAGTCTGTCTCTCCACCCCTTGAATGTGGGCTGGCCACATGATTTGCATTGCCAATGAGATATCATAGCATATATGAATAGCAAAGACTTGAAGAAATACTTGCACACTGGGGTTTGGAATGATCTCATAATCCAGTAGCCATTGAACAATCATGGCTAGTCTACCAGATCACCCAGTCAGCACCATCATGCCAGTGTTCTTAACCTTATGCCCTTCATTTCAATGATTATTCAGCAAAGATCTATTAAGTAACTACTATGTCCCTTCTTCTCCTTTAAATGTCCCCCTACTCTTTTGTATCTCTTTCTTGATTGGATCCTTCCTCTATAAAGCCTGTAAACATGTTCAAGACTTGTTAATAAAAAACAAAAGCAAAAAAAAAAAACGGAAACGAAACCCCTCACTTATTTCTGTATTCCCTTTTAATCTCTACTAGGATTGGTCAAGAATTGGAGTTTACTGCTTGCATTTGGATTAAAGAAAGAGATGCAAAGAGATTAGGCCTGCTAGAAAGACAATGGTTCAGACTGCCAATCATGAGAGCCCAGTCTTGTCAGAGAAAGAAAATTACACAAGAAAGAGTCTGATAGGTAGGGGTAACATTGATATATTCAGAAAGCGAAGAGCTGGAGGAGATCAAAGAGACAGTAGTGAAATAAAGGGTTGCAAGAACTAGGTAAATTAAAACAAAGCTTGCAGTCAAAGAATTAGATATTAAAACAACATTTTTGATTAACAATTTTTGGTGAATGATCAAGGGTTTGGCCATGGGTAAACAAAATAAATTGAATGTCTCTAGAACTGAGGAAGCCAAGGAAAAATAGAGCATTAGATGAACTGTCCACATGGACATAAATATCACCCAAGGTGAGAGCCATGCATGGATTAATTGAAAAGATTGTAAACCAACTCCTGAAATCTTCTATGAATAAAGGTGAAATCCCAAGGTAGAAGGTCAGCAATTGTGAGCCATAAGGAGGGATAGAAGCTTCTTCAGCTGAATGATACAAACTTAAAATAAAATAGAAGCTTTACACAGTAAGTAAGAATGATTGTCAGTATCATTGGGAAATTAGTATACCCAGTTTTGTTCTCAGTCTTAATGTGGGTGGGGCATAGAAAAATAATTACCTGCCACTAAAAGGGTAGCAACAGGTTGTGGATTTTTCATGGAGAGCTATTAGAGGAGGGGATGACTTGAGGCAGAAAGAAGATCAGATTGTTGTTTTATCAGGGTGAGAAAGGATGACGAGGTAACCTACCCAGTAATAGTGAAAATACAAGGAAGGAAATATGTCCTAAAGGTGTAAAAGAGATAGGTTACGATGGAAACAGATTAAGTGTAAAGAATTAGTAGAAAGAATAAAAGATGACTGCATAACTTCCAGGATTCTGTTTTGGGCAAATGGGTATAAGAATGTGCTCTTTACTGAAACAGGAGAAGGAACAGGTTTAGAAGCAAAGATAATGCTGTGATCCTAGACACTAAACAGTTCCTGAAACAAAGAAGTTCTCCAAAAATATTTATAAAGTAATGAATGAAAAAGAACAAAGTTTGACATAAGCTTGGCAAGGTAAACTCATAAACCGTGATAACAAGTAGCACAAAAAAATCATTGCTCTTCTGGTTAAATGTATCCTCAAGTTATTAATTGAGTTGAAATAGAAAAAATAAGCAAGCAGAAAACAATGACTTTATTTCACACCCATTAAGATGGTTATTTTAAAACCCCCAAAAATAGTAAGCGTGGAGAAAAACAAAATTAGCAAAAAATGTGAAGAAATTGGAACCATTATAAACTGTTTATGAAAATGTCAAATGGTGCTACCACTATGAAAAACACTATGATCATTCAAAAATTTTTAAATAGAATTTTAAAAATAGAATTATTATATGGCCAGGCAATTCTACTTCCATATATGCACTCAAAAGAATTGGAAGCAGGAATCAAACATATTTGTACACCCATGTTTATAGCAGCATTATCCACAGTAGCCAAAAAGAGGAAGCAACCTACGTGTCGTCCACTGATGAAAGAATAAACAAAATGTGATATATAGATGTACATATATCCAGACATATAGGTTTATAGATACATAGATACGAATAGGATGATTAAAGAAAATGGGAATATATTTTTTCAGCCTTAAAGAGAAAGGAAATTGTGATATGTGTAGGTGAACTTTAAGAAACAAGCCAATCACCAAATGATAAATACTATTTGTATAACTGTAGTCATATGAGGTGCCTAAAGCAGCCAAATTCATAAAGACAGACTGTAGAATAGTGGTTGCCAGGGGCTGGGAGGTGGACAAGCCAAGTAAGACTTTGTGTAACAGGCACAGAGTTTTAGTTTCACAAGATGAAAAGATTTCTGGAGACGGATGGTGGTGACGGTCGGGCACTGTGAATGCATTTGACACTACTGAACTGTACATTTACAAACGGTTAAGATGGTAAAATTCATAAGTATTTAACCGGAATTTTTTTTTTTAACTAAATTAAAAAAAGGATGACTGAACAACAATCCACACCAATCAAAACCCATAGGTAAATTAGAAACCCGGACCCCGCAGAACTAAACCCCAACCTGACACCAGGCTGTGGGAACCGGAAGCCAAGGGCGTGGCAAGGGCAGGCCTCGGCCCGGGGGTGGGGCCGCGGGGAGCCCGGGGTCAGAGCGGGTCACCGCGCCGGGCGCCACTGCGCAGGCGCGCGCCGCGCCCGCCGCGGCGTCGGGCCCGGAAGTTGCGTGCGTGACGCGGGGGCGGGTCCGGGCGGAGGAGGAGGAGGAGCGGGGCGCCCGGGCGGGACGGAGGGAGGGAGGGGGCCGCCATGAGCTGCACCATCGAGAAGATCCTGACCGACGCCAAGACGCTGCTGGACAGGCTGCGGGAGCACGACGCGGCGGCCGAGTCGCTGGTGGAGCAGTCGGCGGCGCTGCAGCGGCGGGTGGCCGCCATGCGCGAGGCGGGCGCCGCGCTCCCGGACCAGGTCGGCCGGGGGCAGGGTGCGGGGGTCAGGGGCCGGGGGTGCCTGCCCGGAGGGGGGTGCCTGCCCGCGGGGAACCCGGCCCGGGAGGCGGGGACGCCGCCTCGGAGCCGCGACCTCCGCCTCTCCGGGTGGCCTCGGGGGCCGACCTGTGGACGGGGCGCTCAGTCTGTCTCTGTCTGTCCAGTACCCAGAGGATGCATCCGATACCAAGGACATGTCCAAATACAAACCTCACATTCTGCTGTCCCAAGAGAACACACAGATTAGAGACTTGCAGCAGGAAAACAGAGGTTAGTCAGGCCTTGTCGTGTCGTCGCGGTTTTCTTGGTTATTATGATATTTCAGGAGTTCTTGCAAAACTGCCAGTCTGTTCACAAAAGTGCACGTGCTATAGATATTTCCAGGTCAGCACTTTCAATAAGCGTTATTCTGTGCCGACCCAGGAACGATAAAGTTTGTTACCCTTCCCTATTCAAGGTGGTCCGACCGATTTCGTATTTGTAGGCAGCTTATCGAAGAGGTATTTAATAGAGTAAATTGTTGCGTGGCTCATTTAGGCATCCCCAGATGGAGGCTTGCACAACAAAAGATCCTTGGGGATTAAAATTCAGTGTTTAAATATTAATTGAAATAACGACTGCGGTCAAGATTAAAGGTTTTTTATGTTCTTGTGCAAGGTAGAAGAGCTGAAGTTAATACCCACGGTATGTGTTCTTAGGCTTGATGAGTACATTATTGATGATCATATGGGTAGTTATTTGTATACCAGTTATACAGAGGACTTCCACATAGATCATCCCACGGTATTCTCATATCTTCATTTTCAGGTAAGCAAGTCTGGTATTTATTATTACAGTGCAGATAAGAAATAAGCTCAGAGAGGTTAAATGATTTCCTTACGAGTATTAAGCTAATAACTCACATCTGATTCCACGTCCCATGTTTCTACCTAATTATGCTGCCTCTGCCTAAAAAGTTATGTTTCACATAGACCTTAACTGTTGAGTTTTGTGGACTTAAACACTGATTTACAACTTTGGAGTCACAGTATCTCATGGAGTGCCATACAATTCCAACTGTTAAGAGTAGCTTTGAGTTCTCTCTCTCAGACGTCACTGCCAAGTTATTTTATTTTTTGATAGAGCTGTGGGTTTCCTTGGAGGAACACCAGGATGCCTTGGAACTCATCATGAGCAAGTACCGGAAACAGATGTTACAATTAATGGTTGCTAAAAAAGCTGTGGATGCTGAACCAGTCCTGAAAGCTCACCAGTCTCACTCTGCAGTAAGAAACTCTGATTCTAAATGAACTGAAGTTTTAGATTGTGTGCTTGTTTTTGAAGAGAAGTTAGCTTGCTTTCCTTTCATGTTTATCACATTCGCTGTTGATTTTGCTATAGTTGTGTAAAGCTATGAATAGAAAGAAGGGGGTGAGGGGCTGCACAGGTCCTTTTATTTAATAAGGACTAGGGTTCCTCTCTTCCTCACTAAGATCTGTGTCCAAGATGTTAATGAATGCTTAGTTCTTCCACCAAACATGCCAGTTAGTGTCAAAGGTGTTCAGTAAATACTTGATTGGTTATTATTGTACATTTCACTAAACTATACTCCTTGGTTATAAAGAGCATGAATTTATCTTTTTTTTCCTGACATAGTACCTGTTGGCACATAGCAGGCAGTCAGTAAACCTTTATTAGACTGAACTACATAGCATCTTATTCTGTCATTAAGACAGAAAAGTATGGTTTAAAAAATACAAACATGGCATAGTGTCTACACTTTGGTTGCTCATGATTTAATTTGGGAGACCCAGTAATTGCTCTGTAGAGTGCTAGTTGCCATAATACATGTCCTATATCATTTGATCTTGGATTAATAGATTGGTGCCTCACTGTTTGCTACAATGGAATTTGTGGAGTTTCATCTTAGATTCCATTGAAAACATTTTAATGACTTAATGAAAGTCTTAGGAAACAGGAATGTTTTACATGTGTGTGAATGGTTTTCATCTGGAAAATAAGCTTTATTTTCTTTAGTCTTGAGGAGAAAACTTAAACTTTGAAGGAGACAGAGTATAGCTCATTTGAAAAACTAGCTAAAAGTCTAAAGGCAGAATAATGTACCTTGTAATGTAGTGAGCTTCTTGCTAATAAAAGTATTCAAATATAAGTTAAACAGCCATTTAGAGATATTGTCTAACATCCAGTGGGTGGTTAGACTAGAATCGATCTTTTGAAAAAAATTATTTGTGAATACCACAAGATAACTTTATCATGGCTTTGCCTCTGAGGACTTAGTTTATAGTGAAACTTGTGTAACCTCTATACCACAGATTAAATGAACTTTTTAACATTATAGTGTATATGTTCTCACGAACATCATATCTGTAGGAAAGATAACATTTTCACATTTTTTGTGTTAATATCTTCACAGGAAATTGAGAGTCAGATTGACAGAATCTGTGAAATGGGAGAAGTGATGAGGAAAGCAGTTCAGGTGGATGATGACCAATTTTGTAAGATTCAGGAAAAACTAGCCCAATTAGAGGTAAGATTGTTGCTGTTTGCAGCTCACAATATTTCAGAGTTTTCATAGAGTCTGGAAGGTATGCCATTATTATCCTATCATTGCAGTGTGTTGATGTTTTCTGTATGCTCATGATTTAAAATTAAAACAACTCCTCCACACCCTTTTCAAGAAAGGAAATGCAGTCAGCAGCTACCAATGAAAATACCAACCATGTATTTACTAGAAATTGAGATATTATATCAAGAGGGTAGAAAGAATGGAACAGATTACATGTGAACTAAAATCCCTCATCTGCCATATAAAGAAGTTCAACAGATGATATCTGAAATTGATAATCAGGAAATAGCAATACGGTATATTATTTAAAATTATAGAACCAAATACCAAAGAAATAGATAAAAGTATTAAAAGTGGTTGCTTTTGGGCAACAAAGCCAAGGAACTACCATTTATAAGCCTGTAGTCTTGATTTTTTAAAAGCTATTTTCATGTAATATTTTTATTAAAATAGAAATAATTTACAAAAAATGGCCTGGGGTGTTAGTGTGCCCCTAAAATTGTTAAGAAAAAACATTATAATAGATGGTATGAATGCTACTTATTATAAGATGTTATCATGGGCCCTTTGAGAAATACCAGAGAGAAAAAGGCAGAGTCCCTGCTCAGAGCTTAGTGAAAGCAATAAGACTAATATAGCAGGTCCTTGAATTAACTTCATTTCATTCAATATACTTTCGTTGTAACCTTGATGAGATGCCATAGGAACTTAATTCTTGTTTGTATCAGTCAGCCTATGGTAAATTCGGTTTCTTTATATGTTGTTTTGCTTAAAGTCTCAGCACCTATCGATGACGTTAAGTGAGGACTTACTGTACTAGTCTGATATGAAATGGTATAATTGCTAGGAGAGAGAGAGGACATCTAAGAAGGTCAAGCAGAGTAAAAATATTACTAGGAATTTGAAAGATAGAATAAACAGTAGTAAAATTTGTGTGAACCATGAAGAGTATGATAAGTAGTGAATTCTTCCAGTGGAGAGGAATCTTGTTTTTTTCTTTGTAGTCCTAATGTGGCATAAAAAATCTGCTCAGTAAATGTTTGTTAAATGAATAAATAAGTAGTATTTTAAGAAATTCTCAGTTCTTTTGTTTCCTTAAACTTTTAAAATTAAAATAATATGCTTTCTGTTCCTGGCCCAAAGCAATGTGTTCTGATGCAGTTTGATAGTCAAAATATCTAAAATATATACTTTTCTTTTTCAGCTTGAAAATAAGGAACTTCGAGAGTTATTGTCCATCAGCAGCGAGTCACTTCAGATCAGGAAGGAAAACTCAATGGACACTGCTTCCCAAGCTATCAAATAGCTTCATCTTCTGAATGATGGCTGGAGATAGTTTATCAAGGAAGGAAGTTACTCTCTTTCTAGTCAAGTATTGTCCTGTCACTGTCTTGCCTCAGACCTGATTTAGTGTTGATTAAAGGAATCGTGTGGCAGTTTAGAACTGGCAATCAGAATTGGCTCTCCACAAGACAGTTCTTGGGTGTGTTAGTGAAAATACACACTGAATTTCACCATTCCTTTCTCTGAGAGACTACTTTTAATGTTCATTTATGGGACCTTGATTCATATAAATGGCGTTTTCAGTTCATTTTTGTTCTTTCACATCTCTGAAACTTCAAGCATTTTATTATAAGGCAACAATTTTATTTTATATAGGAGCGTACATTGCAATCATTAAAAAAATTAAAAAGAGACTAGCTTTTTAAATCTATTTGGCATATACCTGGATTATTTACCATTTGAGGAAAGTAATACAAGTTCACAGAACTAGCTTGGCAAATTATCTGATTTGTAATATCATTTACCTCCTGTGAAGTTTTAAGTCTCTCTGGTGCTAAGAGTTGGCACTTGTGGCCTTGTGTCTTTACTCTTAATTTGAGAGAACCTACTGCTAAGTCTCCAGGAAACATACTTGAAAATGAGTCAACTGTTTTTTTTTCTAGCAGTAGTATAGTCATAGTATTGTTCAAAGAATGCTGAGAAACTGTGCACACACACATACCCTCTTAGTTCAATGGCTTTTAGATATTAATAATCAACTTTCAGTTTTTTTGTCCTATTAGGAAATCTTCAACTTGGGTAGTTCACCAGGTGTGAAGAGCATATAATAGGTTTATTCACATCATCGTTCTTAGGTACTACATTGCACTAATGTAACTGCTGTTTTACAGTTAGGAATCATCTCTTACTTGGCTGTCTTTCATTACTAGTGCTAGTAGTCAGCTTTCTTATTATTTTTCACAATGAAGCAAAGTTTTATTACCTAGTGAGAATTATTACATTCATAGTGCTATGTAAATGACGAAGCAGTGTTGAGATTCAAATGCTTAGTGGTCAACTAGGCCCACTCATCAACTCATTCCCCCATCTCAGTTTACTTACATTTAAAATTTACAAGTTATTTCATGTTATACTATCAATTCAGGTTTGCCAACAAATAACTGAAATAATGAATGCTAAACCTGTCAATATTTTCCAGTAACATTAAGCACCATTCTGCATGGGAGAGACACAGTATTAAAAATCTTTTTGTTAGTGTATTGTGTGATGTAAAATTTCTTTTGCACTTCCATAAAAAATTAACAACTAAACAGAATCTAAGATATCCTAAAAGCATCTGATCCCAGTAATACTAATGGACTGCTTAATGGTAAGCTTTAATGAATAGGTATGTGTCATTTCAGAACTTGTCAAATTTCTATTCAAAATCCTGCATAGAATTTGAAAAGTGCTTCTACCCCAAGTGCTGGCATTTTTTATCTCATTTTCCAAGAGTAAACTTTTAGCCCAGCCATTTGCCTTGATGTATATGTCCTAAGTGCCACCATATGTCCCACAATTCCAAGTACCCTATACCATTCATCAGCTGCCAGTTTTTAGTGAAAATGATAAAGTAATGAAATGGCCCATTAAAATATAACATGGTATCCCCTTATCTGCCTTCCATTCCTTTGAATTTATAAAGTTCTATATATCTCAGATATCAGGATAAATCTATATGTTGACTTTTGCCCTTGAAAAATGAAAAGCTTGAAGTACGAGTCTAAAGAGCTCTCAGAACTCTACAAAATATAAATTCTAGCTGGTGTTAATGCTATGAAGATAATATGTTGTTAAATTGAAGAGGAGAAGGAATGTTTTACACTTATTTGCATGAATACTAAAGTTTCTTTTGCAGTAGGTAGAGGAATTTGGTTTACAGAATCTTAGTACACACCTATCTTTAATAAAACCTAGTTTTAAGAATATCAGCTAATTCTACTCAGTAGTAAGTCTAATTATTAGGAAATACAAAGGTTTGTTTTTTGCATGGATAGCAACCTGTCAGGCAGAGGGGTTTTCATAATATTTTGTAATAAGCACAGCGTAGTAAGCAGTATAACACTATAACTGTTTTTGAAATGGTTTTGAAGATTTCTTCATGATGATTAGAAATAAATTACATGATTACAGACCAAATTATAAAATTGAAACTAAGTTTGGAAGTATTTTGAAAAGTGCTTAAATATTTACCTCTATTGCCTTGATTTATATTAATACCTTAGGCATAATTTGATTTAAACACCGAAGGTCTATTTTAACTGTTCCTCAAAATGTGGTTCACTGACCTACTGAAATAGAAATCTGGAAATGAGATCCAGCAATTTGTATTTTATAAATGATCTCAGAAAACTTCTAAGGACACTAGTTTGAAAACGTCTAGTATATATGCCAGGCACTTCATTTATAGTTAAAAATAGAAAAAGGGGGCATGGGCATTGACACTGTTTTCAAAGAAAAATCTAGTAAATAGAACAAATACACATAAAATTATGATGCAGTGTAATAAATGCAATATAAAGATGTAGAATACAGAAGTGGGAATGGGACTAAGCATGAGACAAAACGGGAAGGAGAAGTAGAAAGCTTGATGCTTTCTAGTCATTGTGTAATAACTATTTCAGCTCTACGTTCTATAGATATTCCGAGGTAAGTTTATGTTATTTATCAAAACTGGAACTAAGATTAAAGGTCATTTGGACTCAAAAATAATCACTGTTACAATCCCATTAAATGACAATTAGTGTTCAGAGTTCAAATTGTTTGATTAACAAAACCCATTTTTATTAATAGCACAAAAGAAACATTACAGTCACATGTTAGAAAATGTGAATTCAATAAGTGGAGTCCTAATGAGGCATGTGTGCATACAGCTGAAAGAAACTGCTTAATCAGTGGTCCTTATTGCATATGGAAAGGATAGTTCAGTCTTTCGACTTTGCCTCCTTAGCATGTTTTTTCACCCTTCATGCTATTTTCCTGTGGTTGCAAGAAGGTTGCTGCTGTGCCAGATGTCATGCTGAAAGCAGGGAAAAAATGGAACATGGCCTGCATCAACTATATGCAACCTCATAGGAGGAAAAAGCAAAGCTTTCTCAGAAATTTCACAGGTACTCCCTCATCTCATTTGCCTAACTTGTTAAATGATCACTTTTAGTTGCAAAGGAGGCTGTGTACCTATATAGGTCGCCCAAACAAAATCAGTATTCTATTAGCAAAAAGGAGAGTATTCAGAAAGCAACAATATCTGACATGAGTCCTCTTACACTGCATAGTTTGTAACAAGTGTGAGCATTAGCTGGAGTGTGTTGATATTGAGTAGCCGATGGAATGGGCTGTGGCAGACATCTGTCATTTCTTCTTTGGCTGCCCAGTATCCTAACTCGTGAGTTGAGGAAATCCCTCTTAAAAAATTTGAAAGTGTCAGATACACATTTTCCCAACCTCTTGCAGCTAGGAAAGCTATATCTGCCTTAAACTTTAAAGTTAGTGATAGAAGCAGAGAACTATGCAGAATTTTCTGAGTAAAAGCAGTGACCTACAACACTGGCTACAACATCCATCTCCATAGAAGAGCCTCAGAAGTGGCTTTAGTGAAAACATTCAGTGCCCAGTGTCAGTAAAATCAGTGGTGTAAACTGCAATGTCTTTTCCAATAGGGAACACGGGATCTTCACTGAAGCAGGTATCTAAAGTGTTTAGAGGCCGTGTAGCCTCTAATTCCAGTTTTCTGTCTGTCCTAGAGATCCTGAGGATTACTTATTAGCCTTTTAATAAAACTTAAAATTAACCTGAATTGCTAACAATTAAGAACCCTGACTGATAAGCACAGTTTAAAAAACAACCATGCAAATATAAATTTTATCAACACTGTATAACTATGCACTTATATTTTAATACAATATTTGGCACTTAAAAGAAGTGTAACATGCAAATAAGTTATCAAGCACAATAACTCATCAGCTAATTTAAGAATTAGAACATGACCCAACTTTACATCTATTTGAGTTCCTCTCTTCCCCCTGCCCTCCCCCTGCTCCCTCTTTTTAATAGTTTTATCCCATGTAAAAAAAACTAAAGTACTCATAAAGTAACATTTTTTAGTTTTGTTCCCTTCTGAGCTCTATAAAAATGGTATATCTATGTGGTCTATGAGAATTTGATTTTTTTTGACTCAATATTATGTTTCTAAGATTGGTTTTGTTTATAGTTATTCACTCCTTTTCATTGTTATATAGTATTTCATTGTGTGACTACAATGTTTTGTTAAGGGATACATAAAATACATTTTAAAAATTCTCACTAATATCTGACTTGCTTATTTTTCATTGTCCACATACTTTATATTAAATACATTGCTCCATAAGCAGTCATATTTCATATTTTGCAGTTATTTTACTGGTAGTTGTTTCATGGTAACTCTCAGAGTGAATTAAGGAGTATCATCTACTGATATTCACAGTGGAAAACGGTACGTTTTCTTCTGTCATTCTCCAAAAATGCTAAAGAGAAAGCAGAAGCTTCAGAGCTGTGATGAACTACAATTCACTCAAATTCCTTCTAGTCTAGAAATACACGTGGAATCAACAGAAGTGAATTTCTGCATGTTACTGATCCTAAGATGCATTTTTATTTCATATTTTAACATTGCTTAAATTGAGATATATCATATATGTAGGGATTGTGGTGTGGTTGTCTAAGCATATGTAAAATAGGTGATTTGGCACTGCAACTTATCATGTCCACTTTTGTATAATGCACTTACTGGAAGAATTCTTCCAGTAAGTGCATTATACAAAACTTCTGCATTACTCTTATTTAAATTTTAACATTTTTATTACATAGTTGTTTATCTTATTTATATAATGCATTTTAACTGGGGGCTTGTTAATGACAAAGTTTTGGACTGTAGGGTTCTAGAACTCATTTAGTTACATTATTTTGCAATTATTTTTTTTCAATTACAGTTGACATTCAATATCATATTAGTTGTAGGTGTACAGCATTGCTATAATTTAGGAAGTAATTCCCCCCATTTAGTACCTACCTGGCACTATAAATGGTTATAATAGTTTAGTTGACTATATTCCCTATGCTGTACTTTACATCCCATGACTATTCTGTAACTGCCAATTTGTACTTAATTGCTTCAACCTTTTCACCCAGCCACCAACCCTCCTTCGATCTGGCAATAACCAGTTCTCTGCATCAATGAGTCTGTTTTCATTTTGTTTATTAATTTATTTTGTTCTTTAGATATCATAAGTGAAATAACATGATATTAGCCTTTGACTGATGGAAATAATTATTCTTTATAAAAGTTTTTGCTTTAAACTGAAATTTTGAATGTGGGTCACTTTACCATTCACTATTACCATAATTTCATAAAAGAAGTTCCCTTTAACTTCCCTAAATAGGAAGGATATGTCAAAATAAGAACAGTCCTTAAAGTCTTGAATAAATGTAGCCTTATTTTTTAAAAAAATCTTTACATTGACCTAATATTTCTGATTTCACAGAGAACTGACAAAAAAACCCATCACTGCTGAGGAAAACCTTATAAATATGTAAAGGATGCTAACTTTTGATTCTCAGATGTCAGAGAAATGTGTTTATTGATAATTGTAAAAAAAATTCATTGTTGATTTCTCAGAGAAGAAAAATTATAATATATGCATTTTTTTGTTCTGATGGTTATTTTTTAATAGACTATCTTCCCAAAATCTATGACTACCCTGTTGTATAGGAGATGGTTTCTGAAATGACTTCACATTTCTGCTTTAATTAACTTGCTTTTTTTAAAAGTAGAAAGATAACTACATTTTTTGTTTTTTAATTTGACTTCAAAATTATTCTGAAAAAACTATCCCCTTAACATGTAGTGATCTTCTAAAAATAAAACCTATCTCTGATTATTAGTGTTTATAAAAATAATCATTTAGTGATTTAAATCAAGTTATTACACCTTTTACTTTCTTTAAAACATCAGAAGCTAAAATGTATCCATCTGGGTTTATATTTGCATTTTGTGTTAAATGTAGATTCAAATTATGTATCAAAGAAGAATTTATACAAAATTGAGACATTCAAATGAGGATGATGAAATGGTTACATGGTGTAAGATCTTTAGGAGCTATGTGGAATGGTAGAAATTTAATGGTAGACTTTATTCTTTATTAATAGGAATTGTATTTATAAAATTTAAATACAGAAAATGAGACCAATATTGTTTACATTTCCCATTGCTGTGATATTTGAGAATGTGTACTCTTAGACCTAATTCTACTTTTAGCCCAGCTTCACATGACCTTGTTTCTAGAGTAAGAAAGAGCCCAGGGCAGTTTCTCTCACATAAGATTAGAATATCCAGACTAGATCTATTGCTGGGAAGGAGAGATCTCAATTTAAGAACCAGATAAAGGAGACAAAAGAGCTGGTTTGATATGTTTATGTTCTGTATTTCCCCAACAGACTGTTCCAATTATTAACAACTTCTTACGCTGCTGTTCAGTGTGTTCATTCGACAAGCTTGTGAGTTGTCTATGCCATGTACTGTCAGGAACCAGGATGCAAAAATGAAGGTCACAAGCCCTGTCCTAAACTATCATTAGCTAGCATAAACTAATAATTACAATAGGGTGAGCCATCAAGGCATTGAAAGTGAAGCAAACTGTGCCTAGGAAAGCATGAGAAAGCATCAAAGAACAGAGGCAGCTTGGAAGTGGTATGGCATTGGACCAAAGGCAACTGAGGAGGAGAGAAAACCTTTGAACGTCTTAGAATTCAAGATGAATTGCTCAGAATTAAAGGTTATATATTCTCTCAACACTGCATCTTTCCTTCATTGCACTTAATGTGGATGTTTAGATTTGTTTTTGTGATTATTGAACGATGTTCGACTGAAAGTTCCCTGAGGACAGAACGATGTCCGTTTGTCCTTACTACCGTATACACGCCAATGAGGACAAACTCGAGATGCCGAATAAATGACTTTAAAGCCAAAATAAAACGGGTGGGAGGGGGAATTCTCAGGAGCCTAACTGGTCATTGTTTATCCAATACTGTTAAGTGAGAAAGCCACAGGATCTGGGGAAAGCATTCCTCCCACCAGAGAGAGGACTGCTCTATTGTTTGGCAGGGGATGATTCATGGAACTTTTCTGCTTTCTTCTTTCCCTGGTGGATGAATCATCCATTTGCCCTGATTTCAACTTTTTTTTTTTTTTTTTACTGATTCAGTCTATTTGATTGCCTGATACCCTACGAATTATCTTCTGGCTACTAGAAAGGTCAGTTAGAAGAGGGGGGGAGAGAAGGAGGGGTGTGGGTTATGCTGCCTTACCCTCTCGTCTGTGGCAAGCGGTGTAGTAGTTTCTGGGAGGCAAAGGTCTCACCTAAGACTCCCGAATTATCTTAACTAAACACCTGACTCTTCACACAATGAAAATTCCAGCCCAATGTAACAGACAAAAGAAAGCAGCTCGCGCTGTAGGGAAAAACTGGGGAGCTTCCGCGTGATCGCTGGGAACAGAGAAAGCCCGACTGTGACAACCGTGCCGATGCCCCCCCGCAAACTGTCCGCCACAGTCTAGCTGATGAAGGCGTACTCGAGTCTGCAAAGACCAGAGACGCCGAAAGTCACCCGCCACCCGGCCCCTTGCGCCCCGGCCGACGCAGTAACCCACGAAACCGCTTCCAGCGCCCGGCGGAGCCAGCGTAGTGGAACGCGGCCGCCATCTTGGTTTCGGGCAGGCGCTGCGCCCTCGTTGGCGTCACTCGGCCCTCGTGCGCAGGCGCAGGAGGCGTACGCTCCCCTCCCCTTCCTGTGCACGCGCTCGGAGCCCGCAACTCTCGCGAGAGAAGCGAGATTTATTCCTACGTACCGGGCCGTGCTGCTTATGGCGGCGCTGGAAAGGGGGCGCTGAGCTGTTGGGGTGAGTACGACCTCACGGTCCAACCGGGGGTAGCAACGAGCCAGGCTAAGGGCGGATGACAAGACCAAGACTCATGGGACAGACTTCTGAGTCAAAGTGGGCGCTGTAAGAGCTCCGCGTAGGGAGAAATCCTGCCCTGAGCCCCTACCCTGGGCTTTCCCACCCGGCCCCCATTCAGCAGTCTGGGCCTCACGTCAGGCCGCAGGGCTGAAGCGAAGAGCCGAGGCCGGGCGGCCTCGCCTGGTCGCGGTGGTGGGGACTAGAGGAGGGGGAGGGAGCGAAAATGGAGGCTCCGACCGCAGCCAAGATGGAGGCAGGGGTGCGGGGCGCCGGCGCGGGGGCTGCTGGGAGTTGTAGTCTGGCCGCTTCCTCCTCTGCGGTTTGGCAGAGGAAACGGGAACTCCAAGTCCCGACGGGCGGGGTGCGGGGGTGGTGGCGCGGTCCTTTGTGTGGGGCTGGAGGAGCCGGGGGCTTGAGAGAGGGGCCTACTCTGCCTGGGTCCCGTAGCGTCCCGGCTGCCACCTGCTCGGGGATCTGACTACGAGTACCGGAGCGCAGTGCGGCAGCGGCGCCTCCTTTGTGTACGGACCGAACCCCCGCTCCGCCTAGGTGCTTAGGGACGCCGCCTAGCCCCAGCCACAGCTGGCACAGTAGCGCGGCCTAATTGTTATTCTTTCACTCACCTAGAACACAGCCTACCTTCCTCTTGGCGCCTCCCTTTCAGCTTCCTGTAAAAGGGAATTAGCCCCTAATCTTAGGCACACGGGCCCCCACCCCTCTCTGCAGGGGTCAGGGCGTGCTTTGTGAGAGCTTAGTGGAGTCGTCTTACCACCTCTGCTGGCTCTTAGTGGCGCAAGAACCAGGCCCACGTCGTGTAACGAACAGCTTGGCTTCGTCATCCTATGTAGAGCTTGTTTTTTAGAGCCCTGCTCGGAGACGCTTTCTACATTTTTTAACTATCCTAGGTTTTTATCAGTACAAAACCCTAGTGCCACGGTCCGTTTGCTTTAAGGTTTTCCTTTAGAAACACCCAGATGCCTCCCCTCGTTTGACTTAAGTGAGGCAGGGAACGCTTCCTAACACAGCCTTCTACGTGGGAGACAGGGTGGAGCCGGAGGGAGGACACGCCAAAGACCCCGGTATTGAAATCTGTTTCGTTTGAGAGACCTAGCTTTTTATCAGGACGGTATGAAGTGGTGGGTCTCCTTCAGAGCTACCTGTTTATAACACGTAGGTACCAAATTACAACCCACTAACGTTATACTGTATCAAAACGCTGAGTAATTTTCTTTTTGAGTTTCTAGAAAGCTACTACATAGAGGGGGCAATATAATACCTTGTTGTCATTTGGTAATGGGTATGGGTGTGGGTAAGGAAGGGGTTATGTATTGAACAGGCCTGTGCCTGAGTGATAAAATCTCGATATTCAACCTTGTTTCTTTTTCCTTTTAGCTCTAGGCCCGAAATAAAAGAGATGGTAGTGGTTTGAGTGATTTTGCAGCTGCTCTGGATGTTTACCATCGAGATGAGTATTTATAGCAGCTGAGTTGAAAAGTAAAATATTTGAGGCACAGAAGATAGGTTTTCTTTTTTGTAAATAAGTTCTGACTTAAGTATGGCCTTTAGAGTGTAGCTGAAAATTCTGTTAAATTCTTAGCACATCAGAAATGAGAGTGTGAAAGCTGACATGTAGTCCGGCTTTAACGCACTCCTGTTTTCCTCTCCTTCTACCTAAAGATACATTCCAGGACCATCCAACATTTAAAAAAAAAAACATTTTCTTTTAAATTGTGGTAAAATGTACAATTTACCATTTTATTTATTTTACGTGTACAGTTAAGTGGCATTAAGTTCATTCACGTGAGGAGCATATACTTTTGACAAAGGTAGTTGAAATATAGAAGTGCTGTTTAGATTTTTAAGGAGTTGAATTTTAGGACTATTACAACATAAGAGATCTTTTTAAGTATAATCAATCAATTTGCCTTAGCATTGTCTTTTCAGAAAACCAGATTATTTTGAGAGCTTTGACTCAAGTTGTCTTATGGAGAGCTGTAAAACTTGTAGGATTTTTCTTTTATTTTTCTTTTTTAGGATTTTTCATAATAGAGAATTACTGCTTAAATTATAACAATTTTTTAACACTTAATAGCTGAATGTCTTCAGGGGTGAAACTTCTCTGGTGGGAGTGACTTGTTTTTGTTTTGTATTTTACATTTTTTAATCCATTTTTTTTTTCTTTTTGTCACTTGTTTTCTTGAATCCTGTCATTTCTTTAAATAATTTCTGCCAAATCAGGATTTAAAATTTTCTTTGCCTTGATGTCAGTGTTTTCCACTTCCATGTGTGAGTACCAACTTAATACAAAACTTTTTAAAAAATTTATACTGCCAAGCCTGAGAAATTCTATTATACTACATTTTTCATTGTGGGTACTAAACTGAATATGGTATTCTAGGCAGTGTTCTGTTCAGAAGTACTGAATTAGTAATATATTTGGAGCATTTTTATTTTTAGTATTTCCTTTTATTCTGAGATAAAATCGTGTGTAGTTGAAAACAGATTGATGTTTACATTGAATATGAAGCTGTTGGTTTGCAATTACAGCCAGTACATAACCAGCTAGTTTTATTTGTACTCCTGCAATGGTCAAATTTGTAAAAAGCGAAAGATTTATATGATCTGAAGGAAAACCAGAGCATAAATTTGTAAGATAACTGGCTCGCCTTTTATCAGTGAAAGTTTTTTGCTAGGGGCCTTATTTATTATTGCATTATTGGGCATATTAATGCCTTTTTCCCTTAGCAGTCTGTATATTAGCTCTTACCTGTATTGAAGCTACTAGCCATATGTAGCTGTTGTGTACTAGAACTGTGCACAATTCTGACTTGAAATGTGACTATGATTATAAAATAAATATTTTATGAATGTTTTTAAAAACTCAATTTTTTGATCAATTACATGTGGGAAATATCATTTTGGATTTATTTGGCTAAATAAGATACATAATTAATTTCACCTGAATAATTTTACATGTGTGGCTTGTATATTTCTTTCTACAATATTATCTGATTTTGTGTTTGGAGCATGTTTTCAGCTTCTTCCCACACTGGCATTTGTCCTACTGCAAAGTATTAGTGAATGTAAAAGCAGTTAAACTTCATAATTTTCCTTAGATCCTAAAGTAGAAGTGAATTAAAACCTGTTAAGCACGTCATTTATACAGATTATAGCAAAATGCGATATACTTTATCTTGAGTTATTGCATCTAGAAATATGAACTGGGATTAAAGACAAGAATATTCTTCACGTAAATACACAATAAGGAACCTTTTCATTCCCATGCTATTTGGGTCTTTGCTCTTCTCAAAGGAAGAAGATACTCTGAAGAGCATTAGGTGGAGAGATTTTTGTAGACTGGTTTACTGATCAATCACATAAATTGTTTTAATTTAGCATTTATTAATTTAGTGCCTACTATGTGCTTGGTTTCTGCTAGGCCTTTGAGATAAAGTGGCAAATGGGATGAGAAAGTAAATAACAGAACAGGTGGTGATAAATTTAAGACAGGTGAAGTAGAGATTCACTGTTCGGCTTATTAAAGTTCAGGTAAATGGATTTGACTTCTAAAACATGACATTGTAGTTGGTAATTAACCAGAGATGATACTGTTTTTATACAAAGGAAAGAATAAAGGTTACTTAGCAAACTAGCAGGTGGGGCTCAGAGCCACATTTCAATTGTTACTTAGTTTTTTGATTGCTGCTCTTAATTTTGTTACTTAAGCGCCTAGTGTTTGCGGAAATGGAGGCAGTGCACCTCTGTTCAGAGAACTAAGGCAAAAGAAGTTGTCGGTATCACCCATGAATGTTAATAATCTTGACATAAAAGGATGCCAATTTTATTAAAAGCCTAATGGATACTTTTCAAGTGTTAATTATTAAGTGTTAATTTGAAAAGTAGTTAACCATAGAAATCTCATAGCTGTGAAGATACTAATGAAATCAAATTCAGTCACTCAATTCATGATAGTTGGTGGGCTTACTTGAGCTTTAATACATTCCTAATAGGCTTCATTGATGCCTAAGACAAGCGCTGTACTGACTTCAGATTTTAGATTCCGGAAGTTTCTTATTTCTGTGTTACTAAGTGACAAACCTAATAGTTCTTAACATAATACAACACCCCAGACTGGGTTAGTCCAATTCAAGTTTTTCAAAATGATATTTTTTGTGGTTTTCCAATAGCACAACCTGTCCTTAGCAGTTTGAAATTCTTGCCTGTTTTATCAGATAGCAATTCTGAAGTCTTTACATTCATAAATAGACTTGAGATAGTAAGGTTAAACAGTACCAAGTCTGTGTTTTTAAAAGAAAAGATTATTTCTTGTTTGGATAATTAAGACTTTATATAATTAACCAAAACAAAAATTTTTAAAAGTTGGTAGAACTGTCTTTGCTTGCATTGTGTTATTTGCCTATTATGGACTAACTACCTTTTTGCTATATTAGTTTCTGCTGTGATTAAATTTAGCTGTGCGGGATTAGGCACTAAAGGGGGCTGTGATAAACTTGTTTGTTTCTCAGAGATTTGAAATATAATTGGAGGAACAAGATACATAAACGTGAAGTAAGCCAAATGCAGAAATGATTTGGTGCCAGAAAGGACAATGCAGGCAATAGGAGCTACTGCCTCACACAGTGGGAATTAAGGTAGTGAATGAGTGCTGGAATGGTCAAGAAAGGCTTATGTGTCACCAGCTCTGACCTCTCACTTTATTATAGTCATTCTTATTTTTGATATTTTTCAAATATACTATTCATCTTTCAACATATCTAAAACGAAATCCACCTTTTTCTTCTCCCCATATAAATCATTTTAGTTAATAGCACCGTTTTAGTTAACATTTCAGTGAGAAGTAATTTTTATAGATAAAAGCACAGTTCTGTGGTTTTACTTATAAATATATTTTGTTTCTCTTTCCATTTCATATCAATTGTTTTTATTCTGTAGACATTTCTCATGTATGGCAACAGCTCAGATGGCATTTGTTTCCTTAACTAATTCATCTCTCATAGGATTTCAAGACTTAATACCCTTTTGTAAAGAATTGAGGCTGTTTCCTATTATATATATCAAGTTGAAATGCTTCATAATCTGGCTCTGCTACACCTGTTACACTGCGTATCTCATTTCACTTTATCCCAGCCCTCTGTTCTAGCTAGACCAGCCTGTTGATTCCCCTGAAACAAGCCACACTTAACAGTCATTCTTGCAGTAAACCTTCCTTGAGGCTGGGCATAGAAAATCATATATGTGGACCCTGCCCTCAGAAAATGTAGAATTTAGTGACATACTCTGGCTTTCAAGCTTAGGATATTTAGCTGTCTTCTTGATTTAAAAAATCTGCCAATTTCTCCAAATTAAGTGTAAATTCTATCTCATTAAAAGCCTGCCTTCTCTGAGTACACGTCATGTTGCTTCGATACAGTGAAAAATAAACAATAAGAATTCCTACCTAGTATAGTATGTGACAGAGTAGTTACCAGATATTAGTTGAGCAAATTAATTTTTGACATTTTTTTCTATATTCAAATTTTTCTTCACGTATAACTTGGCAGCAAGAGTGTAAAACCCTAGTGGCAGGAACTTTTCTATTTTGCGCAGTATATAACAGTGTTAGATGTTTATAAAAGCATACATACTGAATATGTCATGTAACTTAAAAGCTTATGGGGGGCATCAATAAAGACTGAAATTTCTGGTTTTACTTTTGTGATTCTAAAGGAAGTATATGTTAGCACGTGAGAAATTGTTCAAATAATATCAAATAAGTGTGCTTCCAAGCTTCCTGCATTACTTGCTTGACTAGTGATTCTAAGTTAGTGAAATGAGCTTGTCTTATCCAGCCTCTGTCCCAGATTCTGTTGTGTAAGTTGTTCTTTAATGTCTTTATTTTTTATCTCTAGTATGAAGTGTAACAGAACAGACTTTACCACCTGAAACTGCTGCTTCAAGTTCAGATCAGGCAAGGAACAAACCTCGAAACAACCAACAAGACCAAAGAAGAGTACACTTTAAATTGAAGACAACACTTGATCTGAAACAAGAAGTTTGTGCCTACTCAACAGCTTTGAAAGAGCACTTCCCAACGCTGCTAGTAGTCTTTGTTTTCTTCAGTGCTGTACTGTGAGATTGCCCGGTGCAGCAGCAGTTGTATTCTTTATTAGCCTGATAGATCATTTTCTCTCGCTCTTTTTTTTTAATACTAGCAACTTTCATCCTTTGAAACGTGTGCTGAAAAAGAAGAATCAGCAAATACTACTGAAAGTGCAATATTTGATTATCACTGCGAGGTAGGTTTATAGTTTTCTTTTGGCAAGAATTAGTTTATAATCCTGGATTCCCTAATTATTTGGTCAAATACAAAATCATTTTAATCTGTTCTAAAATTATTCTGAAAACTATTTGCAACTGTTTAGTCTGACAATACCAACACTAGATTATTTTATTGTCTCTTGATAGATGGGGATAATATTTACAGACAGAACTGTGAGATTTTCACATAAGATTGTATTTATTAGTACGTGCAGATCTTTTTGACTTATTGGTTTCTTAGAAAAGCTCTGTGCTATTTAGAAGTTAGGGTTTAGATGGGAATGCCCATTGTAGTCTTTATTCAGGGATCTTTGTAATCTAGGGTAAAGAAAGCCTACAAAGCAGGAACATTTGAAGGTAAGCAGTACTTTGTTAAGAGTCTTCTGGTAAACGTAGGTAACAGTATAGCAGTTTCATGGAGATCCAAAACACATGGTATATATTGAGTAGTCCATTATGAACAGAGTATACAGTTTCTGGGGTGGAAAGAGTAATTGGAAAGGGGGGCTTGCTGGAGACAGGTTCTGAAGGGCCTACTATATTTGACTTTGTAAGGAAAATCAGATGTTTATGAGCAATGGCTTAATGGAGTTTGTATTTCAAAACTGAAATAGCCTTATTGCTTTAGATTTAAAAGTTATATATACAGGAATGTATCTTTAAAAGGAATGATGGCACTTGTAAAAGATAGGTTGAGAATGGGCCAACACATTAAGAGCAGTGGATAGAGTGAAGGAATGTAAAAGCTAAGGTATAGGCTGAGTAAGAGGTATACGTTAGGTGTTTTAACCCATTTCTAGTTTAGAAAAAAAAAGTGCAGCTTACAACAAGCATTAGTTTTACATAAACCCGCACTTTGAGGCTAAAGCAAATCTGACTGGCTTTCAGTGTGAAAATAAAATATAAAAACTGTTCTTGGAGTTATTCTAAACAGAACTTGCTTTTTATCTTAATATAACAAATGTATATGTAAATCGGATTTATCAAATGAGTCTGGCTGTTAGAGGACAATTTTAACATGTGTAGGAATGTTACATTTTCTAGGATTTGACATTTTCAGCGATCAAGAATTACTAAAATTTGTGAATGGAAATACCACTACTAAAAGCAGGATGCTGTAAATGGAATGATATCATTTGTTTACAGAAACTAGCGATATACTAGAGCGATGCAAAGATGATAAGGCAAGATATTTTGTGGCAAACTGGGGTTAAGGTTAGGGCTGTAACCTACGAGTTAGGGTAAATGATGCAGTCACAAGCATCACTGGCAAGTGTTCTTGGGGCAAATGGGAAATGGGTTAATGGTGGAAGCGATTGGTCTTGGTGACTAACTGAATGTGAAGATGAGCCCGTTAACTAATAATCCAAATACTGAAGAAATATGCAAGTGTGGAATGTAGTTTAACGTACATTTTTTAGGTTCAGTTATTTTGGGGAGGTAGGATTATGAAGGTCAATTTTCTTTTTTAATCTTTAGTTTGTAGATTTTCTAAAAATGGATAGAAATAAAGGCTTGGAATTCAGGAAGGAATCATCACTTTATAGTGATAGAGGAAGAAGTGCCAAAGAAGAGAATGTTCAAAGAAATAGAGGTGGTCAGGAAGGCATGCCAAACAATGTCAAGGAGAAGTTAGGGATAAAACCTTTTTTTAAAATGCTGCAGCGATCAAAGAGAATGAGGAATGAAAATAGGTCATTTCTAGGTGGTTGTCTTAGAAAAGCTTCATCACCATTTTAGGAAGCACTGGGCCCTTTGTGTCTAATTTATTTAAAGGTGATGACCTTTTTTGCGCTAATGATCTTACTATGGGCCAGAATTGTTTAACTAAAAACTAACAGTAATACCAGTTTATTTCCGTTAACTACATTCTGTAAACGGATACTCAGTTACTCAATTTTAAGGTTATTGTATCATTTGCTGCTTCTGTTTGATTCTTCCTACCTCCTTATCTGGTTATTAAAAAAATAGTTTCAGATATTGATTGTGCTGGGTTAGATAAGATAATGCAAATTCATACTATACATTTTTATCTTTACTGTTCAAAAGGGTAAAAGACTAGATGCTAAGGTCTCCATTTCATTTTATCTACATAAATAGTAGAAATGAAATTAAAGTAAAAGTGCTTTTTGTTTAGCTTAATCTGTGTATCCTGTATAATTTGCTACATGAAAAATTTTAATATATGCGTACACCCGTATGTACCCATAGCTGCCAAAATTTAAGTAATATAGGTTGACATATTTACAGGTAAATTACAGGGGTGGCTCCATAATGTAGTGGTTGCACATCTGCTTTACACGCAAAAGGTCCTGGGTTCGCGTTCACGTCCCAGGTGGAGCCATGGACCATACCCTGGGTGCACCAGGCATCCCAGTTGCGCCTGGTGCACACCACGAGTGTGTGGGAGGAGATGCCCTGCTTTCAGAGATCCAGTTCTTAAGGGGAAATGGCAACATTCATAGGTCAGGGGTAGATGTGGCAGGGAGGGTAGAATTAAAGAGGGGGGAAAAAATAACAATTACAGCTAAGGAAATGGATTTCATCATGCAGTAGAATCCCAGGTTGTAAAGAGCGACTTTGGTAAAAACAGTAAAAATAGTACATAGTTAGGAATAAATTATATGGAAAAGTGGGATTGGCCTTAGAAAATGTTAGGAAAGAATAAGATAAGTTTGTTGGGGATGTGAAAATAGATATTGATTGGTTTAGTGAGTGTTGATCAAGACAGTCTAAAAGGTGCCAAAAGGAGAGAAAAGCTAGGAGCATTAAAAGAAAACTAAAGCTCTAGATGAATGAGAAGGCAACAAAAACTTGCTAGGGGTGTGGTAGAAGTTATAAGAGATTTATGACCAGGAACTGTAAATACCTTGGTTGATTTCCAAAGTCGGGTGTGGGAACTTTGGAGCTTGTTCTGCATGCCTAGCAAAAATCCAGGAGCATACGGATAAGAAAGTTTTCAATAAGGACATTTAACAGAGTATCTCATGATAGCATAATATGGAGAAATTATAGTATGGAGAAATTAGGTTAATAGTACATTAAAAGGTATTGACTAATGGACTGATTTCCAGAGAGGTCTCCAGGGGTGTGCTGCAAAGTTCTTTCCTTACCCTGCTTTTTAAAAAGACCTGGTAATAAGTTATATGAGTACTTATGTGCTAGGCACTATTCTAAGGCCTTTATGTGAAGCAGGTAATTTAACCATCCCAGCAACCCTGTGAGATACCTATTAAGAACATAGAAGAATACTGAAAGAATAAATAATAGAAAGAATTTAAAATTCTTATAAGTTGGAACTCCAGGTTAACCAACAAAGGAAATTTGAGAGCATTGTTTTTTTTTCTTTAGGTACAAATGATCCGTTAAAGAAGTACTTAAAGGAGAAAGCCTGATATTACTAATTAATTTAAGAAATGATCTAGAGATTTTTTTTTAGTTGTCATACAAAATTACTGAAACTTAGTCTACAGAATCATGAGATAGCATCACTGTGTCCTCTGTATAATTGGTTGTCGTACAATAAGAATAGTACTGACATGCACTTTAATGAAGTTATTTAGAACATATCCAGAAGACAGCAGTTAGTATGAAAAACAGTTGCCTTCTGAAAACTGAAAGGAACAATGAAAGTTAAGGGAAGATATGTTTACATTAAGAATAGAGTCATTGTCTAAAACCATCTTTACAGTGAAATAGATTGCCTTTTCTAAAAGAATTCCTTGACAGTAGAAGCCAAGCAGACTAGTTAGGGAAAAGGGGAAAATAATTCATGTTACAAGAAGAAATTACAAAACACGGAATTTTAATTTTTTTCCCCCAAGGTAATTTGGAAACCACTTAGGCACTCACCTTACAGTTGAGGAAACGATCCCAGAGAAGTTAAAAGTATGAGGAAGACGAAAAGCTAGTCTTTTGATTCTAGTCTTTGTTCTTCAGGGAACTCTAATAAGATTCTTACTGTAGAAGTGAAGTTTACATTTGACCTGAGATTCTTCCCAGTTCTTTTTTTTTAAAGGAGAGAGAACATTGTTAATGATTTTCCAACTTTAAAAATAAATACACAGAAAAGAGTAGAACTTCTAAACTTCATGAGGCTGGAGATTCTTGTCTTCACTAATATATGATGCATTGTAAGCACTCATATTTCAGTTTAATGTAAAAGATAGTGATTAGGAATATGAGCCATGGCATCAATACTAGATGCTGTTCTTAAAACATTTTTAGCTCTGTGCCGTTAAGGCACCTAGGTATTTTCTCATGTGTAAGCATTAAATTAGGCTTTTCTAATCTTTCATTTTTAAAATACAGTTGAAGTCTTACTATACAGATGTCTTTTTTGTCATTTTGTACTATAGCATAAGCATTTTCAAACATTCTTTCTAGTGACTGCATGGTGTTTATATGTATTACTATGATTTTTGAACCAGTGTTGGACTTTAAGATTGTTTCCTGGAATTTCTTATTAAAGCATTTCAGTTAACACATTTATTGCAAAAAAAAAAAAAAAGCCTTGTTTGCATTTCATTTTCCCAAGTGTCCTGTGGTAGAAAAAAAGGAAAATACTTCCATATTTTGATACATGTTGCTAAACTGCATTTCAGAAAGGTTGCACCAACATACCACATTCAAAGTATATGAGTGTGTTTTTAGTCCTGTTTCTTAATATTTTTAAATCTTTTATTTTTGGTAGTTTGATAAGTGAGTAATTTGCTTTATCTAAATTTTTGATTGCCAAAATTGAATTTTTTCATGTTTTAGGTTTAATGATCTTAAGACTAATTTGTTTTAATGTCTTTCAGTAATTCAAATGAGTGCCTACTATGTGCCAAGCACTGTTTGTCTAGACACTAGAGATTTAGCTTCGAACAAAATGTCCCTGTCCCTATGGAGACGATAGTCTAGTGATTTAATTCTTACTGATATGCTTAAATTCTTTAGTTATACGCTGATATATTTGTTTGAATTTGTTTTTCTTAGGTTTGAGAGTAAAAGCATGTATTTTTTATGTAATCAAATATTGATCCTTTGCAGTTTTTTTTCTATTGATTTCACACGTAGAAAGTTCCCCTTCTAAAAGTTTTCTAAGTACATGCATTTTTATTAAATAATTGTTAAGGCATTCAACTCATTGCTTCTGGAATTCTTTGAAGGGAAGGGTCCTCACATACTGTCTTATCTAAAGTTGTTTGAGTGGTATGTTTTCTCCTTTAAAAGGCCCCTAAAATGGATAAAGTCTGCAGAATGAAACTTAGGAAAGATACTAGGAGAAAAGAAAGCTCTGTTTTGATGTCCACTTAAAGGTGAGATGAGACTCGAGCAATACAACCTAAATTCCAGCAGCCGCATTGGGGAACAATTTAGGGTCCTAGAAAGAAATGATAGTTCTATTAATCCCTTCTGATTCTGGTTCATTTTCTCTTAGGGTAAGAAAACAGGAGTCTTATTACCTCCTGCCTGCAGGAATGTATGGTAGGACTGGAGACTTGAGAATGTGGTTTTTGCAGCTTCCTGGCCTGTGTGTTACAGGTCATGTTATTATATTCTTATTTCTATAGTAATAAAAAGTAAAATCTAAAGATGAAAGAAGCACAGCTTAAAAGTCATGATCTGAGTCTGATATATAGGGGTCTTCCAATTAATTTGATCGTATGGTTAGTAAAATCATGTACAGTCAGTATGTACGTGTGAATGTACTCATAAATTGTGATTATACTATTGCCTTTGAATTGTAAAACATTGTAAAAAGGACAAATATAAAATAAGCAATATTATACAAATAATTTACCTGTTAATAATACAGAAACTTTCTATCCTCACCAAAAATATTGTGCCTTGATGCTTAGTTCATAAGTGTTTCATTTAAAACCTTTATACTGTCATGACTCTGAGGGACAAAATACGTGTATAGTGTGTTTTATTGATGCTCATATAAGTCTGTATCATAGTCTTGATCTTAATGTTGTGGCAGACTTGTCAAACCTCATTAGGTGATCATTTACTTCATAACGTGGAGGTTAAAGAACTAGTACTAGGGTCAGAAGTGTCAGCTTCCATACTCTGTGCCTGCCTTATTAGCATATCTTCTTTCTAGATTATTCTGAGGGAATCTTTTCAACCATTTCTCTATTTTTTGAGGGCAATTTAATTAAACTAGATAGCTAAAATTGTATGTCCACTGAGTTGAGCAAGCATAAACTGTAATATGCTGAAAGCGAATGAGTGAGTCAGGGCTTCGTTGTCAACCTCTTTCAAAGTTCTTCACTTCTCTCAGAATACCTGAGTAATATACATGTGCTCTGTGATGTGATCTGACATAACCAATTTAGTGAGGCACCTCCTGTAAATACATAATATTTATAAAAGCTCATTTTTATCTGGGTAAAATATTTATAGTTCTAATATTTCCTTCCCACACTCCATTGGCTTATCCTGTGTGTACTCTACTTTAGGGAGATGATTGAGAATATTGAATTCTAGGAATAGTTGTGGGACATTGAGAAGACTGGACTGAATTGTCTCTCTATAGCCACCACTTAGGCATTTTTAAAATTTAAATCTTATAGAAGGTGGAAGGGCTTTTAAAAGTATATTTCAGTTTGACTTTTTAATGTTAATTCTATAATTTTTTCAATTGAAGTTTTATTAAATGAGTCATATATTGCTAAAGTAACCTAATGATAAATTTGTAAAGACGTATAGGTTGATTGTCAAATGTGTTAAATTATTATCAGTTACAAACATTGTGCTATATTATCACAGCTGTTTGAGATGGAGAACGTTTTTACTGTGTCATCAGACCCTCATCCCTCTCCTGCAGCCCCTCCTTCACTTTCTTTATCTTCATCTTCTACCTCATCTGGGACAAAAAAACAAAAGAGGACCCCCATGTATCAGAGATCTGTAAGTCAGGGAAGCAGTCATCCCAGTTTGTTTTGCTTTGTGCTAAGAGCATGACTTAGAGCCACTGAGTTTGGTTGAAATACCCTGCAAACTCACTTTCTAACTTCCCTAAGCATTTCCTTTACCTTGAATCTCGAAACATAAGTTTAATAGTGTAAGGCCTTGCTACTCAAAGTGTGTCCAAGAATCAGAAACATTGATATCACTTCGGGAGCTTATTAGAGTGGAGAGTCTCAAACCCCTGCCCGCATTGTATCAGATTGTGTATTTTAACCAGATTGCCATTTAAGTTTGAGGAGGCCTAGTTTAAAGCCCAGATTGTAGAGGTAGGCCTTCTTGGTGTCAGTCCTCTACCATTTGATTTTGACGAGTCATTTAACCTCTTTATGTCTGTTTCTTCATTGTTAAAATGGGGATAATTTAACTTTCTCTTAGGCTTTTGTAAAAATTAAATGAGTTAATACATGTCAAACACAGAACAATGTTTAGCATAAAAGAATTAGAACATTACCACCTACAGAGATGGTAGCTTTGATTTGCATGATTCAGCCATCCCATGCACTATTTAAGTTATTTTACTTGGCTTTATCTTTACAAAATTTTATTCATTTTTTTCCTAATGAAAAATATTTTTATTAATGCTCTACATAGTACTTAAAAATGCTTATAGACCAAATTTACAATGAAAGGGCTTAAAGCTAGTTGTAAAGGCGTGGACATATTGCTGCTGTAGTTAAGTCAGCTATAGACTTAAGCGTTGCTAGGGATTTTCTTGTATTTTATGATTCACTTAAATTAACAAAATATCTTATTATTATGCTTTTATGCAAATAAGGAAAAATGAAATATCCAATGTGATAGACAGTATTTGAAGATCTAAATAGGTTTCGTTGTGTTGCGTCTAAATAGCTCCTCTTTTCACTAAAGAATGTTTTCTTGTGCTTTCTGTGATCATAGAAATACAGTACTTAGATTTTCATTAGTGTCTGACACAGGTGAAAAGACTAAAAGTACCTGTGAAATGCTTGAACATTTTAGAATTTAGGAGTTTAGTTGCTTGGAGTTTGTTAGAAAAGGCTTGCTTTCTAACTCACTGTTTGGGGTTGTTTTCCATTAAAGGACCTAATAAGTGCATTACTCTAATATTTTTGAGTTCGAAATAAGTATTGCAAAGAAAGTTTCTTCTATTGTTTTAATTTGTACTAACTTAAATAATTCCCTTTAAGATGCATGGCTTACCAAACAATATTAAGGTTTCTATTTAAGTTTCAAAATGTGTTAATAAATTTCTTAAGTGTTCTAGTAGTTTAGGTTGACATCTCTCGAATATTTACCATTGTTCTGAAATTGTCGTTTTAGTAATTTAAGGTTAAAATAAAGGCAGCCTTAATTATGTAGTTGCTTTATATTAATAGTATGGAAATTCCATTTGGTAAGGGAAAATTCTACCATAAATTGAGGCAACTCCCCAAAATAATTCAGATATTTACTCTGAGATATTTTATTGACTAACTCAACATTTCAACAATGAAAGCCCATAATCTTTACCTATTTTACCTTTATTTTCTTTGCCTTTTTATTTTAAAAATTTAGTGATTTATTCATCAGACTTAGTATGCTGTAGAGATAACATACAGGTCTGTATATATTGAGTTCTTTTTCTTTTTAAAACAGATGAGCTTTGATCCAAACCTTCTCCACAACAATGGACACAATGGGTACCCTAATGGTACTTCAGCAGCACTGCGTGAAACGGGGGTTATTGAAAAACTGCTAACCTCTTATGGATTTATTCAGTGTTCAGAACGTCAAGCTAGACTTTTCTTCCACTGTTCACAGTATAATGGCAACCTGCAGGACTTAAAAGTAGGAGGTAATCTGTTGATTGTCGTTTTTTAAAAAAACTGATTACAAATTTCTTTTATGTAGCTACTTGCTCATAAGAGTGTAAAAGTTTGACTTTTTAATTCTGCCAATTCCTGAATTATGTTTATATAAACTAGCAGAATTTTGATTTCTATCATGGTGGGGTCTTTTTGAGGTTTGAAAGACTAAAATATCTTTGAATATTTTTAAAATAGATATTTGGAAAATTTGTTATTCCACCTAATAATGACTTCTTAGTTATGCTATGCTAGATTTCAGGCCTGTGAAAATATTTAGCTTATATAATGTTAGTTTTGATTATTTGACGAGGTACGATTTTTGGTAGTGCCTAAAGAAAATAACTTACAATCTCACCACTTGGACTATGTGGAAATTTATTTTGGTAACACCATAGTAACCACTTTTACATGTGAAAATATCTGATTTATTAAAGGACTGAAGTAACAAGGTCCCAATGTGCTTTTTAAAATACCTTTGGGGGGAAAAAGAGTCCGAACGATAGTTAACATGAAATTTGGTAGGCCTAATACTCTAAGTCCTACGAGAACATTATTTTTGTTAATTCTTGTTTTACATATGAGGAAAGTAAGGTACAGAAGGGTAAAAAAAAAAAAGTTTGGCAAAGGTTATTGTTACGTTGCCTTATTTGCAGTATGGGTAATACCATGAAAACTAAGATATGGCTTAGTCTAAAACAGTGGTCCTGAAACTGTGTGTATCAGAATTACCTAGAAGGCTTGTTAAAACATAGATTTCTGTACCTGACACCCAGAGTTTGCCTTTAAAATAGATGTGGAATGGTGCCTAGGAATTTATATTTCTGCTAAGTTTCCATGTCATGGCCCAGGGACCATACTTTGGGAATCACTGGTCTAAGGCAACTCAAATGCTTCATTAAGTTTAACTTGAAAATGAGATACCATTTTGCCAAAAATCAGTGCAACAAACAGCATTTTCTTTATTTCAGATGATGTTGAATTTGAAGTATCATCTGACCGGCGGACTGGGAAACCCATTGCTATTAAACTGGTGAAGATAAAACAAGAAATCCTCCCTGAAGAACGAATGAATGGACAAGTTAGTGACTTTGATGCTTTGTGGGTTTTTTTGCCTTTTTTTTTGGGCCCTGCATTTGCATATCTTTCACATTAGAAAAGGAAGATTGTCCCCATCTCCTCAGTTTGCACGCAAGAGAGCTGTAGTACGTAAAGATTACTATTTTAAAATTAGAAGCACTGGCATTTCTTGACCTGAAATAAAAATACGGTCAAGACTCAATTTGGGTTTTTACACATAACCCTAAATCATCACTTACAGTCAAATTTACATACTGTAAGTTTGAAACTTGGCAGCATGGCATCCTCTTGTGGATGATATTAAAATGCATCCCTATGTATAGTATAGAGGATATTAAAATTCAGTTGATATTGCACAGTGCTGCTCCTGGAATGATTAGCAATGGAAATTTTTTTTTTTTTGACTGGTAGGTTGTGTGCGCTGTTCCTCACAACTTAGAGAGTAAATCTCCAGCTGCCCCGGGTCAGAGTCCAACAGGGAGTGTATGCTACGAACGTAATGGGGTAAACTTGTGTATTTTTCTTAAACCTTTGCCTGATCCACCATGTGATCTATAAGCGTACTTAAAAATTCAAAATAGAAAACGTAAGCTGCAGTTAACAAAAATCAGTTTTAAATTTGGTTTCTAAGAGGCTTTGAGTGCAGCATAATCAAAAAAATCCATAGGTCTTCCAAGTGTCTTAGCTTGCCCAAGTGTGACCTTAGTTAGAACATTAAGGTAAAATGCTTCTTTTACTCACTCACTGTTCGGGGGTTGTGGGAGGGGATCTTTTTCTGGTTCCTTTTAAGCACTAACTCCAGCTTTTTTGTTTGGAATGCCTTATTATAAAAATTGTGTTTTTTTTGAAATGTAACTACAGTCTCTGGGCAAATGCTTCCACGTGTGTAAGCTTTTTGACGTTGAATTGCTGCTCAGCTGTGGACTCGCAGAAGTCATCAGCATCATGGAGGGGAAGGGTGTGTTTATATGAATAAAACTGTTCTTGCATAAAGCATTTAATTTTAAGAAATTTGGCTTAAAATGCCAGTTTAAGAAGTATTTAACAAAGTAAATCACAATATACAGTGAACATGCATCCTGCCAATGTAGTAATAACAGCTTATTAATTCACAGGAAGTATTTTATCTGACTTACACCCCTGAAGATGTGGAAGGGAATGTTCAGCTGGAAACCGGAGATAAAATTAACTTTGTAATTGATAACAATAAACAGTAAGTTGTTTTTTCCCCCACCAAAGTGATTTTCTTCCCTCTTTTACAGTAAGGTATTTGAAGCAAGTTAAAAAACATAGCTTATAAATCTGGATGATTTTCATTATCTTTTAAACTTCTATTCATCAGCTAAGCATTTGAGGATCTAGTCTCTGATAGGCCCTGTATAGGGTATCGGAAATAGGAAGGTAGTTAAAACAGAGTTTTCAAGGAGCTATTCTAGAAGTCAGTGAAGATTTTGCAAAAGCAGCAGTGCTTGAGGTAGGTTTTGAGGGAAGGATGTGAAATCGCTAGGGAGATGGGAAGGGGGGGAGCATTCTTGGTGCAGAAAGTATCATTTTGGGGAAATGGCCAAAAGTTTAAGTTGATGGAATTGACTGGATCATAGGAAGATGAAATTTGAACTTTATCCCATAATCATAGGAATCTTGAAAGGATTTTAAATGGAGCACATGATTGAAGATGGTAGACTTTGAGAGTAGGGGTGCTCTAGACTATAGGCAGTGATAAGAGAGTTAATACGACAAATGAGGGCCTAATACAAATAGGTCAGTGGTGGCCAGTTGGAGAAGTCAAGTCACAATGAGAAGATAAAATCAAGTTTTATAACCAGTTAGAACTGTGTATTGAAATTAAGGGAAGTCTCAAATGCCATTTTCTGGCTTGGGATCTGGGGAGATAATATCATTAACTGGACTAAGGAGATACAGCAGAAAGTATTAAGAGTGGGAGAAGACTTACACTTATTTTGGCATTTTGAATTTGAGGTGTTGATATTTCTTGGTGAAGATATTGAATATGCAGTTGCACATAGGGATCTGAGACAAGCTAGTAATGGGTAAGAGATATAGCTGTCTGTTTCATTAGCATAGCAGTTAGAAAAGTGTAGTTAAAAAGAAAGCCCAGGTTGATGATTTTTAGAGATGAGAGTTAAAAGTGCAGAAGGAAGTTAAAAATAGGAAATTGGCGAAAGTGCTAGGAATGCATATTCTAACAGCATAGGGAAAGAAAAGCCCCAGGAGCATGTGCAGAATCATTAACCTTGAACCTTACCTCCTATAAGACTAGAAGGAATTAAGTTGTAGGTTACAGATACTACAAGTTTCATCTAAATGCTTGAGTTTGAGCAGGGAGCCAATGGAAGAGCTTTACTTAACCTTTATTAAATTCTTAAATGTGCTAAGCACTTGTACTAAATACCTTACAGTTTCTTCATTTGTAATATGAGGTGTGTTCTATTAACTTGTCTAAAGTCATATAGCATTTAAATAATAGGCATTTAAACCCCAATCTGGCTCTAAAGCCTTGTCACTGCAGTGAGTTACAAAGGCAAGAAAGATTTTTTTCAGTGTCTTTGTTAAATTTTTGAAGTAAGAAGCACAGTTTGATCATGAAGAATTAAGGGAAGTAATCACTTAGTCTACAGCTCTTTAAAAAAACTGCATCGGCAAATAACTCTTGCACCCTAACAGTCGGCGCCATCTTTAAAACTAAATCAAATTTACATTGCTGCTATTCAAAGATGGGGACAGTATAGCACCATATGGTATTTCAAACTGCTTTCAACGAAGGTGAACATCCATATTTTTTAAAGTAGCAAGTTTCTATGATCACCGTATTCAACTTTGTCTTAGGCTATTTAGAAAAAGATGGGATAACTACAAAATTCACTTATTACAAACAGGAACCGTCTCTTATCTCTCTCCTATACCTGTGTTCGCAGCTCGTGATACCTACTCAGATGTTTGTTTAATGAATGGCTTTCTTAATTGCCCATCTTTGGTTGTATTCAGTTTGTGTTTGTGGCTTTATGTCTTTTGTAACATAAAAAGTGAAATAGAACATCATGTACCTGCGGTGTTATTTAAACAGTCCAAGAGAAAATGACCTGTATAGATATTTCCTCTTTAGAAGGCTAGGGGTTTTGAGCAAAAATCTTTTTCATACAGAGCTGTATGAGAAGGATCAGGTGTCATAAACCTTACATTTGCTTTTAGTGATGACAGGATTCTTAAGGCTTTAGAAAACTAGTTTATTGTTTTTGTAGGCATATCTAACCAAGCCAATGCATTTTTCATCCCTCTTTGATTCTCACCCCTTTTTCCACCCCCACCCAATTTTTCCTTTCTAGTACTGGTGCTGTGAGTGCTCGAAACATTATGCTGTTGAAAAAGAAACAAGCCCGCTGTCAGGGAGTAGTTTGTGCCATGAAGGTAAGTGTCATCAAATTGGAGAACTCCAGTTTTTTTCTTTGACTACTTTGTCTTATACTGCAGACATAAACCGTTTGGTTTTCCTCTTTATCTTCCATATAAAAATACTTTACTGTTAACCTTAAAAGTAATCTATTAAAATTCATTTGTCTCTAATTCATTATGTTCTTTTAAATGAGCCACTTAATTGTTAATGGTAGATTTGACCAGAGATATAGTTTCCACTGCAGCATAATTTTATGAAAAGGCTTGTTGATTGTAAATTGTAGTCATAGATATGTACCTGACTAATAATACATAATGTTCCTTTTATTTATTTTTTGTTTGTTTGTTTGGCTTCAGGAGGCATTTGGCTTTATTGAAAGAGGTGATATTGTAAAAGAGATATTCTTTCACTATAGTGAATTTAAGGATGACTTAGAAACTTTACAGCCTGGAGATGACGTGGAATTCACAATCAAGGACAGAAATGTAAGATAGTTAACTAACTTGGTCTTTGGCCTTCTTTTAAGATCAGTAGTGAATTACATTTTTAGGAAACACTTAAAATTACATTTTCCTCCTCCCCCTAATTCTTTTTGATTTAGGGTAAAGAAGTTGCAACAGATGTCAGACTATTGCCTCAAGGAACAGTCATCTTTGAAGATATCAGCATTGAACATTTTGAAGGAACTGTAACCAAAGTTATCCCAAAAGTATCCAGTAAAAACCAGGTAAATCATCTTTTTCGGGAGAGTCTTCTTTTTCCTCATCAGTATTAATAGGGTATGGTATTCAGAAATTTTATTTCGTTTAATAATAGTGGGACATGAAGTATTTCTTGATATGTGTGATTAAACTAAATGAGAAGCCATTGGTTGATTTATTCCTGAAGTATTATATTTGTTTTTTGTTTTTTTCACTTGGAGGTAAGGAGAAAGGAATAAGAGAAAGAAATATGGTTACGTTGGGGGAAAAATTGATTCAGGTATACACACTTGTTACCACCATTACCTATCCCACCCCCAGTTTTTTTCTTTTGTGGGGGAAATGAGATGAAACCAGTGGTATCAGTGCTAAGGAATTGTGAAACATGAAAGACTGATATTCTTTTTTTTACTCTTAGTGTCATAGTGTAGGATATTAACTACAGTGTTGTGACAATATGGTTATATCGTGTCACCATAGAACGCAAAACTTTCAAAGTGGACTTATGTTGGCAACCCCATTTCTCCCTTTAGGGAACTATTATAAATTACATGGGTTTGCTCAGTGTTGTTCTTGTTTATCTTAGAACCAGAAAGATGAGAAATCTCGAGCTAAAATAGTTTTTTCTTCTCAATAGAGTGACCCATTGCCAGGACGCATCAAAGTTGACTTTGTGATTCCTAAAGAACTTCCCTTTGGAGACAAAGATACAAAATCCAAGGTGACCCTGTTGGAAGGTGACCATGTTAGGTTTAATATTTCAACAGACCGACGTGACAAATTAGAACGAGCAACCAACATCGAAGTTCTATCAAACACGTTTCAGTTTACTAATGAAGCCAGAGAAATGGTAAGTGTTGGATAGTATTTGATAGGTATCAAGTATGGGGGTGGGCAATGTTGTATTCAAGTTTGTAACACTGTATTGAAAACTCTTTAAGTTAATGACAATATTAGGCAGTTACGGTTACGTTAAGGTAATGAATATAGTTTGAGATAGCATAGGTTTGATGTCTATCTCTGTTACTTATCTTGAAATAGATGTGAAAAAGTTTTAAATGGAAATTTGGGCAGGATGATTTGAGAGTAATGATCTGAATCTTTAAGTATGAATTAAGAAGGTTCAAGTCCATCGTTTAGAAAGTAAATTTTCTCAAACTTATATAAAATGTTTAGTAAACATTAGATTAAATAGTGTAGGTTTGTTTCTTTTGTTTTTTTATGAGAGGACTTTGCAAATTTTTTAGTGGGCATATTTTCAGGAGTGACCTGTACCAGAATTGTTTCCCAGATGTTTTATAAACTCAGTTTTCATTAATTATCTTTCTTAGATATAATTTACATTTAGTTCTGTTTGAGGTCATAACATCTACAGTATATCTGTTGAATTGGATACATTCAATGAAAATTTAAGTTTTTAGGCTTTTTTTATCTTTTAGAGAACAGATCTTGTTTGACTCTTGAATTGTGCTTTTAACTTTAAAAATCTGGAGATCTGAATGTGTAATTTTTAAAAAGTTAAGTTTCTCAGTCTGGGTCTGTTTCTATTTACAGTGTAGAATACATTGTTGAGTAGCTTGGCTACCATCAGGTTGTAGCAAGGATATAATGTCAGTATTGTTAAGTCTGTATTCAAAACTGGTTATAGAATAGTCATCTCTAATACATAAGTATGCATTATGTAAGTCATTGGTGGGCTCATAAAAATTGTGTTTCAACAAACATTTGAGTGCCTGCCATGTGCTGTATACTCTGAAAACACCCTCACAGAATTGATATTTTAGAAATTTAGAAGGGAAAAAAGGATATTTTTTATTCTTCAGAACTAAATCTTACTTCCTGTGCCTAAATTCAACTTAAAATTTTTGAAGGAGAATCTAGGGAGTTGCCTTTAATTGAATTTTTGAAGTATTTGAAGTACCAATCTAGATTTTTTTTTTAATTTCTGGAAATTATTTTGTTATAAAACTTGAACCTTATTTGTAATTCTGATTTCTGACACTTAATACCTATGTGCTTTGGACAAATTGTTTCATCTCTCTTAACCTCAACTTCTTCATTTTGCAAAAAAAAAAAGATTATAATAGCTAGTTCTCAGAATTGAGAATTAAATGGAATGTGTTATGTGCATGTGTTTTCATTGAAATAAAACTTTCTAGTGTATGTTGGCCAAGTAGAATAGCTACTTGGCTAGTCCAAGATGGTTGGAGGTTAATTTACTTTACTGAAAGTGATGAATTTGTATGAAAATGGAAAAATTCCAATTGTGGATACAGAATATGGGTCATTGAGACAGAGAATTCCTAACCAATTTAACTTGATGATGTTTTCACACTTGAATGTTGTTGTCTTAAAACGCTTCATAGCCAGTGAAAATCTTATTTGGGTTTCAGGGTGTAATTGCTGCCATGAGAGATGGTTTTGGTTTCATCAAGTGTGTGGATCGCGATGCTCGTATGTTCTTCCACTATAGTGAAGTTCTGGATGGGAACCAGCTCCATATTGCAGATGAAGTAGAGTTCACTGTGGTTCCTGTGAGTAGTTTTTGAGAAAAGTAAGGGATTTTATTGATTCCTTTTTTCTTCAGTTTAAGTTACTTTTATCTTTTGTAGGATATGCTCTCTGCCCAAAGAAATCATGCTATTAGGATTAAAAAGCTTCCCAAGGGCACGGTTTCATTCCATTCTCATTCAGATCATCGTTTTCTGGGCACTGTAGAAAAAGAAGCCACTTTTTCCAATCCTAAAACCACTAGCCCAAATAAAGGCAAAGAAAAGGTAAGTATTGCATGACAAATGATTTTTATAGCTCTTTTTCTCTTCTGCTCAAAGGCGACCACTGTTCACACAATAATGGAGTGTTACTCTTTCAGAATTCCCTGTAATATTAACTTATCTAAAGCAAGGTTTTTTAGCCTCAGCATTATGGAATTTGGGGACTGGATAACTGCAAGGGCGGGGATGGGGTTTTGTGTGTTGTGTAGTGTTAGTATTCTTGGACTTAACCCACTAGAGGCCAATGTCTCTTCTCCCTCATGTGACGGCCAAAAGTTTCTTCAGATCCACCAAATATCCCCAAATAACCCCGTATGAACCGCTTACCTAAAATGAGAGTGCTTTCTTCCATGTAGTTTAAAACTTTCAAATTTGGGTAGACTCAGTTCACACATTTGAACTTCATTTATTGAAAAAGTCACTGAATAGGAAATAGCAACAGATGTTTAAGATGGCTTCTGCTCTCAAGTAAATAACAAATTAAGAGGTGTATAGAAACAAATTATTCATAAGGAATGTAAAATGTGGCTTTATTATAAAAGGTCATTTTGCTCTGGTGAAATTCTAAACTGGTAGGATCTGGGATGGTTTCAGTTAGGTATTGACATTTAATAGGTGGAAATAAATGAGGGAAGGACATTCCTCAGAGTGATGGAGGTACAGGTGAAAAATTCAGGGTTTCTTTAGAAAGTACTAAGTTGGACAGGCAGACAGGGACTTTTTCTTTTGTGGAAATATGTAGGGGAAATAAGGATGAAAAATCAGAATGCAGATAGATTGAGGCAGGTGTTAATTATTACTCTAAAGAATTTAGACCTTGTTCTGTACTCAGAAAAAGATTTCTGTTGGACAGTGAGTGACATTAGGTGTGCCCTTCAGGAAGATAATGGCAATAGTATGAACCCTAATTGGGGGTGGAGAAAGACAAAAGATGGAAGAGGCTTGATAGACAATTATTTAATAGTTTAGATAGTCCTTGAACTAGGAACAGAGATCATGGATTTAGACCCGAGAAGGTAATAAGAGATCCTGGAAAGTAATGCAGTTTTAGAAATAACTAGGGAGCCAGAAGAAGCAGGTGTTGCATCTTACCTACCACTTACTTTGTAGCTTGGGAAGTTACTTTATCTCCGAGCTTCAGTTTTTGAATATAAATGGTTGTGTCCTGTTTTGTTTTAAAAAGCCCTGACAATGCCTAGCCCGTAGTAGGAATTTGACAAGTGGCAGATGGTGTTAGTAAGAATAAAATCAACAGCTTTATTTTTTAATGGCTTTTAGCTCTTGGAATGGCCTGCTTTCCAAATGTCTCTGTCAAAACTGGCTTGGTCCAAGAGTCTTTGTGTGAGACTTCTTGACTTTATTGTTATTTTCTTTTTAGGCCAACACTATATCCTAAGTTCTTATGTTGTATTTATAGTGCATTACACTTAACTTTATGAATCTATGTGCTCTGCTAAACTGGGTTCTCTGAGAGCAGGGATTGTCTTACCTCATATCCTTAGTGTATATAGTATATAGTGTCAGATGTCGACTGGATATTGAGGTTAATGAGTAGAGAGAGTTGAGTGCAAAAATGAATGCTGAGATTGTGACATTTGGTTGACTGGCAAAAGAGTTGATGCCATTGGAATCAGACCCCGTTCACTGACATCATCACTCTTCACTTAACCAAAATCAAATCCTTACCATCACTTCATATTGGCTGTCTAACCTTGGTCAAGTTTAACATCTAAAACTCCTAATTTGTAAAATGAGAGGTAACAGTAATTGTGAAAATCGTTTTATCATAACATTAAATTTGATAATACAGAGTACGCAGCAATATCTGGTACATTAACTGTTCGGTAGCATACAGCAGTCACAGGAATATGAATAGTAGAAGAGTAGAAATTAATTTGTTTTGAATACATAATAGTTGGTAACGAGTTCTGAGCTTATTAGCAAAGGAATCAGAGCTAGATTAGGAATGTGTGGGCATTAATTCCCATAGAAATGATTGCTGAAACCATAGAAACAGTATAATTTGTATATTGCTGGACAATATCGTTGTTTACTGATTGATTCTAATAACATCTGAAATTTCTTAGACTTGCAAAGAGCTAATTCCTAGTTTTAATAGTGATTTAAGTGTTAGTGTGAAAACATTGGTATGTCATAACTTAATCGCCTACTTGAATATCAAATGCTCTGAACTGTATTAGATCCTATACCAAATAAAATTCTCACGTATTGGTAAATATATTGATTAACATAAAATACAAACATTGTGAGTGCTGTGGGAGATTTAAAAGCTTCCTGAGCTACAGAATTTCTACCTAGTTGAAAGTACATGTCCAGTTTGATTTCTGATGGGTTTTGAGAAGTATAAAATGGGTGTGTGTTACATTTTCAGAAAGGTTTCCCTTTATCAGCAAGAATTAGGTTCTTAAGAGTAAATAACCCAATTAAAGCAGATTGAGTCAGATCTGGCTTAAGGTAAGATCACCTTTTGTTCATATGAAAAATCTGATAATGTTAGAGAATCTGGAATAGGAAATTCCTACAGCTATGCTAATTTGTTGGCTCAGGAGTCTGTAAGAACTATAATGGCTTTTATGCTTCTTTGTTTTTGACTTTTTTCATTGAATTCTGACTTCATTTAGGAAGCTGAAGATGGTATTATTGTTTATGATGATTGTGGAGTGAAATTGACTATTGCTTTTCAAGCCAAGGATGTGGAAGGATCTACTTCTCCTCAAATAGGAGATAAGGCAAGATAATTTTGCTTATTTGAGGAGGGGGGTTAAAAGTTGTCGTCTTAATTATCAGTCCTACAAAAACGGTTTCTTGAAATTTATTTAAGCACTTTGCTGAATTTTTTTGTGCTTACAATTTTAACATATGAACATCTTGCAGTTTAAACACAGCATATTTAATTAGAACAGGGTCTACCAGGCTCTTTGTTAAAAGCTTTATGAGGAGTCAGTATTTAAGCATTAGGTAAGATATGCTTAAATCAGATAGCTTTGATAAAATTAATATTAGCAAGAAAGTTCAGTCACTGAAACATTATCAAAGTAAAATCACACAAAAGATTTTACCTTGCTGTTCATTTTTCTCAGACTTAGTATATCTGGTTTTCTGATAGCCCTCTAGAGAAATTAAGAATCTGTAAGGAATACACACCAGAGGACAAAACTTGATCCTTTGTGAAAAGTGGCATGAGACATAGAAGTGCTAGTTTTTTTGGTGAAAATCTATTCCATCAGAGTAATTTATAAGGGATGTTTGGAATAAGGAAGCATGGTCTGGGGGAGTTGTAGGTCAGAGTTGAGGAGCTTTGTGTGGAAGTGACATGGTATTAATGAGCTTCCTTATTTTTATAGGTTGAATTTAGTATTAATGACAAACAGAGGCCTGGACAGCAGATTGCAACTTGTGTGCGACTTTTAGGTCGGAATTCTAATTCCAAGAGGCTCTTGGGTTATGTGGCGACTCTGAAGGATAATTTTGGATTTATTGAAACAGCCAATCATGATAAGGAAATCTTTTTCCATTACAGGTGAGGAATGCCTTTTAGGACCTTGGAGCTTCCTATTTATTCTTTGGTTTTAACGTCAAAAGCATTTAGTGTTGGGTGGTTATGTATTTTTTAAACTCAAATTACGTGTTTGTAAAAAGTTAATCACCTACTTTCGTATCGAGAACATGTGGCCAAAAGATAAAGGCCTATATCTGCTTTGAACATTAGAGAGGGGCCTTTCTGCTACAGTGAAAATACTGTTTTATTTGTTGCTACCAGAGAGTTGTGCATTTGCTTTGGTGTTATAATATAGCATGATGGTTAAGAGCATGGGCTCTGTCACTTACTACCTATGTAACTTTTATTGAAAGATTAACCTTCTGATATCTTAGTTTCATTATATTGGAGCTGGAGATAATAGTACCTCTTCATAGTGTGTTTCTGGGGATTAAATGAGTCTACATAAAATGTGCTTAAAAGATAACCCAGCATAGGGTAAGCACGTCATGAATGTTGTTATACAGGAAATTAAGCTACTTGCTACTGTTGTTGTTTGTGGTTATTGCTTATTCAAATGTCACTTCTTTTCCTCAGTGAGTTCTCTGGTGATGTCGATAGTCTGGAACTGGGGGACATGGTCGAGTACAGCTTGTCCAAAGGCAAAGGCAACAAAGTCAGTGCAGAAAAAGTCAACAAAACGCACTCGGGTAATGAATTGTGACTTTTGCTTATTCAGTCTGTGCTTTGGGTGGGAAATGAGGGATAGATCATTGGTTTTCCAAGTGTGATCCCCAGATCCAGGAGTATTGCCTGACCAGTTGTTACATGGGTTCTCTGACTCACCTCAGGCTTCCTGTAATTCTGGGGATGGGCAGCCCATTTTAATAAATCCTTCAGGTAATTCTGATGATGTACACTGAAGTTTGAGAAGACCGTTCTAGATATTTTAGGTTATTTACGTTTATTTTTATTCAGAATTTTTCTTTAGAAAAAGAACAAGATAGAAATCTACATGGGGTTCAAGGGAGAAGGGCATTATTCTAGAAGACCACTTTGGAGAAGAATGAGTCTAAATGTGAAAAATAAGGGGAACTTAATAAAATCACTTCTTTTAAGGATCTTCAACTTTTAAAGACCTGCCACTTAGTTTTGGCTTTCATAAACTTTCCAAATAACACTTTCTCATGGTGAGACCTAGAGAAATGATAGCCAAGAATGTTCATTTCAACTCAATAAATATCTTAAGTGCATGTTATGTTTTTTTATACTGGGGGTACAGTACTGAAGAAATTAAACAACTCCTTGCCTCCTTGAGTTTATTTTTTTAGTGGAAAATAACAGACAAATGAGGTAAGTAAAATATTGTATGTAGTATATTTAGAAAGGTAATAATATATTTCATTAAAGTAAATCGGAGAAGTATATGTAAGTATTGGGTTGCCATTTTAGAGACCAGGGAAGGCCTCACTGAAAAGGTGAGAGAACAAGACATGTTTTAAATAGGAATACTTGTTAAGTCCTTAAACGAATTTATTTTGATGGTAGTTAAGAAGCATTTCAAGAATAGCAGGCAATCATTTGTTCTTCTGTTAGCATTTGTTCTGATAAATTGGGTTGGTTTTTTTGTTTGTTTGTTTGTTGGTTTAGAGTTTAGATAAAAATATTTGAAGGTATACACACTTTTATTTTGCAGTGAATGGCATTACTGAAGAAGCTGATCCTACCATCTACTCTGGTAAAGTCATTCGCCCCTTGAGGAGTGTTGATCCGACACAGACTGAGTATCAAGGAATGATTGAGATCGTGGAGGAAGGTAAGAGCATCCCTGTCAGATTGTTTGAAATGTGCCTTACCTTTATGTGAGCACTCAAAGATTTTAAAATATGATGGTGTTGTAGTTATTTTCAGATTCCTTAAAAACTGAATTAAGGAAAAGTGGCTTTTCCTCCCTTTGCTCGTTTTTTTTTTTCTTATTTTCCTTAGGAATGAAATCAGCCTAGGCTAATGTTGTGAATAAATGACTACTGTATGAGCATATGACGTGTATGTAACTGACTGTTGAGTTAATATTGAAATAGACTGAGAACAAAATCTTACACTAAAAGTATGCATATAAAGACATGTGATAATCATTCACAATTGGCTGAATTTAGTACAACTTTATAATTTTCTTCTATTAACTGGTTATATCAGCACTAGTAACCATTTAATTCTATAAACATTTCTGCTTCCTGTAAAAGTTTACTATATCCCTTAATAGCTAGAGTTCATGGGGATACTATTTACTTGTCTCTAGGCCAAGGCTCATTGTAATTTTCATTTTCTGCTTTTTGCTTCCCATCTTCAGTAACTCTCTGAGTTTATATTATAGTGCTACCCCTTACTCCCAAAGGACCAACAAGTGTAAAATAAGTTTTCAATAAAAATGGTAGTAGGGAACACTGGGTGATTGATTATAGCAAACTTACTGTAATGGGGTTGATGAGAGAATTCGAAATTCCAACTAAAGATGGTAGTTTGACTCACAATAAATCTTGTGTCATCTAGGAGTCAAAGAACATAAATGAGGAAGAGCAGGTCACTTGAGAGAAAGAAATGAACCTTTATAACATGATGTTCCTTTAATTCGTGAAGTTCCTAGGAATTTCTGTTTTACATAGAACCAGTACCCCACCACACACACCTCCAAATATGAATTGATTTTATAGCAAATCAGTCTTTTAAACTAATGCCTTGATGACACTATATGTTTAAAAGGGCCCGGGGGTATAGGCAGTTAACTTTAACTCAGGAGAGAATATGAAATTGCCTTTCTTTCTCCCCTCTAACCTCCCACTTGTTAACTTTCTTTTGCATTCCCAACCCCGGCCTGCTTACTCTTTAATACTGGCTGTAGGATAGAATTCAAAGCAAGGACTTAGTGGGAAATGAAACTTTTCTGAAATGTCTGGGCCTAGAGTTTTCTGGGACTAGACAGGTCATACTTTCTCAGTTGGTCCTGAGAATAGCTCTTAGTTTAGGAATACGGGTAACTTGATATTAGACCATGGGCTTTGGAGTCAGGCACACCTAGATCTGAACACTAGCTCTTCCACTTCCCAGCTGTGTAACTAAGGACAATGTCAGAAGGTTCTCTAAAGATTTAAGTATGAATCAGTATAAGTATATAATAAACGGTAGTTACTGTTAATACCACTACATCAGACCAGCTGTCTTTAAACCTTCATGACATGATCTGTTGGAAGTATCTCCTCAAAGTTCGTGATTGCTGTATGTTTGCAAAGAAAATCTTCACTGCATATATTTACCCCTATAATCAAGAAAATAGTTAGAGGCATTTGCAGTTATGAAGCTTCTACTTTCACTTGAATTTTTTCTCTTTTTCTCTACTTTTGTTGATTCAGTGAATTTACCATCCAGGTGAACTGAAAAGGAGCTGAACTCTTGGGCCAGTTTTTATCTGTAGCCTGCCGTGACTTCCAACCAACTTTTTACTCTAAGGCAGACCTGAGGATGGTGGCTTGTTCTTATAAAATAAGGTTTTTTTTTTTGAAACACGGCTACAACCACTCATTTACATATTGTATTTGGTTGCTTTGTCACTACAATAGCAACGTTGAGTAGTGGTGACAGACAAGATGACCACCAAGTCTAAAATATTTACTATCTAGCTCTTTCAGAAAAAGTGTGCTGAGCTCTGACTTGAGAAAACAGTACTTCTTAGTTTGAGGGAGCTGTAATCAAAACAAAGGGGGATGGAATGGCAAAGAAATTTATTCTGTCTTTGCGTGGCTTATTATTTAATGCCCAGTTGGATATGGTCAGAAACATTTTTCACTGTTGGCTCATAATGCGAACTTGGGAAGAAGATGATCCGATGGATCATATTAGCAATTTCATAAAGGTTTTAAAACTTCATTAACTAGTAAAGTACTAATGAGCTACTAGTTCTTGTTTGTTTTATTGTAGTATTTAACATTTAGGATTTCATTGAAGGTTTAAAGTAGAGGGTTTCAGGTAATAAAAAGTATTTTTAGGGCAACTTATAAATTTATTAGGATCATCAGCAAGAGCTGTTGTGAAGTATTAGCTTTTAGACTTTGTACCTTTTTCTCCTTAACAGGGGATATGAAAGGTGAGGTCTATCCATTCGGCATAGTTGGAATGGCCAACAAAGGGGATTGCCTGCAGAAAGGGGAGAGTGTCAAGTTCCAGTTGTGTGTCCTGGGCCAGAATGCACAGACAATGGCCTACAATATTACACCCCTGCGCAGGGCCACCGTGGAGTGTGTGAAAGATCAGGTAAGTGGTGGTATCTCTTGTTCAGAATTTGGTCTATTTTATGAGTCAGTAACTAAACTATAACCAAAACTTTGAAATTTTTTCAGCTAAGGCAGATCCGTCAACGTTCATTTGCATTTTATTTCACCCTTTTTTCAATTTTTGAGGCAGTTTATAAAAAAAAGAAAACCACATGAAAAAAATGGTGACATTAGCAAAAAAAAGTTGTGTTTAGTAATATTACATTCTTTTGCACACTGTATAAAGAATTCATGTGTAGAAGGGTTGATAAAATGTTAGCAAACAAAACTATTGCCGATACTGAGATTTATGCGAGTCTTCAGAGGGGACTTTTTAACCAGTACTGTGAATAAACTAGTTTGTATGGCTGTTTCTTGTACTACCATAACCCAGCTTAACTCCAGAAGGAATCAAACTAATCCATCTGTTCATATAATTCAAAAACTTAGCTTATATATGAAGGCACAAGGCAACTTTATTTGCTTTAGTCAGGCTATTATAGTCAGCAACCATGATTTCAGAGCTCTTTCTTCTCTAACAGGTTTTGCAGACTCCCATTCTGTTACCTCCTAGCGTAGGCAGCAGGACTGGAGCGTTGGCATCAGTATCATGTTTTATAAACCCCTTCTAGCTATGGCCACACATTGTGCTTCATTCGAAGTGAGGTGCTCTTCCCCCTGTGGTATGTTCTTTTTTTTTAGTTACTGTTTTCTTTTAAAAATTCCAGTTTGGCTTCATTAACTATGAAGTAGGAGATAGCAAGAAGCTCTTTTTCCATGTGAAAGAAGTTCAGGATGGCATTGAGCTACAAGCCGGAGATGAGGTGGAATTCTCAGTGATTCTTAATCAGCGCACTGGCAAGTGCAGTGCTTGTAATGTTTGGCGAGTCTGGTGAGTTGTTTGATTAGTTATCTCCCTCAACTATCTCTTTATCACATTTCTTCACTTTCTGTCTCTGCTTTTTTCTCTTCTGCCACTTTCTGGTTATTTCTTGACACTTCATATGCCTTTTTTACCTCTGGTCTTTTGTCTAAATTTTTAGCCTCATACATCTGGCTCAGTGAAATATTAATTGGGCACATGCTGTATGCTAGATCTTAAAAAGATGTATAGTTCTTATTCTTAAAGGATTCTGCTTACCTTTTTTTCTTAAATTAAGCCATTTCTAGGTTATATGCTGCTTAAAAGTTTTAATTTTATACTTCAGTTCTGGCTCTGGTTTTTTGCCTTTTTTTTTTTTTTTTTTTTTTTTTTTTTTTTTTTTTTTTTGGTTACCATTGGAGGAACCAGAAGTCTCCAGAAATATTAACATTTATAAGGTTTTACACATCTGCTACCTTGTTTTCTGTCTGTGAAACTGGTCTTTCTGGTTGCAGACCAGTCTAGGGGTGACCCTCACCCAAATGTTTCTCCCAGCTGTATGCAGTAATACACCTTGAGTTGGGAATAAAAACAAACTTGTCTGTCCTGTCTTGCTAGCTAGCTGGCTAGATGAGGTAAGAGTCCCCCTCATTAAAACTGAGTCATTTGGGTAGTTAGGTGGAAAACACTCTCTTCCTCTGCAAGCACTTGCCTTCTTCCCACCAGTGTTGCTTCTCACCTCTTGACTTTGTTTCAGCGAGGGCCCCAAGGCTGTTGCAGCTCCACGACCTGATAGGTTGGTCAATCGCTTGAAGAACATAACTCTGGATGATGCCAGTGCTCCTCGCCTAATGGTTCTTCGTCAGCCAAGGGGACCAGATAACTCAATGGTATGAGGGCATACAGGGTTTCGGGGGTGGGGGATGGGAAAACAGACCAACACATTGCTTGAGGTCCTATTTTAGCATATCTTGAGAGCCTAAGAAGCTTCATTATTGTTCAGAACTAGTTAAGACTCTGCACATTGGTTCAGCCCCCAACTTTACCATTAGGAGCACATTTATTGGTTTTCCTGATAGTTTGAACATATCTTAGATAATTGATCAAGAGGGCTTAATATAGATTTCCTGTGGGAAAGAATTGGTGATGGTGAAGATTATTAAACATAGTGCTTTTGGAATTGTGAATGTACTGTGATTGTCATGCACTCTGGACATTGACTGCAATTTTATTTTTTTACAGGGATTTGGTGCAGAAAGAAAGATCCGTCAGGCTGGTGTCATTGACTAACCACATCCACAAAGCACATCATTAATCCACTATGATCAAGTTGGGGGGATTCTGGTGAAGGGTTCTGAATATCTCCCTCTTCATCCCTCCCAAAATCTGGAATACTTATTCTATTGAGCTATTACACCAGTTTTAACACCTTCCTCGTGTTATGTTTAAAAAAATAAATAAATTTAAGAAAACCATTTTAAAATTATGCACAGTTGCAGCCTGGAAAACTTAAGGTGGCGCCTTATAGTATCAATTTTAGGAGCTTTATTTGGTGCATTTAACGCAACTGGTAATTGCAAAATCCACTTCCCCTGTGTAAGTGAAAAGTATAGACTGTTATCTTGTTGGCCCTATGAAATTCTGCACTTGATATTCAGTATATACTCTACCTTCATTACTTCTGGCAAGATGTTCGGCCTTAGCACTCAGTTGCGTTCTTTCCTGTTCATTATGCTTTAATTCTGAGGACCATATGAGGGTAGAATATATTAAAAATGACAAAAATTTGTATAGGCGAACCATTTCCTTAAGTTGGTGGCCAAATGTTAAAATGTTATTTTTCATATCATTTATAATCTTGTCACAGTCCACTTAACAAAGTTTGGTTAGATTTCAATGAAAATTATCTTCCAGAGTAGTTTTTTTTTTTTCCTGGGATGGGAGGGGGGGTAAACTTTACTACAAATAGTATGTATGGTGCAGAATTTCATGCAAATGAGATGTGCCACAGTGTGATAATTTAAACGTATTTAAACAAAAACAACAAAAAGGACAAATGCACAAACTCGCTGCTGCTTAGATCACTGCAGCTTCTAGGACCCAGTTTCTTTTACTGATTTCAAAACAAAACAAAAAAATAAAAAAGTTGTGCCTGAAATGAATCTTGTTTTTTTTATAAGTAGCCGCCTGGTTCCTGTGTCCTGTAAAATACAGGCACCTGACCCTTGGTGTAGCTTCTGGTCGACTTTATATCGCGGGATTGGATCGGTCTGATTCTTATCCCTCATCTTGAATTGGCCACATGACAGGACAGGGTCCCTGGCCAGTGGACTGAAGGTTTGTCCACAAGGTGACAGAAGGTCCGCCCAGGGGATGTGTGGGAGGGCCCGCTTATCTTCCCCGTTGTCGAATTTGAGTTTTCGCTCTCTGGGTCGAGAGGCCGTCTATCTTTGTAAACACAAAGACTTTTTGCTTTCTCCGGTTTTCTGTTAATGGCGAAAGAATGGAAGCGAATAAAGTTTTACTGATTTTGAGACACTAGCACCTAGCGCTTTCATTATTGCTAGCGACCCGTGGGGGGGCGGGGCGGGCGCGGCCTCCCGCGTGACCCCCGGCTCGCAGGCCCACGTGGCCGGGGCGGGGCCTGGCGCCGCGGCGCTGGCTGATGACGTGGCGGGCGGGGCCGGAAGTGCCGCTCCCTGGTGGGGGCTGTTCATGGCGGTTCCGGGGTCTCCGGCACTTCTCCCTGCTGTGGTTCCAAGTCCGTGGGCGGCGGAGGCACCGGAGCTGGAGGTAGGGCGCCGGCGTGCGCAGCGCTCGGCGCCGGGGCGTGCGTGCGGCGCGCGGCGGCCGGGAGCCGAGCGGAGTGTGCGAGCGGGAGACAAAGGCCCTGGGCGGGGGTCCTTCGTCGCGGTCCCCAGGAGAGAGCGCCTTGGAGACGGGCGGGGAAGACAAAAGGGGGACGGCCCGGAGGCACCCCCGCCCCCAGAGCCGGGGAGGCTTGCAGGAGCGGGAGCGGGGGCTTTCCTTGGCCTCAGGCTGAGGGCGGGGCCCACGCACTGTTGGAAAAGACGGGGGTGGGGGGAGCGGGGAGACTCTCATCCCGAGTCCTGCGGCCCCCGCTGCCCTGCCTGTGCGTCTGCAGTCCTGAGTCGCCTGGAGAACCCAGCGAGGGTCACGGGCGCGACGCACGAACCGTTCAAACTCCGGTTTTACTTACTTACTGTTGTCGGTCATAAACACGCTGGAGGGGCTGCAGCCGTCGCTCGCCGCTTACCCCCACCGCTTCCCTCCCACAGGTTCTCGCTGGTGTGAAATGACCGAGTACAAACTGGTGGTGGTTGGAGCAGGTGGCGTTGGGAAAAGCGCGCTGACCATCCAGCTAATCCAGAACCACTTTGTAGATGAATATGATCCCACCATAGAGGTGAGGCCCGCCGGCCCCTTTCTTTCGTTTTACCTTCAGCCGTGCCCTTTAGCTATCCTTTGCATAAAGGAATAATCAGAAGAGAAAGTGCAGCGTTGCTTTGGGTACCGCATTCAGTAGTACAACAAAGCTTTCCCTGTTTGTGGAGGACAGTTTCTTTTATTAGCGGCTGAAGATTTTCTGAAAACAGTGGTTTCACCAGTTCTGGAAACTTGTAAAATCTGTGGCGCTCACTAGGTTTCTTCACATAGGACAACTCTATGAAAAAGAAGCACATGCGCCCTGGATAGGGCAGTGTCTGAATAATATCAGGATGGAGATAAAGGATTTGGAGATTTGGGTGTAGTGCTATTTTATTTTCTTACCCAACTGAAGCAGTTGAGATTGGGGTTGGACTAGAAAGAGTGAGATTTTGAGTCACTGTCTAGGATTTTGGTTTTGTTTGCAGTTTAATTATGTGATATTGAGCAAATCACTTAATCACTCTCATTCTCCTCATCTATTGCCATAGGCTTGTCCTGCCTACCACACAGGGGTGTTGTGCAGAATCAAATATGTCTAAATTCTTGTGAATGGGAAAGCACTGCATGAATCTACTGTTTGGGAGGGGGGAGTCCCTGTTTCAGGTTGGCTTCAATAAGTGACATCAGCGGTCCCCAGCCATTTGGGCACCAGGGATCGATGCTTCTATAAAAATCTAATGCCTGATGAGGTGGAGCTGAGGTGATGATGCTAGACTGGGGAGCAGCAAATAAAGATGAAGCTTTGCTCTCTTGCCTGCTGCTCACCTCCAGCTGTGCTCCAGCGGTGCAGCCTGGTTCCTAACTGGCCATGGACTGGTACCAGTCTGCAGCTCTGGGGCTGAGGACCTCTGCTTTAAATGAAAGGTTTTATAATTTTATTCAATTTAGAAATGCCTAACTCTGTAGGTTATTTTATTTTAATCCACACCCTAGTCTTCTCACCACCCAGCTACTGAGTGTTTACTGCAAGCTAACTAATGTAGCCATTACTAAAAATTAGTCGTTAGTCCTTGGAAAAAAACTTTATTTTAGGCTTACTACTTTAATATTAATAGTTAGAAACTTTTAATGTTTTTCAGAGTAGTTTATTGTGGAGTAATTTACAATCAGTAAAATACATAAATCTTGGACGTGTTTCCATAGTGTAGCGGTTAGCACGTCTGCTTTACACGCAGAAGGTCCTGGGTTCGCACCCCAGTGGAGCCACGGTCCTCAGTCCTGATGTCTGATCTCAGAAACTAGGCAGAGTCAGGTCTGGTTAGTACTTGATGGGAGATCACCTAGGAAGACTAGGTGCTGTAGGCATAAATAATAATTTAAAAAATCCTTAAATCTTGTATCAACAGTTCAGTGACTTTTTAAATTTATATACACGCACGTAACCACCACTCAAAAATGTGTACAATTTCCAGTGCCCCAAGGAGTTCTAGCATGCCGATTGCAGTCAGTAAATTTTCTCACTCTGCAAGGAAATACTCACTTCTCTGACTTCTGTTATCATAAATTAGTTTGGCTATAATCTGTGTTTATAATTTTTATTTTGCTCATCTCAGAACAGCCATACACGTAACTATATGTCATGCTCTCAGGAGTTTTTGTGATGTGACTTCTATTTCAATTTGAAAGTATATCAAAGTCCCACAATGAAGTGAGTTACAGAGGAAACTAGGTCTCATTCTGTTTCTAAAGCCAGATATTTACTGAGTGTGATCAGCTTATTTTCTTTGACCTACATTCCCAGAACAAAAGTATTAAAATACAAGTAACATTTTTGCTTTTGAGCCAAATTGAAAGTTTTTTTTTTATATGATCAATGCACATCTGTTTTCCTGAAGAATAATTATTTACTGTCCCTGTTTGGAACCTTTAGGAATTTGATCGAGGAATATTTCCCGAAGGTACAGTCTGTTACAAGGAGAAAAATATTTTGGTATTATGACCTTGTGTGTTTAGTCATAAACACAAATGATACTAACTAGGGCCAGGTTATAATTGGTGGAGGTATGTTTAGAATTTTAAATATACGGTAAACAAACAAGAATGTTCGGTTCATGCCTTCGTAAACTACACCATAAACCTAATCTCTAGTCTGAATTCAGTAGAGCTGTCTTTTGAATTACCACATTTTTTGTTCATCTTTTCCAAGAACAGTGTCCACATTTTCCTTTCTGCAGGCATGTAGGATTAGGGGCTTTTTTAAAAAAATGGAGACATTAAATACTTTCTGTTTGTAATTCTGTATTAGTGGGTTGAGGGGCAAATCAGAGAGACAGACAGAGGTGGACTTGATTAGGAGCTAATTTAACCTTGGCAATAGCATTGCACTTCCTGTGGTTTTTAATAAAAGTGGAATCTCTCTCCCCATCACCCTTCACACCCCCAGGATTCTTACCGAAAACAAGTGGTGATAGATGGTGAAACCTGTCTGTTGGACATCCTGGACACAGCTGGACAAGAGGAGTATAGTGCCATGAGAGACCAGTACATGAGGACAGGCGAAGGCTTCCTCTGCGTGTTTGCCATCAATAACAGCAAGTCATTTGCAGATATTAACCTCTACAGGTACTAGGGGCGTGGTTTTTTCTGACAGGATGATCTTAATGCATGTTCTGCAGCTTTGTGGGGGGGATAAGGACACCACACCAGGAAAGACAGAGCTTTTTTAATTGTGAAGAGTTGGTTTTAGGTTGCTTGACATAGAGAATCTGGGATTATTGCAGAAAGTTAATACTCAGTTTTCTTATCTGTCACCTGGAGGGTAATAGTTTCTACCAAGATTTGTTGTGAAAATTAAACAAGTTCGTAAATATGTAAATCACCCAGAACAGTGCCTAGCACGTGATAAAGCCTGTGCAAGTGCTCTGTCTGCAGCCTCGCGTCCTGGCTTATGCTCCATCCACTTGAAGAATTCTGCATACCGGAACAAACGAGTCCAAAACTGAATTCGGTGCTTTTTTCCTCCTAAACCTGCTCTAATTCCCCTTTCCTCTTTGGAAATAATAACAGTACTTAGTAAAATGCCCAACACTTGGCAAGCACTTACTAAATATTTGTTGAATTTCTAGAAGCTGTTTTTCTTCTCAGTCTGTCTTATATTATCCCTTAACGTAGGCCGCTGCCATCACCCCCAGCTTGGTTCCGCAGCTAGCTGGTGTGGTACATTTCAGGTACATGGCTTTGTATGGAATCCAAGGGTAGAGTCTAAAGCAGTGCTGTGTGGTATGGTAGCCACAAGCCACACATGATGATTTCAGTTAATTAAAATTAAATAAAATTAAAAAATCAGATCCTTGGCCACATTAGCCACTGATTTTTCAAGTGTTCAGTAGCAGCATGTGACTAGTGGGTGTAGCTGGGCGTCGCAGGTACAGAACATTTCCCTCGTGGTAAAAAGTTCTGTTGGGCAGTGTTGGTCAAGTGAATCTAGAGCAAGTTTCCAGACTGCTCCGTGGTATGTCGTAACTTGTCCCTGGGGGAGTGCTGTCAGCTGGGAGTTCCACACCCTTTAGTGCCCCTCTAAGAAGGGCAGTTCTGGTGTTTTCTCTGTGATATCGTGGACTTCCAGCTATAATTCTGTTTGAAGGAAACATTTGGACACCGCCCATTTAGAGAAGAGACTAGACTATGTTCCACTAAATACTGTCACTCTCAAGGGAGCCTCAAAAAGTTTTTTAGAGGCAGCAAACTTTACTTTTTGTACTTCGGACCTTAATCTAGAGTGCGATTCAGAGTTGCCAATTAAATCCGGAGCCAAATTCTTGGGAAGAATGGAGGCGCCTAACAAGGGCACATGTCAAGATAAATTAGCCGTTTATTTCCGCTAGAAGGCGAACTGGTACTTGGCTTCCCTGTAGCTGTTGGATCAAGTCTAAACCAGTCTCCTCATTATACACGGTCTTTTATAAGTAGTTTGGGGGTGGGGAGGGAGTGAAACTACTAGAAACTATAAAGCTGGATAAAATTTGCTAGATTCCTTTTTGTCCTAGACGTTTATTCTTTTCAAAAAGCTTATTCTTATTAACACATTCCCTTTTTTAGGGAACAGATTAAGCGAGTAAAGGACTCAGATGATGTACCTATGGTGCTAGTAGGAAACAAGTGTGATTTGCCAACAAGGACAGTTGACACAAAACAAGCCCACGAACTGGCCAAGAGTTATGGGATTCCATTCATTGAAACCTCAGCCAAGACCAGACAGGTACAGTGCAGCCTTCAGCATCTGGCAAGGGTATAAGGCAGATAAGTTTGATTGACTAGAGATGTCCACATTCTTTGTTGTTACGGGTTTTTAATAGTGTTCTATTTTTTTTAATCAGTTTAAACCTAACATGAACTCGTTAATATTCTGGTGTGGCATTTTTACTCCCACATTAACATACACAAATATTACTAGAACGAAGACCCTTGATTAAAGATATTTTTATAAGCATTTGTCTTTTCTCTATCAACACCAATTTTGTATGTCCCACGTTACCAGTTGTCCTTTGAATGTTATTTTTGTAAAATGTGCCATTTGTATGTCAGTCTGTTAATGTGATTCAGTAAGAATGCTGAATTTAGTGTCATCTTTCTAAACCACCCTATTTTAGCAGCTGCTTTAATAATCGGAATTATAAGTCTGTGTAAGTAAGTACAAATGAGAGAGAGCCTCCAACTGGAGTTGTGTCTGTTAAGCTGTCTTTATCATTTTCTTCCTTTTCTAGGGTGTTGAAGATGCTTTTTACACACTGGTAAGAGAAATACGTCAGTACCGAATGAAAAAACTTAACAGCAGTGATGATGGGACTCAAGGTTGCATGGGGTTGCCTTGTGTGGTGATGTAACAAGGTGAGCATGTGCTCTCTTGACATAATTGTAAATCGTACTATTTAGTATCAGACGTTTTGGAGGAGCGTTGCTGTTGTTTTTTCTATGTTATTGAAGAATCTCTGCTTACAACTATAAAATATTTTCCTTGTGGAACCCTTCATCTGAGAGTATTGAGCTGTAAACAGTTTGTAAAACACGTGATTATTTTATAGACATCATTAAGTTTTCAGTGATATTAGAAATTGGAAGACGCTGTTTATGAACTGTATGTGTATCACGTTCTTGGCGCTGACCGGGAGTTTGAAGAACCCCTACATCCAAACTGCATGATAATGACGTGGCGTGTGTTCTTCTCTTACAGATAACTTAAAGTTCTAGCATCAGAAAAGAGCCACTGTCAAGGTAGGACAAGTTTGGAGAGGAACGATTTATCATTCATGTTGATTTCTTCACCTTGTTTTCCTCAGACTTTCTGGGTGACATTCACACACAAATTCTGCCTTCGTTTCAGCTGCACTGACACCCGCCCTGGTCCTGACTTCCTGGAGGAGACTCCCCCTGTCACCCTCTCCAGTCTCACAGAGACACGCCCGCTACTTCCCCAGCTCTCGGTAGATCAGCACAACATTCTCGGAATATAACTACCTCCTCACTTGTGTGTCTGACAGAGAAATGAACCTCGTTCCTCCCAAGTGCTTTTCCACCCTGGGTTCTCCCCAAACACACACACCTCTGCCACCCCAGGTTTTTCATCTGAAAAGCAATTCATGCTCTGAAACAGAGAACCAAACTCGACGTGAAATTCTGTAGAACAACGTCTTTATCTCTAAAGTAGCAAGTGCTGGTGGTTTTTATTTGATTTTTTTTCTTTTTACTGTTGAATTTGGAACTCTGTTGGATTTTGGAGAAATGTCAAACATTACTGTTCTGCTGAGAAAATAGTTAATGTTGCTCTTTGGTTGGTTTGTAATATTAGCAGCTCTTTAAGTTGGCATCAGCTCTGTATCCGTAAATACAGAGGCAAATACAGACTTGAGTCTATCCCAGCCTTCTCGACTTTCATGCAGTGAAATCTGACTTCCATATGAAGTGCCTTTTTCTTAGAAGTGCTTCATAGACTTCCTTTATAGCACTTCAGTGGGATATATGTCTCAAAAACCATTATACATGGAAATGAATGTCTGAGATGTATGTGTGATGTGTCTACCTTTGAGGGAAAGGTAGCAGATGCCATTTCTTAGGTGTGTGAATTTGGCTTTCCATAGACTTGTTTTTATGCTCTCGCATGAGAAAGATGAAACTGGAAGCAATTATAAGTAATTTCTTTTAATTTTTACCTATGCTTCACTTTTTTTGTGTAGGTGACTGCCTACAAACTGTATGTAATTTGTTTCTTCCAATAAAGTTATCTAATGTTCAATGAACTTCTATTTGCATTTAAATTTGGGTCATATCAGAAAGCTCTACATTTGCAGGTGTTCAAAACGAAAAATTTGATGCCCTTTTATTTATTGGTTGTGATGAATGGTTTTTCAAGCCTCAAACATAATATATGAACAGACCCATTTTCACTGTGCACCATGGTATCTTAATGGTGTGTATAATTGCTCTCAATCCCCTCTCATTCCACCCTCCGTTTCCCACCCCACAGCAACTACAGTTTGATGAATTATTTCAGTTGAGTAAAGTGTGGTGCTAATGGACCAGGGTCACAGTTTCAAAGCTTGTGAGAGCCAGTTAGCATCACAGGGGAAGAAATTCTTCCACATTTGCTCATTGCACCGGCAGCTCCAGTTGGTAGTTTTGCCAGGTGTGTGCTATTAGTCCTCCAGGAAAGAAGAGACCAGTTAGCACAAATTCTTTATCACGACTGCAGAAACTTGGTGTCCTGAGGAGCGTCAGCTTAGAGTCCTTATAAATAAAGTATCCAGACCTTTTGTTTGCCACATGGACACTCTAAATTATGTTTTTGAGAATGAGGGTACCTCAGCTCAAAATTTTAAATATTTTTCTTTATCCATCATGTTCTTTGAAAGGTTTAAAACAGGATGTTGATTCATTCAGTCTGCATATGATATGATGAGCTTGTTCAGAACAAGAAGTAACCTTCGAGTTGGAATTTCTGTTTGAGAACGGAGTGGAAAATGTAATTACTTATTAGTTTTGAGGTTTTAGAGACTTGGCTTTTCCATTTGCAGAGAAAACCCTGATGATTCTAATGAAAAAATAGGTTTAGATAACTTTTGGTTCCAAAATGGCCACTTTCTGTGCTGGTCTTCTAATGTGTAAATACCTGACTGTGGACCATCTTCTAATATGAATTTTCATGTATTAAGCAAACTCCACATTGCCTTGAAATGAATTCAGAAGAGAAGAAATCTACATTGTGCCCAGAGTATAATGCACCCAGAGTGTTGGCGTAAATTTTGAGATCTTTCACAGTGCTGTCAACACCTGTAAACAAGCTCTCTGCTGCCTTGTTTCTGCCCTTTTAGAGCATTGCTCTGTGATTTTTCTTGGGGCTGGATTGAGGCTTGTCACCTCAGTTGTCACCATTGTTGTCTTGTTTATGTGACTGACAGCGTGACTCTTTTTCTCATGTCCTGGTAGCCCTTGTATGGATGTACCTTAGAGTTTTCTCAAGTATGTCATGAGCACAGAAGTATCTAAATGGGGCCAAAATTCAGACTTGAAAACGTTCTTTTCCTAGCTTAAGAAGTTACACTTAGATGTGAATTTTGGCCCAATAGAGTGACAAAGTTACGGTTGAATGCTGAATCACTTCAGTCAGTGTGATTTTTAGAATATGTATGTAATTGCTAAAACAATTCTAGCTTACCTCAGAATCTGAAAGTCTCTCCCCAGTTAAGTGCCTGGCCAGCTCTCATAAATCACACATTACTTTGTTTCTTAAAGGTTGCATGTTCAGGAGTATGAAAATAAGATGTTCTGTCTAAAGGCTGCTGTGCCTAATCTGTCATGTGCTGTCTTTGCTCCAGCTCCCTATAGAATGTTCCTTGGTGACATAATATACTTATTTCAGTTTTTACTTCGGGAATGTAATGGGTGAAATTATTCTCAGTATGTATTTTGGTGGGCCCCATGTTTAGTCAGTCGTCATCCTTTTAAACTGCTGTGAATTTTTTGTCTTGACTTGAAAGCAAGAAGAGAGAAACACTTTAAAGAGATATTTTGGGGGTTTTTTTCCCATTCCTGATTTCGTGAGCATAATCACATCCTGCTTTACATTTACAGTCACGAACTCTTAAGCTGGCAGCTACAATCAAGAACCAAAAAAAAATGGTGCGTTCTGCTTCTCGTAATTCATCTCTACTAACAAATTACAAGAAGCAAGGATAATTAATTAGGGAAAATATTTTATTTGGGTGGTTTCTATAAACAAGGGACTATAATTCTTGTACATTACTTTTCATCTTTGCTGTTTCTTGTCCAGTGTGCCACAAAATTATTTTGAGGTGTTTCCTATAAGAATTGTTTTAAAAGTGTTCTTCATACCAGAGTAGTTGTAGATATACTTCACAATATTTCTGATGATTTTTAAAAGCCTGAGTCCTGACCTAAGAAGCAATGATATGAATTCTACTCTGGAGGGAAGGAATGATCTCAATGGATGTTGTATGACTTTCATATTTCTGTGCCATCAAATATAAGTAAAATTATCACTTGTGCAATTCTGCTGTTTACAACGGGAACTCTTGGCCGCCTTGGCCCTAAATGAAAGGGCTGACTTTCTAAGTTGCCTATTTTATTGTAAATTAATCCATTCTACTTTTTTAAAATTTGGTTGAATGTTTTTCTTGTTCAGTGTTTAAAAACTGGAAGTTCTCTGCTTAGTTATCATTTGTTCCCAACTGAAGTGCCTTTATTGAAAGTTCGTATTAATTTCAGATTTGGATGTGACATTTGGATATGTGTTGGAAGATCTGAGTTCCTTGTTTTATCTCAGTATAAAGTATGTCAAAGCCTGCTTTAAATTATTCCCCTGGGGGGTGATTCATAGCCATGCTTCGTAGCTACATAGCAGATTCTCTTTCCTTAACATGACGTGTTTAAACGACCACGGGAAGTCTTCATCTCATCTTTGTCTTCCCGCATAGTCGACCAGTCTTGGTACAGTGGACGAGCATTGGTCTAGGGGTCAGAGAACATGGGTTCCTACTGTAATTTTACTATTCTGGCCCATGGTTTCCTCATTTGCAAATTTGGGAAGTTGAATTAGCATATCCCAACTATTTATAAAAGAATGATTTCAGACGTAGACTTCTCCACCTAACACTGGCATACTGTAATGAGGACTTTGGTTTATTCTACTGAAGACATCAGTTTTTTGTTTTTTTTTTTTTCAGACTTTTCTTTAAGAGGAGGGAAGGGAGGGAGATTATTAATATTTAGCTGAATTAAACAAATTTGTCATTTCAGTGACAAATACTGTTTCTGCATTCGGCTACTAGAAAGAGTATAAACATTTTAGATTGTAAAACAGTTGTGACAATCATGGAGTGTATCTAAAACAGATTGTGCCCTTTATATCAGTCACCTGTGTCTCACAGCAGATGCTTTGTTCTACTAATATTTGACCCCAATAACTGAGAGGAAAGGATGTTTTATTCTGGTAATAGCTGCTATTTTGCTTGACAAAATGAAGCTACAGGGAGACAAACGAAAAAGTAGCTAAAGAAGCTTGTTTACTTGATAGGAGGGGACCTCTTAGGCGCCTTTGCTGTTCAGGTTTCTGTTCTCATCACAAGCAATACTGAAGGTCATTAAAAGGCCAACATAGTTGCATGAGTTATTTGATATCCATAAATACATGTAAAGGGGCCAAGAGGCTGTACGAGGGATCATTTTGCAAAGCTGCTTGAGAGACATGCAGAGAATGTCCATCTCCATGACTTGAGAGCACAGAGAGAAAGAGTCAACATCTAGGGTCCAAGTGGGAGGGGGACGCTTGGTGGGCTTCCAAAATAACTGGGCAATGACACGTGGTCCAACACCTTAATCGAAGAACACTGGAACTTTAGGAACATAGAAAACACAGGTAACAAATGGCCTGTGCAGGGCCAGAAGGAGCAGAGGTTCAGATTCATGGCAGAAGTGGACCTAGAGAACTGATCATTCTTCTCTGGAGACTGAATTGGTGACTTCCTCACGCTTGCTCCAGAACAGCTTCTTTATTAACCTACCGGAGGAGGTGGGAGGCATGTTTTCATCTTAAAAGAATGAACTTCATCTCTTTTTAAAGCCCGTACAAACCCAGAGGACCATGAATTTGTAGGAACTGCATAGACCGAGGCAGCACCTGCTATGTTGGGGGCTAGTATCAAATGTTTCTAAAGATAGAGGCAGCTACATGCCTAACAGGAGGACGTGGTTGGAACTGAGCAGTTGCTACTAGAGCCTTTTAGATACAGGAGCCTGAAATATCCAGGTTAGGGAAAGCAATCTTCTAGAATGGCTGCTGTGGGAGTGGTGGAATTGGCACTATCGACACTTGCTGTAGGAGCTCGAGCTATTTGAATTACATGTGCTATTTAAGTCTGAAAGAAAACTTGCACTTTTTTAAAAAACCTTTTAGTGTAAATCAGTTCTCCAAATTTAGAACTGAGGCCCGACATCCCTAACATGAATGGTTTGTTTTTTTTAAATCAATGGAACGAAGTGAAAAGACATCTTGAACATTAGATCAAGAAATCTTAAGTTTATGCTCATTTCGCCTGTAAATTTGAGAAGTTTGACATTTAACATTAAAGTCCAAAATGAAACTCTACCCTGGCACATGAACTGAAATTACCAAGGCCTGTGCCTCTGTCATCCCATCGTTCTGTAGCTACTGTGACATTTCCTCTCGGAGAACCACATTTGGATCCCCCTCTGAGGCATAGCCACGTGCCCTAACAGAGTCCTTTTGTTTCATTGACTCAGTACATCTTCCTTATGAATCTTCCTAATTCATTTGGGACGTTTTTATTGAGTACCTACTATGTGCCTGGGCGTGGTGCTCCTCTGGACATACAGCAGTGAACCAGATGGACAGTGGCCCCTCATTCATCTCTTCCATCCTGTTGAGAGGATCCCCAAAACAGAATTTCTTAGCTGCAGTTTGGTGATCGTTTCAGTGGAGAAGGGCATTGTTTAAGCAAGCGACATAGCTGTTCCAGCTGCTGCCTTCTTGACACCACCGCCCAGGGGTGTCACCTTCCCAATTTTTCTCAACGCTCAAGGCTTGTGCCTCATTGCCACCTGGGTCTCTTTTCTCAAAGCTTTCTATCACTTTGAGATTTCCAAGTGCTCTCACATACCTCATCTAATCCATAACAGCCATGTGAAGCAGAAATGGTCTTCATTTTACTGATGAAAAAAACTGAATCCACTGCAAAAGGCTGGATTTATTCTAGATTTGAACCCAGCTCTCCTGATCTTAGTTCCTTGCTTTTGGGTTCCCTGGTAGTTTTCAAAGCATGCTGCTCAAAGGCTGGTGGAGTGTCATAACAGAGATGTTCGGGAAAGTCTGAGTGGGTGGGGCTCTGCTTTTCCTCCCTTGTCCCCCCCTCCCCTTCAACAAAGCAGTTTCACTTTCATCTGGTTTTTATTTGAGGCTTCCATTCAAGATTTAGTTTGGAGATTTCATAAGTAAACAATTGAACACCACTTCACCAGTCTACTCCAATCACCTATCCAGCTGAGGGTCACTATATCACATCCTCATGTCTAGTCCAGAACCCACCTAGGCCGTCCCACTCTGGAGGCAGAATACCTGTGTTTAAATCCATCCTCTACCACTTATGAGCTGTGAGACCTCAGACAAGTCCACGTCTTATGCCTGAATTTCTTCAACTGTGAAATGGAGATAATAGTTTCTCAATTTTTATAGTAATAGTTCCTCAAAAGACTGCTATTGCGTAATTCAATAAATTGATCTAAGTTCTAAAAACAAAAAACTTGGAACAGTGCCCAGTGCCGTTACTGCAGACCCTATGGCATGCTTCCCTCTCTCTCCTAACAATGCAGCACACTGTTGAAGTCTAGATTGTTTTGTTCAAAGCAAAATTGCTGAATTTCATTTCCATTCAAGAGACAGGAAATAAAGCTAGTTTGTCTCATGGAAAAAGGATGAGTCTTGTAAATTTGACTTCTTTATTTTTAGGCATGCCTGGGAAATGATTCCCGACAGGATGATAAAGCTGAATCCAATAAAGATACCATAAAATTCCACAGGTTTAGTTACGCACCAAACTGAAGCTCATTCCTTACATGGAAGACAACTGTGCTCACAGGGTGACAAGACAGTCCATAGTCACTGCCAAAGAGCTGTATTCCCAAACCAGAAGTGAAAATGAACTCAGAACTGCACCCCCCACCACCCAAGCAATGTAACAAAGGATTAAGCTGAGCCTGAAAGTTTGCTAAGGACAGTTGGTGTCTCTGAACCATGACTGAACGAGGGCTGTGACGACGGTAGGGAGAGGGCCTGGTTGGAAAGGTGGGGACCCCCCAGCAGGTTTCACAGCAGCAGGGAGACCTGCTGTCCCAGGGCGCAGGGACAGAAGCAGCCAGGCGGCAGTGATCTCCTGGGCACAGCTTCTTTCTGTTCAGTGTCTGTCATCTCCCTGTAGAGCCTCAGGTTACAAGTACCTCTAAGGCAATGGAATATCTGAAATCTCACCTTAAAAACAAACAAATAAACAAACAAACAAAAAACAAAAAAACAGCTGTACCCTTATTTGGAGCTCTGAATAATAAATGTTCCAAATGATGGTTAGATGCCCAGGTGAGAATAGTCACATTAACTATTTTTAAAAGACTGAAAATAATACTATTCTTTTGCTAAAAACTAAAGCAAAAAAAAAAATTAAATGAAGCTAGTTTGTATTATATACTGAAGCTTGGAGAAAAGCAAGATTAATTACAGAAAATGGATGAGTCGAGAGAGATTGTCCCATTGAAGGAAATTTCTGGATGTTTTCCCTTAAGGGTTATAGATGATGATAGGACTGGAATTTGTTTTGTTTTGTTTTAAATTCAGGCTTTTTTTTTTTTACACCCCCTTGTGATTGTTTATGATAGAAAATGTAAATAAGCCAAAAGGAAGAGTTTGAAAATCACCATCAACCCACTACTCAGAATACTGGTTTAAGTTGCCTAGACTTGATATATAAATTAAATGCCCCCCTTTTTTTTTTCAAAATAAGATTATATAATTTATATATCATTGCAATGTGGTTTTTCACTTAATAAAAATGTTTAATGTTTTTATATTCATCTGTGTCATCACATTAATGACTAATAGTATTTTCTGTTACGGTTGTGCCCTCCTTTAATCGATCTTATATTGCTCACATGTTGGTTGTTCCTACTTTTTGCTGCTTATAATGGTTTGGCTACAATTAATATTCTTAAAATATGTCTTTGAGTACTTGCATAATAACTCCCTTAAGAAAAAGTCATAAAAATGAAATAGTTGTATTAATGGATATGCATATTTTTAAGGTTTTTGATAAATATATTGTCAAAAGGCTAAAATCTTAAAACTTCTACTGACCACATAGGAGTCTCTTTTCCTATATACTAAACATTGACTATTAACAAGAAACTGATTATTTTTTATAATCAAATACACTTCAGATTTTATGGAAAAACAAAAATAAACTGGATTTTAAAAAAATACTATATTTTAGAATATATACAGTTTAGAAACTCTTCATATTTTTCTAATCTGCATTAGGTGGAATTCTCCAAAAGACAACAGTCTCTTAAGATCTTTTTATTTTTAATATGGTGGTAAATACTTAAATTTGTTCTGTACTTACCCCATTACTTATACCTACCAAATTTGACTGGACACATCTACATGTTAATAACTGTGTATGTTTTAATTCCTTTACTCAGTGAATCAAATAATACAGGCTTAAATACCCCCCAAACTACCCACATGTCTCAAAGTGTCTCTGTCTGCTTTCTTCTTCCCTCTTCCATTCCAGGCTCAGAAAAGAGTCCTCTCCTCTCCCCAAGGTTCCTCCTCCACCTGGGTCTTACTTCCGCTGGAAACTTGTTCCGTCCTTAGTTTCTACTGTCTACACGTCTGTTATCCTTCCTATAGTTTTTCCTGCTGCTAGAATTCTACACATGTGCTCCCTTGACCCCAGTGCCCTCTGGCTATCATTCTGTCTTTTCTCCTCCTACTGTCTGACAACGTCACTAAGAAAGATGTGTCTCCACTTCCTCACCTCCCATCCCGCTTCAGCTCGCAGCTATCATGCCTCCTCTACAGTCACATGAGTCCTCTGAAATGTCTCCAACACTGTGGCCACAGAGGTGGGGAAGGAGACTCTTCAAAAGTCATTTCTGTCAAATGACTTTGACTTTTTAAAATTAAATGTGTTGCAGTAACATTGGATAATAACACATAATTTTTAGGTGTACAAGATTACAATTCAACATCTGTGTGCTCTAATGCATGCTCGGTGTGTGTGTGTGTGTGTGTGTGTGTGTGTGTGTGTGTGTGTGTGTGTGTGTGTGTGTGTGTGTGTGTGTGTGTGTGTGTAGAGCCTGATGAACATACCAGCATATTCACCAGCCACAGAAAGCTGTTCTCATGACCGAAATCCTTCTGTTACCATATTTGATCCCCTTGACCCACTTTGTCCTCCCCCCAACCTCCTTCACCTGTGGTAACCACCCTTCTGTTGTCTGTATCTATGAGTTTGTTTTGTTAGTTTGTTACTTTTTGTCTTATATCCTGGATATGAGTGAAATCATATGACTTTCGTCCCTTTCTGTCTGTATTATTTCACTCTCAAGATCCATCCATGTTGCAAATGGCAACATTTCATTTTTTATGGCTGAGTAGTATTCCATTGTGTATATATTTATACACCACTTCTTCTTTATCCAATCATCTGTCAGTGGACACTTAGATCATTTCCATGCATGGACAAGAAGAGCTATTGCTGGATCATACATTAGTCCTAGTCTTAATTTTCTGAGGAACCTCTATACTGTTAGGAAAATGACTTGAGAAGACAACTAGGGGATCTGCCACAAAAGGAGTGGGAGAATTGGAGGGTAACATATAAAGATAAGAATCATTGAAGAAGTAGGTTCGGGAGGAAATTCTTTAATTTGGATATAACAATTTGTAGACGCCATTGGGAAATTCAGGTGTCAATGTCACAAAAAGGAGTTGGAAAGGACTGAAATATTTATCGATTCAGTAACATGTTCTGTTACTGTTGGTTCAAAGGAGATGATGACCAGAAAGCCAAGCAATCAAATATTCAGTTTTTCCCAACAAAAGACCTTGTGCCAATTTTTAATAGAAAACAGTTAATAATAAACAGTCTTTGCCCATAATTATGTTCTAAATCCGAAGCTCCAAACTGATGCTCTTGTCTTTAATATAAGCTGTTACAATTCATAAATTCTGCTGAGTCTTTCCTCACCTAACAGTATTCATCACATATTTAGCCATAACTTAGACTCTGTGTTATTGCTGGTAAATCACGATATTTTGGTCCAAAGAGCCTTGCCATTTATAAGCAGAATGTCTTTGGGCAAAGACACTTCACTTCTCGGAGCCCCAGTTTTCTCATTTGGGAAGCAGAGATAAGGTACTAATTGCATTATGGGGTTGTAATTAGGATCAAGGAGATAATGTTTGCAAAGGGATTTCTATACGATGAACACATTATTTTTTGTATAACAGTATACAGAGTGGGAGTAATTTTGCATCCTAGATGGCAGCTGATTTTCTATAATATTTGCAGTAAATTTACTACTTAATTTGTGAAATAGAGTCATCAGGTAAATTTCTGCTAATTCTGGGATATTTCTCATGAAAGTGTGTGTGTGTGTGTGTGTGTGTGTGTGAGCTTGACAAACATACCAGCATATTCACCAATCACAGAAAGCTGTTCTCATGAGTGAAATCCTGAGGACCTTGGCTTTCCAGAAGCCTGAAAACTGCGTTTCACTAGGGTGGAACATGATCATCACTGGTTGAGTCACACAAGAAAACCATATTTGCAGATAATTCAGTCTGTAGGAAGACTTAGGGAGTACTGAAATGCAGTTGCTGGTCCACCACAGATATGGCTCCTAAAGTCCCAGAGTAAAGACTGAAGCCTTCACCTGTTTTTCACTGTCAATTGCCTAAAGCTATAAATAGGTCTAAAGCTCATTTCTCTCTGTTTAGCAGGGAAGGGTCAGATTACAGGGGCAAAGCAAAAAAAATAAAATGAATATCAGGGTGTTTTACAGTGTCAGTCAGTCAGTCATCCCCAGTCTTCTCTCTCTTTCCTTCTACTGTGCTACCCTAGAATCAAGGAACCAGCAACAATGCCTCTGTTGAAACTTTCAGGTAGGTGTGCGAAAGTGTTTGGAGAACACAACTTTTAACAGGCAACCATTCCTTTGACTGTCACGTCAGCTCTGGTAATCCTTTATTTAGGATTTATAGTTTCTTTAATAGTACATTTCAGGAGGAGGCAAGACAAGGTTTTCAAGTTGTTTTATTCTCAGTTTGGGGAGGGAGGCAATTTTTAAAAACTATATCCTGTGGTCGCATTCTTGATGATCCCCGTAGAAAAATGGGTAAGATGTTTAATATCTATTCTGCTAGTCTGTGCAAACCTGTGCTGCCACACTTCTGAGAAGGATCCTACCCTATGTCTTTAGCTATAGTATTAGCTGAAAATCATGAGTATAACAGAAATATTAACCCAATTCGTTCATGTATTCTGATGGTTCACAGTCCAGGTTAGCACACAGAGTGATTTTTTAAGTAATAATAAGTTATAAGTCTTTTTCATTGTAAAAGTAATACAGGCTTCACATGAAATTAAAAAAAAAAAGAGAAATTTTACTGAAATGTGAAAGTAATAAACACTCATTTAGAGAAATTGGGAAATTAGGAAAGTAGTAACAACAACAAAAACCCACAGTCCCATCATCCAAAGATACCACTTTTAACATGTTAGTGTGTTTCTTTTTGATCTGTTTTCTTTGCAAATTAAAAAAAAAAAAGCTTTTAAAAACATAACTGTGATTATACACATCACTTTATATCCTGCCTTTTTTTTTTCTTAACATTATAACATAATCATTTACCTTGGTACTCCAAACGCTTTGCAAACATCATTTTAAATTGCTGTATAATATTCTAAGTTTCTTAACTATTCCGTTAGGTCCTTTATAGTTTTTTTTTTGTAAATATAAATATGATCTAGGGATAATATTTGCACCTAATTCTTTTTCTGTGTGTAAAGATTATTCCAGTATAATAGATTCTCAGAAATGACTGGTAGGCATTACTCAATTGTTTACCAAATGAATCATTTCAGTTTCCCAGCTTCCAGCATCGTATAAGAGTTTCTAATCATCGTATAAGAGTTTTTTTTTAAATCACATTTTATGAAAAAGTACCTCTTTAAGATTATGGACATAATTTAAAGAGACATTAGAAAGAAAAAGACAATGAGATGTATAATGACTGTAATCCCAGGGATTTCTAATGGCAGCAAATTGCAGATAAATGGGAAAATGAGGGGTAATTACATATTTCACACACCCCTTTCTTGTACCAATATACGTATTTCTATTCCAAAGCACTGATTAACAGCCACTGTGATCTCTGAAAGTTGTTCATATATTTCATCTTGTTTTATTTTACTTCATACAGCTGAAGAAAAACGTGAGTATTTTGGACCATTTTCCCTACCATTTGCCAAAGTATCAATTTAAAGAAATACTATTCCTTAATTCAAAAATGTGGGTATTTTTCAGCAGTGTTTATTAAATGATACCATTGAAAGCCAAACACAGCTTAAAAATGACCATGGATATCCCAGAGCATTGCAAATGAACTCATGGATTTTCCAGACTCGAAAAAAAAAAAAAAATCCATATTTTAAAAAGAGAATCTCAAGAGGCATTCACTGATATTTTGAAATAAAATAATCTTCTTTAGATTAGCTGGGGGAAACCCTCAACTCCAATGCAAAAAAAATAAAATAAAATAAAATTCATGGTAAAGTTTCATGACCAGATAACATAAAAACCCATTTTAGATAAAACTATAATTTCAAATATATATTTCCCTCCGTCTCAAACTGGACTTGCCTTTAGCTGACAGATAGGTCTGCCTCTGGACTCTTTTATGAGATGAGATGGGGAAGATGAAAGGCCTACAACCTGTCTTTTCTACCCATTAATAAAGCACTGCTGGGAAATAAGCATGCCTCTCTGGGTCTGCCGGGTGAAGCCGCAAGCATGGTATTCCTTTTCTCGAGAGTCTTGCACTTCCTACGTTCATAATAATAACCCCCAACTTCTGGATGGGATCGTGTCATTTTTAAAGTCTTTCTTGTTTAATCTTTATAACCGTTCTCTGAAGTTGGCATTATTATTATTAACGCCCCCTTTTACCACGATGAATACCGAGGCTCCTAGTGATTATGTGGTTTGCCCAAGGCCTCCCAGCTGTCACCGACGCTGTCTTTCTGCTTCAGCACTCTGCTCGTCGTTCCTGCCTTCTTGCCTGTTCTCTAAAGGTAGATGCCCTAACTCCAAGGCATTTCCCTTCAGATGCTCCATTCTCTCAAACCTGATGTGCGCAAAAAAGAACTAAGCAATTATCTATGCAACCCCGAGGGCGTCATTTGTCCTTTATTCCCCTGAATTCAGGTTGTCACCACATCTGATCTACTCATCTTCTGAAATACCAGTTTCACTCTTTCCTTTCTATAATCGCCACCACTCCCCGAAGTATTTTTGAAAGGCAGAGCTTTTCCTGCGGTTACATGAAATCAAAATGACTGGGAGGCAGTGTCCACCGTGTAATTCTTGGCCATCATGTCAACTACTTCTTGAGAGTAGAGTTTCTACTTTTCAGCTATCTGTAGTGGCTTAGGGAGATATCACCTTAGTAAAAACAATGACGTTTACAAATTTAAAAACATGAAACCCGTAAGTGTGTGCAGTCCCAGGTAATCGATGGAAGAGCCAGAGTCCGACCAAGTAGGATTCGGCTCCCGGGTGTCCATTTCCACACTGCACTTCCTGAGGCCTCCAGCAGCACCGGCACAGACCCAGCATGACAAGCTAGTTGCGGCGTCATCGTCATCGTCACTGTCATCACTGTCATCATCACTGTCATCATCATAACCAACTGGCCGGTTTCCATCTGCCCCTCTTGGTGCATGAACCCTCTTCTCACTTCTGCATGTGCTCGCTCATGATGCTCAGGGAAGAATGATGCGATTCCTGGGGATCGGCTGGGGAGGCGTTCTCAGGCCATCAGATGTACCTACTTAGCATTTTAATTGTTCCTTTATGGATCATGGTGCTTGCCAAAGAACTACTCATAGCAGCACCCAAAGAGGCTTTTTCAGTTTCAGGAAGTGCTTGAGTTTAATAAGAGAAATAAATGTGTAAAGTTCAGCCAACGTCGTGGGCTTTTTGATTACTTATTTAGCTGTGACAAGCCAGGCTTTGAAACCCGGGTGGCTGACGGTTAGTGTCGGTGAAGTTATGAATCAATTACTATCTTCCCTATGTGTGCTTCAGCCTGGACTAAGCCTTACCATGTATCATTTCCTTAATGGCCCCAAACTAACCCCAAATATCTGTCTGACCGAGGCTACCGAATGAAACATTCGGTTTAATCTGGCGATTTATTTTTCTTAAAGCATTTCCACGGACGTTATCTCACTTCATGTCACGACAGCCTTGTGGGTGAGGCTCGGTAGGCATCAGTCTTCTCACTTCGCAGATAAGGAACTGAAACCGAGGAAGGTGACGGAGTTGGTGGTGCAGAACAGACTTGAACACATCACACGTGCCTAAGTTAGAACTGAAAATGTGGCATTTTGGGGACCCGCATAGACACTGATGGGGAGCAGGAACGTGTGTGGCGGGGTGTCTCTCTTGCTGCATGCAGTTTGCTTTGTCATCATGCGAAGAATGTTTCTGTCTTCTGTCGCTCCAAATAATTAGCTGTTTGCTGTTTTCGTTATTCGCTCCCTGCCCTTTTCTGGAAATGCCAAGAGACTTTCAGAAGTACTAGAGGTTATGACTCTTCAGATGGAAACCACTGAGTGTCTGGAAAACACAGTGGGACTTGACAGAAGAGGCAGATACTTGATGGCCATCACCACCCTATCTGATGAAACTGGTTTTCTTGTATCCTGAGAGTCTTGAGGTCGTTCATTGCTAAGCTAAAGGTCACCTTTCCACCCATTTTAAAAATAGAAAAACTAAAGCTTGTAAAAGTGGCTTTTCAAGGGTCGTTCGTTATGGAAAGCCACGTGTCCACAGAAACAGGACTTCCAGTACGAGATAGTTCATTTTTAGTGGCCCTGTCCCCCACGCTACCAGCAACATGTCCCCAAGTTGTCAGAATTTGGGGAGGAAAGTGAGGTGGTGATGATGTGTGAGAGAAACACAATTACCTATCCCGTGAGGAAGAAAGGACCTAAAATACACATCTATTTTTTAAAAAACTACTTAGGCTGGTTTTCTTTAGGAAGAAAAACTCCCAGGACTAACACTTCTTCAAAACCATCCGAAAAAGTCTACCAGCCTAACGGGAAGAACTATGTTGCATGGTTCCTATGGAATCTCCTGCCAGAAGCAAGTGATAATCACATTAAGCACTGGTCCTGCAAGAGCCCAGTCCCACCTTTAGGACTGTCCTGAAATGTGCTGTAAAAAGCTGACCTGTGTTTCTGAGGAAAGATTTCCAAGCTACCCCCACAAACCCACTAGAGAGAGCAGGTATTGCCCCTCTTCGTGGCTCTGGGACACCAGTGGGGGGTCAGGGCAGCCATGGGCCCAGGGCGGTCCTTAGCGCTGTGCCTCACACAGAGCAGAAACGCTTGGTGACTTCGGGGAGAGGACTCGAAGACTAACACAGGAACACCTCTTTTAGAAATCGATGATGCAATGCGGAGCTTCGCTGAGAAAGTGTTTGCCTCTGAAGTCAAAGATGAAGGAGGCCGTCAGGAGATTTCCCCCTTTGACGTGGATGAGATCTGTCCGATTTCTCACCTCGAGATGCAAGCACACATATTCCAGATGGAGGCTCGGTCCACCTCGGAAGGCAGGAGGTGAGTGGCGCGAGGGGGATGCTTAGTACAGGGGGACACAGGGAAGGGGAAATGTCAGGGCAGATGGGTCAGTCTGCCTGGATGATGCTTCCTCTGGGAGGAAGGACTCTGCCAGCATTAAAAACTCCTGCCCCCATTTCCAACTGAAGAAGAAAGCAGGGACCCTCCTACCCTCACCCACATCTCCCCTTAGCTGAATCCTCCCTGTCCACCCGAGCGAGAGAACAGGAGCCACTATGCAATTGTTCCAAACCCAAGTGGGCCGAAGGCCTCTGTGCACACGTGCAACTTATGCACGGTGTCACCTGCAGACCCCATCCTCAGCCAGTCTTAGCGTTGTGATACTCAGTATGGATCCCACCCTCCGGCCAGTCTGACCTCCTTCAGGCCCCAGGGACACAGCCCTCCACTTCTGCCCTAAACCTCTGTCGTCCTACACCTACGATGCGTAATTCCTGTACCTGCCACACAGTCTGCCCAGTCCCCCTCCACCAAGTCTGCTCATTTCCCATGTGTGAACTGCTCTAGGACTCACTGCCACAATTCAGTCCTCAGATCCATACTGAGCACTTACCTGGAACCCCTCCTCATAGCACCCCCACCCTCTCTCCCCTTTTCATGGAGGAAGAGACCACCCTGCCATCTTTCTCTTGGGTTTTATGTCTTTAAGGAGAGAGCAACAATCCATGTTCTTGGGCACCCCCATTGGACACATCAAAGTAGAAACTCAACAAATGCTTGATTGGAGGAAGTAATATTAGCAACTTATAAGTTCCAGATATTGTGCTAGATTTTTTATATACATTAAATTTCACAGAAATCCTATAAGGAAAGCATTATTACACCATTTTTTTTTTTTTCAAATAGGGAGCCAGGTCACAGAATTTAAGGAGTATGCACAAAATGACACACATAGTAACTGACACAGCCTGGGCTTATTGCAGTACTAAACTGCCTATTCTGCTCGGAGGACCAATGTCATGCTGAACGCTTTCTAGTATGTTCCCTTAGGCCCATTGTCCAAGGTACACCGGGAAGAAGAGAACACCGTCATGCGATATCTCCTTCAAAGGGTTGGATCCTGCTTTTGACTCCCAGCCCACAATTTAATTTTTACTTTTTGCCCTTGAAGTTGTATCATGAAAGGCCAATTGTATAGTGAACTATCAATGAAACTCCCAGTGAAGAGCAAGATATAACCTTTTATTATTATTTCTTTTTCATTTCAAACCCAGGAAAAAGCGTTTCTTCGGACGAAAGACTGTTAATCTGTCCATTCCCCAAAGCGAAACAGCTTCCACCCAAATGTCCCACATCGATGAGTACATTTCTTCATCTCCAACTTACCAGACTGTGCCTGATTTCCAGAGAGTGCAGATCACCGGCGATTATGCCTCTGGGGTGAGTCGCTCCCTTGCTCCTCGCCCCTGAGATGTAGCTGCTGGGAAGACACTCAGCCTGATTGTTGCAGCTTCTTACCTTCTTCCCCTTCCTTTTGAGAAAGGTGTTAGCTCACCTGTCCTTTGTTATACTTCATTCCTGCATTTCAACACCAGTGTGCCATGACTTATATTTCTGCCCGCTTGCATCATCCCACTGAGTTTCTCCTCCTTTATCTCATTTCTTGCACGTATGGAATATGCAGTGGGACGCAGTGTATGAGTTACAGAATGCAGTGGACAGCCTTAGGCAAAAAACAAAACAAAACAAAACAAAACAAAACAAAACAAAGAAAGCAGCTGGTGAACCAGTCTCACCGAGGGCATCATAAAGCGGGAAGGGAAGCATCTGGGAGGCATGGGTGGAGAGGGCCCTGGGGAAAAAGTGGAACCAGGGCAGATGGAGAATAGAGGGAAGGGTTGCCGGCAGTGGAAACCCATCACAGAAAACAGAGAAAAGAAGTGGAGAGACCAGAAGCAAAAAGGAGATGAGAGAGAGGTTAACATGTTCAGGGCTATTTTTTCTTTGACCAACTGTCCTCTCCAGTTTTATTGCAGATGTTTACACAGTAGAGAATTGCTTGGAAGAGACTCTAGGATGCCACAGGAACAGTAAACTAGGGTCATAAACAACTTGACTTGCTTGTTCTATCCAGAACAGTTGGTCAGTTAATAAATCTGTGCCACATGGACTTGCAGAATCAGCATCACATTGGTGAAACTGCTGTTTAGTCATCAGTCTATGCTCCAAATATAGTTTTAACGACCGGTCCCAAGCCCCCTTCTCATGTAACTGACCCATTTAGGGTTAGCCCTAAGGTATTTAAAACTGGCCGAGCAGTGAAAGGAACCCCACTCTTGTTGATTCATTTTCTGTACGATAACATGGGTGCCCTGCAAATGGCAGGCAGGTTTTAGACGCTAAATGGAATGTTTACTAGTGACATGGAAAATAAAGGTTGGAGAACTCAGGAATTCAAAGAAACAGAACGATTCGGAGACAAACTTGATACCTATGTGCTTGGTAGAAATGGAAACAGGAATTAAAAAGAAGAAAGATGGGAGGAAGGGCAAGGTTCAGAGGCGTCAGTGGGATGCGGCTCGCCCTGTGCAAGCTCCAGGGCACCTGAGACCGTGGCCTGGAGACTTTGAGAACGAGGATGTTGCTGTGCCTGTTGGCTGAATGTAGCCGAGATGCTGGGCAGCACCATGTGGTTCATGTGTGTACCCACATGAGTCTTCACCCTGTTAACTGAGGGGTAAAGTGGAATCAGAGCTATGTTCTCAAGGCCGCTAATCCCTGATAATGATGGATTCGATTTAATCGGTCCTTATCGAGGCCCTACTCTGTGCTAGGCACTGTGTGCTGAGTGCTGAGGACTAGAAGGTGAATAGGATTCAGCTGCTGTCTTGAGGAGCTTGTAGGCTGGTGGCCCCTTAGGTGGCAAGAGAATAAGCAACTCCACAGACCTAGCACCTGTGCTGGACTCTCTTGGTCAAGGGCAGCAGGTCTTTAAAAAGAGTTCAACTGATTAGGCTCAATGTCTGGACCTTAGACCATTGATACCAAGCTTGGGTTGATCCCAGCCAGCCTCTGGGCTCTGATGATGAGCGTGCAGCGATTTCAAGTTGTGACCGCTTGGGCACCCCAGGCCCAGCAAGGGGTCGGGGATGGGGCAGGGGAAACAGACCAGTCAAGGAAATTTCCAGCAGTCCTAAGACAATTTTACTCTAGTCACACAGAAAGTTCTCTTTAAAATCATCCAAAAGAATGACTTCTCACAGGACAACGTTCTGATCCATCTATAGCTACAGGAGGTGGTGGATGCATGCCAGGGGTGGAGGGATATGTGACACCTTATTCACCCCCAAGTATTTCCCTCACTGACCAGCAAGTGGCTTGAATTCTCAAATTAGGGTCACGTCTTTCAGTTGAGATACTGTCTTTAAACACCCATACTTAAAAGGCCTGTATGTTACCTGGAAGGAAGGAAGGAAGGAAGGAAGGAAGGAAGGAAGGAAGGAAGGAAGGAAGGAAGGAAGGATTTTTCATGTTAGCATGGGTTCTTTTAGTCACATATGCTTGATAATCACTCCCATCCAGCAGAAGACAAAACCAAACCCAGGAGGGTAAGGAAACACCTGTACCACAGGTAAGTTTGAGTAGAAATGGAAGAGCGAGAAACACTTCAGGACCTGCTCCAAGGGAGGGACTCAGGGCCCAAGTCGAGGAGGAAGCAACCCCGTGGGCAGGCGAGGCCCAGCTTGGGCTGTGACACCCAGGAGAGCAGGGAGGTCCCAAAGGCAACTTCACCCACTTCTCAGATCTTCACAGGCGTGATTCTGATGCCCTGAAATTTTCCTGGCAGGTTACAGTTGAAGATTTTGAGGTGGTTTGCAAAGGTCTGTATCGGGCACTGTGTATCCGGGAGAAATACATGCAGAAGTCATTTCAGAGGTTCCCTAAAACCCCTTCCAAGTACTTGAGGAACATCGAGGGTGAGGCTTGGGTAGCAAATGAGAACTTCTATCCAGGTAAATAATTTTCTTCCGTGATGCATGGAATGTATACTTAGGTTTAACGGCTAAATATTAACTACGCCCCCAGATTATAGATAAGCCAGTCTAAAAATATCATAGTCAGCTTTGGTTCCATTCTCCCTTCTGCCCACACGTCCAGTCTCTTGGTTCAAGTTTGTACAACATCTCTCAAAACCTTTTCTCTCTGCAGCATTCCCCAAACTCTCATTTAAGCCTCTTATTTCTCTCTGTCCAAATCATCGCCATAGTGTTCTAACTGTCCTGCTAAATTCTAATCTCACGCCCCTTCGGTTCATCTTCACTTTGGTGCCAGTTATCAAAACCTGAGCACATCCTTCTTCTGACAAAATCCTTGAACTGCTACCCATTACCTACAAAGCTAAGTTCAGTCTTTAGCCTACCATCTGGCCTCCTATTTATAATAAATAAATTTTTTATTTTTGAATTGCACACTCAACCTATTTATAAACTTATCTCCTCTCTTCCATTCTGGCTGGAGTACTTCATTTAGTCCAGCGTTTTCGTGCCCCCGTACAGTGGGTGCTGTTCCCTGCTCCTGCACTGCCCTTCCCTCCACTTTTTCACCATACCTCCAACATCCATATCCAACCTCATCCTTCGAGATGCAGCCCAAACACTGTCATTTCCTGCCTTCCTCTGACCTCTGGATAAAAGTACATGTTTTGACTTACCACATTTCTTTATTTATACATCTCACTTTCTATTTTCTGCCTTGAATAAACTCAAGTACAGATTGTTAAATAATCAAATTTTAATCATTTCACAGATTTCAATTGTGGAACTCTATCAAAGTTTATTCAACTAATTGCTATTTTTAGGCATTTAGATTTCTGACTTTTAAAAATGTATTTGCAACAAAGCTATAGTAAATGTCTTCATATAAACATCTGTGCAGTTGCTTTATATCTTTAGAATTATACTTCTAGAGTTGGAATTTTAAGGAAGGCAAATATTTAAGATTTTCGAACTTTTGAAATCTTGGATTGTTAAATAAAAATTTCCAGTTCTACAACTTCCTCTCTGTCATTCCTCTTAATATTAAAGTCAATATTAAACATGTGTCCAGTTTGGTAACTCATAAAATTGGTTTACCTATCTTCTAAAACATTGGCATTTAGGATGTTTGTCTTGCTTTTATTTCTCCTAAATTATACTTTATCTCTCTAGTAGGTGAAGATGAAGGACAATTGATATTTGACATAGTAACATTGCGTTTCATGTTTTCTTTATCTCCTAGTTTTGAATAGAAAAGGTGCAAACATTTTCTTTCTATTTATTTTTTCTCACTCCAGCTGTCTTAGTTGCCTGCAGAGACTTTCTGATGCCTTGGGCACATACTTGTTGAAAGTACAGGGTTTGAGTGCTTTAAGGGCTGTGACAGCATAGACGTCGTTCTTGGCTTTCTCAGGTTGAAATTGTTAGTGGCGAGAAGGGGACATTTATCTACAAACCCCTTCCTAATTCCTTTAGCAGAAATGTGCAGCACCGAGAGTGAATCCGTAGGTAACTTAAGGACTTTGGGTGATAATGAGAAGTCAGTGTAGGTTCGCCAGTTGTAACAAACATACCACTCTGATGGGGGATGTGTGTAGCGAGCATCCGTGTGGGTGTATGTCGGGGGGTGCAGTGGGGGGATACTGGAAACTCTGTGCTTGACAATCAATTTTGCTGTGAACCTAAGACTGCTCTAAAAATTAAGTTGATTAAAAATAACCACTTTAAAGTAAGACTAATAGAGAAGATTGCTTTAAATAAAAATATCCAAGCACTACCTTTTAACCTTCGTTTTATTTCTATTTCTATATAATTATCTCATAAACTAATAAAATACTATAAACAGGAAGACTTTGATAACCAACTCTGGTAAATAATTACAATTATTTGTAAGTCGTAGTTCAATTGTGTAAATAGTGCTTCTAACGAACTTGAAAATCATTCTTACAGTGGGCAAAATATTATAGTTATTTTATGCGACTAATTTCGCCACCTTTGAAAAATAATGTAAAGAGAAACTTTAGCTTAGCTCTGGATAATGACACTTTATGACATACAGGATTCCCAATGAATGAGATTTTATAGTATTTCATAGTTCGATTGTTTTTATGAGGTCATTCATCTTGTGTGCTGATGTATTATTCTGTGTTTTATTGAAAAAGTCTTTACCCCTCCTGTGAAGAAGGGAGAAGACCCCTTCCGAACAGATGACCTCCCCGAAAACCTGGGTTATCACCTCAGAATGAAGGATGGTGTAGTCTACGTCTACCCCAGTGAAGCAGCAGCCAGCAAGGATGAGCCCAAGCCGCTTCCTTACCCCAATCTGGATACCTTCTTAGACGATATGAATTTTTTACTCGCTTTAATCGCCCAAGGACCGGTGTAAGTGTTTAGTGAGACCCAGGCTCCTACATCTACTGCTGATAGTAAGAAGAAGTATTTATTAAGTGCTTACTGTGTTCAAACGCTGTGATAAACCCTCCTCCATGGACCTTATTTCTTCTACTCCTCACAATCCTTCTATGGATTGGGTGTTTTTAACATTCTGGTTTTATGTGCTGAAACTTTGGTGAGTTGGGTAACTTGCCCAAAGTCACACAGCTGACTGAGCCAGGGTTTGAGCCCAGAGCCAGGGTTCGAGCCCAAAGCCAGGGCACTGTCTCTTCTGGCTTTTAAATTCCGTCCTCTGTCATCATGATGTCCACCCTTGATGAGAAGATTAAGCCCTTGAAGCCCAATCCTTTCCAAGAGTAAAACAAACTGTTTGTTCCAATCATGGTTACCTATAGGCGTTGAGGGTCCTGATGGTTTTGAAATTGTGGCTGTTTTCCTTAAATGTCTGGAACTTTTTAGAATTGTGTGACTTACTTTTTCACAGTAAGACCTATGCCCACCGGCGCCTGAAGTTCCTCTCCTCCAAGTTCCAGGTTCACGAAATGCTCAACGAGATGGATGAGTTAAAGGAGCTGAAGAACAACCCCCACCGGGACTTTTATAACTGCAGGAAGGTGAGCATGTCACACGGCTCGGAAGTCGTCGTTCCCAGGCGAAAACAGGAACCCAATTCGTATTTCTTGAGCAGGACAAGGATGATCCTGTTTTTCTGAGTAATGTAAGATTTGTGCAGCCTTGCTGGCATTTAGTGAAAGCAGAGAGATTACGTACAAAACATTAAAATGCCATCTCTATTGTTTTCCTTATAGAAAGGTTTACTACATTTTTTGCCATAAAAATTATAATCATCATCAACAAAAATATCGAAAACAAATAAAACCTTAAAAAACACATTCTAGGATTTGAAAGATCTTCATGCTAGTGTTTTCTTCTCCTTCCCAACGGTAAGACGTTGGGGAAGTGATTTAATGTTTCCGAGTTTCCATTTCCTCATTTGTGAAATTGGGAAATGTGTCTGCTCACTCTAGCTCACAGGAGGATTGTTAGTAGCAAATGATTGTGGAAAACTCATCAACCAGAAACACCTCCCAGATGTGTTCGGACCGTTTCAGTGGTTGCAGAGAGGTGGGAATGGCAAAGACATGAGCAGAGATTCGAGACCAAATCCTGGCTCAGCCTCCTGTGTCACTTTGGGCAAACAATCTATCAGAACTTCAGCTGACAAAGCTGTAATTATGAAAAGATCTCACTCACACATGCCACCATTGTGCCATGGCTTTGCAATTTCAATCCTTTCACTCTTTGGGGCTGAAAGCTGTGGTAGCTGCTTCACTTCCAGGTGTGTCTCGGGGAGAGAATGATTCCCAGGGATTTCGTGTGGGTCAGATGTGGAAAGTAAATTGTAAATACTGAGAACCAAGAGAAGCAGTCATTATTATTGCATTTTTTTCTGAGCTGTCACATCCTCACAAGGACACGGAAAGGTGCTATGTGTGTGTGTGTGTGTTTTCTGGGCCTTCTCCACCATCTGTCAGGCCACGGCCCTCCTTCTCCTGCCGTAGGGGGATTTGCAGGCTCCAGAGCCTCTAACGGAGCAGCCAGCGTAACTAAAGCTGATGCTGGTTTTTCTTTCTCTGAATGTACACACAGGTGGACACCCATATCCATGCAGCTGCCTGCATGAACCAGAAACATCTTCTGCGCTTTATTAAGAAATCTTATCAAATCGATGCTGACAGAGTGGTCTACAGCACCAAGGAGAAAAATCTGACCCTAAAGGAACTTTTCGCTAAATTAAAGATGCATCCCTACGACCTGACTGTTGATTCCCTGGATGTTCATGCTGTAGGTTGAAAAGATAATGCCAGATTCACTGTAACACTCGAACCCCACGTGTCTTTCCCCTACAAACTCTCCCTTCTCAGAGCCCTCTTAATCCTGCTGGCTTACTGTGCTGACTGATAGCACCCGCAGACAACCTTGAGGTTCACTGATTTGTCCTGGACTCCAGTCTGGGAGCCCAGTACCCTCCCATGCTACCAGACCCCTGTTCCTCGTGGCCATTCTCCAGCTCCCTGCCTCCAGGCAGCTCTGGTAATGATATACACTTGTGTTCCTGTGTCCTGATTCAGGGCCGCCAGACCTTCCAGCGTTTCGATAAGTTCAACGACAAATATAATCCTGTGGGAGCAAGTGAGCTACGGGACCTCTACCTGAAGACAGACAATTACATCGATGGGGAGTATTTTGCCACTATCATCAAGGTGAGGAGGGAGCAATCAGATCTATGGTAGCTGGCCTGGTTCTTGCGGAGGTGGAGGCAGAGGGGGTGGGGAAAAAGGAAGACAGAGGAAGGGAGGGAGAAAGGGGGGAGGAAAGGAGGGAAGGAGGAAAGGGGAGAGAGAGAGACGGGAAGGAAGAAAAGAAGGAAGGAAGGAAGGAAGGAAGGAAGGAAGGAAGGAAGGAAGGAAGGAAGGAAGGAAGGAAGGAAGGAAAGGCTATTCTTGGGGCCAAGCACTACACAAATGATATCAGAAATTCTAATTTGTTCACTGTAATGATCTTAAGCCTCTATTCCTAGCATAGAGAAGCTAAAGGGGGTGGAAATGGGAGTGATTCAGAACCCAGCTCTTTCAGGCTTTGGACGTTGTAAGTTCGGGAGGATTTGGGATTGGAATTCACCCTCATGCTCAAGACTCCGGAGCACTAGGAAGCAGGAGTGACGTGGAGTTGGGAGATGTGCGTTTTGGGGGGAAGAGGGCATATGAAAAGCTGAATTTTTTTTGCAAGAGCCTTGGATATCTCGTCATCCTGGGTCTGACATTTTTCACTCCCTAGACTCCGTTATGTCCTGTCAGCCTTCTATTCCCACTAGATCCCCCTCCACTCTGTTCCCTTCAGCTTAACCTTGATCGTTTTCCCACCCACTCCCTTTCGCTTTCCCTCTCTTCTTCTCAGTACCCATCTCCCATCCCCAGACCCCACAGGTTCAGATCCCTGATTTACTGTGGGAGTTCCTGGCTTTGGACTCCTCTCTTCGCTTTGCAGGAGGTGGGTACAGACCTGGTGGAGGCCAAGTACCAACACGCTGAGCCCCGCCTGTCCATCTACGGCCGCAGTCCTGACGAGTGGAGGAAACTCTCCACCTGGTTCGTCCGCAACCGCATCCACTGCCCCAACATGACGTGGATGATCCAGATCCCCAGGATCTAGTACGTCCCTGCCCATCGGGAACCTGCCCTCATCCCACCTGCCTCACCTCCTCCACGCCAACAAGGAATGCGCAGCACATCTAGACAGAAATAAGCCTTGTTGAATAGGATGCAGTCCTGGGTCCTGGGTGCCTGGTTTTGCTCACTCTGGCTTCAGCACTCTGACTGTAGACAGAGGTGTTCTAGCCAGAAGGGTTTTTATTTCTGTTTTTTAAAATATAGGCCTTCCTGCAGATCACTAAATGACATATTTGGAAATGATGACAACTTAGCTAGGATAAGACCTGTGTACATCTTATCACACATTTTCTTTCTCCTGCTCTTCCTCACGATGTCAAGTTCGTGCTTTTCCATTTCCATCTGTACTGGGACGTAGCTCTCTTGTATCAGAACCTCCACCATTGTCTGCCAAATGTCTCAGCTTCTGCACAATCAATGAGTATTTATCAATGGCATCACCACTTGCTAATTAATTACTCATCACCCTCAGGGATATTCAGTGTCATTGATCTCTTATATAAGTGTTTATGGATTTTCTGGCCACCTACCTCCATGCTCTGTGAGCCCTGTGATGGTGCAAGATTTTTGTCCCGTCTCTTCAGCCCAAAACGTAATTTTTTGACTGGGGCGGTACTTCCTGTCTGATATCATCAAGGCAGAGAGGCAGTAGGTATGGTGGTGTGAAGCGTGGACTTAGGCCAGATTGGCTGTGCTTGAATCCTGGCTCAGTCAGTCTCTTACTAGCGGTGTGACCTTTGGTAAGTTATATGACCTCTCTGTGTCTTAGTTTCATCATCTTTAAAATGGAGTAAAAATGGTGCCTAACTTACCAAGTTGTTATGAGAATTAAATTAGTTAATGTTAACGTAACGTTACATGAGTGGACCCAGGATGCGCACACTAGGTCTTTTCCTGAACATGGCATTTGGTCCTCTGGTTCCCTCATAGTGGGACCATTGGTCCTAAAAAAAAAATCTTCCTGTCCTCTGAAATTCTGTTGCCTCTAGTGATGTGTTCCGATCTAAGAATTTCCTTCCACACTTTGGAAAGATGCTGGAGAACATTTTCATGCCAATATTTGAGGCCACCGTCAACCCCCAGGCTCACCCGGACCTCAGCATCTTCCTCAAGCGTGTAAGCATGACCTCGGTGGCCTTCATCTTGCTGCATGATTAATCCTTGGTGCTTTATCTCTGATGTTTGGTCCTTGCCTTTGGGAGCTGAAACTTGGTCTGAGGACTGGGACCCTGCAGTCAGACTGAACCCATTGCATGGCTCGCTTCTCCTGACAGATTTCTGGCTTCGACAGCGTGGATGACGAGTCCAAACACAGTGGCCACATGTTCTCCTCCAAGAGCCCCAAGCCCCATGAGTGGACAATGGAAAGTAACCCATCTTACACTTACTATGCCTACTACATGTATGTGAACATCATGGTGCTCAATAGCCTGAGAAAGTAAGTAGACGAGAACGGGAGCCAGGACAGTCTGTTTGACACGTCCCTGTCCTCATACACGGGCACTCTAGGTGGCGAGGTCCCACCTCATTGCTAGGATGCTTCTGATTAACCCAAATCAGAAAATTTCTTCCCTTGACTCACGGTGCCATTTATTATAAAACTCCACACCTTTTTATCCTTCCTGACATATCTGGGTGAGGAATAGCATTATAGGGTTTTCTGGAAATATTCCCCGCCTAAAATATGTGTAGGCGAAATGATGACATGATGATACAGGTGAATTTCCTGTTGAAACCAAAGATGTTTCTATTCAGATAATCAAATCTTGACTTTCCTCTGAACCCTCACGTCCCCAGCTGCCTCTTTTTCAAAAGTCTGCATTTAGGAAGAGTTAAGATTATGTGGAATTGCCAGTTTTGCTGACTCCTTTGGATGCCGCATATCGACACCCTTCCGAACAGTTAGTTTTTCTACTGAATTTTCTTGTGAATCACTCTCTGCCCAGAACTGTTGCCAGGTCCTAGTCCATTACTTGCGACTCCTATAGCAGTTCCATTTCCCTAGGGAACGAGGCATGAATACCTTTCTGTTCCGACCTCACTGTGGGGAAGCTGGAGCACTCACCCATCTGTTGACGGCATTCATGACCGCGGATAATATTTCTCATGGCCTGAATTTAAAAAAGGTGAGTTGAAGTCTCTCTTCTCAATATTAACTTTTTTATTATTATTATTGAAGCAAGGGAATATTTTTCTCCTCCTTATCATTCTGTTGCAAGTCATTCTCAACACTACCATCAAGTTAAAGCAGAATAAAAAAAAAGATTTTGGAGATAATTTAGTGCAGTTCATTTTACAGGGGCCGGGGGAAAAAGAAGGGGACTTGCTCAAGATTGCCTAGCTTGAGTGGCAGTGATGAGCTAATGCAAACCACCTGATTTCCATTTTAGACTTCTGACAAAGGATAATTACAGATAGGCTTGGCTTACTTGAAGGGAGTTTTTGCCAGATTTCTTGTTACAGCTTGTTCTAAAATGCCTCTTGTCAGAGTCAGAACATTCTTACAGAGAAAAAGAAATGTTTCTAGGTGAAGTGTTTTACTGGAGACAGACCATCTAATTCAGGCAGTTAAAACTCAAAAAATTGGGTTGGACTCAATGCTTCTGAAAATTGGTAATCCCAAATGGTTTTATTCTAACAAGTGTTTACATTCAAAAGCTATTATTCTTTACTAGGAGATTTAAGGAACAGGTGATACTTTTGTTGAAAGCTAAAACGAGATAGACCATGGGGTTTTAACATTTCTAGTTTATAGCCCTTTTCAACACTCTTAAATAATTTTTTTCACTTTTCCTTTTCAGAGTCCTGTGTTACAGTACTTGTTTTTCTTAGCCCAGATTCCCATTGCTATGTCGCCTTTAAGTAACAACAGCTTATTTCTAGAATATGCCAAAAATCCTTTTCTAGATTTCCTCCAGAAAGGGCTAATGATCTCCCTGTCTACGGACGACCCGATGCAATTCCACTTCACCAAGGTACGTGAGCGGAATCTTAAGTGCTACGATTGTATTTTGCTGGGCTGTTGTTTCCGACCCAGAACTTTAAAGTTACACCAAGCTATTTGACTGTTCTTTCTGTGCTAGATGCATGCTTTCTTAATGTATTCCTTTTCCTTTCTTTCTTTTTGCCTCATTTAAATACATAACCAAAGGAACCCTTAATGGAAGAATACGCCATTGCTGCACAAGTCTTCAAGCTGAGTACCTGTGACATGTGTGAAGTGGCAAGGAATAGTGTTCTCCAATGTGGAATTTCTCATGAGGTAGACCTTGACTGGTTGCCCTTCTGAATTTAGGATCTGGGGAAACAAGCAGAAAAATTACCCCACAAATCACATGCAGTTACTATGAACAGGGGCTAGAAAGAGTTATTTTATCTCCCTTTTGGTCAAGGGAAATAATGCACTTGACTTCTCAGCAGACCATGTACATTGTGGCACTGTTAATAGCTTATTTTCTTCTTTTTGCCAGTGGCTAGCATAAGAAAGGAATCTTTGTGGAGGGTGTAATTATTGTCTGTATTAGGGTAAAAAGAGACAAAAATAATTCTGCTTCTTTTTCTCTTATAGGAGAAAGCAAGGTTTCTGGGCAACAATTACCTTGAGGAAGGCCCTTTCGGAAATGATATCCGGAGGACAAATGTAGCCCAAATCCGCATGGCCTATCGCTATGAAACCTGGTGTTACGAACTTAATTTAATTGCCGAATGCCTTAAGTCAGAATAAGATAAATAAACCAAATAATAATGTGGGTGAGATTTTCACTGTAGCATGTGAATGACAATTAGTTATCAGTCACTGGATCTCTACTGTGAGCCAAGATATTGGTCCACTAATATTATTACATCGAATTCTTTTTACGACTTTATAAAGCAGGTATTTTTATCTCCATTTGGGGGAAGATGAGTGGACTGAGGTTATGAAAGTTAATAACCTGCACAAAGATACACCTAGCGAGTGGTATAATAGTGGGGACCTAGGTTTGTCTCACTCCAAAGTCTCCATGCTTTTCAGGCGAAACAGTGATTAAGGTGGGGCAGAAATACAAGCAATGACTTGTTATGGGGAGAACGTAGGCTTCTGGTTTATAGGATGAAACTTCCTTAAGGCACTTAGACTGTTGAAAAGTCTTTTTGACAAGATACAACGGAAGAGCTGCTTTCTTGACAAAAACAGTTCTATCCCAATATAGAAAATTTGTGTTTAGGAATTATTATATTTTTGGAAAATTTAGCTTATAAAAGGATTCTCAACTTAAGGATTTAATTGACAATAAAGTTATAGTCAGCTGTAGTGGTCCTTTCAAATGAGTTCACTTACCAAAGTAAGATACACATACAACTTTTTAGAAACATGCTTATTATTCAAGGTCAGGTGACCAAGTCCTACTAGCCAGATTATACTTCTGCACATACAACTGTGTTGCCATCTAGTGGTTGGGCTGATACTTCATTCAAATTATTCAATTAATTTCTGATCAAATATCTAAAGTATCAGGTACTATTCTAGACGTCAAAGGTATAAAGAATAAGATTTCATTCCTACTCTCAAGTAGTTCACAGTGCAAAGTCGTAGGATGAATGGATACAAATGTGGAAAGGATCATTTTGTGAAATGTCTCAGAGAGTGACGTTTCAAGAGGGAAAAACTTAATAGCAAATTCCTGCCTGTTTCCACGTTCTGTACAGGCGGCTGTAGGCCTGGGTGTGAACCTTGACAGCATGTTTGTACTCGTGCTAGTATAAGAGTTCTGCCCTTAGTTTCTGATGCTGAAGTTCTGTTTGAAGAGTATTTGCAAATTCCTTAGAGAACCTAATTGTATTTTGCCTTGGCTTGCCTTCAAATGATACAACCTGCCAAATTAAACATTCTATGCTCAGACTTATCAAGGCATTAACTACTGTTATGGACATCTCCATCTTACCCATGAGAGGGCAGTAGAATACATACACGGTTAATTCATTTATTACATCCATAGAACTCACGCCAGATGTGGTTTCAAGTAATTGGTACAAGTAATTGGTACAAGTAATCTATCTACCTCATTTTGCCAAATAATCTTCTTGAGTACAAAGTTTGAACTTTAAAATACATTCGCAAATACTATTCTAACCCAAAATTTTATATTTGACAATTGTTTGGGAAGTGTTCCGTGTATGTAAGGATTTGGGGGGAAGGAGAGGGGGTAGTTCACAAAGATCACTGCTCCAAATTCACTACAAACGATAGTCACATTTATTTCCTCATTGAGACATGATTTTTTCCCCCCATCATAGAAGGCAACTCCCGTTTCATTGTCCACAACTCGTGGTTTCACCGACGGTTTGCGATGTGCGGCTTTTATGGCTTTGGCTAACTTGGCTCGTGACATCATCTGCGAAGTGTAACCGAACGCCTGTCTTTCTGGAAGTCTTCTATTTTGGTGCCTCTGCGTGAACAGATGTGGGAAGAGCTGGGTCACCAGACCCAGGGGGCTCTGGCGGGGCGGGCGGGGCGGGCGGGGCGGTCGGCCACGCCCCGGGAAAACAGGCTCGGCGCCTGCCGGCCTCGCAGCTCCAGCGAAACCGGGCGGCCGCGGGCCGCGGGCCCAGCGCCCGGCACACACCTGAGCCCGCGCGAGCGGCGGGGCCCGCGCTCTGCGTGTGTGTCACGGCAGGGCGTGGGCCCGACCCCGGCCCGGGGAGGATCAAAGGCCCCGCCGCGCCGCGCTTTCGAGCCGCAGGTGTCCGGGGCGCCCTCGGCGTCTCCGCTTCGGGCGGGCGCTGCCCGGCAGGTGTCTGCCCCTCGGGCTCGGCCGGAGAGACGGGGCCGCCGTCCCCCGCAGGCCCGAGGTCCGCGGCGCCTGCCCCCCCGGGGCAGGGGACAGCGCCGCCGGTTCCCCGAGGGCGGTGCCACGTGGATGCCGGGGTCCCGCGAGGCTGGGTCCCACGAGGCTGGGTCCCGCGCGGGGCGGCCGGTCGGTCGGACGGACGGACGGACGGCGACGACCCCGGGGCGCTGTACCAGGCTCGGCCCCGGTACGCGGCCGCGCGCGGGGGCGGTTCCCCGCAGGACGGTCCGCGGGGTGGCGCCGGGGGGCGGGCCCGCGCCTGAGGGGTGGGAACGGCAGCCAATAGGAAGCGGGCCCTGCCGGGCGGGGGCGTGGCCTCCGCCGGGCCTGCGGGGGCAGGACGGAGCCGGGCCGAGTGGGACCCGGGAGACCGGGCGGGCGCGGCGGCGGCGGCGGACGGGCCGGGACGGCGACCTCCTTCCTCGCAGCGCGGGCGGCGTCGGGGCGGCGCAGGTAGGCGCGGGGCAGGTGCGGCGGCGCGGGGACCGACGCGGGGCTGCGGCCGCTCGCGGCGCCGGGCGTCGTCGCTGGGCGTGGGAAGCCGCGCTGCGGGCTGCGGGCTGCGGGCTGCGGCCGGGGCGGGGGCGGCCGCCGGCCCCGGGGACGCCGGCCCCGCGGAGTCCCGTGTGTCGCCCGCGGGGCTGAGGGTCTCGTCGCCGCTGCCCTCGTGGCGGGGGTGGGCGCCCCGAGTGCGGGAGGAAACGCGGGACCGTGGCCAGGGTGAGCCGGGGACGGCAACGTCCACCCGCTGAGCCGATGGACTTTTTAGAAACTTTTTGCTCGTTCGCGTTTGGCTTCTTCACAGAGTCTGACAAGCTCAGTGCTCAAAGCGGTCAAGTAGGGTTTTGATTCAGACCTGACAAGCGAACATCTAAGAGCCTTTGAGTAGTAACTCGTAGAGCAGAAGATGATTAAGGATGAGTCAAAGGCTCCAGTCCTGGCCAGGGACCCAGAGGCCAGATGTGACACCTCTTCTGGGCCTTGGTGTCCTTAGCTGTGAAACTGGTACGCTCATTCATGCCTGGGGGTATGCCGAGGGTCAAATGAGATGAGCGAGAGTAATTACAAATGTAGGTATCATTCTCCTGTGCGCCAGCATCAGGCATGTTCTGTAGAGAAGCTCCCGAGTGCTAGACACATGCATAGTAGGCACTCTGTACACCTTTACCCTAAAGCTAGCGATCCACCTACAGTGTTTCAAATAAAGACCCAAATCTCTGTTTACTGTGTAGATGAGTTGTTTTAAACTCATTTCCCACAAAATCACTGTTGTTTGAAGTGCGGTCCATTTTTGATTGATTAATGAACTTTTCTAGAATAGCACCGTTTCACCGAATCATTTACCATGAAATTTTGTTAGCAGTCAAGTGTACTTGGCTTTGAGTAAGTAGTTGCAGTTGCCTGGTAAAGTGAGCTGGGAGTGTGGCTTCACATTGGACTTTCATTTGCTTTTTGAAGTCCTCCATAATAATGTATGGCTGTATTTTTGTGCAGCCTTTATTATTTGCATACTTTTCTGGGGGCATGTGAGTACGTGAGGGATTTTAGGAGGGAGACTGGAAACTAAGCATGGAATAGCAGTCTGTAACCAGGAGACTTTTACTGGGGATGCTTGTTAGGTGTGTTCTGATGTAGTTTCCCAGGCAGGAACCGGGAAATGTAGTAATTGTGTCTCTTGGCCTCTCAGTAGTTTTTCTTTGTGTGTGTCGAATGTGGCAATAGATTTTTTCCTAATGCAGATGTAAAAGTTGAATATTAATTTTTCTGATGTGACAATAGGCAGTTTCCTAAATCTGGAAATTATATTTTAAGTGATCTGTGGCAAGTCATAGATGAGACTTTTAGATCACTGAATACGAAGATCAAATTAAATGGAGGAATAAAGGAAAAGGTCTCAGTGAATAGAATTTTTGTGTTGCTTTAAAAGTTTTACATGTTCCAAAGTTTCATTGTAAGATAGATGTTTGGAAACTACTTTAAAACACCAATTTTAAACATATACCCGCCACATAAATTTTGCTGCGATTTATAATTTGATGATATTGAAAGTCTGAAGCCTTACATTCACATTGTTTATTCAGCACCTATTATATTCCAAGGCACAGTTTTAGCACTTACAGTGTACAGTATCATGTATGGGCAAGATATAATCCATCTAGAAGACTACGCTCTAACAAGTGGGCTAAAGTAAGTACTGAGAAAGCCATTTTTAAAACTGATGATAACAACATCAGCCAGCATTTATCAGGACCTGCTCTGAGCTAGGCAGTGTTCTAAATTCTTTGCATGCATTGGTTTATTTAATCTTTACACAGCACCATGAGGGGTGTTATTATTATGATCTCCTTGTTGAACGACATAGAAAGGTTGAATAAGTTGCCCATACCAAAACAGCCTAGATAGCAGAGCTAGGATTCAAACCAGACAGCTGGACTCCAGAAATTCTAATCTTAACCTCTACACTGTACTGAGTTTCAGATTCTGTGACTGAGATGCAGATGAAATCCAACAGGTATTTAAAAGAGTTCTGTAAAGAATGTCTTCAAAAAGAAAGAAAGAATAAAGAGACAGAGAGAAAAAAAAACTGGTATTGCCAGATGTAGATTGAAGGCATGTCCAAGCTGCAATTTAATTATACTTTGTATATAAGAGCATTTTTTTTTCCTGGTGAATGACATGGGATTCTTTTTGTTTCTAAGTTCTCAGTCACTCAGTTACTACAATTATGGCATTATCTTAATAATAATAAGAGGTGATTATTCTTCAATAAGAAGTTCTCAGACCATGAGTTAAATGCTAGATACGAGAAAAGAAAATGCTTCTTTGCCTTCCAGAAGCATATAGTTAGACATGTAAATAAGGCCCTGCAATTTCAGTGTGATAAGAGTTAAAACAGAGGTATAGATAGAGTTTAATGGTAACATCAATGAGGGAAAATGATGTGTGGTAGGGAGGAGAATTAGAGAGAAGCTACTGTATTTTAAATTGGCTTTGAAGAACAAATAGGCGTTTGCTGAGTTGGGGATGGGAACAGAAGATTGAATGAAAATCAGGAATATTATGTGAACGTGTAGGTATCTGTGAGGAATGTGTTGTAGTCCATTGTCACTGAAGGTCAAAGTGTGGACACATGAGGGGCCGGGCTAAAGTGGGTGGTGCCTGGAAATAAGCTGGAGAAAGAAACTGCAGGGCTTAGCTGCCTAGCACATTAGGATCACTGAAATTGCTACAGATTAGGTAAGGGTAGAGTTTTAGTGCCTCTCACTTGAAATAATGAAGAGTTCTCCAGTTTGGCAGAATTTTTCACTATAGACTATGGTGTTAAAGGTAGTTTTATTACTTTGAAGTACAGGATATATCATAAAGCAAAATACAGATTTAGGTAAAATGTTATGACTTGGAGAAAGAGAAAAAAGACTGCTGGTGCCATGTGGTGAAGTGCCTGTGTATCATGCTGAGGACTTTGGACTTGATTTTAAAAACAATGGTGAGCTGGTGAAGGATTTTCAGTAATTAGGAAAGAACATGGTGGCTGCATGGTTTGGAGGCTGGACTGTATGGAGAGAGATAAGTTAGAAGGCTATTGCCATTGAAGTAGTACAGATAAGAGAGGATAAGGGCCTGGAGTAGGAAAATACTGGTAGAGATGAGGAACGAGGACAGATAATGAAGATGTAAAATTTACAGGGCTTAAAAATGGATTGGCTTTGAAGATGAACAGAAAAGAGAAGACTCAGTTTCTTAGCCTGGGAAACTAGAGGTTTTTGTTTTCTTTTTTTTAATGTAAGAGGAAGATAATTGTTTCAGCTTTGAACACGTTGAGTTTGGTGTGTCTATGGAGCATTCAGGTGGCGATGTCAAGAGAGGATCCGGAGCCCTGAAGTTGATGACTCAGATTTCAGGGGTAGCTGGTGAGTGGCCACTGAGGTCGTGAGAACGGGTGCAGTTGCTCAGAGAGAACGTATGAAATTAGAAGAAAAGAGGGAATTATTTATTTTTGCTAATATTGTCTTATAAATTGTGATTATAAAGCAATAATGGGTGTTGATTGAAGGTTAAACCATGTTGACATCCAAATGAATCGTGTTCTTTTAGAATTTCTCTTGGGCATCACTCATTTATTTCAAGTATATTGTCCAAAGTATTATTTGAGTTCCTCTTTGTAAAAAAAAACTTCATAGCAAATTCACAGCCACTCAAGAAAGTAGATCTTCCAGCTTTATTGTAGAATTATTTTTCCTCCTTACTGCTATTTCCATGCATATATAGCGAACTGACTTTGAATCAAAACTACGAAAGCATGTGACTATCCCTTCACTTGATTATTAGCACTCGGAATTCAGACAGTGCTTCTAAAAAAAGAAATCTTAGCTTTTTATAAAGTTAGATTATCAATAAATGTTTGGTGGTTGATTCCTTTTGATAACCAGTCATATTCAATCTCAGCTCCAAATAGCTGAGCCACTTCCAAAATTCATGCTCATCTTCAAAGAATGAAGGTTTGCCTCCACTGATGAGACTCAAAAGAATGTGTTATGGCTTTGAAAGTGTTTTCAAAGAAGGAGTTTCAAAAAGATTTTTCTGATTTGTAGTACAATTAGCATAAGTATAATGTCTTCTAAGGCAGTGATTGGCAAACTTTTTCTGTGAAGGGCTAGAGATTAAGTATTTTAGACCTTGTGAGTAAGTGAAAAATGATCCTTTCCCTGGTTTGGATCCTGGGATACAGAGAAATAGGTTAACTTCTACAATGTCGGGATCAAAAATAAGTTTGAAAATATTTTTCAATATTCAGTCCTCCTTACTAAATCAGTAAAGCGGTGATCTTTTTGCTTCAGTAAAAGTAAAGACATTGAAAGCTGAGTGGAATAAGACCAAAGGTTGGAGTGCCCTGCATGGTTCCCAGAGGGTTGGGTGCAATGGAATCTTTTGTCTTTTTCAAACTCTTTGACTTAAATAATTTTTATCCTAAGGAAAAGAAAACGTGAAGTTTTTCTTTACTTCATGAGCAGTATAGCAGGCTATAAGATTGAAGGATTAAGTAAATGATGGTGAGACGAGAGAAAATTTACAGGACTGACTTTTTCCCCTCTGGTATCCCAGTCGTTTTTCTTGTATTGCTTATTTTTTTAGGATGGAATTTAAGATATTTCCCTTATCAATCTTAGACTCCTGGTTAAGCCTGAAAATAGCATTTTTAGCATTCAGTTCAGGCAATATTAACTCATTTGTATTGGTTAAAGATTATTATTTGTGCTGTATTTTTTAAAGTTAGATTTCTGACTTTCATGGTTTTCATAGTAATGGTAAATGTTTACAGCAGAGGACCTGGAAGAAAATTATTAGTTTTTCTTTGAAGTTTAAATTCATAGAAATGGAATATTTGTGGATTTTTTTCTGTGTAGATGTTAAAATTTAGGACAGATTGGTGTGTGTGTGTGTGTGTGTGTGTGTGTGTGTGTGTGTGTGTGAGTGAGTATTCTTGCTGCTACTTAAAAGATGCTTTCTCTGTTTTTCCCCATTGGAGTAAAAACCAAACCAAAACCAACAAACAAAAAAAACAAAACAGCTGTCCAAGATATTTTTGAATTGGTTACTTAGCAATATGAAGCATAATTTTGTATTTAAATATTTATCTATATTCTCTGATACTCTGATTAAATAAAAGAGTCTATTAAGGCTGATGATAATAGGGCCTGCTGGGAGGAAATGACACAGCCTGCTCTACAGCAGTATTTGCTGCAACTCCTCTTTGCCCTGGTCTCTACTTAAATTGTAAGAGATAACACGAAACAGAAGAGAAAAATTATGAGAATTAGAGTGCTGGTCATTTTGATCATGATCTTAATCATAATGCAATGGTTATTATTACACAGTTAATTTATATTAACATCTTCCTAGGTTGAGCAAAATGTATCCAGATTTTATCTGCTGTTAGTAAAAATGGTGAGAAACTATCTAAACAAGGTTGATTTTTGAACTTTAAATGCATTCTTCAAGTGTGATATTTTTAAGAATTTAATTATAATTGCAATTTAATTGCTAACTAGTTCAATTTGCCCCTAACATTATTTATCATTTAAATATTAGAAAACAGCACGAAGTAAAAAGTACAGAAGCATGTTCAATATAGCTGCATCTGGAAGTATAAAAATTTTGAGGAAATGGTGACTTGAGAAAAAATATAAAACTTTTAATGAAGATTTTTAAAATATGGGTTTATCAGAGGTGCCAAACCTGACTAAAATTAAAGACTCAATGTATTTCTGTTGTTGCAAATGAAAGCTTAAAATCTTTAAAATTAAAAAGATTCTTGGAAACCTAGCATACTGGACTTCTCAATAAACCCTTTGAAATATTTTAGGAGGAAAAAAAAAAGAATATGAAATTATCTCATTTTCCTTTTTATTCGAGGATCATTCCTGAAAAAGATTCATTAGGTCTTACTTAGTTGTATGTCAGTAGTATAAGAGAAAAATGCCTCCACGTCTCTTGAAAAAAGTATTTGTCTAGAATGCACAGATATTATGTTTATGATTATTGATGACAAATCAGTTGAAAATTAAAAATTGTGCCCCTTAGTGATGACAAGCCTCTGTTCTGTACCATTATGGGACATTTCAGCAATACTTTTATGTGGCTACAGTCTGGTGCAGATTTTACAGTTCACATTGATGAGATCATTGACATCATCAGTTGCCCTGTGCTTTTAGTTTGTCAAATACGGTATCAAGATACTTAATAAGGCAGATTTTCTTGTGCTCTTTAAATTTAACCACAACTGTATGGGCATATTTACAGAATTCTCAAAGGGAATCATTGATCCTCATAAATTAAACTGGAAAAAAATTTTAAACAAATTTTAAGTAAGGAAATGGAAAATATGATTAGAAAACATGAAGAGTTATTCTAAATATTGTTTGAAGCTGGTGCTGAGTGCTTTTTTTTTCTTTTCCAAGGCTCTCATGTTTTATTGAGTATTTCCTGAAAGTACCCTCTGATACCCAAGGAGAGGGAGGGAGCAGGAGACAGACAAATAGTCAAAGCAATACAACTGACAGTTTATCAGTGTATTGCTTGGAAACGGTATGTACCTACATCCTTATCTTTCTTTCCTCATTAACTTCTGTTCCAAGGGATGAGCTGTCCTTCTTCCTATCAAATGCGAATGCCTCCAGGCCCTCTCTACCTCTTGGAGTTTGTTCTCTACCCTTGTTTCTTCTCTTTCTCTCCTGACTCCTTTCCACCAGTGATTAAACATGCTTAGTTCTTGCCTATCTTAAAAAAAAAGTTTTCCTGGACCTCATGTGCCTGTCCAGCTACCACTCGATTGTCCACTTTCCTACCTGGTTAAACTCCTTGAGAGAAAGATTTGTCTACAGTTGCTGTTTCCTTTCTTTCTTTCCCATCCACATCTCAGTTCACTGCAGTCTCCCTTCAGCCTTCTCCATGCCGCTGAACCAGCTCTTGACCAGGCCTTAATGACCAGCAGACACCCAGGTCTTTACCTTTGACTTTTTGACAGCACATCTGTCACTGTCTGTTGACCATATTTTGTTTGAAAATTCTCTTGCTTTGGCACCTGTGGTTCCACAGACTCCTGATATTTTCTCTCATCTTCTATCAGTTTCCATGATTTAAATTACCATCTGTGATAGAAGTGGACTGACCTAAAATGTCTAGAACTGAGTCTTTTTAGATTAGTAATATTTTTGGAGTTTATAAAGCTTAATTTCAACTTAGCATGATGATCTATGAAAGTCATTTTAAAAAATAAAGTATGATTGTATAGTAATAAAGGATGTATGGATTGGAATGAGAAATAAATTTTATTTATGATAAGAAATTTTATGTAATAAACCTTAACTACTGTTATTGCTATTTTAATTCCCACAATATCTTATATGAAGTGGGTGTTCAGTATTTGGCTTATCTTTTACAAAATAAGTTACCTTTTTTTGAAACAAATGCTATATATATGATTTATGTTTATTTTTAAACATTAGGAAATACAGATAAACCAAAAGAAAACTCAGCAGTACTTCTGTTACCCAGAGATAATCACTATGAACATTTGGCATATTTACTTGTAAATTCTGTTTATTCATACAGACTTTTAAATTAACTTGTAGTGAACTGTTTTATAACATTCTTCTTTTACTCTGAATATGTTATAACTTTATAACATTTTATTGCATGGATTTACTGTAATATATTTAAATTTCCATTGGAAATTTTAGTTAATTTAAATTTTACAGTATATTACAAGGATAATGAAAACAGTATTTTAAAAAGTTGGTCCAATTCTATAAAAGGTACCAACATTAAATAATGTAACTTTCTAGACATAACTGACCATATAGTGAACTGAGAATGTCCAAACGATGAGAGTGATCACTTCCTAACCTTGGAGGAAGATAAGAGGTTTAGCCCGTGCATCCCTAAACCCATTTCAGAAAAGGGGGTTTAGACAGAGGATAGGACTCAACTGTGTAATATTGAAATTGATGTTATTGCAAGGTACGTGTGTGTGTGTGTGTGTGTGTGTGCGTGTAGATATATGTATATCCTTTTTAAAAAGTCTATAGAGAAGGAATCTTACAGGAGAAATTTTTTTTTCTTTCTTTTTTCTACATTTTGGACATCTTCCCATATCTGCATACAAATCTCTACCTCTTTTTAATAGCATAGTATTCAGCCAGGGTGCTCTGTTTGATTGAGTAGTTTGTGAATTACGAATAGGCACCGAGCTGATGGACTGAAATACAGCCTCAGGTCCACTTGTTAGTTCTCTGGGCCAGGCTTCCCCTTCCCACTGGTTCCTCTTCTCACCCACTTTGGCTCTAACCACCCGCACCAGCCACCCATCAGCTTGGCCACCCACTCATTCTGCTCAGGCACTAACTAACATCCCTTGCTGGGCTGCACCTCCGTAGGGCCGCCTGCTTTACCCTGCTGGGGAGTCCTGGCAATGTACACCGGCAGCCCTCCTACAGAGATGCTCCCCTTATTCCTCCTGCTCTGGTGCTCCTACACTCTACTCTGGTCCACTGTGGCTCCTCAGCATCAGGAGTGGATGCCTGCTTGCCTGCCTGCCTGCCTGGCTTCCACCCAGAAACTTGAGACTGCATTGTTCAGGAACAAGACAGGAAGAGCTGATTATTTTTTATATTAGTTATAACTTAGATTATTTCCAAATAATATTATTGGGCCTGAAGGTTAATATATCATAGACCTAATGCTTCATCTGTTTTAAATGGTAATCTGAGTGTTAGGAGATGTGTTTAATTACTGTGCACGTGCAGTTTTACTTTTAGTTGCTTTTATATTGTCCAGTGAGATAAAATATCCAATGAATGTATAATTTGGGGACATGATTTGAAAACTTGAGAAATATGTTTTCTGGTTTTTTAGCTTTAGAATGAGATAGGAAGTTAGTTACATTGTATACTGGGTATGAATGTATGTTTTTAGGAGAGCCTGTATGTCTCTGGTTTTAAATCCTTGAAATGTGCATCTTTTTATATAGCACTAACAAGAAAAGCAGGATACAATTACATATACACTATAATTGGAACTGTGTAAAAATATGCTTATGAAATAAGACAGGAAGGAAATCTAAAATACCAGCGATTATGCTGAACATGGTAGGCTTATATTTTCCCTTATGTTTCTTTATTTTCACATTTTCTAAAACAAAGTATTACTTTCTGACTTTTAAAACCTTTTGAAAATTGCTTCTTTTTAGTTTCTGAAAAAATTTTCAACCTTTCAACACTCTAGGAAGAGTTTTGCTGCCTTTATTTTCCAATGCCTTGTTAAGAACTTAGCCAAGTTTGAGTTTGTGATTTAAAAACTAGGTTTTTAAAAGTTATTTGAAGCTGTTTGTAAAGCCAAAAAGTTCTCATTTGGGAAAGTTATTTCTTACACTAGAGGGAGCTTTAAAAAAAATAATTAGATTAAAAAGATTAACTTCATTTAGAAGGTGTTCAGGTGGTCAACAGGCACATGAAAAGATGTTCAGTATCACTGATCATCAGGGGAATGTAAACCAAAACCACAGTGAGATGTCACCTCACACCCTTTAGAAAGACAAGAAATAGCAAATGTTGGCGAGAACGTGGAGGAAAGGGACTCCTTGTACACTGTTGCTGGTGCTGCGAGCTGGTGCAGCCCCTATGGAAAATAGTCCAGAGGTTCCTCAGAAAATTAAAATGAGAACTACCATATGTTTCATCAGTTCCACTTCTGGGTATTTATCTGAAGTAAAAACAAAAACAATAATTTAAAAAGATATTTGCACTCCCATGTTCATTGCAACATTATTTACAATAGCCAAGATATAGAAACAACCTAAGTGTCAATGGATGGATTAGAAAATGCAACACACACACAATGGAATATAGCCATGAAAAAGAAGAAAGTCTTACCTTTGCAACAACATGGATGGACCTTGAGGGCATTATGCTAAGTGAATAAGTCAGACAGAGACAAATGCCATATTATCTCTCTCATACATGGAATCTAAAAAGCAAAACAAAAGCAAAAAACCTAACTCATAGGTATAGTAAACAGATTAGATTGGTGGTTTTCAGGGCCAGGGATGGGGGAAAATGGGTGAAAGGGGTCAAAAAGTACTAATTTCCGGCTAGAAAATAAATGTCATGGGATGTACACCATGGGGACTGTAGTTAATACCGTATTGCATATTTGAAAGTTGCCGAGAGTAAATCTTAAAAGTCCTCATGATGAAAAAATTTTGTAATTGTGTATGGTGGCGCACGTTTAACTAGACTTATTGCAGTGATCATTTGGCAATGTATACAAATATTGAATCACTATGAAACTAATGTATTATGTCAGTTATACCTCAAAAAAGGTAAATTCATTTAATTATATAGATTGTTACTAACATTTCATTAATGTAATGAAATTCTAAAGTTTTCATATTATTTAATTTTATATGTCATTTTCCACATCGTGCCATTTTGTAAAGCTTCTGCTGCTGAAACATTCCATTTGATGTTGCGTCTCAGCAGTCTTTAAAATTGAACTCTGAGCCAGCTCTTTTTATCCTCTGAGCTGGGAGTCGATACCAGTAAGTCTCTGTGTCCCTCCTACTTCAGGACACATGCTAAGCACCCTGAGTGGTTATTTTAAGGTTCCAGTCTCTTGGCTTGAGGTGGGCAGGAAGTACCTCCCATTCCCCTCAGGAGGCAAGGAATGTACATTACCTAGTTTCTTTAAAGAAGTTCTCCCTATTGTCCCCTGTAATCCTTAATATTAAAGAGTCATAATTCTCATATAGTCTTGATGAGGGTGATGAATCAATGTCAGCAGAGCCAGTTTTTGGCCACCCCACTTTATGAACTTTGCACTTCTCTTTAGAACATAGAAATATTTGGCTCCTATTGTTTTGATTTTGGCCTTTGAGGCCAATGCTGAAACTCAGGAAAGGAAAAGTTGCCTTTGACATCCTGTTACATTAGCTGATATTATTGTTATGTCTACCCACAAACAAGTCCTACATAGTGGGTAAACGCACAGCTTCGGAGTGAAGTGGAACTTAGTGTGTGTTGAGTTAGGTAACTTAACCAGTCCAGCCTCAGCTTCCTCATACACAAAATGGCAGTAACAGTAACTCAGAGCTGTGAGGAGTAAATGCAATAATGAAAGTAGGTACTAAGCACACTGCTTGACACATGCAAGCATTTACTAAATAATTATTTTCACTTAAAACATCTCATTACTGTACATACAAACCTCTTCTACACCACCTGTAATTTTTTCCTCTTTACATTGTATTTGCTGAAAATATTCGAATACTAGTAATTAGGTTTTACTGCTGATTAGAAATATATAAGAACTGAATTAGTCTGAGAGGACCACTTTGACCTCAGTCATGCTATCAGAGGAACATTGGTGTGGTTAGTGGACCATGGCATTAGATTATTTGGAAGATTGTTTTTAAACTTGGGGATTATGTATTTTTTTCATTTTCTCAGAGTATCTAAATTTTTTTCTCTTAGGTAAATTTAGTTGAATATCTTTAAAATGCTGGTATTTGGTAAAACAGTATAGGCTAATATTATACTAATCTTTTATTTGGTATAATTATTATGTTTCAGGATGTGATTAAATCATTGTACTAATTAGTGTATATCTTAACAGAGATTCTTTTTGATTATGCATTGCTTTATTGCCCTTCACAGATGTTAACTACCTTATTGTGATGATCATTTCATAATATATGTATATATCAAACCATCACATTGGATATCTTAAGCTTACACAATGCTCTATATCAATTATATCTCAATAAAGCTGGAGAAAAGTTATTGCTTCCTCTGAGTACTTTGAATCTCAAAGGAAAGGGTTGTTTCCATTTTACATTCATAGAACTTTTGGCCACTTGGTTACTTTTGCAGACCCTTGCATATATACCTTCGTGAAATGGTGAACATTAAAGTTAATGCATGTGTAAATTGGAATACCTTACTTTGTTTTCATGGTTTCCTGGCGGGTGCACAAGATGATACAATAGGATGGGAAAAGAGCATTAGAATTGTTATTTATATCCATTTTCTCCTTAAAAAAAGCAATAAATTAAACTAAACTAAATACTTAACACACATGTTGACACTGATTCCTTCACTTGTCACATTTCATCTAAAGAGTTGCAAGCAGCAATGATCATTGCCCAACAAAAAGTGATCGACAGTGACATCTTTACTTGGTGTTCACTTTTAGCTGTTGCAACACATAAAAGTATATTTGTGCAGTATTTTTACATGTGTCCAAGTACGTGGATCTATAAATTACATTTTAAATGATAGAATCATTACAATTCTTTGAAAATAAGATGTGTAATAGTCATGAAAATACTTTGTATTTAACAATAATTCTCTACTTTGTTATGGAGAAGTATTTTTGAAAACTTGCCAAACTTAAAATAAGTCACACAATTTTCCTTTACCAAAAAAAGTTCCAAATTGTTGATTTTCTGTAATGACAAGCAGTGAATTGCTGTCTCTCACACACACACAAAAACCACATTGCTCTTACTTAAAATATTTGTCCTTAATAATATTTTAGTGAGATTGAAATGGTTATTTTATCCTTCTTTTACATATTTAATTTTTAACAAAAATAATAAAATTATTTTTAAAAATATGCTTTAGAATTTTTCATTCTTGGATGCTTTATAATAAGCACCATGCTCTTATAGTTGTATATATCTAAAAACATAAATACACATAAATCAGTCTCTTTTTTCATAGGAGTTTAGAGACACCAGATTGAGATGTCATCCCTTATCAAAATGTCTTTCTATCCCTGCTTTAACAAAAATGCCAGAGACCAGGTGGCTTAGATAACAAAGAATTATTTCTCACAATTCTGGAGGCTGGGAAGTACAAGATCAAGGTGCTGTCCAATCCATTTCCTGGAGAAGGCCTTCTTCCTGGTTCACAGACGGCTATCTTCTCGTTGTGTCTCCCACAGTGGAGAGAAAGATTGTCACTAGAGAGTCTCTTCTTATAAGGGCACTAATCCCATTCCTGAGGGCTTCACCCTGATGACCTAATTACCTCCTAAAGCCCCACCTTAAATACCATCACAGTGGGGATTAGGGCTTCAACACATGATTTGGAGGGAAAACAACATTCGTGGTATAGCACCGTTGTGTTAGTTATGGGGAAAAAAAAAAAAAACTCCTACAGTCACACAGCTGTGGCAAATAAAACCTCCAAGAGTACCCATTGTAGCCAGTGAACAGCAAGGAAGAGCAGTGTAGTCATTTGGAAGTTTTTAAAACAATGTGGATAACCAGCCGTGTAACATGGTCACAAATTTAGCATTATTCCCTTTGGCTTGTACCTCAAAATTCTATAATCTGCATTAAATCAGCTATCCTTTTTCATTCTTTTAAAAAGTTTTTTGGGGTAATACTGGTTAATACAATTATATAATTTGGGGGTGTACATTATAATTTCACATCTATATATTCTGTTGTGTGATTACCACCCAGAGCCCAGTTTCCATCAGCTACCATATATTTGACCTGACCCCCTTTATCCTGTCTACCTCTCCCTTCCCGCCCCAACTCCCTACTGGCTCTGGTAACCACTAGTCCATTGTCCATGTCCCTGACTCTGTCCTGTTCATTTGTTGCTTTTTGGTTTATATCCCACATATAAGTGATATCCTGTGACTTTAAACTTTTTCCATCTGGCTTATTTTGCTTAGTATGATTATCTCGAGGTCCATCCATGTTGTCGCAAATTGCAATATTTCATCTCTTCTTATGGCTGACTAATATGCCGTTGTACATATGTACCACAGCTTCTTTAGCCAGTCATCTATCATAGGACACTTCGTTTGCTTCCATGTCCTGGCCACTGTGAATAATGCTGCTATGAACATGGATGTGCAAATATCTTTTGGGATATGGGTTTTCAAGTCTTTGGGGTAAATACCCATTAGAGAGATTGCTGGATCATGTGGTAGATCAATTCTTAGTTTTTTGAGGAAACTCCATACTGTTTTCCATAGTGGCTGTGCCAATTTACAGTCTCACCAGTAGTGTATGAGGGTTCCTTTTTCTCCACATCCTCTCCAGCATTTGTTATAACTTGTTCTGTTGATTACAGCTATTCTAACAGGTATCTCATTGTGGTTTTGATTTGCATTTACCTAACAGCTAGCGATGTCGAGCATCTTTTCATGTATTTGTTGGCCATTTTTATGTCCTCTAGGGAGAAATGTCTGTTCAGGTCCTCTGCCCATTTTTTTAAATTGGATTTTGTTGTTGTTGTTGTTGTTGTCATTGAGTCATATGAGTTCTTTATATATTTTAGATAGTAGGCCCTTATCACAGCCGTTGCTTGCAAATATATTTTCCCATTTGGATGGTTATCTCTTTACCTTGTTGATGATTTCTTTTGCTGAGCAGAAGCTTTTTAGTTTGATGTAGTCCCATTCTTTCATTTTTAAAAAACTTGGAAAAGTTTCCATGACAGATAACAGAGTTGTAGAACTGTTAAAGAATTCAATTTATTTTTTTTTTTTTGAGAAACTTATTTCTTGCTTTGCAGTCAGGCTCAATAACTGTTCATGAAATTTATATATTATCTTTTTTTCATAATATTAGGGATTTTTAAGTTTTGTTGCTATTTTGGGAATAATTTTTCATTACCTATAAGGCTGTTTCCTCTGATAGCAGTGAGATAAAAGGCTGATATCCTGTATGTGCTTGCTTTGAAGATTTGTTATTCAAGGAACAGTCAACGAGATGATAAAAGTTTGAGAGGTAGAAACTAATTTGACATTTGTTTTTTTTCTCTGTTACTTTTTTTTGGTCATTTAATATATGTTTAGCTAACTTCAATGAAGAATTTATCCAGAGGCTTTACAAATTAAATACTATAATAATATTTTAATTAAATATACCTAATGGAAAATTCAAAAAAGCAAAAAAGTGGTTCAAATTCCTACCCATCTTTCTGAGCAGATTTCCAGTTTTTCTCTGATACATGTCTTAGCATCCTCTGCTATAACAAGTACAGGAGTGACATTCTGAAATTTAGATTTATGTTCAGTCTTTCAAGATAGCATCACAGAAGCATTTATTCCTCTTGGCTATTAGGGCCACCTCTTTTTAAAACTTTTTCATCCCTGAGTATCCTCTTTTTTTAAGTCTACCTAGCAAGAACAATTTCAGAATACTAAGATTTTTGAGGTCGTGGAAAAGGAATGCAGAAGTATCTTTTGTAAGGAGAATTCAAAGTCAGAAAACGACTACAGGGTATTAATAGATATAATGGCAGCACACAGAAGGAGTGATTAACTGTAGGTAAAAGGCTGAAGAAGGTTTCACAGAAAAATCTTTGTCCTGGTCTTGAAAGTACATTGTGTGTTCATAAAGTAATTCATAATAGCTGTCATTTATTGATCAGTTACTGTATGCCAGGAACTGTCTTAAACACTTTATTGACATCATTTCATTTTTAACCCCCACGAAACCTTATGGAATTAATAAATATCTGTGTCTTTTGTAGCAGAGAGGGATAAAACATGTATCAGTTACTTAACCTTTTGTGTTTCTTCATCTGTAAAATGAGGGTAGCAATAATATTTACCTCATGGGTTGTTGCAAGAATTAAATGGGTTAATATTGGTAAAGTGAGCAGAATTATGCCTGACTCATACTAACTGCTCAATAAGCGTTGTCACATACAGAGAGAACAGCTGGGGAAGCTGAAATGATCATAATTGATTAGAATCCTGGCACATGGTGGTAAGGTCTCTATTGGATAATTAAAATGGTGATGGATTTGCATGGCTGATTTGAAGACCTCTGGTGCCTTTTGGGGCAGACTGGGATGGAACATTACCTTGCTTTAGAGTATCTGCACCTGACTCAAGTGTGGGAGAGATGGGAACCAGGGTTATTCCCACAAATGCTCATTCTAGAGACAAGGATCATTCTGTGGATAAAAGAAGCAGACTTAGGAGGATTAAGTAATATATCTAAGATTACATAACCAAGAAATAAGTCTGGTGGTATTTGAACTCTGTATAACTCTAATATTCTAGCTCTAAACTGTAGTCAATGCAAATTATTTGATGTTGGAACATAGCATGTGAGCAAGACAAGTGGCAGAGTCAAAACTGGAATCAGAGAGTGAAAGATCTTATATGGCATGTTAAGGAGTGTGGACTTTATCTTGTTGGTGGTACACCATGAAATAGTTACATGTTTAATTTTATCACTTATACCAGAAACTATTTTAGTAGCAAAATTATGACCATATTTTGTGTATACACTATAAAAACACAGATTTGTGTGTACTTATGACATTTTTTAAAAGCTTTAACTTTCCTTCTGATTGGCTTATCCTAATTTTTTTCAGTAATATTTGTTGGCCATGTACTTATTTGTTTTGCCATTTTGTCAGTATTAACTGGCACCACAAATAATAGCAAGGGACAAATGTTTGTGGAGGAAAAAAACTTAATATTGAGGAAGTTATGTCTACCAATTTAACTTATTTCTTCAAACTGGTGGTAGTGGGGAGTATTATTCAATTTTGATAGCAGAAACTTGGTTCAGTTCTTGGAAGTCCATTGTCCTTTGGGACTATGTTTTAATAGCAACGTTTAGAAGATTATGGAGCACCCCTAAAAGGTTTCAACTGGTTTGTAACTCGTTACTGTTTAGGTTTTAGGGTTGATACTAGAGGCAGGTAGGCCATTGAGAAGACCATATTATGGTAGCTCTAGGAGAGTAATGATAAGGGTATAAATCAAGGTGGTTGTAATGGGGATAAAAATGAAGTGAGATGCATTAAGGAGGTTAGATTGATGAGTGTGTGTACTGACAGTCCTAAACGTAAATGAGTTGTGATGATAGTGTCATAGCCATTACAGGGCACTTATCTGTATAAGACATTTTTTATGTCATTTCATTTGACCCTTTCAGTAATGCTACTGGTGAATTTTATTCCCTTGTTATAGATTTAGGCTTGTATTAATTAAGAGTATAAGACCACATCACAAAGTCTGTTGCAGAGAATTTAAATCCAGGTGGCTGGCTCTACAGTCTGTATTCTTTGTACCGTATACCATGCTGCTTCTCTTATATATTAAATATTGTGGTCTCTACCTGTGTTTTATGGCATATCTATTTCTATGGTTTATCTCATTGATTGCTAAATTAAGTAATTTAATCTGTTCACCTAGGAACGATTTTTCTGCATTCAGAGAATCTTCTTGTTTCTTTCCCTTACTCTTTATTAAGGAAGCCACATATAAAAGGAGCAGATTCTCTCTCTGGACTCTATTTTCATTTTTAATCTAATAACAGCAACTAGTAAGTGACAAATTGAATTATAGTACATAGGCCCAGAAACTGGCTTTAATAAAAAATTGAAGGCTGATTGTTATTAAAATATCCAGATGTGTTTTACTCTTCTCTAACTGTAGATGCCTGTTGTGATGACTTATGTTTTTGTGTATTTTTCTAGGAACTTGTTTTTTTCCTGTGTTGATACTTAAAATCCTTTGAATTTCTGAACAGTTTCAGCACATGAAGTTGATCTATATCAGTAGACTATCTCTTTAAAGTTTGGTGTCTTATTAGCCTTTTTTTAAACTTGTTGCTTTATACCAAAGTGGACTTTAATGAATCTAGAACAGAGGTTTTATAAAAAATTTGACCCCCCATCATCATAGTAAATACATTTAATATTTTTGCAATCCATTACATACATGGATGCATGTGTGTGCACACACACATACACACACATACACACACCCCTGAAACAAACATTTCTGAAGCAATACTTTCCCTTGCTTTCATGCAGTGCATTCTGATTTTTTCCATTCTACACTATTTCATTAAAAACATTGAAAGATTTTCTCTTCCAGTTAGGATATAGAAGGACTTTAAAAACATTTGCTCCCATAGTAACGAGAAAATCCTGGGTAAAATAAAAATAAAATAAAATAAAAATTATTTATTTCTCTGGTCTGGATTCAAGGAAACTTTGGTGAATTGGATTCCCAAGTGAATTTCTTTATAAGTGAACAAAGAGCCGTGGCAGCTTTCAGACCTGGAGACAGCATGTGGTCTGGATATAAGTAGCCCTGACGTAGATGTTGAGACTTTATAGAGATGAGGGGAAATTCACCAAGCCTTAGTTAAAGACTTGGAAATAGAATATGGATTGAAATCTAGAAGAATCTCAAATGCAAAATTAAACTAGTTAGCCCAATAATTATGTGCTGTGTCTCTCATTTTTCAATTTTTGCTAGGAAAGCAGCATTGCAGGAAGATGTGAGAGGCACAAAGAAATTGTGCAGTTCCATATATTTGTGTAGTGATGTCCTGTCAGAGTTAAATCCAAAGGTAAAACAAAAATAACTGAAACTTTCCAGTTCAACTACTAACAAGATTAAAAAGGTAGTATCAGGAGGTTAGAATTTTGGCTAATCCCAGTTGAATTCCATGTAATAAATCCTGCCACCCAGCCTCAGCTCAGCTTGATTATAGGAGGCATCTGAATGATCAGCTCCTCAACCTAATTACCAGATAAAGGAAAGGCTTGAAATCTCAAAAATATATAAAGCAACACAAATAAAAAGTGTGCCTTTTTCTATACTGTTTTTTATATACGATTTTAAGAATATAATTAAAAATTACAAGACACTAGAACAGGAAAAATATTAATCATAATAAAGAGGACATATAGTCATTACAAAGAAACCCAAAGATGATCCGGGTACTATAATTAGCCAAAAAGAACTTTACGTTCTTGCAGTCTATAATCTGTTATATAATATGCAGGAAGAAATTAATGTCATGGGTGAAGAGATGGAGTATTTCAGAAGATAAATGGAAATGTTAAAAAAAAAAACAACCCAATAGAATATTTGAAGCTGAACAATGCATTATCTAAAATAAAAATTATTAGATGAGTTTAAAAGTAGATTGGACTCTGTTCTGTACAAGAAATTATTAGTAATCTTGAAGATAGGTCAATACAGTCTATCTAAACTGAAACAGAGAAAGGAAAAAAAGGAGAAAGAAAGATAAATGAACAGAACAGGAGTAACCTGTGGGATAATAATAAGTGATTTAACATATGTGTAATTAGAGTTCCAGAAGGGGAGGAGAAAATGGGCAAGGGAAAAACAATTGGATTTAATAGAAAAGATAAACTAAAATCTAAGAAGCCCTGGAACAGACCTCTAGCAAGATAAATGTGAAGAAAACAATATTTAGGCTTATCATAGTCAATTGCTAAAAAGTAAAGATAAAGAGTAACTCTTGAAGCAGCCAGAGAACAAAAGCCACACTATATTACAGGGGTACTAATGTAAGAATGGTTGCAAGCTTTTCATTAGAAACTATGGAAACTGCAAGTCAAAGAATGATAACCTTAAAGAAAAATACGATCAGCCTAGAATTCTATATCCAGAAAAAATATCCTCCAAAAATGAAGGTGAAAGAAAGTTATTTTAGATTAATGAAAAAGAAAATGTGTAGGCCACATATCTGCACTACAAGGAACATTAAAGGAAGTACACAGAGAGCAGTGATTAATCAGGATTAACAGATGAGAAAACTGAAACTCAGAAAGGTAAAGTGATTTTCCTAAGGTCACATAGCTACTAAATTGAAAGCTTAGGACTTAAACTCCATTTCTTCTGATTTCTAGTCCAGTGCCCTTTGTTTGGGGAACAGTAAAACACAATGAGTGGGAAAATCAGATGACTTTGGAGTAGGTACATTGAGGTCTGAATCTCAGCTCTACAAGCTGTTGGAACTGTAGACTAGGGAGAAAGCCTCCAATCTCCATTTTTCAGGTAGAGAATAAGGCATAGATTACTATCTACTTCAGATGTTTGAGAGGGGGATTGTAATGTTTGCTAAATGACCTTACATGTTGTAGACATAAAATAAATATTAGTCCCCTTCCCCTTTTTCTACTGTACTGCTTTGTTTTAAAAATCAATAGAGGATTTTTTTTTTTTATTGAGGGGGTAATCTTTACTGGAGATTTTTCTTTAGTTTTATCTTTTCTTGAAATAAGCCACTCTTATGACACCAATAGTGATTCCATTTTCATTTGGCTCTCTCTGTTCCTTCTAGCAGCTGAGTAGTCAGAATCCTTTTGGCACCCAGTGTCTTCAGATAAACAGCCATTCTAGCACGCACTAAAGTTAGCTGGAACTGGCACTTTAAAAGTAGGCATCTACATCTTAAGCTCCCTCTTTTCCAAAGACAAAAGAAGAGCTAAAAGCTTAAGGTAAATCTACCATGAATAGTGTAGTATTCTTGGGGGATAAATGCATTACTGAGGAAGAAATCTCAGATTATTTAGATGTTTAAGAATATGGTTGTATGACAACTTGATTTAGGTTTCCGGATCAAAATCTGTGGTTCAAAGAAAGGTGATAGCAGTTCTACAGAATTTAGCTTGACTACAAAAAATGATTTTTGTTTAGAATAACTAATATCTATCCAGCATATATTCGCAGTCTCCAAAAAGTCTGAAATTCATTACAAATATATGGGTCTGAAATTCATTACACTTATGGATTCGAAGCTTCCTTTGCACCCAAGCAGGAAGCCTAATGTGAAACTTAAATAGAAGATCAAAGTCAGTAAAATTGTCCCATAGGCGAAATTCACTCTTTGTATATTCTTTAGTAACATGTTTAGTAACACTAATTAAATGATCATCCTTTCATTGTTAAGGACACAGAAGACTAGTACCCTGCTCTTAGGGTCACTGACTTCACTGAAGGGGACCATTTGTTTTTAAATTTGGTGTTGGCAGTGTTGTCCCTTGAAACATATTTAGATTTAGGAATTTAAATCCTGTTGGTGTTTTTCTTTTCTTTTTTCCCTGTGGGAAAGAATTAGAGAGCTAGTGGCTCTGGCAGAGGAAAAACAAGTTGAAATTAACTGTCGAGTTTTTAATAGCAGCTGTGCTGTAGAAGAAAACCTTGGGCTTTGTAAATTGGCAACCTAGGCAATTCATTTATCTTCTCTGAGCTTACATTTGTATCTTTACCTGTAAAAATGTACACAATAATATATATCGAGGTTGTTATGAAGAAGAAAGGAGGTAGATTAACTGAATCTACTTTGTAAATGAAAACACTACACAAATTAATGGTGAGGTAAATAGTATGTTTTAAACCCTTTTTCAAAGCCAGGATGATTTTCTCATTTATGATAAGAACAAAAACGTATAGAATTTTCAGAGTGTACTAGATTATTTTACTTTTCATCATTTAAAAATTTAACTTTATTGAGAGATAATTTCATGCAATAAAATGTAGCCATTTTAAGTGTATTGTCAATTAGTTTTGACAAATGTATGCATTTACGTAACTACCATCCCAATCAAGATCTATAACATTTTCATCACCCCAAAAGTTTCCTTATACTCCTTTGTGCTCAGTTCTCATTCCCCTGGCCCTGAGGACTCGCTGAATCTGCTTTCTTTCATTGTAGATTAGTTTTACCTTTTCTTGAATTTCATATAAATGGATTCATACCATATATATTATTACCTTTGTTGCATAATGTTTTTGAGACATTCAAGTAATTGTGCATGTCATTAGTTTTTTCCTTTTTATTGCTGAGTAATATCCTCTTTTATGAAGCTATCGCAGTTTGGTTGTGATTCACTCATTAGTGGCCTTTTATTTGTTTCTGGTTTGGAGCTATTATGAATGAAGCTTCTGTGAATATTCATGTAAAAGCATTTATGTGAGCATATGTTTTCCTTTCATGAAGAATACCTTCAAGTGAAATAGCTACCACGTATGGCAAACAAATGTTCAATTTTATAAGAACTACCAAACTTTCCCAAAGTAGTTGCACTATATTAACAACCAGCAGTGTTTGAGAGTTCCAAGTGCTCCAATACTTAATATTGTCATTCTTTTTAATTTTAGTCAACCTAGTGGGTATATAGAGGTATCTTGTGTTTTAATTTGTCTTTGGTAGCTAATCATAGTGTACACCTCTTCAGGTACTTTATAGTACTCATTGGCTACTTGTAAAATCTTTTATAAAGTGTCTATTCTTATCCGACACATTATAATTGTGGTGTTTGACTTATTCTATTGTAATAGTTCTTTATTTATTATGGATTTCAGTCCTTGTCAGATTTATGTGCTGTGAATATTTTCTCTCTGTCTGTGGAGATACTATTTTTTTCTTTTCTTCTACTTGCTTTGGGTTTAATTTACATTTTTTTTTCCTTCTTAAGGGAAAGCCTTGAATCATCATTGGGTTTTTTCCTTCAGCTCTTAGGTGGAATAATGACACATATTTAACTATAGGGTTTAGAAGCATACAATATTGAAAAGAATGGTGCATTTAATTCAGGATTGGAAGTAGGATAATTTAAACAAAAGTTAAGCTAGAGAATTTAATCTGGCGAGAATTTTAAAATGGCTTAAGGGAGTAAAATGTGTTCCAATTTAGAACACCAAGAAATGGTATTCTCATTTATTGTTTTAAAAATGTTTTTCTTTTTAAATATTTGTTTATTTCCAGATATTTTGGGATTTTCTGGATATTTTTTAGTTATTGATTTTTAATTCAGGTCCATTGTGGGTTAGTTCAAGATCATTCTCAGATAGATTCCAATCCTTTTAAATTTACCAGTCTTATTTCATGGCCCAGCATTTGATCTTTTGGTAAATGTGCCATGTGTACTTGAAAAGAATATGTATTCTGTTAATGTTGGATGTAGTGTTCTAAAATATCATCTAGGTCAAGTTGATTGATAGTGGTATTCAAGTCTTTAATATATGTTCTTATTTTCTGTCTATTTTTCTATCCATTACTAATAAGAGTGGTAAAATCATCACGAAAATTATGGATTTGTCCATTTGCCCTTTTAATTTTGATATTTTTGGGTTCTTCCATTTGGTAACTGTTATTAGGTACATGAACATGTAAGATTGTTAGGTCTTCTTGATGAATCAACTTTATTATTTATTTGTAATGTCCCTCTTTATTTCTGCTACTATTTCTTGCCCACGAATCTACTTTGATGCTAATATAGCCAATTCAGTGTTCTTGGTAGTGTCCCCTTAAGTATTTACCTCTTTAATAGATCTATGTCTTTATAGTCAAAGAGCAGTTTTTACAGAAACATTGAGTTAGGTCCTGCTTTTTTAAAATCAAGTTAGATCATCTTTGTCTTTTATTTAGAGCTTAGCCCATTTACACTTACCGTAGGTGTTGTTATGATCAAATTTATTTTTATTTATTTTCTATTTTCCCATGCAATTTTTTGGTGTTGGTTCTTGTGATTCTTCCTCTTCTCCCTGCTACCCATTCTTTTTCTCCATTAAGTATATATTTTAGAATTCCATTGAATCTTTTTTATTAACTTCTTAGATATTTCCCTTTTTCTTTTTGTGTTTGCTTTAAAGTTTATGACATACAATTTTAACTGCTTTTGTCTTAGATTTTACTTCCACTTTGTTATAAATTCTACAATACATTATTATGTGTAGTTTAAACAGTCTTTAAAAGAGATTAATAATGAGAAAAATGTTTGGTTTTTATTTTTTTTTACTTATTCATGTGTACATTTTTGGTTCTCATCATTCCTTTGTTTATATTCAGATTTCCATATGGTATTCTTTTACTTTAACTTGAATAAATTTCTTTAACATTTCTTATAGTGTAAGCAGAGCTAACTCCAATGGTATATGATCAGCGTAGTTGCACAGGTCTCTGGGATTTTATGCTCTGCAGTAGTCCTCTTGAAATTCTGATAATTTTACCTTTGACTTTGTATGTCTAAAGTGTAGGTCGATTGAACAATGTACTGGGAATCCCTCAGCTGCCCTCTCCAGCCCCCTGGCACCGCTGGCTCTGCCTGGTTTTCCTTTCCCCAACTATACCCTGTGACCCCTGCCACCCTCAGCCCTAGGCAGCAGCCTGGGTGTGTGAGGGTTGAGGTTTTGTGTGTACATCCCATGGTACTTTGAGGCAGGGCAGGGCAGGACAGTGGTTATCCCATCCCACTCTGGTAGCACCATGGTATATCTGGTGAACAGCCAGGCAGAGGCCTTGGTTTCATAGGGCCAAGCCTATTGCCCACCCAAGTCCAGATCGCAAGCTTGTTCTGGGCAGAGGTTTAAAGATCCGTGGGGTTTACCTGTCTACTATGAGTTGAGGAGGCAGACTTATGAGATGGGGAGACATTTGGCTATAGTTGCCCAGACCCTGCCTCAGACAGAGCATGGCATGTTGATTTGGTGCCTGGCAGGAGGAGGATTCCAGTTACCATTAGGCCCTAGTTAGGATGCACAGGTCCTACATCATGGGGCTGGGCCCCCAGGTTCTGCACTCACCCCAAGAGTATCCTTAGGCCCGAGAGCTTTCTCTTGGCTGGTTCCATGCCTGAGGAGACCATTTCTTCCTTCTGCCAAACTTCCTGAACCTGTCTGTGTTTATGTCTTCTTGCCAGCTTAAGGTACCCTTTAAAACAAGCCACAGAATAGAAATTGTTTATTTTCAGTTATTCTGCATACAAGTTAAATGCTCTGATGTTTGCATTTAAAATGTCATTCATCGCATAGTACACAGAGGGATGATAAAACACATGCTAATTTAAATTTTAAAATTTTGTTACTTAAAATAATATTAAATAGTAAGTAAAAAACACCATGACAAGTTGAGAGACTTCAGATAAAAAGGGAAAAGTGTCATAAAGTACTTTTCTTGCTTTTTGAACAAGGGGTCTCACATTTTCAGTTTTTGCTGGAACCCAAAAATGATGTCATTGGCCCTGAGTGCAGGTTTGCTGTTGACAATTTTTGCAACTTTTGTTTAACTGAAAATGTCTTCATTTTGCCTTGTTGAAGGATAGTTCTAGAATTCTAGATTCACAGTTTTTTCCACCCTATAACTTTAACATTTTTTATTGTTTTATCTTGTTTTCTTATATGTAATATATTTTTTCCTTTGACCACTTAAGAATTTTCTCTTATCTCTGGTTTTAGCAATTGGATTACAGTTTGCCTAGATAAGGTTTTCCTTGTTCATTTTTTTGAAAGCTACAGTGTATTAATACATACATTTAGGAGCAAATAGCATTTATCTTTATAATATCTACCTGTGTCTTATGTTGCTAATGCTACTCTGTTACCACTGAAATACCTTAAATACACATTATTTATATTTGTGTGTGAATTTCAGAGATTAAGCCATTTGTTGCCAGTAATTCAAGTTAAGATTTTTTTTTTTTTAAGCCCTAGCAATTTTCATCTTTTTCTTCTCAGTTCGGCTCATTCATAATTAAAACACATCGTCTGTGGAAGAGTGAGGAGAGTTAACAGGGATTGCCAAAATCCTCCAACAGGCTCCCAGGAGCAAGAAAAATACTCCCCTTTTGGCTATAGTGAAGAAAACCTGAGTCTCAAGATAGACTAACATCTTTAGGAAGCCTCTGTAAATATCAGAGTCAAGGAAAGGATTTTCAGGGTTTTAATAATGAGCAATAGCTTATTGGCTCTTCAAATTCTATGCATTAATTTTTATGGAGTTCTGCACAACAGCTGTGATATTTTGAGGGTTTTTTTTTCATGCACGTGAGTTTAATTTCATAAAGTCCTTTAGAATGTTCTTTGCATCAGACCCCCATCCAACTGTATTTGCCTGCAAAACTGGTTTTCCTACAAACTCATAGGAATGGTTTGAATGAAAGTTGATGGAAGTCCTGATTAGCAGTTGCTCTGCCTAGAATAAATTTTGTGTGTGCACTGTGTGCGTGTATCAGTTTTGGTCAGCTACACTCACGGAGCTGGGCCAAGATATTTTCCTGCCTATTAATCAAGGCCACACAGACAAAGCTCAAGGAAGGATGACCCCTGCCTCAGGAAGTTTTGAATCAGTTGCTATTTATAACCAGAATACAGTAGAACTTGAGACCAGATCTTTACTCAGTTAATAGGAAAAGTCCTCTGCCAAATTTTATATTTGAGGAAACAGTTTATGGACCTATATGAGTGAAGCCTCTATGTGAAAGGAAGGAATATGACAATGACTAAGTATTTTTGCTGATTTGGGTCAAGGGTGTGGTAGCAGAGATGTGGAAAGTTCAGTCAGTGACATAATAGGTTATTACATTCTAAAGCAGGTGATAGTTAATGGCACTTTGGATTCCCTTTAGCATTGTGTGTATGGAGTCCTGTGTTCCTGATAGTAACATTGAAATACGGGTATGTGACGGGCTAATGTTATCTCTTGACAAAGGGCAGGAGGAGGAAAATTGCTATTGGTGTGTTTGTAGACTAACTGGTTTTTCCCTAGATCCATACATAAACTTTTTGGTTATTTGAGATATATTTCTGTACATGTGTGCTTTTTATAATACTCTGCTAATCCTTGATTCATTAAGAGGTTTCCTAAAGAATTGATTTATTATAAAGTAATATTGTATACTACTATGTATAATCTCTTATAAAACCTCATTCTACCTAACTTCAGAAAATTGAATATGGTAGAACATGAAAGCTAACAATTTGAGAAATACCACAAGTAATATTTTCTTTGTATCATTATATCACCATCTTAGGATCGCCTTTGTGGAGTTGAATTACTTAATGGCTGATAGGTACATTTTTTACATGTGTAGTCTAAATGAATTATTTAGAGATAAGTGGGCAATGTTTTAGTAAAGTTTAAATTAGAAGATTATAAAACTGGGTTAACGTATCCTTGTCTTGTTTTAATAGGATTATTCAAAATAAAGTTGCAGCCATTTTCAAGAAGGATCAATGATCAGAATTTTTCTTTTTATAAAGAGATTTCCAAGTCAAAGATGAAAGGAAAATACTGGAATTATTTGGATTCTAACTGACAGGATAAAGAAAACAGTATTTCACAGTTACTTGTAATGGGACCTTGGTAAAATTCATCATTCTTGTTATGCACCCAACTGGGAACATGGATGTTGGTTTTTCCCGTTCTGCTGTTCAGACTCTATCAAGGAGCCACTGCAAAAACATCAAACAAAAAATTTCTCAGTGGGAAGGAAGAACTAATGGGATATCTAATCCAGATAAGTGGCACTCAAAGGACTTTGGAGTAAGATATAATAATTGTCATCAGGAGATTCTGAAGAAGAATCCTGTTGCTGAGGGAAAGAGCAAAGAGTTGGATGGAACCAACTCTCAAAATGTCGGTCTAGATATTAGTGATGATGCCAAAAACCATGACCAAAGTGAGGATGAAAATGAGAAACGTGAATATGATGATACACGTTTCTTTAAAAATGAATCAGAATCCAATTGGGTATGTTCTCGGGTCAAACAAATTGAAAACTGGAAAGAAGTTGTTTTGGATTCAGAGACCACATTACCTCCAGGAAATTTCTATACCTCACAAATACTGTGGAAGAAAATAGAAGCACTTCCCCCTGATAAATTCTTGAATTTGGCTTTAGGACGATGTGACTCTTCAGAAAAAGAACTGAATTTTAGAGTTCTGGATAGTTCATATGGAATAACCAAGAGCTTAGAAAATATTTACTCTGAACCTGAGGGACAAGAATGTGGATTATCTATAAATCCTTTGCCAAAACCTCGTAGGACGTTCAGATATTTATCTGAATCTGGTGTGCCGTATAAAGAAAGAAACTGTGACAGAAAATACTGTGAAAATAATTCTTGTGTAGAGTCTTCTTTGGCCTCCTCCCGGGAACCTGAACCAAAGAAATATGGCGGGAAAATCAGAGGGAGGTCTAAAAGGTATGTTTTTATTTGATAAATAATGATTAGTAAGTATTTTCCTTATAGAACTCTTGAGCTTCTTTTTCTTTTTCAAGCCAATTTTCATTTCCCTGCATGGCTTACAGCCCTAATTTGATCATACAGGTGTTGGAACCCAAGGGGAAATGTGTATGAAAGGAAATAGTGGAAATATGGGTAATGTCCAAGACAATCTACTGACAAACAGCATCAGAAAACTCACTTTCTGTCTTTACCACTTTGTAGGGAAGTATTCTTCTACTTCATTTAGGGCATGCTGACCTTAGCTTCCTTTTTCTTTCAATTTAAGAAAGGTGCCTAGTGAAGAACATGAATGTAAATTGGCTAAAAGCCTTCCATTTTTTCATGGTGCATATAGGGCATCAGCCTAATTTATTATCCTTGGTATCTGATAAAACACCTTTGTAATTTTGTGCACAAGGCCTTATTCAAATGTAAAGACTAGTGTTTGAAAAGATACAATTTTAAATATATCTCCTTTCATAAGGAAATCCTTTGAATTTGAAGACATTCAGCACTTTCGAAATCGGAACACACAGAAGCTTCATGAAGAACTTGGAAGAAATTCTGGCTCAGCACTTTATTACACACAGTCTCAGGACAATATCTATGAAGATATCATATGTAGGTATCCACACACTTTGCAATTAAGTTGGATAAGTATGAACTTGATGGAGCCCTTAGCTATAGGATTTTTTTTTCTTTCACAATCAAGCCTATCTTGCTCTAGATTTTTCTTTTTAATATGGAAACCTTTGTTGTATAATTTTTTAAATTCTTTAATGGATTTTACAACTAGTCTAGTGAATGGCTCAGTTCAGAAGTGGATGTTTATAGTGTAGTATTTTGAGAATTCTTTTAGCTTGGTTGGATGCCTGAGTGGTGTACAAGCTTAAAGTGCCATTGATTTTGAGACCCACATCCCCTACAGCAATGTGAAATAGAAAGCTGAACATATTTATTCAGTTTTTTAAATTTCTTTTTTCTAGCTGTAGTCACCTTGTTTCTATTCAGTTATGTCTCTCTAATCTTATATTTTTTTTTCATTATTTTTCAAGATCCCACCAAAGAAAATCCATATGAAGATATTCCAGTGCAGTCTTTCCCCATGTGGAGATCCCCATCAGCATGGAAGCTACCACCCCCTAAAAGTGCTTTCAGAGCACCCAAGGTAGAACCAGAGAATTAATATAAGAAAACATTAAATCTTGTTTATAACTCCTACAAAAAAGTCAGAATGGTTTAACAAGGGCCAAAAGTAAGAGGCACCGAAGTGTGGGTTTTATTGTTGGTGGTGGCAGTTTTTTGTTCTTTTTTGGGGGGGTGGGGTCAGCACACAGCCATTTGTTTTCTTTGAGTTGGGGAGATTGTTTGTTTTTTTAGTACTTCAAAAAAAAATTGAATATGAACATCTTTAGACAGGCCGTGAACTTTTTGCCTCACTGTGGTTACCACAACTCCCTGTTAGTCTCACATCAGCCTGTGGCCTAAGTTTCCTGTCTGATCCCTGAAAGCATTCATTACCCTTGGAAACTAAGGCTGCCTTGAGTTCACGAGGACTCTGAACTGTTGTTTTTTGTAAATCTGATTGCATTGTAGTAGAATTTTGGATTAGAACCTTGAGAAACTTCTTTCCAAATGGTGAAAAGGAAATTACGGTGTTCTCGTGTGAGATGATTTTCAAGGAAAGATAAATATTTTTTGACTCTGAGAACACAGGCATCAACCAGATGACCTTACCCTTACCATACACCTTCTATTTTAGCTTCCTCCCAAACCTCACTTCCTTAACCGGAAGACTATGGAACTGAAGAACTCACAAGCTTATTTACGGTCAAAGCTCACTAAGGATACCACTTTGCCCGTCACTTTAACCGAGTGGAAGCTTTTCCGAGCTGGAGAAGTTGCGAACAGGAAAAGGAAAAATCTTCCAAGGGTAAGGACTCCAGTGCTTTTGTTCTTTGACTTTCATTTCAACATTTTCATAAATGAGAATAAATAAACTTTACTGATACGAATAATAGGTTAGAACTGACCTACTGGAATTGGAAGATTTGGGAAGCCTTAGCTTAAGTTTTAGCTCATGCAAAAAAAAAAAAATGTGTGAATGGGTTTTGCCAAGGAAGTTTTTTCATGGATTTAGAAAAGTGATTTTAAATGGAGAGCTTCACTTCAGGTTATCTTAGTTCTCATTACAATCATCTGCCTATTTCAAGGAAGCAGTAGAATGTCATGTGTAAGGACATTTTATTAAGCTGGCCTCAGTGTTCTCACTCATTTGTTTAACTGCCAAAATGAATTCAGTTTTGTGCATGAGTTTTCAGATTTTCAGTAATGACAAAGTATGTGCTGTCAATTTGGGGCAAATATTTCCATTCAAGAGGAAGAAAGAAATTTGACTACTACTTGGGAATAGAAATTTTTAGTAATGATTCTAAATAAATGATTTCTCAAGGGAGAAAAGGGAATAAGTCTGTAAATTATCTTGACTAGGGCCATTGGACCAAAATGAAGAAATTGGGATAATTTGCAGACATATATACATTTTTAGGAGAAACACTTAAGAAATTAGATGAAAATATTTTAAAACTCTTTATGTTACTTTGTTCTTCTGTAATTCAGAATGCTTTCAGGATTACTATGAAGAAATGAACAAATACGATCAGTTAAATGTGCAGTCTGTACTATAATAAATAGTATTTCTTTCCTTAATCCCACCTGAATTAGCTATAGGTATTTATTTAGCACAGTTTTTCTACACGATTTTAACATTAAACAGAAGTCACAGCTGTTTCTTAGTTTAGTAACTGCTGATTGGTTCCTTGGGAAATATTCTGTTCCACAATTACTTTAACTTTTTTGATCTTTTGCCTTCCCCTCCCTCTTTAATACATGAAGAGTTAAAGACACAGTTTCTAAAAAGTACTAACTGATCTCTCTCAGTTTAAAAGAAAACATTTAGCTGTTTATTCTATTATGTGCAATGAAGAAGAGTTAAAAATCAGAGGTCTAAAGAACTGCCAGGCCTTCTGCAGTAGTTCTGTCCTCTGATGAATCATGCTGGCACAACAAAGCAGCCTCCCTCATAGACCAGAAACAACAGATCATGTGTTCCCAGGGGCAAGAGCAAAAACATGAAAGGGATTACATGTAAGATGTGGTTCTTGGAATGGCATTAACAAATATTTAGGAGTTATGGATCGTAGAGTTTAATGAGACTTAAGGAGATTTTCAGTGCTTTCGATTTCATGCCTTAGAGTTTTATGCATTGTGGATCCCCTGAGTGCTTGAAGCTTGTTCTCTTTCTGATTGTAGGTGATATGTCCAACTTTTCCTTTTCTGGTATTTTCCCAAAGGTTCTTTTTTGAGAAATGTGGGGTTGAGGGAGGATGGTGATGGTGATGAGCTCTTGATTGTCAGGCAGGAGCAGATTTAGCATTTCTACTTGTGACCTTCCTTGGAATAAATTCTTTTAGGATGTTCCATTTGCAATGCAAATTTTGGTTTTGGAATATCTTCAGGAACAACAGCATTCCATCAGGAAAGCAGTTCTCATCATATCCCCTTTGATGGCCAGAGCTACCCCTGAAAGAGAAACTGGTTTCATAGTTTGAAAAGCACTGATCTCCATATGCCTCTCCTCCACCCTTCCTTTCTTTCCCTACTGTGGAAGCCTGTGTGGGATTGTTTGCTAGAGCAGATTTCCTAATGTGTTCTGTAGTCCCTGTCAAGTATGCACACCAATGTGGTTTCTGTCACTTTTGAGGATGTTCTACAGTATTGCTTGCACCTAGAAGGTAAGTGTAGTCTCCTCTTCCTAGCTCAGGACCAAATTTAAATTTTATCACTTAACCTTATATTTCTAAAACAGATAGTTCCCTTTCCTTAATAATATTTGAGTATACTTTGCAAAGGCACATTAATAATTATACTGTTTGTGTTCATTATGTACCCAAAATACATGTTCAGTCTCACACATCTTTTCTGTAGCCCCTATCAAAACCTTTTTATGTTGGATTCTCTTATTTGGTTTTTCAATAACGCTGATATTTATGAACTGATAGTTTTCACTTGAATGGCAGCTACAAAAAAAATCTGTTAAAGAACAAACTCATCCAAAAATGTGGGAATAATCTGCATATTGAAAGCACATGTTCCTCACATGTTATTTTTCTTGTACTGGACTGATTCACTGTCTGTGGATTGCCAGGACTGCCAGAGGAACAAGCACAAAAGAAAAAACAAGAGCATTGTTCTCGAGCAACTTTTTTGGTTATCATCTTATATGATGTCCCTAACAGTTGTAATTCTGGGCATTTAAATATGTTAAACCAGGATTGATAGGGAAAAGCTCAGAATTTTAAGAAAGAGAAAAATATACTTGAAAAAAACTAATCAACTCCTCCTTTTGAAAGTGTCCGTTAGTTTTAATTCTTTCCTTATTTTAAGCCCAGTCTGTGTCTATGTCTTTGTTTCTCTTTCGCACACAGCTCCCAGAAGCAAAGAATTAATTCTAATGAATAATGTTTATTAAATGGAGTATCGTTTTTGAACTTGAGCATATTTGAGTCTCCTGTTTTAATGACATGTTTCTAAAATAAATTGTAATGTAGAGTACTCCCTTTGACAACAACTTTCCAAGTGTGATTATCCTCTCTTTGCTAAAAATTCCTGGAAGCAAAAATAACTGAGCCTCACCCTGCCTTCCAAGTGAATAAGTATTCCACTTCCTATTCTGGGCAAGCAAAAACTTGAGTCCAACGGTAGAGACTTGGTCACCCTATGGAGTACAGCAGTCAGAGTTCCTGCATGTTGTGACAGGGGATAACAAGGAAAGAACCTGGGTTGAGTTCCTCTGGAGAGGAAATATCCTTTCCTATTTCTTTCACCCATGTTATATGGACTCTGTATTAGAACAAAATATCATCTTCCAAAAAAATCCTTTTAGATTCAAAATTGAGAAGTGTGACTTTTTATTTATAAAATGGATCTTTTTCTGAATGAGAATCACTAATAAGTTAATATCACCAAACTGCAAAATATGTTGGTGTTGGTTTTAACTTGTTCTTTTCTGGTCTTTTTTCAGCTTGTGTTGAAAATAGATGACATCTTTGAATCAAAGAGAGGGAAGAAGAGAGTAAAGTTACACCCTTACAATGGAAAAGATGTACCTCCCTCGAAAGGTAAGAATTGTTCCAGCTACCCATAACTTTCAGCATATGAGGGGAGAATAATTATACAACTTAATGTTTGGTGTGAATTATAATTTTTGGTTTACTTTCTGTCTGTCTCACTTCAATATAAAACTTTTTTTAGGATAAGGGTCAATTTTTTATTCTTCAAATCCCTTTTATTTAGTTCTGTACCAAGTAACAAACATTGGATGACTAAATAAATAAATTAAAAAATAATTATAAACCAATGAGTTAATTTCCATAGGTATTATTTTATAGTCCCACTTTAATTTCCTACAAGTTGTTTCTCCCTTTGCATAGCTCAAAGGAAATATGCATTTACCCAGTCTCTTGTGACCAACTCCTCCAGTGAACCAGAGGAATCTCTCTCATGCATGATGTTCTCCTAGCTCCATAGTTACTATTCTCGGAATTTTGTTTTCCTCTTTAAGCTTTTGTCTGTATTTCAACGATGCCTAGTAGAACCAGATAATTATGTTTACCTACTGTCAGTACATGCTAAGCCTTACTGAATCTGTTCCAACCTAAACATTGCTTAAGTTTCAGTTATCAGGTGTAAAAGAATGATTTATTACCATTCTTCGATTCTGTTGTTATAATCTTGTGTTGAAGTCATATATGAAAAAGGAACAACCTAGTACTTCTTTTACCCCAACAGATTCTTAGTAGATTTTCCTATTGGCTTTTAAACCCCTTAACCTTTATTCAGTGTCTCAGAATGCAGATCATCAAAACCCACAGATGTGAATATGTTAAAACTGCTTAAATGATCTTTTATAAGGTCTTTCTCAGTTATATTACCTTTTTTCCCTTCCCCTTTCTTTTCTTTCTTTCCAGACACCTCATAGGTTCCTAAGAGGTGCTTGGTGCTAAAGATATAAATAGGATTCAGTAGAGCTCACAGCATCTGTTCCTTCATACTGAACAATATTTTATAGCCCCAGTATACTTTTCATCATGGTGGTTAATTTGAAGTTATAATACATTTATAGTACATGATATTTACTTTTTCTGTAATATCTGTTATGTACCTTTTCCACCTATCTTATGAAGAGGCAGTGTTTTTTAATGTTCTCTTATTTCTTATTATAAAATTAAAATGAGCACAGTGAGAAATTATAATAATATAAGATAAGATAAAAATCAAGAGTTCTTAAACCTCCTATACTCCAGAAAACTTTATGAACTCTCTAACATTTTTTTCTACTCAAATAGTTTTATACCATTCAGAATTTGTATGTCTTGCTTTAAAAAAAAATGTAATATATGTTGGAGCTCTTCCAGTATCAGCACAGAAAGATCCACATAGCTGTACTGTATTTCTTTGTAGACAAGTAAAATAATTTTATTTAATAGGCAGACATCTTGGATGTTCATAACACGGTGTTTAAGTTCTCTGTATATACATACTTCTTACTCTTCAAACAGTGCATCAAGATACATCTTTTGGCTTATATTTTTATATATTGGTAAAAGTATATCTGTAGAATAAGTTTCTAGTGGGGAACATAATTAAGGACTATATGCATTTAAAATTTTTATAGCTGCTGCCAAGTTGTCCCACAAACAGGTTGATCATAACACTTTGTTTCTATGAACAGCATTTGAAAATGACTTTTTCCTCATAATCTTTACTGCTACTGCGTTTTATTAAAGTTTTTTATTTTTCGTCATGGTAGAAAATTTTATCTTGTTATTTTGATTTACATTTCTTTAATTACCAGTTTGATAGTTATCATATTTATCAGCAGTCACAAATTCTTTTTAATGAATTATCTATTCCTGTCCTTTATTCATTTTTCTGTTGTGCTATATTTTCTCTTATTTATTTGTAACAGCTATTTGAATGTTAAGAAACTTAGCCTTGTGTCTGCAGTGTGTATTACAGATACTTTCCCAGTTTGTTCTTTCACCTTTTGAAGTTACTGATGGTTTTTATTAGATAGAAATTTTACCTTTTTATATAATCCAATGTATATACATTTTTCATTTGATTCCTAGGCCTTATTTTTCATGATACCTTAAAATTTTGCCCTTTACAGTTTTAAATTTTGCTTTGACTTTAACTTTTTAGACTTAATCTAGAAATTTTTCATTCAGTTGTTCGTATTTTGTTTTGTCTTGTTTGTAAATTGGCCATACTTAGCATTGTGGTCCAAACCACTCCTTCGTAAAAGCTAGTCCTTTATCTTCAAGATACTTAAAATCTGTTTGGGAAAAATAAAAGCAGTTCAAAGCAGTCTGAGTACTATAAGAATTCAGACTAAAGGAAGGTTCAGTTTGGCCCCGAGGTAGCTTAGAGGTATCACAAAAGAGTTAGAATGTTACTTCATAAACTTATCTGGTAATCTGTTTTAGCCCCACATTTTCCCATTATTCTAAATTTATATTGTGTCCCATGGTGAGATTTTTGTTTAGTCAAGTTCATATTCTAACCTTGATACCTTATTCAGGAACTTAAAGACAAGGATATGAATGTAGAAATAGAATCCACTCTAAACTAGACTTATAAAAACTAGTCTGAACTACTGTTAATTCCTAGAATTAGGGATGAGAAGAGAGCTGAAGAAGGAGATAAGGAGTAAGAAGAAGACGGAATAGTTTCTTCTCTGAGCTTTTATTTCCTTTGTGACTGCCCTACCCTGATATAACTACGTGATTTGGAGAAAGGCTCAGTCAGCATCCTTATTATTCTTTACTCCAAGTCCCCAGGTCTGTGGAGGTTTTCTCTTGTTCTCATCATCATGTACTTCTACTGTTGGAAAATACAAATAGAAACTCTCTCTTTTCAGGTGAAACCAGTGGGAACGAAAGTGATGGCGAGTATCTGCCAAAGAGTGAGTGAGTCAATGGGCTGCTCCCTTCCTCGTGATGATCATGGTTATAGGTGGAGTGGCATCCTCCTTTAGTGATTAAGCATGTTTTTCTCACATGAAGTTTCATTTTGTGGGTGATTTCTTCACTCTAAGAACCTGTTGAGATTTAGGGAACTGAACAGTATACTGTCAGATGTTTGACAGTATTCATAATTTCCCATGGCAGAGTGAGGCAAACTAGTATGGTTCTTAAGATGGAATGTCCTCAGGGGAGCGGCTGAGCTGCGTGTTCAGACAGACATATACGCAGAAGTCTCCCAGCAGCCAAGACAGGGTGTGTGTGAATCATCCTGAGACAAATACCTAGCATTAAATATCTGATTTTTCATAGTCTCTCAGGAGTCATTGAGTCACTTTGATATCTCTGACATTGAGATGGGAAACATTGATCTCTTTCTTCTTCACAGGCATCTATATTCCAAATTATTGTGCCATTTACTTTCTGTTAGAATATAGAATATGGCTGTATAGTCAAGTATCCTTCATCTAATGGATTTTCACAGCAAGCCATTTAGTTCATGCATGTTTCATTGGCTGGTGTACCAAGGCATGGAAAAAGTGGGAGACATGAATTATCCAGGCCAAGTACAGGGCAATTTCAAGTCTGATACTCTGATCTTATAATTAATAGTCAGGGCTCCCCCACTGGCTTGAAATGCTTCGGGTGTTTGATTCTGTAGCCTGACCGAAGGTGAAACTTAAGTCAGCATCAGGTTCAGCCTGGATGCGTAAAGATGACTAATTCAGTGCTGTTGCTACTGAGAAACAGAATCTAAAATTTTTTTGACTCGAACTGAGCCCTTTGCGGGTAAGTGAAGTTTTGCCTCAAGCGCCAAATGTACTGGATAATCCTGGGAGCCACTCCTACATGTATTTTTGATCCATAGTGTAACTTCTTTGGGGGTGGAATGCATCATATCTCGAAAGTAAACCAAAACAATTACTCAGAGGATGAGGCTGTCAGTGGTTGGCACAGAACAACACATATTCAGGTCCCTGGGACCCTGAGACTATTTCCTCCGCAAGTACCACGTTTCCCTAAGTGGGGACGACCCCAAGTTGTTCAGGATTAGAGATAAATGAGAATAAAGGGTACATGCTGCCCAGTTTTGAGTGGTATTGCTTGTCCTATTTAAATAGTACACTTCCATAGTTTCATTCTTTTGAGAAATAGTCTGCTAAGGTCTCCTACTTCGATTTCCCCTTCATTTAGCACGTTTATCGGTACAAGCATATGTCCCTTATGGCGCTGTGAGACTCCAAGAAAACAAGGGGAAAAGACACTTCCTTTAATGTGAGGATAGCATTTGTTTTCATTTTATCAAACTTGTTCCTTTATGTACTTACCTCTGTAGGACTCAGTTCTTTTATCAGACACCTCCCTGCCCCGCCTCATAAGTTCATGGTATATGTTGTCATCCGTGCTTTTACCTGACATTTTCTTTGTGTCCTGGTGTCAGGCCGTGAAAGGTAGGATAGCATGGAGTTTTGCTGGGACACAGTGTCGGTTGGGACACAGAACGTCAGTCAGTTCCACCACAGGGCCCCAGGTGCTTATGTCCCCAAGTGTATCATAGCCCCAACAGGTATGTCTGCGTGACAGACATTGGTTAGCCACCATTCATTCAGCTGTGACCAAGTAAAGATTAGTCCTGTATGGGTCATGGCCTCTGGGTGTCAGAAGGAAGGTAGGGCGACCAAGGAAAAGCAGGGCTCCCTGCTGTCATTACAGGTCGCCACAAGCGCTTAGCACAAGTGCAGCAGTCCTCCAAGAGGAATCCCCACTACCAGACCTTAGAGCGAGACCTCATCGAGCTACAGGAGCAGCAACTGTTCGAGCTTTTCGTGGTAGTGTCTCTGAAGAAGAGGCCATCAGGAGCCGGCTACGCTCCCCAGGTCATACAGCAGTTCCCTGGCCAGGTAGGCGCAGGGGGCCAAAGGCACTTGGCCTCTGTCTCCGCGTGCATTTGCCTCCTCTCTTCTTGCTTGTCGTTACTCAGTCAGCTCCTGCTAATACTGCACTTCTTGTAGGATCTGGGAAGTGGCTCCGATGACATGTCAGGCATAAGCTGCAACCTAGCAAGGAAGGAAAGCTCATTATCCCAATTGGTTTTATTTTTTTGCTCAGCTGTTTACTAAGTGACTTAGAGCAAGTTACAAAGCCTCGATTTCCTCATTCTTAATGAGAGGGATAATAAATGGCAGCATAGGGTAGCAGTTTAGAACATAGACTCTAAGCAGACCATCTCCGTTTGCCACTGATTAGCTCTGTGGCTTTGGGCAATTACTAACTGCTCTGTGCCTCGGTCTCTTCATTTGTAAAACGAAGGTAATCATAACACTGTTTACCGCATTGAGTTGGAGTGAGGACCAAACGAGCCATATAAGGTGCTGGGAAGCAGTGTCTAGCATACAGTGAGCACTGTGTAGTGCTACTCATTTATAGTGAGGATTTAATGAGATGATGTACATAAAATACAGTTCCTGGCACATAGTAAAAACATGACAAATGGGAGCTATTATTAACAATATTATTTGCTTTGTCTTTTTCAAAAAATGATTCATTCATTTAATCAGATTTTTCTTAAAATACCTACTACTGCTGAGATCAGGTACTAGGAATACAAATGAAGAAGGTCTCCTTGGCCCCTGCCCTCACAGAGCTTGCAGCATAGACCTCAAATGAGGCTTTGTAGCAGCAAATACAAAAGAAGAAACATGATCATTATGTCAGAGCTTGCAGACTGGTGGCCTCTGAGCAAATTGAGCCCACAAACATGTTCTTTAAAATGTATTTGTAATGTTTTTGTAATAATAACAAATTATTGGTTGCTAAAGTTTGAAATTTAAATTTCACCTAAAAATCTGTATTTCTACTTTTTGCTTGAGAAACTGGAAAGACCACCAACACTCAGTGGCAGGAACTGGCTAACACTGAGTAAAGCAGGACCAACTTCATAGGCATGTGACCAGAACAGTCACACAAGGCCCCTCAGAAGGGCCCTGTACTGGGGGTTTAATGCTCTGTACTCATCACTGAAATTCTTAATAATTTTGTGTTTCAATTTGTGTTTTGTAAGTGAGATCTCATGGGACAAAGGGGTATGTGTCTGTCTTCAAGCCTGGGTTCATTCATGGTCTCACCTCCTGCTACCTTCCCAGGATGGGATCTCTAATTATCCTCTCCCCTGCCCCCTGGTTTCATGGGACCTATTTGGGTTTTCCCTTCCTATTCCTATTCAGGGACTTCTGCCACCCACTGTCCTTGGCAGGGGCTTGGACAAAGGCAAAGAGAAGGTTGGGATCAGGCAAGCATTGCTCCATAGCATCTCTAGGCAACATGTAGTGAGACCCTCCCTGCCCTGGGCTGGCAGTGCCACTCGTTTGTCAGTGGGTGGCTTGGTGGGGCAAGCCTCTACACCACCCCAGTCTAACTGCCAAGCACATCCCCATGTGGAGGCTGCACTCCTTAGGGCTTGCCCGGCTGCTGTGGGTTGTCATGGTGGGCCTGTCGTTTGCTCTGGCTCTAGGGAGATGTCAGGGCCGATTTCCCCACCCACATGGGGCCACAGAGTTGCAGTACTGTGTCTGGCCAGAGGAGAAAGCCAGCAGCTCGTGGGCCAAGACCCCCTGGACACCCGTGAGGGGCTGCACTTGTCCCCCAGGATCCTTGTGCCTGAGAAAGCCTGACATTAAATAGCAAATAAAAATTCCATTACAGGTTGAAAGAGAGACCACAGTAGACAAGAGAAAGTTTTATTTTAATGTTTTCTGCTTTTTGAATAAAGGGCCCACAGTTTTATTCTGCACTGTGCTCTGCAGCTTCTATAGCAGGCCCTGGTGAGGAGTGGTGCCTTTAAATAGGAGCGTTGGCTCACTCTTCAACCTACTCCTTGGACCACTTCTGTCATTTAAGTTATCTGCTCAACTCCTTTAGGATTTGAATTTATAACCCCGATTACATCTTTCACTACAAAAGCTAGTGCAGCACAGCTGTGCTGGAATCTAAGTGGTATTTCCTGCATTAAAGAAGCGTTCTCCATTTTTAAAAGAAGTTCTCAACAGCATCTCTACTGTAAATAAATCAATATGTTTATTTTTCTATCAAAATCTTCAGTGTAGCCTGAGAGCACAGTGTCACAGCCCTGTTTGTAACATAGGACCTTAAGAGTTAAAAATAATGGAATCTAGATAGTCTTGAGGATCAAATTTTCCATTCAGAGGAGGAGCTGAATTCCCCACCCCCCTCCAGTTTTGATCAGCCTTATGTTTGCAGAGAGAAATCTGTGCTGAACCTGTTTTCAGCACAGCCTGAATTAATAGGACGGAACCAGACAAAGATCCAGTTGATCTGGCAGGATTCGGCTGTCTCTAAGCAAGTTACTCAGCATCTTCGTGCGTTAGGTACCCGTAAGTCAAGGAGGGGGAGGGATGACCGTGCCCCACATGATCCCGTTGTGGAAAACCTTGAATGCAGATGATTGTGAGTCATTTAACAATATTATAATAATAGAGTGTCATACAACTAAAATTTATTGGAACGCTTTTCCATTTCATAAGAGCTTAATATTCAAGTGACCCAGAATGGCTGCATGTTTTGCTTTAGAAATGAAAGGATAGGTCATTTGTATTAGTTACATGAAGGTAGTATGGTAATTAGACTTATTATCTACTTTTTTTAAGTTAATTTTCTTTTGGTTTAACTAAACTGAGACCGCCCTTTAAAATACAATACCAGACTTGCACAAAAGGGTCTTCCATGCTGAAATTATACAGGAAGTTGCAAACCAGCAATTAGGTAGCAAAGATTATATGCTAAGAGAAATGATTATATATGGGGTGGATTCTAAAAATAGTCTCTTTTCTAAATAACATTCATCTGTCTTTTCAAAACATCTTTGATTATTGATTAAAAGTATCTTGTGCTGACTGGGTTTTTGCTATCAGTATGTTATAGAATAGATTTTTATTTATTTTATGTTCCATGTGCAGTCATCTCTCTTACATCAGATTGTAGGATCTCCACAATACCATTTCTATGTAAAAAGAGGATTCTTATTCTGAGTACCCCTGTTCTCAGTGCATCTTCTGTGATTACCAGTCTTGGCCTTCCCGTTTTGTTGAACAGCACAAAACTATGCTGAGGCACTACTTAGGTTCAACAGAGACCTCTTCCCCAAGACCAAGCTGAGTATTTTTATTTCTATTCTCCACGTACAGAGAATAGTAGTCATCTATATTATTATCTTTTTCAGAGTGATCATGGCTTTAAGCAATCCAAAGACACTGAAGAGAGGCTCAAAGTCATCCCCAAGTTTTGTTTTCCTGATTCAAAGGATTGGGTGCCAACCTCAGAACTCAAGAGGTAAGTAGTCTGCTTGATCTGATATCTATTTGTTGGAACTGCAAAACTAGAATCAGAATGCTTGAGAAATGGGTAGGACCAGTAGTGATTCTCTGTGGACACTGGCAGGTCAAGGATGCAGTGGGAGAAAAGGAAGAAACATAATTAGAACATTTCCTCTGCGAGACTCAAAAAAGAAAGACATGGAACAACTTCAGTATCAAAAGGAAAACAAGTTTGAGAGTGTCTTCAGTTGCCAGTTCTGCAGGAAAGGAAAGTTACACTTTACATACGATCAGAAATGCCTCAAGTGGACAGAAAAAGAAAACAGCCTTGACCGCAGGGACTCAGAAACAGATAAAACAGCTATGTTTGCATCTTGTTTCCCCCTAGAGCTGATAGACAAGGCCACAGCCCATAGTGTAGGTTCTCCTTTGGAACTTGTATGAAGGGAGGCTCCAATCTGAGGTGTGCAATGTATCAAGAGGGGAGATATAAAGAATTTCTTCCCAGCATCAAGAGGAAAATACCACATTCAGTTAATAAACAGTCGTCATCTCTGAATCCCGCTTGTAAATAGACGACTACTTTGTTCAGAACTCTAATTACCGATCATGTTATTTAGGCTGAAAAGCTGGCTTATGTGAACCGTGTCACATGCTAATGACCTGCTGGGAGACAGCCTCAGTCGTTGCCTGAGTAGCTCTGCCCTTCCACCTCACGTTGCTCCAGACTAAGCCGCTGTCTCTCATAACCAGTTTAGCCTGATCGCCACTCTCACCTCAGAGCTGTCAGTTCTGATGTTCTTGTGCTGTCACTTGAGCTGCTAACTACACAGACAGCTTCTTTCACATTAGCCCAGACACTCTGGTTGGCTTCCTCCCACCCCTGCCCTAACAAGTTATGTGTTTATTCTAGAGCATTGGAAAATACAGAGAAGTAAATAAAAAAAAGGAGAAATTAGAAATCACTGGCATTCTGATTACTCAGGAGTAATCGCTATAAGTATTTTGGCTTGGTCTCTTTAAGTCTTTATTTTTGGCCATGTGTAGACATATCTCACTGTTCATATTTAGATTTCTTTGACTGTTAATGAATTTCTTTCTTGGGCCTCTTAGGTCTTCTTTTTGTAAATTATCTACACATATCTTCTATGTTCCTAATGAGGAGTTAATAATTTTCCTATTAATTTTTATTTGTAAAGGATATAGTCCTTTGCCTATCACTGTTCTATAGGACCTCTCAGAACTAAATAGAAGAATCTGGAAGGGAAAAATAGCTTATCAAAATCCTTTATAGCTTACCTACGTGTTTTGACTGAATTGGGCATTCGACAAAAGGAAAATAGGCTGGAAGCATAGCTAGACTGGATAAATAAGAAAGTAAAAGGAGGCAACAGCTTCAGAAACATCCTTTACCTACTCTCTCACTTCAATACAAGGCAAGATATTCTCAAGGCCTGGACTTTCTCCCTCAGGAGAAATAAATGAAATGTTAATGCCTCATCTGATGGCACAAAGTGACTGCAGTTGGACTCTCGTTTTCAGTTGTTTGTTCCATGAGACATGTCAGAAGCAGTTGTTTGGCTCTCACACTATTGCCTATTTTTTTTTCAGTGAAACATTCTCCTTTGTCTTAACTGGTGAAGATGGGAGCCGGTGGTTTGGTTACTGTAAGAAATTTGTGGTAAGTATAGACTTGTGCTATGGGTGGGGTTGACCAAGGACCAACAGTCAGATGAGGAGCTTCAGAAACACTCTGAATGAGTTTGAGGGCTACTCACTGCTCTGTGTCTTAAAGACGCTGTAGCAACTGTAAACAGTAGGAGCAACGTTGGGATTAGCCATAGTGTTCTAGAATAAAAAGAGTATGGGTTTATTTTATTCATTTTTTTTGTCTGTAATAGATGAGGAGACCACTGACATAGTGGCTGGATGTCAGTCTAGGTGTGTTTGAAGAATATAGTACAATGAGCTAGTCAGTGTAGCTCTGAGTTGCTTTCTTCTTGCTTCAGTGCCTCCACTAAACCTGGAATAATTTGTGCCATCATTTTTAGCATTTTCCCATCTTTCAGTGTTCATTGAGGATGAAAGCCTTGGATTCTACTCTGTACTAAAGTATCAATAGTCCAAGTTAGTAAAGACTTGTGCTACTTAATTTTTGCTTTATTTTTTCCTTTTAGCCCGAAGGCAAAGGAAAGCGACTTCCTGAAGTGTACTGCATGGTTAGTCGCCTCGGCTGCTTCAACCTTTTTTCAAAGGTGAGGGGAGAATGGACCCTATGAAAAGTTGTATTGGTCTGAGCTCTGAGTAAGTTTTTGTTTCTGATGACTTCAGTAGGCGATGTTAAGTGGCACAGACTTTAATGTACTACTTTAAAAACGGGTCCCCACTAGTAGGGTTTGGATTAGATCTCTAATCCAGACACCGTTGCCATGTCATCCTCATTTTGGTTTGCTAAACCTCCCAGCTTAAAAGAGAACATAGCCTGAAGCTTTTTTTGTCTCATGTCTTTCCCAGACCCCAGGCTGTGAGGTATCATTATCAGTGTCACTTCTTTGCCCCTAACTTCATGAAATAAAAAGGGGCTCCTCTTCTAAAATTAAGTTGATTTGTTTTAGTAACATTCCTTGGGGATCTGAAGATGTCCCCAAGAGATATGATACCTTTAATGAATTTTCATGGGTTGCAGAAGCTTGTCTGTCTTAAAATCTGGTGATGTTATTTTCAAGTTCACGCACCAAGTTTGGCATTTCCTTTAATAGGGTTCTTTTATGTGTTTGAACTGAGTTCCTAAGAAAATAATACGTTTTGTTCTTGTAGATTCTGGATGAAGTAGAGAAGAGGAGAGAAATGTCTCCAGCCCTGGTCTACCCATTCATGCGGAGCGTCATGGAAGCACCTTTTCCAGCCCCTGGATGCACCATCACAGTTAGGAGCTACCTCCCTGGGGCTGGAGACGGGGTACGTTAGCCCTCAGCTCACTATGCAGAGGTTTGACAGCTTCCAAAGTGACCTGCGGTGGCAGGAGAATGCCTAGAAGCCTCAGGGCAGAGTTTTCTCTTTTTCTTCAACTGCGTAGAATATGCTTTAATCCCACAAAGCACTGCAGAAATATCTAGTTAATCTATGAAGTAGTTGATTTTAGACCTGGGAACCAAAGGTTTGCTACCACTCAAAGACTGAGCCCCTTCATAATGACAGTTTCCGTATGTTTAATGAAGACCATACATACTGCTGTCAGGTGAAATAAAGGATTTTGTCAGAAATTTACAGCACAAAAATCAGGTGTTAGATCTTGGAATTAGTGTAGGCAGCTTCACAAAGTCTTTGTAGCAGGACTTCCTTCTTGAATTTAACCTATAAAAGACCTACAGGACCCATGAGTGTTGTCAGTAGGGATCGTTTTCCAGCCTCAGCTTCCCTGATTCAATTTCTTACATTTCAGTCAATCGAACTCTGCCGCCCACTGGATTCCCGACTGGAACATGTTGATTTTGAATGTCTCTTTAAGTGCCTGAGTGTGTGTCATCTCATCCGGGTCTGTGCCTCTCTCCTTTTGGAGAGGAGGGTAATCTTTGTCGCCAACAGCCTAAGGTGAGAAATAAGTAAAAGGTCACTCATACTGGTGTTTTACGTGTTCTCACTACTTTAAAATTGGAGCATATTAAAAAACTGCAGGATCTCCGTTATCTAATGCTATAGTGACATGAATAATTCTAACTGGTAAATAATCAGAAAAATCTTTGCATTAAGCTATAGCAGTGACTTTTTGGGTTGCAATTAATTTACCTTTCTAAATTCGTTTTTCTTAAGCTGTGTACTTGCCTAAGTACACACTAGTTTCCATAACATAAATAGTGGGAAAGAGCTGGATTGAGTTTAGAGATTTTTCAGTAAATTAAGTTAAAAATTTAAATAAAATATTAAAAATTAATGAGTAATCATAGAATGTTTAACTTGTGATCACTAACTGCCATCAATTTGTCATTCTGTAAACATAACATTGGAAATGCCCTTCATTTGTTGCATGGTATGTGACTGTCATTTGCTTCTTCCTCTGGCTAGCACCCTGTCAAAATGTGGCCATGCTGTGGTTGCCACATTGTATCCATTTACCTGGCAGCATACCTATATCCCGGTCCTGCCAGCATCTATGATCGACATCGTGTGCTCACCTACTCCATTCCTGATCGGAATCCTGTCTTGCTCCTTACCACAGCTCCAGGACCTACCCATTGAAGAGGTGAGATGGGTAGAAAACAAGTGGTCTTTAAGAGTGATGGAGTTGTTGTTAATTAATATGAATATATAATTATCAATACATTGTGCTATCATATTTTTTCCATCTTTTTGTTAAAGTGAGAAAAATTCTATAGTTCACATGAATCCAAAATTGTATCTTATTTACAATAGCGAACCAGGGGCTTATTCTTGTGTTATTCTTTATAGTTTTACATCCTAGTCATATATCCCTAAACAATATAGTTCAGTTTTGCCTGGTTTTAAACTTGATATAAATGGACTGATACAATAGATAGAGAGAGAGAGGTAGATAGATTAGGTAGATAAAGATAGAGATTTTTTTTTTTTGGTCAACATTGTATCTAAGATTTATCCATGTTGATGAGTTTGGCAGTAGTTTGATCATTCTAATTGTGTGTGTCATTCTGTTGTGTGAATGCACCACAGTTTTCTTACCCATCCTATGAATAATGGACATCTGAGTTGTTTCTAGTTGGGGGTTATTATGAATCATGCTGCTATAAATATTCTCGTACATGCCCCCTGGTACATATATTCATGCAGTTCTCTGGGTACTTAGAAATGGAATTGCCATGTCATAAAGTAAGCATATATTCAACTTTAATAAATAAAGTCAAACTGTTTTCCAAAGTAGTTGTGCCAAGTTAAACTCCCTCCAGCAGTGTATGAGAGTTCCTGTTGCTCTAAACCCTCATCAGCACTTCTTGTCATCCGTTTGTATAATTTAGCATCTCTGGTGGATGCATAGTGGTATTCGCATTGAGGTTTAATTTGCATTCCTTGATTACTGTTGAGGGTGAGCATCTTTCTATGTGTTTATTGGCCTTTCAAATATTATCTTATAAAACTGATTGTCTGTCTTTCTACTGGGTTATTTACCCTCATTGATTGATAAGAGAGAGACCTTTTTGTATTTTGGATGCCAGCCCCTTCTAGCTTGCCTTTTCATTCTCCAAAATGTTTTTTGTTTGTTTGTTTGTTTGTTTTTTTAATGCACAGACATTCTTAATTTTAATGTCATAATTATCAATCTTTCCTTTAAAATTAGTATTTTTATGTGTGTGAGCTACTTAAATTTTTCTTTATAGTAACTTCATGGAGATATTCTGCATTATCCCCTGGAAGCTTTGGAAGCATTATTACTGAGCCTTTAATTTTTGGTTCTGAATCCTGGGCTTCGACTATTTCATGTATAATAAGAAATAGGGGTTGGGGGTTTTTTCATATGAATAGCCAGCTATCCTGGTATCATTTGCTGAAAAGACTGCTTTTCCTCATTACTCTGTTGGGTTAAACTTCTCTCTGCACCCCCGCACCCCCTCCCACCAAATTGAGATATAATTGACCTATAACATTGTACTAATTTAGGGTTTATAACATAATATTTTGATATATAGAATATGTATTGTTAAATGACTACCACAATAAAGTTAGTTAACATTTATCACCACACATAATTACATTTTTTTTTCTTTTGATGAGAACTTTTAAGATCTACTCTCTTAGCAACTTTCAAACATACCATACGTTATTGTTAACTAAAGTTATCATGCTGCACATTACATCCCCGGGACTTACTCATCTTACAACTGGAAGTTTGTACCTTTTGGCCACCTTCATCCATTTTGCACATCCCCCAGGCTCCCACCTCTGGTAACCACCAATCTGTTCTCTGTATCTAAGAGTTCAGATTTTTGTAGATTCCATATATAAGTGAGATCATACAGTATTTCTCTTTCCTTGCCTGATTTATTTCCCTTAGCATAATGCTCTCAAGGTCTTCCTTGTTGTCACAAATAGCAGAATTTTCTTCTTTTTATGTCAATGGAAACCTAGATTGTTTCCATATCTTGTAAATAATGCTGCAGTGGACATAGGAGTGCATATCTTTTTTTAAGATAGTGATTTTGTTTCCTCTGGGTACATGTCCAAAGTGAAATTGCTGGATCATATGGTAGATCTTCTTTTGATTATTTAAGAAACTGTCATATTGTTTTCTATAATGGCTGCACCAATTTATAGTCCCACCAGCAGTTCACAAGGGTTCCCTTTTCTCCACATCCTCGCCAATGTTTGTTTCTTGTCTTTTGATAACAGTCATTCTAACAAATGTAAGGTAATAGTTCATTATGGTTTTGATTTGCATTTTTCTGAAGTTTAGTGATATTGAGCATCTTTTCATGTACCTGTTGGCCATGTGTATGTCTTCTTTGGAGAAAAGTCTGTTCAGTCCTTCTGCCCATTTTTTAATTGGATTTGTTTTTTGTTTGTTGTTTTATTTGGGTTTTTTTTTTTTGCTTTTGAGTTTTATGAGTTCTTTATATATTTTTAGATATTAACACCTTGTCCAATATATGATTTTCAAATATTTGTCCTGCTCCCTAGGTTTTCTTTTCATTTTATTGATGGTTTCATTACTGTGCAGAATCTTTTTAGTCTGGTGTAGTCCCCACTTGTTTATTTTTGCCTTCGTTACCTTTGATTTTGGTGTCAAATTCAAAAAATCATTAGTAAGACTGATATCAAGATGCTTAACCTCTGTTTTATTCTAAGAGTTTTATGGTTTCAGGTCTTACATTCAAATATTTAATCCATTTTAAGTTGATTTTTGATTATGATGTAAGATTCGTTTTTTTTTCATGTGGCATTCAGTTTTTCCAGCACCGTTTATTGAGAGACTGCCATTTCCCAATTGTATATTCTTAGCTCCTTTGTTGTAAATTAATCTACTATGAACTCTATTATATTGATATATATGTCTTTTTTTTTTTAATGCCAGTACCATGCTGTTTTTATTAATATAGCTTTGTGTACTACACAGTAGTTTGCAATTAGGAAGTAAGATGCCCCCAGCTTTGTTCTTCCTTCTCAAGATTGCTTTGGCTATTTGGGGTGTTTTGTGGTTTCATACAAATTTAGGGTTGTTTGTTTTCTTTCTATGAAAAATGCCACAGGAATTTTGATAGTGATTGCATTGACTCTGTAGATTGCTTTGGTAGTATAGACATTTTAACAATATTAATTCTTTCGTTCTATGAACACAGAACATCTTTCTATTTGTATCTTCTTTAATTTATTTCATCAGTGTCTTACAGTTTTCAGTGTACAGATCTTTCACCTCCTTCATTAAATTTATTCCTAGGTATTTTATTCGTTCTGATACAATTGAAAATAGGATTTTCCCAAAAATTTACCTGGAATCATAAAAGACCCCGAATAGCCACAGCAGTCTTGAGAAAGAACAAAGTTGAAGGTATCACACTACCTCATCTCAAACTATACTACAAGGCTATTATAATCAAAACAGTATGGTACTAGCATAAAAACAGACACACATATCTGTGGAACAGAATAGACAGTCCAGAAATAAATCCACTCCTATATGTTCATTTAGGAGGCAAGAACATACAATTAGAGTAAAGACAGTCTCTTAAACAAATGGTCTTGGGAAAACCAGATAGACATATACCAAAAAAAAAAAAAAAAAAAAAGGAAGAAAAAAAGAAGAAACTGGACCACTTTCTATACCATACACAAGAATAAACTCAAAACGGATTAAAGATTTAAAGTAAGACCTGAATCCATGAAACTCCTAGAAGAAAACATAGGCAGTAAACTCACTAACATTGCACTTAGTAATATTTTTTCTGATATATCTTCTTGGGCAAGGGAAGCAAAAGGAAAAATAAACAAATAGAACTACATCAAACTAAAAAGTTTTTGTACAGCAAAGGAAACCATCAACAAAACTAAAAGATAGCCTACTGAATGAGATAAGATCTTTGGCTATGATATATCTGATAAAGGGTTAATATCCAAAATTTATAAAGAACTGATACAACTCAACACCAAAAAACTCACAAACAATTCAACTAAAAAATGGACAGCGGACGTGAATAGATGTTTCTCCAAATAGGAAATACAGGTGGCCAATAGACACATGAAGAAATGGTCAAGGTCACTAATCATCAGAGAAATGCAAATTAAAATCACAATGAGATATCATTTCACCCTTGTCAGAATGGCTATCATCAACAAATCAAAAAACAAATGTTAGCGAGAATGTGGGGAAAAGGGGGAATCTCATGCACTGTTGATGGGACTGCAAATGGATGCAGCCACTCTGGAAAATAGTTTAGAGGTTTCTCAAAAAATTAAAAATAGAACTACCATGTGATCTAGCAATTGCATTTCTGGGTATTTATCCAAAGAAAACCAAAACACTAATTCAAAAGGATATATGTACCCCTATGTTCACTGCAACGCTATTTGCAATAGTCAAAATATGGAACCAACCTAAGCGCCCATCAATAAAATGATTAGATAAATAAGAGGTGGTGCAGATATACAATGGAATGTTATTCATCCATAAAAAATGAAATCTTACCATTTGTGATGACATGGATAGACCTAGAGGTTATTAAGCTAAGTGAAATAAGTCAGAGAAAGAAAAGTACCATATGAATTCTCTTATATGTGGAATTTAAAGAACAAAATAAATGAACAAATGAAAGAAAAACAGACTCACAGATACAGAGAACAAACTGGTAATTGCTAAGTGGAAAAGAGGTTCAGGGGCTGGGTGCAAAGGTGAAGGGATTAAGCAGCACAAATTGGTAGTTACAAAACAGTCATGAGATGTGAAGTACAGCATAGGGAATATAGTCAATAATGTTATCATAACTATGTATAGTGCCAGGTAGGTACTAGGCATATGTGGGGATCACTTGTAAATTATATAAATGTCTAATATCTATGCTGTATACCTGTTATAAAATGATATTTTTAAAAATGAGATTTTCTTAATTTCTTTTTCAGATAGTTCATTTTTAATGTATAGAAAGGCAGCTGATTTTTATATTAACCTTTAAAAACATTTGTTATGAAAAATTCTGAACATATGTAAAAGTAACAAAAGAGTAAAATAAATTCAATCACCCTTTTTCAATACTTACCAAGTTATGGCTGTCTTTACCCTTACCACTCCTCTCTCCCACCATATCTTGACATAATTTTTTCTCTAAATATTATGAAATGAATCTATAACATAAAGGTATTTTTTAACAATCACAATACCATTATCCCACCTAAAAAATTCAATAATAATATATTAACATCAGCAAAATCCAGTGTTCAAATCTTCAATAGTTTGTTTGAATCAGGTCCCAAATAAAGTCTACACATGGCATTTGGCTGATATGCTTTTTAGTCTCTTTTAATCTATAGGTGTGCCTGCCATCATTTTTTTACTTGCAGTTTATTTGTTGATGTATTGATGAGTTAACTGTTAAATGGGTTATAACTTTAGGTTAATTTTGTTTAAAATCATTCCCATTGCTTGAAAGAATAAAGCACTCTTCTTGATCTAGCAGCGCCTCGTATGTTTCTCTGTGATTGTCTCTGGTTAAACTTGCCTGGCTCCTTTATCCTATAGGTGCTGATAGTTGATCTCTGTGCAGACAAGTTCTTACAGGAGGTGAGTAACAAAAGAGGTGATTACATAATGTTTGGGGATAATTGGACAGAAAATATGTGAAAGTACTTAGAGAAGATGACTCAGATAAGACTTCGTTCCTACACATACTTGACTTGACACTGTACCCAATCATACAAGATTGACCTGAAAATTTTGGCTTGGGTTTATAGCTGTCTAGCCCAAAAAAGGAAGGAGGAAACAGATTAATGTCATTCTTGAAAGAGGCAACCCTCCCTTCAAGTCCAAATGGGTTGAGAGATAAGCCTCAAATTTAATTAAATTTAAACAAGCATTTAGTACTGATTCTTTCTAGATAGTTATCTGTCAGAATTGAAAGATGAGTAAAGACACAGCGTGAGCCTTCGGGCCTTATAACCTAACAGTGGGGACGGGGATGATCTTCGTAACAAAGACGACTTGTGAATTGAGAGACATTTGGTGGAAAGCGGCAGAAAATTTTATAAAGTATTTTATTTATTTAATATAGTTAAGATGTACACACCGTAAACATCATGGATTCTGCTCAATGTGGGAAGAGACCTTCAGACTGACTCTTCAGCCAAAATATATATGAAGTCACCTGCAGGGGTGACTTTGGAGGGCCTAACTAGTGCATGTTTCAGGCTTTCTCTCTTGAAGCTTATGAAAATTTTCAATTTCTTCTCTTAAGGTATCTGATGAGGATGAAATTCTACCACCTAAACTCCAAGCTGCCCTAATGCAGATTTTGGAAGAGCGAAATGAAATCTTGGCTCAGGAGCAGAAATTTTCACCAGGTATGAGACAGGTGACTATGGACTCAAGGTCCAGGCAGTGAATGTTGAATGACTGCCCAGCACCCTGCCAAAGGGTACGCAAAAGTTGTGTGGAAGTGCCTGTGCCTTGGAAGCTTATAATCAGCTTCCTTGCTGACCCTTAGATGTGCCAGGTCCCCTTCTATTTTAGGACTTCTGCACTTGCTCAGTTCCATTTATGGAATGTTGTTCCCCCAGATATCTGCTTGCATCTTGCTTTTTTTTCCTGTAGGTTCATACTCAGATGTCACTTTCTCAGTGAGGTCTTTCTTGACTGCCCTGTTTCAAATTGAACCCATTCTCTCAGGATGACTTCCTGTCATCCTCCCTAACCTTGCTTTCCCCATGGCTTTTGTTATCTATCATCTGATGTGCTGGAGTGTAAGTTCCATGAGAGCAGCAACTGTTTTGTTTTCTATCTCCAGTACTTTAAACAGTTTTCAGTAAAGTGATGCTCAGTAAGTATTCATCAAATAAATTGGTGAATAATATTTATTGGGTGGGTTGCTCTGTACCAGGCATTGTGCTAAGCACTTAGTTTATATCTTATTTCAGCTCTGTAATATCCTTATGAAGCAAGTATCATTATTTAATTGCCATTTTACAGATGCGAAAACAGGCTTTTTGCTAATGGGGAACATTAAGGAAGGAGTAGGTTTAGTGGAGTAATTAAAAGTTCAGTTTTAAATGTTGGGCTACCTATTAGACATCCAATACTTAGCAGACATCCAACTAGAGATATCAAGTAGACTTTTATATACATGAATTTGGGATTCAGAGGAAAGATTGGGCCAGAGACATAAATTGAGAAGTTGCCATTTTAAATCTGTGGGACCAGGTGAGATAACTCTTTAAAGTAAGTATAGATTTAAAAACATAAAAACAAGTATTTAAGGATGGAACTCTGGGTTGGTTGGGTAAAGTGTGGTTAGATTTCCAAACACTTGGCAGTTGAGGAGAGAAGGATCAAAGAAAAGACACTAAAAGGAGCAGCTAGTGAAGTAGGAGAAAAACCAGGGTAGTGTGAAAAACACCAGGACCTTGATACTGTAGGACCTGAGTGAAGAAAGTCTCGTGAAGGAAGAGTAAACAACCTGTCTAATGCCACAAGGAGGTCAGCAAGATGAAGATTGAGAATTAGGTGGATTTGATAATGAAAGGGGCTTTGGAGACCTTGGCAACTAAGTTAAACGGTGAGAAGAAAGCGAGACTGGGGAAGGTTAAAAGAGTTTGAATAACATTCAGCTTTTTGTAAAGTTTTAATGGAAGTACAAAGGGCCAACAATAGCTAATACACTATTGAAAAGGAAGAACAAGATTGAAGGGCTTGCTCAACAAAACATCAAGATCAGTCATAAAGTCAGGTTGGGTTTGGTACAGAAATGAACACATAGAATGATGGAAAGAGAAGAGCGTGCACATGCTTAAGGAGACTGGACTTGTGTCAGCACCAGACTTGCAGATCAGTGAGAAAACAATGAGCTGTTCAATAAACAATACTAGGGCAATTAGTTTTCCATGTGAAAAGAAATTAGTATGGATCTACAGCTCATGTTATGCACAAAATTAATTTCAGTGAATTAAAGACTTACATGTAAAAAGTAAAACATTGAAGTTTAGAAAAGAATAGAAGAAAATATTTTGTTTGGGGAGAGTGTGGATTTCTTAAATATTATTATACCATAAAGGAAAAGATTAATTTGATAATATTAAATTTTTAAAATTTCTGTTCATTAAGAGACACCATGGAAAAGAAATTTTTAAAAACCCTGCAAACTAGGTGAAGACATTTTCAACCAATATAACTAACAAAGGAATATTATCTAGAATTTATTTTTTTTAATTCCTACAATTCAATAATAGAAAGATGAAAACCCCAAAAGAAAAATGGGGAAAAGATATGAACAATCATTTCATAGAAGAGGAAACATGAAAGGCCAATATATAGAGAGATATGCAAGCTCATCAAAATCAGGGAACTGCAAATTAAAACCACAATGAGATAGCATTTTATACCCACCATATTGGCAAAAATTAAATAGTCTGACAATGTCAAGTGTTGATGAGATTGTAAATTAGTTTAATCACTTTGGTAAAACAATTTGGTATCATCTAGTGAAGTTAAAGATGGACATACACATCCTACAAGCCAAAAATTCAATTTTTAAAAATATACCCTAGAGAAACTTTTACACATGATAACTAAGAAACAAGTACAATAATTTTCACAATGGCATTGTATGTGATAGCAAAAATTAAACACAACCTAAATGTCCATCAACAGGAGAATGTCACATTAAAAAAGAATCTTAAAAACATATTGAATAAAATAATAAGTTGAAGTAGAATATAATGTTTTACATTATGTTCAGAGGCATACAAAACCTAACAATGTTTGGCATTGCATGTGTGTGTAGCGAAACTAATGTAAAGCAAGGGAATGATAAACACAAAATTCAAAACAACAGTCACCCTCTATTGGAGAGCAGGGGAAAAACACCACTGAGAGGGCATACCATGGGAGCTTCAGAGACACACGTCATATTCTGTCTTAAGCTGTATTCATCTCATTGCTGGCCTCAGGAAATCGTCATTCTGGTAAAAGAATATATAAAATATATTAAGTACATACATTAAAACAGAAATAAGGAATATAAGGTAAGTTATAGAAAAATATAATTTTAAAAAGAAAGGGAATTAGATGTAAGAAAGTGTATAAAAGAGGTACAAACAACTCTTCGAAGAAATTTTGCTGCAAAATGGAGAAATGGGGCAGTAGCTGGAGGGGATGGGAGTGATAAAAGCAGTAATGGACCATTCTCAGCTGCAGAAGGAAAGAGATGAGCAGGAAGTCTGCTGAATGATATATAAATCTAGATTCGAATCAGAACATCATTAACCAATGTCACCATTAAAAAATGTGATTTAAAAAGGTAAAAAAAAATCAAAATGTAATACTGGAAGAGAATTTAGAAATCACCTAATCAACTACTTCATTACACAGATATAGAAAGAGCAGACATGGGTCAAGTGAGTTGTCCACCTTATACAGCTGCTTCGTGGTGGACTAGCTAAACCTAGATTTCTTATTCATATTCTAAGGTGGAGCCTATGGGAAAGAGCAAGAGGTATTGTGAAGGGAGAAAAATATTGTTGAATATGGAAGAAGAAGAAGAAGAAGGAGTCCAAGCCGAATCTGAGTTTTGAGCCTGGAACCAGGAAGGCATTATATTGCAGTATATTATAGTGGTTAAGAACCACCTGACTTAGGAGTCTGGCAGTTTCTCCGTTGTATGAGATGAGATGACCCCCGGAAAATGTCTTTGTTCTGAGCCCCTGTTTCCTCATCTGTAAAAGGCAATAATGATAACTTATGTCATTGGCATAGTACATTTTTAAAAACACTTAATACAGTCCCTGATGCATCTTAAGTACTCAGCAAATTATTATTTATTATGGAATGAGCCTGGTGCAGCATAAAATGGGGAAGTTGAGAGAGAAATTAATTTCATGGAGAAATATGATGAATTTAGTTTTGGACGTATTGCTTATTGATTTGATTCATATTTTACCAATTTCCCAAAAGGACATGATATAGTGATTTTTAGACAAACAATCTAAGTGCTAATGGGAAAGCCAAATGATGATCACCATAGGAAGTCTGAAAACATAGAAAGTGAATTTTGGTAAAATAACAGGACTGGAGAGCTTGGTTTAGAATAATTAACATGGAAAGCCCCCTCTATCTCTTCGCCAGTTAGCTTAGGACCATGCTCTGGAGGAGGATGAAGAGGTGGGGAAAAAACAAATGTTTTGTCAAAAGACAGGAGAAGAATCAAGAAATCAGAGCATAAAGTTAGAGGAGACCAGAGGAATGAGGAGGAAGTCAGCAGAAATGCAGCATGGAGTGTAAAGCGGGATAGAAATAGAAAAGCAGATTAAATTTGGCTGGTTCTCACTGGTGGCCTTTGAAAGAGCAGTTCCAGTGAAATCACAGAAGTGCAAGCCAGGCTGAGAGATGTAATAGAGTATGTGTGGGAAGAAAATGAACATAAGAATATAAACCATTTGCTTTCTGGAGGTCATGGAGAGAGCAAGAAAGCTAAGAATGAAGATTCCTATGTTTATTCTCATTCTTTTAATCTGTGATTTCCTAGGCATCACTTTTATAGCCAGAGCCAGTGTTCCCATAAACACAAAACTTAGGGGACCTTTTCTTTTTCTTCTCTCTGATTTTTGCAGATTTGACACTCAACTCTCTGGTGTCCGAAGCATTTGTCAGGTTTTTTGTGGAGCTGGTAGGACATTATTCTTTGAGCATGACTGTTACTGATCGTGGGGAGCGTGTATTTCAAAGGGAGCCATTCCGTAAATCCCACACCTCCCGAAGTGTTCGCCACTTCTTGGATCTCTTCATGGAAACTCAGATGTTTGCAGGATTCATCCAGGACCGAGAGCTTCGGAAAAGTGGGGTAAAAGGTCAGTTTCATCATAAAGTTCTCCCTCTGTATTTAGCGAGCACTTAGAAGGTTTGAAAATGATATAAACAAAAAACAGCATAAAATCCAAGGGCTCAAAATTCGAGTTGTTTACTATGGGAAATATTTATTTTGTAATATTGTTTCAGCTATGGCAGTACATTGGCAGTGAGCCATTTTATTTACTTGATCCTCAGCCTCGAACATTGGACAGTTTCACCAACATGAGTTTTCCTTGTAGGTTTGTTTGAGGTCCGGGCCTTCCAGTATTTGGAAACAATTCCTGAGTCTGAACCCAGTGGGGTGAACAGAATTTTGCGTAGCCTTGGTGAGTTGCTTGCTGTGTTTTCCTGATAGAAAAATGTCATTGAAAAAGCTTTTGCAGTAAGCATGCCTCATCACAAAAGCTTTATAATCAGATAAAGAATATAACCTCGGGTAGGCTGACCAGAAACCATGACCCTCGTTCCAAAGCGTTTTGGATGAAAAAACGTCTCTTTCTCAGAGTTTAGGATTCTCCATCAGGGTTGTCTATGGGGCGATTTTCCTCAGATGAAGCTCCCTCATGTTATACTAGTTTGCATGTCATGATTTTTGATCTTCTCTAGGTTATATCCCTGGGAGAATCTTATTGAAAATTGTGGACTTTTCTCCAGAAAAATAAAGAGCATACAAACAAATTTTGTACATTGCTTTAGGGTGTTTGGGGACCTCCCTAAAGTCATGGGTTCCAGATTTAAAACACCTGGTTTAGAGGATACCTGAAACAAAAGAGGATTTCCTACAAGTCTCTAATTTTACACTTCATAATGAAACATGATTGTTTATGATTTTTCAATTACAGTTAACTTTTCATTATCCAGTATGGTATAGGAGAACAGTGGTGTGTTAGCCAAAAACAATATTCTATGATATTTATATCAGTCTTCAATATACATACCCGTAATTAAAATCAGGCCCTATTCTTAACTAGCTGAGAGACCATGGACAAATTATTCCTCGGGCTGTTGTTTCCTCTTTATACCATGGGGTTAGATTAGATCAGTGGTTCTCAATTTTGACCACAATATTATAATCTCTGGAGATCAGGCCAAGTGATTTTAACTACAGTCAGAGTTGAAAGCCACTGGCTTAGATAACATCTAAGTTTCTCTTCTACCTCTACAGTTAGACACTTAGTTAGTGTGGGTGATTAGTGGGCATCAAACACATCAGCTGATAGCTTGTGATGGCAACTTGCTCCTGGGCTGTTCTCAATGCCTAGGTTGTCAACCCCTTGCCTCAATAAATAAAATGCCCACTTTGTCAACCCCTTGCCTCAATAAATAAAAATAAATTGATGAGAGTTAATTTTACCTTTTTCTTCCTTTAGGAAGTAAAATGAAATTTCTGCAGAAGAAATGAAGTATTTGCTTGATTGTCTCATCCTAAATGGAAAAGTGCCAAAGAAAATATTTTTCCAAGAGTCAGGATGCCCTAAAGTAGTCTACAAAATCCTTGGAAGTTGAAAAGGTTACAGAGTGGGCCAGGTTCTTGGAGGAGGATTCTCCTATTGCTGCTGTGGTAATCACTGGAGAATTGTTGGGAGCCGTCTGGAACCAATGCTCTCTACTCTGCCTTCAGTTTTTTTAAGTGGCCTTTTCTGTTTGCTTCTTGGCCTCATCCTTTGTGTTTTGTGCTTAGTCTATAAGGCACTTGGCTTTTACAAGGGAAAGACTTGTTTTATTTAAAAAAAAAAATGAGCACAAAGAGAAATGCTGAGTTTAAAGTATTAGGGAGACATGGTGAAAATGGAGAATGTCGGCCCTACACACATAATTCTCATCACTGAAATACTTTGGCAGCTTTACACCTATGGGTTGGTTGTTCGAGCGGAGCTAAAGAATTGTAATCTCTCATTTCTTTTCTTTTGTCTAATATTGTATATAGGGGAATCACACTTATGTGGAAGCCCTATTAGTACCATTTTTAAATATCTTATAAAAGTAGACATCTTGCAGCTTCTCTTCCACATTGGGTGGCAGTTGAATAGCTTGTCCCTCATGTGTCAACATTAAACTGTGGAATGACTAAAATGTCCTTTCAAGGGCAAGAGAACTACCTTTATTTTTTTAGTGTCCATCATGTGCCAGGCACTATGGTACATGTATGTATGTTATCTTATTTAGTCTATAAATCAACTTTCTGAGGTATTTGCATCTCCATTTTACTAATAAAGAAACTGGAATTCAAAGATGTTAAATAACTTGCCCAAAGTTATACAACAGAGACAGAACTGAAGCTGGAAATTTAATTTTGTAAACACAGAGTAAGTTGGTCAGTTCTGCAAATGGAAATTTGAGCTCTGTGGGATTATAGCTATTGAAAAAGTTTTCTTTTAAGGTGAAGTATAGCCAACTGTCAGCTCTGAGGATAAAGGACTTCAACCAGAAGAGACTCTTTTTTTGGTTCCTCTAGTATTGTTGGACTTTTTGCTGTAATTGGATTGGACTCAGAATATGAGCATTTCCCAAGTTCACCACCACATAGTTACCCAGACTTTAATATCTAAAGTAGTAGTAGTGATTTGAAGGAGGAATTTGTCAGTGATGATGCAGTTTTCATTGATAAATGTTATAGCAAATGTCAGTTTGTTTTCAGTTCTTGTTGATGGTTTTAACGGGCATAAAAGAAAATATTTATGCAAACTTAACAAAACCTTACCAGTTGTGTAAGGATACAGTTTATCGATTTGTACAGTATTGACATTACATTACATTCTGGTGTGCATATAATTCCTATAGATGTGGGTCCAGAAGATAGAACTGAGCCTATGTCTTTAAAAAAATGTTTATTAAGTAGCTTACCCCAGTGGGGCTCTAACCAGATATCTCCCCATTTGGTCTCTTCTGACACTCCAACCCTGAGAAAACAATTAGTGTTTGGGAATTGAGTGTTTATAAAATGGGGGTAGGAGGTGGTGGTTCCTGGCCATCCCTCTGTGAGGAAACCTTTGCTTCAGGGGTGGGGGTCTTATTTTATCCCTGAAATCTGAAGCTGCTTCCTTTTCTTAGGTCTATTTTTATTTTGTTTTTGTAAAGTTTTATGAATTCTGGACGTTTGTAAAAGAATTATTCAAGATTTGTATAAAATGATGTTTACAGTAATGAATAAATACAAAAATTCCATGGATCTCTTGGAGAATTTTAAATAAAACTGCTTAAGGGGTAAAGATCTTTTACTTAACCCTGTAGCTAGAACATTTCTCTGATAGGTTAAAAGATCATCCGAACTGATCCTAGACTAACCAGGCTTAATAACCGAGGCCAACTTCTCCCGGCTCTTGCAAAGCCTGGGTTTATGTTGTACCTGGCGCGTATATACTCCGATTGCCTTTCTTGGTCTTCGCCTGCTTAACCCAACGGAGCTGGGAGCCCCGGACTTAAGACGGAGCAGCAGGAGCAGCAAGCAGCAGGCAGGGAGGCAGTGCGGAGCGCTTCTCTACAGCTGGAAGCCCTGAGCGCGCCGCGATGGGGGTTTACGTTCGTCCTGGAAGTTGGGAAGTCGGCCAGCTGTCACTCTCGGTGGTCAGTTATCACTCCCGCCCTGGGGGGTAATCAGATCCCTCGTTAGCAGACCCTCGAGCCCCCGTTCTAACTGGCGACGGGCGCCCACTCCCCGCAGGCCGGGGACGAGGGGCGCCCGGGGAGATGTCCGGCACAAAGCGGGGGCGGCTGAAGGGAGAAAAGGTGGAAAGAGGGGTAGACCACGTGGGAAACCGGTTTCCCTTTCCCCGCCAAACCACGCAGCCCGCTCCTCCCGAACGTTTTAAAGGACTCCCCGCCGGGACGGCCCATCGGCATGCCAGCACCCCGGGGGAACCCACTCCGCTACGAATCGCTGCCCGTCGGAAGGAACCAGGACGAACAGGCGGGGACCGGAAATGGGGATACTCCGCCGACTCTGGGACGCCACGGCGTAACGTCACGTCCGGCGGGCGCGCCTTCGGGGCGAACCGCGGAGCCTGCGTCGCTGGGCGGCGGGCGCGGGCGCGGCGACGCCATCGTGCGCCTGCGCAGACGCGGACGCCTCGGCGCGCCCGGGCATGGCGGGCACCGGGCTGGTGGCCGGCGAGGCCGTGGTGGACGCGCTGCCGTACTTCGACCAGGGCTACGAGGCGCCCGGCGTGCGCGAGGCGGTGAGTCGGCGGCGCCGGGGCGGGCGGCGGGCTCCGCGGGCCGGGCGGGGCGCCTGACCGCGGCCGGCCCTGCGCCGGGCCCTCGTCTCGTTCCCAGGCCGCGGCGCTGGTGGAGGAGGAGACGCGCAGGTACCGGCCCACGAAGAACTACCTGAGCTACCTGGCGGCCCCGGATTACTCCGCGTTCGAGGTGGGCGTGGGTGTGGGGCCCCGCGGCGACTCCGTACGCTCTCCCGGGATCCGTGCCTGGCGCGGAGCCCCGGTGCGACCCGCCCCCCGCTAGGGCCGCCCTGCAGCGAGCGGCCCGGTGCTTTTACACACACGGGTAGGCCTGCCCGCCTCAGGTCCTGAGGAGCGCGGGGTGGCGGGCGCCGTGGTGCGAGGCCTGACGTCGACCCGGTGTGGCTGAAGGGACCCGTCACATCCTCGAGACACGCCGGTCCAACGTCCGGTTTCGAAGGGCCCTCGAGAGACTGTGGGGTGTCTGATCAGCCCAGGGAAATGTAAAATACCATTTCTGAGTTCATGGATCTTGTTACGCGTTTTAATACACGTTTGGGGGTTTTTCCTGGTATAGGTAACCCTTTACTTATGAAACAGTTTTGTTATTAAAACAATACTTATATTGAAGTAACATGGAAAAAATTGGAAAAAATGTCGGCTAAGTTTTAAGTGGGAGAGAGATGTTCCTATGACAAACCTTTTCCCCGTGCTTTTTCTAACTGTCGTGACCCAGATAGAGATCTCACCACATCAAGACTAAGTACAGTAGTGCTTGCTTATTAGCTTGATTCCCGAAACTTTCAGTTAGCTGCCGTCAGTCACAAACTTTTTGAACCAGTTGTTTTTTTTTTTTTAGCTCTCTTAACTACAGCTTATGCATCCTATCTTCATATTTACTATGCTGATTATTTAACTCTAATAATAGGAGCTCATAGGCTGTGAGCTCACTATCATTTCTAAACATAGCCCTGTGGACCATGTAATTATGTTTATTATCCCAATTTTTTTAGATGGGAAAACTGCAGCTTAGAGACGCTAATTTGCCCAAGACCTAAACCACTCCTCAAACTGTCTTTGAAACAGCACTTTCATTAAATCATTTAACTATTTATGAAGGTCTGTGCTATGCCAGGTATGGGGGAACAGGATAGGCGAGATCCATACTCGTGGAGCTTACATTCTAGAGAATGAAGACAGACAAGTCAGAAAATTATTAGGTTACTGTTAAAGCTATTCATAGAATGAAAGTAGTGCTGTGATTCAGTAGCTTGCTAACAACTTTAGATAGGATGTTTGAGGGAGGCCTAAGTTGGGATGAGAGTGCTTCACGGCAGGGGTCTTTTTTGTCTTCTTCACCACTTAGAACAGTGCCTGGCACACGATAGGCACCCAAATATTTATCAGTTGACTGTATGGAGAACTTCTAAGGCAGTAAGAACACTGTGTGCCAGGCATACCTGGCGTTCTCTTCATGCCTTAGCCCGGGGAGCGCTGGCTCAGTCTTTGGAGAGAGTTGAGTTAAAGTTTTAGATCTGTCACTAGTCTTGTGAGTTAGGCTAGGGCACCTGTGTTAATGGCTCAAGGCTGCTTGTACTGCATTTTTATAGTTGTTCCATCGTATTGTTAATTGTTACTCCTTGTCTATCACTCTGCATAGCCTCGAACTAGAACACCCTTGTTTTCTGCAGGAAACAAGATAACTACATTTTTTTGTAAAAAGCTGGGTGTAACTCAGCAGTAGTTAAAAAAAAATGCTTTTTCCAATAAGAAATGCTTAATATAAAACTTTTAAACAAGGAACATGTTCTGGAAGGCCTTTTTTTCCTTTAGACTGTTAAAGTTGAAGCCCTCAAAAATGGAAATTACGTGGTGGTGAATCCAGTATTTCTATAAATGAATATTTCACTTAAGCAGTTTTTTATACTCTGCTGGAAATATGCAGAACAGAAATAGACTAGGATATTGACCAAAATATTAGACCCAAAGAAGTAAAGTTATACCACCTCTTTTTTGAAAACAGTAAATTTGTTTAGACCAGACAGTAGAAACCAGTTCCCTTTGCCTTTTCCCCCTTTCTCCATTCTTGGCAAAGAGTAAAGTGTGAAAATGGGAGCCAAGACCAAAGAAGGAGACACAGGCTTAGGCTCATAGCCCTAAAACAAATTTATGTCCAAGTTCTCTTCTACCTTCTCCCATAAATACTTAGATAAGTGGTTCTCAACACTGGCTGCTCCACTTTAATACCAGTGAGGGAGTTAAAAACAAAAGTTATAGTCGTGTTTAGTGTCTACCTCAACAGTTAAATTGGGGTGGGGAAGAGGGTGAGATGTGGCTGGAATTGAAGCTGTTTTCAGAGCCCTCAGGTCACTTCTGATGTGCTGCTGGAAGTGAGAACCACTGATCTAGGATAAATCCTCTTCTCTGTGGGCCACTTTAACCTATGGAGAGAGAGTATGTGTTCTTCAGATCCCAGAGAGCATTTAATGCACAGAAGATGGGAGAAAGGAAACGATCTGTTAAAATGGATATGAAGTAGGTTAGATTCATCATTTGGTGGTGGTTAATTTTAGTTTGTTGACATGATTTCGAAAATAATTCTTTCTCTCCTTTATACATCAGACTGACATAATGAGAAATGAATTTGAAAGACTGGCTGCTCGGCAACCAATTGAATTGCTCAGTATGAAACGGTAAGTCCTGTTTCTGGATCCAGCTGGGCTCAGAGCATCATGTAATCTTTTTTTTTTTTTTTTTAAGGCAAGGTAACCCTTAGTTGATCTCACAGATTACAAGGACCTTGTCAGCTTACAGCTTATTTTTCATATTTTACTTTTACAGCACCTGGTCTCCCATCCAAGTACTAACCAGGTCCGACCCTGCTTAGCTTCCGAGATCAGATGGGATCGGCCTTGTTCAGGGTAGCATGACCATGGAGCAGTGTTTAATTTTAATTTGTTAGTAAAACTACTATAGCCATGTTTAAATAAATGTAAAAAGAGAAAAATTCTTGTCTGTTTTTATGTATTTGTTTTTTCATAAAATAGTGGTTCATAGAATCCTTTGTTAATGTTCATAGATATTCTTTGCAGTGTTGTTTAAAAGTGTAAAATATTTTAAAATCCAACTTTAGGAGAATGGTTAATTGTAACGAAGTTCACACTTAAGAATTCCCAAGGAAATGTTCTCCATTAGTCCTGTAGTTCTTCACTGACAAAACGAGTGTTAGGGCCTCTAATGACCCCACCTCATTCTTGTGCAAGGCAGCTTTGGGCAGCACAGAATGCATGGCTGGACTTTATTTCCACAATCTCCTCTCCCCCCGCCCCCCACCACCACTTCACACAACTGTTTCTCCTTCCTCAGGGAAAAAAAAACGAAACCACCCTTTGTTCATTTCTCTAAAATGGATAATTGGATTGCTTAACATCTACGATCCCTTCCAGCTCTGAAATACTGTGGAATTATGGGAACCACAAAGTAATATGTCAGAGCAAAGTCCTTCAGGAGAGGGCTTGGTGACCAGTGAGGCTGTCTCCTCTGCATGCCTATAGACTGACTGTAAGAAGGAGTCGAATCTGTGGAACTGGAGGACCAGTTCCTGTCTGGTTTGACAGAGTCAGGACAGCTGTCAGGACTCCTTTGTGCTACTGTTCCCAGGTGCTTGAGCTCTAAAGGTTTTCATGATACTACCTCCTTTAGGGTAGAAGGTTTCAAACCATAGCTAATGACCTCTTAAGCAGCAGATTGTGAAGTTAGGTACCACAGTACTTTTTTAAGGAAATGGGATAGAAAATGTCAGAATGTATGTAAAGGTAAGTATTGTTTTGTGAAATTTTTGTGCAGTTACGTGTATTTGTGTGCTGGGTCACAGTATAAAATGTTTTTTACTGTAAGTTATAATCAGAAGTTTGAAAAATGCCACATTTATAAGATGTATGTGTAAAGCTTTTTTCAAAAAATCCCCAAAATGTTGTATTCTTTCCCAGTTGTATATTTCTCAGATTTTTTCTAGGAATAATTTTAAGATTTTATAGTACCTGGTAAAAACATTAAAACAAATTAAAACTTACTTTGTAGTAACTCTAATAATGAGCTGAGATTTGTGAAGAGTACTTTTGCTGGCTCTTGGAAGTGTTGAAGGACTGAGTGAAGAGAGAATAGAGTGAGGTTCAATATTTTTTTCTAGAGGGGTGTGGTTTGTGAGTTTTAGACGAAGGTTGCTGGATGTAGGTGTATTTACAAAAATAACATTTTTGTATCCTGTTTTCTTTAGTGTATTACAAAGGTTTTAATATTTTAAGTTTTCTTCAGTAACATCGTTTAATAGCTAATGCAACAGCCATTTATGTGAATGTACTGCAGCTGTATGTAATGATGATGCTAAGTCTTATTTGTAAATTTATTGCTCTTTAGGATAAATAGTTTTATTATTATTACGAGGTCTGCATCTTGTCTTCTGTAGTTTCTATATTGTATGTAGATACATGAGGCATTCTGTTGGGAGGAGAGGGAAAAGACTTCGGGGAATATGTAGTTTTATTTTATTGTTGTTTAATTTCAGGTATGAACTTCCAGCCCCTTCCTCTGGTCAGAAAAATGACATTACTGCATGGCAGGAATGTGTGAACAATTCTATGGCCCAGTTAGAGCATCAAGCAGTTCGAATCGAGAACCTTGAACTGATGTCACAGCATGGATGCAATGCCTGGAAAGTATATAATGAGTAAGAAGCTTTTTGTTTTGTTTTAAAAAGAAAACCCACACCACCCACAACTTTGATATATTTTTTTTTTAATGTGGGAAGTGGGGTAGGGGAAGTGAGATTAAAATAGCAGAGTTGAACTTTAACTTGGGATCATGCCCTAGAACCATAACCGATATGAAAGGTCACTGCTTCGAGACCCACTTCATGGTTTGAATACTAAGGGGTCCTAAACCTGACTGCCACATTTATTGCATAATGTTGTAATAAAATGAGTTCTGAGGTCTGACTTACATCACACTTTAGCAGGACATAATCCTTAACGTGGGGTATGGTTTATACAGTCGATTCTCCTTAGTTGCATGTTATGTCCTATAGAAGTGGCCTTGATTACTGAATTAGCAAACACTGTCCTATTTCTCCTGGGGGAAGTATGTACATAGGTATATGTACACATCTCATATAGTTTACAAGCTTAAATCATAAAAAAACTTATCCTGGCAGATTCTATTTTCTTTATTTTATAAAGAGAAAACAAAGTGTTAAGTAGCTTGCCAGAGTTGGAAATTAAACTTCATCCTTTGGTCATCTCCATAGAAGACCTCTAACAAGGCAGAGCGTCTTCCTGTTCCACTCCAACAGGGAACGTGCACATCTGATAACTCAAATTTTTCACTTCTCTGAGCATGTCTGTGAGTGATTGAAAAACACTACAAATATTTGACTTTGGGGTTACAAATAAATTCAAGTGAGCAGGAAAATTCACAAATACAAAATCTGCAAATAATAAGAATCAGCTGAGTGGTAGAGAACACCAGAAACAAAAGGGCCAAAACAAGCCACTGAGGTCCCGTTTCTCTTGCATATAACTAGCTTCAGGTTTTGTAATCTATCTGGGGTTCAGTTTCCTTATTTGTAATATTAGGCACTTAGATGACCTTTGTAGCTCCTTTGAGCTCTCCAGGTCCCCTGAATGTCTACTCACAATTTGAGAAAAGGCCACTGAACCTCATGAGTGTGCAAAAAACTGTTTGCTAGAGTATGTTTCTTAGAAAATAAAGAAGAATCACAAAATGATAAATACCTTATCTTGGATTTTTCAGAATTATGTTTAATATGGCCAACTAAGGCTCCATTGGGCAAAATCCAAAATTTGGGAAGCTATAGAACAAGCCTTTTTCTTTGGTGAATATTTTGCAAGAGAGATAAATGAAAAATGGGGTTAAGAGACAGATCAATCTAAGAAAATTTGTGTCAAATGGAAAAATGTGATCTTTTTTCTCAAGAAGCTTTAACTAGTTGAGATGAGATAGTCTATACCAAATAACCAGTGGTACATTTGGGGCATTATGCAGGGAAGTGCTGTAATTGTGTTCTGGGCCCTTACTCATGCCTTGCCGCTTCCTGGAGTGCTTTAACTATTCCACCCAAATTCAGTGTGTGTGAGGCCCAACTCTAATCTGTACTGTTGTCTTCCCTGATTGAAATTCTGCTTCTGCTGCTCTCTCCCTCTCTGAGTAACTGTACTGATTACTGTGCACGTCATTTATTTTCCATCAATTACATGACACTTCTGCATTGGCCATTCCCCAAGCATATTTTGTCTCCTCCAAACCCAATGGATGCTTCTCCAGAGGAGGTGTACTATATGTTATCAAAGTTAAGTTTTTTTCCTCATGAAAGCATTTGAGAGCATCAAACATGCTGGGCAGAAAGCTTCCAGCTCTAAGTAGATCTTGATGCAGGACTCCTAGAAAATAGTATTTTGTTAATAAAGAGAGAATTTTGTACTCTGATTTTATAAGTAAGCAGGCTTAGTTTCAGTGATGTCAGGTGACTCATCCAAGGACAGATGACTGTTTCGGGCAGAGCTGGGTCTAGAACCCATCTTCTGACTCACTATACAATGCAGCAAGTTTTACTAGAAAGAAGTTGAGAGTCCTTGAGGAGGGACTTGTACACTGAGAAGGGAGATGGGTGAAGAGGGGGAGACAACAAGTAAGCTGGAGGAGGTAATTCAAAGGAAAGCTGCCTGTTACTGGGCAGTTTTCTTCTCTAGGCAGCACTAGACAGGAGAGGAGAATGACAAGGTAAATGTAGATGCAGAAATATAGAAATGAAAGGTTTAAATGGGTATATTTACACCAGATACTTCTATATTCTCTATGAAAGTTCACAGAATTAGGGTATCGGTAAACTGCTTGGGCTCTAGAATTTAGAAGACCTGAAATAAAATTCAGCTCTGACACTATTTCACCTTGACCAGGTTACTTAATCTAAGTCTCATTTTCTCATCTATGAAATAAGGATAATCATACCTACCTCACATAATTCTTATGAGAATTAAATGAGCTAATAATTTTTGTGTTTAATATGGGTTTTGGTGCAGAGAACTCAATAAAGATTATTTTTGAGCAGAAAAAAATGACCTTGTGTCAACTTTTAGTTGGTGCTATTAGATTTCAATGTACATCAATCTTTCTGTGTTTTTTTTTTTTCCTTAGAAATCTAGTTCATATGATTGAACACGCACAGAAAGAGCTCCAGAAGTTAAGGTAAAGTGTGTTTTCCTCTTATTTCAGAATAAAGTTTAGTCAGACCTCTAACAAAGAGAGTGAGAAGAAAAGGGAACCAGTTGACTCTGGTCATATGAGAGTAAGCAGTGGCTGATCCAGCATCTGGTGTTGGGTTTGCCCTCTGAGTGGAGAAGAAATAGACCTGAGGCCTGAAAATATCTCTACCAAGTTTTTGCAATTTGCATGTCTGCAAACATTGAAAGGGCAATTTTAGAAGAGGGTAAAGTTGCAGAATAATCCATATATTTTGATTTATGTGGGAAAAAATACATGCAAAAACACATGTAGAAAAGGACACTCACCAAAAACAGCAGCAGTTATCGGGGAGAAGGAGAACATGTGAGGAAGGAGTTTAAATTTTTAATCTCTGTGTGTTTTTTTAATTTTCACAGTGAGCATGTTTTATGAAACTTAAAATTGAAAAATAATTAGAAATTTAATCCTTGGAATTAGTGTATAAACTGTTCTTCTCAAGAGATTAAAAATGTATTATATTGATTATGGATTTTTCTTTTGATTTTAGTCTTAGGTTAAAATGCAAGTGGGTTGTATAAATAATTTTTTACAGGAAACATATTCAAGATTTAAACTGGCAGCGAAAGAACATGCAACTCACAGCAGGATCAAAATTAAGAGAAATGGAGTCAAAGTGAGTACCTGTAATTTCATCATTTAAATTATGTAGCAAATTTAAGATCAAGATTCAACAATATGATTCAAACAGTATTCAAACAGGAAGCCACAAGTGTCAAAGAAGTGCTGTTTTCTGAATCGTGCTCTTCACTGCTTTGCCTCTTTCTGAAGTATGAGCTTGGAAGGCAATGAAAGTTGCCAAAATCTGAACCACTGCTAATTGAATCTGGTCTTAGAATGTCTGTTTTCAGTTCAGTATTTCTGCTCTGAATAGAATTTTACCTATTTTTAAAGGGAAAAAATTACCTATGTTTTAAATTCTTACAGAAAGTATGGATATTCTATAGTTTCTTACTAATTTGTTTGCATCTCAGTTTTCTTACCCTTTATATATTTTACTTTTTAAATGTTTTTCATGTACACAAGTAAGTTTATATAGATCTTTAAATGTAATCATGAAATTTTGTATAATTTCTCTTTTCTTTTTTGCTCTGCTCTTTATCTTTTCTCCATCACGCACCTCATTTTTCTTGTTCCACTTTCCCCTCCACTTCCATGTACCCCACATTATCTGTTATGCATCTTCTCATATTTTTTTCAAACTAATATAATCTATATTTACATGTGTATTTTTATTTGTCCTAGAGATTTTCTTCTGGGGTCAGGGGAAGGCTTCTTGGATCTCTGGAATTTTTTCTTACCAATTTTAGAAATTTCTCCGTTTTTCTTTAACTGTTGCCTCTGCCCTGTGTTCTCTTCTTTTTGGTTAACCCAGTTAAATACTCTCTTTCTTTACTCTTTCCTATCTCTTCATCTCTAATTTTCCTTTTTAATTAAACTTTTTATTTTTAGATAGTTACAGATTCATATGCAGTTGTAAGAAATAATGCAGAAAGACCCTGTGCACCCTTTACTCACTTTCCCCCCTTGTGCCTCAGCTTTTTAAAGTGGAAAGTTAAAAGTGAACATGAGTGTTATGGCCCTGGCTCAAAATGTATATCTGATAAAATCTAAGAGAAATTTTGCAATGAGTAATTTTTCCTTTATTTTTTGTTCTAGTTGGGTATCCTTGGTCAGTAAGAATTATGAGATTGAAAGGACTATTGTGCAATTAGAAAATGAAATATTTCAAATTAAGCAGCAACATGGAGAGGCCAACAAAGAAAACATCCGACAAGACTTCTGAAAAGGAATTAATTCTGTGGGTAGAAAGGAAGGCAAGTTGGACCCTCACAGAAGATCGGGCATCTGAACTGTGAAGGACATTGCATCTTACAGAACTTATCAGTGGTCAAGTGTATAGAAACCATAGAAAGTGAACTATTCTGTTTGCAATTAGCAAAATAAAAACTTTCAACTTGGTGTTATTTTTTTGCCATTAAAAAAGACTTTCAAAATAACTATGACTTTAGAATAATATTATATCACAGAATAAATTTTGAGCCACACTTGGACCTTTTTTGTGTCCAAGAGGTCTTTGTTGAAAGTTTTCAGCTTGTACAGGAAGTTGGAAACTTGGTTTATGTGTTTCAAATAAGGATATAGTTCTGTACAAATTCTTGATGATCAAATGAGTTAAATATTGTGCCTCTATGTATGTCACATGTCATCATCCTCATCATAGGTGACAGTTACATAAAGCTTAGTATGTGCTGAGCACTGTTCTACACACTTGAGATAGATGAACTAACATCAATAAAAAAAATCATTTGATCCTCAGAAAAACCTTAGGAAGTAGCTACTGTTGTTCCCATACGTGGACACATAGCAGGTGCAGTTTTAACTTGCCCAAGTTCATCCAGGTTTCAAACTGATAGTCTAGCACTGGAGTTGTTTCCTTACCCCTCAACTTGTAGAGTTAAAAAGTGAAAAAGATTTCCTGCCCAATTCAGAAAAAATATTTGCAACATATCAAAGAACAAATAGTCTCCAGGTAAAAAGACCTTTACACATCACTGCTACATATTTATAATGGCAAAGGGGGTGGGACGGAGAATTACATTTTAATTAACATTAAAAAAAAGATGGGTTGAGCATAAAATGTTGGTTTTTTTTTTTTTTTAACTATTGTCATATGGGAGGATCCGGTCCACTTTGCCTGATTCAATTATCTGCACCTACTCAGCCCCAAGAAATTGTATCTTTTGCTCTTCCTTGCCTGAGAGACTAGATTTCAGGTAATCCCTGCCCCTTGCAAACTCATTTCTGTGATGCCTCCTCAGAGTCCTCACTTTCTGTAATGTGCTGCAAATCCCAGTCTGGTGTAGTGACCAACCAGCTCGTGGATCTTGCGTGTTCCCTTGTCCTAGGTGAGCTGCTGTGCTGGGCTCAGGGTGTTTTACTGCCATAGAAGCCAGCAGCTCCAGTGAATGACAAATGGCTACATAAGACTGATGGGTTGTGTCTTTAAACTGATCATACTCAAAATTTTATCCCACTGATCGAGATGCCTCATGTCCACAAATAACTACGTGGAGTTTGAGGATGGCCCCAACAAAGCTAAGAGAAAACAAAATGCGTGACATTGGATGAACTGCAGCAGGTTAACCAGCCATCCTGCCTGGCCTTCGCTGCACAAGCCAGTAAGCTGCCTGTTTTGCAAGTCCTTTGAGTTGGATTTCCTGTCACTTGCGACATAAACCATTCCGACTTAAAGCCCTCGAGGTGAAATGCCCAGGTTTTTTCTGAAGAAAGTTAACATATACAGCAAAACAAGTGATTTTTACAATGTTTATCTCACAATATGCAATTTGGTTTGAGGTCCTTTCTGTTGTCCTACAACGAAGGAAATACTGGGCAGAGTTAAGAGTGACAGCATGACTCCAGAAACAAACCTTTTGAAAGCTGTCATCACAAAGATGCTCGCCACCATTGTACCAGCTTCTACCCCGAGGAGCAACATGCCCCTGTGAGCCTGGCCTGCATTTCTGGCCTACGCTGGGCTCACTGTGTCCTGATGGAAGCATTTCATAGTAGTTCATCCCCTGGACTTATTCCTGCCCAGCCTGTGGTACTCAGCCTGCTTTCCAGCGTTGCCAGAAAACTCAGAGCCTGATCTAAAAAGCTGGAACCAGAGATAGTGCCATTTATTTGTCCCCAAGGACCTTCATCCAACCATGGAAATATTGCCTTCTGCTATAGACTGAGTATTTGTGCGCACTCGAAATGTATACGTTGAGGCCCGATCCCCAAAGTGATGGTGTTTGGAGGTGGACCTCATCACTGGGATTAGTGCCCTCATGAAAAACACCTCAGAGAGTTTCCTCCCCACTTCTGCCAGGCGAGGACAGACTGACAAGAGTGCTGGCTATGAGCCTGGCAGTAGGCTCTTACTAGACACTAAATCTGCGGACGCCTTGATCTGGGATTTCAAAGCATCCACAGCGTGAGAAATCAATGTTTGTCCTTTAATCCACCTAGCCTATGGTGTTTTTGTTAGAGTAGCACAGATGGACTAAGATATTTTCTCAGTCTGCTCAGTTTTTATATTAACATATTCATAGTAATTACCTTTCAACATTCATTTATGTGCAGGTAGTCGTGGTCAGCTGAATGATAGCCCCAAAGATGTCTATCCAGGTCCTGATGCCAGGAACCGTGTACTTTCCTGGGCAAAAGGAACTTTGCAGATGTGATTAAGGTTTCTGAGATGGGGAGATTATTCTGGATCATCTGGGTGACTCAGTGTAATCAAAAGAGTCTTCATAGGAGGGAAGTAGGATGCTAAAGTGGCTTTGAAGATGAAGGGAGGTGGCTGTGAGCCAGGGAATATAGGCAACCTCTTGAAACTGGAAAAAGCCCAGAAACGAATGTCCCCTAGACTGTTCTCCCAAAGAAACAGCCTTGTACATTCATTTTAGACTTCTGCCCTCCAGATAATAAATTAATAAGTTTATTTAGCTTAAAGTCACTAATTTGCTATAACATCAATAGGGAACTATTACAATAGTTAATAATAATAATAATGACTTGGATTAACATAGTAAAAATGGTGTTTACTATACAGGCAATTTAGAAAAGGCCAACAAAAAGAAAATGAAAATTATTTTTAAGCCAAAGATAGCCACTCTGTGTACCAGAAAGTACTATTTATGTTTAATTCCAGAGGAATACATGGCCACAGGTAGAAACCCTACATTTCATTTAATTTTAATGCTAAAGTACTAGATACCATGGAATCAGAAATGAATAGAATGGACTAATGGGACACTTTGTAAACTTATTTATAAATGAAAGTTTATATATTACGTTTTACCTTGCTTTCTACCCTAAGGACTAGTATTTATCACATTAGAGCCTCTTTGCTTCCTTCATCCTCAGAGTGTATTTCTGCGTAATGGAACTCTGTCTGCAAGTGACAGAAAGCTAAGCAAACTATCTTACGCAGTAAAAGGCTATTTACTAGTTCATTTAACTGGTAAGGACAGAAGTGGAGCTGCCTGCAGGGTCGACAAAATCCAAGAATTCTGTGTCTTACTAATTGTTTTTCATCTCTCTCTTTTCTGTCCCTACTTTTCTGGCCTGTTCTCTCCTACAGACAGGCTTCCTGCGTACTCTAGCAGCCAGAGCAGCTCGAGGCTTATGCCATCCCACTTTAGCTGTCTCAGGGGGAAGCAAGTATAACAGAATGTGGAATTCAAGAGAAGGATTCTTACGGACCTGGTCTGGGCTCCATGTTCAATCCTTGGACTCGGAGGTATGGCAAGGGTTTGGGGTACTGCAATTAGACAGGCCTCCATCACGCACCTGTCGTCTCGGTGGTAAGAGTCCTATAGTGGGAAGTTGACTGGATCACAGTGATAAGTCCCCAAAGTAAGATGGGGAAGATGCTTCTACCAGAAGAAGGAGAAAAAGAAGTTGTGCAGGTAAAAATCTCTCTTACACTTCAGATCTTCTCTAGTTCAAAGAGAACCCCTTGGACTTAGCTGGCCCAGTATGATAAGCAACTCACCCACCTATTCCTCCATGATGGCTTTCTTTATAGAAAAAAGTATAATAGACCCGTTATGTTTACTATGGTGTAACTTTAGTAGTGAAGAACTTGGACATTTTTACTGGTCTGTTATATAGATGGGCTGAGAAATAGCCATAAAAGTCAACAGCTCCTAACTTTGCTGTTGTGATTTTTTGAGAGATGAGGGATAAGTAATTCGTTTCTAACAGTAGGTCAAGATCTGAAGATCTTAATAGCTGCCCTTAAAAAATATGATACATATGCGAGATTACTCCTATTAATACTATCTCATTTGATTAAATTCTTATATGCCTTTTGAGAGGGAAAGGGATAAACTCAGAGCTTACTATCTCATTGACTTATTGTAGCATGGACCACTACTTGTCCCTCTAGTATGTTATCCCCTTCTATGACAATAGAAGTTTTAAGCTGGGCACATGGCAGCTCAGCTAAGAATTAATTTCCCAGGTTCTCATCTAATCATGGGCTTGAACCATGTGACTAGGTCATGTCCAGTGAGATAGGAACTGAGGTGGTATATGCAAGTTGCAAGTCATGCCCTTAATTTCCACATTTTACCAACCAGGAGTCTCACACCGAGATAGCGATGCCTTATCTAACATCACACCATAAATTACTGTCCAGCTAACATTCGAAAAAAAGTGGTGTGTAGACAAAGAAAAAAGATGTTGTGCTGATAATAATGTGAACAATATGCTTAGCATTTATTTTACTTAAATGATTAAATAGTCTGTCTATGCGCAGTAGCAGTAAATTTCCATTTTAATGAGATCTGGATACAACATAGCAATTCGTATTCATTAAAATGAGATTTTACTGTACAGTAAAAATCATTAATACCAACTGCAATGTTTTGCGTTTCCTTAAGTTAAACTTTTGTTTTCTCAAAGCTGATTTTGCACCATCGTAAAAAAATTAATTACAAGAGAATGTCAAAAAAATTAAAGAGGACAGAAAGGACGCTAGCAATATCAATTTATACACAATTTGCTACAGGTAGAAATGCCTTTAAAATGGGTATTAGCATTTCATTATAACCAAATTTTATTCCTATGAATATATAATCTTACTCTGCAGAACCTAGAAATGAAATAGAAGGTATACCAAATGTCCCATTAGATTTCAATGAGTAAAAAGAAGGGCCTTAAATACCATAGGAGAAGGAGGGGTGTTAATAAGCCTAATATCAATTTTTCTTTTTCTAGATCTTAAAATTTTGGTCAAGTAATTTAGGTATGGCGCTTACGGTTCCAGAATTCAGGACAGTAAAAAGCTCAGCTTCATTCTACCTTAGAGTTCCCTTCTTCCTCCATATAATACGATCAAATTATTTCAAAGAAAAAAATGTGTATTTAGCTTAGAAAATAGCGTTCTTAAATTGAATTCTGTTAATGACCACATATACCAGTTGTGATTATAATTATAATTAAATCTTAGCCACTCCTGAAAATTGACCCTAAGAACATCTCCTCAGCCACACTTAAATGTCCTTTGCTTTTATTTTATATTCTGTACTTTTCGTGCTAAGTTTGAAAGTCTCCCTTTGATTCACATTCTGGTATGAATGTGCATCTCCTACTTTTAAGAGAGGAACTGCTATTCCTTGCAGTATTCTTATTTGACCAGAGAGGGCACAAGGTCACTAAAAAGCTAACTAGATTACTCGTGCAGCAATTGGTAACAACTGTCTGTTCTCCATTCCATGACTAGAGAAAATGGAGATATTTAATTTACTATGGCGTTTCACACATTGAAGAATCCTCCTGTTTTTTTTTTTTTTGAGTTTAAATTTAATTTTACATAGACTTCACTTTAATTGTTAAAAATATAAAGAGCCCTCACTTGCCAGAAGAGTATGAGATTGTCAACTTGTGCTGCTAAACTGTCAAATTCACACTTTGGAGATCTGCAAAGAAACAGAATCCTGTATTTAAATAGCAGTTACATTGCCACCTCAGTTTCTTAATAGGATCTCAATTCCTTTATTCTCAGTTTCTAACAAAATGTTAAGTAGCAGTGGATATTGATGTACTCCAGCTATTACAGTTCATTTGTAATATTTTGTTCTAGTAAAAAACGCAGATAGTATTCTGATAACACAGGAAAAACAGATTAGAAAATTAGAAAACACAATAGCGTGACACAATGAAAACTAGCACAACCAGATAAAATTTCTTCATGGGTAATAATACAAATCCACGGTATTCTTCCCAATTCACTGATTTTAATTATAAAAAGGGATTTTAAAGAGAAACCAGATATCTTAAGCTATTAGGGAGCCTTCTTGTGGAGTAAGAGAGTCTACTGAAATGAGCACATCTCTTGATGTGAAAGCCAACTAATCAATTGTAATTGGTATAATTACAACGTTGCTGTTTTCTCCTAGTGTTCATAATTGCTGAATACATGATTATAGCACAGGATATAACTTATTCTCTGGCAATTTGTCAGTTGCAGATCCAGCCTTTTCGATACGTTCCCCTTTACAGAATTTGTATGTATTGTAAAGAGTGCAACGTAAGCCCATCTACTTGAGGGTTAAAAACTTGATAATTTCAGCAAGCATGAGGGTTATTCTAAACTACATTTACTAATCTTGTTAAAGAAAAGACATTTTGGAAAACAAAACATTGTAAGGACACAAAAGTGACGTGGGCCGTCAGCAATACAGATGGCTAGCCGCCCCACTTTCCCTCAAAAGCTGCCAGACCAGCCATCATCGTAACAAGGTATTTCGCATGGATACTTTGATGCTGTGGACACCGAGGCGACCCTTCAGTGCTAACCACTTTGTCACCACCTTTACCATGACGATGTTTGGTTGACTGTTTTTATTCCAAGCTTTAAATTTCTGAACTTTGTTCATGATGCTTTTAAACTGAAAGAGGGTAATATCTTAGTTGAGAGCCATCTGGTAGTGTAATGGCTGATGATTTTTTAAAATGTGGTGCTAAGTGCAAAATATATAAAAGAAAGATATTTTGGACAACTGCAAAAAATAAAAATAAATGTCCAATGGTGTCACAATTTCTTTGTGACCTGAAGCAGCACTCTGTAAAATTTCCAGCTTGGGATCGATCAGTCACCTCTGCAGAGCACCTGTGACCTCCAGGTGTGTTATTATACAAGGCACCTGGCAGTGTGCTTCGGCAGCCAAGGGCATAGACTGCCGGGCTGTGGTTACCACCAACTCATTATTTCCTTTGGATTCATTAGTTATGCTGATACGATACTCTCTTCACAAACTGACCTGATGACCTATTGCCAAAAGGGGTATGTGGTCTTAGATAGTGCAGGTTTTCTGAAAGGTAATCTTGAGGTTCTAAACTACAAATGTCAACATTGTCGAGAAAAACTGCTCGAACCCAAACCCGTGCTCACAAACATTTTCTACAGTTAAATCGCTAAATCGCATAGATGAAAAGTTGAGTGAAAATATAATGATCATGGGTGTTGCAGTTTGGTTTTCCAGGAAAACACTCCGAGATGGAAATGAGCATACAGGGAGTTTACTGGGGACTGTTCTTGGGGTCAACACGTGTGGGGAGTGAAGGAAGAGGACTGGGTGGCAGGTGAGGCTGGACTGATGCTGTTGCAACCCAGGCCTCAGTCAGTCCCGGCTGGCATCTCTGGAGCTGGGATGACACTGCTGACTTTTCCTGAACTGGGTAGGTTGGCTGGGCCTTTGTAAACCCATCAACCGGTTATTGAATGTGGGCCGCTCCTGGTGAGGTAGCATGACTTTGCACAAGGTCATTGCCAGCTTCTGCTCACCCAGAAGTTGGAGCGCTTCCGACCTGGCGGGGAGGAGGGGGTGATGATCTGGGCAGCACACCACAGCACCCACTACAGTGTGAAATGGGCAATGGGACAAAGCACCAGAGCAGTAACATCTTGTGCAGTAAAAATAGCTGAGGTCAACTTGCCTGCATCCTGTACTTTAAATAGATCACAGACCTGCCCAGGAATCTACAGTAGATCTCTACAGCCTCCTTGTCATTTCTAAATTCCATTCTCTGGTTTACGAAAACCACCAGCACCAGGCCTTACCCTGCTTCCCATGAATTCCCAACTGAGGCCTCCAAGTTCAGTCAGGTGAGGGGACTCGCACCTTTATTTCTGCCCACGCTTTTCCTCTTTTCTTTCTAAATCCAGCCCATTTGCCACTCTCTTCCTCCATTAAGCGTCTGCACACATGTTCCCGTACTTTCTTCCTTCTCTGGATTTGCAGCCCATAGGCTGTGCCACAACATCCACCCCTTAGTTATAAACAATCTTCTCAATTATCTGCACGTGTGTGTCTGTGCCTGCGTAGGCCAGGGCCCCCCATAGATTGACAATTCTTCCAGAGCAGGGGTTGGGCCTCTATCTTCCCCTGTCAGTGGGACCCTGAGGTTTGGAGATAAAAGAGACTTCAGGGACAATTTAGTCCAACCTCATTTTACAGATGACTTAGCAGAGGCTCAGAAAGATGTAATCTGCCTCTGAACTCCCACATCCCTTTGTGCTTCTTTACGGTATTTATTGCTTTCTATTTTACGTTAGCCATCTTCCTACCTGTTTGACCGGTCTTTATCTGTGTTTTTGTAGGCTACTTCTCTTCTTCTACACGTTGCTTAAACGCTGATGTTCCCTAAGGCTCCGTTGGGCCAGTTTCCCTGAGCCATCCTTTCCCTGTGCTACAATTACCACCAATAAACCCGATGACGTGCTAATCTATTATCTTTAGCTGTGAGCGGTCCTTGGACAACTCCACCTGGATGTTCTGCAAGATTCGCACTCAACTTGTTGTCCTGACACCTCCAGAATCCTCGCAGACTGTGCCCTTTACCCTATTCGTTTACTTTGGTAATGTCACACTAATCCCGAGGTCCTCTGTGTTCACTGCCACTTGTCAAGAAGTCAGGTTCTCCTTGTCACTGAGTGATAAGAACAGCCTCTTCCCTGTTGTCCTTGTAAACGTTCTTTTCCTTCCTCTTCACTCTTAAAGCTGCCACCAAGCTATTCTTCCCCTCCAAATTAACCTAATAAGTCACTCCTTTCTTTAAAATCGTTATTGGCTCTTTCTTACTTGTAATTAAAAGCTAAACTTTTTACCCTGGCATTCAAAACTTTTCAGAGGGAGCAGTGAGCTTAGTAGTTAAGTCAAAATTCTAGGAGTAAATCTGATTGTCACGTAGCTATGTGACCTCAGATAAGTTTATTTATTCTTTCTGTCTGTTTTCTATGTGAAAAAGGTGCAAATAATTGTAGCTACCTAATAGGGTAGTTGTAAGGAATATGTGAAATAATACACATAACGTGCCTAGCACAGTGACTGGCACATACTGAATTCTGCTAATATTTCTAAATCTAAGACAAGTTGTCTTTAAGTCTCATCTACCAATTCATTATCTTGACCTAATTTTCAAGAGGTAGTAAAATTATTCATAATTCTCCAAATCCACTGTGACATACTCTTTTATTACTTTGTCCCTTTTCGTATGTTCTTTCCTCTCCTGAAAATACCTTTTTTTCACTATGCTGGAAGAAACAGGTGAGGGTCATGGCCTCGATGCAGCCTTCCCTGCCACTCTCCTCCATGGGCCAGTTACATTCTTCTCTATCTATGTTCTTTAAGTTGTAGACATAATTTTGTGTCAGTCCTCCCAGCCAGGATATGTATTTCTAGAGACTGTGTCTTCATTTTTGTGTCCCTGATACCTAGTACAGCACCTAATATATATGAGGCATTCAAGAACTGTGTATTAAAATGAAATATATTTTAAAGAAAGGATTGAATAAAATTAAATTTTTTTTGGCTCAGAAGACTAAAATAGTTGATAAACATACAGATTTCTCATCAGATCAATCTGTAATTTCAAGATGCCTCCAAACCAAAACACCAATTGTTTTGTGCTTGCTTATTTGGTTATAACTTCATGAAATGATTTTGTAGTTTATCTAGAAGAGTAAGCATATAAGAAGAGCTAGGTAACAGCTGGTAAAGATGAGAACAGGTGGCTAGCCATAGCAAATAACCAGATAATGAATCTTATTATAAAACTACAGTAATTCACACATATTGGCACTAGTGCAGAAATGGACTTAAATCAAATCAAAGGAAAATATTGAAAGTAGAGAAATAGACCTAAATGTACATAAAATTTAGTATGTATTAAACAATTGTTTTTCCAATTAGTGGGGAGAAATAGATTACTCAAAAAAAAAAAAAAAAAAGATGTTAGGAAAACTGTAAGGCCATTTTGAAAAACATATGTCAACCTAATTTTTTCTTTATTTCCTGTACAACCGTAAATTCTAGATAAATTAAAAGTTATAATGTAAAGAAGAAAAGCCCTATAAGTATGTGTGAACCAAAATGAAATCTGGAGTGGTGAATGCCTCGTTAAAAGCATATCTGAAAACCTATAAAACAAAGAAAAATGGTAATAAATCTAAGTACTTAAGAACTTAGGGTGTTAAAACCCAAAATGACACTGATGCTAGCTTTTAGGAAAACAATTGTGCTTTTCAAATGGAGTTACAAACCAGCGTGACACACTGGCTTTTAGAATAGCCCACACGTTTACCTGTACTGAGAACTTAGTGGCTTCAAATTATCGTCCCCTGTCCATTCCTTTCAACCTGCAGGACTCCCTCCAGCATTCCAGCATCCTGGCAGGGCAGGTCTAGTGAAAACAAACTCCCTCAGCCTTTTTATTTGGGGGGAGGGGGAATGTTTTAATTTCTCCCTCGCTTTGAAGAACTGTTTTACCAGGTAAGGGGTTGGATTCTTTGGCTGACAGGTTTTTTCCTTCCAGCACTTTGAATATTGGCCCATTGCCTTCTGGCCTCCAGAGTTCCTGAATGAAGATCCTTGTATGTGACAAGTCATTCTCTCTTGCTGCTTTCAACATCCTTTCTTTGTCTTTTGACAATTTGATTATAACGTGTCTTGGTGTGGGTCTCTTTGAGTTCATTATGCTTGGAATTCATTCAGCTTCTTGGATGTTTGTATTTATGTCTTTCAGATTTGGGAGGTTTCGGGTCATTATTTCCTCAAACAATATCTCTGCCCCCTTTTCTCTCTCTTCCTCTAGGATTCCCACAATGTTTATATGGACTCATTTGATGGTGTCCCACAGGTCCCTTAGACTCTGTTCAGTTTTCTTCTTTCAATTCTTCAGATATGATATTTTTCATTGTCCTATCGAAGTTCACTAGTCAAATCTGCCTGGTCAGATTTAGTATTGAGTCCCTCCAGTGAACTTTTCGTTTCATTTATCGCAATTTGCAACTCCTCTTTTTGTTTTTATTTTATATTTTCTACCTCTTCATTGATATTTCCGTTTTGTTTGTACATTGTTTTCTTGGTTTCATGCACTTTCTGTCCCTTATTTCTTTAGATCTCTTTAAGACAGTTATTTTAAAGTCTTTGTCTAATAGGTTTGCCATCTGGTCTTTCTCAGGGACCCTTTCTGTTGATGCGCTTCTTTCTTTTCAATGGGCCTTAATTTCCTGTTTCTTTAAATGCTTTGTGATTTTGGTTCAAAATCAGACTTTTGAATCTAAAAATATGAAAACTATGGAAATCAGATTCTCCTTCCCCAGGGTTTGCTATTTTTTTGTTGATTTTGTTTTCATTTTTCTTTTTGATTATCGTAGACTGTCTTTATGCTGAGAATAAACCTGAGGTGTAACCTTAATGTCTTTTCCATCTTTTCTGAGCCCGCACCATTCCCTAGGAATGCATGGTGATTTTATAAATCCCCTTGTACATACATTTGCTTTGGAATGTCCTAGTCCTTAAATATCTGGGTCTCAAAAGTGAAAAAATAGAAAAGTGAAAAATAAAAAAAAGGCATCAATCCTTTAAATTCCCATGAAGTCACTTCAGCTAGAGCTGGAAGGTCTTGTAACAGGTGGGGGAAGTGTGTACAACAACGGTTGTCCACCTCTGGGTCTGCACCTCCATGATCGGAAGCAGCAGTCATCCATCAGAACACAGATTTCCCCGTATTTAGAGGACAGGGTCCTTATTGCCCATCCTGGCTTCCACAGGCAGCATGCAAGCTGCTCCCAGAACACATGCACAGCTGCCTGCTGCGAGTCTGGGGTGCAGGGCATGGGGAGCCGCTACTGAGCTAAGAGCTTAAACGGATCAAAATTAACCATCATGTACTGTGCAAGACTTCCCCTGGAAGTTGCAAGCCTTGCAGTAGACTCTAAAGTTCTAAAATAGCTACTCCCAACAGATTTTGCCTGTATAATTATTGTCCTGGTGCTTCGTATTCTGCCACCTTCCCAGAATTCTTTTTCTAATAAATCACTTTTCATTCTATCATATTGTTCAATATAAAGATAATTGATAATACTCAGTGATGCAGGAGATTTGGGGGAAGAGGAACTTTCAGAATGCCAGGGGTAAGGTTGGAGCAAAAAGTACTATAAACAGCTATACTGGTCCCACAGTTGGGACAATCATCCTGCCATTGTTTGATGTTGTCTCATAATTAGATTGAGTTTCTGCATTATTGGAAAGATATCACGAGGTGATGTGCCCTTTTGAGTGCATCATATCATAGAGGACAACATGCTGCTTCTGTATCTTACTGGTGAGGTTAGCCGTGATCACTTGGTGCTTGCCAGAAGTCTCCAGTATGACAAATTTGTTCTATAGAAGGATAGAATCCTCTAGGGAGGGCCAAAAATGTTTGCAAATTAATTATAAGTGTATTGGGGAAAACCTATATGTAAGTGAACATTAAAAAGTAACTTAAATGTACTGTAATCGTAAATGCTGTGGCTTTTACAAACTGGTGCTTTCGGCACCTGACAACATTCTAAAAATATGGATCTATGTACAGTCTTAAAGGACTATGATTCTTTTATCATTGTGGTAGGTTGTATTTTCTAAATTCTTAGAGCACCTTTCCAAAATTTAGACTAAATAATAATCATATAATAATATATATCCTACTAATAATTACATATTATTTATCCAAACACTTTTTATAAAGAAATTATATTTCAAAAGAAAGGTATTTAGGATAAAATATAAGAAAAGACACTAGTATCAAAAAAAAAAAAAAACAGGAAAATTTAGGCAAAACCTGACTTGTATTTGAGGGATTTTAGCTGAGATACTGGCTTCCTGTTGCACGCATTCTTTAGTTTTCCTTTGAAGGAAGGTTGACATTTTTTCTTCTCAAAGAGTCAGTGATCAATTGAGCTACCAAGGGAGGTCCTGTGTATTCACATACTTTGGAGCCAAAGGTTGGACTCCTGTGTATTTCAAAACTATGTATGTCGAAACTCATCAAACAGTACACTTTAAGTATGTGCATTTATTGCACATTAGTTATACCTCTCTCTCTCTCTCTCTCTCTCTCTCTCTCTCTCTCTCTCTCTCTCTCTCTCTCTTTTTTCCATGTTGTTACGGAGTTACTGGGCAGGGTTATTTTGGATCAGGGTGATAGTATCTCTTGAAGGAAAGGTGAACGTGAAAGTCCTTGGCCTCAGTCTTTGTTCTTGACAAGGCCTTCGTCCAGTCATTTCAGTGGCCATCAGATGAACGGCAAAAACAACCCTTAGTAAATAAATTCAAGCAAAACCTAATTCTATCCGAATTTCAAGGAAGAATTATTTGGTCAGCCACATAGAGAGTTTTTTAAAAGGGAAAGAGAATCAAATCAGCATAGACTTTCCAACAGCAAAATCGAATGCCAGAAAACAGAAGAGCACTACCTACTAATACTCAAGGAGGGAAACTGAGCCACAGATGAGTTGTTTTGCAGCCAAACTGTCCCTCACACATAAAGGTTACAGTTGTGAGCCTGGGAGCCTAGAGAATGTTGATTATATGAACCCTTCTTGAGGAAACTACTAGAGAACTAACTGCAGCCAGATGAGGGAACATGGGCAAACTTTAATTAATGGGCTGGTAGTGAGAATCAACTCAGCTCTAAAACAAATAAACCAAAATAAAGGTAGAGATAAAAAAAATACAGGTGATAATGAGGGTGACAGAATGGTACATGCTCTGTCAATGCAGGGAGACCAGAACTACCCAACAATGAGAGAAGGGAGAGAGAATTTGGAAGTAGAATAAGGTTGAAAGACACGTCTGTGATAGCTCAGAATCAAAGGGTATAATTTAAGGATTACAAATCAAGTAGAAAAAGGATAAGCATACTTAATGGCACAAAAGTAAGCCCTGAGCCAGGTAATGTTACTGATTAAAATTAGATGGAGGAAGACAAGGTGAGACAGAAGGAAGAGGATACAAGCTCATGCTGTCATGGCAGGGAATAATACATATTGCTTAAAAACAAGAAGGAGGGAAAGGATATTACAGAACGTTGTAATTATAAAGACAATCATGAGTAAGATAAAAATAGCATTTTAAACAGCAAACTACAGCACCAGTCACAACAAAAATAAAATACAGAAAAGAATTAAACTCCTCGTTACTAAATATAACAGGTACAGGAAAATACATAAAATAAGAATTAGAGGATGACCAGTCATTATGAAGCACCTACTCATTAAACACCCGAATCAGGAAATACAGCATTTCTCGCATTCCTTCCTGATTGTAATCTCTTCCCCCTACAGATAAGATAACCCGTGTCCTGACTTTTACGTTTTATGGTAACTATCTCTCGTTATTTATAGTTTTACCATCTATATCTACATTCTTCATTTTGCCTGATTTGGGAATATATATATATATATATATATATATATATATATATATACACACACACAAACACATACACACACATATATATATGTGTATATATATATAATCATACTATATTTATTCTTTTGTATCTTCTTTTATGCAAACATATGTTTCAAGATTCATCCATTATGTTTCACGTATCTTTAGTTTGTGCATTTTCGTGAAAGGATGATATTCTGTTGCCTGAATATAAAAGCAATTTACTTACCATGCTTCTGTTGATGGACATTTGATTTGTCCCCAGTGGAGATGTTGTGGTGGCTGATTTAGGTTTTTATTTGCATTTCACTGATGATAACAATGTTAAGCAGTTCTTCATATGTTCGTTAAATGTCCTCATTTGTGAATTGTCCATTCAAGGCTTTTTGCCCATTTTCCCCAGTGGGTTGCCTTTGTTTTCTTACTAATTTTTGATACCTTCATGAACCCTTTGTGAGTTATATGTGTTGTAATTATCCTTGTCTTGTCTTTCTGCTCTTTTCATAGTGTTTTTGAAGGAACAAAAATTCTTATATACGATGTAGACCGATTTACCATTTTTTCTTTCATAATCGATACTCATTACAGCTAGATTAAGAAATCTTTCTCTATCCCGAGGTCATGAAAATATTCTATATTGTCTCCTAAAAGCTTTATAGTTTTATCTTTCATGGTAGAGCTATAATTCCTCTGAAGGTGATTTTTGTGAATGACACTGGTTACTATAAAAGGTGAGAACAAGGATCTGGGCTGAAAACAAGAAAAATTTTTGAACATCTATATACAGAGCAATTGGACCCATCAAGCCCCTTCTCCAGGCAACAGCCTCTCCAGATAGGTGACAGGGGAAGAGCTCCAGATCATGGCACAACAGACACACCTAGGGCCGGGGTTCGCTTTGGGTCTAAAAGGAAGGGAATAAGTGAAAATCTGGTCCCTTTTCCAGCTCTGGCCTTTGAACCCAGGCAGCTAGGTATATACTCTCTGGGAGATTGGAGAGTTCTAGAAAAAAATTGAATGGCCCCAGAAAAAAAAAAGCAAAAGAAACCTCTCCAAATAAAAACATTTGTGGGCACAGTACACAGCTCCCCTGGTCACCTTACGTTGTAGCCCACTGTATAACAAATTACTGCACAGATGACCAGTATCCTGACTTTGATGCTAATTATATGATATATAATTATGATGCATATATATGTATCGTTTTATAATCTCTGTCCACATTCCTAGTTTTGCCTGATTTGGCTTACATTTATTATCTCACAGTTTCTATGGACCAAGAATCAGGGCGCAGCTCAGCTGGGTACCTCTGGCTTGAGGTTTCTTGCAAGACTGCAGTTAAGCTGTCAGTCAGGGCTGCAGTCTTATGTGAAGATTCAACTGAGGTGAGATCTACTCCCAAGATCATATATGTGGTTCATGGACCCTCGCCAGTGGGCCTCTCCACAGGGCTGGCTCAGGACGTGACATGGGTCTTCTCCCTGGGTATCTAGTATGAGGGAGCACCCACGATGGAAGCCTCGGGCTAATCTCAGAAGTGACAAACCATCACTTCCATCATATTTTGTTTGTGAGAAATGAGTCCATAAATCCAGCCCACACGCAAGGGGAGAGGATCACACAAAGGCACCACAATTCTGGGGGGCCTCAAGATCACCCTCGGTTTGATAATTTGCTGGAAGAACTCACAGAACTCACTGAAAGCTGCTATGGTTACAGTTTATCTGTGAAAAGATGCCCAGAAGAGGCACATAAAGCAGAGTCTAGGAGTGTTTAAGTGCAGAGCATCTAGTCATCCTCCATGTGAGAGTTATGCAGGTGGCACTCACTTCTCATGGCAGCGATGTATGCCAATTACCCATGCCTTGGTGTCCAGAATTTATGCTGGGCCTCAAACATGTAAAGGTGATTGCCTGCCTGAATGGCCGACCTTCGTCTCCAGTCCCCCTGGAGGTTGAACCGATATTAGATGGTCCAACCCCCACCCTCACCATAAATCACAAGGTTAGCTAGACTATCTGGCATGGCTCTAGGCCCACAGGTAAACAAGCCACTCTTATCAGGCAGAACATTCCAAGGGCTTAGAGATGACCTCCCAGAAGCTGAGGGCAAAGGCCAGACCTCTCTTTGGGAAAGGGTAATTCTTCAGTGCACAGGCAGGACGACCAGGAGGCGAGGATCCCCAGGAGCCATCTCAGAGCCTGCCTACCACACCCACCGCTTAGAAACCTCCCCCCACCTGAGTTCCTGATCAGCTGTGAAGTGCCTCATTCCTAAATGTGATTGGACCACCACCCATTTACGGAAAGTCTCCAATATAAGAGAGAGGCCAACACAAACCATGAAACAAACAATTTAGGTCATAAAACTAAACTAAACTAAAAAAAAAATACCCCAGTGAACCCACAAAACAAAACAAACCCTACAATATTACCAGAGAGATAAGATATTGTTCCCATGAGACAAAACAAGATAGTGCAGAAAAGGTAAGGAAGAGCACTTGGGGGTTAAAACGTGGGAGATGAGCTAAAATTTGTAAATGTAATGAAATTGTGGGAGATTGGGAAGAGGTGATCTGAGTCTTTTTGTGGGTGTGTTGAGACGGGTGGGATATAAGTTAGCTCAGTCCTCAACGTCCAAAGCGGTAGTAAATCAGTAGTAAAACGGGTTTCATAAGGCCAGAAAATTATACAATTCAAAGTGTGTCTTTTAAGAAAAGTAATACAAAATTACATGTTCGAATGAAGCCTTGGAAAGGACCTGTGAAAGCGAAGGACTTCATTAGCCTTACAGTAAATCTCTCTCTATAGTCAATGGAAGACGTCCACAATAGGAAAATAAAAAAATAAGTGTTTAAAAACTTTATTTAGAAATACAAGCTAAGTACCAAAAAGAAAAACCTGAAAAAGTTGAATGTTTGGGGTTGTAGAAATCAGAGTAGGGGGTAATGGGGCAAAGAATTACCATTTCTCATAATAAAACCGTCAAGATGACGTGACTTTTTGCCCCATACAAGGCGCCTCTCATGTTTAATTCATTTATTCATTCATTTGCTTTTCATGCTAAACCCCAGACCCAAATCCTCTCTTTTTTTTCTTAGCATCATTCAAATGTGTCTAATGGCATCTTTTGACCAATGTGGTAAAATCGGTAGTCTCCTGGCTCCTCCCTTTGATATGAATTAACCTCGGGGAAACTATGGGTTTCCAGAAACTGGATTGGCCGACGCCTTGATTTCCTACCCTCCAGAACTGTGAAAATAAATTCCTGTTGTTTAAGCCCCCCCAGCTGATGGTGTTTTGCTCCAGCAGCAGCCTGAGCTGACTAATATGACGTAGTAAAGGTGGTGACTAGATTGCTCTGCTGAGCAAGTATTTCTCCTTGTAATCATTAAGTAATCTCAGGAGTGATACTTTGAGACCGTGTGAATATCTTGTTCCCCATGAGCCTTCCACTCAGTGATCTTGGCATAAATGAATGGTTCTTGCCTGAATCAAATTTTCCATGGGGTTTGAAAAACAATGATTTTCCCAATTTTATGATTCTTTTTATATGTGTTAGCTGGCATTCTTCTATAAGAAGAGCTTATCCTTTCCCCTTTCTCTATTCTCTTTAAGTCTTTTACTTTTGGTGTCCCCCAAAGCAGACCCTGACACAGGAACCTGGGAGTGAGAGGATGATTTGGTAGATGACACCAGAAACAAAGGAGGAAGTGGAGAAAGTGAGCAGGGCAGGGAGAAAAGCCAATAAAGGTATATTAATGAACAGTTCTGTTGTGGATAATTAGGGCTCGGTCCCGCGGGGGCCCGTTGGGAAACCACGTGGAATGCCTCTGAGTTGTCCCACTGGTTTCATCACCCATTCGTTAGGAGCTGGCCCCCAGGAGATATGAACCACCCCCACCTTCCTACACTCTCTACACTCTCAGATTGCATCCCTCAGCAGCCATGTACTTTAAGTGGTTCCCGAGAAAGACCTCAGGCAGAGAAGGTGAGCACAGGCATTGAGGTGGGACTCCGTCAGGGTGCTGGAAACTGGGAAGCTGCAGCAGAATTCAAGGGCATCGACAGCGTTTCTCTCTCTCTCTCTCCTCCCCCCACCCCCATATCATTGTGAACTATAGAATAATTTTAAAAAAGAGAAAAAACCGGCATGCTGTAATTCTTTACCATCTGTATGCTCTTCGATGCTCATATTGCCTCCAATTTGAACAGTGGGAGACCCTTCATACTGGGTCCTTTGTGTGTTTGATAGTTTCCCCATAGTCCTTGAACACTTTCTTGCTTGCTGGCACAGCCAAACATTGCAGGCTTATCTTGTATTCTCTCTGCCCAGACCTGGACTCAGCCTTTCTCTAAAAAGTTATGGTTCTTTATAGCGGGGAATAATATTTAGAAACTATCTGGGTTGTCATCGCTTCTAGGAATTTTCAATGGACAAAGCTAGGAAATACACTTAAAAACAAAACAAAAAACAAGACAAAAAAGACTATATCATGAAATGGATATCTGTTAAAATTGTCGTACCGTCTGTCTCTGCATTGTAGGCAAATCCGTCTCTAGTTGGGAGCTATTTGATTTGTGCTTCAATTTAGTTCGGTTTACAGCCACTAATCTCTGAAGTCAACTAGACTTGTTTTCTCCCTCAAGTATGACAAAATCTTGTGGTATATAAGTGGGGTGACTAATGCCCTGGTTTCTCCACGACAGTTGAAGTGTAGTTTTTACTGGCATCCCCCTTCATCCTCAAGTGCTTTGGCTTTGATGACAAATTATACAGTTTTCTTTATATCTAAAGAACAAGGGCGGATGAATTGGTCCAGGTGGACTTGTTAGTAGTGGCATGGAAGGGGTCAAAGGAGTTTACCTTCTGGAAAGGAGTAAATCACACGTGTCATTTGAAGCTCATGGGGTTTCCCTTGTGCTAATACAGAAGACCAGGGGGCATCCCCCAGCTCCCAAGTTCCTTCTAGTTACAGAAAGAGTCAAACTTTCTGTAGGCTAGGAAATGCCAATTCCTCCCTTTTCTTTCCTTCTCAATTTTGTTCTTGTTAAGAACAGCTGACAGAATTTCCTGCGATTTAAGCGTAGTGGAGAGTGGGATCTGGTGGTGGAGGGCAGCGAATGAGCTTTCAATAACATAGACATTCAATCAGAAGGAAAATCTCAGGACTCTCATACGTTTGGAAGGCTCACGCCAGTCTCTTAGATTAAACTCTACTCCAAGTCACAATTACTTGTGCTCACAAATCACATTTTAACTACAACAAATGTTTCCATGTCCTTAGGTGCTTGCCTAATTATTTTACTAGAAATCCCTCTTCTATTTATTGCTTAAACACGTATTAATTTACATATATAATGATAATTTGTTGTATCTCTTAATTTGTAGCATATGGAAGTACATTTTTTTTATCACATCTTTTTACAACATTGAAGAATATTTTCTTGGACCATGATGTCATCTGTGACAAATGATATTACATTTTATTCCTATAGTTGTTTTGGTTATCAGTGCACCTTACACATTCTTCAGACATTTAATGACCATTCATTTTTATTCTTCTATACTGGTTAGTCATGCCTTTTGTCTATTTTGTATTGAATGTTTTTTCCTTGATTTTGAAGAGTTCTTTCCATACCAGTGTAACCAGTGTGATCTGCTGCACAAACTCAGGGTACAAATGTGGTCAGTTTCGTCTGTTAATGTTCTATACTATAGTTGAGGCCTCCCACATGCCACGTTAGAAATCCAGTTTTTCCCATTGTGGTTCCCTTTCATACTGCTGATTGTCCAAGGATCCTGAGTGGGGCTTACTCAGCCTGTAGCACGATTCAGAGTCCTCTTCTAAATGTCAAATACAGAGAGAACTAAAACTGGTGTCTATTCAGTGCTCCTTTGCCCCTGGGCCTTTGCATGTCCACGTAAAGTCTCCTTAACTTCAGATCATGGTGAGCAGACACTAGGGACTTGGTCCCTCTTTTCCTATAACATACTGTCGAGGTATCCAACCGTTTTGGCACCAGACATGGGTGCTCCTATGAGAATCTAATGCCTGATGACCTGAGGTGGATCTGAGCCTGTGATGCCAACACTGGGAAGTGGCTACAAAGACAGATTAAGCTTCATTTGCTCACCTCCTGCTGAGGCCTGGTTCCTAACAGGCCACTGACAGGTACAGGTCCATGGCCCCCAGGGGTTAGGGACCCCAGATGTACTAGGTTCCTAAGGCAAATTGATCCACCTTCTCCCCAGTGACTAACTAGGCAACACTGAAGTGAGCCAGTTTTTGCTAATTAGAAAAGAAACACACACACACACACACACACACACACACACACACACCCACCCACCCAAAAAGTTTTGTTAGAACCTTCTTGCAGGGCAGTGAGTGCCTTCACCAATTATATTTGCATGGCTCAATTGACTTGTCACAGAACAAAGACATTAACATCAGATGAAAATGTTTACAATAAAATACTATTAAGGGATAGTCTTACCCCTTTACAGTATATGTTGTATATACGTTTTTTCATTTGTGGATTGCTTTTTAGTCTTGCTTATTATTATTATTATTATTATTATTATTATTATTTTTATCAAACTCTTTTTTTTAATGCCAACAGCACCTGGTCTTCCTAGGCGGTCTCCCATCCAAGTAGTAACCAGGCCCGACCCTGCTTAGCTTCCGAGATCAGACAAGATCAGGCGTGGCATGATCGTTCAGGGTGGCATGGCAGTAGACTACTTATTTATTTATTTATTTGTTTGTTTGTTTGTTTGTTTGTTTAAAAATTAGGGGGTAGAGCTATATCTGTTTTAAATTTTTTATGAAGTCAGATATACAGCCACAACTTTAAGCCTTTATCAAGTGTCAATAGTTGTTTCTCATCCCAAATTTATTAAAGATATTTACCCATACTTTCTTTTGGTACTTTACTGTTTTCATTTCCTCACATTTAAAATTTTAATTATTCCAGAGTTTATTTGGGGGAGCGAGGTAACAATCGAATTTTCTTTCTGCTGCATATGACTCGCCAGTGGCACAAACATAACTTACTAAGAATCTTAACTCTTCTTCATGATTTGAACTGTCTTTATCACAGGCAGTTCCCACAGCAATTGTTTTAAAACTTTACAACTCTTTTAGCCCCTATTAGCCACTTTTCCAACACTCAACAGACCACTTTACAAATAATAAAATCTTCAACTTTTGCCACGACTCCACTCTTCCTGTGCACCTAGAGAGGATTTGGCAAGCATTTTCTGTAAAGTGTTAAAGAACAAATATTTTAGACTTTGAAGAAGCAAAATTGAGGATATTATATAGGTATTTATGTAAAAGGTCTACGAATACAAAGAATGAAAATAAAATTTCTTTTTTAGAAATGACATTTTTTTTTTAATTAGGGCTCAAATCTGTTGCAAATTCTCATCCATTAAAACCATATTTCTTTCTGGGGCCATGCAAAAACAGGTCAGCTTTGGCTCTTGACCTTTAACAGCTTCCCTCAGGCCATTAAACAGAGAAGAAGTGCCTGGAACAACCCTTCCTTCCCCACAAGGCCAGTTCCTTATCTCAGTTTTTCCCTGCTCTTCAGTGACATTAGCTATAAATCTATTTAGTAGTTCTATTCCAATCTCAAACTAGCTTTCTGGATCATTCCTTTCAGTGATTAATTTATGTGTTTATATAATAAAAAGACAGGTTTTATAAGGCCAAGTAAAATATGGAAGTAATTTAAAATAGGTAGACGGTAGACAGTAGCTCCTGATTGAGTATAGTGTATTTACAATTAAAGGAAGTTATAAATGCACACATTCTGTGACAAGTAAAATACAAAATATAAAAACAATAAAAATCACTTGCTAGTTCCAGAATTCAAAGACAATTTATCTGTTCATCACTCTTGTTTTTCTATTTTCATTCTTTTTTCCTTATTATTAATTTATATGTACCTTTCCTGAGGATGCATTGTCTGGAGCATGGTGACTCATAACACAAGAATCTGCTAGGTAGTTAGAAAAGCCAACCTTTAACAATAAAACCCCATATATCCAAAGTACATACTAGTGATGTAGTGTTTATTGTGTTAACTTTGCATTGACGTGTGGGAAGGCGCTCCAGACCGCAGGCCAAGAGAACTGAGCTCAAAGCCCGATGCTAAAACTAACCTGGGATTCATTGTTCTCGACTGTTTAACGGATGACAGCTAATTTTCGTTTTTTAGTTTACATTTAAAAAAATTTTAGACATAATCTCAGGCATACTGAAGAGTCAGTCATAAGTACAGCATAAAACTTTTTTTCCCCCAGCTTGTTTGAGAGCAAACAGCAGATATGAGGCCCCATCATTCCCAAATATTTTCACGTACTTCCTACAAACAATGCTATTCTCCTAAATAACCACAGTGCGGCCATCGAAATCAGGAAATTGGCATCTACACATTGCTGTTATCTCAGATCTCATTCAAGTTTTACCCGTTGTTCCAGACACATCCTTTGTATCGAAACAATTTTACCGTTTTAATCATTTTTAAGCGTACAGTTCAGTGGCGTTCACATCGTTGTGCAGCCATCACCACCATCTATCTCCAGAACTTTATCTTTCCAGAATGAAACTCATACCCATCAAACAACGACTCTCCATTTTCTCCTTCCTCCAACCCCTGGCAACCACCAATCAACTCTCTATATCTATGAATCTGACTACTTTAGATACCTCTTGTGAGTAGAATCATACAAGAATTGGCCTTTTGTGTCTGGCTTATTTAATTTCGTGTAATGTCTTGAAGGTTCATCCATGTTGTTGCATATGTCAGAATTGCCTTTCATCTTCAGGCTGAGTAATGTACCACATTTTGTTTGTCCATTCATCCATCAAAAGACGTTTGAGTTGTTTCCACCTTTTAGACAATGTGAATGAAGGAATTCAGAACAAGTCTCCCAAGGTGTGCCACTTTGGCATGGGAATTATTTTGAGCTAAAGCAACTGAGACCCTACAGGCTCCAGGGAAACTTTACCTCTCCCTTAAAGAATTTAAATGGAGGGCCTTGCCCATAGTAAGAGTTATTAGCAGAAATCAATTGTCATGACCCATCTGTGTGGCAGGGTAAATCTCTAATTACTGAACGTCTGTTCTTTTTATCCTGCCGTGAATTTCCCTCCTTCCCTCTGCTGTCTGAGGCACCAATCCCATTCTTTGTCTCAACGTGGTATATACACCTCATTTTTACCTTTCTGTCTTTGAATTTCTCATTTATGTGGGGTTTCCATATATATGAATTCAACTTTTCTCCTGTTATCCAGTCTCATGTCCATTTGGTTATTACACTTACTGAAAGAACCTTTGAGGATAGAGGGAAAATTTTCTTCCCCAACATAATTAATGCAGCTATGAACATGGATTACAAATATCTGTTTGAGTTCCTGCTTTTGACATTGGGAGGTATATACCCAGAAGTGATATTGCTGGATCATATTGTAACTCTAAATTTAATTTTTTGAACAACTTCCATCTATTTTCCAGAGTGCCTGCACCATATGACAGTGCAGCAGGGTTTCTACGTCATCGCCAACACTTATTATTATTATTATTTTTTTATATAGCCATTATAATAGGTGCCATTGTGATTTTGATTTGCTTTTTTTTTTTTTTCTTCTATCTGGAACAGTTCTCAGTCTCCGCTTGACATCGATGACCCTGATCCTTTTTTTTTTTTTGGTTTCCCCAAATGAATAGTGGCTCAAGCAAAAATCAAATTATCACTCTCATAAATTTCAAAACTAACGTTCCTGATAAGTAGGCAGTGATCCAAGAACCCAGGCTTCTTCCATTTTGCAGCTTTGCCATCCTCCTACATGACTGCCAAATGACCTGGAAACTTTCAGAAATTAGAGATATACTATTTTGTAGAATATTCCTCCATTTGGGCTTGTCTGATGTTCTTCATGATTAGATGCAGGCTATGCAACTTTAGCAGGTGTATAAAAGAAATTACTCTGTCCTCATACCATCCTAACACAATTTTAACCTGTCTCGTTACTGATGACTTAAATTCAATTCCTTGATTAAGGCAGTGTCTGCCAGCCTTCTCCGCTATAAAGTTTACTCCTTTTCTTTTTGTAATTAATAAGTATTATGTGAATAATACTTTGACACTATGTAAGTACGTGAATGTTGAGGCTACTTAATAAAATTTCCTTAACAAATTTAGCTTATTCATTTATTTTCATCAGGTTAGAGTCATAGTTTCCTCTTGTATTCAGTGGATTATAATCTGTTACTATCATTATTTATTTTATACACAAATTGTTCCAGATTTGGCTAATGGGAGCCCATCCAACCTGGCTTCTCCAATCTTTCAACATGTTACCATTGTTCTATGAGGACTTCCTTACTTGCAACAACAATATTTTTCCTGCCCTCCCCTTGGACTCAGCCATTTCACCAAGGGGCCCCAGTTCTTTTTAAAGAAGAAGAGTGCTTAAAAGCCATGATTTGGGTGCTAGCTGTATTTGTTGCTATTGGGATATTGTTGCCCTGAAGCCTCTCAGTGGACAGGCCTAAGGAATATATGTATTTATGCACACATTTTATTTACACACACACACATGAAGGGTGGCAGATTTTGCCACCCAAAAGCAGGCCACTTTGGCATAAGAAATATTTCAAGCAAAAGACACTTAAAAAACAGCAGGTAGAAGAAGGGTGCTCCAACTTGCCCTTTGCTTCCTGAAAACAAGAGATGAAGCGCCCATGTGAAAGATGCTTTCCCTGTGCCAGGAGGAAAGAAATATTCTTCTCACCAGAGATAGGAGTCACGGTTGAGAGAATTCTGTACAAACAGACCTTGTTAAAATAACGCTTATTTTCCTTTAGTCTCCCATATATTTTACTTTCCCCAAGTGCTTTTCTTTGTTCAACCTCATATAAGCCCTTAGATCCTGTCAGTTCTTTGGAACTTCATTTCTTTATGAGGGCTCCCATGTCACCCACCCAATTTTGTTCTCCCAGTGGCTGTCTTCCTTACCCTGTCAGACTCTAAAACCTAGCACTGGGCCTTCCTCACACACAGATGCTTTTCTCATCCACCTTGCATCTTGCTTCTTGAGCTCTGATTCCAGGGCCAGGCCACCCCCAGTGCCTGGCCTCCCTCCTCACCCTGTGCTGACTGATGTCCCATGCTGAGTATGCCACCCCCATCCCATGTGGATGTCCTCTTCCTGCCTGTATTGGGTGATAATCACCTGAGTAGACACCCTCTTCACCCTGCTTATCTTCTAAACTCCTTGATGGCTCACCCTCCCATGCAGAAGCCTTGCTCCTCACCCTGCACACCTTTGGCACCCTACACAAAGATGACCCCTGTCCTCCTGGGGACAGCCTGCTCAGTCTCTGACTCTCCCCTCCGTCTCAGGCATGGACACGTACATTGCCAGTTTCACTTAATAGCTTCTGGGCAGAATTGTTGGGGAAGAAAAAAAGAAAGGGAAAGAAGAGCACGGTGACCATTTTTAATATTTATCAGTTGTAATAGACCATGTCGATTGTCTTCTCAATAACCATTCTTCCTGCATCCTTTGTTCCTTGCAGCCAAAAGAAGTCTAACTGCTCAGCTAACCTTATGGATGCCCCTTCTCTCAGCATACCTTGTTTCTTTCTCAGAGCCACAGCCTTTCCCACTTTTCTCTTCCCCAACCCCTAAACTACAAAATTACCTGCATCTCCAAGTAATTCTGCGGCAGTGATATCCTCTTATCCCATGTGTGTTCTACATCCTACCTTCCAGATTCTTAGAGTCTGCTTTATTAACAAGTTTCCTTTCTTTTCTTTATTTTCAAACTCTGGATTATCATTAGTTCTTTCCTGTAAGCAGAAACATCGTCAAGTCTCTCCCTTCTTATAAACAAAAGAAACCCTCAGAATTTGGATAACAAGTATAGGAAAACATGTCATATCTACAAAATTTTTGACCCAATAATTCCACTTGTAAAAATTGCTATTAATTTATCAAATATTTATGAACACCTATGTGCCAAGTACTGTGAATAAAATGGTAAGCAGAAACATATCGTGTCTGCTTTAATGGAGCTTAATGAGAGAGACAAATATCAATCAGATAATCACACTAGTGAACGCATTATTGCAAAATGAGACCTTAATGATAAAATGAAATGTTATATATTTGTATTTGCTGGTCTCTATTTCAAACTCTTTCCATGTGTCAATTTAACCATAAAAACTTATTACATGCCCTATAATGTTTATAGTTTTACTATGCCCACCACTATTATACCCATTAGCAGATAAAGAAACTGAGGCAGAGAAAGGTTAAGTAACTTGTCCAAGGTCACACAGCCAATAAGTGTTAGATCTGGCTCTGGCTTTTAACCGTTATACTATATTGCTTTTCATGAGTAGCTATGAAGGAAAGAAACAGGGATCTATGAGAAAGGAGCTCTCTGAGGAAGTACTGCTTGAGCTCAGACTGCAAGTTGGAGTACGCATTAACGCTGCCAAGTGGGCGGTGGAGGCAGTGAGGTGGTAGAGGAAATAATCATTCCAGCGAAAGGACAGAATGTGCAAATGCCCTGGGGCAAGAGGGAGCATGGCACAATGAAGAAATTGAAAGGCCGGTGTAGCTAGAACGTAGGAAACAATGGGAAAGTGGGACATTACATTGCTAGAGAGGTAGGTAGTCCCGGCCAGATGAAACAGAGCCAGATGAAATAGGCTCTTAAGGACTTTATTTTCACCCTAGGAGTAGAGTAAAGACATGGAATTGAGGGTTGAGGGAGCAGGAACAGTTTCCCTTTGAATGGATTACTCTTACTGCAGCGGATCGCTGGGGAGTCACAGTGGAGGTAGAGGTGAGTGTGGTGGTATCTTTAATGCCATAATGTGATGTAGGGTGGTGACAGTGGAAATGGAGACAAATGAAGGGATTTGGAGAAATATTTAGAAAGTCAAATCGACGAGACGGGGTAACAGATTGGATATGAGGGGCTAAGAACTTGTAGGTTTCAAGGATGACCTCTTCCTATATCCAATCTGTCAATAAAATCAGTTAATTTAGCTTCTAAATATTTGTCTTTTTAGTGTAAATAAGTGAGCAGTGACACCATTCTTTGAGACAGGGAATGTGGAAAAGAATGAGGAGGTTTGGGGAGATTATTGAGTCTTGGACATGCTGAGTTTGAGGTGTGTTTGAAACATTCAAGTGGAGGTCATTGAGGACCTCAGCAAGACCTGTTTTGGTGTAGTGATGGGAGGGGAAGCCAGGCTGGAACGAGGAATGTGTGGATGTGAGGAAGTAGACACCATTAGAGAGAAAATATATTTGAAAAAAAGGTTACATGTTAATTTGCCTGTATTCATAGTAGCAACAAACATCAAACAATCCAGTTATCTGATAACTTATAGGAATCCTTCAAATTTATACATTAAAAAATTTTACAATGAGTATGCTCATTGAATCAGCAATTCCATTTTTAGGAATATTCAGAAGAAATAATTATAGACATGAAAAGAAGTATTCACACAATGTTTATCACAGCATCGTTCATAATAGCAAGATACTGAAAACAACCGCATCGTGTAACAACAGCTACTACGTTACAGCACTCACATTATGAAATCTGTTTATTGTCTAAATTGGGATGTAGCTTACTGGTTGCAAGAATTAGAGAAATGTGTGTGGAAGCACTTTGTAAATTGTAAACTGCTCTTCAAATATTGTGTTTAATTACTGGAATTACCAGTGTGCCCCTGGAACGCCTTGGAAATACAGAAAAGCCAAGAGGTAGCACTTAGCATTCTGCCATTTGCCCTTCTTTTCCTGGTAAGAGTGATTCTCAAACTCATACACACAACATAACCCCTGGAAGTTGAAGTGCACTCTGCCTGGCATCATGAACTTCTGAGAAGCAAACTTTTATTTTTCCTTTGATTTTGTTTGTATCTTAAGCCTTAGGGTTATATAATTTACAAATTTGTGGTGATATATCTCCTCTACTTTAATCCTGCTGATGAGTTTGGAAAAGCACCCTTGCCATCATACACACGTAGGAGTGATAGAGAGAGGTTCATGTGGTTTTGATTAGCTCTCTAAAGACAATGCTGAATCATAGCTCAGACTTGCTGAGCTAGTAAAGCATTCGAGAGCAAAGTTTAACTTGCTCTTATGGCTTGTCATGCTGACTTTCAAAAGCATCTGATCCTGATAGGTTATCTATGCAATGTGAGAAGTGTTAAGCATTCTTTGATATTATACACAAACCACACTAACGTGCTTTTCATTAAGTGCAAGGCATCGTATTTGATAGCAGGTACTTTAGATTGGCATGATTAAGACCAAAAAGATAAAGAGGATATGGGGACCTTATCTTCAGCCCTTTAACATCCTAATGAACACAAACTGGAACACAGGTGAGTCTTGCTCAGTTCTATGAGACAGTGGAGAGTTTTTTCCCAATATTTAAATATATTCATATAACCAGTTTTTAAATCTAAATATAAAACTAGTCTCCTATAGTTTTGAGATGACATCTGCCATCTTTGTGAAAAGTTGAATTTTATCAATCAAGTCCAATCACATCTTAGAATGGGGAAACAGTGATAGCACTTGCTGAACCGGAATTACTATAGAAATTTTAAGGGCTGATCATATTAATTTAAGTACAGGCCAATCTTATCTAAATCAGGAATGACCAACAAAATTATTCTATCAGCCATTCATGATCTGAATGCTTGTGCGTGACATCAGTTTAAATGTTACACAGAAGAAGACATTTCCGTTTTGTAAGAAATAAGGGTGCCCAACTACTATTAATTAGTATTTTGAGATAAGCTATCAAGTCTGCCTTTCTGCCTTCTTCTTAATGCCAGTGAAGATCATTTTTTCCCAGGGATGTACTTCTAGGGATTCTCTAAATTCACTTCTCCTCAGGTGATGCTTTTGTTCTCATTGGCATCGGAGTTTGAGAATCCAGGGGACTGACCTATCTTCTGCCCAAAGAGACTGTGACTTTTTGTGTTTGTCTTCCTTTCTGTGGTGTGGCATTGGACACACTTCTGGACAAAAGTCTTGCCCTTTTTAATGTCACTCATTTTTATGTCGCTCTTTCGACATGTGTCCTGCTAAGTCCAAGGACATGCTGAGTCCAAGGCACATGTGTTCAGAGATGTAAACTTTAAATCACAAAATGTCACCTTTATATTCCCTGGCCTCACCGACAAGTGGCTGCAAGTATGACATGTTAATAGAAATCCCTCTTATCTCTGTCGCAGCCGGGCATTTCTCTGCTGGTCCTCGTGAACTCTTTTGCTCCTGATGTCGATGGTCGTTGCTCTGTCCCAGAGTTGCAGAACTGCCTTTGCAAATTTTCCTGCTATTTTTGGGCCACGGCTTTAGGGTCACCAACCTCCTGTGCCCAGCTGATGGATTATGCTCTAATCATTGCTCACCTGTGTCATTCCCACGCTCTTTCTCTTTTCTGGACAACTAGAAAGTTCTTTCCATCCCGGTTACCAGCAATTTCAGGGGAGTTTTTTCCATAGCAGAACTGCTAGGCACCTACTGAGAGCTCTCTCCTTTATTTCAGAACTGTGTTTTAATCATAATGCTTGGGAAAGTGGGTCTGGGATGAAAGATAGCCTAGGTCAGGAGAATAGCTCGACACAGCCTCTACTGTAGACTTTGCACAGTTCAGCCCTTTTTGAGATTTTTCTCTGCAGTACCTTTGCTTCTCCCTCCAGTTATGCCCCTTTCAGGAACCCTTGGGTCTACTTTTAACTTCATTTGTTTACCATACTCCAGGTACTATTAGCACTTAACAAATAATTGTCAGACAACCTTGGGGTAGGTCGCACTAGTAAGAAACGCCCTTTGACAACTGAGGAAACTGAGGCAAGTTAAGTAAGTTGCCCTAAGTCACACAACTAGTTTGTGGTGGAACCAGGCTTAAAACCAGGTATGGTGGCTCCAGAGCACAGATTCAACCTCCAGGCTATGCAGTCTCTCTGTCACAGATATGTCATATCACATCTCAGCCTCACGAATGAATTCGCAGTTCTCCTGCAGGACTTCGAAGCTCCCATTGCAAATCAAGGATGTGGCTGGGTATCTGTTTTAGCGTCTCCAAGTATTCCCTGACAGTGTAATTCCAGGCACTGCCTTCTCAGAGCACAGCGTACATTGCATGGGGGCAATTTCTCCTCTCTAAAATAATATAGTCTTTGAAAACAACAACTTGACACTAGATTTTAATAAAGGCAAGCAGTAGCAGGCATCGAAACGATAAGAAAAATTCAAAGCTTTTGGTTGAGAAATTCAGCCATTAACTTATTTTTTAAAAGTCAATTTGAAGAAAAGTATTTGTTCTTTATTATATATATTCATACTTTTCACCACCTGCACAGATAGCACCCTAGTCCAATCAACCATTATTGATTAGTAGCCTAAATTGCTTTCCTTCTTCCACTCTGGCCCTCTACAAGTGATTTATCCAAGAAAGCCACAGTGTCTCTTATCAACTTCGAGTCTTTGCTCAAAACTCATCCAAGACTTCCCATTTCACTTAGCATCTTAAAACTTGGGTGTGAATGCTCCTTGGGTACTCCAGTGGAGGAAAATTTTCCAAGAGGTATACAAGTATGTATATATGTATAGATTTTTTTTAATGCAGTGCTTATATCTATAAAAATGAAATCGACACAGGATCCTGTCTCTTCCTAGTAATGCTGTACACACCAATATCTACATAAACTAATTGAAAAAAATCCCAACTACTAGCCATCTCATTAAAACATAATCGATAATACTTTTCATGTTTAATATTTATTTAACAAAACATAACATTTAAAAATGGTGTACCTCAAAAACGGATGCTGGCGGAGCTTCTAGCCAAGATGGTGGAGTAGGTGGATGCTGTGCTCACCTACTCTCATGACTATATCAAAATTACAACTAAAGTACAACAAAATTACAACTATAGTTTTTCAAAGTTCTTTTCAAGGGCATAACAGTTAAAATTGAAGACTATTTCTGTGTATGACCTGGCCCCCTACATTTTCTTATGTCATGTTCTACTTTTTCACTTGTTCAAGCCACTCCAGCCACACTGACTCCTTGTGGTTCCTCTAACAAGCCATGAATCTCTGTCTGCCTCAGGACCTTTGTACTTACTGTTTATTCTGCTGCCTGGATCACTCTTCTCTGCAAGAGAGCCACCAGGCTTGTTCACAGAGACCTTCCACAATCATCTCTAATCTCTTTTACGGTACTCAGTTTTTCTTTTTTTTTTTTTAAATAGCATTTATCACTTCCTGGCATATATTTATTTTCAATGTTCCTTCATTACTGTTGAACAAACTCAAAAACAGTTTAGAGACTTTGGCTAGAAATGATTTATTCAAGGGTCTTAACGTTTGCAAACCAGAAACACAACTAGGCAAAAACTCAGAAGTGCTTTCTTAAGAGTTCTTATAGTAAAAAATGCACATTTGAGGAAAATCAGTCCTGCGTTCCTAGCCCTGGGAATGGTCTAGGATGGTTATCAGTCAGGTGTCCGGTGGTCGGAATTGGTGAGTCTAATCGAGACGGTTATGAGTTCCGATGTTAGGTCCGGGCTTTGTTGCAGAACTGGAAAGTTCAAAAGTTTAAGTTCCCAGGCTAGTTAAAACAAAATAGAATAGTTTCCTCATACCACAGCCTACTTGATTCCAGTCATTTAGAAGCTTGCCTCCGGTGATTCTGTTTTATTTCTTCACTCTGTTCATTAGATTGCAAACCCCTTGAAGGGAAGGATCGATCTCCTTTGTTCTCCGCTGCAATCCTAGAACTCTAAAACACCGCTGGCTCCCTGCTGAGAGGTCAACATTTTTGAACGAATAAATAAAACTCGTTTCCAGATGGCGGCTTGTTTTAAGGCCTTAGAGCAGCAGCTTAGAGAATACGTTTCCTGGGAACACTGTCAGAAGAAAGCACTTCATGACCCTGACTTTAAAGCAGTCCCAAGGCACTCCATCAAGTCCCCAGGGCACTTGTTCCTCCAATAAAGACCCCTCTCGGAAAGCTTCTGGAACCAACATCGTTAAGGCAGTTGTAGCCCGACTCGTGCTAAGGCACTAAGAGGGACCCTTGGGACCTCGACGCACATCAGACTCTAAAGAGCCTTTTCAACACCCACCGGCCCGCTCCCCCACTTCCGGATCCAGATTTGGGGGTGCGGTCCTGCTATCTCGGCTTTGAAACGTTCCCCGGTCGATCTGGTTTTCTGATAGGAACCCACAACTGCCACATCGATCGCTTTAAGCTCAAAACAGCGGTTTAAAAGGGTTTCTTCCTCGCCGGGTCTTTTCGGCCCATTAAAAAAAGTAATAATAAAATAAAATAAAATAATAAAATAAAATATAAAAGCTCCGCTTTACTGCGCCACTCAAGAACCACCTCCCAAAGGGACGCGGGCGCCTCGGGCCCGGGGGCGGGGGGCCCTGGCCATCCACGGGGCAGACGGGGCTCCTGCGGAGGCGCGCCCGCCCCTGGGGCCGCTGGGGGTGCAGGAGCCGGCGCGAGCCCCGCGACCGCTCTCCGCCGCCATCGCCGAGCTCCCCAGCACCCCTGGGCACGCGGCCGGCGGCTTCCAGGGGCGCCCAGGAGCGCGGAGGGGCGCCGCGCCCGCCCCGCGCCCAGGTTCCCGCCTCCCCGAGGAGGCCCGCGCGTGCGTGCTGCGTACGTGCGCGCGCACGCCCTGCCCCGCCCCTCCGCGGCCGCGCGGCGCGGGGCGGGGCCTCCGCCTTGGCGTGCGCGCGCGCGCTCGTGCGTGCGTGCGTCCGTGCGTGCGTGCGTCCGCCTGCTCGCTCTCGGCGGCCGCTCTCGCTGCGGCTGCGGCTGGGGCTGGGGGAGGCGGCGGCGGCGGCGCGAGCGGCGGGCGGCGGGCGGCGGGCGGCGCGGGGCGGTCCGGCGGGTTCAAAGAGGAAAACATGGCGGAAAACAAAGGCGGCGGCGAGGCCGAGGGCGGCGGCGGGGGCGGCGGCGGCGCGCCGGGGACTGCCGGGGCCGCGGGGCCCGCGGCGCAGGAGGCGGAGCCGCCCCTCGGCGCGGTGCTGCTGGAGGAGGAGGACGGCGGCGACGACGACGAGGGCGGCAGGGCCGGCGCGGACGGGCCCGGCGACGGCGCGGCGGGCTCGGCCCCGGCCGCCTCGGCCCCCGCGGCCTCGGCGGGCCCCGGCGTGCCGCCCGGGGGCGCGGCCGCGGCGCCGGCTCCCGCGCCGGCTCCCGCGCCGGGCGCCTCGGCCGGGCCGCCCCTCGGCCCGCCCGCCTCGCTGCTGGACACCTGCGCCGTGTGTCAGCAGAGCCTGCAGAGCCGGCGCGAGGCGGAGCCCAAGCTGCTGCCCTGCCTGCACTCCTTCTGCCTGCGCTGCCTGCCGGAGCCCGAGCGCCAGCTCAGCGTGCCCATCCCGGGGGGCAGCAACGGCGACATCCACCAAGGTGAGCGCGGGGACGCAGGTGTGCCCGGGGGTGGGGGGGGGCCCGGGCGCCTGGACCTGCGCGGGCCCCCGGGGCGGGCCGTGCTCCGGGGAGGGGGAGGGGTGCAGACGGCGCGGACGGGGGGAGGGGACGCCGCTGCCGGGGAGGTGTGCGAGGCGCGGATGCGGCCGGGAGGGCGTGGACGCCGGCGCCGCGCAGGTTCGGGCGCTGCCGGACTCACACTCGCCGAGAGGATGGGGCCTGGGGCACCGCCGGTGGGTGAGGAGCGTTTCGGGGAGGGAAGGCCCGGAGCCGGAAGGGGTGTTGAGGAGGGAAGGAGGGAGTGAGGTGAGGGGTGGGGGTGGGGGCTGTGAGGAGGAATTGCCGTGGTAGGAGAGGGTTTGATCTGTTCCAAGACCAGGGCGACAGAGGGCTAGGGAACAGAAGAGGGGATAGAGGGCCTGGGGGCGTTTGGGGTTGAGAGAAAGCGCCGGATAGAAAGTCGTTTTAAGACGACATTGGGACGGAGGAACTTGGCCACGACAATAACTGTGAAGGGGCCCTGCATGGCTAGGGAAAAATCCCAAGGTTTAGAGTTGAAGGAGACATGAACTTTGAAGGGAATTGGGAGTTAGAGCTGGGCATGGATTTCAGTTCATTGTACCTCAAGGAGCCCCTAGTGTTCCAAACACCGTGGGATTGAATAAAATACTCAGTGAGGAGCTCACACGCAGTCACAGCGGGAGAATAAATGGGAAATCTATAGCATCGGGCCTGGGTACTTGCTGCAGTGGTCGTGGCACCGTCAAGAGAAGGTCAGGGAAACTTCACTGAAAAGGAAACCCTTGAGCAGGTTTCTTGAAAGGTGAGTAGCTCACTGGGTTGCAGAGTATTCAGGGCACAGGGCACCGGAAACCTTAAACATCCCTGAAGCTGAAGGCTGTGTGCGGTGACTGGTAGAAATTAGGTTGGATTGATGGGCTGAATAGGTAAGGGGTCTGCAATCCCTTATCTGAAACCCTTGGGACCAGCTGTATTTTAGCCTTAAGAGTAGTTGGAAAATTTTCTTCTTCCTGGTAAGGTCAGTAATACTACAGTAGGGTCTCAGTTAACAACACAGCATCACTCTGATATTTCTGTAGTGAAACATAAATATCACGCTAATGGTATAGACAGTAGTCTTCTGCAATTCAGGGTAGCTTTTGTCACAAATTTGTTAGAAATTTTAATATTTCAAAGCTTCTGCGTTTCAGGAGTGTGAATAAGGGATTGTGGACTTGTACCAAAGGGTTTAGGATTCATCCTGTAAACTATCCTGTATACTGTAGACTTAAAGGAGTCTCTGGAAGACTTTTATGTCAAGAAGATGAAAGGATCACATTTGTGATCAGTTTAGGAACACGTTGAAGGGTAAAGGAAATCAAGACTGGAGGCAGGACCAGTTAGAATCCTGACAATAATCTAGGTAAGAAATTAGCATTTGGAATGAGTCGTAAAGAACTGATGTCAGGTATTAAAGAAGGAAGCGTTTTTTCTATTTGTGAGACATTTAAATTTGAATGTCTACTTTGTCACTTCCTGCTCATGGCTTGGAACAGATTTTTTCTTAGCCTCAGTTTCCTCATTTGTGAAACAAAGGCAAAATTACCTACCTCATAGGGTCTTTGAAAGAATGAAGTGTGTACACTGACTAGTACATGGTAGTTATTAATGAAATGGCAGCTAGTTTGTTAGCAGTAGTAACTAATTGTAAGAAGCCATGGGAGTGGGGGGCGGACCAGTAAGATTGGTGTGATGGTGTGAGGGAGAGGCAGGTGGCTAGGCTGAGTTCAGGGTTTCTTGTTTGATGGGTTTCAGTGCTATTAATGCAAGTAAAATAATTCAGGCACAGAGCAGGTGTGTGTGTGTATGTGTGTGTGTGTACACATGTGTGCATGTGTGCAGTAGAGGGGAAATACAATGATTTCAGTTTTGGTTGTTTTGGGTTTGAAGTATTATTGAGACATGCAAGTGAGAATGTTATGTTAAGAATATAAGGGTTGGATTGATGGAGAAGATACTAAATGGTAATGGGTGTACTGAAGAGGGATAATGGGTGTGTAACAGCTCGTGGCCTCATGAGTATAGTAAGATATGTGGGATGCAGTGTTCTTTTGGGAACCTGGATTAGGTGAGAGATTTAGAGAACACACGATGAAAATTGTGCTTGACTTATGTGGCTCAGGGACTGGGGTAATGAAATCGGCCCTCTGATATTTATGCAGGGGAGAGAATAATAGTCTGTAGATTGCGTGTTCATATCTCCATCCTTCTTTGTTTTTGAAATAGGAGATGTGAGTAGATGGGACTAAGTATTGTCAGTCTTAATGTTGCTTTCTACCCAGTATCTAAAAAGTCTGGAAGCCACATGTTTTTAGACAAGGAATCTAGAAAATAATTTGTTAGTATTAATTTCTGTACATATCATTTGCTTTGCTTTTTAAAAAAGTGAGCTTGCTCTTTTGGAAGGAACCCTGGATTTGGAGTCAGGGGACACAGTTCTGTCACTTTTTTTCTGGTTTCTTCAGTTTACACTTGTTTCTTTCCTTCAGTTTCTTTCTCTCTAAAATGTGGCTAATAGGCCTTCACTCATATCTCACTAAATCAAATTAAATAAGAGATGTGAAAATGCTTTTATAAACTGTGAATTGCTTTTCAAATGCAAGATATTATTGAACAACCTGTGATTCCATCTCTGGTCTGGGAGCCATAGATGGTAGTTTTATATACTCAAGTGGTTCTGAAACAATATGCGTGTTACTCTCCCTTTTAACTGGCCCATTTTCTGTCCCTCTAATGCACCAGGTTACTCACAGCTTTTAGGTGTTCCCTGTAGATCGATGGTTCTCCAGATGTGCCTCCTGGATCAGCAGCATCAGCATCATCTATGATCTTGTTAGGAATACAAAAATCTGTGCCCCACTCCAGACATTCTGACCAGCAGTCTGTTTTAACTAGTCTCCCAGGTGATTGTGATGCACACTAAGTTTGAGAACCACTGTTCTTGAGCAAAGGGTTCCTCACATCAAATGTCTCCTGAGAAGCAGTTTCACTGTTTTTTTTTTAAGTCTTTATTTTTTAGAGCACTTTTAGATTCATAGCAAAATAAGAGGCAGATGTGGAGATTTCTCATGTATCACCTGCCCTCAGTGCCTGCATAGCCTCCCCCTTTATCAATATCCCCCACCAGAGTGATACATTTGGGACCTACAAACACTGACACATCGTAATCACCCAAAGTCTTAAATGAGGGCTCAGTCTTAGTGTTGTACATTCTTTGGTTTTGGACAAATGTATAGTGACATGTATTCACCATTATATCATAGAGTATTTTCACTGCCTTAAAAATCCTCTGATTGCTCTTTTTAAAGTAATCCTCCAGGTCACTTTCTGACATCTTATGTTTTTTTTTCTTGACAGCACAGATAAAATCCAAAATGTTTACCTGTTTTTGTTCTCATTTGTCTTGTTTCTCACTAGAATATCATAGAGTGAATGTTCAAAATAGCTTTTAAATGAAGAAGAATCACCTGGAGAGCTTTTAAAAATGTTTTTGGGAGTTTAAGAGATAACTGTTTTAATTAATTTGGGATTAATTAATTTGAATTTTTACCAAGTACCTCATGTGATTCAGATTCTGGAACTCTGGACCTCACTTTGAGAAACATGGATTTCAATATTTTTGAAGAGAAAGGCTAATTTATTTACTGTTGGAGTATTTGGAAAATCAAAGTAGATATACACTGTTAGTATTTGTTGAATCTCAATAGTAAGTTTTTTAAAGTGCTTTTGTGATTTTTTTTTTAGTTCTGTTTCAGATTGAGTCAGAATAGCTATCAGTATTGATTATGTATACATCAATAATGTATTAATAGAAATACAGATTTGTATTGATGCATCTAATAAACTCTAAAATGAACTCTAGAAGGAGATGAGACTTTTGTAGTAGGGTGCTTCTGAGAGAGCTGGTGATGTGGATGAAGAAGTGGATTGGGAGTAACTTGCATTGGGTTCTGCTATTCACTGTGTAACCTTGAGTAGGGTATTTTGATAGCCTCTCCAGGCCTGCAGCATGAAGAGGTTGAGCTCCTATTCTATAAAATTTTATTATTTTATTGTCTTTTATGCTAACTTTTTATATCTACATAAGTAATATTCTTTTGTTTGTGGGGAATGATGGAAGAAACAAAATGGAAACATGATTCTGTTTCTGAATCCTAAACTTATTGTGAAAAATCTGAGATGGCAACAGTCATGCGGTGGGTGGGAGGGAATACCTCTGGGTGTAGTGTGAAGAGTGCAGTGGTTCTGTTTTCTTTCTTTTTTAAATCACTGAGCATGATGAACCACTTTGGGGAATCTTTCACTTGAGCCCTTTGAATTATTTTGCTCTAGTAGTACACATATCGCAGTCTGCTAGTTCTATGTGGGGTTTATCTGGGGACTTTTTCTCCCCACAAGTAGAATTTTTTGTTTGTCACCATTGAAAACCTGAATTTTAAACAGATTCTTGGACTGAGACTCAAGTCTGTCAACTCGTTCAGCTTTAGCACCTGTTTCATCCCACAGTAGCTTTCTAGAATTGCTACTTTCATCATGAAGCTCCATGAATTTTCTCAGTTCAAACTTGGGCTTCATTAACATTATGACTTTTCTAACAAAGACATCAATCCTGGAGCAGATAAATAGCTGGGCAAACTTTTTTTATGGTCCCCCCCAATGCTATCGGAATAAATTTACTGACTACTTCTTTCAAGTCATGTGTGTGCACCTCTCAGGTCATGATTTCCATCATCATCTTCCCATTTCCTAAATATGTATGATGGCAGGTTTTCTTTGTATTTTTCAAACAGAACAAATCATCACAATTCATTAATTGCAAAAGTATTCACTCATCTTCTCTTAAACCAGGCGTTGAAGAGATATAAAAAATGTAAAAACAGTGCCACTCTTTGCTAAAAATCTGTTTTGGAAAATGTAGTTATTTCTGATAAAAATGTTATTTAACCATGTAATGAGTTTCTTTTAAATGAATTAACAAAATACTTACTTTCAATAAAGTTATTAATTTGATTTCTTAAAATTATTACTACATTAACACAAACATTAAAATCTGTTTTTATTTCTAATATTGTATATATTGATGGATAAAAATTTATCTAAACAGAAGCTCTTTGAGATTCTCAGTAATTAAGAGTATATGAAGGCACCTGAGACTAAAAAGTTTAAGACTTGCTTCCTTAAAGGAATAATCAGAAAATGGCAATGTAGAGTCGTTGAGAATTTCAGACCATGGAATAGTAGAAGGTGACAGATTCATGCATTTGTAATACTTCATTTTGGGGTACGCAGCGCAATTCATAAAGCGTTTGCCCCCAATAGAAGGTAGAGATGAAAAAAGTGCTTAGTAACTGAAATTGACCTTTTTTAAGTACCTCATTTTAAATCTGATGTTTTTTCCTCCATATTTATGACCTGGTTGACTGAGTTCTACCACTTTACTTTCCTGAGGCCTGGTTTGGAGGTTCGGCACATTAACCTATTGTCTCTTCGGTGGCCATGAGCTTTTATCCCTAGCCAGCTTCTAGAATGACATTATTTCCAAGGGGAAGTGAGAAAAACACAAGGATGAACATAAGTTTATCATTTTTAGAATAATGAAGTCTGTGCCTTAATGATGAGTAAATACCATGAATTATGTAGTACTAATGACTAATATTTTTGGAATGTTGATTATATGCAATTTGCTGCTTCTGTGAATTGTCCATATGTCTTCTATTTTTCTTTAGCTTGCTTACATTTTTTGTTTTGATTTATAAGAATTCTTGATAAGTTCTGCATACTGAACCTTTATTGGTTAAGTTGAAGATTTATTCCAAGGCTGTTATGGCTTGCCGTGGTAGCTAGCCTTTTAGCCTTCCAGATGGCCCCCGTGTTCCTTTCCCCTGGCATTCATACCCTTCTTGGTCACTGCCACAGGGTTGGTCTGGGTGACCAAGAGAATACAGTAGAATTAACAGTGACTTCTGAGGGTAGGTCATTAAATGCATACAGCCTTGCTCTTTAGATCCCTTGTCGGAGGTGAAAATAACTGCCACCCTAGCAGTCCTCTAAAGAGGCCCATCTGGAGAACTGAGGCCTTCTACCAACATCCAGCACCAGCTTGTCACCCATTTGAGTGAGCTGTTTTGGAGGTAGTTCTTCTAGCTTGGTCAGGCTTTCAGATGACTGCAGTCCTGGGTGACATATGACTACAACCTCATTAGAGGCACAGAGCCAGAACCACTTGCCAAGACACCCCTAAATTCTTGACTCAAACTCAGAGAGAAATAATGAATTGTTATTTTAAGCTGCTAAGTTTTGGGGTAATTTGTTATACAACAATAGATAATACACTTGACTGTTTTTTTTTTCTCTCGAGAAAGCCATCTTTTGATTTTGATGTATGAGCGTTGTTTTTTACCCTTTGGTCACCCCCCCCCCCCGCCCATTTTCTTGTCTTTATTGCTTATTATATAGCTATAGTAAACTGTTAGATGCGTACTCAGAGAGATTTCGAGTTTGGTACCAGACCACTCTAATAGAGAGAATATTGCAATAAAGTGAGTCAACTCATTTTTTTGGTTTCCTAGTGCATTTAAAAGTTAAATTTACACTATACTGTAGTCTGTTAAGTGTGCAATAGTATTTTGTCTTTAAAAACCCAGTGTACGTTCATTAATTAAAAGATGCTATCAGTCATCTGAACCTTCAGTGACTGGTTAATCTTTTTGTTGGTGGAAGGCCTTAGCTTCAATTTGTAAGAAAGGCAAGATCTCTACTGCGCAATAAAGGAGGTCTGCTTATATTCATTATTAAGGTAATTTCATTCCCCTCCACATGCATCTTGTTCATCTTTAAGATTATCTTGACTGATCTTGACTCTGCTCTTACACACTTGAGAATCATTTTCTGAATGTGCATTTAAAAAACTCAGTATTTTTATTGGAATTGCTTTGACTAGATAAATTTGAGGAGAAATGCTATATTTATAATATGGTGTCTGCCTATTCATAAACATTGTTGGCCTTTCCATTAAATCTTCTGTTTTTGAATGTTATGCAGTTTCTTTTTTGAAAGGTCTTTCTCATCTATTATGAGTTATTCCTATATATACAGATGGTCCCAGACTTAACTATGGTTTGACTTAAACAATATTTCAATTTTACGATGGTGCAAAAGCAGTACCCATCCTATAGAAACTGGCTATGTTTTATGGTAGGTTGAATGCATTTTTGACTTAATATTTTAAACTTACAATGGTTTTATGGGGACATAACCCCATCGTAAGTTGAGCATCTATACTTTTTCTTTCACTGTACATGGTTTCCTTTAAAATACACTTAGCTATATTTGCTTTGTTGTTTTTCATTTTACTTTTTCTATTTTAATATCTAAAGTATACTGATTTCATAGTTATATATGACAATTCCATGATCTGATGTTCTTGAGGTCTTATTTACTACTTCCGCCCACTCTTGGGCGTAGTAAATGGTGATTCTCGTGCTTTCTAGTTTTGGATTGTGAGCTTGTTCACCACAGCTTTATGAATCCTGTTAGAGACGTTTGTGAGGACAAGCCTCCAAAGAGTTTTTTGCCTTTGCTTCTTTCAGTTGCCACCAACACAGAGTCACTGAAATAAAGTTTAGTGTGTTTTGGAACTGGCAGATGTTGATTTATGGTTTACTTTACCTTATAGGCTAACCTGTATTTGAAAATTCTCAGAAGAAAATTATTTTCCTTTTTCAGGACTCAGGCAGTGACAGACAATTCTCTTTTTATACTATGCTGTTGGTCAGATTAATTAAAAAAATTTTTTTACTGTCATTTTTATTTGCTATGGACCACCTTCTGAGAATGCAATCCTTCAAGCCTGCTCTATGAGGAGAGTCTTGTTTCTAGTTACTTTGCACAGGCCCTAGGCTCCCATGTCTTCTCCATTCTTTGCTCACGTCCTTGTTTGACTAAGAGTCAATGAGAGTAGAATTTCTGAGCCTTTGTGTTTTTTGTTTCTCTTTATTTTACTCTCCTACTTAAAGGGTAACTTGATACGAAATTCTAATTTAAAAGACTTTTTTCCTCAGCTGTTTGAAAATATGTCTTGAAGAAATCAATGTTGCTGATGTTAGTCTGATTTTGCTCCTTCATACAACCCCGGTTGAGTTTTGTTTGTTTGATTTACCTCTCCTGGGACCTTTAATATCTTTTCATCCTTGTTCTGAAATATAGTGATGTACCTCTGTTGATTTTTTTCCTTTTATTTTTAAAAGTTTAGGGTGCTTTTTCTTAGTCTTATGATCTTTATTTATAGTAACAAAACTTTAAACTAATTTTTTTTTTTTTTCAATTAGGATCCCCGCCCTTCTCCCTGCCATCTGCAAACACACCTTTTAGGACTGTTCTCTGTTTGGATGTTGACACACTTGTGTTCATGCTCTGGCCTACCTTTACTTTTATGTTCTCTTTGTCTTTGCTTTCTTATTCAGCTGACATATTATCTGTGACTGCTTTCATGCTACAGTGGCAAAATGAGTAATTATGACAAAGACTATATATGTGGTACTCATTGCTTTGCACTGCTTTTTGGTGCAATACAAATCGCAGTGATGCTTTAATAACTTAATGGGCGTGCATATGGCTGTAGCACGACAACTTACAAACATATTTTAATTACCAGTGCATACCTATCATTTCAAACAAGAAAAAAGTGGATTTCAGATGTCCTCCTTTTAAGGCACATTGGAGTGTGGATAATTTTGTTTTTGAATTAGATGGCATAGTGTTTATTACGTACTTTTACTATAGCTCTGCTAAAAGAGTATAGCATATGTGGACAGACTAAATTCTGGTCATGATACTCTCGACTCAGGGAAGCAGTGGACAGAGAAATTAGAAAACTTTAGATGGAATAGCTCATCACAGCAGAATTTCTTAAAATGAAATCAAAGGTAAGTTTCTGAGTGGCTTGTTAATCATGCAAGGAAAACTCTTAGGATAACAGGTTAGTTAAATCTTCCCTGTAAGAATTTCATAATTATTATAGTAGATTTAAATCACAGAAATCTGTTCTAGATTATTATATTTTGAATTTTGTGAATAAAAATTGGGAAAATTTTTCTTTTTTACATAAGTACCTACATGTGCTCAATATTGTATCTTTGCCTGCAAAGCTTACAATATTTACCGTGCTTTCTCATGCCCTGTCTCACATTTGGATTTGATGGGAAGTGTTAGGCATTGGTTATGAGCCAGGTTTCAAGGAATATGGTGTGTATAGCCTGACCTGTTGTTCACAGTGGATTTAGATGAGAATTTCCAGATTTCTTTTTCTAGCATCACAAGTGACTGCCAGAATAAGAATTTTAGACCACTCTGGCCTGTCATTCCATTTGTGGTTTATTAATAGATTGCTAACATTTAAATTAAACAGATTTCCTTTTCCATTACTAAGGAATGGCTTAAAAACTAATCATAATAAGTACTTATGAAAAAAATTAATGTCACTCAAAAGATTTCCTTTTTTCATTGGAAATAGAGCAGATATGAGGGTAAGATATTTAGAGTCATTTAGCCATACTGTTTCTGAGGCTGAAGAATTGAAATTAATTAAGAGAGAACATTGCATTTCAACTGTCCTCTTCAAATTTGAAATTGTTTTGTGTTGAGCGTCACCTTTATGTATTGTGAGATAAGTAAAATGAAGCTTGAAGTCATTAAATTTTACTGAAGAGATAAGATGTTATTAGAGAATAATATGAGTTTATAATATATGAATAATCAAATGTACATTGGAATATATCATTTAGAAGCAGGGATTGGTCATGGCTGAAATTGATTCCTTTTGCTCTTAATGTTGGTTTGGAGGTGATGCTCTCCTTATATGCATATTCTGTGATTGATTTTGGCTCTTATAAGCCTTTGGCTGTAATCCAAGCTGTTATAACATTAATCCAGTTTTCTCTTTCTATGGTTTCCATCCCCAGTTTATGTTGTATTGTTTCAAGGTAGGTAATTTGATTAGTAATGGCAAGAGAGAATTAGATGTGGACAAATTTTTTTGGATATGACTAGATTTTATGTTCTTTATCTGTAAAATAACATCAACTCCAAGTTAAAACTTTTTTATTTTATTTGCTTATTTTAAAAAAACTGTTAGATAATATTCTCTCTCTTTTTAAAAGCATACAAGGCTACTGAGGCAGGTAAAATTTTGTGTGAATATGGCTTTCCCATAGTAGCACAGCCTCAGATGGATGCTGTCAGTGGCCAGGCAGGTAACTATATTTGGAGTATAAAAGTTTGCCCAGCCTAAAAGCAGTAAAATTTTGAACTTAAAAATATCTTGTCCTGGTCAAATAGATAATACCAGTTTTCTGCATTTGTCCTAACTCAGAATATGATGTCACTTTTATTTGAGTTAGATATAATTAATTTATAATGAGTTTGATCTCATAATTTTAAAAGCTTAACTTTAAGCACTTGTGTAATCTTTTTCCTTTAGAGTGTTTCAGTAAGCTATATTGTAATATTTTAATGAGAATTACACATCATTAGAGTGATCATTATTATTTTTACTATGTAGGTAGATGGAAAAGAAACAAATGCAACAAATTTTCAGAGTACAAACTTTGTAGTCAAATTTGATAAATAAATTGAAATGCTGAATAAAATGGTGGTTAGCAAGTTCAGAAAAGCCTATTTAATCTATGACATATGTGCCTTCAGAATTTTACTAATTCTGTACCAAACCACATTATAATGTATTCTTGAAGTTTGCCTGTTTTTCCTACCTCTTGAAACACTCAGTGTTTTACATGTTTAAAATGGAGTTAGAGCATCTCAACTGATGTGTCATAGTAGCATGTTGCACTTGAGCTCTTTACAGGTTTACTGTCAAATTTTGAGCAATGTGTGAAATTTATTTTTGTTACAGTTGCTCATTTGATGCCTGTTAATTACTGTTGAGTCCAGTGGGTCATTTAATGTGGCATAAAACATGATGTAACTTGCTTATATTTCGTATCCTTGCAGAAGCATGGGATAAAGTTAACCTAATGCCAAATAAAGTTGTCTGAATACTGCCTTTTTAGTAGAGTACCTGCTCAAGGTAGTAAATGGATTTACTCATACAGAGTAATTTTGTGAGGGGAGACCAAAATGTTGGTGTATTTTAAGTGATATGTGTGATTTTTAAAGTAAATGTTCTTTTGAAACATGCATACACAAAGTGTAAAAATCGAAAGATGTAGTTTGGTGAATATGCATAAGCCACTTGTAAGTCTAGCAACCAGAATGAGAAATAGTACATTACTGGCACCCTATAAATTCTCTCTGTGTCCCTTTCGGTCACTACCTATGATCCAGACTTCTAACACCATAGGTTAATTTTGCCTTTGCTTTTAAACTTTATGTAAATGGAGCTAAACAGTGTGTACTAATTTGTGACTGATGGCTTTTGCTCAGTATTGTGAGATTATTCATGTTGCTTATGGTTGTAGTTTGTTCATTGCCTTTACAGGATTCATGGTATGAATATACTAAAATTTATGCATTCAAATGTTGATGGATATTTGTGGTTTTTTACTACTATGAATGTGTTCATGGAAGCTCTACTTTAACATGACTCATGGTATCTTAGAGTGGACCTCCCGAGTAATAGGTTGCATAAGTTCAGCGTAACTAGATGCTGCTACAGCTTTCTGAAGTGGTTTATTGATTTATGCTTCTACCAGTAGTGTTAGAGATTTTTAATTGCTTCATATCTTTACTAATACTTGATATGATATGCCTTTGACATTTTAGCCATTCTGTTGGGCGTTCAGTGGTCTATATAGCGTTGCAGTTTAATTGCGCTGATAACCTTTAAAATTGAACACCTTTTTCTATGTTTATTGGCCTTCAGATATCTTATTGTAATATGCCTGTTCAAGTTGTGCTCATATTCTTTTTTTTCTGTGCTCCGTCCACCTTATCTCCAGTATAGACTGCTTGATATGTTCCAAGGATGAGTCCTTTGTCAGATAGGCCTGCTTTGTGGCTTGCCTAGTAATTATATTTTACAAACTTGAATTTATTTTAACTTTAAGTGGTACCTTCACATTGCTCACAAGTTAAAAAAGTACACAAAGCTAAATAGTGAAGAGCCTCCTTCTCACTCCTTGCCTCTATCTAGTTTCTATCCTCCCCTTGACATATAACGTGCAGTAGCTTTATTTTTCCTCCTATTACATCCAAATGATTTTGGACATGGTTACCAAACCCATTCAGTGGGGGAAAGAATAGTTTCTTTGACACATGATGTTGGGGTGACTATATTTCCACATGGAAACGAATGGAGTTGGACCCCTACCTTACACAGTATACAAAATTAACTCTTCACCCCCAAAAGAATTCCCATACCCATTAGCAGGCACTCTCTATTTACCCACTGTGCCCTCTCCCAGATCTGGACAACCACTGATCTCGCTTTCTCTTTGTGGACATTTGATATACGTGAGATCATAGAATACGTGATCTTCGGTCACTGACTTCTTTGATTTAACAGAGTTTTCAAGGTTCATACATGCTGGAGCATGTATGTGTCAGTACATCATTCTTTTTGCCCTTGAATAATACTTTGTTGTATAGCTGTTTGGCACCTTTTATCCATTCTTCAGTTGATCGACATTTAATTTGTTTCCCCTTTTTGACTATTTTGAATAATACTGCTATGAACAGTTTTTACAAATTATTGCATCAACATATCTTTTCATTTGCATGTGTGTGCGTGTGTATGAATGGAATTTCTGGGTTGTATAGTAACTATATTGAATCTTTTGAGGAACTGCCAAGCTTTCCCAAAGTGGCTATGCCATTTTACATTTCTATCAGTGTATGTGTGAGGGTCCCAATTTTTCGATAATCTTACCTGGCAGTTGTTATAGTTTTTATTACAGCCATCCTTGTGGGTGTTAAGTAGTATCTCTTTGTGGTTTTGATTTGCATTTTCCTGACGGCCAGTGATGTTGAGCATCTTCTCATGTGCTTAGTATGTTTGTGTTCTTTGAAGCAATGAGACCCGACCCTGTGTAAGGCTTTTGCCCATTATTTAATTAGATTATTTGACATTATGAAGTTGTCATCTTTTTTTTGTATGTTCTAGATAATAGATCCTTATATTTAATTTGCATGTATCTTATATTTGTGGGTTGTCTTTCACTTTTTCTGTGGTATTTGTTGTACAAAAGTTTTTTTCACACCTTGCTGTTTTTCTAAAAACTTTTATTGTGTGAAAAATACAAAGAAAGGTTGACATTTTATCCATTTTTAAGTGTACAACTCTGGCATTAATTATATTCACAGAGTCGGCATCGCAAAAATTTTTGTGCTAAAGTCTTGATCTCAATGAAGTCCAGTTTATTTTTTCTTTTGTGCTCTTTTGTTTGTTGCTGTATCTAAAAAAAACATTTTCTAATCCAAGGCCATGAAGACGTACACGCATATGTTTGCTTTCTTAAGAGTGTTAACAGTTTTCGTTCTGAAGTTTGTTTCCATGATGCAGTATATGTAAAATTTGTGAGTGAGGTAAAGATCTAGCTTAATTTTTTTTTTTTTTAACATGTGGATATCCATTGACCCAGCACAATTTATTGAAAATACAGTTGACTCTTGAGCAATGTAGGGATTAGGGGCATCGACCTCTGTGTGTGTCTTTGGAGGGCCATTAGTCTGCCTCTTGTTTTGAGTACAGCCATTCTAGCTTTCTCCCCTGGTTGCTGTTTGCACAATATATCTTTTCCCACCCTTTGAGCCAATTTGTGTATTTGATTGTAAATAGTGTTTTGTAGACAGTGTGTAGTTGGGTCTTGTTTTTGTGTTTTTAAAATACAGCCTGACAATCTCTGTCTTTTGGTTGTATTATTTAATCTATTCACATTTAATGTTACTGTTCAGTTGGGTTTATGTTTGCCACTTAGCTTTTTTCCTTCTATATATGTCTCATATCCTTTGCTCTTTCATTTTTCCATTTCTGCTGTCTTTTGAGATAGTGCTTGATCTTTCCCACCCCCTGGGTTGCCATTTGTTTGATAATTTGTTTAGTGATTTGACTGGATCATTTTAGTGATGTCAAGTTTATTTTCCACTGCAGTGTGAAGCCTCTGATGTCTTGTCAGAGGGCATAATCTTGGGCTTGGGCATGTGTAATCTCCCTGATAGAACATGGTTTTAGGAGAGCTCTTTTGGACTATTTCCTTGGTGTCTGTTGAGCTCCCCCCCACCCACCCCGTGGGTATCACCCGAGCTTTTAGGTTTGCTAATTGTGGTCTGGTTACTCCATTGTTTTTGATAATTCCCTGGGATATAACTTTTCCCATAATCTGTTATAATTCAGTTCAGACCGTTTTCCAAAGTAGTTTTTGAAGTTAGTCTTTGAGGTTTGTTAGGACCACAGGAGACCTTCTTTTTAGGTTCTTTGTGTCTCTTGTAAATTAGCTGGTCTGTGGTTTAGCTTGTTTTCTGTTTTTAAGAGTTCATTTGCATATGCTGTTCTACATAAAGTCAGTTCTCTTGGGAAGAGCTTCAGAGCTCTCAGTTCTTATAAGCTTTCCTCTCCCCGGAGCAAATTCTGAGTCACTGCTGTGGAGCATAGGGCCAGTCGCTTGCTTCTTTGCTCCCTTCAGTGATACCTCAGCTGTATGAGTAGGGTGCTGGTGGGATAAGGAGCTGGTCTTACTGGCTTGCCTCTGCTTAGGCATGGGACCTCTGCCCTATGAACAGGTGAGCCATTTGCCCCAGTATTTTTGTTCTGTTGTGCCTGGGATAAAGCTGTGCCCTATGGGTTAGGGCTAAGTGTGAGAAGGAAGTTTCTGATTTCTTGGCCTCAGAGCCTTGACTTTGTTAGCATTTACAAAGCTGTGTGGGATGGGAAATGCTGGTGGCTTGCCTCTTTGGGGAAGGTATAGCCCTTGGATCTAGTAGGAGAGATCTTTTTTTGTTTGTTTTTGTTTTTGTTTTTTAACTATGCTTTTAGGATAATTTCAAGACTTTAAAATGTTGTTTTTTAAAAATAATTTTCACCATTTACCATTATTTCCTGGGGAAGGATCTATAGAACTACTATCTTTTCAAAAGTTATCTCTGTCCTGATGTAAAAAAAAATCAGTGTTTTTTTCATAGTATGTCTTCTTCCATTCTTTTGCTTTCAGTCTTTGTGTTTGAAGTGATTTTCTTTTAGACTTATTCTTAGATCATGTTTTATCCATTCAGCCATTCTTTGTCTTTTAATTTGTGTATTTATACTATTTACATTTAAGGAAATTCTTGACACGTTAGGGCTTAAACCTCTTTTTTTATTTCTGTTTGATTCCATTGTTTTTTTTCCTAGCCTTCATATGAGTTACCAATTCTGTGGATTTGGTCTAAAGTTTAGTGATTCTGTCCTGTCATTTTTACTTCACTATTGAGGCCATTTATCACTTATTGAATTTTGGTTATTGCGTTTTAGTTCTATGATGTCCATTTGGCTTTTTAAATAACTTCTGGATCTTTGATCTGTTTTTTGTTGTTTCTGGAGACTTGTAATTGCTTTTTGAAGCATGTTAAATTGATTCCTTTAATTTCTTTGTCAGATGGTTCTAATATTTGATTCTTCTTGATGTGAGCATGTATCAGTTGTCTCCTCAATCATTTTTCTGGTTTCAGTTTGACAGTGATTTTTGAGTATGTTGTGGATATTTGGGTATTATATTCTGATGATCAAGGTGCTGTTTAATCTTTTGCAGGCAGTCTTGTTGACATTTGGCCATGTAGGTTTATGTTCAGCTTCTCCTTGGGCCCAGTTGACACTATCCCAGCAAAAGTGGAGTGCTGACTCACTGCCTTGTTGTAAATGAATGAAATGGAATTTCAGTTCCCTCTGGGTTTTTCCCAGGAAAAATGTACCAACTCATACAACTTTGTTGCCATTTTAAATCAATTCCACTGAGTCTCACTGGTACCAGGGAAGGAGGAAGCATTGAGATGACTCATGCCACCTTTTTACTGTAGGGTAGAGGGTGGACCTTAGCCACCCTTTTCGCCAGGGACCTTAACGTACCAGAGAAGTGGACAGGTAGTGGAGTGATGACTTGCTCCAACTCCCACCACTGATTCCTTTTTGTTATTGCTGAGTAGGAGTAGAAGTTCAGCTCCCTGTTACTATCCCTGGTGCAGAGGGGTAGGAGTTTTTCAGTAGTTTAGGTAAGAAATAATGTTGGCCTAATTAAAGTTTCCTTTATTTAAGATCATGGCAGTGGAGATATTGAGGATTCCTCCCCCCAGGTTTATTGAGATATAATTGAAAAAATTAGAAGACATTAGAAGTTCAAATCACAGAGATTTGATATATATACAGGAGGATTTTGTCTGTCATGTCTTTGCTGTTTTATGTCTTTGGTAACGGGATAACATTGACCCCTTAACATGAGTTGTGAAGTGTTCCCACCCTAAAGAGTTCTAAAGAGTTCGTGTAAGATTTGTATTATTTTTTCCTTGAGAGAATTTATCATTGAAACCAGATGGGCCTGGATTTCGTTTTGTAGGTTTTTAATTACTAATCCAGTTTCTTTTCTTGAAATGAGTATATTATTCAGTTTCTCTTTCTTCTGTAGGCAATTTGGTAATTAATATTTGTCTAAGAATTTGACTTATTTCGGATGTCCGACTTGTTGACATAAGCACGTTTATAATATTCCTCTACAGCTTTTGATTTCTGTAGGGGCTGTTATGTTCTCTGTTTCAATCTTGTACTGTTGATTTTAGAAATATTTGTTCTCTTTTTCTCTCTAAATCAATCAATTTGATTGTCTCCCTATCTTCCTTGCCCACTGCACCTTCCCTTCCTAACATATATCTTCTCTTGCATCCAGTTAATTGTGTATGTTTTGTTGATCATTTCAAAGAACCATCTTTGGGTTTCATCCCCACTCCCTACATTCATATCTACTGTGATCTTTATTGCATTCTATTTAATATGGGCTCGATTTGCTCTTAATTTATTTTTAGGCACGGTAACCCTTCGTTGACCTCACAGATTGCAAGGACCTTGTCAGCTTACAATCCCTTATGTTTTTAATTTTTTAAGCCTACAGCACTTGATCTTCTTAGGTGGTCTACCATCCAGTTACTAACCAGGCCCAACCCTGGTTAACTTCCGAGATCAGATGGAGTTGGGCTTGTTCAGGGTAGCATGGCTGTAGACTTGATTTGCTCTTATTAAAGGGCATGTTCAGATTATTGGTTTCAGATTTTTTTCCTTTTTAGTTTAAGTCTTTAAAGCTATAAATTTTTCTGTGAGCCTGTATTGTCAAATGCGTTAGCTAATATCCTTATGTAGCTATTGATACAAAATTTAAAGTTAAATAAAATTGAAGACTGATTTCTCAGTCACTCTAGTCACATTTTAAGTGTTTGGTAATAGCGTGTATCTGCTGGCTTCCACACTGGACAGTGTAGATACAGAACATTTATCAATGGTAGAATGTTCTTTTGTACTCTAAGCACTGCTGTAGTTGCAGTTTATAGTTTATATATACACTAGTGTTAAATTTTATTCAGTTCAAGATATTTTGTAATTTCCTTGTGATTTCTCCTTTACCTGTTGGTTATTTAGAAGTTTGTTTTTTAAATTTCTTAAATATTTGGAGCTTTCCAAATTTCTTATGGCTGCTAACTTTATAATTAAATTCAGTTATGGTAGGAGAACATACTATGCATGATTTAATTATTGAGATTTGTATTATTAAATAGCTCAGGGCAACTATTACTGTAAAACAGTGGTCCCCAACCTTTTTGGCACCAGGGACCATTGCGCCTATGAGAATCTAATGCCTGATGATCTGTGGTGGAGCTGAGGTGGCGCTGGGGACTGGCTGCAAATGCAGATGAAGCTTAACTTGCCTCTTCTGTGCAGCTGGGTTACTAACAGGCCACTAACCCGTACTAGTCCAAGTCCCCGGGGTTTGGGGACCCCCGCTGTAAAGGACCAGGTAATCTATATTTTAGGCTTCATAAGACACATAAGGTCTGTGTTGTGGCGCACCCCCACCCCCCCAGTGTAATTTGAACTATGCATTTGGTCTTTGTCCCTGGTTCCTAGCAGACTCAGAGATTGTAAAATTCAGTGATGGGGTGATAGCATTTTTTGTCATTCATAACAAGCCCCTATCAGCTGTATCTGAGGTTATGCTAAGAACGTGACTCTACCCTCTAAGAACATGCCCCACCCTTCAGGATGGGCTCTCATAGGAAAAGCCAGCCACATGATTAGAGGGTGGGGCTGAAAGTTCCTTGACCTCTGGGGAGGAAAGAGGTCTGGTGATTCAGTTCAATCACCAGTGGCCAGTGATTTAGTCAGTTGTGCTTATATAATGGAACTTTCATAAAAACCCTTAAATGATGGGGTTTGGAGGGCTTTGGATTGGTGAAGATGTCCAGGTGTTGGAAAATATAGTATGCCTGAAGACGGCATGGGAGCTTCATGCTCTCCACTCCTCCCCATGCCTTGCCCTATGGATCGCTTTCATTTGTTCCTGAACTGTATACGTTATAATAAATCAGTAATAGTACAGTGCTTTTCTCAGTTCTGTGAGTCGTAGTTATAAATAAATGAACCTGAAGAGGGGGGTGTGGAACCCCCTGAATCTATCACTGGTCAGTCAGAAGTCCCTGTGACAACCTGGGACTTGTGACTGGCACTGTAAGTGAAGGCTGTCTTGTGAGACTGAGACCTTAACTTGTGGAGTCTGTCGTTAATGCCAGGTACTTAGGATCAGAATTGAACTGAGTTGTAGGACACCCAGTTGGTGTCAGTTGAAGTGGTATTGGAAAAGATGCTTGGTATTTGGTGTCAGGAGGAAAGAAGCCTCTCACAATTATTTAAAAATACAAACCTATTCTTAGCTTGTGGGTCATACAGGAACATATTGGGCCTGATTTGGCCTGTGGGCTTTAGTGTGCCCATTTCTGGACTAGTAAGTGGTCTGTCTTTGGGAATATTTTCTTTGTGCTTGAATAGCATGTGTAATGTACTGTCTTTGTATGGAGTGTTCTGTGTGTGTTACAGCAAGTTGGTTATGTTTAAAGTTTCTATATTCTTACTAATATAGTTTAAAAAAACTTTCTGAGAAATGACTTGCTGAAACTTTAATTTTCCATTTACCTTTATTAGTTTTGCTTTGTGTATTTGTTAGGTGCATAGACATTCATAATTGCTACATATTCTTGATTTATTAATTCTTTAGCATATAAAGTATTTATCTTGGCACCACTTACTACGTTAACTGTTTTCATGGTATGTTTTTGTCCCTCCTTTACCTTTAAGTTGTTGTGTGATTTAATCTAAAAATGTTTATTTTAGACAGCATGTAGTTGGATTTTGTAGTATATCCAGTCTGATTGTCTGCCTTTTTATTGGGGTGCTTGTCCATTCATACTGAATGTAAGTGATATGTTTAGATATAGGTTGGCCATTTTGCTGTTTTCTGTCTATGTCATGTTTTTTTGTTATTGTTGTTCATTCCTTCACTAAGCCTTGTGAATGTACTTATAATTTTTCTCTGATTTTGTTTTGCTTTGATTTTAGTTGCTCTAGGAATTATAATATATGCCTTTATCACAAGCCACTTCTGGGTAATACTGTGTTAATTTTCTTAAAATACAGTAACTTCATTTTAGTATAGATCAGTTCCCTACTTTGCACTGTTATTGTCATGTTATTCTATTCATATGTTTAAAAAGTTACCAGTACATAGTTAAGATTATTGTTTTAAGCAATATTATGTTTCTTTTAAAGAAATTAAGAGGAAAAATAGTCATCTTCACCCATGTTTATCATTTCTAGCACTTCTCATTTCCTTCCTGTGAATCTCAAGTTAAAGTCTGGTTTCACACAATGAGATACCATCTCACACCTGTTAGAATAGCTATAATCAACAGGACAAGTAATAACAAATGTTGGAGAGGATGTGGAGAAAAAAGAACCCTTATACACTGCTGGTAGGACTGCAAATTGGGTTGTGTGTATGTGACTTTTTAATTTATTTTTACTTTGTAAAATTTTTTATTGGATCATAATCAGGATATGGATTGTAAAAATCAGTACCTTCTGTGTTTTTTTAAAAAATATCTTTTTAATTTTAATTTTCAATCAGAATTGACATTCAGTATCTTATGCTAATTTCAGGTGTACAGTGTGGTTAGACGTTTATGTAATTTACAAAGCAATCCCCCTGATTAGTTTTGTACCCACCTGGCACTATACATAGTTATTGCAATGTTATTGACTATATTCCCTATGCAGTACTTCACATCCCCATGACTATTCCCTATGCTGCACTTCACATCCCTGTGACTATGTAGTAACTACCAATTTGTACTTCTTAATCCCTTCACCATTTTCACGCAGTCCTCCAACCCCCCCCCCCAATCTGGCAATTACCAGTTTGTATTCTGTATCAGTCTATTTTCATTTTGTTTGTTTGTAGATATTAGTATCTTTTAAATTGCAAGTTTTTTTTCTTGTTTGTTTTTGGTTACTAAATACAAGATTAGTTTTTCTCAGCATTCTACAAACATACAAAAAATGTATATTTTTTGATTTCAGGGACATATAAATAACTCTTAAGTTATATTATCCATTTCCTTTTTGTTTTTCCTTTTTATCCCATTTGAAAAGTGCTGAAAAGTTTCATTATACTTTTATTTTTGTCATGGTCTCATTTGAATACTTGAAAATTTTATTTAGCTGTTTTTGTTTCTGGATTTCTGTTCTTTTTGAAATCTATTTTTATGTTTTTCCCCTTGGTCATAATTATTGGTATTCCATTTTTGTTACAATAAATATTCATTTTATGTTTATTTACTAATATCTGCAATTTCTTCTGTTACTTTTTCCCCACCCTAAGTTTGTCATTTAGGTTGGTTTATGTGTTTGTTTTCTTTGCTTTCATTACTTTAAAGGTGTCGCTTCATTAACTTCTGGCTTTTATAGTCTGCTGTCATTGTTATCTTTGTTCCTTTGTACGGAATACCTTATTTTTCCTTTTCTACATTTAAGATTTACTATTTTATTACTGGTTTTCAGTAATTTGAAATTATGATGTGCTTTAACATGGTTTTATTTAGAGGTGTTATTCACAGGGGTTGTTGAGATTCTTACATCTCTGGATTGTCGTTTTGTTAAAGTTGGAAAAAATTTGGCCATTTGTTAAATTATTTTTCTGATCCTTTTTTGTCACCTCCACTCTGGGACTCCAATTATACATACAGTTGACCCTTGAACAACATGGTTTTGAACTGTGTGGGTCCACTTATATGTGTATATTTTCAATTTATACGGTTGCCCCTTTATCCCCTCCTATCTATAGATTTTATATCCACAGATTCAACCAGCCATAGATAGAAAATAGTATTTTTGCATTTCCAGCTGTGATTCCCAACTACAGATTGAAAATACTGTTTTGAATCTGTGGTTGGTTAAATCTGAGGATGCTAAGTAAGGGCCAAATGTAGAGTCAAAAGTTTATATGTGGATTTTCAACTGTGTAGAGGTTGGGGTCCCTGACCCTCATGTTGTTCAAGGGTCAGTTGTATTTTAAACTAATCACTTAATATAGTCTCACAGGTAGTGAGCCTCTGTGGTTTTCCCCCTTCACTCTTTTGTTCATGTTCATCCTTCGTTTTGCCCCCCCCCAAATTTTACCAGATTTTACTTCATGTACTTTGAAGCTGTCTTGTTAAGTGTACATATTTATTATATCTTAGAGTAGACATTTTTATCATTATAAAATGTTCAGTTTTGTCTCTAGTACCTTTTTTTGGTCTAAAACTCTCTTATCTGCTATTAGCATGGCTAGTCCAGCTCTTTTATAGTTTCTATGACATATTTTTTCCATCTTTTTTCTTTTATTCTATTTGTGTCTTTGATCTAAAGTGTCTTTCATACACAGCATTTAGTTAATATTTTTTTCATATCTAGCAAACTCTGCCTTTTGATTGGAGTGTTTAACTCATCTTAATTTACAATCATCGATATGATCAGATCTGTGTTGTTTTGCTATTTGTTTTCTGTGTAACTCCTGTACTTTTGTTGATCCTTGATTTTTCTTTATTTGCCACATTTTTATTTAAATTTTTTTTTTTTTTTACTTTGAGGTTTTAGTTAATTCCTTAGTGATTGCTCAAGGGTTTCGATATGTATCTTTATCACATTTATCACAGTTTATCCGTCTATTTCAGGTTACCACTAACTTGATTTCAGAAAAATGCAGAAATTTCAATATGGCTCCTTTCCTCCTCCCTCCTTTGTGCTGTTTTTTATATGTGTTAAATTTATATGTTATAAAACCAGCAGTGCTGTTATAGTTGTTGTTGATATACTTTATGGTTTGTAAGAAAGTTAAGAGAAGAAAGGAAAAAGTATGATCTTTTATATTAACCTGCATATATTGACTATTTCTGGTACTCTTTATTTTCTGTAGATTTTTGTTATGTTTGGTGTTGAGTCCTCACTCCAGTATAATTCCATTTCTTTTCTCTTCCTTTGTACTATCATTGTTTATGCAGTTTTATTTGGAAAAGTTATGGAAAGAAAAAATAGGTTTATACTGTGTTGTACATTTACTTACGTAATTACCCTTACTCATGTTCTTTATTCTTATCTCTCTCTCTTTCATTATTATTATTATTTTTTTATTATTCAAGTCAGATGTCTAGAACAATGTATGTCTGGCATCTACATACAGGGAAGGTGTTAAAGCATCAAATTTACTGAATCTAGAAATATAGTTAATACAGTTTTCATTGCTGCAAAAGTTCTCTCACAGCCGTTTGCAGAAAATCCCTCCCTAACTTTTGGTTTTGCCAAGTCTGTTATTCTTATTGTTTTTCCCTTGTACATCATGAGTCACTTTTTTTTAACTCCTTTCAAACATCATCTTGTTCTTAACTTTCAGTAATTTAACTGTGACTGTGTGTATCTTTAAAAGATATGTTAGTACATTAATTTTTATAAAAGCCATGAAGGCCAGATAGTTTCCTATTTGTATTTTGCCTTGTGATACTTTGTTATGAAATAAAATGTTAAGTTATAAAATGTTTTCTATTGTAATTTTTAAAATTTTCACTTAAAAATTTCCTGTTTGGATCAGAATATTGTTTCTTATTTAGCAATTATTTTAACTTTTTTGTAGGGTGGGGAAGTCATTTTTTATTTATTTTTTAGAGTTATTTGTTTATGTCCATATATAATGGTCAATAAAATCTTTTAATTTTTTTCTATCATGGTCAAACTACACAATAAAAGTTTTATGGAAAACTTTATATTGGAAAACAAAATATTTTATTTTTGAGTTTAAAATTTTCATTCATGGACTCGGTTAAAATCATTTTTGGAGGCATAGGTGTTCATGTTTTCGAAAAGGAAAATAGTATTCAACCTTTCATAAGTGTACATCGTAGTACCCTTGTAATCAAACATGTTAGTATTTCTGCAGCAGTGTTTACACTAAGTAAGGTAAATAAAGATAAATACAAATAGTTTCACACCAGTTCAAATCAGGTTTTTTTCACTAAATGTGTTTTGAAACTGAACTTTCATCAAAATTTTCTGGAATTCAGAAATAGAGAAGAAAATGTGTGTTTGAGAGCCATTAAATTTTTTTGTTTTGGCATCATGTTTGCTTTTTGTTTGTGGCTGCCATCCTGTTTCTTGCACAAAAGTTGATGACAGTTTGTGAATTGTACCCTTCATTGTTAAATGAAATTCCTCCTTGTCCTTTTTAATGCTTTTTGAATAGAATTTAAATTTAATGCTAATATCATTCTTCCTGTTTTTGTTTTGCCTCCTGCTTCATTTGCTGGTATGTATTTATCTTTTTCAGTTTTTTTTTTGTTTTATTTTAGTGATGTTTCTTAATTTGATCTTCCAAACTATAATTTGTTTCTCAGGTATTGCTGTTTCTTTTTTTCAGGTCTTCTGTTGTTTTAAATGTGGAAATCATATTTATTCTAAGAGAGCCTTTTTCCTTATATTTGTGATGTGTATTCGAATTGCATTTTTCTGAGCATTTTTGGTCTTTTTATTATTCAGGTTCTCTTTTGTTTCTTCTGTTCTGCCTCAGTAGGAGCCAGCCAGCTCGTTCTGATTATTCACCTCAAGTTACTCAACCTCCTCAAATGGGATATATTTGTTCTTTATTCATGAGTGTAGTTCCCTTTACAGGGTCAAGTTTGGGGATGGTTGTGTGGTTATTAGTCAATGTTGAATGAATAGACCATGATAAACTTTGTTTCAGCTGCCCTGTACTGAATGCATTTTCAAATTAAATGCCTATCCCAAGACTAGCAGCGAAGTCTCACTGTTTCCCTGCTTAGCTAGTACAGTGGGGTTGGAGCTTTCCTCTCATAATCCAAAGACTTACTGGTTGAGATTCTCAGTGCCAAATCTGGATGGCCTCTTAAAAGAGGAATGAATAAGCAAATGCAGTGGATGCAGGCAGCCTTGGAATCCTGGGTTTTCATGGCTCCAGGTTCCACTGAGTCTTTTCAGTTCCATGCTTTCTTCCTCCATAAAGAGAAAAGAAAACCTAGTTGCCTACAGGTTTTGTTATAAGCACACATGTGCGTACACAGACTGAAGCCCTTTTTCTGTGAACTGTACCCACCAAGATACTTGGACTTCCTGTAGTTTTGGATTTGAGTACTTGAATTCTTGAAGTTTCTGGTTACATGGCATTGTTTCTACCTGGGTAATTGAAAAATTACTTATTTAAACTAGATTTTCAGTCCTGCAGGGTAAAGGACCAGTTAGTAAATACTTTAGGCCTTTTTGGCCCAAATACTATCTCCATAGCTTTTTTCTTTCTTCCTTTTCTTTAAAAGTATAAAAGTCATTCTTAGTAAGTTACTAGCTAAAATGTTTATTGTTTAAAATTTCAGGGTTTTTTATTTTATAGCTAGCAGGCTATAACTTGCCTATATCACCAATGAAAAAGGATGTATTTACATAAGTTTCTGTTAATGAAAAAATTTGGGTACTTTAGATAATGTACATGTTGGAATTAGATTGATGTATTTGGTAATGAACTCCTAGTTTTCTGATTATGCAAGGTTTTTGAATTTTAATGTAAAAACTGATATATCTTTAAGAATTAAAAAGCTTAAAGAATACCAAAAAGCATTATAATATCCATGCTTAGTGCATTTCCTAAATATATTTTGTTTGTTATATTTGATAATCAATGTCAGGTCTTACATGTTCATATTTACACATAAGTGGCCATATGTAACTTCAACTTAAGCCAGTTTTATATTTAGTGATAAAAACTTACTTTTGGAAATTTGCTGGATACTTACCAGCATAATTTAAATACATGTCACTGTACACTATTTTATAGGCGGTAAGCTCGTTTGATTATAAATTATTTCAGTTATTTTCTTTATTATATCTTCAATTTTTCCCTGGATAAAGCAGTATTCTTTTTTATTGTGCCTCTCAGCAAATCATTGTCTCTTTCCTTCTCTTCATTGCCAACTTTTTTTTTAAAGAAGGGGCAATATATTTAACATTCTGTATCTTTCACTCCTCATACTAAAATCTTTCTGTTGCTACCTCTATTGTTATAAAATTTCTTTAGAAAAGATCAGTGCCCTGTTGCTTCAGAATCAGTTGTTTTTTGCCTTCTTCCCTCTTATTAAATGTTTACTGCTTCCTAGATGCCTGTCACTATGTGTACAGGGAAGGCATAGTGACCAACAGAAGATAGATGCAAGGTGGAGCGGGGAATTTGCCTTAGGAATGGTAGTACCTGTCAGACTGGGGGCTCTTAGTACTTACTACCTGACAATCTTATTTATTTATTCTCTTCAGCCTATTTTTCCCATTCCCTGGATTAGTCAGTTCAAACTTTCAGCACTCAGTTCATAAGACACTCTCTCATTACTTGATGTGGCCTCCTTCTTAAGTCATCAGAGCCATAAGTATAAATTCCCTCCACTCCCTTCTCCACTTGAAAACATATCTGTATTTTTTCATTCATAATTATTTTCTAAGTGTAAGGAGATAGGAGTTGGTGACTGGAAGTTTGGACTAACTGCTCTAGGGTATGTGAAAGAGGATGTAGAGCTGAATGAAAAGATTAGGTCATGCCAAGTATGTTCTTCTAAAAGTAAATTGTCATCACTTCTAAAAGTGATGACAAGTCAGTCATAAGTGGTCAATGGAAAATGATTGATCTCTGTTTGATTCTCATTTTGGTTTTACATATGTGTCGTGTACCGGCTTTTGAAGTAAAGTGTACTTCTTGAGATTTGCTGTTGAAAATGTTCGAAATCTATCTCTTGAATCTTAGAACTCTTCCTGTTTGACCCATAAATATTGGTGTACTGAGGGTTCTTGATCCTCTTTTCCCTCACTAACTATAACTGTACTTTGTATTTGAACTATGTATAAACTGGTGGTTTTTACACTGTTCAGCTTCACAGCTAAGCTAGTTAAACACAATCTATCCAAAATGTACAACATTCTGGCTGAAATTACTTTGACCTCATTTCAAATAATTGTGTAATTTTCCATGAATCATCTGGTTTATTTTCTGTAGTTTTAGGTGGTTATATCTTGGTTGTGTTTGTTGACTTTTAATAGTATTGAGTTTCCTCATGCACATTGTAGTTTTATTTATGAGCTTAACTTCCATGGGAGTCCCACTTATGCTCTTGGTTGAGAGTTTTCGATTGATATGATTCTGTGTATGTAAGTTTCTAGGCAAGCTTCTTTTTTTTTGGAGGGGGGAGTGGTTGTTGAATGAATATGTGAATTCACTTAAATAGGAATCCCAGAAAGAGAAGTAGATAGGAAGCAAAGCTAATGACTTCTGTTTTGTGGACATTTTGTTTGGAGTTCTGAGTTGATTAAAGATGAGATTTTAAATAAGCTTGAACTTAGTATATAAAACATAAAAGAAACGTTGACTTCAGCCTTAGGGAGGATGACCAGTATGATGGACTGGACTCCTTGTAATAGATTTACCCCCAGTTTTCTTTTCATTGTTTCTAAAGTATCAGGAAAACTGGTGCCCAGGACAAGGTTTAGGGGTGGTGGTTGCATCACTACATGAACTTCCCCTGAGTCATCAAGTACTGGATAGATTACCTGTTTATTTTAAAGGGTATAACTCAGGAACAGCCAATGGAAGAGATGCATTGGCCAGGATATGTGGGAAGGGGTGTGGAGCTTCCATGCTCTCTGAGCCTGCTGTTCCACCCTGTGTGGCTCTCTGCTTCACCTGCCTGGAGGCAAGCTGCTTCTTAGTTTCTTGGCTTGGCCTTTCTGTGCAGATACGTATGAACTTTGACCACGCATCTGTGCATGAAGTTGGTGTGCTGACTTCTTGTGGAGGACTCCAAGGAGGGCAAGAATTTTAGGTTGTAGGGCACCTAAAGCCTCTCCCATGGCTTTGTCTTACTTCCTGTTCCCAACAGTGGGCCCGAACCTCACCCACTATGTCAATGCCTCACCACTTGGCTTTGAGTTCTGTTTTTGTTTCTGGTACTTCAAAATTTTGCCTTCTTGGATACAAACTCAGTTATATATTTTTCAAACTGCACTTTAATTTGTTATATTTTAGCCACTTATGTGTTGGAATTGGGGGTTAGGTAGTCTTTCCATACCTGCTTAGTTGCCTATCTTGATTAGAAGTCCACCAGTCATTTTACTGAAACTAAGTTCTTAACGCTGCGGTCTTAAACTAGTTTGTAGACTTGTGTATTTTGGCCTTTTTAAGAGTCCCCCTGAATCCCCACCCTTCCTCATAATTATACATTTTAGTAAATTGGCATTTAAAAGAAATTAATAGGCATGAATGGGTCTCTCAGAACTTGAGCTTTGAAGTAATGAAATCAGTTCTAGGGACATTATGCATAAAACCCGTCAGTAGCTTTGGCTTTGGAGTTTGGGTTTCAGTTTTGAATAATGATTAAAACTCACCATGACAACTAGGTCTGAGAGATTGAATTGGGAGCACACTTATCTACACTAATTATAAGGGCATACTTTAATGCAAATGGAAAATAGCTCTCCCTTTTCAGAGCCAGCATTTGTATAATTTTAAATTTGTTTGATAAATATAGAAACAAGTAGCAAAAAGATCCCTAAAGAAGATTCAACTCTTTTGGCTTTGGCGATAAGACACCTTGGCTGCTGGGTAACCTGTCTAATGCAGGTAGTCAGCATAGGAGTAGAGTTTGCCGATGTCTACAGACTTGACTTTATTCCCTTGTGTCTCATCAGGACTTCTTTCTTGCATCAAATTTCTGAATTCCAAGCTTCTATGAAAGCTTTTATGGCAAGTAAGAGTCTCCACTTCATTTGTAATCTGGGTTGGGTTTCCTTTGCAGTGTTCAGACATGCTTTTGCATCTACATTTCTTAAAATTGTTTGAATATTGATGTGTGTGCCTTGCCCCTTCCTCCACCTTAATTTTTCTGGATATTGTATTTAAATAACTTAATGTTATTTTAATAGGGGTTTGGAATGAGAAAAAAGATAAATTTGTGTTGTCATAAACTTTGATGTCAGCTTGCTATATTGAAGTAGAAATTTTGAGAATCTGAGAATCAGCTTATTGAGTTCCCAAAAGAACCAAAACACCTGGTATGACTTGCATCAGATCACTCATTTATATAGGTATAACGGATACTTTTATAATATTGAGTGTTTTCTTGCTTAGAACACAGTGTCTCTCCATGTTCTATATCCTTCAAGACAAATATTCTTTAGTTTAGATGTTGCATTTTTCATATATATATATATATATATATATATGATTATATTTTTATCTTTTATAGCTTTCTCTTCTTTTTTCTTTCCATTTGTGAACTTTGCACCTACCGTTCTTGGTTTGTATGCTTTGTTTTCTTTTCCTAGTTGAGTTGGGCATCCCCAAGACCACCTTCAGGCTTAATGATTGGCTGGAAGGATTCATAGGATTTGGAAAAAAAGGATACAGATTAAAATAAGTAAAGAGAAAAGGTACATGGTATGAAACCCAAGAGGAAACAGGTGCAAGCTCCAGGCATCTCTTTTCAGTGGAGTTGTACAGGGAGATGCTTAATTTTCCCAGTAACAATGTGTGGCAGTACAGGGGAGCATTGCCAACCAGGGCTGCTCACCTGAGCCTCTGTGTCTAGGGTTTTTATTGAGGGGGATCAGTCATGGAGGGGTGCAGCCTCCATAGAACTGACACCGCCTTTTTGGACTCTGGCCACCCCCAAAGGTCAAACTGAATACAGGGAGGTCTAGTGCCTCAGGCATACAAAAATACTTTTATCAGGTATAATATTTCTAGATTCAGAGGTCATCTTCCAGGAGCCAGTCAGGGGCCAGTATTGAAGACAGCCTTTCTTAGGAATGTGCAGGGTTTGAGGGGCTTAGGCCAGCCAAGTAAATTTTTTCTTACATACGAGTAAACGCATGTTAATTCTTCAAAACCATCAAGTGTCGCCTCTTAAGTGAAAACTTAACTGATTCACTGTAAGAAGCTAGTTGCTCATGGTTTTGCTTCTACAATTACTTACATTTATCTCCTTTGTAGTTATACTCTGTGTTTCTTGGAAGGTTTTTAACTCATGCATCACAAATGTAAAACTATATTCTTTTTCACCTCTCTCTTCACTATACTGTTTCTTCTTTCAGTTTGAAACCTTGATTTTATACATTTCCTTTGAGCAAGATCTTTGTGTGCATTTTGTTATTATAAAAACAGTGTTTTGATTTCAAATGTATAATTATTAATTTGAATTTGTTTTAACAATATATTATGTCTCCTAGGCGACTGATATTCCTACTTTTAGAATGACATTTAAGTTTTCATTTTCCATTAGAATTTCTTTATAAGGTCCTGTAGTTTGTGCCCTCACAGCTGTTGAGGATTAACATCCTTGTCTATGTGTGGTGCTTCCTACGGTTGTACATGGTATAAAAGACAAAAATTACAATCTAGTCTTGAACCCTTTCTTGAAAGCAAGGATTGTGTCATTTATCTTCAGTTTTATAACTGACACATAGTAATCAGTTTGTTGTGTTGACTGTGGTGCTATTTTTTAGTTCCATATGTTACTTGAGCAGGTTTATCTGTTTTTATAGATGCTAGAACACTAGCAGGTTAAAGTACAGATGATCTTTCTTCCCACACTAGCATGAAGTAGGGTAATTGCGAACCAAGTCAAAATTACAAGACAATAGAGTGCGTATTTCTATTGCTGCTATAATAAAATTGCCATGAATTTGGTCCCTTAATACAATACATTTTATACTCTTACTGTTCTGGAAGCTAAAATTTTGAATTCAGTTTTACTGAGATTGAGTCAGTGTTCGCAGTCTGTCAGCAAGTCTGGCTCTTTCTGGCGGCTCTGAGGAGAGAATCTTCTTCCTTGTTTTACAGTGCATAGTGGCCACCTGTATTTCTTGGCCTGTGGCTCTATCTCCAAAGGTTTCATTATCAGTTGCTTTTTCCTGTTTTGAAATCTAATCTTCTCTGTGCCTCCCTCTTACAAGATCACTTGTGATGACAGGGCCCATCAAATAATATAGGGCAGCATTCCCATCTGAGGTGCCTCAACTTAATCACATCTGCAAAGTTCCCTTTGCTGTGTAAAGTAACACTGACAGGTTTTCCAGGGAGTAGAACCTGAATATCTTTTGGGACCATCATTCAGCCAACTACATACTGTAATAAAGAAGCACCTTAAATTTTTTTTTTTTTGCATGTTTATTTATGCTTGTTTTTTTCTTCCTAAATAGGTTATCCTTTTCTCCCAATGGAATAAATAACCCAACCCAGTGGATTATTTTACTCAGCTCTTAATACTCATTTCTTTGGTCTTATCTGTGGCATATTGAATGAATAATTTCTATATGGACATCATGCACAATTTTCTTATTTTTTCCTGAATACTTCTTAATGTTGTCTTTTGTGTTGTAGTTGGTGTAATACGATGTCCAGTATGCCGCCAAGAATGCAGACAGATAGACCTTGTGGATAATTATTTTGTGAAAGATACATCTGAAGCTCCTAGCAGTTCTGATGAGAAATCAGAACAGGTATGCTTCTCAATTTTTCTTTATATTCCTATCTTGATATCGAAATGTAAATTATAAGAAAAACATGTTTAGATTGTTACTTAAATTAGGGTAGTTCTGCTATAACGCCATCTTTCAAATTGAGAATAAAGGATCTCTTTATTCTACACACTCAGACCTAACAGAAATAAAAAAAAATCATTACTTAAAAATTCAAATTTTGTGTAGATTTTGTATTCTGAGACTTATATTTTGACCCACCTGCATGTTTGATGTGGAAGGAAAAGGATTTCGTTGGAAGACATGGATAACAAAATAATTTTATTCTCACTATAATGAATTAGTATATTTGAGAGCAAATTAGAAAGTTTTTCATCTATAATTTGTAAATCTAATGTAGATTAGTATTTATTTCCTCTTTTAGGTATGTACTAGTTGTGAAGACAATGCAAGTGCAGTTGGCTTTTGTGTAGAATGTGGAGAGTGGCTATGTAAGACATGTATTGAAGCACATCAAAGAGTAAAATTCACTAAAGATCACTTGATCAGGAAGAAAGAAGATGTCTCAGGTAAGATAGAAGCAGTTTTAATGATTACTATTAATCTCCCTCTTTTGCCCCTGTAGCATTTTTACGTATTCTTTATAAGCTTTGGATACCAATATCGATAAGAGCATTAGACATATTTTTTGCTTAGTTTAAAAATATATGTTTTATTTTTACTACAGAGTCTGTTGGAGCATCTGGTCAGCGCCCTGTTTTCTGCCCTGTACACAAACAAGAACAGTTGAAACTTTTCTGTGAAACATGTGATAGACTGACATGTAGAGACTGTCAGCTATTGGAACACAAAGAACATAGGTACAGAAGTCATAATTGCTTATCAAGAAATATTATAAAAAGTTCTTATAAAATTATTCTTCCTAAAGCAGATATTTTTTCCATAATTTTGTTAGCATCTTAATCCTCAGTTTTGTATGTTATTTTTCTTAAAGCAAGATGTTTTTGGTAAATTATTTAATAGCTTCCACATTCATATTTAATAGTCTTATGAATCTTGGTTAAAAATGTATCATGACATGAGTTTGGGTTTGCAATAACGGAGATGTATTTCTTTGCTGTGCTTCTGGTTCAAATACACTTTTTCTCAAGTGTACTGTGGTGTTTAGGCTGTAGGCTGTCTAAAAAGGTAGTATTCACACACATATGGCCGTTACCATTTTAACATTAAAGCATAAATATGCTGATTTCATTAGATAAATAATTTGCAGAAAAACTAGTGCTTTATAAACATCTAAGTAAGTTATTAATTATTTAATACATAGTTTAGTATTTCAACCCTGTTTTACCCTCAGAATTCAATAGTATTCACTATTAGTATTCACCAGTCTGTTACATCTAAAATTGTTCTGAAAATGTACTATGATTTCTAGTCAGTTATATAACAAAATCCTTTAGTAAATTTCCCAGTTTCTTTGATATCTATTTATTACAATTAAAAAGATAATTTTGCCTACACGTACACCATTTTCTGAAGTGTTTTTCTTAAAACAGTTCTGCCGAATTGATGGAAATAAGTTTTATGAATCTCCTGCCAGAAAAGAGTAGATTAAGTTGAATTAACCACACTTAAATGTATTTCTTAACTGTCAGATGTCTAAGAGCTTTTAAGTGTTAGATTTCATTAGAATTCATTTAGGATTCTCTAAAAGAAGGGGATACATTAATTCTAATTTTAACAATTATTGCATCCACAGTTTATGCCGGGCACTTTTCTGAATGTTGTCATGTTTGTTTAATTCACATTAACTATCCATGCAATGCTGGTACTGGTATTGTGACTTTTATAGGAGAGAGAGTCTACTCACAGAAAGCATTAGTAATTTGTACAAGGTCTCACGGTAAGTGGTAGAGCCAGGATTTGAACACAGGCAGTCAGATTCCAGATTCCAGCTCATATTCATTTTCTCCCAGTATGGTATATCAAATACAGAATACAGTATATGGAATCTCTCAGACTTGACTACATAAAGGTAGTGCTCTTCATTCTTTTTCACAGCAGTTCTCACTGTTCTACAGAATGTTTGTTTGGAAATGCTACTTAAAAATTTTTGTGTTTTTAAAATTTGTTCCAGATTGTTTTATCTTAACTGCAAGTTGGCTAGTGTTTTGAGTTACTAATCTTGTGGATGCCTTCACCTTGAGGTCAGATCTTAACATTGATTGTCTTTTAATAATCTCAGCAAGACATTACATTACTAATCTCTCTCAAAGCTGCAGTCAGATCGTTGAGACATCTTAGATTTCTTACGGCTTTTTAAATTTATGTGAGAAGCAAAAATAATAGGAAGATGGCATCCTTTTTCTCTTAAAAGAATAGCTTCAACGACCCCCCCCTTAAACATTAACTTTGATTCTTCTCTTTCCTTTACCGTTTTCCTTTATCACTTACATCCAAGTCCTAATTATTTCTTGAGTCTTTTCTCCCTTTTCTTTAGTTTGCACTTTGTTTTTCCTGGATATAGACTACTGCAGAACCCATTACATTAGACCTAAAAGCGTAGGTACCTGTTACTACATCACGTTTGTAACTGGTCTGCTTGCTTTGAGGTTTTCCTTGTTAAATTCATTCTGTTCCCATTATTCTGTCAAAGTGTTGTCCCCCAACTCCATTTAAACATCCTACAGTGGTCTCCCATAATCACAGTATAAAGTGTTCAATATAGCATACATTTTCGAGTCTTGCCAGAACCTTTCTCATCATCATCTGAAGTTAGGAAACAGTCTGCAAGACCACTCTCATTTTTGAAACCAACTACAGAATTCAATAAAAACCCAAACAAGAGAACAGCAGCATGCAGTTCAGCTCATTGATATGATTCACTGTTACCTTCTTGAGTCAGAGTGCTAGCCTTCCAAACAGAGTGCTGTTCCTTCTCGGAACCACCATCCATAAACCAAGCAACTCTTCGTTGGTTAATACAGAGTTGTTCATTGGGCACCATTGGCATCATCACAGGACTCAGCAGCCCCTCAGGTGGTTCCACAGTCATTCTTCAGGGAAAAGAGGCTAGCCACCTGCACATAAATACCATAAATACCTCTTTGCATCCTCCTGGTTGCATGTTCTCACACAAACCACTTCTATTTATGTGGAGCTCTTCTTGGCACTGCCATATTAGACTGTTCTTTCATCACCTAAGACATTATGAGTAGTTCAGGTTTTGGGGTTATTTTATGTTCTTCAGTCAGAGAGTTGATGTCAATGTTATGCCTGATGGCAAGCCAGTAACTTTCTTTTTAAATGGCATGTATGTTACCGTTGCATCCAGAAATGTTTTGGTCATTTCTGAGTGGCACTTACAGGCTTTTGCCAAAAACTTCAGCCTGCATAATTTATATTGCTGACACTTCCAAAGTCATGTCTTAGTATGGATCATTGGGGCCCAGAAAGCATCGAGAGAGACTACTTTTTGCACTTCATACATAGTCTGCCTTTCCTCAGGCCCCCAACAAACATGGCCTTTGTTTGGGTAGTTGTATTGAGTTAGGTACTAATAATGTTACCAGACGAGGAATATGTGTCCTTCAGAATTCAAATATACTAACCAAATGTTAGGCTTCTTATTTTGTTCAAGAGGTAGGTGGAAAAGGCAGTTTATTTTTTGTCACCTATGGAATATCAAGGATGGTTACTGGCTCAGTTATTCCTAAAAATTTCATCAATTTGGGCAGGTTCTTGGACCTTTGCTGGATTTATCAGCAGCCTCTGTTGGTCACACGATCACTTTCCTTCGTCCCTAGTTTTTGATAATTATCGTCAGTATAGTGTATTCTTATACTCAGGATCTGCATCAAGTCTAAATCCCTTCTGATCAAATTATACCAATAAGCTGGTGAATCGAAATACCCCTATGGCAATATAGTAAATGTAAGTTGGGATCCTTCCCTGTGAAGGAAATTGCTCTTGCATTTTTCTGAGATTAAGGCAGAGGAAAAAAACTTTCAGGATTGATCACTGAGTACCAGTCTCCTTTAGCCCCTTGTATGTATTTTTTGTGCTGTTTCAACCACATCTAGGACTGCTGATGCGATGGTGGCACCACTTTATTCAAGCTTTAATAACTACTGTCAGTCTTGATTAGCCATCCTTTTTTTTCACAGGCTTCACAGGGTTATTGTATAGAGAATTCATTGGTACCAGTACTCCAGCTTCTGGTTGTTATTAAGTGGTAATCTTTTTTGTCCATCAGATACCTTTCCTATACTTCTTAGACTAACAGCTCCTATGGGTTCAGATAGTTCTAGTAGTTCTCATTTAGCATGTCTAATCAAGACTGGCCTTAAGGTGAACACTTATCTGCATTCTGTTTAACAGTACCAGTCAGACATGTCCACCCCCAATAATATAGCCATATAAAGTAGATGTAATCATTTCACATAAAGTCTGTTCAGTATTTCAGTTTTCATTCAAACTTTCACCTTCATTTTATTGACAATTGGTTTTCCTCTCAATTTAACCTAGTACCCATTTGGACTTCAACGTGTTTTAGAATCAAAGCGCATTGGGCTTCCAGGTCAAGGAGTCTCAGAAGTGTTCCTTATCTGTCTCTGGCTATTTTACTCACACTAGGGCATATTGCCTTGGTTTTCCAGCTGAGGGGTTGAGCCAGAAGGTTCTGGCCCCTCTCCATTATTCTTTTATTTGCTTAATCCATGGGATAGTCACTCCAGGCAATTTGAGGTCAGATTTCTCATTGACATCTTTGCCCTTCAGCTTTTTAAATTTCTTCAATATAGCAGAGTTGTTTAGGGCCCTTTGATATTGGGGAGCTACAGTGACTCCCATTGGTCTACCCAGTCTTCAGGAGTGCTGCATTAAGATATTGTTTTAACCCCATCAGTGTCTCCTCTATTCATCCCATTTATAATAGCCACCTTAAGATTTCCATCCTGTTCAGATAAATCCATTGACTCCCTGTTTTGTCTTTCCCTGTTTTGTCATGAACCACTCTTATTTTCTTACCATTGGTAAAGCCCATAAAGGGAAGCTGAGATAATAAATCTGATAAGGCTTCTCAAATTGTTCCTAAAGTGTCTCTCTTAATCACAGTATTTATGTGACCTAAGAGGCCTATCAGAGGAATATCCCTGATATTCTTGATAATGCCAATACAGCATGGCTTGCATAAGAAGCACATCAGCTACTACTTCTGGGGAGTTCCACTTGGCATTTATCAGAGGATAGTCGTGTATTTTAGGGTAAAAAGACTTTACAGAGGCTTTTCTCCAATCCACCAAGCTAGCTGTTGTGGAATGACCTGTGCACGTGGATTATGTTTAACTATCTGTGGTTGTACAGTAATGAGTTTAGGATCCTTTATCGACTCAAACATTGCTCTTCTATAGTACTTATATATAGTATTATAGTAATATATATAGTATTTATGTAATAAACCAAGATACTGCCTGTAGGTAATCACTCACAATATTTTAGTAAAGGTTTTTCTTCAGGAAGCAGACAATTCAACCCACTAAGTGAACAAATCCTTCGCACTGTACTCTCTGGTTTCATTAGTTTCTTGGTTTTGTTGTTCCTTAACCTGGACTACCTTCTTGTGACCACAGGTCATAGAGGTGCTGTTTTCTACGCATAATTTTTCCCCTTTGAAGTGGCCCTGCGGCTAGTGGCTATAGCTCAGTGGCTGAAATCTGAGGTTTGCTCAGTGTCAGGATCTCCCAACACACTGTTCATTTTAGCTACTATAGATAACAGTAATCAGGGGATTTTTATAATTAGTTTCTTACTAGTTTGCACTTTCTTATTTAATTGGTCAACTCCTAGGGAGTAAGTTGGGTCACCATTTCTATACTCCATTGGTAGCTTTTACCTTGAGTAACTGTAGCTGCAGTTACATACCATGAGTGCTGAGGTAGTCAGACAGGAATTAGAGGTCCAGAAACCCCCATCTCTGCATTCTTCCTCTTCCCAAACCACGTTTCAGTAAATTGGGGTCATTCTAATGAATCCCACTTCTGACATCAACTGTGAAATTTGGAGCAATTCCTTGCTTCTGACATTAACTGCAGAATTAGGGGGTCCTCAAGACCACGCTTCTGACACCATTTGCAAGTTCAGGATTTCCCAAGAATATCCTTAGATTTGATAATTTGCTAAAATTGTTAGATAATTTGCTAGAGCTCACATGAAAGCCGTTAGGCTGATGGTTACATTTATTACAGTGAAAAGATACAGATTATAATCATCCAAAGGAAATATGCATGGAGCAGAGTCTAGAAGAGTCCTGAATGTGGAGTTTCTAGTTGTCTTATCTCAGTGGAATTTGGGACATAGTTAACTTCTCCCAGTAATGCTGTGTGACAGTATATGCACGAAGTATTGGCAGTCTGGAAGGCTCATCTCTATTTATTGGAGCTTTGTCATATAGATATGATTCCTGTCCATGTCACTGACCAGCTCCAGAGGTTGAACTGATACCCTGTGATCCAAAGCCCCCATTATAAATCATGTTGTTAGCATGTGACCCAAGGGCCCAGGTAAACAAAGATACTTTATCAGGCAGTACATTTCAAGGCCTTCGAAGTGCCCTCCTAGTAGCTGAGGGCAAAGGCCGGACATTTCTTTGGGCAAGGTTGAATTCTTTACTAGCTAATCTGTTATCTCCTACTTGCACTTTTACAGTAGGAAGCCTTCTTAAATTTCTCTTCCTTTACGAATGTTATTTCTTAACTTACAGAACACCTTTCTTATCTGTCAGAAAACTATTTAGCCTTAAAATCAGTTCACTTCTGTGCTTCATCTTCACTGATACTCTGTTCATCTTTTCCACTCTTTTTCCCTATGTAGACTTAAGGCTTTTTATTAGGTCTAGTTCAAGGAGCTTAATTTCTCCCATGCTTATTGATCAGGTGAGGTTTATCACCTTTTCTTGAGATAATTATCCAATTGTGATATATTCTTAGAAACTTGCCTGTTTAGTAGAGATTTTCAAAACATTTGCTTAGAATTAAACAGGATTAAGTTGGTTATATCTTTTGTGTTTATAATTTAGTATAACTGAATTTATTTCTTTATTAGCTTGGCCATAGATTTGTGTCTTTTATTGGTCACTTTATTGATCCAATTTTTGAAGTCATATAATCTATTTTTTAAAAAATACTTTCTTTTTTATCTTTGTTCTTTCCTTAGTTCGACTTTGTTGTACTTAGATTTTATGTTGATTCTTTATCAGAAAGATGTGTATTTTTCTCTAATTAAAATTTAGTCTCATTCCATAATCATTTTTGAATTATACAGTCTGTAATTGTATTTTTGGGTCCCCCACCTTTTAAAAAGATAATTACTTCATGGTATAGTGATGAAGATGATGAACTCTGTGTCTGTCTTTTAAATGGAGAAAATGTACCAACTTTATGAGGGTTTAATGAGAATTGTACCTGTGAAGGGCTTAGCACAGTAAATACTCAGTAACAGTTTACCTATTATCACGAACATTGAAACCTACACATTTTATTTTTTCTTTTTTAAAACACTTTATTGAGGTCTTTTGTTTTCTCGATGGTTTTGTAAGTTCTCAAAAAGGAAAGCAGCTAAAGAACTTTATGAAATTTTGTACTTTGAAATATTACATGGTTTCCAGTTAAACCTTGAGGTTACCCCGCTTCCCTCTAATAGTTCTATTCCAAGTAAATGAATAATAATAATAAAAAAAGTATAGACCATTTTTGGAAAGACCAAAAATGGGAGAAGAGACTTGAAAGCAGGGAAATGGATCTGATAATGAACCTAGTTGAATTGAATGAACCACACATAACCCAAGGGCATGCAAAGGAGATTTAAAGGAAACCACCTCATGTATTTCATGTATTTCTTCTATGGCTCAGGATCTGAAGCTAATAGGTATGACAACAGTCTGCTCTGGACTTGGGAATATTAGGTTTAAATGGAGGGTGGAGATGAGGGATTTGGCCGAAATCGGGGATTAAATATGTCTACACACCAAACTATGAGAACTTCACTTTCCCCGACTACTTTACGCATTGCCAGTAGTGACACTTTTCCATTTCACTATCCCTCTCTGTCCCCTTTCTGGAATTAGAGGCCTTTTCACTTTCTGGGGAATGTGACCAGAAAGGACCTCTAAATGTTGACATTTGGGGTTCATTTCTAATTAGAAATATTTCCTTACAGCGATGCCCATCAGTTTGTAAGTTGTTCTTTCACACACATGATTCTAAGCAGTTTTTAAATATATTTAAATATGAATGAACGGAGGGATCATCTTACATTTGTGGAGAGCCACTGTCATATGCCATATGTCATACATCGTGGGCTGTGTTGAGAATTCTCAGCTCTTCTTTCTCTCGTCTGGTGTCAGATACAGAGACTAGAAAAGTTAAGTCTTTCCTTTCTCAGCATTTCTTGAGTTAGGGTAGCCCTGGTCCACATTTTATACCCATACAATTTAAGGGGAATTCTGCTTTGTGGATAATTTTCAGAAAGCTTTGCCTTCCTGATAAACAAGACAAATATTATGATGTCTGCCTTTTTCTGACTTTTTCTTTTCTTGTATTTGGGTGTGATACTTGGAATTGTGACGCCATTATATGACCATGAGGTAAAGCCAAGATCATTTCAGAAATTCTAACTTTTGAACTGTTGAACACCATCAGCTGCCTATATATGGTTTTGTTATGTGAACCACTGTTAGTTACTACAGCCATGCATGTTTCTCAGTGACATAACCAGCCACACAAAAGACACAAAGGTACACTGAAAGGACATGAAGATAGTATAGGAACAAAAAGAAATGTAAAATCAGACAAATTCATGTCACCCTGAAAGATATGACAAGCTATTATTAGTTACAAAATAAGGACAGAATCTCTGAAAAAGAAGTAATTTAAATAAGAAAACAACTGAGAAGTATGATAGCTGAAGTAAAAATTTAATAGGTTTAGTAGTTAAATTCTAGTTAGCCTCCTAGAAAATAGAACATAAAGAGAGAATTAAAAGATAAAATTACAAGAAATCCAATAGCCAACCAGTATGAATTACAGAAAAAGAAATGATCAAATAAGTAATACAAAAAATTCTCTTAAGAACCTGGTTTCCATCTGAAATGACTCATTTAATGCCCAGTACACTGATTATTAAAAAAACTATGAAGGTATACATCATAGAATGACAGTACACTATGGATTAAAATGAAAGATCAAAAAAGCTTCCAAAGAATAGAAATATAGTTGACCTGCAATGAAATGGGAATTTAAATAGAAGTTTTAAAAATAGCAATACCAGAGATAGAAGATGTTGGAACAGTGACTTCAAAAGTTGGGGGGTGGTGAGAATGAAGAATTTTCAGCTTAGAATTTTATAGCTGAGCTATTAATCAGTGTGAGAATAAGATGTAGACATTTTTCAGCATGCAGATTCAGAAACTGCCTCTCATGCACCTTTTCCTGGAGAGCTGTTAGAGAATATGATCCACAAAAAAGGTAGTAAACCGAGAACATGCATGGGAATACCCAGAACAGCAGCTGTGCGGTAGCTGGTTTGGACTGAAGCATGAAGACTGAGGACCCCATGAAGGATGTCTCCAAGAAAAGATGGAACCATTTCTGTTAAATTTATTAGATGATTTGAGAAATAATAAAAGTTTTTTACATATCTAGTGGAGCATGAAAGGCATTAGGGATTGGTACATTAAGCTAATGAGAAAAAAGGGCGTTCATTCCTCAAAAAAAGTCCTATGAGAAAAATTATTATTCTTATACTCTTTGGCTCATCATTGGACAATATTTTCAAAGTCTTTTGTTAAATTCAACCAGTAGATGCAAGACTACTGAGTGCCAGACATAGTTTATATTTCAGTGAACAGGGCAAAGTCATTGTCCCCAAGAACATACATGTTTTCAAATTAAATATACCAGATGATGATTGTTATAGAGAAAAATCAAGCTGGGGAATTGGGACAGGGCATGTGAGCATGTTGGTGGTTAGGATTTTATTTTAAGTAGGGTGGTTTCAAAAGGCTTAAGATGGCATTTGAGAGAGGCTAAAGGAAGACTAGGAGCAAGCCCTGCTTAAATTTGGTGGCAGGGGTGGTATGTGTTTCAGGTAGAAAGTAAGTATAAAGAGCCAATGATAATAGCGTTCTTGACATCTTTGAGGAACTGTATAATGAACAACAGGAAAATTGGTGTCAGATAAGGTTAGAGGGGCAGAAGGGCCAAATTATTTAGTGCTTTGTAAGACATTGAAAGAATGTTGGCTTTTAAACTAAAGATTTTGAGAAGTGGAAGAATTTGGCTGATCATTGTTTTAAAAGGTTCACACTGGCTATGGTGAGGAGAGATTTAAGGGGGCAAGGACAGAATTAGGCTGTTTTCAGTAATTTAAGCAAGAAATAGTGGTGGCTTAGACTGGAGTGCTGACATAGGAGATAATATGTGGTCAAATTTCTCTATTTTGAATTTGGATTCAGTGCTTGAAATTATGATGTATGGATTTGCTGTTATGAGAGTTGTATGAGTTAGAGACGTATCAGTAATGCCAAGAATTTGGACTTTCTGGTTAATAAGAGTATCTGGAAGGATAAGATTGAATTTACTGATGTGGGAAAGACTGGGAAGACATGGTTTGTTAGGTGTGTTTAGGGAATTGATAGTTAAGTTTTGGCCATATTGAATTTGAGATCTTAAAGTGATGTAAACATTGACTATTTTATGATAAAATTAGACTGGGCATGGTAGGAGAAGTAGGGATGATTGTAGTGTGTTTACTTGTAACTATCTAAAATTGGTAAAGCTGTGTAGACCTATGATTTTAGAAGGCATCCTGTAATCCTCCAGCCACCGTCATGACAGACAGAGGGTCCTCTCACTCCGCGCCTTCTCAAAGCTCCTTAGTTGCATTAGCTCTGGCAGCATGGGCAGCATGGATGCTACACAGTTAGGGTGAGTTTGCTTCTGAAATGAGGGTCATGAGTAAATCTGCACTTACTAAGACTACATTCTTAATGTCTCTTGGGACACATATGTTACACTATATGATTTTGGCACACAGGTCCCTGAGGTTTTGTTCATTTTCTTCAGCCTATTCTCTGTCCTTCAGACTTTTCATTATGTTAATTTTCACTGATTCTTCAGTTATCTCCCATTTGCTGCCAAGCCCATCCAGTGAGTTACTCCATTTCAATTATCATGCTTTTCTAGAATTTTCATTTTTTTATAGTTTCTATTTCTCTGCTGATTTTGTATTAGTTCACTCACTAAGAACCTGTTTTTATTTAAATTTTGAATAAAAAGTGTTTGTTGAACGCTGGACCATCTTGGTGTTGGTTTCTGTTGAGTATGTCTTTCTTTACTTCGAGTCATACTTTTCCTGTTTCTTGACTGTCTAGAGAGTTTTTATTGAGATTTGGACATTATGGATGATGCATTATAGAAACTCTGGATTCTTTTATTTTCCTTTGCAGACTGTTGATTGTTGTCCTACCAGGCAGTTAAATTACCGGCTGATTACCTTAATTTTGTGTCAGTGTGGTTTTACTGTTTGAACGGGATGACCTATGGAAAGCCCAAGGTATTTCTCAAGCCTCTAACTTGATTGGACTCAACTTCTAAATTCTTTATTTGTTGAAAGATTTTATGAAGGCTTGGTTTTAGTCTTTGTTAGGACAGCATAGGCCTAGGGTAGAACTTTTTCCTAGTTCTTTCTTTCAGGATGTGGCCTTTCTGGTTTCTCAGGTAGGAGTCTGGGGAGGTGAACAGTCTCTCTTCCTGTTGGCTCAACAGTTTGACCTCTAGTTTTTCTTTTCCATTTGTCAACTCCATAGCAGCTGCTCTCTGTTAAGTCTTATACAATCTCATCTTGTTGCATGTACAGCCCAGGGATTGGCTATGGACTTGTGAGGCATTCACTTGCTCCATGGACTCCAGCTACTCAGTAGTTTCTCACCCTGGTTTCTGCCTCCTCAGCTCAAAGAGACTCTTGTACTCTGCTTAGTCTCTAGCTCTCCATGCCAGTTATCATGAAATTGCAGACAGAGAAGCAAGGTGTTGGTGGTACTCTCCAAAAGACTGTAGAATTTCTCTGCCTATAGCCCCGTGACTGAATACAGTTGCCTCATATATTTCTGTCTTGTTTTTATAGTTTTTGGTGTCAGGGCTAGTCTGGTACCTGTTATTCTTTCATGGCTGAAAGTTGCCTTTGTTTCAGCTTAATAATTTTTTATCCCCAATTGCAATTTTGCGTATATAGTTAGAAAAGGGTATTTGTAAATCGTTTGTGAACATTGATGTAGTTGAAGAGAGAATGATTGCTTAAAACCTAATATCAGACATTTTTATTAACTTATATGAGTTTATAATGATGTTCACTTGAACTAAGTAAAATTTCATAAAGAAATAGCTTTTCTCGGAGTTAGACTTTTAAATTAAAAAATGGATGGGTGGTTGGATGGATGGATGAATGGATGGGTGGATGAGTGGATGAATGGATATCCAGATAGATGTATATTGAAACTACCTAGAGAGCTTTAAAAAATATTGATGCCTTAGTTCTAGTTCACACTGGTTAATAAAGATATTAAATTACATCGTGGGTATCAAGATTTTTTTATAGTATTTTAAGAATACTGGTAAAATACCCCAGGTGGTTTTTGTTATTCAGTGAAGGTTGAGAACCACTACTTTAGAAGAACTTTCGCCAAACAATTTTTAAAGTTTTTCTTTTTCCTGTAAAATTTTCTGAAGTTAAAATAGGCTTGCAGATAAGATCCAAATAGTTGGTAGAAATGACATATAAATTTAAATCTACCAAGTCTTCCCAGAGAGCTAGATTTAGAAGATTTCCTATCCAAGCAAATAGTTTTCATTTATCATCACAGAAAAAGCATCTTGTTTAGTGATCATCATTCAGTATGCATTCAGCTCATTTGTTCAGTAGATATTTGAGTGCCCACCAAGTACCAAGTACCATACTAGGTAATGACTATACCATAATAAAAAATCTGAAACTGTCCTTGTTAGCTTGGAGTCTTACAGTTTATATGAGACTTGAGATTGAATGTGTGGTTCAATAGTAGTTCATTTCAGTGATACCTCCAAGGTAGAGTTAATTCATTTTGGTTTTGCTGGGGGAAAAAAAGCCTTGTTTATTTTAATATCATAGTTTGTGGGTCTGTCAGACTGTCTGAGGAGCTCTTAAGCTCATTGAGTCAGTCACCTAGCAGAATCATTGCTATGGGTAGAAAGAGAAGAATTGGGTATGGCCAAGAGTTAGCTTGAAAGAGGGGCATATCAGGAGAGAAGATTTGAGAAAGAAACATATTATTCAACATGATCACTAATCCATTTGGCAAAGGGACATACAAGTTGAGACGTATGTTAGTAAAAATGTTAATTGGTAAATTTATTACAAAAGTAAATACCCTGTTGGTTGGTCATTTTTTTTTGCAGCAATGGAAACCTGCCTCTGATCATCTGTGGTTCATCTCTGATCTCTGCATGGCCAGTTCCTGTCTTTGAGATTTTAGTATAAATGTCATCACTCTAAGAACCTTTTTCTCTGCAGTTGGCCTAGAATTTTTAGCTATTCTTGTCTTCTCTATCCCATCACTCTTTTTAAATTTTTTTTTTCTCATTAATTGGAATGTGAGGAATAGAAGAGGAGCCTGTTTTTCTTATTTACTGTGGTGTCCATGCCCCCTTAATTCTTCCTGGCATCAGTATCAACTGTACACTTTTAAAAAGGTTTAAATTACGAGATATACATAGGGAGGGAGAAGTACCTAAAAATACAGTGTAAAGAATAACCAAAATATCTTTAAAAGTCTGAATCTTTGTTTTTGTTTTTTACTTGGTAAATGGAAAAATGAAAAAAAAATAAATAAATTGCTGGAACACTAAATGACATCCAAGAAAGTTTGGCCACCTCTTGGCTATAGTTTACCCATTCTATTATTGATAGTGACTTGTTTTATTTCTAGTTTGGGCTAGTATAAAAAAATAATATTTCTTTAGGTCTCCTGGGATACATGTACATGTGTTTCTTTAGGATATGTATTTTAGATAGGAATTTTTTGGTTATATTTGTTTTTTAACTATAGATTCAGATTCTTTGTGGCACAGATTTTCTATTTCTTGTATCAGTTTTGCAAAGTTATGTTTTTAAATGTCCATTTTAGCTAAATTTTAAAATTAATTGATGCTATATGTCATTAATATCTTTTTAAAGTCTTCAGATCTGTAGTGATTGTGACCTCTTTTGAATCCCTGGTATTAGTTATTTATACCTTCTCTGTTTTTCTTGATCAGTCTTTTCACAAATTTGTCAGTCTTAGTCTTTTCAAAGAACCAAGTTTTGGCTTGAGGTCCACTAAGGTGTATATTTTCTCTGCTTTATTTTCTTTCTTTATTTTAATTCCTTCTGTTTACTTTCTTTGGATTTATTTTACTTTATTCTATATTCTTGAGATGAATGCTTGGCTTACTATGTTTCATTCTTTTTTCCCTAATAAATGGTAATTTCCTATTAAATATTATCTTAGCCCTATCTCATATTTTGATACAAGGTATTTTAATAGTTCAATTCAAAATATTTTTTAGTTTCTTCTTTGAACAATGGATAGGTTAAAGACTGTAGTTGGCCCTTGAACAGCATGACAGTTAAGGATGACGACCTGCCATGTAGTTGAAAATCTATGTGTAACTTGACTTCTCCAAAGCTTAATCGTAGCAGTCTCTCTGTATCTACTGGGGATTGGTTCCAGGACATCCTGCAGCTATCATGTTTGAAGATGCTGAAATGCCTTAGATGCAGTGGTGTAGAACAATACATACAGTCAAGCCTTTCAAATCCACGAAGTCCCAATTGATTATCAAAAATACTGTTTTCATTCTCTAGTTAGTTGTAGTTAGTTGAATTCATAGATGCAAAACCCAGTGTTACAAGGGCCAACTACATATTTATTGAAAAAAATCCACATATAAGTGGATCCCCACAGTTCGAAGCTGTGTTGTTCAAGAGTCAGCTATAGTTTTTTTTTTAACTTTCAAACACATGGTTAGAGAAGGTGGCTTGTATAAGTTCAGTCCTTTGACTAAATACTTTATTAATAAGTTTCAGTAAATTTTGTTTTAGTTTGTCCAAAATATCTTTGTTTTGCTCTCATATTTGAAAGATATTTTTGCTGTGTATAGTGTTTTATGTGTAGACTGCCAGTTATTTTTGTTAGCACATTGGTTTTGTAAGCACATTTCCTTTTTGCTCTTAAGAGGTCAGCAAACTTTCCATGTGTTATTCTTTTGCAGGTAACCTATCTTTGTTTTCTGATTGCTTTTTAAGATTCTTCCTTTGGTTTGATTTTCTCAATCTTTGGATTGTGTGTTTTAATCAATAATCTTTCCAAATAATGTAGCTGTTCCCTTCTTGTTTCTTCTGAAACTCCAATTAGATATGTGTTAGATCCCCTCATACTATTCTCCATGTCTCTTAACTTAGGTGTTTTTCCCATTTGTTTAAGTTTAAAATGCAAAACAGAGCATTTTCTTCTGAACAATCTCAGTTCAAGTTATTTAACCATGTGAAGCTTCCATTAAAACCCATCCTTTAAATATATTAAGCTTAGATATTTTGCTTCTATTAATGGGTCTTCTTTTTTGTTTTTCTGTTGGTTTTTGTTCAAAGTGCCATATTTCTTTCAAAAGGGCTATTTTAACCTATGAACTCATTTTTCTTGAAAAATTATGCAGATTTTTTTTTTGGGGGGGGTCTAGAATTATGATGCTTCCTCAATAAAGGATTAAATTTCCTTTTGTCAGCGCATGGAAGCACTGCCTGGTTGGGACCATTGAATTTCCACAATGGAGTTGGTTTGGATTACCAGAAGATGGGCACTGTGTCTAAGACTCCTCATGCAGGGTTCTCTGTGGCTGCTGCTTCTGAGGGTCCTTCCCCACTCTGGCCCACAGCTTTGCTGTAACTTCCCTGTAGTCCTTCAGGGGTGGTGGAGGGGCAGGTTACTCTCACCACAGCCATGTATCAAGGTCCAGGTCTTTTAGATCTCTGACGGCATAGGTATATATTTGTGAAACTCTTATCACAATGAATAATAGTGCACATACTTATCCCCTAAATTTCACCATCAAACTGGAAAGATATTTTTGCTAGACGACAAATTCTATGCTGACAGTTTTCTTTTAATACTCTAAAGGTGTTGCTCCACTATTTTTATTACTCTGTACATAGGTATCTTTTTCCCCTCTAGCTACTTTTAAGATTTTTTTCTTTATTATTGGCTTTAAGCAGTTTGGAAATAACATACTTTGATGTAATTTTAAAAATCTTGTGTTTGGAGGATGTTAAGCTTCCTAGATCTGTAGGTTTATGGTTTTTATCAAATTTGGAAAATTTCACTCCATTATTATAGTTTCTTCCAATTTTTTTTTCTCTTCTGTCTCCCCATTCGGAGATGCCAACTATACACCTATTAGTGTTATTATAGTTGCCTCAAAATTTACTGTTCTATTCTTATTTCCTCCCTTTTTTTTCTCTTTGATTTTAGATGGGATTAACAGCAGATTATAGCTACAGAAGAAAAGATAAGTGAATTTGAAGACAGCAATAGAAAGTAACAGCCTGTTCTCCTAACGAAGTCTTATGTAACTGAAATATCAGCTGATGTCACTGTGTGCCCCCTTTAAAGTTAGCTTTTATTCTCTGTTCTGTTTATGCAAGAATTCTGATATCTTCCCTAAGCTTTCTCAAAATTTCCACCCTTTTAGCTTCTCATCATGGTTGCTCAGAGTTCCTACTCTCAACTCTTCCTGAATTCTTACTACTGTTAACATCACTCCTGCATTTAGAGCCTCAAGTGAGGAACACAGCCTCATTTAAAAATGTTCTCAAAACACTCTTATGAAGTCTTTATGTGCATAGAAGGCTTTGTGTCTTTGGTGCAGGATTGAGATTTTATACTATAACAATGCAAATTATTTAAAAAATTACTAAAAATAGCAGTCATAACTATCATTAAGCCCCTTTATTTTTAGTAAGCGAAGTTCTGTGTTTATTAAGTACTTTGTGTGTTTTGACCTGTTTAATTCTTGGTATAGTCCTATAAATAAATATGATTATTTCAGATTTGTCTGCCGAACTGAGACACTGAGAGGGTTTTCCAGATTACCCAGCTATTACTGTGAAGACAGTAATACGTGCATCATTAAGTTTTTCTAAATGTTAAATGAGAGCATCCATGTAAGACGTGTTCAGTGCCTAAAAATATAGTACTCAGAAAAGGCTAGCTATCGCTAGCTGTAGATTGATAAGTATTTAAATAAAATAAGATGTTTGGGATTTTTTTCAAAGTAATCTTGAGAATAGAGTGGGTAGGTGTTTGGACAAAATCAACTATAATTGGATACTTTTTGAAAGTGGATAGGTTCAGTGGAATTGAGCTTCTACTTTAATGTGTGTTCGAAATTTTATGTAATTTTTTAAATGAAATAACAATTAAAAAAGAAACTGAGTCAAAATTATTACTTTACCAACTTTTTAAAATGTTACTTTTAGATATTCACTTTGGATACAAACTGAGATGATATATTTCTCTAGAAGTGCCAGAGTAATATCTTATCAGTTGTTATACACACTGACAGTTACTAAGCATAATATTTGGCAAGCAGAGTAGCATCCTTGTGCAGCTTAGGACTTAATATAATAAGACTCTAAATGTGCATTCAGAAGTTATAGTATAACATTATTAGCTTAGTGATTCACAACCTTATTTAAAAAAAAAACCTTTTATTATTCATTTCATATTCTTACAAGAACCATATTATCAAAAACAGCAAACTGCATTAAATAAAATATTTCTCAATAAGAAAAAAATATAAGCATGAGGATTAATTTTATTCAAAACCAGATAACCATTGATATATTTATTATACTGAGTTTCTATGATTATAGCCAAAAGCACAGACAGTATTACTTTGAACCTGTCCTAACTAAATCATGGGCCAGTATAATTTTTACTTAGACTTTTTGAAATACTAAATTATTTCATTATGACAGAAGCCTACATTAAGAATCCCTACTTCATATGCAAGATTAAAATCTAAAATTGCTTTCATATATTTATAAATTAATCTCAATTATGCTCACCCCATTTATTAATTATTCCCATTTCTGAAGTATTTCAACTATAATTTTGATGAGTTAAAAAAGAAAATGCAGTGTGTGTTCTCTTAGCTTAAGAAAATCAGAAGTAGTTTGTAGTCAAAACTACTTCCATGTTGTTTTTTCGGTGACCGTTTTTTGAATGTGCCTTAGCTAGACGTTCAGTTTCTAGGTCATACCATGGACTGTACTTTAACTGAAGCCATCTAAACTCCCAAATAACCAAAAGTGCTGATCTCTTTGACAAAGTTCATTGTTCAAACTTGTTTGTTGAGCTGTACCAACTAGTACTGTGTACCCTGATAATCTTGTCTGAGCCACTCTTAGAGTTCTAGCTGGTCTGCCCCTTCTCTCTTCAGATCATTTATTTTTTTGTCTAATGATTGCCCTAGAATGCATATCTGATTATTACATCTTGGTGAGAGTTCTCAAGGGTTTCCCATTGCTGAGAAAAGAAAATCCAAAAATTAGCATGATATACCCAGCTCTTCACAGTCTAGTTCTGGATTTTATTCGTTATTGTCTCATACTTTGACCTTTGCATGGCTTTCTTTGGCTATATTGAAGTACTTGTAGTTCCCCAAATTTGCCTCTGCCTTTAGCATAGAATAGTACTGTTTTGACTTTTCTGTGAAGCTTTCCTTGGTATTGAGACAGACTTAATGTAATTTAAACACTGTTCTTATTGCAGACTATATATTCCTCCATTATAGCTCTAACAGTGTCATATTTCAGTGTCATATTTCATATTTGTGCATATTAGAAGATGAACAAAATTGGATTTTTTTTACTCATGTATTTCTAACATGTAAAAGAAACCCTAAAACATTTGACTTAATGAATAATTTACACAAAGGATATAAAACTAGCAAAGAAAATTATTCTGTCTTTCTAGTAACCAAAAAATTAGTCTTTACTATCAAGTCTTAATTTTTTTCACTATTATAATATTAGAAAATCTTAATATACTATTCATGTTGACAAAGTTACAATAAAACTGGTGTTGATATTTTTAATTGATATATCTTGGAAAATTTTGACAGTATATAGCGTTTAGAACTGAAAAATTTCAGGCAATGATTGTAAAAAAAGGTAGAGAATAAAGTCAGATGCAAAATTGCATGTACTTTATGATTACACTTGCATCTAAAATACTTAATAAAAAGACTAAGGAACTATATATTATAGTAGTAGCAGTGATTTTATGATGTTGGAAATTAGGGTGGTTTTCTTACCTTTGAAAGCATTTTCTATAATGTGGTCGTATTTTCTGATTTAAAATACGTACAACTTATGCCAGCATTTGGATTTTTAAAAAGTAATCCTGAATCAAATGCTAATGTAGGAACACTTGAACAGTTTTTGAGTAATTTTTTTTTTTTTAATTTTACAATGGCTTCTCAGGGACAGGTCAGATGGGAAGGTGTTGATAGTTAAAAACTGCTATTGGTATGTGTGGCCAGCATGGAATGTTGATTATTTAAGTAAGGTTTTAAAATTTACTCATGTAGCAATTCTTCATTCCCAAATCTTAATCATAGATTTCCTGTTTTAAATGTAGTTTTTTGTTTTTTTTCTTTAGGTATCAGTTTTTGGAAGAAGCTTTTCAGAACCAGAAAGGCGCAATTGAGAATCTACTGGCTAAGCTACTTGAGAAGAAGAATTATGTTCATTTTGCAGCTACTCAGGTACAGAATAGGTAAGTGTGTTGCCTTAAAACCATAGTTTCATTTTAAGGATTTAAACACATTGGGTCCAGTTTACTTTTGTTTTTTAATATTAAACATATAGAAAACATTATTTTTTTGGAGGAGGAGTAAATGGTATACGTTTGAGTTTGGATTATAATATTAGTTAGTTAAGTAAAGTTTAACTGACCAAAATTTTGAATACATCTTTAACTATTAATAGTAAGAGTTGATTCACAAGGCAGTGTCATATTTTTGTGTATATGTGTTGTACATATTTTGTATATATGGTCCTTTATCTGTGTAGAGAAGTAGAATGAGAAGTTTATGGTTTATAATATTGCAAAAAGTTGGGGAGATTGATGATTTCATCTTCAGAAAGCTTTAAAAAAAGCTTTAAGATCTCCAGTGATACTTCCCCTTTTAGACACATTCTTTGATGACCTGTTTCCATGTTTTAATGTGCATTCATTTTTTTCTTTCTTCACAAATGAATACGTTTGAATCCAATGAGTCTGACTGTGGCTATTTTCTGCTTTCAGCAAGCTTAATGATTTCAGTCTTCGGGAAAATCATTTTAAGTTTGAGTCCCATATTTTTTATCACTAGTAACCAGCACTCTCATTTTCTTAAAATGTCTTCCACTCACTTTAATAAGAATAGGACAGAATTGAATAAAATTTTCAAATAAGCGCCCAAACAAATAAGTTGAAGTCTTTTTATGGTCGATTACCATTTTACTTATTTATATTGGTGGGATTTCCCCCTTTCTATTTTGTTAATAGTAGCAAGATATCAGCTATTTTATATTTGCAGCCAAAACTTTCATAACCACAATGGGAACTTACACTTATTTCTGAAACATCTAACAGCTATTTTAAAAAATGGATTGAAAATATTTCATGCCCTCAATAGTACGTAATAGGAAAACATTTTGAGAAGAACGTATGAAAGGGGTGCAACAGAACCAGCATTTGAACTGGATAAGTTATAAGTGAAAATAAATGCTTCTAAGCTTAATTCCTACTTTTCAAAAGATAATTTTTGCACATTGTTCTTGAAAAGCATTAAGATTAAGTAGAGTCAGTATGCCAGATTTGATAGTAACTAGCAATCCCCATTGTCAGATGTTTGTATATCACATGTTATAGGAACTAAAAGAGATTACTACTAGATTAATAAACTGGCCTTTATGAACTAAATTTAAAATGGCTAAATTTTTAATCCATTCTTTTGTCTATATACATACATTGTTTGTACCAAATTGAGTGGTCAGGTCTGCTGAACCATAAGTTGCATATTTTGACAAAAGTTTAATTACTCAGTTAAGTGTGTCCAGTTGGATGAATTTCTGTAACAGTTGATTCAGAGACATAGGTTAAGTTGATAACCTAATGATGCATTTCTCTTATTCAGGATAAAAGAAGTAAATGAGACTAACAAACGAGTAGAACAGGAAATTAAAGTGGCCATTTTCACCCTTATCAATGAAATTAATAAGAAAGGAAAATCTCTCTTACAGCAGCTAGAGGTATGGTTCAAAGCCCAGATCAAACAAAAATTGCTTCTCTTGCTCCTTAGCTATTTTTAATGTTTATTAAAAGCTCTTTTAGATTTGTGGCGGGGAGGGGGTATGGAAATAAACTAAAGAAAAAATTTTTTTCATGTTCTATTGGAAAATACTTTTTTTTGAGTTAGTTACTTTGCACCGCCATTTAATACCACTGATTTTAGCTGTGCAAATTAGGAGATAGTGTTGTCCTCTTATGAATGAAAGAATTATTACTAGAATGTGAAAGAAGACAGAGCTTACCCAGGACCTTATCTCCCATAGGTCCATGTTACCTTTTACATATTTGTGAGTGTATACTGGGATTCCGCTTGAGTTATTTTGTGTTTCGTTTTATTTTAAAAATATTCCATAGTTTTGCTAAAAACACTGCTTATTTTGAAATTTATTAACTTTAAACTTACTGATATTTTTGTTGTGTTAGGTCTTTGTTTTGCATATTTTGAGATATGTAGCTGTAAATTTCTAGGTGAGAATCCATTCAATTTATGAAATCCAAATTGTTTTAATCTGACTCTACTAACCACAGTTGATTGGTTCTCAAAATTTTGTGCTCTTAAGTTGGCTCAGATGATACAGGGTTGTATTTTCTATACCCTTGAATAGTAACAATTTAAACTATGTAAGTATTTGATTAATTTCATTACTATTCACCTCAAGTTTTCCATAGTAGACTTTTTTCTGCTTCACTTATTTATAGAACAATGTAGAAATATTAGACACACAGTTACATACAAATGAAAGAAATTATATCAGTGGAGTGTGAATTCCATCTTTCCATTGAGACTCAATTGTGAGGAAAAGGTACTCTAACACTTACTGTTAAAGCTGGGGTCTCTTACCTGTCATACGTCCAGCGAATTGCATTTAACCCTAATAGATTTTTGTTTTCAAGAGGACTGTGTGACGAGAGAGCACTGAGCACTGATTTTTGACACTTTTAAACATACTGCAAATACATTTTAACTATAGGTTTAAAATAATGTTATTAAACTATTTCAGGGACTTTTGAATTAAAAGCTGCCTCTTAATGCTAAAACACATAATTACCTCATGGTAAATCTGCCATATACTTCTAACATGCTGATAATTTAAACACTAGATGTTTTCCAGTGTAATATGTTCCTAAACTTTGTAAAGTAACATTTTTCTTAAGTTTTATAAGAGGGATGATTTCTAGGGAAGGTGTCAAACTTCTGTCAGTGGAATACTGTTATCCATTGATTTATGTTGTAAAACAAGCAACTTGTTTCCTTAGGGAAAAAAAACTGTCCAGCGAACCAAGTTGAATCATTTTTGTAAAAAAGTGACTAAGAATGAAGTACATACATAGGTTGTTTGCCTTGCTGAATGTTGACCTACACAGGGTTTTCAGCTATCCTTTCTGGGGGTTTTAGTTCCCAGAAAGGAGTTTATTTTTTCCTTTATAGCATTTCCTCCAAGTTAGTCTTTTCTTCAACTCTAACTTATTTGCTTGTTCTTTATGAACTTTTGTCATATTAAAAGGTTCCCTAGCCCCTACTCATAAAGCTCTGGAATTTATCTCTCATTTCGGCTTAAGTATTTAAAAAAAGAGATTTCAGCGTCAGCTTCATGCCATACCAGTAGGTGGCACTGGTACCAGAAAGTTTTCTTTGGCCTGAAAGATACAGAGTTAGGGTTATATAAAATAATTTCTGAAGATCAGCTCATTTTGCCATCACACTGTATTTTGGATTACTCTCAAAGAAAGACACTATTTTTAACAGACATTTCACCTTTTGAAAGAAAATGTCCCTTTTAGCTTAAGGAACTAAGGTTTAGTCCTACTTTTGTTAGTGACTTTTCCTTTGATTATAGGCTCTTTAAATAACGAGAAGATTGTTAACATCTGATTTTTAAGAAGTAGTATAGGTATTGTGTTTATTTGCTGTAGAAATTGAGTTGATTATTTTCATATTGAATTCTACAGAGAACCTCTTGTTCTGTTTCAGAATGTTACAAAAGAAAGACAGATGAAGCTAATACAGCAGCAAAACGACATCACGGGCCTTTCCAGGCAGGTGAAGCATGTTATGAACTTTACAAACTGGGCAATTGCGAGTGGCAGTAGCACAGCACTACTGTACAGCAAACGACTGGTGAGACACGTCATATCTCTGTTTTTCTTTAAATTGACTTTTTAAATTTACATCCAACGAACTGTTTACAAGCGTAGATTTTGAATTTTAGCATGTAATCAATCACCACATCAAGATACTGAAAATCTCTGTCACCCACAAAAGTATCCTTGTTTCTCTCTCCTCTTCAATCTAGACAACCATTATTCTGATTCTATATTTTCTAGAACTTCATCAAAATGGAATCATACAGTATTTACTGCTTTAAAGATACCTAGAATTATAATGTGGTTTATAATCAGAAATGGCAGAAATTCGAGAATGTGCATTTGATTGCTAATGTAGTCTTTTAAATTCTGATGTTATCTCATTTGAGACTGTGGGGCTACATGAGGTTTTATGTCTTTATATTATGTTTTCTTAAGTGATATTTAATTTTAAGACTAATGTAAATTTTCTCTGTTTAGATTACTTTTCAGTTACGCCATATTTTGAAAGCACGGTGTGACCCTGTCCCTGCTGCTAATGGAGCGATACGTTTCCACTGCGATCCCACCTTTTGGGCAAAGAATGTCGTCAATTTAGGTGAGAAATGATTCATTTTATGACTGTAACTTGGAACACTGAATTAGGAGGGGAAAACATCTAAAGCAAATTTTATATATTTAAAGTTTTTTAACTTCACTCTAATATGTAAACTTCTTCGAAACTATATTCTTCATTGGAAACTTAGTTGAATTGTGTCATTACATCTTTAAGAATATTGTGAGTCTTCTCTGTATAGTTTTTTAAAATATGTATCATTTTTAACATTTTCTCCATGTCTTTAAAGTTGACATCAACACTTTCATATTGAAAACTCAGCAAACAGGTTTTTTTTCTCTGGGAGAATTTCTTAGGTCCTTAGTAGTTTGTATATTAATTGTACCAAATTGTCCTCTAGAGCAGTGGTCTTTAGCCTTTTTGGCACCACGGACTGGTGCTCCTATGGGAATCTAATGCCTGATGATCTGAGGTGGAGCTAAGGCGGTGATAGTGCTGGGGAGCAGCTGCAAACACAGATGAAGCTTTATTTGCTGACCTCCTGCTGTGCGACCTGGATTTTAATAGGCCACAGACTGGTACCAGTCCACGGCCTGGACATTGGGGACCCCTGCTCTGGAGGAGGGCCTCCAGGATGTTTATGTGTCTTAAGTCATGTCCCGAGAGCAGTGTTTGAAAAATAAGAGTAGCTCTTTTCACATGGAAGAGAAACGGACTTTGCTTCTGTTTTTACACAGTATGGACCTGAAGACCATAGGTGAAAGTTACAGAGACAGACGAATAGCTTAATTTAAAACAAAACCTAAAAAAATTTCTCAATAGCTAGACCTGTGCATAGATTGAGTTAATTCATTCTTAAGTCAGGTCCTCATCATTGGAAACTATGAAAGCAGAGCTAGATGGCCTTCTGTAAAAAAAATAATCTTTGTATATATTCAGAGGTGGCTATAGTCTTAGGTCAAGTATCAGCAAACTTTTTCCCTGTCAGGGTAGCTAAGTTTGGTTTTTACATTTTAAAGGGTTATAAAAATGAAAAACATTATATGACAGACCTTATGTGATTTGAAGATCCTAAAATATCTGGCCCAATAGGCTTGCCACCTCTACCTTAGACCAGACCTTCCTAAAGTTTGCCTTCTATTTAGATTAGAAAACAATGGGCTCTGTGAGAAGTAAGGAAAATTATCACTTCTAAGGACTTTAGTTGTTTATAACATTCACCATTTCCACAGAAGACAGTTTGTAGCATTGTAGTACTCTGTCCTGCACATTTGATGAATCAAAGGCATATGAAATGAGCTTAGTAATTAATCTTGAATATCCTTCAGTCTAGTTAAAAGAGAATTGATTTAGACTGACTCGATGGCCCTGTAGTAACATCTCTTTCAGCTATTTTTCTGTACATCTACGTAAATAAGGAATAAGTGCAAATAATATATTCTGAATAATTAGTTATTTGGCTTTGAACTATATTAGGTTCCTAATCTTCATCTTTAAAGCTCTCATCCCTGCTGTACTGTTGGAAGTTTTGAGTGCTGAGAGTTGTCAGAGAAAAGAAAAAAGGATAGTGATTAATCCACAAAGTAGATGATTTAGTCAGTTATTTACCAGTTACTCTCATTTTTTAATTCTTCAGGTAATCTAGTGATAGAGAGTAAACCAGCTCCTGGTTATACGCCTAATGTTGTAGTTGGGCAAGTTCCTCCAGGGACAAACCACATTAGTAAAACTCCTGGACAGATTAACTTAGCACAGCTTCGACTCCAGCACATGCAGCAGCAAGTGTACGCACAGAAGCATCAGCAGTTGCAACAGATGAGGATGCAGCAACCACCTGCTCCTGTACCAACAACAACAACAACAACACAGCAGCACCCACGACAAGCAGCCCCTCAGATGTTACAACAGCAGGTAAGTATTATATCACTATATATTGATATAAATTGTGATGGCTTTAAGACCACATCCTGTCCTATATAGGTGAGTTACATATTTTAAAGTTACCACCAGGGACAGAGCTCAAAGGTCAGAGTTTAAATATTTGCTCCGGGTCACGCAGGAGTGTTGGGGAAGTGTGAGGAAGGCCAGTAAGTAAATATTTACCATAGGAAACAAAGTTAACTCACTAGTGCTATGGAGGTACACAAGTTTTTATCCCTCCATACCAGTTTTTTCTTGGTTTGTTTTCCACACATCGTTTTGGGCCAAAGAACCAGATTGTTTTTGCCTAATATCTGTTAGGCTTTGTTCAGATTATTTCTGTTCTGCTCTTTCAACTCAACTAAATAAGAACTATTAATGCAGAGTTGGATAAGTTAATGTTTTAAACACACCCATATACTGAGAGGAGGGGATTGGGGCCGGAGATGAAGAGAATGATGTTTACTGTTTACTTTATGCCCTTCCAAATCCTGACTAAAACATTTTATAATGGAAAGATAAATTTATAAAAAATGTTATTATATAAATGCAATTTCTACCTTTTGTAGCCTCCAAGATTGATCAGTGTGCAAACAATGCAAAGAGGCAATATGAACTGTGGAGCTTTCCAAGCCCATCAGATGAGATTGGCCCAGAATGCTGCCCGGATACCAGGGATACCCAGGCACAGCGGCCCCCAGTATTCCCTGATGCAGCCGCACCTCCAAAGACAAGTATGCCTAGAGTTATGTTTGTAAGAGTCATACAATTTTAAAACTAAAAGACACCATTTTTCTTAATCAGTTATTTGTGGGGATTGTTGATACTTTGAGAATTTGGTTAATACTGTATGCCTTCCTGTCCCAGAAAAATACACATATACATATATACACATAAAGTTGTGTATTTAATTTTAAGCGCTTCCTTGATGCCATTAAACCCATTGTGGATTGAGAACCTCTGATCTGGTCCAGCCAACTCATTTTACAAAGGAACTTGTTATTATTTACCGCAGAGATAATGATAAAATCAAGATTAGAAACTTAGTTTTCTGAAATTGTTCCTCTGTTCTTTGAATGAATGTGACGTTTTGAATCTAATATATAAAAAAGGACTTTGAAAACAATAAAACTATGCTTTTTTCCCCTTCACTTAGTATTGTTCTTTTTAGGATATAGATATGCCTATTTCTAAAAATAAGTGTATTTAGAGACATGTTTCCTAATCTTTGTCTGAACACTAGTAGATTTTCTTTGTATGGGAGGCATGATTTTAAAATTAGGCTAATTTTACATAGGATTTCTAGTTATAAAATAATACAGTTCTTGGAAGACTTGAAAAATATGCACTCCTCTTCACATATTGACATTCATAAAGTAAAACACATTTGATTCTAGTAAATGAACCTGCTGGAGTCCCAAATATGACAGCAGGTTCTTTCAGAAGTTAAAGTTTTATACTCCCTTTCCTCAAGGGACTTGAATCTCTCTTCTGTTTCCTCTGTAGAATTTCATAATACGTATATTTATGTTTGATAAAATTATGAATCAATTGCAGTGTTTCTGCAGGAAGAATGTCTAATTTAAAAATTCTTAAAATTTCAATGACAATAAGGCTGTTAAAAGCTTTACAGCTTTTCCTTCGGACCAGATTTTCATTACAGTTATTTCGGTATAATTGTTTAAACAACATATATTGACACGATTTAAGAATATTAGGAAATGAAAGTAAAATTCTTTTAGATCTACATTTCTTTGAGATAAATGGAGCCTTTCCCCCTTCTTATTCAGTTATATATGTTTTTGTCTGTTACTTATTTTAGAGTGAATTCAACATCTGTTTTTATTACTAGCTTGTTTTTTTGTTTTTGTTTTGGTTTTCATGTGATAATTGAGAACCTTGTTCACAAAAGTATGTATCTGGGAATTGAAAGAACTTTCCTTGGTTCTTTGAACTTTTTCTAGATTATCAAAGCTGAATCTCATGGTGAGCTATCAACATTTTCTTATTAGATGACAGCTTCTTTAGGTCTTGCTAAAATTTTTTTTGATCATCAAGTCTCAGAACCCACTCAGTGATTTGTTACCCAGGTTTTGGAGCCTGGCACCCTCTCAGCGCTTGATAGCTTTACTTCCAATTGTACTTTTGCTTATCTCTCTTAGAGCTTTTTTCACCCTGGGGCAATGTGCTAGATAAGATTAGGAATGGGTCAGAGGGTTGTTTTTTGGTGAGAAGGGCAGTTGTGAAAGAAGTTATAGAAAAAAGCCTGCCTGCAACAGCACATTCTTAGGTAAATTGGGCTTTCTTTAGGAAAAAAGTAAGTGTGAAGATTGAGGATCTGGAAGTTTATTTCCTTAGAAAATGTTCACATACCTGTGAACCCCCTCAGTAAAGGGAAAGTATTACTAGGGCCAGGTACCCCTTTTGGAAGAAGCTAAAGAAGCAGACTAATTGACCATCTAAAATCATTTCCCTTTTACTTACAGGGCCTCTATAGACATCCCTGTCAGAATTCTAAAATTTTAAATATTTGAAATTATTTATATGTGTATAGTAATTGGTTTCCCAAAGTTTTTCATCTGTATTATCTTAAATGACCCTTATCACAGCCCTCACTATGAGACAGGTATCCATTCTTCTTCTTATTCACGTTTCTAAATTACTGAAATGTGATTTTCCTAAAGTCACACTGTATTAGAATCAGGAATTGATGTCATATTTTTGTTTGTAGGTTTGTCCTGTCTACTGCATCAATACACAATATACAGTTACACAGTTAATTTTATTTTTAAAAAGATGAATCTAAGAGAAATATAGACTGAACAGCGATGTTCTTGGTATGGTGTCTGAAAACTCGGGGGTTCCTGATCAAACCACATTCATCTTTGCTCTGAAATCAGATCAGATCACCAGGCCGACAGGTTGAAAATTATTTCCAAGTCTCTTCCTATATATTACACAAAAAATGAATAGAAAAATGAAAAAGGTTAATTTGAATTATTATTTTCCCGTATAAGTTTGAGAGAGCTTACTTCGTTGTTTCTCAGCCTTAAGTTTCAGGCATTCAACTTGTGCATCTTTCCAAAATTGAAAGTTGTTGTCAAGGTTTATTCACATTAGGATATCCTGGTAGAAGAAGTACTGATAACATCTTCTTTCCTCATAGCACTCAAACCCAGGGCATGCTGGACCCTTTCCTGTCGTGTCAGTGCACAACACCACCATCAATCCTACCAGCCCTACCACAGCTTCCATGGCAAGTGCAAATCGAGGCCCCACCAGCCCATCTGTTACAGCAATAGAGCTGATCCCCTCAGTTACCAATCCAGAAAACCTTCCATCACTGCCAGATATTCCACCCATACAGGTTTGTATTTAAGTTGAACGAGAGATTTAAAACCTTGTGTTAATTAGGGAATTCGAGTGTGTATTTCTGCTTGTTGTTTCTAAATTTAGATGAAATTTTTTTGAAATTTCCAAAGAGAAATTATTTGAATTTTTTAAAGTTACACACACTACATAGCACTTGTCAATATTATAAAGTTGTAAGATATCAGCTTTGCTTATATTTCTACCAAACCTTGTGTTAGATGAGGCACTCTTGGTGTGAGTTTGGATCCAGAAAGGAGACCCAAGACCAAAATATGGTCAGATCTTTGTCATTTCCTGTTAGGCCCAAAGGGAATAGTCAGCTCCCTGTGTACACAGGTTGGACTGAGAAAGGAAGAAGGTGGAGAGTGATGGGTACACTGAGAGAGGAAGCAGTGGGCAGGACTCTGAGCAGAACCTGAAGTGTCCTGCTCCTTTCACCTGTAACTTTTTACTGAAGAAAATGATTTGTTAGTGCCTTCTGAGATTTCATTAATTCACTTGAATCAAAAGCACTTGATTTTTAAATGTAAATCTAACCTTTGAAGGTTATACTGGGTCACATCCTCATGAGTTACCACGGGAGCAAAGGGCAGTGAAGTTAAGCTCTGGAATATATCCCCTTCCATGTTTAATTATTTTATGTGGGCTAGGAGGAACAGAATCCAGACTGTCTCCCATGAACCTTCTATTCTTTGCAGACCTTATTTTGATTTACTGATTTACTAGTGTCATGGTTTTAACAATTGAGATAAAATTTACATACCATAAAATTCAACTTTTAAAAATGTACAATTCAGTGGATTTTAGTATATTCACAAGATTGTGCAACCATCACCACTATCCAGTTCCAGAACATTTTCATCACTCCAACAAAAACTCTATCCATTAGAAATCACTCTCTGTTTTTCTCTCTTTTAACCCCTGGAAACCACTAATTCACATCTGTTTCTCTGGATTTGCCTATTCTAGACATTTTATATGACTGACATTATACAATATGTGACCTTCTGTGCTGGCCCAGGCATGTCATAGCCTATATCAGTACTTAATTCCTTTTTATGGCTGAATATTCTATTGTATGGTTATACCATATCTGCTCATCAGTTGATGGACATTTGGGGTTCTACTTTTCAGCTACTAGGAACATGTGTGTGCAAGTTTTTATGTGTACATAAGTTACCACTTATCTGGTGGTAAATTTCTAGGAGTGGAATTTCAGAGTCATTTTGTGAGTATGTTTAGGTTTTTGAGGAATCGCCCAACTGTTTTCCACAGTGGCTGCACCATTTTACATTTCTACCAGCAGCGTATGAGGATTTTAGTTTCTCCACATTCTTGCCAACACTTGTTATTGTCACTTTTAAAAGGAATTAGAGATGGCTACCACAGAAAGTGCAACCATAGTAAGAAGTAACCATCTGAATCAAAAATAAAAAGGGAAGCAAACCCATCGTCTTAAAGAATCACTTTTTCTCCTATCCTGTACTTTCCATGGAATAGTAAAAAGAAACCTGTGGGAGGCTACATAGGAAGCAGACAAGGTAGCATTAATGGTGTAACGCAAACAGGAAATAAATACAAAGGCAATTTTGGAAATTAGTTGCTGTATCTTAATACTGATCATTACCGCCATCCAGTATAAAGTAGAATTTAATTTAAATAGAATTCTCTTAACCTGAGTTATTTTTTCTTTTTTTCTGCTGTCCATCTCCAGCACAGTGATAATGCATGTTTGTAATTCCGACTTTGTGGGCATACATAATGAACCTGAATACTTTTTGAATACATAAATGAACATTAGATTCTGTTCAGATTAGATTATGATTAAACGTAGTATTCTAATGATTTAATTTTTTGTAAACAATTTATATTTGGCATATTAGTAACTTAGTTTGGTTACTATACTGGATATTATGAAGTCTTGGGAAGACTGTGTGTGTTTCTAATGTTCATGCGCAAATTTAAATATTAAAGAATACCCATTTCTGTACTGTGTTCCCAACACTGGCTAAATTAAATTAATCAGTCTTCTTACATCTTTGCCAATGTGATTGAGAGGTAAAAATGATGTTGATTTCATTTAACATTTATTTGTGTGGTTGGTTACTTTAAGTTCGTCGATTATTTGTATTCTGTGGATTGTCTTTTTCCTTTTAATTCATAGAAATTATATCACACATCCCATGTAGTTTTAATTTTATTACTACTACTACTATTATTATTATTATTATTTAGGATGCTTAGGAAACATTGGTTTAGTGAGTAAAAGAATGCTTTATTTTTGGTGACTCTTCATCCATGTTTAGTGAAACCAGGAGACTGGCATTTCAGCTAGCATTTCTTTGTTAGAGATCTAATGGTGTCATGGAACCCTTATTATGTACTTTTGGTTTGCCTCTTTCTAATCTGCCTGCTTTTCTAACCTAGACAGTTTTATGTCTCTCTGGCTAGAGATGTGAATTGCAGGTAGGAGAGTATAAAAGAGTGGGGGTAGAGGTAGCTAATATGGGACTTTCATGTTTGGTTGATTCATTTTCTCCTCTTTTATGTTTAGGTGAGCTGTAGCCCACCTTCCATCTGTGGCCCAAATTAGGAGCTGCCCCTCTTCACAGGTCTTCCAGTTGACTTTAGTTGCAGTGAGGGATCCTCCGGTAATTATAGCTTACAAGTAAATCCTTGGCCATTAGCTGTGACTGCTGGGCAGGCATAACGACTAACATGCCTTAATTGTCCCTCTAGGTAGCCCACAGTCTACTTTCACTTTCAGCTCTTTGTGTTTCAGAGGCCTTTAATGAAAAAAACTTTGTTAATGAGAAAGGGCTATATATTTTTTAAAAGAATTCAACTATAATTTATCTATGGCATTATATTAGTTTCAGGTATACAACAAAATGTTTTTTTATGCATGTTGAAATGATCACCACAATAAGTCTAGTTAACATCTGTCACCATACGTAGTTACAAAATTTGATTTCTTGTGTTGAGGACTTTTAAGATTTGCTTTCTTAAACTTTCAAATATGCAGTAGAATATTAACTGTAGTTACCATGCTGTCCATTACCTTCCCCTGATATATTTATTTTCTAACTAGAAGTTTGTACCTTTTTATTTCCTTTACCCATTTCACACGCACTCCACTCATCACCTCTGGCAACGACAAACTTTTCTATATCTGTGAGCTTATTTTTTTATTTTTAGATTCCATGTGTAAGTGAGATCATATAGTATTTGTCTTTCTCTGTCTGAGTTATTTCATTTAGCATAATACTTTCTAGGTCCATCCGTGTTGTAAATGGCAAACATTTCATTCTTTTTTATTCCTGAATAATATTCCATTGTGTATATATATCACATCTTCTTTATTCATCTAGTGATGGAAGTCTAGGTTGCTTCCATATCTTGGCTATTTCTAGTAACCTGCAATGAACTTAGGGGTACAGATAAGTTTTCAAATTAGTGTTTTGAGGATTTTTTTGGTAAATACCCAGAATTAGAATTCCAGGATCATTTGGCAGCCCTGTTTTTAATTTTTTGAGGAATCTTCATAGCGTTTTCCATAAACGCTGCCCTAATTTACAGTTCCACCAGCAGTGTATGAGGGTTCCCTTTTCTCTACATTTTTGTCAGCATTTGTTATCTGTTGATTTATTGATGATTTTAATTTGCATTCCCCTGATGATTAGCGATGTTGAGCATCTTTTTTTTATATATATATATATATATATATCTGTTAGCCATATATCTGTATGTGCTTTTTAGAGAAATGTCTATTTAGGTCCTCTGTCTGGTTTTCAATTGGATTGTTTGTTTTTTTTGTTTTTTTGTTTTTTTTTGGTATTAGGTTGTATGAGTTCTTTATATATTTTGGTTATTAACCCTTTATCAGATATATCATTTAAAAATATCTTCTCTCATTCCGTATGTTGCCTTCTCATCTTGTTGATGGTTTCCTTCATTGTGCAAAACATTTTTAGTTTCGTGTAGTCCCATTTATTTTTTCATTAGTTGCCATTGTCTAAGGAGACATATCCATAAAGATGTTATTAAGAGCAATATCAGATTTATTGCCTATGTATTCTTCTAGAAGTTTTATGGTTTCAGTTCTTAAACATTTAAGTCTTTAATCCATTTTGAGTTTATTTTTATATATGGATTAAGAGTGGTCCAGTTTCATTTTTTTGCATGTATTCAGTTTTCCTAACATTGCTTAAAGACTATATCCCATTGTATACCCTTTCCCCTTTTTGTCAGAGATTAATTGACCTTATAAATGAGGATTTATTTCTTATCTCTCTCATGTTTTCCATACTGTTTTGATTATTGTAGCTTTGTTGCATAGTTTAATATCAGGGAGAATGATACCTCCCACCTTGTTTTTTCTCAAAATTTCTTAAGTTATTTGGGGGTCTTTGTGGTTCCATGTAATTTTATGATTAGTTGTTCTAATCTTGATTGATTTTGTATCCTGCAACTTTGCTGAATTCTTCTATTCTAAGAGTTTTTTGGCTTGGAGCCTTTAGGATTTTCTACATATAATATGTCATTTGCAAATAGTGACAGATTAACTTCTTCCTCTCCAAGTTGGATGCCTGTTATTTCTTTTTCTTGCCTAATTGCTCTGGCTAGGACTTTCAATACTATGTTGACTAAAAGTGGCAAGAGTTGACATCCTTTTTCCTGATATTAGAGGAAAAGTTTTCAGCTTTTTATCATTGAATATGATGTTAGCTATGGACATATTATATATGGTCTTTATTGTTTTGAGGTATGTTTCATCTATACCCATTTTATTGATAGTTTTTATTATAAATCCATATTGAATCTATTTACTTTTTAGAAGTCTTTCCTTGTCTGTTTTATGTTGTGAGCAGCTTTATTCTGGCCATTTTTCTATCCAGCTCTACTACCTTTATTTACATATATATATAACTTATTCCAAAGTTTCTGCTTTGATGCCATCTTTCCCTAATTATAGTCATGAAAATCAATGTGATTTTTTTTGACAGGAAAGGAGGGAAAGTAATAAATATGTGTTCAGTTTTCTGTGTTAATGAGAAGTAAATTTACATGAAAAAGTAATCTTCAAGTGTGAGTATAAACAGATCAGTAAGCAAGAAGATTAGTAGTTATTTAAGAATAATTTGATCATCTCTTATATTGAATAGTGTGAATTTTTACTTAAGGTAATTTTTCATAATTAAATAGTATCTTTTTACTATTTCTTACATAAACATTTTTCATTTCATCATCACAGTTCTCAGTGTAGGTGGATGTTTTAAAGATAGGAGACTTATCTTTAATTGGGAACCAGTATCAATATCATATTCTCTGGCTTTAGCCTACTACCTGTAAATGAGAAAAGAGTTCAGTCTCCTGTTGATGATGGGGCCTTGTATCTCAGGCTAAGGGGTTTCTGCTGATTTATAGACTATTCACAGCTTTAAGGTTAGGTATTGACATGATTGAATTCTGTTTGGGTGGATAATTCTGGCAGAAGTATGGATGCTGAAATAAAGGGAGGAAGATGAGACAAGGATGCTGAAAAACTGGGTCCTGCCATCAACTTTGAGAAAAGACCAATGCATTAGTGTGCCATAGCTATTTTCATATTAGAACATAAAGGAGTTGGTGGATTATTGGGTTTTGTCTTGATCTGCTGGGTATTTATTGAATAATACTAATTACAGCTTCATTCATATAAATTTTATACTGTGTGGGTCCTCAGGGGAGCCTAAGGAAGCAACAGTTAAGCTGAATTTGATATAGGATAATTTGCTAATTAGTAAACTGTGAGCATAAGCAGTTATACTAATGAAATTAACTTCTTTGCTTTAATCAAAGCAAATTTATTTTTTCTCTTTTAGTTGGAAGATGCTGGTTCAAGTAGTTTAGATAATCTACTAAGTAGATACATCTCAGGCAGTCACCTTCCCCCACAGCCTACAAGTACCATGAATCCCTCTCCAGGACCCTCTGCCCTATCTCCAGGATCATCAGGTAAAACCAGCTCACTCATTTCTTTAACACCTTACAAAAATATTTCTCAGGGTACATATTAGTCAGGGTTCTCCAGAAAAATAGAACGAATAGGGGTGGTGTATGTGCGTGTGTGTACATACGTGTGTGCGTGCATACGTATTTGCATGTGTGCGTGGGGGATTAGGAATTCTTGTGATGGTTAGGGCTAGCAAGTCCAAAACTGCAGGGCAGGCCACCAGCCTGGAGACCCAGGGAAGACTTGATATTAGTATTGTGTCTGAAAGTAAAATTCCTTCTTCCTCAGGTTTACCTTAAGATCTTCACCTAATTGGATGAGGCCCATCTCCATTCTTGAGATTGAGCTCCTTTACTCAAAATCTACTGGGTACTATATTCTAGCCACATAAAATTAACAATCTTGGTACCATATTTTTTTCTGATTGCTCTTTCCAGTTATTTTTTTTGAAATATTGTTGGCAGGCCTTAGCTTACTGAAGTGATGTTAATATATATGTAGTGTACACTGTTCAGAACCCCAGTGTGCTTCTCCTGCAACCCCAGCTGTGTTTATGTTCCTTGCTGGATTTATAGTATCATTTACTTCCATGTCTTTTGTGATATAGATGGTCAGTTGAAGAATTCTTTGGTTTCAACCCAAGTTTAAAACACTGTAAAAATAAAATGGAAAAATTGTTTTAAAAAAATCAAGGAAAGGCAAGTGAACTTTCAAATTGTCATTTTAAAACAAAAACTCAAATTTATGGAATCTATTTAAGTGTGACTAATCAAGTCCATGAGATACAGATCTCTTCCAAAATCCTAGTTGTTTTGTTAGCCCTCTTACCATGAGTGACTGATTAAAGCAATTCCTAACAGATCAGTGGTGCAAAAGTGGTTACAGAATATATTTTTCTGGTGTAAATTAAATGTTATTTCTTTCTTACTAAAACAGAGTACCTCATTATTCCTAGAGGAAGAATGGTTCAAATGTAAATGTGGGATTTGCATGAGATGCATCATTATTAATACATTTTTTTGAGCCATACAGTTTTTGAGGTTTAATAGGATTATAGTAGGATTTCTATAAGAGAGAAGAAATAATAGGAATCATAGGAGTCTGCGTAGGGTATTTTACCAGATGACCTGGGGCAGGATGGCAAATAGCTTTCTCCTGATTTGTTAGTTTTCATTGATTGGGTAGCGTTGTTCTGAAGAGGATTCTGAGAAAGAGGCTCATCTGAGAGAAACTGATTGATGTCTGCCATGATTACCCATGCCATTCCTGACTTCAAGAGTAAAACTAGGTCTGACTTCCAAGAATTACTAAATTACATTGTAATCATCTTGAATTCTGTAACTAGTGGGTAGAATTCTGAATATTCTTATCTGTATTGATATTCATTTTTACTTATTATTTGCAGGTTTAAGCAATTCTCACACACCTGTGAGACCCCCTAGTACCTCTAGTACTGGTAGTCGAGGCAGGTGAGTATTATGTTATTAATAATTATATTTTCTCATTTTTATTAAGAAAAATTTTTTAAAAATGTACAAACTAGAATATTACAGTGAACTCTTATATACTTATCACCCAGCTTTAACACTTACCAAGTTATGGCCAGTCTTAATTCTGTATTCCTACCCATATTCTCTTGGTCTGGATTATTTTGAAACAAATCTCAGACATCTAATTTTTCATTTATGACGATTTCAGTCTTTTTCACTTAAAAGATGATTTAAAATTTTTATAACCATAAAACTATTACTACACCTAAAAAAATTTAATAGCTAATTCTTTAATATCAGTAGAGATTTAACTAATGTTCAGATTTCTCAATTTTTTTCTATAAATGCCTTTAAAAAATAGTTTCTTTGAGTATGGTTCAAGTAAGTTCTCTACATTGTTATCAATAGATCTGTTAAGGTCAGTGTATTGGTTAAAGAAATGTATTTTCTCATACAGAATTTTCCTCATTTTGTCATTTGAATATACTGCCTGCTGTTTTTTCTCTTATTGATATTTAGATCAAGAGGTTTGATGAGATTCATGTTTGATGTGAGGGAGAATACTTCATTGGTGGCGTGTACTTTCTTCAGGGGCATGTAATGTCTGGTTGATTTTTGTTTGTGATAACAACTATTGGTGATCATCGCCTAACTCTTTTTTTTACTGGTTGAAAAATGATATATTTTAATTATTGTATTATTCTGTGTTTGTTATTTTAGAATACTTCTGTAAAGAGAAAATATCTGTCATATTTGGTTATAAGAAAGGCAGAATGAATTGATTTTTTCTTTTTATTTACGTATTTTTATAATAATCAGTTGATTTCTCAGCACCCTCCAACAGTGACGGATGAGTTTTATTTTCTCTAACTTTATGAACTCATGTATTTAAACATACTTTCTGTGATGTTTAAATATATATATTTTATTGGTGCTTAAAGTGTTTCATCTTTATACTGTCAGAGCATTTGAAGGTTGGGTCCTTAGTTCTGTGGCTGTAACCCTGGTAGTCTCTGAAAGCTTCCTTGTTTCCTGGAATCAGCCATTTCTCTGAGAAATCTGGTCACATTAGTGAGGAAGTAGAGGTTAAGGGGGAGAGAGTATATGTTGTGTTAATATAAAGTGCAGTAAATGTTGACTGAGTTTTACTCTTTATATAATTTAGTACAATGCAAGAAAGTTTTATTTAAGATACATATGTTTTTTGTGTTTGTATGTGTGCATATGCATTTTCAAACACTTGGCTTGACTTTAAAATTATACTTAAGTAAATAATGAGTACTTTAGAAGAAATGTACAAATTAAGTGGAAAGAAGTCTTCATTCTTAGTAGTAATATAGTCTTACCAATTATTCACTTTTCTTGCCAGTGGTTTAACTTTGTGGTCAAAAGAGAACAGATCAGTCATGTGCCTGTCCTCTTAGCCTATCATTACATTGATTCAAATAAGGACGTTCTAGGTTGTCTGCTGTTTCTTATCCCTTTCTCCCCATCCCACCCTCAAAAGCTAAAGTAGCAATTCCTTTGAGGAGGCTCATGAGCCACTGTGGATACTGTTTTCTTCAGATGTTTGGGAGTAGCATAGAACTGAAACTACTTTCATAGAGAGACGCAAACACCAACATTATATATTACTAGCCTGGAAAAATGTTTGCTAGACCCCATAAATGATTTAGTATAATGCCTCATCATAAAATGTTTTTAAGGCCTTCTGAAATTTGGATCTATATTTTTAAGAATTGAAAGTGAAGTTTATATAATCCACTCCTTTTAATACCATTGTGAGGTATCCTTATTATCTATGAAGTTAACAAATAGTTCTTTTCACGTTTTTCATATAATTGTTTTATGTATACCACATAGTCAAACATACATGATCTTCCTTATTTTTTATTAGCTGCGGGTCGTCAGGAAGAACTGCTGAGAAGGCAAGTCTTAGTTTCAAGTCTGATCAGGTGAAGGTCAAGCAAGAACCTGGGACTGAAGATGAGATATGCAGCTTTTCAGGGGCTGTGAAGCAGGAAAAGACAGAGGATGGCAGGAGGAGTGCCTGCATGGTGAGTTCCGCTGGACCCTGTCTGGGACTTAACTAAGAAGGCCACCTCACACTGATTCTTCCATTCTCAGTATATTAAACTAAATAGCTGTTCTATGAACATTTCTTTGTTTTTGAATTTGTATGTCTGGTACAAGCCAAATACCTCTTTTTTTTGACTCAACTTTTTAAACCAAGTGTCAGTGTTAATTTATCAGAAAAAGACTTAATCATTTAAGTGTTAAGGATTTATTTCAAATTATCTTTTAGTTTGTAATTGGTCGGTATTTTTGCCATGATTCTAAATCGGTTTCTATCTTGTTCTGATTTATTAATTATCTCAAAAGTCACATTGAGTCTTGGGCCACAAAATATCTTTGGCTGTTTTCATGGTCCTGTAAGTTCAAGATTAAGACCACTGACATGAAAGAAGTGTAATGATCAAAGAGTTTTACGATTGGAAGAGTGCCTTTGACTTATGAATTATTAACCATTTTAGAGTGCCCAGAGGGAACATTTTATAGAATTTATAATATAGAATGAAGGAAGGCCCAAGTTTCTCTTTGTTTAGAAATTTCGATCTCGTTTTCTTTCTGCCCAGGCTTATATTTCATTTTTTGTATGGTTGACATATAGAGATTTCAGCTCAGGGTATTATATGTAGATATAGAGAGCGAATTTAGCCTTGGACATGGAGCAGTGTCACCTCTTCCACCAGAACTGGTTTGGAAAATACTCCCAAACAGCTAGGTGAAAAATATATTTTAACATTGTCATAATCTTCCTACATTTGCAGAAAGATACATGGACAGAGAATATTTCAGAATGCTTCTCAAAAACTATGCAACAGATTCTTGAGTGAAGGATAACATACCATAGTCAGTTCTCTGTAGGAAAAGTATCACCCTGTGCTCACTTTCCAATCAGTGCTTCACGGTTTAATTAAGTTCCTTACTACCTGAATGAAGCAATATTGGAGAGACTGCTCCCTAAAATCATAAATGAACATGTCTAAATAATTTTGGGGTTAATTTCATTCCTTTATGTCACTGATGTGATTCCCAAAGTAATTTTAAGTTAGGTCAATATATATATGTAAACATGTTGACATAAGTTTTGCATGTAATTCCCCCCCACACACACACACACACTGTGAACAATGATCTAGGTGATTTTTCAAGAATTTGTCCTTGTTTTGTTTTAGTTGAGCAGTCCTGAGAGTAGCTTGACACCACCTCTCTCAACCAGCCTGCATCTAGAGAGTGAGCTGGATGCATTAGCAACTCTGGAAAACCATGTGAAAACAGAACCTGCAGATTCGAATGAAAGCTGCAAACAGTCAGGGCTCACCAGCCTTGTTAATGGCAAGTCCCCAATTCGAAGCCTCATGCACAGGTCAGCAAGAATTGGAGGCGATGGCAGCAGCAAAGATGATGACCCAAATGAAGACTGGTGTGCTGTCTGCCAAAATGGAGGGGATCTCTTGTGCTGTGAAAAATGTCCAAAGGTCTTTCATCTAACTTGTCATGTTCCAACGCTTCTTAGCTTTCCAAGGTACTAGTGAAATAATTGATTTTTTTGTTATTTTTATAAACCGAAAAAAAATAAGTTATTCAGGGCAGATGGCCTTCTCAGCCACTGCATACATGTATTTCTATAAGACAGGAAGTTTATTATTCCTTTAGTATTACCTTCTAGAAAAACTTAACAACTGAATGATGAACTATATAAGATCTAAGTGGTACATTAATACAAAATAGACCATTTTTTGGCTTTCAGTTTGTAATTAATGTGCACAAATTAGATAGAACTCTACATTTTGAGGGGCAAGGGTCCTGGGGTATTAGAGAAAGTTATTAGATTTCCTCTTTTTTTAATATTTAAATTTTTATAAGAGTTAGCCAAACTAATGATATATGCCAGGGAACAAGATCTCAATACTCCCTAGCTTTCGTCTTGAAACTGGATTTTTTATCTACTGTCATCAATATTAATGGGGTCTACAGTTATTTTATTTATGAATACTGTTCATTCAGTTTTATGGCAACTCTGTTCTATCTTACCCAAAACTTACTTTTTAATGTTTGAAAGCTCTCAAAAGGCATTTTAAAGAAAAACAAGTGCTTTGTAAAACCGCCTTCAATGTCTTGAGTTTTTCAGAGGTCACTTCCTAACTGGAGCATTTGGTCAGTGGCGTCTGCCTGGAGCAAGTGTGTAGCTCTCTCTGTCTCTCACTTCTCCTTTGATCACCTAGTTGGAGTGTCTTTCAGTCATTAACTTTGGAATAGACAGTTACTGAATTCCTACATTAAAAGTGAAGAACTTTGGGGGTAAAGATAAAGATTGGAAGAAAATAAGAACATTGTCCTCATACTATTTGTCCCCATGCCAGCTAAATCTTCTTTCAAACATTAACAGATTCATTGGTGAGCACCTGAGGCAAGCTGGCCTACCTGCGTAGGCCGTGAAACAGATGGATTTGCTGGCCTGGGTTACGGACCTGGAGTCTGGCTGTAGCTCTGTAGTAAACTGAGCTGAGTAGCTCAGGGCAGTTCACTGATTTTCAGAGAATAGTGTCTACATTAGAGTTTGTTTTAGGACAGCTGTTTTTCTTCCTTCCATTTATTTCATGTTCTCACAACTTCATCTTCAGTTGATTTCAGAGACCATGCAGTGGGAGAAGTCATGCTTCTTTCCTTCAGCCTTCTCCCTCTCCCAGCCCTTACACCCAGATTTCTTTTTAAGTGAAAATAAGTGTTCTTAGGAAAACCTAGCTTATTTTCTGCCTATAGATAAATTTTTTACATTTCCTCTCAGATTTCTGAGAAGCAATGATTTCAGTTGAATAATGCTACTCTTTTTGAAAAAGTTCAACCTTTTGGATTAGAAAAGTGGTGGATACATAAATAGTGCCAGAATATTTTTTTCTGAGGAATTGTAATTACCTAAATCTTAGGTCACATAATTATTTGCCATAGATGCAATAAGTGGCTTCTTTTTCTTTATTCTCTTAGAAAAGGAAAGCTTGGGCATTTTGGTCTTGAAATTAAGGCTTTTCATATTTTCCTTTTCTTTGAATAGTAACATCTGCTGGAATGGTAGAGTTTTGCCACTGAATGCTTTCTCTCAAAGGCAGATGATTTAGAAGGAATAGAAACTGTTGACACACAGTGGTATAATCTCTAGACTTAAAGTTTATTTATATATGATGGGGGAGGAATGCATGTGAATGAATCATATTGGAGTTTATAGTTTGATAGAAATCTTGGTGTAAACAAGCTATAGACTGAGCAGATTTAAAAGATAAGGGGTGTGTGTGCATGTGCTCTCACAGGTATGTGTCTGTGTTTCCTAGGCTTTTGACTGGCTACAGAAAAAGAACTTTTATTTTAGGCATGTTTAATACATGCCAAAACAGTATGTGATAGCTGAGGAACTCCGTACCCTGTAGTCTTTTTTTGTTTGTGGATATTGGGTCATCGTGATTACTGGGCTCTGGGGATTGGTCTTATGCTACAAGTAGTGATTGTCAACTTGGTGCCGTGAGGAACCCTTTTGAATGCCAACCTACTATTTTATTTTTTTATTGCTTTCCAGAAGGCAATTGAAGAATGGGAAAAGTTTTACGACATTTTTATCACACAGCTTCACTTTATGAGATTTGACAAGAATAGAACCGCCCCCCCCCCAAAAAAAAAAAAACTGGAAAAGAAAGAAAATAAACAAATTGGAGACTTAATCTCTAGGGAATTAGCTTCCCTAGAGAATGGGTTTTGTTATAATTACATGGATTAATTACCTGTTTCCCTCTTTAGTGGGGACTGGATATGCACATTTTGCAGAGATATTGGGAAACCGGAAGTTGAATATGATTGTGATAATTTGCAACATAGTAAGAAGGGGAAAACTGCACAGGGGTTAAGCCCCGTGGACCAAAGGGTGAGTGTAATATACATGTAACCCCAAATTTTTTCATTTTTTAACTTTACCACCTGACTTGTGAAATCTTTATCTCTAATCCTGAGCTCCAGACTCATAACCAGCTTTCTCATACTTATCATGTCCCAAATCAAAATCTTGATTTCTCATCTTCTCTTTCAAAAAGCAAAAGCAATGAATAAGCAGGTAACAACATAAAAAGCTGTACTTCTCCCCTTGTGTTCTATCTCATTAAATGATACCACCATTTATCTCTGTTGCTCAAACCAGAAATCTGTTAGAAATGAAAGCATCAGGAATAACAATAATACCATTTTCTTCCTCTCACCATTATTTTCTTAGACTGACATCATAGTTTTTCATCTGCACTATTATAATAATTTCCTCACTAGATTCCCTGATTCTACTCTTGCCTCCTTACAGTTTATTTTCTGTACTGTTTATAACACTCTTTTTAAAAATGTAAATAATGTATCACATTCTTAAAACATTCTGTTAGCATCTTATCATATTAAAAACGAAATCTAAAATCATCTCCTTACTTCACTCAAATTTCTGCTGTGATCTGTAGCCTGATCCCAAGACACAGTATCTTTCACATAGTTTTATAGTCAGTTACCATTAAGTTTGGCTCTAATCTGATGTATATACTTTCAGAATCCCTTCTCCACTATTAATGAAGAGAAGGTATGTGTATGGAGTGTACAAACAGTATTAAAAGAAGTATAAGCAATTGAAAACTATAAATATAAAATGCATTTCAATTTGTTTTGATTGTGTAAGAAAATTCTAGAATTGGATTGAGAAGACACAGATAGTTTTTATTTAATTTTGAACCTGAGTGGAATCATTTCAAGAAAGGGACAAATAACACATGTCCTGCCTGACTCAGGGAATTAAAACAAGTAGCAAAAGCGATATTTTATAGATTATCGGGTAATCTATAAATTGTTGTGCAAAATGCCATATATTGCTTTTCTGATTCCTTTCCATGTGAATAGCTGAGGTAATAGTAGGTAAATTACCTTAATGATCAGACAAGAACAAAGGCACTCTATCTCTGGTAAATTCATTCTAAGTAGAACGGAAGATAGTCTCAATACTGAATGGGAAACAGGGTGGTTTTCTTTGAGTGTATATGCTTAGTTGGATAGTAAGCATGTAGGAGGCTTGTGTTCAGTTTGTTGTAATAATATTTGACAGTGATAAAGTTCTCATTCTCAAGAGCATTTTTTAAGGCTAAAAAACTTACTAGAGGTTTTTCTTTCTTTTTTGGGGGCCAGAAATGTGAACGTCTTCTGCTTTACCTCTACTGCCATGAATTAAGTATTGAGTTCCAGGAGCCAGTTCCTGCTTCGGTGAGTAGTTTGCCTTAGCAGCCTCCCCGAGGAGCTGGTCTGAGGCTCTGGCTGAAGACTGCTTCTCTTGAAACTCAGAGTTCTTGAATAATCTCAGCCTCTCCGAAGCTCAGATTTTCTTTCTAATACTATTTCTTCCCTCATTGGGTTGTTCCGGGGACTATACACGATAACCTGTGTAAAATGCTTAGCACAGTGCCTGATAACGTTGTAAATACTTCTTATTATTCAGAAATTTTGTTAGGGCTAAGTGAATGAGATACTCACTTGTTAAAATTACAGTTTATTTTTTAAATATTTTGTTGCTATGATGAAAATTTGATTTCCGTGTCCTTTTACTTACTTTTAAGATGGATGTAAGGTATACAAGTTTAGTGGAAATAATCTGGAACCCAGGAGTCTGAAGACAACTTTTTCTCTTAGTTCTACCATTAACCAGCTTTATAAGTTTGAGGAAATTACTTAATTTTCTGCCTTTACTTTTTTACCTGTACAGTGGGAATATTGGACTGAATTATTTTTAAGATTCTAGTTCTATGATTATAGGCTCTATACCTTGGGAAGAAAACAGTGTATGTAATTTGAATAAAAGTATAAAATTAAAACTTTCACACTGACTCTGCCTTCACAATCAATCTATCATGAATAGTCAAGATTAAGAAAAGACTGGGGAAATTTTGCAATTCAGTGCTCTTTGTTTCTCTTAAAGGGGATTTTTGTAAGGAATAGAAGTTCTCAAGTCCCATAGTAAAAAGAATACAAGAGAGGTGTTCAATGTGTCATAAATAGGATGAGAACATGCTACACACATTTTATTTGCTAGCCATCAGTTGCTGAATTAAGATATTGTTGAATACCAGGACTGTTGAACAATGTTGAATAATAGGCCTATTTACTGCATAGGCTCAGAAATGAATTTTAAAGCACAACAAAAGGATTAGACACAAGATTTTTGTGCACATAGTAATTATCTGATACTGGGATGTGCATCTTATCTTTAAGTTTAGGGACTTTACAATAGAAAATGACTTTCAAATATTTTTCGTGAATTATTTAAATAGCTCTCTATGTTCAGTTATTTCCCAAGGATACAAATATTTGGCCAGGAATAGAGGCAGAACTTCCCAGCATGATCATTAAATGGTTAATAAAATTTTTTTTCTTTTGTTTTTACAATCTTTCTCTATTGCTTTGTCCAGAGTACTTGGTGATATTGTTATATCCTCTAAAAGATAACATATTCTAATAATAACAGTACATTTTGTAATCACTGTTTTCCTTACCTTTTTCGCTTCACAAATCGCAAAATTCGGATGAGCAAATGTGGTTGACTATCCTCGCTCATTGCCTTCTTTCCAGATCTACACACTGAGGATAGAACTTTGGGGCCTTTACTAACATGGGAACTGCCACATATTTCAGAATTTGATTTGATTTCATTTGATTTGATTTTTTATGATATGATTGGGCAGAAGATTTAAAGTACACTTACTATATTTAAAATTAACAAGCAGATGGCTCAGTAATCAACACTAAAATGCTGTACATTTTCAAATTAAACAGTTTGGCATTTTGGAGAATCCTTATCTAGCCTTATTTGTTTCTTTAGATACCAAACTACTATAAAATTATAAAGAAACCAATGGATTTATCCACCGTGAAAAAGAAGCTTCAGAAAAAACATTCCCAACACTACCAAATCCCAGATGACTTTGTGGCTGATGTCCGTTTGATCTTCAAGAACTGTGAAAGGTTTAATGAAGTATGTTAGCTTCTAAACTATAGAGTCTTGGATTACTAGTTTTTGTTTGTTTGCTTTTTTTATTTTTGGATTTTGCTTTTCTTGCCAAGAAATTTTTTAAATTTGATTTAAAATTTTATTTCTGCTTCAGTTCTGTCAAAAGCAAAATTTGCATCCACAGCTCCAAAGAAGAAAGTTCATACTGTGTATAATTTGAAGTATATACTTAAACATAATAAATTAAGAATATTATTGAATATCCCTTCCTGAACAAATTGAGGATTGAGTTTAGAAAGTAGCCTGTAGTTAAGTATATTCTGTGGGAATTGATTATAAACAGCCTACATTTGGGCACGTGTAGGAAAGGCGTTTGTACTGGTGTTCTTTGATTTTATTATTGACCAAATAAAAGTAGAGCCTTAAAATTATAAATTAATCTCTGGTGACTTACTTTGAATAGTAGCCCAGAGTGTATAATATTGTTTTCTGATCTTAGCAATGTAACTTTCATTAGCTTTGTTTATGTATTTTTCTGAGGATAAAGATGAGCTATCCATACTGATATATACTTCCTTCAAGGAAATTATTTTGGTTATCTTGGGATAAGTCAAGTCTCAAAGGAAGATTTTTTAAGGGAGATTTTCATTATTCTAGGAAAAGAAAATGGAATTGGATGAGAATCCACAAAATCTTTAAAAAGATTACTTCAGTACTAAAATCTCTTTATTGCTGATGCAATTTGAGTGCCATATGACCGACCTTTACTAAAATAAATCACATTGAATCATTTAAAGTGTACTCATAATTGCCTCTGGAAGTATCTAGGTGATTTAAAAACAAAACAAAACGTTAATTAGCTGAAAAGTCTAGTCACCTTTATAGCAATATGCTACAGAGAACTTGACTTGAGGTTAAATTAATATAGCCCCAAGTATTTTATCTTATTTTCTAATCCACTTAGAAAATTTTCAAATGAATATGCTTTTATGAGCTATAGCTAATATTTGCTAGGAAGACCATTTTAATCTGCTTTAGTAATAGTTGAATGATTTATGCTTAACAAATTGCCATACAAATGGAATTCTGATAAAGTGGTTCGTTTAAAGTTCGGCAGATTTTTAAAAGCAATATTTCTTATATTATTTGTTTCACAAATATTATTCTCTTAGATGTATTCAGACTGGTTTCTATTTGGTTTGTCCTCAGTAATTCAGAATTTGAGACAGTTATTGAGGTTTCACAGTAGCTTTAGTAACAGAACTTTGTAAAAAAAAAAAAAAAGTGGTTCCATGTTCTGTAGATTTTAGAAAGCACTTATAATCTGGTTATAGCAATTTGTTCCCCCTACTGTGGCTGACTTTCGTTGCCAATCCTATGCAGTCTCATAACTTTAGAAAGGATTATAATTTCCCTTTTTTTTTTTTTGACTCTGGTATCCTTTTTAGATGATGAGAGTTGTTCAAGTTTATGCAGAAACACAAGAGATTAATTTGAAGGTAAGCTTTTCAGACCATGCAAACTTGGTGAAGGAATATGCATTACCAATAGGTGAATATTCCTATCTTTTGCTTGCAGGCTGATTCAGAAGTAGCTCAGGCAGGGAAAGCAGTTGCATTGTACTTTGAAGATAAACTCACAGAGATCTACTCAGACAGGACCTTCGCACCTTTGCCAGAGTTTGAGCAGGAAGAGGATGATGGTGAGGTAACTGAGGACTCTGATGAAGACTTTATACAGCCCCGCAGAAAACGCCTAAAGTCAGATGAGAGACCAGTACATATAAAGTAAAATGACATGAACTTAAACGAATTGTTTAAAAAAAGAGAGAGAGAGAGAGAGAAGAAAATACACTTTTATTTAAGTGTCGCTGGTATATCCTGCCTACAGTGGGCACCTCCTTGAAGAAGCTGATAGCTTTTACACAGTATTAGATTAAAATAATGGACAGAAAACATATTCTTGTCGAGAAAGGGGGAGAGAACTCTTATTTGCAACTTTAAAAATAAAAAGCAAAAATGAAATGATTTGAAGATTTTTGTTACTAAAGAGGATAGCTCTGATTGTTAGAAATGGCAGATGTTGATGATTATGTGGTGTTGACTGATGCAGGATGCTGGGTATGCAAGTAAATACTGAAGGGTCATTCATTTGCTAAATTGTCTCTGGACTAGAGCGCACAGTTATTAAAACAACTTTTATGCCTCCCCCTCACACACGTACATACTGTCTGTTTTCTCGTTAAAATCAAAGCTGCTGAGATTCTACTTGGACGTCAGTGCAGGTGCGCATTGATCAGATCCTTATCTTTTTTCTCATTTTGATGCTGTTGGGCCTTAGTTTTTATATTGGTTTGGAGAACTCAACAGTAGTTTTATTTTCTGTTCTTACTTGATGTCTAGGAAACGTGACCATTGATCATCATTTAATCAACTTTGATGATCTACAGAAAGAAGTAAATATGGTAACTTTCCATAGCAGATCCCATAGTAGTCATTTCTAGAAAATCCTTCCACGGAATTGCACCTTCCAATCAAATCATCAGACCGTACAATTATTCCCATGAAAGGCAGAATGTTTGTTTCAAAAGTAACCTAGTTTTCTGTACATTTAAATTTAAGAAGATGACAACTGGCTCTTATCCAGTCTTCCTTCTTGTCAGTTTTCTGATAGACCACTATTGGCAAACAGTAATCTGTCAACTACCAAATGTGTAAAATTTTCTGTATTTCACTTTGTCTTATTTGTAAATAGTGAACTAAAACTTCTGGCAGATCAGCAACATTTGCTGAGCCTGTTTTTTAAGCTAATGTGTATTCTTACTAATAATGTTCCTATCAAGAATGGATTTGTAATATATGCTGTCTATTTCTAATGTTCACATTCATATTTTGAGGTTCTATCTTATTTTAATAGAGAACAGACTTCTCAGAAAATCTTCAGAAGCAGCTTATTATTAAAATATCAAAATATTGAAATAAACCCGGTGGGGTTAGAGTACTCATACGTCCACCAAGTGGGACATTTGCACGGACTGGGGGCTTAAAGGACTTAGAAGAGACCTGTAAGTAAATCCTGAAAATGAGCCAATCCCCACTTGAATGGTTACTGGAGTAAGCCCACCTTTACCACCCCGATTTCTGCACCTGAGGCAGATAAACCACCTTGGCTCTATTTCATTTTTCTTCTCTTCATTTGTGATGCTCATATCCAAGATGTGTGTTCCAGACTGTGTACAGGCTTCTCTTTTGTTGAATTAAAAATTTTAGTCCTACTTTTATATGGACACGTTAGACTATAAAGTGACCAAAATAGAAGATTCGCCATTAGATATTTTTCAGACATCAGCAGATTTGTGGAAGATTGTTTGCCTTTTAAAAAATTCAGCTTACACAGTTTAGACAGTAGACTACTCAAAAAATTATTTGACATAATTGTCTTAAGAGCTAAATATTTTTAGTGCATATTAAATCAAATAAAGTGCTCTGAAGAAATTATTATGCAAATTCCTTTGGGTTTTTTTCTTAACACATGATGGGGTGAACATGAATATGATTCAAGTCTTCTGGTATATTTAAAGAGTATTGATTTTGTTATTGTTATTGATTTACTTCATTCTATATCTTTAAGTGTCTCAGTTTTATTGTAAGTTAAAAACATAACAAACTTATTTTACTCAAATTTCAAATTCTTAAGAAGAGTTTTCTTACAAGAGGGAGGAAATTGTTTAAAAATGCTTTCTTCTGTGCTCATTTTCCTCTTTTCTACAACATTCATATTTCATTTTATCAGGAGACATGTCTAAGGGCATAGCGATGAGTAGCAGTACTGCTTCATTATGTCAAGCTGTTGAGTTCTACTATTTTATGCTTACTCTTCATACGAAACCTTTCATGATTCTTAGATAAGTCATATATATGTTCTACCAATGGGGGCAAAATTTTAAGTAAATATTTCTCAGTATCTGGGGCCTTAAAAGATAATGCTTTCTCTTAAAAACATTCCCGGTTTTTGGAAGGTTTTTTCCTTTGTTTTAATAAGGTTGGTTCTTAAACAGTCACTTTATTGTCAACATTGAGTAAGTTCCATTTCTGTTAACAAGATAATTTATACTGCTGAGGAATTACCATTTATTACTATCAACAAAGCATTGATCACTGTTTTTAAGCTGATCTCTTGGGCACTAATACAACTGTTAAAAAGGATAAAAACTTTAAATTGATATTCAGATATCTTACATGTTTTCCTATTTATGTTTTAAAAAGACAAACATTGACTATCAGTTCCTGAAGGCAGTTTGTACTGATATTCTCTCACATTTGTATTCTTGGTTAAAAGGCAGTATTTTAGATTGGGAGATATTAATGTTTCCTTAAAAGCTTGCAAAGTTTTCACCACATTTCAATTTCTATCTCTCATCAGAACACAAAAGGACAAAGTGTTCTTCTGTCTGTATTACTGGCCTAAATTTGTTTAGCATGTCGCTGAGCTGATTTCACTGAGTAAAGACATTGCTTTACAAGGTGAAGCATGTGTGCGTTCCAAAGTGTGTTTAGATTATAGGTCATGGGTTATGCAGAAACAGCAAATTATTGCTACAAAGGAGTGATGAGGCATTGGACCCACTGTTGAAATGATCCTTTTTGGAATCAACAAGGTACTTTCTGACTTCTATTTCTTATATAAAGGGAATTTTAAAGTCAGTTCTTTTTGTTGTAACAGTTTTTAAACTTTTTAGTTAATCCAAAGAAATAATGTTTTTAAATAGAAGCAAAAGGTTTGTAGTGTGCAAATTGTAGATCTGTCAATTACCTCAGCAGGTATCCTGCCATGTAATTATTAGTGATTAGTGTTAATAAGTCAATAGATTTAGGTCTTTTGACTGTGCCCTTGGATTGTGGCGTGCCACATGTTATTAAACAGTCTCTTAGTGTCCAAAATGGGAATAGATGCTGTGGCCACCTCTCCCTTGACCTTTTAAGTCCCTTACCTACTCCCACTGCTTGTTGCATAATCTGCTTTGGGTAAAATCAACACGTTCTAACTTATTTAAAACAATCAAGTTCTTAATTTGTACTATGAATTTGTAATTCGCACCGTCTGTGTTAGTAACCTGCTCAAGGTCGTCCCAGGTTTTCAGGCTGCACCACAGTTTGATGGTACCGGACCTGGATGTTTTCTTTTGTTCTCTCAGTTATCTCCTCCTCGATAAAGCAATAACACTGCTTTATGTCTGTTGCCTAATAAGCATGTCATAATCCTCTCCTGGATGGTGATTTTATAGGAAAGTTTGTATGAATATCACCCAGTCTATCTTTTAAAAATTAAGAAAAATAAATGTGTGCTGGAGCTAATGACAATATATTGTGGCATTTTATTTTAAAAATTGGGGAAAGTTGCATATTTTTTTAAAAGTAGGTGTTTGAGTAAAAAAATTTGAAGGTACTTTTTTAAGAAAAAAATTTATATGCCACAGTTTACATAGACATTTCAAGGTTTCAACATGTACTCTGGGATATAATGGATTCTTTTACTTGGTCAGAATGCATGTATAACATTTCTTCCATCTTCATTTCTTGTGTTTGCCTTCGTGGGCTTTTATATTTTTTATTGTATCTGAGAAACAATTATCTTAAAAAATAAATCAACTTGGATGTATTTGTCACAAACTACAAAATGTACAAAATTAAGTTTAGCCCTTTTCTAGCAAGTGGTCTTTAAAAATGCTGTTCTTTTAAATTCACCAAATTTATATGTGGGAGGGCACTGAAATGATTTTCTAAGTGCCACTGCAATGTTCCCTTTCAAGTGTGGCCTAAATTCAGTCTTAAGAATAAAACGCATGTCTGCTCCTGGTCTGAAAAATGTAGGCATTTACTATGTTTTAAGTCACAGTGAAACATGTATATAAGCCTATGAAACAAGACTTGTGCAATCAGAAAGCCTGTTAATTTTCTATGTAGACGTACTGACACACGAAAGGGTTAAATTCACAGCCTTACTAGTTCCTTGCTTCCAGTATTTCAACTGGTCTCCCATCATCATTATTATTACTACTACTACAACTACTATTTTTGCACATGGTTAACTACCCTTCAATATGATTCTTAAAAAGTGCTGTTTCTGTGCTATTGTATCTACTAAATAATCATATTTAATTTTTTAAAACAAAGTTGCGGTTTCTAATTGTTTCGTTCCTGTGTTTTTTTGCTGGTGTGTAATAAACCCAAGTTTTTTTCCCATGGTTATTTAATACATTAGCTGCCTGTAAATATTACCTGTTACAATGCTCTGGAATGTGTTGTAGAAGTTGTATTAGATTAGTTTAAAGCCTTGTTTGAAAGCCACATTGTTTTGGTTATTTCTATTAAATTAGAAAATTGAAAAAGTTTTCAAATGAATTTCTTTTTTTTCTTTCTCTCTGAGTTGAGACTTAATCATTTAAATTCATTTTTAAAAAATTTATACTGTGTGCCAGGCACTGGAGAGTTATAGTTGCAAACAAGACAAAATACAGCCCCTGCCTTCACAAGTGTTTAGACTCTTTATGAAAATGATGAGTTGCTAGGATAGGGATTAACTCGAAATGTAATAGGAACACTTAGGACAGGACCTAACCCCAGTCTTTATTGTTCAAAAGATGGGCAAGTAGAACAGGCAAAGAGAGGGTGAAAAGTGAATAAAATATACAGAAGCCTGAAAATGAAAGAGAAAATATATGTATATGAGGACCTGGGAAGTTCAGTTTGGTTGGAACAGAGTTTAAGTTTGGAGGAGTGAAATGTTAAGCTGGAGAACTGAGGAGGGTCCTTTTTAAGCAGAGTGTCTTGAAAGTCACATTAAAGGGTTTGGGGCTTACACAGAGGGTAACAAGGAGTCCCTGAAGAATTGTAAGCAGGATGGGGCTTGGAGCGTTGAAATAATCAGAGTTGCTTTTTTTTTTTTTTTTGGTGCTCACCCATTATTTAATTTTTATTTTTTATTAGAATTGACATTCAATATTATTTTTTATTTCAGATATATAGTAAAGTGGTTAGGTATCTTGAAAGGTCATTTTGTGAAGATGGGTTATGGAGAAGATTGGAAGTGGTGAGGCAGTTGTAGGCTGTGGGTGGTCTAAGTGAGCCTTAAACTAGTTATCTGGCAGTGGAGAGGAAAAATAGTCAAATTTTAGATTTAGAAAGTAAAATAGACCAATAATTGAGGCCTTGGTTGTCTAAGGCGTATTTTGTATGGAACTTTTAAAATAAAAAAGAGGGGAGAAAGGAATAGATCATGAGTGGAGTTGAGTGATTTCAATTTGAGGATATGTTGAGTTTAAGGTCCCTATGGAAAATCAAGTTGCATGTGTCCATGGTTCTGGTGCTCCTATGAATCCCTAGGCTGCAGATAGAGCCTGTAAGGTCCATCAAGAATCATGACTGTTTTATTCATCACTGAATATGTCAACATATGATAGATATTTAGTAAACAAGAGTCAAAGGTGAACCACTAGCATAACAGTTGGCAATTAAAACAACGTAAGAGTATGGTATTGCCTAGAAAATTTATAGAATGAGAAGAGTAGAATAGTTACGATTGCAGAGGAAACAGCATTAAAGGAGTAGGGGGAAAACCTCCAGGAGACTAGTCTTGGAGGAAAGCCAGGACTATAATGGAAGATGAGAGAAAGTTTTCAAGGAGGGACGTGAGGTATCAGTGATACCAGGTGTTAGAGCAAAAAGTGAAGTAAAAATAAAGTGGCCATCGAATTTAGCAATATGGAAGCCATACGTGACCTTGGTAAGAGCTGTTTCATTTTGAGCAGCAGTGAGAAGAACAGATGAATGATTGAGTGTAGGTGTTTTTCAAAAAATTTGACTTTTTTTTTTTTTAGGTTATGCAAAACTTACAGCCATGACTAACCAAGTAAAACATGAGAATGGAACTTCCAAATTGTTATATTTCTAGATATTTTGTGACATCAGCAATAGTTCTCAACAAGCAGTTTCCTTTTTCCTGTTTCCTTTTCCTACTGTTTCCATGAAAAGAGGCAGGTTAGAAATGTAATTTTTCCCTTATTACCGATGAGGTAAGAATAGACTCCAGGACCCTAAGACTTTAGAATCTATCCTCAACTCATGTATTTCACTTGTCCTTCACTAATTTAAGTGAACCATAGATTTCTAGATGTCAACACTCACATTAGATTCTAGAATTTTAGGCAATAATTCAAAAATGAATTGGTAAAACACACCTAATTTAAGGTTTTGTCTTAAGCTCTCCTTTTTCATATTATCTGGCTTCAGGTGTGGTGGTAAATATGTCACTATTATTTATAAAGATGTTACTGTTGGTGATCTGAAAAGAAAGGGATTTCTGCTTCTGACAAGACTGCAGACTACATACCCTGAGAACTTTCCTGATGTCACAAAACATCTGAAATGCTGGATAAGATTAATTTAAAAAAAATTTTTTTTAAATGTATTGCTGAGCTAGCAAGAAAGAAGCATACTAAAACTTCACCTTATCACCCTGTAGCATTTTTGCCAAAATCTTTGACCTGAATCTAATAACGTAGAATAAACAAAAGTGGAATGTAGGACATTTATAAAGGCACCTAATGTGACTTCTTAAAGTAACTTGTATAAAACAGGTGGGTAGACTGTTCTAGATCAAATGACATGCAACACATGAACTTAAATTTGATATTAAATAAACCCAGCCATTAAAGACATTTTAGGGACTTCTGTGGAAATTTGTATGTGAGCTCCTGTGTGACAATGGAATGTTTAATTTTCTTAGGTGTCGATGTAGGAAGATTATCCTTTTTCTGAGGAGATGCATGCTGAAATATCTAGGGGTGAAGAAGTATCATTCTATTTCAAATGGCTAGGCAAAAAGTATGTATGTATAGAATATGCATGTGAGATAGTACAAATGTGGCAGATTAACAACTGGTGAATCTTAGTGACAGATGGGTTTTTATTGTTTCAAATTTTTGGAAACTTGAAAATTTTCAAAATAAGGTTTAGTAGTGTGTGGAGTAAGAGGCATGAATTCAGAGAAGTGTTAAAGTGGATGACTGCTCTGAGATCTCTGCCAACACGTGTGTCCTAAAGGCTTTGGTGCTGGCTCATCTTTGACAGGAAGGTGAGTATGGGGCCAGTGTCAGCACCAAGTCGGAGTGGGATACTCTTCCAGAACCTGGGACCTCAAAATACGATACACTCAGTGAAATAATGAACCAGAATACCCTGCCTCAGGGGGAAAAGAAAACTGTGGAAGAAAACAAATCTCACCTAAGAATTCATATACACTTAAAACAGTTTTGGAACCAGGCACAGACTACCTATGCGATGAGAAAACTTAAGAATTTAAAATGGTTTTGGGTTAAAAGTGATTCCAGGGGCTTAATAGAAACAAACGTTAGTATGTTTTTATGGAAGGACTTTTTAAACCCAATCTCAGTTTTCATAGGTAGTGTTCCCATAATCTTGGATTCATATTCAAAGTCACGAAAATGAGAAACAAGTCATTAAAAAATCAGTAGACATAGGACCTGACCTGTAATGACGCAGATACTGGAATTATTGGATGAGTATTCAAAGACACATTTAAAGAAACATCTTTAACATCTCTGAAGTTGGGATAGCATCATAGTATTGGCTACGCTAGTGGTACAAAAGTGGGTGTGTCCGGTACTTGATGGCTCAGATTCAGTGAAATACAATACAAGGAATAGAAAATAATATAGAAATAATTAAGAATGAACAAGAGACTATTAAAAGTGATGAGGGTGGGGGATAACGAGCTCATTAGAAAATGAGAAAAAAGTGTCACATTTGAAAGTCAAACATCTAGACCAAAACAAAATCTGAAAGTCAAGATGCAATTCTACAGAATACACAGCAGTACAGAGAATATACAAAGGTGAAGTTAAAGGACAGCAAGAGCCGATGGAAAAGAATGAATATCTAACGATACCAGAGGGAGATGATAGGGTGGTTAGGGATGATATTTGAGGCTATTTTGGTTTAGGACTTGCTAAGTTTGATTAAAGTCGCATATTCTTAGATTTGTGGAGTCTGGGAAATATGTAGACCTGAGCTAAGTTCTAGAAGACAAAGTCTAGGACCTAACGAGTGGAAAGTCACAGTGACACCTTTATGCACACTACCAAACCTGGAGGTTTGTAAGAGCGAGAGAAGACCTTACTACGAAGTAATTAGTGTTACAGCTACTTGAGAATGGCAATGAAAACCATAAGTTAGTGGAATAATATTTTAGATATTCAGAGAAAGCTGTCAATCTAGAATTTTTGTACAACAAAGCTATCAAGAAACAGGTCAAGAATGTTTATCCAAACATTTTGGATAAAAGGTGAGAGATTTCTATCCACATATCCTCATTAAATGAATTTCTGAGCATTTATTCCAGGATAAAGAAGTCAGAAGACCTATCTTACAAGAAGGAATGGTGACTGAAAAAAAAATGGGTGAGGGTAAACTAAACTTTATGAAACAATAAAATTTTGTGAGTTTTCCTGGGGAAATTGGGGGAAATTACGATATGTATAAAGTTTGTGAACATGGTCCTTTGTACTAACAGCAGATAAACGCCTCTTCAAGAAAACCTATAAACGTTACGTAGGGATGGTGAGAGTGTGTGGTGCTTGAACCAGACTTCTCCCTTGCCCTACCTCCCGGTTCAGCAGCATGGAGGTCCCGGACTGCCGCGGCCCAGAACAGAAGGCTTCCTCTTCCTCAGCTCTGCTTGGAGGACTCTTCCTCGTAAAAACAGGACGTCAGTCTTTCTTCTCCTGCCCGCAGGTACCTGTTGCTGAGCTTAAGTCTTGAGTGAGTGTGGTTGAGAAGTGGGGGCTCTCGTCTACTTGGTTCCCATTCGAGAATGGAGGCTCTACCGTGAGTGTGGTGTGTTTAGAAAACGGGACACCAGTTCTCTTCCCTGCCTCTTGTGGCGGTTCCACACCAGGAGAGAGAGACGAGAAGGCCTCAGGCTGCTGCCCCACCCCCTCCACTGAGCACGTTTTAGAGTAGAGGTGTCACTCAAGTTGACATTGTCCCAGTTAAGCCCAGGTTTAGAGGTTTTGCCTTGAAAAATAAGCATTTTATGAAACTGATAACCCTTAGTCTCTTCCAAAAGAACGGATTTTATTTGTAACAGAGCACAGATAAATTCAAACGAGAGGGTACAACATTGGAGGTTGGTGCAAAAGGCAACTGAGAAGAGTTTTGAGATAAGTCTGAACTGTAGGTTAGCTGGTTGGCAGCAGAGGACCAGGGAATAAGGGCTCAAAGGAACCATCCTGGGGTTACAAGAAGTGTATCAAACACAGATCTCACTATGCCTTTAAAGGAGCAGAATACGATTGTATAGAGCAATTTATGCCCCACAGCATTGTTGAAAGCAATATAGTAGCTGGCACTTATGGATGTTTAACAGCTGGGCATGGTCAAAAGAAACTCAGGGCCACCAAACCCACTGTCATCCCAAGGAAACTGGGTTGACCCAAAGCTGTGCCTTCTAGAGAAACATCACAGGCTTCGTACTGGAAGAGGAGTGGGAGTGCACGTCACTAAAATATCTCACCCCGTCACCAAACAACTAACAATCGCTGGGGGTGGAGGAGGGGAAGGACCAGTTGCTGTAATGTATTATCAACAATTTCCAGTCCCCAGCAAATAATCATCATGCAAGCAACTAGGAGCTTATCACTGGAGATAAAGCAGGCAACAGAAACTGCCTGTGAGAGTTACAAGATGGTTGATTTATATGAGAAAGACTTGAAAGTAGTCATAAACGTGTTCCCAGAGCTAAAGAAAACCATGGTTACAAAGCAAATGAAGATCTGATGACAATGTCTCATCAGATGGAGAATATCAGTAAAGCGGTAGATACTCGACGGGACCAAATGGAAATTCTGAAGTTGAAAAGTACAATAGCAGATTCACCATGGGAGGCTCAGCAGTAGACTTGGATTGGCAGAAGAAAGAATAAATGAACTTAGATAAATAGAGATAAAAAACGAGTGAATACAGCTTCAGAGAAATGTGGGACACCATTAGGCACACCAACATATACACAGCGGAAGTACCGGAAGGAGAGGGAGGAAAGGAGAAGTAAAACATTCAAAGCAATCATGGCTGAAAATTTCTTAAAAGTATTGCAAAACAACGTACCCAACCAGGAGCTCCTATGAACCTCAGATGTGATAAAAATTTGAAAAATAAAAACATCCTCAGACAGACACAGTAAGATGCTGAAAGTCAGAGGCAAAGAAAATACGAAAACAAGAGAAAGATAACCAGGAAATGAGACTAAGAGCTGAATTCTCAGTTGTAACAGCAGAGGCCGAAAGGCTGTGGATCACATTTAAAATGCTCAAAGGAAACATATGTCAACCGAGAAGTTTCTATCCAGCATAGCTGTCTTAAAAATGAAGGTGAAACAGACTTCTCAGATAAACGAGACAGGAGAATTTATTGCCAGCCAATCCGCCTTATTAGAAAGACTGAAAAGAGGAATCAGGCTGAAAGCAGGTGGCCCTGTGGCCATTCAAATCCGCACCAGTAAAGGTAACGATGTCATTACACAAGACGGCATAAATGCACACATTTCCTTCCTCCTGTTTTAGGGAGCAACTACCTAATTATGCTGTTGGCCCGTACAGAAATGTTATGTGTGTATATTGTGTTTGCTAATACCGTGTGGAGGGGGAAAGGAGCAAAGTTGTATGATCCTGAGGATATAATACAATAACAATTGTACAGTAATTACAACTGCTTATTATTTGGTTTATAACTAATGGAAATTTATGTTTAATATCACAAAAGGGAGGGAAAGGGAATAGAGCCATATGACTAATGTTCCTATATGGAATTGGCCTACTGTAAATCTAGCTGATTCTGGTAAGATGTATATGGTAATGCCAAGAGCAGTTTAAAAAAAAATAGCAAAAATTTAGAAATTAAAATACTGCTTTGGAAAATATTCACTTAAAGCAAAGGAGGAATACAGGAACAAAAAAGGTAGGAGACCTAGAAAGCCAAGAGTAAAACCGTAGACGTTAATCCAGCAATTAATATTAACACTAAATGTGAACGGATTAAACGATCCAGTCAAATGGCAGAGAGTGTCTGGACAAAAAGACCTGAGTCCGCTCTTCCGGAGCCTGCATCTTCCGTTCTTCATCGCGCCTGAAGCGTCAGGAAAAGGACTCCAGACAATGTACACCGCGTTGGAGACGTATCTGGCCACGATGAAGAAGAGACAGAGAAGAGGGGAGTCAGGGGAGGATGGTTTGTCTTTAATGAGACGCTTGAGCAGGTCCAGAGCTGCCACGGAAAACCCAGCCGAGACGTTCAAGACCCGAGAGAGCCGGGATCCTGGAGAGAGAAGGTACCCCAAGGAGGAGGGCGTGGGCGAGGGCATCCAGACAGCATGGCGGGCTGGCCGTTGCTAGGAGGAAGGCCGTGCCCCCTTCTCAGGCTGGATGTCGGCGAGGGTGGCCAGAGCGTGGCGTTTGGGTTGGGGGTGGGACGTTGGGGGGGGCGTGGGTGCTGGCTTCCTTTTCCCTGTGCTGCATGGAGAGCCATCCGCTGGGAGTGAGGGTCGTCGAGAGCGAACCCGGGGTTTGAGAAGAATGAGTCTGAAATCGCTGTAGGGGAGAGAGGAGCAGGTGAGTGCACCTGAGAGAGATGGTTCCTCAGGTCGACGCCCTGCCCCGGGCCGGCGACTGAACTTGTGCGTTGGTAGCCGTCTGGCTTCCCGAAGGACTGTGTAAGAGGCCTACGTAATGGTCAGAGTTCAGGCTTGGGTGATACGATCAGTGACTGTGACTTCAGACGTGCTCCCCGGTGTCTGAGCCTCGTCGGCAGTGAGCAGGAGGATCTCTCTTCTCACAGGACGTTGGAAGGAACAAGTCGTGTGTGGCACTTAGGAGAATGCCTGGTACACGGTCAGTCACGGACAGATGTTAGTTTTACGTCTTTATTTTTTCTAACGTCACAGCGGGCTGAGAGCAGGCAGAGGGATGGCAGAATCGCCCAGGGTTGGCATGTTTGCCAGACCGGTGCGTAAAAAGACAGAAGTTCAAGGAGTTTAAAATGATGTGATGATGAACCACAGGTCAAGAGGGAGGTAGCGAGAGGAAGAGGCGATGGGCAGGGAGAATATTACCTGCATGGACAAGGTGGCCAGGAACCAGTGACTGGGTGGCTCATCCACGTGCACAGTGAAGTCCGCCTGAATTAGGGTGGCAAGCATCGGAGTGGAGAGGAGGAAGGGCCAAGGTGTCAGTCACTCACGTAACTCGTGTGGAGTCCACCGTTAGCGTGTCCTTGTGCAGGGTCGCACATTGTCGTCGTCCTTTATTAAACTCCAGAGGCCTTCAGAAGAGTACAACGTTTATGGAATGCTTTGTTCTACGCACTCTTCCGTAGCAATTCCTTTAATTTTTGTGAAGACTGTGGAGTGAGTTTCTGTCCTTAGTCCTGTAAACGAAGGAGCTGAGGCTCAGAGGGGTTAAGTGACCTGCGCGGGCCCCAGGGCTGCTAAGTGGCAGACGCTAGGTTTAGATTCAGTTCATTTGGGGTCAGGTCTGTGCACTGAACCATGACGCCTCCCAGCCCATGAGGTCACTGTTACCCTAGTGTGGCTGCGTCTCCCTGGGGCATTCCTCCGTGCCAACTCGAGGGCAGGTGTCCATTTACAGTGACTGTGTGTGCTGACGGGGGACGACGGGTCCATGGTGACCACCAGTTCCCACCTCCTCTGGGCCTGACGTGCGTCAAAACAGTGTCTCCCACATCAGGGATGGGACATCTGCCTGGGCTTGGGAACCAGAGCCTGGGGGTCCACCCGGGCCACCGGGGTGTGGGTGCTGGCCGTGGAGGGCTGCTTCTGATCGGGTATGGGGTGTGCGGGCCTGTGCGTGCGGGGCCTCGGACTCCGCCATCTATTGCTTGCTCAGGACGTGAGGAAGATGCCTCTGCAGAGTGGCCCGTCACTGAGCCGAGAGAGAGCTGTGCAGATGGGTGTGCAAAGGCCAGCCCAACCTCGGTGCCCTCTGTCCCCACCTGGTCCCACGCCTTTTGGCCCCGTGGGAGGGAAAAGAGAACGAGCTGTTTGGAGGAGGCTGGGGAAAGCCCTGGAGGTAGGTTCAGGATGCTTTGGCGCCCACAGGTGACCTGGGGCCATGCCTCCTTCATTACCAAAGCCCTTTGGAGAGAAGCTGGAGGTGGCCAGGTATCTGAAATCAAGCGACAAATGACGGGAAGGGGCGCTAGGTGGTGAAGGACACTGCAGGAGGATTCCGAAGCAGCCCCTCTGGCCACCAGCAGCGAGATCTGCCACCTGCAGCCCCCTCCCCACTTGTCCGGGTGCAGGGAGTCCCAGGTCTTAAAATCCCTGGTCCCTTTAGAGGCCGAGATGGGACAAAGGAGAAAGGACGCTTTTCCTGTGAGCGGAGGGGCCACCCTAACAAGAGCCACGTCTCTGAGTGTTGGGCGGCGACCCTCTGCGTCTGCTCTCCCCTCCCCCACAGTAAAAGGTTCACATGGGCACCTGGCCGCTGAGCCAAGGACCTTTCCCAGCCTCCCGGGCACGCAAGATGCCCGCTGAAATAATGTCTTGTCTCGAGTCTTTCACATAGAAGGACTGAGTGTGTGTGCCCCGCTTCCCTCCTTCCCGTTGGCAGGAACTGCTGGTGGGAACCATGTGCCAAGGGTGGCAGAACCACCCACCTGGATCCCCTGTCTACCTGTGGACTGTTACCTGAGAGACAGGGAACATGTGTCTTGCCCAAGCCCTCGGATTTGAGGTCTGTTTTTTCCCAAAGACATGGCCTCCCGTGGGAGAGGGGCGGGAGCAGCTGGTAGGGATTGCGGGGCGCACTGGGCCTGAGCCAGGCTCATGGTGTGAGGGACCCCCGACTCCATGCTCACATGTGGGATTCATCTGCCCTGCACGAGGTGTACAAGCGTCACGTTTCCCCACGTGCTCAGGCCTATGGGAGTGGGGCCTTATGGGGGGCCAGGCTCCCTGCTCCCAGATCTGATGTCGTGGGGCCAGACCAGGAGGGCTCAGGTCTGAGTGGGGTCTCCGATGCACAGGGCCCTGCACGGGGAGGGACACTTTGGGCCAAATGAAGCCCCAGTCCATTGACTCGTGAGAGCTGGCAGGATTTGGGCCTCATTCAGGTCAAGCTTCCTGGAGGATGTGGAACAGGCCTGGGGGCTGAGGCGTCAGCGCCACAGAAGAAGACCCCACCCAGGGAGGCCAGGGCCCTGCGGCTGGACGCTTTGCAGCAAGTCCACACCTGACAGCTGGGCCTGGGGGTCACGGGCAGCTGCTCCTGGGTCTGCGGCACCTCGCAGATGACCTCAGGGATGGCAGCCACACAGACCCTCATTCAGCCACACTTCCTGTCTGTGCTCTGCTCAGCTTGTCCTGGCTCAGCCTGTCGGGGACACTCGGTCCCCAGCCCACGGATGGGCCACCCACTCAGAATGGTCAGCCGTGGCCTGGGGACACCAGCACTTTCCCCCCAGGAGCCCTGGGAACCTGGCTTAGGGCCTGATAGCCTGAGGCCTGGCCACATGTCTGACCTCCCAGCCTCCCTCCTGGCCCAGCCACCAACCCCTCAGGCTCCAAGCCTCCTCCCCAGAGTGCCCCTTGCCCCTGAGTTTTCAGGAGAGACATGAGTCAGGCACAGGTGCAGGGGACCCTCTCTTGAGGACAGAAAGGACCAAAGCAACTTTGACAAAGGGCACTGTCAAAGCTGTGACGGGGAACATCTGAGGTGGCTCCATGTAACTTAGAGCGATTACACTTGTCAGGAGAACAATAAACGAGCAGTGTGTCTGGAAGCCACCTGGTTTAAGCCTTTGAAGCACACTCACGTGCACCAGCAAGACGCAAAGAGCGGTTCTGGGAACATGTGCCCTTTACTTGTGAGACTGTCGTTAGGTAAAGTTCCCCAGAAACTAGAGCCTTCTCTCCTCCTTAAGTAAAAAGACAACTTTTGGAACGAATCTGATCATTCTAATGGAGTCGTTTATTGTGTTGCAAAGTCTCCAGGTGTGGCATCTGGGGAGAAATAAAGCAAAGGAGGCCCGGCTCCTCCACAGTGACTGAGGAATCCCGTCCCCCCAGCCCTGTGAGATGTGGGGTGAGTGACAAAACGTAAAGGGCAGAGGTGGGGGCGCATCTGGGCCGAGCTGCACGGGGACCCCCCAGTTCCTCTCGTGGGGGCTGGTCGTTCAGGTGGTTAGTTCTCACAAATGATCATGGGACCCATCCTCCCTGTTTGGGCTGGGGGAAGACAGCTCCCCAGGAGTTTGTTGGCCTGGAGGGGGCCCAGCTCAGAACTGGCTTTGGTGAGAGGCTCGGGTGCTCCAGGTTCATGACGCATGGTCTCTGTCCTCAGTGGCAGACCTTCCGCTTTCCATTAGGAGATGTTAGCACCGCCTGCAGCCCCCTCAGGGGTTGCACAGTCACCCACCTTCTCGGCGTGCAGTCCAGGAGCCGCACGCAGGGCTCCGTGTGGTCCCACAGGTGGTGGCAGGACAGGGACCAGAATGTAAGCCCCAGATGCCAGCACCCTGCTCTTGCCCAGCTGCTAGGCGGCAAGGACCTGCTACTCTCCTCCATGCATGAAAGGACACGTGACAGAAACTGTCAGAGGAAGGAAGTGCTCATGTTGGCCCCTTAAGCACCACAAGCAGGTGAGAGCAAAGAATCTGGAGAGGCAAAGTGCCTACCTACCGAGACCCCAAGGCCAGGGGAGCCCAAGGCCAGGGGAGCCCAAGGCCAGGGGAGCGCAAGGCCAGGTGCTGTTTCCCCGCTGAGCATCCCTTTCCAGCAAACCCTAACAGATTCTCCAAACCTGTGTAGCTTTGAAGAGGGAACCGAGGTTTTCCTGAGGTCCCAGTGAGATGCTTTTGAAACAAAGCCAGACCAGCATGCAAATACGGGATCTTAGGCACGGCTTCCTAAACGCTGGAGGGGGAGAGGAGTTTATCGGCCGCCCCCAGAGGTGATCGATCCCTGACCAGGAGCGGCCAAGACGAGACCGTTCTGGGTCCGAAAACCCTCCTACAACGAGTTATTACAAATACAGCATCACCATCAGCATCATTATCACCATCATTTTATTATTATTAATTATTATCATCTATTATTATTATTAATAATTTATTATTATTATTATTGTTAATTATTTATTATTAGCCTTTGGAGAGGGACTGCCCCGCAGGCCCTGGCATCGGTACAAGGAAATCCTCGGCCGCAGGTTCAGGGAAGCGCCGGGTCTCGAAGGCGGGACCCGCGGGCGCGGCGCGGCCCTCCACCCCCGGCCCCCGCCCCCCTGCGCCCTCCCCCACCCCTCCCCCCACAACCCCACCCCGCCCCTCCTCCGCGGAGCTCGGGCGCCCCCTGGCGGCCCCGCCGGGCGCGCCACGCGGCGCCCAGAGGTGCGAGGGCGCGGGCGGCCGCTGGGGGCGCTGGCGCCGCGCCCGCCGGGGCAGGTGCAGGGCGGGGGGGGGGCCCTCCCGGCGGCCGGAGCCGGCCCGGGGGGGGGGCCGGGGAGGGTCGTGGATGGGGGCTCTGGGCGCTGAGGGGCGGAGGGTGCGCGGGAGGCGCCCCAGGGAGCTCCGGCTCCGCTTCGGGGCACCGGGGGCCGGAGTGCAGGCGCGGGCCGCCCCCGGCCCACCCCGACCCACCCCGGCCCGGCGAGCCTGCCGCTGGCACCCACGGGGGCCGCCCCCTCGCCTGCCCGCCTCGTCCCCGCGCGAGAAAGGGGCGGCTGCCCTGGGCAGCGGGATGAGGACGCGAGGCCCTGGAGCCCGCCTCCGCCCCCGCCTGCCACCTGCACCCCCTGGGGGCAAGGAGCCCCGGCCCCTCCTGCTGTCCAGACCCACGGGATCCCAGACTGGGTGGGTTTCTGGACGGATGGAGGCCGCGGCCTTGCTTCTCGCCGCTAGAATGGGCCCAGTCCTCAGGCTTTCGGGAACGGGAGGGAAACAGGCAGCGGGTCTCCAGGTCGGTCCAGACCGCAGCTCCGCATCCCTGAGCGGCACTACTGAGAGCGAACAGCTCCCCTCTGCTGATCGTCTGCTGCACACCCGGCGCTTGAAATTCGGGATTTCTAATCCTTACAACAGCCCAGCACGCTCGGTTTTACTGTCTCTATTTTCCACGAGAAGACTGAGGATCAGGGAGGTTCGATAACTTGCCACGAGCCACACAGCTGTAGAGCTCAATAAGAAACAGGCAGGTTGGGCTGCGGTCGTTTCCAGTGGCTTATGGTCGGCCGGTTATGGTTTATTTCTTATAAACATTTCAAGTCCGTCGCTCCTCTGCATTGTCCTTGCTCCGAGGCCTACGCTGATGGCACCACCAGCCACCGGGCATGCTTGGGTGACGGGTCAGAGGGCAGAGAGCTCTGCACGGTACCTGCCAGCAACTGCATGAGGGACTCAGCCCCACCAGCCACAAAGGAGCCCATGCTTAGGACCAGGGCCGCAAAGGCTAGTGGTCAGGGACCTGGTCGGTGTGTCTAGCTTCCTCTCTTTCCTCCTGGTCTCACTTGCTTTCCCCTTTCTCTCCTTCCTCCTTCCCTCCCACGTCTCCCTGATTTTCTCAGCATCATGAAACGGCTCACAATTTCCTCATGGATTCGCCAAGAAATAAATGCCAGTTCTCAGGGTGTGTCCAATTCATTCTAAATGTCACTAAGTGGAACTGATAATGATGGAAACTACACACTTGATAACATTTGTTACCCACCGAAAATTAGCAGAAGAATAAATCTGCTTGACCAAATTTACAAGATTCAATTAGAAAAAGCAAAAACAAAAACGGTCACAGAACGAAGTTCACAATTGCAGATGCTCTAACTGACAGAGTATGTGGATCAGAAGCTGATGATGAATTCGCTCTATGATACAAATTAAAGTGGAGGAGAATTGTCAAGGAAAATAATTTGGAGACTATGAAAATGAAAAATGGAAAAAAAAAGGAAACTGTTTAACTGCACAACAGGGAATTGCATTAATTAATTAAATTGGATGAAAAGCGTTTGCTCTGAGAAACACCTGCTCAGTGAAAATTCATCTGAGACCTCCACGTCCCTGAGCCTCACTGGTTTACAGTCCCCAGTGGCTTCTGTGAATGTCACCAACCCCTTTGTACCTTATTTACACATAGAACGACACACACACTCTCTCTCTTTTCCGCTGTGCCACTCTCTATCACGTCCCTTCTGCGGGTTCTGTCCCCGGCCTACCCGCTCTCCCTGGGCGGTTTGACACCATCTCATACATTTTACTAGTCCTTCTGTGCTGATGAGTAAAACAGCGACATCCTTAACTTCATAGTTATGCTTCTTAGCTTGGAGCAAGAACAGAAATGTTGGTTAACTCAGGTAGGGAAAGGAATTTATTGGAGAGAGATTAAGTTTCTCAGGAATTGAAGAGAAAGGAAGAAACTAGGTTTAGAAAATGAGCAGACACGGGGGAAAGAAGGGAGGCCAGAACCCCCGCCAGGGTCATGCCACGGGGGTGATCTGGCAGGATCTACTGTCCCCCTAGGCTGCTAGCACCACTGCCACTAGACAGTTCTAACAACCCCGCTTCTTTGTGTCACTTGCCCAAGGACTGAGCTTCTCTGAGGTCGCCTGCCCACTGAGGTCGCCTGTCCACCGCCGGCTGCTGGGTGAGGGGAGAGTAAGTATCTAGAGCTGGTGACAGGAGGGGCCCTTCTCCCCACCACGATTCAGAGACTCTGAACGCAGGAAGTGGGTTCAGGGCCATGGAGCCCGCAAAGCCTAAAATACTTAGCAGCTGGCCTCTCACATACAAGGTGCGTCAGCCCTTGCTTTAAAGGTTGAATGGTCACAGACTTGAAGGTTGACCAGTCACGAGAATTTTCAGGCCAGACTTGTGTTATCTTTGGCTTCTCTTCGCTTCTGGTTGGTTCCAGGTGCAAGCAACAACGGCCGACGGGCATAGATCCTTAAGCCTGAAGGCTAGGGGACATTCGCTTCTGGCCTTTGTGCTTGATTCGCTCCTCCTCCCAGGCCTGATTCAGTGACTGCTTTCCTTGGAATAGTCTAGAAGGGGGTGAAGGGCAGATATCCAAAACATGCCAATATTTTGATTTTTCTCTCATAAGCCACAGGCTGGGTTGGTTTGTAGGTGACAATCTGACCAGGTGTTTTGCCACGGCGTGACACGTCCCACCAGTTTTCCAGCATGCAGTGATCCTTTCCTGCCACCTGCTACATCGATGCCGTACTTTTAGGTACCAATTCCTAAGCAGCATAGAATACAGTTTGTTCCAGGTGTAAGAGAGACCCCAGAGAACAGTGACTCAGACGGCAGTGACCCTTCTCCCAGGTCGCAGCATGAAGGTAGGCCGTCTGGGGTGGCGAGGCAGCTGTGCTTTAGGAGGTTGTCGGGGGTTCAGATGACCCCCCCACCACCACCACTGCACAATCAACCCCCCTTCCCCGCCCCAATCGGGTCGGCCTGTTTTGGAACTGCCATGTTTTCTTGCTTTTGGCAGTCAGGTGCTTTCCACTCTGGCATCTCTCCTTCTCTGTGAAAATCAAGGATCCCATTTCAATCATGTCCAGTTGCACCACTGGTTTCTGGAGATCAGCCACGGCTGGATTTCCAGGGACACTGACTGGTGCTCTTCTCGCCAGTGCGTTTGGCCTCCCGGGCCCTGTCGAGGACAGAATGAGCAGACGTGTGGGCAACGCACCCGATGAATCCTCCTCGGCGTTTCTGGATCCCTACGTTTTGGGATTTGGGATTCTTTCCTCCGTTATTCTCTGGAGCTTCATTTTGCATGAGTCGCCACTGAGTCCAGGTTTCGAGGATGGCCAGCAGCCAGCGCTGTGGGGTGCCACTTGGCCGCCTCCCAGGAGCAAGGGACTTGCTCCCTCCAGTGTCGGTGTCGGGAGCATTGCCTCAGGTGAAGAAACCTGCATTGCCCAAGGTGACAGCCCCTCCTGGCGCAGCCACATCCCGTGACCGGTCAAAGTTGGGTCATAGAGGCCTGGACCTTTATAACTCAAGCAGCTCTAAATGGCCATCGCAGCTCCTGAGCTCCCAAAGGGGAGGCTGACGTCCCTGCTGGCTGGGCACTCGGCTCCACTTCCCCCTCTGCCCAGATCTGCTTTCGCCCGGTCTGTCCCACAGGAGTGGTCCCAAGCGCACCTCCTCATTGGGTTCTGCCTGCCAGTCCACCTCTCAGCGGCTGCTTCTCTGCAATGCTTTAGATGAGGATTTAACTTCATCTAAGTGTTTATTCCGCACCCTCTGCTGCCACCTCCAGGTCGTGCTGGCCTCTGGCTCTAGCTACAGACCTATAAGCGACGAGCGATGGAGTGTGTGACGGAGGTGACAGCATCTTAGACAGCATCGGGCACGGGAGGGGAATGTGTTCAGCAAATGCTGATCCCATCTGAGCCGCCTGTGACTCCTTACCCCCCCGAAACTGCTGATGTTATTTTTCTGGGACCACTCGCCCTGGAAGGGAAGAAAGGAGCTTTGTGACTTCTTCAGTGAGGAAGGAAGAGAAGAGCCCGAGGATGGCTCATTGGCTAACGTGGGCCTTGTTGTGAGGGAGTAACGAATTTTGATTTGGACACTTGGGTTCCAGCGAATCGTAGCACAGTGGGCATAACCCTCTGGAAGCCGGAGACTGGAAACGTGTCACTCACAAAAACAGGTCAGGGCTGCAGAGTGGGCCTCTTCTGTTTGAGGGTGATCATGGAAGCCACTAGCACCGGCTAGAGGGAAGAGCGAAGCTCAGAAGAGATGGCTTTGCAGGAGAGTCCCTTTGTGGGGACCGAAGGCTGGTGAGCCACCTACTGATCATGTGTGTTCCAAAGTGTCAGTCTTAACGTTGCCTGTGCAGAGGTGGCAGGTGAGCTGGACCATGAACCTGCTGACGAACACGTCTCACTCAGGGCTGTAACTGAGGTGGACAATCTGCTCCTGTGACAGGGTTTTCGTGGTCCTGTCAAATGCCGTCACCTAGGTAGCTGCCAGCCGTAAGCATTCATGGAGGTACCTGCAGTCCCAGGGTGTGATGTTTCAGGCCCACACCACGTGGAAACTGGTTTCAATTTATTTTTAGTGATCGTAGACAGCCAGCCGGGGCCCTGGGGCATCCAACACTGGCAATAGGTTCCTTCAGCAATTGGTCCATAGCAATTTCCTGAAAAAACAAAATCCCCATCTTTTTACTAATATGGACATTTAGGGGAACCCCCGTGAGCCCCCTTTCAGTCTGAAGATCTATATTGCCATCTGTTTCTCATAACGCGACTAGAGATATTCTGAAAAGTTCAAACAAAGCAAAATCACAGCTGACCCCACACTTGATTTCCTCCGAGTGCCATGAACTTCACCCCCGAATCGATTCTAGACGGAAATGCCTGTTAAGGTTGCATCGGTTGTGTTCTCAGTTGATGCTCCAGTCACAGAAGTTTGCCAATCGCTTAGTCACGAAGCGATTTTTCTTTTCGTACATTATTGAAAGCCCCAAGCTTAATAGAGTCAAAGGTATAAAAACTTAGAGAAGGATAAAGCTGCTTTTCATGATTCGGGGGAGAAAGTTTCAGAGCAAAGTGTGGGGAGCGGGGAGGGGCCGCACAGTTCATCTCGTGGGTGAGTGATCGCTGCGTTGGGGATGAAGATGGAAGGGGAGGGGTGGGCCCTCCTCTCCGTTACGCTTCTCCTTTCCGCGTTAGAAGAAATAGTCTTTTTAGTTCATGCCACTTTTCTAATTGGTTTCAACTTAGCGCTGAGAGGAGAGAATAAGAGAGAGAAAAATGTGAGGAAGAAACATCAAAGTGTTGGAGTTTAAATGGGGCTAGTTCACTCTTGGAGAAAGAAACGTATCAGATAAAACAGGCTTCAAGACAAAAAGGCATCACGAGAGAGAAAGGAGGAACATTCATCATGATGAGAAGATCAGCTCACCGGGAAGACATAACAACCCCACATAGTTATGTCTGATAACAGAGCTTCAAAACACACGAATCATAAACCCCTCTCTCAACAATTGAGGGAACCACCAGACAGAAAGTACCAGTGAAGACATAAATCGTCGGAATATCAACCACCCGGACCTGACTGATCTTGCAGAATGCCATGCCTTACAATTGCAGATTGCACATTATTTTCAAATGTGCCTGGAATGTTCACCAAAAATAGACCCCCTGCTAGGCCGCACGACGAGTCTCCATCAACGTCAAACCACTGAAATCATGGAGAGTACCTTCTCGGACTGCCACGGAATTATGTTAGAAATCAGCAATAATACGATACCCAGGAAAACGTAAGATGCTTGAAATTAAGTCGCATGCTTGGAAAAAGCTCTGTATCACTGAAGAAATCGAGAGTGGATATTGAAATTGAAATGATGATGAAAACGCAACATATCATCAAAATTTGCGGGCTGCCGCTACAGCAGTGATCGGGAAGAATTTAGAGATTTGCATTATCACATAATCACATTAGAGAAAAGAAAGTTCCGACTGAGCTCCCATTGCACCCTCATGGACTGGTTTACTAAAATAACACTGAGCCTGGATTGTCGGGTGGATAGTTCTGAGCAGAACAGCCGTGGCTGCTGCCCTTCTGGGAGTCACCATCCGCTGCGAGAGACAAGTGATCAACAGACGAGCAGAGAAATATCAAATTAAAATTATGATAAATGCGGTGACAGGCAAAAACAGGGTGTGGAGGAGACCTAATCTAGACGGGGACGCAAAAGAAAGCCTCTGAGAAAGTGTCGTCTGAGCTCCATGGGGCTCAGGTTAGAAGCAGGAGACAGTCAGGCATTGGGGCGGGGGATGGAAGGAGCCGTGTGTGGATGGAAGGGCTCAGAGGAGAGTCCATGCGAGTCCAGCTAAGAACCATGCACAAGGGTGATGTTTCCCGTGCGTTTCCCCTCCCCTCCGCTTCGGGTCACCCCAGAGAGTGATTTCTCTTCCTCGGGCCCATCTCGAGTAGAAGCAAAGACTCAAAGATACGGTAGGGCTAGGGGCCGGACTGAGATGTCTGATGAGCGCTGGCGGAGTGAGGCTTTCTGCTCTCAGAGGCCAGTTACGACCAGGGTTGGAGGAAGGACGAGCAGCTGAAAAGGCAGCTTCACTGGGGGAGAAAGCAGGGGAGGGACCGAGGGTCTTTGTTGCAGGTGGAAAGCCCTTGTCCCTGGCTTGTAGGGCCCGGGAGGGCAAACGCAGAGCTGGAGGAGTGTGGGCCTCACTGGCCCAGTGGACCACCAAGAGTGCACAGCGAAGGATGCTCGCCCACCGGGCGGACAGGGTGCAAGGCAGCCGCCCTCATAGCTTTTGGTCTCTGGACCCCTTTATAGTCTTAAATAAAAGTATCACTAATCCCAGAGAGCTTTCGTTGTGAATGATGTCTATGCTAGGGTTGCAAGTTAAAATACAACACCTAGTTAGATTTAAACTTCAAATACATAATTTTAAAAATATAAATATGTCCCATGCGATATTTTTATTTTTATTTGCTAAATCGGGCAACTCTGGAGATATTTACTGCAACAAAATTAAAACAGAGATTTAAAAATTATTTACTGATTAATGAACAGTAACAATAGTAGGTCCAGGACATGTTGACAGAAATAACCCTTTTGTTAAAAATCTCAGAGCTCCTAAACAAAAAGTCATTGAGGAGGACAGCCATATCTCACTTTTTTGTGCGTCTCTTCCACGTCTAGCTCGATGGAAGACTACTGGGCATCTGCTTCTGCGTTCAGTCTACGGAGACATGTTTTTTGGCTGAAGCGTGTGAAGAAAATCGTCTTTGCTCAGGAAAAAGGAGATGATTGTGGACATTCTTTGATAAAATGTTGAAGTTTGCTAAGGGGAAGTATGTTAAAGATCAGTCGCAGCGCGGAGTCTGAATCTGCATCGATGAACTTTTCAGACTCAGTTGTGCTGAAATCCGTTGATCTCTCTTGCACTGGCGTTTGGAAAACACGGGTTCACTGAATTATGCAGATTTTGCAAGTATCGGCACATTTCATTTTCCAATGTCAAAAGTCATATTCATTGCTATAACCGCCAATTTCATTAGAAAAGTCTTATTTAAGTCCTGGGGAGCTCTCAGCCTCAAGGCTGGGAGCACGAGTTTTTCCAAATTCTAATGTTTGCTTGGAAAATGCAGATCTTGTCATTGGCTGTCTCCAGTGAAAGGTCAAGCTCACTTGTTTGTTTCCAAAAATTTACCTTCCAGATACCCAGTTCTGGATGACGATGGCTCGTCAGTCTATCATTTTTTTTTTTAAGTAAAAATGACATTTCATGCAAAAAGTGGCCAGTTCGGCTTGCAGCTCACATGACCACCTGAGTGCTCCGCCTGGAGACCATCACCATGCTGCAGGATGTTACAGACGTGCTTTTCGGGTGTTCCCCATTTTGCCACATAGAATTTATTTTTTAAAGTGCACTTCAGGGTCAAGATTCAATGAAATTAGTAATTCTTACTCTTTCCAAAAGGATATTATTCTCAAGCAAAACTGGCTTCGTGCTCTTCTGCATGGGTGTGGTGGTGGCGCGGACGATTCCGTTCCCGCTTGGTGCCACTGCCCTGATTCCTGCTGAGTGTCCTCAGTGAAGATGTTAACACCGTAAAAAAGGACACAGAATGTCTCGGGAGTTTAATGAAGATGGGTTTGACCCCGCAGACCTCCTGAAAGGCTCTCGGTAACATCCAGGTGTCTGGGGACTATGTCCTGCAGCCAGCGACTCACGGTAACTGAAAAGCCTGGGCCCCCACGCAAGCAGGGAACATTGCTCTGAGTGGGACCAGTGGGAGACATGCCACCATCCGAACAGAAACCAGTTCTGGCTTATTGAAGTCGAAGTGGGGTTTACTGAATGAATACAGGATCTCGGGCAGGCCTGCAGAGCCCGGCTCATGAAATGGGCAGAAAGAGGCAAAAGGAGGCTCTCTGTGCAGGAGTCGGGCCAGGAGCCCGCCAGGGGACAGGGAGGGATGATGCATCTTGCGTCACTGATATCTCAGCCCCGGTCCTAAGAGGCTGCAGCCACAGCTGGTGTCCTCATCTGTCACCTGGAGAGATTTCGACTGTGTCCTTAAGCGAACCCCGGGTTGGCTGAGCCTGGGTTGCTCGTCGGTGCCCTAGCTGCTCAGTGAGCTGGGGAAATCGGCGGTGTCTGCCACCGCCACTTCTCCGGCTGGTGCAGGAGACGTAGGAGAAGGGGCATCCTCCATGAATGAGAAACAGGTGTGGATGCCCAGCAGCCAGACAGCGACCAACGCGAGGGCCTGTTTCAGCCGGGGTCAGAGGGTCGTCAGCAATCGGTCAGGCTGTGATCGCCAGGGCGATGGCGTGGGAGAGATTTCCAAGGAAGAGATTGTCCCTTGGGAGTCAGCCCGGAGCACCCCAGGTCTTCAGGCTGTGTGGAAGGCAGATGCACCCACAGAAAGGACCGAGGAGGAATAGCGAGAAGGGAAGCAGCAGAGGGTTGTGCATCAGAAGCCGAGAAGGAAGGCGCCTGGAGAAGGACCAGGTGGTCGCAGGTGCTGAACCCTGCCCCGAGGCCTGGGGTGTGTCCATCTATGAATTGTGAAACGTCTGCAGATCTGCTCCCTTCCGGTCCCTCCCTTATATGGGATAGAAATTCCTGTTACCTCTCCGAAGGGGCAGGGAGATGGGATGTCGTTTATTTCACCAGATCATAGTTCTTCCAGGGGAAAAACAGGATTTGGTCACCGTTTGGCATCATTCTCTAAGCACTAAGCTGTCCTCGATGCCCAGGCCGAGGCTTTTAAGGACAGGAAGCCTAACAGACAGCACGGGCGGCTCCGGAAAGATCCCTCTGCCTTAGCAGATTTGCAGGTCGTCGTGATCTATTTGACAGCACTTGGCGGAGCACGGTGACACCTGCGCTCACCGAGCTCTGCGTGAGGAATGGGGTATTTCGCAGAGGATAAAGCAATGATCTATGAGCTAGAACCCAGACAAAGCACACACAAAGCAAAATCAAAAAAGGCCCAAATGACTACATCCCCACCGCCTCTGCGGCGCGGGTTTCCACTGTCTAGATCTGCTCCTGGAGCCCCTCCAGCCTCTGCACGGGACACGCCCGACGGCACCACGGTCACTCCCTATGGGGGCCTTGCCCGAGGCCTGCTCACCCTTTAGGTTTCAGATTGGACGTAGTTCTTCCGTGGAGACTCTTACAAGTCTGCCTGGGAACCTTCCGGTGTGCCCGGTGACACTCTGGCATCGCACCATTCCTGTGCCCGCTTCCTGACCTGAGTGGAAAGGCCTAGAGGCAGCACCCCGTCTCTCTCGTTTGCCAATGGGGCCTTTCTTACGAGTGCTTCCCCAGCACCCAGCTTGTAGTAAGTGCTCTCTACATATTCAGGGAACGAATCCGTGAATCAATGCCTGGGGGGGCAAACCGGGAGCCTGGCAGTCCCGCCTCGGCTGGGTGTGGGGGCTGGAAGGAAGGGCTTGCTGGAGGGTGAAGTTCTGAGCGGGTCACGGAGGCAGACGGGCCCAGAGATGCCAGGCGGGACGGTTCTCGCCTTCTGAGTGAGAAGGGAAGGGTTTGCGTTGTTGGAGGGAGGAGTCTGTTTGGGGTAGGACCTGCAAGTTCTCTCTGTGTCTGAGGCGCTGCCTTTCCCAGGTCCACGCTGTAGGGTGCAGTGGGCAAGGAGGTGGACAGCATGCCCTGCCCCTTCTCCGCCTCCATGCTGGTGTCAGGGTGGCAGTTCTGGTGGCTGAAGTGGGGTGCAGGTGCCTTACACGCAGGCCCGGCTTCGTTGGCGAGAGGCCCCTGTGACGTGGGGTTTCCAGCCAACCCCTGGCCATGTGACAGGAGCACCATCTGTGCCCCGGGAGCCTCGATTTTGCAGCTGCCGCAGCCAACTCAGGCAGATTTGACACAAGCTTAGCAAATCGCTTTTCCAGAAGGTTCGTAAATTTCCAATCTGCTGGGCTACGTTTTCTCCTGCAACCGCCACCGGCCAAATGTGAATTTGGATCCAAGACCTGAGGGGTGATCAGCGAATGTGTGGGCTCAGCGCAGAGCTGGGGAAGAGACTGGGGCTCAGGTGGCCCTCCGAGCAGACCGTCCCCAGAAATATGTGTCATGTACATATAAGTAATTGTCAAATACTTACCAGTGAGTCTGTCTTTTCATATACACGCATTCCTCAGACATGGCATGTAAATCGAATTTTTGTTATTTCCAATTTAATTTTTAGTATAAAATTAATGCAATCTTTAATGTTATCTTAAGGAATTCTGCAATGAGTATTCTTTTTGCCAAAGGAGGGGGGCGGGGAAGACTCAATCTTTATATAAATTGTGTATAAATGTGTATAGATTTATGCTTATGGTTGCATGTTTGTATCTTCTGTGTGCCTGTGTTGAAGAGCATGTCTCTTCTGGAAAGTGCAGAAAATATTGGCCCCAGACTAGTTGTAAGATTTTCATGCTCAATTTAAAAGACGGGGAAAGGTCGAGTTACATACACAGAGTAGCTGGCACGAAGATCTCCTCTTCATTGTTATCCAGGCAACACGGTCCACGCAACAACAGACATAGATGCAGAATTGTACAGCACGCTGGGATGAATGTGTCCCAGCTCAGAGCTGCATTTCAAAGGCAGCTTTTTGATATTTTAATACCCATGGAAGTGAAAAATATTTACTATTGAAGAATGAGGGGATTCATTACTCTTTCTGAACAAAACTTAATTACAGAAGAGACGAGTGTATGAACATGGAGATTCTTTGGGACGGCTGGTGTGTTCCCAGCTCCTGTTCCGTTTGATCGTTCCTTTCCACGTGTCCACGTAGGTTATCAGACAACTTTCCCTGTAGTTGGCTTTTCAAATGATATTGAAAAATCATTTGGGAACCAGAGTAATAATACTTTAAGGTCAGGAACTGAATATCCACGTTCACACAAGTGTGTGGAGGTAGAGACTTCCGTTCGTTGGGGCTCCATGCAATCTGGGGGCACCTCTATAACTGTGAGCCAAGAGGAAAGCCAATGTACTTTGAAGTTCTTGAATTAGTGCAAGTGACCACTTTTTTCTGGGACCCATCTCCACACTGGTGCTCCTGGTGGCTCCATGATTGCAAGGGACAGAAACTCAGGTCAAATAGCTTAATCAACAGATGTCTGGGCCACCTCACCAGCTCCTGGTGAAGCATGGTGGCCCTGAGAACGGCCAGGTCCAAAGCTCCAAGGACACGTCCAGGTTCCGTGACTCCCACTATCAGCTCTACATCCCTCACTTGGGGAGCGAGCTACAGGTTAACCTACTCCCCTCCGCTTTCTGCAGGAAACCAGGGAGGACGGCCACCCAGAAGTCACATCTTTCCATTGGCAGCTCACGAGTGAAAAGGCAAGTACCTTTCCCAAAGTCCGCTTATCGGACCAAGAAAAATTAAGGATCGCTCTTCCTGAGCCAAGGGACCTGTTTCTTCTCCTCTCGCAGGGAATAAAAAAATACCAATTACAATGTAATCCTCATGTTAATTGAGTAGAACTTGCATGCGCTGCACGGTCACCACCTCAGCTCGTCTTCACGTGTCTTCATAGAGCCTACGCCATTCGTTCAGCGGGCAGCCTGCACCGTGCCCAGGACACAAGGTTAGACACCACCCCTGGCACACACTGCTGAAGGAGGGGACCCTTCCTCAGCTAAAGGAGCTTCTGCCACGCGGGGCTCCACGTCTCTGGCTTGTGCGACCAGCCACGTGAGCTCCGTGGTCATCCTCTCTTGGCCTCACTGTTCAGCTGCGTAAAATTCAGCTCGGGGGGTAGGCAGGAATCCGATTAATGCTACCAAACGCTGTTATACCTTCATGGAGAGAGAGAGGCCCACCGTCAGTAAAATTCAAGTCGAATAAAGTCAGGGAGAAACCAACCGGGAAACTGCCATATAGAATCTCCTTCCGCTGGATGGGAGCCGACATGCCCTTGGTAAACTTACCTCTGACACCTTCCCATGCACGACAATGCTCATCTTTTTATTTTCTTAGTGGAGTCTTTCGAGAAGCAGAGTTTCAAGTTTGATCAAGTCCAATTTATTAATTTTCCCCTTTTATCGTTAGAGTGTTTTTCAGGTCCTGTTTAAGAGATCTTTGCCTACCCCAAGGTTGAGAAGGTTTTCCTCCTATGGTTACCTTTAGCATTTCACTGTCTAAGGTTTTACATTTAGGCCTACGATCCATTTCAAGTTAATTTTTTATGTGGTGTGTTGTAAGAGTCATGGTTTACTCTTCTCCCATTTGTTGAAAAGATGTCGTTCCTCCACTGTATATTCTTGGTTTCTGTGTCATAATTTAACTGACTACACGTGTTTGGGTTTATGACTGGGCTCTGTGTGTCTGATTTTATGCCAATACCCTACTGCTTTGGAGACTGTAGCTTCGTAATATAGTTTGAAATCAGAAAGTGTGTCTTCAGTGACTTCACCGTGGTTTTCTTTCTCAAGATTGCTTTGGCTATTCAGGGTCTTTTGTGGTTCCACGTAAGTTTTGGGATTGTGTGTTCTACGTCTGTGAAAAATGCCACTGGAATTTTGACAGGGATTCAGTTAAATCTGTAGGTTGTTTTGGGCAGCATGGACTTTTTACCAATATTAATTCTCCCCATCTTTCCATTTATTTGTGCCTTTTCCAATTTCTTTTGCCAATGTCATAGATTTTAGTGTACGGATCTCTCACCTCCTTGGATAAATTTGTTCCTTGGTATTTTATTTTTTTGACAATTATAAATGGGACTGTTTTCTTAATTTATCATTCTGGTAGTTCTGTTATTAATGTATATACATGCAGCAGATTTTTGTATATTGATTTTGTATCCTGCATCTTTACTGACAGCTTTTTAGTGGGGCCTTTAGGGTTTTCTGCATATGATGTCATATCACCTCTGAGTAGTGACAGCTTTACTTCCTCCTTTCCAAGTTAGATGCCCTTTATCTCTTTTTCTCGACTAATTGTGCTGGCTGGGACTTCCAGTTCTATGTTGAATGGAAGTGGCAAGAGTGAGTATCCTTGTCTTCTTAGCCTTTCTTAGGAAATTCCAAGAGTTTTCAGAGCTCTGTGTCAGGAAAGAGAACAAAGACCAAACACACACACACACACACACACACACACACACACACACACACAATTATAAGTCACAAAATCACAGGTTATGAACTAAAACGTGTGATTAATTCTACCCCAATTGCAGGTTCTAACTCCATTCTCTGCAACTCTCTTGTCTTCGTACATGGGAGCAGACTGTCCGGAGTTCACTAGACAGACCAGCGGTCTGGCCGTGCTCCCAGAACACTGAGGCTAGGCGAAACAAATCACATTTAGAAGGGCTTTTTAGAGCGTGGGTACGACTGATGGCACATTGTGCATGTCCAGGAAAGCCACGTAATACGAAACATTTCTGAAACATGTTGCATCTTGGAAGGCTTTATTTTTGTGTAAATCTAGCATTTTGTGAATCTCAGTTTGGGGACTGCTGTGTTAGAAGAGAGTGAGATGAGGCATAAAATGGGTGATAAGATCTAGGATCTCACTGGAGAGACTTCAGGAATTCGTCGGGCCAATCCTCAACTTTCTTCAAGGGAGACACAACTCGAGACACGTAAAAGAACGGAAAGATCAGACGAGGACACTGGTCTTCTGTCCTGTAGGGTAGCATTCGATTACATGGGGATATTTTCTTTAAATGCTTAAAAAGCACTGTGAAAACTTATTAACGACTCTCTATCAACTCTAGTATATGGTCTGTAGAATTGCACTGTATGGTTTCTGCTAAAAGTTTCTGATTTTGATGTAATAAATACAAGTTGTAGGTTTTATGGCTGGAAGTTAGCCTGTTTTTATACAAATTTCCCAAACTACGGGCTGGATCAGAGTTAAATGTTTACTTTTGGGGACACTTTTTGTTTGTCATTTCTCTATTGATATTTTATCATATTTTAAAAGTTTACTCTCGATTTCTCTTCATTTCTATCTGCTTGGAATAACTCTTAAGAACAAACAGACTTCGATGAAAATTTTAGTCCTACTCCCCCCAATTACTTACTGTTACCTTAAACTTGGAGACAAAGAAGCAATTATCAGGAAAATCTGATGTGACTATCATGAGGGTTCATAGAGATAAGACATGTAAGGTGCTTTAACAACGCTGAGCACAGAGTAGACACTATGGATAACTTTGTTTAATGAGCAAAATGAGAAATTGAAAATCGAGTGAGACATTGCTGAAATGATGACAGTTTCTTATCTAGTCTCCAACAAATATAAGCTCCCCCGAGAACTCCAAGAAGATAAGCAATTTTCTCCTTTTCATAGTAAGGAAAGAAGAGTCTTTCAATGCTGGCTTTACTTTTTTTCCAACCAGGGAAAAAACTCCCAACCATCTCAAATCTTTAAATAAAACTAGTTTCTTTGAACAAGACCAGTTATTACCGGGAAAGAAAAACCAAGGGGTTTTCATTACTCACCAGCAGAGAAACCACACCATCGAGGGGATAAACGTTGCCTATTAATAGTGAGCTGTTGACAGGCGCTCTCATTTTGAAGATGTTGGCTCAGCCGGCTCTACGAATCGCATCTTCTTCTGAAGAGCCTGCGTTTCCTTCATGTGTCAGGGATGGCACTGGATGGGGAGCTTTTGGAACTCTATCAAACCTTGCAAGCGACATCCTAAGCTATTTTCTACAGTGAATTCCCGCCTGAGACTCATCAGTTCTTGCACATTGTATGTTCATGGCATAACTAGTAATTGAGAAGGAAGAAAACTCCACAGGCGATTTTCTATCCAGACGTAACGATTTGTGAAATGCTGAAAAACTGGACTGGAAATATAAAAATCATACTGTAAATCAGTTATTTTTGCCATCACTTGAGAACTTTTTTTTTTTTGTCACCATGAGACTTTTTTGATGGCAGGTTTTTGTAAATAGATATTAGGATATCGGGAGGAAAGATTTGATGAATATTTTATTCTGTACCCGAAAAAGGCCCTTTTAAACTACTGGTTCTTTCTATGAGAAAATGTTCTGCTCTCCCAGAAAGAACATATTTCAGAGAGAATAATTTACAGATTCTGGGAACCTCAGAAACCATCAAAAGAGGCAAAACAGAGTTGTGTAGTGGCCACAAAGGCCCTCAATGACTCAGAGAGAAAACAAGTGCGTTTTAGAAGGTAAATTAATTTTACTATGTCAAAATTTAACTCAGTGCATCTTGATTATTTTTTCATATTTAATATTTTATGAAGAGCTAGTCCTGCAGTGAAATAAGTCTATCTTAAATGCAAAGTATTTCCAGAGCCTTTCAGGAGAGAGATGTCTTCTGACCCACACATCTAGGCTCAACATTCCACTTCTCATATGATACCAAAATGTCTTTTGTAATTTAAAGAAGCTTATTGAACTTGGAAAGACAAGAAGGTAAAGAATTTGGTAACTCTTCCTAAATGTGAATAAAATATGGCCTTAAACATAGGGATTCTCAGTCTTTTAGAAAGTGGCACACTAAATGGTTGATTTATCTCTGTCTCATGCCTTTTTCACTTAAATCCTTCTAAAAAGGGCTTTCTGATATTTTTAAAGTCCGTTTTGTTTAAATAGTCCTCAACCTTCACTGAGGTGGCTAACTATAACCTGAGCAGTTTCTAAGATCAAGCCTAGACATGACTGGACTACTCAAGCTAATGCTCTCCGTACTTATTCGCATCGGGGAGCTCAGATTTCTTCAGCCCCAGCCCTGCCATCTGTAGGTATTCCACCCATCGACTGCAACTTCGAGAGAAAAGCTGTCTTGGCTGAACGCTTCTGCCACACTGAGACTTTTCCTTTAAAATCCTGTGGCACTATTTAGATTTTTAACAGCAGCGATAAATTTGTATGATTCTTTAAAGCCCTAGAAAGTTAGATTTGTGATGCTGATTTTAATAACAATTTGTGGTGTTGATCTCGATTCTGAGATGCTCCACTCATTTAATGGAACCTTTTAGGGAACTGTACCTCTCAACTATGAGATGTCTCCTAATTTCAGAAAAGTGAAATTGTGGGGAGAAAAGTATGTCATAAAAAATATAGTATATATCTATGGCCATGCCACCCTGAATAAGCCCGATCCTGTCTGATCTCGGAAGCTAAGCAGGGTCGGGCCTGGCTAGTACTTGGATGGGAGACCACCTAGGTAGATCAGGTGCTGTAGGCGTGAAACATAAAAAAAATAAATAAATAAAAGGATTGTAAGCTGACAAGGTCCTTGCAATCTGTGAGGTCAACCAAGGGTTGCCTCACCTAAAAAATAAAATTAAATTAAAAATATATATATATAAGCATATGTAGTAACATAGAAAACTATTTTTAAATAAAAGAAGCAAGTTGCAGGGCAGCATTGTTCCCATAACAATCCTGAGCAAGAGAACAGGGCATGGGGTGACGTCCCTCCAAGCTGCCATGCAGAGCTCAGACTGAAAAAAGCTCTGTCATCTTCAACCTGTGGCTACCTCTATCCCAACCAGCTGGGAGGGGAAAAGAACTGGGAGGTTTTCAGAGCCAGGCCTAGAAGTACACGTCCCTTCTGCTCATGTTCCCATTGGCTAGACTCAGTCCTGTGACTAGGTCTACCTGCCAGGCAGTCAGGAACCTGCAAGGCAGAGCGGGAAGTGTACTCCAGATGTGTTCCTAGGAGGAGGGGGAGAACAGTGCTCTCGCAGTCTCCGATGTGTGTGTGTCTTATGTTCGTTAAAATATAGAAAAATGTTAGCTGTATTACTCAGGGTTCTCCAGGGAAACAAAACTAATAGGAGATATCAATAGACGATAGATGATGATAAATATAGGTAGACGATAGATATAAGTAAATAGATGATAAGTGATAGATGAGAGATGCACATATATATTAGATTTACACATGGATTAGATTTATGTCGATGCTCGATGTAGCAGCCTCCTTCCTGAGACTCCCAGGGCACGCTTAAAAAGGATGCTGCTGCCATAAAAAGCCTCTCAACGACGTGGAAGACATTTCGGGGTAAGAAGGCAGAGTCTGTTGTCTCTGCCCAGTGACATGGACTTAGTGCTGATCCAGTGCCCAGGAACTCCGGGCTCTTCGAGCTCGCTGGCACGCTGGTTGCAGCCCCCAGCCAATCAGACGCCCTTCGCAGTGAATTAAAGATGCAGCTTTCTAAGGTACACCGCCACCCGAGGCAGATCTCGGGGAAACTCAGCTGCCCCCCCACCCGCCTGATGGCCCACGGGCCCTCCGACTCGAGCGGATGCCGAGCTCCTCCCTTAGTTAGGTTACCGAGGCGTTTCCATGACCTCAGACCTCCACCTGCGACAACGATCAAATCCGAGATTCCTAAAACCCGAGCAGAGAATTCGGGGTTCGGTTTGGTGATGGTTCAGACGTGTTTAGTGCATCGATGCGCAACACGCGGAGCCGTAAATCCGTGTGTGTGAGACGAGAGCAGAGGGAGAGCTCAGTCCCCAGCCCCATTTCTGGGCGCTTCTGCGAAACCTTCGACAGGTCTCTCCTGACGCTTCCCATCCAAGTGCCTTTTCTGGATGTCGCCGTGATGCATGACCTCTCCGGAGAGGCGGCCTCCCGGCGGCCTGACGGCCTCTGTCACACACAGAGGGACATTCCCAGCGGGGAGAACTTGAAAGTCCTCGGAAGGCGCCGAGCGGCGAGGTCGGGCCGGGCAGTGCTCTGGTCCAGACAGAGGGACAGGATTTTTCAGGGGCCTCGCTTACGTGGGCCAGAGGAGCAAACAGCTGCTGCCGCCCTGCTGTCCCCGGAGGAAGCAGTCCTTGGCTTTTGCTGGCAATTTCTGTGAATGAAGGGCTCCTGCTGCGGCGGGATCGCTGGATGCAGGGAGGCCAGGATGGACTCATTCGCACAAGCCTCTCTCACTCGCCGGTGCTGCCGACCTGGTGTCTGTGCCAGGCCTGGCTCCTCCTGCCCTTGCACCTGCCACGCATCTTGGACTCCAGGGTGTGGTCTCGTCCAGCTCTGCTGCTTACCCAGGGCACGATGCAGACATCATTCTCGCTAAGTCTCCCCTGACGTTCTGCTGAAGTTACTAGTTCCCCGCATTCAGCCCTCTCTGCTGACCTCACAGGGCCGGGAGCCAGCCTCCATCCAGCACATCCCTCGGAGGAGAGAGGGAGACGAAGCAGGCAATAAATACAGGCCCGCGGCAGGGAGGGCGGCAACAACGGGAAAGTGCCATCAAGAAATCAAAACCTCCGGCGACCTGTCTTGTCCAGTTTGGTCGCCTTCTCGTCTGGAGGACGCATCCCTGGAGGGGCGAGCTCTGTGTGTGGCCCCGCTGCCATCTGCGGCCACGAGAGGGCTGTGATCCCTCCACGCTCCCTGGCCCTGCAGTGGGCCACAGCCTTTTGGAGAATCGTGCTTCATTCAGACCATTTCTGAGAAGCATGACCAGGAAACAGGAGGGGGAAACACAGTCGGGAGGGGTTTTGTTTATTTGGGGGAACATCCTGTGCTTTCAGCGACCACCGCCCCTCATCCTCGCATGTTAATTGAGCACATTCTAGGTGCCCCGTGTGTGTTGATGGCTGGGCCGCAGCAGGACAGAGCAGGAGGGGTGGAGAGCCTGTGGCATCTGGAGAACCCAAAGTCACCCTGAGCACCCTGCATAGGATGTTTCACGATGTTTGTGAAGGTGAAAGGGACAAAAGCGTTTTTCCTCGTGGAGGTCCCATTTTGATGAAAGGACAGAGAAGGGAAGAACCAATATGCTGGTTTCTTTAATAAAAGTGGGTGCGTGGTGCTAAGGGAGCCGGGAGGAAAGGGGGACTGCCTTACGTCAGCAGGGGAGGGCCTGGGGGAGCTGGGGCTGGGGGCCGGGCCGGGACGGCTTCTCAGCACCCAGGCCGGTGTTAGGGGGCAGGTAGGCTTTTCTCGAGTCAGCATCGGATGGAGGGGGCTCCAGACAGCGGAAAGGGGTGTGCAAATGCTTGGTGGCGCGGGGAAATGTCGCCAAGGAGAAGCTGCAAAGACAACGCAGCGGTCGACAAGGACACCTCGTGTGTCCTGGGGCAGGAAAAGCCATGGCTCTGGGGACGGCACTGAGTTCGCACCTGACCCAACAGCTGAGCAGCTGTGTGACCCCGGCAAGTGAACTGTCCTGAGGCTTAGTTTCACCCGTCAGAGAGCGGGGACAATACTACCTGCGGGGCAGGTGTCGTAAGAAGGCGGCGGGCGCTGTGAAGTGATGGGAGCTGTGACTAACCCAGAGAGTGACTTCCCCGCCCCCATGTCCCTTCCCTGGGAGAGGTGTGGGGGGGCTGCCCTGGTTGTGGGGGGCCCAGGCTGGCCCTGATGATGGGCTGGGCTCCTGGAAGTCCTCCCCCGTGGTCAGGCAGGGTCCAGGGCTGGGCCTGGGGCAGGGAGGCCAGGGAAGCGGAAAGGGGGCTGGTGACCCTCCACATTGGGGTTCCAGGGGTCAGTGCATCTCCCACGACCCATGGCCGCTCCACCACTGACGCATCGGAGCTCGCAAATAACTTATTCACCCTGGTGATGTTCGGGGTGGCCCAGAGGAGAAGCTGCCCGCTCTCCAAGGCAGTGCCACACGTGGAGGGGCACAGACTCTTTTCAAACATCTAAAGAAGCCACTTAGCACCCCACAGGCAACTCACGCCAAAGCCTGCAGACACGTTCAGGGAGTTTGCAGACCCCTCCGAAGCCCATTCCAGCCCCCAGGTTAAGGCTACTCCTTGCGGTGGCCCCAACACCCCCATAACTTTACAACAAGCCCAGGAGCATCCCCCAGGAAACGCAGGCGTGTCCCCAACAGCGCCACACCTGCCCTGGGTGGCACTTGCCCTCCTGATCTCATATTTTCCCAATAAACGCAGCCCCGGGGAGCACCTGCTCCCCTGGGCCTCTCCTGCTGCCACTTTTTCGCCTTTTTATGCAGTTTCCTGCGTGGCAGAAGTGCACGTTAGGTCATTCGAAGTGATTTCATTTGTGCACAGAAGTGATGGACAGGAAATCGCTGAGCCAGCCGGGCCCAGGCGCCCACGCAGGCCGATCGATCCGGAGAGTCTGGCCTCCCTTCGTGGACCGAGGAGCCGCGCTGGCAAGGGTTTAATTACAACACTGAAGTGTGTTTGTCTTCTAAGCACATCAGGGATAAAACATTAAAAGGGCAAATACTCTTTTCCAAGAGAAGGCGTTTCTCTGCCAGTGTGTTTTATTGGAACAATAACCCTGACAAAATCACAGCAACACTCAAGCCCCTGCCAGGGGGAAGTTGCTGAAAGATACAGCATCTTTGTCCCAACAGCGAGTACCCTTCATTCGGCACCGACAAGGCACCAGCCATATTCTACACTTATTGTTTTTTTTTAAACCCTTCTTACACATGGGGAAACTGAGGCTCAGAGAGATATATTTTTGTGTGTCCAAGGTCACATAGCCAGAGAGTGGCAGAGACTAGGCCTCATCTCCATGTGCTCATGGAGCTCTGGGGTAACCTCTTCTATAGGATTGCATTCCCTTGCTCCTCAGGTGCTCTCCCTCGCTGGACAGTGAGCTCATGGAGCCCAGACACTCTGTCTTCTCCCTACCCCTGTGCCTATCAGGGCATCTGACTTGTACATGGTGACAGTCGATGCCCATTTGTCGACTGAAGGAACGAAGGGTCCCCTATCAGTAGCGCCTGTGTGTCCTTCTGCAAGGAACGGTGATGGGTTTCTATTGGCCCGCCTTTCGGCTCCACACTGTAACCTCTACAGTCAGCTCAAGACTCTCCCTAGCAGCACCCTGTGCCTCAACCATCCCTGCGAGGAGAAGGGGCTCGAAGAGTAGGAAACAACACCCAATACCAAGACACAGCTGGCTTCTGCATGGGGACACGCTTCTAAAGGGAGGATAAGAGACGGGGATCCAAACTCTCGGCTGTCTCTGTGGCTCCTCCTCGGGGATGTGGCCTGCTCTGCTGCTGCTGGTGTGACGAGACGGGCCCCCCTGGCTCTCCTCCTTCTGGCTTCTCTTGTGATCAGCAGTGTGGACTGTGACCTGCAAACAACCCAAGGAGGTCATCGGTCCTGTGTATCTGCTCCAGTTGGAAAATGTCTTTATTTTAAGGCATCAGGTCCTGGAAAAAGAATGATTTCCCGACGTTAGCATTTGCGTTTACCTTCAGGGAGGTAGGCAGGCCTGTGCCCAGCATCAGGATGGACTCTTTGCTCTTGCAGAAGAGGCTGCATTTGCACAGGGGCCCTGCAGGATGGGTTTCAAGAGGCCCAGCTCCTATTGCAAAGAAATATATCCTCAAAGGAATGCGATCAACCTCCATTACTTGGAACATGTTAAAAAAGAAGCCACAGAACATTCCACGTGCTCATTAGCTGGTAAACGGACAAACTAAAGTGTGGCACATCCATGGGACAGATCACTATTCGGCCATAAGAGGAACCACTTCCGATCAATGCAACAACATGGGTGAATCTCACAAACATCAGACGGAGTGAAAGGAGCCAGAAACAATTCTGTGTTTATGGAAATTCTGCAAAAGACAAACTAAAGGCAAATCCGGGGCAGGGCACGGTCGTATGTCTGCTTGGGGTGATGGAGCTGTTCTGAAACTGGATTGTCACGGTGATTGTGCAACAACATAAGTGAACAAGAATCCGATAATGGGGAATTGTATGATATGTAGGTGATCACTCCACGAGGCTGCTAAGTCTGGGGAAAAGGAGAAGGCAGACAAAAAAAATGGTAGGAAAACACCTTTTCCAACTTAGGAGATGGCTGGAAAAGAATAGCCGGAGTGGTTGGGGTTCCACAGCGCTGTTGATCTAGATCTTGGGTGTGCATCAGGTTTCACACCTTTCCCACTTTTATTTAACTTCTCTGTCTTCTTGTCTTTGGAGAGGAGGAAACGGCCTGGAATCCTCCTTCTGCTGAAGACGGCGAAACCAGGAAAGCAGAGCGGGAGGAGCACATTTGGCTCCCCTGAGCTGCCTCCTCCACGTGCAACCTCTTCGGCTCACCCGGCCCCGCAGCCTCTCCGTCTCCTCTTTTAGCTGATACCTTAGTCATCTAAGCACAGAGCACAAAGACCTCAATTATCCGCGTGAGCAAGTCCAGCCCACACAGCTCAGCTCCAGCCTCGTGAAGACCCCTGGGTGCCTCCTCGCGAGGCGGTCCCGAAGGGGCAGCTCTGCACAAGGACGTGAGGTCCCAGGAGGAGGCTGGTGGGCCTGAGGTGCGTGGCCTCGTCGCCCGGTCACTGCTGTGACTGACCAGGCAGCAGGTCAAGGCCCGTGAAAGTCAGACCACTGAGAACCAGTCAGACTCACCAGGACGGAGGATAATAGTAAAGGAAGAGCAGAACAGACAAGATCTCATGAGAATAGCTCACTCCTCTTCGTACTTTTTCATACTTTCAGAAATCTTTCATCCTGTCTTATTTACACCTTAGGAGCTCCAGGCGAGATCGCCATTGATGTCCTCAGGAAACTGAGGACAAGAGGTAAGGTAATTAGTGACAGAGGCAGGCACTCAAAGTCAGTCCTTTTGACTTAAATTAATCATATATCCTACACTTATTTATGCCCTGTGTGTGTGTATCCATATATACATGCTATATATGGAATATAGATATAATATATATCTATAGTTGGATATCTATCGTCTACCTATCTATCTATCTATCTATCATCTATCTATCTATCCATCCATCCATCCATCCATCCATCATCCGTCCGTCCATCCATCCATCTATCTATCTATCTATCTATCTATCTATCATCTATCATCTATCATCTACAGATATGTATACTCTACCAAGTACCAACTGTGTATTAGGCCTTGTTTTGAACACTTTACATCAAGTCCTCGCCACAATCCCACGAAGCTGCTAAGTTTTAACAGACGCGGAAGCTGAAGCACAGAGAGATTCTCGAGCCTAAGGTCACACAGGTGTCCAAGTGGCAGAGCCGGGATCTGAACCCGCCGGGATCTGAACCCGTGCGGTCCGGTGCTCTCCCAGACCCCGCCCTGCCTGCCTGCAGGGCGGCCTGCAGGGTTTGGCTTGGCTTTCAGGATCCAGCCTGAGCTTGAATCCTGGTTTTGGTAGCTGGGGCTCGTGGTGCCATCCCTGCTGTCATCTGCGAGGACTTGGCTTCCTGAACTTGGCGGCTCCCCGCACGCCCAGGCTTGGCTTCTGCTTCTGCGGCTGTCATCTTCGTGGTACAGTCCCCGAGGCGGGGGGATTGGAAAAGCATGCGAATTTTATGGGTCTACGGATTTTTCAAGATACACCAGTGTTGATTTATGATCATCTCTGCGGGTTGGAAATGGTCTTCTAAACACTTTATGGATATATTTACATGGAAATTTTCCTACCGGAGAATGTATTGTAATATGAAGAAATTTGTGGCCCATATTGTTTCATTTGAAAGTGACATTGAATCAGGTCGGAGGAAATATTTACGATTTCTCTTGAAATGTGACAGACTGGTGACATGGTAATTAATTTTACTGTCGGCTGAATTCAGGATGACTGTGCTAATATGTGAGGAGGTGTGTAAAAATGTTTATAGGGCTTTCAAAGAGAAGCCCAAGGCTTAAATGAAACCTTAACCACACAACCGAGCAGGAATAAAATTGCAATTCTGATTTTGCTGATAGAATTTTTGGAAGCAAGGAGCCTCAGAGATTGATATTCATCACAGAGGATCTGCACACATCATGTATTTTATGTACTGTTCGACTATTTGGAAACCTCAAATACACTTACTTTTCAAGAAGCGCATGCCTTGAGCAATGGCTAACAAAGAAAGGCTAAATTTAGAAAATTGGCTTTGGTTTAGGGCAAAAGCTGCAAGAAACACATCTTTCATGACTCTCTACAGGGGGATGAAGGAGTAGTGTCTCATTCGAGGCCTCCGTTTTCGGGGGCTTCTTTTCCTCTCCTTCACATTTCATCCATCAGCAAATCCTGCGTTTTCTACCTTAAGGAATCTGGCTGCTTCTCATCGCCTCCACCATTAATTACTGCACGGTCCAAGCCCCGTTGTCCCTCACCTGGGATTACGGTATCACCCCCCTACCTGGTCTCACTGCTTCCCATTGTACCCCCTTCCCCACCAGGTCTATGATGGACTTAGCTGCCAGCGTGATCCAGGTTAGGACGTAAATAAGTTCATGTCACTCTGCCTCCACTGGCTTCCTTCTCACTCAGACCATAAGCCAGATAAGTACAGAGCCTGCAGCCCCTGCAGACACAGCTCTGATATCGCCTCCTGCCTTACTCCCTGCTGCTCACCGCTTGTGGTCAAAGGCATGAACTGTTCCCTCTGTCCAGCCAGATTTTCCTCCAGGACCAGGTTAGATGTGCAGCCAGTCCCCCAACACCCAGCCAAACCCCCTGTTCCCTTGTCTGCTTCTCTTCCTCTTTAGCACTTACCACCATCGGACACTACATAGTTTACTTATTTTAGTTAGAATGTAAGCCCCATGAGGTCAGAGATTTGCATCTGTTTCCTTCACTGCTATGTACCCGGCACCTACAATAACACCAAGTGTATAGTACAAATGAGAGGAGACACATTATTTATTGGATGGATGGGTGGATGGGTGGGTGGATGGGTGGGTGGGTGGGTGGATGGGTGGATGGATGGATGGATGGATGGATGGATGGAAAGGGATTTTGTCACTGCTGTATGACAGACAGGGGTTCTGAGAGAGGAGCCAAACTTTAGTGAATGTTCTAGAAGAGACTGCAGAAGGGGTGTAGAGACGTAGAGATGTCTGGAAGGAATCTCAGTGAATAACGGCCACTGGTTAGATTATTTCCACAGAAGGTAGCGGCACCAGGTGACCTAGGAAGGATGCTGTCAAGTTGATCCCAGAATCAAGGGTGCAAGCGTAGAGAGAATGAAATTATCCATCGTACGCCTGACCTGGGTAACATGCGTTCTGATTAGGAATGGCTTTCCAAGTACAGAACCAGGCCCCGGGCCCAAAGCCTTCCTCACCCCCCAGAGTGGTAACCGGGCCTGTGCACGCTCAGAACCTGTGATCTCTCGGGCGATTAAGTCCTACAGTGGAAACTGGGGAGACTGAAACTATAAATTAATGTACTGTGTTACAGTTTACAAAGTGCTGTTGAAAACTATGACAAAATTGCTCTCACGGATGAAGCAATTATCTCGTGCAACAAAATGTGTATTTATTGAGCAATTACCCTGTGCTAAGTACTTTACTTACAGGGCCTCCTTTGATCCTCACAGGTTATTATCATCCCCAAGAGTGTATTCGCTCAGCGACATCTATTGAGCACCTACTATGCCAGATACCGTGATAGCCACGGAAGCTGCCAAACTTATTGGTCCTGCCTCAGTTTACTGAAGGAAGCAAAGGCAAAACCATCACCTGTTGCAGCCCGTGGTGATATGTGTCCGGGAGGAAGATGAGGCACAACTCGATCACAAGATCCATGGGAAAAATGAACAGTAGCTTTTTTCAAAAGTCCCATTATCGCCTTCCTCAATCGGGTATGGCTTTGTTGATTTCCTCCTCTGCTCGATCAATGGACTTGTCCGGGGAAGTCATTTAGTCTACAACCACTATTTTTATTTATAACGACAAGGAATGGGGTTAGAGGCTGTCCTGGGGCTGGTTCAAGGGAGGGGTGATGGAAAAGCTTGTGTATTCACCCCCTTTCCCTTCCAGAGTCTTTTCAAAGAAGCCTTTGGTACCCTGATGCAAGGTGTGTGGTCTCTTTGTGGGTGGCCTGACTCAGAGCAGGACCCAACCCCCACCAACCGACCCACAGACCTGGGCACCAAGAGCTCCTGGGTCTAGGAGGACATAGCCCTCGACACCCCAGAGTGAAGAGAGGGCAGCTCAGGAGATGCTAAATGACAGACGGGGAATAGAGCAAGAAAGTATTGGAATATCTGCTAACGTACCATCTCACGCTAGAAACAGTGGCCGTCTAGTGAGATCAGACAAGAAGTTGGCAAAAACAGATTTAGAAATCATCAAGGAGGGACAGGCCTTCATCTCCACTGGCATTTATGATAAACTCTACCCTACGCGTATATGAAGCCTTGAAATATTAGCCAACGCCTGGGGGACATTTATCTGTGATTTGTAGATAAAGAAGAAGTTTTGACTGCGAGGGCTGTGCGATTTTGATAAACATTACCGGCCACCGGATTAGGGAACTAGATCTGTTTGAACAAGTCCTGGCCCTTTAAGATACTGTCCCCTGTCACTTGGCAGAACCCAATGGCCAGTCTGTGCAGACCTGAGAGGGAGCACTTGTTGCTCATCACTTCCGAGGCACATTTCTCAAACAAGCGACGCTCTCTGCTCGTGGACTGCGAGCCTTTGGAGAAGTAATCCCACATTTCATCACCGATAACCACTCCACACTGCGCAGCCGTAAGAAATGCTGGGGTGGAGTTTTACGCAATTTTTTCTTCGGCTCCTGAAATTTAATTTGCATTTCGTAGGTCTCCTGTCTCCTGTAGGTCTTATTTGTGTTTGCGTCTTGTCTTGGTCTGACAGTGATTTTTCTTTTTGTGGAAGAAAATTTGCATAACCGCTCCGCTTGCAAAACAGTGTGGCTTGGTGAGTCACGGTCACCAAGGCTCCTCTAGTGCATGTGACTAAGTCTCTGCCTCGGCTGGGACTCGCTTTGACACCCCAAGCTCCGAGGCTCCCGCTGGCCTGCCTTCTGCTTTCTAAGGCCAAGCCAAGCAGCTGGGCTCCTCCCAGTGGGTTAGGGGCTGTCCCAGCCCCAGGGGGTGGGAACTGAGTCCAGACCGCTGAGGACCAGGCAAGAGGTCCCCCTTGGAGCCTTCCCTAGGCCCCCTGGGCCTGTGGAGAGGTGCTGCTTAGTTCTTGGAGTTGGGAGGGGGGAGGGCGCCAGCCTGGCATCTCCTTGCCTCTGGGGACCCCTGATCAGGGTCTGCCCTTCCACTGGAAGTGGCTGGTTCAGAGGCGAGTCACTCACATCAGCCGCCGCTGTTTGGGCAACGTTACTTAGCCTCGTTGCATGGCCGTTTCCTCATCTGTAAAATGGGAATAAGAACGCCTACTGCGTGGACTGTTTGTGAAAGATGAAATGAGAATCCATTTACTCCACACGTAGTAAGTCGCCAAAGAAACGTGGGCTGCGCTTATTGTTTTCGTGTCACAGCACGTACCCAGACCCGGCCCCCAGCTGAATAACTGGGGGGCTTCATGACTGAAGTCACATTGGGCTTCGACTACACCTGTTTAGAGAAATGACCAGCCTCCACCCCTAACTAACAGGATAACCAAATTTCATACTATCTCTCCCACTCTAAACCACCTGGCTATGGTTTACAGAAGTGGGTTTGGGGAGCTGAGAGCCCTGGGTTTGAAGCCCAGCTCTGAGGGCCTCATCGGGGCCATGGGGTTTCCTCGTGGCGATGGCGAGTCGTGAGAACGTGATGTAAGCCTGGTGTCCAGAAGGGCATCTGGCACTTAGTGGGGTATCAATATATTGCCCCCTCCCCCATCTTCTTAATAGCCACTAAAAATCAAGTAACGACTAGTTAGGCTACGAGAAATTAGAATAACTGCATGGTCCAGGGTCCAGGGTCTTGAGGCCCATCGTGATATTGTGATCTAAGACATTTATATTTGGTTTTCGTCCCTGGGAGTGTTTCTCTGCGTTCTGTGAGCCATTACAGCAAGCTATTGCGTCTGAGGAGGGGGTTCTGGGTTTGCAGCCAAGTTCTGCAGAAGTGTGGGTCACCCACGACTTGCACTTGGCATCTGAAGTGGGGACAGTCTTGTGGGCCTGAGCCCTTGGCCTGTGGGGTCTGCACGGACGCTGGGAGGCTGGTGTCAGAACCGAATAAAATTACAGGCGTCCGTAATTCAACCAGAACCAGCAGGACAAAGTGGATGTTTGGGACTCTTGTGCCAAGTCCAGGGGACACTTAGTGTCACCGGCAGAGCCCTGGGGGCCTTGAGGAAAAGGAATACGTTTTAGTTTCTCCCCACCCCCGATTTCTGTGACTTCCAAGGCATATTCACCCAGCCAGAGCTTCCATGTTACTCTCTTATGACTGGCCCAGGGCTGGCCCTGTCAATTCCATTATTTAGGGATGTGATTCCTCAGGGAGCCAGTCCTTCTAGGGCACAGGATCTTGCTGTCAGGACCTGAGGCAGCAGTCCTCCGGGATTTCACTGATGAAAGTTGGCCATCCAGGGCCGTCTTCGTCAAGAAGGATGGAGAGCGAAACCCCCGTAATGACCGCTGGCTATTAAATTGGACCCCATCTGAAATCAGTGCCCCCGCAGGTTAGTCTCAGACCGCCTGGGTCAGCTGCAGCCAGCTCTCAGTTATGTCGCACAGGCCACTGGGAGGTGCGGAGAAGCAGGGAGTGGGGGGCGACGAGCGCTGGACCACCACAGGGGCAGGCAGATGATTTCTGAGCCCCTGGGACGGCTACAGGACGGGATTCCTAGAAGTTTTACTTTAAAAACTTCTGATTTTAACATAATGCATGCACACCATTACTGCGGTGGTTTTAAAGTCAGACATGGAGGGACCTAGAGGTCCTTCTGCTGAGTGAAAAAAGTCAGACAGAGAAAGAGAAATACCATATGATTGCACTTATAGGCGGAATCTAAGGAACAAAAAGAACAAACTCACCAAAAACGGACTCATAGTGGACAGTTTGGTGACGGACAGAGGGGAGGGAGGTTAGGGGGCTGGGAGAATGGGGTGAAGGATAAAGAAGTACAGATTAGTAGTTGATAGTTGGGACTGCAGTCAGCATTCATGTGATGGCTGGGTGGAGGGAGCAGTTGGGGGCATTGTTTTATGATCTATATAGTTGTCTAACCAAGGTACTGTGTGCTTGAACCTAATTTAAATAAATAAAATTAAAAAAGTCAGACCATATAAAAAGGTTTAAAGAAGAAATGGAAACCCCACCTGTCATCCTGCCCCCCGTAATATCATCCTCTGGAAAGTCTGCAGACACTTTCCTGGTTACATCCCTCCAGCTCCCCCCAAATGGTTTTAAAGACAAGACTCTGTTGTCATTTTATTCCGTCGTTTCTAACACAGCGTCAATATCTTTCCAACAGGTTATAGGTTTAGGTGGCTGTTTTAACGGGTCACCACGGCCCTTAGAGAGGAATGCCTAGCCATTCCTCTCTCTTAAATGGTCTCCAGCTTGCCACGGCTGCAAAAACAAGGCTGCACCAAGCCCCCTTTTTGCTCAGTATTGCGTCCTGTTGTCATTAGCCCTGACCTGAAAGTCCCCAGAAGTCCAGAAAACACCGTCTCACCTCCACGTGCTCCACTGGTAAATTAGGGCTGAAACATTCATTCCTTTGTTCATTCGACAGGTATTTACTGGGTGACTGTGGTGTTCCAGGCACAAGCCAATCCTCAGGAAGCTCACATTTCGAGCGGGGAAATAACTGATAACCAAAATAAAGGATGGTGTGTTAGAAGGTGTTAAGTGCTAAAGACAAAAGAGGTGGGGAAAGGGAGTGTTCTCTTATAGCCACTCAGAATTTATTCTGTCTTTCAGTTTAGTTTATCCAACACTGGTTGAGCCCCTACAAACTAGGAATTGGAACGGGCCTCATGTGGTGCAGATGAGCTCACACTGATTTTCTTGCTCGTGACTTAACCATTTCACGGTCGTATTCTTTGTCCTCACAACTAGATTAGAAAGTCCTCAAGGGCAGGAATCCGCACTTTACCCTCCTCTTGTGTTCTCCGGAGCTTTTAGCACGGTGTTGGGTCGGTTGGTTGGTTTTACAGAGTTAATAGTCAGTAAAGGCTTGTGGGGTACTTGCGAAATAGAAATGCTGGTGGTGGTTTTGAGAGATGGCAAACTGGGTTTTGATAAACCGAGAAAGATTCCCGGAGAGTTAGTTCTGTTTAAGCTTTGGGTGGGAAAAAAAAAAAAAAGCATCCATCACCATGGGAGGCTGAAGAGAAAGCCACCTTTGCAGATTGTGGTGCTGGCATTAAAAACAACTCGCCCTAAACCGTGCACCATCCCATTAAGTGATATGGACATAGTAACTTTAATGCCGTAATTTTAACATCGTTGGCAAAGCCGGTTGCATAAATAATACTATTTTTTTTTGTAGAAAAACAGACTGAGCATTCTGAGTTTTCATTCATCTGGCTTTGAGGGTGGGTTTCCTTAAGCTGCACCCACATTTTACTGCTACACCCCAAACTCCGCCTGGAGGGGGAGCTCCAGCATGCGGTTCGAGGCTCCTCTCAGGCCTGCCACAGACCCAGATTTCCTGCTCCTTTCCACCTTCCTGGCCTATCAATCAACAGGCTGTTTTCACTTCTATTTAAAAAAAATCCAGCTATCCGAACATAGGCAACTCTAGAAGTGCGCATGGACCAATGAGACTAGTTTTACATCTATCACAATCGAATGACACCTTCACCGGGGATCGTACCCTGCAGGCTCCACGTGTCATTTCTAATCCTCAGAACTACCTTGCCAGAGACGTATGATGGTCCCCATTTTGCAGACACGGGCTCTGAGGCCAAGAGGTCACAGTGGAAGTGCTGGGGGGCCGGTCTGCACGCCGTCTCCCTGGCTGCTTCACTTGTCGATGCACTTGCCGTTACTATTATCTTATTGTTGTCAGAGTTGATGTCTTTCTGGCAGAAGTAGTACAATTTCAAAATATTTCTCTTCGCATTCAACACACAGCTCAACCCCCACACCCACCCCACGCTTCTCTCAACGAAGAATGTGCCATCCAGGCGTGGAAGGTTTTAATGAGGACCTGTGGGCTCTTTCTGGCATTTTCTGACCCCAGGGCTCGTTGAGCTGAGCAAGACCTGGCACAGGTAGCGCTCCCGCCAGGCTGACCCCAGCCACCCACAGAACGAGGCAGAGCTTTTGACTCGATTCTCATCTGAGCTGAGCCTTCCTTTTTCTTTCTTTTTTTAAAAAAATGTTTTTCCAGTTATAATGAGACATAACTGACACTTAACATCGTGCAAGTTTAAGGGGTACAACACGATGATTCGATACCCACATGGATTTTGAAATGATCACCACAGTCAGGTTAGTTAGCATCTCCCTCATTCCACGTGATTGCATCCGTGTGTGTGTGTGTGTGTGTGCGTGAGGAACATCACCTCTGCCCCCAGTAACTTTCGAGGACACACAACCCTATTGTTGCCTGTAACCACGATGTCCTGCATTAGGTCCCCAGAATTTATTCATCTCACCACCAGAAGTTTGTAACTTCTCCCCATTTTCCCCGCCCTCCTGGCCCTGGCAACCACTCTCTATTTCTCCGAGTTTGGCTGTTTTAGATTCCACAGCTACAGGAGATGGTGCAGGATTTGTCTTTCTCTGTCTGGCTTATTTCGCTGAACACAACGCTCTCAAGTTCCATCCATTTTGTTGAAAATGACAGGATTTCCTTCTTTTCTGTTGGGCCTTCCTTTCTGATCGCGGCTCTACTGGCTCAGCCCTGATTGTGGGAGCTCCTGGGAAGAGGGAAAGAGCCAGCCTTTCATGCTCCCCTCTGCAGAGTGATATAAAGACCTAGAATAAAACAGACCTTCCCGAGTGCCCGCCACAGCACCTGGGGCCCAGGAGGTGGACAATGGTTTCCGAGTGAAGGACTGACACTCTTCACAGAGTGTTTTTCTAACTGGTGAAGCCTTTCCCCGCAGAAAGCAGAGGTAACTTTTCAGAGCAGCTACCTGGAAAATGAAAGACAAACTTCTTGGGTCAACGCAGCAGAGAGGCTGACTATGCTGTCCCTAGGCGGAATTAAAGGGACAATCCTTTTTACAGATGAGCAGACAACGTTATTCTCTTCTCTCTTCTGCCCTTGCTTTAGAGCAAAGTGAGGCACCAGGGAGAAGCCAACTCTGTATTTTTTTTAATCACTATGGAATCCCTCTTTCTTAAAAAAAAAAATTAAAATGATGTAAATAATACAAGTGTGTTATAAAAATAACAGAAAATGCTGACAAATAAGAAGAATTTAACATCATTAATTATTCCACCACCCAGAAATGATCACAGCAAATGTTTCGGTGTATTTCCTTCCAGAATTTCTCCGTGCATATATGATGTGTAGGCATTACAACAGAGAAAAATATACAGTTTTGTATCTGGCTGTTTTCACTTAAAATTATAAGTATTTCCCCATGTCATTAAGTATCCTTAAGACCTTGATTTTAGTAGGTGTAGAACATTCTATGGTATGAGTGTCACATGGTTTATTATGGACAGTTCCAGGCATTATTTCTCCTTTTTGGTTACAGAAATACCCCACAATGGAGAGCTCTGTACCTAGGTCCCGTATATATTTATGATTACGATTTTTCTCATTTTTAAACTTCAGTCTTGGCTACTTCTAAGGTGGTAATTTTTACCCAGTGAGACGTGATCCCTCGAAGGGGGCAACAAAGAGTAGGATATGTGTAATTTGAAAAGCCTCGTTCAAAATTTTCGTGTTAATTTTTTTATGATGATATTTAACCATTTTGAAATTATGTAACATGATGAAGGGCTTTGTTTTTCTAAAAAAGGAATGGGTTTAAAATGTGCATTTATTCAAAAATATTTCTAGAGTGTCTACTACGTTCTGGGCCCTGGGGATCCAGCCATGAACGAGACAGACAGGTTGCAGGTCTCGTGCCAGGGTTTGCATATAACACTTCTAAAGCCTCTCCTGGCCTGTACAGACCATTTTTTCCTGTCTCAGTCGTGTTTGGAGCAAATTATATTTGTGCTGAGATTAAAAAGGATCCCACATGTTCAGTGCCTGGCACAGTGCCTGAAATACAGCAGGCCTTCAATAACAGCGATTGCCCTCTGCCTTCCTATTCTCTCAAAATGAAGTTTTAATTCACGTCGATGGTTGTACTGAGCCGCTTAACGCACCCTGAGACCCAGCACACACGTGACAGGCAGTGGCCAGAATTCTCCGTGGGCTCAGGATCTCGGCGTCATTAACACCAGACTCTTTCCAAGCTAAAACCTGATTTGAAGGATGAATAATTCACAGACTTTGGGTTCCACGCCATCCTGGTTGGTCGGCTTTATGTGGAATGTTCTCTTTGAGACTTTAGTGGACACTTTGGGGTCATTCAACGTTACCTTTGCATTTCCCTGTCCCTCTAACCCTCAGAATTGCTGGTGCTCAGATCTCAAGGACTGCTTCTGGGTTTGGGAACTTCTCATCCCCTCGAAAGAGGTTCAGCCCCTTGGGGGAAGATGTCAATGTGATGCGATGAGAAGCTGGAAGGATGAAAATTGTCTTCCTGAGATAGGCCACTTCTCCCCCTCCCCACCCCAGAACCCCAGGGGACAAAATACAAGATTATTTGGGAGAGTAAAATTCTTATTGTGAAAAAAGTTTTTTTTTCTTTTCTGTAAGCACAAAAGCCATTTATTTTCTCAGAGGGAGTCTTGTTTTCTTGTCCCTTATGAATGCTATCTTTCAGCACAGCTCTGCTGCAAATCCAGCTGTGCAGCCGGGTGCCACGCGGAAGTTCACATGACACATCAATGGCTTATTTTGGGATAGCTTAGGTGGTCCTGGTGACCCACAACTTCCTGAAATATTGTCCTCAGAGGCTGAAACTTCTAAAAATAATTTTATGGCCTTAACGAAGTGAACCAAAGACATGCTTAGGGGTGCCGGGTGGAACTCAGCGCTGGGTTATAGGTAGGGAGGAATGTCATCGTCCTCTTCTTACTTCCTTGGTATCTTGTCTTAGACATATTTTTCTCTCTTTCCAGGGCCTTTCAAGTTTTTGAAAATCTTTTGGAAGCTCATTCCACCATCATGTTTCCTAAAGTTAATCTAACCTCATGACAAAATCATTAGCCACGTTTCTCTTATCCACATTGAGGAGTGTTTGAAACATGGATCTCTGACCAGCCTGACGGGTCACGGGCATCTGGTAAGTCTCTGGGCGCTGGGCCCGCTACTAGTCAAACACACGATGTTCTTCAGTCAAAGAAGGTTGGACACACATAGGGCTGTAGTAAAAATGAGGTAGGGGGAGTTATGTGCCGAAGCGAAAGTAGCAAACTCTCACTTTCAGATTCTTAAATTGATTTTGAGAGTTCTCGCTGCTGAAAGAGTTGCAAATAAAAGTGATTTGAGGTGCGAGTTCATCTTTCCTGAATCCAGTGAGCCCGATGCTTTAAAAACTGAAAGCTTTCCCTTGACATTAATTTCAGGTACAGTGAGAGTTTAAACGTAATCTGAATTATATGAAGCTAATCTGCAAAAATCTGTCAAGGAAAGACTCTAAGAATCAGTGGCAGGTGTTGCTTACGATAGAGAATCACAGGCTTATTTAGTTAATAAGCCCTGGAGAGTATAAGACATATCATTTAAAATTTGTTTGGATAAATTTAAATATAAATTTCAAAAAAGGAATCTGGAAAAATACCGGATCTCAGGCAAGAGTAAAAAAGTTGAATTCACTGGTATCATCCACACGAGGCCATAATAAATCTGTTTTCTTTCATTTTGTTGTTATGAAAATATTTCTTTTTCAGATTAATAGCTGGTTATCGCATCCTGTGTCGCTCCCTTCTGTTATCACCCTGAGACATAAAATTGCTTTTTAATCACATCAGTAACATAAACCGTAATGGCATTGTCCCCGCACAGATGCATTAAGACTGTGAGCACCTTGATACCCCGTGAGTGCCTTCAGGACGGATGATGCCATCCCGCCTGTGTCCCCCCGCTCTGGGCTCAGTGTGTGGCTTGGAGGGGGGCTCCATAAACATGCATTCACAAGAATTCAGCGTTTAGTCATTTCTGGGCCTGAGGAAAGCAGTCGATCAGGTTATCATTTTGCCTGGCGAGTATCAGGAACTGGGCTGGGGACCGCTGTGGCATCTGCGGGGTTCAGATCTTCGGTCCAAGGGTGTCATTTTTTTGTGACTTGAAGTGAGTGAGGTAGAGATTTAGAGAGAGGGAAACTGAATAGAGGCAAGAAGCTAGAGCACAGGAAAGACTGCGAGAGCCTCTCATTCATATGGAGGAAAAGAGAAGTGAGTCCCATCACGGGGCTGGAAATCTTCATCTGTTCTCCTTCAAGGCTGGGTGACCTTCCTCCTGCTGAGGAAGAAGGACGACTGGGAGGAGCTCAGAAGCTCCCTGGTATGGGCTGTAAACTATAAATGCTGGATGCGCTTCTATAAATATTTGGCACACGAGTGGAAAGCAGGGGCTAATGATCGGGTCCGAGTTACTCATTTGTTACTCTATAAGTGGCACGTTTAGTGTCAGCTGACGCCGCCGGCTTTCTGGAATCAACTCTGATACAATCAGCGGGGACAAACCCGCCCCCATGTGAGGTGAGAAGACTCCGCCTGAGGTTGCCCTCTCGCCCTTCAGCTGTCCTGGCTGTGGTCAACCCGCAGGCCAGTGCCAGGCCCTGCCACCTGCAGGTCTGGAAGCCACCGCATCCTCCTCCGGGGGACCTCACAGCTACTTGTCATCGCACTGGCAGGGGCCACCGGCAGGGTGTGGCAGAGCCAGCGGAAAGCCTGGATGACTTGGCTTCCTTTTCCTCCGGTGCTCCCACCTGCCTTGTGAACGCACTAGCTAGTTCCATACTCCAGACAAACCTGGATTTGTATTTGCAGGCAAAGCTGGAGAAGGCAACTGATGTCTTTGAGACTCGGTATCCTCGCCTCAAAAATGTAGGGTGACCAACTCTCCTGGGTTCGCCTGGGCTGCAGGACCTTCAGTGTCCCAAGCAAACCAAGATGAGTGGGTCACCTCCCCGAAACAGGAATAACAGCTCGCTTCCCATGCAGATGAAAGGGAATGTTGTTAGTGGAGTATCTGATGGGGAGTAAATATCCAGTAAACACCAGCTCCATCCTTCTTAATGGCTTAAAGTATTTGTGAATGAAGGATTTGTGCAACACCTGCCAGGCACCCCCTCTACGTGCTGGGGACCACGGTCACATGAAGTCTAAACCCAAGTCCTGTCTTCAAGGCGCTTCCAATCCATTTGGGGAGGTAACATGAATACATAGTAAATAGATATTTACTTATTCTTTCATACTCCACCCCCCCAACAGATTGGAAGAAGCTCAGAACAAATGATACAGATACACGGAAATAAGAGTTGAAGGACAACAGCCACATAATTAGGGAGACAGTGGTGGAATAATTATACCAGAAACCCAAAGCTAAGGAAAGCTGTTCCAACTGAACAAAACCAGAATAACACAGGCAGAGTCAAGGAAGAGGAAATTACAGAGTGTCAGTTTCAGAAGTTCAAGGTAGTGCGCTAGAAGTTCAAGGTGGAGTTCAGCGATGGTTTCCCTCAAACCAGCTGCACGATCACGGGCACGCTACCTGCTGCCCGCCTCAGTTTCTTTGTCTAGAGGACAGGGAGAACACTGCTTGTGACAAGACATCAGCTGCTAACGCACGTGTGTTTCCACACTCTCCCCCACCCTGTCCATCAAGGAGGCTGGGTGGTCCAAGTCCCACCCGGGGTACAGGACGAAGAGCAAGGGCCTGCGCTGGAGGACGAGTGTAGGAGAAAAGTTTTCTCAAGAAGCTGGGAGCAGAGAGAGAGAGAGAGGACAGGGAGGGCCGTGGTGGGTAAAGGAAATAGATGAGAGAGGAGAGGATTTTTAGGAAGAGATGCCCAGAACCACAGACCCCCTTTGCAGTGCTTGAGAAATGCAAGGCAAGAGCTTGAGTAATTTTGGAAACTTCTTTTCAGCCGCCAGACTGTGTTTGTCAAGCCCACCACCATCCTTCCCTCCTCGCCGCTCTGAGACGTGAACCAATGAGCTAAGTTGATGCAGGAGGAAGCACTTTGCAAAGCTGGGGTTGGAATCCGGGTGTGGATCCTCTCCCAGCCACTCAGGCCCTCACCTTTTGCTCTTCACTCACACTGGGGAACTTTTGGACACTTGAGATTCTTTCTCTACCACCCCCTTTCGCTTCAGTTGTTCTCGTTCCTTCTTCCTCTCCTCCCCGTCCCCAGTCTTTCTGTCCATCCAACCTAGAACACTCCAGCCCTGAATCCATTCAGCCACTCGCACCCAGGCCAATGAGTGTTGCTAAAGAAAAGTACATCACCCAACAAATTCGTGCTTTCCAGGCTCCCAGGGCTCGGTGCTGCCAGAAACCCTTCTATGTGTCCTGGTCTTTCTCCCACCTTCTTAGCAACTAGTCTGCATTCTTACCTCTTTCCTTAAATCTGCCCTCCCATCTTCCTCTGTCCCCCCAGTGACCTTGCCTCCCAGGCCTATGGGGGGAGTGAAGGACTTCATTCGAGGTCTTCCTTGGGCCCCTCGGTTGCTCAGAGGTTTCATCCTGTACCACCCGTTTCCTCTTCCTGACTCCCTCGGTGGAAGATGTGGTTCTTATTCTTTAATTTCACCTCGTCTGTGTGATAGACTCACCCCCCCACTTCTGCCATAGGCTTCACCCTCACCACCCATCACCTCACTGACCTCCCTCCCTCCCTCCCTCCAGCAGCCCAGATCTCTTCATTAAATTTCACATTGTTCTACTCCACTGACCCTGTTCCTCAGTGTGCAAATGCGATCAAAACGCTCTCCTCAAAAAATGCTTTTCACCACGTGACCTACCCCTAATCCCAATTACTCTGTTATGGGACCAGAGGGAAAACACTAACAAGTGAATATTGGCAGACTCTTCCCTCAATCCAGCCTCTGATGAGAATTCTGTCCTTGTCATCTTCGCCTTGCCTTTCCCTCCTCCTAAAGGGAAGGGCTTTTCTTGTCTTCCATGCTAGGCCGGGTCTGGACAAAGAGACAAGAGAAAATTAGAAAGACATGATAATAGCTGAGTGGATCTACCTAATAAGGTTATACCAACGATGAGAAGGAAGATGAAAGTTTGGGGAGCCGGATTTCCAAAAGTACTGTAGGGGTACAGGGGGTGGGGTGGGCGGAGGTTTTAAAACTGTGGACCCTCAGGTGCCACAGTAGACTTACGGAACCAGAATGTGTGTGTGTTTTTTTTTCTTCAAGATATGGATTTAACAAGTTCCCTAGGTGATTTGTACATTAAGGTTTGAGAAGCACACAAAAATGAGCTAAAAATGGATCGTAGGCATAAATGTGAAAATCTGAGACGATAGGAGAAAATCTTATGACCTTAGGTTGGGAAAGGGTTCTTAGATGCACACACACACACACACACATGCACAGCATTACCCATAAATAAAAAAACAGACAAACTGGACTTCACTGATGTTAAAAACATGTACACTTCAAAAGACATGATTAAGAAAATGAAAAGACAAGCCACAGATTGGGGGAAAAATATTTGCAAATAACATATCTGGTAAAGGACTTGTGCATAGAATATATAGAGAACTCTCAACACTCAGTAAGAAAAAGATAAACAATCCAATTTAAAATGGGCAAAAGGTTTGAATGAAATATCCATTTCATTAAGGGAGATATGTAAATGGATAATAAGTGCGTGGAAACACGTTTGACATCATTAGTCATCAGGAAATGCAGTGAGATATTTAAATTAAATGAAAGATCATTAAATTAAACCACAATAGGTTACCAGTCCACACCGTCTACAATAGTTTTAACCAAAGCCACATCCGTATCAATATCAAGTTTGATACTGGCGGGAATGTAAAGTGGTACAGCCGCTTCGGAAAGCAGTTTGACAGTTTCTTAAAAAGCTAAACATGAAGCTGTCATAGAACCCAGAAATCACAGTCCTGGGATTCTACCCGAGACACATAAAAACATGTATCCACGCAAAGACACGTATGTGATTGCTCCTAGTGGCATTAGTCATGATAATTATTCATGATATTCATTATTCATTGAACACGATTTAATTGTTTATCAAAGCGGCTGTTACTCTAGGGGTCATCGTAGTTAGTGGGCAGTTAGGGCAAGTGCACACGTGCCCAGCAGGTTCCAGCCCACCCTGGCGCTCCACCCCTCCACATTGAGCTCTTCTCCCCGACTGCTAACCCTGCCGACCAGTGGCGCCCTGGTTCTCTAGCGCACACTCGACGGCATCCGTAGATGCACTAGCGATGCCAAGGCCAAAGCTTCCCGCAGACCCATGCACCTGTCTCCTCCCTTCCCAGGCGGCCGGACGCGTCTGCCTTCTCATGGTCATCCCAAGCCACTTCCAGATCTTTACTTTCCCAGCTCCTTCCAAGGTCTTATTCCCCAAAGAAGTCCCTCAGCTCCCCTGACTGATACAGTTACTGATACCGAAAGCAGTTCCAGGAGAGCAGAACCGTCGGAATGAGGATGTGGAATTTGTTCACTGATCCGACTAGATTTAAAGACCCTGTCACTCGTGGTAAATCGGACACTGGTAGTCCGTGGCACTGAGGCAAAGTGGCCAACTTTACTTGAACGACCACCTCTAGTCACCTGCAAATTCCTAGAGAAAGCCAGGCACTGATTAGCACGTACGATTTTAGTGCAAATAAAAGCTGTCAAGAGTTTGGTTGCTGGAGAGCTTGGGAAAAGAAAACGATGCGCTCGATGCTCCGCATGTACCAAGCAAGGTCCAAGAGATAAACCAGAACCTTCTGCGACCGCCCGGAACGAAACCCTTATCGCCTGTAGGTGCAGAGTCAAGACATCCGCAATCCAGACCCCAGGTCTCATCTCAAAGGTGGCTGAATTACAGGGCGACCAGAAATTACATCTCGAATGTTCTAAACGCCATCGAATCGCACCCTTTGAATGGATGAGTTGTAGAGGATGTGAATTGTACCTTTAAGGAGCGATTCCTCCCCTTCCTCCAATGATAACCTTGAAGGGTTTGACGTTAAAGTCAGGGCGTTGACTGGGAAGAAGAGGGAGACAGAACATTGGGATGGAGATGCACGGGCAGCTCCTGATGAAGAGGAGGGCTTCACACTGACTTCCACGAAGCCTCCATTGTGAGTAGAAAATCCTTCCTCCCGTTTCGGAGGTGAGTCTCCCCGTGTCTCAGAACCTGCAATGGCCTCTCCGAAAGTGGGTGGCTTGCAAGAGACGGTTGCTTTCCCTCGGGACCGACCCCTGCCGGAGACCCTTTGCCCGTCCCATCCACAGTCACTGATGATCTCATCCGAGCTCATGGCTTTAAATGCCATCTCCACGCGGGTGACTCAAATTTATGGCCCCAGTGCATACCCCCCTCCTGAACTCCAGACTCATCAATTCAATTTACTTTCTTTAAATCTCTGCTTGGATGCCGAATAATCATCTCGAAATGAACTTGTCACAAATGAGCTCTTAGTTTCTCACCCCCGACTTGCTCCTCCGTGGCTGAAATTCTTGGTGCCATGAATGTCTTGCCTTTCTCCGACACCCGCCTCTAAAACATGAGCCAACCCTTCAAAATTACATCCAGAGTTTACTGCTTCTTACACAGCCACTGCCACCACCCTGGTCCGGGGCCATATTGTCTCTCACCTGTGTTGTTGGCGTGGCCCCCCTTTCTTGCTTCCAGCTTTGCCCCTCTGCAGTCCTTTTTCAACACAGAATCCTGTTAGAGTGACAGTCAGGTCACACTACGACTTTGGAGCCAATATAATGGCCTGTACGACCTTGGTGATCTGCACCCTCCTCCACCTCTCTGAGCTCATCTCTTTCTACTCAGCCCCTCATCACTCCACCCGGCCACACTGGCTGTTTCAGGGGCCTTGGCTGTCCTGAGTTTACTCCGCCTCGGGCCTCTGCTCAGGATGCTCACTCCCCGGACAGCCACATGACTCGCTTCTCAGTGCTCCTCAGCCACTGTCCCCGTGAGGCCTGCCCTGGCCACCCTGTTTAAGACTGCAGACTCTCCCCACTCCTGCTATTCCTATTGGCGTTCCCTGCCTCACCTCTCCTCCCTGTTACTTATCACTCTCGTGTGTGCTATATCTGGGCAGGAATAAACTGTGCCTGGCACATAGTAGGCTCTGGATAAAAATTGTAGAACGAAACAATGGAAGTCTGCAAAACACAACATGGGAGGGCTATAGCAGGCACTCGATTAAGTCAGCTGTTACTATTTAGCTAATAATTTCAGCCACGAAATTGGGAGGCATTCTAGACGTTTCCTTCTTTTTCTTCCTCCCCCTCCCATATCTAAATAGCCTCAGAATTCTATGGCATCTCCCTTAACTTAACCCTTCATCATTCCTTGCCTGGTTTTCTGTTACAGGCCTCAGGATGAATCCTCTCCTTTCCCCCCTCTTCTCTTTTTCTTTTTCTAAACGTTACTGCTAGAGTTTTGAAATCACCAATCCGATCATGTCAAACTCCTGTTTAAAATTCTTCAGTGGCTCCCCAGACCTGGCAGGGTAGAGTTGACACTCTTTCTCTCAGTACACAAACCCTCTCCTGACCTGACCCTCTGACCCGCTTCCTGGCTTCTCCTGAGATTCTTCTCCACACCCTTTGCTTCAACCAGTCCGAGCCACCCGGTTCCCCAAAGAATGATGCTCTTTGACACCCCCTTGCTACCCGCAACGACTTCTTTTTCCTTTCTCTTCTTTCCAGATCTAGTGAATCATCCTCCTGTTACATCTCCTCTCAGGCATGACAGACTGCAGGAATTCTTCCCAGACCTCTCAGGCTGATTTAGATGGCACTTTTCTGTGCCTGTCCCCATCAGTCCCGCCGTGGAAGTGGATGTGCTGGCCTGCCTCCCCCGCTAGTGAACGCAAACCCGGAGGTCACGAGTGGCGTCGCACTGTTCTTACACCTCCACGCTCAGCGCAGACGTGGAGGGGCCCGAAGTGTCTGCTGAATCTGTGATGGTGATAAGAGTAGGGTTGTCCTAGCGTCTTGAGGCTGCCTTGTCGAGAAGCAGACAGGCAGGCCGGAAGCCAGGAAGCAAGACAGTGATACAAAGGACATTTAGACTTCTCTTGGAGTGAGAGAGTAACCACTTCAGAGAGAACAGGGAATGGGCCCGGCTCTATAGAACAGCAACAATAGGATAAACACTCTGCACTCTCGATGTGAAAAACGATTCCCTTAGTATCAAAGGCTAATGGAAAATTCCAGCCTGCCTTCGCTGTGCTAAAATAACCCACGAGGAAGACTTCGGGTCCATGATGGAGCCACCGTAGCAAAGGGGTCCCCCTCTTTGTGATGGTGGCGAGAATCTTTTCCAAACAGGGAAGAATTTTAAGGGCTCTGTCACTTTGGAGGGCTTCAGATGTCCCTCGATGCTTTCACACACAAAGAAGAAGGTAAAGCTGACAATATGCAGTCCTTCCCACCAGCACCTTCTCTTTCCTTAGCTGACACCTGGAAGCTTCTGTGTTTTCTTTCATGCGAGAAGGTCCTAGGCCCCCCAGCCACAGAGGCTTAATCAACGCTGGAATGAGGGTGTTTTCTGATTGGCTGTCCAGACAGAAAGGGCATTCTGATTGGTCAGCCGGGTGGATGGTGAAGAGGGATGGGTGACAAAGCGAAAGGGATGGAAGGAAAGGCTTGGCTAGCTAGCTCCTGCTGCTCAAAGCAGGACACCAAGGCACAGCCGATGGCGGGCAAATAAACACATGGCTCGACTGCGAGAATGTCATCCTTTTGAAATGAACCGTTGCAGGAAAAGAGGCAAATGTTTAAGCAACAGTTGGAGTGTTTGCAGTTCCAACTCCCACGGACGAAGTGAAGACGGTAAGCAGGGCACAGAGGCCATCGGCTCAGAACAGAGTGTTAAGACTGTGCTTACGGAAAGCAGGCTGTTCCAGGCGAGGTCTCGGAGAGCACGGCAAACAAAAATGAAACCAAACATGTGAAATGGGTAAATAATGGAGAGAGGCAATAACCATCATTTGATAATCGCTGGGAAAGTACCAACATTAACGAACCTTGAAAGACAGAGACAGGGTGCTGACGACAGATGAGGGGACAGGGACAACGGGAACAGTGAAGATGCTAGAGGGGGGTACAAGCAGCAAAAATAAACTGTCATAACAGCTACACACCTGCTGGTAGAGGGCACACCGATACAGTTCCCTTCTTCTGAGGACGTCCGTCATTCCTACCAATATTCATCTTCATGTAGCTGGAGAGGGTGATTTTAACTCATAGGATTTTGGTGCTGGAGCACAGAGGCCCATCTCCTCCAGCCCTCATCATCTTCTGGAGCAGAATCCCGAGGTCCAGAGCGGGGAGGTGATGTGCGCAGGCTCATGCCCCCACCATGCCCGGGTTTCTCTCACCACAATTGGGAGTTTCCAGCTTTTCTAAGTAAGAAGATCCCCTTTTAATGTCAGATATGTCGGACACGCTCGTATGATCAGAGCTGTGCTTTGAATAACTACCGATGACGAGATTTATATGCAATGGATTCAGTGAAGCTTATGAGGTACCTTGTATTGTATTGATCACAATAGCATCCACATGCATTTGAAAATGCACAGTGACTTGAGATAATCATGCTAAGTGAAATAAGCCAGACAGAAAAAGCTGAAAATCACATGATATTTATCACTTATAAGTGGGATATTAACCTAAAAGCAACAAATGAGCAGGACAAAGGAACAGAGACTCATGGACATGGACTATTGACTGTGGTTACCAGGGAGGTGGAGGAGGAGGGAGGAGGTAGATGGGGTAAACGGGTCAATTATACGGGGCTAAGAGGAGGGTGAAGTGGGTAAAGGGGACCAAATATAGGGTAGCTGAAGGAAACTGGACTTTGGGTGGTGAACCCACAATAGAACATACAGACGTCAAATGGAAATGTACACCTAAAAATTATATGATTGTGTTAACCAATGTTACCCCAAGAAACTTAATTTAAAAAAAAGGAAAAAAGGAAAATGCATAGTATATCTATAGTTCGTCTCCAGGGGCTCATGCAGACCATCACCCTGAGGCCTCCCAGGGTTGGCTCTCAGGGTGGGCCCCACACCAGGATGAGCCGGCTTTTCCCAAACAACGAATAACAGGAAGCAAGTCCATTTCCTTGAGGACGAAGAGAGCATCAGGTGAAATTGAGAACCTTAATTGGAAAAGAATTTCTTAAGGACCTTGGGTACTTTCGGACCACAGAAGGAGAAGATCTTATTCTGTGAGCCTGGTCCAGGGCTTTGGGCTTGGCAGGGTCATAGCCGGGGGCTCCGTCAGCCAGTGAGTTGTGACTACGTCAGAGCAGAGGCCCGGGGGCTGCCCTTGGATCTTCACAGGTCGGGAGGAAATCCATTCTGAAGTGGGGGAGAAACTCACAGTGTTAAGGTGGAGTCCTAGGAATCGGAGGAGGGCTGGACTGGGGGAAACCCAGGGCTGCAGTGGTCCCCACTGGACCAGGACAGGGCCGAGTCTGGGGAACCTGGGGTCACGTGGCTGGGGAGACTCCCAGGAGAGACCTGGGTCCCTTACTGTGTGCTGGGCACTCTGCTGGGCGTTTCACATGCACGATTTTGTTTAATAGCAGCACCTTGAGGTGGAGGCTATTACCATCCCCAGTCTAGGGCTGAGGAAAGAAAGGCTTTGAGAGGTTTCGTAACTGTCCTAAGATCTTGGGGCTGGAATTAGAACCTACACAGCCTGATTTCAAAGTTCCTCGCCACAACTTTAGCAAGCAAGAATGCTGTAAGCTGTCGTCGGGCTCGACCGAGATAATCCACGAAAAGGGCTGAGAAAGGGTTTACTGCACGGTGATGATGCTTATCAATATTTTCAACACTATTGTCGTGGAAGTGCAAATCGCAGAGAAAGACTGGACATACTGGGGTATTGTAAGAAAATTACAGTGTGAAATCTCCCAAGATGGGGGTCTTTAAAAAGAAAAGGTATCGTGCCCCTGGGTAAGAGAGAGAAACTCTGACACCTCAGTGAGCCCAGAGGCACAGCCAGCGCACAGAGGATGGATGCGAACATTGATACCTGCCAGGGGTGAGTGACCAGGCAGCCTCCACCAGGATGAGAAGGATGAAACCCGGGGAAGGGGACCTTCTGAGGTACGGTTGGTGAATTCAGAGACAAGATCATTTTCCCACCATTTCTCTTATTTATTATTATCCATTTCCTTGTGTCCAGGTGGGTGTGATGGGGACATGACATCATCATGACCAGCATCCAGAAAAGTTGAGCTTCAAGGTAGAAAGAATTTGACTAAGTGTTAAATTTAGTTCATCTACTTACTAGATGAGGAGTGGCCTTTAGAATATTTATTCAAAAATCTCTTGTTTTGAAAAACATGGAGCTCTTCAAAGAGAGTTCTCCCACGGTGTGTAAGAAAGAGGCATGGTTCGATAGCTTGAATTTTTAAAAATTACAAGTTTCATTGTAGAGAATCCAAATCGTATCTATGTAGCAAAAATAACTTCCTTTAAAATTTCAAGCAGAGATTTAAAAACCCTCGCACCCAGTTGAGTTTATCCATTCTCCAGGGAGAAAAGTTCTTTTTCAGGGAACGGTTTAATCCGTGAAACTGGCTGTTACAGTCTCAGTCAGAGGATGAGATTTTCTACTTCAGTTGCCCAAATGATTGGGCAAGTTTGGTGCAGTTTGACAGATTCCTCTGGAAGTTGTCATCTCTTTCTTCTTTTTGTTCACTGAAAACAGGGAGGCAGGTAGGACACCATCCACCGAAGAAAATGCATTGTTTGCAGTTTTTGGTTAATCTGAGGAGGCTCAGATGCTATGTTCTCCCAGAAATTGCTCAGAATTGACTGGTGCATCCTGAACAGCCTGCGGAGGAGGGAAGCAGAGCGTTGTGAAGATCTTTCCGGTGCCCTGTGTCCAGGTTTATTGTGAGAGGGGGGAAATATGCTAACGGGTCGGTGTTTTCAGATGACGTCAATACCACGTGTCCAGAGAATGACAAGACTCAGCACATCATACAAAAAGATTGGTCCCCTGATGGCAAGACTCTCAAGCAGAAACGTATCTTAATCGGGACAAATGAGTGTTAATAACACAAATAGTCTGGGACAGGCGTGTGCCTCGATAAATAGGGTTCTTACAAGGCCTGATGGGGATGTCAGACCGGTGAAGACGGAAAACGTTTCCAATCCTTCCACACCATACCTGGGAAGGGAAGCTGACCCAAGGAGGAGTTTGCGGTGGAGCAGAATTTGTGCGTTTCTCCTGTAAAACAGATTCTCAGATTTTGTCCGTTTGGGATCTAGTTTGCAGAACAATAACTTTCTGCCGTGACTCAGCTTGTCCTTAGCCACGAGGCCACTGCAGGCTCCGCGTTGCTTGGGAGGCCTGGCTGCAGAGTCAATCAAAGGTCACCCAGAAATGCTTATCACTGAGGTCGCAGTTTGGGAGCAGTTTGTTATACAGCGATGGCTAACAGTCCGCAGGTGTTTTCATGCCGGTAACTAAATGAATAAACACATATAAAGCACCCAGAACAGTGCCTGGACCACAGAAGGCTTTCAACAATGCGAGCTCTAATTATGACTTCATACGAAAGTCTTCATTTGTTAACCATGAACATGGCTTGTAAGGTATTTCTACTACGAAGCATCTGTCGCCATCCTCGGATATCTCCATTTTTGTCTATTAATGGGAAAGAATTCCTAACGTTTTAATTGCTGGGTCAAAGTATCTGCACATTTTAAATGATGAGGGATCGTCAAAAATAGTCAGTTTATTTCCACTCACGGGATCTGAGGTGACTGTTTCTCCTGACCATCACCCGACCTGACGTTATTGCAATGACTGTGGAAGCCCATCATGACATCTGCCCTAACCTATTTCCCGGTCTTCACCGTTGAACATTTTACCTTATTTCCGTTTTCTCCCGACGATAAACAAGACTGTAAGGAACGAATAGATCTTTTCACACATTCACGATTACTTCCTCAGCCTAAATTCCTAGAAGGAGACTTTCTGAGTCACAGGATTTACACATTTGAAAGGGTTTTGAATATTTAAAACCAAATGACTCCTCAGAAAACTTATACCAGATTATCCTCCAATGCAGCATTTACAAAAACCTTTATTATAGAAAATTTCAAAAATATACAAAAGAGCAGAGACTATTACCATGGTTCCCCCCATAGGGCCATCACTAGGTTCCATAACGATCAATTCTTGACCAACCTGTTTCATCTACAGCTTCCCAGTGTGGCTAGATTATTTGAATCAGACCCAAGGGGGGATTTCATGGGGGCCGTGGAGGGTTCAGAAGACAAATGAAAAGCTCCCTCTTCGGGGGGGGTCCTGGTGGGCATCTCATGTGAGGATGGTGGGGATGGCTGTGGGAAGCCCCCATGCCCTGCGCTTATTCCATGTCACGGAGGAGCCAGTCATCCTGCAGGAAAGGACTAAGCCAGCCCACTTCCCAGGGTTTCCAGGGCTCCTGCCGAGTCCCTGTATCCCCCAGCTGCATGTCATTCTTCATCTGAACAAAGCAGAGGTAGATAATGTGATCCGTCGGTGACTCAGGGAAATGCAAACATTGGGATTTGTGTTTACAGTGACTGCTGCTGAGAAGGAGGCTGGCTCCTGCTCGGCCTCAGCTGAAATTTTCCAGGCTGATTGAATTTTGGTAACACTAGTTGGTTGTGCGGTATCAACAACAGGTCGGCACAATTTGGGGACAGGAAGGCAAGCAATTTCCTGTGATGGGAAAGCACAGTAATTGCCTATTTTCCTCCCGGCTCTTGGGCATATTACACAGGCCTGGACCACTGGCGAGGCATGGCTATGAGGGGAGGGCAAGGGGGATTTGAAGATGGAAGTCGGTCAGTTTGTAGATAAAGGGCAGGACGAGGCCTGTCTTCCAGACCGGAATAGTAAGTGGACGGATGATGCATACTCAAAGCCGATTTCCGAATGTCAGATTCAAAGCAGCCTCAAGAGTTCACGGCAGTTATTCCCAAGATAGCGTGTTAACTGCAGAGGTCATCTGGGCCTGCTTTAAGTAATCTGCACGATGACGCTTGTGTCCTCAGAGGGCAAAGGAAAGGCCACAGGCTTTGAGGCAAACAGGACGGGGTTTGAATCCCAACTCTACCGTCGACTTGCTGAGCCACTTTGGGCAAGTTACTGGCTCATGTCTTCATTCACTCGCTCAAGAAAAAAATGTTTGGAGCACCTACTATGTGTCAGGTGTTGTGCCCGGCGCTCAGGACTCCATGGTGAGCAAGAAAGACATCGTCCCCGTTCTCAAAGAGTTTGTGGTCCAGTGGGGGGACAACGCCATGTTGTGATAGGGTAAGGACAGAGCGACGAGAGAGCACATAGGAAAGGGGACAGAGAGGTCTTCTTCCTAGAGAAGGTGGCATCTCAGCTGAAATCGGAGAACCAGGGGGAGTCAGCCAGCTGGCGTGAGGGTGGGGAGGATAGGGGCTAAAAATAGTGGGTAACGGATTCCAGACAGAGGGAATGGCTTCTGAAGGCTTGGAGAAAGAATAAGAAGCATAGTCTGGGAGCTGAAGTTGTCAAGCGAGCTGGAGCCCAGAGGGCCGGGACTGGAGTGGGCATGGGATACCGAAGAAGCAGCAGGAACCAGGTCTGGAAGGGACATCCCAGGCAGGTTCAAGCCTTTCAAGCCAGCAGCAACGGTTAGATGGCTGAGGACCATCTCTGGCTGCCGGGCAGACGGGTTGGAGGGGGTGGGGGTGGTAGTCGGCGGTCTGAACCAGTGCCACAGGGGATGGTGAGCCATGGCTGGCGCCAAGAGCCATTCCACAGGAAAACAACTGGGTCTGGTGACTGCAGGATGTGGTCAGTAAAGGAAGGAGGGACCAGGTGACCCCTGGCTCCTGTCTCGGCCTCCAATGGGTGGTGGTGCCATTCACAGAGATAGGGGCGGTCACGGCGGGTGATGCAGGGGAAGATGGGGGGTTCGTGCTGAGTGTGAGGCTGGAGAGGTTCCATGGGCGACCGTGTAACTGTACTAGGGATTCAGAAGGACGACGAAGCGTGGTCGTGAGTTGCCAACACGTAGTGGGTCACTAAAGCCACATAAGCAGAGGTAATGCCAGGACGAGCATTCAGTTGGAAAAGAGGAAAATGTCCTTATCCATGAAATGGCTAAGGTCGGAGACACGGAAATAAACCAGCTCTCCTATGCAGGGTGCCTGGCACAAGGAAGGGGTGGTCGATGGCCAAGCCCTTCCCTTCATCACCCTGCAGTGCGAGGGGGCGGCCTCGGCCCACCCCAGGGCCGTGTTCTCACTCTCCTTGGCTGCCTCTCTCTGGTTTAAAACCAGCTGTGACAATCCAGCTGCCCTCCTCTCCCTCCCTTTGTCCCAGAACATGAAAATGGGCTGTTTCACGCAGAAGCCCGGACCGGAATCCCATGGTATCCTGACTTTGCCCACCCGAGCAGGATTGGACTCAGAGACCGTGCGTGGCCGCCCGCCCCTCCAGAGACGAACCTTCGAGCCCCGCTTTGTGGCACGATACAGAGGAGAGAGATCTGATCAGGAAACTCCGGGAAATCATTCTCGGCCATCTGTCTCCCTCTGAACAGCAGCCAGAGATCGCTCCCCAAGTCGTGTACCGCAGCCTGGCAACTCGGCAGGAAGGAGGGGACTGGAGCCAAGGTGCCAGGGTGCTCGGGCTCTGCGTTTGGTGCTGGCAGCTGGCTGGCGGGCTACTCCCAGGGTCAGCAGGACCAGATGATCCAAGGATTGGAAAATTAGCTGCCTGAGCCCTCTCGGATAGCTCACTATTGAAAGGAATTCTCCATCTGATGGGATGTCGCTGTGCTGCATTGACAGCTAAGGCCCGACTCCAGGTGATGCAGACTCCAGGGGGATTCTCATTTGCCCGGTTGCCCCAAGGGCCTCGAAGCAGGAGATCACTACTTCCCCTTGGAGTCCATCTGCTGGGAATCAATGACCTGTGCTTTCAAGTGAGTAAAACGGAAGAAAAGGACAAACAGGTGGTACCCTCCAGGAGAGGCGAGATGTTTGCATTTGAGAAGCTTTCTGACTTCCTGCGGACCACTCCCCCCACACCCCAGGCTGCGGCTTTGCTGACTCTTTCCTTCTTGGCATCTTGATGGCTGCCACTTAGAACCACAGGGAGGAGGCAGGAATCTAGGTTTATCCCACTGGATCGTGTTTTTTCAGTAAATGCATCAGGGAGCAATTTTAGCTGAGCTAGAACCCAGTTATTCCAAGTGTCCAATCCTCCTCCGTCTATTTGCAGCCATTCACGTGCATGGTGCTTACTCGGAGGAGGGAGAAGCAAGCAGGGGTTTATGGATACGTCTTTCCCCTGGCCCCTTCGTTTGGGTTTGATCTCCAGAGGGATAAAGATCTGAAGCTGATGGAATTATTGTCATTTCTAACACATCTACTCTGCGAGATTCTGGGTACAGGCCGGGATGCTTAGGACCAAGTGACAACCGAGGCCTGGGAGGGGAAGGAGGCTCCCTCTGCATGTGGGTCATGGTTGTTTACTATGTTCCAAGTTAAAACTAAGGATTAAAAAACAAACAAACAAACATGTGTACTTTAGTAATTCAGTGTAAGAAAACCACAAGCCCATTAAATGTTAACATAAATTCATATTTTTATTTAAAAACAGCTACATTTTCCAGAACAAAAAAAGAACCAAGCGAGAAGAGCGGCGTTGTTGAACGTTTTTGCAACTCCCTTCGATGTCTGCATTCAGTCTGAATTTTTTTTAGTGCATGAAGACAATCTGACCTCCATACACGTATGGTTGCAAAGGAGGGAAGGATTGCAACAGACTTTCCAGATAATTGTGGGTCTTCTTTGATGCCACACCCGCTCCGCAAGCAGCAGTTTCTTAAAGAGGCGTTGCAATGTGGAATCTGAAACCACATCCATGAGCTTTTCCTTCTCCCTCACATTCAAATCCACCGCTCTGTCTTGCACTTTGAATGCATCTCACACCCATGCCTGATTCTGTAACGTCACGCATTGGCCGTTTGCAAAATATTGGTCCGGTGACCTATGCAGATGTCCTCTAAATGTTGACACGATTTCTTACACGATATTTAAAAAAATCCCATTCATTAAGTTTTGCCACCAGCCTCATCAGAAAAATCCTGGAGTATCGAGAAGCTTTCACGCTTACAGTTTTCCAAAAATTAACCATTTTTGTTTAAAAGCTCAGATCCTGTCACTGGCAACAAATACTGTCAGTCGGTTTTTCTTGCGGTGACAGGCTCACTTTGTTCATTTGAGAAAATTTCTGTCAAATACCCAAGACTGAACAACCACGTTTTGCCTATCAGGGATTCTTTTAGGTAAAAATCGTGTTCTGTTAAAAGAAAAAAAAAGAAAAAAAGGCTAATTCAGCTCACAACGCAGACCTGTCCCACAGTGCTTCTCTTCAGCAGCACCTTGGCTATGGCAGAGCTGCTTTTTGCAGAATTCCCAGTTTGTCACACCGAACGCTGAAATGCACGTACTCAAGACTGATAAGACTAACTGTTTACTGCTGCATCGAGAACATTCCTAAGTGATCCTTGCCGTTGCTTCCTGTGCGCCTGTGACGACTTGGATCCCGGGAAAGGCCCAGCAGTTTCACTCCCTGCTGCTTTTTGCCACCAGTGACACCGTGAGCAGATAAATGACATCTTATTAGGAAGAGAGTTTTAACCTCGAGGGCCTGCTGAAAGGGTCTCAAGGACCTTTGGGGACCCATAACTTATGTTTTAATAACCACTGTCTAGGTCTTTGGGGTTGAAAAAATGACACTTTTTTTTTATTTCCTAAATAAAATTAACTCTGGCTGGAGGAATGCCTGGTGTATTTAATTTTCTGGGGTGTGTTCTTCCTCCCTTGGGATGGGCTACAGCTCCAGGGCAGAAAACAGGCCTTGGTCCCTCCTGCTGGATGCTGGCGCTGCTCCTTGCCTGGGCTCTTCGGGTCTGTGCAGAGCAGGTGGCTCTGATGGCACCTCCGCCGTCCCAGAGTCATGCCAGCAGTGGGATCCTCCCCCGATTTCTCCAGCTCTGGCATCTGGCGCCCTGTCCTCATAGACCCTCGTCCCAAGATCCTGCCTCCTCAAGGTGCTATGCTCAGTGCTGGCTCGGGTCCTTGTCACTCGGGGACCTATACCCCTCACCCCTCTCTCTTCTTAGTGCCTATGTTTCCAGAAACCCCCGAATCAGGCCTCCCCCCTTTTCAATCCTTGAAGTTCAAAGCCTTCGAAACCTTTCTGTTCTCGAACATTCTGCTTCAATTTCAGAATGGACCGAAACCAGAAGCTCACGACCCCCAGACCCTGCATGAGTTTGACTACAATGTGTTTGTTCCTTTAAATTTTGAAGGAATTGCCAATCTTTGAAAACCAGGACATGCACAGACGGTGCTGCTGTCTGTCTTCTCTTGAGGGTCCCATCCTTAGGCCTGCATTTTCCCATGGTGGCAACTGGCCGAAGGTGAGAAGAACACAAATTCCATTTCCTCCCAGTCCCCAGGATGTCTGGGCAGCCTTCTTAGCTCGCTCACTCACCGGCCTGCCTTCCTGAAGGTTTGCGTTTGTCAACTCCATTCAGCCTTTCGAGGGACACGGGCTTTCAGATTATAAATAAATTAGCTTTTGATCACCTGCTATGGCCAAGAAGCCAGAGGTAAGCCTACCTGATAACATTATATGGGAGGATTGCTATATTGTCTGAAGTTTAGCAGAAAACTGCATTCTTGGGGGCTCTTGGGTGTCCCTCCAGGCGTTCCATGTGGTTCCAGAGAACACAGATCAAGCTTATGCAAAGCTCATAAGAGGAAAAGCAAGAGTCCCCAAATGAGGAGGGGGTTAGGTAGCTGACAATGCACCGCTGAGGAAGACCACAGTTTGGAGAATACACAACAAGCTCTGGAAGTGATCGTTGACTTCTGGGCTCTGCCTCCCCTCTGGATGCTCAGGGTCAGTCGCCCCAATCTGGCCTGGGCGTGTCCTGCATCATTACCCCTTCTCGGCACCAGTCACCACGCACAGGGCAAGTCGTTCTTCTCATTCAGGTGGGGGTGGGGGGAGCCACTTGGCCAGCTGGTCCCTGGGTGGAGACCGGCCCTGTTCGCAGCGTGTGCTGTGTTTAAGGTCTCGGTGAAACCACAGGGTGCCTCTGGCCACCAGCCCCTGCCGTGGTCTGTCCCTGACCCCGGGACACAGAGCACAGGCCTGACTTGAGCAGTCAGATGAGGCGTCTTAGGGAAATGGGGAAGAGGGCGGAGGGGGCAGTTCAAACTCGGCATCACTGTTGCTTTTCTCTCCTCTTTTGTATAGAAAGATCAATCTCATGTCTAATTCATTTGAAAATTCCCCACTTCTCGGTGTGTGTTTCGGGTAAAAATAGAAGTCTCTGAGGACGGCAGGCTCCTGCTGAATTTTATGAGCAACTTTTCAAAGCTCGGTAACCAGGTTCTTCTAATCTTTCCTTGAGTGAATTAAGCACCAGTGGGAGGCTAGCTTTCCGGGTGACTGGTTTGAATAAAAGACTTTCAGGGTGGGGGGTAGGAGGCTTTTAAGGTCATTTAGTCTATTTGTAGATCACAGAAAATAGGAAGGAGCGAACAAGGTGGGAAAAAGTTGGCCTCATGACCCCCTGCACCCATCCCTCTTCCTGCGTTCCCCCTCCCTCCCTCCCTCTCTCCTTTCCTCCCTCCCTCCTTTCCTCCTTCTCTGCCCCTTTCCTGGCCCCAGCCATCCCTTCTAAGCCAGGGGGTGCTTTCCTAAGGACGGATATGTTTGTCCTTCCTCCCGCTTTAAACCTTCCGTGCTTCTCAGGTTCAAACACTTCTTCGTTGTTAAAAATCGGGATCAACATGAGCTTTGGGGAGGAGGAGGGGCTGGTGACAGAGAAGGGCATGAAGGGCCAGCAGCGCTCTGTTGCTTCCCTCGGGGGGTGTTTACATGGAGCGTCGTGTTGCGATAACTCTTCGAGCTGTGCCATTGTGACGTGTGCACGTTTCTGCACACGTGTTACACAACGATCGTTTTAAAAAGTTGGTTCCGTGGTTGGTATCCCCCTCCTATGCTTTCTGAGATGGGGGTGAGGGACGTTTTTGAATGCTAGGTGAGGGGACTATTGGGACTCCTGAAGAGGGTCACTGGATCTCGTGCGGGTTCGAAGCCGGAGGGTCAGAATGCTGAGCTACTTTCAATGACCGCTGGCATGACAGACTTGTAGACTTGATGAACGGGGCCATGTCACTGCACAGTTCTGGGATAATGACGATTCAAAGGGGCTTCTGGAATCCTTTGTGAAGGGTCATGGTTTGGAGCTGAGCAGGGAGAATTAACCATGGCCCAGCTCCCGGGCAGGAAAGAGTCGGCTTCAGATGAAGGCTGAGCAGGCACGGGCTTGGCGTAGCTCTCAGCAGGACGGTGGGAAAGCTGAGATGAGGGATCCGAGGAAACAGGACACCACAGGACTTGGGGGAGATGCCAGGCCTTCCTCGGAGGCAGGCTGCACAACTGTCCCGGAGAGGTGGCCCTACACCTCTGGTTCCATCTCTAGCCACATGGCATCCTGAACTTTATGCATTAATTGTGCCGAAATGCCCGTAGTTGCTTGCATGTATCGTGCTTCCTTGGTGGGTTCCTCTTTCCAGAAGAATACGTTCCCATATCTATTGGGCTGGGTAACTATAAATAGATATAGGGAGATACTATGACACTCTTGACTGCCGGCAGCAGGTGGCAGAAAACCCACCCCCAGATGGTGTAAGCAATAGGAGGGTTTATCACCTCGCACAGTAAGAGGGTCTGAAGCAGGTGGGGAGGCTGCCAGGCAGGGCCTCATGCTTCCTCTCTCTGCTTGCCCTCTCTGCACTGGCTTCATCCTCCTGCTGGTGGTAAGAGGGCTGGGGTGGCTCCATCCAGACACGTCAACATCCTGCACAAGAGAAGATGGACCCGAAAAAGTCCCTCTCCCCCTTCTCTGTTGTCGTTGATTGTGCAAACCCTTTGCAGGGTCCTGGCCCAGCATTAGGGAGTTCCTTACCCACCTTGTCTGCCTCTCTACCGGTGTGGGTGCGCTGTTAAGCCAAAAGCCTATTTTTTTTCTGCATCTTTAGGTCCTCTCTGAAGACAGATCCATGCCTGTCAGGTAATAATAAACAAATCCCCGTTGAACGAACTTAAATCAATTCTTGTTTAAAACAGCAGAAAGCAAGATTCTCCAAAGGTGAAGCTGGAACTTAATAAATACAATGACTCTTAAAGATCTATTCGTCTCCTTTATTATAGCTCGTAGATGGAGGAGGGATGAGGAAAGGGGGGAAGAGATAAGACTAGGCATTGACAAGGCCTCTCTCCTTGGGCATAAGAGCAGGAACCATTTTACACCCACTGGCCCGGCCCAGCGCCTGGAATCTAGATGACCCGTAAATACTGGTGGATGAGTAAATAGAAGGCTGGTCCAGCCGTGTTTTGGGGTGGATTCTGTGCACTCACTGGGATAGGGTGGGAGGAACTGGAATCTCGGGTGGGGGAACACCCCCAGGAGGGAAGAACTGGCCGTGCCTGCTCTGCTGGGGGCCCGTTTGCACCCAGACATGGGGTTGATGAACCACCCTTCTCTCTCTGCAGCCCCTGCCAGCCCTGCTCTCTACCCCGGGCTCCAGCTCCTGCACAGTCCCCTTTAAGCTCCAAACTGAGGCCTCGGGTCAGGGGGATGAGATCAGACGCTTCTACTGGGTGCCAGAGCCTCAGGCCAGAGGAGAAGTGGAGGCCCAAGGGCCAGGTGTCTAAATAGCTTAAAGCTCTAAACCAGGTGGATAAACTGAACTTCCATAAAGTATCGTCTTGCCTCCTACTTTGACAAATATATCTTCAGAACAACAAAGAAAAAATATGTATGAGGCTATAGTCTTTATATGACTGAAGTTTAGCCAAATATCCGAGATGACTGACTTGTCATTATGCATATCTTGTTGCTGGGCCAGTGACATTGGAGTGAGCAATAAAATGAGATCGCACATAATAAATAATCACAAACTTATTCCATTAATTTCATTGTCCATGTTTTTGTTTCAGCAAAATCGCTAATTACGTTGTCATTACAATCAAGGTATTCCTATCAGGTGCGCTCCATGGATGGTAGCGATCTGGATTGGAAAAACAAAGTGTGATTGTATTCGAAGAGCCCCAAATCTCAACATGTTTGCCTCGTAGAGCACAGATCAGTCTAAATGTAGACTCTCTGAACATTTATCTTGCATAGATTTTTTCAAAATAAGTAACATTTCTTTTAATATATGGACCTTAAGGGTAAAATACAAAGTATAATTAATGAATAGAAAAGTGTTTAGTGACAGGTATTTAAATCAGGCTCAATAAATCTACACCCACAGTTCTAACAGACACTATCCATTCAGTTGCCAGGGTAAGAAAAAATAGTATTACTCTTTATGGAGATTATGTCTAGGCCAGTGGCTCTCAACCAGGGGTGACTGTGTCGCCCACCCGCCCCCCAGCACTTGGGAATGTGTGGAGGCATCTTTGGGGGGCACAGCTTGCTGCAGGTATCTAGGGAAACCCTGGTGGCACATGCACCCACACACGAGAGGAATGTGAACTATTTAATATTGAGAAATGTTTCTTTTTCTTTTTCTTTTTTTGTTATTATTTACGCCTACAGGCCCTGGTCTCCCTAGGTGGTCTCCCATCCAAGTACTAACCAGGCCCGACCCTGCTTAGCTTCTGAGATCAGACATCAGGCTTGTTCAGGGTGGCCTGGCCGTAGACCAAGGACCCTAGCTCCCTCCGCTGGGGCGCAAACCCAGGACCTTCTGCGTGTAAAGCAGACGTGCTCACCGCTACACTGCGGAGCCGTGTCCCAGAAAGTTTAACTGCTGTGCAATCGGGTTGAGTTCTGCACCAATTATGGGGAACTCCAGAATCGCACATCAGAACATGACGAGAAACAAGAAAACGGACACGCGACACAGATTGCATTTTGCGCAAGAAACTCGCATTCTTGCTGTCAGAGGAAAGTTTGGCATTTTCATGAATTTGTCTTTTCTTTCACCAGAGCGCTTCTGCCGGTTGATTCCCCGCCGTCCCCAGTTAACAGCCACTCTGAAATAACGTCCATCTCCAGCATCGGAAGCAGCAAAACCCACAGATCTCGACATTCGCACGCGGTCACCTTTAGCTTCAAGGATGTGAGGTGGGAGACGTGGAGAAGCGTCGTCCTGGGCCCGATTGGTGTCATTTCAAGGTATGTGTCGTGCTGTGCCAGAGAGTAGGGCAGCAGAGTCGGGACGAGTGACAGGGCTGCCCATGCTTTCCTCTGGAAGTACAGTTTCTGCGTGTTTGGGGGTGAAGCTCTAAATCGCCAGGCCCAGGGCAGGGCATGGGAGATGCCACGTTCTGTCGTCAGCCTTGGGTTCTGAGCAGGAGCCCGAGAGAGCTGAGCGGCTGCTGATCTCGGATCATTAACAGTTTCCCAACTCTTTTGCAGAACCGCATGCTGCTTGGCTGCCAAAATATTAGGATTGAAAGCAACTGGCAGAAATGTTCAGCGAGGAGGTGAGCCGGCTTGGAGAGGCCCGAGCAAAACTTCCTCTTAGGCTGTGACCAGAGAAGGAGCCTGGCTCTTGGACCCTCCTTTGGGCACCTTCCTTCAGTTGGGGGTGGGGGGGGTAGGGGGGGTTTCCATCCCAGGCCCCCAGGGCTCCTTTGCGGCAGGTGTGTTGGGGGACCAGTGCTTATTGCAGGTCCTGGCAGAGGCACGGGACTGTGGAGACTCTGTCACTGCCCTAAGGAAATTCCCAGCCTAATAGTAAATTTCTTTTTTAACATATATTTCATGAAGTTATTTAAAAATAAAGAGAAGTAGACAGAAAAAGAAGGCTCCGCATAACCTCAGCTAATATTTCTAAAGAGACAGGTCCGAGGGGGACTTGGGTGACCGCCACCTGCGTGGAAGGCTGTTGAGAGGAGGGAGAGCAGGCACGTGGATTTACTAAAACTTCGTCCTGCATACGTTTCCGAGACCCTCTGCAAACGGCCTGTCAGCCGATTCTCGTGGCACCTGAGCACAGGCAGCCAGGCCGGTTTCCCACTCCCACTTCGCAGGCTGAGGATATTGACTCCAAAAGGGAGAGTACCTTGCCCAGCACAGCACGGCCTGGAGCTGCAGAACCCACAGTGAAACCCCGTCTTTTGCACAGTAAGTGCCACCTGTACCTCAACCAAAGGACACGGAACCACTGTTGCGTAAAGAGGGCCTGGCATGCTTTGTCACGGAAGCAGGGTTCTACGGGAGAGTGTGGGAACCACTCCATCACCCCCGTGCTGTACTAAGACCTCCTGGCAGGGGTGACATCCTTACCTCTCGACACACTGAGCACGAAAATTCCTAGGAGTGGCACAGATTGTGGCACAGATGTTTGTTTTTTTTGTTGTTGTTTTGTGGTGCGCGATGGACATGATTCAGACAGAGAACTAGAGACTCGTACAGGGAGTGCATAGTAGGTGCTCAGAAACCTTTATCGCCTGACCAAGTGACTGGCTGAATCTGGGAAGGGGAGAAGCAAACGCTAAAGGGGGACCCGGCCTGTTGATGGGGCGTACGGTGGAGAGATCAGGAGCAGGTCCCCCCACCCAGTGGAGAAAAAGCAGCGAAAACGAACAGCGAAAGCGCTTAGCACGTTGGTCAACTCGGGAAAGCTGGAGTAACACAGCCGGGCAGTCCCATTAGAGGTCCCGACAGGAACAGGAAAGGACCACTCACGGCCAGTTTCCTTTCCGTGCCCGTCACTAGGAGTGCATTTTTAGTCTTTTTCAATCACTTTGAGTTATTCATTCATTCATTCATTCATTCATTCACCATTCACTCAACAAAAACACCGAGCGCCTCTGATATGCCAGGTGTCGATCTAGGGAATATGACAGTGAACAAAGCAGAAGAGCCTGCCCTCCCGGAGCTTACATTCCAGATAACAAAGAAATTAAAAGGTGCACGACAGAGCCTCTCAGAACGTGGCAAATGCTGCGGAGACGATGAGAGAGGGAGAATGGGCACGTGGAGGGGGTGATGGCAGTTTTAAACAGGATGATCGGGGAAAGCCTCATTGAGAAAAGCGACATCTGAGGGAAGCCTGAGATGAGAGGAAGCAAGCCAGGCAGGTGTGTTCTAGAAACGGGCCTGGGAGCAGCCAGGAAACCGCTGTGGAGGGGAGAGTGAGAGCAGAGGGGGCGTGGCCCGTGGAGCAGGAGAGGGCGGATAACTGGGAGTCGGTGAAGAAGCTGCTGCAAGAAGCATCGACTATTTCACCTGCATCAGTGACACGGAGAGAGTGAACACGACGGGGCCCGGGAACCGACCAGGGTGCAGTGACGAGCAAATCACCAACGGTGAGCGTGACGAGGATTCCAGGGGAACAGGGTGGGGGGACAACTTGGCTTTCAAGGTTTCAGGGAAAACGGGAGGACATGTGACCAGCGCTTACAGACGCCTGTTTGGAGGGGCTGGAGGCAAACGGGGGTGGACAAAGGGCAGAAGGTCACTGAAAGGGCGGTTGGTGGAGGGAGGTAGATTTTGTTTTGTTTTTGTTTTTGTTTTGAATGTGGGAGATGTTGCCTGTTGTTTACGTCCAACACGGAGGGGGAAAGGGCCATGCGAGATGGGTCTGAATTGCTAGAGAAAAGCCCCCGGGCAGGTGGAGGGAGACTGGGCCCAGCACAGGTGTGTCCCGAAGGCCGGGCAGAGCAGACAGGTGGGCAGGTGCAGGTGGGAGGCGATGCCCTGGGGGATCGTGGACGTTCCCTTCCTGTTTCCTCAGCTTCCTCAGTGAGATGGGAGGCAAGGTCATGGGCGAAGAGCGAGGGGAGGGGAGGGGGTTGGAGGTCCGAGAAGGGACTCCCCTCCCCAGTGTGCTGCGAGGGTAACGGAGACGGCACAAGCACACAGGAGATGAGGACGATCATGACTCAGGCCTTTTCCTCCACCTGAAAGGAATTCCTTTACTGTCTTTGTGAGAGTCCTTCAAAGCAATTTAATTTTTTAATGACACACTTTAGTATTACACTTCAGGTTTAATATACAAATCATGGGAAACGCAGAAAAATATAAAGAAAAACATAATCTTTCCCCAAAGAAAACAGCTATTGATAGTTTGATGTACATCCCCCCAGCCCATTTTTCTATGAAATATATATTGCATTCATGCTTTTCTTGGATGCAGCTTCTTTCCCTTTACATTGTATTTCACTGTTTTCCCACGTACGTTGGTAGTGTCCAAAAACATGATTTTTAACAGCATTCCATCACATGGTTGCTCCATCACTTATCTTACAACTTTCCGATTTTAAACATCAAAGTTAATGCCATTTTTTTCCACGTGTGTAACCAATACTTCAACAGACATCCTTGCAGAGAAATCTTTGTGCTCTGCTGAGTTTTTTTAGAATAAATTCTTAGCGATTGGGTCAAAGGACAGGAACTTTTTAAGGCTCTTCGAGCGTATTGCCATCAGCCTTCCCAAAAGATTACACTAATTTACATTTTTTTCCAGCGGCATAGGAGAGAGTCCTGACGTCATTTTAATTTTTAAATTTTTTTGTTATTTATTTATTTATTTTTTATTATGGTGACATTGGTTAATGGAATCTAATAAGTTTCGGGTGTACAATTCAACAGTAAGGCACATATATGTTGCATGGTTAGATTTCTTTCTGTCACCACATGTTTGACCCCTTTTATCCCATCTACCTCCTCCTAACCCCCTAACCCTCTGGTAACCACTAGTCCATTGTCCATGTCCATGGGTCTCTGCTCATTTGTCCTGTTCGTTCGTTGCTTTTAGGTTTATATCCCACATGTAAGTGATATCACGTGGTTTTCAACTTTCCTGTCTGGCTTATTTCACTTAGCATGATTATCTCGAGGCCCATCCATGTTGTTGCAGATGGCAGTATTTCATCTCTTCTTACGGCTGAGTAATGTTCCATTGTATGTATTTATTACAGCGTCTTTAGCCAGTCATTTATTGTAGGACTTTGGTTGCTTCCATGTCCCGACCACTGTGAATAATGCTGCTATGAACATGGATGTGCAAATATCTTTTTGGATATGTTTTCAAGACTTTGGGGTAAATACCCAGTAGAGGGATTGCTGGATCATATGGTAGGTCAATTCTTAGTTTTTTGAGGAAACTCAATGCTGTTTTCCATAGTGGCTGTGCCAATTTGCAGTCCCACCAGCAGTGTGTGAGGTTCCTTTTTCTCCGCATCCTCTCCACACTTGTTTTTACTTGTCCTGTTGATTATAGCTATTCTAACAGGTGTGAGATGCCATCTCATTGTGGTTTTGATTTGCATTTCCCTAAGAGCTAGCAGTGTCAGCATCCTTACATGTTTGCTGCCATTTGTAAGTCTTCTTGGGAGAAGTGCGTTCGGATCCTCTGCCCAATTTTTAATTGGATTGCTTGTTTTTGTTGTTGTTGAGTCGTAGGAGTTCTTTGTATATTTTAGATACTAGGCCCTAATCGCAGGCGTTGCTTGCAACTATGTTTTCCCATCCGGATGGCTGTCTCTTTACCTTGTCGACAGCTTCTCCTGCTGTGCAGAAGCTTTTTAGTGTGATGTGGTCCCATTCATTTATTTTTGGTTCTGCTTCCCTCGCCCTTGAGCTGACACCATTTTAAAAAACTTTTGCCAAGTCTTTATTGATCGATTGTTTGAAGCTGCATTTTCTTGATGACTTGTGAAGTTCCAGTTCTTTTCATGTGTTTACATCATTTCTATTGCTCTGGAATACCTCTGTGCAGGGGAGTTCGGTTTCAGGAAAAGCCTGTCAGTGGAAATACTTATTTTTAAAATTAAATTTATCGGGGTAACATTTGTGAAGAGCAATGTGTAAGTTTCAGATGTACGACTTTACAATACGACATGGACACGCTCCATTGTGTGCTCATCACCCCAAGTCTAGTCTCCTCCCAGCGTCATGCATTTGACCCCCTTCACCGTCCTCTGCAGCTGCTGGAGTTCTTTGGCTGGTCCCGTTCTATGACACTTCCCTGGACAAGGGCCCCAGCTCCAGGAAGCCTGTGTGCAGCGTGACACAGTCCTGCAGCCCCTTCCTGCCCCTAGTTGGCACCGCCAAATCAGAGTGACGTTAGTGGTTTATGCAGGAGACCCAAAGGAGACCCAAAGGAGACCCAAAGTCCTTTTCAATATTCCACAAACAGAGAATTTCACCCCATCCGAGACCTGGCCAACAGGAGCCACCTAGGGAGCTGAGATGAGTCTACAAAGGCAGCGGTAAGGTAAGGACTTGCTGCCCTTGCCACCTTACCTGAGACCCAACTTGTTTTAAATTAACTTTTCCTTTGCACCCAGTGGAAGGACACAGAAACCGCTGCACTGTTAGCACTATTTTGTGTGTGTGTTTGTTTTTTTTTAATGCTCCTCCTTCAAAATATCTTTAGCTCTCACTTCATTTGGTTGGGATCCAGTTTGTCTCTTTTTATTTTTTTTTAATCCAGAGCATCAGAGAGCCTCGGAACAGAAGCTTTTGTCAGAAAGGAAGTTATCCTGGCAAATTTCTAGGGAATAGAAAAACGCCTTTTTCAAACAGCCTATTTTGTTAGAGACGTCTTCCCGCTCGCTCTGTCTCTTTTTACACACACATCACACTCACACGCATACCACCGTCACTACCGCCACACGCGCACCCCGTTCATGCTGCAGTACACACACCGCAGCGCACCGTGCACACACACACTCACACTCACCATCACACTGGACCCACACAACACACACGACATCCCACTACACACTGCACCGCACGTGGGCACACACACACCACCTCCCCAGCAGCCCCCACACACACATATACACACATCTCCTTCACGATCCCCCCTTTCCAGCCCCCTGCGCTCAAGCTTTCAAAAACAAACGTGGTTCTGTGACTTCCCCGAGGATGAAGGGGCGGTGTGCCACCCTGCTCATACTCCCTGTCATGACAGGCCCCTGTCATCTCGCTTCCTGCTGGCTCAGGCCGGGCAAGGGGCAGATACGCCCAAGCCAGGGCTGTGGGAGGACCCAGAGGACTGATTAGAAACCAGTGAGTCGCGTGCGAGGCAATAGCTTTAGGCCAGAGCAAGCCTTGCCCTGAGGCCCTGTCCCTGCTCGCTCATTCTGAGGGAGCTTGCAATCTGGAACGAATGGAGGCCAGGGCCGAAGGTCAGGCCGGGCAGTAGGATAAAGATAAAGAACTTTTTAAACATAAAGTCTCAAGTATGAAGGAGCTACAACCACCGAGCCCTGCTACTTAGGAAGAGCAGATTTGATCAACCGTATGGGTTTCCTTGGTGAAGTTTGCATGCCGCAGCCGTGCCTCCCCTCCTTGGGCCTTGCCTCTCCTCCTTAGCCAGAGCCTTCTTAGTGTCTTCGTGACCAGGGGCTACCTGCCTTGGAGAAGCATCATTCAGGAAGCAGATCTGCTGCGGGCTGTCCCAGCGAGGCCATCCTGAGCCAAATCTAAACCACGTCCGTGTGTCCACGCGTTGGGATTATCCGTGTCACTGCCGTCCTTTCCCTTTCCGTCGGTTTGGGTGACTGAAAATAATTCCCTCTTGACCAGAGCTGCCAAGGCCAGGTCACTTAGGCTGAGCCAACTGCTCGCACCACTGAGGATTCTCCAGATGCCGCTGGGGCGTCAGGGCTCAGTGGTTGAGATCTTGGGCTCTGGATTCAAATGGGGCTAGTCGAGTCCTAACTACACGGAGCCCTGGACTCTGAGCCTCAGCTCTCTCTAAGCCACATGGATGATGACAGGATGGACTCCGCAGAGTAGGTGCAGAGGGGTACGTGAGGTGACACACAGTGCTGGGCGCACAGCGAGGCTGCAGCCCACGGTCGCTGCTCTCTTTAGGAATCTGCTCAACGTCTGGCAGGTGGGCACATCTGACCATGCCTGCAGGAGGAAGTGGGAAGGGGGATGTGAGCTGCACATTTCCAGGAAGGTGACCTGTCATTTCCTCGTTCTGGCGAGAGACCAGCAAGATGTGCCAGGGCTTAACTCTCCCTGCTCCCGGCGCCAGTGGCCCAGCTTCAGGGTCGGTGACCGTGTGGTGACCGTGTCCCTGCCCTTCCCATAGTTCCCCTAATGAGACCCGCTTGGTCTCTTTCCGCTCGTTCACCCGTTTGGAAAGAGGTCTCCCTTCTTTTTTAAAGACTAAATGGCAAGTCATTTTTGTAGGAATAATCCCTGTCATTACCGGTCGATGTCCCTTTCAGGAGTAAATTATTATGATGCGCTTGGCTAAAAAGGCCTGTGCTGTTGTGATCTGTTAATGCCGGACTGAGCAGAGCAGTAAAACCAGAAGTAATAATAATGGCACCTGCATTTCCAGGCCGCATTTCCTTCTCAAGTACGCAGGCTGTCAGCGGGCCGCTCTCTGGCCTCCCGTAGCCAAGAATCCTGGCATCGCGCCTTTGTTTTGTTTAGATCCCTAAGTTTTCGACTCGTGTGTCCCTTTGAAATCCCCGAGCACTGCACTGCAGGCCCCGGGGACAGGCGCACCAGGCGGAGCCGGCCTGGTGGGGGTGGGGGCTGCCATTCTGCAAACATGTGCCCCTGACCTCCGAGAGACAGCTTCTTTATTGTGACCATTTATTATTTACAAAGCACTGCAGGTGGACATGGCACTTCATGAGACACAAAGACAAGGTCCCTGCCCCATGCACCGAGACGCTTTATCCAGCGTCTCATCTGTCAGAGCTGAGCTGTGGGGAGGCGAGACGGGCAGAGCCGTGAAGCATCAGGGTGGACGGATGGACTCCTGATGAGGGATCTTAAATGGGGCGAGTCAGGAGTGTGAAACTTGGAGCATCCCTCCAGGATCCCGGAGAGTTGAGCAAGGTCCTGCGTTCCAGCCCGGGGAAGAGAAGTGCTGCCCACGTCTTGGAACCGCTGGGGAGAAATAAGTCGAAACGCGCTCGTTAGTCCCAAGAGCTGATACCAGCCCTTACCTCCCTGTCCCCTCCCTGCTCGCCTGCAAATTGTCTTGTTTTCTTATGTTTGTTTGGGGGGATGATTGTGGCAGGAAGGAGGAGCAGTAATACTAGTTGTTGTTGTTGTTGTTTAATATATTATTATTAATTCACTGAGTGGCTTTGGGCGGATTCATTTTCCTCCTCGAGGAGGGTACCTTTCTGGGTAATTGGACCCTCTACGGCAGGTCACTGACTCCTGTCCGGATCTGTCTCAGGCGGGCCGGTCCTAACGGTACCTCCCAGACTCTGTGTGGCCATCTCCTGCCACATCACCCACCCCCTCACTGAGTCACACTCATGGAATAGTCTCTGGCCTGAAAAGATGAACAACCCAGAAGCTATAGACTAACGAGGACGAGGACACAGAAAAGCTATGGGGTTGGGGCCAAAGCTGCCCTGTCCCGTGGGGAGACAGAGGGTTTGGCGATGTGTGAGGTGGCTGGTCCCCACCCTCTGCAACAAGGGCTCGGATTCTAAGGAGGCTCAGAGACGTGGACTCGCCCAGGGCCCCGGAGAAACCGATCACGTCCTTGGCATGGGATTCTTCCTGCTCAGAGCTCAGGGCTCGGTCCAACACCGGGCGAGTGTTGCAGCCAGGAACAGATATAAATTTGGCTGAGCCGCACTAGCGAGAGCAAAACAGCTTCTGTAATGTGCCGAGTATGCACCAGATGGCTCTGCTTCCTACCAGGCCCGCGTGGCTGGTTAACAGGGCCTACTGCCCTCTGCCATCCCGGCATCCCCACCAAACCCTTTACCCTCATCACCATCATCACCATCATCACCGTCGTCATCAAACCTCGCTAAAAGGCCTCCGGTACATGTCGTTCTGCAGAGCACTCCAGGTCTGACTGTTTAGCTGAGAATGTTTCCTGCTCCCTCCCTGCATCCCTTCCCTCGGCCTCTGCACCCCAGTGGAGGGAGTTTGTAGTCTGGGTCGAGGTTTCCTCCACTACCCGCCTCTGTCCCTTGGCCTCCCCGTTCCCCAGCGCCCCTCTCACCCTGCTCCTTCTTCATATTCCCTCCTACCCTCACAGCCAGAGTCTCTCCACGCGTGGTCCCCATACCTCCTCCATCAGAATCGCCTGGGGGAGTGTGCTAATGGGGCCGATTTCTGGGATCCTCTTTGCCCCCCACCCCACGCAAACTCAGAGGGTCCGCGGTGGTCCCTGCTCATTTGCATTGTCACAGTTAGTTCCCTCGGTGGTTCCCACGTGCCACAGAGTTTGAGAAAGGCTGCCCTGCAAGCTCTCCTTCCAGCCAGAGCCGAATACTGAGCTTTTCAGCCCCCCAATTTCCCGGGGCACTGAAGCGATGCTGCCGTTTCTGGGACTGGCCCATGAGCCTCCCCCACTTAGTCCTCCACGCTCTCGTCCTTCCTGCGGGCTGGAAGGGTGACCGCAGAGCAGCAGAAGCCACATGGGTAACTTTAGAAACTCCCAGCCGGAGTTTCTGAGCTGCACGTGGTGCACAGGTTACTTTCCTCAGAAATTCGGGTCCTGCAACCTCGTTCAGGGGGCTCCGAGCTGCTTCTGGGAGGGATGATGAACAATCCGTAAAATTATTTCAATTTTAGGTAGAATCCCTTTTGTGCTTGACCCTTCCCTAAAGCTCCTCGTCTTGGAGCTTATTTCATTTTAAATCCCACTGTGTTCCTCTGTTCTCCTTTCTGTTTCTTCCTCACACTGATGAATGGAAGGAGGAAACGGATTTCTCTGCCTGGCACGAGAAACCGTTTTTCAGGGACGCCGCCTGCGAGCCATCTTCTCACAAGGCCCCGGAGGTGACCTCTCTGGTGACAGGGTTCCTAGGCCATCTGTTGGTAGAGGGTCGCTTTATTTCCTTGAGAACAAGATGGAAAGTGGGGGCTGATGACAATGTATTAGGTGCGTGGCCGAGGTGGCTCCCCCATTCCCCTCTCTCCTTCTGCAGAGGAACAGAAATGGAGGTGGCTCCCAGCTGCCCAGCTCCAATGCATTGTCCCGCTTCTGAACAGTGAGGTGCGTCTTGTGTCTTAGCTCCCTGCACTGGTATGTGAGCAGAGGAGACGCCTGCCACTTCCAGGCGTGGCCCTTAGGCCTGTCCCACTCGCTCCTCCAAGCTCTCGCCCTTTCTGCAGGCTGGAAGGGTGACCGACGGGGTAGCAGAGGTCGGGTGCTGAAGCCTGGGTCCTTGGCCACCGGCCTCCTGCCGAGGCAGGGCCTCTCCAGGCTGCTTTATAGAGAGATAAACTTAGATGTCTGTTAAGCCTCTGGGCTGTTGTGGGCTCTCAAAACTGCGCTCGCTTCCCTCCACGGCACTGGGTGAGCTGGCTGAAGTCACTTCTGGAGAAGAGTGACCGATGCGTCTACCTCAGCGTGGAAGGGGGACGCCGGCGACAGGCCACAGGGCCCTGCCTTGGAGGCTGCACGGGTTATTTTAAGCCGTGACTCAGGCGAAGCTGTGGAAGCCACGCTTTCGAGATGCGGAGATGACACCAGCACTGAGCGCGCTGGCTGGTCGAATTCAAAAAGATCTCAAGGAGCTAAAAATAACGGGTGATATTTTCTCAGCACGTGGTGTGTGCAAGTCAGGCTCTGGGTCCAACGCCTGCCACGCACGATCTCTCCTCGAGCGTGGGACAATCCTGTGGCGTAGGCGCATTCCCTGCCTCCCCAGGGTGGGAGGGCAGAAACGATGCCGGGGGGAAACTTGGGCCCTGACCACCGTGCTGAGGGTGGCCTGGTGTCCGGGTTTGTCTGGGACAGCCTTGGTTATCTGAATGGGATTGTTCTAGCAACGACAGCGCCTGTTTCACTCCCCAAAATATTCTGATCGGATGATAAATGACGTGGCCCCCTCAGTGCTTCTGCCCAGTGTAAACCTCACAAGCTGAGGGGAGGTCCTTGTAGAGCTTCACACGCGAAATGCTCGACTGGACCCTGCAGTGGATGTTTTCCTCGGTCACATTACACGAGCCGGTGGTACGACGAGGCTGTCAGCGTGACACTGGAGCCTTACAGGTCGCCGTTAGCAAGGGTGGCGAGTCCAGAACAAGGTTCAGGACGCTTCTGCCGTACTTGGTCCTGGACAGCCCGTATCTAGACTGTTGAGATCTCTTCGAGGAACCAGACTTTGAGAGGGACGACCGCAAACTGGAGTCCATCCAGAGGGTGATGTGCTGGTGCCACCTCAGGACTAGGTCACACGGAGGACTGGGCGGGGGCACGAGGGATGCGGCGCCTGAAGCCAAGCAGACTTCAGGGACGAACGCGCTGTCCTCATCTATCCCGATGGCTGCCATGTGGGGGAAGGATCAGGCTGATGCCAGGGACTCCAGATGGCAGAGCCAGGACTAGGTGAAATGACGAGGAAGCAGATCCCAGCTCGGTTTCGGGAAGAGCTTTCTAGCAATCCGAGCTGTCTGACAATATGCCTGCTTCGCAAAGGATGCAGCCGCCAGTCCCCGGTCGTGTTCGAGCCAAGGCAGGCTAGACCGCAGCCAGGGGCGGTGGTGGCACCTCCCCGGGCCGTGGGGCTGACGCAGACGACCTCTGTGTGTGTTTCTTCCTCTGCTTCTGTGATCCCGACGACAGGGATGGAAATAGGCCGCTGACACCAGACGAGGCACAGAATTGACTCAGAGTGTGAGTCGACGACGCGGTCGCGGCCTGGATTTTTTTTTTTTTCTTTAAAGGCAAGTGGACAGTGCTGTGGCTGTGTGCTTAGGGTGGCCGCAGGGTCTCTTCCCAGCTCTGAGTTACTTCCCCTACTGAGGCAGGTTGAGGGCCTGGATGAAGCTGGAAGGGGGACCAGGAGCTGGGGCTTGTGTCTCAGAAGAGCTCTTGGCTTGCTGAGGGAGGGGACTTGAGTAGAAACGGGAGAAAAACGTAGAACCAGCCTTCCTGGGTACCAGACTCTGTGCCAGCCCTCAGAGTTTCCAGTCCCCACGTTTCTTCCCCAGAACAGAGACACTTCTTCATTCACCCTAGCAGGGTGCAAGGCACGTGCTGAGGGCTGAGGTGATCAGGCAGAATTTGAAATTAGGATATTTCTTAGTTGCAAGAACAATCACAAATGAACCCTCAGACTTGCTGAAGTGTAGAGGGAATTTATGGGTCCGTGTAACCGCCCAGCCTGGAGGTAGCTCCAGTTCCAGGCAATGCTCGAACCAGGGCCTCAAATCACGTGTCCGGGACTCGGTTTCTTTCTCTCCATTTCTTAGCTCTGCTGGGCTCTGTGGCAGGCCATCCTGTCCCGCCCTAAGCCTCACCCCATCGGTCCTGGGGGGTGTCCAGTGTCCTAAGAGGGTACCTGTCCAGTGGGGAGCAAGGCCAGGGTGCACGGTTTCCAGGCGGAGTCCTGAGATTAGCCTGATCAGACCGGCCTTTGTCACATGTCAACCCTGGGTCAGTCACTGACCGGGAGACTGGGTGCCGGTCAGCTTAGGCCTCACGGCTGAGCTGGACCTTGGCGTCAACACCACACAACACACCTGGCTGGCATGGGGAGGGAGGAGCCTTTCCAAAGGGAACTTGTAGAACTGTTCTTCAAAGGAAGAGAAATAAATACTGGGCTGCGAACGACAGGTGCCCAGCAGCCTGGCCCTCACCTCGGGGAACCTCCACATAGGGACCAGGTGACTGCGAATTCAAGGTGGCATTCCCCGATGTAGAGGCAATCCTGGGTGCCAATGACGTGGTTAGGGAAGTCTTCCTGGAGGAAGCGGCATGTACACTGAGACTGGAAACACGAATAGGCTGTCGTCAGACGATAAGAGGGAAAACGTGTTCTAAATGGAGGCACAAGCATGACCTGACCCAGCAGGTGAGAGGGCAGGAGAAGTTCGGGGACCGAAAGAAGTTCAGCGTGGCAGGAGCAAGGCATGCCGGGGGGCCGAGGGAGGAGGCCTCAGCATCGGTAAATGTGGGATCGGAGGGCAGGGGCCAGGGCTGCCTGGGTCTCCGCTGGCTCCCTGGCTCGCCCCAAGCCAAGTGTCAGTGTTGCCTAAAGCAGGTGCGAGGTTAAAGAAATGTCTGTGAAGTCATAGCCTGGGCCAGGCACCGCTTTCGTCTTCCCTCTGGATCCTGCAGCGCGAGGTAGGATTCCCTAGAGTAGAGGTTCTGACTCCAGGCTGCGCGTCAGGAGTTCCCGGGGGCGGGTGGAGCAGAAGTCTCGTCCCGGCTGTCGTCCTCTGGTCCACACTGGACAGGGGCTCCGTGCGTGGTCTGGGGACACGCCCGTCCTCAGTGGTGACAGCGCAGACAGTCCTGCCTTTCGGTCCCCACTCTTCCTTCCACAGTGTGTGGCCTCTGGTCCGTGTCCTGGTCTTGCCAATAGTGATGGTCCCTGCCGCCCGGGTCTTCGTAAGTTAGAACAAAATCGTGGTAGTAAGTGGCCTAGCATGGAATAACCACCCCAGAGGAAAATGTTACTGTGTTAGAGACTATTTCCTCTGTACACACAGCCAAAGGCCATCCATCCATCCATCCATCCATCCATCCATCCATCCATCCATCCATCCATCCATCCATCCACTCGTTTGTTCTGGCAACATTCCTGAGCATCTCCTCAATCCCAGGCCCTGGGAATGTAGCCGTGAACAAAATAGACAAAAATTTCTATCCTCACGGATCTTACCTTCTAGTCGGGAAGATGGACGATGGACCAATAAAAATATACAATTTTTGTTAATGATGCGTAGCTGGAAGAAAATAGAGGAGAGCAGGAGGCGAGGGGGGAGTGTGGATGGATGTTTTAGATGGGGACGGAGGCCTGAGTGATGGGAAGGAGGAGGACCGCGTGGGAAGCGCTGGAGGCCGGAGGGAGAGCCGTGCAGGGGCCTAGAGCACCGAGGCTGCTGTGTGCAGGTGGCGCGAGTCCTGGGTGGCGGGGTAAGGGGAGGGCGGGCACGGCTGAGGCAGGACGCGACATACGCGCGCGGCTCTGAGAGGTGACGGGGGATTGGCCGAGGCTAGGCATGTGCTCTCGTCTGCCGTCTATCAGGACCACCCTGGCTGCGGCAGGGAGAGCCGACAGGTGCAGTCCGGGTGCCCACCTTGGTCTGGTCTTAGGTTGACGCGAGGATGCTCTCGGTGCCCCCTGCCCCCTGGTGTGCCCGCACCTCTGTAATACCCCCCACCCCCCGAATGGGGCTGCACTGAGCGACTCGCTTCCCTCCAATGTAACATGGCACAGAGCGGGATGTTCTTTCCTCCTGATGACACTCGGGGCTGTCTTTTCCCCTCCCTTTCGTGCTTCGCCCCGACTTCCCTCCACCTGCCGACGAGTCCCCCTTTAGCTCTTTGCAAACTGGTCTCGACTGCCCAGAGCCTTGGCCTTGGCCTGTTCGTCGCCGTAGGGTCCCATGCCTTCAGGTGACCCGTTTCCTTAGGCTGCAGGTGGAGAGGGCCATCTGGTCAAACTCCCCAACCCGGGCGGTTAGGACGGGTGAGACTTGACTTTGATTAGTCGGAAGCGCTCCTTCTCCGCCAGGGTCGCGAGGGGCAACAGCACTTTCCTGCTGTGTCCCGAGGCCGGGCATGGCACTGCTGCGTGTGTGCGTGTGACCGAAAAGAACTATTTCCTTAGACGACGACGTCTTATAGTCTTGCTTCTCTCTCCTCCTCCGCCTCCTCTCCCCTGTCCCTCCTCCTTCTGACTGTTCCTTTTTTCGCAATAAATTACTCCACGTAGATTATTCCTTTGACATTTATTCTACCGGGGAGGAAATCCATCACTTTTTGATTTCCAAAGGTGCCTAGAATTAGGTTCAGAGGCCAATTAGTGCCTGCCCCTCCCCCCATACCTTTGTGTTTTTCCCTCAGATGAGGGACTATAGCTCACCACCAGTTTTTCGGCTCTTTCTTCTTTTCTTTCACATTTAAAAACTGTTGAGTAAAAGATAGAGCATGAAACTGCCCGTCTCGACCATATTTAAATAAAGGCACAGTTCGCAGTGTCACCTGTATTCACGGTGTCATGCACCAGACCCCCGAAGGTGTTCATCTTGCACATCTGGAGCTCTGTGCCCATTAGTCAGCTGCCCCTTGCCTTGACCTCTAGTCCCCCCCCCACCAGCTGCCAGTCTGCTTCTGTGTCTGGGAGTATGACCACTTCTCGTGTCAGCAGCATCACACCGTGCTTGTCTCTCCGTGACTGGCTGACTTCACTTACTCTAATTACCATCTGCAAGGGTCGTCTGTGTTTATAGCATGTGACAGGATTCCCTTCCTTTTTAAGGCTGAACAATATTCCGCCGTATCTGTACATCACGTTTTGTTTGTCCATCATCCGTCAACGGGCCCTCGCGTCGCCCCGTCTCTTGGTGACTCTGAATGATGCTGCGATGAACGCGGGCCTGCCGTCTGGCTCTCTCTCACGCGATGAGGACATGAAAAACATCCAGAAAGCAAAGAGAACCCAAAGGAAAAATCTCTTTTTACCACAATGCTGCCTGCTTTGTCACTCACTCTGGAGGCTACTTGCTAGTGTGAAAGTTACTTTGCATACAATTATCTATGAACGCGAAGTTTTCAACCCTATTTAAAGCTCCCCTGTGAAGTTTGACTTCTTTTTGGTCCCTCGGAAGTTTTGATTACCTGAAAGTACTCAGGACTGTCTCCATTCACCTGGGATCTCCGGAAGACTTGACTCTTGGACCGGGTACCCTGTAATTCACACTCACATGCAAGTGACTGCTGAACACTCCCTACCCGGCTTCAGCTTTTACAACTAACAGATCTCCCGGGGGTGGGATTGCAGGTGGGTATTAAGAAGGTATGTGTGGGCAGAAGTCCTCCCCGAAATCAGTAACCCCTAACTGGTTTTCCAGAGGGGCGCACGAGCAGGAAAACCTCCCAGGGGCCGCGCCAGGGCGCCTTCCCCTAGCTCCCACTCGAGAAAGCGCAAAAGACAAGCGAATGCGGAGGGTGTCGTTCTAGGGGTAACCTCGACTTTGCTCTGCTCTTTACTTTTTTTAAAAGGTAAATCTTTTGCGAACTTCGGTATTTTAACTTTTCATAAAACAAACGACTTGCAAGACAATTCAAAATGATTCACCGCACGGGTGGGCGGGCACACGCAGGGATGGAGAACTTTTGTCTTCGATGGCGATGCTCAGCCTGTTCCACGGATTGTGTGTTCAGCCTTGGGAGCTTGGGAGCGGGAACAAGAGGTGTCTTTGAGGTGCCCAGGTCCTCCTGCCTTCCGACTGGGGAAAGGCAGGAAAAGGGAATGGAGAGAGCAGAAATTTCCCGGAGGATCCAGGCTCCCTGCGACTTCAGTTATTTGGGGAGCCCTGAGGGCCAAGCCCGGTATTTGGAGCTGGGATATGGAGGCCTGGTGATGCGGGACGGCGGAGCTAGTAGGGTTTAGTGGTTCAAACGTGCACTTGGGAGGCAGACAAGTGTGGCTTCGGGTGCAAGCTCATGACTCCCTCCGAGTTGTGTGAGCCTGGATGAGTCGTTTAACCCACTCGATCCTCTGTTTCCTCACCTGTAAAGAGGACTTCGGAACAACCTATTTGAGGAAATCTGCTGTTTTTATCTGTCTAGAATCCCTTCTTCACCTGCTCTTTCCTGTACGGAATCCATTCCGCAGCGTTCAAGTGGGGCTGACCCCCTGCCCCAGCACATACCCCGACGTCATCCTCACAGTCACGGGGGAGGCATGGGACCCGGGTCTGTCCACTCGGGGAATACATCCCCCTGGCTGCAGAGCTAGACTCAGGGAAGAGCATGTGACCCAGACTGTCCACTCAGATCTCCCTGGTGGGGCTATTGAGAAAGAGATTTCTTTTTTTCTGCTGAACCTGTGACCTGGGATAGGAGTGTGGGGTGCGGGAGCCATCTGTCCTCCCGTGTGGGACTAGGCCGTCTAAAGACTGGAGCCAAAGAAAAACAGGCGGAGGTTGAAGGAGAGAGAGGCCCGAAGGCGATCCCTTGATTCCTGGTTCCAGCTGTGGCCGAAAGCAGAGGGACCCCCGGCACCCCCAGTCCTGCGAACCAATGCAGTCTCTTTTTTTATTTAAACTGGGCTGAGCTGGGTTTCTGACGTTCATAACCAGGAGTCTAGGCTAGTGTACTACCTCGAGGTCGTAGGAACAATGTCTGTGAAGGGATTTAAGGCTGGGTCATGGCGTCCCACCTTCCTGTCCCAGAACCAGGCTGGGGCATGACCATGAGCCTCAAAGACAGCGGAAGCCGGAGGAGATTCCCCCTCCTTCTGTGTGTGTGTGGGGGGGGGATGCACAGAGCCGTCCCTCCTTGCCTCCCCCCTGCTCCATCCCTGCGCGTGCAACCCCAGAAACACTTGCACCGGAGGGAACGCGACCCCTGAGTCTAGCTCCTTGAATGAACATGCAGCTCAGTCGCAGCGACGGGCATCCCGTATCCGTGCTGGGTTGATTTGGGCGTAAGTTTTACTCGATTTTCACTTTAAACTCCATTCGTGGAACTTACGATGTTAGAGCTGGGGGTACCCTACGAGAGGAAATGTCTGGATGGAACCCCGCATCCTGCCCGCTGTGAACGGAAGGGGCACTGGGTCCGCGACCGGGTCCCACAGCCGACTGGCCAGGGCGGGTGGAGACCTAGTCTCCCCATTCCCACTTTGCTTCGCCATTCAGAGTCAAAGTTCGCGTCTTGACTTAGCCATCTGTCTTGACCTAAGCCGAAACAGCGCATTTGGACAGAATCCTCTATCCCTTTCCATCCTAAGCATCTCGATCCCACCGCGAGGCGACGTGTGTGAAGATCCCACTCTCAGAGAGGTTTTCCTTGCTCCTTCTCCACATTCTGAGACTTCTGGGAGGGAGGACAGACTAGGACGCTGGGCCACGATGGGTTTCTTAACCTCTTCTCTGAAGGAGCCTACAGTGGAAGGGGGAGGGGGAGCGATTCTGAAGCAGGGGAGGGAGAGGAGTGCTGAGAAGGTCATGGTCAGCTTTGCCCTTGGGACAAACAGAGAAGCCTGATACTGCCTTTTAGCTTTTGGGGACTCATCCCTCCCCTCCCCTGTCCTCTAGTCTCTCCCCTCTCCTCTTCTCCACCCCTTTCACCCCATTGTTCCCTAGCTCCATCCCTCTCTACCCGCCCCCTCCCTCGCTCCCTCCCTCTTCCCTTTTCTCCCTTCCCACCCCACTCTCCCCTCCTTCTCTCTGCCCCTCTTGTCCTTCCTGCCTGGTGGTTGGCCCATTATTCCTGGCGGGCGAAGTCCTAGATGTGGCGGCTAAAGGCTAATGTTCTAAGGTCAGCATTTCCCAAAATCTGATCCAACGACCCACAATTCTAACCGTTGTTGATGCACATTTTGTGAATTTAAAAAGATTTCTGTGGACAAATGAAAAGTTTAATGGATACGAATTTAAATTCTAACTTGGCTGTGCGAGAATTGTGGACTTACCTTATCTCCTTAAAATCAGATTGACTCTGAGCCTGAGCCTCCAACTGGTCAGGCTCATAGAAAACGTACCCTGTCCTCAGGGAGTTACCCCTGACGCGGCTCTCCTCCGTCAGGGATATGATGACGTCCCGAAGTGTGACACAGGGCAGGCCCCTCGGGGCTCAGGATGGAGCGGCATCCACAAAGGGCTCTTGGTGCAGGTGCCCATGGCCCCGGGACAGGCTGTCAGGTTCTGCTGTGCCCGTGCCAGGCTTGGGCACGGGGAGCTTAGCTGAGGCCGGACCCTCAACACCTGAGCTGGCTTCCCCACAGGCCCCACAGGTCCTGGTTTAACACGTCTGCAGCCCTTACACTTAGCACAGGTGTGGCCCTTCCATAGGCCTCAGTAAGGGGTGCTACGAGAACAAGAAGACCCCCTCTTTTCATGATTCTTACCCCAAGGGCTGCAGGGGTGACAGACAAATGAGGCTCGGGCAGGAGAACACAGGACGTGGACACCTGACCCGCACAGCTCCCACTGTCCCTGTCACCCTCTGCATAGCTGGCTGAGGGGTCTGGGAGGGGCGAGACCACCGAACCCCTTTCCCAGCCTCGCTCCCCCCCACCGTGCCTGAGACCCTTCCGTTTTTCCGCAGACCAGACTCATGGCCTTCGAAGGGAGCGTCGCTTCCGACACGAAGCCATTGCACAGGCACAGCTGGCTCTGTGTTCTGTCCCCTCCTGATGCGGCTTCGGGAGCAAAGCGGTTTCGGCGGCGATATGAGGCCCCGGCTGCGGGGTGGTGACGGCACATTAATCCTGAGCGTGTGCAGAAGCACAGCGACAGTCCTGAGCTCGGATGTTTTCTTTGTAGGGAGCCGAGGCTGCGACAGCCCCCCCAGGTCTTCCTTCGCCCTTGGTTTGCGGAGCCGTGCGGGCTGTCACCAACGCGCGGCGCCGGTGACAGGATGGATCTGTGAGAGGCAGGCTTCTGCAGGGGGGGGGGATGATGCTCCCTCAGAATCGTGAAATCGTGGAAGGGCCCTCGGATGCTGGTCTAATCTTAGAGCCTCGCTGCAGGGTGTGGCTGGCCCTGGAACCCAGAGACAGAAAGGAAGTCAGGAAAGAGCACAGGGTCAGGGTCCGCAAGGAGAACCTGGGCGGCTGCTACCCCCAGGTACCTCCCCGGCGTAGAGTCGATGCCTTCCGATGCCTTTTGAATGATTCACAATCTCTTCCCTGACCTCTGTCTGCAGAGGCGACAGGGCCCAGTGAGGCAGCGTCTCCACGGGCCGGGTGGCACCCAGCTTCGGGGATCCAGATGCGGTGACTCAGCTGCTCTGAAGCAGGTGGTGCAGCCCTGTCCAGGGGACCTTGCTCCCAGGGTGGCAGGACCACACCTGTCCATTCGTCCTCCTCCCCGCTCAGGGGCTTCTCCAGCTCCCTTTCCTCCTCTCCGCCTTTTAAAAGCCGCAGCTGCACCCCCGATGGACTGGGGCCCGGCCTCAGAGGCCTCCACTCTCAGAGCTGGAGGGAGCTCCAGATGCTCTCCCATCCAGGGCACAGGAGGCCAGAGAGACCCGCCGACAGCCACGCAGCTGGGGAGCAGCCGGGTGAGATTAGAACCCAGGACCGTGGACCCCGCATATGCTGGTGTATGTGTGGGTGGGGGTGTGCGTGGGCTTGTGGACCACGTGGCTTCAGAATCGCCTGGGAAATGTTTAACCAGCAGGAGTCTGGGCCCACCCCGGCCCGACTAGATCAGAACTGGGGGGTCGGGTTGGGGGGGAAGGCGTCTGCTTCTGATGCAGACCTTCCTTCGAGAACCGCTGAGGCGTGTGTCGATCAGTCGTGAGAGGTGCTATAAATAACTCGCTGCTGCTAATTTGGGGAGTTACACACTTTGGGGAGAGAACAGACCCGACAGCGTGGTCCGCACACGCTCGCGTAACGAATGATTCGCGTCCTTGGCCAGCAGAGAGTGGAGCTCCAGCTTACCCGCAGCGAAGGCCGAGCCTCGTGAGGGCTGTGGGTCCCCAGCCTTTCTGGCATCAGGGACGGGTGCTGCTGTCAGCATCTAACGCCCGACGGCCTGAGGTGGAGCTGGGGCGGTGATGCCAGCGCTGGGGAGGGCTGCAGATACAGATGGAGCGTCACTGCTCACCTCCTGCTGTGTGGCCTGGCTCCTAACAGGCCACTGACCGGTTCTGGTCCGTGGCCCCAGGGCTGGGGACCCCTGCCTTCAAGTCTGCATTTTCCCTGCACCCCGGTGACCAGACCCTTTATCTGCATTTGGGCCTCCCCTGACTCTGTTGGTTTCAGTTTCCTCTCGTGTTCATCAAGAATAATAATAATCCCTACCCCCAAGGGTATCCTAATGTGCATGCATCAGAACAACATGAATGCGTAGGGGGCCGCAGCCCCCCGTAGCCCAAAGTGGGATGTCCGGGCATCGCAGCCTGGTCCCCTTCCCCACTCTGTGGAGGAAGGACCCTCATGGCTGGAATTTTTGAAGAATTACGTTCCCCAGGGGGCTGTGCTGAACAGAGGACCTACCCCCCGCCCCCCAGTTCCCCAGTCAGGGCTCAATAAACAGAAGTGACATGCTACCCACCCACCCCCCCTCTCTGCATCTCAGAAGTTGCTGTCCCCAGCCCTTAATCCACCTCAGTGACAGCAGAGGTAGAGCAGGGCCTCAGGCGGGAAGGCAGCTTCGGAGTAAGTAAAAGGCACAGCCTTGGTACTAGAGAACCTTCCAGAGGAGGAGGGAAGGGGTGCTAAGCCCAACGGCTTTTTGCATCATCACTTTAACGCAGTCCCACCCCGCTCTCTGGTCAATGCCTCTCCCGGGCGGGCAGATGGCGAGGAGACCGGTGAGGAACTGCACGTTCGTGGGTTCCCATGGGCTGGCAACTTCCCACGCGAGGTCTCCCCAGCCCGCACCCCGCACCCTGTCATAAGCCACTCCATGGGCTGCTCTGTCGCAGTGCCGTGTATCAACAGGCCCGCATCCTCCCAGCCCCACTAAGGCCAGTAGTACAGGTGGCGTCAGGAGGAAACACCTCCAGGCTGGGAGGCCTCTCTCCATGTGTCGCGTCCTGGTGAATAATGGGTGGGGGCCCCGTGGGGACTGCTCTTCCCGTCACCAGCTTCCTGATTTCTCTGGCAAATTCTAAGCAAGCCGGGAAACGGAAACAGAGACCTTAATGACAGATCAGTACTCCTGGGGGCACTTGGGAAGAGAGCGGTAGCAATGGCTCTGCGTGGACCAAGAGATTCAGGCGTGCCTTGGGCATATGTCAGTGCCGCCCCCCACCGCCCCAACTTCTGTTTCTGGCAGAGAGAAGCCTTTTAAGGAGCGGCCACCACCCCCCCTCCACCCTGCTTGCAGACAATGCCCTCTGATCCCTGTGTCTGCGGCCCTCTCCCTCCTGTCAGCAGAGGCGTTCATTAAGGCTTACGAAGTTCACATCAAACGCGCCTCTGGCTGCAATTAGTAGGAATGAGGCTGCCTGTAGTAACCCACGACCTCGGGTGTCTGGGGCACGGACGAGTTTTTAAACTGCAGTTTATCTGCAAGTGACAAAAGGCCTGTGAGATGATTAAAAACAATTCAGCGGTGGGAGGGGGCGGTGGTTGGGACGGGGTTCAAGAGGGGCTGGCTTTCTAATCGACCTGAGCTCGTTAGATTGTCTGAATCCTTTGCACGTGCACAGATGCACAGATAGAGGCGACTCGGATATGAACTTGGTGATGAGTCGCCGACGTGGATGAACATCTTGCACTTGACTTGTGTGTCAACAAGAGACAGGCCCGTCCCACTCCCAGGCAGCGGGATGGCTCCCCGGGGGCTCGGAGCAGCTGTGCTTTGCCCCTTCCAGGAACAGATAGTGGCTGCGCGTCCCCCACTGTGTCCGGAGGAAGAGGGGGGACACGTCCGGAAGAGCCAAGCCCCCATCCCATCACCCCTACACCACCTCTCATACGCGCCCACCACAAGTGACCCCCTGGCCTTTCGTCTCAGCAGCGTCCGTCACGTTACGACTGGGGACTCCAGGAAGCATCCCCGACTGTCCCTTAGGCTTCCAAGTCCTGGTCAGGTGTCTCCGTGTTGTCTTGGCGCCCTGGGTTCACTTTTAATAGTTTTATTCAGCAAACACTTCTAGAAGGCTCGCTAGCACTTTTAGGAACATTCACTCACCGAATCCTCATAGCAAGAATAAGGTGGTGACTAATATTATGCGTGTTTGATAGGTGAGAAAGAGGCACAGAAAGACTAGGCGACTTGCTCAGGGTGGCACAGCTCGAGCGGGGTGGGGCCAGGGTGCAGACACAAGCTGGTCACTCGTTCTGGGCGCACAGCCTTTCCCTTAAGGTGCATTTCCCACGCTGCCAACGGCTTCCTCTCCCACGTGCCCGTGAGTGACGGCTGGCATCACTGCCAGGCACACAGCTGACGTTCCAGAAGCTTCCAGGGATAACACACCCTGTGTACGGTCCTGCTTTAAGTCAAGGAGGAGCGTACGTCAGCTGGTAATTTTCTTCTGGCACCAAGGAGGGGGCCGTTATGGGTTGAACTGTGTCCCCCCACCCCCCAAATTCACATGTTGAGATCCTAACCTCCAGGACCTCAGAAGGTGACCTTGTGTGAAAATAAGGTCTTTATCAAGGTAACTAAGTGAAAATGAGGCCCTCAGGGTGGGCCGTAATCCAGTACGACTGGTGACCTCATAAAAAGGAGGAATTGGGGCACAGAGGCACCCAGAGGGAAGATGAGGTGACGAGACGCAGGGACAAGTGGCCACATCCAAGCCTAGAGGAGAGGCCGGCACAGATGGACCCTCCCCTCACAGCCCACCCACACCTTCAGCTTGGACTTCCAGCCTCCAGCCCTGCGAGACAATCCACTTCTGTCGTGTAAGCCACACGGTCTGGGACGCTTTGTGACGGAGCCCGCGCCGACTAATGCCGGTGCTTGAAACTGTGGTAGGAGGCAGCAGGCCCCAGGGTCATCGGCAAGGTCGCCTGGCGGTGAGGACTGTCCTCCCACCCTGTGCCGACAGGCCGGCCCCGCCCTGCGGCTACCCCCGTCCCCATGTGTAACCTCAGCCTGGAATCTGCCCTGGTAGGACCCAGGGACTCCCGCGTCACCCCCATCCTTGGCTCTGCTCGGGTCCTGCCCTGTCCACAGGCCTCGGCTCCAGACGCGAGGTCCCACCCAGGCAACGTGCTGTCCTGCAGGGTGCTGCTGGCTTCTGCACGGGACCACCCCGGGTCCCAGCCCCGGGGCCAGCACCTGCCCTCTGTGCAAACACGGGCCACGCTGGCAACCAGCCTCAACTTCAGTTTCTTACCTGAAAAAGGGAGATGACACATCCTGCGCATAACGACACGGGCTGGTTTTGGTTTCCTTCGGGGCAACTCCCCAATGGGTACAGTTTTGACAGGATTATAAGTGGAGGTGACCTGTCCTCCCCGAGCCAAGGAGGGCGTGGACCCCAAGTTCGGCTGGTCGAACTCTCTTTTCCTGGACTTTGACTCTGGACTAGAGTAGCGCTGAATGGAAGCCCGTGGGTGGAGGTGCCCGAGCCTGCCCGTTCCCCCTCGCCTTGCCTGAGCCCTGCCGGGATGTTGGATTCCGGGTCTGCCTTCCTCACACTGCTTAGTTGTCACCTCTGTACCTCGGCCTGAGCTCACTTTGCGCTGGACCTCCTTGGCCTGTTAAGACTGACACCTTGGACTCCCGTGAACTTGAACTGCTTCGTATCCGTACAGTTACCCCCCTCAGAAGGGACACTTGCTGGGAGGGACACTGCCACCTCGCCTGCATTGCTCTGGACCTTCGTCCCCAGCATCCTGTTTCCACCCTCCCTGGCCTCTGCTCTTAGCCAGAGTGTCCTGCTGCTCTGCTCTCTCAGCTCCAGGTACCACCGCGGAAGGGCCCAGAAGCCAGGGGAGAAGCTGAGCTGGAGAAAACTGTTGGTGCCACTTTTATGCGTCTCACAGACTCAAGTTCTACGTAAGACTCCGATTATTAAAAGAAAAAAAACTCTCTGCTTAAAAAAAAGTTTGGACACCATCATCTTTAATTCTGCATCGCTCTAGGGTTCAAGCTTTCTGTTTGTTCAGAGCTCAGTTATCCATCCACAGAAGGTTCGCTTAGTGCCTGCTCCGTGCCAGGCACCGCGCTGGGCTCTGGGGACGCCAGGTGAGGAAGGCAGCCCAGCCCGGTCCTGGAAACGCTCAGGAGCGAACGTCACACTCCTCAAATTCAGCCTTCCCACAAGTCATCTGGGAATCTTGTTAAAATACAGATTTTATTCTGTGTTTGATACGAGGTAGGACCCGAAATTCTGCATTTCTAACAAGCTCTCAAATCACAGATGCCCGCTGGGAGGCTTATCAAAATCCTAACGTGCTGGCCACGCTGACACCAGCATCTGTGACGTAAATATCATGAGCGGTCTATGGCCAGGCCACCCTGAACAAGCCCCAAGCCCGGTCCCATTTGATCTCGGAAGCTAAGCAGGGTCGGGCCTGGTTTGTACTTGGATGGGAGACTATTTGGAAAGACCAGGTGCTGTAGGCACTTAAAATAAATAAATAGATGACAGATAGATAGATAGATAGATAGATCGATCTATCGATCGACCGATTCTGGTGCAGTGCTGAGACAGCTACTGGTCTGCAGGGAGAGACAAAGTGTACTACGTTTCTATGGCTGCCGTGACACATTCCCACAAACTTAGTTATTTAAACCAATACACGTGTGTTATCTTATGGTTCTGGAGGTCAGAAGTTCAAAATGGATCTCCCCGCAGTCAAGGCCTTGCAGGGCTGGGCTCCCTCTGGACACTCTGAGGCAGGACCTGCCTTCTTGCCTTTTCCAGCTGCTGGGAGCCTCTGCATCCCCCGGCTCATGGCCCCTTCCATCGACGCTCCGTCTTCTTCACCCACGTCTGCTCTCGCCAAGTTCAGGGTGAGCTCTCGCTAGACCAGTCCCAGATTGCAAAGCTCCTCAAGAGCAGGGCTTCTCAGATGCGAAGCACTCTGGACGCTCATGAAAAGCGGATCTGACTTCAGAGGTCTGTGGAGGGGCCGTAGACCCTGCTTTTTCTGACGAACTCCTGGGAGATGCCCAAAACACACACTTCGGGCAGCAAGTCTCCAGAGCAGTGGTCTGGTCTCGAAAAGGGGTCACGATACAACCCACTGGGGAGAAGATGATTCTAGAATTTCTATTTACCACTTTTTATAGTTACTGAAACTGCCACCGGTGACCGTTATTTTATGGACGTTTGAAAAAACTTCAAAAAGCTGCCAGTTAAGCGATGATGTGCTGTGGATTGTAAGATGCATTCTCATTTCAGAGATGTTGAATTGTGACAGAAGAGCACGTCTTTGAATCAATAACACACGATATTTTTATTTTATCGTTTAAAAAATAGGAAAAAGTGAAACTTAGCATTATTTATTTCTTAAATGACACCGGAGCCCTTACTTTGTCCCAATATTGGATGGTTCTGAACAGCGTGTGGTCCAGAGAGACTCAGAAGCAAAAGGAGGGGTCCCACACCCCGAGGGGTTAATGTGATGTCCTCCCCCGTCGATGTACATTTTTGGCTTCCCGAAAGCTTTAGCTTGTATTAAGTTAGAGAGTATGTTCTCTGGTGCGAGCTAAAACAGCCCTCGTAAAATAGACAAATGGTTTAAAAGGATTCCTGCGGTTTGAAGTTAACACCAGGAATATGAGGCTGAGCGAGCAATCAGAAAGGGGCAGGAGTGACAGTTCTCCTCCCAACGCGCGTTCTGCATCTGCCACATTATGCAGTAAAACGACGATGATCTAATTCTCTCTGACAAGGCACTGGGGAAAAAAAAGAAAAAGAAAGAAAGAAGCACTTTTTGAAAACGTGGGTTCGCATTCGTTTTATTAGGGAAGTACATCCCTCTTGGGACCGCGAGATATGAGTTGATTATGGGGGTGCATGTATGTAAGTCACGGAGCAGGGGACAGTCTGCTCACTGTGGGTGTCCAGGGACCCTTGCGGGTGGAGTGTCCACGCGCTGAAACTCCCTGCAGGCTCTCGAAGCAGCAATTAAGTGCTCCAGTCTGAAGGTGGCCCGTTTGTTGTTGTTGTTGTTGTTTACAACTCATTGGCCCGAACCAATCACGGACCCAGACACAAGGAGACGTGGAAGTGACACCTGTCAAAGAGAACTAACGACTGCCGTGACTCCCGATTGCTTTCTCTTCGCCAGCCGTGCTGCCTCCTGCCCAGATGGGGTCATGATCGTTGCAAATTACAGACAGCTCTTGATGTCCTCTGCCGGAGCAAGCTGCCCTGATAAGCCCGTTGAGCTCAGAAAAATGCTGTCTGCGCTCTGGAATGCATTTGAAGCTGCAGACTCCAATATTTGGAGCAATCGCAAAGCTTCTGAACAGATGATAAAGTCGAACCACGAAGAAATAACCTGCGAGGCCTCTAAAATGTGCTTAACTCCGCTGAGTCAGCCCTGCCCTGTGTGGAAAATGATGATGACAAGGTCGCAGCCCCTTCTCGGCTTTATCCCGGCTTTCCTCACCCTTTCCTTCCTGGCTGCAGGGGCACCAACTGCCAGGGAAGCTGGTCATTCATCACCCCATTGAAGGATGGACCTAATCGGTGGGAGAGGAGCGCGCCAGGAAGAACCTGGGCGCGAGGCTCGTTCCGAAAACCATTTCAGGCCAGATCAACCGTCGGAAGAGAATCCAGAATCGCAGGGATGTTTCCCACCTGCACACGTTACGTATACATCATGATTTCTTTAAAAAAAAGAGCACCAGTGGTACGTAATAAGCACCCGGGAGAAATGATGTCTTGGTGACTCCACAGGAATGTGTCAGCGCTGAGTCTCGCATGAAGCAAACTTCATTCACGTCTAATACTGAATCAACGAGTGGGAAACAAAAGGCAGTGTTTAATTAGGATGTAATTATTCATGCGTAGTGGGCTCCCAGCACCGTGGCCTATTTTCATTAGAGGGACATCAGCTCCGCGTTAGCAGCTGGAGTTGTAGCCTAATTGCTCCTGCCTGGGGGCCCGTGATGTTTGGAAGAAACAGCAGCTGTGAGAAGTCACCACCTTGTGCCCCAGGGAGGAGACAGCCCTACAGGCAAGGAGATGAGGTTCTGGGAGGTGAGGGGGCAGCCGCCTCCGAGCAGAGGAGCAAGGAGTCTGCAGGGAGGAGCTGTGCTGAGCCAGGCCAGTTGGGCCTATCGAATCGGTACCGAAGCTGGAATTGTAAAAACGCAGCGGAAGAGGAAACTTTCTCAGGACTGAGCCCTGTCTTCTTCCCTGGAAACCCCCAGGCTTGGCTGCTTCCTCTGTGTGTGCCGCGTCTGGTCCCCGTTCCAGCGCTATTGTAACGGCAGGATTGTGTGAGTGCCACTGCTTTGTGCCCACTGGGTGCCAGCTCCCAGAGAACGCGTCTTGTTCAGCGTCACCCCCTGGTGGGTGACACATAGCACATACTTGGTACGTTTTATTGAGAGGATGGGGTGAATGTGGTGACTCATCTCAAGGCCTCCATTAAAAACCCTTGTTAAAACCACAGAGAATCAAGTGCTGGGCCATGTAGGTTTCGCTTGTAGCCGAATCTATGTGCGTAACTTGGTGTCTGGGCACCCCGTGGGCACCCCATGGGAGGGGTGTCGTCCACACATGCGATCAGGGTGTGTGGGGCGGGGGCGAGCAGGGCAAGTCTGATGAAACGAAATGCAATCTGTTATGTGCACGTTCATTTTTCAGGAGAGGGTGTCCATTGCTTTTCGAAATGATGTCTGGCTCCCCAAAAGCACGAGAAGTCCACGTGCTTGCCTAACATTTGGCCTTAGCCCTAGTGGAGGAGCAGGGATGGAAGTAAATTCTGATTTTTTTAGGGGGCAGCACTGGCCAGCTGCTGGAGACGCCCAGCAGGGGACAGTCACTTCCAGGCCCTTCGCCTCTGCAGTTGGCTTCGCTCTACCCAATGTTTTCCAAACACAAGGAGATAAACACGTGTCTGAATTGGAGGTGTCCTCTTTGAATTTTGCCATTTTGGGTTTTACAAGGTCACGGGCCTCAGAAGCCTGACAATCCCAAAGAGAAGGAATCGGAGATGTTGGTCCCAAGGGAGCTGGGAAGGTTGCCTGGTGACTCAGTGCGTGTAAGAAGCTCTGGAAGGTGGCGCTGGGACCAACAGGTGGACATTGCAGACAGCTCTCTTCTGCTCTCACAGAGGAGGAACGTTGTCGCGTTAGGACTGCTTACAAATGGGACAGGCTGTCTTCAGAGGTAGTGAGCTCCTCGTCACTAGGGAAATTCAAGCAAAGGCTGAATAGGCGAGTGTCAGGGATACAGCGAGGTAACGATTCTAAGGTTAGGAGTTTTCCTCTCAGTCTCTGCTTCTCAAGTAATTCCGTCCCTTGTGAAAGGCATTTTTCACTTTTCTTCATTTGCTTTCTGTAAGAGCTTCTGTTTCGCCAACCTCCATTCCGAAGCTTTTGTCCTCAAGCTGAAGTCGAGGGCTTGTGCAGGCAAGCTGATTTCTAAATCAACGGATGAAATCGGAGCAAAATCTCTGGATGACATACTGGAAGATATTCTACAATATGGAACAGATAAGCAACATGGCTTTTATCCCAACGTGCTCTGTTTTCTAGAACATCCTGGAAGCAACGGCTCTTGAAAATTGAGCTGTCGGAGCCAAAGGCTCTGAAATTAATGGGATGCAATTTTAGGTCATTTTGTGATAAATTTCTGGCCTTTTTATGCATATGCAAGTCTTAGGCCTGAGCAGAAGCAAAACTACTAACCAAGAGGTTATGTGGAGGGGCTTCCTCCGGCCATGCCTCCGTGGCTTTTTTCTGATCACAGCTTTTGGGTTTACACTGAATAACAATCACATAAAAAAAAATGAGAACAAGTGGGGGAGAAGCAACGGAGCAATGTTCAGCCAACAATGCAAACAGAATAAAAAATGTTCTTCGATTTTAGACAAAGCAAGAAGATTTTGGTTACGGGCAAAAAAAAAGAAAAAAAAGGTGGAGCTTTATAAAAACTGGGTATTGGGAATATTACAGCTTTTCTGAGCTGCACAGAGATTCATCCAGAATGTTGTTTTCAGTTCTAATGTACCCTTAGGCGCTAGAGACAGACAATTTCGGTTCAGAACTCTGTTTCCTGGCGGCTGCGTTCCGCTAAGTTCCCTTTCCAGACGTGGAGCCCGTGCCCTGAGCCTTGAGGCATCCCGATCTCTCCTGGTCTCGCTTAAGCGTTCCAGGCTTCGGACCTGGCCTTTGCACTGATTCTCCCGCTGCCCGGGACGGCTGACCCCTGTGGCCCAGTCCCCGAGACCACCCACTGCGAAACAACGTCCCGTCCACTCTCAGGCCTGACAGCATCGATCGCGTCGCCCCTTTCGTTGTCATCACATCACTTCCCATTAACTGTCACCTCGCAGGTTTATCTATTTGCTTGTAGGTAATCTGGCTTCCTCAAAATAAAACATAATGGCCGTGACATCAGAGTCCTCGTCATGGCGCCAGGAGTCCCAAACCGTGTGCCCCTCCCTGGTCCGGGCCCTGGGGTCAGTGTCCTCACTGCTCTTTGCCATTTCCAGGTGCTTTCCTCTCCTTTCTCTCTAGAAGTCCTCACTGCTCTGACGTGGGGGCTGTCGGATTATCCCACCCCGTGTCATTTTTTTTGTAATTTTCTCTTTCCTTCCTGAAGACTCCCCAGTCACTGACTACTACGACGCCTGGTTTACTGTTTCTCTCTCTACGTGTCACGATTCTTGGTGACTTCCACGACCGTGGGAATGTCCCCGGCTCTTCAGCTCCTTGACTCGCTCACCCCCCCCCCATCTGATGCTCCTGCTTTTAGCCACCAGCTCCCATCATTCGTCTGTCCCTGTAATGTCATTTTACACACGTCAGGTCCTCCGAACCATGGACTCAGTTACCCCTCACCCTCCACTCCCCTGAACATGGCCCACCTCCCTCCCACTTCAGGGTCCCGCATCCATCCACAGCGTCGCGGCCTCGCCTCGCTCTAACAAACTATCTCGCCCTCGCCTCATTCTTGGTATTCGCCTGGAAAAAAAAAGTCCAACCCTGATTAAACCCAGCTCTGCCTACTCTTCACGTGCAATCACGGCTGAAAGAAAAATTACACGCCTATTTTTCTCATTTTAAATTCGTGATTGCAAACCTCAAGTGAGCCCGCGGTGCTGCCGGCCAGTGCTCCTACATTCGGCGAGTTAGTTCACTCGCTTCCTCTCCAGGAGGGAGGGCTATGCCACACTTTCTCCTCCCTCCTCAAACCCCTCCATGCCCATGACCTCTCCTCACTCTCAGCTGATGACCCAGCAGGTGATTTCACTGAGAAATTCCCACTGCCGTGTCCATCAACCTGCCTGCACACTGAATCCGGAGGACCGCCTCCCTCCCGTTGTAAGGTGTGCGGTGTCCGTGCCACCTGCCACCCGTCGCAGGCCAGACCCTGTCTCTACCTCTGCGCTGGGTCTCCCCCCGCCCCCACTCAAGGTCACTGCTCCCGCACTAGCTCCTCTTTCTTCTGCATCATCACTTTCCCTCCCTCCCGGATCGTCCTTATCAGCGCACAGACACGCTGTGATGCCTCTCATCATAAAAATGAAAGTGTCCCCTGACACCACAGTCTTCTCCAGAAACTGCCTCAGGTGTCTCAGGTCCGAAACCTGAGCATCGTTGATGGCTCTTTCTCACACACACCCCGCATCTCATCGATCAGCAAATTCTGCTGTTAAAATGGATCCAAAATCCATCGAGGTCTCACCACCTCCACCACTGCCATCCTGGTCCAAGCCGCCACCGGCTCCCCCTGGGTTACTGCAGCAACCCCCCACCCCCAAGTGGTTCCTCCGCTTCCACCCCTGCCAGATGGGCCTTCCTGTGGCTCCTCAAACATTTCAAGCTCGTCCTCACCTCACGGCCTTGGCACTTGCCCCTCCGTCTCTCTGAAATTTACTTTCCCTGAATATTCAACTGTCTGACTTTCTTTATTCTGGTCAAATGCCATTTTCTCCGACAAGTTTTTTCTGAACACCCTACCCATGAAGGCATCACCTATCACTTTCTAGCTTCTTTCCCTCACTTACTTTTACTTCTTGGCACATCTTGCTACCTGACACGATACTATAGACTTAATTTTTCTTTATCTGTCTCTTATGTTAGGTTATAAGCTTCATAGGGGGAAAAGTTTGTTTTTGCTCACTATTGTATCTCTGTACCTAGTTGAATGAATTAATTAATGAAAGAGGCTCTGGCCAAGAGGGAGCACCTTTGCTAAGTATTGTGTGGATACAGGAGAAACCCAAGGCCAGGATCTACATCTGGAAGTTCACAGGAGGTGACTTAGCATTCATCGGTAGCGAGTGTTTGTATAACGTGGAAGGGCCTCTGGAGAGTGCTGGGGCCTCCCCTGCAGCCTTTGAGTGGCCGGGCAGGTCTGCAGAAATGACAAGGAGAGCAAACCGTGATGAGAGGGAAGATTTCCTGAAGTGAAGTGTGCAAGGGGCATGTAGGGCTGAAAGGGTTTGGGCGGGGTCCCTGGGCCAAGAGAGCACCTTGAGCAAGGAGATGGAGGCCACAGACTGGAAGGAAGCCTTCCTCGTCACACGTGAGGCCTGCCTGACCCGATCCACAGCCCCTCCTGGCTCCGGCTAAGACAGACTTCTTAGTGTCGCCCTCCTGGATCCACCCCAGTGAATCTCTGACTCGTTCGCACTAGCATTACAGACCGCCTGGTGATTTTTAGCGTTGCGTTTAGTTGTCTGCATCCTCTGTGCTTCTCCCATTGTGCTCAACTTAAAATCACTCAGGACGAGGAGCAGGGAGCCACTCGGGGCCTTGAGTCTAAGTGGTTTTCTCCAAGTTGGCTTCACCTACAACAAAGCAGATGGTTGGTCTCTCTCTCTCTCTCTCTCTCTCTCTCTCTCTCTCTCTCTCTCTCTCTCTCTCTGATTTCCATGTCTGTTTCTGGGTTTAAAATCTGTAGATTTGATTCAGAGTCCCCCCTCAGGAACTCCCACACCTCCAGAATCAGTTCCAAATGTGGCCTTTACTAGAAGCCTTCCCTGATGCCCAGCAGGCTCTGTCGCTCCCTCCTCTGGCCTCCGCTGCTCTTTGCACACACCTGACGAAGGGCTTAAGACATTGTCTTGAGGCCAGCTCCACAGCATCCCGCCTGTATCTGCTCCTTGTCTGTTCCCCCAGCTCTCATCTCAGCACAGACGCCCAATAATCATTCCTTAAATTCATGAACGGGAGAGAGAGCCTTGACTTCTGAGGCAGGAACAGCACAAAGGCCCTGGCCAAGCCCCAAGCCCAGTTTCGCAGTGACCATGCAAGACCTCTGTCAGAGGATGGCTTTTATGCTCCACCAAAGGGACATCTCTTTTCCCAAGGCTCCAGGGCGCAGTCTCCAAAAGCCTGAGCCTAAAATGATTCTCCGGGGCTCAGTCCTTGTCCTTGGAAAGCATCGGTTTGCCCCTCAAGTCCCCACCCGGCTCCACACTACTGTTGCCCACGTCTGGCTATATTTATGTACACGGTTACATACACATATATTTAAAGTAAATTTATTATCAGAAGTGCATGCAGAAAAATGGACAGGTGAAATGATACAATATCTGGAATTTGCTTTAAAATACTTTAGGAAAATAAAGAGAGGAAACTAGATTGGGAAGAGGTTGGTGATTTTTGAGGGTGGCTGATAAGCACCTGCAAATTCATTTTACTCTCTATACTTTAATATAAAGTTTTCTATTAATTAAAAAGTTAGCCTCTTGGTTCCTCCTTTCTCAAGGCTACAAACTAGATAAAAAAGAAAAAAATCCCCCTAAGACTAGATAAAAAAGAAAAAAATCCACCTAAGTCCTGGTGGACCTGGTGAAGCACCCTTCGTGGAGTGCCCTGTGCACTTTCTGTCTTAATGTGTGTGTTTCTATGTATCAGTTCAAGAACCCACAGATCTATTCGTATGACAGTTTTATTAATGACTCTCAGTTTCAATGAAAAAAAAAAAAAAAAGCTGGCAATGATATTAAGCTTAAAAGAAGGATGAGGTGATTCAGCAAAGGTCACAGGGATTAGGAGCGCCCAAAGGGGGCCAGCCCCTGGCCTAGGGCGTGCCCTTCATCACAGTAAGAGAATTTTCCTGCCACAGAAATAGCCACGCAAACCAGGGTGGATGAAAGCACGAGCGTGGGCCCTGGGCTTTGCTGACTGTGAGCGGAATTTGCCCCCCAGGGCCTAGTGCCAGAGCCCAGACCACCCAGCGGTGGGAGTAATTAAGCTAGAAAAGGTCACCGATTCATAATTTATGTCTCAATGGCTGGATTTAACCAGCACGCCCTTCCTCCACTAGTGCCCACCTCAGCATTGAGGGAAAGGGGCCATCTGGACGTTTCCAGGCCAGCAAAGACACCTGCCTGCTCTACCTGGGGGCAGATCGCTCCTGTGGCAGCTGAGGACAGTCTGCTGTGGGGCCACCAACGTTCTCACGTGGCTGAGGCGTTGCACTGGGGGCCTGTACGAGAGGACTTTGTCAAGGCCACCTCCTCGTACTTGAGGGCACTCGGTCCTCACGTCCCGCGTCTACATGCGAATCTCAGGGCGACCATTTATTAAATGCTTATTGTCTGCTTGGCCTATTCCAGGTATTACTACATTTGATCCTCCTTTTACAGATGAAGAAAAGGATGTTGGGGTGAGGGGGAGGGTGTTATACACACTGAATTAATCAGATTCCCAGGATTCAAACCCATGTCTGACCAACTCCAAAGCCCATCTCTTCACTTCCACTGGGTCCTGCCCATGACAGTCGTCTTGGGCTGAAAATGAGGGTCATCCAAATCTCTGGGTGACAGTTTACCGTGGTTTTATTTCACGTTTTTATCAGCAAGGTCAGTGTGGCTTGACTGGCTCGTCTGCAGACTGGCAGAGGTGGAAGGAAAGGAAACTTTCTGTTACGTCCCAAACTCTTTCATCTTGCTCAAGTTAAAACAAGTTGTGAGTCTTCACGAGAGTTTGTGGCCCTTGCCCTGCTCTGTGGTGACCTCATCCCTGCTGGCCTTCGATATTCCGGTTGGCAGCTGGGATCTCCGCTCCTGCTTCCAGTCCTGGTGGACCACTTGGCTGCAGCTGCAGAGCTTACAGTGAATGTCAGGACCCCTCATCCCTGCCATTTAGTGGGTGACTCCTGGGAACCCAGATGCAGCCCCACCCTGATGGCCCAACCTCACCAGGCTCGGACGCAGTGCCTGTGACATGCACCTGCTCTTTCCGGCTTGAGCATGGTGACTCTCGGAGCAGAGGCTGTGCTTTGAGAATCTAACCATCGAAACCCTTGTTATATGATCTGTAATTCCTTCCTCAGGAGTTCTTAAGGTTCTTTTTTAAATGGTTAGTCTGTCATTGCACGCTGAAGAGAACCATGTCTTTCCTCCGATGAAAGAAAGTACTAAGGGATGGAAAAAAGTACTAAGGGATGGAGCAGCTCCCCTGGAAGCAGAGCATGGCGGTGGCAGCAGGGATCACCCAGAGCTTCCAGGTGAAACTGAGGGGAAGAAACGAGGTGCCTGATTCACGACAGAGGATTTCCAGGGTCTGGAGCCAATCAGGCAGGGCCTGCTATGAGCATCTCTCCTGGAGGCACCTACCGTCAGTGCCAGGTTGATGAGGGAAGGGAGACTGAGGCCTGCCAGAAGTGCTATCCTTGGCCCTGGTCCAGGCGACCAAGCTTCTGGGAAGATCTCCAAGCTTTACCTGGTGGAACTTCAGAGGAGCTGTTCTCACCCTGCGGGCAATTTGGGTATTTCAAGTTGAGGACTTGGCGCTCTCCCTCTCTGCGGCCTGTAAACCTTCCCTGTGCCTCAGACAGCCCCTGGCAAAGGAGGAATTGATCAAGTTAAAAACGACTGCCCGCCCCCGCCAGTTCTGAAATTCCTATCTCAAGTTAATGCATTCGATTAAAAGGGATTGGACACCTACGAGGCAAGAACTGGGAACAGCGAAGTGAAAAACCAGATACGCACCTTGCCCTCACACTTGCTGCGGTCTGCTTCCTACCTGTCCTAGGAGCCAGATGGTTAAATAAGAGATTACTGTGAAGTCTGAGGGCAGGTGAGACGGAGAATGGAAGGGCTGTTGGCGTTCTAACCCTGATTAGGAAGATGGGACCTTCCTCCCAGAGAGGATGCTGGAAAGGAGAAAATGCTCAGTGTTTGTGTCTCTGAGTCTTTGGGGGAAAGAGAAGGCTGAGTTGGGGGGTTGCATGGAAGAAACCATCTGAGCAGGCTTTGGGGGTGGCCAGAGGAGAAGGGAAGAGCACTAAGTTCTCCTCGACCCCTGAAGGAATGCAGCGCCAAGCCCTCGCGAGCCTCCGGGACCAGGTCCCACTCCAGGTTGAGCTGACAATCACAACGGCTTCCAGAGGAAGCCAGGACTTCCCTTGGTCGAGCTGTTTGGTTCTAACCATCTCATCCAACAAATAACAAAAAGCTCTCGCCACCCTCCTCCTCCCCACCCCAGGTGAGCACAGCTGCGAGGTTTTGGGTAATTTTCAAAAGCAAAAATCATAAAGAATTGGATTTGAGGCAAGCCGGGGCGCCCGGTCCACCTCCTGCTGGGGCTGGAGGCCCTCAGGCTGGCTGGCTGTGGAGCTGGATGGACCAGGCTGCCACGCAGCCGCCTGCTCTACCTGGAAGTCTCCTCTGTGTCCAGGCCCTGTCTCGGCAGCCCCCCGGCCCTATTCCTCCTCCTTAAGGACTAGGCTTAAACATTTACCTCTCCTTCCTGTTCTACCCACCCTTTTCCCCCCGAAACTGTGGGGCTGGGCTCCTTCAGCCATGGTCAGGTCAGCGGACGGACGAGTCTCCAGCCCACCACGAGGACAGTCAGCCGGGACAGGGGCCCCATGGGCTGCAGGCCTCCCCGCCCCATTTTTCTCGGCAGTTTCAAAACTTGCCCCTCTCCATCCTCCAAAGATCGCTGAGGTTTCCTAAAAACTCCCCAGCCTCCCCGAGGAAAAGCATGTCAGCGAACCTGCCAGGTGCTTTCAGGAGCATGTCTGAAAGCTCCCCCTGGGGACGTGTGTCTGAACGTGGCCTATGCGTGCATGCCTGCGTGGCTGAGTGTGTGCTTGTGCACGTGTGCGTGTGTGTGTCGGGGCACTAATCACTCAGAATGAAACAACACAAAATATGCTCTCATCAAACATAGCTGCTCTTCCTCCCAGCAGCCTCGACAAACACAATGTCACCCCTGCACAGTCGGTGGCACTGGGGTTGTCTCATGACTGGAGAGACGAGTTCCCCCATCACCAGGGCATTACTGGGTCCCTAGGATGGCAGTTAGCCACTCTGCACCCTGAAGGGCAAGCCCCCCTCCCAACCCCATTCTCCCAGCCTTTGGCCCACCCTTTGTTCTCTGCTTCTTCCCAGCTGTGCATGCATTTTGTTCGTTTGGGAGGCCTGAGCATGGAAATGCAAACTCTGATCGCACCCCCTGGGCCCTCTTGGCTCCCACAGCCAGGTCAGAGGGAGAGGCTAGAGAAGAGTGTGCAAGCAGGGCTGAGAAAGAGCAAGGAGAGGCGGGAAGGGAGGGCGAGGGAGGGAGTGGGAAGGGAGCTGTGCATTCCCCGTTAGCAGCGCTAATTGCACAGTAATGACTCTGTGTTATTATCAGAAATTTATCCTGGAAAACAGTCAGCTGTCCCAGCAGACACATCCTTGCTTCACGGCGATGGCTTGGCACTTGAGACAAATGAGCAATTTCTTCTCATAAAGACACTTGTCGTGACCCAGACTTCCAGGCGTTCACAGAGGAGTTTGGAGCCGGTTCCCCCCGGGGCTTCCTGAAGCTTCATCACAATCTCCTTGAGGGCAGGGCCTGGCTCTTGCTCCATGTGCCTTCCGACCCGCTGGAACGACCTGGCTCTCCGTGGAGACCCAGCTGAGGGAGACTGAGTGTCATTGGAGAGGTAAATGTGGGTGCGACGACAGCCCTCTCCCACCTGCCTGTCATGTGTGCTCCAGCCAAGAAAATCCGCTCCCTCCTCTTTCACACGAAGCGCTCATTTGTGCTGAAAGCCTCACCACGGGCTGTTCCCGCAGCCCTGGGATGGCTGTGTTCCCCATCCCTGCCCCTCCCGCCTACCTAGACTCTCAGAAGTCTACGTCTCCAGGAAGCCTTCCTTGATTGGGCCCGTTTTACTTTTTGCTGGGGTTTTCCCAGCACTCACACGCTCGCTTTGCACCATGTTGCACTCACACATCCACCTCTCTTGACAGAGATGCACGCTCACAGAGTGAGAGCACAGGTGAGGCACCGAGGAGATAAAGGTGAATAGGACACACACTCCAGGTGCTGACAGCTTAGGAGCCGCCAACAGTGTGCTGTTACTAAACTCTGTGACAAATGTGAGCACTGGGCGCAACGGGCCAGCAAGGGGACAGATTCGAAAGTCAGGGCAGGGGCCGTTCTGAGCGTTTTGTGTCTATCAACTCATTTAAAACTCCCGGCAAACTGACGAGAGAGGTGCTGCTATCATCATCTCCGTTTTATGGATAAGAAAACCGAAGGCGCAGAGAGGTTTAGACACTTGCCGAAGGCCACACAGCACCTACATGACACATTTAAGATTTGAACCCAGGCAGCCTGGCTCCAAAGCCCCATTCTTAACCTCTGTGCCCCAACATACCCTGTGGAAACCCCCTGGAAAGGCATTCATGGCAGAGGAGCAATTGCAAAGACAGGGCACAGGGGGAGAAGGCGGGCTGAAGAAATAAAGAGCAAAAGCACAGGAGTCTGGGTGGGTGCGAAGATGAGAGACAGACATCACTGTGATCACGGCACAGGTCGCCTCTGCGAACGCCAGGGGTGTCTGAAGAGGAGGCCAGGTAGATGGATGTGGGCCAGGTCCGGAAAGGACTCGTATACCATGCTGTAGATTGTCACCTCATCTGAAGACCCCAGAAGTCTATGACAAAACCATATTATCCCATTGGGCGACTGCCATGACCCAGAAGAGAGGCGTTGAGTGCCTCAGCTCGGGCAGTGACCGTGACGAGGAGGACAGGGGTTCAAACTTTGTAGAGATGAAAACAAGAGGATTCTGTGAGACTGAGTGTGGGTGGATAAGGGAGAGGGAAGAATCACGGAGGGTTCCGAGGCTTTTGGTTTGGTTTAATGTCCTTCTTTAAGGAGATGGAGCAGGTTTGTGAAGGGAGATATGGATTCTGTGGTGGACATGTTGAATGAGGGGGTCTGGGGTAAAGTTGTTGGAAACAGGAATGCAGAAACACGTGCAGATCCTGGGGTGGGGGGTGGACGGATGAGTCACAGAAACAGAACTGGGAGTCCCTAGACGCTGGGCTTCCAGGAGAGACCGCCTGGATTCAATTTCTGCCTCTGTCACTCGATACCTGCCAACCACAGGGAGGGAGCAGCAGGGTCGTTGTGAGAAGTAAATGATCCGATCTGCGTGAAGCAAGCACAGCAGGTGCTCAGTAAATGTTTAGTAGTAATGCTATTAATATTAGCGTTATTTAGCGTCTGAAACCCCAGGAGTGGGTGACGTCACTCAGACGGAAGGTACAGAGACAGAAGAACGAAGGGATGAGAGCTGAACCCCACAGAAAATAGAGGGGTTGGGAGGAGGCAGAGGAGAGAATCCAGAAAGGAGGGAATCGTGTCGTAGGAGAGAATTTCATAGTTGATGAGGGTGTGGGCGACTCTGCAGCAAAGAGGTCGGAGAACTCATCTTGAACCAATTTCACGTGTGGCCTCTCTCCACAGCCGATTGTGTGCAGGGCCCACGTGCTTAGGGCTCTGCACACTGTGTGCGACTGAAGGCCGACTGTGTCTTACGGGCTGGCTACACAACTGGGCCTCAGTGGGGCCTCATAAATGCTGAATGAATGAAGGAAGGAAGGAAGGGATGACGGGAAAAGACGGGCGCAGGTTCTGGCTCTGCCACTTGCCAGCTGTACCCCCGTCGGTTACTTTTAGGCCCTCTGGGAGCTCACCAGTGACATGAGGATAATAACATCCACTGGCCAGGGTTGTCGTGAGGATGAAGTGAGATGCCACCTGTGAGTGTTGTGTCAACTGTACCACTCTTTACAAATACGTGGGCATATGATTAATAAGCGGTGGGGGCTGACTCACTAAGACCCTTTACTTACCTCCAGCAAATAGCAGAAACGTAGCTGCGGCTTGCAGGCCGGGGCAGAAAGGACTTTCATTCCACTGAATGGATGGAAGTCAAAACCTGGCGAACAGGTCTGCTCTCTCTGGGGTCTCCAGCCGCTCAGTGCCACAGGGGGCTGTGGGGCCCTGACCCATAACACGCTCTGTGGATTCTTCCTGCCTGGGTCCTGTGGAAATCAAGGATTAAGACTTTCTAGTTTTGACGGGGCCTTTTCGGATTCGTCACTTTAATTAGTTTTGGCATTTTATCTGGTTTCTTTTCATTAGCGAAACAGCCAGAGTTCTGAGATTGCAGGCTCCCTGGGGAGAATTCCAGCCTTTTGGAGATCTGGTCTTACAGGAATCTTGGCTTGGCCCTTTCCTGGAAGTGGGGCTCAAAGCTCAGGACACAACCCATATGCAAGAGAGACTCCCCAAGCTGCCCTCGGAGGAGAAGTAGCCAAGTATGTCTGGTTCCAGGCCTGTGTTTCATCAGTGACACCATCTTTTTTCTGGACCAGCAACTGGGCCAAGAGGCAACTGGAATGGCTCAGGTCAGAGGGCCAAGAGCTTTGCAAAGAGAGCCAGGAGTAAATCTTTCACCAATAATTTATTTCCAAATATTATTTTACTTATTATACGATAACTTTTATTTTTCTTTCTTCCTTTCTTCTTTCTTTCTTTCTTTCTTTCTTTCTTTCTTTCTTTCTTTCTTTCTTTCTTTCTTTCTTTCTTTCTTTCTTTTTTTGTAAAAGAAGTAAAATTATTTGCACCCTCACTATCCTCCCCAGGAGAAAGAAAGGGTGCTAACCGGGGATCAGAAATCCCGGATTCCAGTTCTCTGCCACTTTCTAGTGTATGTGGCCGGGGACCAGTCACTTAATTTCCTCATTAACTAAACGAATAATCACGTCCACCCGTTCTGTCTCTTGGGCTTTTTATGGGATTAAAAGAGCAATTACCTCTTGGCAATCTTCAGGGACTTGCCTGCTGGAAGACTAAGGGTTAACCTTTGGGCAGTGTGCCTGCTGGATGTCCCTCTATGACCCGAGAGACAAAAGAAAGAGGATAGAAACTGTCATTTAACACCTGCCAGAAATCAGTCGCAGTATACTAGGCATTTAACTTAACATGCAATTCTTGTCCACTATAATGCAGGCCTCATATGTCCCATTTTACAGATGAGGAGCCTGAGGTTCCGAAAACTAAAGTTCAGCACCTGAAGCGATACAGTTTTTAAGTGATGGAGCCAGGATTTGAACATAGGTCTGTCTGACTCCGGAACTTGCGCTCTTTCTTCTACTCAAGGTCAGTGTAAAGAGGAGTGCACTTGGCTTTCTTCCTAGCCTCTCCCTTCCAAAATCATTCCTACTTCTTAAATAATGCAGAGAGAGCCCTGGACTCACCATGGCCAGGTCCAGCTCTGAAACCGTTTCCGGGATGATGTTGCCTTTTCGCCTTGCACCTGTCTCTGCTTCCCCAGTCCCCAGACTGCTGGAAGCAGGGAAGCCTGTCCAGTCTTCCCAAATCAGATCTAGAACACTGGATGCTGATCTAGAACAAGAGATGAGACCTCTGAAATGGGGAAGGAATGAGAAAGAGACAAATATACCCCTGGCTCAGGAGGTTTGAATTGCTGAGGATCTTTTGAAGAATAAAAGCAAGACTAGACTCTCAAAAATACCCGGACATTGACTCAGGGCTCTGCAATGTCTTCTGCATCTTTTCAGGCAAAAAGCAATTCCTGAAAACTCTGATGATGGCTTGGAATGGCATGGTTTGCATTAGTCACCCAGCTTTGGCTGGAGTTGCTATGTTGGTGTGGGGGATGGGGGGGCAGAGGGTGACATCTGCTGGAAATACCGATAAAGCTCTTCTGGCAGAAACCTCACAGAGATGCCACAGCAGCTTGTTCCAAATAATAAAGTTACTCCCACTCCCCAGTATAGGACGTCAACTTAATCCTCCATCAGCAGCAGAGCAGGTTCAACTGATGTCCATTTTCTTAGAGTAAATGTAAAACCTTTGCAGAAAGTGGCCATGTGCCCCAGTGAGCAGAGGGGGGAGGTGGGAAAGGAAGATCAGAGGTCCTCAAGGTTGGGTGAGAGCCCCCTTTGCAAAGCAGTGGGTCCGCTCGTGTCTATGTCTTGGTGTCTGTCCCTGTACGGCAGGCAATCCAGCTATGAACGTCAGACTGCTCCCTTTACATCTCTGCTGGGGGCTTGGAGGGGAGGAGGGAATGGGGAAAGGGCTCCTTATTTAGAAATTGCATTGAGATAGAAAGACAATATGACACATCTGCTCATGTCAAAGGAGCTCATTCTTCCCGCCTACAGCATTAGCAATTTCCTACCGAGGTTTAACTTTTTTTTTTTTTAGAATTATTATTTTGTTTTCATTTATTTTATTTGTAGTGTAACTCAACAGGACACTGCTGCTCAGAGCAGGGTGGGAACCTGTCCAAGGACAGTCAGGCTGCTGCTAAGGGACTTGGAGTGGGGGTGGGGGTAAGGAGAGTGCATTTTGGCTATTTCTAAGGAGAGGGGGGCAAAGGAGTAGGAGGCTGCTGGTTTCTGTCTCAAACCTCCTCTCATTCTGCCTCACGCCTCACCTCCAATTCCCCTCTCTGCTTCTCAGCACTCTGGCCTAGGGGAGGGGGCTCCAGACTCAGGAAGCTCCAGCTATGGCTGCAGATAAGATGTCCAGCGAGCCTGGACATCTGTAACTCCATCCTCCTCTTCAGCCAGAAAAAAACTGCTCTTCAGTTGTCTGCCTCCTTCCTTTCCCCTCATATAAAATTCTAGTATTGCTGCTGGAAGGAGCCTCAAAGAGCTCTTCATAGAACCTCATCATCTTGCAGAGAAGGAAATCTATGTCCTGACATGGGATCTGACTGCCCCGCGGCTGGTTTGGTGCACCAGTCCTGGAATCTAGCCTGCTGGTGCCCTGCCCAGCGCCCTCGTTTGCCACTATGCCATGCTCACTGTCTCTGCCCCCCCGTTCCTCCCACTCCTAAACTGAAACTCAGAATGGCTTTTCTCTGAGAGACAGTGCTAAGGGGCAGCAATCCCACTTGTGCTCTCTCCTTCCCTCCCTGGGCCTGGGTAGGACCCTGGGAGTCTGAATTTGGTCTCTCCAGATAGGAAGAAGCACAGATGTGTTTTAAGAGTGGGCTTGCGAGAGAAAGGGGTTCTAGAAAGGAAAAGTTCCAATCTTTACATGAGGATTTTTTTCTGTTTTGTGGCTGGTTATGTGACTATGAGGATCAGCAACTGACCTGAGGGGGGTGTTGGCGGGGGGAGGGCATGAAATGAACAACCAGGGTGAAGCTTTTTCTTAATATAAGAAAAAAATACATTTCTCTTTTGTCTCTCTTAATAAGAGTCCCTTTATATGCCCCTTTATATATGTGTCAGTCCTTCTGCCTCTCTGTTCTGTCTCTGCATCTCTCATCTTCTGTCTCTGTCTCTCCCTGTCTTTCTCTTGTCTCTCTCTTTCCTCTGTTTCTTTCTCTGTCCCCCTCTCTCTCATACACACACTCCAGATTCAATAGTTATCGACTAACCCTGAAGCCCCAGCTCTTTCCACAGCCCTATCAGAGCAAGAACCTCCTTCTCCCTATTCGGTTGAGAAATGCCAGGTCCAGAGCCGCTGCTGGGAGCCGGAGACGCTGCAGAACCGCCTGCCGGGTGTGGAGGCTGAATCCGGGAACAATGAGAAATTGTCTGTTAATTCTCGGCTCCTGCCACCTGCTCTGCTCCGAGCAGGCTCTTTCGCCTTGGGGTTAGATGTAAATTCCCCCACTCTTGTAAGCAAAATATTGATTTCCCTGCATCGCAGGCCTGGGCCCTTGGACCGGGTCCTGTGTTTTTTCATTCTCTGCAAAGGCAAAACAAGGCGCTTTGTTCTTCTGCGAATTTCCCCGGGAACTCGAGAGGGGGAGGGTGAAATCGCCGCGGAGTGACAGAGTTGCCATAAATACGGGCAGGGAACAGCTCTTCTCCGTTTGTGTTTTACATAAACACAAGCCTGCCTCCTCAGAAACTGCTAATGAGCGTGTAACAAGGGGCCTCGGAGCGCCTGTCTCTCACAGGTGCCCAGCTTTGCATGGGGGGGAGGGGTGGCGAGGAAGATGATGACAGGTCCTCTCAGCTCCTCAGGTGGGTTCTAGAAGCACTGGGCGGCGAACGGGGATTCCACAGCCTCGCCTGTTCTTGGGGGGGCCACGGAGCACCTCTCTCAGGAAGGTGGCCTGGATTGCATGGTGTCGCCGGGATGGAGCCTTCTCAGTGCCCCCCCCCGTCCCCCTCCCTCTCGCCTGCGTTCCCAACTGTCTATTACTGCAGGCTCCAGAGGTCCAGCCGGGAAAGCTGCGACCCTGTCCCCATGCCCACCGCACCCCGTTCCCACGCGCAGGTCACACTAACTGGGCTTCCAGCACCTCGGACAGCGCCGGGGAGTGCGCCCCGACACCAAAACCCGCGGGGTCAGGCCAGGGTCCCCCAAGCCTGGCTTGGCCCAAGGTCCCCGGGGCACTGGCTGCCCCAGGCTCTCAGGTCCGAGGGCGGCTAGCGTGGCTGGTGCAGATGCTGCCTGGTGGCGACCGCCAGGACCTGGGGCTCCGAACCGCCTCCCTCCGGAACGTGAGTCACTTCCCATTAGCGTGTTCATTAGGAGGAAAGACCCTTCGCCCCCATCATCTGCCACCCGGCTACACACGCCAGCCCTGCGGCTTCTGGGTGCTGCAGCCAAAGTTTCCTTCCCAGCTCGGGAAAGCAAAGGGACCCGAGCCTGGAGCTTCCGGGGAGCCCCACGCAGAAAGGGGCCCACCCCTCGAGGAGCCGAGGACGCAGAACTTTTGGTTGGTCGCCCTGGTCCTTGCGGGGATACATGATCTCCGTGGGGTCGCACGGAGGCGGGGGAGGTGGGGCTGGCGGGAACCGAGCGCCCTCTCGAAGTGCACCCCGGTTCCTGGTCGCCAGAAACTTTCCTCTCCGGTTGCCATGGAGAGAGACGGCCGCTGCCTCCCGTCGCCATAGCAACGTGCAGGGACGGCGGACCGCAGGATTGCGGGGCTCGCAAAGTCTTTCTGCAGTTTGCCTTGCCCCGCGGTCTTAGGGTCTCCTGCCTCCACGGCTGGGACCAGGGTGGGTCTGATGAACTTGTCCGGTCAGGAGCCCTTTGCCAAGGTCCTGCCGCCCCCAGCCGGGTCGTCCTCCCCTCTGCCATGGGCTCCTCTATTTCGTTGCCCCTTGGGTGGCAGGTGGCGATTGACCCCATGTTGTCACAGACACAGTGTGCATGTCCCCGGGCGGCCCGCGAAGCCCTCGCAGTCAAACTCCTTTGCCAGAGAAGGAACCCGAGGCTCCGAGAGGCCCAAGGTCACGCCAGGCGGGGACGCGGAGCCGGATCCCGGCTCCTTCCCAGGCCTTCCCCGCCCCGGGAGGCAGGACGGCCTCCATCTCCCCGAAGCCTCTGGGACGCAGACCGGTCCCCGAGTGTGTAGAGGGGGCGGCCGCGAGGCGCCAGACGAGCCAGCTGCCGCGGGATGCCACGTGAGGGGCGGAGACCCCGCGGGGAAGTGATTAAAAGCCGAGCGGAGCCGCGGGGGGGCCGCGCGGGGAGGGTCTTCTCGGGGCCTCCTCGCCCCTCCCCAGTCCGGCCGTGGCGCGGGCCCCGGCGGCGGCTCGCAGTGCCGGGGCGTCCGGGGCATGAGTGGGGCGTGGGGCACCGGGGGGCCTCGCTGCCAGGCGGCGCTCGCGGTCCTGGCCTCGCTGTGCCGGGCCCGGCCCCCCCCTCTCGGGCTGGACGTGGAGACTTGTCGGAGCTTCGAGCTCCAGCCCCCCGAGCGGAGCCCCAAAGCGGCCGACGCAGGTAACGGGGCGCGCGGGGCCCCCTCCCCTGCCGCGCGCGCGCCCCGGGCGCCCCCTCTCTCGCAAGCTCCGGGCCCGGAGAACCTGGACAGAGAACTTGGGCTCGGGATCCGGGTTCGCAGTGGCCTCGGCCGGCGCCCCGGCCCGGGCCCCGCGGGGCGAGCGGGGAGGAGGGCAGCCCCTGCGCCTCCCGCGCCCCCCGCGCCTGCGCCCCTGAGCGGACCCCGCGGAAGCCAGGATCCTGGCAGGCGGCGGCCCTCGGGGCCTCGGTTTCCCTCGCGTCTCTCCGCTCGCCCCGCGGGCGATCTGCCGGGGCGGGGGTGGGGTGGTCCGCGGAGCGAGGCGGAGACCAGGACATCCCGGCCGGGGACAGAAGTCGCCGCCCGCGGGGTGTCCAAGTCCCAGGGCCTGCCCGCCCGCCCGTCCGTTGGTCTGTGTTCTCGGGGCCCGCGGCCTGAGCCCCCCGGGCCTCGCGGGGAGAAACTTGGGTCGGCGGCTGGCACGAGGTCCGGGTGCGCGGGGACCCCGGCGGCGAGCGGCGTCTCGGTGGGGGGCGGGGGCGGGGGCGGGAGCCGCGGCGTCGCCCCCCCACCCCCCCCGCCCCCGCCCCCAGAACTCGCGCGCTCGGTCTGTGTCTGACTCACGGGGACTCGGCGCCGGGGCCGCTCGCGGACTTGGCCGGGCGGGCGCCTCCGGCCCGAACCGCGCGCACCCCGAGCCCGGCCGGGAGCCCGAACCGAGCCGAGCTCGCCGGAGCCGGTGAGTCTGGAGCCCGCGCCTGGCGGCGGCGTCTCCCCGGAGGGAGTCGCGACAGGGGGGACGGCGTGTCGCGTGTCGCGTGTCGCGCCCGGCGGCGGCCGGGGCGGGCGGCGTGGCGGCCGGCGGGTCCCCGGGTCTGGGGACCGGCCACCCCGGCGCCGCGCGGCCACGCTCGCCGCTGCGGCCCGGCTTCTTTGTCCGGATCCCGACGCCCGGAGGTGCTGGGCGGCAGCGGGTCCCGGGTCGCGGTCCCTCCGGGGAGCCGGCCCGGGGCCGGCGCGAGGCCTCGAGGGAATGCGGGGTGGGGGCGGGGAGATGCTGCAGGAACCCGGGCGCCGGGGTTCCCTGGCTCCGCAGACTCCACCGCCTTATCCCCCGGCTCTGACCCCAAGGCGCTGGCCTAAGGGGGGCCGGGGGTTCGCGTCGGGACTTCGCTGCGCCAGCGCGGGAAAGGGAGGAGGGGGCCGCGAGCGGCGGGAATTCCGTCTCCACCCGCTTCTCTTGGAGCAGAAGCCGGTTCCAAGGGCGGGTTCCAAGCTCCCCAGAGGCGCAGGTTCCCGGCTCTGTTTTCACTTGAGATTAAAGGTCCGGGATATAGGTAGGTCCTAGATATAGGGGCCGTTGGGAAAGAGTAGAGGGAGCAGGGTAGTTGGCCAAGGGGAGGTTTGTGTGTTTGAATGATGGGGCTGTGTCCAGCCTTGGGGGACGTGGAGCCCACCTCCCGCCCTCAGCACTGAAAAACACTCTCTCTCTCTCTCTCTCTCTCTCTCTCTCTCTCTCTCTCTCTCATTCTGGACTTGGCAATGTTTAATCAATGGGTTGAAGACTTTAGCAGAAGGCACTGAGGTTAGACATAAAGAAGAACTTTTAGGGAGTGGTACAGATACAGGTTGGAGAGGTTGATTCTCCCACTTGAGGGATCTCAGAATAGATGTGGCCCAGCAAGTATTATTAGACTTTCATTTTCTGGTGCCATGACCTCCGACACCACCCCACTCCTCATACCCACCAGACGGCTGATTTCCCCCAAGTCACAAAGTCTCCTGCCTGCCTCTTCAGCTCCCTTCCATCCTTCCTCCAAGGACCCATCACCAGTGGGGCCCTTAAAGGTGATCCTGACCCCTCAAATCCTGAAAGGGATAATTCAAGGTGAGGACACACCTGTCGAGTGAGTCCCACCTGGGATGGAGCCCCTCCTGTCTGTCCAGGGCAGAAATGCTGGAAGCGGGATGAGAGGGAGCATAATGGGGCATGTATGTAAGCAGCAGATCCTGATACATAGAGGCACTGGTGTTCTGACTTCAGAGGGACACCCCGTAGTCTGGAATGACAGGTACCTGGACGCCAAGCTGGGGGTGAGAGAAGGCTGAGGAGTGAAAGCCAGCAGGCCCAGATGAATCAGTATGCCTTCCCTGCAGGCGTCTTTAGAAAGGGAGTTTGAGTTGTCAGCCCTGGGGAACTTTAACTTTGGCTGCTGAGTCACAAGCCTCAGGAAGCCCAGGGCCAGGCTGGGGTGCTGAAAGGGATGGGGAAGGCAGAGGAGGCCCTCAAGCATAGCGAAAGAAAGACAGAGGTTGGGAATGGCTTTGGGATCTCAAGATTTAGGTGAGCACAGGGTCTGGGGAGATGCTGTGGCATTCAGGACCAAGCCCCCAAGTATCCCGCCTCCCAGCCTACTCCCTGTATCCCAGAGCCACTGCCTGGGTCTGAATTCTCCAATCAGAGAGTGCTGGGTCTTTTCATTTGCAGTTTCATGAAAAATGCAGGTGTCTAGAACATGCCCAGTTCCCTTCACCATTGTATGTCCCCCCAATCCCCGCTTTCCTCCTGCTCTAGGTCTCTAGCTCATGGGATTTCTAGTAACACTCTGAGATTCAACAATCGAGATGTATAGACTCTACAATCGTTTACTGGGACTCTTCTATGTGCCAGTGTCTGTGCTAGGAACTGCATAGGAAATCTCAATCAGACCCCGACCTGGAAACACCTCTACACAAACTGTCCCAGCTAAAAAGCAAGTCCCCCTTTTTCTTTAAAGTCTGATTTCCTCCTTAGTAGACTCTCCCTAACCCCCACTCCTGCAAGGGGACACTAATGGGCAGTTCTCTGCCTTTCTGCCTTTCGACTTTTTCTATAGGCCAAGGTGCAGTTTAGGGTGGGGAGCGTGGGCTCTGGATTTGAGGTAGCAAGCTGAGATTCACAGGTATTCCAGAAAATGCAGAAGCCTGATGGGAGACCCTGGGCTGCACTGCCCCTCCCAGTCTGGCAGCCCGGAATGGTTATTCTCCTGCTTACACATGGCCATGAGATGCATGTGATGAATGTGATGTTTGTTCACTTCTCTAATGACTCTGGAGATGTTCTGTGATTCAGCCACCTGTCTTTGAAGTTGGCCTTCTGCATCCCAGATAATATTTTTCCTGCTTGTGATGGCAAATAAAATGCACAGCGTCTCATCAGAACGAGAAAGTCTTGTTTTTTTTTTTTTTTCCTTATAACTGAACAGTCACTCTCTCCCTCTTTGTGGGAAGGAAGGAATTCTGCAGATTTTGCCTTCCTCTGAGGATCCTCGCCTGATCTGTTAGAACCCATGCTGGTGATATTCTGACTGTAGTGTGTCTGAGCTTCAGGATTCAGGATCCGGTATTCAGGAATTGCAGAGCCCTGGGATTTACAGTTCTGGGATTTACTCTTTTCCCTTCGACTGTGGGAACTTCCAGAGTAGGCATGGCAGGTCCAGAATGCTCCATCCCTGCAAGCTCTATAAAGGTGCGTTCTCTTCTCACCGTTCAAATCTTACTCTGTCGTCCCTGCCCACAGAGGTGGGAGTATAACATGTGGCTGCAAATAAGTAAGGCTAAGACTGAGGCATCTGGACCAGGCTGGGTTTCTTTAGGGTCTGTGTCAGGCTGTCTGGAATGGGGGAAAGCGGGATAAAAGAAAGTCCTGACCGAGCTGGGAGGCATCCCCACTGGTCCTGCTTAGAAAAAGAGGCCTCTAAGGACTGAAGGACCAGGCCACACTTAGGAACTAAAAGCGGAGGGGCCTTTGAAAGTAGAAGTGAACAGGGCATCCAGCTCTGGACACTCCAGCTGTACACTACCACCTCATCCCTCCCTTCCCTCTACTGCCGATCTGTTTTTCTTGTTCCACCTGGACCCAGGCAGACCTTTCCTCTGACTACTTAGTTGCAAATACAAACAGGAAGAGGCAGGCAGGGAACAAAGAATCTTTCTGCTTCTCCATCTGCCCCTTCTCCATCCCCCCACCACTGAGGCCTTGATCTCCACCTTCAGAGGAGCCACACGCCCTGACCAATCAGGCAGATAGGGCTCGTCACCATCTGTCAAAATAATAACATTAATATTTGCTAAATCGATGCCGATGCTCCGTTAGCTATAACGCTTCACATTAGCCTCCGATTTATCTCTGAGTCCCTTAATGAAGGTGGAAGCAGTGCCCAGTCAGAAAGCCCGGTGCGGCCGTAATTAGCTGGGCATTGTCTCTCCCCATCCCGGCTTCTCCAGGAGCATTAATTCCTTCTCGGTTTGGGCTCTGCTAATTATCCCCATCGGTAGTTCGGCCCGGATCTCTGAAAGAAGGAAAGAAAGCACGGGCTCTCTGCTCCCCCTCCCGCTAACCTGGAATTTTAATTACATCAGTTCTCCTAATAAATTTACAAGACATGGCAGAGCTCATTGTTAATGGACCACGTCTGTAAGCCTCGGTCCCCCCAACACACGCACACGTGCACACGCTCAGGTATTTCTCAGGTTCATCTCTGCAGACTTTCCAGGGGCTGTTGGTTATTTGCTTGGTGGCTGCACTTTCCAGGGCAGAAGAAAGAATGGGGGACGAGGAGGTTGGTCCTAATTTTTGTCTCCATGGTTCTGTCTTGGTTCGGAGGGTCAGGCCAAAGTCCAAAGAGGATGGCCCCCTGCTCTGACTATAACAAAGAATGGCCTCCCCAAGCCCTCAACTGACAGTCCCTCAGCTCAGCCTCCAGCCTCCTCAGAGGCCTGGCTCAAGAGCCTGGACTTTAACATCAGAAAGTCCCAGGTTCGAATCCCAGCTCTTCCACTTAGTGCGCCGGACCCTTAAGCAGGTTACTTAGTTAACGTCTCTCAACTCAATTTATCTTTGAGAGGCGAATACCAATTTCTTAGGGAGGCTTTAAAGATTAAGCGAGATAATGTAAGGGGTACAACAAGTGACAAATAATGTTATCAGTGTTAATATGGTAATAATAACGCCCGGAGTTATTTTCCTTCCTGCTCGGGGCACTGTTCCTTCCAGGCTCTTGGGCATCCGTGTGTCTGACCATCTGGTCTCTGGGTTGTGCTTGCCTGTGCCTCTCTGTCTGTGTCTGAATGCAAGCCCTTCAGCCGAGCAGCAACTTCTCTGCACAGCCCAGCACTTACCACATCCATGGGCCACCAACAAGCCCTGCCCACAGCCAGCCTGCTCCAGCTTGGAGGGGAGCAGTAAAAATGGCCCTTTCTTTTCACTTCCTCTCCTCAGCTGATCTTTTCAATTACGATCGTTAGGGAAAATGCCTGTTACCATTACAAAATAGATTTTCCTGACATGGAAGCCCATTAGAAAAACAGGAACAATAATAGCAAGTGATAAGAATTGCTGATAAATCCTAACACTGGGGGTGGAGAGAAGTGGAGGGGGCACCAGGGCTCTGTCTTTGGAGAAAGAAGTGTCAGTCCAGGAGATAAGAGAGCCCTGGGTTGCTAATGAATAACCTAGCATTCTCCAGGGAGAGAGGGAGGCTATGAGCCATCACCCCTGCTAGATGGTCTCACTTAAGGTGACAAGCAGTTCCTGCCTTGATGGTCCTCAGGAAGATCTTAACTTCCCAGGACAAGAAGGATCTGAAGGCTTTTGTCCTTCCTGGACGGTTGGTTCTCTCTGTCTCTCTCTTGTCATGAAGCTAGTCCGTTGAATAAATATGAAGAGCACTAGATCAGGACTCGAAAGGTGGCTGAGGTCAAAATTCAATCTGCCGTATAAGGTTGAAGTTCAAACAAGAGATGAGTGGGGAAAAGGGCTTTGAAGGCCACCTGCGTATCTGTGATTTACCAGAGGGCACCATGTCCTGGTGGGGTGGCCCTAGCGCGCCAAGGGCAGGGAGGCACACATCTCCAGTGATCTGGGCCTTTGCCCAGCCTGTAAGCCATCCAGGAGCCTGCCCTTCTCAGCCGTCATGCACCTTTGACCAGACTCTCTGGGTTAGGCTGAGTTCAAGGCCACACATAGTGCTTTTAAAGGGCCTAACTTCTGTACAATCAACCCTGACCCTGGTCTCATTCTGCTCTTACCAGTCCTACTCCCTGCCTTGTACCTTTACAAAATAGAAGGGAACCCACTCAGCATCATTGCCTGCCTGTGAAGTATCCTGGAAGAAGGTTCTCCAGGCAGAGGTAGGGCCTCCTCATCCTCACCATAGCCAGTGTTGAGCACTAGGTGCTGATCCCATACCTCTGTCTCCCTCATCTCAGCTCTGAGGGAACAACAGCAGGGGTCACGTGGAAAAGCATTCAAAATAGCAACCACACAAGGAAAAATTGATTCCCTCAGCCCACCCCCTTCCCCCACCTCTCTTTTCATTTATGAATTCTTTTTTTTTTTTTTTTTGTCAGGCTGAACATTTAAATGCACTCTATGCTCTCCGGATTCCCCCATTTCCCCCCCTTCCTCATTAAAATTCTCATTATTACCAGAGCAAGTAAGATGTATGATCAAAGGAAAGCAAAGCCCTAGAAATACCTTTTGTTTTAAGGTGACTCACTGCAGAGAAGGCATCCAGAACAGCTGTAACAGAGAGCAGATGTGAAGGGTGTCGAGGTGGCCAGATACTTGGAATAAGGGCCCATCTACCTGTGGTTGCTTTCCTCGCGAACCCCAGGGGTGTAAGGGCCTGAAGAAGCAGTCTCCAAACCATTTAGACCATGGACGCCTAGCAGCAAAAGCCATTTTGATTTAATGCCTCCAGTGTATGTTTATTTGTCCCCATGTCATACACTACACATCGATAGGGGGGTTATCAAAGAGCTGAGTGCCCGACGCAGCTCCGTCCCGCCACTTACTAGCCGGGTGACCCTGGGCAATCTATGCAATTCTCTGCTTCTGGGCCCCCTCATCTGCAGAATGAGGACGATGGCCAGACCGCTTCCCTGGGCACTGCCGTGTGAGTGAAACCATGAAAAGCACTCTGTTCCTTGGAAACAGTAGGGTTCAATACCTGACTAAATTTGATCATCAAATGCTATCGTTTCAGTGACTGTCAACCTGTAGGTATATTAAAACTTCGATTTCTTATTTTAAAGATAAGTAAATATGAAAACGATCTGCTACTTTCCTCTGGTGCCCCCGAGATGCGCACACACACCACATGGGAGACCTTTAGTCTAGAAGTTAATTTAGAATCCGCTTTCCGAGTCCCTGGCTGTCTCTGGGTGAAGGTCTAACCCCCACTCCTTCAGTGGGGGGTGGGCAGAGAGAGGCAGGCTCCCAGGTCTCTGTGCAGGGGCCTGGGGATTGGGGCAGGGAGCTAAGGACTTGAGGATTCTCCTTATTCATGAAGGTGGTAGCTGATCAGGGCCAATACCCAACAGCCAGGGAGTCAAAGGAAATGCTCGCTCCTCAGGGACTGAGCCTGATGTTCTCACCTCCTTCTCAGATCCCTCCAGAGTGGGTGACAGCCTTCCTTGGGGCCTGTGTGTCATGAGAGTACTGTCGATCCCCACAGGAGGGACCTGGCATCCCTATGCTCCAAGCAGAACTTACCACCTGGCAAACGGCAAATGCTCAGTAAATGTTGGTTGAGATGATTACAGCTCTTTTATGTGCCATTTGTTCATTCACTCATTCATTCATTCTCAGTTTCTGTGCTGGGCCTGGAGTCAGATAAATATAAAAAATAGGGTTACAATAGCCACGATTTAATCAGAGACCTACAGGCTGGGACGGTGGAAAAAGCCCAGGCTGGGTGGCAGGCATCTCGACCCTGGTCCTGGTTCTGTGTCCAAACTGCGGTCCCTTCTCTGGACCGCTGAGGCCATCTGCAAAAGCACCGCCTGGCCTCAGTACTTGTAGGGTCGTTTCTCACCTTAAATCCTAAGACTCTTAAGGCACTGGGACAGGACAATCCAGAGACTGCAAACTCATAGACCCATAGGGGCCGGGCTGGTAACAGGGAGTAGAACTGATGAGGATGCACCCTTTCAAGGGAGTCACCAGTCCCCAGCAGGCAGGAGTACAAGTCCAGGTACCAAGTCATCCGGCCTTTTCTGGAGTAACCCAGATCTGGTGTGATGATGGTGGTGGTGGTGGGATTTCTCAACTTTCCCAGCATCATGCAGACCACATAAGTCTCCATGGCTGGTTTTTGGCCACATGTGACCTTCGTGCACACCTGCCAGGTGTGCCATTGGTTCTGACCTCTCTCCTCAGAGTAAGAAGAGGCGTTGGGCTCAGAGTCTTTCCTAAAGGGGTGGGAGTTCTGCTTAATCGTTTCTCCCAAAGGGAGCCATGCTCACAGCTCTCCTGGGAAATGGGCATCCTACCCGGGGGCAGGGGGCTGGGCTAGGCTGGGACTAGGGCAGTGAGCACCCACCCCTGAATGTTGAGCCAACCATAACCTTCAATGAATCGGTCTCACAGCAAAGCTCCCAAAGAGCCACAGGAATGGGGGAAAGATGGCTAGAGGAACCACTCGTCTCTAGCTTCAAAATAAACCATGTGGGTTGCATTTCAACTTAATACTACTTTTTTTGAGCCTACTATGTGCAGAGTTCTGAGTATGCACGGAGCCTTAGACCTATCTTGGCCCTCAAGGAGCTGGTGCTCCATCTCATTCCCTTCGAGCCAGCTCAACGACTGAGCAGGATTTGGGTTCGGTGGGGGTTGGGGTAAGGGAAGAGGATCAGTTAGCAGAGCCTCTGGTCACCAAGGCCTCACAGCCTCTTGAGGAAGAGAGCTGTACACAAAAGTGACTCTGCTGTAAGTCTGGCCGTAGTCACAGCTCTAATAGAAATTCAAACTGCATCCACATGCGAATGCTTCGCGAATTTGCACATTTGCTTAGGCTGCCATCTAAATAACTTTCCCTCCCCTGTGCATATGCCAATAGGCAGGAGGGGAGGCGGCCCAGGTGCTCCCCGGCCTGTCATGGGGGGGAGCGGGCGGCTCTGGAGAAGTCAGACGGAGGGGAAGACGAGGCTACAGGTGGTTTACTGTAGTGGACTGTGGAGCATCACCTTAAAACCACCTCCCCTCTGCCTGGGCAGCTTTCTCATGACCGTTCTTTTCTCTTCTTCCGTCTTTGTCCCTTCCGTGTGCTCCCTCTTCCAACACCCATCCCCGCTTCTGCCCCCCTCTGTCTGTCTCTGTCCCTCCCTGCCTGGCTCCCGCCGAGGGCAGGCACCTCTGTCAGCCTCCTCGCAGTGGTAGTTATTGTGTGTGGCGTGGCCCTGGTGGCAGTTTTTCTCTTTCTCTTTTGGAAGCTGTGCTGGACGCCCCGGAGGAACAAGGAGGCCTCCAGTCCCTCCTCTGCTAACGCCCTCCCCGAGGCCCTTCGGAGCCCCCACTCCAGAGGCAACATGGCTGACAAGCTGAAGGACCCTAACACCCTGGGCTTCCTAGAGGCGGCTGTGAAGATCAGCCACACGTCCCCAGACATTCCGGCCGAGGTGCAGATGTCGGTCAAGGAACACATCATGCGTCACACGCGGCTGCAGCGACAGACCACAGAGCCAGCGTCATCCACCAGGTGAGGGGTGGTCCCCTCCCTTCCCTAACCCCACACCCCCGTGTGTCCTTATTCAATAAGGAGATGCCAGCCTGTGCGGATCAGAGACCAGAAATAATAACACGTGAACCTTGGTCGGAGAACAGATCTAATGATGTGGTCCGTGGTGGGTGACCAACTAGGAGGTGGGCATCAGGAAAAACTCTAGGGAAGGGGACCCTTGGAGGAGGGGTGCTGTGCACGTGGAGTGTGGTGGGAGGCATGTGGGTGGGAGGTTTTGGTTGTGTGGATGGAAGGAAAGACTTCAGGCAGAGGGAAGGGAATAGGCAAAGACCCAGAGGCATAAAAGTCCCAGGGTGTCCTGTGACATGTCGACACAGCCTAGATAGAGTCTGCAGTGCACGAGTGATAAGGCAAGACATTCCTCACATTCTGAGAATGGGGATTTCTTACAGCTGGCAGAGTCCCCTGCGTGGCAGGTGTATACATGGCATTCTTTAACTGAAACAAACGAAAATAACAACTGCCACGTCAGGACAAAAAGCTACTCTAAATTCAGAAACATTTTAAAAGAAATGATGCATGCACACACGAGACATTGTGTTTATTCAAAACTTAGGGCTCTTGTGGGTTTCCTGGGTCCCTGCAGCATCTCCCTGGGCTCCCCGGGGACCAGCTGTGGGGAAGGGGACCTGGGCCTGAGCTGGAGGCCGGGAATGAAAGTGTCAGGATCACATCTGCAGCATTTATGGTACGAGCTCAGACAAACGGCTCACAATTCCTAAGCCTCACTTTTCCCAACTGTCAAATAGGGCTAATGATGCATAAGGTTGCTGTGAGGAGCCTGCGAAAGAATCCATGTGATAATGAGAGCTAATAATACATCGCTTATAGCAGCAGTCTCCAACCTTTCGGGCATCAGGGACCGGTGCTCCTCTGAGAATCCAATGCCTGATGATCTGAGGCGGAGCTGAGGCGGTGATGCTAGCGCTGGGGAGCGGCTGCCAATGCAGATGAAGCTTCGCTCGCTCACCGGGTGCTCACCTCCTGCTGTGCAGGATCCAGTACTCATCCGTGGCCTGGGGGTTGGAGACCCATGCGTTATAACACACCTGAGCCCATTCTAAGTACTTTATTCGTATGGGTTCATGTCATCCTCGCAGCAATCCTATGCAATTGCTACGTCCATTATTCTCATTTCACAGCAGAGACATTAAGTAACTTGCCCAAGGTCACACAGCCAGACAGCGGCAGGGCCCACATTAACCTATGCAGCCCGGGGTGCAAAGCCCAGTGACCAGTAACTACGGTGACGGTGTTCCTGGTGGTAGAGGGTGATGAGGGGGAGCCACATCTGAGTAAAAGAGGATGGTCTATCTCTTAAGGACTCTCCTGGCTTCATCAGGGGGGACCAGGGTGGTGTCTGCTGGGAAGGAAACCTAGAAAGCAGGTGGAAGCAGAGCAGGGGCAGCGATCAGGGCGGCTGTGGCTAACGTTGATGGAGCTTCCTCTGCGCCAGGCCCGACTCCATGTGTGTTAAGAGACAGGAGGAGCCGCCCATGAAGAGCGTGCAGAGAGAAAGGGAGTGACACATGGGAGGAAAAGGGGGGCCCCAGGGCTGCCGGGGGGGGAGGAGCGGGGATCTGCCTGTCCCTCCCCCCGCCCCGCCGGGCCTGACATCGCCGTCCCCTGCGCATCCCCCGCGCCCTCCGCCAGGCACACGTCCTTCAAGCGCCACCTGCCGCGGCAGATGCACGTGTCCAGCGTGGACTACGGCGCCGAGCTGCCCCCCGCCGCCGAGCAGCCCACCAGCATCGGCCGCATCAAGCCCGAGCTGTACAAGCAGAAGTCAGTGGACGCGGAGGACGCGCGCGCCGCGGCGGCTGCGAGCTGCGGCAAGATCCACTTCAGCCTGCGCTACGACCACGACAGCCAGGCGCTGGTCGTGCGCATCCTGCAGGCCTTCGACCTGCCGGCCAAGGACTTCTGCGGCAGCTCCGACCCCTACGTCAAGATCTACCTCCTGCCCGACCGCAAGCGCAAGCTGCAGACGCGCGTGCACCGCAAGACGCTGAACCCCGCCTTCGACGAGAGCTTCCACTTCCCCGTGCCCTACGACGGCCTGGCCGAGCGCAAGCTGCACCTCAGCGTCTTCGACTTCGACCGCTTCTCCCGCCACGACATGATCGGCGAGGTCATCCTGGACAACCTGTTCGAGGCGTCCGACCTGGCGCGGGAGACGTCCATCTGGAAGGACATCCAGTACGCCACGAGCGTGAGTGCCCCCGGGGCCCCCAACCTGGGCCTCGCAGGTGTGCGGGGCGGGGCGCGTCCTCATCCCACCTCCCCCGAACACGAAGGGGCCTGCGCCCCTCAGGGTGCCCAGGTTGGACCTGGAAACGGACCCGCCCTGGAGAAGTCCTTGCACCGCGCTGCGCCCCAGGATGGGTGGAGGGTGGCAGACCCCACCTGCGTGAGGTCGGGAGGGAATTTGTTGCTCGTGATCGCGTGTTCTGAGTGGTTCTTCCTACCTGCGAGGGGTACCCCCTGCCAAACAATGTTACCTGCCTCTCTGATCACGGGTGAGGACGGGGCCAGGCTCCCAGGCGGACTCGGACAGCAGCATCTGCCAAGGGCAGCGATGGGCGCTGGGAGCCTGGCAAAGGGTAATCGGGCCGCCTTAATTAGAATGAGCCAGGTTATGCTGCAGCGACAGACAGCCTTAGGATCTGGTGGCTCGATGCAAGCAAGCTTTAGTTCTCTTTCACCTTCCGTGTGCTCTGCAGCCTGGCTGGGGCCCCACTCCGCCTCATTACTGAGGCATCCAGATCAGCATGGGCTCCCAGTTTCCGCATCCGGAGTTAGGGGATGTGACAAATCCCGCACCGTTTCTTAAAGGTTCCACACAGAAGTGACACATGTCACTTCCACTCACTTTTCATCAGCAAAGCAGGACAGTAGCAGGGCAAGACAGTCCTACCTTGTGTCCAGGAGAACTGGGAGGACTTGATGACTAACACGAGCGACCACCACACAGCAGAGCCCTTCTCTTAGGCACTGCCTGCCCAGGCCAGTCTGGGAGGTGGGGCAGTCAGGCCTTGAAAAAGATGTGGCTGACCCACACCTGAGAGACGGGGCCAGGAAGTTGCACTCAATTGATTTTACCTGGAGGTTCAAGCAGCTGAGGCTCAGATGGTTCTTAAGATGGGGGGGGTGGGCGCAGCTCTGGCCCTGAGAACTGAAGAGGCCACGTGCAGAGTGCTTCGATTTGGTGCAGATGGGGTGCATGAGTCCTCCAGGTGGGCGCTGAGGAAGCGGCATAGTCATCCCAGGCAGCCTAGAGCATGCAGGGGGCTTTTGGTAAAGCACCACTGGGTGACAATGCTGCCCAGTCCGCAGACCCTCCCTTCGGACAATCAATACGCAATATCTCTGTACTGACTTTGTAAGGAGAGAGGCGGGGAAAATCAGCCCTGCTGTGATGAGAAGAAAAGGACAGGAATCTTGATCTCTTCAAAGAAAGCAAGCTTGTTTCTGCCCCGGGAAGGGTCCCTGGGACTCTCTATTCTCATAGGTGGGGCTGCTTTTGACCAGTCCAGTGCGATGTCCCAGCGCCTCTGCCACCTTAACTTTCCTGAAGTGTCATCCTCAAGAACAGCCCCAACAGCAGGGCCAGCAGACGGGGCGGGCTGCGACAGCAGCTCTGCTCCATAAATCACTCTGAAGTTTACATCTGGGGCAGCTCTTCCCGTGCGGTCTCATCAGGCAGCAGCTTCAATACACTGACTGAGCAGGTAGAGAAAAGCAGCTCAGTCTTCCTCACTGAGGCGGAGACCCAGGGCTCAGAGCAAAGCAGAAGTGAAGGCCAAGGGCTGCGGGAAGCAGAGCTCGCCTCAGACCTCCAAGGAGCCTCCCTTCTTACCAGACTGCTCCCCTCCCTGGGACTTTAGCTCTGGCCCTGAGTGAAAGCCCCCGAAGTAGGCAGTCTGCCCAAGGGTGCTGCTCACCTGGATGTTAAGATCCTGGATCCTAGAACTCCATGGCTGTCCTCGCTGTCATCCCCTCCCCTTTCCCCAGCTTTAGTAAAAGCAGGTCATCCAAAAGGTGCTGGACAAATTTTCATTGCCCCTGTCATCCTCAGTCTGCACCATTAGAGTCCTCCTCTACCTCCTCCTGAGCAGAACCCTGTGCCAGGCACTGGGGGGTGACAGGGGTCGGGATAGAAGGCAGACACTTCACCCCACAGAAATGTAGGATCTAATTACAGAGACGGGAAATTCCATGCAGTAACTAAGGATGCAAACAGTAAATACTATACACCGTGTGAGGTTGTAAGACCTGAGAGGACAGCAGGAGAGATTTCCCAGAGGAGGAGGAGGATTGAGCTAGTGGGGAGGGACTGGTATACATAACTTGACAGGCAAAATGGAAGGGGAAGCCGTCTAGCCAGGAACAGAGGATCCAGGAGTTTCCAAAGCTGAAGATCCAGGGATTGGGCTCACACACCCCGTCTTGCTTGCGGGACGTATGTCTGAGCCAGACGTCCTGCCTATATGAGGCCCCTGCAGGCCTCTCCAGCAGGCAAGGAATCAGGCGGAGGAGGGAAAGCGAAATAAGAAGGCTGGTGCTTTCACCTGTGTTTTGGCGCTGACTCTGAGATTGTAATTATTCCGGGGCCTGAGAGGCCCAAATCACCAGGAATGATGGAGCCCTCAGTGCACATGAAATCCTGCAGCCAGCGAGGTGGGGAACAGTACAGATGAGTGCAGCCAGATCCCGTCTCTCCTGCCTGCCTTTTCCCATCCTGGAGCTACGTTTTGGCCCCAAATTTGGAACTCTGGCAGGTCCTCTGCCTGCTGGCCGGTCCCTGAACACGCCTGAAAGTCCTGCCTCTGGCCTTTGCTCACAGGGTTCCCTGTGTCAGGCGGGCAGTTGACCCACCTCTCTGATCCAGCTTCCACAGCTTCCCTGCAGGCCTGCACGCACAGCTCTCAGCAATCACTCCTCTGGATTTATTCTCTGTGCCCCTCAGTTATATCCCGAGTCCCATATTCTGTCTCGCAAAGTCCTCCCGGCGGCTCAGGAATGGCTCGTGTCCCACATTTGGCTTTCTCTTGTACTTTCCCTCAGGGCTGAGCATGTTATTTAGTGCACATGTAAGAAATCAGCAGATTCTTGTTGAAAGACCAATGGCTTAATTCAATTACAATTATAGACAGATGCTTCTTGATTTACAATGAGTTTACCTCCCGACAAACCCACTGTAAGTTGAAAATATCGTTAGACAGAAAATGCATTTCATACACCTAGCTTAGCCCGGCCCACCCTCAACCTGCTCAGAACTCATTCGCCTATGGTTGGGCACAATCATCTAACCCAGTGAATACACACTGTAAAGTGTCAGTCGTGTCCTCTTGTGATCGAGTACCCGACTGGGAGCTGTGCCTCGCCGCCCCTGCCCAGCTCCACGGGAGAGTATCATACCGTGCGTGTACCACTAGGTCGAAAATCAAAATTCAAAGTACGATTTCTACTGAATGCATTTAGCATTTTGAAAAATCGTAAATCAAACCGTCGTGGGTTGGGGACTGTCTGTATGAGTGCGCAAGGGGAGGACTGTTAAAGAAGCAACGGGGCTGGGTGCGGTTAAGCTGGGGAGGCCTCCTGGAGAAGGTCGTGTAGCGTTCTGTAAACGGGTAGAGCCGGGCTTGGGGGCAGACCCAGCCCGGGCATCCTGCAGGCGTGTGGCCCAGGTGGATGGCTTGTGTCCGGAGTGGCAGAGATTAACCAGTCGGACCAGATAGTCTGGATTAGTGGCCCACAGGCTGGGTAGGGGAGGCACTGAGAGGACGGGGGCTCAGGAGGCTGCTCTGAGGTCATGGGGGTCCACCAGTGCCGTCCCCTTGGTGCTCTTCGCGCTTGTATCAAAGAACCGGACTCAGCCCTGGAGGGTGGGACCAGGTGTGGCCCTCGTTTCTGTTGCTGCCCCAGCTGGGGTGTTGGTTTGAATGGCAAGGCCTGGGCATTGGCAAGGCCAGCGAAGGGGAGGCTCCGCTTGGTTAATTCACTGCAAATCTCAGGCCACAAGTGACACTGGCCTCCACCTCCAGACCGTTCTGGAGTGAAACCTCAGCAAAAACGAGCTCCTACACCCCACCCCCTCTGCCCTGCAGGGGGAGAAGTAGGCACTTGGAGACCTCTCCTGTTCCACTTCAAAAGGAAGGCCAGGCAGGGGAAGAAATCACAGGACCCCATTAAATCCACTCCCCCCGGGGCAGGGCTGCCCTGACCCCGTCCTGCCTGGCTTGGCTTGGCTTCCCTGGTGGCCGCCAGGCTGTCCCAGAGGCTTGCCGTTGCCTCTGCATCCTGAGCTTCGATTGGTTGAAGCCACCCTGCTCTTGCCTTCCCCGTCTTCTGCCCCCCAGTCTCATTATTTCTACATAAAGCTGTAGATTTATCATTATAATAGAGCCGCGTCACCGGGGCTTGCTAACATGTCTGTAAGCTTGCAGTTATTGCGGGAGCAGCCTCAGACCCCCCTGCACACACTCTTCCCGTCGCCATTCCAGCTCCTTCGTGGAGGCAGGAGGTGGACGCTGTAATTGGGGCCATAAATACGTGTTGTGCTCGCTGGCGTTAATGGACTCAGCCATGTTCTTGCCTCTCCAGGTCCCCGCCAGGTCAGGGCATGCTTGTGTGTGTTGCTTTGAGGGCAGTGGAGAGCTCTGCACATTCCCAGGGAGCCTGGACCCAGAGTCTGCAGGGAGGAAGGGAGGCCTCACGTGATGCTAACTGCCCGAGCGTCTCCTTTGAGTCTCCAGCTGTGGACAAAGAGCTCAGGCTTTGGTGCCAAACGAACCCATGTTGCATTCTAAGTTGTGCATTTTCTAGCTAAACTGTGCCTCAGTTTCCACATTAGCAAAATGGGAATGGTAATCGTGGCATGTAGCTCGTAGTAGCATTATACGCAGTAAATTAAATAAAACGCACAGGATGCCTAGGACGGCACTGTCACAGCACAGCCTCCTGAGCCCCATCTCTCAGTGCCCTTCCTTCAAGTCCAGCCTGGGGGTCAGGGTTTGTACCACCCCCAGTCTGACCCCTGCTTTGATCCTGGCCGCCTGTTCTGACCAGTCGTTGGTTATTATTATTATTATTAATTCATTTCTTGTCCTAGCTATGCCGTGTGTTCTCTGTGTGACCTCGGAAAAGTGACCGCCCCTCTCTGGGCTGCATTTTCTCAGGATTAGACCAGCCGCAAAGCCCTGAGATCCTGAGCTTCTCAGCCTCCGCAGAGAAGGGCCTGGCTCTGTCACTTTCACAGAGTGAAGGGTGGTCTAATCCCAGGAAAAAGGCCTCTGGGCAGAATTTCCAGACTCAGCCCCTCCCTTAAAATGTCAGTAGGAATCAGCCCTCCCTTCAAGCCCCTGAGAAAAGTCCTCTAGGAGGTTCCTACCTCGGGGAAGGCCCAGCCAACAAGCTGCCTTCCTCCTTCTCCCCAGAGGCACCTCGGGGGCTCAGCTCCCTCCCCATCCATCTCCTTTCATCCGGTGGTCACTTGAGCTCCTGCCAGGAGCCAAGAGCATCACCACTTTATCATGTTTCATCCTCGCCACACACTTATTACCTTCCCCGCATGTAAATAAATAGAGGTTCCAGGTTAAGTGCCTCCCGGGAAAAGTGGTGGAGAGCCAAGATCCCGATCCAGGTCTTCAACGGGGTCCAGGTCTTTGTGACATCCGCGTGGAGATGTTGACTAGGAGGTTGGATATAGAGGCTGGAGTCCAGGAGAGGGGCCTTGGCTAAAACAAACACACTCAGGAGATGTCGGTGCATAAACGGTGTTACAAGCCACGAGACTCGTTGAGATCCCAAGTTTTGAGAAGAGAGGACCCAAGACTGAGCCTTGGGACGCTCTACTGTTTAGATGTGGGGACCACGAGGAAAAAAATCATCAGAGGACACTAACAACCAGCAGCCAGAGAAATAGGAGAAAAACCAGGGACGTGCAGGGTCCTGGGAAACAAGGTGTTTCCAGGACAGGAGAGGCATCAAGTAAGACGCAGACCGAGACCTGACCATTGTGTCCAGCATCGGCCTTGACAAGAGCCATTTTGGTGGAGCCCAACGGGGAACAAGATCATTTGTGGGAGATTGGGACCTGGGCTTACCATTTTAGGGAAACTTCCTTGAGTTGGTTGTCCTCAGAATGGGATGAAACACAAGGACTGGGAAGGCTGGTTTTGCAGGGCAGTGCCTTGGGGAAAAGGTGGGGTGGGAGTCGTGGAGGAGGTGAGAGGCCCCTGCCCACTCACAGCAACGCAGACCACGTGCCATTTGGAACTTGCCACCAGGGCTCAATAGTCCTAGAATTCTGCCTTAAATTCTCGAGGGTCGGACTCTTGTGGGCAGGACCAATGCCGGCATGGAAGCAGACAGGGAGGACTTTCCAGTAGAGGCCTGCAGGGCAGATCAGCATCACACAGATGCCCCAGGAGGTGTGAAGGGAGCAAGGCTGGGCCTGGGCTGCCTGCCTAGACCCATGAAGACCGCCACCCAAGCCCGTCGGCCAGAGCTGCTGTGCCCTCCCCGCCGCCTGACCCTCTGCCTGAGTCAGAAGCCACCTGGGTCCAGGCTGCTGCCCTAGCAGGGCAGCTGGGTGGGTGGGGTCCATCCTCTGCCCTCCTCCTGGAAGAGGGGATGTGGGGAGGGGCCTGGCTGCCTCTCTAGAAGGACATCTTGGACATATGGAAAGTCAAGTGGGAGCAGCTTCTCCTGCCCTTGGACCTGCCCTCAACCCGAGTCCCATAATGACTGGGAGGAGCCAGGGAGGGGGCTGCCCAGGGGTCCCGCCATGCTCAAAGCTCAGGTCCTAGGATGTAGCTCACCCTGCCAGGCCCGAGGCTCTTAAGCCAAGAGGACCTTGCCTTTTCTGGGGCCGCCTAAAGGGCCAAGGCTCCTCCAGGAAAGGATGGCTAAAATTCCATCAGGAAGCAGAAGCGGGAGAGGCAGGCTGTGGGTCCGAGCTCCATCCCACAGCTGGCACACCAGCTCGGGGACCCATTCCTGGGGTGGCAGCAGGGCCCCTGCACCCCAGGTGAGCCCGCCAAGTCTGCGCAGGTCAGAGACGTGCACCGACCCTCCCACGCCCTCCCTCGGCCGCCAGTGGGGACTGGTCTCGGGTACCTGGGGCTCAGGGTTTCCTGCGTGCTGCTGGAAAACAAAGCTAATTGGTCCAGACAGGGCTCTGACCTGGCTGGAAGCAGAGTTGCTCAGAAACTGCTCGCCTGGCCTTGGGTGTTCTCCTCGATGTCATTTCTGAGCTCAGCCTTTCACAATAGGTCCTTCCCTGCAGCCTCCCAGGAGATGGTCTCACGAGGCTGCCAGAGCCTCCGAACAGTGGACACAGTTCCCGTGTCTCCAGGCTGAATCCCCAGCATCCAGACAGCCCCCCTGCCCGCCCGGCTGGCTTCCCACAGAGCCGGCTCCCAGCGGCAGCCAGACCCCAGGCTCGTTCCCTGCCTGGCCCCACGTGCCCCTCAGGGGTGTAAATACCTAATCTTCCCCGTACACGAGACTGAATGAGAAACTGTCGACAAGTGCACACATCAGCAGAGCCATTCCTCCATCACTGGTGCACTTGACGCGCTTCCCTGCCTTGCTGCGCAGAGCGTAGGCACTTGTCTCGTTGCTTCTATCACCTGATAACCCACAGTGACATTTCCTCAGAGAGAGAGAGAGAGACAGAGAGACAGAGAGACAGAGAGACAGAGAGACAGAGAATTTGGTCACAAGGGGAGCAACAGCCAAACGTCCCCTCTGGACACTGTCAAGGATGTTTGAACCAGGATGCATTCAGGAGGAAGGGATCGCCCTGGGGCCCGGATCAGCAGCAGCACAGACAGATGGGGGTCACGGGGTGATTGTACCTGGGACCAGAACAGCAACGGCCTTGGGAGAACAGGGGCGGCCCCTGAGGGGCTTCTCATTTCCTGCGACTCCCTGCTGTCGTGGACTCGAGGAAGGTTGGAGCTAGAAAGGACTTTTAGAAATGATCTGGCTCAAAGTCCTCCCGCCACAAATGAGCAAGTGAAGATGAGAGAAGTCACACTCATTGGGGGCAACTCAGGGAGTCCATGTAAATCTGAACCCCAAACCCAGATCTCGTGGGACCCAGTCCTACGCTCTGCCCACTGGGTTTCTGTAGGGAATCTTCTTGCCCCGTTTTTTTTGTTTTAACCTCCTTTCCTAGGCTGCAGCCCACTTGCTGTCTTCATCCTGGGGTGTGAGCCTCTCTATCCTGTAGGGAGGAGGGCCAAGGGAAGACCTGGAGCCCCAGAATGAAGTGTCAAAAGGCACAGAGCAAAGATGACTTTTTCTCTCTGCTACTGGCCTGTCTCTTCCATGCAGGAGACTTCCTGTCTCTCTACTGAAGCTCGAAATAAGCAAAGCAACAAGCAACAGGAGACAGAAAACCAAGGAGGAAAGAGAGGCATCTGTCAAAGTGCCTCAGCCCCTAAGCCACTACCCTCCCACCTCGAAGCCTCCGCATCACACGTAAACATTTAGACCTTGGGGAGGAAGGAGACGGGCTAACTGCAGGGCCTAGGCCAGCCTCGTCTCATTACCAGCATATGTTTATGGTGTTTCGGGGTCAGCAGCAATAAACAAAAACGGGGCCTCTCCAGCAGTCGGCCTCTGTCCAGCCCACTGCCCCGCCAACGCTGTGCCCGTCTGGGCCTCATTCATCCTCTCCTCAGCCATCCCCCGGGCCTGCATTTTCCTCTAATGCCTGAATTGACACCCACTCGTTCTCCATGAATATTTAATGCCTTCCTTTCTGGACAAAGAGAGACCTTGAGGGTCTCTCTAGAGCAGCCGCAAAACTCAGCATGGAGGGTTTTCCGCGGAGTCCACTTTCCACTTGGCCTTGGGATGAGGGGATTGGAGTGGGGAGGCAGCCCCTGGGCTGGGCGGGGCTGGGCAAGAGGTTTCCATGTTCTCTCCTCCCTGGCCAACAGCGCAGGCCAGATGTCCTCAGCCGTGATGGCCTGGGAAATAGTGACTGGGAGGGGAATAGCAGTGATTGCTTCGGACATCTAAGACGTGTCTGTCGTGGGAGAGCACTCTCCTGTGCAAGGGGTGGCCTCGGCACAGCTTGGAGTACAAGGAGGGCACCCAAATCCTTGCCTCCGAGACTGGTTCCTCCAGGGGCTGTTTTATGTCATGATCAGAAGTCACAGCCTGAGTCTGTGTGGGTGCGAGGGAGCTGAGGCGAGATGGGGAAGGGATGGGAGAACGAGACCCCGGTTCCTGTCTGTTCGCAGAACTCCAGCTGCAGGTGCAAGCGGGGTGTCGCTGGGGCTCCTCCGCCTCCCGCGTGCCAGGCTCGCATCGAACCCTCGCCACCACCCGGCTGGGTGCTAGCATTATCCCCGGTTTCCATGAGGAAACCCCTGCAGCCTGCTCCAGGTCACGGAGCCAGCGAGAGGCAGAGCCGGAGTCACACCCAGGTGGGCTGGCTGCGCTGCGCAGCCTCGCAGGAGCTGGCTGAGGGGCTTGTCCCCAGCGTCCCACCGCTCCTGGGATGAGGAAAGCAGGCGTTCTCGCGGGCCCCTGGCTCTTTTCCGAAATGTCCTCCTCTTGGCTCTTCCTTCACTGGCCCAGTCGCTGGACATGAGCCCTGCCCCACCCCAGCCCGGCCAGCCGAGTCGGCAGCAGGGCTTCCAGGGAGGTTTGTTGTCATGGGAGTTGGGAGTTTACCCTCCCGCTGGCCCAGGGTTGCTCCACAGTGTGGAGGCTGCTGGGGGCACCTGTCCAGGGGTGTCCTCTCCATCACCCAGAGAATGCCAGCTCCCATCATCCCACTGGCTCCTCTCCACCTTCCCCCAGCTTCCAAGTCTCAACCACAAGTGACAAACCAGTGCCACCCTTCCGATGGCCCTGGGCAGTCTAGTCCTCTCCAGCCCCATCTTTGAACATTCGGAACCAGGCAGGGTGTTCAGTGGGGGTGACAGAGGCGTCTTCTCCAGGAGCGACGAACCCTGAGTCTGGCACGTTCGTTGCCTTTGCCCCGCTCCATCCTGGGAGAAGACGATCGTGATCTTAAATGGCATTTGTTTTCTCTTGTTACCGAAGAACTTGGATGGCCACTGCATTCCGTGAGCCCATGAAGGGGCATGTAGGGACACCCCTGCTTATGCAGAAGAAGCCCTGCCTTAGAGGGACAGGTGGAGTTGCCACCTGAGATAGGAGCGGGGACATGTCCCATCTCCACACTCCGGGATGGGCTGAGACTGAAGCAGCCGCACCCACCGAAACGAGGCCTACGAGGGGGGCCCCAGACCCGCGGAAGGAGTGGACGGGGCCTCAGCTAGGAAGGCCACTGGGAAACCAGGGCCAATGGGGAGCAATGAGAGGATGCCCCATCCCAGAGCTGGTGCCCGGCGATCAGAGACTCCCAGGGTCTCCCACCTGGCACTGCCCTTGGCATTGTCGGTGGTGATTTCCTTTAAAGGGAGCGCGGGGTCAGAACATGATGGGGAGACTCAGGAGCTACTGTCTCGGCCCCCTCCCTGCCTGGCAAACCCTCGCCAGAGCCCCTTGCAGCTACTTTGACTATAGAGAGCCAGGTCTCTGTGGGGAGGGATGGGGCGAGGTCGTCCCCAGCCCGGAACAGACTGGCGCGGGGCCCTTTCCCTAGGGGCTGAGTGAGCCCACTTCTTCCATGAGCCTTCGGTTGACTCGCCGTGGTGACACACTGGACCATGTGCTGGGAACAGTCCAATTTCCAGAAAGAAAAACAGCGCTGGGGAGGAGTCGGGGAACCATGATGAGCATGTCTCTTCTTGAGAACTTGGGGACAGGCTGGCTTTGTGACTTGAGGCACCTGCTCAAAAATGCCTCCCCCACGCTGTCAGAAACCATCCCCAGCTGAGTCACTCCCCCAGGGACCTCCCAGAGTGACACTCCAAGGAGCCCTCCTTACCATCTCCCCCAAAGCAACACGTCACATTACTGAGGTAGCTGGAAGGGGAAAAGGCAGGGAGGCAGGTCCACGGAGCAGCTAAGATTTGAGAGCCTGGGGGACGGCGGGGACAGGGAACTGTGATTCGGGAGAATCCAGGAGCTGGCAAGGTGTCCTGGGCAGGCAGACCCTGGGTGGGCATTTCGAAGGTGGGGGTCAGGGCTCCGAGGGGGCTTTTAATGGGGGGAGACACGGGGACCCAACCTCCTTCTTGCTTTTGGGCCTTTTTGGTTGGTCTGGAGGGAAAAAAAGAAAAAGAGGCCAGGGAGAAGGGCAGCGAGTGCCTCTGTGATTCCGGTTCCTGCTGACGGGGCATTCTGTGTTATTAGTGAATCCTAGTCGAGGCCTGGCAGCCCGGCTCTCTTCAGGGAGTGAGTGCTCCCTGAGGAAAGTGATTTCCCCGAGCCACTCTGGCCGAGCCAGTCCTTCCCCTACGGGAGACAGGAGGGGAGAGTGTCGCCAGAGTCCCCTGCCCTCCCTGGCCAGCGGGACTCGGCCTGGGCCTCCCTAGGACAGACCCCAGGCAGCCTTGCATGCACACACGCACGCACACACACACACACGCACACATGTACACATGCGCACACATGCACACACACACATGCACACACGCACATGCACACGCATGCACGCATGCACATGCACACACACGTGTGCACACACCGGGTCCCTGACACAAGCTTGTTTGGCTTTTTGTCCCTTCTCCTTCCCTAGAGGACCCCAGGCCCCGAGCGTGGGACACTCTGATCGCTCTAAGAAACTACGTTAGGAAAAGAAGAATTTCAGGAAGGTCTTGTGTCCCGAAGATTAGGCCGCTTGTTTAGACATCGTAGGAGCGGCTTGAACAAGCCCACGTGTGCTTCCACTCCGGGTGGTGTCTTCCACGCGTTGAGAAAGGAGGAGAAAGATTCTCTCTTCGTTTAACTCGTGGGGAAACCGAGGCACTGATAAGGTTACAAAACCGGTCAGCTCTGGCCTGTCCATCAGGACCCGCAAGGCCACTGCAAGGCAGACAAGGTGCCAGCCCTCCAGAACCTGCACGTAAGCAGGACGAGGGGCAGGAGGCCAGGGCTCGAGTCCTGCCTCTGCCGTGGGGCCTCAGACAAATCCCAGACAAATCTCCGTTTCCTCACTAGTGAAATGCGGGAAAGAACCTGAATTTCACAAGGTCGGGGTGAGGATATTTAAAACACCCGTGAGGAAGGGCCCTCGGGGGTCCTTGCCATACGTATTCCCCCGATTCTAACAACACTCCCGTTCACGGGTTCATAAAGCCTTCCCAAGCACGTCCTGTCACTGACCGCTCTCAGCACAGTGAGGAACCAGCGTTTCGGTTTTCCAGACGCGGCAAACTGAGGAAATTCCCCGGAGTCACGGCCGTAAAGCCCGAGGACAGAGCCGAAACTGAGATCCCTTTCTTAGAAGCTCGATGGCCCTAGTGTGTGTACCCTTCTTTGCCTCGTTCTTATTTTCGACATTTTGGAAAATACAGAAAGCCACGCACACACAGGAAATGTGACCCACGGCAGGCCGGTTACCCTGAGGTGACCGCCATTCACCGTCCGACAAAGTCCAGAGCACGCTCCCAGCGCTTCGAGAAACCACGTGACGCAGCGGGGCAGGAATGTTCTGGAGACAGAGAGGGCAGGTTTCTGAGGTGAAGCGATTCGGGAGAACGCAGGAAACAAGGGCAGGCGTGGGAACAGGAGGAAGGAGGCGCAGGTGTGCAGGGCCCAGGCTCGGAGGGGGGTGCTGAGACGGACCACGGGTCTGGGGACCCAGGCCCACCTGCTCACCACAGACCACGGCCTCTGCGTATCCGTTAGCAGGGAGGCCCCAAGTCCCCTGAGGTGTGAGGAGTGAGGGGGCTGCTGGTCCCCTCTTTCCAGGTAATAAGGTTGAGACACCCCCAAGACTCTCTGGGGAGCCCTACAACCTCACAGTGAACCGTTGACCTTCCGCTGGGGGCCCGGTGGCCCTGGGGACATCACCTGCCCTTCTTCAGCCACTTGGCTCCTCGGTGGACAGAGCGGCAGGGATGGCTTCAGCTAAGGCCCTGTCCCCGGGCCTGGGAAGCATCTGTCCCCAACCAGGGCAGACCGGGCCGTCTGAGCAGCTCACCGGCAGCTCTGGGCGTCTGTCTTCCCAATATGCAGGGCCAGGCCCTCCTCACCAGGCCCTGGGTCCAGGCCCCCCGGGGCGAGGACCCCATCTGGTCACTAATAACCGTATTACCCACAGGCCCGCCTTGCCTGTAAGGGCCACTATTGAATTTCCAGGGCCTCCTTTCTCCTCGGGGAGTCTTAGCAGGGGTGCCCCGTGATTCTGCAGAGACGGAAAACCGTCTGGAGGTTGCACGCGTTTTTGTCTGTCGCTTTGTGTTGCTCCTAAAAGGATTCGGCCAGCTCACGAGACCTAGAATGTGATTAAAAACTAAGTTTACAGCTTCATCCAAATGCAGCAAGAGGACACACGACAGAAAGCCAAATGCCTCCGAGAGACCCCACCGCCCGCGTGCCTTGCCGGCCCGAGGCCAGACACAGCCGAGTGGGGCACGGCGACCGTCAGCACCAGCAGCTCACGTGGAGGGGGAGCCGCAGTCACAGAGTCCAACAGCGCTCGGCCTCAGTTTCTCCGTCTGCAAAGGGTGGGGGGGGGTGACTATCAAACCTAGATTATAAATGTGTGGTGACAAAGGGGATTCTCCTAAAAAGATTTACAAAAACGTGTCACTGAGATAACATTCGTAAAGCACTGTCACACGCTACCTAGTCAGGGGAACACTGGGTGACGCGTGTCACGAACGTGGTTTTTGCCTGGGACAGCCGTTCAGAAATCCGAGCTGGTCTGGCAAGTGGGTAAGAGAGCGGCCCTGGGGTCTGGCTGTGTGGGTTCCAGCCGCATCCCCCTCCTCGGTAGCCGGGTGGGCCGGCTGCTGGCTCCGTGAATGTCCCCGTGCTTCGTCCTCTGTAAAGTGTGGGGACGAATAACCCGTTCTCCGCAAACAGCACGGCGAGTGCCCCACGACGGGCAGCTCCGAGTAGGTCCCTGGAGTCCCCCTTGTAGCCGTCCTCTCTGCGGCGGAGGCCGCAGCCCCTGGACTCCAGGCCTCTCCTCTTCCCACGGGTCTTGTCTGTTTGCATGTGCTCTGTGGCCTTGACCCTGGCCTTCAACTCGTAACTACTCAAGTCATGCCTGTGGAAGTGAGGCTGGGAAGTGAGAGAGAGGAGTTCCACCGGGGTCCACCTAGCTTCAAAGCCTGGGGTATCAAAGCTGGGTTTTCGGATTGTGAAACAAGAAGGCGCTTTGTAATACCTGAGGATGTCTTTGTAGCGTCGGGGAACCCTTACGCCGGGCATCTCAGAGAGGTCTGCACGCTCAAACTGCCGACTGCAGGAGGCGCTCAGTTAGGAATTCTGTACGGAGACCTCGTGCCCACCTAGCCCCTAGGAGGGGGGAGGGCTAGGCCAGAGTGGCTGGGTGTGGGTGGCCGTGAATGCGGGTTTACGGGAGCCCCCCCCCTCCAGGTCCTGATCTGTGGACCATCACCCCACCCGGTGGGGAGCGGCCTGGTCTGTCTGGGAATGAGCTGTTTCCACTCCTGTTTGGGGCTCACCCCTTGGGTAAGGTGGGCCCCATCTGACACAGGCGATGGCTCCGTCTGGTGTGACAGGAGAGGCAGACAGGGCTGGGGGAGAGGGGGAGGTGAGGCAGGACACCCTAGCTGCTGTGTGGAGGCCAGGACAAGATGGGCAGCAACCCTGGGGCCGCCAGCCTCCGGGGCTGAGGCCGAGCTGGGCCATGGGGTGTGGCCATGGGGGTGCGGCCTTCCCGCGATGCCAGAGGGAGGCTCATTTAGTGCCAAGAGGTGGTGACCCCGAGGGAGGTAAGGAAGGACCTGGAGGCGCTTCGCGGTGCGCTCAGGCACCCACTAGCTGCGATTCTGGTGCGGGGCAGGCGGAGCCGTGGCTCCGTGGGTCCCTCTCCTCTCCACCCCCAGGGCCGCCTCCCGGCCCCAGTCTGTCTTTGTTTTCGCCACACTGCACTTGGGGCCTGGAAGAGAGGAAATAACCATTAGTGTCATCTGCTCACCAATGGGAGACATTAGCTGACTCTGGCAGAACACGCGGCCTATAATTTTTGGAGGAGTTACAATAATGGAGCTAATTTGGTGCTTCATCTTCGTGCTCCTGGGTGAGCAGGGGGGAAGGGAGGCCTGGGGCCCGGAGCAGAACAGCCTCCAGCACAGAGCTCTGCACTCCTCCGCCACCTCCGGGGGCGGTGGGGCCGTGCTCCCTCCTCCCCGTCCTTCCTTCCCACCGCCTACTTCTCCTTCCAGTGGTGCCCTGTCACGATGTAGCACGGTGATGGCCAAAGCCAACCCCAGCCAGCCAGCCACCAGACACAGCTCTGTGGCAGGACACGCAGGAAGGGGACATGTCTGAAGGGCCTGTCTGCACCAGACAGCGAACGAGGGGTTTACGTGCACCCGTTCGTTCACTGTCACGACTAATCTCATTTTGTTGATGTCAGAGATGTTCGATGACTTCCACAGTCACACAGCTGGAGCAGTGGGGCGGGATCTGAGCCCCAAACCTCAAGCATCCCCTACTGAGGCTGTCTGTACCATCCCCTCGTAGCAGACGGGTGACCCTGCTCCTCTGCTTCGATAAAGGGACCTGACCCCAGTTTCCCACCAGACCCCCAGCCTTTGCTGATGAAACCCAAATGCCAAGGAAATAGGTTCTCGGCTCTAAGGGAAGATGGAGTAAAAGCTGATAGAGGCACAGAGTCTGCGTCACCATGAAGCAGTAGGTGGGAACGAGGAGGGGAGGGCTTAAGGGCCGTGGGCACCAAGGAGAACTCCCCGGGGATGGGTGAGTGATGTTTCAAAAAGAGGCCTCCGCTGTGGGGGGCAGCGGGTCCCGCATGGCAGCCAGGACTGGACGAGGTGACCCGTTGTCACTCGGCCGTTTGCTGCCCAGTGATGTGTGATGGGAGTTGCCTTGCCCCGACCCACAAAGACCCACAGCAAGGGGCTGGATCCTGAGAGAGGACACCTTCGGCTCTCCCAGGGAGCCCACGGGGATTGCGGACTGTCCCCTCTGCCCACCTCGGGGCATCAGGAAGCAAGGAAGTAGACGTAAGGACGACAACGCCAACTCTGCCGGAGATGGAGGACACTCTTCACCTGCCCCAGGCTTCTTCCCGTCCAGTTTCCTCCTCCCCGTCTCGGTGGTGGCACCTGGAGCTCAGGCGAGATGGCCTGTGAGGGGACGGCCCAGGGTCCTTCTGCTGAGCTGCCCCATGGGGACAAGAGCTTCTGACCCGAGGTCCTGCCACCGTTGGCCCAGCTTCCTTCTCTCCCAATTTCCCCTATAATAAAGTGTCCACCGGAGCAACTTGGCACTTCGTGAGACGATGACACACGGAGGCTGAGCCACGAGCTGGCCCTGGCTGGATGGAGTCAGCAGGACGTGGCTTGCCCTTGCAGTCTGCAGTGCGGCCTGTGAAACCCACCCGTCTGTCTCTTTCCCAGAGGAAGCAGGCTGCCTCGGACAGAGGGAGGTAAACTGAGTCACAGAGGTTTCCTGTCCAGTGCTTCTGGCTTCCAGAACATCAAGAAACTTCGCCTTCAAAACCCACACGGGCCCTTAGCCCGCCTGATCCTCGGTCACCAGGGGCAGAGCGTGAGGGGGGAGGGGCGGAGCACGCACAGGTCCAGAGGGGGCCGGAGGCCTGGAGAGCGAGACCCGAGAGTCATCAGCCGAGGCCACATGCAGACTCGACCGCCCTGAGACCTCGGCAGCTTACTTGACCTCAGTGAACCTCATTCAGCTATAATGATGGGTTCCTCGAGGAGCTTGCATGGATGAAATGAATTAAATAGGTTAAGTGCCCGGCACGGGCTCTACAAACTAGGAAGACGCCTAAAGGGAGTGGAAGAAGCTTCGCGACCCTGGCCAGAGGGGCCATGCTCCACGGGTTCCTCTACCTCGGGGAGGCCACGGTTCTCCGTCCTCAGCTGTCCCAAGGGGGCCTGTTAAAACACGCTCGCTGAGCCCCAGCCCCGGTGAGGGTGAGGCCCAATAATCTGCACTTCTGGCAAGTTCCAAGTGGTGCTGGCGTTGCTCGTCGGGGCACCACGCCCGGTGCGACGGCAGTAAGGGATGTTTACAGAACGATGCCGGACTCTGTAAGACTCTGTCCGTTTTCCTAAACCCTCTACATTGGGGCGAGGCACTTCTTACTAAAGTTGAGCTGTCTGGGGTCCCCGGGGCGAGCAGGGGAAGGAGAGGAGGCTGTTTCCAGGTCACACCGGGTGCTCGGCAGCACTGATGTCAGTGGCTTTGGCAGTGCTCCACGAGGACATGTGCCATGTCACAGAGGTTCTCCTCGATCGCCTGAAGTTGCAAACTGAGGACATGTAAGAGTCACCCGGACGCACGCATCCAGGCCCCAACTCCGGAGAGTCTGGCTCGGCAGACCTGGGGACTGCTCAGGGACCAAATCCCTGGCCTCCCGGTGGGTCCGATGCAGGAGTCTTCAGAGCACACCTGGAGGATGACCTTAAGGCGCTGCAGCCTGAAGCCACCTGCTACCCACAGGGCCACTTCTGTCACCAGTCCTTTTTAATACCTCCTTAGTGGGGTAGGCCTCGCACGGCTGAGTTGCTCATTAATTCAACAAATATTTGTGGAGCCTCTGTTATTTACCAGGCCCTGCGCTCAAGCCTGGAACTACGTGGTGAGTACAGGATAGGGCTGGGACCCAGGAAAGCAAGACACCCAGGGGGCAACATGGAAGGAGGCGCCGCTCCGGGAGGCGTGCACGAGCCTCCCAGGGAGGGCCGTCCTCGCCTTGGCACCCTGGCGCCTGGTCTGCTTTGCCTTAGCCTGGCCCTGGGGAAACGGATCCAGCCCTGTCCTTCGGGGACACACCATCTAGGGCAGGGGTGTGGCTCTGGAGGATGTGGCCTGAGGGGTGAGCAGACACCTGCCAGGGAAGAGCTGGGAAAGAACGCTCAACAGAGGGAGCAGGGTTTGCACAGTCTCGGGGCAGGAAGACCCTGGGACACCTAAGGAGCTGGATGAAAGCCCAAGAGGCCGAAGCGCCGTGAGGGGGGCTGCGCTGCACCCTAATCGTGTGGGAACCTGTGGGTTCTGCAAGGGTTTGGGTTTTTATTCCTAGAGCATTGGAGGGTTTTACACTGAGGAATGGCATCATTTGTCTTTCGACTTCGAGGGAGCGCTCTGGCTGCCGTGTGGAAACTGAGGCAGGAGACAAGGGAGGCAGGGGGCTCAGGGAGGGTGGCCGCCTTCGGGCAGGTGAGAGATGCTGTCGCCCTCTGGGCAGCACCGGCCATGGAGGGAAGTGGGCAGACAAGAGATCGAATTTGGAGATGGAGCTGGCAGGGCCTGGTGATGGACTAACTGCCCAGAGAGGAAGGCAGGCGTCAGCCGTGGCGTCTCGTTTTGAACTTGAGCAACTGAGTGGGCAGAGGGGCGCATTCTCGAGCTGTAAATGGAAGACAGGCTCACCCCTGGGCGTCTGATAAGTGTGCGATCTCTGCGAGGTGCCCACAACGAGGTGTGCTGGGTCCGGAGTCTAGAGCACAGGCCTGTGAGGAAACCGTATTGCGAAGTCCATGATGACCATGGCGATGGGCATCACCTTTGTGGACGAGGGCGGAGAGTAGAGGGCCCAGAGCTGGGTCCTGACGAACCCCACTGTTCGCAGGCGGGGACAGGTGGCGGATCCAGCCGAGACTGGGGAGGGGCAGCCGGGGAGCTGGGCAGGGGACGGAAGTGGCTGTTTCAAGGGCAGATGGCCGACCCCGCGAAAGGCTGCAAAGAGGCCCCTCACAGGGCAGCCTCACCACAGCAAGGCCGACAGATTCCCGAGATCTCTTGAGAGATGGCTTCCGAGGGATTCTAGAACAGGAGGTGGGGGGAGATCTGACCCTTCAGGTCAGCAAAGAAACGATGACGCTAAAGCCGCTGTCACTGGCAGGTCAAGTGCGTGCCCTTCGCTGAGACCAAATGAGGCCCTGGCTTAGGAGACCACCCTATGAGACCAGGACCTCTCCCCTCCTGCCGAGAGCCAGCGCTGCCAAGCCCTGCGTGGGGCGTAGATCGGATGCTCCCCAAGGAGATGCCCACCCTGCCCCGAGGGAAACTGACAGCTGTACGACACCCACGTGGCAGGACGACTGAGCCAGAAGTGAAGACAGATTCTCAACGTTCGCGTCACTGTGGGCCCTTTACTCCTCCCTGTCATCATGAAGGTGCTGGTGGACCCAAGGCCCTTGGCCCTGGCCTCTCACGGACGAGCACCCGTGTGTCGACCTCCCAGCCATGCCAGGCATTGCCTCCATCTCTTCCAGAACGTCTCTCCTCCAGCTCCTTCCACCGCTTGCGGCCCCCCTCCCTCTCCGCCCACCTTTTTAAGAGTCTTTAGGATGAGATCGGCTCCTCCCAGTGCGATTCTGACTCACGGATATTTGCCCCAAAGTAACGGTGCGTGTGCAACACTAAACCTCTTTTCAAGGACAGGTTCAGGAATGAGAGAGGCTGAGAAGTTTCCCAGACTGAACCATCTGCTCCTCTGAAGATGCTCAGATGCAGACACATTTGCCTCCTGCTGTTCGGCTTTAGTCTCTCAACGGTCACGGGACCAAACCCAGCCTGAGGGGCTCACCCACACCTCCCGCACCTGCCGGCTCCAGCACCCCAGCTCTCGGTGTGCACACCACAGGCTGCAGCTGGAGCGCACGGATTTCCTTTAAGTTGCCTTTTTTCTCCTCAATCACTAATTCATAAAGCTACAAAGCCCCTGGGGAAGAAGGCACTTGAGAGGAAAAGCGGGCGGGGATCTCAGAACAAACAGAACCCAGCGGGGAGCCGGAGCATCGCGGCAGACACATCCCGCCCTCCCACCCCGGCCACCCCCAGCATTCTCCCCGGAGCCCCCGGGAGCCCAGGCCTGAGAGGAGCAGGGAGCCAGCCACGTCAGCCAGGCCGGGTGCTCACAGCAGGAGCCATCTCAGCACCCAGGGAAGGAGCGCCCACGACCCTCACTGCCCTCCCCCAGCAGAGAGCTGAGCCAGCGTGGGGGCGCGGGGCGGGTGGCGTGTCAGTCTCCGCTCTGCTCCGTGGCAGCCCCCTCATCCCGCAGGTCACCAGATCCTGGAGATTTTGTTCCAGATATGCCTTGCCTTCACTCCAAGACACTTGTGACACTTGTCCCTAGGCCTTTAGACCCAGGGGCAGTGGACCACGTGCCCAAGACCAGACCAGGGGAGTGACAGGAGGAAGCTGGACAATGGCTTGGAAGGATGAGCCTTGCCCAGGAGAGTCAGAGGGAGGGCGAGGTTGCTTCAGGCAGCGGAAAGAAGGGTGTGTGGCAGGGAGATGCTGAAGGCCCTGGAGGGTTTGAAGAGGGGCCTCTGCAGAGAGGCAGGAGGGCGCGGTGGCTCCAACTGTGGCCTCTCCAGCCTGGCCGCCCCGGTTCTTATCCCAGCTCCGCCTTCTAGTAGTCGCGCGTCCTTGGGCCAGTGGCATGACCTCTCTGCGCCTCGGTGTCTCCGTGGGCAAATGCGGGTAATAATAGTGCCCATCTCACGGGGCTTTTGTGAAGATGATGTGGCTCGATATGCATGAGCACTTAGGACAGGGTGGCACAGAGCAGACACTCAGTGAATGTTATCCGTTAATGGCTGGCAAGAAAGGCAAAGGCCAAATCCTGAAGAAACCCAGATGCCACTTGATTCCGCGGATAAGAGATTTTCAAGCTGAGTCCGTACGCTCCAAGGAGGCAGGCTGAGGGGTGGAAGGGTCTCTGGAGCCCTCTGTCCGAGCCGTTTTCATCAGGTGCACATACTTGGTCACCTGGATAATATGTCACTTGAAGAAGAGGTTTTCCTACTACAAAACTGATGCGGACTGGGGGCCACTGGAGGATTTCGAGCAGGAGGACAGCCTGCTGGTTAGGCAGGGAGAACGGGGCCCGGGGGCAGGCGGAGGGGGGCAGAAAGCTTGGGGGTCCAGGCAGGCGTGGGCCACAGCGAAGGTAGTGCAGAGGGGAGGGGAAGAGAGCGCCTCAGAGTCTGGGGACACAGACGCAGAACAGCACACAGCACGGCTGGGTGACTGGGCAGGTGTGACGGCTACAGGGGGAGAGGGATCCGGGATCCTTCTGGCTCCTCCTCTTCGCCCGCCATCCTCTCTCTCCAAACTGCTCTGCTGTTCACAATCAGCAAAATCCAAACCTCTGAGGCCTGGCCCTGCCTCCCTTCACCCGCCTCTCCCCGTCCCCATCCCTGGCCCCCTGCGCTCCAGCACTGCCACCACCCCTCGCTTCCCTGGGCCTGTGCCAGGCCCACGGTCACCGGCCTCTACGAGTCGCTTGCCACGCCAGATACTCTCGCGCTTATTTTTGTCTCCCTCCCCTGGAATACAAGCTTCTGGAGGGCTGGGACTTTGTCTCGTCACTGCTGTCTCCCTGTATTCGTGAACGTGTAGTAGGGGGGTGAGAGATGAATGACACGCTCCAAGGGATGGGCCATGAGGCAGGCGAGGCTGGACCGTGCTCTGTCGCTAGCATCATCTGGGCAGCTCTGGGGCAGGGTGACCTCACCCTCCAGCCGCCAGGGGACCTCGCACGTCTCGCCCTGTGTCTTTATGCACCTGCTGAGCCCCTGCTTATTGTTCTCAGCTGGCAGACTCCCTCCACTCACCTTGCCAGGTCCTACTGAACATCACCCCATCTGGGAAGCCTTCCCTGCATCCCTGGCCGAGTTCTCGTTCCCTCCGGTGCTCCTCCGCGTCTCGTCCACACCTCTTACAGCACTGATCGAACCGAACAGTATCACTTACATACATGGCCCTCTCCCCCCTGCCCCGACCCCGAGACCATGAGTTCATTACAACAGTATTGAGTACAGTAGTAATAACGATACTAGCAGCTAATGCCTACGGAGCGCTTACTCCGTGCTGGGCCCTGCGCTCAGCGCTTGGCACAAATTATCAATCTTTGCAGCAATCCTAAGAGGGAGGCACCGATATTAGCCCCACTTTACAGATCAGGAGACTGAGACTACAAAAGGCGAAGTCAGGGCTGGAGCCTGACCCAGAGGGCCTGACCCCAATTTCATATTCTCGATTATTCATTCATCAGCTGATGTTTACTGAGCCCTGACTGCGAGCCAGGCACTGAATGAGACATGATGGGTATAAGGATGAGTGAAACCGGACCCCATTCCTGCCTCGAGAGAGCCCACGGCATCCATCCTATAATCCCCATGGGCAACGTAGAAGTCACGGTCGTGGCCTGGGCTGTGGAGAGGAGGGCGTGGTGCCATGTGGGCCGATACCGGGGAGGTCGGCCCAGCCCCGAGTGTCCCATCTCCACATCTGATGGCTACGCTCACTTCCAAGCCCCAAGCCTACACGAGGTTGCTCACTGGGTGTTTCTTCACCCACTGGAGCTAAACTGGCTCCCTCCCAACCCCCCATCTCTCTTCCAGGCCCTCGGCCCCAGGCCAGCGTAGCAGCCCTTCCTGCCCAGTGCTTCAGAGATCCTTTCAGGTCTCCTGTGGCTCTCCTGAAAGTATAGCGGATGCTGCTCTGCTGATGATGAGAGATTCAGACAAGCCACTTAGTGATTAAGAGCCGAGAAGTGTTCTCTCAGAGGGGCAAGCATTGTTCTCGCCTCCGTCGGCCTGGACGCCCGAGACAGATGCAGAGGCACTGACGCCACGCATGGCCTGTTTCGGAGGAGGAAAACCAACCCCGGGAGGAGAACAAGACGCTCTGGGGCAGTGGGGACTGAGAGAGGGAGAGAGAGCGTTGGGGTTTCGAATCCGAGTTGCTGGATTCCTTGAGGCGGGCAGCGGACATCGGCCAGGCATCCTCGGGCCATCTCAGTGGGCGAAGGCTGATGACAGCTTTTCCAGTGTGAATCTTTGGTCTCATGGCTTGACAAGGACCTCAAGGGTAGAGCAGCTAGTGCAGCTCCTTCATTTTATAGATCGGAGCCCAGCGCTGTGCCATGACTCGCCCAAGACCTCGAAGCTAGTGAGTGGCAGAGGGGCGAAAGCCTTTGGGGCTCTCGGCTCTTTCCTGGGCAGCCCACCAGAAGGAACTCGCTTTCTCTGCCCGGGGCTGAGTGCACCAGGGAGAGAGGAGTGCTTTAATAAAGCCGCTGCAGATGGGCTGGTGGGGAGCCAGCGAGCACGATGCCCTGCAATGGATGGGCCTTTAAGAATCTGACGCCTGGACACTGCGGCAGGGGGACAGCGCTGCTGTAATGGGCAGCGATGGCAGGTGGACGGGCTGCTCTTTACGCACAGACTTCTTTAGGAGCCAGCATCCTGGCTGTCCTAGCCTTGGCAGCAGGCCCGGCCCCTCCAAGCCCTTTTTGCTGCTCCTGGGCTTGGATCTACCCTATCGGCCCTAGGTTAGGAGTCGGAAGGACCACGTGGGTTTCTGCCACTTTCTGCACAGCAGTGACCCCTCCAGCACCAGGGAGCTCATTACCAGTCAGAGCCCCTAAGGCGGCCCCCCTGAAAGCGAGTTAAGATGAAAGCAATAACGCGCCGGCTGCCCCTGGTCACATCTCTGGTTTTATTAAAGCCCAAGTCTCGAGCATCCCTAGTGAGGACAAAAGGCTAGGAAGGCACAGAGATCTGGGGCTGAAATCTCCTGAGGGGTCAGGACAGGGCAGAGAGGACCTGGCAGGGGCAACTGGGGGCCTGAGTGGGGGCCAGGCTTTCCAGAGAGGGTGGGGGGTTGCCAAGAGATGCTGACGCTGTTTCCTTAGTCCCCACCTCTCTATTAACTCAAAATCAACCTATTTATCTTCCTTTATCAAATAACCCAGTCCTTGGCTGCCTGCATGTGCAGGGGAACAATAGCCCCCATGACCCATTGAGCCAACTTGCCATCAGGCCTAGTGAGGCCCAGTCAGCCACAGCAGAAGGTGCTGGGGCCAGGTTGTGGGCCTCCTGGCCCCCGAGGCCTCTCTGCCTCCAGGTCACGGTGAGCCCTGGGCCCTCTCCCTTTGCCTGTCTGGGCCCAGTGACAGAGGCTGGAGTTCACTGTTGGGTGTAGGGACCAGAGTGGGGTGGGGGGTTCCACACCACGATGCAGACTCAGTGTTGAATGCACCCACCTTCGTAGTTCTGTGGAGAGAGGGACCCGCTGCGGAAAAGAGGGGGCCTCCTGGGTCAGTGCCATCTCTGGAGAGAGCCGCCCTGAGGGCAGTTCCTAGAGCCCCTGGTGATCCTGTTTACACCAAGGTCTCCCTCATCTCCCCAGGCAGGTTCCCCAAGTCCCAAAACATCAGCTTGGATGTTCCTCAAGCAAGACGGCCCGTGAGCGCTCCACTCTGCCTGGGGAGGGTGGCAGTGGTGGGAAACTGTGACAGCAGCCTGTGTTCGCTCCCCGGGAGCTTCCAGATGCTTTCCCGAGCCCTACCCTGACATAACCCTGACAAGAGAACCACTCCTGCAGGGTTCTCCTGCTGAAACGTAACCGGCCGTTCCTGCGGGCATTCCTGTAGCTTTTCTCAGGCTACTGGGCACCTCAGAAGGGCAGGTCGGTGAGAGGGTGTCCCTGACGGCCGGCTTGTTTCTCATACTGGACACTGACACGACCGCAGGCCAGGCATGGTGGTGGGGAGATTCTGGGGACCAGTGCCTGAGAAGGGTGAGCAGGAGGAGCACAGGGCTGGGCCACAAAGGGGCTGGTGGTCCAGAGACTGCAGCCAGGGGGCTCGGGTAGGGCTGGTCAGGCCCGATCAGGAGGGCGAGGACCAGAACCAGAGTCTGGGGGACTACTGAGGGCACAAATCCTACGGAACAGGCACCATTGTTACGATTGCCTTTTCTGCCCAGTTACTCCCAGCATGGAGGCCAGACCCAAACTCTGCCCGGAGTGGCCCGGGCACTCATCTGCCCTCTCGTCTGCTTCTTTGCAGGAAAGCGTGGATCTGGGAGAGATCATGTTCTCCCTCTGCTACCTGCCCACGGCGGGCAGGCTCACCCTCACAGTGATCAAATGTCGGAACCTCAAGGCGATGGACATCACGGGCTATTCAGGTACCTCTCCTGCCCAGGCGGCCGGCGGCCCAGCCATTAGGCTCTGACAAGAGAAGGGGGGAGGATTATCAGCATTCTTAGAATAGGAGCATCCGCTCTGGAAGCAAACTCCCTGGATTTCAGTTCCGGCTCTGCCACCTCCTTGCAGTGTGATGCTTTGGTTCCCTGATCTGAAAAAATAACACACTTAGTTTGCTTGAAGGGTACGTGGGTTCATTCATGTAAATGCTTAGAAGTCTGCCAGACACATAACAAGCACTCGACAGATATGAGCTATTGCCATCATTCTTCCTCTTCGAGGAGAGGATGGAAGTAAACACATAGGAGGAAAGGTCCAGGAGAATCTCCCCAGCTTCCACAAGGCCCCGGGACCACCCGGGGTTACGCCGAGTTGAGCGTGTCCGTGTTTGTAGGTCCACACAGCGGACCGCAGCCCTGCGGACCAAGCCACAGGAGCAAAGCCGCTGGAAAGCAAAGTGCATTTGTGTTTGAGTTTTTCCTGCAAGACTCCCAGCCTGAGCCCCAGGAGAGCCGCTGGGAGCTGCAGGAAACATCGGTCCCGTCCCAGCCCCCGAGGAAAGGCCTGTTTGGGGGCAGCTGTAGACACCTAGGCTGGACAGGGCGTCAGAGGCCACACGCTGCGGGCTGTCGTCGGAGAAGGCCTCTGCGTTTGGGTCCCACGGAGCTGTAGCTTGAGTCCAGGAGCCTCCCTGTCCCATGGGCTCAAATTAGCCAGAGACGGCGAGATGGGGCGAAGCCTCCAGAAGGGGAGACACACAGAGCGGTCCCGGCCACGTGCAGAGTGGCACGTGCAGGAAAAGGCTGGGCTGGTCTCCCCGGACCCCCACCCAGGGGCCTCTTCCGATGAGATGGCTCCCATTACCACCGTCAAGGCGCTCCCAGGGTGCCTCTGAACTGGATGGAAGTATCTGGAAGATCTCTCCTCTTACCCATTCATCATTCATTTCCTGGAAAACTCCTTAGTGTCATCACAGGTGCCGTACAAAGGGGCCTATCCAGCTGAAAACATCTGGGCCCAGGTACAGCTGGAAGAGGAGGAGGTACAGGTCTTAACCAACGAGGGTTCAGGGAACCGTGGAGGTACTGTGTCTCTGCTGCGGCTTTGAACCCCTGGGAGCCTCTGCTTCCAGCCTGTTTCTCTGCAGCCCCGACCTCCAGGCTAAGAGCTCCCCTAGAGAGCATCTCCCACTGTCTCCCCCCTCCGCCCACTCACGACCCCCCTATCCGGCCACCTGTGTGAAGCTCTTACGCAGCAGCAAGTCAGCTTCTTCCAAAAACACAGCCGACGTTGATTTCATTTTAATATCGAAATCGCTGTGCGCCCGGGAAAGGATGTCACCGAGGACTCCCAGTCCTGCTGAGAGAAATCGGGTTTCGCTGCCCCAGTCCCCACGCTCTCTCCTCTGGTGTGATTAACTTGATGTGCTAGGGAGCGAGCGAGCGGGTGGCAAAGCCAGCGAGGAGCTTGGCGGGGCCGTTCCTCGTCAGAGGGTCGGGGGCCGGAGCTTTTCCTCGTGCTCAGCCCTGACCTCCCTCTCGCAATCGCCCCGCTTTCCTCTCCGGGTTTGGAGTCTGGAGTTGAATCTCAGCTTGATTCTGAAAATTCAGGGGCCGTCTTATTGTCAGGGATTTCTGTCCACTTTGTTCGCGGCTACGATCAAGCGTCTGGAACAGGGCGCAGAGGACATGGAGTAGTGAATAAATGTGCCTTGAATGAAGAATGAATGAAGGAGTGAATGAAGGAGTGAATTTCCAGCGTAAGGAACCTCGTCGGGGCGATGTGCATACAGGCCAGGGGCCTCTCAGACTCCTGTTTTGAGGGTGGGTTTGAGGATACCTTGGCCCAGACTGCTCTGATGTTGGAGGAAACTAGGGAGGGCGTAGAGCTTCTTCATGGTCTGTGCTTGGTGGACACGGCATTGACTTCTAAAACCAAGGCTCTCCCCATTCTCCCCGATCTAAACTGGCTGTGAATCAGTTCTCTGAGCCTGCTTACCGGGACCATGACAATGGAAATCGTGCAAAACAAGAATAGGGATCAGTATGCCGCGAAGGGGCAAGGAGGCCACCCACCTCTGCCACGTGTGGTCGGCACTGCTTCGGGTTTCACGGTTCAAACGGGAGCTTTGAAGTCAGACTAGGGTTCCTCCATCTCTCTAATTCTCGATTTCCCCACCTAGAAAACGGGGGTGATGACGATACAGACTTTATAGAGCTGGTGAAGTTGAAACGGCGCGAAGCGTGTGACTCTCTCAGCACAGCGCCTGGCGCACACTAAATGCTGAATTGCTCTCAGGACCATGAGACTGAAACGCGCTGCCCCACCCTTGGCTGTTAGAGAGGACAGGACCTCGAGGCTGTCTGGAGCCAGCGTTCCACCAGAAGCCACACAGGAGAACCCCAGGGGACAGCATCCCTCTCGGCTTAGCCTCTTAGGTGCTGGCGAGATCACTGGCTCCTGCAAGGGAAGCCCACCCGCTGGGTTGTATAGGAGGGATGAGCCTCACAGGGGTAGACAGAGTCGGGGAAGGAGGCTGAGGATACCCCAGTCGGTAATAAGGCATTGGTTGGTTTATGGGCCACGGGGCAGGTGGCTCTGCCGTGTTCGACCAAGCCCGGCGACATGGACGTGTGGTCTGCTGTGGGAGCGTGTGGACACGGGTGTGCAGGGGACGAGGCCGGACAAAGGCGGCCTCAGGCTGAAGACACTTTCCAAAGCAGCACATGCCCTTTAGGAGCTTCAGCGTTGCTAGGCTGAAGACACAGGCCTGGGAAGTCTTTCCCGCCGCTCTGCTTGGCCTGAACTCTGTTCTGGGCGCACCCCCGGGGAATGGAGCCTGCAGAAGCGGAAAGGTGTCCCACAGCGGTTCTGAGCGCTTCCATCCCTTTTACTGAAAGTCCTCCTGAGAGAGGGCCCTTTCGAATGGGTCGTCAGGGACAGCTGGGTGATTAAACGCCTCCCCAAACCCATAAACTCAGTGTCCCCACGGTTAAGGCACAGATGTCACCGTCACACTGGCTAGTCAGTAGCTCATTTGGGGGTCTACGAGATCCCTTTAAGGCTTAGAGTCTCGGATAGGTGTCACAGTCCTCTCTAGCTCCCCTGTAGCTGTGTGCCTCGGCTGACACCCGAACGATGCCCAGGAAGCAGGAGGGCCTGCTGGGTGCTGGGGTGCTGGGGTGCCGGGGCGACACACCACACGCCTGTGCATCGAGGAGCCCGGGAGGGGCTGCTCGGCCCCCACCTCTTGACAGCTTCACATGAGCCCTGGCTTCGGGGCAAGAAGGTGTGTCAGCACATCAGCGTCTCAAAAGCCGTTATTACCTGTGAATCGTCCTCCCACGTCTTGAGCTGTGCAGCATAAATAACAATTCTGATGGTGACCGAGACACCTGTGCTGTGTGAGGTACAATAGATGTCACTTCCCTCGCATGAGTAGAAAATTTCAGGGTGGAAAGATGACCATGAAATACCCATTCAGAGAACGGAAGGAGAAACAAAGCTGGGAGGCCTGAGGCGTCCGGGAAGAAGCTGTCTTCCCGTGGGATGGAGAGAATCCAAGACCCCACTGAGAAGGGAAAAATCAACTGGCTGCCCTGAGCGTGAGGAGCCGCCTGGCTCACTGCCCCGGGCCACAGCTCCCTCCTCCTCCACTCCCCAGAAGTGGGCAGGAAACGGCTCCAGGGGAGGCAGAGGGCAGGGCCACCGCTCCCCTTTGCGAAGCCAGATGGAAATTAGCTTGTTGGGACAATGGGACCCATAATCCCATTGCCGGGTGGGGAGGACGCGAACAGCATTGTGATTGTCACTGTGACTGTCACTGTTCATTTCCTCTGACATGTGGCTACTCCTTGGGTGTCATTGAATTCTATTTTTACCCCACATCCTTTGGTTAATAATGCTGACAGACCCCCCGGAGAAAAGGACTCCGAGTAGGTGGAAGGAATAGAGTGCCTCTGCTCAGCTTCACCGCCCTTTGAAGCCAGCCGGCCATCGTGGAGCTGAGATTTAGGGCACGGACGGCACACCGCCGGGAAGGCCTGATTTGGGGCCGGCTTCCCATTGGTGCAAGTCCATTAAGCACTCTCCCAAGGACCCTGAGGTCGCTAAAGACTCTGTTTATTAAGCACAGAGTGTCCTCAGAGGCAGGTGTGCTAATTATTTTAACAACCGCTGGCAGCATCTGATGGGCCACCGTAGTTCTAGGGCTTCTGTCCCTCTGTTGCTCATGATGTGCGAGGACATCTGTCTCATACACGCCCTTCCCTTCCCGTCGGCACAGATCCGTACGTCAAAGTGTCGCTGCTTTGTGACGGGCGCCGGCTGAAGAAGAAGAAAACCACCATAAAGAAGAACACGCTCAACCCCGTGTACAATGAGGCCATCATCTTCGACATCCCCCCGGAGAACATGGATCAAGTCAGCCTGCTCATCTCCGTTATGGATTATGACCGGTGGGTGCACGAGTCCCTGCCCCTCGGCCCCCTCCAGGGCAGCACAGGGCTCCCTGACCTCTGACCTCGTGGGTCATGGCGCAGGTGCCCCTGGCCTCGAATCTGACTCCACCTGAGAAGAGTGCAGGAGTTGGCCCCAGGTGGAAGCCCAAGCTTTGCCTCTCAGCGGCCCCATTTCCATCAGGGCAGCTCCACTAACCGTTCCCATTCCCCCATATGGCACCAAGTCCGATTATCTGTCCTTTAACATTGGTCCCCAACCTTTCTGGCACCAGGGACTGGTGCTCCTATGAGAATCTGATGCCTGATGCTCTGAGGTGGAGCCGAGGGAGTGATGCTGGCGCTGGGGAGCGGCTGCAGATGCAGAGGAAGCTTTGCTCCTGGTCAGCCACCCACCTCCTGCTATGTGGCCCGGTTCCTAACAGACCACTGACCAGTACTGGTCCACGGCCCGGAAGTTGGGGACCCCTACTTTAAAATGCCTCCCTGTCCTCCCCATCCCGCTGCTGCTACCACTCCCGCTCGGGGTTGGCTGACCCCTGTCTCCATCACTCCCTTCCTAATAAAAGCCCACTTTGCTCCTGGACCTGCCCTTCTCAAGAACCATCGATGGCTCCTGTCATCCAGGATCTTCCCCTGGACTCTCGGGGCTTTCCACAGTCTGAACCAGCATGCCCATCGTTGATTTCTCCTTTGGGGGACATCTTTCTTGTCTTCCACTTATCCGGATCCTGCTCTTCCATCAAGTCTGGCTCAAACCTATTTTCTGACGGCTCTAGCCACTATGGCTCCTCTCTGCGCGTGTCACTTTGGCCGGAGGAGAAAGAAACCGTGCAGTAGAGTCTCAATCCAGGCATTGTAGCTCCAGTTCTCGGGCATAGTAGGTGCTCGGCGAACATGTCTGAGGGATGATTGATGTTCTTGCTGCGTGAGTAAATCACATCCCAGCTGCCGAGGGGGATTGGAGAAATGGCGCTCAGGGCAGGCCGATTTACTTCCAAATGCTGTGTCTCTAGGGTGGGTGTCTAGCCGAGTCAGACAAGGGAAGGGACCTAAACTCTCCAACTCCCCAAAGTCAGGCCATCTGCCCACCATTAGGCCCATCTATCTGTGTCCACTGTCCACCCGAGGAGGCTGGGCAAAGCATCACTGCCGCTGGTACCCTGCATCCCTTCAGAGTCCCAGACCCTGGGGCCCCCCTTTCTGAGAGCATGTCTGGTCCCCAACGCCTGTGGGCCCTTTGTCTGTCCCTCAGAGTGGGCCACAACGAGATCATAGGAGTCTGCCGCGTGGGCATCAACGCCGAGGGCCTGGGCAGGGACCACTGGAACGAGATGCTGGCGTACCCGCGGAAGCCCATCGCGCACTGGCACTCCCTGGTGGAGGTAAAGAAATCCTTCAAAGAGGTGGGTGAGGGCGCGCCGGGCCCGGGCATGTCTGCTGCATGGCCGCGCGCTGGAGAATGGCAGGCGGCTGCTGCGAGGCCTCGCCTTTGGGGGCCCCTCCCGTGGGGCGTGGGGGCCGGGTGCTTCTCCCCCAGTGTAGCAGGCAGAGAGGAAAGGAAGGAAGATGCTGGGGGGCTGCCTGGCAAAAGGCCCCTGATGCTGAGCATCTCAAAAGCAACGCTGAGTTCTAAATGGAAGATAAACACCTGGAGGCCTTCCCAGCTGCCCAACAGGGCCAGGCCCCGAGCTTTCGACAGGTTCGGAGCCAAGTCAGTCCTGGGGGAGAAAGACCCAAGGGGGTGAGATCAGAACCGGGCAAGAAATTCTACCCCGTCCGAGCAGAAAGTTCCCTGAGGCTCCGGCCAGGCAGTGGGGGGCAGTTTTCCCTGCCTGGAGGGAGGGCCTACTTTCCCGAGTGCTGGTTCTCACCCCAGTCAGAGGGGACAGCCCCGGGCCTCACGGTGTCATGGTACCGGACAGTGCACTGTCTGGGGGTCCCCAGGGTCTTGCTCCATCCTCAGCCCCTCCCAACTTGCTGTATACCCTTGAGCCAGTCACGTCTCAACCCTAGGGAAAATGTCCCTTCCAGGGACATTCCCAGTCTGCTCCACCTCCACCGGACTCCCCCAGTCTAAGATCCTGTCCTAGCACCTCGGCGGCCCCCAGGCCTGCTTTTCCTCACATGCGTTGGGCCGTGGGGGTGGGGGCCATGCATGCCTTAAGCCTCATTTTGAATATCTCACACCCCAATCCATATCCTAGAAAGCCAGGTGATCATTCACTCATCTTAACAGGCTTCAAGACCAGCCGTCGAGAGAGCTGTATAAAATTGGAAAATCTAATAAAAAATAAAGCTAATCCCTTTCACCACCGGGCCCCGAGCTTATAAGCAGAATCACCTTAAAAACAGAGTAATCTCCTCCCCATACTCTGGTGATACAGAAAAGGTGCGGGCAGCAAACCAGAGGACCTGCCGGCTCCCCTTCTTTCTCGGGGTGGACAGGCAGTCTCGAGGGAGACTGGGAGCTGAGGGGATGGGACGCGTGGAATCCTGCGGGAGGGGGAGGCCTCAGGGGAGCCGGGCTGTGTGATTTCCGTCCCCAGGTGGGTGCGTGCTCTGCAGGGCTCCTGCCTGTGTCTCCCTTGTGGCCAGGGAGGGGAGTAAGGCAGAGACCACTCAGTGTCCTGCTCTGGTCTTCATCTTCCTGGTTGGAGAAATGAGGGCGTAGGCGCCTCTCACGTCTGCTTTTCCAGGCGACTCTGATCCTAAATGACGACTGAGCCGGGGAGCCGGCATCTTGCACCCCCTTTCTGATCCTGAATCTGCGACAGCGCATCGCAGTCACCAGGCCGGGCCGTCCACGCAGACGGGCAGGCAGCGGCCAGCAGCGGCTGGGGGTGAGGGTGGGAGCAGCAGGTAGCACGGGGATGTTCGGACTGGGCCCCCGAATCACTCCCTTGCGTGATGAATACAACCTAATTAAGCCAAATAATTGATTCCGAATCCTATCCCTTTAGTGAGTCCAACTCACTAGTCCAGACCACAAAAGCAAGACGAAGTAGAACCAAGCCTTGGAGAATGAATATTTGATGAGGCCGTAAAGGGAAAGTAACAGTATATGGAAAGCGAAAAGAGGAGTAAATTGACTTACATCCTTTGGGTTTACTTTTTCTCTCGACTCGGACACCCGGCTCCCAGGACCGCCCCCTCCCCCACTTACCCCCCCCCCCACCGTTCTCTGCTCAGCTGACCATCAGCTCGCTATGAAGCAGCAGAAAACGCCATCCGTCTTGGTTCCAACCCGCGCACAGTTTGCATCCGCACCCTGAGCCCCGTTATGAGCATCGGTGTGCTCAGGAGGCCACTGCCCTTGCACGTCCCTCTCAGTCATCCGCGGAGCTGCCTTATTGGGGGGCCTGCGCTGGGCCTCGAGCGAGAGCCGTGCTCCCGGGGCCTGTTTCTCCTGTTTGTAAACGACGAGGAGAAATCGCGCTCCCCAGCTCATGGGAGGATGAAGGCCCCCGTGTTCGGACTGCACTCCGCATTCGAATCGCGTTTTTCTTAGAAGAGTGTCCAGCGCCCTGATCATTTCTTCTTTATTCATGAGGACAGAGGGCACCAGACGTGCTCGCCTGTGTGGGGTTTTTCAATATGGTTCAGGGGAACAAACTAACTGCAAGGTATGTTTCCCTGCTGGGATTTTTCTTTTTTTCCACGAATACCAAGTCCTTAAGCCACAGCGAGCCTCCTTCCCTGGCAGCGGCTGCGTCCTCTTCCCTCTCAGGGCCACGCGTCATCGCTGTCACCCCACTCAGAGCCCAGGCTGGCCAGCGACCGTCTCCAGCTCGGCCAAACCCGGGTCGCCTGCCAGAGATTTCAGATCTCTGTTAGAATGGGACCCGTTTCAGAACAATGAAGGAAAATGCTGGAACGCAGCCACCCCTGAACGATCACCTTCCTGTGCGCCGGGGCCCGCTTCTCTGGTGTGTCAGAGCCACGTGATGAGCCTCCCGGGATCATCCCCCTTCCCACCCACTGTCCACGGACCCCATCTCCTCCCCGTGTTTACCCTCCCAGGAAAAATCCGGGCTTGGCAGATCTGGGAGCCCGTGTGCCTTCTTCATTTGTCCTGGATAAACAGTCATGCTCCGTGTGCCTTCTCTTGGGGCTGTTACGTAAGGAAAACAGGCACTCTGGGCAGCGATTTCGTTTGTTCTCCCTCGAATAGACCTACCTATCCATCAGGCTGTCGAAGTGGCAGGCTCACCCAGGGGAGAAGTCAGTAATCACAACCTACCTTTGACCACCAGTAAAGGTCGTAACAGAACAAGCAGGGCTTCGAACACGAAGGGCTGGTAGATGAGAGCAGATCGTGGAGTGTCCCCTTCTGGGTGAGAAACCCTTGAGGCAGAGTCAGAATGGGCTCGGCGAGCGGGCATTTATTGTGTAAACTATCTCACCAGGGAAACCCTCGGGTGTGATTGCATTCACGCGGATGCCGCACGCAGAGAGACTGCCACCGGAGTTAGGAGTAAGTACCTGGTGTGCACCCGAAGCGCCTAGGTGTCTCATCGTCCCCGTGTCCCGTTCTCCCCTGGTGTGGCCACGGTGGCAGCAGGGGAGCTCGGAAGGGCCACTGAGCAGGGAGTGAGGAGACCTGGATTTGGATCCTGGCCCTGCCCCCAGCCAGCCGCACCTTGACATCTCTGTGTCTCCGTTTTCTCATCTGCGATGGCAAGAGGTTTCGACTAGATGGTCCCCCAGGCCTGCCTCCAGGTCGGCCCTGCTAAGGTTGCTCAGGCTTAGGTCATGTGATCGTGGTGGTCACTACCCGATTGTCCAGCCTGTGGCTAGTTGTGCAGATCTGCAGGTTGGCCAGGACAGGGAGCACCAAGCCTCGGGGAGGGGGACAGACGCTTTCTTCAGAGCTGGGAGCAGGAGGCCTTCGGCGGGTCTGGGTCTGTCCTCGGCGTCATGACTTTCCGGTCACTCCACAGGAGAAGTTGGATGGCTCGTGAGCTGTTCCTTAGCTGGCCTGGCTTTGTCTAGAAACGGCTGTGCTGAGAGGACAGCCGTGTCCTTCCCCATCCCGCCCCCATACGTGCACACACGCAAGGTGCAGCTTCTACGCAGCCCCATCGCTCCACCCTGGTGACCCCGATGCCCACGAGAAGCAGGAGGGGCCGAACTTCAGGTTCAGAAAGGCTGTCTTGACCCCTCCCTAACCTCTCTCTCTCTCTCTATCTCCGGAGCCTTATTTTTGGGGACCTAGGAGAGTACTGGGTCTCCTCGGCTCACAGAGAGGATGGCCTGAGCAGTGGACACTGACTCGTTTTGAAGTCACGAGCCCCAGAGAAGTCAAGCGTGTTCACAGGGTCAGCTCCTTGCCCAGGAAACACTGTTCTATCCATGACCGACCGGCTTTTCCACTTCAAGAAGGGCTCGAGCCCGGGTCTGTCCCTCCTCAGCCCTCCCCTTCGCTCCATCACGACTCAGTACATCCCCCACTGTCGTGGAGGGGTTAGGGGCAGACTGCGAGGGGGCAGCCTGAGACGAGAACCGAGGAGAAGGGTGAGGGCGCCCAAAGGGTGGGGGCTGCTATGCCCCGCGCCAGGCAAAGGCCCCCCGAAGCATTCAGACTAAAGAACTGACGAAGAGAACCCAGAGCTGAGGCAGCGTCAGGTTCTCAGCTCTACCAGGCAAATTGCTAATAACTCCTGCTCGTGGGCTCTCGGCAGTAAGGGCCGAGGTGGCAGGCTGCCTCTTTCGCTGCTAAAGGAATCTGATTTTCAGTGTGAGAAATGGCTGAAGCCTCAGAAATGGCCCAGTCACTGCACCTCATTAACACACACACTCTCTCTCTCTCTCTGAAAAAAGCTTCAATTATCCGTGGATAGGTCTTCTGTGCCAGTCAGGTACTCCCAGCTAAGGGCCCTCAAGCTGTTTTCCTTACTTTTTCTCGCATGGCTGACAGCAACACTCAAAAAAGCTTCCCAGAAGCCGGGCGAGGGAAACTCCGTGCATGGGCCAGAGGAGGTTTGGGAGCTGAACTGTCCATCCCCTTGGCAATCCGTAACCGGCTTCTTCTCCTCCCTCCCCCAGTGGCAGGGCCGAGCTGCCAGCGTCGACAGCGAGAGCTCAAGTCCCTCTCCGAAGCCACCTCCGACACCATGAGCCGCACGGCCCAGCGCCACGGACGGGGCGCGGCCCCGTCCTTTCCGCACTTGTCCCGCTGTCCAGACACAGTGCCACGCGGCGGCGGCGGCGGCGGCAGGACAGAACGTCGCTCGCTCGCTGCGGCCTTCGCTGCCCCTGCGTCGGCCAAGGCCGAGACACTTGTCGTGTGGTCAGACCTGTCTTCGTCTTCTCTGTCTCCCAAGGTGATGTTTTCCTGTGGTTTTCGCTTTTTATGGATCTGCGGTCAAGAAAAGAAGAAGAAGAAGGTAGAGGGGAAGAACCCAGAGTGGAGAGCCCACATCATCGATGTAAAATAGTTGTCTTTCGGGGGCAGATGGTTTGAATTTCTGAAATCTCGTGGCCACCGAGCTCCACGACCCTGCAGTGGTAGAGCCACGCTGCTTCCTCCGTGGCCTGCGGGAAGGATGCAAACCAGGCAGAGCCTCGACCAGGCCGAGTACGACTCTGTGCGGATGGGACATGAGCCGGGAGGCGGGCTCTGGACCCCCGGCTGCCCGTGCAGGGCTCCTTGCTCCCCTCCCCCACCGCCTCCTTCGTGGGGTGGAAATGTCTTGGCTCCTCGTGAGAACGGGCTCACTTTCTCTAGGGATGGTTCTGCTGAAATCCAACGTGCCATGCGTCCTTGCGTCCCACAGGTAATGACCACATTTGTTTGAAAACAGGACCTTTGTCCTGAGAAGGAACCTTCACTGTAAAGCAAAGGAGGTACCCGCGTTCCAGGATGATTTCTGCATTAGACATGGCTTCATAGTTCTATGAAGTATCAAGCACTGCTCATGCAGAGCAAAGACAACTCTAGGTAAAATGTTCCTTTCTGAACGAGGAGTCCTGTCACAGGTGGGGTCCACCTTTATACGGAGAGCATCTTCCGGATCGAAACCAAGTCATCGTCCACCTACTTCAGCCCCTTGACCCCGGGACAGTAGTCATCTTTACCTTTAGTTCTGTAAATGACTAAGTACTTCGGTGTTTCTTTGTTTGTTCGTTTCAGTGGTGATGAAGGGTTTTTGTTTTTTTTCCTTTAGATTTCTACCTTAGGCCTAATTTAGTTTAGAAAAACAAAAAAAGTTTGAACTATTCCGTCATGTCATAGTCCCTTCCTGTTGCGTTCGCAGTGGCCTCCCCCCCGGCCCCCGTAGCTAGGTCGCCTTGCTCTCCACCGTCGGCGCAGGCCTGGGAACTGCATGGAGGTGAGTGTCCACTTCACGTTGCGACTAGACGACGCCAGCTCCCAGAGCCGTGTGTGTGGCCTGCAAGAGGCGAGTGTGCTGAAGACCCGGTCCCTGCGATGGAAGCTCAAGGACGTCGATGCTGTCCACACAGGCCGTGTCCCCTTCTTTCTATGTGTCACGTGCTTTAGGAGCCGCAGCTCAATAAAGTGACCCTCATTTGAAGCCAAGTTCTCGGGTTTCTCTTTTGTTATAACTTCGAGTAGCTCCTGCCCCTGCAGTCTTGGTCAGCGGGTGAATTTCCACGGGCTGGGAGCCCACCCCAGGAGGCTTTCGGGGTCCTCAGGGGAGACCGGGATGGGAGTGAAAGCTGAACGTCTGCCAACCTCATTAGCTAGCCCAACAGCTCCCCCTCCACATGAGAATAAAATGGATTACCAGCTCCCGAATCAAATGAAACACAGGTTGCTTCATTTGTTAGCTTCCTCTGCCCGAGAAACCTCTTGGGTTGGTCTTGTGAGCTTTGCTGAAGTCTCGATCATCAGGCCTTTGGCGTGTAGATTTTGTTTTAATGCCGAGCTCCCTTCTCCTTCATTTAGCAGTGTTTCTGGGCTGAAAGATGACCACCCCCTCTGCCACCCTCTCCATACTCAGGATGTTAATTAATTACATCATCATTTAAAAATTATGCTGTTAATTACTGCTTCGTGTCTTCCCACCCGGCACAGCCTAGAGTTTTCCTTCGATGAAATCTCTGTCCTCACCCATTTCTCTTGTGTGTCCCTGAGGTTTATCAGTCATCACGCACAGGAAGGACGCTGCAGAGCTTTTCTCTGTCACCTGTTTCACATAGGTAACCCCTTCCCTTCAACCAGGTATAGCAGACGGCCCTCTCCTCCGTTTTTCATTCCGCCCAAGGAACACCTGCATGCCCCATTCGGATGGAAGCCACCTGTGTTTGGTCAGGCCTGTGGCCCTCAGGGCGTTTGGTGCACAGGGCTCAGCTGTTTCCTCAGCTGTCCGGCTCAGTAGGCAGCCCCTCTAGATGCCGAAGCTGCTCTAGGCAAACGGGTCGCACCCTCACAGCTGGAAAGTGCGATGCTCTGCCCACCGGGGGAGGACTCCTGTTAATTCTCCTAAAATACAACTTGGCCAAGTGATAAGAAAATCCTACCGAAGACCTGAAAATCTGAAAAGAACATTCTACCTTAATAGAATATCTCTCTGTTCAACTCCAGATCTTAATTAATCTAGAAGGCAGCCCGTGGAGAAGAGAGCAAAGGGTACTGCCTGCTCTTGCACATCTGCATCTAAGTCGCTGGCACTCCACAGTGAGATGCCCCCAAGGGGCTGAAACGCTCTGCCACCTAGAGATGCGGCTTCCACCTGCTTCTGCATTCCCATCTGGTCACCCATCAGCCGACAGGGTTCGGTGATGGGCTAGTCGTCGGATCTAGAGCTGATTAACCGACGGGGTAAATGTGTCTGGCTGGCTGGGCTGCGTCATGCGGCAATAACAGCCTTCCGATGTCAGCGGCTGAAAGCGACAAAGGCTTACTTGTCATTCGTGCTAGGTGTCCATCACAGGTCAGCAAGGGGTCTCTGCTCAGGCATTTATTCGAGGGGACTCAGGATGACAGAGCAGCCAACATCCCAAACCGTTGCTAGTCGCCAGGCCCTAGGGAAAAGCGCTCAGGAGGGTCTTCTACCGGCCTCGGTGCTCCGGCCGGGAGGAGCACGTGTCACTTTCCTTCACAGCTCATTGCCCAGAACTGCTCCTGTGGCCTCTCAAAACACAAGAGGTTCAAGCACCCCGGGGAAGAAGACTCGGAAATGTTCGGTTAGCCGCACTTGGGACGGTCACAGTGAACTTAGCAGGCCCGTGGAGGGTGACCGCTGCTGGACGGCCGATCCAGAGAAACTAATAAAGGGAAACTGCACTGTTCACTGCTGGACAGTGTTTGGATGACATCGAAGGCTGTCGATTGGGCCACACAACAAGATTCAGGCTTGCATCTTGCCCACGAAAAGCGTTAAGTCTTGTCAGTTGGCAACATGAGTAACTATAGCCCAGGGTTTCACGGGAGGCGACATAAAAGGCCACGGAAATTCGAGGAAGAATATCACAGCTGGGCAGGATGGGTGACAGCTTCGAGAAGGGAAGGGCCTCCGATCTAGACCTTTGGTGCAGGGGTGCGATACAGGATGCGGGGATCACAGCCAGAAAATGCAACAGGGCTGACAGCTGACCTGGAGGACAGGGAGAGGGAAGGGGGATTCAAAAAGCACTGCATGTTTTTACGCTTGAGACACCAGGAAAATGACGGTGCCTTCCATGGAAACCAGAAACTCGGCAGAATAAGGGGGAAAACGATGAGTCCGTTTCGAGATGCTGGGGGGATGTGTAGCAGACAGCTGCAGCTCGAGATGTGGCCCAGCAGAGAGGCCAGGCCTGAGGTGTTCGTTTACAGAAAGCCCACGCACCGAGCTGAGATGTGACGACAGGAGGCTGACACCTGCCGCACGGGGACCAGCGGACAAGGAGAGTCTCCGAGAGAGGTTCTCTGGGAACCGTCCACATTTAGAGGTCAAGGACAACGAACGTGACATGAATGATAGTGGAGGGGTGCCCGAGCGAAGCTGATGACTGAGCCGCGGATGAGCCACAACAGAGCAATCCCGGGCTTTGTGACAGGATCGTTTGTAAAATGATTCTTTACGATTTCAGCTGTCACTTGACTCCGAAGTTGGTTTTCACCCACATTTGCAGAAGCCACCTCCTTCTTTCCCCTCGGCTACATTCTTGTCTTTCAAACTAACTTGGTAAAATGCACATATCACAAAGTTTACCGTTTTTATCATTCTCCGCGGACCGTTCCGTGGCTTTGAATATATTCACACTGTTGTGCAGCCACCACCACCAGCCACAGAACTTTCTCGTCTTGTGGAAGGAAGACTCTCTGCCCTGCAAACAGCAGCTCTGCCTTCCCTCCTCCCTCCAGCCCCTGCCATCGCTCTGCTTTCCGTCGCTGTGAATTTGACTATTCTATGTCCCTCATGTCAGTGAACTCATAGGAAACTTGTCCTTTTGTGTCTGGAACATTTCACTTAGCAAAATGTACCCAAGGTTCGCCTGTGTTACAACACATGTGGGAATTCCCTTCCTTTTTAAGGCTTAGTAATATTCCAGCGTGTGTATGTGCTACATTTTGTGTCCACTCACCCATCAATCAAGGGACACTGGAGAGGGACGTTTAGCTGCTGTGAATAATGCTACCCTGAACATGGACGTACGAATAACCCTTTGTGTCCCTGCTCTCAGTTCTGGGTGTAAAACCAGAAGGGGGATTGCTGGATCTCATGGCTGCTCTATTTCTAATATTGTAAGGAACCATCATACCGTTTTCCATAGTAGTTGCAACGTTTGACGTTCTCATTTACAAGCAGTGCGCAAAGGCCCCAGTTTCCCCCCATTTTTATCAATACTTGCTTTTTTTCTGGTGTTTTGTGTTGTTTTGTTTTGTTGTTGATGGTAGGCACCCTCCTGGGTGTGAGGTGACATCTCATGGTGAGTTGGATTTGCATTTTCCTACTGATTAGCGATGTTGCATATCTTCTCATGAATTTATTGGCCATTTGCATATATTTTTTGGAAAACATCTATTCAAGTCCTGGGCTCATTTTTGAATTGGGATTTTTTTTGTTGCTGAATTTTAGGAGTTCTCTGTATATTCTAGATATTAATCCCTTGTCATATTTATGATCGGCAAACAATATTTCCCATTCTGTGTTGCCTTTTTAACTCTGTTAATCATGTCATTTGATGAACAATTGTTTTTAATTTTCACGAAGCCCAGTTTGTCTATTTTTCATTATCTGTGGTTTTGGTGACATGTTCTAGAAATCACCGCCTAATCCAATGCCAGGATGTTTCCCCCTATGTTTTCTTCTAAGAGTGTTATAGTTTTAGCTCTTAGACTTAGGTCTTTCATCTATTTTGAGCCAATTTCTTATTTTTGGTATAAGGTAAGGATCCAGTTTCATTCTTTTACATGTGGATATCCATTTTCTTCTACAAAATTTGTTGCAAAGACTGTTTTATCCCCATTGAGTGTTCTCGGCACCCTGCAGAAAACTCTTTGACCATATGTGAGAGAATTTATTTCTGGGCTTTGTATTCTGTTCCATTGGTCTACAAGTCTGTCTTTATGCCAGTAACTCGCTGTTTTGATTACTGTAGCTTTGCAGTAACTTTTGAAATCGGGAAGTGTAAATCTTCCAACTCTGTTCTTTTTCATAATTGTTTTTGGCTATTTGGGGTTCCTTGAGATTCCATATGAATTTTAGGATAAATCCAATTCTTCAAATATATATATATATATATATATTAGGATGATTGTAAGGATTGCATGGAGTTTGCAGATTGCTTTGAGGAGTATTTACAAGGACCAACTCTTAAGGGAACTATGATGTGTCATTTGCTGACATTCTATCCGCAAACCCATCCTCGCCTCTGGGGTTCCTGCTGATAAACACGTGTTGTGATCCATGGTGCCAGATGAAGCCCGTCACGGAGGTCAAACCAGACCTTTTACACTAAACTCAACTCTTGCCAGCTCCCTGTGAAAGTCGTCTCCCACCACAGCTAATGTCCTGGCCCTGCTCCCATCCTGCCGACTAAACTCAGCTCTGCAACCCAACTTCTCTCTCCTGCACTACTCAGTCACAGACCACTCATGAACTTCGTGGTGGGGAGGGGGTATTAAAGAGGAGGAAAAAATTTATATATATATATATTAATTAATTAAAAACCCAGGGAGGAAAAAAAAGAACTTCAGCTGAACTTATTCCCATGTATCCAGGCTCATCTCTCTCTCTCTCTCTCTCTCTCTCTCTCTCTCTCTCTCCCTCTCCCTCTCCCTCTCCCTCTCTCTCTCTCAATTTTGCATGCACATAGGTTTTTGCTCAACAAACAGGTTGAGCCCCTAGTGTTTATCAGGTAACATGGTACGGCCGAAGACATACAAATTAATGATAAATAACACACACTAAGCACACCATATACGGCAGGCATTGTTCTAAGTACTCCTTTACATTCATTATCTCATTTAATTCTCCCTCTCACCCTAAGAGGTTAAGAAACCTGCCCAAGGTCACAGAACTAAACCCAGATAATTAAATTCCAGAGCTCACACGCTTAAGCATGATGCTAAGCTGCCTTCAGACAAAACACAGCTCTTCAAGGAGCTCTGAATTCAGAGGAGGAAACAGACACATAAATTAAAAATTATAATATGGCAAGGGCAATGCTAGAGGTATACCAGAGATTTAAGGCGTCCTAGAGAAGAATTGCCTAACCCAACCATCTATGCATACACCCCTAAATGTATGCACCCCGAAATGTGCCCTTTGAGATCACAGCCTCACCCCTTGCTGGAGAAAGCCCTGCAATGACCTCTTTGTGAACCATCAGTCGTGTGTGCTAACTTGATCCCCTACACCAGTTACTCCTCCAGGAACAGCTAAAGCGTTGTGGCGTCTTCCCAACACACCTGGCCAGCAGGCATCCCAGAAACGTGCTCTGTGTTGATCAACACAGGGAAGGGGGAAGTCTGGCTGGAGCTGAGCAGCTCAACTGGAAGGCGGTGTTGAGCTCAGTCAGGGCAGGAGGACTCATCGCTCTAAACAAAGCCTGTGCCATGGCCTCGATGCAAAGGGAAACGTGACCATGAGCTGCCACGGGAGAGGGCAGACAGGAGACCTCCGAGGGTTCAGAGGAACCCTGCCGATTCGGACACTCACCCAGGCCAGTTCATCCCTCCTGGCTTCTCGCCTCTCTTTCCTTTCGGTATTGGGGAGGTGGCCTTCCTCCTGCAGGCATCTCAGCTGAGGACAACTGCTGGGGGTTGGAGTGGGGAGCTATGGGACTCTTTTCCCTGAGGTGACTCTTTCTTCTGCACAGATTGGGAAAGTTTGGTGACACATCAAGGCTTATCCGGAGAGACACAGAGCTCCGATGTGGGCAGGTGCCTCAGGCATCCTGAGACATACAACATTTCTTCTCTCTGCAGCTTCACCTTGCAGTCTGTGCCTGAGCCAGGTTGGCGGGGACGCTTCAGGCTGGGGCAATTAGGAATGAAAACCCCTGGCTAGAAATTCTAAGCGTTTGGGGGAAATATGGGTTCCTGAGATAACAGACGACCAGCTAATCACAGTTGAAAGGGCTACGGCCCTTTGTACCATGGTCTTTCATCTCCCCAGAGAAATTACTGACAACGACACGCCGCGGTTAAAATAGATTGTGAAATCAAAGGGCCAGACAAGCTGCAGACACCGTCTTCCTTGAACCACCAGTAACTTTCTTTCCCAAATGGTCCAAATATGCACGACTTACTATGCAGAATGATTCATCTGCCTCCTGGTCGCAAACCTGTGGCTGCCCTGATGCTCCCAGCTCACTGTCTCCCGAGCAGCGAGGATGGAGGTAGAACTGTATTCTCCAGTCGTTTCATCCCAGTGGCTACCTGACATGGCATGCTGTTTCCTGCCAGATTCGCCACATGAGGATGGATCTATCCCTTGGACATCTGGAAAACTCGAGGGCCTAAGTCCTGGCTCCCCCAGCTTCCCCAGTCCACCCTGGCCAGATCCCATAACCTCTCTGAGCCTCATTCTGCACATCTGCAAAGTAGGAGTGTAGTCGCTTTGAGGGCAGTGGTCCGGTTCGGCTTCTGGTGTGCACCCTAAGAGCACATGACAGCATCACAGCTGCCTGGACAGAGTCCTCTTTCCTCGAAGGCCTGTTCCCCTTTCACCAGGTGACTTGAGAACAAAGGGACTACGCCGCTGTGCTGCTCTTAAGCCTGGCGAGGGTGGGAGAGAACAGGGAGGGGGGTGTAAGGAATGAATCAAGTGGCTGTGTAATTAATTTAGAATAACTTAAGCACTGAGCGTTGAAGAGAAACAAAAGTGGTGACATTTAATGAATGTGTCAGTCGATATCTCGCTCCTTCCAGCTGTCTTTTTAAATGTCAAATATCTCACAGTTCTTCTTCCTTGTAGCTGGAAGGTCTGTGCTAACAACCACCAATTCTGGTTTCTGCCCGCTAGGTTAGCTCGGGCGCGGATTTCAGAAGCAGGAGGCCCTAGAGGCTGCAGGAACAGGAGACAAAGAGCATCACCCCCAGAGGGGGCTGGGTGCTACCAGTGCTCCATGGGGACCCCCCTACTGATTCATTCTCCTTGCCCTTCACCCACCTTTCTGCCCTCAACTATAAGGAACACATGAGGTGTCCACGCCAAGAGAAAAGTTCTCAGAGCTCGAAAGTTTTCAAGAGAAAACCTTAGCTGAACTCCAGGGAGAGAAAAAGCCAAGAGCCAGTTGCTCCAGAGAATTCCAGGCTCAGGATTTTCCATTCTGAGCTATTGGCCCTTGGTTCGTCCTCTATAAATACCAGAGACTGCTTCAGAAAGAAACTGGGGAAGAAAACCAGCTGGATTTTCCCTTTGGGGAAAAACTGTGTGGCCAAATGGCATTCAACGTTTTTCATCCCAGACCCCCGAATGAGCTCCGCCACCTAAGCGCACCCTCACTTCGAGCAGAGCCGACCACACAGATGCTCGCCTCCTCCCTTCTCACCAGTAGGCAGAGCCAGTGGCTTAGAAAGCAGTCCCAGGCCTTCTCTTCGTGACTCCCACGGCACCTGCTGCACGACCAGCACCCCCCACCCCGAGGCTCTCTCCTTGCCTGCCTCTGGCCTCCTTCACGGGATCTCGTTTTCCCAGCGCCCCAACTCTTACAAACACACCCTAGAAGGGAGAAGTCCCCCAGGCCCAGTCCTTGGCCTCTCCCCAAGTCCCCATCTTCGCCCTGGACAATTTCACCCACCCCCACCCTCACATCACCTACCAGCGGCCCCGACTCTCCCAAGCACCAGGCCCAAACTGCCACCTACCGCAGGCAAGGCCTTGGGCATCTTGACACAGCCTCGACCCAGTGTTTCCAAAACCAGGCTTCTTTCCCAGCTGCTCCCTCAGCTGCCGTGAGCTTCAGGTTCGTCTCATTGGTTTGGTCCTTGACGCCCTTCTCGCCCTCCATCAGCCAAGAAGCCTTATTTATTTACTCTCCTTCTGTGGCATCTCACTGCCCCACTCTTTCTCTAGACCTTCATCATTTGCCTCCTGATGACCCTCCAGGAACTGCAAACTCTGAGACCTCAGGGCTAAGCGGGTGGCACGAGTGTGTGAGGCTGGAAAACAAAGCCTGAGGGGCAGGTTGTGGGGACCAGAGGGTACAAGCTCTAAGGACATTCAAATTAGAAAAAAAAATTTTTTTTAACCTGCTAGGAAAACTAACCAGGGTTGGCCCCTGGACAGCGACTTCTCAACCCCTCAAAAGCTGTTCTCCATTTCCCTGGCCGATCGGCGCCCTCACGCCTGCAGCGGGCGTGCCACATTACTGTGCCCAAAACTCTTTCCTGAGTCCCCATCAGCTTTACTCACGCTGAGTCTCCCTGGCAGGATGCCCTCCCCTGCCCTGGGAGACCTCGAGTCCATTCATTCTCGAAGGATTAACTCAAGCCTCTTCCCCTGGAAAAGGCTCCCAGACCCCTGTGGGGAGAGTGGCTGTCCCTCTCACACTCCGGAAGCCTGAAGCCACCGCAGGGGCACAACCCTCGTCAAATGCCAGTGGCGTCACCTCGTCTTGTTATTTCCTTTCATGCACACACTCCTGTCCCCGACCAGTGAGCAGGATCAAGCCTCCTTCTCGTCTGGCTCCCTCCCGCTGCCCTGCATCCAGGTGCCCCATCGTCGCGGGAGGCAGAGAGGAAGCACTTACTGCCAGGATGGGGAGGACACACGAGCCAAGACCAGAGCCCAGGACCTGAGCACAGAATACCAGGGGCCGTAGTCACTGAGGACGGTCTCCAGCGGTGGCTCTCAAATGCCTGTGCATTTGCACCACCCAGAAAGCCTGGTAAAAATGTAAATTGTGGATGTGGTTCCATAGTGAGGCGGTTAGCACGTCTGCTTTACCCGCAGAAGGTCCTGGGTTCGTGCCCCAGTGGAGCCACAATCCATGGTCTACGGCCAGGCCACCCTGAACAAGCCCGGTGTCTGATCTTGGAAGCTAAGCAGGGTCGGGCCTGGTTAGTACTTGGATGGGAGCCCACCTCAGAAGACCAGGGGCTGTAGGCGTAAATAATGATAAATAATAATTTTTAAAAATGTAAATTGCTACCACAGAGCTCCTGGTGCACTAGACCTGGGTTGGAGCCTGGGAATCTGTATTTCGACAAGCTGGCGCTGGGGAACATTTGGTCCTGGAGACTGGGCTTCACCTGGCGTGGGACAGTCGTTCCCAGTGGAGAAGACCCTGATCCAGAGCCAGCTCGTGGGGCGGCTGTTCTGGACTGCACGGCGGGCCCTCCCGGAGGGCTGTGCTCGTGGACAGTCTCGGGCGGGATTATGCTCCCTGGCTGTCCTCTTGTCTGACGGCCCCGCGGACAGCTCACTGTCCGTCTGAACAGGAAGGAAGCATCAGCAGGGAGGGCATCCGCTCTGGGGGCTCTGCCCGGGGCCCTGCAGGTCACCCTCCACCGAGGACACTGCAGTTCCCTCTCTAGGACGGCAGGGCGGGCCATCTGCTTCCCATTCCCAGAGTCTTGCTTCTGTCACCACAGAGCAAAAGTGGAGGCAGACGGGTTGATTGTGACCGTGAAGGGGTCAGAACAGGCGTCCCCAACATGTGCCACTTTGGCATGTGGATTATTTTGAACCGAAGCAATTGGGACCCTGTGGGCTCCAGCGAAACTTTCCTCTCTCCCCAGAAGAATCCAAATCGGGGGTCTTGCCCGTAGAAAGTTATTACCAGAGACGATCCTTTAGGACCCGTCTGTAGGGCAGGGCTAACTAATTACTGAACATCTCCTTTACTATTATCATCCTGCAAATTGCCCTCTTCCCCACCAAGCTCCCTGGGTGTCTTACTGCGCTCCTTGGCTCAGAATGGCATAAATACCTCATTTTCCTGTTTTATCTAGGAATCTCTCATGTATGTGGGGTTCCCTTTAAACCAGGCTGACCACAGGCAGGGGCAAGAGGCAGGGACAGAGTGCTGACCTGGCCTGGCTGCCTCTTCCAGAGCCCTTCACCCACCTTCTCCAATCCTACTTCCAGCAACAAGCATTGCCCAGGCTCCGAGGGACAGATACGGGAGGATCTTAGGAAGCAGGCTCCATGTGCCCACGGACTGTTGAATAGAAGGTAAGAGAGCAGGGGGAGGCCTGGGAGGGCACTGGTCCCACCCACTAGGCCTGTGCCCTGAGTCTCAGGATGAGAGGTCAGCTGAACCTCAGTTCTTCTGTCCATGAGGCAATGTCTTGAGATACCTTCTTCCAAGCTCCCAACATCCTGCTGGAAAACTCCATGCAGATGAGTGTAGGGACCTCGAACTCAGGGCATCCCCCTCTCAGCTGACCCCCCTCCTGGCCACCAGTCCTCCTATGCTCCCTTCGTCATTACAGCTTCGTTGATATTCTCGCCCCAGGCCCAGGGCCTCTGAACCATCTTCTTTCTACTCCTCCCTCTCCTTGCCCCAATCGCTCTCAAGTTCTGTCTATTCGACCCACAGGCTATGCCTTACCTGTCCCCTCCTTTCAGAAACCACACTCCTGCCTTAGTCCCGACCCCCTCCCGTCCGGCCCAGGCGACTGAGGGTGTTCACTGAGGGGTCTGCAGACCTCTGCCCTTGACCTCTTTACCCCATCGGTTCCCAACCTGGCACTTTCAGATTATCTAGGGACCTTCAGTATTTAAAAGGACTCCTAGAAACTGTACATTTACCCCAATACAGCCTCGTGGACCATCAGTAAACATAACTTGTTACGTGGCTAAAATCGAAATGTGAGATCTATGGGGGGGATGAAAGGAGCATCCTGGTCATGAAAGTTTGCACCCCACTGGCTTTCCCTGAGCCATCAGCACGACAACAGTTGTGCCCCTTGTAAGGGGGACTGTGAGCGCCAAAGGCCACTGGGCCCAGGCCACGGAGGACGAACCACTGATCTCCCACGCCCAAAGTGCAGGTTCCTCCACAGGCCTCCAACAAGCCCAGCAAACATCTTCCTTTCTGCCCTGGAAACCTGGGCCCATGCGGCCCATGCCGCTGGTCGTGAAAGTTTGGGACCAGACTGAGAATGCTGTTCCTACCCCATTCCAGCCCTCCTCCCTGTGTAAAGTGGGACCTGGGATCAGCACCTCGATGATGGATGCTCTCAATATTTTGGCCACTAAGATGGCTCGATAATAAACTGGGCCAGCAGGACAAGGTAACGAGGCCAAGCTCTCCTGATGAGGTGAGCGGATCAGCAGGTGTAGGATCAGAGACCTGAGCCCTGGTGTGCATTTAATTAAATATCACTGTTCTGTTCACACATTGGATGGCAACGCTTGTCACAATCCCAACCAACCTCTTCCCTCATAACTCCGGGTGGCGGTGGAGAGGGGGGAGATGGGGAGGAGGAAAGGAAGGAGGCCAAGGATGCCAAAAAAATCAACCCTACAAAACTAAAACACAACACAGAGCAGGCAGCATCCCGAGCCTTCTTCTTCCACAAGTTCAGCCCTTGATTATGAAAATACAGTAACCAAGAGGGACCGGAGGAAGTCCCGGGCGACAGAGCTCTAGATAACCCTGTGCACAAAAGGGCTGGAAGAAGGAAAGGAACGCTTAAAAATCAGTTAGCCAGTAACCGTGTGTCACCCCGTTTAAATTCTAACGAAGCCCTGTATCAGAGATAACAAAGGCCACAGTGTTTAATTAAGGGGATGAATGGTAAAAATATGAGACAGGAGCTGTTATGAGCTGTTAATGAGGTGGATGAGAAATCTCTAAAAATAACCCTGGCAAGTTGAAAGGGTAATTAGGGGTGCAAAAATAAACAGAGGATGTCAGTTTAAGAGAAGTTCGCTGCGAAGCTTCTCCGACGTGTCCTCAGTAGGCGGGGCAGGCCACCCAGAGCCCTCAAGGGGTCAGGGCCTGCCACAGGGGCACAGGTGTCCTCCCAACTTGCCTTTTCCCCTTTCCTAGACTTTTTAGAATAATAACGAGCTCCCCAGCTTGGCCAGGCATCCCCACAACCAACCAGAGCCCGCCCTGCGAGGCAGGCTGTGCCTTATTCAGCAGGGAGTCCCCACAGAGACCGGGGCAAACACTAGGAGCTGAGAGGCCTGAAGGGCGAAGTGATAAAAGTCAACCCGATTCCTGCCTTTGAGCTGATCTCAGGAATTGTGCCTCCGTGCAGGGGTGCAGGGACACACACATCCCTGCTGGCCACGCGCACACGCGTCAGTCAAGAGTCCCAGCCAAGGCCAGTTGCTGGCACACAGAGCAGGGGCTGCTAACTGTCGAGGCGCATCTGAGATGCGCTGGCAAACCTCCGGCCTCCCACCTCCGCGGTGTCTTCCTCCCCTTCCCCGTTCCTGCCTCAGACCCAGCTACATTCAGAAGTTGTCCTGTGGTCAGATAAGTCTGGGAAATCCTTCCCTGACGTGCCCCTCAGGAAGATGCATGTTAACAGGTTGAACGTGCTGGGAGCTGTGGCCGAGAAATCTCTTTGTGTGTGTTTAACTCAGCCTTTCCCAAACGTGCTGATCACGTAACCTTTTTTTCCACGAAATACCATTTACCATCCCTCCCCGCCACTGGCTCCAGCTAGCAAACTTTGGGGACATAAACACTGCTCTGAGGGACTGGGAATTGACGTTGGGAGGGCAACTTTGGAGCACAGGCCCCTCCCTGCTCCTATGACAATGACAGGGCACCAGTGGTCACCCCCAGAGCCACTGCGGAGTGGGAGGCTGTCACAGGAGGGGTGGGGAGGAGGAAACCCACAAAGTGAAATGGGGAGCTCAGGGATAAATCTTCCTCATTTCATGTCTCGCTTGCCAACTTTGTAAAGATCAAGCAATGCCCGTTTTCAGAGTTATAAAGTGGTACCCATGCCAAGGGGGGAACCATTCCCCCAGATTCCAGTCTCGACAGGAGGCTCGGCCCCGGGAACCCCTATCTGTTCCTACTGGGAGCTTAGAAATGGATCAGTCGGAAGACAGGGCCCATCACTGCTCTTGCCATATGCTGTGTGGCCTGGGCAGGGTGACTTAGCCCTTTTTGTCATCGTTCTTTATTTGCACAGTCAGGATGGTAATAATAGCTACCCCGCAGAGCTGTTTCGAAGGGTGAGTAAAACAATATACACAAGCACTTAGTGTCTCTTACATCATGTGATATAAAGTGCTTATAAGGACCAGAAGAGCAACACTTCGTTTCCCTCTGTTCCTTCTTTGAACGATGTCATCTACTCCCAGGGTCTTTATTCCATGGAAATGTAGGTGGACCCCAGACCCAGAGACCTGCCCAGATCTCCTGAACTCTGTATTTCGGCTATAGTTTTGGATTGATTGTAAGAAAGCAGAAATCGACTGAAGTAAAACTTGGCCAGATCTGAGGATTGAACTTGAAATCAGGGGAAACCCATGAAGAACAGAAGCAGCAGCCTAGTCTCTTCCTCTCTGGGATCTACTCTGTTCTCCTCTCACACCCCACCACCCTCCTCTGCCTATCCACCACCCCCACGTGTGCAGGACCCAACCCCAGGGCCCACTCCAAACAGCAAAAGATTCCACTTGTCCAGGTGTTGGGAGAAAGTTTGTTGGTAGAGTGTATCCATTCGACCCAGGATGTGGAAGTCACGGGACTGGCTGGGTTATGTGTCCATCTCAGGTCTGAGCTGTGGCACTCCAGAGAGGGGATCATGTGGGGTATAGAGCTGTCCCTTCCAGCATCACTGTCCATTTCATTCTCCCGCTGGCCTGCCTGGCACACAAACTTTTCCCTATTCAGACATTTCCAAAGATGCTCTATCGAACTTGATCCCACTTACGGCCATGAATCATGCAGCCCCCGACCCGATGCCATGTGAAGGCACATTCTGGCCCTCGTTCAGAGTCAGGGGCTAGACTTGTGCAGCCGTCTCGAGGTCGCTTGCTTGCCTCGGAATCCACAATATGCAGGTTCTGTCCGTTTCTCTTCTAGTTCCTGTCCACATGTGACTGCTCGCTTTCTTACAATTTACGAACTAAATGGTAAGTTTAACCTCTGCCAGCCCCCCAATATCCAACAATGGAGTGAAACCAGGATGACAGCAGGGGAAAATCATTTACTTCGAAAAAGAAAGAAAAGAAAGAGATCTCTAGGCCAATGTCCTTGGAAGGCTGCCCATCTTAACAGCCCGAGTGAATCCCAAGGACCAGGGCTGCAAATCTTCTTAACACCTGACACCACATGACACAGAGGATGTTGCTGTAAAGGGCTAGGGATGACTTTCCTCATTCATATTCCCACCCTAGTGATGAGACTTGCCTCCCAGTGGGAGGTTCTCATTCTGTGGGGAAGGCAGAGCGGGAAACGCCTGGGAAGAGCTTGTGGGGATGTCATGTTCCCCAGCAGTCCTTTCTTCACCCAAATAATTCTTTTCCCATGGCCTGACCATCCATCTTTGTCAATCGGAGCTTTAACTTTGTCACTGGACGCTCAATGAGACAGAAAATTAGGACCAGACCATGGTTCGGCAAGGCCCCTTGTGGTTTCTGGGCTTGGCGCGAAGTCATCAGAGCGCTCCAGCTACAGGCAAAACGGGCTTCCTGCACCCAAGTCTCTCACTCGGCCCTGCTTCTCTTGTTTGCTCACAGACAGGCATTCTGGGCAGCACCGTGTCTCTTTGCTGCTGCACTTGATCTAAGGCTGTAAGCAATTAATAGTCTGCCTCACTGTCCGTCTGTTCAGGCGTCAAGCCTCCCACAGCCTCACCTTTGATGCGCATATGGTCTGGGTCTCAAGAGATAGCAGGTGAAAACTTAATTAGCTGCTTTTCCACCAAAAATCACATTGCAAACTTCCTATCCTGTAATGAAATCTCTAAATTATATCTCATCCCAGTGATACCATAGCTAGTCTCATGTTCTAAGTCTCTATCTCTTGAACCCCTGCTCCTTGTACCAATTCTATTCTAATTATACCTTTTATGGTTACACACTTGAAAAAACTGAAGAAAATTAAACAAAAGTTTATTTAATATATATATTTATATGTAAATATAAATATAAGTATAATGTATAAATATAAATATAAACAAATATAAATAAATATAAATAATATAAATATAAATATAAATATATACATAAATAAATATAAATAGAATATTTATATTTTATGGAGGACTGATTCACTGCCCTCTCAGCAACTTGAGTATGGCCCTCACAGCTGCTGTCACAGCTCCTGACTCTACCGGACCTTCTAGCACCAATGTCCATCAGTGACCAGCAGTACTCAGGGGCTTGGTTGAAACCCTCCAGAGACAAAATCCGATTGGCTTCGAGCCAGACGGCACACGAAAAGCTACTGGTCAGCCAGTGTATCCGCTGCCTTCGTGTCTGGCATCTGCTCCATGCCTAGCCGGCATCGGTGGTCACGTGAGAACCAGGCAGTCGGTAATTCTGTTCCTTTCTGGAGTTAGGAGCAGCCAAGCACCATGAAACAAACGGTAAGAAGATATCCAGATGCTATGTACACCTCCACATGGAATCCACAGGCCCTGGAGGTGAGCCCTAACTGAAGGGACCACTTTTATACACAGCAACCCTCCTCCTCCTCCTTCCAGGATCCTGATCTCAACGACATCAACATCCACGTAGTTCTCCACGCCAGAAACACGCTGTTCCCTTTCCCCATCTCTTCCTCTCCAATCCCCATACCTAATCAAACATCGAGTTTTGTTGATTTTACCTCTCCAATAGCTCTCGAATCCATCTACTCCTCTTCAACCAACCAGCATCGCCTTAGATCACTCTATTAAAATCTCTTAACTGTCTTATCCCATCCCAGTAGCCTTCTGACTGAGCTTCTTCGTTCATCTTCCCTCCTTCCAAAACATTCCCCACCTGGCTTCAGACAAATCCGATCATGTCACTCTTCAAACCTCTCAAGAGTGCCCCAATGACCCGAACCCTCCATAACCCAGCTTCTGTTCCCCTCTCCAGTCTCACTGCTTGTCTCCACTCTTAGAGCCACGTGGAAACATTTACAGTTCTCGAGGCCACTATTTTCCAGTCTCTCTTTGGCTCAGCTTTTCACGTGCCCCACACCTCTTCCAGGTGGTCTTCTCTGACCCTTCTCTGCCCCTCAAACACAGGTGAGATGTGTTTTCTGTGCAGCCTCACAAGGAACTTACCATACTTATCACTCAGGATGGTAAGCCCAGGCTCTCTGATCTGCATACTCCACAAGACTTTAAGTCCCTTAACGGCAGGGCCTGTGTCTTATTGACCACTGTGCTTGGCACATACTCAATACAGGTTTGTTGAATAAAACAGACACGCTTACCTGTTACCTCCCACCTCCTCCAGACACTTCTTCGTTATTACAATGGTTGCTAGCTTTCGCACAGGGTCTTAGATTTTGTAAAGGATATTCACAAGTCACGTCTCATTGAATCATCCCTGCAAACCCCCCAGCCCTGGCACAGTGCCAAGAAGGAAGGGAATAATGTTATTTATCTAGAAGGAAATAGGATTCAAATATATTAAGTGACTTGCCCCGTGACAAGTGGTTAGGGCTGGTTCTCGTGGGGAAATCTATAAGCGACAGCTGGGAAGCAGGTGCCAGTCTCTGGTAGCAGAGAAAGCGCATGAACGAGCATGTTCTAAAGAAAAATATACCACGAGTAGTGAGATTTGACACCCTCACTTAGGAGGCACTGAGTTGTTAAGAAGACACTGGGGGCCCTAATCCAGGAGCTGGCAACTGACACCTGGATACAGTGGAGAGGGTGACTTTGTGTTCTAACCATTACGGAGGATATCATGGTCTTTAAATGATGATTTATGGCTTCTCGAATGTTGGCGCACATGGCTGGGCCGAGCAAGAATTAGAAACAACACAACGAGCTCAATAAGCAACTAGAAATCATCGGCCAGGGCAAAGTTAGGTCCAGGGTGACCTGATTTTCTGCAGAACAACGTGACAAGGTAGGCCAAGCAGAGGAGGAAATCAAGGCTCAGGAAGGATGGTGGGACACGGACAGGCCGAGCGGCTGCTGCCTAGGAGGGATGCAGTCTGCCCACCTCACGCCACACTGCCCCAGCTGCATCCCAGCATCAGTCAGAACCTCAGCTCTCCATGCTCAGTAAAAGCACTTTGGGTTTGTTTTCAGGTTTTTTTTTTATTTTAGTGCCAGGACATCAGAGCACTTTAGCGACAAAAACAAATGCTTCAATCAAAGGGAAAAAACTCAGGCCAAAAAAAAGAAAAAAAAAAACCTGGTTCCATTAAACAAAATTATTTCCAGACAACCCAAGCCTTTGATAGATCCATGATGACAGATGCGCATCCCCATTTGTCTTACCCGCGGTACAGAAAGGGGACAAAAGAGCAACACGGAATACAAACAGCTCCCGACACACAGCGCTGCCGGCGGGCACATCACAGGCAGCCAGGAGTTCCTTTGCTGGGGTCAGTCCTGGTGGCTGAATTAAAGCTCCCTAGATGCTGACATGAAGGCTTGAGCAGCGAGCGGCGTGTTTGTTTGCATAACTGATCTCACCAAGAGTAAATGTGAGGTCTGTGTCTCTGGCTCCACTGCTGAAACACAACGGTGTGGCCTAGTGTGGAAAAGCAATTTATTCAAGAGAAGATGAACCAAGGGTGTCACCTGAAGGTCTGAGAACTACTGCTCCTAATGGGAGAGATTTTCTCCAGTTGCTCATCTTTAAGAATTTCCGAATTTCTACCTATTCCAAACTTTTTAGCCAGCATTCCAGTTCCCTGTGCCTCTTTGCTAGCTCCCCACAGGTGCGTTGCTAACTTGGGCTCAGTCCCAAACCCAAGAACGTGAACTTGACCTGAGGCATGAATAATTAATTTAAAGAGCCTTAGTGCCCCATTTCCCCACCCACAATCTAGTGGAGATTAATTCGAGAAAGCCAACTATTGTGTGGGAAAATGGGCTCCCTCGTTGTCCCCCAAAGGCTTACCCACACATCCCTCACACCAGGTCTGCGAGCTCTGCTGGCTCCATCTCTAAATTCCCTCTTTATTCCCATCTCCACCCCACCCCCACCGCCCACCTCTAAGCCACTAGCTCCTTTCTTCTCTCTTTGGGTCACTGCAAAGGCCTCCTAACTGGTCTCCGGGCGTCCACTCTGCCCTCGCTCCCTGCAATCCATTCTCCACACAAGAGCCAAATTCTTTTCTTTGTAATTTTAATATGAATTTTCAAAGAACATATAGTAGTAGAGAGCATAGTGTAATGGAACCCTGTGTGTGTGTGTGTGTGAGAGAGAGAGAGAGAGAGAGAGAGAGAGAGAGACGTGTCAAAGCACATCTTAGATATCATGGCATAATATCCACAAACACCTGTGCATTATGCATCTCAAACCAATACAGACTTCCTTTTCACCTCCGAATCGTGCTATTATCACATTTAACGTAATTAACGGTAATTATTTAATATCAGCTGATACCACGTCTGTATTCCAATTTCCTAGGTTGTCTCGAAGATCTCTTTTCGCAGCTTGTTCACCAAATTGTGTTCCCACCTGGGATTCTGCACTTGCTGTTCCCACTGCCTGAACTGCTCTGTCCTCCCTCACCCACACACACAACCCAAATCTGGCTCTTAGCCCTTCAGGTCACAGTTCAAAGTGCCACCTCTTCAGAGAGAGATGCCTTCCTGGGGCACTCATTCCGCACTAGCTCTTCGCCCCCTTTTTCGCTCCTTCATGCAGCCTATTACTATCCAAAATTACTTTCTCTTTAGTTTGCTTGTTTATTTGTGTGACAGAACATTAAACAAGTTTCCACCGGACCACCGAGAGACAATAGATACGAAATCTCAAACCTAGTTGACCTTATATGGGATCTACAAAGGACATGGCCGAGACCCGTTCTATGATTGGTGAAAGTAGAGCAAGTACATAAAAAAGAGGTAAGAAAGTGGAGAAGAAGGGATTCGTAGGGGACTCCCTCAGATGGAACCAAAGCCATCCTGAGGGCCACCTCCTCTCCCCAAGGGGAAGGGCGAGGCGGGGAGGGCCCCTTCTTCAAGCCTGGAGAGCGGCTGTTCCGGGCTGCCCTCCCCATAATTAACAACACCTCATACCATCCAGTGCCATCATGGATTCAAATGTCCTAGGTGGTCCCAGAGATCTCTTTTTACCATTAAAGAGCTTCTGTGTTCTCTCGGGCTGACTGGCGGGGAGGAGGGTGTAGGGTGCCAGACTTGTGCCCGACTCTCACCTGAGCGAGCTGAGTGGTAAACCTGGGAAAGCAGGATGGGGGGCACCGTCGGATTCAGTCTGCACTTCAGAGCCTGTTGGGATGGGAGATGCTTGAGTATCTCCATGGACCAGGGTGAAACATGGGAGAAGAATCAGAGAGGAGCTATCTAACACCTGCCAGGCTCAAAGAAGCCCAGTCTCCTAGTTTAATAAGAACTGCCCCTTCCCTGTACCACGCAGCCCCCTCCCCATCCCACACACAAACCCCACCCCGAAAGGAGCAAAGTACCAAGCAGGAAGAGGTGAGGTGAGATGGGGACAGGGCAAGATGAGAGAAGGCAGGAGCGAGTTACCTTCCTTTCCCTTCAATAGGTCAAGTCATCATTGACAGGTCACACCTCAGAGGTTTTAATTCCAAGTTTGGGTGAAATTGAAGCATTTAAATATTATGTTTCACCAGACATTCCAGGTTTTAAGTTGAGGCTGTTTTTACAGCTTAAAGTGACCAAGAGGATTTGTTTAACCTAGAAACGGGCAGATCAATCCTGGGATTTGCTCACGTTTCTGTTGCAGATGGAGACCATCACCACCGAATTTACTTCAAATGGGCCGTGGGAGACGAAACGTAAGGGATGCTTTGATCCGACCAGGCGTGCACTGCGGGCGTCGGCTGGTCGTCTGTCTCCCTCCACTGGCATGCTGGCCTCACGGGACTGTGGACTTCATCATCCTCGCATCATATCCCCGGAGCAGAGAAGAGGGCCTGGCACAGAGCAGCACTTTAAATCTCATTTAAGACTGGTCAATGGGCTCATCCTAGGTGCCCCACAGCACAGATCCCCTCAATACCTGAGCTTCTGCTTTGGGGCTCATTGGACGTTTCTAGGATAGCTGTGGTAGGTAAGATGGGCTAACTGCCATGACAACAACCCCGAAATGTGATTGGATTAAAATGTTTTTGCTTCTTGCTCGTGGGAAGTTCACTGAGAATGGTGCTGGGCAGCTTTGTGCCAAGCCGTGACTCCGAGATCCAGGCCCTGTCCCTGCGGGAACACTGCCACCTTGAACATGCAGCCTCCAAGGCAGATGCAGAAGGGAAGGCAGCGGGGGAGGCGCAGCTGATAAGTCAGTCTCAGCTCCGAAATGACACGTGTCATTTCTGCTCACGTCCTACAGGCCCAGCTAGAGACAAGGGGACCGAGAACTATGGTGTCTGGCCAGACAGCTGCATCCTGAGAGGACCTCTGCCTTCCGGAGGGAAAGGCTGAGTCTTTGATGGTGAGTTACCACTGCTATCGCAGTAGCCACCTGGAAGGGCTCAAACCTGTCTTGATTGCAAAAATCAGGCTGCTTCCAGCAGAATGCAGCCCGGACGATGGCCCCAGCCAGATATCTGGGCCCAGATGATCCCAGACCCACCTCCTTGGGGCCGTTACTTAGACCCACTTCCCCTCCAGGTTCTCATTATCCATGGAAACCCTGCTTCATCGGGGGGCTCAGAATGGAACGTCTGCCTGTCACATCAGCACAGATGCCCACTCCTTGCTCTGGGAATACAAAGGTCAGCGTATTCCCCAGAGCTGGGTCAGCCACCAAGGCTCAGTTTTGTGTAGTGAATCCCCTTCGCTCTCACCCACCCTGCTAGGAGAGCCCTGGAGTACCTCCTTCCCTTTACAGACGAAGACCTGAGGCCTGGCCCTTGACTTGCCCGAGGTCACACGGACGGTCACTGCCAGGGCTGGATCGCAGCCCAGACCCCCGTCCACTTTTTCCGTCACACCACGCATCTTCAAAGCCTCCACCTTTCTAGGCTGCCATCTCTGCCCAATCCCCACATCACCCACTGATCCGCACAAGCTGAGTTTCCCCCGTCCCCACAGTTTGGGAGCATTTCCACACCTCCTGCCTCAGCTGCACCTCCTTTACCTGAGTCCCGAGCCACACCTTCCCCAGGAGGCCTGCTCCCTGCTAGCCTGGTATGTGTCTCCATCCTTTCTCCTCAGGTCACATCTGGAAGTTCTGTTTTATGCGGAATGTCGGAATAAAGAGGGACCTTGACGGCTGAGTTTCCTGCCCCATCTGCCTGCCCTGACCCCACCTGATGGCGGAAGAATCTTCAGCTCTGAGGGCTGCAATGGCCCACCTGAGCACGCACTGCAGGCTGCAGCGATTTGAGGAAGGCCAGTGCTGCATACACACCTCTCGAGTCACCTGGCTTGACCTCTCTCTGGTGCAGTAGTCAGCCCTTTGTGGACTAAGTCTGCCTTCCCGCCACTACCCCTGACAGCCACTGCTGCCGCACGGTTTGCTTCCCAGCCAGGACTGCTCTGCCATGACAGGGCAGGGGCTGGAGGGGCGTTAAAGTGCTGGGGAGTTAGCCACCTGGTAGGGGGACAAGCCTCTGACCAGAGAAGCACGGGAACTGATGGATAAACACCTCCTCTTTCCTTCCACCAGCTGGGCAGTCCCTAGATGTCTGTCAAAAGGCTTCTCAGACTGTCCCACACCGTCGGGCAACCAGAAAGCAGCCCAAGTGCTCAGGCCTCCTGGACTCAGCTCTCGCCATCAGCGCTTCCCTCCCTCTGAGTCTCACTCATGCTCTCTGGTCTGCATTCTCCGGCTCACCTTTCAGCCTTTGTCTCAGGCTCCTTTTTAATGGGAACCTAGTCTCAGACAGAGACAGAGAGAGTGACCCCGAGGCATGCCCAGGTGGGTCCCATGAGAGAGACTGGCCGTGGTTGACTCATTGTTCTCCATGGCAGGTCCTCAGCCTTGCTGGCTCAGAAATTCGATTTTTCCAGAACTAAACAGGGGGTTCCCCCAGGGACAGCTTACATTCCCCCAGCTCCCCGGGATGGGCTACCCATCTATTTAGCTACCATCCAAACAGGCCGGAGACCCAACTGTTTCTAACAGTGCATCTTCCCCCCGCAAGTGCGAAACCTGAGGCCACGTGGTCACGAAGGCCCTCGGTGGGCCGTGAATCCCCAGCAATCCTGGCAGGTTTCTTCACCGAGGCCGTATCCGTCAGCTAAGTGGCTTGAGGACCTCTCAAGGCTTCTTCTTGACAAGGATGCTTGTGGTTAAGCCCGCGTGGCCAGGAACTCCTTTCCCAAAACAGGGCTTCGATGAGCACCATCCTTCTTATGCCCTGTTGCATTCCTATTTTCATGCTTCTATGTCATTATTATTATAAAGAAGGTAATATTTTGAAAAGTTATTAACCGTCTTTTTTGCTCTTCAGAGGAGATGACCTATGATTTGGGTAGCCTCAGGCATCCATCCACAGGGAGTGAAGGAAACAGAATGAAGTTATTACAGAAGAATGCAAAAAGAACTAAAGAATTAGCATTCTGCTAATGACATGTAAAAGGCGATTTCTCAGGAAGACACTAATCTGTAGATCCAGGCTACTGTCTGGAGAGAGCTAGAAGTGCCAGTTCGCTAAAATGACAGACTCCGAGGCACAAGACCTGGGCTGCCGTCCAGGTTCTCTCTCTTACCAGTTGTGGGACTTGAGAAAGTTCCTGAATTTGTCTATCACCTAGTGTCCTTATCTGTAAAATGGGAGTACCACTCATCCTAGGTGAGAGGACGGTTACGTGAGCTCAACAAGCTACTACACGCACAGCACCGCATTCGACAAATCCTGGGTACCAGGCACGGTACTGCTTAGAAGTGGTTAGAAAGTGTCTGGAACAGTATAAGTATTCAGTAAACATAAGCCATTGTTTTCAGAATTCTTTTATCTTCCTCTTTAGTGTATAAAAGCCAGCCGTCTGAGTGCCAGCGAAGTCATGAAGCGCTCTCTGGGGTGGGAGGGGACACCACCCAGAGAAAGGGACAGAAGTCTTTCAGTCCTGAAGGATGGTGGGGAGAGGAGGTGAGAAGATGAGAGAGAGAAAGGAGAAAACTTCCCCCTCCCACCACTCCCATCAGACATCACCAGACATCACACACACACACACACACACACCACACACACACCCTATAACACACACCATAGGCCATACACACACACACACACACACACACTGTTGGGCCTGACCTTCTGAAATACCCAGAACGTAAAAAGCACTGAGGACCTGGAGACCTCACATGGCAAAGCTTAGATGAAAAGGACCAAGTAACCACGTCGGGCATAATGAGGGTCCAGAGAAGACCATGAGCCGACCACCAGGGTGGGGAGCCAGGTGGGGGACGCCACGGAAACTCAGAGGGATCTCCTCCAGGCCAGGAACTCCAAAGGGAGGTGGAGTTATCCAGGATGTAACCCAGGGCCTAGCCCAGGCTGAGAGGGACCAAATCCCACACCCCTCTAGCTGTCAGCTTGAGCAGTGCAAGCAGCGACCTGGACTAGGAACAGGCCACAGAGCCCTGGAGAGTGCAGGAACCAGGAACACCAGTGCATGAGTCCAGGGAGGAGGGGACAAAAGACTCCAGAAGCTGGGAGATGGAGCACCTTCACACGAAGAAATGAAGTATTTCCTGGAGGCATTATTTACATTGCTGTCTTGGCCTAGACCATACCTAGGTTTCTCTTCCAGCTACTCCGAGGCTGGAGACAAACTAAAGCTTCCAATTATTTCTGGATCTGCAAGACGTGGTATAAGTCTAAAGCTCCCGACTCGCATGTACTGCTGCAGTGGATGCCATCGCCCGTGGAGTGCCCCTTCTGCAGGAACTGCCCTCGCGCCCACAAGGCGGTGGGGTCCCATGAAGGGGTCCTGCCCCCTTCCCCTCCTCCCCCGACTCCAGCGCCAGGAATGGTTGGTCCAGGGTGGACACCTGGCTGGCTCAACCTGGGCCAACGAGAACGTCTGCCTTGGCATTTGGAGCTTTTGATCTGAGGAAGACGAGCTGTGAGTTGCTGGAAGTCATGGCAGATTTCCAGAGCAGTTGACTCAGGTCCTATGGGAGCTCCCTGGTGAGTCAAACGGACCCCAAACTCAAGTCTGTGCTTCTATTCTCATGTGCGAATGACCTTGCTAGGCAATGCCATACATTTTTATATGAAATAAGAGTCAATTTTCTAATGATCTACTGAACGGGTTATCAGAAGTTACTGAAATTTAAGATTCGCACACCAAAGCGGTTGTTTGGCACAGTGTCCTAAACACTCACTTTCTTGTCCTGCCGAGGAAGCCGGCTGCCCGGCCAGGTTGGCAACGACACAGCGACGCGACGGGATGCTCTCACGGCGCAGGCACGCAGAGAGCTGGATCTCCTGCCGTTTGGGGTAATGACACTTTATTGTCGGCGCTTCCTCAGCGTTGCTTTGAGTTCACTGTGGGTTTTGATGGCTTCATTACATCGATCATTAATTATAAATTACACTCATGGTAAACGGTGGTAAATGTGGCTTCATGATGATTTAGCTTTCTAATTACCAAGTTAGTTTATTGTGGTCGGCGTGCGTAGCGATCGTTGGGACCTCTTAGTTTTCAACACTAAGACTTTAAAACGGTGCATTATAATTCATACAGCATCGTCATGCCCCTATAAAGGCATATGCATGCACGCACCCCCCTGCGATTTGATTAGTACAGTGATAGTTCATGTGGCACTGACTTTCATCCTCTGGAAATTGGGAATAATTGAAAGGTTTCGAGATTATTGCTCCTCTTCGGTAAGTCACGGTAAAAGTTTTGAGACCTCTACTCTGAAGGAAGGACCCACACAAACCTGATTTGAGCCCCTAGAGCTGCCCTCATTCTTACCCTCTAGGGCACTTCATTGGTCAACTTCTTTTTTGATTCCATAATGAATACAATTTGTTCCCATTTCGACAGAAAAGAACTCGAGTTGGTTTTGGTTACATGAAGAACCTTACCTAATAAAGTCATGTTTTAGACAGGGTCAAAAATATGAATGTATTCACAGTCTTTCCCCCCCTCTGCATTCTAAAGAATCCCCCTACCTTTTCTTTTCTTTTTCTTTCTTTCTTTCTTATTTTATTTATTTATTTATTTATTTATTTATTTATTTATTTATTTATTTATTTTTGGTTAGGGTGTGGGTAAAATGGAGAAGGTGAGAACTAATCAGATTTATATTATAAAAGGCATAGCACCAGGGAAAATGGAAAAAAAAAGAAAGAAAGAAAAGAAAAAGGAGGCCCAGAAAGCAAGAGGAAGGGAGTGAAATAGAGAAGAAGGAAGAAGTCAAATGGATTGGAAGATTATGGAAGGAATGTGAGGAAAGCTTTGTGAAGAACTACCACCATAACAATTGGGGAAAAATATGGGTTATAAGGATATTTAGGATTTTTTACTGTATGCAGAGACCACCCAAATGTGGCCAGGTTTGAATATCAATCCTCTTTAGTGTACATAGTTTTTTCTTAAAATGAGTACAATGATTAGCTCCTAATCACTAGAATTAGTGCTCAATTAAAATCACGTTTTAGTCCTACTTCCCGGCGATTCTGTCCATAACACCTGGAGCGGGGTTTGGGGTGTCCCCAAAGTCTTCATCCCCACAGTATAGAGCATCTCTTAGCTTATCCCACAGACATTGACAGTGATTTCATTAGTTTATCTCTGCAGCAGCTTTAATTTCAAGTTCTTAGAGGGTTGTTCACTGCTGCTAAGCTGACCTAGACCCTTTTTTCTGACAAGAAGACCTGACTGCATAGCCTCTGAGCCCAACTGCCAGCCTGGTGCTCTTTCCACTCCCCACATGGCCCACCTCACTTTCTGCCAATCACCTGAGTATCTGCTTCATCCCTCCAGCCAGATGGACAGCAACAGGAGGCCAGGACCTAGGGTTCAGTTGCGCCTGTTATGACGGCAAATCAAATCCGTCGGAGGGCTTTCAAAAAGCGTAGATTCCTGAGCCCCTGAACTCAAACCTGCCACATCTGAATTTCCCTGGAAGGGTCATTTGGGGGAAAACATAAACGTCCTCACTGACACTGATAGGGACTCCTTCCCGATTTGGAAACACTGAAGAGTGGTCTGTTCTTTAAGAACATCTCACGGTCTGTGGTGTCACATGTCCTGCCTGTAAGTCCTGGAGTGCCAGGCACGTTAAAGTGTCAGCTAAATGGGAAACTCGGGGAGAGGGACAGTTTGGGGGGAAAGTCGAAATCAAAGTTCATTCCGGCCCATGTTGAGTTTGAGCTCCTGTGAGACTTCTGTGTCAGTTAGGGGGCCTGAGTATGCGATCTGGAGCTCAGAAGAGAAGTTGGGGCTGGAGACATAAATGTTGACCCATCACCAAAGAGATATTATTTAAAGCCACAGAGTGGGCAGAAGCACCTAGGGAGGGAATATGGAATCTTGCCCTTCCAGGCTCTCCTCCATGCTGCCCTTGGACTGGGACTCACCGTTTGAAAATGCAAATTCAGTCTTGTCGGTCTGCTTAAAGTTATGCAATGGCAATCAAAGGCAATTTTTTCCCTTAAGTTTCCATTTTACTAAAATGTTATTTAAGTTATAAAAGGAAAGTTACATTAACACATACATTGACCTAGTTTCGCGGAAGAGATTATATAGCTCTGACTAAAAGCTACTACAACATGTGGAAAGTGGAGAAGCAGAGAGCGTAAAGAAAACATAATGAAGACAAGTGAATAATTAAGTTACAGTGAATGTGTCACTTTTAGCATTGTTTTCTCAGAGGAACTGGGATCATTTATAGACCCAGCCACAGATGTTAATTGCTTAAAAGGCCACTTGCTGGCTGAGTGACCTTGTAAACTGCATTGCCCTTTCTCTGTCTCCTTCTGCTTGTTCTGGAAGGTGGGAATAGTGATGTTTATACTCCTTTCCTGGAGGGGCAGCTGAGAAGGCCAAATGAGATCCTGGAAATAAAAAAACCCAAAAAGTTTTCAGGAAGAGGAGTTTATGAGCTCTTTAAGTTCAAAGACTGAGACACATTATACTTGGACCTTCTCTGCCCAGCAGAGAGAGCCGAGAGTTCATTACAGGATTGTTTTCAGATAGGAAGGGAAAAAAAAAAGTTTCAAGGGCTCCCTATCGCCTTCAGGATAAATCTCAGGTTCCCTGGGAGCAGAGACTAAGATTAAGACATGGGTGCAGATGGACTATAAGACCTGAGGGGGCAGGAAGAGAGAGACAAAGAGAACAAGTCACTGCAGTTACAAGAGGGACACCACTGCTGAAGAGCTCGGTTCTGCAAAGACCCCTGTGACATTCACTGGGGACCTCCCAGAACTGACCGCCTGAAAGACAGGAGGCTAGAACGTGTGTCCACGGCCCCAGCTCCTCAACTGCATGAGGCTGTCCTGGGGTACAGTCTTCCCCACCCAACCGTCCCCTCACGGAGCAGTTCTACGGCCTCGGAGAGACGCCAGGCAGAAGGTGGAGCATGTTTGAGGTGGAGCCTGTCATTGAGGCATGAGCCTGTGCTGGCACAGAACCGCCCATGACCGCAGCCACTGAAATCAGGGGTGGGCCCAGGGGATGTGACATGAGGCACCAGAAGCCATCTGCAGGGGGATCTAAAACCTTTCCCTGACGTCTGTCCTCCATAGCTTACAGCTCCTCTAAAAGGAACTTTCTCCGCCATCAACTCTGCTGAAGACGCTGCCCTCTGGTGCTCTTTTTGTACTTCAGGTCCCTGCCTGCCTCCTTAGGCCACAGCTGACTGGACCAAGGACAGACACCTGTCCTGCCTTAGCAACTCGAACTCTATCGCAACATACCACAGCCTGGGCGACTTACACAACTGGAATTTATGTCCCATGGTCTGGAGGCTGGGAATCCAAACAAACACCCAGTGGGGGTCCTGGCGAGGACCCTTCCTGGCTTGTGGATGGCCACCCTCTCACTACATCCTCACATGGCAGAAAGAGGAAGCTCTTTGGTCTCTTCTTACAAGGACACATTAGGTTACGTCACGGGACACTGGGAAAGAAGGCCTGTCTCCAAACTACACCTACAGATTTCTGGCTTGGGGGTGTCCTACACAGACCTGAGGGGCACGGCACCATCATCTCTTGCTCAGAAAACTTCAGTGTCCCCTGGCCGGTCTCCCTCCACACCTTAGATGACCTCTGACCTCACTGCTTCCATTCTCAGGCTCGTCAGTGGCTCTTCACTGCCCCAGGATAAGGTCCACACTCCTTGGCGATGTCTCCATGGTCATCCACGATTCTTCTCCGGCTCGCCTCCCCTGACTTCAGCTTTTGACCAGAAAGAGTTGTCCAAGTTCTGCCTACCTGGGGCCCTACACATGCTATTGGCTCCACCTGGACAGTTCGTCTCCCCCACCCCAAGCCTGCCTCCCTCCCGTTCACTTTCAGGTGTCGTCAGCTTGAAAACCACCTTTCCAGGAGCCTATCCCACCCCAAGCCAGCACACTGAGCTTGCTCGTACTGTTCACACTCAGTCGAATTTTGCTTGTTCGCCTATCTGTCCCGTTAAAGCCTTGAAGGCATGAACCAGGTCCTGTGTCTTTACCACCCAGCCCAGTGCCTAGTTCACCGAACTTGCTCCAGTGACCATCTGCTGACTGAATGAAGTGAACAGGTGGCCATGGCTCTGTCTCTGGAAGGCCTGCCTTGGCCCTGACCCGTTTATGCACCTGCAGCTGCCCGGAGAGCGATGACTTGGTAGACAGATGGATAACAAGGTGGGCCCAGCCCTTCTGTGACCTTTGCTGTCCTGGGTCACTATCGGAGCTGAGTCTCATTAGCTGCCATGTGATGTGGTAGACTGGCCCCACCATCGCCAGCTAGGTCCGGCCCTGCAGTCCATGAGACAGCTCCCCGCAAATCTCAAAGCAGCAGAGGAATTACCCGCCATCTGCCCGGGTGACCGAAGCTGCCAGCCGGGGTGTCAGATGACCGCAGAGTGTGGAACCTCCCTTTCCTAGTATGGCCTGAGCACATCTCTGATGGGGCTGGCTCAGTGCTTTACCAAAGGCATCCAAAGCTGGAAAGACCCAAACACTGGGGATGTGGTCATTTTGCCTTAGTCTCGGTGCAGGGAGTGAGGGCTGAGTTCTGGACTCACTCCACCTGAGATGGATCCTGGTTCTGGCACTCACTAGTGGAAAGACCTGGGCCACGTCACGTGAGTTTTTTAATCTTTTAATTTCTCATCTGTGAACGGAGGTAGATAAGAACAGTGCCTGCTCTCAGGATTGCTGAGGGTTGGCTGAGACGGTCCATATGAGAGAGCCTAGAACAGATAAACGGCAGCTACAAGGGGAGGCAAGGTCCAGGTGGAACCGTCCTCCTCTCACTCTGGCCCCACTTCTTTCCCTCCCTCTCCCCTTTAATCCTGTCCTCTCGGGGGCATTCTTCCTCTCCCAGAGCATGATGACGTGCCATTCCCTCAGGCAAACGTCAGTGAGGCGGTCCTCCACCCCAGCCAGCCCGCAGAGAACCGGGTGTGCACGTGAGGAGAAGAAACGATGAGCAGATCTTGGGCATTTCAGCTCCGGATCAGTTCCTCTCCACTAGCAGATGCTGCAGTCTGCTTTTCCCTGAATGGCCTAGAATCTTGCAACGGCAACAATTTTCTTCCAAAGACCACAGCCTCGGATATGTAAGGGGAGCACGTTCTTCCCATTGCCCCGGCTTCGACCTACTCTTTGGGAAGTAATTATCTTGCCCTTATCATGCAGAAGAACCGATCGCCCACTTCCTGGCCTGGTTTTTATCACAAAGCATCTCCCTTTTACTAAAAAGCCTTCGCCTGAAACAGAAGACTTAACCTCCTCTGTATGACTTGTCTGATCCCCAAGTTTCTCTTTTAATAAGAGCTGTTTTTCTTTCTGCTTATCCCACTGTCCACTCTCACCTTCCCTTTGCGAGGCTCCACCCCCTGTGGGAACTCCCACTTGGGCCCAGTTTCCAGCCTGAAGGGCACCTCTTGGTCCCAGCTCGCTGCAGGGATGACTAACACATCCTAAATCCAAAGATGAATCACTCAGGTTCCCAGCTCTGGCCAGTTGTCTCACCGATGCTGTGACCTCCTCGCCCACCCTGCTCACCCCGTTCTCCTTGAACCCTAGTTCTCCTCTTTGTCTTTGCCTGCCCACCCGCACCCCACCCACACTCCAGCCCCAGGGTGTCCCGGGATTTTCTGGTCACTCCCTGTGTTATTAACGAGACCCCAACATGACTCTAACTGCGGACCCTCCTACCTCTGAGCACTGCCCCCCCACGCCCCATTGAGAACCTCATTCTCTACTGTATTCCGGTGCTACAGCCTCTGAAGATCATGCAATAACAATAAACACAATTCCTTCTGGGGAAGAGAAGGCCTGCCCTATCCCCCACGTCTCCAAGAAACCAAACAGCATTAATTCCACCTCAATGCCCAGTCCACACAGGCCGTCCATAACCCACACCCATAGCAGTGTTCCAGTTCACCCCCACTGCCCTTCACCCCAATCTGATAAATCTGCTCGGCAACCAGAGCCATTAAGTCCAGAAACCAATTTGTAAGGGAAACGATGAGAAGAGGAATAGCATCTCTGAAGGACCCCAGTGGACGTCCTAGGGCTGGTGCTCTGTAGAGAAGGGAGAAGGGCACCTGGGGAGAACCACTAGCAGCTCCCTGGGCCTGCTCCGGCAGCCCCGGGCGGCCAGCAGAGTCTCCCCAGGATGCCTGCCGGGGTAGCTTGGGAGCAGCGCTGTTTGGAAAAGGAGAAAATGACAAGTGGGGGAGTGGGAGGTGGAGAAAGAGCTGGAAAGGCTGAAGAGAAGACCCGTGGGTGGGAGGAAGGGGCAGCCTGGGGGTCCCTGCAGGGCCCCTGCCCGAGACAGCCAACTTCGCCTGGAGGGGAACACTGATGTGTCTTCTGTTCTTCGAGGGTGGGAGACCAAGGACTCGGAGATGGGTAGAGATTCACCTTGAGTCATCCCGTGAGTCACAGGCAGGAGGCAGAAATAGATCTTGCGACCCTGTTCCCTGTCACAGACATCTTGTAGCATTTTTAACAAGGATTGAGTGGGCAGGGACTCGGGTGCTGGTCCATCTGATGATGTCGATCCTCTTCCATTCCACGGAGAAGTGATGTAAAGCCAAGAAGGACCAGGATCTTCAAACAGATGTCTCTGGCCAAGGCGACCTCTCTATCCACGCCAAGTACTTCTATTTATCATTCTCAGTGTGGACCAAAAAGCAGCCACATGTTAAATCTGACAAGCTTCGGAGACGCCTGCGTGGCGGACCCTACAAACTCAGAGACTGAAAGTAACCACGCAGGATGCACTGAACATAAATATTCGTATCTAAAAGCAGGTCAAGGCAACAGCCTCGTCCTAGGCCTGTAGCTTCCTTGACAAAGGTCTGTCTTTATCTTAAGTGAGCCTGTCTACTGGCCTTTTGCATCTAAGATAACTTTCCTTTGAAATGTCAGAGGGATCTCCATTGCCAGACCCCACAAGGCACATCCTCGCCAGAGCAGAGACCAGAGAAGCCCTCACTGCTCTCTCTGTTCCCCGCACACCCATCCCCATGTGCTGTAAATGTCCATTATTAAGTATCCTGCACCCGCCAATGTAAAACAACTGTGTGTCTCTCTGTTTACTTTTCATCCAATTCCAGAAATTTCTCCTACCCGCTTCATCTATCGATCTATCACCCTCCTCAAGCCTCCTCCTTTTATTCGAATGTATAAACTAAGCTTCCAAACTGTCATTCTCCAGAACATTTTCTCAATTCACTAAAAATTTTGCTTCCTGGCACTTGTCATCACTTTGGCTCAAATAAACTCATAAAAATTTGCTGCAGGTTTGGATGTTTCTTACGTCGACAACAGCACAGTAGAACTCATTTATTTTCTGTTCCCTCTTTGCCTCGACTGCCTCTGTCTTCTATACACCACACATGCCTAGTTCTTCTAGGACTTCTAGATCTCACGGACACTCACACACTCCAAAAAGCATTCCTCGATTCAATCAATCCGATTTTTATCTTTTTTCTTGTATTCCCCGAGGGCTTATCAGCAACCCAGTAGGCTGCCTACCCAACAGTCCAGGCCTCTCCACTGCCTTTGTCAGCAGAACTCAGGTTTCGTTCTGATACTCGCCTCACCCTGTGCTCGAGGAAGGTGCTCCTTCCCCAGCCCACGCGTGATTTTGGACTCATCATGTGAGGCCAGCAGACTAGGAGATGGTTGCCATTGAAAATGTAGCTTGTTACTCACAGTTTCTGAGAGGAGGTGGTATAGATAGCCCCAGGGGCCACATGGGAAGCACCAGGGTCCATCAGGAGAGAGAGCCAGCAGGGAAGAAGGTAGACAGGAGACTTTATTACCATTTCTGCAGGATGGAACAGACGAGGTAGGGTCAGCAGGCTAAGGGCTGGCTAGTGTGAATACATTCGGCAGGCTCTGGGGCCTACGGGCTGTCCCTAGTTGCCTGGTACCGGCATGACTAGGGCAGGTAGATGGCGGTCCAGCATGTGAGAGCCTTACAGAAAAGCCTGATGAAGGAGGCAGTTGGAGCATGGAGCATAAGCTCTGGATTGCACGTGGGATTCACGCTTGCAGGCAAGTAGTTTACTACCTCTAGGAATTAACTGTCCTGGCAGGGCCAGCAAGGGCCCAAGAGATCAAAGCATCAGAAATACAGAAAATAGAAAGGCACGATTAATACAACTGCCCCTGGAGCTGCTGCAGCCGTCTTGTGCCCACAGGAAAAAGCCATCAGGTTCCCAAGATGCCACTTCAGGCCCCCTGGACTTGTTGAGCTGCCGAGTGAAGCAGCCTTGAATCGCCTCGCTCCGATCGCATGTCGTGAGATGCAGCCCTTTCTGCGACAGGCACCTTCATTCAGCTCCTATGTATGTCACTTGCGGCTGAGAACATCCCAACTGACATGACATGAAAGCCTTCGGGTTACCCTTAAGGTGACAATTCTAACCCCGTGTCTTGTTGCCCTGGAAAAGCTGTTTAAAGAATGAGCTGCTTGAAATAACCTCATTCCTGATTGGCGGGAACTGTAGATGAAGTCACAATGGCCCACCCCATTTGTTTAGAAGGTTTTATATTCGATGACCTCTCGGTTGCTGCCTAACGTCTCCAGAGTCACACAGGAAGGGAAAACCCAGCGTTCTGAATCCAGATGCATGAGGAGGGAGGTATCATCTCCCCCTTCTGACTCCTAGACCTTCTCATATGATATCTCCACTTGGAGATAAGGAAGGAATTGGACTAAGCTCTCGTGGTCTCTTCAAACTCTAAAACTTCCATGCTTCTAAGTATAACTAGACCATCTCGACTCTTTTTCGGCTAAAACGCCAACCCCGCACTATCAAGTTCTTCATTAGAGACAAAGACCACCACGTCGTGGGCAGTGCTGCTTGGCAGGGGCCTCTCCTACTACGCGGGGATGACCTATCAGTCGTGTTATTACTGTTCTGGGTTGAATCGTGTCCCTCTTCCCAACCCCTAGCACCTCTGAATGTGACCTCACTTTGGAAATAAGGCCTTTGCACCCTAGCACCCTGGAGAACGGTGAGCCCTTAGTCCAATGATTAGTGTTTTTATAAGAAGAGGGGGGAGAGAGAGAGACAGAGGACACTGTGTGAAGACACAGACACTCAAGGAGAAGACAGCCATGTGACAAGGAAGGCAGAGGTTCGAGGGATGCATCCCCAAGTCCAGGAATGCCAAGGATTGCCAGCAAATACCGCGACAAGTGACAAGGGTTCTCGCCTCCAGATTTCAGAGGGAGCAAGGCCCTGCTGACACCTTGACATCTAGTCCTCTGACCTGTGAGACAATAGATTTCTTTTGTTTTAAGCCATTACAGCAGCCCCACAAAACGAATGCAATCACCAATAGCTGATATCTGTTGAACCCTCGTCCTGTACCAGGAGCTGAGTGAGTGTACTTTCTCTGAGTCTTCACCACAACCTTATGAAGTTGGTGCTATTTTTGTCCATGTTTTGCAGGTAAGGAATAAAAGGTCTGGGAGTTAAGGACATGCAGCCCACAGTCATCTAGGTAAAGAGCTGGAGCTTGGAAGTCCAGGACCCTTTGTTGTAGGGTCTTACATGTTAAGGGCATTTTATGTATTCAAGGCCTCTCAGGGGTACTGAGCTTTCTAGAAAACTTGAGTTGCTTTGCCTGTTTTTGTGTTTGTCCAACCAAGCTATCTAACAAACCACCTCAGATTTGACATGTTCAAAATAGTACTTATTATTTCCCCCTCTAACCCGCTTCTTCAGTTTCCCACTAAAATATCTGTCTCCTTTCTCCCCAGCCTTAGCTGGTGCTCCCTGCATTTGCTCTGAGTCTGTCTCACTTCATCCACCCCTCCCCAACACAGGAGGCTCCAGCAAGTCCCGTCCCCTCAGGCCATTGATTAAACGTGATCGTATGTCACTGGCCCACTGCCACCAGCACCTCTCTTCTGCACTTACTGCTCAAGCTAAACCACTCTCCCTTCTGGCAGCTTCCACCCCTGTTCTCCACCAGGCAGCCGGTGGGCTTTCGTATTTTAAAAGATCAGATCCTATTTCTCTCCTGCTGAAAACCTTCCAAAGCTCCTCATTACACTTCAAGCCCAACTCTTTCACCGTCTGGGAGCTCCTCGGATCTGGCCTTTGCCCTTCCTCAGCCTCGCTGACTGTCACTCGAGCCGTGCTGCTCCGTCTGTGGGCCTCCAGCATGCCCCAGCTTTGTACCGCCTTCTTCACCTAAAATGCTGTCTCTCAGAGCTTCCCTTAGCTGCTTCCTTCGGGATACTCAAGCTGCAAAACCCTTCCCTGCCCACCGATCGTCTCTCTCTCCAGCCCCACTCCATGCCATTACTCAGTTTCCTTTATTCTCTGAAAATTAGCATTTCTTTTTTATTAACTTACTTTCTTGTTTTTAGATTCTCTCCTTTAGAATTTAAACTCCATGGGTGCAGGGGTTCCATCCACTTGGGTTCAGTGCTTTATTCCAGCGCCTAGAACAGTGTCTGGCACACAGCAGATGCTTTTTAAACGCTGCCTGAACACACGAATGAAACATCAAGGTTCTTCATGTAGGATCTGTGCTTTTGGTGACTTTCCCTTTGGCTGCTCCCAGCTCAGTGCTGTGGCTCAAGCAGGTGTTCGCCAAATGCTTGTTGGTTGCATGACCCGAGAAGTTTTTCTTCTAGGATTTCTCATCTTCTTAAATATAGAATCTTCCGGGGGATCCTAGGATTTCACATTCAGAAGCCCATCACGCGTTGTGCATAACTGAGACTCAGAAATCTGTTGACTTTTTTTTTTTCTCTAGAGGAGTCTCTGTTCAGTGAGACAGATTCATCCTCCGCACCCACGTAGGCTTCCCCTGCTCCAAACTTTGTGACGTTGCTGTCCTAACTAAGCTCACACTGTACACAATTTCTGGATTGTTTATCACTTCTAACACAGAAAACACATTTGGAGCCTCTCACCAGTCTTTCTGCATCTCTCCCCACTCCAAACTGCATGAAAAAAATGAGTTTTTCTGCCACTGGAGAGAAGAAAACTAAGAACTTCTTCTTCTTTTTTTTTTTAAATTAAGTCCATATCTGGTCCTGTTCTCAAATGCATTTCATGCATTTGTAATAAATGAAAATGGACTCAGATTTCTTGGAAATTGATTTCTCCGTTCCCCCTAGTAGTCTGCTCTTGCTGGCCTGTTGACTCTGAAGCCCTCCAAAAGCCATTCTCGACTCCCAACCCACCGGCTGGGGTCCCAGGTACAGCAGTTAGAACTGAGGAGCTGTTTCCCGGAGACCCCTGAGCAGGAAGCAGAGCCAGGGGAGGGAAAACTCTGAGCCTTGGAGGCAAAACTCTGAGCCTTGGAGGCTGAGCCCTGAGCAGTTACAGCTTTTCCGGAACACGTCGCACAGGACATAAAGTCTCCAACAGGGACAGTCTGCAACCTGTCCCTGCCCCACTGTCCCCACAGCCTCACTTTCCCATCCTGGCCTGAGTACTCCAAGCGAAGAAGGAGGAGGAGGAGGAAAGTGATTCAAAGAAAGTTAGGAAAGCTTGGCATTACCTCTAAGGAGGAGGCAGCGGTGTGTATTCTGAGCAATATTATCTCTCAACAAAACTATCCAAATTCCTCTTCCTTTGGTGAAAGGTGTTGGGAAAGCAATCTGCCTAAGCAATATCTTTTGGTTAAGGTTCTTGTGGTTGCAAATAACCCATCGGAACCAGCTTAAACAGTGGATGAATGGAGAATGGATGACACGGGCATAAGGGTGCCTCACAGAGTCCAAGCGCAGGGAGAGGGTATGGCTCTCAGGAGAGACTTAAACCAGAAGCTAGAAAACCCACAGGAACTGAATCAGGCATTTTCTGTTTTTCTTTCACTCTAGGACCACACGGACTCTCGTTTCTGCTTCTGTCTGTACTTGTCTGTCAGTCTTCTCTCTCTCTCTCTCTCTCTCTCTCTCTCTCTCTCTCTCTCTCTCTGCAGATGGACTTCTTTTGCTTCTCTCTACCTGACAGCCATCATTCAACTCTCGAGTTTATATGTTTTCAGTTCAGGTCACACACGGGAACTCACTGTGTCCCAGGTTCAGGTCGCAGGTGCCAGGCTCCCAGGATAACGAGTCCAGTTTGATTCAATTCAGGTCACGTACTAATATTACCATTTCGATCCCAGCCAAGTGGACATACACTAACACGTACTGGGAACCACTCTACTGAGTGAACTGGGCTGGGCAGGGAGGGCTCTCAGACACCGGGTCGCTGAGGGTGATAATGTGTTATCACCCTGTGTGGACAGAAAGCCACTTTTTCTTGTGCCACTTCTACTATTCTGCTCCTTTAACGCCAGCAACCTTGGAGTGTTGAAAATGACTATAATCTGGTTTTTATTGCTTTTTTTATCTGAGAAAGTAACATTTGTTATTAGAGCTTTCTAATGAACCCAAGAATTATTTTTTCCCGAGTAGTTTTCTCCTTCTTTCTCAGTGTCTGAACAGAGGTCTCCAAACCCATTGCTCCTGATTACTCGCCCCCAAACACTGGGAACTAAGGGAGTGGGGTCCTGGAACCATCTCAGTCCAGGCTCAGAAATAATAACAAGAAAAAGGGAGGCAAGGTAAGAAGACACAGACATGGAAGAGGCGTGAACATGGAATGAAGGCTCCTGACCCCCAGGCATGGCATTTTAAGACCTCAGTGGCCACTCGTTAGAGACACGGGGAGCTGTGACTGTCTTACCCACCTACAGTTCAGGGCTGCGGCTCTCCCCTAGATGCCCCCGCAGGTGCTCGGTTTGATTGCACAAAATATTACAGACAATTTCCATTTGCACGAATCAGTTCCATTTATACCTAATCACCACGTAGCACAAAGGTGATTATGTGTTGATGGACTCTGCTTTAAGATTAATGTCAACATTAAACGCTGTCCATAATTTTCAGGCTTCCCAGTTTATTGTTTGTACTGAATTGATTGTCGACTCGAACTTAAAAATAATGAAAAATAATGACGGGAAACCCCATATCCTGGGATCCTAGGTGGCAACACGGATGGCACACGGGGCCTTCCCGAAGCAGCAGAGGGTAATTGGATATTCTGAGGAATTGATCTTAAGGTAGCTGGATGTCATTTTAGAAACAGGATATTAGTGTCGTGAGACATGTAGTATAGTCTAGTTGCATTTTTACACTGACAAACAGAGAGGCAGGCAGCAAGGCACTGCGGAAGGGGACTGGCACTGAGGTCAAAAGCCATGGCCAGCCTGCCTCCAGCAATGGCTAGCTATGAAAGTGGGGATGTGGGGTGGTGCAGGGGAAACTACCCGTTGGATGTAACGATTACAACGAACAGTACTGCCTGATGCTGTAGTGACAGCAGTGATAGCAATGGCAGTAACACAGAAACAACAGAAACAGGACAGCCAGCACCTATGGAGCTATTCTGATGGGCCACGTAATATCATGTTGAATAACCCTAAGGGATCGGTGCTGCTGTCATCCTCAGTTTTCCAGAAGAGGAAACCAAAGCTCAGAGATGCGAAGTAACCCGACAAAGACCATGTTAATAACTCACAGGTAATCTGACCTGAATCCAGGTCTGGAGTGCATCACACCTCAAGGTCTTCCCGTTCTTCTAGGTTGTCTCCGAGATTAAACGCTCCCCAACCTCCCATAGTCTCCGCCTCCTCATTGGTAAGGTCAGATGATAGTATTTTACTCCGAACACAAGGTCTTGATGAGGACACCTGAAAGCACTTTGGAAAATGCTGGCAAAGGTAAATTTGTTAGAGACAGAAAATTTACCCGTTTCCTTTGCCTTCTTTCTTCTTTCTTTCTTTCTTTCTTTCTTTCTTTCTTTCTTTCTTTCTTTCTTTCTTTCTTTCTTTCTTTCTTTCTTTCCTTCCTTCCTTCCTTCTTTCCTTCCCTCTTCCCGCTTTTTCTCCCCTTCCACCCTTCCATCCCTTAAGTCCCTGTCTTTTGTTCTTCCTGTTTTCTTTCCATCCTGAAACAGCTCCACCCTCACTCCCTCCCCTGCCTGGTTTGAAAACGAATTAACCAGGGAGCCCAGGAGAAGATGCCTTTCAATTAGTCATCTGTGTGTGATTCACTGGGAGATGGCTTGGTTACTCTGAAGACAGAAGGAGACCTCAAAGTTTCTCACTTACACAGAGCTGGTTGCACGCCCAGCAGGGGCTCAGAGATGTTTGCTAAATGATGGATGCTACTGTTGCTCCCGTTAGGGGACTCACTGGATAAACAAGAGCATTTTCTTTTTATGGGATCATCCTCATGCTGAGTCTCAGGCACCAACCTGGAATTTTCCTAGAGAAAACTGGACGCCTGCTCCTGATAGCAGATCTGAGCCTCAGTTGTGCTACTTTTTGGCTGTGTGACCGTGGGAAAGTTATTTACCCTCTCTGAGCCTCAATTTTTCTCCTACCTACGAATGGGATAGTGGTAGCACGTGCTGGCAGCATGTTAAAGGAGGTAATAGATCCTTGTAAACAGTGTGCTTGTGACTAATCACAAATATTAGTTGTGGTTATAATTCTGTATTTTTCCAGTAATGGGGAGAGAACAGGGTGAAAGGCAGAGCCCCTGGGAACTCTCCCTCATGCACAGGATCTACAGAGGGTTCACCAGGCTGCTTCTGGGAGTCGTTTCTAATTTTCACTATTTAGGAAAACAAGCACAGACCTCATTTATCAGAACTTGCAGAGCAGACACCTGCACCTGAGGCAGACAGTGATGATGGTGGGCAGATGGGGTAAATTCCTGAGGACTGGGCTTTGTAGGGATGTTGAGTCTCTATAGGTGACCCAACAGTGGCTCAGGGAGGCAACTGAAGAAGAGACAGGCAAATGCCCACCATGTGCAATTAGCAATCACCCACATCTCTGGCCCTCATGAGCTCTGACACCTCCAAAACCGTGGCCTTTACATACTGTCCTCCTTCTGACCTCCACTCCCAGCTGCCCACTCGTCTTAACCCAACTTAAGAGGCAGAAATGCTGAGACGGTGAGGTTTGCCCCGAACCCTCAGAGCAAGCCCAGATCTGCCACACCCACGCTGAGAAAGGAAGGAGTGGCATCCGGGAGCATGCGATGGGCTTGGAGTTAGAAGTCAGGGAATCCATTCCGTTTCTGCCACAGAAATGCTGTGTGACATGGGCAGGCCACTTCCTCTTTCTTCCTCAGTAAAATGGAGATGAAATGTGTCCTGACTTCCTTGCACTGCTGATATGAGGATCAAATTAAAAACAAACAACAACAAGAAAACATCACGGGACCAAAAAAAAAAAAAATCTGTTCAGATGTTTATTTTTCGAAGAACAACGAAGCAGTTAAAAAGCAATCAGCCAGATATGCACGTGGCAACATGGCTGTGTCCCTGAATAAAATGAAAGAAGCATCATGAGCTATACCACACGCACTATTCACACAAATTGAAAATACATGCTCGCAAAACAATCATGTTTTTTTAAAAAGTTTCTGAAAGATTCAACAGTAAGCAAATTAGAGGAGTGCTAGGGCTGAGGAATAGGGATAAACTAAATTAATAAGGGAACGAATAAATGGCAGGGGGTCTGTATGGACCAATGGAGGACATGATGGGACACGACCTGAGTAGATTAACCCAACCCTGTGCACTTGGAATTCAAGAAAGAGTGCTTGTTGTTATCCAGCACCGGCTTTGTGTAGAGTAAGTACAGACCATACGTTTTCTTTCATTTCTCCCTTCTATTCACCTTTGTTAAACATCTATAGGCCAAACTGTGCCCGGTACTGGGTTACAGGGTTTTAAAAAATAGGCCCTTCCTCACACCTCTTACTGACACCCCTTACAGTGATTACCATACGCTGGGATAGTGCCTGGTGGAGGTGAAGACAAGGGAACCCAAGGGAGAGGAACCCCACCCAGGCTGGGCCCGGGGAAACCAGGGCAGCAAAGGCCAGGAAAAGGGCGCTCAAGCTGCACTGGAAGGCTCCGTCGCGTTAATCTGGTGAGGAAGGTAGGGACAGAGACTGTAGGTGCAGGGAAGGGCGAGTTTGGTGGCACCGAGACATAAAGAAGCGAGTAGTGCAGGAAGCACCAGCACAGATGGCACCACGGCAAGGCCCCTGAGCTTGGAGACACAGAGAGGCCCCTGCGCTGAGACCAGGGTAGGGAGGTGGATGTTCCCTGAGTGCATAGGAGCTGCCGTGGCTTTACACAGGAGAAGGTCACACCCAGACGTGTATTTTTAATAACCGCCCTGGATACGATGGGAAGACTGGGCTGTGGGAGGGAGTCTGAGGGCGGGGGAGACCAGTTAGGAGGCTGCAGGAGCACTCGGGGCCTGAACCAAGGCAGTTGCCATGGGGATAGAAAGAAGAGACCAAGGACGTGAGATAATGAGAGGCAGGATCTCAGATTATGTTGATTTGTGGGGAGAGAAGGGGTGAGGATGGTTAGGGACAACATTCCAGGTTTCTCCTCAAGGTACTGGCTATTCCATTCTCCGGAACAGAAAATCCAGGAGGAGGGACAGGCTTGAGCGAGACGATGAGTTTGGTTTTGGAGAGACTGAGCCTTGGCTGCAGAGGGTGGTTGTACACGTCGGTTCTTCACCAAACGCCCTCCCCACGGGGCCGCCTGAATGACCCTAGGACACAGCAGCTGACCGTCCCCAGAGTGGGCAGCACAAGACAGAACGGGGTGACAGCTGCAGTGTCTCTCATGACCTCGCTTCAGAAGTCACACTGTCCTTTCAGGTAAATACCCTGTTAGTGACACAGGGGGCAGGGGGCTACTCAAAGGCACGAATCGCCAGGAAGCAAGGATCGCTGGGGGTCATCTTGGGAGCTGCCACACAGGTATTCAGAACACAGAAGCTCGCCTAACGAAGGGAACCTCACCCATAACCTTCTGGTGACAAGCACGTCGTCAGGCCAGTGGCACCGCAGAGGAGCCCTGCTCGATACGGCGACCCCACCAGAAACCAAAGCCGTGTGTGTGCCCAGGAGCCCGACTCTCCGAGGGTCTCCGAAGGTCTGCCTTCCCCCTAGATGAGACTTAGGGAACCTAGGGGGCTGGTGAGGGTGTCTGTCTTTCGCCTTCAACGATGCTATTTTTTGCAACCGAGTATTTGGGAAATGTTGAGCTGCAGGGAGCTGGGTGTCATGCTCTGTGACAAGTACATGGAGTTCAGACCCTCCCTGCTACCAATTAAGGGCAGAGTCACATCCCGTAAGAGGAAAGCGGGTGATGGGCTGTCGCCCACCCTCTACAGGAGCCTGGCGGGGACACCTGCCTGGCTGCAAGGAGAGCCTCTTGGACATAGTACCTGTCCTAGACGCCGACAGCCTCGGCATTCGGGCCATTCCAGCTTTAAGTCCACACGCTTCTTCCTTGTCCAAGAGCAGAAAATGACTCATTCCCTCTTTCAAAGTCCTATTGACCCTCACAGTTCAGCTCAAAAGTCCCCTGGCCATCAAGCCTCCCTCACTCCTTCACACGTGCTTTTCTGCCTCCTCCAGACCAGAGTCCAGGCCTCCCGGCCCCTTCCCTGCTCCCGGGGCCAACCTCCCTGACCCGCACTTACCGACACAGAGGGCCTTGACCAAACCTGAGGGAGGAGCTGTGGTTTGCAGGGTGCACAGAGGTGGTCCCAACAAGCTTCAGCATCGCATTCAGCTGCAGGACACACGTGCCTCATCCGAGCGCCACTGGGTCTGCTTGTCCCTTCCCAGGCCTCCGTCTCTTCAGAAGCCCGTCACTTTTCTGTGCCTCGTCACGAAGTGTGCCTTCGGAACAGGATGATTCCAGAGGCACAGAGTCCCACAGAGGAGACCCACAAATTTGTGTTTGTTCAGGCATCTTTCTTTTCCTCAGAAAAAGACCGTCATTTTCATCAGATGCTCAAGACCCAAGGGGTTGAGCATTCTTGTCAGAGGACGCGAATCAGGGCCTGCAGGCCAGATGTGGCCCTCTGAGGTTGTTGGTTTAGACTGCCCAGTGTCTCGAGGGTTTTTGGCGACATTTCAAAGGCAGAGGATTTCACACAAAAATACAGATTTCTATCTTTAAAAAGGAAAAGGAAATGAGGCAACCCCTAGCCCACATTCCCTGGTGGCGAGAACTGGCTAAGTGTGGGCCGCAGCTGCCCCTCAGATGGGGCACGCGCTCCCACAGGCCTCGCCAGACCAATCTCCTTTTAATAGTCCTGCCTTCTTGACCCCGGTTTCGGTCCTTTGTTTCAGATCTTCAAAAACGGGTTTGTCTCCCAGCAGTTGGCTTTTTTTGGCTTCGGGCCACTGCTCGGCCCTCTTAGTGACTGTCCCCACTCTCTCACACAGGAGCGCACACTCATGGTCACTCCAGACCGTGGAGAGCAATTGTTCCCACTGCTGCGGGTCCCTTACCTGGGGAGCCACTCCCCTGGAGCAGGGGGCACCTCCCTGACCCTGTCCCCCCTTCCTGATTGGTGGAGGGGCCAGAGGCCGCCAGGCCAGGCCTGCGCCTCTGCCCTGCCTCATTGCTTTGGGGGCCGTTCAGTCCAGATCCTTTGGTGATAAGGACGGAAACAACCCCATTTTACTCTAAATGTAAGAGCTTTAATCTGTAATAAAGGTGAGACTTTGTCCGCCATCAGTCCTCATGCTGGCTACCTTCCTTAGGCTGTGGATTCAGGACACACACTATTCTCCCATACCAGCTGCGTGACCTTAGGCAAGTCACTTAAGCTCTCTTCTGCCTCAGGCTCCTGGCCTGTAGAAAGAGGGTGATAAGACTAGTGTCACCCTCATTGAGTTATGAAGCAACAAAACAAAACAAAACAAAAAAATCCCTCATTTTAAATACTTAGTCTAATATCCAGAACATAGTGAGAACTCAATAATTGTAGTACAATTTCTGATTTCATTGATTTAAAAATTAAACTAAACATAGTCAGTGTCAATAAATATCTGCTAAATGAGTGAGAATCATTGATTTCACAAATGAAAGAAAAACACAAGGAAACCAAAATCAAAAGAGAGAAATGCAGATTTTTTCTGCTTGGAGCCTGGTCTCTCAGCTTTCCCCTTTCTCCCTTTGATGGCCACTGAAGGGGCTCCAGGAAACCTCCAGGGATCCACCCCCAGGGGTCTTCCTCGCAGTGTCCAGGCCTCTGCTAACCAGTATAGGAGCCAGACACCCTTGATTACTCTCTCCCGTACCCCTCTCCCCTCCAGCAATCCCAGATCCTGTTGGCAATTCCTCCTAAATTTCTCCCCATCTCCCCTTTTCTCTACCCCTGCCTTCATGAATTTTTTCTTTCATCCAATAATTCACTCATTCAGCCAAAGGTTGCTGATATTTAGTATGTGCCAGGCACTGAGGCAGATCCTACGGATACAGCAGTGAGCAAAACTCGCCCACACAGGCCTGCCCTCAAGGAACTTCCATCGGACTAGGAGACAGAAAATAGAGAAGTAGAAGGTACCGTGTGCTGGATGTAAAACAACAACATGGAAGTGGCACAGGACCTGGAGGGTAAGGGGACTGTGTTCAATAAGAAGACTAAGGAGTCAGCTTCATTTAAAAGACATTAAGCCAAGGCTGGAAAGAGATGAGGGACGAACCAACCCTGTGGTCTTCTGGGGAGAAGCTATTCCAGGGAGAGGAAAGAGGAAGGGCCAAGGCCCTGACAGGCACGTTCGAGGGTGAGCTAGGAGGTCAACGTGGCCGCCCTCGGAAAGAGGAGAGGGAGATGAGGTCACGGCGATAACGGGTCAGCCTGTGGGGGCCTGCTAGGTCACTGTCAAGGCTTTGTCTTGACTCTGGGGAGCCTTAACCGAGACTTTCCCCATTTCACCTGCATCGCCGCGATAGCTTCTTATCCGGCCTCCCTGGTTCCAGCCTGCAGCCTGCCCGCACAGCGGTTGGTGCTGCCATGACAAGTCACTCCCACTTTTAATCAGCAGGTCCCCACTGTTGCCAGAAAGCTTTAGGATCAGAGCTTACACCCACCTCTGTGATCTTTCTAGAGCCACTAGCCAACGAGGATGCCCTTCCCTCAATAGTGCAGGACAGATGCTAAGTCCCCGAGTGGCCTCCGCCTCTCGCCCTTTCTTTGTTCCAGCTGCTCCCTCTGCACGCAGCGTGCACCCCCTTTCCCTTCCCTAACCACCCGGGAGGTGGGGGTGAACATCCACAGTGGCCAGGAGGGTCCTGTCTTGGGCACATCCCGATTACAGAGCTTTCCCTGTTGCCCATTCATTCTTCTTTCTGTCACGGAGAGCGCCCTGAAGGTTGGACAGCATCTTTCCCATCTCACCACCTCTAGTGCTCAGCACAATTCCTCACAGAGTAAATTTGAGTTGAAAAATGAATGACCCCTTTCCTACCCTCTTCAAACCCAACCTGCTAAGCTAGAATTACTCTTGCCTCCGCTCTCGATCACTTCCCTGCGTTTGATTTTGAGCAGCTATTATAGCACGACTTTTATTAGCTCTGTGTGGTCGTGGGTGCTATCCCCTCCTGGGCTATACTCTAACTGACCGGGAAGACTGGAATTAATTTTTATAACCACCCTCCACCCTCCTCCTCCGCACACCACCTGGAATGATTGATGCCTCTCGCGGGGAGACTGTAAGAAAATTTAAAAAATGGGCTTTGGGAGAGTACTGGCACTTGCATTTTGGCTTCCTGGCCCATGTGGGCTCGGAGCAGCTATTTTACCTCTAAGCCTTTCTTCTCCTTTTCTGGAAAATGGGGTTGGTAATGGTGATGCCTACTCCAAAGCTCTATTAAAGGAGCTAAACGAGCTACTGAGCTGGGCTGGTCATTGATCACCGGTTCAGCAAAGGCCTTGTTGTACCAGGGGCGCGGTGCAGTACTTCCCAAATGGTGTGAAGCTCTGTCCTTCGAAAGAAAATTGTTCACAGGATCCCTGAGAACTCATATGCGAAAACACGGACTTACAACAAGCTCTGTCTTTATAAAAGGGTGTAAAACCTTCTGCAAAGCTTATCAGAAAATGGCCAAGTCCCAATTCGAGCAATTCCTGGAGAACCTGCAGAGGCTGAGACTGTGTCCCCAGATCCCACTCTGAGGAGTCTCTGTTGACTAAGTTGACCTTGAGCAGAACCAAAAGCGGGGGAAGGTGGGAGGCCCCATTTGAGGCCAGCAGCGTGGTTTCCTCCCAGAGGACCTTCTTCATGGTGGTCTGCAGAGAGAGACGAGCCGTTTGTTCTTCTCAAGGGGTGAGACTAGGGAGGAGGAGCCCGAAGGCCAGAGGTTTTTCCCTGGTGACTTTAGCCTTTGGACAGCCTCCCAGCAGAGCCCTGGAGCCAGCAGCGCCTTGCACAGGGAGGGGAGATGGACTGTGGGCAGAGGTAGGAAGAAGTTCCAAGAAAACAATGCGGCCGAGGAATTCTGTATCCAGCAGATGGGAAAATCAGCAAAGCGAGAGAGGGTCATCCCAGAGCAGAACCACATGACTAAACATTAAAGCAGGACCCCGTTGGCCTCCTCCCCTGCCTCCCCCACCCTGCAGGGGCCGATGGTCCTGTAGTGGTCTCTAAATGCCACTTCCCAACGCCAGGCCACCCGGAACACACGCCTCTCCTCTCCTCCCCCCTAGCAGAAGCCAGGTCCTGGGAGTCACAACGGCCGCAGACCCAGAGTGGAAACAGAGAGTTCCCAACTGGCATTTCAACGAGATCTGGAGAGCTGCCTCCCCCATCAGCAGCATATGGCAGCCTCTCCCACGTAGTCAGACAGGCTGAGGCCTCAGTAGTAAACAGACCAACCACTCACATCCCCCACCCCCAAACCTAAGTGCGAGTCTAAATGATCAGGACAGCAGGTGGGGCATTGGAGGCCCTCAGGCTATCAAGTTTGGGATGTTTTTCCCCCTCCCCCTTCTCCCCCACTTCCAGGAGACTTGGAAAGAGTCCAGACATTAAGGCAAGCCTCGCACCCAAAAATGGTCCCAGTGACAACTCTGTAGGGACAGTGTCTCCGACCTACAGCTCCCCCTTCCCTAGGCTGTCAGAGGCCTGGGGCAGCTCTGGCGGAAGCAGAAAATGCTGGGCCCAGCCACCCCCCGGGGAAGAGTTTTGGATGAGTGGGAAAACTAGCTTTGTGCTAAATCACTGTACCAGAACCAGAACTTAAAAGAAAGGGAAACTTGCCTGTTGACCCTCAGACTGAGACCCAAGCAGGGCTCTCTTATCTTGTGTCGCTTTCATCTCCTTGTCCCTCGGCCAGCCCCTTCCTCCCTTCCCTGCCTTCACTTTTCCCAAGTGAGTGGGTGATGTACGCCAAAGGTCTTACAAAGTCTGACTTCTAGGAATCCATTCCCAGAAAATAATGCTTTGTTTTGTTTTATATCAAGTATCCTCCTTGGAGTGCAGGAAGGGATTGAGTAAAGGATGATATTTTTGCCCAGCAGAACATCATAAACAGTTAAAAAATATATATATATGTGGGGAAAGCTCACACTACATAGGGAATCTTTTAAAAAACTTTCCCAAAACAGTATTTCAGCCTATTTCCAATGATGTAAAGACAGCAAAACAGCAAAACAAAAATGTGTATAAAAAAAGACTGGAAAAATATGTTGCTATGGAGTAGATGAATGACTTTTTTCTTCTTTGGACTTCTCGAATTTTCCATAATTAACATGTATTATTTTTTTAAACAAGGCATCATAAAAAGCAATACGTTGTCTTACTAAAAGACAGACACAATTTTAGCCAATACACATACTGGTCGAGCACACTCATCCTCTGCTCCCTGACAAAAGCCAGCGTTGATTGAAAAGGGCAGAGGAACACAGGGCAGGTCATCACCAGTGAAAGAGCTACGCAGGCAGCTACACAACGAGCAGGGCCTGGGGCAAAAACGAAGAATTTCAAGACGGTAACAGCAGAGCATTCGACCAAGTGCGGGGCCCTGGGCGGCTGCCTGGTCACGCGCCCAGGAAGCTGACCCTCCTCACTGGCTTGGAGCAGGACCCTCTGGCCCCCCAGGTAAGAGTTTGCAGATGGGCACCGTGACCAGGGGAGTTGACAGGAGGTCCATCTGCCTTCTCACCTGTTGCTGGACAAATTTTCATTCCTTCTGAGTCCAGCTTCCCAGCGGTCACCCTCTGGAACAGCAAGCAGCATACTTCATCATATACATGCAAATCAGGAGCCAGGCGAGATTACTGAAACCCTGGGCCATCACCTTTTCTTATTTTTTTTTAAGACGACTGCTTATTTATTCTATTTTAAGCATACCAGGAAGATGCCGAGCTATCTTCTGCACTGAAATTAATGACAGTCCCTACGGGGAACAGAATGTGAGATGTTTTTTAAAGCAATTTCTGATGATGTTTTTTCTCCAGAATCATCAAGAACTCTGACTCGTAGAGTATCAAGGCCTCTCCCCGGTCTGAGACCCTGCTTTTGCCAGCCTCTTCTTTGGGGAGAAGCGAAGAAATCCACTCACGAGTGCTCTACAGAACATTATTCATTCCACATGTCTTGCTCAGAGGTTTTTAATATCAGTAAATCACCGCTGAGTTGTGATCACATGAATCTAACAAGGCACACAGAGCAGCATCGCTGCTAATGACCAAGCAAGGGCGAGGCGGGAGGAAGTGTGTTGCTTCCCTTTGCTGAGGGGGAGCAAACCCATTAACTAACCCCTGGATTAAATTATGTGCAAAGCAAATCTCTCCCTTTGCAGCCAGTCCCAGCAGCTGCCGGCCACAGAAATGCAAACAAATCAGATTCAGACCAGAGCCGGACACCTGCCTGAGCCAGAGCTTGTGGAAAATGGGGGCAGAGTTGCTTAGGGAGAAGGGCACACACTAAACTTGTTCCTCTAACTCCTCCAGGAGATTTCACCTGAGGCCAGGTCAGAGCCCTGGTTTTACCCCTCGCCCCTCAGCTAGGAGAACCCCTCTCAGTTCTTAAAATGCAGCCTGTGGAGCTCTGCCCCAGGCCCAGCCATGCCCAGGCCTCTGAGCCTCTTCCCTCTTGACTTTTCCTCTTTTTCATCTGCTGAACGATGGAGCAAAGTCTGAATGTTTGAATTTTTCTCGAGGGGAATCTAGTTCCACTCCTCTAACAGCTGCCGCCTCTTTAAAGCCCCTTCCCACTTTCATCCAGCCTTTGCTTGAATACCTCCAGGAATAGGGAGCTCACTACCACCAAAGGTAACATAAAGCATTCTGGCACAGAGCTGACTGTCCTTCCTTTCACCAAGTGGCTCTCCCTCTCAGGAAAACCTACCCCTATTGAGAGTCTCATTCTACACTTCGGGGCCAGATGAAACAAAAACTGTCCCTTTTCCTTTTGCCTTTCTGCTTTCTGATACTTACAGACAGTGCTTTTATTGCCCATAGGTCTTCCCCTCAGTGGGTGTTATGTACTCCACCTTGGCCTGTGACAGCCCGATGGTGGCTCAGTTTCTTACTTGTAAAATGGAGATGATAACATCTATTTTTCGGGATTGTGGTTGGGATGAAAAAGAATGCGTGCAAAGCCTCTCACAGGAGCCCAGCACATAGCAGGTGCCTAATAATAGTAGCAGCTCGACTCTTTATCATCTTCTTCACCCAGGACAGAGAAGAACATCGCTTCTCAAGCCTGATTAGTGCACAGCAGCCCAGGACCACTTCCTTCACACGGTGCTGCGCTTCTCCACATTCGGCCTAAGGAGCATCAGCCTCTGGGCAGCCACACCACGCAGGACCCCCTTACACAAGCCTCCCATCAACCGGAACCCCGACGTCTCTGTGCTTTCAACCTATCCTGTGCAACTGGGGGGGGGCTGTGAAATGAAAAGACGCCTGTTGAGTGCACACAATGAGGACTCAACAATGAGCAGCTGCTAGGTGGCAGCGAGGCGACCTGCGGTGGCTCCACCGCAGACCCAGCCAGCTGCCCTCCCTCCCCACCAGCCACATCTCCATCACCTCTCGCTGGCTTCATACCAGCCTCTCGCATCTCCTTTCTCATCAGGCTCTGAACCGCTTCCCACCTTCAGCAGGCCATCTGGCCTCTTACTTTCCCAGCACGACTGGGATTCTTTCCAATGCCAGCTCTGCCCGTCTTCACTCGGTATCTCCGTCCCCTTGCTCCGAGCTCTGAGAAGCCTTGTCCCTTCTCCTCCCTCCACTTCTATCGCATCCTAAGTGGGCCGGTTACCTCGCTGTTCTCTCCATCGCATCCTCAGCCTCTGCCCAGACCTCAACCTTTCCTACTACAATAGGAACAACAACAACAAAAAAATGTTTCCTTTGCCCTAAAAATCCCTTCTCTCACAGGCTGATTAACATAATAATGCAATCCGACTTCATGGTCCTCAAGCTAGCAAGAATCAGCACGTGTGAGGACACTGCGGGGACTCAGAAGGGAGCGGTCCACTCACTTCAGAGAGCCCTGGCAGTGCCCAGCCAAGCTGCTGACAAGCATACACTTGGGATGCGCCAGTCCTTCCACGTCAAGAGGTCTACGAAGTGACTCCCCAACCCGGGCACAGGGAGACACGTCCCTGCGGCACTGCTTCTCACAGTGGGAAACAGAAACGCCCAGCGGCGGGGGAAAGGAGACAATGAAAGTTCGGATGGATGAGGGCTCTCTGGGCCATCCTGGGCAGTCTCAGAGATAACGCTGTGATTTTTCTAAATTGCGTAAGTGCATTTGTAGAAGATACCTTTTATGTGAATTTTAAACCATACAAAATTCTATAAACCAGATTGGTACAGATTTTAGGCAATAAAGGCATTTATTTTCAGGGCATGGGAAGGATGCGTTAAGGATGCTGACTACCTGTGGGGAAGGGGCACCGAGCTTCTTCGGCGAGTAGCTGTCATGGTCTCCCTGTCACTCCCTGGCTCGTGGGCTCCACTGCAAATGCCCTCCAGCTCACGAAAGCCCTCTCCCTCATCTCCCTGGACGTTCTGAATATTTGAGGTTCCTCGCTGCCTCTCCCCCTGGGCCCCTCTCTCCTCCCAGACTGAGAGGTGAGGACTGTTCCTAGTTCTCCTCGGTCTCTCTCCTTCCCTGGTTCCTTTCCCTTCTCTCAGCCCTGAACATACATCCCTGACCCCTGGGACCTCGAAGCATTTCCAGCAACGCTTTCTCCCTCGACAGGCTCGCCCACTCCCACGCAGTCACTATAGTGAAGGGGTCAAGGGCATGACCTTTGGAGCCAGACAGACTTCGGCACAATTTCGGGTTCTGCTATTTCCTAGGCGTGTGACCTTAGACATGTTATATATTTAAACCACAGTTTCTTCACCCGTAGGGTTGCTGTAAGGGTTAAATGAGACCATGTTTTTACTGTTAGTTCAATAAATGCTAGCAATTAGTCACACAGCTTCAACATACTTACTTCGATTCAGAAGGCCCCTCAGCAATGTGGTCCTGATTGGTTTTATTAGCTTTTATTCCTCTAAACGCCTTAGAGGCAATTATATTTTCATGAAACTCATCTGGCTGGTTCCTGACTCTGTGACTAGCACGAGCTGGCCCTTCCTCCCGGTACACACTCTCGGTCCAGTCCTCCTCGCGAGTGTCCCTCCACTCAGGCTGAGGAGCCTCCAGAAGCGGCCCCATCCCCACCTGGCAAGGCTGAGGCAGAAGGTCCTCCTACCAGGTAAGTCCTTCCACCCTGTAACGTAGTTTTCTGTTTATTCATCTCTTTATCCCACCGGTCCACAAGCTGTGAAGACGTGTCACTGCTGTGCATAAGCACATGGCATACTAAATACTTCATTAATATTCATCAAATTTTTAATTAACCAATTGTCTGTTCCAGTTGGCGTTGACAGTAAAGTGTACCCACCGAAGCTGCCTCTCGCAGGGGCTCCATTCGGACTTCAGCGCCTCTCGTTAGCTGCCTGTGGCTCAGACCCGTGTCTCACCCCGGAGTTCCTTACGACTCCATGAACGAGGCCGTGGGCCTGGCTCTACACTGTCATGGCATTTTGACTCTGCAGCCTGAACACCCACTTTGGCCTCCTCTTTCCTGCCTGTTGATGACCACTCACAGCCGTTGAATCCCAGTACAGGGCACGGGGAAGGTAGATTTCAGATCCCCTTTTGAGTCTGGGATATCGACGAGTTCCTTTTGGTTGTAATAATCAACTCTCCTGATTACGGCTTTTCATTTGTACAGCAGCATCCTTGTGCTCCTTGCCAGACAGGCTCCTAGCCTGTCCCACGCCTTGACTGCCCAAAACCCAGTATAAATAGGAGAAACTCTATACGAAGAATTAAATGAGTGATGGGAGCAGCTGACATCTGGGTAGCTTTTATGATTTACATCCTCATTTAGTCATCGGACCACCCCTGTGAGGGGGTATTAATACTGTGGCTGTCTTACAGACGAGGAAACAGATCACACGGGCAGAAAAAACCTGACCTACAACCTGAACCTCAGCTGTCCGTCCCATGCCCTTCCACTGCACCGCCCTGGGTGAGCGGGTAAGCTAGGCTGACCCTTTCCAGACCTCGAATCTCACTTTCCCTCATTAAAAACCCACAGAACACAAATCAGAGTTTGTAGCTGATAATCTGTCTGCAATTTGCAGGCTTTCAAACGAATGCTGAAGTTTGGTTTAAATGAGATTATTTATTACTCCTCTCTCGGTTTAGGAACCAGTGATACAACTAACCTTTCTCTAAGTCTTCCCTTTCCTGCTCAGTTGATAAACTAGTGTTTCTAGTTCCCATCTTTAAATCTTCCCTTAGAGAGCTAAACAACAGATTACAGTAAAAAACATGTCACCTCCATCAGGACTACGGAGGGCTTAGAGAGGACAGAGAGAGGAAGAGGAGAGATTTTGCGAGTTCGTTGTCAGGAAGGAGGAGAAGTCCACGTCTGTGTGTGGTTACCTCCCCTGGGCTGGGAGGGAAAATGCTTAAGAATCTAGGACATTGAATAGAGATCTCAGGAGGTAGAAACCATCGCCTCCTCAGCTACCAGCAGCATAAAAATATGCACCTGCTCCACAGGTCACTGACTGAGCTTATTAAGACTTGTGTAGAAGGCACTGGACAGGGCCCAGTGAGGTAGAAACTACTTGGCATGACCTGAAGGGGCCAGACTTTAAGGCCCCTTCCAGCTCCTCGTCCGTGGAATACTCTACCACATTACTTGTTGACTCCAGTAAAGGTACCTGGCATGTGTGCCAGCTTGAAACCTTTCGAAGCCCTTTCGCTCTTGCTCTGTCCCGGCCTAGAGTGGACAGTGGGTTAGAAACAGTGATGAAGAACGGATCCACTGGGTCCAGGGAGAACTGACAGTGACCATGAGCGAGGAGAGAGGAGAAACACGGAGTGGAAAGCATCAAGGCCACATCTACCCAGCATGCCTGGCTCTGAAGGCATCGTGGCAGAGCAGCACACACAGTGATTGATGATAATTCTGTCATCAAGAGACAAGCTCGACTCGTTTGCCAAGGATCTCTTGAACACACAGGATGCACCCAACTCTGTCGGGACCCAGGGATAGGATAAAGCATGGTCCCTGCCCTCATAGGCTCTTAGGACTTTAATTTTTCGATTGTAAGATGAGGAGCAATACTCAGTGACTCTGAGATTCCTTCCTAGGGGCCACTACAAGCTTTATGCATTAGGGCTTGGACCTCAACGGTTCTATGAGTGGTAATCCAGGTAACACAATCCCGTTTTTGCTAAAGAGCAAGCTGAGACTCAGACGGGTTAGCACCGGGCTCAAGGCCACGCAGCTAATGAGGAGCAAGGCCAGGACACGCAGCTGCACCACACTGAAATAGAAAGGCCTTCGTACTCCCACCCCGGAGGTCCTTCCGCACTGTCTCCTTCCCTCCGAAAGGCCAATAGACGGAGAACAGCTCATGCATTTGACAACGGCGAGGATTTACAGGTCTGCGGTACACCCTCCAGCAGCTACAAGACCAAAATCACGGGCAGTTAGACAGTCATAAATATCTCGAAGCCTGACTTCAGCCCAAATGGCACTGAAGGCCCAGTCAAAACCAACAGCAAGGGGAAGTCCAAGAAGTCAGCAGTGAGGGCTGCTACCTGGGGCACAGCCCGAGCAACTGAAATGGCTTGGAGAGAAAATGTGGTAGAAGGAAAAAGGCGGCTTGGGGGCACTATGGTTAAGAAATCACACACACACACACACACACACACACACACACACACACACACACACACACGCTGCTGGTGGAGCTGATGGCTGGCCCAGGATGCCTGTCAACCCCGCTGTTGCTGCTAATGCAGAGGTCTATGGAGGGCGGCAGGCATCGTGTCTTCCTACAGACAACGTAAAAATGGAGAGAAAAGGCCACTGGATCCAGGCGGATGGCTTAATAACACCGAACAGAGGTGGCCACCAGCACGCTGTCCGACATACGACCACGAGAGTCACGGGCCTGGGGACAAGCCTTTCTTAAGCACTTTTCTTTTCCTAGATGCTCTGCCAGGCGTTTTATCCACACTCGCGTCTCTGTGCCTCCCAACAGGACTCCTGGGCACGTGACATTCACTGAAACTCAGAGAATTGATTGGCCGAGGATCGCACAGCTAACAGGTGGCAGAGCAGGGATCCCAGCTCGGCCTGGGTTCAGAGCTCCAGCCCTTCTCACCCCCCCACACAGCCTCCAGGACAGGGGGTCAGGCCCCGACACGTACGAGCTTTGCGGCCTTAGCCAAATGATTTCAATCTCTGTAATCCTCAGGTTCTTGACACCCGCCTGTGTCATGGGATTGATGTAAAAATCGAAGGAGATAAAAATACACGAGCACTTTGCTATCGTGATATTAACAATAACAGTGTTTACTGAGCACCTACTACATGCCAGGCACTGGGCTTACTGCTTTACGGGGCTGACTTCACTGAATTTGCACAACAGCCTCTGACCCACGTTTTATAGATGAAGAAACTGAGGCTCACAGAGGTGAACCAACTTGCCAACAAGTGGCAGGGCTGGGGCAGGAGCAGGTTTAACTCCTCCAGGACCCCTGCTCTGCATCAGATGCTGAGCAACAAAGGTCCTCCCCTCACGACCGTCTGTAGTTTTTGTGCCCTCCCCGCTGTGGCCACCGTGCCTAGATGTGCTGGCCTAGTCTGAGGCCTCCCCCTTGGGTGCTGGAGCTAGGAACAGTCACTGCGGGGACGCCTGCATGTTCTGCAGTTCGGGGGACCGCTTTCCCTTCTTACCGGCAGCTTGTCCTTGTCCAACTGAATTGAAAAATGCCATCACCACGACATTTACTGCAGACTGGCAACGTGGCACTCCTGAGTGAGGTTCGGAGTTAGGAGACAAGTGTGCCCAGAGTTCACACCTCATGGGGGACATGAATGCAAGGATTTCCTGAGCCCTAACTATGAGCCAGACTCTGTGGTAGGCCCTGGGGACACAGGGATGAACATACTGTGATGCAGGCTCCACCTGGGATGCACACAGGGTAAATCGGGGCCCATAAGAAAGGCGCCTGACCCGGTCGGAGGTGAGTGGAAATGATCAGAAAAGCCTCCCAAAGAAAGTGGCATTTCGAAGCGACGTCCTATCATATCGTCTGCGCTGCTCAAGAGTCTGCATCCATCGTCTCTAATTCTCACAGCAATCATCCAAGTGGGCAGATACTAATTATTTTATAGATAAGGTATTGAGTAACTTGCACAAAGGATCATAGCAGTAAGTGGCAGAGCCAGACTCTGATCCCAGGAGCTCTGAGTCCAGGCTTGCCAGACTCAAAAGTGTGTGTTCTCCCTGACATGGCAGAGAACACGGTGCCACAAGCTATGACGGAGGAAGAAACACCACACCGTGAGGGCACAGAACAGGAAAGGGCACCTGACCAGGCCACCTGGAGGGCGTCGTGGAGGAGGTAAGACTTGCGTGAGCCGCGGTAGACTGCTTCAGGACAGGTTGGCACAGGAAGCAACACTCTAAGGGGTCCAGGCCATCTTCCCAGCAGTCCAGGGGATGGGGTGACCTTTTTTTTTTTTTTTTGGCCCGGAGGTAAGGTGAAGGTGAGAAGTCGCCTCTGGGTTTTAGGAAACAGAACCTGACGCATACCAATTTGAGCAAAGGAAAAAAAGGGAAAACAAGCGAGAAAAGGAGTACAGTTGACCCTTGACCCTCACGAGTGTGAACTGTGCAAGGCCACTTACGTGCAAATTTTTTCCAATAAATACCTGTACTAATCTACAGTTAGGAGGCCATGGATGTGGAGGGCCAACTGTGTGCACTGATCTACCCCATGTGATACAGGACACTTGAGCATCTTCGGATTTGGGGATCTGCAGGGGTCCTGGGACGAATCCCCTGAGGGTACAGAGGGACACCTAAGTGTTAGGGAGTCAAAAGTTTACACGCGGACTGTCAATTTTGATGGCAGGGCACCCTCATCTTGTTCAAGAGTCAACTGTATTCCGTTTAAGCGTTCAAGCATTTTGTAGAACCCAAGGGCTGGAAATGTCCTGCCACCACCGGAGGGCTGGCCAGAGACAGGACGTGCACACTGGCCAGGAGGAGCTGCCTTCTCGGCCCTGCCTGATTCTGTCCAGTGTCCACCTCGCCCTTTCCCTCTGCTGTCTGACTTTCACTGACTTTCACTGGGGAGCAGGGGAAAGAGGCCTCCAAACCCGTTCTCAGGCCGAACGGCTCTGATCTGAATTCTAAATCCCAGGAGAACCTGATTTGTTCCCCTTGGGCCACCCAGCTATGGCCAGGGAGCGAGGGCGGCATCCTCAGAGAAGGCAGAGTTTGGGCTGCAAAGACCCCCAGGGATCAAGGATTCTGGAGCGATGGCTAACGCTATCAATGTTATCAGAACCCACACTCTGGAGGGCGGTGCTGAGAGGTCGTTTTTCCTTCCTCCCTCTGCCCTTTAATACTTGGGCTTCCACATTTATAATTCTTCGGTGGAGTTATTAAATCCATAAATACAGATTTAATCTTTTAAGCTCTGCATTGTGAGAGGGGAAGAGCAGGCAGAGAGCTTCCCAGCCCTGGTGGTAGGAGTAGAGAGGAGGAGGAAGCTTCCAGGCTGCTGGGGCAGAAGAGCTGGGAGAAGCTGCAGCTGCTGCTGGGGGCCAAGAGGAGGGGGACTGGCCCTGCTCTCTGGCTGAAAGGCCACTCCCTGGCCAGAGACCACGCGAAGCAGCCACTGTGGAGGGCTGCACAGCCGGTCCTAAAGAGACCTGTGCTGAAGCCTGGGAGAAATACCAGGACAGTCCCAACAGCTTGCAAAACAAGCATGTTCTGACCTAAATCAGGTAGAGATGGGGGGAGGGGAAGGCATAGAAAGGAGGTGCTCCCAGCAGCCCCAGGGGAGGGGTGCCTATCTAAGGAGAGGGATTGAGATGGGATCCAGAAACCCTGAGGCTGGCGAGGGAGGAAGAGGGAAAGAGCTCTGGTTCCTGTTTAGCTCAGAGCCCATCCCAGAGGAAGCACTGACAGCTGAATCAACAACTTCATTCCTCACCCCTCTGCCCCCTCCCTCCCCACCATCCAGGGCTCCCACAACATTGGCTCAGGATCTGAGATGAACATGACAAAGACGGACACTTTGGGGTCCCTGGCCTGGCAGACACGAAGACCAGCACCGAGGAGGAGAGGATTTGATAAGAAGAAGAGCGTCCAGAAATTAGGGTGGGAAACTGGGGGCCAGAGTACGGGTAAGGGGAGTCCTCGCGATGGAGAGGTAACATCTGGACCAATGCAGAGGGCTGTCCCCACAGCGGCAGCCCCTCCTGCCTCCTGATGCTGTTGCCACATCCCCATCCTGGCTGTTCCCATCTTAGGGCCTCGAGTTAGGGGTAGATGAGGGACTTCGCTCTGGGCTTTTAGCCCCTTCTTCCCCCACTAGGGCCTCTGCTTTCCACTGCCCTTTTCAACTCAAACCAGAGGTCATAGCCTGTTTCTGCCAAGTGATGGGCTACGGGGGGTGTGAGAACGGGGGATGAGGCTGGTTTGGGATGATAGGATTCAGCTACCGAGGCTCTCTCCTAGGGCAGCAGATATGAATCCGGACAGTTCACTGGATCCACCCACGCGGCTCCACTCACCTTCCAAAACGCGTCCAAAATAGCACCAGCTTTTGTACAGGAGCCAAAAAGAAAAAAAAAGAAAAGAAAAAAGTAATAAATGACAAGGCCCCAGAGATTCCGGCCCTTCCAAAAGTCTGAGTGAAGTTTCCTAAAGAAACGTGAAGCCTTGGGGGGGAGGGTTGCCTTTCCCCTTCTCACTAAGGAATGAGGCAAAGATGCCACGACGACAGGCACACACGTGTGCGGCACAAGGACCCGGCTTTTACGCTCACACTTAGGTCACTGACACAGAGGCCTGCAGCGCGTCTTTCCCCAGAGTCATCAAAGCCGCTCCTGATGGTTGGTGCTGCATCGAGAGAAGTGACAGCCACGGCCGCACCCTCCAGGGGCTTCCAGTCAGACGCTGACACGCAGCGCCACACTAGCAGGGAGACAAGCTCCCGCCATGTGTGCACGCGCACAGGCACGGACACACGCACACACAGTGCCGCGCTGCCGCCCCGCGTCGCGGCCTGGACCCCTCTCTCCAGGCCCCACGGAGACCTCCCTCTGACCTCCATGCACCCCCTTCCCCGGGCCCTGCAACCAGATGCCCCGTGGGCAGACCCCTCGGTGCTCCCAAGTGCTGGACCCGGGGATGAGGCTGGGGTGGGGCCTGGTACAGAGCTCGGCAGATTCCTAAGGACTGGAGTCCAAACCCTAGGGTTTCCCCTTCCTGTCCCCTCTCCCTTCCCAGATGGTCTTCAGCCAATGCCAAACCAGAGGCCAGGGACCCAGGCAAGAAAGGGTTAAGTTTCCAGGATTCCTGGACAGACTTCTGCCAGGTTCCAGGCCTGGGGTGGGGTGGGGTGGGTAGGTGGGGGTGATGAGGGTGGAGACAGGAATGTGTTGGGAAACCGGGAGGACTAAAGTCTGAGACTGGTCACTGCCCCTCCTCCTCGCCCAAACCGCAGACGCTGTGGCAGCAGGAAAATCAGAGAGGGTGAGCCCAAGCAGGATTGTGCAACCTGGCCCTGGGGACCAGCCTAGTGCTAGAGGTGGGAGTGGGGCTGGGGGTTAGGGGCACAGTCCGCTTTAGAGGTGAGACTTAACGTTCTTGCTGAAAACACGTGCTTTTGGGGCTCTGGCTCCCACGCCAGGCTTTAGTGCGACTAAAATCCATTTTCTGGTTCCAAACCTCAGAGAATTAGAATTGGAAGTTCTTCCCCTCGGCTGCCTGACAGCCAGAGGCTTGGTGCCACCGGTGGTTCTGGGAGGGCTGAAGATGCCCGTGGGTGTGGAGGGAGGCCTTTAGCCCAAACTCCTGAAGTGCTGGGACCCTGCTGCTTCCCCAGGCGCCTCACAGTAAAATCTGTAACTGGAGAAGTTCCTTCTCCCTCAGCCAGGGAGTCCAGCCAAGGCCCTAGTGTGGTGTACAGAGTAGGGGTGGGGTGGAGGAGGGAGCTGGAGGGTCATGGGGCAACATTCGATCTGAGGGCTGCCCCCAAACAAACACAAGCGAGGAGCAGTGGATTTTCCTTTTAATGCAAAATGTTGCAATACAAAATGAGGTGGAAAAAGCCCCATTCTTTAGGCCACTCAAGGGCAAAGGGCAAGAGGGCAGTTACAAGTCTCCTTCTCCTACCACTCCTCTCTCCTCTGACTCAAACTGATGCCAGAGATACTCTGTTGCCTGTCTACAGGGCTTGCCCCCATCCGAGGGTCAGAGCTCTGGGTGGTGTTTGCCGCCTGGCCTGAAATGTGTGGACCTGGGGCAGGAGAAACGGAGAGAATCTTTTGGGATTTCTTTCTCTCTCTTAGCTTTAAAAGGATGACTCCAGACCCAGCGTCCCACACGAAATGAAAGGGCCAGGAGACCTTGGTTCCCACTGGCTACAAACACAGTACAGGATTTGAAGCACAACGTGCCCGCGGGTGGAGAACGAGGGGCAGGACATTGAGAGGGGATATAAATGTATGGATGAGAGCGATCCCAGTCACGACGCCACCTCCTCAAACTTCTTCCTCTTTCCTCCTCATCTCCAGCTTATAGACAATCTGGTAGCCATCATCCCAGGCGTAGAGCTGGCGCTCTCGGGGGTTATAGCGGAGGCTGGCGTGGGCACCATATCGGCGTGGGAAATACGGGAGTGCTGCTCTTTCAGGAGTCAGGGTGCCACTGGCATCAAAGGAGCACTGGATGCGGGCCCGACTGGCAGGGCGGGTGTTGTAGACGACGTACAGGGTGCCACAGATGACAAAGGCAGCCTCGGCATTCTCTCTGGGACATGGCGTGTCCCACTGCTGCTCTGTGTCCAGTGTCTGTGGGTCTAACTTGGCCAGACACAGGTGCCTGTCATCCTCCCGGGTGGCGTAGACAGCCCAAAGACCCTCCTCGTCAGCGGCCAGGTCAATGTAGGTGTCTGAGGTCAGCCCATAAGGGGGGATCAGACCCTCTGCTGGGAACACGGAGCTGTCCACCACCGTCCGGTTTGTCAGGTGGAATTTGATGAGCTGCAAAGTGTTCTCCAACTCGCCACCCCCGCCAGGTCCTCCAGGAGGCCTCCGGGCGTAATAAAGAAAGCCACCATAGACCAGCTGCCCCGTGCCTACCCAGGGGAAGGGCACCCGGACTCGCGAAGCTTTCCGGGCCGCCATGGCGAGAGTGAAGTCACGCAGCCTTGGGAAGACGAAGGCTGTGTCATTCTGTGTCCCGTCTAACACGTAGATCTTGTCTGCTGGCCCCAACGGATCCTTGGTCCACAGACCGGCGGGGCCACCAAACCGCTTCAGAATCTTCATCGATCTCACCTGAGAGATGGTGTAGCCACAGTCTGGTGGGGGAGGAGAAGAGCACAGGACGATGAAATACGGGCAAGAGTTAAATGCCCCACGCGGGCATTTGCCTGGTAGATGCCTCTACTCTTACGGAGGATTGGGGAAAAGGACACCACTCGGGTCTGGGTCCCCAGAAACTCTCCCTAATGGACCTGTCATCACAGAGATTGCCCCAAAACAGATTCCGGAAGAGAGAGCCAAAGTGGCCCGGGACAAGAAGAAACAAGGGAAAGAACCAAGGAAGACTGCAGGTTCTGAGTCGCAGGGGCCTTCAGGGCGCTTACCCGTCACCATATCGTACTTCTCATTTCTCCTGCCCTTGCCTTTGGTCCCAGGGCCTCCAGTCAGCTTCTCCTCCACTTCCACACAGGGCAGAGCTGGGTTCTGGGTCTCCAGATAGTCAACCTCCCGCTCCAGACGGTCCACTCTCCCTGCGATGGTGTCAGCCTCAGTCCTGAGGGCCTCCCGCTCCTTCTCGGCCACCTCCAGCAGCGGCAGCATCTTGTTCTTGAAGTCCCGAAGCTCGGCAGCCTGCCGGCTGCTCTGGTCTTGGCACTGGGCCAGCCGCTCCTGAGAGGTGGGGGAGGGGAGGGAGGGAGGGCTGCAGAGTTACAGTCCCAGGCGGAGAGAGGCCCAACCAGGAGTCGGGAGCGGAGAAAAGCACACACTCAGCCAGGCAGCAACATCCCCTTCAACCCCCGCAGAAAGGAAACCAGATGTGCAGAGACGCTAAATGTGCAGAAGCCCAGCCCGGATTCACCTAGGCCCTTAGCCCCACTGTGTGTCCCCCGGCCTCCGTTCCCTGTGAGCAGTGCCACTGAGTCACTGAGCCTCCAGGGCGGTCTAAGCGCACGAGGGTGGGAAGGGGTCTCTGCTCCAGTCTGCAGTTCTGGGAATGAAGATGCTACAGACCCCAACAAGGCAGAAAGTGGCAGATCCTCCTCCAACTTTTAACAGAAGCATCATCTTGTCCTGAGATGCACCCCCACAACCCTAGGCCTCGTGTCCACTCCGTCCCCGTATTCTATCTCATCCCAGGGGTAAAACACAAAGGTCTGAATTGCTCTATGTACGTGGGGAAGAAGACTGACGATTCGGAAGCCCGCCCTGCTAAAAGACGGAGTTTTCTGCAGAGTCTCACGGAGCCCTATCTTGTCATCCCCAGACCCCTGACCAGCTGGGAGATGTGGAGTCCCCGCCAGGCTGGACTGGAAGAGGAAGGGGTCGCTCACCTCTAGGGCGGCCAGTCGGCGCTCCATGTACTCCATCAGGTGGTGCTGCTGTCCCCGAAGGGGTCCCGACCACGACAAAAGGAGCAAGACGAGGAGAGGGGCGCAGGGTCCCATGGCAGCGGGACAGGAGGGCCACCGTCGGAGTGGGCAGTCGTGTGCAGGCGTCTCTCCCGCTGAAGCCCGCGGGCTGGCTCTGGAGGCGGGGTGTCGGCGGGGCCTCCCCTTTCTGGAGCTCGGGTGTCTCTCACTACTCTGGAATGCTTTCAGTCCCTTCACAGTCCCCGCCCCCTCCTCTCCGCCTGGACTGATCAAACACAGATGGCCCTACTGCAGAGCAGCCAGAGGCCTCAACCGCCTCTCGCCGAGGCCGTGGGCTCCCCGGGAGAGGGGAAGGAGATGGAAAGCCTAGGGCAGAGCCTTCTGGGCCGAGGAAGGAGCTAATGAGGGGAGGCAGAGAGCTGGGGACACTCAGTGACCTCAGTCCCCGTGGTTTAGGATGCTTCCAGCGCTGACTGAGGGAAAAGTCTTCATTACTCCTCGACTTTCCCAGCAGTAACAGCGTGGATTATGTTCTGCCTTGTTCAGTGGACGCTAAAAGCAGGGAAGATGAGGTTTGAGGGGAAGAGGTGGGGGGGGACCCACAGTGGTCAAGTCTGTGGCTCCTTCCTTAGCTCACTGGCGCCACCTCGCGCTACACACCAGCTGTCGACTCAGGATTCACAGGGAAACCAAGGCTTAGACTTCACTTGACGTGGAATTTTCCACAAAGCCAGCCAAGCAGACCGAATTGATAGGGGTTTTCATCACTAAAGCGCAGCTTTGCCCACAGACGACCCACTTGCCTAACGGGCTATCCCCATCTCTCTGATTTAGCCTAAAGAAGAGACTATAACAGTTAAAAGAATTTGAAAAACAAAAACCAGTCCCTGAGACACGAGTGGTAAATGGATTCTTGATTACCTGGAAGCGAAACTAATAGCAGAGCCTTCCTATGTGGCTTTCCTTTGCCCGAAAGCTTCCAGTTACATCCTCTTACCCAAACTGGGGAGTGTTCAGCGAGTTTACACAATTTCACATTTATTTATCCAGGAAAAATTTTTTGAAAACTGCGTTGCAGTCTAAGTCAAAGTAAATGTATTCTGACTTCCCTACGAATGCGAGAGAACAGACTATTGACAATTTCTCTTGGATATGGTCCAAAAGGGTGTTTCTAAATGCTTCCCATTTCTGTATCCCAACTGTGACTGCAGGAGCCCATGTGAGTTAATGGCCACTGGAGGGCAAACACGTGTCAAAAGAAGTCAAATAAACATAGCAGTTATTCAGACATGCAGTGATTCACCTAGATACAAACCTAATTCTTTATCCGGAGAAATTTTATTCACTTCAGAATCAAGAGAAAGCTGATCAGAAGTGCTCATCTCTGAAAAGGAGTATGCTCCCAACAGTGCAGTGTGAAAGGAGAGGAAAAGAGCACCTTCTCGTGATTGATTCTTATTTTTATTCTGCCACTTCAGACGTTTGGTGGAACATGCTAGGACACAAAGTTTAATCAGCCTGTGACAGAAGTTTCTGCCTCTTTGAAAAGGCCAGATCCAGACGATCTTAAGTGAGGGCCCTGGACATGCCACTCCTGGGAAGTACTCCCTACCAACTCCTATTCACTTCTGTTGTGGAAGTTTGTGTGAGGAATGAAATGGTCTTTAACACAGTCTACTGACATTCAGATGCAGTGTATTCAGCCACTCCAAAGATGCCATTTGTTAATCCCCTCTGTACCCCAAAAAAGAAGTCAAAAACAGCCACATGAATCAGAAAATTTACCCATTTTATTGATGCATTGCAATTGCTCTACATTTTACCATATTATGTAGAAAATACTGAAAATACAAGCTACTTTGTAAAACCAAAGACAAACATTGAATCCAAAGATAAACTATGTTTTACACAATGGACCCTTTTCCCGTAGTTAGTATTAAATTTTAAATATCTATTTATTTTGTTAAAATGATTATTTTACATACTTCCTAAATACATCTGCATTACAAACATAGCTCAGTAATTCTCAGAAACTGTTTCTAGAGGCTTGTTGTAAAAGGAAGCGCACAACCAGAAAAGGGAGAAAGCAAAAAAGGTTTAGAACACACACAATAACTAGCATACCAAATACATTTAATAAAGTTGGAATTCTGTTGCAATATCAAGGATTCAAAGCAGAATTACTAACATTACATATAATGTACATATAATGTACTGCTACATGTAGTGAGATTATTTTTCAAGCTGGATCAAAACCACACATTATATAGTTTAGCAACAAACAACCATGTAGACATGCTGCACCATCCATCAGTTAGAGAAATCAAAATAGGACAGAAGCAGGTTTGGGCCATTCCTGTCACTGAGAGGCCATTCCCTTTCCTTAAACCTTCCGAACCAGTAGGTTTTTGCATAATAATGCTGAATAAAACACACATTACTGTGCCTGCCTGGCTAAGGGCAGTCAAGCTGAGCCCCTCTAGTGGAGGATGATGGATGGCCAGCACTGTTTGGAATGGAATTCTTATTCCCGGGGCTGGTGTTGTAGCTGAGCACTGACAGTGGGATCGCCTCTTGGGAGCTATTAAAAACTCTGGATTGATCCAGTGTCCTGATGAGCCTGGAGTACTTAACCCTTCCCCACTTTCTCTCTCGCCCTAAGAGAAGAAGCTGGAAATGCAAGTTCTGAGAGGACTTAAAGACTTAACCCGGTCTGAGGTCAGGCTGCCATGATGCCAGCCAGCTCCTTATACTAAATTCCCAGGGCTTCCCTCATCCTGTCAAGGCTGGCAATGTTAAGCCCCAAGGACAGAATCTAAAGCCACACTGAGCACATACACATTCAGCAGACACAGGCGGATCTTTATCTTGGTAAATGTGAAATGCCAATTTGCAGACTAAGGCTGAAAATCTCTAAAATCCTTACCAAGCCACACACTGCTAGTAAGGTGATTAAGGTGACAATACAAGCTCTTGGTACTGTCCTTTCCCCATGACGTGAGGACTCCTATGTTAAATGGTATCTACTATTGGACTGGGGGCAGGAGTGGAGTGTTTTGTTTTTTTTCTTCCTGCATCTTGTTCCTTACAAAAACAATAAATCTTATCCTTTGTACAGAAAAGATAAGGAACAAAAAAGTTTCCACTGGAAACTACATCAAAGGCAAGAAAATCAGAATGTGCTTGGCAAAAGGGAGACACAAAGATCACACATACTGACCAGAAAACTCTAATACTATTGACAGAAACTATACAAACTGCTTGGGTATCTTGACCAATATAATGCTGAAAACACAACTCAATATAATGATTAAAAAAAAAAAATCTAGAAAACACTGACAAGTTCCTGGTAGGCTGTATTGACTATCTGCCCCATCCCGGAAGCCCTTATTCCTCACAATGAAGAAATGCCAAATACCCTGACAGCCCCTCAGTGTTCAACCTGGTACAGAGCTTGCTGCCCAGGCTCCATGAAATCTCCCGTCCATCCTGCACCTCCTTGACACCATCTCCACAAAGAACCAGTCCTAGACTTACCCCTCAAATATGTCCTTTCCAACTCAGAGGGAACACTTCAACATCTTAGGGTTAACCTTCTTCCCCCAAATCTTTCATGGGCAGGAACATCCCCATTCCTAGTACCCTCTACTTGACCCAGGTCCATGCAGGAGCTGAGAGCACAAGGACAATTTCACAGTTTGAAGGGCCCCAAGAATATATGTTGTTAAAAGGAAACCTCAAAAGCCCCATGATTCCACAGGCTTTGGTTCCTTCTGAGTATTCTTCACCGGCTAAGAAACCTTTCTGTTGAGTTCCCTGTCACCAGCGGCATCACAAAACAACTCATAGCGTGGGGACATGGTAAGCAATACAACAGGCTCTTTGGTATAAACACGTTATATATAATATATTTTTTTTTTATTTTTTAACAAGCAAATATTTTACTGGGAATGTCAACTATTTGCAGGAAGGACTGCCATATGAGAGAAGAAAAAAAAATCTCATTTTAAAACTGATTGCACATACTTAAAAAAAAGAAAAGAAAAGAAATGCATATTAAATATTGGCTTGACGCCTCTCACCTGCTTTCCGAATTCTCACAGAAGCAGGGTAGCAATGCACAGTGAGAGAGTCACATGGGGAAGATGCTTCTGTGAGAACTCAGCTGAGATGCCAAAATAGAAAGGGGCAGAGGTGGAGGAAAAGGAGAAAAGCTGCTATTTTTATTTTTCAATGTTGGCAGGGAAACTGAGAACAATGCATTTACACAACACAGCTACTAATCCTGTTCTGATAAATCCCGGTGAACAGTTCACGGTCCACGGGGGCTTGCTGGTCCATCCTAAGGCAAGCTCACTGTAAACTCTATAACCACTACATTGTCATATAAGGCACTACAATAAGGGAGGAGGGGGAAGGGAAGGGAGAGACACACACTGAACAACTCCTCACCAGACACACCTGTGCAAAACAATCCCAAGGGTCTCCTCTCCTTGCAGGCAATGCCCCTGCTCATTCAGCACTACAGTAATATGCTCTAATGTAACTGCAATTAGTTCACATACATTCCAACGAGTTATCAGTTCATTTTGGTTTAAATACAATGGAGACATCAATTCCATCTCCGGGGTAACACTGAAGGATCAGATACACACTAGATACACAATTCAAGTGTAATCACTACACATTTGATTACAAATAACATCTTGGGTTAGCAGGAAAAATTGCTTGTTATATTCTTCTAATCAATATGTACATATTTAATTATGCAAAATATTAAAACACCACCATTACAAAACTTCTAAAATATTTTTAAATTCAGTAATAAATTTTTAAAATATTTTTTGCAATACCTACATGCACTTACTGTATAAGTCTTAATAAGAGAGCATTCGATTGGCTGCTGGCATACAAAGGAAGCTGCTTTGAAGTATAAAAGCTATACACATGTTCTCATCGGGTTTCAGATTCTTTAGCTTTCTCCTCAAATAAATCACATAGAACAGAAGGGAGAGATGAGGTGAGGAGAAAGAGAGGCATATTACTGAAAATTCATACTAATCTTTAAGCAAAGCTCATCAGTGCCAGTTATCGCATAATATAAAGAGATTTTGCATATAGTAAAACCACCACTGCCACACAATAATAACCACCTTAATGGCTTTTCCAATAATAAAGTTTAAGCTGAATCAGAGGACTTTTTAAAAAATAATTTTAAAAGAATGCGTGCTGCTTTATTTAAAAAGAATATCTGGTGTTTTCGTGGCAGGGATGGATTCTCCCACTAAGTTACCAGCAAACAGCAAGCTGCCTTTTTAAGACTACTTTGTAATAAACACAGAAGCAACTAAGAAAATCCCAAGAGTAACACGGAGCGGTATGCAGTTTTGCAAAAGCAACAATTACCCAGTAAGTATAATATGACATGAAAACCAAACTAAAACACTGTAAGTTTAAATGCCTCACAAACAAAGGTAAAAGCTGGAGAAATGCCTGACAGTAAAATACAGACCTGTGAAAGCTACTTTTAAAATAAGCACTTAAGTCTTAGTTTTTAAACCAGCAAAAAGTAATGATTTTTCTTTTCTCACTTGTTACCAGATTTCAAGTCCTTCTCTCAGCATTTTTCCTCTGACCAGCAATTACAACAAAACAAAGTTAAATAAAGAGGGGCTTCACTCATTTTTCAAAGCATTTCTAGAAATAAAATCTGACAGAGAAAATACTTTTCAAAGGGCAACTTCAGAACGACCTCTCTTCCTGGTAACTGCAGAAGATGGGCATCTGAACTCTTCCGAACACCAAAAATGCTGTCACAAAAATAAAGAATTAAAACATAGGGCAGACTTTGAGAGACTACAACAATGCAGTCAACACTGAGACAGGTTCCCCAGAGAAAAACCTTCTGCTTCAGTGGGCCCCTGCACAGCACTTTGCTGGCTAAGGAGTTTCGGGAGAGAGTCGGAGGGAGGAGCCCGTCGTCGCCCATGGTGAAGGGCTCGGGGCTGGGGAAGGCGGCCGCGACTCCTCCTCTCTCACGCTCACCAACTACAAGTAGGAATACTGGCTGATCTTGGTAGGGCTCAGTGGGTATCCAGTGTAAATTGTTGAGCCTCGGGATGACCCAATGTAGGACTGGGTGGCAAACTGGTGTTGGTACTGAGCAGGGGCCACACTGGCAGAAGTGAGGAGGCTGGGCCCAACACTGACGGGGACCTGGTGCACCAGAGTGCTGGGGTGGGTGGTATAGGCTGCGGCATGCCTGGAGGAGCCCTGGGGGGAGAAGAGATGAGCAATGGAGCTGGTTGAGCCCAATGCAGCAGCAGAGGTGGGGGCAGCATACGTATACAGGTGAGGCTGGCTTGGCAAGTGAGCAGGGGCGGGGGCCAGGTGTGGGTGCCCCGTTGAGTGTAGTGGGCTGCCATGCTGGAAGGCGTAGGGGGCTTGAGAGAGTGGGGCCACAAACGCCTGCTGCCTGCGGGGAGCAGGGTTGCTGCTTCTCTCCTGCGAGGCTGGAGCTGACGATGACTGCTGGTTCTGGAAGGAGGAAGAAGGGAGTAAGGAATCTCAAGGTCACTCTGGTTCAGGGCACCAAAGGCCAAGCTGGGAGTTGAGGTTCTAACTTGCACTGCTTCCGGGCTGCCACAGCACAGAATCCTCCAGCCAGGGATTGCTGTCAGAAGTCAGCCGTCCAGCCCCCTGCCTCTCGGCGAAACAGATCCTAGCGCAGCCCAGAGAGCAGCAGTTTGCTCTTAAGTACGACAGAGGAAAAGGGGGAATCAAGAGTTCACAGGGTTACCCACTCCTGCAAGTTAGTAACTGTGGACTCAACTCACCCTATTCTGGCGCCAGTGAATCTGAATTTTTCCTAACCTTTCTTTCTTGCCATTGTTTTCTTTTGTTCTCCTCTAAGTTCTTCATATCCCTCTTGAATTGTGGAGCCTAAAACACATGCACTAACTCAAACTTACACTTGCATTTGCAGTGCACGCTCTCTCAATCTTACACAGTTACACCCTCACATGTACACTTTCTCACTACTGGGAGACATCACACAAGCACCAGGATTTTAGCTGAGGAAAGAGTGAACATGAATAAAACAGTAACCCTCCCCCCTCCCCCCCAAGGATCACATGGGAGGAAAAGCCCCAGGTCCCAGGTTCAGTTACATGTAGGACGAGAACCAGCTGACCAAGTGGCCAGAAAGCCTTTCACGGTCTCTCGAGTGTGAGGCTCAGGTTATTTACAATGTGGGAGATAAAGGGAGAGACCCTGGTCTCCCCAGCACGTGGTGGTGCGGACCCGAGCATGGACTAAAGTACCCTAGATTCTTTCTATATTCCAGAGAGTTCTCTAATCTTACAGGACAGGCTAGAAAGGTCTGATGGAAAACTTGGAATGTACGTCCTGACACACCTATAGGAGTGAAGAGACACAGCACATGCGGATATGACGCAGGCCACAGAACACCAAATGGTATGACACAAAAGGGGCTTCATTTGGCTTTATTCAGCAGTCCAGCCAGAAGCAGGGTTCTCCAGAGAGTAACAATAGGGGGGGAACCGAACAGAAGGCAGCAGCCCCTAGCGCTTACCTGGCTAAGGTTGAGCGGCTGTGCTGCGCTGGTCCCCCCGCGCTGTGCTCGATACCCCGTGGGGGTGATACAGCATCCAGATGACTGCCCACTCACCGAGGCCACTGGCTTGGTCTTACTGCTCAGGAGACCTAAAAAGGTCAGGCCTTGGTTAGCTACGAGTACACATCTGGTCAGAACCACCGAGCTAACCCTCAAGTGGTCTATCAATCAGTCCACATTTGCATGAGGTTTGCAAGAGTTAAGGTTTCAGATGTATCTTATTATCTCCTCAATTATATTTTCATGAAAACAAAAACTGTATTATCTATTTCTCTTCCATCTTGCTGCAAGGTTCATAAAGGATCTTCGACATGTTCACATCCATAAATATGATCTAATCTAATGTGCAAGGTGCTACTGGAAATACAAGCGCAAGTGAGACACAGTCCCTACCCCTCAAGGAGCCCAGTTTTATGTAGGAAGGGATTAAATGAGCACAGAAATGACGACGTGAAGCTGGGTAGGATGCTGTAATACTCAGGACATTTAAGTAGCAAAAGTGTTTGAAGGCAGGCAAGATTACATCTTGTTGGGCACTCGCTATTTTCAAATTCTAAGAAACAGGTGAAGAAGCAAGATCAGTTTTCAAACATCTCCTTCCTCTGTGACCCTGCTAGAAAAGCTGGAGCCCTTGTGTGGAGTGGCCTGCACTCCCCGGACCCCACAGTGGAGAGAGCTCCACGCACCCTGGCATGAGGACGTTTGGGCCCTGGCTGCAAAGGGACAGTTGTCCACTTCTGAGAACTGCACTGAACACAATACCCTCAGAACCCTGTTTATGTCTCTGGTAGTAACAGAACTCACAGTAAAACACTAGTTTATACAAGTAGAGACAGCTACACTGACACCAAAAACTCACGCTCCCTTCCCGTGCCGCACAAGATCGCCACTGGGAAGCAGCCGCCTAGTCAAGGTCTACATCCCTGGGCCCCCCTGCCTCCAGGTGGGGCCATGTGACTAGTTTCCACTATTCCTGGGGTCAAAGAAATTAAGAAATACAGGTGCCTCCTCCAAAATTCCTCTTCCTGACTGGATGCCGAGGACCCCAAGGCTCTGACTGGTAGCTCAGCGCAGGCCTCCCAGCCAGGTATACCTGCACTGGGAAGTCGCATGAGTAAGACAGCTTCTATCATGTCAAGCCAGGGAAACCTGGGCCTTGTCACTGCAGCGAGCGTGACCCAGTAACTGAACCACAGAGCCCAAGCCCAGGATCTAACAGCGCAAAAGAGATGGGAGTTATAGGTTGATAATAAAACCTACAAGAGCATCACCACTATGACACTGAAAGAAGGTCTACGGTACATAGTATTTCCCATGAAAACTTTTGCAGTCATTTTTAATATTATCAGTTCCTGTCCATTTATGGATTATCAAAATCAAATCACCTATGGCAAAAAAAACCTGCTTGCTAATTCTCCCTCCCATACAATATGTCTCGTCAACCTTCTCCCATCAATAGTGAGTATATTTCTGAAACTACAAATGCATTTTTATATTAATCCAAGCAAAATAAAAATAAAAGATAAGCTGATGGCCCTGAATGATTTCACATCACAAGGAACTGATTTCTAACTTCAGTAATTTTTGAGAAAATCTATGCACTGGTCTCTACCATTGCCCAAGTAGATTATAGCAAAATAATAAGGATACACACATCAAAGGAGAATTTAACTCTTGCTGTGAAGATGCTCACCTGAAGCCGGGGTTGCTACAGTGCAGTCACCAAGCTGAGTTTTCAGTGGAGGCACGATGATGGTGCGGGTACCAGTGCCATCCCCTGTGGCTCTTCCCGGGCCCTCGAGAATGGGGCCGCTATTGCCCCGGAGGGCACTCAGGGTATCAGCGGAATATGGGCTGCTCAAGGAAGAGTCAGAGTCTGGAGAATCATTGACAGTGACGTAGCTGATGACATTAGACCTTGCCTTTAGACCAGAGCTGCAAAGAAAAAAATACATAAAAATTCAACCAACATTTAGCCATGTTTCCTTTGATGGTCTCTGGTCCTCCTATGGCAAAGGTGATGACGACGACAATGACAGTAACAATAGTAAGAGTGGCAACAGCAAACTTCTGAGTAATTATTATGCATCAGGCACTAGTCTCATATTAGGCATCTCTCATTTAATCCTCACAAAACTTCTGTAAATAGGTACTATTATCCCCATTTTACAGATGAGGAAACTGAGACATAGTAAGAACTTGACCAAAAGATACACGTCACAAGTGGTTAAAGATGGGATTTGCTATAGCAAAGAATGACTCCACAGTACACACATTTAACAACTATTCTATGTTGCTTCTTAGCCATTCCCAGTCACTGTTATTCAGCAGTAGTCTTCAAACACCACTTTTTTTCTATATCACCCTAAAAGACTGTAAATGGCTCCTTATGATATCTAAACTTCTCACCATACTTTATTTTTTTAAGTTCCTCCACAAACTGATCCCCACCTTACTAACTTTAGTTTTCCCTTTTTTAGTAGACTTGGGTCCAGTCAAAGCAATCCTGCTGGTTGCATAATTTTGGCCACTATTAGGCCAACTTCCCTCACTGAAAAATTTACTTTTTCTCTTCTCCAAATCAGTTCAATGACCACTTGTAAAAGTTCTGATACTACTTACCATTTGTAAACATCACTTTGTAAATAGCCCTTTGAAGCAGTTCATTCTAAAATTACTCTTTCACGTTCATTCGAACTTCATTTTTATGTGACTCTATAAAGTCTCCTAAATTACTTTCATGTGTGAATCCTCAGGTAAAAGTGGGGTTATTTCCTCTTCTTAACAACTAACCCCAACACCCCAATAAGGAATACAACCCAGAACAATCAAGGCAACTGATGACAGTCCCTTTTCACTAGGAGAGAGGTGTATATCACAGTTCTTAAATGCATCCACTCTTAGTTAATTGCCCAGTTAAGGACTTGGATTAAGGTGCTGGGATAAGAGGAAATTACTCTTAAATTGTTAACATTTCAGATCATATAGCAGAGGAAGAAAAGGAAGGTAGCCTTACCTAAAGTTCTACCTCTTCCAAGGAGGCCTTTTCAGATTAAGAAATTACACGGATTTCAAAGAATCTCATGTCTACTAACTCACTGCAATTAACTGCTGTTCAAATGCTTCTGTTCTGTATGTTTTCAGACTCTGCAGTTCCCTGAGGGCAGGGGGTCATGTCTGAAGCATGATGTGCACTTCGAGCTAGAGCATCCTGACAACTTCACACACACGTTCCATCTAGTGTGTCTGAAGGGCTGATTTACCTGATGAACAAGTAGAGTGTTACAGAAAACCTGACAGCACTCGGCTGGGGAAACCTGAGTACTCTGGCTCACTAATCCATGGCCATGCTTTCAAAATGCTCCTTTTTAGTCCTTCCTGTCATAGCCAAAACTTGGCCACTTGCCTGAAGCCAGCGGTCTATGGCTAAAGCAGGGAGCCACGGAGCCAGTGAATATTCACCCATCCTACCTATTGGGCTTGTATTTGTTGTCCTCTTCTTCGTCAGTGTCACTTCGGATAGTGATGACACTCACAGGAGGGCTGGGAGTATCTGGAATGACGATTGGCTGATGCTGATCTTGTACAGGGACTAGGGAATTATAAGAAGATGTGGGACGGAGGGGACTGCTGCCAACCAGAGAATAGACTTGAGAAGGCAGAACATCCAGAGAGGACCTGCAGGGAAAGATCATAAGAAAGACCATTCAGTTCTTGGTCCCCCAGACTATATATATTTTCCCCAGAACTCTGTCCAATTTGCCTTTTTACATAATCATCAAGCCAGTACACTTAACTATAAAAGTTCCAAGAAAAAAATAAACTAACCACTCTACCCAGGGTTTCCAGGGACAAGAACACCAAAATACCACGTAGATTTTATTTTTGTACGCCCTTTACCCCACGGTTAAACTTCACTCTGTAAAGTGGGCAGAGAAATAAAAACAGCCTAAAGAAGGCCAGGATTCTAAGTGGCAGCAGAGAGAAAGGATCAGCACAGTCCCACACCTGGTACGCATGCCCAGATGAAAAGATTAACCCCACCCCCCACCCCCCACCTGGCAGCTACCTGCTGCTTCCTCCCAAAGGGGTCTATGCAATGCTCGAAATGCTGGGCATCGTCTCTCTCGACCTGGCCCAGTTTTACCTATCAGTTCTCACGGAGGCTTACTTAGAAGAGGCTGGAGCAGACTGCTTATTCTTCTTTGATGGCAGTGAACTGGACTGTTGCTGTCTGACCACATGAGCTACACCGACATTTAGGGGCTGAGCAGTGGCCAGTGTCACGTGGTTCGTGAGCAAGGATGGCTGCTGCATGATGGTGCTGTACTGGTTGCCGTGAGAGTGTGCATTCCTATACCAACAGAAGGAACAGGAGTGAGTGCCCAAAACATGGGAAACCGGGGCAAAATAAGTAGTACAAGCACTTAAAACAACCAAAAGCTGATTTTCCTACATACACCTGGATTACAAAGCTTTATGTTTTCTAACGGCAAAAGACTGTCTTTAAATCCGAAGCAAATGATTCCTGATCTTAGAACTTGTTTTCCTATGTTAACAGTTTTATTATGCCTCCATCTCCTAGCCTGACATGGGTTTTCTTCTTAAAGAATTTTAAATACAGCTAAATCTCTTCTTCCCTTTATTTTCTTCCCAATCTCACCAAACCATCCAGTGTGCCCACCCTGAGGAATCTGCCCTTGCAAATCTCCCCAAGAGGAACACAGGGCACTCGCCTCCAGTCTGTGAGCTGCTGCCCGCTGCCCAGGGCCTCTGGAATCACTGCTGTGGGCTGGACAGAGTTATGCAGAGCTACCCCAGGCAACTGTTGCCAAGTTGAAGGCAGGAGAATTTGCTGGGTTCCTCCAGGCCAAGCCTGCTGTAATGAAACACACACAAAAAGATCCAGACTTGACTCATTCTTGGTGGGTTTTATTTTTTTAGATGAAAGAAAAATTCACATCTTAAAAGAAGCTGCTTGTAGAGTGTTAACTTGCAGAGATTAAAAACGAAAGGTCAGAGGGGCTCAAGGTTACAAGTGTTGTAATTAGGAAAAAAGAACACACTGCTGTGTCTTGGCCACCTCCACAACCTGACCACAGGCTATTAAAAGAAAAGAAGACCCCTGTGGTTAAGAGTTTCTACAATTCTGTAAAGGCGTCTGAAAGCTCACAGGTAAGCTCTGGTTAAATGCTGGAATATTATTTTTGCAAAGATTCTAAAAATACCCCTAGAAAGAGTTGAGACAGCTCCCTTGAGATTAAAAATAGGAGTTTTAAAATTTGAGTGCCAAAGAGAGGTCATTTTAACCCATAAAACAAAGGAGAGAATTGTTCCTTTTTAAAAGGGTAGTACTTGAAAAATGGAGCCAGATGTGGATGACTGAAGGCCAAAAATCCTTTGGCAAACACACTTGTGCCAGCAAGAGAAAGCTAGCTTCACCCTTTATTGCCATTTAATAGAATTTTTAAATAAGGCATTAAGTAAAATATTCATGAAACAGATGCAGAGAGCACCATATTTTTTAACAGTTACCTAATACACTGTTTTATGTATCATTTGTAGAAACATACTTCAATATAAAACTAATCACTACAAGAAAATCCATCATTTCTAATTTTTAACAAGCCAGGTCACTTGCAATAGACAGCAATATATTAATGTTTTCTGTACTTCTTACAGAAATTCTGGCATTTTCTAAAAAAAGGGAACAGATTTGAAAGTTTCCTTTTACAACTTCCTTTCTACAGTACAATCACCTACAGTACTTGGGTACATATGGTTCTGTTTCTTGAATTTCAAACTGCAAGGCCATCAAGACACTGTTTTAAAAATATTTCTGCAAGTAACAGATCCACTTGTTACCAATACTGGTTCCAAACAAGAAGCCTTCAAAGCAGAGAAACTGCAAACACGTCTGCTACCATAAGCAGAATTGAAAACAAAACAAAACAAAACAAAAAAGAGATGTTAAGTCACACCATGCGTCTTTCCATAAGCCAACACCTGCACAAGACAAAGCATGTAGTTTAATACAGAGCAAGAAATAACATTCCAATGTGAGGCAGAAATCTGGTGTTCCAAGCGACGACACTGTTTTGACAGAGGAAGAACAAAAATATGCAAAGCTTAGCAAATGGCTAGTGCAAATTCAAGAGAAGCAGGAAAGGAGAAGTGTCAGCTAACACTCCTAACCTCAAAACTGTAGGCGAGCAAGTTAAAACTAGTGTCCTGAATCAACTGAACTGGACATATATTGACTTCCTTGCACTCAGGTTTTATACTTATAATTAATCTGGAGGTAATATAGACTTTTAAGCTGAAAACCAAAGCAATTCCAACAACCAAAGTATGTTTCTAGGAGTATTTTCACTCACTTGAGTCCTTGAGAAACAACAAAAAGAAACTGAAAGCCTCTTTGAAAGATGTAGCAATGTCAGGACTCAATAGAATCAAGTACGTTTTTAAATGCTTGCTTCATTTTAAATTTCAAATAATGAAATGCTGGATGTCCAATAAACAATTCTAACTCCCTCAAATAAATGAAACACATCCAAAAATCACTCTGAAAGTTATAAATCCTGAAATACGTCTTCAAGTCCTGTTTGTTGGTTTTTCCTTCTCTAAGCTCTATATTACTACATTTGCTGCTGTATTTAATAACTTTTCCTCATGGCTTTTAGTAACAAATATTCTATTTACATAAAGTTTTTCAGCCATATTTTCACCTTTTTATAAAGACTTATTTGTAAAATAATTAATTTCTCCATAAACCCCTAAAAATGAGTCCAACTTTAGTTTCAACCAACAAATGAAATACAGTCTAAAAGAATTCTAAAGGGAACATCTTTAAATGAAAGATACAAGTAGTCACTGATCATGGGTGGCAGGAAGAGTTATCTTCATGTGTTCATAGAAGGAAAGTTAATATCAACTGACAGTATAATAAATTAAGGGCATCTTAAACACTTCCACATGTAGGAAAGTTTTAGGAGCTTAAAACAACAAATAAGGAAGCTAACTTGCCAAGGAGTTCAACTTTAGGCCATCCAGGTACCTGTAGCAGAGCCAAACTAAAGGCCATTTCTTTCATGCTCTGAGAGTGGAGGGTAAAAGGGCAGAAAACAGGTAACAGCGCTGATGCTCTTCTGACACTACAGCAAGAGCTTTTATCATGCTAGGCTGGCAAAGAATCAAGGGACCTGGCTCCTTACAGAGGCACACTGAACATGAGAGCCAAACAGTGCTTCGGCAAATGTTGGGAAGGAAAACAATGAGACATCAAAGATGCAGCAAGAACACAGCCACAAGATGGCACATGCTTCCATGCCCTCTGCAAAGACTGAGTTGAATTTTTGAAAAAAAAAAAAGGAAATGATAAAAGCAGAAGAAAACAAAAACCAACAAGAAAAAATAAAAAAGAAACCAAAGAAACTCCGTTAGTAACACAATCAAGTGAGGGAATTACCAGTACAGCGGCAGTCTGTTCAACCAGTGCCGGCCGGCCGGCTGCGCAGCTCAGGGTAAAGGGCACCGCGTACTGCGGCGTGATGGTGGCTACTTGAGGGTGGAGAGTTGCTACCATTAGTGGAGTACAGCTTCCCTGAAACGCAGATCAGGCAGGTGAGTGAAACAAACACCGAGGCACGTCGTCCGGATTCAGAAGGGTTCTCGTTCCCCCCAAGTTCTTCCCGACAACAAGCAGTCACTTTCTAGCACCTAAAATGCACGTTCCCCTTCAACTCTGCACGGCATTGGCCCACTAGGTCAATGTCAATGGCCTAAAGCAAAAAAGTTCAGGACTCCTTCCTGGGCAGGATCCGGGGGGTTGTGGGGGTCAGATACACAAAACTCAGTTCGCAAAGGCAAGTGTTAAGAATTCCCACTTGCAAATTAGGGGTTTTGAGTTTCAGCCTTTCCTATGCGTCCTGGGCCATTTACACAGAGAATGGAAAATATAACATTAGTTGCTTATATGAATACTTTATGGTCTTTCTTGACCTTTTTAGTCGCATGTTCCATGGCAGGTATAGTTTCAAAGCTTTCTATAGGCTAGTTAAATGCAAGGAATAAAGGAACGTAATACTTGAGGAGGCATATTGATATGATCCAGCCTCTCAACTGTGATGACATTCTGAAAGAGTGAGCAGAGAGGACACTAAGTGAGCAAAAGGGGAACGTTTTTATTTTTAGAACCAAAATGTTATTATATGTGTACTATACCTCAAGAAGTGCCATATAAAAAATTAACTTCATTTCGCAAAATTAGAGATAATTTTCTCAAAACACAAGTTCTCAAAGTCTGGATATGCATCCCTCTAAGTCTATGGCGAATGCCGGCAGAGTTGGGACAGTGCTAGGAATGACCATGTCATTCCATTAGAGAGGTTTAGGTCCACTGAATCAAGATGAAGGAAGATCTTATAGTCAAAGCAAATGCCATTTTATAGAACAAAATATCTGATTTTCAATAGCGCTTCAGCAACATTGAGTATCTACCTGCGTGAGAACTCCCGACTGTATCTGCAGCGGCTGAGCGGCAGGTGCCTGGGGTACAATCGGCACAGCGTTATCCATCCTCACAGGGAATCCAGAATGTTTCGTTGTTGCTTGCAGCCCAGCTGCAGAAAACAACATCACAGTTAAATTGCTTTGGCAGGTCTGGGGGTACTGTTTGCATGGGGTTCTTTTGTTTGTTTTTAGCTTTTCTGTGCACATAATCGATCACCTAGATTTTAGTTCTAGACACAAAACAAAGGAGTTTTGTAGAAGTCTGGTGAGTTAAGGAAAGGGAGACCATGGTCCTTTCAGATTAATGAAAATATGTTGGATACAGGGAGGGCTGATTTAAGGAAATTCTAATTTTTTTTTATCCTACAAAACTTAACATTTAACACCCATCCCATTCCCACAAACAGCATAGGCAAAAACAAACAAAAATTTTCTTAGTAAGTTACATACAACTTTTGATCCACTAAAGGAATAAAATGAGTTTTTTAAATGTAATCTTATTAAAAAGCAAAGACTTAAATGAAATTATAACTTTTGGTTAAATTAGATAAGAAAATATGAAAAACTAAATATTTATCATGTTAAATTATCCTTATATTTAGACTATTTTAGGGGATTTTACCCTTCTCAAAAAATATCACTTAATTCACAAATTAGTCATATTTTTTCTTTAACTAGTATATGAAATTATGCCTGGGATAAAAATATTTTTAGAAGTAGACATGTTAGTTTACAGAAACATTTTTTCCTACTAATTTTAGAAATCTGATCCTGTCATCAACAGCTTTCTAAGAAGGCTCTTTTGTAGCTTGGGCAGCTAGGAAAATCAAGACCTCTGTACTGCCTTTAAAACAATGACCATGTTTCATTTATCTTTATTTACTATGCTCTGGGTACAAATGCTGAATAAATCTTTCCTACAAATGGGAATATCACATTCTGGAAAACAGAGGGGAGCTCTCAAGATAGTTCTCCCTTTGCCAAGAATTTGCTCTACCTAGCTCTTCAGGTGATAAACTTACTAAATAGGAAAAAATTTTCCAAAGCTGATACTCGCAGCTTTCTTTTAAACCTACCTATTGAAACTTTCAATGTAGAAAATTTAAGTTTCTGTTATATCTCTAATTCACTAATGCCTTCAGTTTTGTCAAGTGAGAATACAAACATTTTAATTAGGTTCTCCATCGACGACACTTTTTAAGCTATCGCCAACTAATTTCTCTCAGTATTACTATGGAAGTATCAAACGGGCACAACTCATAAACTCTAACACTGTTGTTTTCAGCAAATTGAGTCTTTCAATGTTTCATTTCAGTAATTTATAAGTAATTTAGTAAAAAGTTGTCATATAAGAAAACATAAACACAGTGTACAAAGAGACTAGTAAAATCATAAATCAAAACACTCTAATAACTTTTAAAAGTGCTACTTATATAAAAATAAAAGGTAGCAAATCCAGATATCCAGATAAAAAAATTTACCAGCTATTATTCCTAAGACAATCCTATCTAATAAGAAAACTAAACAACATTAAAATCCTTGTCTATACTCCCAGGGCACATGGCTAACTACAAAACAATGTTAATGTAATTATGAATCTGTAGGAACTGAGGAGGCAAAATTTAGGATGAAAAGTTCTCTCTGTAGAAGCTCATCTGTGTCCGAGGGTGATGAAGTAAAAGGGGACAAAATTACAGAATAATAGTTTCCACTGAGCAAAATGTGTATCTATTTTGGCCAACTAGAATAGTATAGAAAGTAGTATTTATAGTACTGACCTACAAATGTGACTCAGTATGAGATGGCTATAATAATTTAGGCACTATAGTAATTCAGGCTAAGCCACAGCAATCAAGCTCATTTAAAACCAGGTTCTTCAGGGAATCCCAAGTGGAAACAAAGAATTAACAAAAGGCAACATTTTGGAAGGTTACCCCCCCGCCCCCGAATTAAAAAGGGTTCAATTTTTGTTTTGTTTTGTTTCTGTTGAACACAACCCTTTAAAATAAAATCCATGGAAGCATGGGAAGCAGAAGAAAACTGTCCAATTTCTGAGGATCTATTTCTCTCGCAAGTACAAGTATACTGTAAAAGAGCAGATGGAGAAAGAAAAGTAGACAACCTGGAACAGAAGACTGTTGGGCAGAAACCAGCATATGGCTGTGGCTGGCAAATCAATTGACAAACTCTTTGCAGCTATTTGAGTTTAAATACTGAGAGGTCACATAGAAAAATACTTCAAAATACATAAGGTATGAATCCCACTGCCTGGGCTCAAATGATGGTTCTATCGCTAAATAGTTATAAAGACTCTGGGCACATGAGGGAGTCATAATCAACCTTCTCAACTGTAAATAGGGCTTAAGGACATTACCCACTTCCTAGGCTTCTTTGTGAGATGAAGCACTGAAAACATTTGGCATGTAGCAATATATATCCGCTTTCTTCATGGTCCTTAGCTTAATTTAAAAATTCTCTTTCATTCGGAAATTTTAACATTTGCTCTACCTAGCTCTTTAGGTGATAAACTTACTAAACAGGAAAAAAATTTTCCAAAGCTCATATTCACCTAATTATACCAAAAGTGATACTGTTTTTCCCCTGTACCTCTTCAGTTTACATTTTGTTTTGTTAAAGGAACTAAAAGCGTCTTCTGCCTCATCTCTGAAACATCATCTGAGAAGAAGCAGAAAACCTGGGAATCCCACATCTAAAAACTGTTCCAATGAAATTCACTTTGGCAAAGGTGGCAGGAAGCAGGGTAGCTATTTTGCTAAATTCAGTAGAAGAATCATTCAACATATGACAACCCAAAGTATAGAATTCACTATTATGAAGCATACAGAGAAAATAATTTGGGAAGTTAGGCTAAATGTGCATTTACGGGTTTTGAATCTGCTCCTCCGCTCTCCCTGTGGTTTCTCCCTGGTTTACACCGCTATTGCTCTCCTGTCCTCCCGGTAATCTCTCAGTCTCCCCTAGCCCCTCTTTGCCTTCAGCTTGCTCCGACTCTGTCAGAAACCAAACAAACAAAAGAGTCACAGTCAATAAGTAACTCAAGTAAAACGATAAAAATGCTACCTGCTTCTATGTAAAGTGCTACAAGAAGCCTGAATCCTGGTTTATTCCCACAGGGCACTGACACTGATTTTCTATGGGGAAAGTCATGAGTTGTTAGAAAATATCCTTAAAATAATTTAATCTTTTAAATGGCTCACCAGATCAAAAGTACATATTGCAGGAAAAAAAGGAAGTGAACATACGGAATTATACAATAATGAGAAAATGAGGAAGGATGGGAATGTGGAAATTAAATCTTATTGCTACACATGGGATCAGAGCCACTTTCTTCAGCTAGCTGTTCTTTCTGTTGTTCTGACTGTTCATAGGAACAATGATTCTTAAGCTGAAGAAGACAAGCACTTCAGCTTGTAAAATTTTTTCAGTTCAATAAATAACATTCTTTATTTTTCCTGTAACTTAAGGTATCCACATTCTTAAACATGATTTTTTATATTTTATAATAAAATTACCAGTTGGAACACTATAATTTTATAATAGAATGATACAGAAAATAAGAGTCAATATATAGCAATTGTGTTTACAACAAATTCTTTTCTAGATGTATATATTCTGCATATTGAGATACAAATTTATATGAGATATGTGACATTGGTATAAGGTCTCAAAGGACAAGAAAATTGATATCAGGCAGTTCAAACAAGAAAACGTTAATTGAATTGTCATGTGTCAGGTAGTATCATAATCAGATAAATAACCAACATAAAAAAGGGAAAATCTACTTTGTTAATTCTAGTTACTTTCATGATTAGAGACAGAGTTTAAACTTGCCAAAGATCAAAGTAAACAACTAGATACCTAATAAGGATCTGCCTAAAAAATGTAGGTCTAATATAAATATAACACAGGATATAGGAGTTTCCCCACTTACTTTGAAAAGCAGGTGGACACACTATAAATGTTTGCTGGAATGGATCTGTCTGAGTGCAAATCTGGGTGGTTCCAGGCTGCAAGGAGACGCCCTGCTGGGCAACTCCAGGAACTGGTGCTGCAGATGATGGGTACAAAGCCGATTGGTAGTTCAGCAGTGAGACATCAGAGTTAGCCAGAGAGAGAGTAGCAGCTGCTGCAGTAGAACTGGATGCTAAAACACTAGCCTAAAAAAAAAAAAGATTATAGCTGTATACAAGTACAGCAATAACAATATATTTACACACAGAGAATCCATCCAGAAAAACTTAGTTTTAAAGGTAATACTATCTGTTTTTAAAGGTACATAAAGAAAGTAACTCTCTGCTTAAGAAATGTTCCCAGTCTCTAAATTTAAGGCATATTACAAAGTTGAATTAAGAAAACAAAGAATAAAAAGTGGTCCTGCACTGGTTGAGGCTATATGCCTCCTCTTTATATATTCCCTACCTCTTCTTTCTGTACAAAAAGTTGCTGGGTGTGTAATCCCACCAAATCTCACTTAAAAAGCAGACCTAGCTAAAAAATTAGGAAGTTTACATTTTCCAAAACAGTTAAATGTAAATATCACTGTTTAATAGAGAAATGCAAAACCACTCTTAAATTATTGGAAACACCCAGTCACAGAAATAAGAATGTAGACTGGTGACTACTAGGGGGAGGGCGGGGAGGGAGAATAAATGAAGGTGGTCAAAGGGTACAAACTCACTTATAAGATGAGAAGTTCTGGGAATCTAATGTACAGCATCTAAAAAGAATGACTGGAAACACCCTTCAGTAGATATAGTGAGATACATAAAAATCTTTTAACAGAGAAAGAGTTATTTGGCTAAAGTCAGTACAACTAACAGCAGTAAGCAGTCCAATAGCCAGGCTCCATCTATTTGACTATGCTAAGACTATGAGGGCATGGACTAGGCCTTTTATAGTTATTATTGTTCAGTATGCCACTGATAGGTATTATCAGTCTACACTAGGAAGCAACAGGACTACCAAAGCAAAAGCTGGTTTCTTTACCTCACACTGTATTCTTACTGGTTCCCACCACACTTAGGTTTGGGTTTCCAAAACCATTTACTGAATACCTGATTATGCACTGTGTTGAGCTGGTTGCTGAAGCTCATGGTTAGATTTGTGCTTGTGTTCGGGGCAACATGCGTGGTGAAGGGACTCTTGATCTGACTCACTGTATCATACATGTGAACCCTTCGCTTGCAGATCTCCATGTTCTGAAAACAAGACTTAACACTAAAAAAAGAGAGTAAAGAGTCAATGAAATGAATGCTGAGATTTAAACACAAGAAAATAATTCAGAATGAATATGGATCAATATTTCCCCCATTGCTGAGTACTTTCAGATAAAATGAATCAGTCCTTTAAGATATAAAGAGGAAAAATACACATCTAATTTCTAATTTCATAATCTTTTAATGAGAAAGAAAAGCATCAGTGAGCCAAATATGCAAGCCCCAAAGCTGCTGCTCTCATGATATTTCCATCTACCTAAATAAAAGATGGTAACTCAGGAGAGAACCACATCATGGCAAAATGCCCCAAACCATGTCATACTCACTGATTGCTATGGGGAAAATCCAGAAGGTGAGTCATCGTCACAAATTGATGGTTAAGAGTTTTCAGAGGAGTAATTCTCTTATCTGCATCAATTGTTAGCATTTTTTTTAACAGATCAATGTATTCTCTCCGATCCGCTTTCTCTGCTAACATGTCTGTTCCTTCTAAGTCGGTGGACATATTCACCTTTTCCAAGGAAAATTTTAAAAGATTACATTTCATTTTAACCTTTAATGCTGCCACTAAATATCTGCTTTCTCTCCAAACTGTATGTATAGTGCTCAAGAGAAAAACCCAAGGAAATTCTTTTTATTATGGTATAATCATTTTCAGTTGGAAGCTCTTCTTATGTTGCTTAATAAAATCTTCAATTTGGTAGAGCTTGTTGGTAGAATAAAGCTGAATAAATTTCTGTTCATTCAAAATCTGAATCAAACAACTTAAGCAAAAGTGACTATTATTACTTAAATATAAAAGTTTCTATTGTTGAAACTTAGAAGATTAGACCTAAGTGTAAAATAAAGTTTGGAACATAATAAGCACTCAATGAATGTTATCTCTTATTTAAGAATGTATTTAGTAGAAGAAATAAATGGACAAGAAAGGAACCTTCTTAAACAATATTTCAAAATATTGACATATAATAATACCAGTTTAGCAAAAGCAAGGAAGAACTATATAAAAGTTTCCTTTGTTAGGATTTAAATGCTCTTTTAATACATGGCAGAATATTAATATACTTTGTCTATAAAAAATGAAAAATATTAGTAGATAACAGATTGAATCTATCTTTAATATAACCAACAGAAAGGTACCTGAGTAAAGATATACATAAATATATGGCCTTCTAAAAATTTCTATACTCACCTGAGCCATGTCATCTAAACAATTAAAAATGTACTTCCGAGCTTCTTTTGATTTGATTCCAGTCTCCAATTCATGCTCTTCAGGTGTCTATAAAATACAGATTCAAAAAAAAATCTCATCTGTATATTATTTCACATTGTATTCTTAATTAAAGCCAGAATACAAAGAACCAAGAGTCATCACCTTGCCAACCAGAGATGGCAAGCATGAAAGTAATTTACAACTAGAAAATCTTCTGGTGCAGAGATGTGACCTTGATATCTAGCCACCCTTTTGAGTGATAAAATAAACGTGCAAGCAATGATGTAGCACAGGTCCTGAAGAATGTCAAGAAAGAAGGGACATTACCCTTTTTCTCTTAAAGCTACTTTCAAATGAGATATTTCAAATACTAACTATGCAAAGGCTCAGAGGCAGAATCCTAGGGTCAATCGAATTCCTCAGAGATCTCTCAAGTTAAAGCAGCAGGCTAGGAAGCAGACAGCAGGTATTTGTTTAAAGAAAATATAGACCTTAATGTGGGTACTTAGAAAATTATGTCATATTTATTAAGAATTCTATAAAAATAAGCCATTACTAAATTACTTTTAATGGTGAGCACTAGTCTCCATACCCCCTCCCTTTCAGCTGCTAATTCAAATATACAAAATAACCTCAGCCAATTGAACTGGCATTTAAAAGTTTTGTTTTTTAACTAAGAATAAGGCTAAATGGGCACAGTGAAAGAATTTTTCAAAGTATTTCCTCCTGCAAACATACACCTTTCTGCAGCCCTTCTCCCTCCTGCACCTCAAGATTATTAAGAAGTAAATTTTACACTTAAAGTTGGGAGTGAGCAGAACAGGAATGGGTAGGATAGTAGGGGAGACCGACCTTGAGCCTCCACAGCGGGTACCCCAAATTAGGATCTCTGTTGAAAAACCTGGTTGTTTTTGTCCCAGCGCTGAGAAGATATTCAGCTGGCAGGCCTTGTGTTTGTGAAATGTAACGAATCTGAAACATTGAAACCATCAAAACATTGATTTGGAATAAAAAGCAAAATTATTAAAAACCTTTACACTAAAACATTATTAGCTCCAGCCACAAAAGAAAGGCACTGCAAAGAATTAACTCTGATAAATACAAATGAAATTTCTCTATACATACAAATATATGCTAACCCACTTACAAGTATTCCCAAATACTTATTTAGTAACTTCTTTGTTACTATCTGTTCTTTACAAGGAAAACTCCATTTTGAAAACTCTGGTGTAACCTCTTTTGCTTTTCTGTAGACTTCTACTATAAAGTTCAGAAAATTTTAAGAGATTTCTAGGACACAACTAAATGGTTTTCAACAAACTCTACTTCACGGATTACCAAGATTTTTTGTTTTAGTTTTTTTGATAGATTATCAAATTAAAACAATTTGGAAAGAGTTTCCATAAACCTCTGTCTTCTTTGGCTACTTTAGCTCCTCTCAACTGCCCCTACTCTAAACAGAGCTTCTCTCTCATACCATAAAATTAAGCAGTTAATTGAGCTTTTCTATGCCCACATCAGTACTGGTACTACGTTCATTCATTCAACATTGAATACCTATTACAAACTAGGCCAACAGTTTTCAAATGTGGTCTAGGGACCCCTGGGGGTCCCCAAGATACTTTCAGGGGGGATGTGAAGTAATAACTATTAATAAAACTAAGAAGTTATTCGCCTTTTTCATTCTCTTCTCATGGGCATACAGAGACTTCCATAGGTGACGTGTAACAACGTCAGTGCTCTAATGGCTAATGAAATGTGTTTGTATGTGCTTGTTTTAAAAATTTCCCAGTTTAATAGTTCACACTTGTTTGCTTCCATAATTCTCCCAGCCTAGGAAAGCAACAGAAGAAGCGATCTGCTTCTCTCCCCACTCAAGAGCAAAGCAAGAAGTGTTTTTTTTTTACCACCCACCTCCATATGTGAATGGCTATACTTAAGATAGAAACTGGTAAGCAAAGAAATAAATCTTACTTCTCACCTCTCCCCCTAAAAATCTTCAGTTTTAATTTCTAATGCCAATATTTATTAATAGATGTAAGCTATATAAATAGAGCTCTTTAGGGTCCTCGATAATTTTTTAAGAATGTAAAGCAGAGGTTAGTCAACCACGGCTAAATCTGGCATGCTATCACAAGAAAATTTTGGACAATGGCAGGATTTTAATCAGAATCTTTGTGAGCTACATAATTGAAAACCAAAACACAGCATTAGTAAAACAAACTTTTTTTTTTAACGTGGATAAAAACATTTTAAATGTGAACTTCTTTTACATAAAAAAACAAGGTAAAATGTTTTTTAAAATCCAGGATAAAATCTGTACAATGAAATACTATACAGACATTTAGAATAACAGGGCAGAAATATATTTGTTAACATGTAAAGTTATTCACAATATACTAAATAGAAAAAACAGACTACAAATTAATCTCACTCATTTATTTTAATTACTACATTTCACTGGTTCTAAGGGACACATTTTTTTCACATTAACACCTCTGAAACCAAGATGTATCTTACAACTGATAGCTTAATTGGCAGCTTTTTTTCTTAGAGGCACAGAAAAATGGTGCATCTTTTAATCAATGGTGTCTTAGATTTGATGAAATATGTTTCTCTATTTAAATGTGTATTTGAAACATAACTATATATAGCACATATCCATTCATTCTTTCGATAAGTATTTATTATGCCAGGCAGTGGTAATTTTAAATATAGACAAGGTTCGTGCTCTCACAGACACTGCAGTCTGGTGAGACAGACACTGAACGCATAACTCTAACTGAATTGGCATTCTGAAGAAAATAAATAGGCTTCTATAAAAATACATAAAAAAGGAACCTGACCTAGAATGGGGACTGCTGAGGAAAAGCTCCTTGAGGAAGTGACACTGGAGCTGATAAATGAGTGGGCAATGACTAAATGAAATGAATGGCTGGAGGAGAAGCATTCCAGACTCTGAGAACAGTATGTGCAAGGACTCGTGTTGGAAGCTAGCATATTCTTATCCAGTGCTGAAATGATGCCAATGAGGCTAGAGTATAAAAAAAAGAAAAAAGGAAAAGAAATGGTTTTAAGATCAACCTAGAGAGGGAGGGAGGACGGGGCGGGACAACCCATGTGGGGATTCAGAGGTCATAGTAAGGTTTAAGCCCTTTACTCTACAAGTGATGGGAGATCACAGAAGAGCAGGGCAGTGGCATGATCAAATTTGTGTTTTGGAAAAAATGACGGTGTAAAAGACTGGAGGGAGGCTGGAGTAGATAAAGGAGGATTTTCTAGTAGCCCAGTTAAGTGATGAAGACAGCTTCTATCACAGTAGTATAATCAAGAGTCAGTGAGACATAAATGGTCAGGAGATACTTACATTCGTGCATGTGTGTGCGTACACACACACACAGCAAACTACATTTTTCCCACAGAATTTATATCGATTGTATTACATAATAATTTTTATGATTTTTACTTAATGTGTTTCCCATCACCAAATTACAGCTTCTATGAAGGCAAGGACAATGTTTCTTTAGCACTGTACTCCCACCAGTGTCCAAAGGACCTGACACAAAGTAGGTACTCAACAAACACGAGATGAAAATTAACAATATATAAATACAAAATATACCAAAATATAACTAACAGGTTACCTCTAAGGGCAGAACTACTGAAGGTTGAAATTTTTGTCTCTTGGTTTACTGTGCATCTTTTCTAAGTTTTTTACAATGGAGCACTTACAAAAATAAAACATTTAAAATTTTAATATAGAACAAAAGTTTCAACATGAAGGCAGAATGGGAAGTTAATACGCAGATACTGCTTTTCACAAAACTTAAAGTAACAACAAAAGGTCCACATTTATGCAAACAAAAAGTACTGTCATTTGTTATTTTAAGTAATTCTAATGTTCCCAGCAAATGTGAAGCCATTAGCTAACATCTACAGTGGTACACACATTTAATTTCAAGACTCACAAACATCTGCTATAAAAATCTCAGCTACAGCATCAATGAAAAATTCACTGTTGATATCATACTTAATAAGGAAAGACTAAATGCCTTCCCCCTAAAATCAGGAACAAGACAGGGATGTCCACTCTCGCTATTTCTATTCAACACTGTATTAGTGGTTCAAAGACAGTAATTATGAAAGGAAAAAAAGGAATCCAGATTGAAAAGGAGGATATAAAACCATCTTTATTTGCAGATGACATGATCTTAGAGTTATAAAATCATAAGGAATACACCAAAATGACCCTACTAGAACTAGAGTTCTATTAGAAACTATTAGAAAGAGTTCGACAAGGTTGCAGAATACAAGATCAATTACAAAACTCATTGTATTTCTATGCACTAGCAATGAAAACTGAAAATGTAAATAAGAGAATAATTCTATTCATTACGGCATCAAAAAGAATAGAATATTTAGAAATAAATTTAACAAAAGAAGTGTAAAACTTGTACTCTGAAAATTATAAAACATTGCTAAAGAAAACCTAAATGAATGTTCATAGATCAAAACACAATACTGTTATGATGGCAATACTTTCCGAAGTAATATATGGGTTCAGTGTAATCCTTATTTTTAAAAAAATGACTTTTTTGGGCAGAAACAGAAAACCCACCCTAAAATTCCTACAGAATCTCAAGGAATCATAAATAGCCAAAACAATCTTGAAAAAGAACAGCTAGAGGACTCACACTTCCTGATTTGAAAACTGATTGATGCTACAGTAATCAAAACAGTGTGGCAGCAGTATATAGATATAGGATATAGGTCACTGGAACAAAACTGACAGTCCAGAAATAAACCATTACATTTATGGTGAACTGATTTTTGAAAAGAATTCCAAGACAATTAAATGGGAAAAGGACAGTCTTTTGGCAAATTGTGCTGGAGAAACTGAATATTCACATGTAAAAGAATGAAACTGGACCCTGACCTTACACCACACTCAAAATTAACTTAAAATGGCTCAGAGACCTAAATATAAAACTATAAACCTCTTAGAAGAAAACATAGAAGAAGAGCTTCACAACTTTGGGTTTGGCAATAATTTCTTGGATAACAAAAGTACAAGCAACAAAAAAAAAAAATAGTCCTTTGTACATCAAAAGACATGATCAATAGAGTAAAAAGGCAATTCACAGACTGTAAAAAAATATCTGAAATCCAACATCTCAATAAGGGGCTAATACACAGAAATATAAAGAACACTCGCAATTCAAAAGCAACAAAAACCAATTCTAAAATGGGCAATGGACTTGACTAAACTTCTCCAAAGAAGATATACAGATGTCCAATAAGCACATGAAAAGATATTCAATATCACTAATCATTGGGAAATATAAATCAAAACCACAATGAGATATCACCTCATATCCAATAAAAACAATTTAAAAAAAAAAGCAGAAAATAACTAAAGTTAACAAGTATGCACAGAAATTAGAATTCTTGTGCACTGCTGGTGGGAATGTAAAATGGTATAGCCACTGAGGAAAACAGTTTGGTGGTTCCTCAGAAGTTAAATATAGAATTATCATATGACCCAGCAACATATGTACTCAAAAAATTAAAAACTGCTTCTTGAAGACTTGTACACCAATGTTCATAGCACCTTTATTCACAACAGCCAAATTGTGAAAATAACCCAAGTGTCCATCCACAGATGAATGGATAAACAAAATGTTTAGATACATATACGTACCCACTAAGGAATGTTACTCAGCCATAAAAAGAAATGAAGCTATGACACATGCTATAGCATGGATGAAAAACATGCTAAGTAAAAGAAGCCCATCACAAAAGACAACATTTTATATGTGTAATGTGTACGATATACTAGAAAAGTCAAATCTACAAAGACAGAAAGTAGATTAGTGGCTGCCCAGAGCAAGCAGGGATGGGGGAGAATGAGTACTGGCTGCTAATAAATATGGGTTTCATTCTGGAGTAATGAAAATGTTCTAAACGGATTATGGTAATAAATCACAGCCCTGTAAACACACCAAAAACCACTGAATTTGTACACTTAAAATAGCTGAATTATGTGGTACATGAGTTTTATCTCAATAAAGGTGTTTTAAAAAACTCAACTGTAAGAATAAGGATGCTGCCATAGGAAACTTTTTGTATAATCAGAGCTGCACCAAGATAAACTACCCCCATCCTGCTCTACAACAGCAACACCCTATTTGCCTAGCTTAGGAAAGCCGACTTCCTCCTACCACTCACAGCTTCGTATCTATGCACCATACACAAACTCTGAAAACTACCAGATCATTTGTTTATAAGAAAAGTCCCAGCTGTATCTTAGCTTCTAAATCTAATTTTATTTGGTTCCACTTCCTAGGAAAATTTACAATGCCAATATGTTTACTAAGGTTGAAGAGATGCCACAGAACAGCTAGCCTACGAATGGCACTTTGGAGGCTGTAATTGCTCAGAGCAAGGTTTCTTAATCAGGGGTCCATCTGTACACAAAATACTGTCAGTATATTTTTCTGAAAAGATCCATAACTTTATTGATTCCCAAAAGAGTATGAGACCCAAAAAGGACAATTAATGGTTTGATTCAACCAATTGTGATTTTCTATCGTTTAATCTCCCTCATATTTCTTTGTTGTTATTTAAATAAATAAATAAACAAACAAACAAACAACTAAATAAATAAATAAAAGTTGGCTTGCTTCTCCAAGAAAGAAGAAAGATGAAAAATTACAAAGCACGATGTAACAGGTTACTTATGGCATGCGCAACTTGTTTTTCATGTCTCACTCAGACATGTCCAAAGAGTCAAATTTTTGGAAGTTAGTATCTACTAAAATAAATCAAGGAGTCAAAATTCTATGCTGAACAGGGAAAAACATTGTTTTGCTTTTTTCCCCTTCTACTACTTCCAGATAACCATTTATTTCTTTAAAAATTAAAAAATAAACCAAACCACCTGTACCTACTATGTGCCAAACACAATGTCAGGAGCTGAGGGTACACTGGTGGAATGAAACAGTCTCTGCCCTCAAAGAGCTTATAGCACAGTGGTTAGACCGATTTTTTAAAAAAGAATTTAAAAATGAGAATTCACAATTTATTTCCATGGCAAAACTTTCCCCCTTCAGAGCAACACCTTAGGAACTTGTAGCATCTTTTCTAAAGCTTGTCTGTTTTGAGACATACTTTTCAACCTAAATGATTTCCCTCCTAAATTTAATTTTACAGAGACCAATATACATCACAGCTTCTGGGGCCCAGTGTGTTTCAGCATGCAGAGTGTGTGTCATGTATTAAAAGAAGTAATAGCTACGAATAAGCCAGAATTCACTCTTAAAAGTCCTATTCCTCACCTTTACTTTCATATCTTAACTCACAAAACATATTAGTTAACAAAGTTAATACTCTAATAAATCATTACAGATCTGGAAAAGTAGTAATTTAAAGTAACAAAATAAAATCCTTTTTTGAATATAGAATTGCAAACATAACTTCAGACTAAGAAGCAGAAAATTCTATTCTTTAAAAAATTCTAATTGGACTACTCTTTCCCCACTCTAAATACTTCACTAGTATTTCTCTCTCCCCAGAATCGATTTCACTAGTAGCTACTTGCTTCTATTCCATTTAATAAACACTCTTACCTGATCATATTCTGAAGCACCAGGATAAAGAGGCCATCCCAGGAATAGCTCAGCTATCACACAGCCCAATGACCACATATCAATAGCTTCACAAAACGGTAATCCAAGAATAATTTCAGGGGCTCTAGTAAAAACAAAAATAGATTTAAAAACACACATTATTCGGGAAAATGAACTGTGTTAATGAAGTCTTGTTTTAGTATCAGCTAAAGGTGCACTGATTTCATAAAACTGAAAACTATCTTTGGTATAAAATCCATCATTTGAAACTCCTAGTTCAGATATGTTTTGGAATTCAGAGTTTTTTGAGTTTCACAAGGTGCTACCATGCATATACTACATATTGCATAATAATCCTAAAGGAGTTTAGGGAAGCACCCATAACCAAACACATTAATATTTCTGTAACACAATATACGAGCAATCATATCAAATCAGCTAAATAAAGACTTTAAATAGCCTTGCATTGGTTTTCAGGTGAGGTCTTGCCAATAAATGAGTTCGTATCAAAACTAAGAAAAAGACTTTTAGTTTTTTATAGTTTTCTGAATTTGAAGTCATGGATAAGGAATTTATTCTCTTTATCCTTAGCAACTTTTCAATTACAGAAAAACCAATTAAATGGTCTGGTCAATGAATACCCGTTTGTGACAGACATGCCTTCTGTAAAGACACAGTGGTTGACAGCAAGGACTCTAGAGCCAGCCTATCAGGGTTCAAATCCTATGTGCCATAATTTAACAGCTACAGGCAATTATTTAATCTCTCTGTGATTCAAGTTCCTCATTTATAAAATGAACATAACTCTACCTACCACATGGGTGTTGTAAGGTTTCAATAACTAAGCAATTAACAAAAATAATGTTTAAACATTAAGCTCTTGATCAGTGCCTGGCACACAGTAAGCACTATATATATATAACTGTCAGATATAGCAATAACTATTATCAATTATGCTATCATTGTTTTAAAACACTGACTTCTTTGTATGCTTTTAGAACTATTTCTTTCCACTGACGCTCTAGGTGAGAAACTTAACCCTAGAGAAGACTAAAGTAATCCCGTGAATTTAGAGCTCTGTCTAAATGAACACGTCCAAGGCAGATTGCTACCCCACCCGCAGAGGAGGAAACAGGCAGACAGATTAAGTAATGCGCCTAGAATCACAGTTAATGAGTGGCAGAGCTAATATCTGAACCCTGGCAGTCTGGCTCTGGAGTTGAGAATATTATACAGTCTCTAAGTAAGTAAAAGTCAAGTACATGCCCATCTATAAATATCTATTTGGCATTTTGTATACGTGGCATTTTTCAAACTGTGACTAAAATTAAGAGATAAATGGGTTCAGACAGGGAATGATAATAACTGGTAACACTAATATTAATAATGCTAAAAGATGACACACAGTGCTTACTCTGTGACATGCACTATCCCAGGTTCTTTATAAATGTAGTCACTTAATCCTTACAACCATTCTATGAAAGTATTATTGTTATAAGTCATCAATTCTAAGAAACACATTTTTCACATTTTAACATTTCTGTAATTAAGAAGAATTTGCTAATGATTACCATTTTAGTTTAATGGCAGTGCTTTTACTATCTCATTGGTACAAAATAATGTTTCACCTTATAATCAACGGTATCTTAGATTCTACATAACAAAGTATCATTGCCATTTTACAGATGAAGAGACTGAGCACTGAGAGGTTAAGTAACTTGCCCAAGGCCACACAGGCAGTCTTGATCTAAAATCTGAGCTCTTAAATGCTTTATTACCTTCTCCAAATAACTTCCTTTCCTTCTTACAAAAATCAAAGAGTGTGAATCTGTAAGGACACTCTGGATTCAGAGTCCTCGTTTAACAGGAGGTAAATGGAAAAGCAGATTTCTCCATCAGGAACTATCTAACAGGCCATGTCTCTTTCCTAAATTTACTAAACTTCGTTTTCAAGAAATATGTGCTTTTTTGGAGAGGTGGGGGGAGGGATTGAGTGGGGTACGGTGTAAAGATATTTCTGTAAATAAGACTATTCTCCTCAAGTAATTTTCTAAGCAGCCCTTCAAAAACAGGGTGAATTAGTGGACTCCATGGGGTCTAGAAGATTTCCTGATCCTTGCACAGACGCAGCAGAAGATCCAAGCCTGTTGAGACTTACACTTTGTGACAGCTATGGGTGGAACCACTAACAGACGGTTTTTGTACTATTTGATGTGAACTGTGGTTTTGTTAGCCAAAGAAACGACCTTCCAAAGTCATATTCCTGTTGCAGGTGGCTACAGCCACATTACTGGTGGAAATTCGGAGTTCAATTAACTCCCAACTGCCGTGGCATGTTTTCAAGACAGCACAAGTTTGATAGCATTAATAAGCAGAAGGGTAAGAGGACCCAGAAACATAAAAAGCTTTTCTAAAATTGAAAAGGAACAAAATTTTTACTTTCAGTGAACAGATTCATTAATTTCCAAGTTCACGACAGTGCCAAAAATAGCTGGCCGGGAGAACGCACATGGCTTTGTGCCAGAATAAAAACTGGGCTTAGAACATTCCTAAGCATCAAATGACGAGCAGAGGATTGATTCTACCATTAACACTGTACCACGAAGACATTTTAAAATTCAAAAGGTAGGTCACAAGGAGGGGCCAGGCACCCAATCATTAACTTCTTCAAAAAGGTAGCAATAACATATAATAATTGTTAGGCTTCTAAAACCTAAAGTTTCAGGGAAATTTAGAAAAACACGAATCCAGACCCCAAGCCTATTAAACAAAAAAACCCTGAAGATTGGCTGGAATCAGTTTTTCCATTTGGTCTCACTCTGCTTCTGGAATAACAAAAACAGCAGAAGATTTCAAGCAAAGGCTCACTCAAAACAGTAACTCTACCACATCTACTATATAAAGGGGAAGCAAAAGGAAAAGAAAAGCAGTAAAAATAAAATAAGGCTGCTCAGTCTATTGAGGGATTTTCACAATCATTACAGCTTAGCAATGTTGGACCCACTTAAACTCTAGGAAGTGAAAAGACTGAGTTATTTTCTTTTACTCAACAGAAAGGAGTCATTCAGAGCATTTTTATCTCTAAAGACTGAACGTTTAAACTCTGAATTCGGATTATAATTCTTGATAATATTTTCATTGCTATATCATCTTTTCCCGTGGCCTCTATTATTTCCCAATCTCTCAATATAAACCCTAGACACTGAAATTCTGGTTCTACTTCATCTGTATTAATAAGGAGGCTGAGTTACTACTCTCTTAGGTCCCTTTCCAGCTCTGACATTCTAACAGCTGGGCAGTAAAAAGACTGCCTATTAAAGCAAAGGGAAAAAAAAAAGAGGGGAAAAAAAACGGCAGTATTCACTTTAATAGGAAAAGGCATTAATTATACTTTGGACATGGTGGTCTCCATACATCTCATCCTCAAAGAACAAATACCAAATAGGCTCTAATTACTATACCTGGGTGGGAGAAATAGCAATTCCTGCATTCTGATTCCCCAAATTCAAACTTCTTTAAACTGGAGAATTCCTCCAAGGCCCTAAAGCTTTATTTCACTGGAACCCACAACGAACTAAGGTTAGGATCACTTAACAGCACTAATCATTCTCTGCTCATTTTCGTGAACACACTTGTTTCTCCCTGCAAATCTCAAGAAGCATCAAACCTACCAGATGAGAGATGTTATATAAAGTCAAACTTCCTGTATCTGTGGCTTAGGTGAAATTATAGTTTCATTGTCAGATGAAAGTGGATTGTTTGATAGGATAAAGTGAAAATAAGTTTTCCTTCTCCCGACCTTGTCCTTCAATACATAACAAGTAAAGTGATCTCAGCTTTAAATAAAGGCCAGATAGTTTGTTCAGAATGTAAAAGACTGAGTTTGTAAGGATGGCAAATCTTTGTGCCTAAAACTCAAGTCCCAAAGACAGCAACCTTTCTTGGAATTAGTCTACATTTACATTTATAGTGGGCCAGGAAATAAAGTATAGTTTCATTGCTTGAGTCATTTAGCCATACCCATGGCCAACAGAGACAGCACAGTAGCAAAAATTTATGTCAACTAATAATATTTGGGCATGTTATCAGCAAGATGAAGCAAGATAAACTAAAAAAGGGATATGAAGAAGGCTGCCTTGGAGCCAGAAGGCTTCACTGGCCAAAAGAATTTCACAGAGGTTTCTGGAAAGACAAGAAGGTGAGCAGAGTTGTGTCCAAACTCCGATAAGGACACAAGCAACAGGAAGACACTGTGGCTAAAACTAAGATAAAGAAGGAATGTGTGAGGGCTATTCCATTTGCCTTAGGTTAAATATCAAGTATTACTGTGACACTCATGTTAAATCCTAAACATTGTAAAGTCCTGGATATTAAACCCATGTATGTACAAGTTACTCAGTAATACACAAGAAACTTATGGGGTAAACTCAGCTCCTTTTAAATTTACTAATACAGTCAACAACTAAACGCAATGAATTTATAGGACTTCGTTGTACAGTAATTACCAGTGGATTTAAAAATCTGAAAATCATATTTTCTTTTTTTAAGTCAAAACAAAACAGATCCAAGTTACTCAGATGACGGCTTAAAAGGATAAGGAAAGGAGAAAAGATCAGCACATCTAACACTGAAAATTATTCAAATTTCATATTAGAGAAAGTTACGTAGCCAGAACTATTTATCCCTCAAATCTCCTTCACCCTTTAAGAGAAAATTTCATCAAAAATTATTTCATGAATAATTCTTTTCTCTATCGCTCTATCTTTTCCAGCAGAGATAAAAATCGCTTATCTTACCACAAAAGAATGCACTTTGTCTTTGGCAGGGCAAAGTTAAACACCTGCAGGCACTGACACGAGAAAAGATGAAGAAAGCAAGAACTGCTCATCCCTTATCCCTCAGCTGTGCTCTCCTTACCTCCCCAGTGCTCAAGATGAAATGCATAAGTGAACTCTTTGGTGCACCTGTAAAATGTGCTGTGTCTACAGGTATGTGTGGGTGGTGGTGAGATCGCTCAAAAGAGAACATTAGAAGCAAAAGTAATTGGAATTTAACTCTCCCAAGTTATGAATAAATGAAGGTCAGATTCTCAAAATTAGTCAAGCTGCCTAGAATAGCATGAAACCGAAACCAAAAGCTCTAGAAATTTCTTTACTCCATTCTCATTCAAATAAGAAATACCATAGTTTCATGAAACTTACATATAAAAGGAAAAGATAAAAAAATAGATTAGGGTGAACCAGAAGACCGTGTTGTTAAGATATCAATACTAACCAAAGTGATTTACAGAGTCAGCACAGTCCCTGTCAAACACCAAGGAGGCTTTTTGCAGAAACAGAAAAATTCATTCTAAACTCAATATGGACTCTCAAGCAACTCCTTAAGATAGCCAAAACAATATTAAAAGAGAATAAAGCTGGAGGTCTCACACTTCCTAATTTCAAAACTTACTACAAAGCTATACAAGTAATCAACACAATGCGGTATCATTTTGCACACATAGGATGGCTACTATCCAAAAAAAGAAAACATAAAACAACAAAGGAACAAAGGTAGCAAGGATGTGGAGACATCAGAATCCTCATGCACAACTAACTGGTGGGAATGTAAAATTGTGAGTGCAGCACCTGTGGAAAACAGTTTGGTTGTTCCTCGAAAACTTAAACACAGAATTACCATATGACCTAGCAATCCTACTTGCAGCTGTATACCCAAAAGAACTGAAAACAGAGACTTAAACAACTGAACACCAACGTTCACTGCAGCATTATTGGTAACCCGCAAAATGTGAAAACCACCCAAGTGTTCATCAAAAAATGAAGGGGTAAACAAAACATGGCATGTACATGCAACAGAACCCCCCACGGCTACCGAAGGACAACACAAGTGTTTGGGGAGTCAAAAGTTAAATGTAGATTTTTGACTGAGGGGGAGGTAGCTCCCCCTTACTCCCATGTTGTTCAAGGGTCAACTGTATAATTCGACTAGGAACGACCTTCAGAATCAGATCGAATTAATTTTCCTAGCGTAAATAAAATTTCAGATATAAAAGACTATTACAAATAGGAATGCCACACACTTGAAACGAACTAAAACATATTATCCTTATTTCTATCTTTAATCTGTATATAAATCCAGTTATCTGTAGCCCTATGTAATATATGTTAAACACAAGGACAGATCTCCAGCCTAAGAGGAGCGTTCTAGCATGTGCCACTTGCCTGTAATAACGCGACTGTAAGTACGTGGAGCACACAGCCTTGGAAACATGACTAGCAGAACCAAAGTCAATGACCTTCACTCGGTAGGGCTGGCGCACTGGATCGACCAGCATTATGTTTTCAGGCTTAAGGTCGGCATGAATCAGACCAAGGCTCTTGAGCTTCATCAGGGCTGTGGCCACCTGCTGCAAGATCGGTCTGATGTACTTGAGTGGCAGTGGGCTAAACTTGTTCTGCTTTAGAAAATCATATAAGTTCTGCTCCAGCATCTCGAACACAAGGCAGGTGTGATTCTTATGCTGAAAGCACTCGTAAGAACGGACAAAATTATACTCATCAGCATTTTCACTGCTTAGGCGGGAAAGGATGCTCACTTCAATCTGTCCTTGTCTGGCATAGGAGGGGTGGTTCTTCAAGATTTTAATAGCCACAATTTCCTTGGTGCTCCGCTTCCAGCACTTAGCCACCTGTCCAAATGTTCCCCGGCCCAGGAACTCCAAGACTTCATAACTGTTGGTCATAGAACAAAGGATCTCATGCTGAACCAGCTGGTAATCCCCTTCTCCGCTGGAACTGCTACTTTTTGTGGTCACAGTGGTGGTCGTGGCAGCAGCACCCACCACAGTCCTGTTTTGCAGCATGAGAGGGGGATGTTCTTCTATGATTTGCACGCTACCGTTGCTGTCCACTTCTTCACTTTTTCTTTTCAATCCACATTTTTGATATGGCTCAAGCAAAGAAACGTTGCTCCTGTGAGTCAGGCTCTGGCTGCTTTGGAAGGTTGTTGTAGCAGCACTGGCTGAACTGTCAGCGGCTGTTACAACAATGTGCTCCACGGCAGGAGCTGGGAGGAGGAGGCCCTGGTCGTAAGCAGGGATGTTGAAATTTGCTACCTGGTGAGAGGAGTTGGCTTGCCCTTGTGTGGCTGGGAGGGTTTTGCTGTGAGTATAATATTTGTCGTTGCTGCTCTGTCCAGAAACATCCCAGCCAGAGGGCTCTATTTTCAGTTTCTTCGCACTGCAGAAGGCACTCGACGACACTGATGGGGGGGAAAACACCTGCAGCTGTGATGCCATACCTACAAAGAGAGAGAGGGAGAATCAGAGTCCCAAATTATCCAACCCCTCAATTAGTTTATAAGAAAATTTTCAGTTTACAAAAACCACAAGTAAACATATCTGGCTAGGGTTTTATTTTATACATTTTCCAAAATATGTTTTCTATTTTAGAAAGATAAACTTTTTGGTCTAATTACACATCCTTAATCACTCTCTGAAACTCAGCAATAATAAGACTTGTTAAGGGAGTACAAACATCTATGATGGTTTATAAAATAATAACAATAAATAGATTGACCGCTTACTATGTGCCAAGCAGTAGTCCATTATTTCCATTTTACAGATGAGGAAACTAAGGCACCACAAGGTTAAAGTCACCACATGGTTAAAGTGATTTGCCCAAAATAACACAGCCCTGCAATTCAAACCAGAATCTTTGGCCAGAGTTCATTTCCGGCCCTGATTAACTTTTTGATCAATTATTTAAATTTTGACAAAGATGGCTCACTTATAAAATTCACATGTGAACCAAACTTGTGCAGGATACTCGATATTACTAAGTAACAGATGCATAAAGATCACCATAGGGTAGAAACCATAAGGCAAAACCAGGAGATGAAATTTGACACAAATATTATGGACTCCTACTTTGGTCAAAAATATAACTAGCCCAAAGCCCAAGGACAAGAGATACAAGGATTAACAGGAAAATGTATGAAAAGCACTTTCAGTTGGTAAGAGAAACATTATGTAATAATGTTCCCCCTCCCATCAAAAGCAAATTCAATCTTAAACTGTATTCTCAAAAAGTGTCCAGAACATGGCAGACAACGTAAAGTTTATGTATGATCCATTCTGCTCAGATCATACATAAAATAGTGTTTAGCTCTGTCACTACACTGTAAGAGGACCATTTATAAACTGACGAGAGAGTAATCGGGATGATGCAAAGCCTGGAAAGCATCTTCTGAAGAACCATGGGATGCTATTCTTGGATGTCCCTGAATGTCCTATAGACCCATCAGGCTCAAAAAGCACAAATACTAAATCCCAAAGCTAATACTTTAGAATAAAGTCCAAACATGTGACACAGCATACAAACCATTTCATATTTATCTTCTCCCTTCGCAACAATATAGCCCTCAGATGCCTTGGGGCTCTACACTAATCCTTACTCTCTTGGTCCACACTTTTCATCTTTTCAATAACTACTTCCCGAGATCAGTCATCTGCCAAAGATTCTCAAATCTCTTTTCTAACCCAGACTTCTCTTGAGCTCCAAATCCTTATTCCCAAATAACCTCTCCAAACTACAACTTGGATATCTTACAGATACTTCAAATTCAGCATGTCCAAAATTAAACTAATATGCCTTCACCCCAGCCCTGGTTTTCTATCTCAATTATGAGACACCACCATATACCCAACACCTCAAGCCAAAAATCAAGCAGGCAAAGAGTCTGTCTCATTTATAAAATAATGATAGCAATACTGATCTTATTTGGGGTTACTGTGAGAATTTAAAGATTGAATATATGTAATAGTGCCTGGAACTCATTTATTAATATTATCTCAACCTACTCCACTCCCTTATTCCCCTTTATCTAATATAACCAAATCTCCTCAATTCTATCTCCTAAGTATATTTCAAATCAGCCATCTTTCTCCTTTCCTATTGGAACCATTCTAGCAAATTCAAACTTCCGATAGCCTCCAAACTAATCCTGAATGGATTCAGGGGATCGTTGTTTTTAAACTATGCTAATCTTTCTTTCATAACCACCTCCCTCCCCGTGCCCATTAGGTTTCCAATACTTTGGGCATAAAGTCCAAAATCCTCAACCTGCCTTAAAAAGTTCTCTAAAAATTTGGTTGATGTCTTCCAAAATCTCCTCCATTCCAGCCATCTGCCCTTCTTCCAGTTTTTGAAAGGTCCTCTAATTCAACATAGATTCTATGCTAGGAAATCTGTTCTCTCTCTCTCTCTCTCTCTCTCTCTCTCTCTCTCTCACACACACACACACACACACACACTCTCTCTCTCTCTCTCTCTCTCTCTCTCTCCCCCCCCCGCCCCACAATCATCATAACTACCACCCCACCCCCACTATGCATTCCTATAGCACCCTGTTGCTCCCTTATAACTTGCAATTACTTAATGCTACATTCCCAGCTATACTATAAGTTCCATAAGGGCAGGTACCATATCTGTCATGTTCTTTGCTCATATCACCAGAACCTACCAGGGGGTCTGGCAATATACAGACACTCAAGTAGTTGTTGGGTGATTTGACCCCTGCCTACCAACCTCCTATCTCCTCCCTACCATTCATATTAAACTGCAGGATTTTCAAAAGCTTGTTTTGTTTTTTAATGTCCCTCCCTTTTATCTGTGAGAAATGGGAGAAGTCTCCACTCCAGTACACATAGTATAATTATACTAGTAGTCATAAGAGAATAAACACACACTTGAAGGAAGGAAGCGTGACAAAGGATGTTACAGAACATAAAAAAGCAACATGTACATTTCTTTGTGCCTGAATGCAACTAAAAACAATCTGCACTAGATTAGACAGCTGGAATGAAAAACAAATCCTCAGCCTTCAATTTCTAAAAATGCAGTCTGGATCTTCTACAAAAAAGAGTTTCCATTATTTATATGAACCTTGAAGTGTAAATTAAAGCTAAAGTCAGTGCAACTTAACTCCAAGGCTATTAACTTACAAATCATCGTGTTCTACCTATACTGCTAACATAACACTAAATTATAATAAAAATCTGAAACCATGGAGTGCCTTTACAAAATTTACCTATTAAAATATATGCAAAAATACTTGTCATCATAAAATTAAGTCAATTTTGAATAAAAGAAAGCAAATCTGCAAAATTTGTTTTCCACTGTATATGTTAAACTAATAATTTCAACAATCTATCAAGAAACATGGGCCAAGCCTTATGTACCTAAAAGTATTTAGCAAAATTGGAATACAAAATTTGCAGTTTGTAGCTATGTCTAGGAATAGGGGGGCTTAAAATTACAATACTGGAAAGAATTCATGAAGTGTAATAGCAAATTTGTAAAGGTTGTGTTCATAACTAGACACTTTTTTAAAATATTGCAAAAATATGGCATTTACCAGAGTAATGTTAGTGACAACTTTTCATCTAAGCAAAATAACAAATCTTCACACTGAACACTGCAAAAAGCACCCGCCCAAAGTATTTTCCTGAAAGTTTATACAAATGAATATAATTTTTATTCAGTAAGACAAACTTAAGCCCACCCACTGAGAAGAACCCAGAATTCCCCCGGCCTTCCCCAGAGCAGGATGTTCAGTACTTAAGTCAGTATCATGCCACCGGGGCTCTGACAGTGTGGCTGAGACTCATGCTGACCTCAACAAGCTCAAGGTGAGAAGAAAAAAACAGAATCAAAGTTGCCTAGAAAAATCAACACTCTTATTTATATAACAATCTGAAATTCGGCTAAAAACAGCCATTTCCAGACACAGGATAAAGATACTATGCTCCATAAAATTTGCCTTTGCAAATGGGGAGGCAATTTCCTCCCTAGGCTGAGACCTCCCAAACAAAAATGTGAAACAAAATTAATATCTGTGTGAAACTTGCTATGCATCGGACTCTTAAAAGCAAATTACGGTTGACCCCCAAACAACATGGGGGTTAGGGGCACCAAACCCCTGGGCAGTTGAAAATCCCAAAATTTAACTAAAGTACAAATACTTTCAATACACATGAGAAGAGCTCCCAATAAATTGAAAGTTTTTCTGACTTCCTGAAAATGCTGCACCTCGACATCAGCAATAAACTTGTCTTTTCATTTCAAACTTGACTTTCCAAGGATTTAACCATCTAAATACAAGGACAAATTTACCCAATGAGTTCATCACAAACTAGAACTAATAGGCAAAAGGCTACTGGTACCTGTACTTGCCGCTAAAAAGAGAATTGAGTCTTGCTAGGATCCAAGGCTTTCAAAAACAGCCAAACTAACAGCTTTCCCACTCTCTGGAATGGTCACATCTACGTAACATTTACTGGTGCCCCACACTGTGGGCACTTTGTCTCTCTGACATAATTTAACAATTGGTGACCTAATTAACCTAAAATCAGTACTGTATATTTTTCCCTCTAGCACTTTGTCCTCAGGTGACATGTACACAGATGTCTGTCTTCACCACCAGATGATATGTACAGACTATTCATATCATTAAAGTAGGTAAATAAGAATATACGCTCTGTAAAAACAAAGCAAGACAAGTTTGGCAAGGAAGCCAAATATTTCTCTACTCCACCCATTTTTCGCCATCCCTACTGCACAATTCCGGACTACTTACTCAACAGCCTAATATGTCTCCCTCAAATTGTAACTCTTAGTTTCTTTTTTAAGCTCCCTTTTCCCAATTTACTCTTCACCTTACAAATGAAGCTTTAAAAATGTGTATCTCGCTCATGTGGGGATTGAGGGAAGAGTGAAGAAGGGAGGTGGCAGCCAGGAAAGGGGGTGGTGGCCTGGCAGAGGCATCTGGCAGCAGAGCTGGGGTCCCCAAGCTCCTACCAAGGAAGCAAGACTGCTTTTGCTGGCTGGCGTAGTCACAGGGGACAGGACCTGACTGGCTCTCTCAGTGACTGCACTGCCTGACCAGTCCTCCTGCCAGGCCGCAGGTGCCCCTGGATAAGGCTGCCCGGTGCACGCCAACCAGTCTTATAATCAGTGGATAAAGTGGAGAAAATGTGGAATAACCTCAAATACAGGTGTCAGAACCTCTTCAGTCATGACGGAGGAAGCCAAAGTGAAAATATGGCCATAAACTCCAACAGATGTCTGTCCAAGAGAAAAAAAACCAGTATAGGAGACTCAGCTCCCCAGCAACAAAGCAGCTTCTTAAGAGAAAATTCTGCCTTACACTGGGATTTAGCCCTTTGAAGAAGAAACCGAAACTGTGCCACTGAAGTTCCTCAGATTGTCAAAATTAAGCACTGAACGGGATGACGATTTGTGCATCCCCCAGGAAGACGACTTCCAAGAGAATCAGATTCCTATCCTCAGGAAGACATGCTCTGTGGGTGGGAAGAAGAAACATTGCTGTTCTACAAAGACACAGAGTTTGGTAGGACTTGAAGTGGAACTTCAAAGGAGAGGGGCGCAGTGCTGTAAGCTCCATACAGGACGTGGACTGCGTTGCCAGCAAAACTGTAGGAAGTCACTCTCTGAGACAGAAGTTGCAGGATACGGTGCACTTATGTTTTCCCATGAGAACTTACAGCAAGCAGTTGAAACCTCTTTTTTCTAATAAAAGAAAAATACAGCTTTCTCAATTAATGCCTGAGAAATGCCCTTTTCCTGCCAGTTCAGATTTAGCACCCAAATGGCATCTGACCAAGCAGTATACAGTCCCTGTAAACCCACATTCACCATTTTTGATACATTTGATCCATCCTTGGTTTCTACAAAAGATGAAGAAGATGGGCTTTGAGAGAGAAGGCGGCTTAGTATTGAAGAAGGGGTTGACCTCCCTCCCAATAGACAAATACATGTATTTGAAGCCACTGCACAGGTTACTCTGTCATATAAACTGCGACCAAAGTTAGCTCCTGGAATGACAAATAAGTGGGGACATTTCTGCAATTCTACAAGCTAATTGTGACTCAAGAGAGAAAACAACACCTTGTGTTTGTAGTCAGGTAGGCAGAAGAAATGACAGGGCTTTTGGAACATTATAAAGATCCCTGTGTTTGCATGTGTTTTGGACCATTACTTACTATCCCACCAAATATGACTTTCCCTTTTAGCCTGCAATATACCTGCCGTGCAGTCATCTGCACATGCACTACATTCGATGGAACTGATGGGCTCCCTTTACCATACATGTTACAGGATTTTTTTAAAAGAGTATCACATAAACAAAAAGTTATAGTGCGCTGGTTAGAACGAGAACTGGTCAAGGCAAAGCAAAGTCTCCCGTCCCCAAAGGACATTAATTAGATCTGCTTCCATGTGCATCAGTCAGCATACCTAGAGTAAGCCCACATCACTGCGTTGAGGTTTTTCAGTGCCGTGTGTAAGCTTAGTATTAAGCATCTGTCAGGCGCTGTTACTCAGAAAACTGTGGTGCCATCTGAGACAAGAGGACAGAACTACGAGTGTTCATTAAGGAGACAAAAACATTTTGTCAATTTTGTTGGTTTTTAATGGTTGTCGTAAATAAGTAAGGTAACTCTGGACACTTGCTATGAAGAATTCTATTTCTTACTGAAGAACAAATTGTTAATACTGGATGAGTATTTCAGCAGTGTGACTAATGTCTGAAATCATTCTTTTTTCTAAGAATTTTTCTATAACCTTCCAAAAGTAGTGATGTTTGTAGTTACTATAAATCGAGCTTTGGAAGTCTAAAAAATAAAGACTGCCTTCCTTTCAGAAAATAAAAACGCAATTTTTCTGGCCACACTTAAGTGTTGATATAGTTTATAGAGTCTCCTTTTCTCTTCTACAAAAGGTACTGCTAAGTAAACCAGGTTTTCAAAATAGTTCTTTAAAATTTCAGACTTATAAATTGGTAGGAAAATTTTACTTAAAAAACTTAGGTATTAAATTTTTTTAAATGAGTGCTTTAACTTAAAACGCACTAGGAGTAACTGCTGTGTGTAATTTTTAAAGTTGACATGTACAGTCTAACTGTTGAATCATTAACACTGGATCTTTTCCTATGCCCATGATGAGTTTGTGAACCATGAAAAAAATGAGATGAGGAGATGCCCAAACAAGTCAGATAATAACTACAGTGGTTGCTGATGTCGAGATTATTGTTCAACCATAATAATTTGGATGACGTATTTATCTCTTTGTTGTAAAATCTCACAGCCGAATTGCTTAAGTATAATTTACAGACTATCAGTGCAGTTGATTTTTAATAGGAAATCTGAAACCTAAATTGCAGGTTTAAAAAGTACTGTACAACTACTGTATCCTTAAATAACTAGTTAGCATGCTTTTGTCATTTAGAATAGTATGCAAAACTATTTGCGGGAGCTACCTTGGAAGTAATATCAAGTTCTAGTGTTTACTTCTCAGTATTACACTGAATTTACAGGTCTGTCCTAGACATTTTGCACTGAAGTAGTCGAATCTATTCTTGTCTTTTTGTCAATGTGCTCCGGGCACTGGTGAGTGCTCCTCAATTTCCTTACATGTTGCTACAGAATTGGCAAGGCTACAAAAAAGAAAGGCTGTATCTATAGGCAACACTAACCCTTTGACTGCAAATGCATGTTTCAGCTTACTGTGCCTTATTATGGCTGCTGTTCTGTGCTTATAAAGTGTTTGGTATTCTCCTTGTAAATAAACAAACAAACAGACAAATAAAATGCCCATCTGTCCCCCACTGAAACCTTCGGATAAAGTTCAAAATCTCTGATGTGGATCTCCAGGCCTTAGAGGCTCTGGACCCTGATTAGTTTTGCAGCCTCGTTTCGCCCACCCTTTCCCAGACACTCTCCCTTCCGGTAGCACGAAATTTCTCTGTGATCCTAGCGCAGGTCTTGCCTTCTCCTGCCCCAGTTACTTCTCTTTTTCTAACCTTTTCTTGTCCTTATAGTCTCTGCTTACAGCTCACTTTTCAGTGTGGCACAGGCTGTTGGTCTGGATCGAAACATACCCTCCCCCTTCACCCAGGGCATGTGGCTAGACCGCTGTTTACCGATCCCTCTGTCCAACAGAAAGGGATGAGTGGGGGAGCCTTTCCTGTGCCTTTCTCTTGCCACCAGCAGGAACCCACGGAGACCCATGAGATAACACCCACGGGATGGCCGGGCAACAAGATGGAAAGAACATGGGTCCCTGAATGATCATGTCAAACAGAGCCACTTGCCCATCAGGAGTGCTCACGTCAACCCAGAACATTTACTCCAGACTGTTAAAAGAGAGAAAAAATATTTTTCTTTGGCTAGATTGTTGTTTAGTCAGCCTTATGCTCACAAATACACTCAGGACAGTCTTCCCTGGACCACTTCATACTAGGTTAGGTTTGCTGGTAAAGGCGCCCATCGCTTCCTCTACTACCACTAAGCACTTATCACACTTGTACTTTTTTTTCGGTTATTTGTTTAACAAACATATGTGAAGCACCTAGTACGTCTGCCTGGCACTTTCTAACCACTAGGGATAACAGTGGTGTTCCAGATGGATAAGATTCTTTATCGCCTGGAGTTTACTTTCTATTGGGGTCACACACACACACACACACACACACACACTTCCCAAGAAAACAGCAGCTAGGGATAAGTGCTATAAAGAAAACAAAACACAATGATATGACAGAGATGGTGGAAGGAGAACTACTCTAGATTTAGTGGTCAGGGAAGGCCTAATTGACAAGGAGGAGCCAGTCCAGTGGAAGAGAACAGTTAGTGCCAGGATACATTCTTGGTCTATCTGAAGAAAGAGACCAGTATGGATGGAATGAAACAAGGGAAAAAATAGTAGAAGCAGGACCCAAAGAAGCAGACAAGAGCCAGATCACATGCTGATTTGTGGGCCACTCTGGATTTTATTCTAAGTGTAACTATTTGTAGTCACTCATTGAAAAGCTGACTTCTCCAACTGCTAGTTTTGAGGGCAAGTCTCAATAGCAGAGTAGGTGTCTTTTTTTTTTTATCACTAGCATCTATCACAATGGCTGGCATATAGCATATGTTAAATGTCTGCTGGAATGAATGACTATAAAGAGATCACGTTACTTCTCCACATAAGGGGAGCTCAGAAGTTATTCTGAGTAAATTAGAGAGATGCATGATGAGACAAAAATTATAGTCTCTTGTCTATAGGGGGGAAATATATTTGTTTATATACATTATATATATTATAAAATATACATATATGTATTCTAAGTAGAATGATACAGAAGGAAAAAATAAGCTTGAAACCTTAAGGACACCATTTGAATCAAAGCTCCCCACCCCACTTCCTGTAGCACTTCCTTCATATGGAACCATGTGAAACAAGTCAGTTCCCCAACTAATACACAAAAACAGGGTGTGAAGTAAGCGGTGTTAGTGACAAAAGAGTAACTCAACAATTCTATGTAATTTCCAGCTATTTAAAACAATTTTGTAATATTTTGATAAACTGGCTGAAGGGTATATGTTTGTTAAACAAATAACCGAATATTGTTTCCTAAATTTCAACAGCTCTCTTAGATTTATTTGGAATGACGAATTTTTTTTTTTTATACTAACAGAACAAAAGGAGGTGCTTTTTATGCTTGGTTAATAAGATACTACCTTAGCATGTGCATAGGACAGTCTACAGGTCTACAAAGTATATGAAACATAGAGATCAGCCTGCAAAGGCCTGTGGAAACAGTAAGATAACAACAGTCTGGCAGATGGGAGGTGGAAGAAGTTCTTTCAGATGAATGAGATAACTTTTGCCAGTATGCCAGGGAATGTGGAAAAATGAAAAACTGTTTAGAAGGAGAAAATGAAAAATGTATTTCATTTGAGAAAACACTAGCAAGAATACAGGGATCCTTACAGCTAAAATGGACCTTACATTCTCTTCCTAAAACTCCCTAATTCCAACATGAGAAAAAGACCAACATGAGAAAGCCAAACAAGTTTTAAAAAGTTAATGAGTAGCCAAGCTGGCAGAGAATTCAGGTCTTCTGATTCTTTTTCATTTATCCCTCTGAGAAAGCACTTACCAGGTGCCCTTAAAGAACCCAAGAGAAACACAGTTTCTCTATCTTCCAAGAACTTAGAAGGTTGCTTAGGGGGGTGATATGACACACACACAAAAAGAAAAAATTAAACACAGGATGTAAATTTTTTTAAGTGCCAAATTATGCTCTACAAAAATACACAAGACATTCAGGGAGCTGGGAGATGAGGAACAAAAAAAAAAAGAAACAAAAAAACAAAAAAGGAACCAAAAAGCAAATTCAGTGATTACTGAAGTGGTGCTTGAAGGAAAAATGATTTTGATGACTTGTGTTCAGAATGGCATGAAATGTAAGGGAAGAAACTAGAGGGGAATTAGTAGCTGTAGCTTAAAAAAAAAAAAACTTTTAAAAAATATAGATACTTTATGCAGTCATGAAATTCAAATAGACAGGCTGATCAGGAAGTTCATGTTTGCAAAATTCAAATTACAAAAGGACCAGTTACAATATATAACCTAACAACAAGTTGCACAAGTTCCAAATGTCAGAAGTTTACAAGGCAGGTTTGGCTCACTGATTTTTAGCAACACAACCACTGACCCAGCTGGGCTTGTGAAAACAAAACCACAGAATGAAAGAATTCTATTTTCTTGAGAATTGTGTATTTTGAGGTGATCTTTTTTCTTCCTTTAGAAGGGAGTCCTGGTTTGGTTTTAAATCTCGAGTTACCAATCCACTTGCTCTACGATCTCCAAAGTTAAGATAAACTATTCATGAAAATGTCACCAGCAAAAGTCCTACTTACCAACCAGAGCCAGTATATTTACAACATCTCATTCACCATTTTACTCATCAGATGCTTTACTGGCTTGGCTGCCTCCAGTTCCAACCACAAGTACTTTACCAAAATATCCTTCAAGCCAGGAACAGTCTCTTAGAGTCAACGATATCCTTCATCATACCATCATACCAGTATCATAACACAGAACCCTAAAATAAGTACATATAAAGATCTCAAATCATCCACCGAATAACAACTATTAAGTAAAATGGTTTGTGAGATTTTTAAATGTTTTATAGAAAGCTTTAGACCTATGTATGAAAAAAAAAGCTGGTAATGATTTGCATTCTCTGTAATGTTTTTTTAAAAAAAAAAACACTACAGAACAGGAATCAAAAATAGCTTGACACAAACAAGGGCAAAATTGTAGGTTTTGCTGAGGGCATCAGCCACTTAATTTAACTCCCCTTCATCAGGAGCAGGAAGCCACGCTGCTGTTTTCATCAGAGTTGCTAGGAAACAAATAAGATAAAGGACAGACTGGGCAGAAGAGTCTATAGCTAAAACGAATATTTTGATGCAATTACTTAAAATTCCCAAAGTGTCACTCAGAACGAGCACCTAGGGCCGCCTCGAAACGAGTGCGTCTACAATGGTGTCACAGCGGTTTTAGGCGCAGGAAAAGACTTAGTCTTAAGAGCCCAGGGTTGTTTTTTCCCCTTCGCCAGCCCCTCCTCCCTTCCCCCACCTAAACAGGAAAGAAAGCGCGCCCAGCATAAACACAGGCCCGTGGCTCCGGGATTGTCACCACAACACCCCGGAGCTTAGACCAGCGCTCCCGGCGACCGCGGCCCAGGTTTTGGTTGCTAGGCGCAAAAAAGGGCCTGTTTCTCATAAACCTGGGAACAAACAGTGTGGGCCTTGCCCAAGAGTTCTGGTTGTTTCCTCACCTTTGTTTTAGATAGATAGATAGATTAGATAGGTGGATAGCTGGATAGGTGGGTGGATGGGTGGATAGATAGGTAGGTAGGTAGGTAGATGAGATGACAGAGATTAGAGATAGAGATAGATTAACAGATGGATAGATAGATAGGTGGGTGGATAGATAAATAGGTAGATAGATGAGATGATAGATATAGAAAGAGGATGATAGATAGATAATAGATAGATTAGATATAGATGATAGATTGGATGGATGGATGGATGGATGGATGGATGGATGGATGGATGGATGGATAGATGGATAGATGGACGGATAGATGGATAGATGGACGGATAGATGGATGGTTAGGTGGTTAGACAGAGATACAGACGGGCAGATCCCACTGTTAAACGGAAGCCCTGGGAAAGTGGCGACAGGCAGGAAAAGTTTCCCTCCGAGCCAGACCTGGAGACGCGCCCCGCACGGACGGACACGCAGCCCGCGGCGGGGCTCCCGTCGTCGTGCCCCCGCCCCGTCCTGCCCGGTGGCGACCCCGACGACGACGGGGGACCGGCGGGGGGAGGCCAGCGGCCTGCACGCGCGCGCGGGCCGGCCCGACCCGCCCCCGGCCGCGGACCCACGCGCGGGCCCCGCCACGACGGCGGCGCGGCGGCCCCTGTCATCTGAGGACAGCGCCACGCCCAGGGCGGAGGGGCCGGGCCGGGTGCTGCCCCGAGCCCCAGCCCGGAGCCGCCCGCTCGCCGGGGACCGCCGCCCGGGAGGGCAGGGGGCGGCGGGGCTCCCACCCCCCGCACTCACCGCCGGTGTGTGTGGGTCTCAGCCGCGAGCCGGGGCTGCCGCGACGAGGCGGCGGACGAGACGCGCTGCGGGGCCCCGCCGCCGGGCCGTCATTCCCGCGGCGCGAGCCGGCCCGCGCCCCGGCCCCCGCGCGCCCGCCCGCCCCGCCCGCGGGGGGCGCCCCCTCAGCCCCGCGCCCGCCCGGCCGCCGCCTCGGCCTCCCGCTGCCGTCCGGGGCCACCGCCGGGCCCCTCGCGCCGCCGCCGCCGCCGCCGCCGTCGCCGCCGCCAGGCCCGACGAGCCGAGCGCCGAGCGGCCGCCCCCATCCGGCCGGCCCCGCCCCGCGGGCACTAGCCACCCGCCCGGCGCCATGACACCTACTGAGGCGGAAGCGCGGGCGCGCGCGTCAGCACCGCCGCATGGCGCGGCCTGCTCGGGGCCCTCCGTGCGGAGCCAGCGTGGTGGAGGCCAGCGCCCCGGGCCTCGCGCGCCGCGTCTCCGCGGGGATCGCCCGGGGGCCGGGGCCGGCCGCAAGGTGTCCGCGCCGCCAGTGTGACATCACCGCGGCCGGTGTGACCCCAGAAACGGGGCCTCCCCGGGACGGGGCGCCCCCGCCCACTGCTGCGGGGCGACCTCAGCTGACGCCCGGAGGGGTCGCGGCGCCTCGGGACGCCCTAGTGGGGACGTCCGAGGACGGGCCCCCCGAGCCACGTCGGTGCCGCCCACTGCTGCCCTGGGAACCGCGGGGGCACGAGGCGGGGAGGAAAGCGCCGCGCTCCGCGTCCAGCCCCTGAAAAGGGCGGGGGGGCGCCCGCGGCCGTAGTCCCCTGCCCCGACGGGGACGGCCAGGCTCGGCGTTCGGGAAACGGGGTGCGCGGGGCACACGCCATTCAGGGAAGATGGGCACCGCGCGGACACTAGGTCCCCCCGGTGGGAGAGACAGGCCGTCCCCCGGGGACAGGGATGCCGTGGGACGTCGCGTGGAAAATGTTCCGACGCCTCAAGTGCGGGGCGCGTTGGGGGAGGCAGGGGTGTAATCTGGTTTTCCCATCCCACGAGTTCTGCAGGCTGCAGTGATCCGAGCCCTCGAAGGGTCCGGCGATCGAGCTCGGAAATCTCAGCCACACAGCCCTGACCTCTCGGGGCCCCCTTTTCCCCACCAAAAAAAAAAAAAGATAATTTTTATGAAGATGTGCTAAAGCGGCTGTGCTGCCTTCGGTGGTTCTCCCGCCTTGACAGCACCGGGAGCGGTTCTGCTTTATCTGGAACAGGAAACTAGTTTCCCTGGAGGACAAGGGTCAGCCAAACAGGACGGTTTGTTTGCTTATTTCCGCAGAGACTTAGAGAACACAAAGTCCTACATCAGGGATGGGAAAGCGGCAAGACACAGCGGAGTGGGTGCTTCTAAGCGACTGGCTTGAGTTTCATCTCGTTCCTCTTCTCAAACCCATCTCAAAATTCATTTTTTTGGAGTTTTTCCTGATTGATTCCCATTTTATTCTCTAATCGTTCAGTTCTGCATCACCATCTGACTACTTAGTTGACTTATTTGTACCGTATTTATTCTTGATGATCTCTGTTTTCATTATTATTAGGTCATTTCCTCAGCCTGCCTAAGTGGAGAACTTAAAATCTAGTATTTTCCCTTTTCCCATACCGTTCATTCGTTCATTCAACAAACAGCTTGTGTGCCTGCTCTGTGCCAGGCACTCTCCCTGACACGGGGTCAGATGGAAGATGAATAAGACCTGGTCTTTGCCCTCGGAGAGCTTACAGTCCAGTGAGAGAGAGAAAATGCATGGAGACAAATACAAGATTTGAATGATGGAGTCAAGGACCGTCTTCAGAAAAGGTGGTATCTGAGCATGGTGTGGTCAATGAAGGTTCAAAGTTTAACATAGCTGGAGTTTACTTGTCCATTCGACAAGATCTATTGAGTACCTCCGACAGGCACTAACGTAGAAATTAAAGGCAGAAAAAAGAAAAGGTTTAGTCCGTGCCCTGAAGGAGCTGACAGTTCTGCAGAGAAGTGGCAGGATGTGGAATTAGTAAAATGGGTCAGATTCTGAAAGACAATGATGAGCTTTTTAGAGGTTTAATCAGGTAATGAGGAAGCTGTGCTTTAGGGAGAGAACTGATGGCTGTGAGGAAGATGGCTGGCTAGAGGGTGAAGATTAGAGAAAGCTTGATTAGAAAACAGTGTTGAGGGTTTGGTCAAGCAGGGAACGTGGAGCGTAGGGGGTGGATATGTGAACTGCTTTGTCCTCTCAAAGTCAAAGCAGCTGGAGAAGGGAGATGGAGCTATTGCTGATTGGAAGCATTCAAGCCTCACCTAGGGTTTGGCATCCTAGGGCCTGCAGCCTAGGTTCATTGTTGCAGGCAAGAAGTCATTTGCTCAGGAGCTGCAGCACTTAAGACCAAGTAGAAGCTGACCAAAGGCTGTGTCTTGGGAGAAGCTGGGAAACTATCCAAATAAGTTGTAAACCGAATGGGCCAGGAAGAAAAGTTTTCGGGTAGAAGCTCAATTTAAAGTTAGAAAACCAAACGAGAGCAAAGGTCTGAAGTGAAGGATAGGAGGCAGAACACGGAAAAATCCTTTGGGCCAACAGAAGAACAAAAACAAGAGTCCTGGAGCTGCCATGCCCATGTTGTGACGATAAATGTGACAACAAACAATGATGAAGACAAACAGCATGCTGAGGACGGCAGCATAGACGGATGGAAAAGTGTGTCCTTAATATGTGGAGTTTCTGAATGAACCAGGAACTAACTTCTGGATTTTTTTTAAAGTAAATAAATGTTCTTATGTTTTGAGAACATTGCTAGACAAGTTTTCTAGTATTTGCAGCTAAAATCGGTCTTAACTGATACAGAAGAGAAGTAGGGGAGATGTTCTAGAAGAAGGAGCTAATCTGTGGTGACCAAATGTTATAAGAAGTAAAGGAGGATAAGAACAGCCAGTGGACTTGGCAGTCGGAAGGTCACTTGGTGATCTTGGTAAGAACAATTTTAGTAACAGTGAGGACAGAAGTAATGTAATTCCTAGATAGGATTTTTTCATAATTTGCGTGGTAACTGGCAAACTGGGAAGGATGGTTTGGTCCAGCTGGGTGATAGAATCTGTTCTGGTCAGCTCCCATCTGCAGATCTCCATATCCAAGGAAGCTGCTTGGGTCTGTGATGTCTACTTCTGCTACATCTGGGAGATCGTGAACTGAACTATTCTGACTGATTTCTGTATTACCTTTCACAGGAATAAGCTGGGAAAAGTTGTTCTGGCCCTTTAACTGGTTTTACAGAGGCCAAATCCAACATGCACGATGGAGGTTAGAATAGAACTTTTTTTATTCTTCTAGGATTTTTTGACTGTATAATACCAGAGTTAGACAGAATAAAAAGAATAAAGCACATTTCCTTCCCTCAAGGGTCTCGCAAACACAGTTAAGGAGACAGATTGGAAATAATTATCCCATGTCATGACATTGGTCCTCCAAGAGGCATTAAAAGTGCTGAAGAATATAACAGTTAACTGTCTGGAGGTCACTGAGGGAGCTTCTAGAAGTATTGCTGTGGACTTATCAGGGACTTAAATAAGATGGCCCTACTTTTGCTGGGGCATCAGTGAGATGTTACTTGTTTTTGGTACTATGACCCTAAGTACATTTTTCATGTAAAATGTGAATATAACAATAAATATGCCATTATATTATACACAAGAGACATGAGCTCCTAGGAGTGACAAGTATTCTGGGAAGAAGAGGTTACCTGGTCTGCACCAGACAGCCTTGGCCTTAGAAACTAAAACCAAAGCTGAGAAGTGAAGTGCCCACCTCTTGGGAAGCCACCCAGGATAATCAGGTGAGTGAGTACTCTCCATTTCATCCGAAATTTTCTCCTCTGTATTGGGAGGAGGCTCTGTCTCCTCGCTGCCTCCCCACTTCCCTCCTTCCCCAGCATCTCCCCACTCCAGCTGGGTCATTGCTGGGATGAATAGTGTCATTGCGGGCAGGAGTCTGACTTACCTGGCTCAAGTCTAAGTATTGCTAGTTTCGTTTTCTTTTTGCATCAGAATAGGACATTTTGAGGACAGGGCCCTTCCCAGGAGAAACAATGGCTTTGATGGAATTGAGTTTGGATGAAGGCCATGCATGCCTCTGGGGTTAAAGAAGAGTCAAATACAAAGAAGAATGGGGAAGGTGAACTAGAAAGGGGTGATGGATGCACAATGCCGTGAAGGCACTAAGTGTCACTGAGCTGTGCACTTTCAAATGGTTAATTGTGTGTTATGTGAATTTCACATCAATAAAAAAGAAAAAGAAGATGGGAGGTTTGCAGGAATTAGAGATAATGGGCAAGAACTTTACCCCTAATTTTCCTGATTTTCAAGGGCCAACCCAGAAACTATGCTGGGAGAAGAGCAAATGTCTTGAATACTCATACCACGCATACTTATTTCTCCTCAGATCTTCCTTCCCCCCTAAAACCAGGGGATAGTGCTTTTTTTCTCTCTTTCTCGGATCATCATCATCTCTCATCATCATGCCTCTGCCATTCCATAGCTTCTTATCTTTTCTTACACCAGCCTTTAGCAACTGCATTCCACATATCTTTCCATATCATCAATTCTAAGCAAAGTCCAAAGTCAAAACAAGTGCTCTGAGAAGGCACAGAGACCCACACGGGAGAGGGCAGGAAAATTCACAACTGGATATCATTAGTGCCAAGTCATTTTGCACTTCCCACAAACTCAGAAATCAAAAAGGTCTTAATGTAGTTAGTATCCCTTGCCTAATACAATTCCTGATATGTGGTTAGTACTTACTCTTTTGCTGAGGAAATTACCAAGTGCTTATTCACAGTGCTCAAAGTATCAGAATTAATTAACTATTATAGAGTTTAAGAAAATCTCAAAATAACAAATTTCACCTCCCCTTTGGCTGTGAAGTTAATTTTATTATTATTTTTAGAAACTTATTTTTTGTAAAATCTGTAAGCTGTCATCATGTGAGCAAGTGGTTCTCTCTGTTGGGGGTGGGGTAGAAGGAGGTGCCCAGGAAAACTCTGATGTGACATAGACTTCTGCCTGACCAACCTCAGTGCTCCCGGGATGCTCAGTATAGAAGAAACACATGGGCTTTGGGACCTGATGTCAGGGGGAATACTGACTCCTTAGTTACTGGGGTGTGCTAGTGGACAGGCTCATGAGACCCACTTTTATCTTACTTAAAATGGAGGTGATTATACCTTTTTCTTAACTCCTGCGTTCCATCCATCAGAAAATTTCTTTAATGTTACTTCCCCCCAAAATTCCCCCAGAATCCACCACCATTCATGTCCACTGGTACTGTCTGTGAAATCAGAAAATAGGAGAAGTGAGATACAGAATAATAATAGATATGTATTTTCACTCCTTTCTTGATTAAAAAGGAGGGTTTTGATTGTCTATGTGGACTAGGAGCCTTGCAGAGAAGATGTTCTCTCGTGAACCCAAAATTATCTTGTTCATCTGGTGGTGTTCTTTAAGGATACAGGATATTACAACTTGGTAAATTAAACAACTAAGCTCTGTTCTCCATTATAACTTATAGATGAAGATATTCAAAGATCAGGACTGTCATCCTGTATAAAAGTTAAAACTTCATAATAATTTAAAAAGTAAGTATTCTCTGATAAATTACATTTTTTACTGAAGAGTCATTGTCTCTCAGGAAATGTGACCTCTAACCCCAAGGCTTGTGTTGACTCCAAAGCAAGTAAACCATGTTTTCTTTTTTTTTTTAGCACATAGTTATAAAACATGTCTATTATAGGAAATAGTGCTAATTCATAAAATATTCCTTATTTACTCATATTGTAAATAAGCTCATTCCTTTTTTTCTTCTTCCTTTTTAATTCCCCCTAAATATGTGTACCTATATAATATCTATGTGTGTATATATGGATATATATACACTTTTCCTTTGTGGAAGCTTTGGTGGAGGAAAAGTTATGTCTGTTTAGCTGCTTGTGCCAAAGAAGTAACTCTAATGGATCCATATCCGACCACACAAAGCCCTTTTTTCCCCAAAACCCAGTCCACCTCACCAGTCTCTCACTGCTCCAAGAGCTTCCCAGCTAGTATTCATGTTTTCATTCTTGCCCCATTCTCTGTTGCTTTTCAAAGAGCGAATCACTCCCCTATGTTAAAGCAAGCCAATCGATTCCCATTGCCCTTAGATAAAACCCAAACTTCTTTAAGTCACTTCTGATCCTACTTCTGCCTCCCTCTCTGAGCTCATCTCTTCTCCCCTCAGCCACATGCATGAAGGTTGTTCCCATCACACGGTCTTTGGGCTGATGCTCTCTTCAGATCTTCACCTGACTGGCTCCTTTTGATCACTCAGGTCTCATCTGAAGTTTCAGTCCCACAGAAACACCTTCTTTGACCTGTCTCTGAGTTGCTCCCCACCCCTATCAGCCAGTTTGATTTTCTTAGTACTTATCACGATCGGGTATATATTTATACAAACCGTTTCTATTAAAATGAGTTCCTAGTGGGCAGGACATGTTCTGACTTGTTCACCATTTTGTGATTATAAGAATCATTCTGTACTGATGTAGGCGGGATGTCCTGCATAATAGGGGAAGCACCATGACCCCAAAATATCGTCGCGGTGGTTATGGTGATGGGTGGGAGGCAGGCAGGTCACACACTGACAGCTGCTTAGTAGTGATAGTGTCAGAAATATGTGCACATGGAGCCCAGACAGAATTTCTGCTGCTTAAGAGCCACTTCAAGGGCACAGAGAACTGTGTCCCTGGGTGTGGGCTTGAGATAGGACCCAGGTCCAAATCCTGTTTCTTGAACAAGCAGACTCGCTTATGTCCTATTTCCTACCACAAAGGGAAGTCTGGGTCAGAAGTGAGAGATGGTCCTCCAAAGCCAGCCAGGCAGATTTTCTTCTTTAAAGGGACCAAAGTCACTATCAGTTTCCTTGTGAAAAAGTACTTTTCTCCACACATCCTGAAACAACTCATTGAAATCTAGGGAATTTCCTTCCTCCCAGTACCTTCAGGCCTAATGCAAGCTCTTCAGGGGTCTATGAGGGTCATCCTTAGATTCTAAAAGTAAAGTAAATGGGCTACTTAGATATATGCCATGCAGCATTTGTATATGAGAGTATTGAGAAACCAAACAAAGCAATTGCCAATCTCTATCATAAGCAGCCATATTTATGGAATTTTCCTATTACTGAAACACAAACATGCCACCAACTAATTTCTCAAAGCCCTTTGCTTCTACTCCCCTCCATCTGAATTTGTATAGATCCCACTTCAGGGAATACACATGACACAGCACATGCCAAGAGTGGACAGGTTTCCTTGTTGCTGGATGATAAAAACGGTCTGGGGCCCCTGGTCCTGAAGACGGCCTTATCTCTCCCTGCCACCTTTGGGTAGCACCGAAGTGAGACAGCAAGAGGCACCTAGAGGAAGTCAGTTGAGTCTTGTCCACACAGCTTGGTAAATATTTACTAACATACAAGATGCTTTTCCATGTGTTTACATGTACTGTTCTAATAATATCATTTGAACTTAGTGAATCTTCAAGGTATTTTAATGCTATCCTCTTCTTCAAGGATGGTAAGAAAAGATGTTTGTAGTGCAACTGGGTACAATTTAAACCAAGAACTTAAAACTATTATCACTTTCAGTAATTTACTCTAAAAAACAAAAATGCTATGATAGATGCACAAGGATGTTCACTGTGTGAAAAATGGGTATATAAAATGTTGAATAAGGAAATGATTTAAGATATACTCATGATAGGGCATCACACTATATATTTAATATTATTAAAAATTATATGTTGAGTAATATTTAGTACAGGAAATGCTTGATATTAAGAAAGTATACTTTTAAGATATAAAACTATACAGTATTACCCAACTTTGAAAAAAACATTTTATATTTACATGCACAGAAAGACTAAAACAATTATCTACATCAAAGAATTATTTTCTTCTTTATATTTTGACCTCCAAAGTTCATTTTACATACAGAATATTTTTAAAAGAACCAGAGGCCAACAACCAATATTTAAAGTAGCTATCCTGTGGGAGGTAGAGCTAGGAATTCTCTCAATGATCTAATGTCCATGGTGATCAGAAGCGGGTACCTCCAGTCAGTGTAGGTGAGGAACAGAGGCTCTATTTAAGCATGTTCTCCACCGGCCCAGGGTGCCCTAGATTTCAGCCCCGGACGATGCCCAGGTTCCCTGCTGCCCACATGCCTCACCTGCGCCTCCTAGTGGGCCCATGGTGGGGCTTGCAGTAAAGGTCACTGACAAAACACAGCCTGCCCAAGCAAGGCCATTGTGCTTTCTACTACTCTTCATGTCTTCCTCCCGAAGTAGGAAACCTGTTTTTCCTGGACAAGAAACAGGCTTCTTCATTACGAAGGCTCGAGGCTCCATTCTAAAGCAGTTTTATCCACATGCCTGTGCCCTCTGAGCCTGTGCTATCTGCTGTCCTGCTTATTAGTTTGGCAGTCAGGATGTGAGCAGGACAGGGCAGAGCTGAACGCCCCTGCCTCTCCCACCAGCTGGCTCCTTGGTCTCTGCCCTGGATACTAAAACAAATAGGCTGTGTGCTGTGGGTCCCCACTCAACCCAAGGGCGGGGTATGGGGGATTGGGGGAGTGGTGGTGGCAGCAAATATCCCAGCTATGTGAATGATCAGGACTACCTGGCAGCACAGTTAATTTGTAATTTTATTTCAGTCAAAGTCAGAGCCTCAGGCAACTGGGAAGGCTGTCCTCCCCTAAGTCTGGTTCCAGGTATAGCCCTGGTAAGGGGTGCCCATCCCCCGCTGGCTCTGTTCTAGGTAGGTCCCCAGTGACACTAACTGCAAACTCTCGTGGAGGCAGGGGTGGAATTTTCCCCTGCTGTTCCAAGGCTCTCCATCACTTCCTGTTCCCTCCCAGAGAGACAAGACAGGAAGTCACTTAGATCCCAAGGTCATGACAAATCAGATACTCAGGATTGGAATGTGATGCCTGGGTCACCACTTTATCCTCCAGCACCACAGTTCGTAACTCAAGCAGAACTATCTAGGGGCTTTTATCTAGGAAAGGGGAGAAGGGGACATGGAGAATGGTTCATGACACACCAAATAACAATGGGAATAACCTGGGCCTTTTTGATTCAGACTCTATCCCTTTCTTCAGCCATGTAAGAAGGTTGCATGTTCAAAAAAGTTAGAAAAATACTGTGTTAAATACAGATTAAGTTGCTGCAGGCCTTCTTAGAACTGAAATGTGCCCAGGCTATGAAGGGGTTGTAATAAAAAGCATTGCTTAAACACGGTCAACTGTAAACTAGGGATTCCATAGGCATTAAGCTCCCAATGAACATACTTGGAGAAGTGTTGCTCTAGCATGAGCCCATAATTCTGTGAAGGTAGAAAAGTAATGCCCAAAACAAACTCTCCCCATCAGCCTTCAGTCAGTCTTCGAACTGCAGTGCTGGATCAGACAAGATGGTACTCCTGTCCGGACCTAAGCAAGGATTTATGATATTTTTCCACTTGCTGGTCAAAGCCCCTGGAAGAGAACCCTGTCTGGAAAAAGTTTACTGGAGTCAGAAGGTATTTCAGTGCTAGGCCCTCAGGGACTGCCTCGCTGCTGTGAGACATAGGCGGATCCTGGCCCATCCGTGAGGTCTGGTTCCCTAAGACTGCTGAACCATCACTGTCTCCCCTGGGGACCACATGGGGCTCTACACAGATTTCCTCCTCAGTTTTTGGAGAGAGAAATTCCTCATCTGTAGACCTCAGATGCCCTGAGACACCCAAGGGGGCAGTCAATATCTTCTGGGACTTGGAGAAAGGGACTGCCCCATCCCATTTTTTGCTGCAGAGGTCTGGGAACAACTGCTTCTTGACCTGCAAGGGATAATGGGAGGGCTGCTTCTCAAGCTTTCCAGGAAGGTTCTCATTCTTGGCCCTCTTTGAGTCACGGTCAGCTTGAGATTCATCAGCATTTTCAAGGGATTCAAACACGACACCCTGGGTTCTTGGCTTCTTCAGCTTCCTTTCTAACAGCAGCCAGAGAACGTTTGGTTTTCTAGAGGAGGAACTCATGTGTTGCTGCACAGAGTCTGGAACTGGGAGCACCGAGAGCTGGGGCCTCAGACTGGCCTGAAAGTGGTCCCTATGGGGTGGTCGGCGGACAATGGGCACCACCCGGCAAGGATTCAGTGCTGTGACGAAGGCACAAAGTTCAGAATAGGAGGAATGGTCAGAGTAGGGGATGACATGGATATTGGGGTGGGAGCTATGGATTTTCCGGCTTGTGGGAAGGATGGCGATGGTAGGGTGGGTCTGGTTCCAACGCAGCATGGCGGAATGGCAGATCTCCACATGGTCCACCGCGTGGATGCGGCCAGCGTGCTCCTCCACCGTGAACACATCCGCCAGGCCCAACAGCTGCACCAGCTCCAGGCGCCGAGGACTCAGTACCACCCAGGTGCGAAACTCCAGGGCTAGCTTCTCCAACAGGGACTCTTTCCCCAGGCTGTACAGTCCTGAGTAACGTTAAAAGGGGTTGGGCAAAGAAAGAAAAGGAAGAGAATGAAGCTCCTGGGAAAACCTAATGAATCAACCAAATATTTAACGGAAATACACAAAATTATCAGGGAGATCAGAGGTACATCAGGGAGGGGTGGCATCTTAACTGATATATGAAGAACGGGGTAGGTGGAGATTAACACAGAATCCACTCAGTGGTTCAGTTCAATAAAGGAAAGCTCCTACCACTGTGAAAACAAAAATTCTCCATCCCGGAGGCGTGTAAGATATGTGAGAAACCGGAAATCACATGGTTAAGGGCAGGTGAGAGATGGCACATGGTATTATGTATCTACCATTCGGTGGAGTTAGAGAAAGTTTCCTGAAAATGAGAGCTGAGCTAGCTGTGCTATGTCCTGAAGGGTGGGTCCCAGTTAACCTGGCAAGGGAAGCAGACGGTGGAGAACATTTCAAGAGGGGACGGTTTGGTGTTCCTAAAGTAAAAGAAGGAGCTGGTGAGATATGACGCCAGAGAGGTAAACCAGGGCTATGAGATAGAGGGCCTTGTACGACCTGTTACGGAGCTTGGACTCAATCCTGCAAGTGAAGGGGAGCCACTGAAGAATCTGAAGCAGGAAAACAGCTCATCCTAATCATAGGAATAATGCAATCAGGGCAGGCAGGGCAGGCAGGGCTTTAGAAGAAGAAGAAGAAAAATGCGACTGCAATGTTATTCAACAGCCCAGAAAAGAAGACACTGAAAGCAGAAGTCCCAGTTAGAAGACCCAGCAGAACTGACAGCAAAAAATGGAGGCCTTAATTTTGGTAACGATTATGGCAACAGATAGGGAGATACTGTTTAACAGTTGTTCTCAGACCTTTTCTGGAGGTATATTTCAAGTCCACACCAGATTGTGAACTCCTCTGTAGAATTTATATTTCTTTTATAACCACCTTATTCCTTATCATGGTTCAAAACCTCACTTTTAGGCACAAATGTAGCTGATTTTCTTTTTTCTATCCCTAACCCCCCACCCCCATACATATACTTTCTTCTTAGGTCCTTTCTTTCTAGGTCCTTCACTACTAGACTGTAAACCCTCATATTTTATTCATCTTTTAATTCCTCTTGCCTCAGAACACTTGGCACATAGTAGGGGCTTGTTATATATTTGCAAAATTAATCAAGCCTACTACTGCACCCTCCTGGCCAACTGTGCTTCTCTGAGAAAACTCTGCATCGAAAACTCTGAGAATAGTTAGCACTGATTGTTCTTCATGAGCAGTCGAACAGTCTTGAGAATAGGGGACAATTCTCAACGCAGTGGCCAATCTGGAAGGAATACCATTGTTTTCAGTGACTTTGTTTAATCCTGCTTTGAAACTCCTTTCAGAATCGGGGCCTAGCCTTTTAAAACATTCATCATGGTGGCAAATCTTTTCCCTTTTGTGGATTTATTTTAAGTTTGGAAATAAGAAAGTCATTTGGAGCTAAATCTTACATTTTAAAAAACAAAATTGATTTTCATAAATTATCTTAAAAAGCAATTCTAAAAGAAGAGTTCCCCCAAACGTTTGGTACTATTGTGGAATTACTAGAACAAGCACACAGTTGGTTTTTCAATATATCTAATTTTAAGCACAACACTAACTGAATATCTACATGCTGATAAATTTCACTCACTCATATAACAAATATTTCTGGAATGCTTCATCAGCCATTAACCTAGGCATTTGGGATCTATCCATAAGTAAAACAAAGAGCCCTTCCAATGCAGAATTTTTGGTCTAGCAGGGGAAGACAGATAATAAAAACTAAATACAATAAATACATCAATTATGGAATCCACTGTAAGGTGATGAGTGCAATATCGTCCCTCTCCTACTCAAAATAGAGTTCTTTGTCGTAAGAGCAATGGTTGTACTTAGGAACACTTCAAAAAGTCTTACAAGCCTCTCTTGCCTTTCCAGCCTCACCCATTGTGTGCCTTTCACACTGGCTGCTGCCTTTCTCTGTTCCGCAAACACACAAGACTTCTTCCCACCTCCACCCATGCTCTCTCTCAAGGGGTTTATGTGTATGTCTGTGTCAGGGGAAGCAATAGTGTGTTAAAACAGAGTATGTTGGAAGGTGACGAGTGCTATGAAAAGATGAAAAAGTTGAATTGATAGAGGGGATCAGGAGTGGCAACTGGAAAGACAGATGGTGGACAGATGGCAACTTTAGATGGTCAGGTTAGGTTTCATGAAAAAGGGGAAATCTGCGCAAAGATGTGAAAGATGTGAGACACCCCCAAGGAACCTAGGTGCACAAGCTATGGGTGAAAGAAGAAGGAAAGGAAGCCACCCACCAATCTTTACATCATGTTGCGGGTGCTTTCGGATGAGCTCGACAATCTGGCGGGCTGCTTCTTCTTGAGAAGGAAGAACCAGATCTGGGTTGCAATTGGTGTTGTCTATGTATAAAGTATGAATCTCTTTCCCCCCTCTCAGGGCTGGCTCCTTCAGCATGGACGGTGTATACCGAAAGTCACCTGAAAGAATATATGGGGGGCAGAGAGTCAGAGACAGTACAGAAGACAAGCCTCTCCCACATCTAACAGCAGATGGGCATTTGCGTACTAGCCTGTGGAAAACCACCGTGGAGGCTAGCGAGGAACTAATACGCGTAGTATAGCTTCCCTGTGGAAATGTCCTGCTCCTGTTTTTTCATTATTCTTTACAAGGTTTGGACCCTTAAAGCATGGGAAATCACTTAAAAAAGGACCACTGTGCTTATGTGAGATGAAGCTAGGAGGTCTCCAGACTTTCTGAGTTAAGGCTGCTCAAGAAAAGCAGTGTCTTGGTAGAGAAGCAGGGAGGGACCCCTCCGGAGGCCCACCTGTGTAGAGGATGGTTCCAAAGTATCCTTCAAAGAGAAACATGACAGAGCCCGGGCAGTGATTGGCGTCCATCAGGGTTACAGTCATGGTCTCTTGCCCAGTTTCATCAAGAGGCAGGACATGGCTCTCACCAACCTCCAGGGCTCGGATCCACTGCTTAGACACCTGAGGAGAGTTGGACATCCCAGTGAACACGGGCTCTGCTCCCTGGACCAGGAACTATGTCTCCCAGAATCAGGGCAAGCTGACCAAGTGCTGCGCACCCTGGGGCAGAAGCTGTAATGTGGATTCCCAAACAATGCCCGCTTCCTCCTCCCGTTCTCCATCCCGCCCTCTAGAGTACGGTTTTAAATTAAGAGCCCAGAAAACAGCCTACTCAGAGATTCTCAAACTTTCCTTCTAATGATCCTTTGGGGGCACCTGTTAAAAAACACGCATGTTCCAGCCAGATTTTCAGGACGGGCGCCAGCTGTCTCCGCTGAATTGGACTGGGCGGGGGCAGCGGTGCCGGAGGGTCTGTGTATCTATCTGCCCAGCACGGTGCGTGGATTCTTAGGATGAGGCAAGTTTGGGAAACACCGGCTTGGCGTATGGGAAACGGCAGGTGCCGCTTCCCTGGTTAGACTAAAGGGTGTCCCCACCGTATCCCCACCCCATACGCTGCCCCAGCCACCCAGTCCCCGGTTCGCCAGCCACGCTCCCATCGGGCTAAAGAAGCATCTCTGGGTGCGAACGACTCCTGCCTGCGTCAACGGTCGGGCCGGTCCCCCTGGAGCCCACTCCGCGAGGCCAAGGCCGTGGCAGACCAGATGTCCCCACCCAGACCGAGGCCGACTCCGGCCCCCACCCCCCCCGTGCCCCCGCACCTGCAGCTGACGGTGCAGGAGGAAAGCGGTGACGGGCGAGCAGTAGAGGGGCCGGGCCCAGGTGCTGGACAGCCCCACGGTGTGGTCCGAGTGCATGTGCGACAGGAAGAAGAGGCGCGCGGACGCCGCCCGGCGCAGGCTCCAGAAGTCCACGGCGATGGGCGTGTGCGGGATCTGGGCGCCGTTCATGGCGGCGACGCTGCGACCCCCCTCCGGGGGCTGCATGGGGGCGCGGCCGCGGCGCGGGCCTCCCTGGAATCGCCGCCGGGGCGGGGAACACGGCTGGGGACGCCGAGCGCGGGAGCCGGCCCGCCCGCGGCTCAAAGCGCGCGCCGCCGGGCGGGGCCAGGCCCGAGCAGCCGATGCCCGACGCCGCGGCTGCGCCCGGAAGGACCGGGGGGCGGGGCGCCCTGGGGTCGGGCCGGGCGCCGCTCGGCGCTCGCCGCGAGCGCGTGAGTGGCAGCTGCGCCCTCGGGGAGGCGGGACTTCCGCCCGAAGCGTGACACCGCCTATCACGCTCGCCGGCAGAGCGTGAGTGGCAGCTGTTCTGCGCGGTCTCACTCGCTCGCGAGGAGGCGGGACTTCCGCCCGAAGGTGACGGCGGCCGCGTGGAGGCGCCCGAAAGGCTCGGGCGGGGAGGGAGGGGGCGGCGGACTGCGGGCCGCGGGGCTGACAGCCGCGCGCGCGAAGCGCCCGAAGGTAGCGGGAGACAGACCTGTGGGCGGGGCGAGGCGGCCCGCGGGTCTGGGGCGCGCGGGGACCCAGCCCGAGCGCGCGAGGCCCCGGGGCGGCCGCGGCGCGGCGGGGGCGAGGTCCCGCCTCGAGCCCCTGCGCTGACTGGCGTTGCCTTACCCAGGGGTCACGTCGGGGCCGGAGGGAGCCCACGGGTTGCCTGGGGGCCGTGGGAACGCCCCGCCCCCCGTGGGCCCGCGCGGGACGATGCCGTACCTCGGCTCCGAGGACGTGGTCAAGGAGCTGAAGAAGGCCCTGGGCAACCCTCACGTGCAGGCCGACGGGCCGCGCTACCGCAGCGTCATCCAGCGAGTGATTAGGTACCCCCGCCCCCGCCGCCCCACCTGGGCGCGCTGCCCCGGGAGAGAGTGGGCACACCCTCCGCCCAGCGGGGCCGGGGCCCAGCCTGCCTGCCCCTCCGCGGCGCCAGCGCAGCCTCCCTCGTGAGGCCGAGGTTTTGCTTCGTTTCTCAGCCCTGGGCGGTTCCATCCATATTTGTAACTTGCACTGTCCACTCCCAGACCCGTAGTATACGTCTGGTACAGAATCTTCAGACCCACGTCTCCTGCTGCCTGCTTGGCATGTCCACGTGGCTGTTTTTCCAAAGACATGCCCAATAGCCCGTACACCCTTACCCTTCCCAAACCTGCTCTTCCACTTACATTTACGTTGATGACTGTCCCCACCTAGCTGGCACAGCGTGGGAGTCGATCTTGGTGACAGTCGTCACTTCTCAAGCGAGGTGGTATGGATTCATACTTCTAGATGTCCATCCTTTTTTTCTTTCTTTTTTGGCACTGCTGTTCTGGCTTCATTACCAGAGATATTACAGTACATCACCTTGCTCCCTCATTTCAGTCAGAATGATTTTTTCCAACACATGAATTTGGATATAGGCCTTGCCTACAGCTGTGGATCACAAACTTTAGTGAGCACAAAAGTCCCTTGGGGTGGCTTTTTTTTTAAATGTAATTTTTGTTTCCGTCCAATTTAGTAATTCTGATTTCGGTAGGGTGGGATGGAACTCAGGAATCTGCATTTGAAACAAATATCCCATCTGATTCCTGTAAGAGACCATAGTTTCAGAAACTGATCTACAGGATAAAGTCCAAACTTCTTGTCATAGCACTCAAGGAGCCCTGGACTTCAACTCCCAGCAGACTGAAAAACAATGTCCCATTCTTGCTCATGTGCATGCCTCATAGCGTGTATTGTTACTTATCTACCACACCTGCCTGGTGAGTTTCTGTTCATTCAGCTAAAGTATTACTTCCTCTGTGGAAACATTTTATGACTTCCTGGCAGTCGTAGACTTCTGGATCCCCACTGGCTGGCTGTTATTTCTTCTATAATGCTAATCTGTTGTACTGTAATTAATGGTGTTCTTTGGCTCCTCAGTAGACTTTGAGTTCCTTGAAATGCGAGACCATGCCTTCGTCAAAATTATGTCCCCAGAGCATATCTATGGAATGTTGAGCATATCTCTGGAATATAAAAGTTGAATTTCACTGAAATGTACCAGGAATTCTTGTGTTTGTTGAATAAATAGAAATAGAACATTTGTTGCACTGTGACATAATAGACAATGTAGACCTGGCTGCTCCCCTCTCAGAGATCTCGTTGGATAGCCAGGACATGTATAAATCAAAATGCTCTCCATTGTAGGTTGGGAATTATGTATTTTACTTTTTCCTGCTATGTGTGTTGTTTCAGGCACATGACGCGGGGCTTGGACATGTCTGGTGTTTTCATGGAAATGGTAAAGGCCAGTGCCACTGTAGATATTGTTCAAAAGAAGCTGGTTTATCTGTACATGTGCACATATGCCCCCCTGAAACCAGATCTGGCTCTCCTGGCCATCAATACACTGTGCAAGGACTGTTCAGACCCCAACCCTATGGTGCGAGGGCTGGCACTGCGGAGCATGTGTAGCCTCCGGTGAGCACCCTTTCTCTGCCTGTTTCTCAGTGGCTGTTGAATTCAGGGGGTCACGGGCAGGTTTTTAGTGATGGCAGTTTATTTGAGCTCTTTCATGCTGGGGACAATATTGTAACCTGCACTCAAATTTTCAGCCATTGCTTTGGCTTAAAACCTGTACCACATGGTTTCATTAAGGAGAGTTTTTCATTCTCACTGTAGGTGAAATAGTTCTTGATTTTGACAAAGATTTCTAAACAGCTAAATATATATTTTTTTTCTCGCTGCCTGTACAGCATTCTGTCAAATGAAAAGTCAAATATTGACTTTTTAAGTTTGGCAGTGACTTTAATTTTTCATGACCTGATAGATGCACATTCAAATATCTACTGATACCTTTTTTAAGTGAATAGGGACTGAATTGTGTCAAAACTAGTATTTCAGGATCTTGCTAACTCTAGGATGTGTTGCTTAGGATGCCTGGTGTGCAAGAATACATCCAGCAGCCTATTCTCAATGGTCTGCGGGATAAGGCATCTTATGTCAGGAGGGTGGCAGTCCTTGGTTGTGCCAAGATGCATAATCTTCATGGAGATTCTGAAGTGGGTAAGTTTCATTGTAATCCATCCTGATCTATATTTATTTGTCTCTCCATTATATGATGACTTTGCAAAATACTCTGTAGCTTTGGTAGAAAATAATAGTGGCCCTATTTCTGTGCATGTCTCTTTAAGTAGGTTGCAGGGCTTGGTGTTTTCTAAGATTAGAGAAGGCCTTTCTTTGGGCCCAGGTGAGATCCTTTGCCTTAGCTACTTGGAAAAGGCTTTGACTTTGTTATTGCCTTTGTGATTTTTGTAGCAGAGTAGTTCAGTTTTGTCTGCTTGGGAGCTATTACTCTGGCTCTATCCTTGTGACTGAAGCTTTTTCTTCTTTATCTGAGGTCTTTGTTTTCTTTTATAGATGGTGCCCTGGTAAATGAATTATACAGTTTGCTGCGTGACCAGGATCCAATTGTGGTGGTAAACTGCCTGAGGTCTCTAGAGGAAATTCTGAAACAGGAAGGAGGTGTTGTCATCAATAAGCCCATCGCTCACCACCTCTTAAATCGGTTTGGATGCCTCACCTCGGTGCTCTTTTCATTGCGATGAGATCTGCATCCTAGTGCAATCTTGTCGACATGTTAAGTTAAGGAGAGGTCTTGAACAACTTAGAATAGTAGAGAAAGTTAACCAGAACCATTAACTTTCTTATATATTATTGACAGATTTTTTTTTATTTGCTTTAGTTTCTTTTGGTGAGATAGAGAGTTGGAGGAAACAGCCTGTGGGGATAGATTCTGTCCTCTACGGTCATTCTGCCCCCCAGACCAAGCCATTCGTGCTGTCTTAAATAAATGTCGAGACTCTGGATCTGGGGTGTACTGTGCATGTCTTTGGCCTTAGATGAGAAGCATTTGTCTTGTGAACTTCCCTTGGAATTTAAAGCCTACTTTGTGTAAACTGGAAATAGAATGTAAAAAAGACTTTGATTATAGCACAGCCTCTTTTTAAGAATTCTCCCTTGTAATGATGAACAAGATGGCTGGGACATGAGAGTAGCATGAAGATGGTCATAATTTTGTTGCTAAAATAGCACTTTTGTTTTCTTTTTTTGGATAGAATGTCAAAACTCGATCAATGGGGCCAGGCTGAAGTATTGAACTTCCTGCTGCGCTACCAGCCCCGCAGTGAGGAGGAGCTGTTTGACATTCTCAACCTGTTGGACAGCTTTCTCAAGAGCAGTAGCCCAGGTGTGGTGATGGGAGCCACAAAACTCTTTCTGATCTTGGCAAACAAATTTCCCCATGTACAAACCGATGTGCTCGTGCGAGTCAAGGGAACTTTGCTGGCTGCCTGTTCTTCAGAGAGTCGTGAGCTCTGTTTTGCTGCCCTTTGCCACGTGCGCCAGATCTTGCACAGTTTGCCGGGTCACTTTAGCAGCCACTACAAAAAGTTTTTTTGCTCCTACTCGGAGCCCCACTACATCAAGCTACAGAAGGTGGAGGTACTGTGTGAGCTGGTAAACGATGAGAATGTGCAGCAGGTGCTGGAGGAGCTTCGAGGGTACTGCACCGATGTGTCTGGCGACTTTGCACAGGCCGCCATCTTTGCCATAGGTAGGTGGCCGCTGCTTTTCCTTTTGAGAACCGAGACCACCCAGCTAGAAAGCTGAACCACAGAGAGCTTCAGAGACAAAGTGTCAGGCACCAAAGAATTGAGTGCAAAGGAAGAGGGGAGGAATTTTTTTGTTGTTGTTAGCGCTAGTGTTGTCATATTTTTCAGTAACTCATACTATACAGTGTGAAGTTTATATTGCCTTTTGGTGTCTACTATCCAAAATGCTTTCCTGTTCATCTTTTACCACTGTCTTGTGAGGCAGTCAGGAAAAGTAGACAAGTGATTTTAGCTTATATTAAAAATCAAAAACTTAGGCACAAAAAGGTTATTAAGTGGCCAAATGATATATAGTTACTGAACTGGGACTGGAACCCAGCTTAACTGACTGTTCACTGTCAATTCACCAATCATTTTTTGAGCTATGAGCTATGTATTGTGCTGAGTACAGAACAACACAGACTAAATCTTAAATCTTGAGACTTTTTTGTACTGCTCTGGAATTTAAAGGCTAGAGTGACTCACAAGATGAAAAGAGCTGAGAGCTAAGTTTTAGGGGGCTTTAAGAGGAGGATGAGAAGGATCCTCCGATGGAGAATGTGGTTATTTTTAGGGGGCAGGGAAGAGAGAACAAAGAGGAGAGTAGAAGCTGCTGTCAGGTGTACCCAGCAGGAGTATCTCTCTGCAGGTGCTCTGCAACCAGCGCTGCCTCATACCTGGCTGCCACATACACACTGTTGTTACTGACAGTTTTCAATCCTCTGTGAATTTGGGATTATTTTAGTGGTTTATGAAAAAAGAAAGCATCCATTTTTACCAAGGTTTTCTTTATAGCAAACTGAGATTCTTATTTCATCAAGCAGTAGGTGATTTGTTAAGATATCTGTGGTCTTCTTTGTCTTTGGCTGATGGGCAGTTATTTTCAAGTGAGATGCTAGTATCTGACTTAACACTTTCCTCTGCTTTCCCTTCCTCCATAGGTGGCATCGCCAGGACCTACACAGATCAGTGTGTGCAGATTCTAACAGAGTTGCTAGGGCTTCGACAAGAGCACATTACCACAGGTAATAGCTGCCTTTCTAGGATTTCTTTTTGTCACTTGCCTGGCCTAGAGTAGTTGCTCAAAAAATATTTGTCACTGAATAACATAGAGGTTTGAACTTCTCTTTGCGTTGTCATCTGTTGCCATCAAAGAAACACAGGATCTGTAGCTCTAATAGGATAGAGTCTTCATGTCAGTCTGCAGGCTGTTCTGTAGATAACGAAGGGTCCGAGATGACCTTGCTTATCATTTGCCCACCTTTACTCCTCTTTTTTGCTTAAGGCAACATACTGTAAACGGTGCCTTTCAGTGGCTAGGACAAGGGTGAGGCAAGCAAGGTGCCTGAAATGCAAAGATAGGAAGAACAATTGCTCTCAGTTTCGTGCAGGTGCTAACCCTGCATGTCGTCTTAAATTTTACACCCTCAGCACCTTGCTTGTCTCACCACAGCCCCACCCTGTTGACTCTATTTATACTGTCTTCAGAATATCATTCAACAACATTACCCCGCAGCTGCCTACAGCTTTACATCGTGTGGAGTGCTTTCACATACATAAGCTCGTTTATTCTCATTTAAGAAAGTATTGCCCACGTCAGACATTTCTCAGATAACCATTGACCACCCCTCTGGCACCCATTGTACAGACATTCACTAGGAATTTAGTCTGAGCATGTGACTTTTCCTAAGATTTCTTTCTGCATGGAGGCTCTAATCCTGTGCTCTTGTACCCTGAGCTGTGTCATAGTGGTGGTGCAAGCTTTCCGAGACCTGGTTTGGTTGTGTCCTCAGTGTACAGAAGCTGTGTGTCAGGCCCTGCCCGGCTGTGAGGAGAACATTCAGGACAGCGAGGTAGACTGTTATTCTCCTTTACTTCTAGGCAAAGGGGGATTGCTTGGGACCCTGCTCTCTGAAATGGAATCTGTTCTTTGTACCCAGTGTCTGAAGTGGAAATTCTTAGACTAGATTGCCACTTGAGGTTCTTTTAGGTTTAGATGGGATGTAAATTATTAAAATGTTAAGGTTTATATATAGTTTTTATTACAGATACTTTGATGCCATTGTTCCCTGGAACAATTTTGAGTCGGAGATTTAGACCATGGAGTTTTCAGCTGGAATGAACATCAGAATCACTTGGGGAATTTTTACAAATATTCAGGCTTCATCTAGATCTACTGATTTAAATGTTCAGGAGTGGTGGACTGAGTCACATGTGTTTTTAAGAAGCTTTGCAGATGTGCACTGTAGGTTAATCACCACTTTCATGAAGTAATTTAGAATACTTTTTCTGTAGCTTTCACGGAAACATTAAACCCCAAATTGGGGTAGTGGCCCCAAAGCTGAGGAAGCCTATTCATCAGCATAGGCTATGAGAGTCTTTTGTGGTACAATTTCATTCCTATTAGTTGTAGAGAGTGTAGTAGGTGGAATTGACACAGCGTAAGTTTAAACAAAAGATTATACCTTTTCTGCTGACATGAGGGGAAAAGCAGAACCTGCAGCTGTGTGTACTGCCTACTGTGCTTTGGACAGACAAATGTTGAGTACCTGTTATTGTTCCTTCCTTCCCCAGGGGAAGCAGGCACTTATATGGCTCCTTGGAGTCCATGGGGAAAGAATTCCCAATGCTCCTTATGTGTTGGAAGACTTTGTAGATAATGTGAAGTCAGAGACATTTCCGGCTGTTAAAATGGAGCTGCTCACTGCCATGCTACGCCTTTTCCTCTCACGACCTGCTGAGTGCCAGGACACGCTGGGGCGTTTGTTACATTACTGCATAGGTAGGTTCTCCAGAAGGAATTAGTACTTGCCAGGTCCAAAATTCCCGCAGCTTTCATTGTTTGGTGAGTCCCGTCTGGGTTCTAAGAAGAAAATGCTAATGTTTGCTAGGGTCTCTTCCCTGCATTTTTTTCTTCTGGGTCTGGGTCTCAAGAAGAAGATATTGATGTTTTCTTGGGCCTCCTGCCTCCTTTATTTTTTTCTCCTATTTTGGTTGTTACAGGGGTAGGAGGAGCGTGTTTTTGTTTTAAATTAATCCATCTGTTGTCTTACCTCAGAGGAAGAGAAGGATATGGCAGTACGGGACCGAGGTCTCTTCTATTATCGCCTCCTCCTAGCTGGCGTTGATGAGGTTAAGCGGATCCTGTGTAGCCCTAAATCTGACACTTCTCTTCGACTCTTGGAGGATCAGGCAGAAAGACCTGTGAATAGCTGGGCCTCAGACTTCAACACGCTGGTTCCAGTGTATGGGAAAGCCCGCTGGGCAACCATCTCTAAACTCCAGGGAGCAGAGCATCGTGGCCCAGACCTTCCTAAGACAGCATCCTTCACCACATCAGGTCAAAGTAGTCCTTACTCTGTATCTTGTTATGAAAAATTGTTATCTTTTGCAATGACTAGTAGTAGCTAAATCTCAGACTGTTACCTGAATTTGAAGTTTTGTGAGCAAGCAAAAAGTTCCTTACTGGCTGCTTAAGTAATTTATCCAAAGAGAAAAGTTACATTGTATACTTTTGGAAATCTGGATAAAACATGTGGTTCCTATAGGTGAAGAACATCTCTTACACAAGTTTTCTGACTCTTTCAGGACCCTTGATTCTTGAAGAGAACAAGGAGAGGGTACAAGCACTCCCTGACTCTGGAGCCCTCATGCTAGTCCCCAATCACCAGATGACTCCTGAATATTTTGAGAAAACGTGGCTTAACCTTGAAGTCGCTCATCAGCAGGTGTGCCCTTGGCAGGGAGCAGTCCATCCTGACACCCTCCAGGTGGCCCTGCAGGTGGTGAACATCCAGACCATTGCGGTGAGCAAAGCTGGGGCTCAGCCGTGGAAAGCCTACCTCAGTGCGCAGGACACCTCTGGCTGTCTGTTCCTGACAGAACTGCTGTTGGAGCCTGGGAACTTGGAAATGCAGATCTCCGTGAAACAAAACAAGGCGAGGACTGAAACACTGAATAGTTTTGTTTCTGTATTAGAAACTGTGATTGGCACAATTGGAGACATAAAATCGTAAGAGTTTTGCTGTCTGTCCGGAGTGAGATGAATAGCTATCAGAGTCCTTTAGTTTTTCTCATTGGAGCTGTTTGTAAGTCCAGATAATGTCAAATGAAAAGGAGAATGGGAAATCTAGGAATCAGGATTCTCGTGTTTTTGTCTAAACGCCATTAACTTACTCCTCTCATGCCTGTTGGTGAGTGACCCCAATTTTCCAGGTGATGTTGTAAAAGTTAATGTTGGTAAGGGGATGGAAATGGGGGTGAGGGAAAGATTTGGATTCTTTAATCAGTTTTAGGGTGTTTTACTAATTAAAGATGCCTGAATTGTGTGGATCTGATGGAGTCATTTGTGGGTGTCACCTTTTCTTCCCTGGATTATTGCAGTTACTTCTTCACTGCTCTCACCTTTCTTATTGTGCATCTTAGGCCAGAGTTCAAAGTCTTCAGTGTCATGTCTCGCCACTTCCCGAAACACCCCTGTTCTGGCGAAACCAAACCAGTTTCAGTTTCCTGAATGCACCAGACTCTGCCTCACCTCTGCTTTTGGCACCTGCTTTTATTTTTTGCCTAAAACATTTCCTCACCCTCAGATCTTTATTTAAGTAACACTTAGTCTATCTTTCAGTGCTCAACTCAGTTGTGATCTCTTTTGGGAAGTTTTTGTGACCCTCGCTGCCTTCAGGGTCTCTTTCAATCTGTGAAAGCAGTCAGTACACACATATGTCGAGTGGTACTCTTGTAATTGTTTTCCTTTCACTCTGCCTAATTTTTATTTTATTCATATCAGACCACATTTTATACATTAATTGAGACAACATATGGGAAGAACAGATTTAATAAAATCATGGTAAAGTATAAATAACTAGAGAATCCACAATGGAGAAAATGAAAATACCAGTTAAGACCAGCTGGGTTAAGGATGGGGAAGAACACAGTGTTGAGGCTATAAAGGCCTACGCAATTGCTACAGCCAAGCCTCAGATTTAGCTCCGTAAGTGATGTGCGGTCAGAATGAATTTACTTGTAGTTTCACATAGATGTCACTGAGTAATAGGTATGCAATTTCTGTGGGAAGTTCGTAATGGATTTCACATGACTTAGGTGTTGTCCTTCAGTGAACACAAAGCATAACTTTAACATGGAGCTGATTGAAGGGATTTCTTCAAAGACTTAAGATAACGTGATCCAAATATCATCCAGCTTAATTCAAGGACATCTGTTACCTAGATATGTAGATAGACTGGATAGCCTTCAGGCAATTTTTCACCCATCACTTCTCACAACTAGGCTCTTAATAAAAGTAGCTGGCATACAGTAGTGAATTCTCTCGTTCAGCATTTGTAAGTTGATTGTCCCTAATGGACGATTTCTAAGGATGGTGATATTCTTTCATTTTATCTTAACAATGTCTGCCACCTAGTGTTTACTCAATAAATATTTATTGAACAAATGACTAGATTCTGATGGTATTTTGTCATTGGTGTTTGAAGTATGTTTTATATCGTATCAACCATCCAGAAGATAATGGAAGTCTGTCTAGGGTTTCTCAAAAGTGGCACTATTGACAAATCTTGGTGGTAGGGTTTCCTGTGCATTGTAAGGTGATTATTGGCAGCATCTGTGGCCTGTACCCACTAGATGCCTATGAACCCCCAGTTGTGACAACTAAAAATGTCTCCAGACATTGCCAAAGGTATGCTGTGAGGTAAAATCTCCCCCAATGAGTTAAGAATGCATGAGCTAGACCGTGGATCCCCAGGGACTGGAAGTAGTGGGATCAGAACAGTTTGGGAATTGCTTTTACATATTTTGACTTGTTTAGTTAAACTATGAATGTTTAGTTAGGTGCTAACTAAAGAAATGAAATTGAAGCATCAAGTGCTGCCAATCTAAAGTGTTACCGGGATCAGGATGTAGGTGGCAGAAATTGAGTCAACTCATTGATTTTTTTTTATTAAATAAAGACTGTAATTGAAATGTTGACCTAAAGAAAATTAAGTATGGCTTAGCAATTGAGAAAATGTTACTAAAATAATCCCAGCTATTGGAGCTTTCAGTAGATTAAGTTCTACTTGATTGCTTTTCTGTCATGTAAGGGGCAGAGTATGAAACTTGCTTTTGAAAGTTTAATTTTAACGTGATCTCAGTGAAGAACTGATTTAACTGTAGCAAAATGACTAGTTTATGCCATGAAGCTATGTAACATTCCTTCTCCTTATGCATTCTCTCTAGCCTCTGCAGACATGATTTGATGGCATAATATTTTAGATGCATATCTTTAGAATCCATGAGGGTAGTTGATTCTGTGCCTTTTAGAAAAATGGCCTAATGTCGATCTTAGTAAATGGAATGCAATACACACAACGAGTGCCCACCAACAACATTTGTGCTTTGGGATGCATAGTTCCCTACCATAATTTTATGTTATGGGCCAGTGATTGTTATATACCTACGTTACCTTCCCCCTCCTCATTTTTGAATGGGAGTTCTGCTGCACTTTTTCTTTGTGTTTGGGGGAGGGGAGGCAAGTAGCTTATTTTCTTAGTTACAGGTGTCCACACTGAGAGGAGCTGTCCCCAAGGATCCTCGTCTACATGTAGACCTGGTGAAGATAACAAGACCCTGGACTTCGAGCCAATGGTATGATGAGATGAGGCTTTTGGGAAAGGGGTGTAAATTGTGGCCAGAGTGGCAGAAGAAGCAAGTGATAGTGAAAAAATTCTGGCTTCATTTTTCAGCAATAATCAGAAGTATGATGTTAGAACTGCAAGAGTGACGGGCATGTGGCTGCGGGGTCAGGGATAGTTTGGGAGGGTGCTTCACTAAAAAACCAAAGAGAAATGAACAAGGGGAGGAAGCTTACCCCACATGTCCATGAGAGCATATATTCTGTTTCTGTAGCCTTACAACATTGATTATACAGAATAAAGCAAAGGAGTCAAAATTATATTCCAGAGATGATGTTTGCCCATAACCATGTCAGTAGTGAAATGAGGAAAGTGGTTTATTATTGTGGGAAAAGGTTTTTGAGGTAAGACAAGCTTGGTTTTAAATTTCTATTCTATCACTGATGCCACTCACCTTGGGCAAACTTTTTGTACCAGTGAAATGATCTCTTACACACATTTTTTTGTTTTTGGGAATACATTGTAAATGTATTTGTTGCAATCCTTAAGTTGTCCATGGCTAGCTCTAGTGTGAAAGGAGGCTAGCCTAGAAAACAGTCTCTGAAGGACCTTCTGACCTTAGCGGTCTGAGGCCTACTTAGTAAGTGACATTTCAGCCTTAGTGATAGATAATGACAAATGCAAGTGGCCCTTTAGCTACATAATTCTGTTTCTTAGTCCCAAGGAATTTATGATCATTTGTTTTTATAGAATGGAATAGAAAACAAGCAAGATAGAAATTTCATTTGAGCAACTGACTTAATTCTTTATGCTTGAATTTCTCGTTAGTAGCCTGGAAGGACTGATGGGTTTGTGTGTTGCTTCTGAGACTCACACTCTAAATCTAGGTATAGCTACATAAGAAGGCAGCCAAATGGGTGAGATCCTGTAAAGCAATGACAGAGTCTAACCCTTTTAGGAAAGTCCTCATTAATCCTACTGGACAGTAAACTCCAGATCCCTTTCATTCTGGTGATTAGGCCTTGGGCTGAAAGGAAGACATTTAACATTTACTGCACATCAGACACTGCTGAGCCACTCTACACAACGTTATCTTATGTTGTCCTCATGATTTCCCTGTGAAATTCTTTGTGTTATCTCCATTTACAGTTCCTCCAATGCCCAATGCTGCTTTTCACCTTCTCAGGTTTTACATATCCTGTTCCTGCCACCCGGAATGGCCTCATTCCTCCTCTTTGCCTAACGAATCCCTACTTGTTCTTCAGGTCTCATCACAGTTGTTACTACTTCAGGGAAGCCTTCCTAACCCCCAGGTTTGTTTTTCTCTTACACACTAATCACATGCTATGTCTCAATAAGCAGAAGAAATTATGTGATTAGTTCTTTAATATCTGTCATTTGTGCTAAAGTGTAAGCTCCGTGAGGACGGGAACTCTATATCATTTGTCTGTGTTATTTGTAGAGCCAAGTATAGTTCCTTACACGTAGATACTCAGTAAATAACCAATGTATGATTCTATCAAATACATGCCATAATCAGGAGTTAATGCTTGTCTCTATGGCTGCAAAATCTTTCTTTAGCTTATATCATATACAAAACTAGCAGGAAGTTAGTTATTTCTTAATAAACTTGCCCAAGACGTTCTTCCTCAACTCTGTTTCCGTTTTACATGAGCAATCTATAAAAGTTGTTCATTAATCTTAGATGCTGGCTATGGTGTGGTTCTGAGACGAGGAACGGACGTCTTCAACGCACCTTCCAGTTCTGTGTGGTAAGTTCTTCGGAGAAGTCCCAGCTATCTGAGGGGCTGTTTTTGAAGAAAGGTGTTGGGAAAGGCTCTAGGACCATTTGTCTCATGAATACGGGTCCCATTAGGGAACTTTATGAGAAGTAGACATATCAGCTGGCTTACGGTGTTTCTGACTTCCTGCTGAACTGAAAGCTGCCTGTTTTGTAGAAAAGGAAAACTTAGCACAAACATCTAAAATGAAGTACCCCCGAACCTTTGAGGAGCAAACAGAATGCATCGTGGAATTCCTCCTCACAGACTTCTTAGGCACCTCGGTGATGGCTGCTAACCGGGAACTGCATAGTATAGATGAACCAGGTTCAGGTAAGGCTCCTGGTCCAAGGCGATGGTTGCAAGTCAACAGGAGAATCTGGGTATGCTTTCTTACTTCCACCTAAGTTTCAAAAGGCAAACTTTAAGCTTTCAGCAGTACCCGAAATCTTTATGGAAGGGAAATTGTTTGAAAGTCAAGAGAACTTTCTCCAGTGCTCAGATTCCTGGGACTTGCCTTCTCTTCAAGCACTGTGACAAATGTATTTGTGTTCCCTCTGTCTTAGGAGAGGATTCCTCTTTTGATGTAGCCATCATTGCTGGACGTCTGCGGATGTTGGGGGACCAGGTCAATGAGGAACTGGAAGCTTCTGCCAAAAACATGATTGCAGAATCCACTGGGGGACAGGTCAAGTTTCTTTTACTTTCTGTTTGTTGGTTTTTTGTTTCCCTTACAGATAGCCTTTTCTTACTACTCCTACATGAGTGTGGCTAGAAATGTTCTGTGAAAGATTTGTGTCTTATATTTATCCCAGGAGATGCACCAGGAATGCTCCGATTGCCAGTTCTGAAGGAGTTCGTCAAAACCAAGTGCTACTGAGATGACAAGCTTTTGGCATACGCTGATCAACCTTCACATTGTTTCTATTGGTTTTTTGTCAAGAGCTGTGCTTAGTGCCATAGAGCATACTTTTAGCACTTTATTCTTGATAAGGCACTTTATTTTTTTATGCACCTGTTTTAATACCTATTTTTCTGGATGTGGGCATCTTTTTTTCCTCCAAGGAAGGAAATTATATATAAAAAGGGTAGGCAGGTGACAAGTTTGAGGGATAACTATACAGTCATAGGCTAGGGCCTACCTGGTTGTTAGTTCATCAGAATGCCCATCACTGGCACTGTCACTTGGACTCTGTGTTGGAAATAGAGACCGTATACAGTGTTCTAGAAGATGTTGCTGATTAATATCAATGATGACAGCTAATATTAATTCATTACTTACCAGAACAGTGTTCTCAATGATTTACACTTACTCTCTCATTTAGTCCTTACACCGCCTTATGAGGTGTTAGAGAAGCTATTATCCATAGCACAGCCTCTCCCCATCTGCATATAACACTGTGTGGGGAAGCATTTAGCCCATTTTGTTCACTGCTTTATTCACACAATCTAGACTGGTGTCCGATATGTATTACACCCTCAGTAAATATTCTATGACTTGATATCAATGTAAACAGAGAAGGAAACTAAGAACTAGGGACATAAGTACGGTACTTGGTAAGTGTTGAAGTTAGGATTTGAACCCACACTGATTCCAGACCCATTATGCTTTATTCTTCCTACTGGATACAGCTTGGATGGTGTGCCTACTTGACATTCAGGCAGAACTAGACTCCTAATGGCTTGCACTGAAGCTTTCCTACTTAGTTGATAGCTGAGTCTACTTTTTTTTTTTTTAAACTAAAATATATATTTAAAACAGTCTCAAACTCATAGAAAAGTTGCTTGTATTTTACAAAGAATTTCATTCTTGAATTATTTGAGAATAAGTAGCCAACATGTTCCTTCAACACCTAATCCTTTTTTATGTTTTATTCAAACAGTGATATTCTCTTATATAACCACAGTCTAACCATCGAAACTGGGATATTAGCACTGATACACTTTCAGCTCATCCTAAGATCCCATCCGAGTTTTGCCAGTTGTCTCACTGCTGTCATTCATAGCAAAAAGATGTAGGCTAGAATAAGATACTGCATTTCGTTGTCACGTCCTTTTAGCCTTCAGTCTGGAATAGTTCCTCAGTCTTTCACTGATTTTCTTGACGTTGAAACTTGAAGATCATGGGCCAGTTTTTTTGTAGATGTCCCTTGGGTTTGATGTTTCCTCTTCAGTCGATTTAGGGTATGTATCTTTGGTGGGAATATCACAGAAGTATTATTTTGTTCTTCTCATTGCATCCTATCAAGTAGCACAAATTCCAATTTTTTTCCACCACTGCTGGTAACTTTAATCACCTAAGATGGTATCTGCAAGGCTTCTGCTCTGTAAAGTTACTCTCCTCCCCTCTGTAGTTAGTGTTTTATAGGGAAGTATTTTGAAACCCTATAAAAATATCCCATAGCTTGTTAAAATTTCAGCCTATTTATTTATTTATTTATTTTTTACATCAACATAGATTTATAAATTCCTACTTTAATGGGTTATAATCTGTTACTGTCATTATTTATTTGAATTCTCAAAATGTTCCAGCTTTGGCCAGTGGAAGTTCTTTCAATCTGGCCTCTGTCATTTTGGTGCGTCCCTGTGATTCTCTGAGTACTTCCTGAATTTCTGTTGAAAGATCTTGCATTTTCCAAGCCCTGGTGGAAGTCAGCTGTTCTCCGAGGGTCTCTGGTTTCCTTTGATTGAGAGGTGTTTAGATACCAAGATCCAGGTGCTCCGAAGTGGGTGCCTTTCCCAGCTTGTCTTTACTTTAGAGTTTTCCAGACTTTAGTCATTCAAGCAATTCCTTCACAATTTGACCAGCTGTACTATCATCGTGTACTTAATATCTTTTTTTCAAATCATTTCGTTTTTCTTTTAATCATTTGGTTCATTCTAGGCAATAATATCTGAAATCATGAGTGTGATGGGTTACCTTCAGTTTTTCTAATCCCAATTACAATAAATAAAAAAGCATTAAAATGAGAAAACCCTGTCCATTCACTTCCTAAGAGTACCTCAGATACGACCAGTGGCACATTTGCCCCTCTTTGGGGAACGTGTGCTTACTGGGTTCCTGTACCCGCAGCTTCCTGCACTTTTCCAGTGCGACTCCCCTGACATATCCTGTTTCTCCCCGCAGGCAGGGGCTTCAGGATATGGTGAAATCTCTCAGCATGTACTTCAGGATATGGTGAAATCTCTCAGCATGTCCTGGTGTGCTCAGGACTCCAGCTTAGTTTACGAGAGAGCCTTCCTGGCAGTGTCAGTGAAACTGCTTGAATGTGTGACCCGCATAAATCCTGAAAGGGCGAGACAGATGGTAACCTCCATGACAAATATGATCAACGGTACCATCCGGGAGTTCATCCAGGGCCAGGGAGGTTGGGTAAGTATGTTGGGGCGCCTGGCTTTGCTAGGTATTTGCTACTAATACCTGGCACTAATCCCTCGGACTCCAAGTCATTCTTTCTGTAAGTTGGAAGCTAAGCAGAAAAATAGGCCTCCCTACTTTACTGAAAATGCCATGGAAGAGGGGAGGACTCAGAAGCTAGCCTGTGAGTGTTGGACTCCTGGGTCATGCTGCCTGAAATTTTGACCACTGACTCTGTAAAGCTAATTGCCACTTCCTCCACACCTGTAAAGTGTGTTTGTTGGTGGTGGAGTTCTAAACCCAGTCTGACTTCACTCTGCTCCTGGACTAATTTCTGGGTCTTCTTTCCCTAACATCTTTGGGTGTGTGGTGAGGCATTTCAGAATCTCCTTACTATTATCCAACAAACGATGAGTGTCATCTGCTCTAGTTACATCTGTTGAGGCAGTCTCAGCCCCCATCACAGTTGTCATTAGAAATTCTGATCTCACAGAGCACTCCCTTTCGCTTCAGCAAGAGTTGCATTCCCTGGAGGGGTCTGTGGGTCATTCCCGGTTTTCTTAGGTTGTTCCTGACAACCATCCATTTGACCGTAGATTATTCATTGTCCTTCTAGGAAAATCTGGAGAGCTGAAGCACTGTTTCCCAGAGTGAACATCTGTTGGAACATAATGACCCTTAACTTTTCACCTCTTCAAACCCTGTAACTTTCCATTTACCTGAAGTGAAGCTGACGAAATCCTCTATCCCATGATGCTTAGCAACCCCACTAGCGCCAAAAAAGCCCGCCGGCGCCAAAAGTCCCCTCCACCCCAGTGACGGTCCAAGAGACCTATCAACACTCGCCACCCTACCAATCAACATCGGATACAACTACTAGCCGTCCCCAACCGGATCCTCCCCCTATATAAGCTTGCTACTCCATTTAATAAATTGGAATTCCTCTCGGACTACCGCGCGTTCTGGTGATTTCTTTCAACATCTTTTCCCTTTTGACTGATCAGGTGATTGATTTCTGGCAATTAAAACAGACAACCAAATAAAAAACTACTTTCTTTTAGACAGAACAGAAATTAACTGAATAACTTATTTCCTACTGATTTATTAAAGTTGGGAATGGCTCTGAAGGTCAACAGAAGATTTTATGCTTTCTGTTTTTATGTGAGTTTTAATAAGATTCTTTTGAAGCAAAGACTTCCAGACACAAAGCAATGACTTGCTAGTAGTGGAACCAGGAGGGGGGGAAAGAAGATTACACAGTAAACATGGCCTTCAGATTTAGCCCTGTCTTTGGTAAGAATCTTGTTTACAAAGTACACAGTCTAAAAGATTTCAGGGAGATTTTTGGTTGGGAAATCTTGTTATTTTAAGTTGAGGATTTTCTTTTAAATCCATAATCTAAATTTCATGTTAATTTCACCTGAGCAGAATTATTTTATGCATTTTCAAGGTTGAAAGTGAAAAATAGCAGTTTGTTTATGTGCCCTTGTGCTAGAAAGGCCAGAGGAAGATCAAACAGTTACTCTGTCTTTGCGGCCATAGGTTGCAGGAAATGCTGGTTTGCATCTAGGACAGTAGGGCCATTCTCACCTTCGATGATGACGCTAGCTGCATCCTGCAGTGTTTTTCAAAATGTGATTCACATACCACCTGTGGACCTCATGAATTGCCAATTTCCAGGCCCCATCCTTAGAGATTCTGATTCCATAAACGTGGGCTGAGGCCTAGGTCATTATCTTTTTAACCAGCTCCACAGGTGATTCTGATGTACATACGAGTTTGAGAACCATCACTTTAGAGTAGGGGTTGGCAAATTGCAGCCCACAGGCCACATCCAGCCTCCTGCTTTTTTTTGGTAAATGAAGTTTTATTGGAATGCAACTACACTCACTTGTTTACGTATATCTATGGCAGTTTTAGCACTGCAGTGGTGGAGTTGAATTGTATGGCAGACACCTATGGCCCTGCTCTAAAGCTAAATGAACATTTCTCCCTGAGTAATTTAAACTCTTGCAATTCTGATAATTCCTGTCAAATACAATTGTAGATAGGATAACTTTTTTCACAATGTAGTGTGAGGTGGGTTTGTTAGTTCTCACATAGTCCACACTTTCTCTAGAACTTTTGGCGAACCAGAGAGCTCTGTGACTCCCAAGTTCTCTACAGAGGATATACACTTCCTTGGCCCTACTGTAGGTGATTGGAGCTGAATGGAAGCAAAGCATATGGTTTCTATGGTCTGTATATCTCACAATAAATAGTCTTTAATAATCTCATAGATCAGTATGCAATTATCAAGTAGAGACTCCTTCATTCATAGGCCACCAAACCAGACTACTTACCTGCATGGCAGAAAGAAAAGCATTACTATATCTAATTTTGAAGAGAGGTATTAATGACTTTGGCTAAAGTTTACAGAGCTAATCACATTTCCTCTCTTAAGCCAGCCAGCCAGCCAGCAGGCTCCCCTAAATGCACAGAAATAAAGATGCAGGGCTGCGATTATATTTTGATTTTTTTCAAATTAAGCTATTTCTTTTATTCTCGGATAAATCAAAATACGTTAGGAACCCAGAAATGAGATTTCATGTTTGTCTTTAGTAGAACTTACCTTTTTTGCTACCAATTTAAGACACTTGCTGCATTTCTTTGTCCCTTACATTACTATAAAACCAACATGGCGATTTTGTGGTATTTGACGTTGTTTTCACTTTGACTCATGCTATTCTGTTCATGAAATTAAATTTTTCTGTCCATGCATTTGAACTAATTCTCAGCAAGTGCAATCTAAATTGAATGATATAGAAACACAATAGATGCGTGGTTGTTGGGGCAGGGGTATGGGAGTGGGAGTGGGGGAAATAGATGAAGGTAGTTAAAAGGTGCAAGCTTCCAGTTATAAGGTGAAAAAGTTCTGTGGATTTAGTGTATACCATAATACCTATGGTGACTATAGGTATTATATATCTGAAAGTTGCTAAAAGAGTAGATTTTTAAAGTTCTCACCAAAAAAAGTAACTATGTGAAGTGATGAATGTTAATAAACCTTATTGTGGTAATCATTTTACTATACACACACACACAATCAAATCATTACATTGTACACCTTAAACTTACACAATGTTAAGTGTTAATTATATCTCAGTAAAGCTGGAAAAATTAAATCAACTGATAAATGTCAGAAGCCAGCAGTTTCCTCTTTCTTTTTCCTTTTCCTTCTTAACTGTACCAGCTCCCCATTCTATCTTATATTGCCCATAAAACATCAAAATGTGAATCTAGTTCCAAGTATCCTTTGGTATTTTGAGGTAGCAGATATGGTCCCCCAGGGGATTAATGGATAAAGCAGCCTTGGCCTGGGTGTTGTGTTTGTTGTTAGGCCCCCCTGTCCTAGGAAAATGGAAGTGATTGAGCCACAGGAAGAAGACACTGCAGCCCAGAAACTAAGAATGCATTCAGATTATCTGGTTTTATTAATTTATTTTCACCAAGGACTAATCATGTGACATTGGGCGAGTAATCTAATTCTTTTGTGCTTTAGCTTCTACACCTTAAAATACAGATGATTTGGTAACTAATTCATAGGAGGGATAAATGAAACAGTACACTTTGTGAAGGGCTTAGCCCAGCACCTGGAATATTTAAAGCACTCCTTTAAACAATTTGGAGCCCCTGTGATTTAAAGTTTATAAAGTTCTAGCTTGACATTTTTCTGTTCATTAACTCTACCTTTCACAAAAGCAAGCCAATTTGTGATTTTACCTTTCGCCTTGATGTGGGTGATTCATAAATCTTATTTCCCTTCTTCCCAAATCCATAGCCACAAATTCTAGTCTTTTTTTTCCTATATATCTTTCTTATCCCCATACTTTCCCAATTCACTCAAAACCTGTCATTTTTCTCTTCTTCCTCTCTCCAATCCTACTCACTCCACTAGTCTTTTTCCTTTTGTTTGGATTTTTCTTATAAGAGTTCATTACTGCCTTCTTAGGCTATTTATAAAGACTCTTAGCTAAGCTTTCACTTGATCCTTCTGCTCCAGGCTTGCCCCATTCCAGTCTGTCCTATACACTGCTATCAGATTGACCGAAACTGTAGTTTCTTTGTCATTTGAATCATTTTTAGTGATGGTATAATTCATTTTGAAATTTTGAATACCATCGAAGAAGATTAGGAGACTTTCAAAAAATTTATCAAAAGGGAGCATTTCTTTTTAAAAAATCAAGAACATTTTCCCGAAGCATTGTTTTGATCTCCAGTCTCTTAAAATCTTTCAGTGGAACTTCTGAAGATGATTGGATATGTGCATTAACTCGGTTGTGCTGAAGTTTCATGGGTGTATACACATGCCAAAACTTATCAATCTGTACACTTTGAAGTGTGTAGTGTATTGTATTTCAATACAACCTCAATAAAATTGTTTTAAAAAGTCCTTCAGTAGTTGCCCACCAAAGAGAGCCAGAATTTTCAGCTTAGTATTCAAATCCCCCCAACCCCAGGGCTGGCCCTGACCTCCCTTTCTAGCCTTATCCATCAAGACTCTCCTGTCTCTAACCAGTGCTCCAGTCAAACTGAGCCCCTCCAGTCAAACTGAGCCCCTCACTAAGCTGCCCTCCTCCTACTCTTCGCTATGTTTCATTGCTTTCTCTCAGGCTCTATCGACATCTTCAGGACCCAACTCAAATGTCACTCCCTCCTTGAAGCCTATCCAGATAACCTTCATAAGAAGTGACCTTGGCCTTCTCAAGGTTTTCGTATTGCATATATCACAAATAGCCCTACATTAGTCACTTGTACCTATCTTCCCCACTAGAATAAAGGATCCTCAAATGAAGACAATTAGTTGAACTCTTCCGTAGCACTTCTCTGTCCCATTCTCTGGCATGTATGTGGAGCTTATAACGAATGGATGGATACTGAATGAGCATCAAACCAAAGATGAGACTTCAATTTCTATTATATTTTGAACAAGATGCCAACTGAGCCTCACCGAGAGTCCCGACTGTCTGTTTAAAAACAAAAAGAGGTAAATTGCTTCCATTGCAAGTTATTAGTTGGCTGTTGCCTCCTGAGGATTGTGTTTCTGAAGCCAAAGGCAGAGGATGATTCCCACGGTATGTGAGAAGCTGACTGTGAAATTCACAGCAGGTGAACCGAAGAGCTTGATGAGTCTCAGAATGCTGTAGTGACAAGAAGCAGATTGGAAGACGGGCAGGGGACTTTCCCTGCTGTGGATGATGTGAAAACCCGAGGAAGGCAAACAAGCTTCATTAGAGGTGCTTTATAAGCTGCTTCTGTGTCCATTTAGAAAAGAAAAAAGATCTGTTCTGGAAATAAAGGAGGTCATTTTGTTCTGGCCATCGCAGCCCTTTGGGACTGGACTCTGTGTCTCATTAGCGGCCCTGTTCATTCCGCAATAATAGCCCTGATGCTTGCGCAGCAGCATTTGGGGAGACCTCTTTGCCAGGTTCCCAGACCTCCCGAGGGTAGACCTCCATCTGCTCCTGGCATAGTGAAAGTACCAGAGACAAGTATAGACTGTGCCAGGCAAGAGACCTGGAATAACTGATGTGAATAACCAAGTCAGAGTGGAGCTCTCCCCAAGGCCTAGAACATGATGTAGTATACTTTATCCCAGTAGGCTCATTTTAGGTACATTCAAGGCCATGTTCAACAGTGGGTATTATAGAAATGCATAGAAGTTACTGTCATTGCCTTTGATAAACTTAAAACTACAGGGGGTATTGTGTTTTCTTCTGAATAAACCCTTTTAAATAAAGCGATGGGAGACAAGGAACATGTGAAGAAACTAAGAAGACTGTAGCTGAATATAACAATTAACACTGAAAGGATTCAGGCTGAGAAGATTGCAATGAGATGGAATTTGGGGCAGCATTTTTGAAGAAAAGAGTAGGCTTTAGGGCTTTATTTTCATCTTGGTCAATATTAGGGGGAAAGGAGAGAAGTTACAAACAAAGTGGCAGTTGAATGAGCAAGGTGTATGTATAGGTGATGCGATTGGATAGGCTGGGCGGGGACGCTTGGTGGGGAGGGTCTTGGTGACAAGTGAGGAACCTTGACTTGTTCGCTTAGACTATCACTAAGAACTTTGATTCTTCAGCATTATTGAATTTTAAGAACTTTCACCCAGCTTAGGTTACCAGGAGATACTAGAGTGGGAAATGTATAGATAGGAAGATAACCAAGTGCTTACTGCTGTGGGAATCCAGATATAAATGGGGCATGGTGGTTACCATGGGAATGGAAAAGACAGGTTGAATCTAAAAGACCTTAGCCTTGATGACCAAGAGGATGCTTACAAAGGGCTGAACGTTGCACAGATAATACACATAGCCCATTTCAAATCAATGACCCCAGGATGTAGGGTCAGGCCATCATAGTGAAACCAAAGCAAAGATTGATGAGTATCTTCCCCAGCAGAAGACATACCTCCTCACAGAGAGCAATGGTCTGAGAAACCTTCTGACTCGTTTATCTTGTCCTAATTATCTCCCTTGACATTCTAGTTAAAGTTTTTTTTTTTTTTTATCATCTATTTTCTGACACCCATGGCACTGACGTTTCCCCTTAAATTGGCACACTCCCTTCTTGTTGGAGCAGGTGACAATGTGATTGGCACTCCCCTCTGTTGTCATCTTCTGAACAAACACCAGGGCCACACGAGGGAGCAGTGGGGTGCTCCTCCCCTTTAGGTGCGCACTCACAGCTTTACCTTCCACTAGATCTCACCCCCGATGATTCTAGTAAGGTGCTTAGGAGGCTTTTACTGCATGGAATTATTGTGTTCAGTTAGGGCTTATGTCAGACGGGTTTAAATGTTTTATCATAAGTCAAATTTTTTTACAGACTTGGCAATCTTTGCTGCATGACTTGTTCCCCTTTCCAGTTCTTGATCTTCCCACAAGGTACAAATGAATCAACAGAATCAAAAAGCATTAGGCTGCTATTGCCTTCCAGTATCTGCAGAAGGAAGTGTGAAAATTAAGTGGTAGATTTGTTAAAAATAAAACACGTCCTTTGTTATCTCCTTCAGTTTGGTTTTTGCTTGCTTGAGTGGTCTGCTCAGGAAATGGCCTTTTAGCTAAGTGGGTTTTTGAGGTTTGGCTATTTCATGATGTTTCTATATTGTTTGGTTTTAGAGTTGAACAGACTCTTAAGAATTGCTGCTTGCTTAAAAACAGATCTGCAGTTCTGCTAAGACAGTATTTCAGATCCTTATATTTTGGGTAGAAGACTAGGGCAGGCATCTGAACAAGTTTTTTTTCTTACCTAATATCTACCTTCATCTTATCCCACCGGAAGAAGAAAAGATTGTTCTGAAATACGAGCTCGAGGAAAATAGATTTTTATTTTATTAGGTATCTTTTTATCTATTAATTAATAATGTTCTGGTTTTGATGGAACTGAAGACAATTTAAGGGGACAGATTATAAAACTGTATCTCTTTTATGTCGATACAGAAACCCATTTCCTTTTAGGGGTATGCTTTGCTTCTTTGCAAATGAACAAGATAGTTTGGAATATTTTACTCAGTGGTTAAGTCTATACCTTTAGTTGCGAGATGCTTTATTAACTGGTTAAAGGTGTTTTTCACCAGATTCTGGCTTGTTCACTATTGTATACCCAGCCCCTAACATAGTGCTTAGGATTTAGTGGATACTCAATTAATTTGTTGAACAAATTGTGTGTTTTTTTTCCAATTTAAGAAAAAGAATTTTTAAAAGTATTCTTAATCCCAACACTTACACAACCGATTCTTCTTTGCATCCTCTAGTCTTCATGTAGCCAGGTAATACTCTCACATGGTTTCAGTTATTGTGAACTCAAAATTTTGGCTTTTTAAAAATTTTCTCACATTTTATATGTTTTAAAATTAAAGCCAAATTGCGCATTACATTATTTAGAAAAGCAAGAAATTCTCCTTTTAATGCTAAACGGTGATAATTTAAGAAATACTATCTTATTCTCAGCAAATAGTGTTGAAGAATTATGGTTCATTTTAATTTATGTTGTGGATTGAGACTGAATTCTTTATTGGCTTCCCATCGCCGATAAGCAGGATGCCTCAGTAACGTGCTTTCCTGCTATAAGGGCTGGGGGAAGTGGATATGGCCTTGTAGTGTTCATAGTCAGTGCCTTAAAAGGAGTCTGAATAGTGTTGCAAAACAGACAAGAATGCTAATATCCTAAACGGAGGCAGTTCTAACACCACATTTCCCAGTAGTCTTCAGGATTATTTCAGACTAATTTTGTTAATATAGTTATCGACCTGTCCTTAGACAGAGATGACATGACAATTTTGGGTTGTTCTTACAATGAATGAGGCTCTTGGGTAGGTTTGTACCCACTGAGGAGACAATTTATGCAAGCTGAGACGTGGAAGCTTTTTCTAGAACAGCCCACCTGTCAGATGGGGCCAAGGTGCCCCCCACACAGTGTGGCTTCCTGAAACAAGTGGCCTTTTCAAAGGCATAGGTTACAAAGTAGAATTGTCTTCTGGAGAAATAGTTCTTCAGGCTTCCTGCCCTGAAGGCGATCCTGTTGCCAGTGAGGTGGTTGATTTTATGCTTTTTCTGTTCCTTCATCATTTCTTTCATTACACACAGGGGATGTTATGCCAGGTTCCTGAGCAGGTCCCCTCGCAGGGGCCACTGTGCTCCTCCTAGACCCCATATAGACCAACACTGAATTTTTCTGCCCAGAACGCAAGTGAACCTCACAAAGTCCTGGAGGACAGGGGGGTCCTGAAATCCATGGCACTTCCCTAAGTGGAGGCCAGCCCCTCCCCAGCCCTGGGGCAGGCGTGGACTTCGTCAGAAGCAGCTGACTTTGCTTCATCCGAGAGAGCATGGGGTCTGTATGGCAGACTTGAGTTCGGAATCAAAACGCCTTCTCTGATGAACAGAAGTTTGCCACTGATCACAGTGACAAGAAAATCTTAGTAACCCCAGTGTCTGTCTCCCTTTCCGGGTCTAACTGAACTTTGCAGCGTTCATTTGGGACATGAGGAAACAAAAGGTGTCAACAGGGCCTTTGTGCTCATAGGGGAAACGGGGGAGAGGCAGAAGCTCAACGAAACCTGTAATTCTGCCTTTTCTCTAGGAAGCAAAAACCCCAAAATTAAAAAAGGTGAATTTCGCTTAAGGGTGGTGGAGTGGAACAATCTCAGAAGGAAGAAGACCACACGTTACCTTCTGGTTAGCGTCTGGTTTGTGAAAAACTTGAATTGTCACCAGGTTCCTTTCTCGAGAAGGAAGGCAGGCGCTAGGGCCCTGGAGTGAGGTGATGGTTTTGTTGTGTGACCACAGAGGCTGGTTACATACTAATTTCCTCTCAGGCTTGTGATGAAGTCAGTAAACCACAGCCTTCAACATGCTCTTCGCAGGCTGTGGCAGTGGCTTCTCACTGCTGCCTCGGCCATGACACACGTTGGACATGCCCTCCCTTAACCCACTCATTGACTGTCTCTCTTGCCCGGCAGCATGGACCGAAAAGAAATTCTGCAGAAGTTCCTGGATGAAACCCAAAAGAAGAAAATGAACAAAGAGGAGTTTGCCAATGAATTTCTGGTGAGTCCTACATGGGACACCCTCGGGGGAGTTACACAGTCTATTAAACTGACTCGGTTCTCCTTGGCCAAATTGCTCTTGGGATCAAGTGAATATCAGACCCTGAAGGGGAAGAGAGGAGGGAGGCAATCTAAGAGTTTGACTTCTCTGAGTTGTTCGCATATCTTTTAGATATTCTCTCCAAAATACTGTTTTTGATATTTTCTTAGCGAGTATTAGAGTTGGACTGGGAATCCAACCAAAGACACACATAATTCCAGGTGTATAAATACTAATATTCATGGGCCATCTGGAGTCCCCTGGCATCTGAGTGGGAATTTATGCTTCAAATGACTAATTTTAATTAATACGAAGAGAGAGACCAAGATGAACTTTTTGTGGAACGTTTTTAGCCTCCCCTTGGGGTTCCATTTGGATGGCAAAGGCTCTTGAAGAACACCAAAACTGCCCCCTGCCACATTTCTTTAGTTTTTTTTTTTCTTTTATTTCTGAGAGTAAAAGGTTGGACCATGTGTTTTTGCGATAACAGGGCTTCCTTAACTTTCTTTTGCTTGGAGGGGTAGAATGGCTAGGATGGGGAGTAGAGCCAAGTGAGAGATATGGAGAGAAACATAAACTCAAGGTAGCCTAGGGTCAGTGCGATTGGACTTCCCAGAGGAACCCTGTATCTCCTCTGAGGGAACTGCGGTTCTTGTTATTGATGCTGTGGCAGCTGGGTAGACCTCATTCATCCTATAACCCAGCATATCAGATGGCATTGGGTATCTGATAGTACCCATAATGTACTCGGGAATACTTCCAGCTGCTGTTTCGGAGTCATAAGGACTACAGACCTTAGCTCTTCCGCTGTGAAGGAGTGGGGAAGATAAGGAAACCGAAGAGTACAAAACCTGAAATTAAATCATGATTCTGTCATCAACCAAATGATCAGCGATTTGACATGTTCCTTAATCTCCCCAAGTCTGTTTTCTAACTTCTCAACAGGGGGAAATAATCCACATCTCACAGGATTGTTGTGATGAGCAAATATCAATAAAAATCAATTGTGGCCATTCATTCAGTAATACTTATAGAGAACCTATTATGGACCAAGTTCTGTTCTAGGCACTGAAGATACAGCAGTGAACAAAGCAAAAACCTTTGTCCTTGTGGAGCTAACATCCTGGCACCAGAGAGTAGATGTGAAAAGACTCCAGAAAGTTTGGAGTGATTAGATATTATGATTGAGTGGTTACATATTCTAACAGAAAACCCTATGTCAGCTCAACTTGGGTAATATCGTGGTGTCATGCTCTAATTGCCACTGGCCAGGCAGTCTCAGTCCCGCTGAGTAGAATTACCAGGGAGGGAGGTGGGGGGAAATCCTGGCCTGTGTCTGCTTAGACGTGTGCCCGCCTCTGGCCTGTAATTCCTGGGCCAAATTCACCCAACACGTAAAGGGAAAAGAGAGCTGAGGGGCAGTACCAGCCTCAGTTTTATTTCAGGTGTGTGTTTTTTTAAAATAATGTAGACTCTATCCTTAATATTTCATCTTTTCTTAGCTCAGTCATTATAATCTCTCACCAAATTATACAGCCACTTCACCTCTTGTTTTCTCTGCGGCTCGCTTTGCTTCACCTATAATCAAAGTTTCTTTCAACACCCAAGTGATCTTTTAATACTGCTAATCTGGTCATTTTTTTCCCTGCCTAAAACCCTTTTGTAGTTTGTATTTTTTTTTCTGCTGTTTTAAATGGTGAAATATAATGCACATTTAGAAAAATACATAAAGTGTGTATAATTACAAAGGAACCGCCACCAAATCAAGGACTAGAACATGGTCAGACCTCAAAGACTTCTCCAGACCCCTCCCCGGTCAGGTCCCTCACCCCCACTCCCACCCCGTCCTGCCCTGCTCTAGCAATAAGCACTGTCCTGACTCCTATATTAATCACTTCCTTGCTTTTCTAGCTCCTGATTTTAAGGACCTTGCTTTTGGGTGGTGATTAAGTGGAACCTCACCGTTCACTGACTCACGTCCTCCAGTGGAAAAACAGAATCTTGCCCTCAGCCCCACCTAAAGGTTCAGCTAAGATACCAGACAGAGTAGCTTTGGGGGGTTTAGGGAGTGGTGAACGGGGTCAGGTTGTTGGCTTGGACAAGTAAATAATTGCCGTTAAATTGGAGTTCTTTCTGCCTGGTCACGTCCCACATCCCACCTTAAGCCCTTAACGTATTCTTCCAGGATTTGAAGTTTCTGAAGTTTTAGGCCACTGTTACCCTAAACGATGGTGCCTCGGTGGGAATTATTCAAAGTCGGCTCTACTTTCAGGTGGACACTCTGTGCCCCCTGCCCCTGCCGGGTCCACGGCTTAGGCTTCAGTCTCCACTTGCCCCTTGGCTGGGCATCTGTGTGCTGAGCACGTAGTCCTGCTATGACAGCTAAAGACCGTGCTGCTTGAGTCTTTTCCCTGGGTCAAAGCCAAATTCTGTCACCTTTCTGTAGTCGAAACTGCTACTGATCACTCATGCATTCATTCAAATATTTATTGAGTACCTACTATGTGCAAAGCATTATGCTGGATGCCGGCATTGCAACGCAACGCTCCATGCTTTGATGGAGCCTCTCGCCTAAGACATCAGAAGATGTCTAGAGAGGCCGACATTAGACAATTAATTACTCTATTAAATATTTAATTATAACTTACCGTCTTGGTGAAGGAAGAATCACCTGTATTATCTTGTTTTCTACTTGTTAAAAAGGAAACACAGGAGGCAGTGATGGTCTCCGACTTACCTAGAAGGAAACAGGCTCTGAGAGATTAAGTATTTGGCCTAAGCTCGCTGAGCAGTTCAGCCATTGACATGAAATTTAACCTGGATCTGTCACTACTGAGCCTGTGAATTTAATCCTTATAAAATAGTGTCTTGCTTCAGCCAGTAACACCAAGTCCCTCAAAGGGCCTGAGGGCAAGTCCCTAGGTAGTATGATTTCTAAAACACAGAAGCTGCAACGTGCAACAACTATTAAAAATTTCTTAAAGGTATTTTTAAAAATGGCCCTATTGTTGTTATTCTTATAAAGCAGTACTATGACACGTTAAAAGAAAATAAATTCACCAGCAACCCAACAAATACAAACTTTTTGTGTGTGGAAGTTCTAGTTCTTGTCCATTTATATAATATATTTTATATTGTTGTAATTATAAACATAGATACCATTTTGTATTCTGATTTTCACTTGTTATACAAAAACTATATCAAAATCTGTATGAATGACTTATGATGCATCATGGTATAATGAAAAGATAATAATCATGATAATAGTAAATACTTCTATGCCTGTTACAGAAACGATTCTAAGTACTTTTATAGCAACTCATCTAATCCATTGAGGAGGCACTGTTATTATTTCCACGTTATAGATGTGGAAACTAAGACACAGAGAGGTGAGTTGACTTGCTCAGGGTCACATAGCTGTGACGTGTAGAACTGAGTTCTGAATTCAAGTAGTCTTGCTCTGCCATCGGTGCTTGTAACAGCTTTGGAGTCATATGAATCAGAGTTTGAATTGGAGTTCTGTCTACTATTAGCTGTGTGACCTTGAATGAAGTAACTAAAAAGTGGGAACAAATAATATTCACTTTGAAGAATTGTTGTGAAGATAATAGAATAAATATACAAAATGCCTGATACTTAGTAGGCAGCTCAATGATTTCTCTATTGTTGGACATTTAAGTTATTTCTAATTTTTCATGACTATTGGTAACACTGCAATAAATGTTTGTCTATGTAGTGTTCCCTTCTTTGGAATTATATCCTGAGGTGAGATAAAATTCAAAAGAGTAACTGGGTCAAAGACTATCAGCATCTAATTGGTTAAGTATTACCAACTGTATTTTCAAAAAGATTTTTTAATTTGCAATATCTGAATTTATCATCTCCTCTACCATCTTGCTAGTCTCAATTTAGTACTATAAAAGATAATAATAGATACTTTTTTTGACTGATTACCATATGTGAGGCAATCTGAGTGATTCACCATAAGTGATTTTAATTTCTATAACTCCAAGAGGAAAGTATTATCTTTACCTATGAAATAACAAAGCCAAGATTTGAAACTCTGGTCTATTTGATTCCAAAGCCTCTTACCCTCTATTTTTACACTGCATCAGGTAAAATCATAACACACTTTACTTTTTTCTAATTTAATTAATTAATTAATTAAATTAACAGTACTTGATGTTAATTTTATTTCTTCGGTTTCTGAAAAATTTCCATGAATATTTTCGATCTTCGTTTTCTCGTATAAATTTCCTGTTCATCAACTTTCTATAATAGCCAACCCCTGGAACTGAGTTCCAGGCTCTGTGCCACAGAGCTTCACAAGCAGAACCTCATTTACTTCCCAAAGAGCCCTGCACTGCGGCTGACAAAGTCCTGCATGGGCCAGCTCTCAGTGCTTCTCCAGCTTCTTACCACAAGTTTGGTTTCTTGTCCTTGTCATACACTCTCTGCCATGGGGCCTTGACACATGTTCTGCTACCTCTTCCTTGAAAATTCCCTCCTACTCCTCTGTACTTAGTATACACTTCCTAATTCTTCAGGCATCAGTTTGGTGGTCACTTCCTCAAAGAAGCCTTCCCTGACCTGCCTGAATAGCTCAAATCTCCTTTTATAAGTTCTCGTTAGCACCATCTATTATTATTATTTTTTTAAGTATCTCCCCCACCCCAGCTTTATTAAGATACTTGTTTTTGTAGCACTTATCACAGTTCCAGTTTTACACTGATTTGTGTGATTATGTGGTTAATGTCTGCTTTCTTATCAAATCAAAGCTCCACAAAGGCAAGGCCCAGATTTTGTTCTGCTCATCTTGATATGGACAGCGCCTAGCCTAGCGCAGTGTTTGGCATGTAGTAGACACTGAGGGACAGACAGGTTAAACGACTTCTGTAAGGTCATGCAGTTAGAAGTAGTGGAACTCACATTTGAATTAAAGCTAACTTTTGAGGCTCTGCTCTTAGTTCTCTATCCCCCTCCACACTATATTGCTTTTAGTTTATTCAATGGTCTTAACTTTTAAACTTTAAAAAATTGCAGAATCTAACATATACACACAAAAGTGCTTCAAACACAATATACAGTTTAACAATTAGTAATAAAGCAGGCACGCATATAACCACCACTCAGATCAAGAAAAAGAGCATTGCCTGCACCCCAGACTTCCCTTGGGTGTCCTTCCAAATTACAAATGCCCCCAACTCCCACTGAACTAGAAGTAAACACTATCCCAAGATTATTTTTTTCCTTTGTGGTTCTGCATGCCTTCAAGACCTATACATATCACTAAACAATAGATATTAATTTAACTTGTTTTTGAACTTGATGTAAATGAAATCATGTTTTTTATGCCTTTTTTGCGTTCACTCTACCCTACGTTTATAAAATCCATCCTTGCATATAGCTGGGCCACTTAGGGCCAGTTCAAGCTTGTCCCCATTTGTATTAGCAGTACTCTTGTTTACCGTATTTAGAGGCCCAGGCCCCTAATTCCATTTCTAAGTATTTGTACTCCCTCTTCTCTTGGAGCCTTGGGACAGATAACACCGACCTGCAGTCATAAGGCATCGAGGAACTACCTGGAGAAACTCTGGAGAGAGCCCATCTTTGATTGCCCTCCCTCACCTAGCATAGCCGAGCCAAGCTTCACTCATCCAAAATAAGACTTATGCCATGTCTTCGAGACGATAATGTAGTCTTCCGAAGCAAAGTACCATGGGCTTGTGCTTTCTTTTTTCTTTCTGTTCTCTTTTGGGAGTGACCTTAATTCATTTACGTCATTAATGCACTATTCAATGAGAACATGCAAAGGACTCAATCCTGATTTCTAGAGTTTTATGGCCAGGACCTCAGTTCTGTTTTCCTGTCTTGAAAGGAAAGCAGTAGAGTCCACAAACCAAATGAGCTTACTATTAGCTTGTCAAGTACACATATGACCTAGTTTCTTATAATTTTAACCTATCAGGGTCCAGAAGGGATGCTGGCCTCTTTTATTTATTTTCCTAGTAACTCTTCCCCTGATTCCTCTTGTCAATGCCTCTTCTAGGGAACTCACACCCCCTACTTTGTAGTTTGCAGATAAATGCCTTCCCCCTTTGACCTATCTTTTCTTCTCCAGCCCAACCTACCCCCACATGGCCCTGCTTTTTCTTTTATACCCTTTTCCTTCCTACTCTCAGAGTTTCTCCTTTTTGGTGAAGTTCATCAGTTCTCCTCTCCTAATTCTGCTCTGTTTTATTCTCTGCTGGGGTGTTGGAACCTGGGGGTCTGGCAGGGAAAGAAGGGGAATTAAAAAAAAAAAAAGAAGACTTCACAGTGGTCTGACCTCAAGTAAGATATCTGGAAAAATAAATCTTTCACACTTTCCAAATTAGCAATTCTATTGGCATTTCCTACGTGATGTTTTGGGTAACAGGGTGTCTCTTTTTGTCATCCAACCATATGACTCCAGGAGGATGGAAAGAATAAGGGTAAAAAAACCATCCTGTCCCATTTCTGAAGGTCATGGTCAAGACAGCTAACCAAGCATAGGTTACAGACACACACGCATGACCTTCACCTGTAATGTCTACCAGATTGACTGAGGCACGTCTTATAAAAAGGGCCTTGCCTATAACATTCTCCCTGGAAAGCAGTCCACAAACAAATAAAAACAGTGCAACAAAAATGCAGTAGGCTCAGTTCTGGAGACTTCTAGAAGGGACTGTCCTGGGACTTGACATCTTTTAAGTAGCCCTGGAATCAATGGCAACCTGCAAATGATCGTTCCGAAGGTGCATACTAACAAAGAGAACTAGAAATTAGTATAACTCAAGTGAAAAATTTAATAGTTGCTTATCTATCTGCGCCGTGCCCTTAGTTAAATGGATGCCCACTTGCATCCATCTTGGTATAAAAATTTGCAGTATAGTTATCAGTTCGTCATCTCTCCTCCAAATTTGAAAATCCGCAAGAATTCAAACCACTGAAAAAGAAACTAAAATTTAAGAACTGACTGTATACCTGCTTTTTAATGGGTCACCACCTGTGTCTGATCTAACTGTAGAAATAGAAAAAAATGATCATTAGAACACTACATGCTGACATTTGTGGTCCAGCAAATGAGCAGGTGGTGGCTGTCTGTTCCATTTGTCTTCCTTAGCTGGAAAAAGCTCATTCTTATACATTGAGTAGCTATAATGATTTAATCTATTTATTATTGGAAAGTATTAATTTAATAAGATTCTAGATATTTGATCATTCTTTGTTATGAACTCCCAGCTAACAAATATCTCATGATCCCAAATTTTTTCCTCTCCTTGCAGACTCAGTTATCAAGTAACCCTGAGCTAATTTTGAAATCTAATGATGAATTGGAATGATTTGTCAGAACAAATTTCTATTCTTTAATACCTCTTTTATCTCTTTCTTTCTCTGTGACAGCATACCTTTATTTTAGGCTCTTCATCCTCACCCATTTTAAAAAATGATATTTAGTTATAAATGTCCTTAAGTAAAACTCTTACAGATAGATAGACATCGTAATAATTATGTAAAAATACTACATGAAATATAAGTGACTAAGTAACACTAATTAACCATCCCCTTCTTTTTTATTTTTGCTTATTGCTCATTACTTGAGACAAGTTCTTTCTCTGTTTCCTCATTTCTCTTTTTAGTTTACCATGTGGTACAAAGCTGACCATAATTATGGTTGGAAAATGCAAAAGCAGTGCCGGGTATACATTTGTGAGAAAGGAGTACCATGGTTTTAAATAAGTTACACCTAATAATCAGTGACATCAATTTGTACAATATTTATTATTATTATTATTACTATTATTACTATTATTTTTTTTTTGTACAATCTTGAAAAAACCTAGCTGTCAACTTTTAGAAGCCTCACCATAACAGGACAGTGGGAAATACGGAAAAATTAGCTTGGGATCCAACTGGGGAGAATCTTCAGTACCTGGTTAAGGAGTGTAGACTTTTTCCTAGTAGCAAGGGGGATTCACTGAAGTCATTCTGAGCATGAGAGAGATAAGGAAAACAATATTTTAGTAAGACTAAATGGGTAGAATTATGCCTAATGGATTTTAACGGGGAAAGACAGAAAAATGTGAAGATGAGTTAAGAAACAACTGTAACACTTCAAGCTTTGGGGGAAAGGGCCTGAATTAAGGTGTCAGTGATGGGCATAGGAAGGAAGTTTGAGGTAAGATATTGCATGGAAAGACTCAGTTGAACTTGTTGACTGAATTAGAGGTAGGAATTGTGGGAAGAGGGGAACCGAATGTGACCATCATTGACTTTAACAGTGAGAACAGATGATTTTAGTGTTAAATGTACTGAGTTTGAGGCAATAATAAGCTACCCAAGTGGAAATGTCCAGGACATGGGTGGGATTTCAGGATCTCAATGTAGAAATTTGAGACTTATCCAATGCGGGGGTTGGAATTATAATTCAATCAGTCAAATAAACTGAAAAAACGAACCCACTGGTATGCCTTCTCTAAGAGTATATGATGTCTCTGAGCAAATCTATATAGTGAGAGAAGAGCAGAGAGCGGAGGACTTAACTTTGGAACTTTGGCTAATTCCCAGTTAGAAAATAGAAATGGACAGAGAGGCAGTAATAACAAGTGAGAAGTGGGAAGGAGAAGTCAGAGAAGAAAGAGGAGAACCAAGATAATGTAGACTAATATGGGCCAAGGGTGGAGGAAATTTCAAGAAGGAAGTTAAAGAGAATGAAAACCGAATAGGTGCTGAGGGATCTAACCCATAGGAAGTAATTAATGATCATCATGAGACCAATTTTATCGGTCTATTATGTAGTAGGCAAATAATAAAAATTATTTTCTGTGGTTGAAGTCAACAAATATTTATTAACTATCACAGATGTTTTTTCCTTTCTCAAACTGAGTAAGATTCAGGAAGATCAGGTCTATTAAATGTGTTTTTTTATAAGGGCATTCATTAAAATTTGGGATAAGGTTGGTTTACAAGAAGGAACTAAAGAGGAACCACTGTTTCTTCTGAGCTGAAATTTTGGTCTATAATATAATGTTAGCAAATGGGAATAATTTTACGGAGTTATTCCACTACCTTGAGAAATCTGGCTCAATTATATGCTAACCCCTAACTGCCCCAGTTCGTATTCTACCAACAGAATATGATACTATTTGAAAATTATTGTTTGGTTGAGGGGTGGGTGGGCTTGAAGTTCGGGTCATATAAAATTAATGATTGCTTTTGGGACTGAATCTTTGAAATCTTGCTAGACACAGAGAGATTTTATTCAACTTAAGCTTCATTTCTATTTAAAATAGTCCTGTAGTAGCTGCAAAGAAAGTAAATTCAACTTTTAATAGCTGAAACTTTGGGTGGAGCACATAGTTTATTTTCAGAAGAAGTTGGTTTTTAAAATATTCATCAGTTTCACCTCTAAGTTTTAGCTGTTTGTGGCTCAGCTACAGTAAGTGTGATCATTTCACTTCTCCAAATGTCACTGCACTTTGCTATCCTTATGCTCTGGGACTCTGTCCTCAATGAAATCAGCCCTAGAGGACGCTGAAAGGGCTGAAGTGGAATGTTTGAGCTCTCTGGAGAAAACTTATTTCTTTTCTTTAGGAAGAATTAATTTTTTGAATTTTATTACAGAAACTGAAAAGACAATCTACCCAGCACAAGGCAGACAAAACCTATCCCACAGCTGTGGCTGAGAGGCCCAAGAATATAAAGAAAAACAGATATAAGGATATCTTGCCCTGTGAGTTTCATTTCTCCCTATAAACTTGTACCATCTCCCAAATTCCATTTTTCCCATCTCTTTTTACCCATTGCTTGATGTTCTTAATTCTGGAACATGGTTTTGGAAGTTAGTTAGTTTGTACTATTTACAACTACAAAAAGACATTCATTTACTCGCTCACTCATTCACTCTTCAAACACAAGCATCTACTATTCACAAAGTTAGTCCCTGCATTACAGTAAGCCTTCTTTATTAGACTATGTCTTTCTTTTGTATTTTAGATGATCATAGCCGAGTAGAGCTGTCCCTGATAACCTCTGGTGAGGATTCCAGTTACATCAATGCCAACTTCATTAAGGTACGCTCCATATTCCATATTCTCTAGGCGCCTAAGAGGGGACAGGGGAATTCCAGTGCATGTTTCTTTAGGTACCTAAGCAAAAGGGAGGAAAATATACTAGGCAAGAAGAAAAGGATATTATTTGTAGTCATCCATGTAATTTCTGTTCCCCTTTAGGGAGTTTATGGACCCAAGGCTTACATTGCCACCCAGGGACCTTTGCCTACAACTATCCTGGACTTCTGGAGGATGATTTGGGAATACAGCATCCTGGTAAGAGCAGAGTTACTTTCGTTACTATATTCTCTAGTTTTTAGGGATAGAAGGGGTAGGGAGTCAGAATACGTGACTGAGGTTCACTGTGTATTAAAATTAGTGCAGTTCTGGTCAGTTACTAGAATTTTGGTAGTTGGGCACCTCTTAGTCAAAATCTCATCGTCACTTTTGTTCAAGGAAGTGAAAGTTCTCATCTCATGAGGCTCATTTGTTAATAAGAATTTACTGATTTGAACTGAGAAAAGGGAAGTGAGGGCAGAGAGAAGGATGGGTAGGAGCAACAGTGTATAATTCATCAAGATATCTCGTTTGGTTAAAAAATCAAAACAAAACAGAAAAAATAATTAACACTCTCTGACCCTGGGACCCGTGTATTAGCTAACTGCTCTTTCTAACTATATCGATGTTTAAGTTTCTGTTTGTTTCATCCCCCCAGATCATTGTGATGGCATGCATGGAGTTTGAAATGGGGAAGGTGAGTTCATTCTCATATTCATAAAGGTAAAGAAAAGAAGAAAAAGAAGGGGAAACTGGTAGCAGAACTTTCTTTAAGTGTAACTAGTTAAAAATTATGCCCATCTTGCTAGTATTGAGTTTGGAAATGCCAAATGACTCTCAAGGCTTTTTCTGTTTTTATTCCTAAGAAGCTCTTTTGTCCATTTTCCTGGTAGACCCTATGTTTTCAAGTAAAAATATGGGATGCATTTCCAAGTGACAGTTCATCTTCCAATTTTTATTAATCAGCCATCTTTAACTGCCAGTAAGAGCTTCTAAGCCTGTGCTGTCTGACATGGCATCTGGCATCTGACATGCCACATGGCCACTGAACACTTGAAATATGGCTAGCAAGACTGAGAGACCCAATTATTTTATTTTAATGAATTTAAATTTAAAAACATATTTAATTTCATTATTGGAAAACTTTAAGTATGTTTGGAACAACTTGGATATGTGAATCGTTTTCAGCTATAAATTTTATGAAAACTAAATGACAATAAAATATTTCCAATGAAAATTTAGCATATTAATTGAAACATGCTATAAATATTAAAAACACTGGATTTTGAAGACTTAGTTTAAAATGTAAAATATCTCATGACTGTTTTATACTGATCACATGTTGAAAATTTTTTTTCGATATGTTGGCTAAGTAAGATATATTTTAAAAATTGATTTTACTTTTTAAATTCTTTATGTGGCTATTAGAAAATTTTGAATTCTTTATGTGGTTCACATTATATTCTATTGAACAATACCCTTCGAAACTACTGCTGCCATTCTGAGTTGATGCAATTCCAGTTAAAACCAAGGGAACTTGGTGTTTCAGTTAGCTTGTGTAGCTGTGACTACATATATGATTTCTGTTAATCTTTTTGAAATACTGGGAGTATCAGATCCCTGTTTCTACTTTTTCAGAGTTCTAGGAAGTCTATAATTTATATATCCTTTAATGTTTGTTTTCCCACTCTTGGAGATTCCAGACTATGATGTTGTGGTATTAGAAGTTTCTAACCCAAGGTGAAGGACACAGAGCTGAATTTGCCTCTGAATAAGGGAGTGGTTTTGTTACCAGAAGAGATTAGAATATATGGAGGGAAATCATTATATTCTGCTTTGTGCAACAGAAAAAGTGTGAGCGCTACTGGGCTGAGCCAGGAGAGTTGCAACTGCAACTTGGCCCTTTCGCCATATCCTGTGTAAGTATTGTCTGTTTCCTGGACCTTCTTTATAGAGAGTAGTCTTTGAATCTTAGTCTCTGAAATAATTAATATTTTAATTTACTTCTTAGGAAGCTGAAAATAGGAAATCTGATTATATAATCAGGACTCTAAAAGTCAAGTTCAACAGTGTAAGTATAGAACAGGAGCGGTAAACTCAAAGCCTATAAAGATCAGGCAGGTAAATATATATGTATGTGGCTCAGCGTGGGCATAAGACAGTGGGGACTGGTGGGGCCTTTTATGTTGTGGAAAAAACATTCAGAAGAGACCTTTTGTGCAATCTGTGCTCCCCAATCTATTCCATGCCATGGCACTCATATAAAATAACATTTGTAGAGTGAATAGAGGCTGTACAGTAAATAGAGGTCAGGAATCACAGTGAGAGCTCAGGCTGCCCAGTCTCTCTAAGGCAGAGGGATTTAATATATCAGCATGCCTGTGATCTATTTGAAGTTTTTCAGTTGGGAAGCTCTGGTTTCGACTGTCTTCATATCTACCTCCTCTTGTGAGTGGGGCAGATAGGAAAAAGTCAATATTAAGTGACCTGAAATCACTTTTAATTGATATTAGAAGGCATGTGGTGACCAGAGGTCGTATAAGGAAGAAAGCAGCATAAATTTCAAAAAGAATATAGATGCTACTTAGGAAGTCAGAGTAATCTTGTGGTGGAATGAATTGGAGCCCTAACCTTGAACTCTGCTCTCATTTTGGCTTTTTTTCTTATAGGAAATCCGAACTGTCTATCAGTTTCATTACAAGAATTGGCCAGACCATGACGTGCCTTCATCTATAGACCCTATACTTGAGCTCATCTGGGATGTGCGTTGTTATCAAGAGGACGACAGTGTTCCCATATGCATTCACTGCAGGTGTGATGCTATCATATGAACCCTCTGTCCAGAACAAGCCAAATGTCGGTCTGTCTGGTCAGGACTCATGCTTTAACTGAAGGAAGACTAACTTTATTGGAAATTAAGGTGGTAGGAGCACATAGGATGTAGGCTCCTGATGCTCACCTCATTTTTTCCCAGTCAATCAGAAAGGAATGAAGCTCAGAAATGAGAGTGATTAAAAGAAAAAGGTCAATAGCAGAAACAAAGTATAATAAATTCAACCTGAGCATTAAATGAACATTTTTCTGGTAAGTTACTTGTGACTAGTACAGCTCAAGAGACTCTTGCTGTGAGAAATTGCCTAGGACCTGTCCTGAGGTTCAGTGTGGCATGTGGCAACTTGCAAACACGCTCTGGGAAACGGTGGAGTTTAGCAAGTGTCAGTGCCTCTAGGTTTCCTTTTCCTCAGATCTGCTGGAGAAATTTTTCAGCTACTGTCAATGATCCAATATCTGCATCTGTACATGCCACTACTGTGATTTTTCATTTCAGCGCCGGCTGTGGAAGGACTGGTGTTATCTGTGCTATTGATTATACGTGGATGCTGCTAAAAGATGGGGTGAGTTTCTCTTAGTGGACACTTTCCATTTGTTGCCCAGCTACTTTCAGACTTAGGAATTTTTTGGTACTTCAAAACACTTATCTCTATACTTCATCTTTTCTAGAATATTTACTTGTACACCTGCTGTGTTGGATGATTAAATTAGTTCCTTATTTTTGTGGTTCTCAAAATGTGGTCCCCAGACAAGTAGCATCAGCATCCCCTGAGAAATTGTTAAAAATGCAAAGTCTAGGGCCCAACCCAAGATGGATTGGAGCAGGAACTCCGGAGGTTGAGCCCAGCAAACTCTTCAGGTGCTGTTGATGATGCATGGTAGGGTTTGAGGACCACTGTCCTAAGTTACATTGTCACCCTTCCTTTATCCAAACTGTATTAGTAGATGGACTCAATTTACCACAATCAAACTTTGTGTTCTAGTCTATACATGAATAAGGAATGGGTAATTTAAGATATGGGCTTTAGCCCCATTTGCCAACTTCTTTTATTTTGTAAAACTCATACTTGCTCATCTCCTGAGCATTCTCTCTCATTATATTTTCAACTTCAGACATTTGATCACCCTGAGTGAAGCTCTTCATTCAAAGAGCTTCTTTAATCTTTTCTAGGGAAAAACAGCAGGCTATAAATTATGGCGTGATGATGAGAATCCTCTTTAGTTTTAAAAATATACCCATTTTTTAATATTATCTCTTGTTAGGAGAGCAGACATTGTGGAAGTAACAGGACTATGAGAAAGTGGAAATAATTTACTAACAAAAAAAGGAACAAAGGAGTAAGATATTTTTTTCCTTTTATTTGATAGATAATTCCTGAGAACTTCAGTGTTTTTAGTTTGATCCAGGAAATGCGAACACAGAGACCTTCATTAGTTCAAACTCAGGTATGCACTATGGTGAATGGATCATAACATTGTCTGAGTCTAGCTCTGCCTCTCTGTTTAATACTAAGGCATCCAAACACAGCTGACTGCTTAGCTAAAACCCCAATTTACTGTCGAGTGTGTCAGTCCATTTTCATTTCCTCTAACTCTGAATGTCCCAATATTTTTTCTGTATCCCTTGCCCTGGGTCAAATTGCTTTAATTCCTTATTTATACTGTCCAGAAAGTATTAAGAAACCAAATAGTATTTCTTACAAAAGATGTTGAAAAAAATTCAACAAGCTGTTTGACTTATAAGAAAGAAAGACCTAGGCCAGGTTAACTTGAATTTTGCGAAAGTAATTCACTTCTGAAACCATAGAAAATCAGAGATAGTTTCTACTTCAGGGGTTGGTAACAGAATCTGGAGCATGCACTCTCTATGCTCATTTGTAGAAATAATGAAAAATGAAAGTAAAACCAACCATAATTCTATCACTTAGACATAGCCACTGTTGTTATTTTTCTATGGTCTCTTCTAGTCCTTATTGTATGCATACTTTAAAGAAACATAATATGTATCACAATGTTTTAACCCATCTAAGATTGCTCACACTTATTCACTCTATTAAGTAAGGCTCTTCTCATTTTCTTCTCTCCTCTCCAGCTCAAGTTGTCCCTCCTGTGAGAAACACTCTCAGCCCAAATCTCTCACTTTCTACAACATTAATTTTACCCGTATTTCCTCACCAATAATTTTAACCATAATTCTAAATGGTCTCCATCATTCAGTCATCAAACATTTATTGATATTAGGTAACAGGTACTTTTATATAATTTATTAGAACTACTTTTTACTGCTTAAATAGCAAGACCCTAACATGTTTAAAGCATTTACAAATGAACTTGCACATAAGTTTAGAGGTAAAATAATCGACAGTGACAACTCAAATACTTTTATCTAGAAGTCATGAATTGAGGGGAAAAAAGGAAGAGGTATTATAATATGAACCTTCTGTTTGGCCCACACAGGTTTTCCACTAATAGCTAGTGGAAAGAAATAATTTTTTTCTTGTGTTGACTGTAGGTGTTTTCTATATTCAACCTGTGAGGAGGAAAGTTTATGTGAAATGAAAGCATTGGCTGGTTTAGTGCCGTCAGACTTAAATGAAGGCTGATCCATGTCAATGTATAAAGACTCCAGAAAGTATGCAACCTAGTTTTGTAATATTAAGTTGTAATACTGAATCAATAAATAAAACCACACCCCTGTTCATAAAAAGTTCATCTCAGGTCTATTTTTAAGAGTTGGAAGACAATTTTAAATTACCTTTCGCATTTTGGTATTATCAATGACTAGCTGAACAAATATCTTACCAGTTGCAGCTGAGCTTTCTGACACTAACCAGGAAATAGCACAGTAAGTGCTTCCTGTGTGACTTTTCTCTGTCTTTAAAAAAATTAAAGAGTGTACCTATGGCTGTGTTGGTTGACGTAGATTCTACATTGTTCTCCTGTTAATATTATGTTTGGGAAAAGTTGTGCTTTATTTGTATACGATTGTGTAAAGTATCAGGAAAAATCCTGAATAGGCCCATCCAGATAAAAAGTAGTTCAAAATCAAGTGCTTGAGCAGGTACAGAAGCAAAAACAGATTAGTAAAAACCCACAAACTTTTAATTGTAGAGGTCTCATATCTCTACAGTAAAATCCTTTTATAACCATAAGTTCCCAAACTATTCAGTGGTCTACCTTGATATATTTGCTAGGATAGAATTTCAGTAGCTTGATCTAAATGCATTAAATGAAGAGTCAGAAGATTCAGGTTCTAGCCAAACTCCTGGAAATTACTTCTGAATGACCTTGGACAAATTGTCTATAAACAGGGATAAAAGCCTAGCTTGTTTATAGATCAATTATGAGGGTCAAATTAAATCATACATATCAAAACCATCTATCACCTATCAACCACAATCTACCTTTCCCCAGAAAAGGTGAAGATGGTTTAAAAAAAAATTCATCTAGTATGAAATAAAATTTTTTAAATGTGAGCAAGGAAAACAGAGGGGATGATGTGAAGGGAAAAATAAGTAAGGAAGTGGGATTAGAACAGAAAAAATCTGCTGCAGGGTAGATCAAGTATTTAGCTGTTTCTAGCAGCCTAGAAGGGCTTCGAAATCTAAAATGGGCTATGCAAATATAAGGTACTGTAATTAAACTGATGTTGATGGTCTTTTCAGGTATGCTTTCCTCGCATTTGATATTGACATGGTTCATATTCCTGAAATCTGGTTCTGTAATTCACCAAGCTTTTTGTTTGTTGTTTTCCTTTGTTCCGGTTTGTGACGCTGCTCAGGCACAGTATGAACTGGTCTACAAAGCTGTAGTAGAACTGTTTAAGAGACAGTTGGATGTTATCATGGATAAACATTCTGGAGCAGAGGTAAACTTTAAACTTGATATTTTGTCAGTTTTTAAAAAAATATTTGATTTTGGTGAAGGGATCTCAGATAAATTATAGGACTTAGATGATTGCATAGGGTGCATGGCTGGCAAGTGTCCTGGGGAAAAGGGCAAATTAATCAAAGTACTTTAATTTAGAAAATTCATCTTCTGGTTAACCTACTACATACAATGTTTAGCTAAATTTAGAAACAATAGAAGTAAGTGAAAGGGCAAGCATATATTCCTTTCTCATGTTTTAGGGAGTTGTATGGTGAATTGGAAATGAGAATGACAATTACAAAGTGAAATTATAGTTGAATATAATTTTTCAGGTTACGCTAGCTTCATTTTGATTGCATATCTGTCATTAAAATTTGAGAATATTTTAGAATAGCCAAAGGTTTTAGGTATAAAACAAGTATGATTTAATCAAGTTCCAATTTAAAAATATTGAGCATTCTAGGATATGCTATTTTGATCTCATTACAAAAACTGATAAGTCAAGTACTTACTGTGTAATTACAAAGTATTAGGTTTTGAACAAACCTTAAGAAGACAAAAATTACTGATTTATCTCCCAGAATATATGTAATATACACATATTAATTTAATTTTTAATATTTGGATTGTTAATCTGAAAATATTTACTGAGGACCTACTATTTTCCCAGCATTAAGAATACAAAGTATATAAGCAAAGACCCTGATCATAATTCTTATAAGCTGGTGATAAACCATGGAGAGGAAGAGAAAGAGAGAAAAACTATTGAGGCTAGTTTTTAAGCAATCCTATAGTTAATGTCAACTCCAAGGAGCAACAATATGGTGGAAGGTTATGGAAATAAGAGTATAGTTGCCAGACAATGTCACTTACATCTTACTTGTGCCTATTTCATTGGCTAGTATCCCCTGAACAAGGTTAAATAGTAGAAGTGATGTGATCTAACTGTAATGGGAAGAGTCTTATGTTTCACTCCTTAAGTGTGATGACTTGATTGGAGATATTCATTTTTTAATTTTTTAAAAAAAGTATTTATTAATTTCTTGTTTATTAAAATTTTTTTAGAAAGAATGTTTATTTCTGTTTATTATATATTTTTGTAGTTGTGGAATGGGCACATGGATTCTCTCTTTTTACTTATTAATACAGTCATATCATCAGATTTATTAATATCAGCCATCCCTGAACTCATAGAAGAAACCCTTCATTAACAAAGAACATTCCTTTAATGCATTGCTGGGGTATGTAGGCTAATATTTTATTTAGGTCCAGGAAATATCAATGCTCAAATTTAGCACAGTAGCAGTGCCATGGCTTCTGATGGTTGGGCTGTTTGAAATGAGTCCTTCATCAGTAAATGATAACATGGGAACATGGTTCAGACTCCTGCAGAGGAAACTGGTTGAAGTCAGTCAAGGAGAACTTCTGTTTCTGGGAAGATTAAGTAAACATACTTTTCCCTATTCTTCCCAGTAAGTACAGCTAGAAAACCTGGTGGAGGTAGAATCTGTCTCGTAGTAACAAGGAAGCAATGAGGCAGTAGCACCCCCTTCTCCCATTAGAATGGAATAAAAAACAAACAAACATACAAACAAACAACAGCCAAAAGAGATTTAACTAAGATCTAGAGCCTATTATTTCAAACCAAATGAATAAAAGACAATAAATCGATAGCAACACTGAAACGACAAAGATGTTAGAATTATCTGATTATTTTAAATCTGCCATGATAAAAATGCTTCAATGAGCAATTTGCAAACATATTTAAAAGGAATGTAAAAAATGAAAAGCTCAAAAAAGAAACAGAAGATGTGAAGAACTGAATGGAAATTTTAGAACTGAAAAATATAGTAATGAAACAATATATCTCAGTAGATGGGCTCAACAGCGGAATACAGGGTACAGAAGAAAGAATTAATAAACTGGAAGACAACAATAGAAACCACCCAATCTGAACAAAAGAAATAAAATAAACTGGAAAAAAAAAAATAAACAGAACCTCAGGGTTCTCCCTTAGGACTGTAAAAGAAAAAAAAAACACCTAGCATTTGTGTTACTGAAGTCCAAGGAACAGAGGAGAAAAAAGACAAAGCTAAAAAAGTACTGAAAGACTCATCGTAATTAAACCTCTGAAACTGAAGAGAGAAATTATAGGAAGCAGCCAGAGAAAAATGATCTTACCTGTAGGAGGAAAACAGTTAGAATGATGGTGGATATGTCATCAGAAACTGCGGAGGCCAGAAAGAAGTAGCATAAAAATTTTTTTAAGTGCTGAAAGAAAAGAACTCTCAACCCAGAATCCTACACCCAGTGAAAATATCCTCCAGAAATGAAGGGGAATCAAGACATTCTCAGATGAAGAAAAACTAAGAGAATTTGTCACCAGTAAACCTACCTTAAAAAAATGGCAAAATAAGTTTCCTAAACAGAAAGGAAATGATAAAAGAAGAACACGGTAAGCAAAAACAGGGGTAGATGTGATAGGTTTTCATTCTCTTGAATTTTCTAAATTGTTTGATGACTGAAGCAAAAATGTCTAAGTGTTAGAGGAAAGATTTGAGACAATTATATTATAAGCAGGAAGGGTCAGGAATGTAAAGAAAAGTAAGGTTCTGTACTTGAACTAGTAAAATGGTAACACTTGTAGACATGGTAAGTTATGTATCTGTAATGTAATACCCAGAGCCACAACTACAAAAGCTGTATACAAAGACATACCCTAAAAATACACTAAACATGAATCAAGAAGAAATTCTAAAAAATGCAGGAAAGAGAAAAACTCAGGAAAAAGAAAAGTGAAGTGAGAAACAAAGAGAACAAACAGAAAACAAAAAATAAAATGGCAGACTTAAGCCCTAACATAATAATTACACTAAATGTAACTAGTAAAACTATACTAATTAACAGATTAGCAGTATATTAAAAATATTAAGAGACTGGAAAAATGGAAGGCAGGAGTAGTTATATTAATATCAGATACAGTAGACTTCAGAGCAAAGAAAATTATCACAGACATTATATAATGACAAAAGAGTTAATCCAGCAATAAAATATAGCAATCCTAAGAGTGTGTGGACCAAACAGAGCTAGCTGCAAGATACGTGAAAGAAAAACCGATCATACCGAAAGGAGAAAAAAACAAATCTACAGTCACTGTTGGAGATCTCTGTATCTCTCTTTTAACAACTGACAGAAAAACACAACAGAAAATAAACAGGAATATAGAACTCAACACCAATAGCCAACAGGATCGAATTGATGTTTATAGAACACTCCATCCCACAACGCAAGGATATACATTCTTTTCAAGTGCTGATGGACCATATACCAAGATGGACCATATCATGGGCCATTAAACAATCTGAAAATTTTAAAAGAATTAAAATCATGTAAAAGTATTCTCTGACCACAATAGAGTCAAACTAATAGCTAACAACAGAAAGATAACAGGAAAAGATCCAAATACTTGGAAACTAAACCATACTCTTCTAAAAATCTATTGAACCAAAGAGGGAGTTTCAAGGGAAATTTTAAAAACACATAGACTCAGCCATGAAAAAAATGAAATCTTAACATTCGCAACAACATAGATGGACCTAGAGGATAGTATGCTAAGTGAAATAGTCGGAGAAAGACAAATACCACACGATCTCACTTGTATGTGGAATCTTAAGAACAAAATAAATGAACGACAAAATAGAAACAGGTTCATAGGTACAGAGAACAAACTGATGGCTGATAGATGGGAGGGGCATTGAGAATCTGGGTGAAAAAGGTGAAGGGATTAAGAAGGATAAATTAGTAGTTGCAAAATAGTCACGGGGATGTGACATGCAGCATTAGGAGGTATAGTCAACGATATTGTAAGAACTATGTATAGTGCCAGGTGGGTACTAGACTAATGGGGTGGGGGGGCGGGGTTACTTCATAAATTATATAAATGTCTGACTACTATGCTGTATATCTGAAACTAATATAAAATAATAATGAATATCAACTCTAAAAGAATAAAAGTATAATGTATAAAATAATTAAGTAAAAGAACATATTGAACTGAATATAAATGAAAATACATGTTGAAATTTGTGGGATGGAGCTACAGCCATGCTGACAGGGAAGTTTATAGCACTGGAAATGCATACATTAGAAAATGGTAAGTCTCAAATCAATAATGCGAGCTCCCATTTTAATAATCTAGGAAAAAGAAAAGAGCAAAGCAAACCCAGAGAAAACAGAAAAAAGGAAATAATAAAGAGCAGAAATCAATGAAATTGAACACAGAAAAAAAAACAACTTGAAAAATCAGCGAGCTAAATAGCTGGTTCTTTTAAAAGATCAGTTAAATTTACAAACCTCTAGGAAGCCTACTAAATTAAAAAAAAAAAGAAGATAAAAATTACCAATACCAATATCAGGAATGAAACAGGAGATATCTCTATACGCCTGCAGCTATCAAAAGGATTATAAAAGATTATAGTATGAACAACTCAAACAGATATAAATTTCACCACTTAGAATGGATTACTTCCTCAAAAAACAAACTACCACAGCTCACTTAACATGAACTAGGTCATTTGAATATCCCTATAACCAAATTTGTAATTTTAAAACTTCCAAAAAAGAAATCTCTAGGCCCACATAGTTTCACATAGAGAATTCTACCAAATGTTTGAGGAAGTATTGACACAATTTTATTCAATCTGTATCAGAATGTGGAAGAGGGGGAGATACTTCCTCATTAATATTTTACCATTTTAACCACTTTTAAGTGCACAGTGTAGTAGTATTAAGTACCTTCACAATGTGTGTGACCATCGCTATTTCTAGAAATTTTTTTTTGTCTGAAACAGAAACTCTCCATGCCCCCTATTGCGATCCCTAGTAACTTCAATTCTACTTTCTGTCTCTGTGAATTTGCCTATTCTAGGTGCATCATAGAAATGGAGTCATATAGATATTCTTCTATATCTGGCTTATTTCAGATAGCATAATTGTTCAAGGTTCATCCTTTTTGTAACATGTATCAGAATTTTATTCCTTTTTGTGGCTGTAAGTAGACTCTTGTTTATTTCTCTTGAAGATTCAAGCAAAGTATTCAGTTCCTGAGCAAAATCTGAGTCTAGAAGCTCACACTTATTCTCCTAATTTACCAAGATGGTGAGTATAATTTTTAAAAATCTAAATGTTGTCTAATTTGTGTCTAGGAGGCATATCTCATGTTTATGACTCATTGTGATGCTGGGAAAAAGAAGAGGCCTTTTTGGGGTACTATATCATTATTTTATTTTTGTTTCAACAGCATAAAAGAAGCAAACAAGATGAACCACGAGGACGAACAAAGGCTAAAGATGAAAACTGCAGAAACTTCTTCCTTTGACCTTAGGACTTCTGAAATAAGCGAAAAGGAGGGGTTAGTTTTGCACCCTGCTAAACCGAACAGTTCTTTTGAATTTTTGGAGCTAAATTGTAGTTGTAACCAAAACGCCAACACAACCACTGCATGGGAGAAAAAGGTGTGTCCTGTAATTGGCGGGCCTCTCCAGAAGCATCAAAGTTTGGACTTGAGCTCCGTTTTGTTTGAAACATGTCCAAAGTCTAAACCTGTAAATGCAGCAGGAAGATATTTCAATTCAAAGGGGCCAATAATGCGGACCAAATCAACTCCCTTTGAACTGTTACAACAGACAGACACCAAGGAGTTAAACATCAAGGAAGATTTTTCTTATTTGGAAACCCAACTGAACAATTCTTACCTTGAGCAGGCTCAAAACATGACTCATGTTTCCTCTGCGGAACTGAATTATTCACTGTCATATGACTCAAAGCAGCAAACGTGTAGTGCATCCTATGCAAAGGAGTGTTACCCTAGTGCTTTTAATGTACATTCTTACATGTCTTTAGTAGAAGATCCTTATTTTCCACCATTATCTCCAAGTTGTGCTAGTTCTAAGATGACTCTTGATTTACCAGAGAAACAAAATGGAACTGTGTTACCTTGTTCTTTGTTGCCAACATCCTCTATAACCCCTCATTACGATTCACGTGATTCTTCATCACTGAATCCTCCAAACAATTTACCCCCCACACTGAGCCAAGAGACAGCAGTAGTGGGTAAGTTATTTTTAAAAGTTCATATGGCATTTTAGATTTCCCTTAGTTTCTGTAGATAATTTGGTTTCTTCTCACCCTCCCCTTGTTTTTCTCTGCTTCCTTCTCCTTCTTCTTTTTTCTCTTTGAAGAAATAAATCTAGGAGTTTTTCTAATGATGTGACAAGTCGGAAATAGCAAAAATGAATAGGTAACATTCCATGATCTGTGATCCATCATCTATGCCAACAGGAGTGCTTCTGAAGAAGGCAGTGCTCATTCCTAGAAATGTATAGAAGGTCTGCAATTTACCCTTGAACACAGAAACAACTTCCAAAAGAACATAAAAAAAGATTTGATCAACAGAACCACGTGGTCACTCAGAATTTTTATTGCACAACCATGTGCCTATACTGGGTTGAACAGATTGCTAAGAATTGAATTCTCTTCCTGCATGAGGTGGAAGAGGAAAACAGGATTTCCTCTTGTGCTTTTATGATAACTTAGTAGATGAGAATATGTGCTCAATATTCTGTGTGGGGTTTTAATTATTTTTGCACCTTTATCTCTTCTATAATTCTGAAATTTTGCATATTAGGTGTATTGTTTTACTGCGTGGTTTGAAAGTGGAAGTAAATATCCTGTTAGAAGTGACGATAATAATTTGATGTGGAAGAAGATGAAAGAAAGCCAAGAACGAGTTTAACTTTTTAGATATATCATTAGAAAATTATAAAGAATATTCTACCTAAATAGGATATAAAGAGAGCTTTTGTTCTATAACATTATTGTACAGTTTCTTAATAGTTTTGAGCTTTGTTAACATTTATTTTATTTGGATCTAGCTCCTCCTTTGATTAGAGTATTTTATATACTTTAATCTTATTTTATAATTTAACCGAATTTTATTTTTCTAGAGCCTATAATACCGTAAACTTCTCTGAGCATCAACATCATTGAAGAGAAATCCTTATCTTCAGGGATTGTAGCAACATTGACATGTGTGCCATCTGGTGGAAATTTCTTGTAATAGCATAAAATTTTTCTATTAAAATTCTATTTCCATAGAAATATAGACAACCCTGTTGCACCACTGTTGTGTAAAAAGCAAATAACACCCATATTTTTTATGCTTGTGGAATGAAGAAATATTAAAATCTTTATGATTTTTATCTAATCTGCAATTGAACCTTTGGCACGTCTAATGCTTTATGATGCTATATTGTATATTCTATGTCAATCAAAAGGAAAGAATTATGTGGAAAATAATTCAAAGCTTCCCAAATAACACGATGTTTTGTATTATATTAACTGATACTCGGTGACTCAATCAAAATACTTTTGGGCTTTAAAAAGAAATAATACATTTTGAATAAGCAAAAACTTCCTGGGTTTTCAACTTAAGAGAATTTATTTTGCTTTTCCTTAAGTGGACAGATACCAGTTTAAATATTGTAATGAGGCTTGATGGAATTTACTTCAAGGTTAGACTCTAAGACAATTTTTTGGATTTTTCTAATTAAAAATTGTAATTATTTTTCTGACATTTTGCATAGCAACTTCTCCAAGGATAGATGATGAAATCCCCCCTCCACTTCCTGAACGGACACCTGAATCTTTTATTGTGGTAGAGGAAGCTGGTGAGTACAGTTGAGTATCGTGAGTGTGAAATAAGGTGTGGATTAACAAGATTGCTTCTCAAGTCCTTTCAGTGTTCTGTGTGCTGTCGCTGAGTAACATTTGCTTTCTAAAGAAATTATAACACCGCTAAGATTTGGACCATATTTACTTTCTTGCAGGAGAATTCCCACAGAGTGTTCCCAAATCTTTGTCTTCGGCTGTGAGGGCAAAAGTTGGAACATCACTAGAATGGAGCGGAACATCTGAATCAAACAAACCTGATCACTCTATAAGACTTAGGCCAAACAAGGTCAATAACACTTTTTCTGATTTTACTCATTTGGAATCAACAAAATATAGTCCTACTAGGCAGGACCATTTTTAATACGTAACATTCAACAAATACTTGTTAGATAACTACATGTAAAACAACACACTAAAGGATGTAGGGTATAAAAAGATGTGTAAGACACAATTATTGCCCTTAAGAAACTTAGAACTCTAGCAGTAGAGATGTGTACAGAAGTCTTTATTTTTGTCTATTTATTATAACAAGGCAAATATGATCGATCCATGCCATGTGAAAGATAAGAGATTTGAAAGTATGGGAGATTCCTTCAGGTTAGAAGCGATCAAGGAAGACTTAGTAAAAGTGGAAACATTTCAGCTGATTCTTTTAGGATAGTTAAAGCAAAAATAAATGTTTCATAAGTAGATAGCTTGTTAACAATGGTTGTTTGGTTGGTTATACTGTGTTAGCTGTAATAACATTATAGAGAGTAATTTTTTGAATGACATATCCATATTATTTAAGATAAACCTTTTAAAACAATATTTCCTGCTTCTGGAAGAAAAATCTACACTTTCAATAATGTTATACCTTTATATAATCTACATTTATATATTCTATATGAACCAACTATCTTAAAATTTCAGAGATCAGAAAAGTAATTAATTAAACAACATTTAGACATACCTACAAATGCAATGCTGGTAGGGAAATATACTCTGCCTTTTTAATTACACTTTTACTTTACTAGTAATTATTTTTGTTATTGTTAATAATATGCTACATGTAATGGTCTTTATCCTAACAAATCCAGAAGCAAAGAACAATCACTCCTTTTCCAAAGTCAAGAAGTAATTTTAATTTCAACAATTTACCTAATTTTCAGGGAGAAGTTCTGAATAGAAAGGAAATAGGTCAAAAGAGAACCAATTTAGGACCAACTACCATGACATATAAAAATCATTCCAAGAGTTTATGCCTTTTCATAATTCAGCATACTTATAAATTAGGAAAAATAGGGTTAACAGTTCATAACTATCTCTATAGGTATGTGAAATATAATTTTAAAATACTACTTATTGTTTTGAGTTTGTAAATTTGTGTACAAATTCATCTTTCACTTTTTCATTTTTTTTTTTTTTTAGAGTGTCAGAATCCGGAGTCTCACATCAGGTAAAAAAGAATTCCTTTGGCTTTAGATGGCATTTAGTCCCAAGAATTTGTACTGTAAGAATGGTTCATTTAGAGTAATTTACCTCAGGAGGTGGCATGGTTCCCATAAGAGCTTTCACTATTTATTGATTTATTTCTGATTTTCCCAGGCTAAGAGTTTTGTCTCGTCAAAGGCAAGGTGAAGAGAAGAGTTTAGAATTCTGCTCCTTGATAGATAACCTTTTAAAGAATTATTTCAGGTAGAATCTCTTAGAACTTTGCAGCAGTTCCATTTTATAGGTTTTATCATTGTTAAGAGTGTGATTCTAAAAAACTATTTCTGGCCACTTAGATCTTTAATTTGCTTTCTTTCTCCACTACTTTCCTGAATTTGCTTGTTTTATATATTGAATAACAATATCAACAGCTAACATTTATTGGGCACTGATAAGCACTTTACATACACTGTAACAGGTAGTAGTTGTCCTTAACATATTTATTCATAGCAATATATTAGTCACTTAACATATTTATATTATGTGTAAATAGGTAGAATAACATAAAGGTTAAAAACAATGGGATTTTGGAGTCATGTAGACTTTAATTCAAACTCCCAGACTACCAATAATTACCAAAATGCATAACCTTGGTTAAATTATATTCTTTATCAACTTTTTCATTTGTAAAATGAGGATAATAGAACTCCTTTCTTAAAGGATTTTTGTGAGGATTAAGTGATAATGCACTTAAAACTTTTAGCACAGTGGTTGTCAAATAGTAAGCTCTCCTTGAATGTTACCTATTATAATTTTTATCAGATATTTATTAAATGAGTATTTCCTAAGTGAGTTCTGTGTGCCGAATAGTGTCCTAATAGGAGGATGTATAAGAAAGTATACCACTTAATGCTTACATTCAGATTAGATAGACAAAATTTATACTTCCTTAGAACCATTAATCTATGTGGCACTAATTATAATCACTAGGAGTCTAGGGGGAAAAAAAGGAAGGTATCACTGTAGTGGTTAGGAAAAGCTTCATGGAGTAGAAGAAAATAATTTGAGAATATGAGAATTCCTGGAGTAGGGAGCACTGTAACAGTGACTCAAAGGTAGAATTAAGCATGATGAGCACAGAGAAATGTGGGAAGGTTAATTTAATTGCAGTAGAGATTCTCTTTGGGGAAATATGAAAAGTAAGTTGGGATAGATACAACGTGGGGAGGTTCTGAAGCACTCAAAGCTAGGCAGGTGAAATATCCAGACCAGGCGAATCTATGTATTGAGAAAGCAGATTTGTAGTACGTTCAGTCTAATCTGAAGGGAATGGAGAGTGACTGAGAAACTAGTGTGGACTTTCCTTTTATGGTGATGAAAATGTTTGCAACTAGATAGTAGTGATGGTTGCACAGCACTGTGAATGTACTAAATGGCATTAATGGCACATTTTCTCATGTGCATTTTATCTCACACACACACATACACACCACACACACACACACACAGAAGCAGAAGAATTTAGATTCGATGCAGTGAATCATAAGCATTGCCATGCTCTTCATTGGGGGAGTGCAAGATGAAATGGTATTTTAAGAAGGTGTGTGGCAGGATATTGTTAACCGAAAGCTGGTTTTAGTTCTCAGAATATTTCCTAACAGCACACTGGAAAACGATAAGCTATTTAAAATAGTTATCAAGTATTTATTGCCTACTATAGGCTAGTTATTGTATTAGGTACTGGAATCAAGCATCATATTGTACTTTATTTTTGCATACTACCCAGCATGTAAGGAGTAAAAAGAAGACGTGCTCTACAGACAAATACTGAGGCCTAAAAAGCAATGACCAAAGACAGGTGAAACTCTAGCACTTCACTGCATTTTCAAAGGACATTCATATAGTATATAATTATACTCAGTGCTGTATGAGAAGCCTATGTTTATAGAACACCATCTGTATCTTCAAGACTTATGTCATGGGAAAATGGCTTCATTATTTAAAATCCCTTTTTTATGGGGAAAATTTCAAACCTACCAAAATAGCATTATCACAACAGTAAAAATTAACAATAATTCTTTAATATTATCTAATATCCAAACTTTGTTCAATTTGTAAAAATGTCTTTTTACAGCTCTTTACTTGAATCTGGATTCAAAGTCTACATATTGCATTTGGTTTACATGTTTGTTAATTCTTTTCAAATTTGTAGCAGTTCTCCTTCCTTTTTATATTTTTCATGCCATTTATTTATTAATGAGAATGGACCCTCAGTCCTAAAGATTGCTAATGCTCTGGATTTGGCTGTTTGTATTTACCACGTTCCTCTATCCCTAGGATTCTCTGTAAAATGGTAGATAGAGCTAGAAGCTTGCTCAAATTCAGGTTCAATTTCTTTAGGAGAATACTTTGGTAAGTGAGCTACAAGTCTGTGGTGAATCAGAGGCTCATTGGCTAAAGAGCTAGAAGAACAAAGGCATCGGTCCTCATTCAAATAATTTTTTATTTGGTTCTTTTAGGTTAATATTGAAAAATTGTAAAAGTTGTACACAACCAAAAAGAGGTCTTCACTTAGGACTTTAAAATGATGGATTCTTTTTTTTTTTCTTTTTTTTGCTTTGCTGTATTCTCTTCTTATCACAGATCTACATCAAGATCGTTCTTCTTCTCCACCACCTCCACTCCCAGAAAGAACCCGAGAATCTTTCTTTCTGGCAGATGAAGATTGTAAGTGGCGGTACTATCTCTCAAAAAAGTTATAACACCAAAACTGTTAAAAGTTTAACGATAAAGTAGGACTTAAATTAAAAAGGTACAAAGAATGATTAAATAAGATAAAAATAATACATTGAAAAACCCCTAATGTATTATAAAAATAATGCATAAAAAAGACACACTAAGAATTATTGAATGTATACCTATATATAACCTAAAGGCTTAAGAAGTTATGCAACAAAACACCTTTCTTTTTAAGGTATGCAGGCTCAACCTATAGAGACTTATTCTATGAGCCGTCCTAACACCGTGGAAAATTCAACATCTTCAAAACAGACATTGAAGACTCCTGGAAAAAGTTTCACAAGGAGTAAGGTAAAAAAGATAGGAGTTTATGGAAACATGCCAGAGGCTTTCTATTATTGAAAGTGTCCTCATCTCCCTGACTCCCTTGAAAAGGCTGCCAGCATTAGAAAGGAAAATTAGATTAACTCTCTTTACTAAAGTTGATTGTTGGTCTCATAACCACCAAAACAAATATAAGGAAACTGAAAAGAAGATAAATACAACTTAGTTTAAAATATACCAGATAAAACCAGCAACTTTTCTTGATATTCTGATGGCTCTCTTTCTAAATATGCAGTGTGATTCTCACATGGGTGGGAAAAATAAGATAAAATCAAATGGAGACTTTGCACTGACTTGATAATGGCAAGATGGAAAAATGGTTTTGTGCATTTCGATGGGAATTTTTAGGGAAATTAATCCTTTTGACTAAAGTCTATATTTCTACTTGATTGAAATATTTTAGATTTCATAAGAAAAACTAACATTTTTCTTTCTTCATTTTTGTAGAGTTTGAAAATTTTGAGAAACATGAAAAAGAGTAAGTTTCTTTACACTTATTTTTTAAAATATATGTATCACTTTCACAATTATGTAATCTTTTCTTATATGACCACTCTGTGAAAAGGTTGATATTATTCCTAAACAGAGCCTCGCTAGGATCATAACAATCACCCCCAAAGCTTGTACTGCCAGACTCCTCAGTGGTGGCATTGGCTAGGGAGTAAGGGGTGAGGGTTAGTTTCTGTTCGATAGTCAGAAATAATAGTATGATGTTTGGCACTTTCTCCCTACCCTAAGATCCTATCATCCATATTGTATTATTTCAATTTCCCTTCAGTCTAACCTCAGATGTATTTTCTTTGAAAACAGTCACAGCAAAGCATATTGTGAAACAAATGTGTTGGTTTAATGAAATAACCAAAGTATTGACATGTTTCCATTTTTACCAAGTCTTATAAGCAATCGTAAGTCTGTTGCTTACTATTTCTGCTATGTTGTAATGAAAACAAACCCCAAAGACTCCTGAAGCTGTGGGAAACTGATTATTTTAGAAATCCTATTTACAACTACAAAATATAGAAAACATAGTGATATACTTTTTACAAATTTGATCCATTTGGTCAATCATCAAGGACCAAATAGCTACTGTGTATTATACTGGTTTTATCTGGAGGGACAAACAACGCTGAGGAAACTTGATTTTAAGTTTTACCTCAGTGTGAAGGTTTATTTATAGCTGAGTCTTACTCTTTTCTCTAAGTTTGCACTCTGTCTTCCCATCCGTAAGCATGTGCTCGTCTGCTTTCGTTGCCACACTTGATCTCTGAAGTGAACTGATTTCTCACCTTGATGGCTAAAGTATGATTGGAGAATATGCCCTTTCCTCTAAAGCCAATCATAAGGGAATGTCAACATCTCAAGAGCAAATTATAGTATGAAAAAATGAGTGACCTGAATAGCCAACCAAAGACTGGTTTAATCAACTTAGCTTATGAAACACCTAGAGTTCTTTCTCTAAAAACAAAAACAAACAAAAACAAAAACAAAACTTCCTCTAGTTCCAGCACTGTCTTGGAGATATCAAATAAAGACAGAAATTTCAGATAGATGTAGGTTTGCATAGATTCTAGATATGGGACTCTCTGAGACTCAGAGTAAGAGCTCCCAGGTCATTCACTAAATCTAAGCTAATTTCTATTTCTCAGCTGCCTTCGTTCTCTGTTTTTTTTGTTGTTGTTGTTTGTTTTGTTTTTTGTCCTTAAATGAAGAACAATTACCTGGCTCCAAAACTGATCTTAAAGCTTTGGACTTTTCCGCCTGCACTTGCATATGTGTCCTCTTCCCCTCCCAGGTGGTTCAGGACTCCTGAATTCCACGAGTCCTCCCTTTAGCCTGGATCTCTTCCTGGTTAAAGCTGGTTCTACTCTTTATGAAATGAGGATTCTTCATCTTTGGTTTTCAGCTAGCATCAAAGCCTATTGTCTGTCTGTCTGTCTGTCTCCATTCATTCATTCATTCATTCACTCACTCAATATTCACTGAGTGCCTACTATGTACCAGGCACCCTACAAGGCATTGAGTATATGATGATGAGCAGAACAGATACTGGACTCCGCCTTTGTGGAACTTAAGTCTAGTGAGGTATTCAGACATTAAACAAGTAAATTCACAAATGCATATAGGGACCTAGTTTAGAATGCTTAACCTAGGAAGCCCTGACACATGCAGGAGCAGCCAGCCAGGAGAGGAATGGGCAGAAGTGGACTCCAGATAGAGGGAATAGCATATAAAGAAGCTCTGGGGTGTGAGTGTGGGGTGTTATAGGAGCTCAAGGCCATCAGAGCTGCAGTGTATTAAGAGAAGTGAAGTGTTGCTGAAAAGAGGGTGAAGATGGGGAGGAGGTAATTAGATCCTTGTGGGTCATGTTAATGACCCAAGGGGAGGTCACAGAAAAATTTTAGGCAGAGATGTTAAATCTGTTTTTTAAAAAGATCATTCTGGCTGCTGTGTGGAGAATGAATTATAGGCTCACAAGAGTCAAAACTGTCAGCTATCATGCCTGATGCCTGCTTTTTGGTGGCAAACTTTTATTGCTCAGAAATCCTTTAGTCGCAAGACCTAACTTAAGCTAATGTAAACAGAAAAGAGAAATTTGTTGGCTGGTAACCAAGAGTTCAAATGATGTAATCAAGACCTAATCTCCATTTCATCTCTCCTGGTTTTGTTTCACTCCGTGTTAGCTCACTCATAGGCTAGTTTTTACCATGTGGTTGCAAACTTATGATGGAAAAAAATGAGCTCTTTTCCGGTTGCTTAAGCAATAGTCTGATGACTAGTGTTGATTGGGCCTGATTGCCTTGGTTTGGTTCATTTGCCTGTCCCTGAACCAGTTACTACCACTGTATTCAATGCTCTGATTAAGCAGGACAGTGTCATCCCTAATATTTAACAATTGTTACATGTGGACACTGACCAATAAGGAATGAGGTCAGACCTAAACAACTGGTGTCAACATGACAAAGTCATAGTCTACGGGTAGAATCAGCTCTACCAGAAGTGTGGGAGCTGACAATTAGGGAGGGGTGATTTCCTAAAGGAAAATTCAAGTTCTATTAATTAATGAATGCTGGGCAGGTAAAATAAAAGTGTCTATGACATGCTGCCAATATGTAAAATAGCAGTGTGTGTGTGTACGTACACACATATTCCAAATCTTTGTCTCCTGATGTAAGAAACCAATATTCCCTTTTGGGACAATTGTTTTCTGTCTGAGGGATGCATGTAACTCTCAGCTCATATGCAGTAGAAAATGACTGATATCTCTTGAACTTTCTCACCTGCACCCACTTCTTATTCATGTTGTATCATCAGTGCCCAATGCTTGGCATATAGTAGGTGTTCAAGAAATAAATATGTATTTAACTGAATCTGATTGAAACTTACTATGTACTCTAGGGATTCATACTCAAGTACCTTGGAGTGTTTCTAGAATCCTGACCTTAGGTATGTGTGTACAAACATATGCAGTCCTCACACTAAATTCCGAAAATGTTGAAAACAAAAAAGGTGACTGTTTGATAATTTCTCCCCAATTATGTGCTGTTTCTTAGAAAGTTCATACAAATCTGAAATTATCTTTTTTCACAGCTAGCTAGACGGTGTTCCTGCAAAATGCAGGTTGTGTTTTCACTGGATTGTTTTCAAAACTGGGCAGAAACTGATACATGAATATATTAAGGTGCTAGGAAACAAAATATATTTTAAGCATACCTATAAGTAGCTAAAGTAGCAAAACTATGAAACATAATGGTTTTGGGAGATTCTAGGTCTAACTAGAATCATCTATAAAAAAAAAATGGGGGAAAAAAGTAGACTGGAAAGTGAAGAAAGATGTAGGAGTAGAGAATAGTGTAAGAAGAAAATCATAGACTTGCCATACATGAACAAAAGTGGAGACAAACGATTTAAAAGTGTACTGTGAGTGGTGATAGTGCAAAGTAAGGTGAAGTCGAAAGCCAAAAAAGCTGATTCACAATATACTGCCTCTTATTCCTGAATCCTTTGGTGATTCTCTTTAGTGTTGGGCTTTACTCTACAACCTGTTTTAAAGGAAAAGAAACCCTTCGAAAAATACACATACGAAAATGAGATTATAGTGTCAATCCACTCGTAAGCATCAATATTTTGTTACATTTGATAGTGACATATTTATTTGGGAGTCTTAATTACTTTGGAGGAAATGTTTGATCGCAATGTTACGTGGTCTGATAAAGTCATCTGAGTTTGTCTTCATTCTTTCCCTTACATTTCTTCTTTTGATTCTAGGTATCTGTAATTCTTCCTCACCGAACAAGCCTGCAGACTCTGCTCAGTCAAACAACTCCAGCCCTGTATTGAATTTTGGTGTGTTATTTCCCAACAGAATTTTAAAAAATGTTTATCTAAATTATTAATTTACAGCATGAGGTACAAGTTTACATATGATTTGAGGCTGCATGTACAGGTTCCTATATTTATATATTTTTTCCATGCAATTTATCTTTTTATTTTTGAGCTCAGCTACCTCTTAACATTTAGGACTGTGTATTCTATGACATAGAATTGCCTGGCATATGTGGAAAATAAAGCTAGGTAACCAAATGATTATGTTGGCATGTAGTCAATAAATGGGACCAGCCAAAGGAAAAATATCTGAGTTTAATAATACTCCAGTTCAAGCAAAGTTATAAAAAATATAGAAGTGTGATTAAAAATATCCCCAGCAGTTGCTACTATCTTGTATAACTCATTCAATAGTAGGAGTTGAAGCACAATTTAAAGGAATGATTTGTCCAGTTATCCCTAACTATAAGCTATAAACTTAAAATAAAAATTCACTATTATTTTAAGCATTCAAATATTCTACGTGCCATAAATTCATGATACTATTTAAAGTGGTATCATGTATACTGTAATTTTTTTGTAGTAAGTAGAGCAATTAATATAGGACATTACTACTAAAAATTATTCACTAAATAGCAGACTCCTGAAAGCGTTTGGGGGACTCCATCTTGAGAACTACTGTTCTGTGGTGGTGTCCTTATCTGCATGGTCAAAACTGGCTTGCCGCCATATCCAGATTGCAGGCGAGGAACACATGGCAGAGGTAGCCTCCTCTTCTGGTCTTAGGCACTGGCCTAGAGCAACGTTAGGTCAGCTCACATTCTCTTGACCAAAACTTGGACATGTGCTATGTCTGATTGCAAGAGAGACTGTGAAATGTAACAACACTGGGCAGATAATTGCACTTATACCATTCTTTTCCTGAAGAAGCAGCAAGGCTAGATTTGGGTAGACGGGTAGCAGTCTCTGCCATACCTGGATTATGATCCCTATCTCACCTTGGCAAAATATTTAGACTCTCTGGATCTGTTCTTTGGGCTGTACAATTTTATTTGGATTATATTAACGTAAGGTTTCAAATGTTATATAATTTATAATTTCCTTATACTTAGGAAAAAAGTTATAATTAGAAAACATTTGTATGAAATCATTTAGTTAAAAATATTTATATAGAATATTTTATAACCTATGAAAACAGCACATTTTGGCTTGAGCACAAATGTCCGCTGCTTCCTTCTTTTCTCTTCTTTTCTCAATCAGTAATAATACTTGAGTAATTCATGGCCCACCTAACTTTACAACAGTCTGTGATCTATTGTGAGGATAAAATATGAGCTGCCTTCATGTTATTTCTTCTCAAAGTTAAACATTTTACCTACTTAAAAGCACCTCTTTTTCATTGGCTCTCTCTTAAAAAGGAAGCAACATGAATCGTAAGGAGATTTTAATCAAAAAAGTATTTAAATCTGAATGAAAAAAATTAGTGGCTTATAAACATTTTAATTTTTCTTGAATTAGCCTATATGCAAAAAAAAAAAAAGGTAGCTCACTACTGTTATAAACTACTGAGATTTAATGAGTGAAAAAGACTGAATGTATGTATTCCTCAAATTGCAGATACTTATTCCTTGTATATCAAGTCCTATTCTCAGTCTGATTGGGTTCCAATCAAGCTATCTGGACTGAATGGGTGATTTTGTGACTATTGTGTGAAACTATTTACCCTAAAATATATTTTCTTTTTTTTACTGCTCAGAGGAATAAAATCTATCTGAACTAGGTTGTATGCTCCTTTCCCCATTTTTTTTTTTACCACCACTTTTAATAAATTTTAGTGAGTTTCTTGTTTTTATCTCCTTTTCCTCCTTTTCTTCCAGTTCTGGTGCAATTTTTGGGGGGGTTCAGACGTAAGCAACACTTGAGTTAGTTACTACTATGTGGCAGACATTGTGCTGGATGCTTTAACAAATACCTTATCTGATGCTTTCATCAATTCGTCTAAGTACATAATACAATTTTGTAAGATGATGAAATTAAAGGTATAGGATTATCTTTTTTTCCGTTTTCTGTTCTCCTTTTGTATTTCAAATCTTTTATTACTCAATTTGAACTCCTAAAGTTCCTAAGTGTAAGAGTACCTTGAAAATATACCCCTATCAAAGAAAGGGGAAGTCCTATATTGCTAAAGTTGTAAAGAACCAATGTCATCAACCTTCACATATTTTGAAAGTACCCAGAAATGGCCTTCATTGGTTGTGCAAAATTTTCTCATTCTTTTTCTTTGGGCCCGGTGGGGGAGGATTGTTTGAGGGAGAGACTAAATGATTAACTACATGCTTAGTTTTTCAGGATTGTTTATTACTTTATTTTTTTCTAAGCTTTTCAAACATAATCTTAGTAAATTGAGGGATTTCTGGGTTGAAGCAGAACCATAACTAGATTTAATACAATAATTTTATAAAGCACTATCATTAAAAACGTGCTTATTTTTCTGAAATTGAAACTTGCCAATTCTGAAATGCAAATAGAAATCACAGTGAGTTATCACCTCACACCTATTATAATGGCCATTGTCAAAAAAACAAGAGCCAAGTGTTAGAGAAGCTGTGGAGAAAGGGGAACCCTTGTGCACTGTTGGTGGAGATGGAAATTTGTGCAGCTATTATAGAAAACTGTTTAGAAGTTCCTCAAAAAATTAAAAATAGAATGACCGTATGATCCAGTGATCCCACTTCTGGGTATATATCCGAAGGAAATGAAATCATTATATCAGAAGAGATAACTGCACCTCACGTTCATCACAACATTATTTGCAACAGCCAAGACAGAGAAACAACCTAAGTGTCCATTGACAGATGAATGGATAAAGAAAATGGATAAAGAAAAGTTATATATGGATAAATTGATAAAGAAAAGTTAAAAAGAAGGAAATCTTGACAACATGGAGGGACCTTGAGGGCATTATACTAAGTGAAATAAGTAAGATAGAGAAAGACAAATACCGAGTGTTCTTACTTACATATGGAATCTAAAAAAGTTGAACTCATAGAAATACAGATTAGAATGGTGGTTGCCATGGGCGGGGTGGGAGAAAGGGGAAATGTTGGCAAAGGGTATAAACTTCCAGTTATAAGATGAGCAAGTTCTGGGTGTCTAATATACAGCACGGCAACTATAATTAACAGTACTTTATTATCTACTTGGAAGTTGCTAAGAGAGTAAATCTTAAATGTAATCACAATTGAGGGAGTGGAGGTGTTAAATAACATTAATGTGGTAATCATTTCACAATTCTATATGTAAGCGTATCAAATCATTATGTTGTAATCTTAAAACATATGTTATATGACATGGTGTACGTCAACAGTATCTCAACAAAGTTGAGAAAGGATATCATATGCTCAATTACCAAAGGCTATTATAACTAGAGTTCTTTATATAATTATTACCATTATTAAATTTGTAAGAGTGCTAAAAATTTAAAATGTTATTAGTACTCTACTGTTGTCGTTTAAGCATTAATTACTATAATATTGTTACATTCTGTTACTAAATTGATCAGAGATACTTGCCTAACCTTTGGGGAAAATCCACGTATTGGCATGTGTTACAGTACACATTTCTATATAAAAAATCTTTTTTCATTGAATTTAAAAACCGTTTAAAATTGTTCCATTACAGTTGACATACAATATTATGTTAGTTTTAGGTATACAACATAATGATTAGACATTTACATAACTTAGGAAGTCATCACCCTGATAAGTCTAGTACCCATCTGGCTCCATACATAATTATTACAGTATTATTGACTGTATTCCCAATGCTGTACTTTACATCGCCATGATTTTTTTAATAACTGGCAATTTGTACTTCTAAACCCCTTCCCCTTTTTCACCCTCAATTTTATTTTTGTTCCCAGGTTTTGCAAATCGTTTTTCAAAACCCAAAGGACCAAGGAAGCCACCAGCAACTTGGAATATTTAACACAACTTTGGACTATAGGCTGCAAATGCATCTGCAAATGAAATGACTAGAATACAGCTAGCTAAGATATGTGCTCTATATTCATGGCATCAACAATGAAGATGTGGTAATGTGTTAATAGCTTTTAAAAGAAAAGCAATTCTTTTTGTAACAAACAAAATCAACAATAAAAAAAAAGCAATATGCAAATACGTGCCAGAAGTTTTATATTTAATCTCATTTACAGTAGATTGGAAACTGCAAACAAGAGTTTGTCATTTGAGTTTATTTAGAGAATGCTGTATGAAAAATTTTAGAATGGACTAATTGTCCATTGTGAGGAGCGATTTTTATTCGACTTTACTTTTCTACATAAACTTTAAAAGATTTTTAAGAATCGGATCTCAATTAAAAGTCTACATTGCCAGGATTAACTATAAAATGTTTTAAAAAATCTTATTTGGTGGTTGCAGTACAAAATCACTGCTTGTGAGAATGATTATTCCCTGGGAGTTATTTTTGCCTAAATGGAGTATACCTTGCGTATATTCCGAAATGTTGTGGAAAACTATAGTTAAGAGACTATAATATGTAAATAATTACTATAATCATTTTTTATTTGTATAGAAGATGTTTAATTACATTCCTAATAAGTGTTAGTCATTCAAGTACCAACTCTAGAATAGTAATAGCTGTCTTTTGGTATCATATTCTTCACCTCAAAGTTTCTATATAAACACGTGTAGCTTATACCCCCCAATCAGAGTTAGTTGAAATTTTTTTTCTACAAAAATGAGAATCTACCATATTTTAAAACTATCTGATCTTTCAAATCTAATTTTCTGTAACAAATTAGTGGGTATTACAAAGGATGCCTTCAAGTTCTGCTAATTTAACTTAAAAAAAAAGTTTATAACTTTTAGAAGTATGAAGTACTTAAACAGCACTTGTTCTCAATATTTTTCATTAGGAAGCCAAACGAAGATGCCAACTGGATGAAATATTGTTTATTGTGGTGCAATGTGCACAATAAATGCTCAATAAACTTTTAAAAAACTAACTTTAGTGTTCCTTTAGCTGAATGAATACTTCTCCAGGCACTAGTGGTATCGAACCAGAAATGTTATCTGAGTACTTCATCATAATCAATGATTATTTCCAAATATCTTTATCAAGGACTAAATATACTTAAAAAAAAAAATCAGGTAAAATTGGAAGTGACGGTGAAACTGTTAAAGAGTGTCCGAGCAGAAACCTTGAACAGTGACGACTTGGGGAGTGCTCTCTGCTAGACACACTTCTCAAATTGACGCAACCTTATGCTTAGTTTAAAAGAGCTTTTTAAAAAAAGTTTAAAACATGGTTTTCCATCTCGTTTTTTTTTTCCTATCTGTAGGGACCTGGTCAAAATAAGAGCCCGACCCGAGCCCTGCAGGCGTTGGCGGGGCAGAGGGTGGCCGGCGGGACCGCGACGGGGTGGCGCCCCCCGGGCTCCCCGCAGCCCCTGCACCTGCCTGCCCCGCCCGCGGCTGTAGCCATGGCAACGCCCGCGGGCCGGTTCGAAACCGCCGCTGGACTGCAGCCCTCCCGATTTCCATGCAGAGTCCCCCTCGTTTTACGGGCTGCCGGGTTCCCCGTTCCTCCTCCTCATCGCGTCGCTCGTCCGGGGGTTAGAAGGGGCCGGAGACTCTCTCACCTCCCATGGGCTGGGAGAGCGAATGGGAAGCGTAACGAGAGCCAGGGCGGGGAGCGCCGACCCCGCACCCCAGGATGGCGACGCGAGCACCGCGAGCGCGCCGCCGGGCCCGCAGGGCCGCGCACCCGGCCGCGGCCGTTGCGGCGGGCGGTTGGCGGCGGCTCCCCGCCCCGCGGCCGTTGCGTCGCAGCCCGGAGCGTGACTCGGCGCACGCTCGCCCGCCCGCCCGCTCTCGGCCGCTCGGCGCCGCGGGGGCCGGGCGGGCGGCGGAGGGGCGGGCGGACGCGGCGGGACTACACCTCCCAGGAGGCCGCGCGCGGCGCCGGGGCGCGTATCCAATAGCGGCCGGGCGGCGCGGGCGGGGAACGGCCGCTTCCGGCATGCTGGGCGCCGGGGCCCGCTCCGCCGCCGGGCCGCGGCGGGCCGCGCGGGGACTCCAAGGCCCGGCGGGCCGTGCGCGGGCGGCGCCTGCGCGCCGCGCGGACGGGGGGGCGGTCGGGCCATTTAAATGTGTGTTTGTGGGTGAAATGGCTGCGCAGGTCGGAGCGGTGCGCGTCGTGCGGGCGGTGGCGGCGCCGGAGGAGGCGGACAAAGAGGCCAAGGAGAAGCCGCAGGCGGGGGCCTCGCCGCGGGGGGTGAAGCGGCAGCGCCGCGCGAGCAGCGGGGGGGCCCCGGAGAGGCGGGGGCGGCCGAGCCAGGAGCCCCCCCTCGCTCCCCCGCACCGGCGGCGTCGCAGCCGCCAGCATCCCGGGCCGCCGCCGCCGCCGCCGCCGCCGCGCGCAGCCCCGGGCCTCCCGGGGCCCGTGGAGCCGCTGCTGCTGCCGCCGCCGCCGCCGCCGCCCGCCGGGCCGCCCGCCGCCGCCGCCGCGCCGCTCCCGGCCCCGGGCGCCGCGGCCCTCTTCACCTTCTCGCCCCTGACGGTGAGCGCGGCCGGGCCCAAGCACAAGGGCCACCGGGAGCGGCACAGGCACCACCACCACCGCGGCGCCGACGGCGACCCCGGCGCCCGCGCCCCGGGCGAGCCCAAGCACAAGGACAAGCAGGAAAACGGCGAGAGGACGGCGGGGCTGCCCCCGATGAAGGCCCCGCGAAGAGGTGAGCCCGGGCTGGCGGGGCTCAGCGCGGACCTCCCGCCCCTTTAGCCCCGAAAGACGCCGCGGCCCTCCCTGCGCGCCTCCCGCTGCCGCCCTGCTCCCCTGGGGCGGACTCTGTCCGCGCGTCAGACCGCGGGCACCGTCTGACCTCCTGGAGGCTTCAGGCTTCCAGGCCGAGCTGTCACTGCGTTCCTAACTAACCCCCTTACCAGCCCCCCCACCCACACCCTCACCTCCACCCCCACCCCGCAAGGTGGTCCCGACGATTCCAAAATCAGCAGGGCTTCCGCGCCCTGCGCGCCCTAGGTGTGGGCTTCGTAGGTGGGGGTATTAAGAAACGGCCCTTCTGGAGTCAAGGCTTGTCGCTGAAATGCTTTTTTTTTCTTGTTTTCCCTCATGGAAAGCTGAAATATTCACGTTGCTGCGCTCCAGAGTCTTCACGGGCACGTTTTGGGGGCTTCAGCGAGTTAGAATTTTTAGAGAGGTCACTAGACCCACTGGTTTTCTTAGTTTCTGCAGGGTAAATTATCAGACGCAGTTTGTCTCCGTTGCCTTTTTTGGTCTGGAGGTAAAACTTTAATTTTTAATGTTCACGTTGGATCTTAATTCTCAGGAAAGGGATGGGGAAAGTTGTGTCGTCCCTTTGATCCTGGGAACGGGGACCAGCCCGTGCCCCTGAAGAGTAGGATGTGTGCAGTAGTACATACATGGTAGAAGCAGGAATTCCAGTTGCATTTTATTTTGTCTGGCACAACAGATTAGGAGTTTATTTAATTCCAGTAACCCTCGCCAGAGTCAAGAATATTTAATCCAGAAAGTGTAGGACTACCTAATTAAGCATGGGTTTAGAGAAATTAGGTAGGCCCAGATTGGTGTCTTTCTATTTCCAAGTACCTGTAGTATTATTTATAGACTCTGTAGAAGCAGAGGGGTTATGAATTCTGAGTATGCCATGTGCTTGCACTTTTGTATAAGGTTTTATATAATGTTAGTTGTATCTCCTCAATATCGTATCTCCTCTGTGTTTCTTAGTACTGGGCCAGTTAGGTTATTACTTGTTAATGAACCAGTATTTCAGTTTATAAAGTTTTGTGAGTCTTGCATTCCTTCACATATTTGGTCTTGAGTTAGGGCTAATCAAATTTTTGTGTCGTGCTACTTACATTGTACAACTTATTGCAGATAATTGCTCAGTATTTATTGAATTAAATCTTTCTTCCTTTGGTATGACTCGTGTCTTCCTGACAGGAGTGCCAGTTTCCACCGTCAATATACAGTTATTTTGCTGTTTTAGTATTACCTTTATTTCTCACCTCATTTCTTGTATGTGCATGCATGTGTGTTGGTTAACCGCACAGAGCTAGAGGGAATCTTAGAGATCGTCTAATTCAAATTCGAGTAGTGGAAGTGGAAACTGAGGCCCCAAATTAGCACCAAGTACAAATATTTAAAAAAATAATGAATCTTTGACGTAATAGGGAGTAGAACACAGACCAAGTTCAAGTTTGAGTTCCACCCCCAGCTGCATGATGATACTTTCTCTTTTTCCTCTTTATTTTTCCCACTTCTTTGCTTATGCTTTTCCTTGGCATCAGAGTGCCAGTAGCCAGCCCCATCAGGAAATTCTGACCTAGCCCCCTTTTTTTTGCGGGGATAGTGGCTATTACATGCCTAGTAATAATTTGCAGTGTGCTTCTCTGAAGATTGCACAGGTCCTGTATTCTTTATAAAACAATCATTTAACACAGTGCTGTCTAGCAGAACTTTCTCCAGTGACAGAAATGTCCTATATCTGTGCTATGCAGCGTGGTGGCCATTAGTCACATGTGTCTCTTGAAACAAATCTTGAAGACTTGAAATGTGGCTAGAGTGACTTAGGGACTGAATTTTCTATTTTACTTAATTCTAATTAATTTATACTTAAATAGTTCCTCTTGGCTAGTGGTTACCATGTTTGAGAGCACAGCTCGAAACATTTGTAGTTTGCCAATATGTGAAGAAGAGAAGTGCATTAAGATCATTCAAACTTTTAAAATTGAGATATAATGAACATATCTCAGCAATATAACCATTAGTTTCAGCTGTACAACATAATGATGCACTATTTTATATATTGCAAAATGATCAGCACAGTAAATCTAAACATTTTAACTTTTGGACAAGAGACTGTTGAATCCATTCTGGAGGGAAGAAGACTCCCCAGCCAGATATGCTGGGGAAAAACCGTAAAAGCCTTCTAGATATGTGACACACCCTGGCATTTTAGAAGGTCTGAGAACGCTATAGAAAATAACCTGGTTCAGACTTGTTTAATCTAGGCTTTTGCACACACTTTGGTTACATTTTTTTCTTTTTTTTTCCCCACTGAACATCTTTATACTTGTTACAGTGGTATGATGCAGGAGACTTGACTCTGGAGTCAATCTGAGTTTGAATTGTAGCTCTACCACTTAACAGTGATGGTGGGCAAATTACTTTAACCTCCCTCTCTCAGCGTCACTTTTCCTGTTTGTTGAATGAGTTGTGGTATTTCTATTATAAGGTTGTTGTGTGGTTTAAATGGGGCAATACGTGGGAAGCACTTAAAACAGTGTGGCTGATATTAGGCACTATTACAACTGCCTTTGTTATTTTATCACGCTTAGGACTTGAAACAACTCTTAAGATTAATAATAAGAAGGGTGGCTGCACCCTTATTTGCAGAGCTTTGTTTTCTCTTCCCATATTAGATTTTCAGAAACTACTTCAGCTTTTTATTTTGAGATAATTATTCACGGGAAATTGCAAAAATAGTAAAGAGGGATTGTTACTCGTCACTAGTTTCCCCAAGTGGTTACACATCTTACATAACTTGTATAATATCAACACCAGGAAATTGACATTGGTACAATAGTGAGTATGTACTTTTAGATTAGTTTAACCACTCCTATCATCAAGATACGTAATTATCCCATCACCACAAAGATCCCTCTACCTGTAATTCATTCATAGTCTTAGGCATCTCTTATGTCTCCCCACCTCCCCCCTGTAGCAGCCACTAATCTGTTCTCCAACTCTGTAATTTCGTCATTTCTAGAATGTTTTATATATCTATATCTATATCTATATATGTATACATGTACATATATATATATATATATATGGAATAATAGGGAAGTATGTCATCTGAGATTTTTTTCCCACTCAGCATGATGTCTTTGAGATCCTTGCAAGTTATTGTATGTATCAGTAGCTCACTCCTTTTCATCACTGAGTAGTATTTTTTTACTGAGTAAAAGTTTAGAGAATTCTTCATGTATTACAGATATGAGTCCTTTGTCATGTATGTGGTTCACAGATATTTTCTCCCACTCTGTTGCTTGTTCTTCCATCCTGTTAGCAGTCTTTCACAGAACAAAAGTTTTAAATTTTGTTGAAGTCCAGTTTATTGATTTTTTATTTTTATTTTTATGAATCATGATTTTAGTGTCATGGCTAAAGTCTGAAGACCTTGATCCCAAAGATTTTCTTTTCCCCCCTCAAAAAAAAAAAAAAGTTTTCTCATTTTAACGTTTACATTTTAACTTTTGCATTTGAATCTGTGACCCATTTGAGCTAATATTGTATAAGGTGTGAGGTTCAGATCGAGGTTCTTTTGCCTATGGATAGCTCCAGCACCTTTTGTTGGAAAAGGCTGTTCTTCCTCCATTGAATTACTTTTGCACCTTTGTCAAAAATCAGTCCCATGGCCTATTTTTGTACCACCTGTGAGCTAAGAATGGTTTTTATTTATTAAATGGCTGAAAAAAAGCCCATAAATAGTGAAAATCGTGAAATTCAGATTCAGTGTCCGGAAATAAAATTTTACTAGAATACCGCTCTGCTCTTTCAGATGTATTGTCCGTGGCAGCTTTTGTACTATAGCAGCGGAGCAGAGCAGTTGAGACAGACCATATGGCCCACAGAGATTGCTCTCTGGCTCTTTTTAGAAAGTTGTCTGATTGCTGAGGTCCATCACTCAGCTAGGAGACGTGTTCCTGCCCTGCAGCCCAGCAGTATTCAATCCAGACTCATGTATAGGTTAACCACAAAATTTGGATTCCAGACCTTTGGATTTACTCATAAATAGTTGAAAGAAAAGTTTTAATCTGTAAACGCTAAGGTAAACTTGCTTCCTCTGTAAAATGAGAAATAAAGGATTTTTGAAGTGACATGCTTGAAATTTCCTAGTTAGTAAGTGATAGAACTGCAGCTAGAACCCAGTGTTGACTCATGGTCTAGTTGGCTCTCCACTTTCCAGGAAGCACATTTGAATTGTTAAGTTAATAAGGAGATATTAAAATGGTTTTTTTTTTAAATTTCTTAAAAGCAACATGTTTGAGTCTTAATTAACCTGACAGTTACCTGTGTCTTTTCAGATCTTAATTTTTTTCTCTCCCTCTTATTGCTCACTATAAGAGTAGAAGAGATTAATTTCCTCCAAAAAATAAAAAACATCAAAAGAAGTAATGCTTCTTTTTAATTATTTTTGGTTACATTTATGATTTTAGTACTATTTGTTGAAAAAGGAAAGGGGGAAGTCTATCCCCATATTTCTCTTCAGTGTCATTAAATAACAGGATGGCTCATATGTGTTCGTGTGTGAGTCAGTCTCCTTTTCTTACAGTTTTTTTACTTTGACCAACTGCCCAGCTTGGTCACAGGGAGTGTCCCCAAATCAGACAATTTATTGAAATTTTCTGTGTCAAAAGCTATTGGCAGGAATTTTAAATCCAGACACAGTTGATTTGTTGATGAGAGTGGAATTATTTTGAGATTATACAGAGAACTGAAATATACAGATAATCTTATTTATCAGAGCAACAACTTCAGGGACTGGTATTTTTTTCATACTCAACCAGAGGGAGGCAAAAAAGCCTTTAGGGCATGGAAATTTGGAATAACATAATGCCATCTTCTGCATAACATAACATCATGCAGAATTATGTAGTCGCACCCAGTAAAATATTTGTTGACGTAATGCTCCCTTTATTGGAGATTCTTCTAAGACTCCTCAAGATTGTGAATTGTAGCTAGACAATTTTAGCTGATCTAGCAGGAGTGTCAGAGAGGAGTTGATAGAGAAGGCAGAAAGACAGTGGAGTGGAGCGTATTTAAGAGTTTGTTTTAGAGTCAGACAGGTAAGAGTTTGAATCTTGGTTGTCATCTGCTGGCTTTGAGACCTGATATGAGTAACATACCTTGTTTAAAGCTTTGTTTTCTTCTCTGTTAAAAGATTTGTTTAAGGATTAAAATGAGATGATATATGATTCCCAGTAGACATTTGGTGAATAATAGTTTTCTTCCCTTTTTCAGATATTATTTTTCCTTTTTATGTGTTTCTCTTGTGGTACAATACATTATACCCTAGATTGGTAGTTTCTAGCTTTAGTTTTGATATCTCGGAGTTATTGCCAACTATTTCAGGAAATGTCATCAAATATTATTAAAATAAGATTAAAGATGGTGAGGATACTGTGATGAAAGCCTTACATTTATTGTCTCAATTAATCCTATGGTAACTCTGAGATAGAAATTGGTGTCAATAACGTTTTAAGATAAGAAAACAAGTTTAAAGAGGTTTATGAACTTGCCCAGAGACTTGAGTAAGCAGTGGAGCTGGGACATGAACTTGTTTTTCTGACTGTAAAGCACCTGCTCCTAAACACACTCTATTGTCTCTACAATAAACATGGATTGGGTTCTAGGACGATTCAAAGTACTTTCTATACTTTTGTTTCTTTTACTCTGCCCACTGACTTTATGAGGAAGTACTGTTATTTCCCTCCATTTACTAATGAGAAACAAGGTACAAAGAAATTAATTTGAAAAAAAGGTAATACTACTAGGACAGGAATTCAAATCCAGCCAGCCACTCTTAATCGCCACAATGGGGCGGGGGGTGGGTGATTAAAGTAAGACAATGTTGTAAACATACAATGCTTTACTAAAATAATATGCTTCAAAATGAGCAGTTTTTAGTTTTTATTTTTTAGTGAGGTTTTTATATGGAATCGGAAGAAAATATTTTAGCAAAGTTTAATCTTTTTATTATGAATAAAATATAAAAAAGCAACTGTTTTGCTTTTGCTTATCCACCATGATTTTTAAGAATTGAAGATATATTTTTTTCAGTTCTGATTCAAGCCTAAGGTGTTATGATTTACGTTTTGTAATGTGGAAAGCTAATTTTTTTGCATTAATGAAACTGTCAATAGCAATATTAAATTTTTTGATAGTTGATAATATTAGCCAGTATGAGGATTTTATTGATAGCATGTATTAATTTAGATATAGTTATAATGACCTTTTTTAAGACAGCTAATAATTTCTCAGATGAATGTTTGTATCTTTCTCTGTAGAATTACATAACTTTATATTTAGTATCAGAGTTTGAATATGTGAAAGCTTTCTTTATTATAGTATAGCTAGCTCTTTTTCTATAAAAGAACTGTTGTTGATAAGTTTTAGATTTTGAGCTACAGGAAATACTCAGATGGTACTACTTCCTGAATACATTATTTTTAAAGTTTCATGACAATTTCATTTTTTTTCAAATTGACAAACATTAAAAATTTTTAAATTTATTTTTACTTTTTATTTTTATTTAAACATAGTTGGTCTTGAATACATTCTCTGTTGGAAAGCTAACATGCTCTACCAGAAATGGAAAGATGCTGAAGGCTTTAGATACTGACTTTTTAAAAAAATTGAGATATGATTGATATATAACATTGTATAAGTTTAAGGTGTAAAACATTGATTTGAATCTTTTATATTGCAAAGACATTAACTTTTAAATAACGTTTTTAATTTAAGGGAAGGCAATCTCAGTATCATTGTCATAAAGCAGTGATGGCTTACTGAAATAATCTTTTAATAACTCTATATGCCATTTTCAGTTAACTGCTGCCACAATAATTCAGAAATAAATGTTGCCTATTTATTGAAATTCATTAGCTAGTGTAACACAAGTTGTCTCAAATTTGTCTATAAACAAGAATGAACTTTCTGTATGTCAGCCTTGGATAAGAAGAACAGGATTAGTGAGTAGATACTGAAATTTATTTCATATTTTCCATTTTTATCATGTTGAACTATGAGATTACAATCAATTTAAGATCTTTTTATACAGTTTTTTTTTTTTTTGAAATGGACCCAGTTGGACTAATCGAATGGTTCTTATACAAAGGAGTTTTGGAATAAAACCCGTAAAGACTTGGCCATGTGAGAAATGCCATTGGTAATCTGATAGTAATATAGAAAATGTGTTACAATCAGGGTAGCTCCTTGGTGTTAGTTTCAGTGGCAGATCTAGGTCACAATTCATCTTCTGCATACCAATACCTCTTCTGAAGCTTAAAATAACAGGATCTATTCAGAGATTTTTTTTTTTTCTGTAAAATTGCTAAAACATTTAGCAGAAGATAATTAGATGATTTTAAAAATTGGTCTAACCTTTATATTTAATGGCATTAACATTTAGTTACTTGGGAGAATTGCCTAAATTACTGACTTGATATCTGGGGAAAGTATTTCGATTAATTTTATTTGATAAGAAATATAAATGACTGTTACTAAGTGTTTTAATGAATTCTCAAACATTTAGTTGTGTATAGAATAAAAGATTACTTTTCTCTTGTCAATATAAATAATCTGATTACATGTATATTTTGGTAAATGATCCCAGTTTAAATACAAGTGATGTTTGCAAATGTTTTTTTTTTGTCATTGTTTAAAACCAAGTATTAAACAGAATGAAAGTCATTTGGTATCTATACACTTTATAGTCTTTCATTTACACTTTAAATATTTTCTTTAGAAGATATTATAACTTGTAATATCTGGTGATTGAAATGATTTTGTATAGAGTGCTACAACTATCATATAGTTACATATTATACCAGGTAAATTTCTACTGTGAAGTTTTTGAACTTGTTCTTCCCAGGTGTAGTAATAGGATTTATTGGAGTATCTGTCTTAATGCTGAATTAGTTGAAACATGTGAGAAGTATTGTTATTAGGTAGACAAATTCTATCCAGTAAATACTACGTTATGCTTGAAGGTTGATCAGGACTATAATTGATACTTAATTCTAAATTCTTGCTAGGTAAATTTTCCAACTAGTAAATAAAAGATGCCATTTTATTTTAGGTTGTCAATCCATAATAATCCATTAAAATTAAAAAAAAATTTAGTTATAAAAGTAATATGTGTTTATTTTAGAAAATTAGAAGATGCAGATAAACAATAAAGAAGCTAGACATTTATAATCCTACCATCCTAGATAACTCCCATTAACACCTTTGTATATATTTCTCCGGGTATTTTTCTTTATTATATACTGGAAAACATATATAGTTAAGTCAGACATTTCCCTGTCTTCAGGTCTTTTGCTTCTCCCTGGAATATTTTTCTCTGGAAAACATGCTTGTCTCATTATTGAGGACTCAACCTAAATGTCACCTCCCAAAGAGAACTTCCCCAGCATCTAGGGTAACCTATGGATTCTTTTTCTTGTCCAACTGTGTGGTAAGGTCTGAAAGAGCAGGGACTGTGTCTTAGTAAACACCGTATCCCTCGTGCCCAGAAGTGTCCTTGCTACATAGTAGGTACTAAATAAATGTCTGAATGAATGAATATTTAATATTATAAAAATGGGGTAAAGGTATACATGTGTTAGATACTCTGGAAAGAAAGGTAAGACATGTATGTATATGTATGTATGTGTATGTATATACACATACATATATCCTACCTTAGATTGCTCACAGTCTAGAGGAAAGGTGGAAAATTAAATAAGTAATAGTATAGACTATGTTTAAGTGCTGTGATGGGAAGTACAGTGATAAACACATAGTAGGAGTAGCTGTCTAAATTGGGTGGGAAAGTTATTAAAAGAAGGCTTTCTGAAAGAGTGACAATGTTAGTATTTTGTAACCTTGTAATTTGTCAATTCTTTTCATCTATAATGTAATTTATAATGGCTGGGTAGTAGTTTAACAATATGTAAGTACCAGAGTTTAGTTCATATCCTGTTATCGGATGGACCTTAGGAGATTCCCAAAATAATACTGTCATGGATATCTTTATCTTCAGTTATTTCTTATGTAATTTTTACTTGTAAGTGGAATTTTTTTGGGCTGAGAATTATATTTTCAAGGCTTTTGGTACATGTTAATTTTGGAGGGTACCAAATTGCCCTCCATGAAAGTTGTACCAATTGATAAACTTCTAGCAACAATATCAGAGTGCCCTTCCACCCCCAGTCTTGGCAAGTTGGTGGGCTTATTGGTGTCCTACAGTTTTATTTGCCTTTGTTCGATTCACCTGTATATAACATGGTAATGTGTAGACTGACAGCAGAATGTAAAGCAAAATATATTGAGCTTCAATTTAGATTTTACAAGGGTTACCGAACAGGTGTACCATACTGTATAGCAAATGTGAAATTAATTACTTGGGTATTTCCTTTAGTTTGATTGCAAGTCATGTTAAGTTACATGCTTATGTTTGCATTATCTACTTTTTAGCATAATCTTCAACCTAGAATACTATTATATTTTAAGGTCTTTGTCTCATTCATTTTATAAACATGTAAGTTGGAATGGCAAATTCAGAGAAGCTGGAAATAGGCTATTTAATTTGAGATCAAGTACCTTAGGAAGCTTGTATGTTGACACTAGACCTAGCAACTAACTTCTTTTTAATTATTGTGGCCAGAAACACCAGATGAAAATGGTAAAACCCAGAGAGCTGATGATTTTGTCTTGAAGAAAATAAAGAAGAAAAAGAAAAAGAAACACCGAGAAGATATGCGAGGAAGACGCCTTAAGATGTACAATAAGGAAGTACAAACCGTCTGTGCTGGCCTGACGCGCATCAGTAAGGAAATCCTTACCCAAGGACAAGTGAATAGCACTTCAGGAGTTAATAAGGAGTCCTTCAGGTATCTGAAAGACGAACAGCTGTGCCGGTTAAATTTGGGCATGCAAGAATATCGGGTACCCCAGGGAGTACAAACACCTTTTATGACTCACCAGGAGCATTCTATTCGCAGAAATTTCCTAAAAACAGGTACTAAATTTAGCAACTTTATTCATGAGGAACACCAGTCCAATGGTGGTGCTCTTGTCCTTCATGCTTACATGGATGAACTCTCATTTTTGTCTCCAATGGAGATGGAGAGATTTTCTGAGGAGTTTCTTGCTTTGACATTCAGTGAAAATGAGAAAAATGCTGCTTACTATGCTTTAGCAATAGTGCATGGAGCGGCCGCTTATCTCCCAGACTTCTTGGACTACTTTGCTTTTAATTTCCCCAACACTCCAGTGAAAATGGAAATTCTGGGCAAGAAAGATATCGAAACAACCACCATTTCAAATTTTCACACTCAGGTAAGGTAAAATCATTGCTAAGTTTTTTAGTCAATACGGTTACAGTATCTCAGCAGTGTTAACCTCATTCTTTTGCATAGCACATATCAGTACATTTTTGATAATTTTTGGCGGTAACGGCATTTCAAATTGTTTATTTCTTTAATTGAAAACTCTTAATTGCTCAAGTTCTTTGGGATGTGGCTTATTGCTTGTTTGGTCTAAGAAATGCTTCATACATGTTCTACATCTTTACAAGTCTTTATGGAAAACCAACTTGAAAACAAATCCATTCTTTTACAAATCAGGTAAAACGTGTGGAAAGTGTGATTTAGATCTGGTGGCCTCAGTGTAACTTCAGTAAACTTGCCTTTTGTGTTATAATAAAACACACGAGGGCATTGGCTGATTTATTTGCCAGGTTTTTGCTGCTTTCGTTTTCCTTTCAGTAACTTGTTGGCAGTCTATCCCAGAAACATACCTTATTTACGTGACTTGGAAGTGTCACCAGGAAGACCGCCACAGCCTCTGCTCCGTCTGCCTGTGCATGGTTGTAGGTGAAGACATTTTCTGAAGCCTTGCCTGGGCAGCTAGGCTTAAGTCAGCAGGGAAACCTCTCCTTCCTAACCAGTGGTTTTTAATCAGACATTTTTTTCAATGAAGTTATTTTAGGGCTTAAAACAAAGTTGAAAATATGTCCTAGTTTTTTTTTCCTGCTTGCTTTTCTCATAAGGATTATGAATGTGAATGGTCAGCTTTAAGTTTGTATCATAGATATAAATTCTACGCAAGTTTAGTGGAAAACATTACACTCTTTAGAGATTTATGGTTATACAGACTGTTTTTTCAGGTTATCTAATAATTTGCTGCCATTCTTAAGAATTTTTTTTTTTAGGTACATAGATTGTTGCATAGTAAGACTCTCAGCTTCCTGCCTTGTAGTGGTTTCAAGCCACTTCGATTTGAAACCTCCTCTAACTTAAACCTTTTTAGAGATTCTTACCATCCTTGCCTCCAATGAGGGGAGTATCCAGTTTAGATTTATGAGCTTCAGAATTTCTCTAATTGAAGTTCTCTCTGCAGTAGAGAGAGCAGGAGCAGCCAATCTGGAGAGGTCGCAAGATGGGGGCTGCCCAAGATGTTGGAACACGATGTGCAATAAAGGGCTTCGTCTTGGATTTTGGCCTTGTTACCACAATCAGGTACCGAAGTGCTGACTTTTGTAGTAGATTTTGTTTTTTCTTTTTCCTTTTTTTTTTAAAGGAGTTTCGCCCTTTGAAGGTTAAGGCGTCCTATTTTTATCAATATTATAGAAGGGACTGAAAGCAGTTCTACTATAGCCCATAGTCCCTGTAAGTCCCTATTTAAATTAAGAAAGAAGAATATTGCTGAGAGCAGAATTAATATGCTCTATCACTTTTTTACTTTAGAATAGTGCAGCAAATTTTCTTTTCTAATTGATATAGATCAGCAAGCATACCTGAGAAATAAGCCAGAAACTTGGGGGAAAGATGTCTTGGTTTTGTGACGGTGACTTTTTAACTTTCGTATAAGTTAGTAGTGGATCAAGTTTATGTCAATAGATAGTATCAAGTCTAAATAGTCAATAAAAGAAGGTATCTCTAAATATTCCCTGCTGATTTTTGTCCTCCAATTAAATTTTTTCAAAAGGAGCTGAAATTTAAATGACTGTACCAACAACTTACCTTGAGATTTATTATATCATCAGTTTTTAAGGACATATCAGATTACTGTTACATTAGATATCATTAAACACTTCAACCACATGAAAATATTGAGGACTGTTGAATAAGTCTCATGTTCCGGTTATCCCGGCACTTCATTTTACCTACGAATTTTGAGTCATTGGTGAGAAGTCTGAAATGGATATGGGAGGTCAAAGTAGCCTACGGAACTTTACATTTACACTTGTAAAATCTTTGGCAGATGTTGGAATGGAAGCTAACATAGTAGTTTAAATTTATTTAGCACTTCATGGTTTATATAAATGCTTTCACATTCATATTTGAATATCTGTAACAACCTATTTGATAGGTAAGCAATTTTATTTTTTGTTTTCTGTTAAAGAGGCTGAGGCTTGGAGATGTGTATTGTTATCCAGGGTCATGCAGTTAATGAGTAGAAGTCAGTGCAAACCTGGGCCACTTGAACTAGTGCAGCATTTTACCATCCTCTTTCCTTACTGCAGCCTTTGGAGAAGAGACTAGTGATTTTATTTGTCTAACACTGTGATCAGTGAAATTAAAATGCCTCAGTTTCACATGGTATTCAGAAGGCTATTCTAATATTTTTTAACAAATACCTTTAGTTTGTCAGAAATTAAGTGAATACATTAGGCAATTTGGACTTCTATGTTTTGTGAAGTCTTAGGAAGTTCTGTTAATCTGAAAAAATTAAGTGAAGTAAATTTTTTATTACCTTGGAGACATAGTCAGTAGAAGTTATAGTTTAAATATGTAGCCATAATAATTATTCATGACTATACTTCAAGATAGTTTGTTCAGCAAACATTTATTGAGAACCTGCCATGTACTAGACATTCTTTTCTTAAGAGGACTAATTGATGAGCTCAGTCTAGTGGAGGAGATGAACAAACCAGCGACAGTTTAACAAGTACTAGCATAGAGGTATGCATAGGGAAAACAGTTGTAATAGAGGGAGCACAGTTTGTAGTGTTACCTAACTCAGACTTGAGTAATTAGAAAAGGTGCTTGAAAGCATGTGCTGCTTCAGTGGAGTCTTGAAAGAGGATTAGCACTTAGCTTAATAAGGGCATTTAAGCAAAGGAAATAATAGCCTATGCAAACACACAGGGACTTTCAGGGAGCTGCAAATAGCATGACATGGCAAGAGTAGATGCTGATTGTTAAGGGGTGGTGAGAGTTGAGACCAGCAAGATAGACAAAATCAAGATTGTGATGAGCTTCAAATGGTGTGCTAAAAAAAGTTAGTACTTTTTCTTAATGGGAATGGGGAATGTTGGTGAATTATAATAGGGGAGTACTATCAAGTTATGTTGCAGAGATTACACAGTGGTATGGAGGATGGAATTGAGAGGAAAAATGAGATTGGAAGCCAGAAGACTGGTTAGGTTACTGTAGCAATCAGATCAGAAATGCTCCATGTCCAGACTGTTATTGACCCTAGAGGAAGGAATGGAATTTGAGAAATAATTAGGTGAGATTATTTGTGTTTGGTGAGAGAGAAGGCTAGGTCTTAAGGTGTGGTTTGGGCAATGGGTGGATGATGGTGCTGAACACATAGTTAATATAGGATTAAAAAGCTGCTTTTGTGAGTGGAAGGTGTTGAGTTTAGTGAGGTAGTTTGTGTTGGCAGAACCTGTGGAGACTGGCAGGTGGTTAACTACCGGATCTAAGATTGGGAGACATGTTTAGGCTGAAGATGCAGAGTTGGATCTCATTAGCATATAGGTGATCCAGGGACAGCAGTAGAGTGGAAAAGAGATGAAGCTAAGATTGGAATTCCGTGATGCACTCACATGTAAGTATGATGAGCATGGGAAGATGTCAAAAACAAAAAAAAAGAAAGAAAGATAGAAAGGTTTGGGATGCAAGTTTTCTGTTTTAAGAACGATGACGTGATCTCTAGTATATTTACATGAAAGAGCAAGAACGGTAAGGATGGGAAAGCATTCAGTTGCTCAGGTAGGACTTTAATTGGAAACATCAAGACGAGTTGTATAAACCATGACCATCTTGATGTTGTAAATTATGCTTTTTTTTTTTTTTTAGAAGCTTGCTACTTAACTTGTGCTCTGTGTATGAAATTGGCATCACCAGGGAGCTTGCTAGAAATGCAGACTCTCAAACCTCTAACCAGATCTTCTGAATCAGAATCTGCATTTTAACAAGATCCCCAGGTAATTCATATGCACATTAAGGTTTGAGAAACACTACTTTAGTATTTGTCTTGGTTAGCTGGAGGAAGTAAAATATAGCTTTGTTTTGTATAAGAAAAACTATAGTTTTCATTATTTTTACATTTTTAAACTACTGTAGTGGCCAAGCTAGGATGCACATTTGGGTGGTTTTTCTTTTAATAGTCTATAAAAGTCAAATATTCTAATATCAAAAGAGGCAAGTTCATGATAAATATCAGTTGAATCACCAAGCTGATTTTCAAATTTAATTACTTAATTCTCAGCAGTTGATATAGGTTGACTTTGTAAAGTTTGAGTTTCTAATCAGTCTAAAGGACTACAGTATGATATGTATTTTTACAAATTTAGGATTATTCAGGCCTATTATAGTTATTGGCTAAATAATAATTTTGGCCAAAACATTTAAGTGTTTATGGATTCTTTTGGTTAATTTTACAGAGAAAAATTAGTATTCACTTAGAAATGTATTTCTCCCTAAAATATATGTATATGTTTAGGAATAAATATAATTTATGATTTTTTGTTTAGGTATTAAGTTGTATAATTACTGGCTACTAGAAAACTTTTTAATATGGTTTTAAACTTTGAAGTGTTAGTTCTGCAACAAGTATGTAATATTTGGCTTTCCTCCTTATAAAAATCCTATGGCAGCTGTTAAGCTAATTAAAAATTCAAATATTCCAGTCATCCAATGAAAGAACAGGATTTTAGAGGAGGTGGGAACCATTTCCAAGCCTTTGTTTTATATATGAGGAAGGTCATATTTGGTTGTGACCTTTCCCAAGGATAAATAGTGGTAGATCTTCAAAGAGGAGTTGTTTTTTCCTCTGTCTCTGAATGGTATTAAATCCCATAGGTGAGGGTTTAGCAACTTTTAATGTGCATATAAAATGCAGATTTTGATTTTGTAGATCTGGGTTGGGGCTTTACAGTCTGCCTTTCTAACAAGCTCCCAGATGATGATGTTGCTGGTCCATGACACCAGCCAGGTTATAGGTCTTAAATTTTGTACACGAATTGCAAACAAAAGCAACAAAAAAATGCACTAAAAATATAGTGAAGTTACATGGGGAGTTGTTTTAAATACAACCATCTGAGACTATTTTCACTTTACTGCAGCTAACTAATTAAAGCATGTATGTGGAGAAGGGTGTGTATGTGTATGTGCTGGGGAGAGGAGATTGATTAAAAAAGCATATCTACCATAATAGGTAGGATTTTGATCTCTTTATCTGGCAAATGTGCATATTTTAAGATCTGCTTTTTTTTTTCAAAAACATTTCTATATGTATACAATATTGAAGTCTTTTACTGAGGATCACAGCTCTTTATTTAGATGTTCATATAAGTGTTACTTTTAACACTAAAATGGTAATGTATCCTGTTTTAGAGAAAATCAGTAAATGTTTCTTCACTGTGAGTTTTGGCGAGGCCTAAAATGGGCTTATTAGATGTTTTCCATATTTGATTAATATAATTAGCACTTTATAGTGAATTGGTACTAATTAAGAGAGTAGAATTAGTAGAATGCTTTGAGAAACTCAAGTATACATCAGTGTGTTATGTAAAAGAAAGAAATATTTTAAGAAACCGGCTTTATAGAAAAAAAATCATAAAAATGGTAGTTTTGGTTCTTTTTTTGTCATTCTAAGTACAGCTTCAATCTCACTTTTGACACACAACTTTTTCACTTTATGTTTTAAAGAGGGAATGCCTTTTCACAGCTCACAAGGTTAGGAAGATTGGTGGCTAGCTTTTTCCTTTCTGTTTTTAAACAATCAGCTTAAATAGCCTTCTTCCTGAAACATGAGTTCTGTGGAATAATTATCCCTCCCGCACCCACACACAGGATTTTCCATATAGTGCATTTCTAGATTAGTATTCTTCTATGTTTTGTTTTGTATTTAAGAATTTAGTTTAACGGCAATTTTAGGTTCACAGTGAAGTTGGGGCAAAGGTACAGAGATTTCCTATATACCCCCTGCTCCCACAGGTACACAGACTCCCCCAATAAATATACCACCAGAATGGTATATTTATTACAATTGATGAACCTATACTGACACATCATTATCAATCACCCAAAGTCTGTAGTTTATATTATGGTTCACTCTTGATGGTGTACTTTCTGTGGGTTTGGACTAATGTATAATGAAATGTATCCATCATGGTAGCATATTTTCACTGCCCTAAAAATCCTCTCTGCTCTGCTTGGGTCATCCCCACCCACAACCCCAACCCCTGTCAACCATTCATCTTTTTACCATCTCCATAGTTTTGCCTTTTCCTGAATGTCATAGTTGGGGTCATATAGTATGTAGCCTTTTCAGATTGGCTCCTTTCTCTTAATAATATAAATTTAAGGTTCCTCCATGTCTTTTCATGGCTTGATAGCTTATTCCTTTTTAGCAGTGGATAATATTCCATTGTCTGGATGTATCACACTTTATCCATTCATTTGTATCTTGGTTGCTTCCAGGTTTGGCAATTACAAATAAAGCTACTGTCTTTTAAGTTTTTAAATGACTTCTAACTATTCTTATTAAAAGGTATATTGAAACAATTGAGCTTATTTAACCCGGCAGTTGATACAGGATAACTTTGTAAAGTTGAGTTTCTAATTTAAAGAACTATATACTTGTTGACAGTAATATGTATAGTATTCAAATATAACTTTTATAGATATTATAAATACATTTTTCAAATGCATGCAAAGCTAACTCCTATTTTCTTAGAGGTATTTCCCGCTTTGATATCATAGTTCTTTCCCCTTCCCAGTTTGCCTTCTGTTTTAACTCAAGGCTGGGTTTTCCCTGGTTGGCATTATGTCTTCTGTTTTCACAACAGCCTTAGTTTTTTTTTTGTTTTGTTTTTTGGCCTCTACTTACCTCCTTCCAATCCTCCTAACACTTGTTTCTTCTTTTACTGTGGGAGGTGGTAGAACTCAACCTGTTCTTTGCCTTTATGGCTGTTTCCAGGCCAGAGCTTCTCAAAACTGCCGGGTACTAAGAATAATCTGAGGTTGTTAGTTTCAAATATACATTAGACTCTCAGGTTCCTCTAATGGAAATTCTGATTCATGAGCTCTGGGGCGAGGCCTGAGATAAATACCTCAAGTAATTCCATTCCTATCGTCAGGCAGGTTTAAGAAACAGCATTTTAAACTATTCCATCTACCCTTACCCTCATTCCCTTTATATGACCTGTAGATACCATCCTCTTAGAATTTCATAGGGTCAGAAACCAAGGGCTCTTAGAGATAATCTTGTCTAACCTCTACATAATGTAAATGTTTTTAAAGTTCATTTTTGGATTGATAATAATTCAGGAGCTTGTCTCTTCATAAGGTTTCATAAGGCTTCCTGTGGACCATCAACATTGTGTAGGAAGCTCACTTATTTGGTCAGTTTGCTTGCCTGTACTTGATGATGATGATTCACACTTTTTATCTGTAGACATCTTTTTTGCATTCCCTCCTATTACAGTAATCCCACCACCTCCTCAAAAGCTAATTCTTCTACCTGTGTTCTGGATTCTATCCCTCACTTTGCTTAGGATTTTTTATTTTTTAGTTGTCACAAAATATACACAACATAAAATTTATTATTTAACTATTTTAAGAGTCTAATTCATTGACATTAAACACTTTCACAGTGTTGTACAACCATCACCACTATCATTTTCTAGGACTTTTTCATTACCTCAAACGGAAACTCTGTACCCATTAGCTTAAGATCTTTGCACACCCCTATCCCTTTAATCTCCCCGCTTCACATATAAAGTGCAAATTATATTGAATTAATTCTTAACTTTATATGTTTTCATATTTTTAATAAAATAATCAGCTTTTTCTTATTGGAAGTAAATATTCTGAATTTGTGGTTTATCATTTTCATGCATCTAATATTTTGCTAGGCATGTATGAACAGGTAAACAATATGTAACTGTTTTCTGTGATTGAACACTGAGTGAGTTGTATATTGCATCTATTATTCTATAGATCGCCTTTGTTCAACATTGCTTTTGAGAATTATGTTGATATGTGACTCTTGTTGGTTCATTCCTTTTACCACTATATTTCGTACTTTGTTTTGTGACTGTATTACAATTTATTTATTCCCTTGTTCTTGGACAGTTAAGTTGTTTACAGTTTTGTAATACTACCATGTTTCAGTAAGGATATATGTAGAGGTCTGTACATCCTGAATGCATCCGTGTATCCTATATATGTATATCCTGGGATTTCTTTTTGCCTCTTTCTCCTGTTCCAGGATCCCATGAATGTTCTGTAGGCTGAATTCAGTGACAAATGAAACTCCACGTTTCTAAAAGCCCTTCTACCCTTATATTTGATTTGTACTTTAGCTAGGTGTGGGATTCTAGGTTGTAGGTCGTTTTTCTTCAGATTTATAAAGCATTACTCCAGTATCTTCATTTAAGCCTCTGGTGTTGTTGAGAAATCCAGTGTCATGATGATTCTTGATGCTTTTTAGGTGTCTTGTTTTTTTTCCCCTCTGGAAGCTTTCAGAATTTTTGTGCTGCAAAATTTCAGAAAACTTGAGGATAATGTGCCTTGAGATGTGTCTTTTTGTTTTTAAAAGATGTACAAAGAGGAATAAAGAATAATAACAAACACCTGTGTTCTTAACTACCTGGTCCAAAAAGTAAACCATCACCAATGCAGTTAAGGCACCTCCAGCGCCCCTGATTTTCTTAAATCTCATTGGTGTGAGTGTTTTTTATATTCATTCTGATGAGCAGTTAGGCCTTTTCAGTATGGAAATGTATATCCTTCTGTTTAACTACATTTTTTTTTTTATATTTCTTTAATTACCTTATTTTTTACTGTTTTACCCTGAAATACTTATTAGTTGGGTGTTAGGCCTCCTGATTGAACCTTCAATTTTCTTTTCTTTTTCTTTGTCTTTTTGTTCTATTTTCTGGGGAGATTTAACTATATTCTTTTTCTCCTATTAATTTATTTTAGCTGTTTACAGGTTAAGTGCTTGTTCTCGTTTTGTGTGTGTGTGTGTGTGTGTGTGTGTGTGTGTCTGTGTGTGAAATAACTTGTTATTGTTTCATGGATGTGTAATACCTTCTTTGAGTTCTGTGATATTAATTGTACTTGTTTGGAACTTTATTTTATTCACTAAGTTGTCTCATCAAATTCCTCTTTGTTTTAATTTTCTTTTTATGTCAGGTATTTTCTTCAATTGTTGGGTAATCTATTAATACTTACATGAGTCACTACGTAACTGATGAGAAACTCTGAACACATTGGTGGGACTTACCATTTGGTGACTGGTATTTGGCCACATCATTGTAAGAACTGCTGCAAAAATCAACATTTAGAAATTTTTTTCTCTAGAGCTTTTAATTTTAGAGCTTTTAATTTCCCATTTTTGCTAGGGAAGTAGAGTAGGTTATACTCTATCTGCTAGAACTCTTAGAGCTTACCTATGGAAGTAGGTAGGTGATTTCATTTTTAAATAAATAAAATTTTACTTAATTCCCTGATTGCATTTCAATGTCTGTTTTCTGAACTTGTGCCTGGTGTCTTTGTTTCAATAGTCTCTTTTGTTCACTTTCCCCACAAAATAGATAGGGATGGGGAGGTGGAAGGTAGGTGGAGAGCTGCTCTCTCTGACCTTTGTGCAGATTTTAAGCTCTTTTCCTTTGTTTTTAGTTCTATACTTCGTTTCCCACCTCCTGTGATGCTTAGCCTTAGTACAGTTCTGTAGCACAAACCAGCTTTTTGGGTGTCTTCTGTGCAGGTACTCAGTGTTCAGAGTTCTCAGTCTGCTAATTCCCCTATGTACTTTTCACCTAAAAGTGTTTTAATAGTTGCGTCTGTTATTTTTACTTCTGTCCTCTTGGAGCTTCTGGAACTTACAGACTTTTTACTCTCACTTGAGTGGGGTTTTGATAAAGAATAGAAGTAAGTCGTGTGTTTAGTCTGTCATGTTTAACTGCCAGTCCTCTTCACCTTTTCGCCTTTATCAGACTCTTCCCATTAGGTTCAAAACACCACACAAAAGAAGAGCTAAATGAAAAGATATACTGTGTTCTTGAATTAAGAAGAATCAAAATGACAGTTTTTCCTAAATTATAAATCAAACACAATCTCAGTAAAAATACCAATAGTTTTTTTCTGGGACAAACAAACTGATTTTGAAGTTTATATGAAAAAATAAGCAGGCAAGAAGAGCCAGGAAAGCTTTGAGAAAGAAAAGCAGTCATGCAGGAGTGCCCTATCAGATATCAATACATTCTAAAGATTTAATTATTACATAAGTGTATACCAGTGCAAGTGAAACAGAAGTCCAGAAATAGAGCCAAATAAATATAGGCATTTTGTATATAAAAGTTATAGCATCTTAGATCATTGGTGGCACATATCACTGTGTACCAAGGTAAATTCCAAATGGAATCAAAGGTTTAAATGTAGAAGATGGAGACAAATGTAATAGAAGAAAAATGAAAGAATTCTCATAAATTTGGAGTGGGAAAGGTCTTTCTTACTATGACCAAAACAAGAAATTACTGTAAACAAAGTCAAAGGACAAATTAGGAAAAATTATTTGCAATTTATATCACTAACATGATTAACTCTCCTAAACTACAGCGCTCTAGAAATAGGTAAGAGAAATACTAACAACTCAATATAAAAATGAACATGCATTGTGAATGGACAGTTCCCAGAAAAAGAAATATAAATAGGCCTTTTATCCTCTTATTTGAAAAGATACCCAGCTTTGTTCATAAGAAAATGATATTAAAACTACTAAGATGCCAGTTTTTACTTACCAAATTAGTAAAAATCCACAAGGTTGATAATGATCCAAAAGTTTCTATTAATGAAGCTGTGTGGAGCAACACATCCTTTCTTACAATGCTTGCTGGTGGGAATGAAAGTTCATGCAACCTGTGGAGCTTTGCTTAGTGTTTCTATCTGAAAATTTCTCCCTTGATTCTCTCCTCCTGTACCAACCCTTCTTATTTTCATGGCAGACTTCTTGAAAGGTTTGCCTACATTTCCTTTCTCTATTTACTCATCTTTCCTTAGACCATACCGATTTGACTTCTGCTCTCATAATTTCTCTGAAACATTTGTCGCTAGGATCACCAATGGGCATTTTTCATCTTCATCTTGCTGGACAGTTCAGCAGCATTTGGACCAAGTTCTTGTTGAAGTATTTTCGTACTTTGTCTTTCAGGATACTGTGCTCTCTTGGTTTTCTCTTTAACCTACCTCTCTGACCACTTGACAACTCCATGTTTTTTTGGTTAGCTGTGTGTGTGTGTGTGTGTGTGTGTGTGTGTGTGTGTGTGTGTGTGTGTGTGTGTGTGTGTGTGTGTGTGTGTGTGTGTGTGTGTTGGAGCTTTCTAAAACCCCTGCTATTTCAACTCTATATATTTTCTCTAGTCAAATGTCTTTTAAGACTAAAGTTCTACTTAACTAGGATTCATATATCCTCAGTCAAGACCTCTCCTGGTTTTGGACTCATTTGCTTTCTTGACTTGTCCGTTTGGGTGTTTCAAAGTTACTTACTATTAGTTCTTTATTGCTGCTGTCACAAGTAACTACATAGGGCCTTCAGACAACACAAATTAATCTCATAACTTCTGAAGGTTCTAAGGGAGAATCCTGGGGTTTTTTTTTGTTTATTTTTGGTGGGGAATTTTTTTCTTTTTTTTTGTTTAGGCTTTTAATGGCCATCTGTATTCCCATGCTTGTGGCCCCTTCCTCTGTCTTCAAAATGCATTACTCTAGTTTCTGCTTCTGTCATTACATTGCTTTCTTCTCTCTCTAGTCGAGTATCCTTCTGCCTCCTTATTAGGACACTTGTGTTTTAGGGCCTACCAGATAATCTAGGATTATCTCCCCATCTCACAATCCTTATTAATTCATTCACAGGTCCCAAGGTTAATATCTGTTTCTTTGGGAGCCGTTATTCAGCTCATCACGTCTAAAACTAAAGATACCATCTCCACCCAATCTCTGCTTCTGGTTATAAAGCGAGAACCTGGAAGTCATTTGTGACATCCCTTTTTCTTTTCTGTCATATCTAGTCTCCAAGTCCCAACAATTTTATCTCCTGGATATTTTTTCATTTTTCAGTCAGCTTCACTGCTGTTAGCTTAGTTTATTGTGCCTTATTGGAATATTACAGAAACCTGCTAGCTGGTCTCTCCTTCATTACTCCTCTGAGAAAATGAAACAAAAACAAACAAGAAAAAACAAGCCCCTTCTTTCCTAAAAAAATAAAGGCAAATGTGATAACCTTCCTTTTACAATTTTAAATCCTTTAGTGATTTCCCATGATCCTTACTGTGGTCTTCAAGCTCTTCATAATCCAGCCACATACATAGCTCATTTCTCTGGGCTCATTTTTTTCTCTTTTGTTTTCTGTGTTTAGCATCATTAGTTTTCTTTTAGACCTGGAAAAGGGTGAAGCTTAAAGGCATTGTATTACCTTTAAACTTGTTCTATAGATTCTATCTCAGTATTACTTTGAGGAACACTATCTTTGCGATCAAGATTCCATGTTCTCTTTCATAGGGTCGTATACATTCCGTTCCAAAGACTTGTCACAGTTCATAATACTTGTTTAGATTACTGTCTGCCTGTCCCTACTAGACTTTAAGCTTCCAGGGGCCAGGAACGGGTCTACTGTGCTGTATCTGTGTTTAGGACAGTGGCTGGTACATAATGTGCAATAAACTTTTATTAAAAATAATGATACTGACTTGCCTATAGTTTCTCTCCATTATTTGAGGTTGTTTAAGTCTCTTCTGTGAGAAGCTTCTAAATATTTTAAGAGTGTTGTGTCCTCACTTTAATCTTTTCAAGTTAAATGATTTTGAAATACTTTTAATTTCTTTACTCTTCCTCTAGTTTGTATGGTTTTCAAGTCACTAATCATCTTAAATTATTCTCTTTTGGGTGTGCTCTAGGACTTTTTTTTTTTTTAAGCTCAGAGCAGGAGATATCAGTTCAGATGTTATCTGTGCAATGTGGAGAATTGCCTCCCTCAGTACAAAATATAGAAGATATAAGCCAAATATCTGTGACTAGAACAAAAATAAAAGTTTCTCTGTAGAGTAACAAGTCCAAAGGTAAGGAACTGTGTTCTGTGATATCATCCAGGATTCCACCTTCCTTCTGTCTTTACATTTTGCCATCCCTCTAGTGTTGTCAGGTGCATGGTTGAACCTGGCCCTCAACAGAGAGAAAGAGAAAGTGGAGAGCAGGCTGATTGCTTATAAAGACATGCTCTGGAAATTGGCATTGTTGCTTAGGCTAGCATCTCATTGGCCAGAACAAGCTACCCTTAGTGCCAAGGAGCCTAGCCCAGCTGTGTGCCCAGGAAGTTCTTTTATTGAAAAGGGTAGAATAGATACTGGGAGATAATTCATAGCTTGCTAGTTTGGCTTTAGTGTCACATAGTTGATGCCTGTTGAATTTCTGGTCATAAATGCTGTCCGTCTTAAACCTATGCTGTTAATTATTTAAATGCAGCACAAACATTAACACTTATTAAAATTTTTTTTACTCATGTGATGGACACTCTTAATAAACTTTGCTACTGTCACTTTTTTTTTGGCAGGGGGGCAGAGTTTGATCGCTGATTGCTTCATTTCTAGTCTCATCAAACAACAACACTTCCCTTTTTTAGGTTCACTTTCTCTTTCCAAACAGGAAGGGATGCTTTATATTTATTCATACCATATTAATTATCCTCAAGTTCAGTGCTTTTAAGTTTAGTGGTATTTAAATTAGGTAAACTTGGAGTACAATGATACAAAATTACTAATTTAGTCTCACTTTGTGTACAAAACGTAATGTGAATTACTTCAAATTAATAATGCATTAAAAGTTACATAATCTCAAAACTAGCAGACCAAATAAATTGAAAATTACCACGTGGCAGTAAGTACACTTCTTCAGGGTTGGTCTTTAGTTACATGAGTTTTAAATTGTGATAAGTCTTTAGGATATTTCTCACATAAAATGCCACCATCATGTATAGTTTGAAAGACTTTTTAGGTAAAGAAATTTCTGTTAATTGGGGATTGTTGCAAGAGGTATTTGGAGGGAGACTTGATATTATTTCTTTATATATATTTTTATTTATGGTGACATTGGTTAATGAAATCCAATAAGTTTGAGCTGTATACACTTTAACAGTAAGGCATATATATATTTACACTTGATATTTCTCATTACACTTGAACGCATACAATTCCGAGAACTGGTAATGAAGGTTAAATCTTTTTTAATCGTTGCAGGGATTTTTGCTTAGGATGGTAGAATAATGCTTAGAAAAGGTCCCTCCCTTACTTCCCCTTCTTTATCTCTATATCCCATGACCATCTTCTTTCCCAGTCTGCCTCCCCTAAGTTTTATAGCATGATGATTATACAAAGAATAGACGGTAGCTCATGCAAATGGATGCAAAGTAATTTTGGTCTAGGCTGTTGATGACCTTGGGCGACCTTGGGGGAAAGTTTGTAAAGAATTAAGAAATCAGTCCCTCATATTTGAGAACACGATCTAAGACCTTTTTCCTGTATGTATATGTGGCAGTAATGTTAAATTGTCTATGGGAAAAAATAGTGAGTTTCTGAAAATGCTGCTAAAGAAGTCTATTAGTAAAGAACTGTACAAGAAATGCTAGCTGGCCATTTATGCTTTCTATTGAGGCAAAATAGGTGGCATTTAAAACAGTAGCAATTTATTATTTTTATTAATGTTTAATGGAGACCCACTTACAAAGGTACAACTATATGTTAAGCTTTTCAATTTAATCTGTATCTTAACTAAAGTAGAAATGAAAGGTTTCTGATTTAGGGTGGAAATCCTGGTTCGAATCCAACTTTTTTAGGCTAGTCATCTGTATGCATAGGATCTGTTTCTAACTTTTAGAAACATTTTAAATTGGAGGTAGCAGTATAAAACATACATGAAATGTCTAAAAGAATAATATCAGATTGTATTGAATCAACTGGTAGGTTCATTTGAGTGATAGGATTCTTCAGGCTACAAATTTGTATCGAATGTGCCCTAAATTCAGTAGAGAGTTGATAAAGAGAAAATGTTTATGTGCTTACAGGTAACATTAGACTTCACAAAAGGTAAAGATCATGAAGGGTGATCAGGAAGGCTTCCAGAAGAGCAGAAGTCTTGACCTGACCTTTGAAAGATAGATAAAATTTGGGTTGACAGAAAAGAGGACATTCCAAGAGGGCAGATTCAAGAGAAAAATCACTGCAGGTAGAAATAAGTTTAGCATAAGTTGGGTAGAGAAAAAGATCAGCCTGCTTAGCGTTCAAGATCTTATAAGGAAGTAGAGGGAGGTTAGGTTTGGGAATGGTCAGCCTGGTATCTGGCCTGATGGGAGGGCTGTCAAGCTGAGGAGTACAAAATGAATGTGGAAGATTGACCTGACTGGTCTTTTTTTTTTTCTGCCTGCCTTGCCAATTTTATTATTTATTTATACCAATTGTTTCTAAGTAAAGATCACTTTAAAGTATTCACAAAGTTCAAAGATTGTTATTCTCAGAAAAGTTTTAAGTATATCCTAATATTTTCAGTATTTCTTGAGCTGTTGCGACCATAAACTTACACTTTGAAATTTCTGTTTTTGGCACATATCATGTCAATGTATTTGTCAGTGTGCTAGGGTTTACTTTTCTGTAACTGTTGACTTTATCCAAGGTACTGACCATTGAATTTGACCATTGAGTTTTTAGTGTGTAGAAGAAATAGCAACATTGGAAATAATGCCCTATTCTGTTTAATTATATTATAGTGTAATTCAGCCCTTTCTTCTCCTCTTTCGTTTTATCTCAGGTCAACAGGACGTACTGCTGTGGCACCTACCGCGCAGGTCCTATGCGGCAGATAAGTCTTGTTGGAGCAGTAGATGAAGAAGTTGGTGATTATTTCCCAGAGTTCCTGGATATGTTAGAAGAATCACCATTTCTGAAAGTGAGTATTAATTCATAGTATCAAAATGGACATTTTTCATTAAAAAGTATTAAGCTAATCTTGTCTGTTAAAATGAAATTTTACCCAGTGTTTTGAATAAAAATGTTTAGAAAATTATTGGTACAGAATACCTAGCTTCAGTTTTCTTTTGTATGTGTAAATTACTATCTAATGTAACTATTTTTTCATATATACACACAAAATAAACTTCCTAGAGCTTTCTTTTGGGTGGGGAGTTAACTTGTAAATTGTCTAAACAATTGTTTTAATGCAACTCATTCATCTGACTCTAGATGACTTTGCCCTGGGGTACACTTTCCAGCCTCCGACTCCAGTGTAGGTCCCAGAGTGATGATGGGCCTATCATGTGGGTCAGGCCAGGGGAGCAGATGATCCCTACAGCAGATATGCCAAAGTCACCCTTCAAAAGACGACGGTAAACATTTATTTTTCTCAAATAAGCAAAAGCACTTTTTTCAGTCAGTTGTTTATAAAAAAAATTATAGTTGTATATAAAAAAATTATGAGCATAGTTTGGACATCATTTGTCTAGATTATTTGAAGAGTTGTCTTAAGTAAATTATCCAGTGGTCAGTTCCTTAGTCCAGTTGACTCACATAGTCATTGGAGTGAGGCATCCTCCTAAAAAACAAATTGAATTTTTACTTTTCTTAAAACTTGGGTCCTAACCTCTTGAAAGGAAAAGTCCAAACTCCTTTGTGTGGTCTGTAAGGATCTTTTATAACCTGGCCCCAGCAGTACCTCTTCTAGACGTACCTGCTTTTAGTCCACTCCAGCCACACTGAATTCAGCTTCTAAACATGGTCTTTTACAACTCTGGGCCTTTGCATGTTCTTTTTACTTGGAATGGCATTCCCTCCATCTGCCTCTCTACCTGGCAAACTCTCAGTAGATTTTCAAACATTTAATTGGATGTTACTTTCTTTGTGAAGCTTTTCTTTGTTTCCTTATACAATTAATTGTTCCGTCTCTGGGCACACACATCATTCTGTTCAGTAATAATCTGTTTACATATTTTTGTGTTTTACTAAATTTTATTTTTTCTGTCTTCATGACATGTAGCAGGTGATCAGTGTTTGCTGAATGAAACCAATAATGTAGTCTCCATAATAATTCATATTGGGCTAACATATTTTGTTTTTCAGACACAATAAATGTAGATTAACTTGTTCTATGAAAATTTAATGATACTTGAACATGATTTCTATTTGTTTAGCCTATGGAAATAGCAACTTAAAATAAGTACCCAGTGATTTATAATGTACAAGTCTAGGCCTTACCTTAAGGAGAATGATACGAGAGTTCAGTATGGAATAACCTAAGGTACCTGAGATAATAGTGTGAAAACACTTTGTAAGAGACTAATATGAATGCAAGATGGTGGTATGGTAAAACCTAGCAGTAAACCAAAACATGGCCACAGTGCTGGACCACAGCAGTTTCTTGTACATCGTGATGATGAAACTTGAACTTCTAAATTCTTAAGCACTGCATATATATTTTTTGTTCTGTATTCTTTGTAGAAAAGAAATGACCATTGTTTCCTGATTATTATAAACTTAAAAAATTAGATAATAGATAAAAGTAAAAAGGCAAAAAATGCCCATAATCCCACCCATTTAGATATATTAACCTTTCAAATTTTAGTCTATGTACTCATAATTTTTTTTTGTACACAAATTAACTCATTCTTTATATGATATTTTAAAACTTTTTTGTTCCTTAGGTTTATGTGTTATATTAAGATACAGCCATTCTATCACTTCTACTTGGCTGTGTTATTTTCACTATATGGTTGTATCACGATTTATTTAACCAATTCTTTATTAGTATAAATTGTTTCTAATTTTTTAGTATAAACAGTGTTTTGACAAAAGACGATGGTGTGCTGAAGTCAGTTTGTACTGACTCACAAGGCCGTTATTAGCCTTCCAGTTCCACACTGAGTGAGGTCACGTTAGTCGCTTGAAATTGGCCATAGACTAGGAGTGTTTATACCACAGAGTCAGCGCAGCAGCCCAAATCAGTCATTCCCTACTGTAGCCAGTTGTTGTCACATCACTGGCTGGCTGGCTGGCTAGTTGGTAGGTAGGAAGATACATATATATGTTTGCTTTCTTAATAGAAGGTCCTGAAGGCTCAAAGTATATACACATTTCCAACTACCAGAAGTGTACCAATTTATACTCCCTCCTATACAGTAAGATAGTACTCTTTTCTGCACACCCTCCACTAACATTCTTTTTTTAACTTTGTTGATCCAATTGAACAAAAATGCCTCATTTTAATTTGTTCTTCTTTGAATGGTTTGCATTTCTTCTTTTGTGATTCCCTTTTAATTTTCTTTATTCATATTTCTATTTGGGTGTTTTTCATTTGTAAAAATTTCACGTATTATGACTATTAACTTCTTTTACATATGTTGTAATTTTTTTTTCTCCTTTTATCTTCAGTTTTTTCTTTACTCACTTTTTTTCCCCTTTACTCATGAAATTTTTGTTTATATATTGTCAGGTCTATCTTTTCCTCTGAGGTTTCTCTCTTAGTAGCAGGCATAGCAAGGCCTTCTCTTCTTTCAGTATTATAAAATATTCACCTATGTTTTTCTCCTAGTACTTCTGTGATTTTAGTATTTACATGTTTTACCTACCTGGTATTCATTTCTGTATATAGGGAGAGAGTTAGCATTTTTTCTGAGTGGTTAGGCAGTTATAATAACATCATGCATTTAATAATTTATTTCTGCACTAATCTGAGGTGCTCTCAAATTTTATTTCTGTAGAGTTTAAATATTCTTAAGTGAGGCATTCAGAAGCACTTTGAACTAGAGTGAATAAATCAGAACTTAAACATGAATGTCATCTTTTTGTGTTAATGAGAACATTCTGTTGCTGAAAATGGTGGAATCAGTGAGAGATGCTGTCCAGTTATCAAGGGCACTGTTTTTGAAGATGATCTTTGAATTTATGAACTCTAGAGTTAAAAAAATACACACGCGGGGTTTTAAAGAAATCAAATAGTACAACAGAGCTTATAACAAAAATCCTGTCCACCATTCCCTCCAGAGACAAATACTTTTTTTATCAGAAGCAAAAACCGATTGTTTTAATGCCTTTTTGTTTTGTTTTGTTTTGTTTTAAGGCTTTGACAGGAAATTAGTTAATTTCTTCGTGTGAAAGATAGGGATTCCTTCCCTTCACCTTTTCTCCAAATAATTAAATGACCCCCATTTTACCCTCTTCCTCCATCTTCCTTTTTTTTTTTGGCTGTGCTCAGACATTGGTGAGGTTAGTTTCTATTCTGCTTTAAAACTAATTAGGATTTTTATGCTTTTTAATAGGTATATTCTAAAATTTGAAAGCAAATGTAAGGTTACTACAGTCCCAATTAGTGGGCTATATTCTAAGGTTTCAGTATTTTGTTATCACTCAAAGGAATAATACACAAATGGATCTTTCCTATATTTCACCTAGATACTGAAAATCATCCACATTTTAGTTTCTTTCATATTTGGATTGTGCTGATTTTTTTTTTTTCTATGTTCTGTTTTCCCTGGAGTTTCTGTTTGCCCCTGTTTTTTGTTGTTGTTGTTGTTGGGGGGAAGGGGCATACACTTTTCTTTACCATATCTCTAATACCATCTATTCTGATACGTAAGATGCATACATTACTTTCTCCTGGAATCACACTGACTTTCTCCTCTGTGATTATGACTTTGGCTCTGGCTTTCTTATACAGCCTCTTTTTAGGTGAGAGTATTGGTAATTACCTTGCATTCTGTGCTTTTATCATGTCCTCAAGAATCCAGAATTTTAATCATACTATCTGCTCGCACTCATCACTTTTTTACCTAGAAGTCTTTTGGAGCTCTGTGTTTTTTTACTTTAGTGTGAAAGCTTATTTCACAGTTGTCAACCTAGGACGTGCCATTTAATGCTTTTCTGCATTAACCCACGGTTGTCTTCCTAGGTTTATTTCCTTCTCTTGTTTGAGCACATTCTCAAGTAATCAATAAGAGGAAGGTATTCTGAGTCACTATGTGTATAAAAATTTTTTTCTGTCATTAAATATGATTGATAGTTTAGCTGGAGTCCAGAGATGATATTTTCTCAGATTTTTTAACTTTGCTGCAATGTCTTTTGGTATCTAATGTTGTTTATCGAGTCTTAATATTAAGCTAGTGTAATTTTTTTTGTGTGTACCTATTTTTTTCTTCTCTGAAAGCTTAATTTCACAGTGATATTATCTTGGTTTGGGTCTTTCTTATTCTTATATTTTAATCCTTTTTGTTGTTTGTTAGGTCCCTTAAATTTAAAGATTCATGTCTTCTTTCATTTCCGGGAATTTTTCTTGCTTAATTGCTTTCATAATCTTTCCATTTTCTCTATTCTTTCTTTCTGAAACCATTGTTGGTTTAATAATAGACCTCCCAGTGTGATTATCCTCATATTTTCTAATACTTATCTTTTTGCTTTTGGGACATTTACTTGATTTTGCCTTTTAAGTTTTCTTTTGAATTCTTAAATTTCAGCATTCTTTTGGCCTTTCTCTGTTAGGCTTGCTGTAGGCTGTCTTCATATATCTGGCAATTCTTGGTTGACCCATTCTTATTTAGAAAGAAAGCATTAGGATCACTGAGCATTCTGTATACAATTCTGGGAGGCTTGTCAAATAGTAGGATTCACTTTATTGTTAATAGGCATAGAACTGGACGTTAGAAAATATGTCCAAATTCCAGATGTTAGTCTCTTCATTGGTAAGTTCACTGTGTGTAGAGAAGAACATGCAGAGTTTTTCGGGATGAAAGTTCATCAGGATGCTTATGGCTATAAGCAACAACAACAACAAAATCTTTAAACTGGTTTATAAAATAAAATATTAAGCTGTGTATCAGCAAGTCCAGAGAGGTCTGTAGGTACCATGTGGTCAGCGACTCTGTTATCAAGGAACCAGGGTTTTTTTTTTTCCTTCCTTTTTTCTGCTGTATCATTCTCTTTGCCTAGACTTTGCATTCACAGTGGCTTCCTTTATGGTCGCTAGATGCCTATTGCAGTTCTAGGCATAACACCTGGATCTGGTTAGACCTAACAGAAGAAGAGACTACCTTACGTTTTTTTCACTTCTTTCTTTGGATCTAGGAAAATTCCTACAACTCTTCTTAGTAGATTTGCATTCATACTGTTTGCCAGGATCAGTTCTTGTTCGTTCCTAAATCAGTCAGTGACAGGGGAATGAGCACAGTTCACCAGGACTCATGAGGCTCTACCTCTGGAGCTTGTGAATGAGGTCACGTACGTATCGGGTAGGAACAGATGCTGAATGAAAATCAGAGTTCTGTCGGGAAAATAAAAATGAGTGACGACTGCTGGGTGGGTCACTCATAGTCTTCTCCATGGGGCTAAACGCCTGACTGTCCACATTTCTATACACAGGCAGGTGACTGACTGGTTTATTTGCAGAATATCACTGTAATTCTCTCTTTCTAAGCCATACTTCATTTCTGTTCATTTATCATCGTTATACATGGCCATTTAAAAAATATTTTTGACTTGGGCTTCTCCAAGATTTTTTGGGAAAGCATGCCGTCTTTTTAGCTTCTCTTCTTTTGTATTCTAGGCCTCTGGCTTTCTCTGCTCAGTTTTATTAGTCTAAGACACTTAAAATTTTGCATTTTTCAGTAATTTGTTGATATTTTGTATTCAGCAATTTATTTCCTTTGTTGCTTCTTATTTATTCTTTTACTCTCACCTTTAGGTTTTATGTTTAGAAATTTTTGAAATATAAAAAAAGCAGAAGATAATATAATAAACTTTCATGTATTCAGTATCAGCAATTATCAAGTCACAGCCAATTCTTTTGCATCTGTACTCCTATCCATTTCCCTATCCACTCTCCCCAACCCATATCATATTAGTGTGAAGGAGGCTTTTTCATTTTAATGTGGAAAGATATTATATAGATGTTCAGTATGCCATCTTGAGTCAATTCTAGTAGAATATTTTGAGAGTTGAAAATGACTCAGGGTAAAGAAACATGTAGCCTTGAAGTTGGAATTGTATCTTCTGTTGCTACACAACTAATTTTATATATTCAAATACTAAATTTGAGCCAAATTAAAGATATAGCTTTTATATTATGACATACCAAGAGACGAAGGCAGTCACATTAAGTGTTACAATATAGTATGTTAAATTGCTAGTGATCAGTGTCATGGAAACCTCAGTCTTCACCTTATTTAAAATTTAGTATTTTAGCAGACTTTTGCCTTACTGCTATTAATCTCCCCTACCTTTTACTTCACACCAAATCAACTCCAGGTCAATGAATGAAATTAAAAATCTCCAGTACCTACCTCGGACCAGTGAACCCCGTGAAGTCCTCTTTGAAGACAGGACAAGAGCTCATGCTGATCATGTAGGCCAGGGGTTTGACTGGCAGAGTACGGCTGCTGTTGGGGTTTTGAAAGCTGTGCAGTTTGGTGAATGGTAAGTTAATGGAACTCAGCTGCAAGGTTGGTTAATGTTGTCTAAGAAAATGTGAGCTCAATTTAAAAGGTTGGGGACCACTTTTTTAAAAACTGTGGTAAAGTGGACATAATAAATTAAAAATTAAATCTTAACCTTTTTCTTTTTAACCTTAACCATTTTTAAGTGTACAGTTCAGTAGTTTAGTAGTGTTATATTCATACTGTGAAACAGAGCCAGAACTTTTTCATTCTGCAAATCTGAAACTCTATACCTATGAACAATAACTCCCTGTTTCTTTTCACCCCCAGCTCCTGCTAACCATCATTCTACTTTGTTTCTATGAATTTGACTTCTTGAAATATATAAGTGGAATCATAGAGTAGTTGTCTTCTTTTCCTGGCTTATTTCGTTTAGCATAATATCCTCAAGGTTCATGATAGCCTCATGTTTTATCCATAGTATACTGTGTGTTAGATTATTTCCTAATTAAGCCTGAAGAGTATTCATTATACTTATATGCCACATTTTATTTACCCATTCATCTGTCAGTGGACACTTGGGTTGCTTCCTTCCTGTGGCTGCTATGAACAAATAAATACCTCTTCATGTTCCTGCTTCCAGTCTTGTGTGTATATACCCAGAGGAGGAATTGTTGGGTCATAAAATAATTCTACTTTTCAGTTTTGGAGGAACTGCTAAACTCTTTTCTGTAGTGGCTGCACCTTTTTACATCCAGTTGGCGTCCAGCTTTAACAGAGCTCAGAACATAGAATTTAGCTTTTGAAAAAACTTCTTTTAACTTTGTTTTTCATGTTTATGACTTCAGGGCCTTCAGTATTACTGTAGAGTTTGATCTAACCTTTTTTAGAAGTAGCAGTTAGTCATAGCTCAATGATAACTATTTCAGGTTAAAAATCATCTTCCTCACTCCACTTTGAAAACTAGAAAGTGTGATATTCATGTGGCTGAGATGTGTTCATTCTGTCATGATGATAACATTACAGGGTGGCATGGAGTTGGTGGGGATTGTCACTTCGTTTTTAGTCATTTTAGTTTTGTATTACCTAATCTTTTTAAAAACAGCTTTATTAGTACTTTATCTTTTAAAGTTGATTAAAGAAGCAAATGTATACTTTGTCCTTAAGAGCTGTACATCTCTTTCTGTGCTAATAGTAGCATTTCCAGGAACAGGGGAGCTGAAATGTGTCATTTTCACTGTGAGGTGCTTGTTTCTATAACTTAACTGTGTTCATCTTAGGAGTGACCAACCTCGCATAACCAAAGACGTGATCTGTTTTCATGCTGAGGATTTTGCTGATGTTGTACAGAGACTTCAGTTAGACCTTCATGAACCTCCAGTTTCCCAGGTAACAACTCTTGGCTTTTTATTACTCTTTGGGATATTGGAAATAAGTATCTTTCCCCATTTTATTTGGCATTTTATCTTATAATTGCATACATGGGATAGTGAATTTAATTTTATTACTATTAAAGGCTGTGTGTGGAGGGTGTTGAACATCATTAAAACAGCTTCCTGAGCAGAATGCTTAATATCCCTCACCCTTGGGGATGCCAGGTGAGGATAGTCAGAGGGCTCGGCCTGCTCAGTCCTGGCCGCCAGCCGTCTCATTTGTTAACTGCATTGCACTGGGTGCCTCACCTGCAAGAGTGTGAAGGACTGAAGGAGCAAGGTAAATGTCGCACTTCTGTGTGGCCAAGAACATTGCTCTTTATCTCTACTTTGTATGATTTCCCAGGCTGTCCTGACTTTTACATGTCATTTGTTACTGGAGAGGTAGTAAAACATGGGAAATGGTTTGTCAGGCATTACAGGAAATTGTAGAAAGTTGTATATATCATTTAGTATTGCTTAGCTTTACTTTGTCGTGACTGCTTTACTGTGCTAATTATGTTTTATTTGACTAAGTTATTAGATATTTTAAAGTCTCATGCAACTTTTTTCCTCTTCAGTGTGTACAGTGGGTGGATGAAGCTAAACTAAACCAAATGAGGCGGGAAGGCATTCGTTACGCTAGAATTCAGCTCTGCGACAATGATATCTACTTCATCCCGAGAAATGTCATTCATCAGTTCAAAACAGTGTCGGCCGTGTGCAGCTTGGCCTGGCATATAAGGCTTAAACAGTACCACCCTGTTGTGGAAGCCACTCAAAACGTAGAAAGTAGTTCTGCCGTGGACAGTAATTTAACTGGAAAGCGAGAATTAGAAGTGGACTCCCAGTGTGTGAGGGTAAAAACTGACCCTGAAGAAACGTGCACAGAGATACAGCTGTTGACAACTGCTTCATCATCCTTCCCACCTTCATCAGAACTTAATCTACAGCAAGATCAGATGACTCAGCCTATCCCTGTTTTAAAAATGGAAAGTAGACTGGATTCTGACCAGCAACACAATCTGCAGGAACATTCAAGTACTCCTGTGTGATGTGTACATATTCAAACACATTTTTTAACTTTTTTAAATTTTGATGTGAAGTTATAGTTTTATAACTGGCTTAAGTTAAGTTTTATTGGAGAAATTTGCCTATAATTCTATAAAGAGAAATGACATTCCACAAATGTCAAGCATATCTTTTTTACACAGATTATGCAAAGTTAAGAGTTGTATCTTATCCCGTTAGTACAGTATGTAATAGTGGGTCTGCTGCTACTTTCTGTTTTAAGGTGTGAGGTAACAATTCAGTCTCTTCTTCAAATCAAAATGAGAACTCTCTGGAATAACAGATTCTTATTTGGTAAATTATTCACTTCCCTTAATTTTATCTTGCCTTGTCTCTTGCCATATTTGCTGTTTTTATGATAGAAGATCAGATTTGTGGTTTAGTATTGTGTCTTTATGGCACACATTCAGTTTCTACAGTAAAAATGGCGTAAGTTGCAGGAAAGTTCCTGCATCTTGTACAAGGGCAAGTAAGCTATTTAGTTCCAACCATAAAAAACAGGTAGTTTCTAAGGAAAATTCAGTGGCTCTCTGGTTTCCTAACAAAAGGGAAAGCACAGCACTTTCCGATCCAAACAGTCTTTTTTGTATCTGTTATTAAAAGCCCAGTGGATATTTCAATTAAAAATACCTAAAGATGAATAGTCTTTGGTCATTCATTATCCATGGTTCATTAATCTTTCTAGAATACATGGTAACTATGGAAGATATTTTGAGTAAAAGAGATAATGTTGACATGATACTCTCTTCTGCTTCCTGGCATCCTCACGTTTTGTGTGGATACTTTTGCTTCCTTAAACTGATCATGAGTATCAAAATTAAAGAATGAAATCAGTCTTTCTGATGAGGCTGCCATATTTTGTAGGTGAAACTTAGGAAACAAATCTTGTCACCAGGCCTCAACCTCTTAATAAAAATCTATTGTTGAGACACTTCAAGTCACAGTTTTAACTGGTGAATATACCTGGGTTTATTTACTATTACTGTGTTGCTACTTCCTAATAAAGAGTATGGCACTAGACTTCATAGAGTTTCAAGTAGCCCAATGCTCAGTGCCTGAGTATTTCAAAAATTTTTTTCAAACAGGCACAGTTCATATAGCTAGTGTAGTCTTAACTTTCTATTATTTTAGAATGTTAATGTGATACTTTCTCTTAGTTAACAATACAAATAGGACTTTTGTTTATTAAAGGAAGAGTACTCCCCACACCTAAGGCCAGATTCTTATGTCTACCTGGCTATAGTGCAATTTGGAGATTTTTTTCCTGGAGGGTGGGATTTGGAATATTTACATTAACATAGGCAAAAAAGATGCTGCTTTATTATGTCTGTCACCATGAAAACTTAGCTGCATCTTTTGAAATATCAAATATGAATTTTCTCTAAAATATTCTGAAATAGGTTAAATCTTATATAAATATTACTTTGTGCAATATTGTTGTGTAGTTAATTGCATATTAGCAAAGTATAGAGGTCACTGTGTAAACCGATAGAAAAGTAACCATCAGCAAATACTGCAGTGATTAGTTAGAATCTGTATTATTCCTTATATATATGTAAATGTATGTATTCTCTGTTAAAAAGGATAAAGACAAATAGAGAAACATTTCAGTGTAAACCATTTATGAATTGAAAAGTGATGGTGGTTTTAGTTATCTTTGTAAATAAGGTAATTAGAATGGTATGAAAAGTAATGTGATTATTGCAGGGGTGTTTTTAAATCTTGGGTATAAATTCTAGGGTAAATTCTAGTTTATCAAGACTAGTTTTTAAGAGATCTGCCTTGGAGGGTGTTTTTATGTTATGGTGGGGAGGGTTAATCGCAAAGTATGCGGGCTTGGGTTATTTCTGGTTTTTGTCTTTCTGTCCAGAAGAATTTCATAGAGCTTTACTAGGCTGTGCAAAGTAAAATTCTTCTCAGGCAACATTTGCTTTTTTAAAAAAATCATGAACAACAAGGTTGCTAAAGCAAAAACTTTTTTTATTTTTCTTGTCTTCCAAGATCCGATTTCCCCACTTGCCATCCAGCAGATGCCATCTGTCATCTAAGCTGGTCACTGATAATAAGGAGACTGTCTCCTGACAGCCAGCACTGTGTATAACCACTCAGGAACCAGCGGATCTGCAAAGACCTACAATCAAAAGCAAATCCCCATTTTTCTTTACTAAAACATTCTACCCTCACCTCCAATATAAACACATTAAAAGAGTTAAAATGTTTAAAATCATGTACTAATAAATTCATTGTATGTTAGAATTGCAATAGGATGGAGAGAGAAATATTTAGCTAGTAATGTATCTGGAAGCTCTAAATGTCCTATGTGAGTGAGTATTAGATTTTAATAGCATGCTTTAAAGACTGATGAATATAAAAGCCCAAATGCTGAGTTTCTTACTGCTTTCAAAGCTGTATCCTGGTTTAGTGATACAAATGATTGCAGCTTTTCTAAACCATTAAATTATTTGGTTTGGTGGAGTGAGGCATGGAGCAAACTGGCGTCTTCTGATTTGTAAAGTAGTGATGGCAGTGAAGTTATAACTGAAATTTAAGCTGATCTTCCTCTTGGTATGTTATCTGTTGTGCCAGCTATTTGAGATTACTTGCAGAATGTGGCTGTAAGTTTTAGTATTTTGTGGAGCACATATTTTTAAATGTGCTTATTGAAAGGACCCAATAAGTGAATACTCCTAACTTAGTAACTGGAATGATTTTACAGTATTCATTAATGAGGATAAAAGTCTTCCCCTTGCCCGAAAAGTCATTCTGTAATTATACCAAGATACGCTAAGAGTAGGATTATGATTCAAAAGGTATTCCAAATTCATAAAGCAATAATAATAAAACCTTACATGTGAGTTTCCCCCTCCAAAGTTTTAACTCTTTAAAAACGAATTCCTAGGTTTAACTATACTTTTAACTTGCTTATTCAGCACTTAACAATTTGTTTCACTGGTACTTTATTATTTTTAATTAAAGACTTTTGAAAGGTGTTTTTTCCCCTTGATAGTTAGAATATCACTTGACTAACATTATAAGCTCTTGTAGTAGAAAAAAGGAGCTAATTAAATAAAATTCTTTACTAAACCTTAGGAAAAGATGTCTTGCATCATCTTGCATCAGTCTTAATAGGCATAAAGTTCATACTTAAAGACCGGAGAAACTTTTGCTTATTACCTTTTCCTCTATAAATATTGCTTAGAAAAAGCTAATTTAGGAAAAAGATTCAAATTCAAGAAAACCTTTAGTGAATATCTTCTTGATCATCAATGTTGGCCCATTATATTTTCATCTGTATTTGCCATTAAAAATTTGTGTTTATACCCAGGATAATTGAGTTTCTAATAAATCTTTCATTGTTACAGAGTTTTTAAAAAAGGAACCTTTTGCTAGTACATGCCAGAGGTTCATATTTCGAAGTTTTTTTTTTTTTTTTTTTTAAACAGGTTGTAGCTGTTTTTATTGGTCATGCAGTTAAGTAAAGGAAATGAACAAGACATGTTTTTCTTTAGCATATAAAGGACCTGTCCTCATCCGGAAAGTTTGTTGCTTTAAAAGCAAGTATCTCTTCATAAATATTATGGCCTTCCATTCTTTCTCTTCATACATTTTTTAGGATCCACTTGTGCATGTAGTTGAGACCACTGTCTCTTAATATAGCACTTTTCAATTCTCTCTAAAGAAATACTTATGTACTACTTCTATCACATGTTGTAAATTTTCATGTAATAGTGTTTTTTGTGACTAAACTCCATTTTGATTGGCAGCTAAGACTTTTTTTCCTGTGGCTTTAATTTATCTAAGAGGTCTTTGCATATAGGTGAAATGTATAATTTGCCTGGTGGACTATTTGCGTTGTGTGGCCTTAGTTTGTTTATTGACATTAACAAGTGTTTTAAAAAGGTTTTTAATGAATAGTCTTAAATCTAAATTTGTGTGAATAATCTTTTAACAGTGCTTTTTTTGTAGCTGTCTAAGTGTGTTAAATTGTTAAGCTATTTCTTTGTAAAATAGGACAATGGAATGCATAGAGGTTTTTTTTTCCTGTAAAGTATTTTTTTAATAAACAAAGTCTGATTTGTCCTTTACTGATGTTTCATGACAAAATGTATCGCACATGTGAATTCTAGCTGCCTGGAACCTGTCTGTAAAGTATTAAACCCCCCTTCTATGTCCCCTATTATTTTCTGATATCCTCTGGCTTTTCTTTCTAAAGAAAAGGTCATAGATATCTGGGGGAAATTCCATCCGTATTGAGATATAACTAGTTTGGGGGAAGAAGAAAAACCACTCTTGGCATTTGAGGCAGTTATGTATCCTGCGGCTTAAATTGGTTTATATCTACTTATGAGGGCAATGAAATTTTATTCTGGTGATGTTATTTGTCTAAGTGCATGCACACAGTTAATGAAAATGGCATAGATTTTTCAGATGTCCTTGGTGTGTTATGTGACACGACGCAATGGGATTATTTTCCTCATCAGTTTATGTGCAAACTTTTTAGTTGAGGGTCCTGTCCTAAGCACTGACAGCCCTTGGTTCTGATTTGTAAAGGAAAAGGAAGGGAACTAATGTTTTCTGAGTAATTGTGGTGGGCCAGACACAGTACGAGGGTATCCTGTTCAATCCTCACAACCTTTAGTAGGAAGGTAACAAGACAGCCTCTGTATGTAGTACAGGTGAGAAAACAGGCTGATCAGGTTGAAAAATGGCCTAAGATCACTTTGTTAGTGGGAGCAGGCATCTGAGTGCAGGAGAAGGCCCAAAGCCCATGTTTTGTTCAGTGGCAGCGTTGAGCACTGAAAAGTTTGCAAGGGCGCTGGCTGCTGAAAGATGCTTTGCTGCTTACTATGCTGCAATGCGATTTACCTGCCACAGCCCTCCTCCCCCTCCCAGCCTCCTGAATGCTAAGCAATGGAGTAAAATGTTTCTGCTATTGTAATTTGTCTTAAAGCAAATGTTTAGATACACAAGAAAACGACTTTTTCATTTGTCTTACCTAGTTTTCTTTTTTTCTCAAGTTGGCCATTTGTCTTGAAAGCCAACAGAATTAGCTGTAAGGAAGGAAAAACCTGACCCCAGGCAAAAGCAGAAACCGCCGCCGGTGTGTGCAACGTAAAGACGAGCTTGGGTGGAGTTTTAAATTCGACCCGTGGGACTTTTATCGTCTCGATTATCATCCCTAAGATGGGGGATGACGTCCACCTGAAGTCGATTTAAGGGCTCAGAAATGTAAAACACTGAAAGCGGTGCTCCTTAGGCTTTCTGAAGAGGGAGCTAGTTTAACCATCATCAGTGATGAGCTTGACCTGACCCAAATGCCACACCTGGCAAGCAAGGACCCGGCTTCAGTTGCTGCGAGATGGCTGTGAGGGGTCAGTGTTCCACTCACGACGCCTCCGAACATACAAAATCTGCATATTTCGCGAGTTGTATTTCCAGCTTCTCGGAAACTCGTGTGTGTGTGTGTGTGTGTAAAAGGGGGGGGGGGAGAGACAGGAGGAAGGTGGCCTAAAACCTCATTTCCACATCCTTAAACCTTCACCTGCCGGAGCGGCTGTCACTCTCCCCTGACCCCTGTCCGGCTGCTTGCGTTCTTAACCCGTCCGCGGCTCTTCCCGCCGCCACCTTCCTCGGCCTTAACTTGGGGAGGGGGGTCACCCGGAGCCGCCCCAAGCCCTCCCCTCAGCCCCGATGAGCGGCCTTTAGAAAGCTTAGGTCCAAGCCGCGGAGGGGCGGGAGGCGCCCGTCCGTGCCGCAGGGACCGGGAGCAGCACCTGTGCCGGGCTCGGACCTCGGGGGCTCGCGGCCCCTCGGGGCGGAAGCCCCCGCGCGGGGACGTCAGAGGGACGGGGAGGGGGGGCTCTGTCCGGTCGGCGGTCGCCAAGGCCCCCTGGGGGGGGCGCGACCCCTGCATCCGGGCGCCGGGCCCGAGGCCCGTGGGGAGGCCCGGGCGGGGGCGAGGCGGGGGCGGGGAGGGCCCGGGCGGGGGCGGGGCGGGGGCGGGCGGGGGCGGGGGCGGGGCGGGCCCGGGCGGGGGCGGGGCGGGGGCGGGGAGGGGCCGGGGGGGGGCGGGGCCGCCCTCGCACCCAGCCCGGAAAGCGGAAGCCGCGGCCGGGCCGCCGCCGCCCGCCCCGGCCCTCCCCGCCCCGCACGGAGCTCGGCCGCTGCCGGGCGACAGGGGGCCCGAGGCCGCCCCGCCCCCATCGCCATCCCCTCCCCTCCCCCCAGCCCCGCGGGGTCCGTCGGGCGCCCCCGCAGGTGCGGCCCGGCGCGCGCCGCCGTCTCCATGGTAACGGCCGCGCCGGCCGCGCCGCCTGCGCGCGGTGGGGGGGGCGGGCATGCGGCGTGAGGCGCCCCGCGGCGCGCGCCGGGGCCGGGGCCGCTGACGCGGACGGGCCGGGCCGCCGGGCCGCGGGCGCCAGGTGCGGGCCGGGCCGCGGGCGCGCGGGCAACGGCGCGGACACGGCCGTCCGCCGGGCGGGCGGGCGGGCGGCTGGCTTTGTCCCCGGGCGGGCGGCCGCGCCGGGGAGGGCCCCTCCGCAGCGCGTCTCCCGGGCTCTGCTTCCTCTCCAGGGGCCCCCGCTCTCTGGCTGGCTGCCGGCGCACCGATGGCCTCCAGGGACAGAGATGCTATTTCGTGGTACCAAACGAAGGTAACGTCAGCGCGGATGTCCTTTCGCGCGCGCCGCCCGCTTCCTCGCCCAGCGCTCCCGGAGCCTGTCGCGTCCTGCGTCCCCTGCGCGGGACGGGGCCGGCAGCCTGCCCCGACGGCCCGCCGCGTACGTGGGCACCGGTGGGCAGGGTCGCTGGAGCTGTTACTCCCAGTCGCAGCTCTTCGCGCTTCTCCAGGCTGCACACGCCGTGTCCCCCCAGCAGTGCTTTGAAAGTTTGCCCCGGATCGCACTGCTCGTTTTCCAGGCATGGAACTTGTACCTCCGCGCTCAGCATGGCACTGGCCACATCTTATTGTCTGTCCTCTACCTTTTCATTCCTCTCTAGTTTTCCTTAAGAAGTGGAAATACCTATAAGGTGATATTTGAAATATTTTGGACATTGCTTTTTAAATGACCTTTAGATCCACTTCCCTTAGGACTGTCAAGGAAACTGTCCTTGGAACGATTAATTTATTTGAACTCGGAGGAGGGTAAACATGTACCAGATGTCACCCTGGTATTTAATAGTTGACGGCTTTTGTGAGGCTTGACCTAAATGAAAGGATTTCCTTTGCATCATTTAAATAGCCTGCTTCCTGTTTCAGATTGGAGCATATGATCAGCAGATATGGGAAAAGTCAATCGAACAGACTCAGATTAAGGTAAATTGATTTCTTTGACTCTAGCTTTGTTTATTGCATTAACGTGAAGAGTAGATTGTACTTACTTTAAAAAAAAATGGCACTTATCCACTTAGTATGGCATAAGGCAAACATCACTACAAACAGAATGAGAAATGACAGTTGATCTTTGGCCTCAGTCTGAGGGATGTAGAAAGCAGTGGTTGGTGTATGATGAATTAGAAAGCAGATGGCACATATACCGAGCTACAGCTTTGTAACTCTGGCTGGTTTTACTTTGTGACAGTGCAGGCCCAGTATTGCCAGGGCATCAGAGTTTTCAAGAGAAACTGGAAATGTAACTTTTTTATGTGAAATGTGCAGATCTTTTTTTTTTTTTTTTAAAGTATTCTCTTCATTTGCCCCTCCTACCCCTTCCCTTGTAAGCCAAATAAAATCCACTTGTGGCCTGAATCACCTTTTTTAATTACTGGTTTAGAGTATGATCTTAAGTTTTTCAAGTTCTTAAACTTTTTTCCTATATTACTGTTTAGAACTGAGCAGGTTCTTGGGGTTATTTCATGCTAAGCAACCAAAAATCTATGTGTTCACAATGCCAATTTATTATAATAGGGGAGGGGAGGTAAATAATGTTCCAAAGTCAGGGTTGTGGGGTCAGCATGTATTTCCAATTAGTCATGGAAAGGTTGCTTGGTAGCTAAAAGTAATTGGATAGTCATGAGAGATGTAGAAAGGCCTAAACACCATCCTCGTCCCTAAAAGAATGTCTCTCTCTATGGACTTTTGTACTTAAATCTACAGATTCAGGGTCTCACACTCTTGGAATGTGCTGAATAAAGGCTGCCAGATTCATATTTTTGGACCTTTCCTTTTTTAAAGATTTGCTGCAGACCTCCGATTAACATTTATTTTAAAAAATGCATATATGGATGTAATACAATTTAATAGTTCTCTTTATGTCCAAGTCACTTTGATTGGACTGGGACGTGTGTCTGAAATATACATGTAACACTTTTAGAGTGCATTCTCTCCTGGCGAATCAGCTAGAAAGTTGTTTTAATTACATGGTACTTGCCTAACTTTTCACAATTTTGTACAGTCCTTGATTTTTATATTAATAGGAGATGAGGTTAGGATGAATAAATGCCCAAATTTCATTTTGTAACTCTCTGAATTCTCTGTTATTCTTTTGTGAGCTGCTAAAAGGTATTGATAGTGTGGTGTAACGGAAAGAACACAGAACTGGGAGTTAGATCTCCTTTTGTGGTCTCCAGCTGTATGATCTTGAACATGCACCATAGTTTGAGTTTTGGTTTTCTTATCCTTAAGAGGATTTTACTTTGTTCTGTAGATTTCCTTAACTACCTCCTTTCCCTACTCAATTTAAAGGTTTCCTCGACTCTTATTTCCAAGCCTTTTTATACATCCTTCCCTCTAGTACACTGTGTCAAAGTTACTTGTTAAGACAAGCATCATCATAGGCCTTCATGGGTAGGAATTGTGTTTGTAACTCTTAGAACATTTTGATTCATAATAGGAACTCTGTGTGTTGCTGTGTTTAATTGAACTTTATTATATATATTCTTATTTATTGTTCTCGTAAGGTAATCAGCCTAAGAACTCCTTAATATATACTTTTCAACTTAGTAGCAGTGGAAAGAGTAAAATTAAAGACGACTAGAAATTTACTGAGCTGATGTACCAGCATGTCCCAGGTTCTCAAAATACAGTCAGTAAAGTAGACCTGGCTCTTCATGAATTTCATGGTCTAATGGAGGTCAAAGAAAAGTCCAGATGTCTTTTTAAATATGTTTAAGTCTTAGACAAAATTGACCAAAGTATAGGGTATATAGAAGTACTTAATGCAATTAAGAGATGATAGGCTAGAAATCACTTTGGAGCTGACTTGACTATTAAGAACTTTAGATACTGTTCTGTAGAAAATGGAAAATTTTTCATGGCTTCTGAATAGAGGGGTCACGTCATTTCTGTAGTTTTGAAGGATAGAAATAAAAATATAGACATAATAAAACCTATGAAATTTTTCCAAGGTAATACTTAATGAAATATATCACTTTAAATATCTATATTAACCCAAAAATGTCTAGACTGACTAGGAAGAGTTAAAATGATTCATATATGAAGAGTTCACATATGAAGAATCTAGTGAAAGAAAATAAGTCAAAGTAAAGAAATGCCAAAAATAAAACTCAGATAGTCATTATGTATTTTTCATTTAACCCACTTCCCATTTAGAAGAAAAATGCAGCTTGCTGCCAGCGTTAATTTTACATAACTACACTCTTTGAGGCGAAAGCAAATCTGACTGGTTTTCAATGTGAAAATAACGTATAAAAACTGTTTTTGGAGTTATTTCTAAACAGAACTTGTCTCTAATCCTAATGTAACAGAAGTGTGTACATAAATCGGATTCATCCAGTGAATCTTTATCTAACGATTGTGCGAGGACAACGTTAGCATCCTGCATAGGAAGGCTACATTCTCTAGAATTTGACATTTTCAGCGACTGGGAATCACTATATTTGTAAATGAAAATACCACTACTCAAAACAATGCTATAAGTGGAACGATGTCATTTGTTTGCAAAGACTATTGATTTACTAGGGCTTTGTGAAAATAATAATAAAAGTGAGCTATTTCATGGTAGACTTTGGGGGTGAGGTTAGGACTCTGTGAGTTATCTCAGGGTAAATGCTGCAGCCACAAGTGCCACTGGCGAGTATTCTTGGGGCGAATGAGAAATAGGGTAACAAATATTTGTTGAGTTCCTACCTACCATGTATGTCAGGCAGTAGGCTAGGCACTGTGTCTACATAATGAGCAAAAACACTTTCTCTTCATGAAACTTATAGTAAAGTGGGACAGAATAATAAAAGTATCCTAATAAAAATGACTTTGTGAAGGAAGTGTTCTAAAACTTGAATGTGGTGATGGTTGTACAACTCTGAAATTTACTAGAAATCTGCCTAATTGATTACTAAAACTGTACACAGAAAAATTGAGTTTTATTATATATAAATTATATTTCAGTGTAGCTACTTTCTTAGATCCTACCAGTAGAAAATAGAATCATAATGCAGTACACAAGAAATTATACATATTCCAAATGAAAACTGTCTTCTAAAATTTCTTAATTGAGAGACTATATTAAACCTAAAGTCTAACATTATTATCAATAATGAAGCTCCACTTAGTCCCCCTCCAAAAAAGATAAGCAAAATTTTCTTTTATTTTTAAATATTTTTCTTTTGTTCTTTTAACAGTTTTTTTCTAACATTAGAATAACAAATACCTGTATTTGAGAATGACACGACTCTTACCTAGAAAATTAAAAAGGCTAATCATAAGCACAGTGTATTTGTAATATTTTGTTAAGCTGGATGGTGGGTACATGACAGGTGCGACTCTTCATTAAGAATGACAGTTTAAATATGTGCATTAATCTCCATCTGATCTTTTCTGAAACACCTCTCAAATTACAATAAGAAAAATATGTCATCCCATAAGTATTAAAAATGAGAGAGAAGACTACAGTAAATGGGAGCTATTAATAAAAATTTAAAAGTTGCAAAGTGGATGGAAAGTGAAGAAAGTAAGAACGTGTCTATCGTGGGGAATGACATTAAGAAACAAGTGAATTCCCTGTTTAAAACCCCAGTATTTAATTTCTGAAAGATGCAGGAAGCAGATTCATCAGGTATATTTGCAGGTATTAGGTAGAATTGAAAATATGAAAATAGGATTGTTGGAGTGTATGTATAGGGTCAGTAGGCCTATCCCATAGCCTCTTTCATATTCTCTGTGGCTGGAGAGTACTTCCCTTATGTTCTTCTGAAAAGCCTGGATTGAAGCTTTCTCTCTAAGGCTGAACAGAGAAGGTCTGGATTCTGGAACACCAGTCAGAAATGAGAGTGGAGTGAAATGCTGTATTAATGGTGGAGATTAAGAAAACATCTGGGAGCCAGGTTTGTAATCTTCAAACAGAAGACTGGAATTTCTCTTTATAGAAACTGACTAAATAGAAAAGACCTCAAGATACTGGAAGGGAAGCAGCTGGCTACCTATTGCACACTAAACTTGCATTTGGCATGTTAGTGCCTCCCTCTTAAGTGTAAATGGATAGTCAAAGATCATCAAATATTTGAGACCTAAAGAAAGAAAAAAAGGAAAGAGAAAAAAGCGATGAAGGAATCATATAGGAAAACTATTTTTAAAGATATACTCAAAGAACTGAATACTGTTTTTTAGTATTGGGGTAATATTGGCCTCATAAAACGAGTTAGGAAGTATTCCTCTTCCGTTTTTTGGAAGAGTTTGAGAAGGATTGGTGTTAAATTTCCTTGGAATGTTTGGTAGAATCCACCATGAAGCCAGCTGGTCCTGGACTTTTGTTTTTTTTGGAGGGGGATGTATGATTACTGCTTTAGTTTCCTTACTGTTGATCAGTCTAGGTTTTCCAGTTCTTCTCTTCATGGTTCAGTCTGGGAAGGTTATGTATTTCTAAGAATTTGTTCATTTCTTCTAGGCTATCCAGTTTGGTGGTGTAAAATAGCTTAGTATTCTTGTGTAATCCTTTGTATTTCTTTGGTGTTCATTGTAACTGCTCCTCTAGTATTTCTGGTTTTATTTGAGTCTTCTCTTTTTTCCTTAGTTCACATCTCCAGGTTGTCCATTTTATTTATCCTTTCAAAGTCCCAGTTCTTTGTTGCATGAATTTTTCCTAATTTTGTTTCCTGTTTCATTTAATTCTGTTCTAATTTATCATTTCCCCTTTTCTGCTGATTTTGGGTTTTTTTTTTTCTAGTTCTTTGAGGTGAAATGTTAGATTTTTTTATTTGAGGTGATTCTTGTTTCTTGAGGTAGGCCTGAAATGCTAGCACTTCCCTCTTAGTACTGCTTTTGCTTTATCCCCCACATTTTGTTACATCGTATTGTCATTCTCATTTGTCTCTATGTATCTTTTGATCTTTTACCCAATAGTTATTCAGTAGCATGTTGCTTAACCTACATATTTGTGGTTTTTCCAGCTTCTCGTAGTTAATTTTCAGTTTCATACCATTTTGGCATGTTGAATTCTCTTTCTCTTCCACCTGAGTCATTTCTAGATTTATATCTTTTAGATCACAAATTCCTTCTTCCACCTGGTCTGCTCTATTTCCTAAGCTCTATAATTCATTTATCGAGTTGTTCAGCTGCAGAACTTCTGTTAGGTTCTTTTTTTGTAGTTTCAGTCTCTTTGGTAAAGTACTCCTTTTGTTCATTGATCTTCTTCCTGAGCCCACTGACTACCTTTCTGAGTTTTCCTGTGTCTCTCTGATTTTTATCTGAACTGCAGTCTCGCTTTCCCTATCATTTAAATGACGGTTTTTCATGTCTTTGAGTTTATTTTCTGGAGACTTTTCATTTTCTTTTCCTGAGTTAACTTGTTAACTTTGGTTATTTGTGGTACTTGATGAATCGTTTCTCTGCCTGGCATTAGAGATATTGAAATCTTTTTTAGATACTGTTTTACTTTTAACAATTGAGCAGGTTGATAAGTTGAAGTCTGTCTTTGTCTTCCAGTAGTGGGTGCTGTAGTGCATTTTCGTTTTCTCTTACTTGCACTACTGGGACTGCTGGAATCTTGGTGGGGTGTTGTCACCTTGGCCCTGGAAAATGTCCCACATTCCCAAGGAGGTGGGCATTCCCTCTTTGACTGAGTCACGTTGGCCTCGGTGCACCACCCAGTGGTGGGATGTAGCTGGAGATGGGGCTCTGGACGTGTGAGTTCCCATGGTGCTTGCCAGCATCCAGAGGCTGCCAGCCACCCTGTCCTAGCTGAGGTGTCCCAGTTGCCTCTGCAGGCTTCTGCTGCGATGGGTGGTGGGAGGAAGGAGTCAGGTTCCCGCACCTGCAGCTTTGCTTTTCCACCGGCTTTAGTCACAATGTGCGCCGGCTACTCAGGCTAGAATGTGGCTTCTGCCCCTCTGGCATGTCCCCGGGCTGCTGAGTGAGGGCTGTAACCTGACCCCTGGACTGCTGCCTGTCAGCTGGAGCCTGGGGGTCCCAGGAGGGCGAGTGGGGGGCAGGCTCATGTATCTGCAGCCTTGTATTTTCCCTGGATATGGCTGTAGCTGCCAGCTCACAGCTGCCACATCTTTCCACACCCTCATCACTGGGCAGAGCCGCAGTGTGGATGGGCCTCTCAGTCTGAAATGCTGCTGCCTCTGCCCCTCCTGGCTGCCAAGTGAGGGCTGCAACCCAGCCCTCCTGCTACTGTGTCAGCCCGGCCGCTGACAAGCGCCTGACTGCATCTGTGGCTCCTATTCTCCATCCTTTCCCCTTCCTGACTCCACTGCTCACTCCTGCATGCCACCTTTGGATATCTCAATGTGTAGATCTCTTAGAGGTGCTTGTTGAGCAGGGAACCCTTGGCTAACGTATAGTTGTCAGATTTGTAACTTGAAGGGGAGAAAGCAGTAGGTCTTCTCACTCTTCCGTGATGCTTACGTCATCCCCTAGATATGATTTTTTTAAGCGTTGTAGATGATAAAAGTAAGAGACCCAGAAAATACAAATAATCCAAATAAATTCATTGGAAAAAAAATTCATTTGAAAATTGGAAGATAAGGTGAGGCATCTCCCAGAAATATAGTACAAAACAACAAGGAGAAAGAACATAGAAAAGCAATACATTTTATGCAGGAAGGCTAACATCCAGTAAAAAATTCAGAAAAAGGAAATAAATGTGGGAAGAAATTATCATATACAAAAAAATTTTTACCAGAACTGACATACACACATTTCCAAATTGAAAGGATATTTTGCGTGATCAGTACCTATAGTAAGAAACATTGTCATGAAATTTAGAAAAATTCAGTTCTGTCTAGCTTGTCTGTTCCTTCTGTGAGCCTCTTTTTTTTATTTTTATTTTTTTCTATTCACACAAAACATTTCTGATCACCAAACGTGTAGAAGTTTTTCCCCACACCAAGCAATTCTCTGTTACCAGTTGGGTGTCATATAAATTTAACTCAGTTCTGACACTGTCCACCTGGAGATGGTTTCAGATCCCACAGGTGAAGGGCTCAGTTTCACAAGGCTGCTCCAACCCCACTTCAGAGGCTAGTCGCAAGCAGTAGTTCCCCAGGCTACCCACAACTTCTAGCTGCAAATTGGCAGTTCCGCTGACCCTCTCCTCGGGTTTGATTAATTTGCTGGAGCAGCTCGCAGAACTCTGGGGAACACATTTACCAGTTTAAAGGATAATGATGCAGGCCAGAGATGAGCAGCCAGGTGAAGAGACACACAGGGCAAGATCTGGGCGGAGGCAGGGACCCACCACAGGAGCTTCTGTCCCCATGGAGTTCGGGCATGTCACCCTCCCAGTGTGGATGTGTTCAGTATCCTGGAAGCTCTCCAAACCCCATACTATTAGGATTTTTATGAAGGTTTACCACATAAGCATGATCGATCATTAACTTCATTTTTAGTCCTTTCTCAAGAGGATGGGAGGCAGGGCTGAAAATCTCAAGCTTTTAATCATAGCACGTTCCTTCTGGTGACCAGCTCTCACCCAGGAGCCATCCAGAGCCCAAACAGAGTCACTTTATTAGAACAAAAGACACTCATAATCACCCAGGAAGTTAAAAAGGGTTTCAAGAGCTCTTGTGTCAGGAACTGGGAGACACACACACACACATAAATGTATATGTATATTATAAATCACAACATTGCAGGGACATTTGGAATTAGAGTTCGAGTTAAGCAGCGTGTAGAGGGAAGGATCAAAACATAAAGATTGGGAGTCAGAATGATATCAAGCCTCTTTGTAGCAACTTCTGGCTCATCTGGAAGCCAGAAGACAATGGAATCTTCGAAGTTCTGAGAGAAAATGACTTTCATGTAAAACTTCATGCCTAGCCTGTTAACCAAGCATAAGAGCACCACATGAACACACATTCAGACAGTCATGCACGCAAAAACATGAATCACCCACGTGCCATCTCAGAAAGCATAGGAGGACATGTACTGTATTATAACGAGTGAATAAACCAAAAAACAATCCATAGCATCAGGAAAGAGGATACTGAACACAAAAGTAAAGGGAATTCTAGGATAATGAAGAGATGGCCCAGGGATGACAGTTTATATTTGACCTGGAAAAGAACCAGATCAGCCTGGAACAGGAGGACGGAAAACTGGTATAGCTCTCTTCAAGGGGGAAAAAGAAACTGGTATTTCTTGTGTTTGAGCACATTACCAGATTTGTAACAGTTTTAGGGAGTTTTAAGATGAGTTGGTATTAGATATGGAGAAAACTTAAGTGAGTGAAAAGAAGTGAGGCAATTTTAATTCCAGGACAATTTCTAAGAAAGGACATGTTGACTACTTAGCAGGGAACAATACTTATATGATCATAACACTCAACATCAAACACTGATTTAACTAAAATCGTGATAAAACTAAGTGGAGAGGAGAACTATAGTGAAGGAGGGCATTTGTGTATTTGGTGGTGTAATAATAATATTCAGCCTATAGTATGTGTCTTGCATTATTCTAAGTGCTACACACACACACACACACACACACACACACACACACACACACAGTCTTAATCGATCCTTACATCAATCCTATGAGGTAGATGTATTATCATTCCCATTTTATAGGTGAAGGAACTGAGGCACAGAAAGGCTAAGTAAGAAAGTTTCCTCCTCATCTTCACCAGTAATTAATAAATGGCTAGCATCTAAAATTGAAGAAAGCACTGAACCCATCTTATTTAGAAACAACAAGGAAGAAGTGACTATGATGGAGGGTATCCAGGTTAAGGAAGGCGAGGCTGGAAATAGATTAGCCTTACAAGTGTTAATACAAATAATAGTTTTCCCTCTAAAGAAAAAGAAACTATATTACATGTAGTTACCTGAGTAGTAAGATAGATATGTGTAATCCATGTGAGATAGATGGATAAACAGAGATATATGAATGAGCTTTGGAGTCAAATAGACTTAAAAATGTATATTATTGCGTTGACTTTCCTAATTATTCAGTCCCCTGCCTGTAAAAAGATTGCGTCTCTCCCTGTTGTCAGGTAACTTGCAGAACCTTCCTGTGTGAGAGGGAATCCTTCCCCAGAGGCTTCTGGCTTGGTGAGCTCCCCTGTCCTGAGCCAGCATGTCCCTTCTCTTGTTTTTCTACTCAGTGAGAAAAGTTGGGGTCTCGAATTTTTCTGTAGCTTCAACTATCTTCACATGGATCCTTCGTTTTGAATTACCCAAATGTCTGTATTTTGCCTCAGTGTCTTTTGAATGTGAATTCTTTTCCCAGTTCATGCTTCTAATCACCTGGTCTGACCAACTGGCCTGCGGGCCGGATCCTGTGGAGCACAGCGGGCTCTGCTTTATTTATTGTCTGAGTCTGAGTCAGCTTTAGCACAGCAGCAGCTGAGCTGAGTAGCTGCCCAGAGACTCAATAGCCCACACACCTGAAATGCCATCTGGCCCTTTACTAGTCCACTTCTGATCTAGATTACTGGAGTAAGTATGTTTTCTCCGCCTCTTGTCTTTTTCACCCCTCATTATCACTGAAGCTGGTTGTTGTTACCTTGTTTGTTTGAACAAAGTTTGATTATTTTTTCTCATGTTTAAAACTGTTCTCTGACTTCCTAGTGTCCTTCCAATAAATTCACATTCTTAGCATGATTATGATCTTTACAGTATGGCTTCTGCCTACCTCTCCAGTTTCTCTCCCTGCTTTTGGAGTTCTTGAACTTTCTTTGGTTTTTGTCATTCTGTCTTTTCTTTGTCTTCTCATATATTTTTGGTACACCCCACACCCATATCTGCAAATTCTCATACACCCTTCAGGTCTCAGGTTGGATGTTATCCTTTGGAAATCTTTCTTCGACTTTTAAATCTGAATTAGGTGCCCTTTACAGTTCTATGGTGCTGTACTTGCCTTGTAATTGCTGTTTTATTTGTCACATGCCCTAAGTCAGGGGTGACTTCCTTTGTGCGTGACTATATAGTAGTTCGATTTTTTTAATAGCAGTAAAATGGACATTTCAGCACCCTCAGAGGTAGACACGTCACAGGGTTTAACTTGTCTTTTATCCTGTTAAGAGTCCACTAGTGCGGCAATTCCAGTGTTTTTGTCCCTCTGCCTGAAAGTAGGAACTGCACTGGTCAAGTGTTATGTTGGGGACGCTAACTTAAAAATAGAAGGCCAACGCGAGAGGCAACAAACAATTTGATAGTAAAAGAAAAAAAAAGAGCTATTTGGGAAGCACTGATTGAGGCAGAGACCTAAATAGCATTCTGATTAGGGGACAGAGGCTAGGGGTGTTTATGCGAAAGGGAAGGGGACCGATGACATCAATGGGAAGGAGATCAGCTAACATAGTGACACTAATGCCAAACAGTGTTTTTAACTTTCAGTCATACCATCTGCTTTTTTGTCTTTCTTGCAAACAGTTCTTTGGGCCACAGTGCTGCCCAAAGGTCATTTTGCCTCATTTTAACATTCCACAGGTTTGAGGGGTGAGACTTGCAAGGTGGTTCCTCTGGCATGGCTGCTCCAGCACCATTTTAAAGTGGCTCTGTTTACGTTACTGTTTTTTAAGCAGGGGCAAACGAGAGAGGGCCGAGAACAGCCCGCAGCTGGGCTCTGCACGGGACCACGGCCCTGGCAGCTCGTGAGGGCTGCCTTGCATCTCTCCTTCCTTCCCCTGGGCTCCTGGGGAGACCGTGTGGCCCATGAGGAAATCCACTCAACTCCCAGGGTTTAATCCCACTGAACCTCTCAGAGGCAAGCAGCCCTGTCTGCTCGGAAACAGAGCCTGTCCCTGCATTGGTTAGGAAGGCACTTCATGCTGTGCAGTGAGAGGCAGGCTGGTTTGGAGTGACAATGACCGGGTTAGAATCTCTGTGCCTTGGTCTCAGCCTCTGTAAAGGGAGGATAATAAAAGCACCTCCATCTCAGGACAGTTGTGAGGACGAAATGAGTGAAACGAGTTAATAGAAGCACGAGGAACGTGCTTAGTCAGGCTAGTTAGCACCTGGAGCTTGTTCCCTCTTACACGTGTCGCAGGATGAATGAAGCAGGAGGGTCTGAGGACAAAGCACAGCATGTGTTTTTCATTCTTAGCCAAACACAAAAGTGTATAGTGACTTTCTCATCTCTTCGTGGTCATACTTTATTAATGACTTCTATCCCCTTAGGCAAGAAAAATAGTGAGGGAGGTTCAGGGCATTTTCCTGAGGATCTCCTTAAACTCAGCTTTACTGTCTTCCCTTCGATACCGCACACTCTGAAGATAGAGCCACGTTTTGACTCAGGTATTGCTGTATGCCCAGCTCAGGAGAGAATCTGGCAGATAGAAGACGCATGTTGAGTATTTGCTGATTAAGTGAATGAATGTGCTTCTGTTGCTAAGGGAGGTTTTCATAGTTTGGTATTTACCTCTAGTTAATGCTAATCTTAATTTTATAACATATAGTTGAAAAGTCTAGAAGGGAAGTAGGAAAAGAATTTGACTCTAAAGTCAAGTTACTTTAAATTTTTTTAGTTATAATAGTACTTGATACAAACATCCAAAGAACTATGTCTGTTAGAATACAATCCAGTGACATTTTTACTTTTTAAATGTTAATTCTGGTTTTGAATATAGCACAGATAATTATTTCCATGAATATGATTCATCTTTCAAAAATTAGAACACATGTCTCTTCAAAGGGTTATTTTTTCCCTGAAAATATCTAATTTTCAAATTTTGATTTCTTCTTAGATATAATTTTAGTACATGTAGGGTTTTAGAATATTTTTCTCTAAAATCTGTGGTTTGTAGTTGAATCAAATAGGGATATAGTTGAATAGGAAAAAAATCTGTAGTTTATAGTAGAGTTAGATAAAAGTTATAGTTTTATCCAAACCTATAACTATAGTTAACTAAAATTGTTTTGCTGCATCTATGTAGTTAAATAGAACTAAAGATCAGTACTTGCTCAATATCTAAAATAGAGAAGTAGCAAATTACTGTAACCTTTCATTTTTATATTAATTTTAATGGTTAAATATCTTATATTAAAAACTTGATTGGGAATTAGCATGTATAAATGTTGATTGAGCATGAAATTAAAGTTCATCTTTTTTGAAAGTTTTAATTAACAGTAATGAAACAAAATTATTAGGCAACCCAGGAGTTTGAAATACAAAAGATAATTCACAAATTTATTTCCAATTCCTAATATACAGGAAGCTCATTATGACTTTCAAATTCTTGGTTTTTTCCTGTGGAAAACATTGTCTATGTGTTCATAAAATTTTGTAAATGCCTTTGGAGCAATAATGATTAAGAAGCATTAGAATTCTACTTGGAGATGTATCAAGAACTCCATGCGTTTGCCTTTTAAGAGGAATGAATGTAGTGTCTAATAATATTACATTAATTGGAGATCTGAAAGGATTCTTTCTTCACCCTCTGAATAAAAGTTCATGACTAGGTTTCTGGTCGAATGTGATAGGTTGGTCACACACGTTTATAATCTTCTGAGTCATCACTAAAATTACATTAAAGGAAGACATAAAAGGGGTGTACAAAATAGATATATCCACCAACTCAAGGAATAAGATTGAGAGAGATCTCAGCAGATGAGAAGTCAGTGCATTTTTGGAAGATGAAGAATGAATGGAGGAGTGTTAGGAGGGCAGAGGGCATTGTCTCAGAGAAGTAAGCCAACTGCCCTGCAGAGGTCCCCTTAGAGGCCTAGGACTTGAATGCACCAGATTCTGTGTGAGGCAGAGAGTGAGCTACCAAACAGGTTGAAAAATAGGGGATTGAATGAATTTTGTAAACAGAGAGATCAGACTTCTTGGTCTTCTCTTCAACCCCTTAAAGACTAACAGTGCCCTTAGGCAGGAGACTGGTAATATTTCTCCTGAGAAAGTTAAGTGGACAGGCTCTGGGGGCAGTGAAGGAAGGACAGGCAGGAGTCGTGATAATAACAGAATTGTGAGCCCTTCGTCTAATCTCAAAACTTCCATCAGAGCAGGGCAGTCTTCAGCTTTCCTAACCAAGGAGAATACTGGAGGATTCTTTTTTTTTTTTTTTTTAAACATCTTAAGGAGTTGTGAATTTATTTTCTAGATGTCTTTAATCCAGGAGATATTAAGGTAGGAAGCAAAGTATAGTCGATATAACAGGATTGCTTATAAATACTTTCCAAAATATTTATGCAGCAATGAGTTAATTTTTAACATGCCACTTTTGATAAAATCTGTTGGTCTCAGAGGGCAAAGAAATTGATGAAAATGATAAAAGCAAACTTTTTTAAGGCAACGTTTTCATGAAGTAGTCAAGGTCTGAAAGATGGAAACATGGGACAAAATGCCTCAGCCCTTCCTAGGTAGAGGATGGCAGTGACTAGGCCTTGGGATCATTTGGATATGGACCCGGTCACCCTATTATTATTTTTTAAAAATTATTATTTTAGCATAAAACAGTACTATATTATATGTGGCATGATATAGTATACAGTATTATATTAGTTATATTAGTTTCAGTTGTACAAGATAGTGATTTGACATTTTTGTATCTTATAGGGCATTGCTCCACTAATTCTAGGAATCATCTGTCACCGTGCACATTTATCACAGTATTACTGACTACATTCCCTTTCACTGTTTTCACCCATTATCCCCATCCCTTCCCTTCTGGACTGTTTTAATGAGTGTTTTTGTTATTTTGTTTATTCATCTGTTTTGTTTTATATTCCACATATAAGTGAAATGATATGGTATTTTTTGTCTTTCTCTATCTGACATATTTCACTCAGCATAATACCTTCCGTGTTATTGCAAATGGCAATATTTCATTTTTTTATTGCTGAGTAACTTTCCATTGTGTATACGTGTGCACACACACAACATCATCTTAATCCATCAATCAGTGGACCCTTAGTTTGCTTCCATATCATAGCTATTTTAAATAATGCTGCAGTGAAGATAGGGGTGCATATACCTTTTCAAATTAGTGTTTTCATTTTCTTTGGATAAATACAAGTGGAATTGCTGGGTCATGTGGTGGATCTATTTTTAGTGTTTTGAAGAATTTTCATATTGTTTTCCATAGTGGCTGCACCAATTTGCAGGACCACAGACGGGTGCACAAGTGTTTCCTTTTCTCCATATCCTCACCAGTGCTTGTTGTTTAGTAACTTTTTGCAAATAGACATTCTTACCTGCGTTAGGTGGTATCTCACTGGGGTTTTGATTTTCATTTCCCTGATGATTAAAGATGCTGAGCATCTGTTTCATATGTCTTTGGAGAAATGTCTTTTCATGTCCTCTGCCCAGTTTTTGATCAGATTTTCTTTTTTGAGTCATGTGAGTTATTTATATATTTGGATATCAACTCCTTATTAGATATATAATTTGCAAGTATAGTCTCCCCTTTAGTAGGTTGTCTTTTTGTTTTGTTGATGGTTTCCTTTGCTGTGCAGAAGCTTTTGGTTTGCTGAAATCTCATTTGTTTATTTTTGCTTTTGTTTCCCTTGCTCGAGGGGTCATGTCCAAAAAAATATTGCTCAGACTGATGTCAAATAGTTTACTACTTGTATTTTCTTCTAGAAGTTTTATGGTTTCAGGCCTTGCATTTATGCCCTTAATCCATTTTGAGTTTATTTTTGTATATGATGTAAGAGAGTGGTCCAGTTTCATTTTTTTTTTTTGCATGTATCCAGTTTTCCCAGCGCCAGTTGTTGAAGAGACTGTCATTTATCCATTGTATATTCTTGCCTCCTTTGTCATAGATTAATTGACCGTGTAAGCGAGGGCTTATTTCTGGGTTCTCTATTCTGTTCCATTGATCATGTGTCTATTTTTGAGTAGTACTGTGTTGTTTTGCTTATTATAGCCTTGTATATTTGATATCGGAGACTCTGTTACCTCAAACTTTGTTGTTCTTTCTCAAGATTGCTTTGCCTATTTGTGGTCTTTTGTGGTTTCATATAAATTTTAGGATTATTTGTTCTAGCTCTGAGAAGAATGTCATTGGTATTTTGGTAGAGAGTGCATTGAATCTATAGATTGCTCTGGGTAGTGTGGCCATTTTAATGATATTAACCTTTCCAGTCCGTGAGCATGATATCTACTTCTATTGTGTCCTCTTTAGTTTCTTTCCTCAGTGTCTTATAGTTTTCCTGGGTACAGGTCTTTCCCCTCCTTGGTTAACTTTATTCTTAGGTATTTTATTTGTAAATTTTTAAAATTTTTCAGTTATAGTTGACATACGATATTATATTAGTTTTAGGTGTACAAAATATAAGACATTAATGTACTTTATGAAGAGATTCCCCCCAATAAGTTTAGTACCCCCTGACACCATAGGTAGTTATGACAATTTTCATGACTGTATTTCCTACGCTGTACTTTATATCCCTGTAACTGCCAATTCGTATATCTTAATCCCTCCCCCTTTTCACCCACCCTCTCCCATTTGGCAACCATCAGTTCTCTGTATCTATGAGTTTGTTCCTGTTTTGTTTATTCATTTGTTCTTCAGATTCCACGTATTAGTGAATCATGTGGTATTTGTCTTTGTCTATCTGACTTATTTCCCTTGGTAGAATACCCTCTAGATCATCTGTGTTGTCACCAATGGTAGAATTGCATTCTTTTTTATGGCTGACTAATATTCTATTGTATATATGTACCACATCTTCTTTATCCAATTGTTTATCAATGGACACTCAGGTTGCTTTCATATCTTGGCTATTATAGATAGTACTGCAGTGAACATAGACGTACGTGTATCTTTTTGAATTAGTGTTTTGGATTTCTTCGGATTAATATCTAGAAGTGGAATTGTTGGGTCTTATAGTAACTCTATTATATAGTAACTCTATTATAACTGGTGGCTGCACCAGTTAACAATCCCTCCAACAGTGCACAAAGGTTCCCCTTGCTCCACATCCTCGCCAACACTTGTGTGCTGATTTATTGATGAGAGCCATTCTGAGAGGTGTCAGATGATATCTCATTGTGGTTTTTATTTGCATTTTTCTATTGATTAGAGGTGTACATCTTTCCATATGTCTATTGGCCATCTGTATGTCCTCTGGAGAAGTGTCTATTCAGGTCCTTTGTCCATGTTTTAATTGGATCATTTAGTTTTTTTTTGGTGTAAAGTTGTATGTGTGCCTTCTGTAGTTTGGGTATTAACCCCTTATTGGATGTATCATTGGTGAATATCTTCTCCAATTCAGTAGCTTGTCTTTTAATTTTGTTGATGGTTTCCTTCATTGGGCAGAAAATTTTTAGTTTGATGTAGTTTTGTTTACATTTTCTCTTGTTTCCCTCACCCAAGGAAAAATATCCAAAAAAATGTTAAGAATGATGTCACTGCAGCTCTGTTTACAATAGCCAAGATATGGAAGTGACCTTTAAATGCCCATCAACAATTGGATAAAGAAGTTATGGTTCATATATATAATGGAATATTACTCAGCTATTAAAAAAATGAAATCCCACCATTTGTAATGACTTGGATGGACCTAAAGTGAAATAAGTGAGACAGAAAGATAAATACCATATAATTTCACTTATATGTGGAATCTAAGGAACAAAAAAAGAATAAAAAACAGACTCATAAATATAGAGGACAATCTGGTGATGGCCAGAGAGGAGGGGGGTTGGGGGTTTGGAGAATGGAGTGAAGGGTTAAAGAAGTACAGATTAGTAGTTGATAGATAGTCACAGGGATGGGGAGCATGGCACAGGGAACGTAGTCAGCATTAATGTAATGGCTAGGTGGAGAGCCAGAGGAGAGAGAGAGCATTTAGGGGGATTGTTTTGTAAACTATATAAATGTCTAACCAATGTACTGTATGCTTGAGACTAATCATAAAATTTAAAAAAGAAAGAATGATGTCAAAGAGTTTACTGCATGTTTTCCTCTGGGAGTTTTATGTTTCAGGTCTTACATTTAAGTCGTTAACTCATTTTGAGTTTATTCTTGTATATTGTGTAAGAAGTGGTCTAATTTCATTTTTTTTATGTGTATCTCTACAGTTTTCTCAACACCATTTATTGAAGAGACTCTCTTTACCCTGTTATGTATTTTTGACTCCTTTGTCATAGATCGACCACATAGATCAGTGGGTTTATTTTTGGGTTCGCTCTCTTGTTACATTGACTTATGTGTCTGTTTTTATGGCAGTACCATGTGCTATTTTGATTATTGTAGCCTTGTGGTATAGTTGGATATCAGGTAGCATGATACCTCCAACTTTGTTCATTTTTCTCGAGATTGCTTTGGCTATTCATATTTTGCAATTGGTATTTACCGATTGCATTGAATCTATAGATTTGGGTAGTGTGAACATTTTAAAGATGTTATTTCTTATCCACGATCCTGTATGTCTTCCATTTATTTGTATCTTCAGTTTCTTCAGGATCTTAGAGTTTTTTGAATACAGGTCCTTTACCTCCTTGGTTAAATTTATTTTTAGATATTTTATTATTTTTGGATGTTATTGTTAATAGTATTTTTTCTTAATTTCTCTTTCTGATAGTTTGTTATTGGTGTAGAAAAATGCAACCTATTTCTGAATATTAATTTTGTATCCTGCTACTTTATTGAATTTAGTTATTAGTTCTAATAGTTTTTTGGTGGACTTTTTAGGATTCTCTATATAACAGCATCATTTTCAAATAATGACAGTTTTACTTCTTCCTTTCCAAGTTGGATGCCTTTTCTTTTTCTTGTCTGATTGCTGTGGCAGGAACTTCTAATACAATGTTGAATAAAAGTGGTGAAAATGGACATCCTTGTTTTGTTCCTGATCTTAAAAAAACTTTCAGCTTTTCATTATAGAGTGTGTTAGCTGTGGGGTTGTCAGATGGGTCTTTATTCTATTGAGATATGTTCTCTTTGTCCCCACTTGCTAAGGGTTTTTATTATAAATGGATGTTGGATTTTTTCACGTGCTTTTTCTGCATCTTTTGACATAATTATATGATTTTTATTTTTCATTTTGTTAGTGTGATGTATCATGGTTAATTGAACATATCAATTAACTGTGCATCCCAAGAACAAATCCTGCTTGATCATGGTGTATGATCTTTTAAATGTAATTTTCTGTTTCTGTAGTGTCTTTGTCTGGTTCAGAATTTTTGTTTCCTCTTGATTCAGCCTCAAAAGATTGTATATTTCTGGAAATTTATTTGTTTTTTCCAGTTTGTTCAATTTGTTGGCACATAATTGTTTGTACTATTTCCTTATAATTCTTTATTTCTGTGGTGTTCCTCTCTCTTTTTTTCTTGACAGGTCTGGCCAAAGGTTTATCAATTTTGTTTATCTTTTCAAAGAACTAGTTCCTGGTTTTATTGATTTTTCTTTGTTGTTTTTTAGACTCCATTTCCTTCCTGCTGTTTACTTTGGGCTTTGTTCTTTTTTTTCCTAGTTCCTTTAGGTGTAAGATTTGATTATTTGAGATTTTCTTGTTTCTTGAGGTAGGCTTGTATCACTATAAATTTCCCTCTTAGAACTGCTTTGGTTCTGTCCCATAGATTTTGGGTTGTTTTTTTCATTTTCATTTGTCTCAGGATATCTGTTGACTTTTTCCCCTTGATCTCATTAACTTGTTCATTGTTTAGTAGCATGTTATTTTAGCATGCATGTGTTTGTGTGTATTTTAGTTTTCTTTTTGTAATTGGTTTCTGGTTTTACGCTACTGGGATCAAGAAAGATGATATGATTTCAGTGTTCTTTAAATTTATTGAGACTTGTGACCTAATGTGTGGTCTATCCTGGAAAATGTTCCATGTGCATTTGAAAAACTGATATTCTGCTGCTTTTGGGGAAAAGGTCCTAAAAATATCAATTAACTCCATCTGGTCTAATGGGTCATATAAGTCCACTGTTTCCTTGTTCTTTCTGTATGATCTATTCATTGAGTCAATGGGGTATTAAAGTCTTCTGTGTCCATCAGTATTTGCTTTATGTATTTAGGTGCTCCAACATTGGGTCCATTGATGTTTATTAGAGTTATATCCTCTTGTTGGCTTGATCCTTTTATCTTTATGAAGTTATATCCACTCGTTGGGTTAATATGTTTCTGACACGGGTCATCGATGATAAATTAGAGAGGAGCACCACAGCAGCACCCTCACAAGGTCTTCCTGGAGCCTTTCTCATGCAAGTTTGCCAACAGGCCAGCTCTCCAGAGGTAACTCTGGCTTGCAGGGAAGCTCTGGAGAAGTTCTTTAAGTCCTTTCTTTGTTTCTTGTTACAGCCCTTGTTTTAAAGTCTGTTTTGCTTGATATAAGTATTACTACTCCAGCTTTTTGGTTTCCATTTGCATGAAATATCTTTTTTCACCCCCTTTTCAGACTGTGTATGTCTTTTGATCAGAAGTGAGTCTCTTGTAGGCAACATCTGTATGGATCTTGTTTTTCTATATATTTAGCCACTATATATCTTTTATTTGGAGCATTTAGTCCATTTACATTTAAAGTAATCATTGATAGGTCTGTAGTTATTGCTTTTAATTGTTTTCTGATTGTTTTATAATTCCTCTCTGTTTCTTATTCTCTTGCTTTCTTGTATGTTGATGACTTTCTATACAGTTTTATGTTGGATTCCTTTCTATTGTATATCAAATAGAATTTTGGTGTGTGGTTACCATTTGCTTCATATATATCAGCTATGTGTACTGTAGTATGTTTTACATTTTTGGTTGCTTAATTTGAGCACATTGTAAAATTACTGCAATTTTTACTCACCCTTTTCATTTTTGTTTTGCCATTTTTTACTTCTATGTGTGTGTGTATCAATTTATTGTTGTAATTACACATAATCTTTTGCCTTTTCACCTCTGTACTAGCTTTATAAATGATCTACTGCTTTTAAGTGTTTGCCTTTGTCAGTGAGAATTTTTTCTTCCCTGTTTTCTTAGTCATATTTTTCGTTTTCTAAAAGAAGTCCCTTTAACATTTCTTGTAATACTGGTTTAGTGGTAATGAACTTATTTAGCTTTTTATCATCTAGGAAACTCTTTATCATTCCTTTGATTCTAAATGATAGCCTTGCTTGGTAGGTTTGAAGACTACATTTGATAAATAAATTGGAATGGGTCAAGGTCATCTATTGTCTGTGCCTGGCCCAGGGCCATCTGGTAGGATCTACCAATTGATCTACAGTTGGTAGCTGCCGGTGCTGGGTTTAGAGGCACCTGGGAGAGGCTACGCTGCAAACCAAGGCTGACTGCCACTTGTGCCAAGCTGGGGGTCACTTGACCTATTTCCTGTTTGTCTTGAGGATACTCACTGGCAGCGTTTGGGGCTGCAGCATTTACTCCGAGATAACACATGGTACTTAACCTTATCCTTATCCCTAAACTTAGCCTTATCCCCAAAGTTTGCTATGAAATATCTCACTTTTGTTATTATTTTTGCATCGCTCTAGTGTAACAATAGTCTTTGGAAACAAATGACATCATTCTATTTATAGCATTCCGTTTTTAATAGTGATATTTCCATTTATAAAATGTAGTAATTCTCAATCTCTGAAAGTGACAAATCTTAGAAAACATAGCATTCCTATGCACGATATTAATATCATTCTTGAACAGTTGTTAGCCAAAGATTAATTTGATGAATTTGATTTATGTACACATTTCTGTTACATTAGGGTTAGAGATAAGTTCTGTTTAGAAATAACTCTAAGAATGGATTTTATATTTCCACGTTGAAAACCAGTCAGATTTGCTTCAGCTTCAAAGAGTGTGTTTATGTAAAGTTAAATTAACACAGTAAGCTGACTTTTTATTCCTAAATAGGAAATGGGTAAACAAGAGGTATAGTTCACATCAAGGCAAGTGCTATTTGTTTGGTAAAGTCTGAGATTTTAGTAAAGTCTGCAGAGATTTGGGGAAAGTCACAGCATGGGCATGGGCTGGATGCTTAGGTGGACTAGCCTCTGAAAGATGTTTGGCTTGTCATGTGAATCGAGTGGGGCTAGTCCTCAGAGAATAACCAGAGTGGGGCAAGATCGTTGTTAACCATGTTAATGGAGACTCAGATATGGTGGGTGCCTGCCTGTGCTTACAGGCTATGGGTGGGATTGGGGGGTGCTCAGCAGAGGGTCTGGCGGCTCTGTGGGGGGAAGGCTCAACCAAGTAACAAAATGGTGGAGAGAGCTATTCCTCCAGTCTTTGCCCTGAAGTGAGAGAGTTTAGTTTCTCCCTGTATGTCCCTGGCTCCTTTTGAGCTGATGTACCAGCGCTGGAATTCCAAGTGAGTGAGTCTTCAGCGAGTAAGTTTATGCACAGGCCCTTTAAGAGGAGTGCCTGGTACTCCAGCCACCCTCTGTCTCACTCAACCACAAACTCAGCAGGTTTTCACAGTCGGATCTTATGAGGACTCCTCTTCCTGGCATTGGATCCCTGGGCTGGGAGCCTGCTATGAGGCTGAGACCCCTTGCTCCTCAGGGACGGTGAGGGCAGAACCTCTGCAACCATATCCCTCCTGATTCTTAACCACCTCACATGGGTTTGGGACCAGTCCGTTTTGCATCTCTGCCCCTCCTACCAGTCTCCACGTGGCTTCTTCTTTACATCCTTGGTTATAAGAGATCTGTTCAGCTAATCTTCAGGTGATTTTCAAGAGTGGTTCTATAATTTACCTGTAATTTTGGTGTGGTCATAGGAGGAGATGAGCATAGTGTATACCTGCTCTGCTATCATGACTGGTAGTCCTATTTTATTCTTTTTTATGCAGCTGTAATTGGGATTGTTTTCATAATTTCTACTTCTGTTTGTTCATTATGAGTGTATAGGAATGTGATGGATTTCTGTATATTAATTTCATATTCTACTTTACTATTTTAATTTTTTTGTAGACTTTTTTTAGGGTTTTCTATGTATATTATGTCACCTGCAGATAGTGATAGAGGATTATTTTACAGAGGCTTGAATGTCTGCATAATAAATGCCTCCAGATACTGATAATTGATGATTCCATCAATGCAAATGATCCCAGAAAACTGTCTCCTGATATGACACTGGTGATTCCTTCAAGCTTTCTGCTTGCTTACCTTGCTGTGAAGCCCTAAATCTATAAGCTACACTCACATACCCAGTGCTTCTCAAAAGTTTTTTTAATTGAAGTAAACCACATTTGGTAAACATAAATATACTCGTGTATACACACATATAAAATTATAAGTTTACAGCTTGAGGAATTTTCACAAAAAAAATATACCGTGTAACAAGCACTCAGATTAAGAAATGGAACATTAGCTGTCCTACAGAAGCTCCCTTCTCATGCTTTTCCAGTCACTGCCACCAATGAAGGTAACCAGTAGCCTGACTACTAGCACGTAAATTATTTTTGCCTTTCTTTGAATTGTATTTAAGTGAGATTGTACAATACACATCCTTTTGAGTCTAGTTCCTTTTAGTTACGTTTGTGAGATTCATTTACATTGCACAATTGTAGTTTATTCAGTATAACACCACAATTATTCTGCTGTTGATGGACTGTTTCCAGTTGTTGCTGTTGAGTAATTTCCAGTTTGGAGCACTTATAAATAATACTTCTATGAACATTTTGTGTGCATTATTTAGTGAAATATGTACATATTTATCTTGGGTATATACTTAGGAGTAGAATATTGGGTCCATTGGGTTTTTAGTTCTGCATTGTAATATATAAATGGAGAGCCAATGATCACTAGATACTTGAAGAAATCCTCTAATATGAAAGAGAATAGAACGAAATGAACTCAAAGAATTAAAATTAAAATTTAATAGGAGAATTTGAGGAAATTCACAGAAAGCAAAGCAAAAAAGACAAAAAAAAAGGTAGAAAATAGGAGACAAAAGTTAAAAGGTTTAGAAGGGAAGAAATGTAACAATAAATTATAAGAAAACTAAAACTGAAAGACATGAATTTTCGTGTGGAAAGGATTCTCAGCACAACAGATGATAAAAGACTCATATCAAGACACCTCATTATGAAATTTCTGAACACCACAAATAAAGTGAGGAGTTGAGGAATGACACTATTCATGTGCAAAGGGTCAGGAATCAGGCAGCATTGGAGTTTGCAGCAGCAACACCTTTGGAAGCTAGAAAACAATGGAATAATGTCTTAATTCCTGAGGGAAAATTATTAATTCAGAATTCTATACCTAGTGTAACTTTAAAAAATGAGGATAGAATGAATTCATTTTCAGACATGCAAGGATTCAATATATTATCTTTTCGCGACCCCTTTCAGGAAACTACTGAAGGATGTGCTCCAAGAAGACATGGGGTATAGGAAGTGGGGGTTCTGCATATCAGAGAGAGTGTTGGATGGAATCGTCAGGGTGACAGTGAAGAGAAGTTCTGGGATTATAGCTGTGTAGCAGGCCAAAGAGCACCAAGTCTGATTGGAGCAGAAAGATAGAGGATTCTGGCAAGGGTGTTGCCAAGATTTTTTTAAAAATAATTTTTAATATAATTTTTTAGAGAAAAAGAACTTTGATTAAAGTTGAGTGAGTATTTGCAAAATGGTAAATATTATAAAGTAAATGGAAGAATGTAATATAGCTTATCGAGAATGATATTTCATGGTGATCATACTGTAATTACTGATTTATCTAAAAATCAGTAGGTTTCTGGGACTAGAAGTTAGGATGCGTGGGGATTAGTAGTAAAAGAGCTAAATTCTTATACTGATTAGGAGTTAGTTGATGATTTCTAAAATCAATAAATTTAAAAATAGCAATATAAACATTATTTAGAAGTATGGAAGTGAATACCAAGAGGTATAGCTAAAAAAAAAGATGAAAGTTATTTGTTTTTAATTAATAAAATTGGGAGGGAAGAGATGGGTCAGGGGATTAATATTTTTCTCTTACTGATCTTTTGGCACTTTATAATTTTAAAAAGTGATTAGAGTGTATGCATGCACTACTTGATAAAACTAAAAACTAAAACAAGTATCAATGACAAGTTCCTTTAAGGAGCATTAGGATTAAATATTCCCAGTAAAAGGGAGTCAGATATAGAGAAAAAGAAATGTAAGTTTACCTTTTTTTATTTAAAAGGGACTTTTTAAAAGGGACTTTTAAAAGGGACTTTTTGTATTTAAAAGGGACTTTTCCTTTGTTTATTTCTGTTTTTGTTTTGTTTCATCTTAGGGCTTCAAAAACAAACCAAAAAAGATGGGTCACATAAAGCCAGACTTGATTGATGTTGACTTAATAAGAGGTGAGTTCTAAATTTAGTTTGTTTTCTATGTATACTATTATTTTATAGTAGCACTAAAGATTATGTTTAGATATCTTTCCTATGTGATAGTGTACTTTCATTTCTGAAAGTAATGTACTTACCTCATCTTTAGCATTTTTTCCCCCTTTGCTTTAGTACTGTGTGGCTACATAAATTACATGGTTTCCATAAGGATGAAGGAGGGGTGAACTTGGAGACTCACTGTTGTGTAATTAAGAAAAATATATTGTATAACATTCAAGTGACTCAGACTTATTTTGAGCTCCTGTCCTAGGGATGGAGGCAAGAAGTTGTTACACTCAACAAACATCTAAGATGATTCTTTGTAACTGAACAGGCTGTGTGCTGATTTTTGCTCTCACCTGTTTTTAATAGTGTTACAAGTGGGTATTGCTATAGTGCATGTAAGCGTTTGATGTTTTGTTTAATTGTATATTTAAAGGCTCAACATTTGCCAAAGCCAAACCTGAAATTCCATGGACATCCCTGACCCGGAAGGGGCTTGTTCGAGTTGTGTTTTTCCCATTGTTCAGCAGTTGGTGGATTCAAGTTACCTCTTTAAGAATCTTTGTTTGGCTGCTACTGCTTTACCTCATGCAAGGTAATTGGAGGAGATGGAATAAGTGATGGCAGTTGTTTTTGTTTTTTTTTTGGTTTTTTTTTTTGCTGCTTTTGCTATTAGATAATGCAGACCTTGCTGTTCTTACATTTACCCTTTTATTTGATAGTTTAAAGTTCAAAGAAATGAAGGGACACACACCATTTGGAGATCATCTTAAAATAATTTGTACACAGAGAGCAAACACAATTGTTGCAGTCTCCCCTCCTGAACTTCTTCCCACCTGCCCTACTGGCCAGGCCTTTTCTCTTCTCTTTGACATTTGAATGTTGGATTATTTCCAGGATGGATCCCAGATTCTCTGCTCTCCTAGGTATTTTCATCAAGCCCCATTGCTTTAAATATAGTTGATATACTGGTGATTCTCAAATTTATATCTTCAGGCCTGATCTCTGCCGAACTTCCTCCTTGTACATCTAATTTCCTGCTTGATATTTCCATGGAGATTTAGTGGATATCTTGAACTTATATCCAGAATGAAATTCTTGATTTTTTTACAAATTTTTTTTTGTGTGTGAAAGTGTGTTCTTTTTTTGGACCTCCCACATTTCATTAAATGATACCAGCAAGTGCCCAATTTTCAAGTGAAAAGTAAGTCTTCCTCTTCTACTCTGCCATCAGCTCTCATATCCCATCTGTCACCAGGTTGGTGAGTGCGACCTCCAAAGTATGTCTTGAGTCTATCTCAGTCTCTACTGCCACTATCGGAATCCACAGCACCAGCATCTCTGCTTAGACCACTAGAATGATGTCTTCTCTCGTCTTCTTTCTGCCAACCACTATTTTCACAGCAATTAGAAAAATCTTTTAAAACAGAAACTGTGTCATGTCATGTTCCTGTTCACAACTTTTTAGTGACTTCTCATTGCCCTTAGAAAGAAAAAGCACTCCTTTCTGCTAACCTCTGATGTCATATCTCACCCTTCTCCTCCGTGCCCGCTCTAAGCATAATGGCTTTTTCTGTGCCTCACACAGAACTTTTCTTTCTTTTTGAAACAATCTTAAGGCTTTCACATGGTGATCTTTTTTCCCTTTCAAACTCTCAGTTCAGATGTAACTCTCATGAAGAGTCTGTTTCTATAATGCTTTCTAAATCACCCTACGTTCCCCAGCCACTATTCCCAGGAGTCTATTTTGATTTCTGGATTAATTAATTTCTATATTAATTGATTAAACTGCCTGATTTTTTTTTCTTTTCTCACAATGTGCAGGGACTCACTTTATTCTCTTTACCACTATATTGCCACTGCCTACCAGGAATGCTCTCTGAAAGTGCACAGCGTACATTGCTTAAATCTGTGCAAAAGGACTTGAATGAGAACAGAAAGAAGTGAAGGTTGGGTTAGGGCAGAAGGGTTTAGGATGATTTTTGTTTTCTCGGGTCAGTTCTTTTTGAATTAAGTTATAGAATAAATAATATCTATAAATTTATATATTTATGAGTTTAATTTTTTAAAGTTGTGACAGTGCTGTTCAATAAAATTTCTGTGATCATGGAAATTTCTTACATGATCACAGTAAATACAGTAACTATTAGCTACCTGCGTCTGTTGAGTACTCAGAATGTTAGTGTGAATGAGGAACTAAATTTTAAATATTTCATTGTAATTAAGTCTTCCCAACTGTCATTTTAATGGTTGTATGAGTTTCCATTATATAGACACACCACATAAAACTCATTTTAATGTCTGTATAAATCTATCATCTGAATTTACCATAAATACTTTTTTATAGCTACTTAATATTCCTTTATGTGAAACTTTATAAAACCATAATATACACAACCCTTCCCATATTGTGAGCATTTAGGTTGCTTCTGGTTTTTCTTGCTATGCCATCATGAACAAAATTTTCCATGTTTTATATTTCTTTAGGATTTACTTTCCGAGACAATTAACAAGCCAAAGAGTGTCAACATGTTAAGGCTTTTAGTACATATAGTGAAATTTTCGGTGACATACTTCTTTTGGAAAGTAGTGGATGAGAGTGCCTGTTTTACTACAATCTTACCAGCATTATTATAATTTAGAAATTGCTACCTAATTTGATGTATAAAAACTATCATTTTGCTCATTTAACGTGCATTTGCTTGGTCATTTATAAGCGGAAAGTTAGCTATTTTCTCATGTGTTTATTATTGAAGAATTTGTTTCTTTCTCATTTGGGTAAGTTATATGTATTAGGTTTTCATGTATACTGTGGTCTATTTCTGGGCTACATACTCTGCCTGTCAGTTGTACGGTGATTCTCATAGATCATTGTGCTGCCAGGAAGGGCTAATGTGCAGGGAGAGCGTATTAAAAGAAATTATAGGCTTTTACTGTGGACTTTATAAAATGATAGATTTTTGTTGAAATAATTTGTACAGTTGCTAGAATTGGTTTTAAAGATGAGCCCTAATGTTACATTTTCAAAACCTTTTCAGTCATAGCACTCGTGTTATATTATATGATGCCCATTGTGAATGTAAGCGAAGTGCTTGGACCCTTGTGCCTTATGTTACTCATGGGAACTGTCCACTGTCAAATTGTGTCTGCTCAGATAACAAGGCCATCCGGGAGCAACGGGAACCGGAGAAGAAGGTGAGATGGGGCAGTTGCTCTCGGTGTGTTGTTCTCTGGGAAAGGCATTGTAGACATTTACAAAGGCTCCGGTTAAAGTAATAAATCTTTCAACTTGCATATACTTTTTGTTATTTTTTGGCCTAAAAAAATGAATACTTTGCTTTTCACTTTTCTCTTTGATGGGAAGAAACCTTGTCATGAACTTTTAAGACAGTGTGGGATTTTTGTACAGTTGCTAAAAAGGAAATTTTTATTCTATTCCTACCTTTTGTTTAGTTGAAAATTAGTTTTTATTTGATTTTATTGTCCTATATTATTATTAATTAAAATTTACAAAAAAATTTGTAAAAAATAAAATTGCCAAAATGTTCTCCAAAATTTGGTTTTAATTAAAATTTTGTGTCTTAGTACATTGGGTTAGTGTAACTAAAATTTTTTTTCCTTTTTCAATAGTGTATCACAAAAATGGGTTTCTAAGTGTTCTAAACTTCAAATAAAGATTAATTTGACTTTTCTACACATGGAATTTGTCATGTTTTTGTTGGTTATGTGCTACGTGTGGGTTTTGAAATTGTTAAAGTTTTCTCAGGTATATGTGGTATTATCTTTTCTCAGAAGATCTGCAAATTTTTGTTCCCCTAAGCCGTTACTAAATAAGACTTTTTTTTCATTTGGTGCAATGAATTTTAACATATTCTTTTTGAGTATTATTTTTAAAACCTTTTTTTCCCTCAAAACAGAAGATTTCTTGAAAACTCAGTGCAAATGATTTAATGTTCGCTGAGGAAATCAAATGTTGTGTTGTGTCTTGTCGGTATTTATAGGATGTATCTCATAACTGCACAGGACATCAGTAATAAGAGATCAGATGTTCCTATTATTTTGTGTCCTCCTGTTTAAATGCCAAATGAGCAGATTTCTGATGTCTGTATTAAAAAAAAAAATGTTTCTTCTGATAGCAGTGCCTGAAGAGACTCTTAGTGATACATGCGAACCTTTTCCTTCTAGTAACCTCTTTGAATAGCAGTTCTGTTTAATGGTTGAACAAAATAATAGAACAGGACTTTGGTTTGGAACCCATTTTTGCCCTTAAGTCAAATATTCCTGCAAATTAATCCTGTTAAATGAATTTCGCTATACTTAGTGTCAGGTAGTAATCTATTAGTAGAATTTCCTGAAGGAATATTTTGGGGAGAAATAGAAAAGGATTTGAATAATCTGAATTTATTGAAACATTTTTTATAGAAAATTACGAAAACCTGTAAATGGTGATGGGAGCCGAGAAAATGGAAATAACTCCTCTGATAAAGTCAGAGTTGTGGAAACTGTGGAACCTGCACCTACTGGTGGTAGTTTTTGGGGGACTTTCTTTGGCAACAGGTGGGAAGTCTTTGGAATTTTTACTTAATTTTATATTCACATTGGTGTTTATGCAGTGTTTAATCTGATTAGGTCCTAAGAGTACGTAGTGCAAGCTTACTACCATTGTGGTGTGATTTTAAAGGGCTCTAGAATGAATTGCTTACTCAAAATGTTCCTACTGTCTTGTCATCTTAAGTTCAGTAAAACCATAAAAGTTTTATTCTGTTTGATGTTTAATGATTCTTTAGACCGCAAGATTACAGAAATATAAGTAGTCTGAAAAGGTAAATAGTTTAAGCCATCTGAGCCAACATCATGAGACAAAGATGGGATATTTGTCAGTGTGAAAGCTGATACCACCTTAGAAATGGGATGCAGGACAGGAGGCTAGTGTCTACGGGCTATAGGACAGAAAGGGACGGAAGTCCGAGGCAGATTCTACCTCCTCCCTGATCTGGCAGGGCGTGGCAGCACTAGTGACAACACAAGGTAAGGAAATACTTATCTTGCCATATATTAATGAGTATGACTAAAAAACAAAGTTCTTTCACAGTTCCTCTTTTGATGATGAGGTCTGTTCACATATTTTCTAAAGATATGTTTACACTTCTAGTTGAAGTGTTTGTGTTTTTCATACTGAACATTGTGCCGGGCACTGGGAATCTCCATTCTCAGTAGTTTTACCATCTAATTAGGAAGGTAAGAGTAGCAGGTATGATGCAGACACAGCAAAGTAAAAATATAGGTGGTTACGTGCCGACTAAAGGCCACGTGGTTCTGCAGATAGAGTGATTGTTCTGGGGTGAAGGAGTCAGCAGGAGGCATGAAGTTGCTGAGAGCTGTCTGGCTGTGAAGGATAGGAGAAGGGGAGATTCTATCAAGTGGCACAGGCAGGTGATGCGAAGTCGGGGTTGGCACTTTGGGAAGGAGAGTGGAGAGGACTGTGGACCTGCTTCCTTAAAGAGCTGAAGTACAGGCTTCTTCTCAAGTGACCTGAGACTAGCATTAACTATAGTCTGTCTCTGTATGCTTAGCAAGCCAGAAGTCTGAAAAATGTGATTTCTCAGTTTTCTTGAGTTTCAGAATGATACATTGTACTCCTCAGAAGAGAGTGATTTCATGAAATATGGTACTACTTTCAGAAACTAGTCAGTAATCTTTCTTTCTTTTTAAAAAATAGGATTAAAAGAGTAAAATTAATAAGTAACAAAGGGACCGAACCTGACCATGACTCAAGTTGTCTACATTCTATTATCAAGAAGAAACAGTGTCGGCCAGAGATTAAACTATGGCAGACGACCGAGAAAGCGAAATTTTCAGATGGAGAAAAATTCCGTAGGGTAAGATTTTACTGAGTGTAAATATAAGAATAAACTTTTTTTTCTGTGTAAAATTTTCCTGTTCATCTCTGTTAGAGATACAAAATGGATGCCAGTAGGTTTATATAATTTGTCTTAACGAATAAGTGAAATGTAAGGCCACAGGACATGAGAAGGAGATTGTCGCTTGGAGATGGTAACTTATTCTTCTAATTTCTAAGACTGGAACTCGTTATTGCTTCTGCTGCTGTTGGCAGTAGGCTGGAAGGTTTAAAACAGTGGCGGAGAGGTGGCTGTGTCATTCTGGAGAGGAGTGACAGTATGGTAAAGTGTGGGAAACTATTTTCTACATTTAGGTGGAGATGTTCTGCTCTGTGTCTCTACTACTTTGTAGCCTTGAAATCTTCACATTTATTAGACTATGGCATTTCATAATTACAAAAATAGCTAATATTTTTGAGTCGCACTACAGCCAGGCACTATTCTAAGCCTTTACGTGTGTTAATGCATTTTGGGTTTTTTTCAGCAGCTCTGTGAGCTTGGGGCTTTTATTATCATTGCTTTTCAGATGAGGATACTGAACTCCAGAAAGATACAGTAAATTGCCTGAGGTCGCATAGCTAGTAAGCCGAGGAGCTGTGATTCGGACGTAGTGACTAGAGCCTGTACTTCTTACCGCTGCCTCATTATATAGGCTGTTTAGTTTCAGGTTCAGTATTTTTCCTTATTGAGATCATGCACTACATAGGTATGTTCAGTTTTGGTTTGGGTGACTTTTGCTGCTGCGTAGTTTTACATCCTTTTTGTTTTTGCACATGCAGTTTACTAAGAGTATTTTGGGCTGTCCTCTGTGAAAGAGTAACATTCTCTTCGTAGGAAGCTTTTAGGCGCGTGGGTAATGGGATGTCAGATGATCTGTCAAGTGAGGAAGATGGTGACGCCTGGACCCAGATGATGATATTGCGTCGGAGTGTGGAAGGGGCCTCAAGTGACAACGGTTGTGAAGTCAAGAATAGAAAATCCATACTTTCAAGGCACATAAACTCTCAGGTAATTTTTATTTTAGTTAACAAAAGTATAGGCATTAACTCCTCAATCACTGGATGGTAACAGGGTATTTAACACGTTTTCCTGTTGTTGGTTGGCTTGATTTTTGCCAGGTAAAGAAAACCACAACCAAGTGGTGTCACACTGTGCGGGATTCAGACAGTCTGGCCGAGTCAGAATTTGAATCAGCAGCCTTCATTCAGGTAATGAATCCTTTTAAGAGATCATTATTCAAGGCTCGTTGTCAAATATAATAACTTTACCCATTCCTTTTTGATTGGTTGTCCCAAGGTACTGTGTATATTTGCTGGTCCCTCTCCCACCTCCAGCTCTCTGTCCACCTATCGGCAGCTTCGATATGACTGCTCACCCCCAGAATGAGCATGATTCATTAACTCTTATTTTAAAAGTGTCATAGGTGATGCTCAGAAAGAGGTTACTCAATCCTCACATGATGAGGAATTTACTTAATATTCACTTGGAATATGGGGTTCATTCTTAAGCATCATTCCCACATTAGGTGGTGAGGACAGATTTGGGGGAAAGGATTCCTGAGACATGGGAGCAGTAATCCCAACAGGGAGGCTAATGGGTGTTGTACATTTGGAATATTATAATGGCGAGGTGAGCAGCATAGATGGTGGTGTGGTTTTGGTTTTGATTGACAAGGCAGGCAGGGTCATGGAAAAACTTTCATATTTATGTTTGTACTGAAGGAGAGCCGCACAGCCCATCCTGTTCTCTGCCCGATTATCCTTTCCATGTGTGACTGGGCCCCTGGACACGGCTAGATCTATAGTCACAGTCTCAGTGTTTAGACAAGGGGAAATTGTGGGTGTCAGAAGGCTCTGCCATGCCTGCATCCAGAGTAGGTCCTCTGGTTGTGCTTGCAGGAACCACTCCATCCCAGGACGCCTTGGTCGAACAGCCCCCTGACTTGCCAGTGACTTCTTAGAGGGAGTTCTTTTTAAAGCCCTGTTTGTTAGAGAGCCCTCAGAGTTTAACAATGAAATATTAAAATGTATTATTCTTATGTGAAACCGTGTGAGGAAATGAATACATGGTGATCAGCTTAAGAAAACTTGCCAGCCATCGCATAGATTTCTTGTTTAATTTTATTTCAGGTGTAGCATTTTTTGAAAAAATAAATACACATTTTTTTTTTGTTTTCCTTTAAAGGGCTCTAGATCTGGCATTAATGGTGGTTCTCGAAGCCTCAACATGTCCAGAAGAGATTCAGAAAGCACCCGCCATGACTCAGAGACTGAGGATATGTTATGGGATGACCTGCTGCATGGCCCAGAGTGCAGGTCGTCTGTCACCAGTGACAGTGAGGGGGGCCATGTGAATACCCTTCACTCAGGGACCAAACGTGACCCCAAAGAGGATGTTTTTCAGCAGGTATGTAAAGGTGATGGTAATAATTGCTAATATTTATTGTGTACTTACCATGTACCAGTCACTGCATTATCTCATTTAACTTTATAATAACCCTTACGGTAGATGCTATTATTATCCCTAATTTAGAGATGAGGAAATTGAGCATAGCTTGTAAGTGAAGATGGGATTAGAACTCAGGGGGAGGTACACTAGAGTTTCCCTAACCTAATTTTTTCTTCATAATACTTTCATTATTTTCCTTAGAGCAAGGTTGTTCAAATGGCATAGCAACCTCATATTATGTTTTCATAGATGTCACAGTATTATATACGAGTTGCTAGAAAATAGCTTTGCTTGCTTCTGTAATATTGTATAAACCAAGTGATGCCTTTAATTTTAGGTTTTATGTTAATATCACACAATCAGATAGCCTGGAATTGGTATTTCAACCTTCCTTCCACCTGAGATATTTGTTACCATCCATCGCATCGTAATAATAGTTTCTGCTTAGGAATATTGTGACATATCTAATGAGGATAATGTAAAGTGTTTAGCACAATGCCTGGCAAAGAGTAAGCACCTAATAAATGTTAGCATTGCTGTTCATATCCCCATGAGATGGTCCGTCAGGCCTCTGCTTAAATACTTCTGGAGCCGGGGTGATTATTTCATTAGACAGCCTGTTCCACTGCTGGATAGATTAAATGATTAGGAAACATTTCTCATCCTAGCCTTTCAGATGTTTATTGACAGCGGTCATGATTCCTCTTAGTGTTTTGTTCTTTAGGCTAAATATCTCCACAGTGACTTACAAGTAGTAGATGATGGATATGCATTTGTTTAATTATTGAATTTTCTTGATTCTAAGATACCGTAATTGATTCAGGTTACACATTTTTATGAAAAATATTCTGTTCCATTAATGTATAGAATTAAAAAAAAAAAAACAGAAATAACGTACTTTTTCTCATTAAAGTTTTAAGTTTCTCTCTCCAATTTTGCTGTCAAAGTTTGAATATAAATATTATGTACATTCGATCTGAAGATTCATCTAAATCACATAAACCCTCAGTAGTTACGGGAAGCATAGTAATGATCTTGACCTACTTTGCACTGTTGGGATTCACCATGTAATATTAAGGCATATGTAAGAGTAATTAGGTAAGATAAACTAACTCACTGTGTCAGTTGGAATTTGTCATTTCCCAGTCTTCTCATCTAGCCTGTCTCTGTTTCTGAATGCCACCACTAACCATCCAAGGCAGAAAGCATGGGATCATCTGTGACCTCACCCTTTCCATCACGTTCCTAATCGATCATCCCTTTCTCTTGCTTCTACTGTATAATATCCACATCTGTCCTCGGGCGTCCACCCTGCTTGGCACATGCCATCAGCAGCCCTTGTCTGGGTCATCGCAGCAGCTTCTCTGCGCTCGCTCCCCTTGGTATCATTTTCCATGCTGCGGCCAGAATGATGTTTCTGAAATACAAATCCGATGCCATTCCCCTTACAGTCCTTTAATTGCTTTTCTTCCCCTTCTGGATTATTTGCTTCTGTTCTTTTATTTGTCTGATACAACCTCATTTCTGACCATCCATTCATTCTCTGCTCCTCAAAATGGTATTCTTTAACTCAGCTGAACTTCCAGTTTCCGAAATGTACCATTTTCATGTGCTTCTGGGTCTTTACATGTACTGATTTCTTTCCCTGGAATGCACTTTTCTCCAGTCACCATTCGTTCGGCTCATGCCTTTTTATTTTTCAGGTCTTGGCTTGAGTGGTACTTCCCTAGGAAACCTTTCCTGTGTACCCCTAAAATAGCTCTCCTTCCTTCCCTTATCACATGGTGTAGTGACTTTATTTAATCAGGTCTCTATAAGTCTAAGTTCCTTGATGTCAAGGACCGCATTCATCTTGCCCCCTGTTGTGGCCATAGTGCATACTACACAGTAGGTGCTTAGTAAATATGTTTTTAACCGAATCAGCAAGCGCTCATCAGCATTATGCTAAGCACTGCGTTAGTTTCAGAAAAGGGCAAAATGAGCAACTCATGGTGATCCGAGGGGACCACGTGTGTGTAGTGGCACCTGAGCTGGTACTTGAAGAATAAGACGTGATATGGCAAAGGAATTGGAGCTGTTTTCATTGTGGCCTTCTCTTGAGCTTTCTGTGCTTTGCTGTGTCCTGATTAGACCAGGCTTAACCTCTTAGTTACCATGTGATATCTAAGGCCTGTAGACACCTCTCATACCTAACTTCCTACTACCCACAGCATAGTTGTGTTGCTGTAGAAGTACTTTCCTCCTCAGTATCCCATGAACACACCAAGCTTGTCCTCGCTTCCATACATTTAGAGAGGAAAGCAACTGTGAAGATCACAGAATCCTACCTTCCTCATTGTCGGAGACACTTAGCCACTCTCCAGGCAAGAAAATGGCTCCGTTAAGAAAAAAGAGCCAGCAGTCAGTGTCAGAGAGGTGGTAATAAGAATAATGAGCTTTTTACGGGGACAGGATAGAATGATGAGGCCGACCACTGGCGGAGGTAGCCTGGGAGCTGGACAGAGGGGAAGAAATCTAATGAAGAATGAAGGACTGGATAGAAATTGTTTTATATTTTTCTTCTCAGAATCATTTATTCTGGCTTCAGAACTCAAGTCCTGCCTCCGATCGAGTTAGTGCAATAATCTGGGAGGGAAATGAGTGCAAAAAGATGGACATGTCTGTGTTGGAAATAAGTGGCATCATAATGAGCAGGGTAAGATTAATAAGTTTTCAGATTTTTTAAAACATCGATTTAGTGATCTGCACTTATTTATAGAATTTTAGTGCTCAGAACACTGATTCTTCTTTTGAAACACAAATATGTGTGTTTTTAATTCTGTAGTCACAATCTTTACTTGGTAGTAACTTTTTAGATTTGCTACAGAGGTGCCTGTGAGCATGATTGTTCAGACATACTCTTCAAATATTTATCTCATGTAAGCCGAATTTTTAATAAGTTCTAAAAGTTATAAATGTGTATGTTTTTATTTGTACTTTTTAAATTTAAAACAGATTTAGTTTTTAATAATCCAATAGTATTTGATAAGTACTGCCTCGTAACTCCACTCAGCTGTGCATTAATGATGGCCATTTTGAATTAATTCCCAGGTGAATGCGTATCAGCAAGGAGTAGGTTATCAGATGCTAGGAAATGTCATCACCATCGGATTAGCATTTTTTCCTTTTATATATCGCCTTTTCCGTGAGAAGAGCCTTGACCAGCTGAAGTCCATTTCAGCCGAGGAGATCCTGACTCTCTTTTGCGGGGCACCACCTGTTACACCTGTTATTATTTTGTCTATGATTAATTTTTTTGAACGGTTATGTCTTACATGGATTTTTTTTTTCATGATGTGTGTGGCAGAGAGAACATATAAACAGGTTGGTTGAAAATTTAGTAAACTTTCTTACTTCTGCTTTCGTATGTGATCTTTCATGGAGTTGTCTTTGTTTTCATGATTTCTTCTTTCTCCGAAAGTTAATGTGGGCAATGAAGGGGATGGATAAGTAGGTTTTTGGTGTTTGTGGGTTTAATACTTGTGATGTTGATTATTCACAGATGGCTTATAATCTGAAATTTCACTGAGCCCAGATGTAGGAGCCAGTGGCTTAGCTGGTGGGCGAGCCTAGCTGATTACTTAGCACCTGCACATCAGGGTGCCTTGGCTGTTTTTTACCCATAGTGTTTGTGGTAACGCTCAAAGTGAAAGTGCATCTGGGAAAGAGGTCAAATGAGAATTAAAATTATTGAAATTCAATAAAAATTAGGAGTTGAGGACTTAATTTGGTGGTAATACATGTAAAAAACATGATTTTGAATGGAAATGTAATATGAGAATAAGCAGGGCTTCTGTCTAAACATCTGTTTGTGAAGTTGGGGATTCACAGAAGTCTCCAAAGAATATTTGTTGAAAATGTCAAGAGCATGAAGAAGTATATTACTGCATCATGTGCCCTGGAAACAGGGCAGTGAGCTACTAACAGAGCTTTTCCCTGCCTGTCTTATTGGTCACTCATTAGAACTTCATCCTTTCAACATTTTTTATATCCTGGGAATGTTGTTTGCAGTTATAGAAATATACAGAGACACATATGTACTTTTCACTGTAATTTTTTAAACCTCCTCTAGAGATTTTTATTTGCAAAACTCTTCAGCCATATTACTTCTGCCAGGAAAGCTAGGAAATATGAAATACCTCACTTCAGACTTAAAAAGGTGGAGAACATTAAGATATGGTTATCGCTGCGTTCCTTTCTAAAGGTGAGTTTTGTTTAATTAACAATATATGCAAGAATATGCAGAAAGCGTGCTCATTGGAATTTCTGGCAGCGAATGCTCACTAGGAAGTGTAGTCCGGTACACTGGACAGATTGTCAGTGGCTGACAGACTCACTGGACATCAACTTGGATGTGACAGATCTGCAAAGCTGGTAGAGGGTAGTAAATAAGAGCTTAGTAAGGGAAAAGAAAATTTAAATGCATAGAGCAGAGTGATAAATCGGGTATTGCATCTTTTTTTGATTTTTTGGTAAATATTCCGGCTATAAATATGTCAGTGAATCAGTCATGCCCTTAATTTGGAACAGCGTGGATTTCAATGCTTAAGTAAAATCGGTGTCCCAAATATATTAGTCCTATGTCAGAAGCTTCTCGTAAATGTTTATTTTCACATTAACATAGTAAAACCCAGTGTTCGGGATGTGAGGGCTGTTGCTGGCTCTAATGCTGGCCTAACTCGTGAACCTGTGTGTCTCATCCCACAGAGACGGGGTCCGCAGCGTTCGGTCGACGTGGTCGTGTCTTCAGTCTTCTTACTGACACTTTCCATCGCTTTCATTTGTTGTGCTCAGGTAAAAGTTCCACAGCTGTTTTAGACCACGTCACTGTGTTTAGGTATATATATTTTTAATGTGTCTGAATTTCTTTAGCTCTTTCGAATACTTGTTGGTTTTCCTAACTTTTGAAAATGGGTAATTTTGAAGTCCTTTAAGACCCTGGGGTCACTCAAATTTAATTTCAGTTGGTAAATTTTGACTGATAGGCAGGCTCTCATACTATGATGGTGGCAAAGTGATGATTTTCTAACTCCATCGTTCCTTCTACATTTGTTAGTTGTCACTCTAAGGTAGACTCTTCCTTTTTTCCTTGCTCATTTATTTATTACACTAAGGGCCCATGTATTCTCATTTTTATTGAGTGAGTTATAATCTATTACTATATTTGTTTTGATGTTTAAATGAACCCAGATTTGGACTGTGGGAAACCCCTTGAAGCTCCTTCCTGTGTCCTTTTGACAGGTCCCTGAATTTATTGTTTCTTTTATTCTTTTTGGCCCTTTTTTGCTTTCTCCATGATGAGTTATGGGATTACGTTGTACTTTCCCATTTATTGAGTTTAAACTTAATTCTTTGCTCACAGAACTTACTCTGAATGTTTTCAGTCCTTTGAATATGTAGAGACTTGCCTTACTATCCAGTTGTATTAAATTTTTCAGCAGTACTTTGAAAGAACTTATATCCTGTTTTGGGAAGCCATGTTCTATATATAAAAACTAGTCTAAGTTTATTAGTTATGTTTTTGAAATCTATATCATTTTTTTTTTTGGTTTGCTTAGTCTCTCTACCATTGATATAGGTGTGTTCAAGTCACCTATGATGGTACGTTTATCTTTCCCTTTTATTATTATTGTCCATTTTTGCTGTATATATTTTGAAACTGGGTGCATACAGGTCTAGAAGTGTTATCCATCTTGGTGGATTAACTTTTATGTCCTTTATAGTTACTTTTCTTCTCAATCCAGAGTCCAATTCAAGATCACATATTACATTTAGTTACCATGTCTCTTTAGTCTCCTTTCATCTGAAATAGTGTCAGATTTTATCTTTCATGAACCTTGTGAAATGTGTATGTTCCTAATATTTCTTACCATCTAGACTATTTGATACTAATTTAACTGCACTAGCTGTCTTTCCCCTAGTTTTTGCATATAATATTTTTTTCTACCCTATTTCACTTATTTTGACTTCACATTTTAGTTGTGTCTCTTGTGATCAGCGTATTGTTTTTCTGATTGCCTATTTATTAATTCAGCCTCAGTCTTAGTGTTTTTGGAGTATCTGGCCCATTTAACTTTAATGTAATTATTATAACTACAAATACTGTTTGGTTCCTATTTGGTCTGCCTGTTAATTTTCATTTTTCTCTCCTTTCTTGCCATCTTTTATTCATTAAATACTCTTTAATGTCCTTTTTATCTGGCTGGTTTTAATAGTTCTTCCTATATTTGGTTTTATGACAGTTTGGCTGTTGTTTGTGGAAAAGTTATCTATTATTGCACAAAAAATTGTATCATCTGCTGAAGAGGTGGGCCTTGGTTGCCACCAGCTGTTACTTTTTCTTCCCTAGTTATAACTAATTGGCAGGAGTGAACACCTGACTTAGACTAAGCAAAACATATTTCCTATTTTGGAAATTAGAACTAAAACCTGTGTTAAAACCTGAGTGCTGGACTTTGGAGAAGAAGGTCAGTGGTGTCAGTGGTACCAGCAGGATGCTGTGACAGACCATGGCTGGAACAAGTCAAAATCAGGAGGGAATAGCAAATAAGAGTCTTGCAAGGCAGCAGAATCAGCTAAGAGGAGTGGAGATGGGGGCACAAATAGACCTTGGAAAGAAAGATGAGTGGGTACACTGGTGGTCAAAGAAGCTGGAAATGCGTTTGTCTGATTTTGTTAGGTTTTCCTTATTTGTTACTTCTAGGCCTGTGCTCTTTCATGTACAGGAGAAAACTAGTAAATGTAAAGAAATACATAATGACTAAGTAAATAGATAATACCTTATGAGTTAAAACTTCTGCTTTGAGTATTAAAATAGTGATATCTTGTAAATGTTTTTAAATTGCTAGTGTAAAGGAGTAATTATAAATTTTAAGACAAATGAAAAACTTGACTTTTCTTTTTGGTCCTTTGTATAGGTTCTCCAAGGACATAAAACTTTTCTGAATGATGCTTATAATTGGGAGTTTTTGATCTGGGAAACAGCTTTATTACTTTTCTTACTGCGCCTGGCCTCGTTGGGGTCTGAAACCAATAAGAAATACAGCAATGTTTCAATATTACTTACTGAACAGGTATTGATTAGTCCCTGTCAGTTTGGTTTAGTGGTTAGAGTTGATATAATATGATTTGTGCAGAAGGTTCAGGGTTGCATCCAGATTCTATCACTTTCTAGCCATGTAAGGTCACTTTGCTGCTGTGTAATCATTTCCTCCTTACAAAATGAGGATAGTATCTTTCCTACCTGCTCCCAAGATTGTAAGAATAAAGATTGAATGGGCTGAAAATATGTTGTATACTGTAAAGGTTTTTTTATTGGTGAGAAGAGAGCATACTTTTAATCTCACATTCTACACCAAGTATTAGATCTTTAGAATCCTTGTCATTTAAGTATGTTGAATAAGTTTCTTGGATTTCTTCTGTATCAGCCATAAAATACATTCAGTATTTGGAAAGTAGTTGCCCTTTACTATGAATAGCTATTAAGATTGAGAAATGTTTCTTATAAATACAGAGTAGTATAAAGTTTTAATTTCATGTTTGTCCATAAGTGTTAAATAAAAACATTTGGTATCATTAGTTCTTTATTTTGCCTTAGAATTATAGTGGAGAATTCTTTCTATGAGGGAAAAAGAAAAAAGAATTAAGTTAAAAACAGCTATCTTCTTTTATTCCAAAAATGTTTAATAAGCATATTAGATTATTTGAGGGATACCAAGATGAATAATATATTATTTTTGAACTCAAGGAGTTTATAGTCTGTTATAATTAATGTTAAATTTTTCATTGTTTTGATATTTAAATTGCTTTATTAATTTTTTCTTCCCTCAATAGCTTTTTTTGAGTATGTATGCCAAATTTGACTGATTTTGGATGGGGGCTGGGGTACATGACATAGGCACTCTAGAAATAGCTGCTGGAGTTTCAAAATTTATTTTATTCAAAAACATGATTTTCAAAATCTACCATATTTAATGAGTATAAATCTTTTTCTATGACATTTACCTTAATCTCTTTCCTTCCCTTAGATAAACTTATATCTGAAGATGGAAAAAAAGCCAAATAAGAAAGAACAGCTTACTCTAGTAAACAATGTATTAAAACTGTCCACCAAATTGTTAAAAGTAAGTAGTATCCTGTGATATACCCATTTACTAACATTTAAATTAAGTCGGCGCTTTACCTCTTGGGGAAGGCTGTGTAGAGTCAAAATGCCAATTTCATAGTTTTGGGTTAATGACTTTATAAGAAAAAAATTCTTGGTCTTGTTACCCAGATTCTGTTGATCACTGATGTCTGTCACATTTCTTTAATTACATTTAAAATAAAAATCACAAATAACATATTGTTCGAATTCACCTTAAAAAACTTAGCTAGTGGAAAAGTAGGTGAGCTTCACTACAGGTCTTTGAAGGTAGCTACTGAACATTAATGAAAGATGGCCTTATACATTCATCTTCACCCAAGACTTAAAAAACAGCCCAGAATCACTGATAGCTATTGAGAAACCACACATCTCATCTCAGTTCTTTCATGTTTTTGTAGGAGCTGGACACACCATTTCGACTATATGGGTTGACAATGAACCCCTTAATCTACAATATCACACGAGTAGTTATCCTTTCTGCTGTCTCAGGTGTTATAAGTGATCTTCTAGGATTTAATATACGAGTAAGTATATGACTACCACTCTGGAGCATCTGCCTTGGTCTTAAAAATTACTATATATAATAATCTTCACTCTGTGTGTATGTGAGAGAGAAACAGATGAAGAGAGAGGGACAGATAGAGGGGCAGAGTGACCTGGAAATAACTCTTGAAGTAAAGGAATAGATGTTTTGATCGGTGGTCCACAGGCTTCTCAGGTTAGATTTTCTCATTTTACACAAGTACAATAGAATGTGGTCTTGAATGGAACAAAAAATCAAGTGTGAATCTCCTGTCAAGTTAATAGCATGGATTGGGTAAGGATCTCCCTATGATCTTGGGAAACTTACAGAGGCAGAATGAATGAAAACCAAAACCCATGAACTGCAGTATGTCACTTTTGATCCTGGAAATTTTAAGTGGTTTTTTTTTCTCCATGGTGTTCTGTGGTTGCTGTTGCCAGAGTTGACATTTTTCTTCTTTTGTCAAGGGTTCTTGGCTCATAGTCATGTATGTGTACCTATAAACCCCACCTGTTTGTCATAAAACTCACTAATTTTGGTGATTTTTCTTTCTTAGCTGTGGAAAATTAAATCCTGAGCTGAGTGATGTGCGTGGACTTGCTCCCCTTGCCAGCATCGGCACTTAGCCATGAAGGAGCATGATGTCTGGAGGAACCACAAGATACCCGCCCGCTTGTCCGAACACACTGGTGCCCTCGCTCTGCCTAACCTAATGAATCACGGTGTTCTCAGAGGAAACAGGCCTTTTCCAACTGGGCAAGCCTGCTAAAAACCTGTATTTTCAGAGTTTTCAAACAATGTGAATAGTTGGGAGACTAAAGACTATGTGTTATGGTAACACAAGGACAACTTTCTAAGTTAGGGAATTGATTCTGGACATTTCAGAGCTGTGACAGTTATATCTACTGGAGATAGTCTTTTGGGTAACTATGGTAGATGCCCAAAGCATGAAGCAAATATGCTTTATTGGAAATATGCAAATCAGTACTTTTGTATTACAGTCTATAGAATCGGACATTCCACACCTCTAACAAACAGAGATCTAATTTAAACTATTTTAGGTTGAATCCAAATAAAATAACTTTATTGGAGAATTTCAGTTTCTAGGCTTTTTTTATTGAAGGAAAAAAAAAAACATTTCAAACTGAGTTTCTGTGAAACTATGGAAAAATGTTTAATTACTTTGCAACTTTGAGGTTAACCTAGTAACTGGGTAGTTGTTGGTGGGAGAGTTATGCATATAATGTGCCATGTAATTCAGCGTGAGATTTAAGTACGCGTGAACTCATCCCGGCGCACCGTGCAGCGTGGTTTCCATAGAAACCATCTGAGCTGTGTTCCCTGTTACAGTACTAAGTGAAGAATTAATAGTTCCTCTGTTGTGCAATTTAATGTATCTAACTGTTAGTGTAATTTCAGGTCCTCAGTGTCTGTGCTCGCGAAACTATGCCTTTGATGATTTAGATTCACTTTCAGCATCCTTTGTTACGACACAGGCACATACATATGTTTATGAAAACTGTCGTAGTTACTTGTAATTCTTACTCATTGTTACCTGTTTTGAAGAACCTGTTGAGGTGAATTGAAAGCCTGAACATTTAATGGTAAGATTTTGTGAACTTTATGTACATTAGAAACTTATATGAACAGTCTGTACAGGCAGACCTCATTTTATTTCGCTTTATTGTGCTTCACACATGTTGCGTTTTTTTGTTTACAAATTGAGGGCAAGACCCTCTGCCAGCAAAATGATTGTGACTTGCTTTATTGCAGTGATCTGGAACTGAACCCACATTATCTCTGAGATATGCCTGTATTCATGCAAAATCATTGTACTGGTTACTCATATCTTATGCAGGAAAAGTTTTGAGGTTTAAAGATAAATTTTTCAAGAGACCGGGGATTGAGGATGGACATTTTTGTGTTTATATTCTTGGTTCTGCCACTCACTAGATTATAATCTCGGGCAATTTATTTAACCTCTCTGTATCTCAATTTCCTTACCTGTCGAATGGGGATAATAACTACCTAACAAGATTGTTAAGGTTGAATGAGCACAGGATAAAGTACTTAGCACTTAGTAAACCTACAGTAAACATTTGTCATTGCTATTTAGAATTCTTTAGAGATCTTTCACTCATAGACTCAACTGTGAAGACAGAAACATAGGGAGCAAAGTTGTTGAACTAGAAGTGCATTAGCAAAAATATGCAGCCATTCTGAATGCTGCATGAGGTACAAATTTTTTAAAAGTAAAATTCCTTTATAGTGATTTACCTTTAGAAGGAACTGTTCTTGTAAAGGCACTTCAGTGTCTCGGGAACATGAACTATTCTCAAGAATTTTTCTGCCTGCTTCTTTTCAGTGGTTCTTTCCCTGTTCTTGGGCAATTCCTTGTGCTGATCAGTAATCACTTGAAGACTTGGAAGGTAAGTCCCTTGCACATTTTTGGAGCTCTTTGGTACTCTATCCTGAAGATTCAAACTGCCCTGGCCTCCCCAAATTCTTTGAACACAGTAAGACTGCTTGTTCGGTTTGGGTTCCTCTTTCCTACACCACAAAGGTAACTGCCTCAAAGCAGTCATCTGGGCAGTCTTGGGGCGCACCTCACCTGACCCCGCTGTTCTGTCCTGCCTGTTGTCCAACATCCAAACCCCATTTTCCATGTATATTTTCCCCCCTGAGTTGTTTAAGGTAGAAGAGTATATGTTTTTCCCACTTTAGTAAATGGAACATAGTTAACCCAGTTGCTCAAGCCAAAGGCTTATGGTATATTCTCGGTTCCCTCTTTATTCCATGTCTGATCTACCACCAAGTTGTGTCAGTTCTGCATCCCACTGTTATTAGGTGAAGCCTCCTTCCCTTTCCCCTGGGCTACTCTGCTGACCACTGCTCCCTTTCCGTTCTCACTTTCCACAGTTGGTTCTCCACAGCCCCATGAATGAACTTAGAAATAGAGAAACTGTATCAGTGCAAAAGCTCCGCCTGGCTCTCCTGAGGTGGCCTCCAGGGTCCTTCGCTATCAAGCCTGCTTCCCTTTCCACCTTCACCACCTCCATGCCTTACCGCCACCCAGGCCTCGTCTGTGCTCCACTATACCAAATTCTCGAATGCTGGGTCCTTAGCAGGGCCTCCTCTGATGGCCCAGGTTAGGGTAGTTCCACATCTTATCTGTCTTGTCAGTTATATAGCCCCATTCATTTCCTTCATGGCATTTAGTCACAATCTGATTATCTCTCCCCCCCCCCCCCGCCCCGTTTTTGTCATTCACTAGAATGCAAGTCCCTTAAGGCAGGGACTTTTTTATTCACTCCTAGATCCCCAGAATGCAGAACAGTAAGTAACTGACCCCATAATGGATGCTTGATATAAATGAATGAAGAATAGACCTCAAGTTATTTACCATTCATGCAATTTTTTTTTTTTTCTGTTAGGATGGGGGAATTTAACTTGGTGATTCTCCTATCCTCAGTACTTCATTTATCCTGGTATAATAATTTCTAGAACTTGGGCTTTTGATCCCATAAAAGGAGTGAGATATAATATGCTTTGCTTAACGTTTACCTTTGCTGAGAAACTAAATGTAGATGTAAAAACAGAACCAGAACAGGCTATTCATACATTTTATTGGAGTAGAGTAACCATAAAATGATAAGAAAAATACCTGTTCTCTTAATTTTATAATTTGCTGTATTAGGAAAAGTTAGCCCTCCTAAAATTGCTAGAGGTGTAACCTCAGACTTCCTCAATATGTGTACATGATGGTCCATGTATAATCTAAACACTGAAAAGTTGAATAACCAAATACTTGCCTAACTGGGGTATAGTTTTCTTTCAGAGACATGTAGAAAATTCTCTATACCAGTATGTCTCACAAAGTATAAGCTGATGAATGTTTTTATCTTTGGTTCATTGCATTTAGAGGTAAGTGGACCTATGCACTGTAAAAATAACGTTTCAAATTAATGAAATGCATTTTTGAAATTTTTTAGACCTGCATACTAAGAATGGGCCAAATGGGTTTTTCAAATGTAACATGTGATTTGGGGTTATCAAGAGGTAAACTCATTAAACTTAATCTCATCTACAATGTATTTAGTTTAGTCATTTAAAGTAATTTTTTTGCTTTTTGCAGTTATTGATGCCCATCTTGAATAAAGTTTGAATTTCACAAATATGCCACACTTCAGTCCCTTTCCTGCAGCTCGTCCTGGCCCTACAAGCTGTGTAAGGTAACAAACAGTTATTTATTAAGGACAAAATGAGGCTCTTGATTTGTGTATTTGCTAATAGTTCTGCTTGACTTTAATGGAAACATTGTAAAATAGACAAATACCCACAGAATTTGTCAAAATATAGGATTAGGCTAAATTATAGCCTTTGGTTATGTTTTTGTATTTTAAATGTATATTGAGAAAGACTCGAGTTCTCTAGTAGACAGAATTCCATCCTTAGGCCTTCATCCTCCCTTCTTACACTTAAGGCTCTGCTTGCAACATCAAAACAGATCCAGGCTGGTAGACATCTTAAACTTAGTTAACTAGAGCAAAGATAATAGATATCATGTAATAGTCATGGCATGCTTTCAGCCAGTCGTCGTATTGCTGATAGACGTTAATAACATGACTAGTCAAGAGCTGCCTAAATAAGTAAACCTGTTATTGTTTTAAAAACACAGATAGCTCTCAGGCATCAGAGCATGCCACGAGGACACATGCCATGATGTGTCCTTAGCACCAGACCAAAGCATCACATTTTGTGTTCTGCAGCCCCAGGGGCAGTGTGGACTGAGCTTCAGCTTAAACACGTCTTTGTGGAAGCTGACTGTCACACGGTTTAATTTGCATACTCCTGGCTTTCTTAAAACCCAGTTCTCTGCATGTTTGATCTATTAAACATGAAATTCATGCATTCACATGTTTAAAAGCATTTGGCTTTTTCTACATGAGAATATCTTAGTATTAGAAAAGGAAATAACCAAGATAGTTTTGTGTGGAAACAAAAAGCCAAATGCTCTCCTGTGTCTGGGATGTCTGAAACAGGAGTTGACTACGTTCAAATGCTACTGGATCAATAACATTTGATGTGACTAGGTTAGGAGACAATATTGTAGGAGCTGAGTCTCATCTTTCCAGTGAGACCATGAAAGAGTTTCCCAGAACTTTTTTTGCTGTTTTGATCAGTAAGGAAATAGGTCCACTAAACCAACAAAAACCATTTTGTTGCCTTTCCTGTGACACCCCTCTCCATTGCAGGGCTAGAGTTTCATTCCGAGTGGGAGTTCACACAAGGTAGGAATTAATTTTTCCCCTCAAAAGTATTAACCTTGGTCTCAAAATAGGTTTTAGGCATTATTCACGCCAATAAGTCAGTCAGAACACTTCATTCTAAAAGTGTTACCTCTAGTAAATAGAATGACTTAAAAATAATGTGAAATGCCAGAGTCTGATGAAACAGAATTTTGTGACACTGTCGTAACTGGAGTTAAACTACTCCAGCCATTTGAAACGAGCTTATGCAAAGCTCTTTCCTTTACAATGGAAGCTATAAAATAGGTATATTTAACTCAAACCAATTGTAAGCTTAACATAAAGTTATCACGATGAGGGTCCTCCTGCTTATAGGGCTGTTTGTGCTACATGGAAGGACCAAATCTATGTGAGGACTCAGACCATGATGAGAATTAGCTCTACAAATAGGAAGCAACATTAAATAAGCCTAATAGTAAAAGAAATGAAGGCCATGAATCGTTTTCGTTTTTTTAATATCTATATAAAAAATAACGAGCGATTTACAGATCTTTCTCTAATCAGAACTTCAAGTGTGTATATATAAAGGTACTGTACAATATATAAACATTTACAACCAGTACATCCATATTTTGCTTAGCATTCCAAGGCCACATTGCTAAGTCAATATATAATCAGTACAGTGACAGGTTACAGAGAAAGGAAAAGAGCCACATCAGACTGACAACATATGACATCAAAGTTGTGTCACAGTTAACAATAAAAATAGGTTTTTTTTTTTTTATCACTAATTGTGGACTATAGGGAAAATAAATCATTTCTGTGGTACTAAATTCTTAGCGTTTATCAAGCCTCCTAATCTTGCTCTATTCAGGTAGTTACAATACAGGGGTAAATATAGTTCTGGATGAAAAGGGGATTTCAAAAATCTTACTCTGGGAAGCATGTCTTATCTACAGGGGCTTATTCCATTTTACATTAAAGAGTTTCACAGTCAGACTCTGAGAGGGAAGGACCTGGACATAATGTGTTTCACAATAACAAGATGAACCCAGGGTGACAGAACAAGTATGTTCAAATACTCCATAAAATGGTTTTATTCTGAGAAGTTCTTTTATTTATAGATGCCACTGATGCTGCTTCAGGGGACTGAGAAAGCCAGATCTATTTTATGGAATTAAAAACTGTCTTTACCTTCCAACAAACATCTTTAGACTTCAAAGAAAAAAAAACTCTGAAAATCTGTATAAGCTAAGCAGATGTTTAGTCTCCATTTCTTGTTAAACAAGAAAGTGAATGTAGCTAAAAATTAAAATTGAGATCTAGCAAGAACTCTCTGTCACCATGTTCGTCCTTACCTGCTGAGCGGGTCTTATAAGGGTTCTGTTCTTAAGCACCCGAACTTGTCAGCTGCCACCAGATGCGTTGGTACTTTGTCTGGCAGTGGACTGTGAAACTAGTCTCATGATTAAGTCTTTCACACAATATATTCTGACTTTTCAAAAATGTATTATCTAGTAACGATTAATGACTTAGTAAGAGGTATAACCAAAATATCCAGAAATAGAAATTTGGTAGTTCTTTCAAATAGCATTAAGCACTACTTCCACATGCTTCTTAGTGGTTTTATAATGAAAAAACTGGGTGATCTGAGATGCTATAATTACATCAGGGCTGGATAACACAGTAGGTGAACTCAGTTACTTTCTCATTTCGAACATTCAGTTGTAATATCTTTAACAGTTATCTGAAATGCCTTACCTAGCCGAATTAAAATACGAAACCATAAAACAGCGTCAATATTTAACTCGGTTTTTTTCCCTTTACAGTAGTGATGTTTCCATTGTTTTTAAACTGGGACATCATCAGGAGCTGTTAGAAGAGGCAACCACCATCTTTAACGATGCATCAACAATCTCTCCTGTAAGGACTCAAATATTTCTCTCTGTAAACATGCAACATGCTGTCGGGAATATCAGCTTCCAAGCCGAACCTAACGTTTTAATTACTGTGGAAATCTCTCAGTAATAAGGAGAAAATGACATGATGCAGTAGATAACTGGGCACAAATACAGAGCTGTGACCGTGGTGGTAGTATCAACATACATCACGTGTTCAGACACTCATGACGACGAGCTGGGCGGCCAGCCAGGGGGACAGTGGGTTCTTAGCAAACCTACAGGCCCGTCATGCAGCCTGGGTGACTTGATGCTCAAATCAAATTATACGTGTCTGTGTTTCAGAATTTCTGAAAAAGATGACCTTTTTTCTTTTGAAAAATGGTGCTTTTTAGTAAGAAAAGATAACTTGTTTTCCTTTGTTTTGTGCTAAAGGTCACAGCCGTTTCTCAGCCACAGCAGTAGTGCCCGCGGCCTTACTTGCGCTTGGCACCTTCCAGGGCCCCGGGGTTATTGTTTTCTTTGCCTCTGGTTCTCTTCCTTTGTGATCTTCCGCTCTGTTTGAAACTGTTCTTTCTTCAGGTTCCTGCTTCACCTTCTTTTCTGATGCTTTGACATTTTCTATTTTATCTTTACTAGAACTTGTTTCTCCTAAGGTTGCTTTCTTTCCTTTTTCATTTTCATATACTACTCTATTAGTAGGGTTATTAGTCTTTTTGGAGGAAAGAGATTTTTCATCTATTCTCTTGCTCTTTTTCTCTGGTGACCTTGTTCTGTGTTTTCCAGGCGGACTCTGCTTTGTATCCTTCCTGATAACAGCCGATTTTTCTTTCCCGTTCGAGATCTGCTCAGCATTGTCCCTTGTGCGGCCCCCTGTTCTCCGACTCTCAGATGGTAAGGATTGGGCTTCGGCATTTGGTTGGTCTTTGTTTCCTTCGGGTTTTTGCTGCTGCTTTGGGCTTGAAGACCGTCCTCTGCTTTTTCTACCATGATCATGTCCAGAACCTTCCCTAGGGTAGCTCTGATAACTTTTAGTCTCCCCTTTCCTGGGGCTCAGGGATCGATCTCTGGGTCGTCTCTTGGGGTCATTTTTTAGAGGACTAGGAATCTTTTCTAAATGTTCCTCTGAGTAGCGACTGGCTGACTTTTTGGGACTAGTAGACCGTCCTCTTTGTGTAACTCCATGTTCTGCTTTTAAGAGATTTTTCTTGTCACTGTGCCCAAGACTGCTATGTGGATCCCTTTTGCTCACATTCTTCTGGAGAAGAGACTGATTTTCATTTAAAGTGCTTTTCTTTTCAGGCGCAGTGTCCCTGGAGTCTTCTGCCTTTTCACATATCTGAACTCTCAGCAAAGATGCTTCAGTTGCTGGCACGGGAGACTCTTCAAATATGGAAGCAGAAGGTGAAGGTGGGGGAAATGGTGACTGTTCATCATAAATCACATTTGAAGATGGAGGGTTAGTAATATCCCAATCACCTAAAAAAAATGAGTTAAGTAGAACATTGTTATATTTTAGAATTGTAAGTAGGAACAATAAGTTTTGATCTTTGACAGCCCTTAGACTTGTACTGACTGCTTAAACAACCTGACATCAGTATTTGATATTTATATCTGTTTACATATCTATCAAGGCAGGTGCATACAGACAGCTGTACTTGTACATTAAAGGTAGGTTGTTTATATACACACAAAAGAGCAGTATTCATTTTTCCAATTACTTATGTATAATTAGTGCTAGATGATGTATAAATTCTTAATAAGTAGTAAAGCCCAGAAAAAAACCTTAAAATTAGACCAAATTACCTGGTCTAAGAGGCTTACTAACTTAGCTACTATCAATGGAAATACAGCTTAAGGATATGCCAAAATCACTAATAAAGGAGACCGAACTGTGTCACCAGAATGAGGTCATGGGCATATATAATTGTCTTGTATTAAGCTGTCAAATTTAATGTCAAAAGGAAACTGAAAAGTGCAGAAGAGAGAATTAGATGTATTTAATAGCACCATTTTTAATTAAAAAAGGAGGAAGTGATTTACAAGACATGCAAATTTACCAAGTCTTTTTAAGGAAAGACCAAGAAAAGCCCTGAAAGCCTTAATGTTGCTCAGGTTTCACGTAGGAGCACAGACCGGAAGGAGCCAAACCTGAAGAAGGAAGAGAAAAAGCCTAGGACTATGTAAAAAAAAAAAAAAATCACAGCGCAGTTAGCAAAGATGTCACCAGGAACGTATGATTTACAAGCAGGTGGTGGCAGGTAATACAGTCAGTTACAGGCTGGAAGGGGGCTGGAGGCGGGCATGCCTGCACTTATCCCTCAGCACCTCCACTGGGGAGGAACCTGGAAGGGCCAAGTTCTACGTGGTGTGGCACCTTACTTCAGATGAGTGCACCCAGTTAAAAAATGGTGACTTTAATACTGTGATATTTCAAAAACACCATGAAGCCAAGGAGCTACGAGCACACTGCGCCCATACCTTATCTCCAGGTGGGGCTACACAGCAATTTCTTTTTGACAAGTGACCATAAAAGCCCAAAGTTTTGCTATTTATCAAGACAAACTTAAAAGAAATAACATTTGAAGAGATTTCAAATGTTTTCCAAATCATTTGCCTCTAATGTCCTCCTTTTACAGGTATAGTTCCCTAAAGAAGCAACTGTTTTCTACTTAAATTGGCTGAACATATATTCCGTTCCAACAAGTCTTGCCTGAAGCCACTTATTCTACACCACTGTTTATAATTATGCTGTGGAACTAGATGGTCCTGGTGTTTACCTTTGACTCAGACATTTTTTTTCCCTCCTGCTGCCCCCTCCCTAACATACTCTTAACTTTTCAGCTACACCTGAGCTACCTCACTTACCGTGGTCAGGTATCAAGCCAGTCCCTGGCCTCAAGAGAAGAAGAACTTTGTTTCCACCAGCCTGAATGAGCTCGATTGCACGAGTATGTGTGATGCCTTGTGTTGGTTCTCCGTTGATTTCAACAATCTGGTCACCAACCTAGGAGGGACAGTCACAGGACCAACATGAAACTATGCAGCCTTCAGCAGCTTTGCTTCTGTCAACTCTAGAGCTACTCCGCTTTGCTGAGTGCCTCTCTCATTTGTCAGCTATTTAACTGACAGATAGTAGCACGAGAAAACGTCCAATTTACTCTGTAATATCTTACATGGGAGACTAGAAAGTAGAAGAATCTAGGCTCCTGGAAATCAAGACTCAAATACTTAGAATTAAACTGAAAAAATTCAACTTGGAGATAATATGAATATGTATTTAAAACCAATAGCTGGCTCCTACTTGATTATTTAGTGTAAATGATTTCCCTGGGAAACAACTACGAATCAGAATAAGATGCCTCAGTGCCATCACTATTTATGAGAAGTGTCTGTTATTTTCAAGGAAAAATATAGACGAATCAAGTATAACTTTTACAAATGGCCTGATTAAAGATAATGATGGTAGTGATTTTAAAATATATTTCAAGGTGACAAGCAACTCAAGGGTATGGACTTAAAAACTGAACAACTGAAATTCCAAAAGGCAATTCAAATATAAGCGCTTACTAAAACAATCCAGAAATAACACAATAGAAGACTAGATAATTATTTAACAAAGGTTGGTGGGACAACTGACCGCAGGGGTTAGGAACCTGGGTTCTGGGTCTGTGACTCACTCCTGGCTGCACCCCCCCCCAGAGTGGGCCCATTTCCCTCGCTGTTAAATGGGCTGGGTAATAATCAGTAAGGACCTCCTGGGGTAGCTGGATGTAATGAGGTAAAACATGATTAAACACCAAGCACAAATGTTAACTTTTCAAATTATCCATTCTGCCCCCTCCCCCAAATTTAAAGTACTTCAGTGTGAATCTAACTGTAGACTCTACGATGCAAAAAATTTCAAGTAAACTATGAAATAGAATAAGTGTTTTTGTTGCATATTTATGAAAAAAGATGGCCTGCAGAAATGGAGGCTATCAGAAACAAAACCAGTGGATTTAGCATTCAAAGCAGAAATCTTTAAAAACAATGAGTCAGAGGACAACCATGGAGGAAATAAGAACTCTTATCCCCAGAATATATAAGTGAGACAAAAATAAGCACCCAGATTTCTCTTAAATGATTGAAGATAAACCATTTTCATGAGGAAATACAGATGATAAATTAGCACTAGATATGTAATCATGCTGGTAATTAGAGGAAGGAAAATTGTAGTTGACAGTATTTGGAGCATGCTTTGGGTAGAGAACATTGAAGTTATAATTTCAATCACATTCTTTGGCTTAAATTTACTGTCCAAACCTGCAAATTATTGTTTTAGCACAACAGATTGCAATAAAACTTGTAATTGAACAGCTTTGCCACCAGGTGTCATTTTTGTTTAACTTTAAAGCTAAATTGGGGGGAAGGAGAAGACAGCCACGGCTTTAAGATTTATGCAATAAGCCCTCTGAGAGGGAACACCTTCTGTAACAGTCTGTTCAAAGATATCGGTCAAAAAATGGCACCTTTCAGAGGGAAATGCAAACCTTTTACAACTTTGTTACTTTAAAATTTTTAAATGTGATAATAAAATGGGGACTACATCCTTTAATAGAACGAATTCAGGTCTGTATTGCAAAAATTGTGGGGGGCAGAGGAGAAGAGAGAAAAGAATGAGAACAGAATCAAAAGGAGGAGAAAAGTAGGAAGAAGGGATAAGGGAAAAATTACGTTCCTTTGAAAAAAATGTCACTGTTTTTAAGACAGTCGTGCGGTTTTTAAAACATCCACTAAAAATGTATTAAAGTTACAAATAACATTTCTGACACATCGCCTACATTATCTCATAACCTATTAAGAACCTACGTGCTCCCAAAGGAATCAAATACGAATGGACACAAGCCACGGCCAGTCATGGGAAGCACACGCACTGGGCTTAGAGGACCACAGGCCTCGGTCACAGCACTGCTGTCACAGGCTGAGTGGACCCAGCAAGGGACTTCAGTCTCCCTGAACCTTGGTTTTAAGTCTGTAAGCGGGGATCACGGGACCTGTCTCGCAGTGTCTTTTGTGAGACGACAACCAATATTTGTGGAAACGTGTACAGATTTTCTAAATCGGACTTCGTTCTGTGTTACACACCTAAGTCTGACACTGGTCCCTAATATAACTTTTCCATTTAGCTGATTCTCATTTCCTTAGCCCACACCTTCTTCTCCTCCTCTCTAAATTTAAACCAGATTTAAGAACCAGCTTAAGACTCACTAAATTTAGAGACTCAGTGACTCAACACCTTTCCATCTATATCATAAGTTAACATTTTCTGTTTTGCCGAATTACACCATTCTATTGTTTGCTCATTGCTTCTTACCACCCAGGTCCTGTCTCCCCAGCAGAAGGTCTGGGAGATCATCTTCAATATTAAAAAAAAAAATGATCTGATGAGCTAGAAACATTACCCACCCACTCTATTCTTTCAGCAACTATCCATGGAGCACCTACTAGGAATAGTCAAGGCGCCACGTCCTGGAATGACAGGCACAGACACCAGGACAGACGTAGGCAGCACAGCCTGGCACACTGGAGGGGAGCAATGCCACCGGCTCAGAAGGGGAAATGCCTTTCAGGCTTCGGTGATGGAGGAGCCTTCTGCATCCCCTTCCATCAACTATTTCCAGAAGCTTCCACTCAGCACCAAAGGGAACATCCAGAAGCCAACTCACGTGAACTCTGCCGTCCTTGAGCGCGGGCCCGTCCTCGGCGAGACGCAGGATGAAGAGCCCCATGCTGTACTCCTTCCCGCCCCGCAGGCTGAAGCCGAAGCCCCGCGGGCCTCGCTCCAGCTCCACGGCGCAGCAGCCGGGGCCCTGGAGAGAGAGACAGAAGCGTGGTGAGCTGTCGTGGACGGCCCCCTCCATGCTTGGAAGGAAGACTGCTTTTCTAGCTGGAGAAACCATTTGTGCTCTCAGCATGCATTTCTATACCACAAGGAAGGAATGGAAGTGCGGGGCGCTGGGCTCCTTAGTGCTCATAAATGCAGCCTAAGTCAATCTGAAGGTCATGAGCCTTCTCTACCAGCTGGTCAATGTGCAGTAGAACAATCAGAGGCCAGAATCTTGGAAAGTTCTTTAAGTTCTTTAAGTTGTTTTAATTTTCCCGAAAAAAAAAAAAAAATCTAAACCCTACTTTAACTCAAACACTGCCATTTCCAAGGATTTAACCAAGGGTTCAAATATCTCCTTTTCTGCAGAGCACATTTCTCTTGCACTCTTAGCATTCTCTTATGGAAGCTAAAAGCACACACACAGTAGGTCCTCAAGAATTGTTAATTTGGGGAACAAATTTATCCGAGCTGATGTGCAATAAAAATTCAAGTGTCAGTGAGTCAGCAAATGCGGACGACAGCTGCATCTGGGCGGTCTCTGCTCACCTGACTGTGCCGACTGCCGACGATGGAAATTGTCGCGGTGTCGGGCTGTGCAAGGTGCTTGTGGTCAGACCACGAATGTCTGTAAGAAGCCGAGCTGTCCTTCCCCATCTCACCTTCTAGGGCACTTCTACAAGAGAAAAACGAGTCAGTCTCTGAACTGAGAAAATGAGAAACAGGCTAAAAGTATAGGCGGTTTAATTTTTTCTTTAAAGCTGAACCTTGCCATTGTCCCCCTGACAACTGCTATCATGACAGACTATACATCCAGAAGCAGAGAGATGCGAGGCGAACACGGCCCAGCGTGGTCTACCAGCTGCCCCCATGTTGCTCTGTTTTGAAGGGCATCTCAGTGCAGATAACACCCAGGAAAATTGCACACAAGTAACTGAACCGGAGGGCAGAGAAGGTGACCTTGTCACAGTGGAAGACAGCTCTCCTGCAGCACCGACACCTGTGAAGATGCCGAGTTTCCTGAGATCTAGTTTTTGTTTTATGGCTCATATTTTCGACAGAAGAGGAAAGAAATGGGTACAAATCCTGCTCAGTCTGAGAGGACAGCAATCCACATGGGTCTGGGGCTTCCCTCCCCCATTTAGGAGGGCCCGGAGCAGCAGAGCCAGTGCGAGTGCTGCTGCTTTCGGATCCCCACTTGTCAGGCACGACTGGATAATTCCGCTGTGCCCTGGGATGGGGTAGGAAGGGGGCGATGGCTACTGAGCGGGTGGAGGGTGGGAAATCCAACAGCGCTCACTCTGACTCCACCCTGGCTTGGGGAGGGGGAGGGTGATCAGAGAAAAAACCAAACCTGAGGACAGTCCCACCTGTCTCCAGGTATGTGGTTGGCCTGTGACTGTCCCACGGGCCTGTGCTGCAGCGCTGGGCTTTGCCTGGCCGAGTTTGTTCCTGATGGTGGACCGTGATGCTCTGTTCAAATGAGAAAACAGGAGAAATGAGAAATTATACATAAAAACGTGAAGGCCAAGTGGATCTATGAAAGTGAGACAACAAATGGTTATTGTTTCAGCGACTTCAGTGACTAACCCCAACGGCACAGTGAGTGAGTGGAACATTGTCACCTATTTCCCTGTGGCTTCTGATGCGTGTTTTGTGTTTGAGGAGACGAGCAATCCTCACTACACACACTTTCCCTCTTTCACCTTTGTTTTGATCGTTCATATAACAAGAAAACCTGAAGCGAACATAGTAATGTTACCACGAGGACATCTTGTAGCCCACCGTGTGGGTCTCCAGAGCACACTCCCCATAAGTGGTAAGCCATTCTGGATGACAGCGACAGGACTCAGGACCGCGGGGGCACAGAGGCACGTCTGCAAACCACACACCCATCTTTGAACCTGCGCCTTTAACACGGGAGCAGTTACCTTGCCTGGCACTGAACCCCAAAGACAAACTCATAAAACCACCCCGAGTGTTGACAAACGTTTGTAAAGATTTTCCTGCTCTTTTCTAAGAGCACAAACACAGGTGAGAACAAAGCAACATTTGTCTCTGGGTCCTCTGCAATAGCTCCAGATCGCCTGTTGTTCTTGGACGGCAGATTTCACAACTAAGCTCAGCAGCCAGAACTAGACGGCAAGTCGCAGGAGATGACAGTTATGAGAGACTCTTCAGGCTGCCAGATGCACTTTTAAAGCTGAAACTTTCTAATGTTTTATCCTGTCCAAATATTGAACATAGGATATTTAAAACATCCAAGAGAGTGAGCATAGTTTAGATTAAGACCATGAACTCTGAAGCAAGACTGATGAGGGGTAAGCCTGACCTCATCAGGCTTAACATGTGTTCTTGAGCAAATTCCTTAAATTCTCTGTGCTTCCAAACATCTATAGAAGGGGAGTTATAGCCACCTCATTTTTATTTATAGTTACATAAAAAAATATATGATTAAAACAGTGCCTGGTATATTATATTCACTATAGAAATGTTTCTCTTATAATCCTCCTCCTCCTCCAAACGATAAAGTCTTATTTGGGGCTAGATTTCTCTTAAAGTGTATATTTAAAATATTTACCTTATTTAGCAAAAACTGCTTGATGGAGAGGCCATTTTTAGATTAGAACATGTGGAAACGGATATACGCGGAATCTTGGAACATAACAGAGAAAGACCGACCTTAACGACAAGGGATGTGCATGTTCAGGAAGCAGTTGCTACTGAGGAAGCAGAGACTCGGGCTCTACTACACGCATCATGATTCTACGCCCGAATTAGGCTGCCTTCCAAGTTCTTGGGACTAAAAACAAATGATTTTTAAGAACTTCTTGCAGTGGAAAGCTAGAGAGTACTCCGAAAACACAGGCAGGAGTAGAGCAGGTGGAGGAGGAGGGCAGTGCCCCCTGGTCCGGCTGTGGTGGCCCGGGGGGTTTCCAGAGCTGCCTCTGGCTGCTGGGCTCCTGAGCCCACGTGGGTTTGCTCAACGGGAACCAGATGTCGGGGTGCAGGACTAGCGACGGCAGAACTTACCCAAGGGCCATCTTTCCTCTTTAACGTCAAGTGTTCCAGGATGGGAGAGTGGAACGTGACCTGGACATTTGCCTGTTGCTCTTTATATATCACTATCATGAGTTTAGTTCCCTAATTAGCTTAACGAGTTACTTTTACTGGCTCCTCGCCACCAGTCTTGGCTTTATTCCACTCCCTGCGCGCCAGGCCTAGCACTCACACCGAAACACGCCACTGCCTGGTTAGACATCCCTCGTAACCTTGTGTTGCTCGTAAGATACCATTTAAACACGTCACCTGGGTGCTTCTGCCTTTCCACTTCAGCTCCTGTTCCAAATGTCACCTCCTCTGTGAAATCTTTCCTGGCTCCTCGAGCAGCTTCATGGCATTTGCCACACTGTGAGACTAAGTGAATACCTGTCTCTCCTGCCAGACCATCGCCCTGGTTACAGGGATCACACCTTATGTACCTGGAAGTTCTTCCACCTTAGTTTACTGGGTACGGCAATTTCGAGTGACCTGCCACTTGAGCTGAATTCTCCCGTCACTGTAAACTCATGGCTACTACTAAGGGAATGGACTCTCATGGGAAAAATTACATCCATCAACGAGGTGCCTGGGAGACACGTGCACCGTTGTCTGAGTTAAATTTAGACAATTTTTGTGGCTTCACTAGCGTGGCCAGAGCAATGGGTGTGTAACTTCAGGACAGGAGAGTGTAAATAACTAGATCTTTTTCAGAATTTCCTCTACTGCGCCCTCTGGGTGAAAGATGTCACTGCTGGGCAAAAGGCACTGCAGGTGGATGCTGCTTACTCTTCCAATTACATGTCTTTTAGTTGTCTTCTTCAAGGTTAAATAAACTTTCCATCGTTGCTATTTCTTTTCATTTTTAGTCCTTCAACCCATGCTCTCACATGGCTCCTCCAACTGATTTCTATGGTAGAAGCTGTTGTACTTCTCAGAGTTAAACATTCCATGATGCCAAAGAGGCCTATGATCTCGGTGAATTTTACCTGAAAACTGTTCAAGCAGTAAAGCAATGGGTCAAGTATCTTCCTCCCTCAACAAGAATTACGCTTTTTTCTGGCGTTTCCGTCTGTAACTACTTATGAAGAAGAGTAGTAGCAGATCAACACAAAATTCCATAGTTAAACTACAGTGACCAACGTCACAATGTAGTGGGAACCATCTTTACCAAGAAAGAATAAGGCGCCTTTGAGAGAACTTTCTAAAACTCTACTAAAGGACATCAAAGATGATCTAAGTAATTGGAGAGACATCTCATGCTCGGGTGGAATGACAATATTTAAAGGTATAAATTTTCCTAAAGTTCATACATATTTAATGTAGCCCAGCAAAAACTGCAGTTGGAGTTTTGAAATATCTAGCAAAAACAGAGAGACAAAGTACACGAGTGGTTTCCTGTAGGGGGTGATAGAATGGTCTGGAATTAGTGGTGACTGTGGCACAACCTTGTAAGTATACGAAAACCACCGAATTGTGCTTTAATGAATTTTATAGTATATGAATTATATATCAGTCAAAAGAAAAAAAAGAGATGAAAACTAAATGCCATGTAAGATCCTGGAGTGGAGCCTGGAATAATAAAGTGACACTTTTTAAAAAGCATATAGTTCTGAGAGAGAAAAAAAAACAGCATAAAATCTATATAACTCAGTACCAGTTACATAACAAAAAATAAATGCCAACACACAAATATGTATTTTAAAAGACACATCAGTAAAACGAGTCACATACAACACAGCGGAACAGTCTCCAGTGGGAGTAGGAAGGGGACTGAGAGTGGGAAATGGAGACAAAAAGGAATGAACGGATAAGGAAATGGAAAAAACAAAACAAAAATCATGGCACCACCACCGGACCATTGGAACGCAGTCCGGGGTGGCCTTCAGTGACTTCTGTTCACTCTTAAAAATGGACGAGGCCTGACACAAAATGAGAAATCAGCCTTGAAAAGTAACACAACTGAAAGGTTTCTTTACAACAAACGAGAACAGCCAGACGTCATCACTGTGTGCTCGGTCCGTGAGAACGAGACACCACGGGGGCAGAGGCAGTGCCAGCGCCGGGCAGGCCGTGTCGTGGTTTGGGAGCTTCGTTTACCATTTTCTTGACAAAATAAGCACCGATATTAAATAGTGTCCAGCGAAAGGAGAGAAAGAGTGAAGGGAACAAGTTCTTCCTTCCCCAAGCAACTGTGTCTCATCTGTCAGCAGAGAACGGGAGTGGTTTGGGGTGGGGCAGAAGGCCGCTGGGAGGCGTGGATCTGGATGTGTGATTTCTGAGACCAGCTTTGGAGCTTAAAACATTCATTTGACCTCTTGGTGCAGGTGATAGGTTTTATGTTGAATACAATGAGACGCTTGGAAGACTTACAAACTACGAATGGGACTTTTATGGACAGAAGAGACACTTTCTATATATTATTTTCCTGAGAAAAACAAGATTCTGAATGTTTCCACAGTGTAATAAAACTCAGGAGTATAATAAAATAAGGTGTAATCGTTGAAATGTGATTTTACCTGTCAAATGTGATCACAGCATAAGGGGCTGTGCCTACATACCTTACGGCGGGTATCTGCTAGGGACATTCCTCCCCCCCTCCCCTTTTCCTAAATGCTGGCATTTTATGGGAAAACTTGAGTGTGTTCAGGGGTCTTTGGGCTGGAACGTCAAAGTTAACTTTTACTGCAAAAGAAAAATGATCAAGCGATTTTGGATAAACTTAGAGAAAACACTATCAACAATAAAGGGTAATTTTTGGGGGGAAAATATAGTAAGACCCTATCTATCTCAGCGTTCCTCAGTGTGAGGTTCACGGGTCAGTCAGCAATAAGGTGTGTATGGATATTGAAAGTAATGTTTAGAAAATGTTATAATGATGATAGAGTAATTTTATTTTTATTTTTTAATTGTTATTATATTTCACCAAAATGCTGGTCTGTGATGGACTGGAAGATAACCACTCGCCTTTTCCTGTAGATGGTTTGAGAAACACTTATCTGTACTGCTGCCGGCTGCACTGCTTCTAGCAGCTTCCTCCACTGCTGCATGTCAAGCAGGGAGATACAAGTGCACTCCACGCGTCATTCTCAGAACAGCCCTGAAGTGCTACTTCCTGTCGCACTGAAGCCTGCTTTTCCTTGTGGGTCACAGAACCAACTTAACGCTAAAATGCAGGCTATGGAGACCATGGGAAAGCAACTGAGATGAAGCAGTCTGACCCAAATTATGCTAAATCTTCATTCAAAGAAATGCTGTTGAGTACCTACTGTGCGCCTGACATTGTATTAGGCCCTTGGGATCTAGCACTGAACAGGACAAAATCTCTAACTTCATGAATCTTATTGCTTACCAGGCTGGTGGGGAAGGTGACAACAAACAGTTACACAATCTCAGGTAGAGAGAGGTAAGTGCAGTGAAGAAAGGTGACGCAGGTAAAGGATGAGAGGAGGCTGGAGGCAGGCAGAGGGTTATTTCAGAAACTGCCGTTAGGAAAGGAGCAGAGGTTAAGAGGCAGATTCTGCAGCCAAACCGCCTGATTCTCATCCTGGTTGTGTCGCTTGCTGGTCCCATGACCATGAGCATGTCATCTAACTGCTCTGTGACTCAGTTTCCTCATCTACAGAATGGGAAGATAATAGAGTCTACCTGAGATGAGTGTGAGCACTGAACGAGTTAACAGATTTAAAATATTTGAAGACAGTATCGGCCACATAGTGTTTATTAAATATTATTACTTCCTTAGGCGGAGAGATTTCAGCACAGACCTGAATGAGGGGGTCGGCTTTGCAACGACGCAGTCAAACGATGACCGCTGTCATCAGATGACAACCGTAGGGTATTTATACAGATTATGTATGCGTTCACCTTTAGTCTTCACAATGGTCCTGAAATGGATAGTATTATTCCCATTCCATACGTAAGAAACCGAAGGGTGGAAATGTTAAGTGGCTTGTTTCAGGTCACACAGCTAGCTAATAGGTGTCAGGGAACTCTGTCAAAAGCCTTCCTTCCTCTGTGGGGATTATATTGCCTCTGCTAGGTACAGGGACAGAACTGAAGTCTTTTACTTTGTTCGTTCGCCCATTTACTCATTCAAACATATTTATGGAGCACCTACTAGGTATCGTAGTCAACTGGTAATATTTTCTTTGTCTTCAAAGGGCAGGTGCTCTGTTTTAACAGGGAGATAGTTACATAGGAATGATGCCGAATGGGTCGCGGAGAGGAGGCCCATGCGCACAGAAAATAAGGCCTCACTCAGGACGGTGGGAAAACACGAGTGTCTACCGAGAAGGATTTTAGGAGGAAGAATCAGCAGAGGCTGCGACAGAGTCTGGGCACACTGTGCAACAGACTAGAGAAGGGACAAGGGCGGGGGTGGGGATGTCACAGGGTCCTAGCAGCAAAAGGGGCCTCCGAAAGCCACCAGGTGAGCCACAGGGTGAACTCAGGTCCACATGGGGATCCCTACAGGATCTGGGACAAAAAGGAGATTTCACATCTTAGATCAAGATGTGTGAGAAGCAGCAGAAAGAGAAAAAAAGGGACGACAGTTCAAAGACCTGAAAGCTGACTCGATAAAAGGATCCTGGGGGAAATGGGACATGAATACACACTGTAGTACGAGCAGTTTTAACATGCAAGACTGACCCTTCATACTGCTGCTGTTTGGGCTTCTCATTAGTTTGACAAAATCGGGGGAAATGAATGAGCATTATGTAATGGTTACCTCGTCACTCATAAACCAAGCCTATGAACTGGTGCTATTCGAAATGGCTCCTAATTAGAAATTCTTAACGATCAAAAGGCAGCTTTAAAGCAAGGCGAGACACTCCTTGTACCTTATGCCCTATTTACCGGCCATCCCTACACGCTCTGTCTCCCCGTTTATAGGGCAGAGCCCAGAACAAAGCCCTGCCTGCCAGGAAAGGCACGCTTTGGCATGGGCCGCACATGAAAGACCTTCAGTGACTTCCTTTGAACTCTTCAGAGGATTTCCTCTCGCTCAAGCCGAAGCTTAAGATGGCATTTTAAGAAAATCAAATCTGAAAAATATTCCAGTCTCTTTCACTTCTGGGTATTTGTTTCTCTGGTATATAAATAAGTGGCCACCACTCAGCAGCTGGATTCTTTACCTTGAGCTGCTGGCTTCATAATGAACTTTTAAATTCGTTAGATGGCAAAGGCAGAACCGCAGGGCTCCATCACTGCAGTGACCCTGGCAGTGGGGGAAGATGCCACCACCCCCTGTGGGCTCTGTGCCCCCTGGGTTAGCGAGGGGAGGGCGGGTCTGCCGGTTCTTACCTTCCTCAGCGACGACGGTTAGTGTGACAGTGACCCCGGCGTCTTTGATCAGCTGAACGATGCTGTCATGGGACAGTCCAACAATGGACTGCCCGTTCACCGCCGAGATCTGATCGCCAACCTTCAGTTTCCCGCAGCGATCGGCCGGGCTGCCTTCTATGACTCGGCCGATTTTATGCGGGATGACTGTGGGAAGAAGCACATCCCCAGGCGTCCCAGTTATTTGAGAGATCTGTCAGCGTCGGATTTCTCATCATCAGTATTCCTCAAAAATTCTACACGGTAACACCAAAGAAGATTCTTTAAAAAACGCAGCAAAAACTCCAACGTGCTCATCGTTTCCAAATGCGACCGTGTTCGTGTCATCGTTCCCTTTGCGACACGCCCACCCTTTACATCGTTGCAACTGCAGCACAGAAGCCTCTTTGCTACTTCCACTTACCACAAACCTTTTAAACCTTTTCCCAGTTTTTATAGTGTCCCCTTCATAATGCTGTTTCAAGGCTACTGACCCCACTGATCGTTTTTCACTAATCTCATGTTTCTTGTTTGTTGTTGGCTTTTCGGGCTGCGTCGGGTTTTGGGCTATTTTAGAAACTGCTCCATCTTTGGTTCTGTTGAGAGACCTTGTAAATAAATGCAGTTCAGACTCAAGTTTAGGGCTCAAAAGTTCCCGGTCCAAAATCCAGTACAGTGAAATGACTGACTGGCCATTAAAAATGATCCATGCTTAGCTCTATAGCAAAATTCATTCCTTTTATTTAGGCCTTTAGATCTTTTTAAAATTAAAGACGCTGAATGGAAACGGAACATGAAAATGCTTCACGTTAAGATGACTTGGCTCACGGATAAAATCCGACCCTGAATGCACAAAGCGGAGCCCGAGACCTTTGCAAAGACACTCTGTGTAGTTCTTCTGTTATATCCGTAGCTTAAAATGCTAAATGCTTCCCTAGACTATTAGGATGCTTTGCTATTGTTATAGCTTCAAATGACATTCAGGAATCTTGTCCAAATATCTTTCACCATTTAATAAGAAGCATTTGTATTAAGACACAAATGTTCTTTCCATGTTCTGAATATTTCCTTATCTAGTTAGGTAAACTTATCAGGTATTTGCGCTCCTGCTGATTGTTATGAACAGAGATAATTAGTATTTTAAATGGCACTCTAATTATGTTTAATTTCCATAGTAAAATGAGCGTTTTTCCAAGCATTTCTGAGCCTTATTTGGTGTTTATTAGGGACACTTTAATAGATCTTCATTTGGGCTCGAAGTCATTGTTGGCTGTGATTTATGTTCCAACAGATACTGCCATTCCTTGGCTCTTCTAGAATTATACAGTAAGAGATTTTAAAGTAGAGGAAGTCAATGGTGGAAGAGAGAGTCTTTTAGCTCTGAATTATATCAGGCACTTATTATGCCATTGTCCTTACAAACAAAGTAATTAGAAAAGAGCCGGAGCAGTCAGGGCCGTGTCCTGTGCCAGGCCCTAGGAGCTGATTCACGGATACAGGGTAATAGGTGGCACCTCAGAAGCATATGGTGACTCACATGGTGGCCCTGTGCTGACCTTCAAAATCAATACCTTAGTTATTTTCCTTAATAGAAAAGATTTACTTGTACACAGTGTCCATTCTAGATCCCCTGAGAGAAAAATCATTCAGCCCCTTGGCATCCCGAAAGGGGTTTGTTCGGACTTGGGGAAGCATCAAACAGAATTAAATCTCTGAAGGCCCAGTGGTTCCTTTCTCATCCTGCAAGCAATGTGGTCAAAAGGAATCGGCGGATCTTAGTGCAGGACTGTCCAAAGGGTTAGTCGTCTGGGTGAGGGAAGGTGAAAGCAGTCCAACTGTTATTGTCTTGGCATCGATAGCAGGACCAGCAAAATGGATAAAAATAGCAAACAGGCCAGTGGAAACATATTCTCTGAATGGATTGAGAAGTTTTCAAGATAACAACCCATTAGAGGACGAGTAGCTAAGGAAAAGTCAGAAGTCCAGCCCTGCTTTTGCAGATATATGAAGTCCACAGGCCTTTGCCATAAAGCCAATGCATCTGTCTTCATTCATGCTTGGCCTAAATCTGCCTCACAGACTGGACTGTCCAGCTGCCGAGATCGCTTTCGTGCTCTTAAAAAACTTCTCAGAAAAGGAAATGACAGTAACTAGAAATGTTGCAAAGAAACCCTTTGCAACCAGAACTGAAAAGTATATGATAAGAAAGAGAAACACGAAAACCTCTGAAGTGCCGGCAAAGCACAAACTAGCCGAGTCCTTTCATCTTAAACACAGGCCTTTCCTACGTCCTCCATTCATTGGGCACTTATTCCAGCTGGGTCCGGGGAGGAGGCTGAACCTGGATCTCCAGCCTTTGAGGAAGTCAGCGGTAGAGAGTCTCGGAATTACATAACTGGTATTAGAGATGCTACTGGGAACTCTTCTCGTGACAGATGTCACCCGAGAATGCATTTAATCAGATGGAAAAAATAACCTTTACTGAGCAGAATACCAAGCTATACTAAGACAAGACCCGTAAAGAAGGACCTGTTCTGAGAGGCAGGTCCACCTGCCTTTTCTCCGTTAGGCAGTGTGCAGAGATGGCTCCGTTGGAGAGTGAGGCGCCCTCTCAAACCCCGGGCCCCTTCTTTTATCTACAAGAGATGAATGGAGGTCCAAGAAGACTGCGTGCAGGGCTGCTCAGCATTTTGTGAGATTATTAACTAGCATTCCAGTGAAATTATCAATTCTGATTCTGCACCGCGCCTGCAAATCTCAAGTACTTTATATAAAATTCATTGACAACCTAAGACTAATTTACCATTCAAGCTGATAATTAATGAGCTGCAAACACTCATTTCCTGCCACACATTAGCTGCTGCCTCAATTTTGCATTTTAATTGGGCTTTCTTTCCCATCTCATTACTCAAATATTAATAAACTTTTTAAAGTTTCTTTAAAAAAAACCAAGAGATGGTGTGACAAACAATTTTATAAATAACAATAATGATAAAGGCAGCAGAAGCAACAACAAGCAACGGCAGCTAACACTTGCTGAAGGTGTGGGCTAAGGGCTTCACATGCATTATCTTCTTTAATCTACAAGCTCATGTGAGACAGGAAGTATTAGCATCTTCTTCATTTTACAGAGGAAGCTGCAGCTTTTTAAAGGGTAAGTCATTTGTTCCAGATCAAACAGCTATTAAATGACCTAAGCAAGGTTTGAATCCAAGTTTGTTTGATTACAAAGCCCAACACTTAATGGCACCATCTTAGACAGAGATCCAGCATCTATGTGGTACACAAAGCCATCAAAATACTAAGAAAAAATTTAAATGAATAGGTATACAAATATTTTGAAAAATTAAATCTAAACAAAATATTTAATACATATTAAATATTAAATATTTATATTTAATATATATTAACATGTAATATAAATTCTAACTGTAAACAAATTGATATGAAAATGTTAAACATATTTAAGTAATGGAACTTATTTTACTAAATTCCTCTCTCTTGCTTAGTTTTATGGTGAGCACTAGACTCTCCCCTAATTTTTATACTGCCAGAGAAAGAATATCTTCAACATAAAAAGTGCTTAGCATCCATCACACTGAGAATATTCTTTCACTCTTTGGGTTGATCTGAAAGCCTGGGATTATTGTACAGTATTAGAACGGGGATATGATTATCTCAAATGGTTATTTGTTTTTGGAAATACCGATTTCCAACGATACTACATAAAATCCACCTAAAAGCTGCTTTCTTCCATTTTTCTGACACAGGCCACATAATCATCCTCACAGCATCAGTGACAGTTCCAGTTCCAAGCGTTACCATAGCAACTGCTTATGGAAAATGGAAAGCAGTATCAGTGAGCAGTGACCTGACACTATAGCAATAACTCATCCATGTCACAGAATCTTCTTCCTTCACACAATTGCATTAATTTTAGCAAGATTTTTGCAAATTGGTTTGGCTCACAACACTTTCCTGCAAGTGTTTTCTTTTTTTACTAAGATTTTAGGGACCGCCTAGTCTAACAGGATCTCATTCCCCAAGATATAATCAAATCCACCGGCAAAGGCAAGAGTCCATTTTCACATGTTCAAAGATTGTTATCATTTGACTCAGAAAAATAAAGTTACCAGACAAACGTGAGACCCAAATATTCATCTGGATTTTACAATTATACCTAGAGACATATCTTAGAAACGTCAAGACAAACATTTAATCTGCTGAATCATAGCAGCCTTGAATATACAAGAGGTAATTCCTCTTTTGTTAAAGAAATTAATATATACATTCATCCTTCCCAGACAAGAATATTCCATTAAACCAGATTAATTTTTAAAGGTTCTGACAAAATTTTTACCTTCAGATGAAGCACAGATGACAAAGGTAAGAATGCCTCTTTCCCATTCAAAAAGGTCTCTCTATAGCTAGATATGGCAATGATTATTAAATAATGCAAAAAGACAATTTAAGACATATTTAGGTCAAGATTTTTCTAGTAATCTGTTTTGCTTTTCAACTGCTTCTAGCATTTAATTCATTTCTGCACACACAATTTCTCGTAACTTAACAAATCTATGCCCTCATATTGAAAAAAAATAGCATTGTCCTTTCACTAAATCTATTAAGTCACATCCCTGATATACTGCCATGATATAATCTTGATGCAAATTGAGCAATTAAGACTTCTTTTCTGGTATCTGAAATGATGAATAAGCCTGGAGTCTGGAAGGTTTGGTTTAGATTACCTAATTTAGAAAAAAAAAAAAAAAAGAAAATATTCATCATTCTGAAAAAGCTAAGTCTCTAAGGTAATTTGTATGTAATTCTTAATTAGTTCCATAAACACCAGTGGGAGACTCAGAAAACAGGAATAATGGGAGACAAAAAACAGGAATTGTGGGCGACTCAGAAAACAGGATGCGGGAGACTCAGAAAACAGGAACTGTGGGGAGGGGACCGCAGGCCACAGCAGCCCTTACCTCCTGGAGGCGGCTTGTTTTTGGAGGTGAGGATGACAAAGCCAAAGCCCTCACTTTCTTTTCGCTGCAACACGACATCGTAGGCCTCTGGGGGCGCAGGCCTGGCTGGGACTTCGGCTCGGCTCAGGCGGGGAGAACCATTCTGTGCTGCGAGGAAGGCCTGAGGGCTGTCGTCCTCTGGTTGTTTCTCTACAAATAAACATGATCGCTTTTGATATTTCTGGATAATTTTCGATAACTCGTTTTTGTGCTGAGCCTTTCTCTAGAAAATTTCATTTTTGATAACCTAAAACACAGAGCAGTACCCACCACCCCACTTGGGTGTGAGCCGTGGACGTAATCTGAGTGCAGATGTAGGTAGTGGCAGTGCCCTTGACTTCTAAGAGGCTCTTAACATCAATAATTAGAAAAAATACACAATGTTATCTCATTTAAAGACAGCGTTTCAGAGCTTTTGTGAAATTTGGTAGTGAAAAAATTCTTGAAATTGTTTTAATTCCTTTTAATTTAATAATTTAATAATCTTGACCAGTAATTCTGATGAAAGTTGATCATGAAAAACAACACTGTAAACTTCCTTTTAAAAATCAACTTTAAAGATAACTTAGTGCAGGGGCTGAAACGTGGGCCATCGGGGAGGTCACTGCGGCAGGAGACGCTGCCCGTTCCCATCTGAGAACAGTTGCCACCTCCACAGGCTTTGCCTAATGCATCGTGTTTTACTGCCCCATGACAGCCAATGAGTTACCCGGGCAGTTTGCAGGCACGTGGCACGCTGTCCCCGCGAAAGGCAAACTCCCAGGCACTGATTCGGTCATATAGACTCGCCAGTGAAGGGGCAGTAAATCCCTACCTTTTTCTCCTAGTCAAGAATGACACAAGTTAGTGCTGATTGATTTTTTTTTTAAAAAAGGCAAATTCTGTGCCATCATTTGATATGAACCATTAACAACAGCCGCAACACACTGCCATCGATGAAGAGACATGTATGAGGTCTCTTCTGGCTTAAAATCCACACGATTAGGAGAATATGGTTTTGAATCTCAATAAAGTGCCATCATTACATCCCATCATTAACGAAAAACATTAAAAGCATTTTTTCTTTTTTTTGTATAATGCACGGTTAGAACGAACTGGCTTAATGTCTCCAACAATATCAAACTACCATGAAACTTCTTCACGATGCTTTCCCATAGACAGCCAACCCCTAGCTATATAAGATCCTGGGTTTTACTGTACGCAGTTCCGTTCTGACTCCAGCACGAGCAAAGGCAACGCTGCACTCACACCTCTAACGCCTCTCTGTACGTCTGGCATTTATGAAGAGAGGCAGGTCTTTACTTAGGATGTTGCAACCAGAAACGCGGGTTCCTCATTTTTAAGACTAATTCAGATGTTTGCCAAGTCAACACACTTATTGACGTCCACTCTGAGCCTGGCAGGCGTTCTTCCAAGTGCTGGGACCTCAGCATATAACAAAATGGATAAACATGCTTGCCTACGTGAGGCTGAGTCTTGTGCTGCAGGATGGTCTTCTTAAACTTTTAAAGTGGCAAGAATTTACTTCTAGAAATACCTATTTAATATTCACAAAGCTATTATGAGGAAAATGTAAGAGTCAGCTCCTAGTGTAATGGTTTAGCTCCTGGGCTCTGTGATTAAACACTCATTTGAAATCCCGGCCCTACCCTTACTAGCTATGTGTCTCTCGACCTGTAGTAAGTAACTGTGAAAACTAGAGAATGAGAGTACTTCCACCACTGTGTTATAAAGATTAAATAAAAGAATTATACCACCATGTTATAAAGACTAAATAAAGGAATCCCTGAGCCTGGGACATAGTAAGCACTCGATAAATTCTGCCCTGTTTGAATAGCTTAGATTTCATCAGGGTCCAAAATCTTTGGATATTCAGTGATTGGGATATCTCGGTATGACTAACTTTGTAATTGTTTGTAAGAAACAGATTTAACCTGATAGATGCATCAGTAGATTAATATTAACGTAGAGGCCCCAAGTTTATTTCTCTTCTTGTCAGTATTATTATTTCCAAAAGCTCTTGACCTTCATGGCCTTCCACAGGGAGGCCCCAGATGACACCAAATAGGTCATCTCGTGCACCATTGAATACACTATGCAGAATAACCTGCAAAACCACACAGAGAGTGGACTCAAGTCACTCTGTTCCTTTCACTTATCAGAGCAGAGAGGTTCGCATACCTCCATGGAAGATCTTCCTTCTGACGGTTAATAACACGTGGCCGTTCCGGGCAGCAGTTGTCATCAGGTCCAAGACTTGTTTGTGCGATTTGCCTCTGACAGGAATTCCGTCGATGCACATGAGCTCATCAGCTGCACGCAGCCGGCCATCCTTCTCCGCTGCACCCAGGGGGATGATGGCCCCGATGTAGATCTGAAAAGATAACAAAGTGTAGGTTGGTCTGTGCAGCCAGTTGAGACCCACAGAGAGCCTTCGCCCAGCGCTGTGCAAGTGGACAGATTTTTGTAGTTCAGCCGTGAAAACAGACTTCAGAAAGGTGCTATCTCAGAAAGCGACCATCCTCCCAAATGGTCCTACAAAGAGCCACACTGCGTTGTCCCTCTGGATCCTCTGGGCTGAGTACAAAGAAGACAGAAAATACACTGTCGCTGGGTGACTTAAAAAGTGCCACCATCACTTCCATCACAGCAAAACAGAAACAGTAAACTCAGAAAATGCGATTCTGTGGAGTAGCTACAAAAGTAAAAAAAAAGTCTATCGCCACCAGGACAGTTTTCTACACACTGCTCATGGCAACTGGGATAATTCCTACGATATTCCCATCACACTGGGATAATTCCTACGATATTCCCATCACATGTAGCTATCAGTACAAATTCTGTATATAAAACGGAGAAACATTTCTTGTTTCTAAATCTCAAAGCGGTAAATATTTTTGTATCTCGGGAAACAGATCTAGTTCATTCTGCTGGTCGGCTATAAGAATCCTATAATGAGGGACGTGGTTCCACAGTGTAGCAGTGAGCACGTCTGCTTTACACGCAGAAGGTCCTGGGCTTGTTCCCCAGTGGAGCCGTGGTCCATGGTCTACGGCCAGGCCACCCTGAACAAGCCCGATGTCTGATCTCGGAAGCTGAGCAGGGTCAGGCCTGGTTAGTGCACGGATGGGAGACCACCTAGGAAGACCAGGTGCTGTAGGCATTAAAAAAAGAAAATGAATCCTATAATGAGGTAGGTAATCCTGAACATTTGGGCGAGTTTCAGAGCTGCTAAAGCCTGACATTTAAGAGAAGAGGAAGGTTTCTCCCAGGTTGAGATAAATTCTTAAAATGTCTAAGTGAACACTATGAGTATCCACAAAATAGGAAGCAACGAACAAAACTACATCTATCATCTATTAAGCTTTTTTGGTCTCTGATGATTGCTTTGATTATAGCCAATGTGACTAATTAGAATATACTTCTACTATATGAAAAAATTTCCTATTCAGAAATTGAAGGAAGCCTGTCATTTCAAAAGACTGTTGCTTACCTAACTTCCACGCATAATAAAATGTAGTCTTTCCTGAGATTATTCTCAGATTCTACAAAGCACGTTACGTTGTTCAAACTAAGGGCAAAACCTAAAAATAATAACCACCACATGTGTAGTCTAACTTTACAAGAGAATCAGGTATAAACAAAACTCTAGATTTTAAAGGCTTTGCAAAGTTACCCTCATGCTTTCTGGACGGAAACATTAATTATTTGATATTCTTCTAGTTGCACGGGTAACAAGTGAAGTGGCACGCAAAGTGCTGAGCATGAAAATGTCTGTCCATTAATCAGATTAGGTGGCACAACGTGCGCAGTTTATGCCAACTGTTTGTGGAACATTCCGAAGATAAAGTGAGAGAGATAAACAGGACTTTGAATTATAGCTCTCCTAGAAAAGGAAAATGCCTTTGAATCTGTTTAATGAAGGCAAAAAGGAAATAAAAATGTAAAATAAGCTTTCGGCACAGAGAGAAATTAATTAATGACTGTCCAAACTGTAGCTGACACATTCAGTTTTTATCTACAGTTTTAGCCTCCGCTGCTCCGAGCTAACCAAGGGAGTATGGCACTAAGAAAAATGCAGTTCTTCCTCATGTTAATGAAACTGTTCAACAAAATCCTTAAAAAAAAAATCAAAAACAGAAAACTAAATCAAAACATCGCATTCTACCAAATTGCCACTTAAAAGTTTTGAATAAGAACAGCCAAAGTTTCAAGCATTTGAACTTACGGATTGGTCGGGTCCGTCTCCTCCTAGCACCCTGAAGCCAAACCCTGATTCCTGTTTCCGAAGAAACACATCCAGATCTTTGGTGTTTGGTGCTGAGAAAAACCAGAGAATACAAAAAATAATAAACGCTTGGATTTATTTTAAAAGGATTAAAATAAAGCAAAGTTCAAAAGGTAATAGAATAATACTATAGTGTTCAGTAAACTACACCCTTGCAACTTTTTGACGGGTGCAAAATTATACAAGAGTATGTATGACGCCACACAAATTCCATCGTGCATCTTTGTTTTGAGCTCCAAGCAAGACTTTGCATCGAGATTGCCAAGGAATATTCATCCTCACTTCCATGTACTCAGTATTACACTGTCACTAGCTCCTAATGCCTTCAAGTCAATATTCAATTCAGAATCATCCAATTTATGTTTGATATCTGATAGGCACAACTTATCTAAATTAACACTTGGGCGAATCCTGAAAAGAGTGCCTAGAATAAAGAATAAAGTACCTTAGCTCTATTCCTAACATAATATCTTTGCTTCAGGAAAGCATTCCATGGGAAATGACTACTTAGCCTACTTCTGCAAATGATATTTTATTTCTATGTATTTAGTTAGCAAAATGATATTTTAAATGAAAATAAACAACAGCTAATAATTATTGGCCCCATTTTCTAGCTGAGGAACTAGGGTCCAGTGTCTTGCCCAGTATCGCACAGCAGGTAAGTGGCAGACTGAGATTTCACCTCAGCTTGATTTTCAGGGTCCAGGCTCCTAGCCCACACGATCTTGACCCCAGAGGGCAGGTCGTATTTACCAGAATATTGTCAGGGAAATCTAAGACTAAAATTTTACCTCTGGGAAAATATTTGTATCTATAGGAAGTATTCACTAGGAAGGGAAAAGAGAAACACGTCAGGGAGCTTTATAAATAAAGTGAAATGTTACATAGGATAAATCCTGACAATTTTCCTGAGAAGCAATCGATCTCTTTGGAGATATATTTTCTATTCGAATCACAGAACTCCGGAGATAAAAATGACTCAGAGTCCAGCTCCTTTACTTTATGGATGAGGACCAAAGGGATTGCTTAGTTACACCAGAACTGAGAATGTATCAGGCTACGAACGGGAAGGCCGAAGAAAGGTGTTCTCCATAGCTGCGCCATCTAAATGGTGGCTAGGCCGTGCTTAGGCCTGGTTTTCACCTTTCTAAATACAGCCTGGGACTATCAAACTCCATAATTGGTTAAATATGGATGAAGTCAGTTATACATAACAGTTCCATCTGTGGACACCTTTCCCGAGGTAGATTTAGAGCTATTTCTTAAAATCAGCTACATTTAAAAAAATTTAAAAAATTAGACCTGCTTGAATCTGTAATTTTACTTTGGAAAAGGTTATCATCAGTAAGTACGTTAGCATGAATATGAATTTCTGCCCTCCACGCTCCCCCTTCTCATCGCTCAGCTGGGCTCCATAAGGAGTCAACTCTTTGGTGTCCTCAGACCGCACACCCCTCTGATTCATCCTCCTTCACACTCCTGCCAGGAGAATCTCTCTAAAACCCAAGTCCCATCATAGCATCCTGATAATAAATACTAGTCCGTGTCTCCCTATCACGTCTCTGACTGACTCTGGCTCCTCTGGGCGGCACCCCCGGCCCTCCCCAGTCTGCTCCTGCTCCCCCGTCTGGCTTCTCTGCCAACCACACCCAGCAAACTGAGCGCTGTGCAGAACGCAGGCTGTGCAAGGTCAATGTGCAAACATTCCTCCTTTATTTCCCCTTCTCTTTCCCATAAACGCTTGTCTTAAAGACTTGGTTAAAGCTGACCTTCCTCTCTGGAGCAGCATCTGACACTTCCTATTACCCACCGTGGTAAAATGGACTGCTCTCTGCTTGGGACTCAGGTCAGCCAGTCCGTCCTTCTGTTACTGCACCGGTTAGGCTTATTGGTGCTTATTTACTTAGGAATATTTCCCTTCACAAACACTGATTACATATTTGTCTTTTCCATTTAGGTTTAATCATCCTTCTGGGTGCAGGGCCCAAGTAATGTATTTATCTTTGTATTCCTATTACTTACGATGATGTCGGGGAGAGAGCAGGCACTTAATACATGGTTTTGAAAACAATGAAAGGATGTTGAATGTAAACAGAAGAAGCCCAAAATCAAATTAAAGTGGGAATAAAAGAATAACTTTAACATGGTTTCGAAAGATGGGAAGGTCCCAGGTTTGTTTTTTTTTTTAATTCAAATTAATTTTTCGCATGCTCTCCTGAAATATTCCACAACTACTTACGTTTATCTTCATATAAAGTCTTAGATTTCAGGTAGACTTCAGAAGGATCCAGTTTCGGGGATCCCGACCTGATAACGGTGGGCGGAAAAGGCATAGGCTGGGGAATGGGCTCGTTTATGGCCTCCAAACTTCCTGAATTTTCCTTTTTATCTGTTTTCTGAAATGGAAAAGGGCCTTACTTAGTATTATAAAATACCAGTATTTACTAATACTTAGTATTATAAAATACCTTACTTAGTATTATAAAATACCATCTGGTTTTTTTATTATAAAAAAACCAGATGGTTGATTAGTTCATAAAACCGTTGCCTGAGCTAGGTGTGTCGACTGATCACAGCTGCAGAGGTGACAGGGTCGCAGGCCCAGGAGCTGCAGTCTTACGAGGGATTCACCTACATAGCCACATGGACTTGGTTAAAATATGCTTAACTTAAATTTTTAAAAACTTATAATGCTGTCAACTGAAAGGCCTTAATTAGTCCTATTTTTATGTGGTCTTGCCCTGCTCTCCACTACCAAGATACAAATTGACTTTAAGATAAATAGGGACACGACAAAAGGCAGTAGAGAGGGAGAGAAGACCTTCGTAAAATTCTCCGTAAACCCCACCTTCCCACTCACCGAATTTAATTCCCGGTGAAGATGTTAAAGATCATATTCTTTCTAAGCAAATGAAAGAGGAAGTGATAATTCTAATTTAGATTATAAAGAGGACACTGTGAAAACCTGAACAGCCAATTCAAATATCTTGAGGAGAAACGCGCCACTGCTGGGCAATCAGATAAGGGGAAATGGAGTGGCATATTTTCATATTTTCCCATTCAGACACAACTCTGCCAGAACAGCCAAGCAAAATGACTCCTTTAATAACATCTTAAAAATGAAATCCAATAAACGGCCTAAGAAAATAAATAGGGGTTTGAGAACAGCTTGTTGTCCTGAATTATTGTGAGTTGGGCGAGGGGGATTACAGATGTTTGTGATAAAATAATTAATGTTAAGGATACTGCAGGAGTGGCAGCCTGTCGGGGAGCAGGCAGGGGCCAGTCACTGCCAAGTGTGCCAGAGGGGACCCTTCGCTGACTCGGACCCAGACTGATGGTGGGGGAGAGAAGAGCAGCCTCCTCCCCGTTGCCCCACACGTCCTGTCAGAGCAGTGGGAGGTCATCAGAGACGCCCATCAAATTATAAACCGTGAGGGTCACCAAGGCTGCACTGACATCCACTATGAGACAGATGTGGGGGCAGGAGTTAAAAGCGATGACTAGAGGAACCAGAGAAATGTAAAAAAATACAGCACAATTTTAACGGAATAGGCAAAACAAAACAAAACAAAACAAAACAAAACAAAACAAAACAAAACAGCATTCTGTTCACTGGACCTCGGTGGTACAGTCCGCAAAACTGAGCGTTTCTTTCCGTGGGAGCTTAAGCAGCCACCCACGCGCACCTAACAGTCTCTGTCACAGCGTCAGGTGGTGCAGCCTGTTTTGAGTTTTATGTCTCTCTCACTACACAGGTCCTTAATAGGCTTCTTGGTTATTCAGAGGAATGGCACAAAAAAAAGAAGAAGAAAAAAGAACTGTTTTAAGTCAGACAACCTGTCGCTGTGACAACAAGCAAACTGAACACAGCAGGCCACGGTTCTCGAGAAAGTCTCCCACAAGTGAGAAGGTTATCGACATGTGGGCATTAATAGTCCGCATGGTATTATGAGAGGCTGCCGTGTCTTCCCTTCGGGCACCAGGGAAAAGGTGTGACAGTTGCCACCTGCCCCATCGCTTGCTCCTCTCCAACACAAAGCAAGGAAAAGGCCCCTGGGCAGGCGCCTCAGTGTGTCCACGTCTAATGGTTGGAGGACAGGACTGTGGGTAGCAGGGGTCTCTAGGATTCCTCCAGTAGAGGACTCCTCCCCTCTAGGGGGCTTTTTCTAACTCACGGGCTTCCCTCGAGTTCCTGACACAAGTCCAGGGCAGTACGGCTCCTGAATTCTTCCAGCGACCATCACCACACCACAGCCACCATGAGCCGTCCTTGCAGAGGGGAAGGTGGCATTTCCCTTGGTGTGGGGGGAAGCAGCATTGGAGGTTCACTTATTATACTCACCATTTTGGCAGTTTTAGTTGGTGAAGGAGGACCTTAAAAAAAAATGAGCCAGATTTTAAAAACGGAGGAAGCATTTCCAGATCACAAATACTGCTAGCGTTTACGATAAATTAGCTTTGAATTTTAGCAGGCTAGGAAATTCTCTGACACCTCCTATGCCCCAGACATTACACGTATATAAACATAAATATATATAACGTGTACATGTAATATATGTGTATATATGTCATCTCATTTCATTTTTATGACAATCTCAAGACATAGATATAAATATTCATATTTATAAATATATAAGATATAAATACCATTTTATAGATAAGGTAACCAAAGACTCAAATAGATTACAATTATTTCTCTATACCAGGCAGGAAACTGACATTCAACCTGTCTGACACCAAACCCTGGTCTCTGTCATGTTTGCTGGGACCCTGGATAACTCCAGCGCTCACAAAGAGATTTTCACCTTGCTATGAGCATATTCTAACATATCACTCAGGGGAGAACCAAAAACAGTTCAAAGAAATGAGAATACAAAAAAAAAAAAAAGTCCCAATGAAGTTAAACTGCTCATTTGCCTCAAAAATGAACACTAAAAGCCAAAGAGATAAAAGAGGGAAGGGCCAAATTTTAGTCTTTAGAATACTCGTTTTCCCTAAGTATGCATTTAAGGAAGCCAATTAAAATGCAAACTTTGTGATCAGGTCTTAGAGCTAGATTTACAACGTCTGAGAGCAGTCCATATCAGTTGATGCCCTTGGAAAATAAAAATGATATTTCACACGAGCGCTGAGGGGTTTAATTAACATTTATGGACAGACACTAAAGCTTAAGATAAAAGCTTTATGGGCACAAGCTTTCATGATTGCTTTCACAGATCAACACACCATCGCACATTTCACTTCTTCACAGAGATGCCGGCTCTTTGAAACATCTTAGAGAGGTCCAGATGAAGTACCAGGGATGGAAGGAGTCAGTTTCTACCGTCGTCATCAACAGAGAAAATGAAATTAAGAGGATCTATTTCATTTGAAGGAGCAGAATGCTGCCTCTCAGTGTGACTCTGTCTTATCATTAAAGCCATAAATCAGATTTTAAAAAGAACACAGAGGGACAGAAATCTATAATGTATATGAATGAAATCATTAATACCTAAAAAAAAAAAGAAAAACCTGCTGCAAAAGATGCTGCCCAGGGAAGCAGTCAGACAGAACCGTAAGGAAAATACACGTCATTGGCAGTTAGGTCTGCTGGGAAGACGTTGGGACTCGTAAAGGACAATTAACAGATGTGAATGCATGGACAGTGAAGAGTCTGCCTCGTGCGTTTACTCACCTCCTCGTAAGATGAGCAACGGTACGTCTGCGCCGACTGGAAACTGCTTGAGCACCTCTACCACCTGGAGGTGTGTTAAATTCTGCACATTTTGGTGGTAAATTTCCTTAATTATATCCCCTTTCTGCAGGCCTGGGCACCACTGACTATCCAGTATCATCTTCACCTTCTGTCCAGCTGGGCTGTCGGCGATGGCAAACCCAAAGCCTTTAGGGCCCTTCATCAGAGGGACAGTCACGAGTTCCGGCTGGGAGCCGCCTGATGAGGCCATGGACGCTCTCTGCTCGCTTGCCTCTGACGGTCCACTGAGGCGATCGCTGACCAACGTGTGTCCCGGTTTTCCATTCTGGTCGAGAACCGCGGCTCCCGACTTAAAATCCTGAGTATTCATGCCCGCGTCGCCCTTGCTCAGCGGCTGTCCATTGATGACAGGAGTGACAGCAAGAATGTCCACAGCAGGATCCTCGCTGTCATCAGGGAGTGGGTAACCGCGACACAACGTGAGGTTGACGTACTGGTTGACTGGTACCAACTGGAACATCTGCACGACATCTGCATGGGTGTGACCAAGGACGCAGCTGCTGTTGATGTCTACAATAACGTCCCCTGGTGAAAGGTAATCATGTGACAACATTAAAACCACCAAAGAAGTTCATTTCTTTTGCTGGGGGGAGACAAAGATAACTTAAATTCAGCTCCCAAATTCGAATTCTGGAAACCCTTTACTGCTCATTAACCGCTGACAAGGCAGTTTGAACAGACACGTTATTCTTCCTCCTGTGCCTCTTCTCTAAAAAGAATATATAAATATATAATATCTTAATTATCTTTGCAGCAAAGATTTATGACTTTGGGCTCAAGCGAATCATACAAAAAGTAACTGCGAATTCATGTCATTGTTGGTACGTCCTCTGAGTCACACCTGCGAGGCCCTACAAAGCTAGGCACACGGCGGCAGGGAAGAAGAAAAGCAAGAAACTCCACCGGCTACTTGTACGAACAGGTAATCTTTACATGCCACATTGTTTCTTGCTTTTTAAAAAGCCACTGATTCAGTGTAATTAAAAATTCATAACGTAGGGCTAACAGGCATAATGTGGTTATGAATACATTTTCTTTCAGCTCCTTTTTGCGGAGAGTTTCAATTTGCTGTCATTCAGATTACAAGAGGAGAAAAGGCAAAAACAAAACTTTGACACAGGTAAAGAACATTATTGAGACACTAAAAAGCTAGATTAATCTTGGAAAAGCAGGTTTTGCCTCCCCGATTTTACATCTGTTATGGCCACGTTGGCTGCAGAATCACTGCCACCTGCCAGGCGTCAGTTGTGTATTTTTTCAGTGCAGCCCTCACTTTTAAAACGTGTCGCCTACTGTCTCATCCATTTGCTTTCATTTGAATATAATTATTTAAAAGGTTATCGCCAGATACAAGTGCTTTAATTTGTTCTGATTGTACACAGGCTTTAAAAAAAAATCAACACGAGTGGGATTTAAAAATGAATGTTAGTCTGGGGAAATTTCTATATCTAAGAAGATATAGAAATGAGACAAATTAGACTAATTAGAAACTAAGTTTTGGCTCCCTCTTCCTTGGTTAAAGTTCCCAAAACTTTCATGGAAGCGTTGCATTGCCATGCAAATGAGACAGTTTCAGGCAAACTGGTATCTATATAGTGAAAAAGAAATTTCTACAGCTACAGCTGTGGAAAACAGGAATCTCCTCCAGTTGAGTATTTTAGTTCTCCCTCTATCTACATATACAACATACACATATGTATTTATTATTTGGAAATATCTATCCTTTCACTCTACTTCTGGTTCCTGCCACTTTCCAGGGAATTCTGAACACCTGGTTACCTGGAGCGATTTTCCCATCCTGCGCTGCGGGGCCGTCCTTTAGGACGTGCTTCACCTGCAGGAACTCATCGGGCCTGTCTCCACCGATGATGGTGAAACCGAATCCCATGGCGCTTTTTTTCAGTGACGCTCGAACAAGGACGCCTTTCAGCTGGGATGGATCTCGAGTAAAGTGGGATTTTTCCATATCTGTGCCCAAATGAAGGTTTGAGAACAACAGTAATTATAGTTAGTGAATACAGGCCTTGAAGCCAATATTCACGATAATCTACATACCCTAAATATAACAAACCATAAAGAAGGACAATTAGAGAGAATCCAATGTTATGGAACAGTCAGGATTTAAATTCGTAAATGAAATCACTGAAAAAACTTAGGTGACGAGTCACTTCTCTTTTATAGGACTCTCCTACGATATTTGAAAGAGAAAAGCACCTGCTTTGTCTCCTCCTCCTCATTGCCTTGTTGGTACTTACTTTCTCTCGCCCCAAAGGGTCCCTTATAAGAAATCAAAATGGGAAGGACAACGTGTGTTACTGAATTCTGGAAAGTTCAGACACGCACTCAGCTGTTCATTTCATCGGAATAAGCATCTCCTGAGCTCCAGGTGGAAACTGCTCTACCAGCGAGATGACAACTGTCACAAACTTTCGAAAGAGAATATCTGAATAACTTAGAATTCGTGACTCGGGCTTCCTGCAGCCTTTAATTTATGTCTGCGGAAAGGAGAGAATCACTCAACGCAGTAAACAGCTGCCCATTATTTTCTTTTCACTCAAGTTTAGTGGCTACTTGAGGAAGAAAAAGACACCGCTGCACTGAAATGTGTTTTTAAAGGCGAGAAAATCCTAAACTAAGAGTGATCCATATGTGCAAATAACGACTCCCTTCCCTTCCCCAGTCTCTTACTCTGAGAGGACTAAATGGTACAGATTTAGGATTGACAAAGCTCTGTTTAAATTAACTTTTTAAAAGAGGGTTTACAATTTTCTGCCAACTATTTTGTAACAGTTCCATCGAGATATAATTCACACCTGGCAGAATTCAGCCATTGCGAGGGTCTAAATCAAGGTTATACAACCATCGTCACAATCCAATTCTAGAAAATTCTCTCCTTTCTCAAAAGAGAAATCCCCTGGCCCATTAGCAGTCACTCCCCCTTTCTTCCCAACCTGCACTCGCACCCGTGTCTTCGGCATCCTCTCATCTACCTCTGCCTATGAATTTGCCCAAATCCGGACATTTCATACAGATGGAATCACATAATAGCGTGGTCTTTCGAATGGCTTCCTTTACCTAGCATGAGGTTTCTGAGGTTCATCGTATTGTAGCACGTGTCAGCACTTTACTTCTTTCTATTGGCAAATAATATTCCACCGTATAGATACGTCGCATTTTATGTCTGTGTTGATCAGCATCCGTTTAGCATATATTTAGCATGCACTTGGACACTGGTTTTTCCACTTTCTGGCTATAATGAATAACCTTGCTATGAACTTTCACGTCCAAGGTTTTGTGTAGACGCACAGTTTCATTCCTCTTTGGCATGTACTAGGAGTGGGACCCCAGGTTACCGCAAACAGATCGTAACTATGTCTAACATCCTGAGGAACTGCCAGACTTCGCAAAGGTCTGCACCATTTCCCATGTCCGCTGACAGCATGTGAGGGCTCCAGTTTCTCCCCATCCTTGTCGGCACCTGTGACGCTCTGCCTTTTCAGTTGCAGCTAATTTGTTTAGTAGAAATGACGTCTCACTGTGCTTCTGGTGCCACTTCCCTCATGACTTAAACAGGGTGGCTTGCTTCATACCGAGCCCACACTCGGCACCAGCATCAAGCCCAGTGATGTGCGTGTCTCTGCTCTTAGCACTAAGTGGTCCGGCAGGTATGCATTCAAGCTCGATGTCAGTTAGAAGGCAGCAAGTCTTGGGGCGCCCCCCCAGCCGGTTGTGCAGACCATACAGTATGCAGGTAGCTCCCTCAAGAGGCAGGGCTGCCCTGCCAACAGCGACCACAGGAAACACCATGTTGTTTGGCCAGTCACCCTGCTCGTGGTGACTCCACTGTGCATTCCTGAGCTCCTGGGGAGTCTCAGACACTCAAACTAGCGATCTGACTCTGGACAAAATAATACTTTATATGAAAAAAAGGATTTAACTGACAAGTTCAAAGCCCATTCATACATATAAGTTGATTATATGAGTGCCAGATGGTAGATAGGATCGTTTGTTGACTGTCTCCCTAGACAATTACTTGGGGGGACAATTTCATTGGAGAAATGTAGCTTTCTTGCTTTTATGTCAAATACTGAGATATTTCTGGTTAGCTGGTTCGCTCTCCCACACTCTGTGATATCCCGGTTTTCTTAGCCCTCAGGAGCCAGTCTTATTCCAGATGAAATCTCAGATGTGCAAACGCTAAAGAGGGACACCCACTTTTGTCAAGTCTCAGTAAAATAGCCAAAGCCCACTACGCGTTGGTCAGACGTAGGTTTTGTCAGAATTAAACATAGGAAAGTGAGAATGAGAGAGAAATAAAGAAACGGTCTTTCAGACTAGCAATCCTGATTTTAAATCCAAGCTTTGCGGCTTAGCTGAGCATCTTAGAAGGTTCTTTAACTCTTTTAACGCAGATTCCTTATCTGTAAACAGAGATAATTGTACTTAATTCCTGGGATGGCTGCAGGAATTCAACTAGGTAATGTGTAGAAGGCCTGGCAAATGTGAGTGGCTCAGTAAACGTGGATAAGCAAAATATATACACACAGGCCAAGTGAGGAGGTTCCCTGGCTCACGGAATTTGGGATTTTGTCCCTGTGGCAAGTCTATCCTTGGGATGGAAGCATGAGACCATTGGAATTTGATGCCAGCAAGACCTCTGAATGGGGAAAAGAGCACTGATAACCTTGCAGAGATGCTGAGAGACTTAAACGAGATGAAGCCTATAAAGCCTCCCATTCAGCACCTGACTCGGTATCTCAATAAATGTGGCTTCCAGAAAGCCCTTCTTGCCCTCTCATAGTCAGATGTCATTCCTCTCGCCTTTGGTTCAAACATTACTACTTATGTCTCTATTATTATACTTCACTAAACTTATATAAATCTGTTTCTCCGCCTAAAGTGCGGGCTGCAGAGAGACAGGCACTGAGTCATTAGTCTCCCTTTCAGGCCCAGGTCACAGGAGGGTGCCCGGTTAATCTTTATTAAAGTTTCAATCTCCTACGTGTAAACTGGGGATTCTTCTCTCCGGTAAACATCCTCTGGCTGCCCTCCCTCAGTCAAAGCTATCCGAACAGCCGGCTGTACCCACCGTCCCCACTTCTTCGCCTCCCCATTCCCTCTTCAACCTCCTGCAGTGACACTTCGCCCTCCACTAGCACTTGCCAGAGTGACACGGCGCTCGTGTTGTCAAACCCAATGTACACTCTTCGATTTTCACCTTTCTTGACTTTTCAGCAACGTGACACGCACAGGCGACTTCTTTTTAAAATTCACGTCTTCTCACGGCCGCCTGCCACTGCAGCCTCATCTCCTGCCACTGCAGCCTCATCTCCTGCCACTCTCAGCCTCATCTCCTGCCACTGCAGCCTCATCTCCTGCCACTGCAGCCTCATCTCCTGCCACTGCCCACAAATCCCCTGCGCTCCAGGCACTCCCATCCGCTCCCCGGCTCCAGGACCATCGTTTCACGCATCTGCGGTTCTACACATCCCGCTCCTGCTTCTTGGTACGTCTTCTTGCTCCTCTCAAATTCCTATCTGTCCGATGTGACTTTCCTGTCACTTCAAGACTCAGTGCAGATGTGTCTTCTGCTCTGAAAGTTCCCCTGCCCCCTTGACTTTCTCCAACAGCAGAGCGGAGCGCTCCCTCCTCTCTGCCGCCATCGTGCCTTTTCTGTCTCTATTAATAACAATGAAATCGATTATTTATCGGTCACCACTTGCAGGACCTCCTTGTAAGCACTTCACGTGTGTTGATTTGCATACTCAGAACTCCCTTAGAAGGCAAGTGCTGTTATTCTCATTTTAGAGGTGAGGACCCAGAGAGGAGGGAGCTCATCCAAGGCCACACGTCGGGGATGCAAACCCACTCCACGCCTGGAATATTTAACTACCATTCAAGGATGGCACCTGTCACCATGTATTGCTGCCATTTGTCTCCTACATTAGACCGTGAACTCTTGAGGGCAAAACCCATCTTACTCCTGCTCTGTCTGTTTCGAATGCCATGTACCTGGTGAAGCTCTGGGTATCTGGTAGGCGCTCAAGAATATTGTTAAACGAATAAGTGTTTGCTAAACCAAATACAAAACTTAGATGACTATGTTTCTGAAGAGGAGCTCTAAGAAAGAACAGTCTCTCTCACGGACAGCACAGATGGGGGGTCTACTCCAATACTGCACATATGGCCGGACAGACACCTGGTTGTTAACGAGAGATGGGGAGGGGGAGGGGTGAGTAGAATGTAAGAGATTTCGGGGTAGACTTTTCCAAACACACATGGCTAGACTCGTCAAAATCTCAGAACCTGTCTGTTTGGAAAATGTTTCCGACATTACTAATGCCCTCACATCCCATCTGAGAATCGATGACGTAGGCAAAAACATGGTGGATTGATGTAGTAATTGTTCATGTCAGTTGATGAAGAATCCTGAACGGTCGCTGACCTTGGACCGAAGCAGCTGGATTGGGAGGAGCTCACAATGGGCGAGAGATCTAATACAGGTCTGGCCTTGAACATGAGGGAACAACGCGATCTTCAAATCAAAACCTCAAACCCATAACAAAAACATTCCCTCCCTTCTCATACGATTTCATACTTTCTATTGAAGCAGCTTGAGAAGCATCTCAGTCTTCTCAAGATGTCCCGATGTTTGGTTAAGATCAGTCCTATCTTTCCAGGGTCACCATTTAGACATTCCCTGTTGAATTTCAAAGCCCCAACAATACAAACTCCAAACTCACGTTTATTAATTCGGCATGTCAACTGCCTAAGTTATTCTTTTCATTTTTAATTTTGACAAGTTATCCTCAGATGAAAAGATTGAGGCGAAAGTTCTACCTGGTTTTGAAGACCCAGGATCCGCCTGTCCTAACTGCTTTTTCCTTTTGGCTTCTTCCACGGGGTTTTCAAACTGGGTTTTCTGGTTGAGGTGACTGTAAAATGTAGAAAAGTATGCATTTCAGTTTAAGATGAAAGAGCTACATTATCTTACAATAGACTATCACACCATTCCATCACCACAGTGTCAGGGACAAACATACTACCTCTCGGCTATGGAATACCAAGAAGCTGACAGGGCTCAGTGAAAGGGCTTCTGGCAACTGAGAAAAGCCCATGGGTTCCTAGAAGTGAAAGCTGCTGAAGCTTTCGCCATAAGTTTTTAAACTGCAGCAGAAGCCCTCATCCCTAATACTATAAGAACCCTCCGTAAGTGATTTTTTTTTGAAGGCGGTTAGTGGTTGGAGGGTTTTGTTTCTCTGAAACGAAGCGGCTGGAAAGACACTTCTGAAGAAATCTGAGGACAGGAGCCCTCCAGAGTGTTACTGTTCCTTTTCCAAATGACTCCCCCACATCGATTTCGCAGCAACTAAGACATCATATGCTAACACTTCCATTGTACAAATGTTATTTCAGCCCAGTGATACGCGTTTTTCCAGTAGAATCTATTTTAGTAAGAAGTGGCAGTCGTGAATGCCAAAATTAAACATCAAATCAACAGAATTTCAGATGATGATCGTCTTTAGATGGGCCGAGTATTACAAAACCTTCACATAACCGGCCATTGTGAACTTTAACGGGTCGTGGTGGAGGCGGGGACAATAGGGACAAAACAAACCCCTGGGAGCAAGGTATGCCAGGTTCTCCATGCTTAAATGTCCAGCATTGTTAACCCTGTGACAGACGCAGTTATTTAGCTTCAAAGCTCTAAATACGGCAAGTTCTCCTTGACAGTCTTTGGGTTCTGATGTCACTAAAACTCAGGTATGCTTCTGCTTCTTACTACGAGGGGTCGTCTTAGCAAATGAGTGAATTAGGCCTCTCTCTGTGAAAATGAAAATCTTTGGTGTTAACTTAGGTACTATTTTAAAAAAATTAGTAGGCACTGCCATTTTACACAGTCTTTAAAAAATAAAATAACGAGAAACTGACACTTAAAAAAGAAACAACCAGCTTAGAAGGAACCTTGGCTCTCTTGAATGTCATCAGCTGGAATGACTCACTTTGCCACCCAGGCTGTGGGACATAAAAAGTAGTAATTTGTATTTATGCTCTTCATAATGTGTGGGAGAAGAGAAGAGAAGTATGCAAATGAGCAGTCCTTTTCCTGAAAATTCTTAGACAAAAGAATATAAGATTTCAGCAAAGGGAGTAATTGCTTCTGTCACCTCAGACTATGTATATTAAAATGCCACCCCAAAAACAAAACAAAGAGTAAAAACACTCTCCTGTTCATTTACTTATATCCACGTTATTATTAAGATGTAACAGATTTTATTTTCTGTATAAGGATAGGAAGAGATTATTAGAAAAATTAAACAAGGGTAGCAAACAAGCAAGATTAAATGCATCATACATAATTTGGGATCTCACCTATGTTAAAATTTTGTGTATGACACGTGGATTTTTAAAATTCATCTCAGCAAACAAAACCATTATTCCTTCATGAAGGATTTGCCATGTTAAAGCAGATGTCTATTCTGACTCTGTCACCTGAGTGCAGCACGACATTTACTACAATAAAATAAGACGACGTTTCTCCAAAATGTCTATAAGCATTCTTAGGGAAGGCCTGCCGTGAAATTTCTGGACCAGTTTTATTTTTTAAAAAAGAAATTAATCCATTTCAGAGCCTCATCCTCTGAATTAAATACTTACAAAGAAAAACTGCCACTGCAGTTGGTGTTACTACCACGAGGCTCCTGCCAAGAGCAATCATCGTGCCATCTGGTTTGACAAACTAAGGAAGCCAGAGAGTAGCCATTCAAGTAACAGCTTTTCATCTCCATCAGTAAACTCGCTGCAGATAACAGCGGTGGAGCCTCCAAACCTCACTGATCTGGGAACCCAGCCACATTCCCCGGGTCAGCTGACTCCCTGCTAATGTGCATCTTGAGGACAGCCTGCTCTCCCTTAATCTAATAAATTACCCTCCTGCAAAATGAGTTCGTTCTGGGAACAATCGCACCAAAGCCTGTCGCTGCTGCCACTGTTGTCTCTAAGGCAGGCTGCTTCACACACCTCCATGACAACTGGGAGCCGGTGACTTCAGGATTCGCCCCCAAAGTTGCTTCGATATTCTGTCCTTGCTTGATGAAAACCAGATCATTTAGCCCAAGATTTTCAAAGAGGCAAATGACTTTCACCTTTTGACCAAGTATTCCAATTCACTTGGAGCAGACAATGAGAGAATGAGAATCGTTATCTCAGAAAACTTCAGCGGTGTCCACGGCACATTAAATTGACTGAAGCCCAATTTAAATAGCCCAAACTACTAGGGAGAAAAATTATTTTAACTAAATATGCTTTCGAAAAAAATAACCAAGGAGCTGAATGTATACTTTTCACATCACAGTATCAGCAAGATATTAAATAGTACGATGGAAATAAGATTAGCAGAGCCTTTCAAAGGAACCAAATCATCGATACAGTAAAGCTATATACCTAAGGGTCAAACTGAGTCATTTTCTTAAAATACAAGTTAGTTTTTAAGAAATCATTCTAAACACAGTGACTCAAGGAACAGCTTGCCCATCAGAATAAAGACTACGGGTGGTCCCCCATCCAAGTACTAACTAGGCCCGACCCTGCTTAGCTTCCGAGATCAGAGGAGATCAGGCACGTCCAAGGTGGCATGGCCACAGACTCAGAGATACCTACTTTAGAGATAAATACCAGGAAGTGGCATTTGTTTATATTAAGTGATAAAAAAAAAATTAACAAGCAATGATGAAACTAGAAGATTCTCATGTCTGTTATTTTTCCAGGTAGAAATATCATTTTGCCTTCACTACCTTGGCAATGGGGTCAGACTCCTAGTTTCCAGGTAAATAGTAACATTTCCAAAGCAACTATCTGCCTGGTACGAGATGCCTGAGATCAAAATTCTATCTATAGCACTTGAAAAGAAAGCAAACCCAATGGTCATAACAAGGCAGCAATAAAATAAACGAAGAAAAGGGAAGGAAAAATTAGATGTTGGCATTATCCTAATTTCTCTGGCTAACATTGGCGGGTGCTCTACGCCAACATATATTTATCTTTAAATTTAACCATAACAGCTGTGTAAGAAGCAACTTTCACACCCCCCTAAAATTACTAAGTTTTCCTTCCTTAACTCCTGGAAGGAGAGAACACTTTTAATCACACACTTCAAACCTGAGTCACATGGTACACCGCCCTCCAAGTTCTTTGGATGCTTCCGAAGCCTTACAGCTGTAGTGCTGGAGTGACCTTAATAGTTTCATCTAGTCCAGTGCCCTCATTTCACAGTTTTCCATCTAGCACTTTTCTCTGTAGAGGCTGTAGTAAGAAGGCCATCTCCAGCCATCAATCATCCGGGCAACTTCCCTCCAGCTCCCTATATTTACTTCAAAGCCAACATCCGGGAAGCCCAGAGTCAGTGAAATAAAGGCCCAGGCCGCTATCATCTCATTCCCCGCATGGGAAAACTTGAAAGCTGGACTGCACAAGCATCGAGTGCGGTATTCAGCATTCCCTGAGGCTGTAGAACGAAAGCAAAACATTTGGGGGACGATTTAGTAAGGTGACAGACTTACTCAACATAGTATGTCCCATACTGAGGGTCTTCTATTTTCTCCCAGCCATAAGGAAGTTCTGTAAAAAAAAAGAAAAAAAGAAAAAATAGTAATAATAATAATGAGTGAAGTTCCAGATTTGAAACCAACAGAAAAGAATGGCCAGTGAGTGAATTTAAGTGTCTTTTATTTCATTTTACTAATATTTGGGAGATAAATAGAAAGCTGAGGGCTACTTTCAAAGACCAAACACCGTTTGAGACTGAGTGGCTTCTTCAATAGCCAGTGTCTCAGTAAGTCATTAGCAGCTCAGAACAAAAGATGACATTAAATGCAAAGGTAAACGTTTATCTGAATCTCAAGCGATAATCATGCTCTTTAAAAATTCATCCGGCATAGAGTAGTCTCCCCTCCCCCCCCATTCCTTGGGAGATATACGCAAAGATTCCCAATAGATGCCTGAAACCGTGAGTAGTAGCAAACCCTATACACATTCTTTTTATTTTAAATGCCTACAGCACCTGGCATCCCTAGGTGGCCTCCCATCCAAGTGCTAACCAGGCCCGACCCTGCTTAGCTTCTGAGATCAGACAAGATCGGGCACGTTCAGGGTGGCCTGGCCGTTATATACATTCTTTTTATCCCATACATACACACCCTTTCACCTGAAGGAAGCACTTTGTGGTTTCTGTCTGGCATATCTGAATTGCCAGAATCCCTACTCTTGTCCTTTGGGGCCATTATTGAGTAAAATAAGGGTCGTTTGAACATAAACACTATGTATGGCTACAAGTGACATGATAACCAGGACAGCCACTAAGTGACTAACGGGCTGGCAGCGTGTACAACGTGCACTCGCTGGACCAGGGGGTGAGTCATGTCCCAGGCGGGACAGAGTGGGACAGCACAGGTTTCACCACACTACTCAAAACGATGCAAAATTTAAAGCTTATGAATTATTCCTGGAATTTTCCGTTTAATATTTTGGGACGGTGGCTGTGGGTAACTGAAACGGCGAGAATGAAATCACGGGTGGGGGGCCCGCTGTACCTCATTTAAAAAGCTGGATGACGCTGACACAAGAGGCTCACCCTGCAGCCCGACACCAGCAGCTGTTTGTGAATCTCTGCACTTTTACACACAAGATTTGTCAATTCTTTCTATCAGATTCCAACCTGCTTCTCCCCGGAGGGCAGCCCAGCCTTGGATTTTTGCCATTTCAACTGGGCAACCGAGATTTGCTTAAAACCTAATCCCTACCTCCCCCTGCATTATCTAGGAAAGCTGAACTACCGCAGTGCCTATGCAGAAGCCACACTTGTGTACAGTAACAAAGGAATAGCTCACGTAAGATTATTGTGTTTTATTTATTCCAAGTAACTGCCCAATACCACACACCCTGGAAAACTGCAGGTCTTCCCGACATAAACTGTTCTTTCCAACATAAACTGACCCTATCAAGAATCCTCTTTTCCCTCCCACTCGGTTTTCCAAGGTAAGGCTGCTTAGGAATCATTTTATCAATCATTTTATCAATCAGACATGGATTAAGTTGACAGGAATGTTCCTAGCGGGTGCCAATCACACACAAAGGCCCAGAAAGAAGGAATTTTTTAAAAACCCACCGCTGTACACTATGACGACCCGTACTTTTATTTGCAGTTTCTTTGAATGTCCTTCTGCTGTGCTGAAACACGCACACATACACGTGATGTATCCCAGACAACAAACCGGCTTCGAATATATTTAATTTTCTATCAGCTACAGTTATGATGTACCAACTTCGTAAGTATAACAAATTCTTCTGCTCTAATAAAAATCCTTCTTCCACGTTCAGAGTAAAAGGAGGGAACAGACGACTAGCCTCTGGACGAAAAGCTCTGCATCCCCACCGCCTTTGCTCCTGCATATTTTTCTGCGTGTGTGTATACGACGGACTGCTGGTTCTGAAGCTTGGTGGGTTTTGTGCTTTCCTTCTGAAGGACCTGGTTGAGATGTCTGAGGTGAAAACGATGAGAATAGCTGAAAAGTAACTACTGGGTGAAAACTATGAAACGGAGAACTGAGTGAGATACACTTCATTTCCCTTTGATCCTCTGCAGCTACCGAACCAACGACCATCAATTAAGTAGGTACGAAATTTTATAACCAAGCAACTGCTACGTGGAAAGGAGTATTGGATTATATCTGCGAAAATGCTCTACAATAATATTACCAAAGCATCATCGTTAAGATCTTCTCTGCTCCCTTAATAGAAATTTCCTTGAACGCGCATGGGAACTGCACAAGGGTGAATTAATTCCACAACTGCATCCCAACTGAATTTATGCTTTTGTCTTTAAAAAAGTTTGGCGAAGCGAAGCTTCTCTAGAGAAACCTTCTATGTAATATCTGAAGAATTTGCTGAGGATAGATTAACACTTAATAAGGATAAAAGATCGACAGATATTGCAGTGTTAACCTGGAAATTAATTCAGCATTTTAGTGAGCCCTTAAAGCAGTTAGCAACGAACAGATAAAGGGCAGCCCTTCCCTTCAGGAGAGTAAGCAAACTGGCAATTCATCTTATGGGTTACTTTATTTACATGGTCACTTTAAACCTTTACTGGTGACACCATGAGCCAGTTTTTTGCAAAGCAGATTAAAGCAGATGAAGAAGTGATTATTATTTTCCCATTTAAATAAAGGCAATAAAAGCAAGACTACAATACCCAGCGATTTTCTACACTAACCAGTGGGTCAATTCATTTACTGATTTTTCCTTTTCTTCCTTTCCCCCAGCCCTCCCTTCCCTTCTCTTCCTCTTTCCTTCTTTATTATGTAAAAACAAAAAGCAGAAACAGTTCTTGACCTCAAGGAGCTCACAGTCTAAACAGGAAGACAGAAGAGAGAAACGACACAGTGAAGACAAACACCAGCTTTTTTTGGGGGCGGGGGATGCAGAAGAATGCCTTCACCTGCCTGGAAGAAGCAGCTGAAGGAAAGCCTTCTAGAAGAGGGTGATGTCTGAGCTGTCTTCAAGGATGAGTTCGGGTGGGGGAGAGGGAGGCCATCCAGACAGATCGGGGAGCACGGAGGTGTTAAAAATGCCTGGTGTTCTCAGTGGCTACAAAGCACGTGTGCGGGCTGCGGTGACGGCTGCAGGCAAGGTGCCTGTCGCCTAAGCAAGCGCTGGACCACGTTTCTGGTGTTTGAGTTGCATTTGGATGGCGACGGAACTGCTTAGGCTGGACCGTGACATGACACGCTTACATTGATATTTGAGAAAGATTGTGGGCAGCAGTAACAGAGACTGCAACATGTGGAGTGGAGTGAGAATAAAGGCAGACAAATAAGGGAATCATTGGTAGCCTAGATGAGAGGTTATGAATGCTGGAACTAAGGCAGTGGTGGTGGGAATGGAGAGAGGGAACGGGTAACGGAGATAAGGGTCATCAAGGTGATGCAGCTGAGTTGACTAAAGTGACGATGGAGGGAGGAAAAGAGGGGAAGAGGCCAAGGTGAGTCCCAGGTAACGGCTCTTCTGGCATGCAGATGATACAAATACAGAAACTCATCCAAGATTTGGTAAATACCTGCTCTGAACATAGCTGTGAGCATAGGAAGGAGGTACTGATTTGGATTTAGGGGCATCTAGGAGTTAGATAACATGTAAAAAGTGCCTAGTACCAGTGGCCACTCAAGAGAAGGTGAGGAAAAGCTGAGGATGAGAACGAGTTTTTAGCTCAAGGCACTGGGAGGATGGGACATCCTTTGCCGAAGGCAGGAACGGAAGGCAGGAACGGAAGGCATGCCAAAGGTTCAGCTCAGTTTGGGGAGTGTTACGGCCGAGGGGCCTGTGCAATACCGTGGTAGAGACCATCTTACCGGTCTCAGGATTCTGGACCTCAGAAGGGAAAGGGAGGAAGTCAAGGGTTGGGGAGATGCTGTAAAGCCACGGTGGTAGAACGATTCCCTAGACAAACTGGGATGACAAAAGGCAGAGAACAGAACCATTGGAGCATTAACAGTTTAACAAGCAGAGAAAGTAAGAACGGTCAGGGGGTCTGGTGTCGAAAGACAGAAAGAGGAGACCATGGTCAGTGCAAAGCTCAGGACAAAAGATAAGGGCTGTGAAGAGTCCACCGGTCTGGCAATCAGGAGGCTCCTGGTAACCTTCAGAAAAGCAGTTTCACTGGAAAGGTCCAGGGCGAAAGCTAACGCACGGTGGTTGAGGTATTCAAGAAGAAAACAGGAGGGGGTGTCCTGGAGGGTTTTGTTTTGTTTGAAACTTGGTTGTGAAAACGATAGCACGGGAACTGTGGGGAGGAGTGGGGTCAAGAGAAACTGTTTATTCACTTCTGGGATGGGAAAGACCTAACCATGTTTTCCTGTTAGAAGCTAGAGCATCCCTCCCAGAAGCTGACCCAAAAGGCAAAGCTGTTTCTGGTATAGCAAGTAGCTGGTGGCTCCAAAGCCCACCAGTTTACCTTTCTTTCTTTCTTCTACCCCACATAGGTTTTTCTCATTTAAATATACGAATTGCCATTGTTTCCTCATCGTGGAGCTCTATTCAGTTGACAGTTTTTCTTCACCATTCTCTGAGCTCCGAACTCCTGTGAGCTCTCAGCGTTCTCCGCACTCCTGTTAAAATGCCTTTACTAACAATTTCATCTTTCTTTCATCACAAAAAGGGTGAGCTGAAAGTAACCTGGACTGCTAATGCATTTTTAAGATAACTATTCAACCAAAACACTACTTGATTTGAACGAAAGGGAAGTACTTCAATTAAACCATTAGATACAATATAAAAACACAGTTGGGTTCTGAATATCCGAAGGAGGGAGGAAAGGGCCAGTTTTAGAAATTGTTAGGTTTCTCTAGACAATCTTGAATGCTCAGCAGAACGCAAAGAGTATCTTAACTGTAAAAACTTACTTTAAAAACATTATTATTATCCCTTTTGAGCAGCTACTCTCTGCAAAACACTGTGGAGAGTATCAGTGCAAGTCAGAGGTCGTGGAGTATGGAAACAGCCCAGTGTCGCATCAATCCACCCCCCTCCCCGTCCCCATCCAGGGAGGAAACAAAGTACACTGCAAAAGGGGTAGAGGCTGGCTGGGCACAAAACAAGTAGGCCCAAGGTTCCAAATTGTGGGGTCCCCATCACAGGTGAGTACAGGTGATATCAGGAAGGCGTAGCCAGTGTGGGGCAGGAGAGCAGCCCTTGTGTTAAAACTTTTGAACACACCTAGATCCCTGAGGGCAATTTTGGTTGCTGCGTCTTAAGAAAGCTGTACTAGGGTGACTACTTGCGAGATGAAAGGGGGCACTATTAATCATTATGCTGGGACAACGGGAATAAGTTGGGTTAGTTCTGAGCTAACCGAGGCTTACAGCCACCCTTAATAGTCAGAGCATTAGGGGGACACCCTCAAGCCATGTTTCAAACTTCCAAGGAGGGGGAAAAACGGGAGAAATGTTTCCAGTTTTCCTGAGCCGCTTCCCTGGCTTCTCCAAGAGAGAAAGGAATGTCTCACCTGACCGCTGAGTTTCAGAGAATGAATTTAATACGTTTGGTTCAAAGCCCCTGGGTTATCTGGCTGTTGTGGGTGGCGACCTGCCTGCAGAGAGGCTGCGGTCTGGTCTGGTCTGGTGTGCACCATGTCTGCCCTGTGGAAGGAGGTCTGCAGAGGAGCCCGGGGCCCAGAGACAGAGCGTCTAAGTCTGCCTCCCGCAGGGGTAACATGTTCGTGAGCTCGCACAGATGCTCGCACAGATGCTCACTTGTCAGCTGGATTCTAACCTCATCTCTGTTTCCTGTGTCTTACTTCTTTCTCTTCTGACTCCAAACTGGTGAATGAAGACAGGCTTATTACTTCTTGCCTCACTCCAGAACTTTGAAGACCCCCAAAAAGTATTTTCGAAAAGGATGACCAAGACAATCTGGGGGTAGAGTAGCTTCTTTCCTTCCTGTCCATCTTCCCTCCTTCCAAACACTAAGTCTCTACTGAAGGCAGATGCAGACGAGTGAGACAAAGTCATTGCTCTTACAGAGTTTAGGTATCTAGTTACAATACAATAGAGTCAGTGCTACAATAAACATATGCCATTACACAGAGAATACTTAATTCTGGCCTAGAAGACAATGACAGAGGAGGCGCCAAAGAAGTTATACTTCAGATTTGACCTTAGAAGGAACAAGGCTGGTTCCTGGCAGATAAATGGGCAAACAGCAAAGGCAAAGACAAAAATATGTGTGTTTATGACATGAAAATACTTTGAAAAAGAAATACAGAATACGGTTCAATTACAGAAAAAATTCTTCAGTACTTCACCAAGGAGACTAGACTATTCTGCTGACAGCAGAAGCCATTACAGGTATGTGAGCGAGGAAGAGGTATGAAAGCAGTTGCATTTTAGAAAGATTAACAGGCAGAGTAGCCGCAGTGTTTTGATCATACAGCCTTCTCAGTAAAAATCTGACACGTACGGCTAAGATATATTTATTCCTAAATATATGTACTACTCTACTAACAGGTACTGAATAAAGCATACACAAAATACACATTTAAAAAGGAGATGAAGCCTGGAAAACAATTACCATTTTACCTCGACGTGGTTTTTAAAAGTGAAAGGATGACACAGAAACTGTCAGCTCTGCCATCTTCTTACTGCTAGTGTGGGCTTGCGTATCTGTTGTATCTTCATTGTGAAAAACTTTTAAGCTGCATTTCAATTTTGTGTGGATTAAAACTTTGGAATGCAGTCTTTGAATCCACTTAAGTGGGCACAGTGACACGTCTGTGTTTCCTTCAAGACACTCTAGGGTAGTGTATGTGATAATCTGACATGTCGCATGAGTCCAACTGCTATTGCCAATGTGTATGTAAAATAGTAGAGAAGCTGGCTTACTTTTTTCCCCAATAGAAACATAAAAAATAAGTTCTATCATTTTCTTCCTGTACACCAAAGGTAGTTTGAGTGCCAGCATTTTGTTATAAGGGATATATTGGAAAAGCAACTGTAGAATAGGAGAGATGGACAAATAGCTATGTGAAAAAGCAAATATATCAAAATATTCACTGTATCACCTCAATGGTGGGCAGATGTGTATTCACTGTAAAATTCTATAATTTGTATGTTGAAAACTTTTCATAGTGATATATTGGCAAGGTATAGGAAAAAGGAAGAACAACAGGGATTAGAAACTATCTAGGGAACAGAGCAAGAGGAGAGGGCCCAGATGATTATGAGGATGGCATCAATGGCAGAAAGAGGGGTGGGAGACTTGCGGAGAAAAATGCTAAACTTAGTTTTAAATGTGTTTATTTGTAGTGCTAGCAGGACAATCAACAGGAAAGTCTGCAGGAAATGCAGAAACAGAATTAGGAACAGAGTTAAAGCTCTGAAAATAAAGACGCTCTGCGGGGAAAACAGGAAATGGCAGAGAATTGACTTGAAACATTTAGTGGGAAGGAAAAAGGATGCCAGCAAAAGAGATGTGCCTGAGAAGACTAATACCACATTCATGAGCTTTCTAAAGTAAAACTCTGCATTGTCATTATTCTAGTTCACCTTTGCAGTGGCTGATCTCATCATAAAGAACTTACTGCTGAAAGCCTTACTAAGGAAGTATGCTTAAAAAAGGATTTTAAAAATTATTTCTTGAGGTATAATTCATAGACAACGAAATGCACAGATCCTAAGTGCTCATTTCATGATCTAAAATCAATGTATGTGCTTGTTCGGTTAGGAAGCATGAGTTTTGGCAATCTCATGTGCCTGTGTAACTGCTACACCAAAGAGAATGTAACCCTTGTTCCAGAGAACTATTTCAAGTCACCCTACTTCCCTCTCACCCCTCGTTTTCTGACTTCTGTCTACACAGATGAATCTGCCTGTTCTCAACCTTTACAGAATGGATATTTGCACTATTCCTTTGTGTTTGACTTCTTTGATCCAACAACACTTTTGAGATCCAGTCGTGTTGTTGAGTGTTATCAACATTTTTTTGCATTTAGCATTTCATTGTATGAATATCCCACAAACTGTGCATCCATTCTCCCGTTGATGGGTACGTGGGATGTTCCCAGGTTTGAGCCAGGATGAATAAGGCTATTATGACCCTCAGGGAAAGTCTGGGAACATGCGTTTTCATCTCCCTTGAGACAACACCCCACAGGAAACTGCCAAAAGTTCTCCAAAGGGTTCACATAATTGGACATCTCCACCAACGAGAGGAAGTTCCAGTTACTCTACAATCTCACCAGTCTTTGGTGCTGTCAGTGTCATTTGACTTAAGCCATTCTAAGGGGTGTACAAGGCAACTCCCTGTGGTGATAAGCACTTTTCATGTTCTCATTGGTTGTTCTTTTATCTTCTTTGGTGAACTGTCTGATCAAGTCCTTCGGCCATTTAAGAAAAATAACTCTATTGAGGTATGATTTACAATCATAAAATTCATCTGTTTTAAGTGTGCAGTTCAAAATTCTTAGTTTACTGAGTTGTGCAACCATCACCACAATCCAGTTGTAGAACATTGCCATCACCCCCCAAAAATTCCTTTGCCATTTATAATTAAACTCTATTCCCATCCTCAGAGTCAGGCATCCATTCATCTACTTTGTCTCTACAGATTTACCTATTCCAGACATTTCGTATGAATAAAATCAGGTAATAAATAGGTGGTCTTTTGTGTCTAGTTTTTCACTTAGCATAACGTTTTGCTAAGTGTGTCATCCTATCTATGAACATAGTATATCTCTTCATTTTAGGCCTTCATTAGTTTCTTTCGGGGATGCTTTGTGGGCTTTAGTATACAGGACTTCCACATCTTTCAGGAGGTTTGCTCCAAGGTATCCAACTTTTTAAAATGTTGCCAGTAGAATTTTAAATAATTCCATTTTTCAATTGTTTGTTCTTAGAAAAAAATTAATATTGTAATCATGTCAAACAAAATACATGTAAATTCTGTTTAATTATTCTTATAGATTAGAATTCAATGTCTAGGAGGACTATCTGAACCTCCCTCATTCTGAGACACTTACTTTTTTTTAACCAAGGTAAATAATTTCTTATGAGTGATACAAAAAGAATGCAAATTGTATTCATCTGCACCTGTATTCAAGAAGGCATAGCTAATATTTTGGTTGGGGGTCAATTCTATACTTATTTATAAAACTAAACCATTAAACAGAACCCTTAATACACAGGACAGATAAGCATTATTATCTAATGATTCTCAGAGAATTTTTCTACTAAGCAGTAAAAATTGTGTGTGGGGTGGGGGGTTTAAAGACTTTGAGTTTCTGATGATCCTGTAAATGGCTAAGAATGAGCCACAGATACCTATCCTAGTGATAATTAAATATTTTTTTGAAGGCTCGATAGGCATAATGGGCTACCCAGTGGTTGAAAATGTACCAAATTTATTTAAATACTTATTTAAAATTTTTAAAGTTTGTCTTTAAAACAAATATAAAAATAAGGGTGCAAATTTATCCTTATTGTTTTTAAAATATTTAATTGCCTAATTCTCAAAAAGAGAAAGTCTCTAATCAAATTAGGTGCAATGACAAAATTACCAGTCAGTTGATTATTCTATCTACCCACTGCTTCTATGCGTATGGGCACTATGGTTTGTTTAGGATTTGGGAAGAATCTATTTATCTAGATGAAAAGAGCAAGAAAGGATTAAGAGAGTACGTAAGGTAGAAAAGGTGTCTGACTCTACCTCCATCTTCACAGTCTTCAGGGGCTTTGGCTTTCTTACAAAGACGAGGATCCAACCAGGTGGTGGTTTTGGTATTGTGGCTGTAGAATAAAGATTTCAATTAGAAACAGTAAAACAAAGAGGGAGAAAAACATTTCAAAGGCCAAGATTAAAGGTGACTGAAAGGCACATGATGTTTAACTACAGGCTCCCTTTGCATACCTCTGACTCAATGACCCGATTGTTCTCAGTCTCTCACTCCAAAACTGCCCTAAAGGAAAGGTAACGCTAGAGGCACCCACTGGAGAATGAAGACTCTAAGAAGGGGTGAGATTCCAGGTGCTGAGTAACAGACACTTGAGCAGTCAACATGCTCCAGAAGGTGAGCGCACAGTCAGCCCCACACTGCATTATCCAGCAGAGAAAGCTGCACTGGGGACCTTGCTTGCTGGCTGAATTCCTTCCTCCTGCCCTTGAAAAAGACACTGTATTTCCTGAGTCACTGTGACATGTGGGCACTGTGATGGGGGCTGAGAATACACAGGTGAACACACAATCAGGTAGAACCTCTGGACTCCGGGGGGCTCTTTAAAATAAAACAGTGCAAAGTTAGATGAAATGTTTTAAAGTGTCTGTTTCTGCAAATTGCAAGTAAAAATGATGGATATAATTAAACTCGACACTAGGAAACTAAGCTTTCATCAGTATGGACCATATATTTAACAGTAAAAACAGGTAGAATAAAAAGATGCTCCCACACCCCTTTTTATGAAGTAGGTCACGGATGCTTTCAAAGAGCAGTGTCTGTTTAATTTCATTTTAGGTCACAATCGATTCGCTTCAGACCAGGTCACCATGCAGGAGACACTGATATCACAGGGCTGAGGAGACAGGGATTTAGCTTAAGAATCTGAAATATGAGGATAGTAAAGAAAGAAAACCTCCTGGAAGAAAACGTGCAGGAAGGCAACACCATGTAAATTGATGTTATTAGCAAAGCAAATTATCTTCTCTCAGTGTCTTTAACATAAGATTAACTCGCTAATCTCTACACTGACAACTCTTAGGAAATGAAGGCAATGGCTTCAGGGAATTGATTATTTCTATACCTTTACTTCTGAGCTACTTAAGCGCCAGCTACAATGCAGCCCCCCTCACACATCACCAGGCATGACACCAGTTAGGAGTCTGTGGTGGAAGCACCCTTTGCAGGCTTACCTCCTACCTGCTAATAGGCAACCTAAGTAGGAGAAACTGGGATTATTTCTAGAAAGCCTGATTCCTGCTCTGTCAGAGATAATTTCCTCCAAACTAAAACTCGTTAAATTGATTTTACTAAAATGAAAAGAACTGGAACTCCAAAGAAGCCTAATGACAGGCAGACTGTTAGGGGGGAAAAATCATGACATACCTTGCTAAACCCAATTCAAAATTGCGACTTTAGAAAAGCTTAACTTTGGTTTTAATGATCCCAAATTGTTACTGCTTACGTAGCAGTAGGCAATCCACTAGGATTTTTACCTAATATTTCCCAAAGTAGAGGTACGCCCACAGGGGCTAGACCCACAACATAACAGCTAAAGACTAATATTAACATTCTCTTTAAGATGCATGCCTTCACAGCAGCCCTCACAGACCAAGCACTTTAGCTTTGGCAAACAAGAGAGCTTTATCCAGCAGCAAATAATATTCAGCTGCATTCTGGATATTAACCCCTTATTAGACACGTGGTTTGCAAATGTTTGCTTTCCTATTTTGTAGGCTGCTTTTCAACTCCTGAATGTTTTCCTTTGCTGCACAGTTCTTAAGTCTGATGAAGTCCCATTTCTGGATTATTCTTTTTGTTGCCTGGGCTTTCGGTGTCACATCCAAGGAGTCCTTTCCAAATTCAATGTCATGAAGCTTTCCCCCTATGTTTTTTTCTAGGAGTTTTATAGTTTCAGGTCTTACATTTAGGCCTTTAAACCACTTTAATAATGTTTGTCTATAAAGGCATTTTTTTGTATAAATTCCCCACCCGTGTAATTTACCTGTTTGCAGGGTGAAGTACTATCAATGTCTCATAATCTGCTTCGAAAGATATTCCAGTCACTTTTAGTGACTCTACATGTTACTTAAGGGTTTCGTTCTAAAGTTGGCATGAAAGTCAAGTCTAAATTACCTTTGAAAAACACCTGAAACTGTCCACAGAGAAGAGTATACCTGATTTTTAGCTGTTATGTACAACCCTGGTCATTAATGTTTATACAAACGTATAACATAAGCAATAATTTACCATCTATGGTGAAAAGAACACCATGCACACAAAACCTGTCTTTTAAACATTAGAATATCACTTGGTACAGCAAGATGCTCACTCTGTGGGAAGGATGTGGAATTTGGGAGCAATTGAGGAAATATAGTCAAGTCTCTCACCCCTAATTCAATTCTAAGTATATGTTCTTTTGAGTATATAGGCAGCCCTCAATATTTTATTATATTCTGTAACTTCACTACCTTCATATTCTACCTCTGAGTAAATTAGTTTAAAGATGAGAATTTACAGCTGCATAAGAATATAAAAATACTTCACGATGAAACTTCTAATGAATTATACAACATTCTCAGGTGCAAGCAATACGAAATTTTAGGTTGATTGAATACATGGGGTATTCTATATCTCTGTAAACACATTTACACTAAAAGTGCTTCTTCACAAAATACTTTTGCTTTATTGTGAATTGATTTTATATCAAAAATTCTGAGGATCAGTGATATTTTCCTTCTGTGTTATTTACCTATATTGTCTAAATATATCAAACTCAAGCTCTAGAACTAAAAATACTTAGCTAAGAAATATGCCCCTGAACATGATCGTGCTTGAAATGCTCATTAAGTTGGACAATCCACCCAAAAGTTAAAAAAATAAGCTAAGCAAAAGTCTCTTTAGTCCTTACATTTTTTTATTAGTGACAAATCTGTTTTTAATCCTCTTCTTTTTTTAATAAAACCAGAGGTCAAATATATATATATATCGTCCAGAGAAAAAGTCAGATTAAGAATCAAGAAGAATGTGTATGAAAAATATTTTTAAAGAGAGAAAAAAAGCAATGGAAGCCTTGAGAAATTATGTTAAAACCTGTTCAGACAAGCCTCACAGTGACAGGGCACGTTAGGGAAGATGCAGACATTTGCTTACTCAATGAAGTAGACCATCCCAGTGTCGGTGTAGGCCATTTCCCAGTTTTGGGGCAGTGGTTCCAGATTCTCATCTCTCATCAGGTAATTTCTAAAGTCCATGGAGCTATTTGTTTGGTTGTAACTTGGGATGGTCTTCACCCAATCGGATGACTCGGACTGCCTCTCTCTGCTTTCTATTCGGAACAGAACAGCATGAGAAGTAGGGAAACACACACTCCCCTCAAACAGCCCTCTTCATTTCTAACGAAACGCCAAATATTGCAAGTTTCCTTGTCTGTCGTGTCCCCATTCTGTTGTAGTTTTTGAAAACAATAAATAAACATACTGAACATACTGAATTTTTTTCATTCGCTAAGTGACATTAACCCCATAGCACCTCTGATACTAGTCTGGGAAAGAAACAAAAACACTGGAATCAATTCAGCACATACTGAATACATAGCAATCAACAGAACACCAATGGTGACAGCTAGGATGGCACTTACACAGTCCTTTTATATCCAGGCTCTGTCTTAAGCACTTTATATATATTAACTCCTAATTCCCATTTTATAGATGAGGAAACTAAGGCACAGCAAGGTTCATTTTTTCGAGGTTGCACAGCTCATAAACAGTCAGGCCAGGAGTCAGATCTATGTGGTGTGAGTTCTTAACTGTCAGACCAAGCTGCCTCACACACATTTAACTCAGGCCTTTAAAACGACACTAGTTTTTTAAAAATCACACTCAAAAGACTTTTATTAAATGTAACTATAATTTAATTCTCTGTTGGTGATATGAAAACCCTTTTAGAGTCTCAAAGTCCATATGTAGGTAAGAATATTAAAATTTGGTTACCATCTAGGGAATTTGCAATTTACTCACTTAAAACTTGTTTCTAGAACTTTAAAGGTAACACGACTGTCATCGCTCCAAACTGCTATCAGGGCCTCAGAATCAGAGAACCTTCGAAGAGGCCTTACGTAGCATTACATCGCACTCCCTGTCGTCTTCCCATTCCACCCACCTCTTAACTACGCAAACTCTAACAGCCATTCACCCTGCAACCTTTCTCTGCTCCTTCATCCCCATCCACGCCCTCGCCATGTCCTCCTGATTGTCCCACTGACCCAGCATCCATCCCATGACCAGCCACCGTAGTCGCTCCCTTGTAAATACCTTGATTCCTCTGTCCCACCCTTTATTACACTTGCTTGGCTGAACCATGATTCTGCTAAAATCTAACTCTCCATCTATTCTGCAGCAGCACACATAGTTGGGCACTGGCCACACCAACTAGGTCACTTTTACTTCATGATCACTAACCTCTCTCACACCTCATATCCAGCCTGTCAGCAAATGCCCCAGCCCAGGCCCCTTCCCACCTCTCGTGCTTTCACTGGGTCCGAACCCCCATTTCTCACTTGGATGGCTGCACTAACCTCCTCACTAGCATTCCTGTGGATACCTATGCCTCCTACTGCCCATTCTCAATACAGTAGCCAGAATGAAAAGGTGTTTTCACCCAAAATATACCAGGGGTAATTCACTAAACATCAAATATATCATGTGGTACAACCATGTGAGATATTAGGACGATAAAACAGAATTCACACTCTGGAGGGGGACACAAACAATAAATATATTAAAACAATAAATTCAATCTACATGACAGATTGGAAACTGATGAAGAAAAACATCAGGATGCTTTGGGAAAATGATACGACAATGGGTTCTGCAAATCTGGGGATGGGATCAAATTCATTCATATTCGGGTATCAGTGAAATATTTTTTAAACTATGTGCCAGATATTGTTTATGCTGCAAGGGATACGACGATGAACAAAAGCAGCAGAAATTCTGACTCTCACAGAGATGATATTGGAGTGTTTCAGTGGCTTATAATAAACAGCACTGAAATCAGTTCTGCTGTGAGTCTGCGGTTTCCTATTCAGACTCTCAATTATAAGAATCTCCTAAGCAATCCCATTATTTTAGAGGTACTCGGAAGGAGAAGATTCTCCACCACTAAACTAAGTTTCTGTTGGTTTTGCACTTAATGAAAACATGAGTCAAGTTCGGAAATTTTCCTTGAGTGATTCTGAACTAAAACGCGAGCACTGCTAGCCAACCTCTCAGATAACGTTTGTTGGCCTGTTTCTACACCTCTGCACTTTGTTTTGGTTGGAGGCTGTCTCTTAAAACATCTCCCGATTTATCACATTCTGTAAAGTAGGACTCAGGCCAGTAAGATTCCTACATTCCAGCATTAGAAACGAACCTCAAATCTTTTAAGCATCAGAGTTAACAGCACCTTATATCATTACCAGTGATAGCTCGTCATTACTGGTTTATCAAAACTGCCATCTGAGGCAACTCACTTCAGCTTATGAGATGATTGACAGAGACACACTGTTCCACACAAACCCTTTACGAAGAGTATCAGAATCCCAACACTCGCTGCGCATGTGCTTTAGAAAAACTTCACCACTTCCAGTTCAGTGCCATGTTCAAGTCACCCTGGAAGATCAGTTAGGAGCTGTTCACCTGCTTACGAACCTGCACTTCCAGTGCCATTGATGGCTTCCTTGTCCTCGTCGTCCTCTTCTTCAGGAAGGGAGCTGTCCATCCTTTCCATCTTGCTGACAGATGTAGTTCGTTTTCTTTGGGATTCTGTGTCAAACTCATTATCAAAGAGGACCTGATCAACTGGATCAGGCTGGAAGGGGCTGGGTTCGGCTGGAGGCTTGGGAGTTCCATAGAAGTTTCCTGAAGTGGACAAAATAACAGCAGCTGGAAGCACTAATGTTGGTCTGAGAGTCAGACAGACAGGACCTCGTGTGTGTCTCTGCCCTGGTAGCTTACAATGAAGTTTGTGAATCCCCATCACTGGCCAAAAGGAGAACAAATATTTCTTCTTAGGGGATGGGGAAGTGGAAAGAGGAAAAAGAACTAATTTTTCAAGTGCCCATCACTATATATTATCTAATATTTTAATACTAAGGCCAAAAAGTTGAATATATGTACACACACGTATGCACACACGCATATGTATCCATATATGTACATAATAATATGTTGTTTATTACAAAAGGGCTTGCTTTGTGTGGCTTTTAAACTAGGGCCTAATTTGTGAATCGAATGCATTAATGCTGACTGACATAAAAGACAGTAGAAGAAAACTAACTCAGAATTGTTCTGATGCGTAACATAATGAACTATTTTGATAAAATGAAATACGTGGGCAAAGGATAAGCTAAGAACTACCCAGTCTGTTGAAATGTAGGCTGTTTATATAATAGTGCTTTTGAAAAGTTTTCGTAGGCATTCTAATTATGTTATTTTATCTGACAATTTGTTGAAAAAATAGAGACATGATTAGCATAATTCAATACTGGCTAACTCTCAGGAAAGCAAGAAATACTTTAATATGTTAAGGCTCGAGGATCTGTTACTTTTGCAGTAACAATGTTCCAGAATAGAATGCAAATGGAATATCATCTCCATTTGCCACGTAGCTCTCATTAGGCAGCCTAATACAGTGGGAAAGCACTCAGCGGGTCTAGTGCATTAACAGTTTGTGGCTCCTACTCGTTTTGACATTCCATCAATCACTGCGCTAATGTTACAGAAAGAGAAACACGGTTAGGGAGTAAAATACTCAGGATCTCTTACTGTTGTAAAAAAAAATCACAACTTCTGCTCAAATTCCTTGGCTCCTAAAGAGGTAATTAAGATGCCCATTCACATAAGGTAAATAATAGAGAATATAATCAATTATTCTTCCAGAATGTAAAAAATAAACAAACAAACAAACAAACAAACAAATAAATAAATAAAACGTTCTTCAAAACACTGAGGCAAATCTACAAATAACAGTTTACCTGAAGCTGGGCATGCTGCAAAGGGGAAAGGATTAAGATGAATTCTTTGGAAATTTGACTTTCGGCAGTATTGCCATTAAAATACACAGGACAGAACGATGAAATCAAACAAAAAAGCTTTTCCATGCCTTCTTGCCTCTCCCCCCCCTTCAACTACTCCCTTGCTTTCCTATCCACATTTGACGTGGAGTTACCCGTGTCATGCAGATGGGTGCAAAGATTCCTATGAAAGCAGACTCAGAGGGCCTCTCAAAACTTTCTGGCCCATACGTAAAGCAAAAAACAAAACAACAACAAAGAAACTGAGTCAAAGGGCACAGAAATACTCCAAAACCACGTTTGTCCAGGAAAAGAATGCTCTGTGATCTCAATCTTTCCTGCATGATGTTCAACAGTCAGGCTACACAGAAATTTGGATGTACCATGACAAAAATAAAAGTCCACTTCTGAGGATTGTACTTTCACTAGAAACACATTTTAATGTGTATTCTTAGTAATTACCATCTAATTCTAGAAAGTTTAACGTTTTCCTAGTGTGAAAATTTGGGATACTGTGATTGTTATCCATAACCACTGATAAGATTTTAGGATTTCATAATAAATTCTGGCGGTTTCCTCACTTAAAAATATGTTGGGATTATAATATGCATTGCTTATATGTAAATTAAGTCTATATTTCCTGAGTTGTTGGTAAGATTGCAGGTACAGCAAGATATATAAACACAAGGTTTATGAACTCTGGATATCGTTACTAACAGAAAGGTTTTCATCTTTTTGAAGCTGTTTCGGAGTTTTTCCTTTTCCTTTCTTTTTCTTTTTAGAAGGATTTTTTTTTCAATTTTATAATAGAACCAGCAACTATTAAACATTTTATATATATGTAAGATCACAGAAAATAGTATTCGAAATATCCTTAACTATTTATTTACACAACCTCTATATATTATTAACTTTTGCCAGACTCCTTCAGGTCTCCCTGTTTTCCCCCTTCAAGGACATACCACGTATGGTCACATGCACTGCTGAAGCCCTAACTTCCTGTCTCCGTCCCTCCCCCTCTCTCCCTGCGTTATCCTGGGGTTTGCTTGTGTCATTTTCCTGCATATTGCATATATCTAGGACATATGTATATGCATACATAGCATATAAGTACTATTTTTCATAAAATTTTCATAGTGTTTTTATAACATTTCATATATTTTTCCTAAGTAGTATACTACACATACCCTTTTGCAACTTCTTTACTCATTTATATTTCAAAGACTTATTCCTGTTGATACATGAAGATGCTAATTCATTTAACTGTCCATTTTTATGAACAAATTAATATGCATTTTATTCATTCCCCTACGAAAAGAGTTGTTTCTATTCTCTCACTGTTCCAAATAGTGCTATAACGACTACTCGGGTACATTTCTCCATGTACACATGGACAAGGGTGTCCCCGGAGGAGGCATTTAGAGAAGGATTTGCTGGGTCAGAGCTATATGCATCTTCAAATTCACTAGCTTTGCCGAGATGTTCTCTGAAGGGACCGTACCATTTTATACTCTTGCCTGCTGTGTCTGGGAGTTCCCAATTACCGAACTTTCAAAATTTTCTGTCAATCTGATGGATGTGAAGTGGCGTATGATTGTGATCGCAATTTGCATTTCCTTTGAACTGATATCTGAATTGATATTTGTATTGGTTTTTGAATTGAATTTCCTTTGAAGTAATTAATAGTATGTAATATGTCACGGTGTCACACATTGTGTTCTTGTACTCAACAGAAGAAAATGTCAGAGGATAACTTTGTGATTTGAGGCAGAGAAGAACTTCTTAAATTTCAAAAGCATAGGTCATAAGGAAAACGGTGATAAATCAGATAGATAAAAATTAAAATTTCTGTTTAATGAAGAAACACGGGACAAGGTTAGTAGGTGACAGAATAGAAGAAAACATCTATCTCCGGTGGGGGATTATTATCTAGATAAATATCTAAGTATCTAAGAAATGTCTGCAAATTTAAACGTGATTGAGATCCCATTAAAAAAAGACAGACAAAGCAAATAAATAGACAATTTGCAGGAATCCAAAAAACTAACAAGCACCTGAAAAGATGCTCAGACCCTCACTAGCAGAGAAACGAAAATGAAAATGAGATGCCAACCCTCAGATTGGCAAACTCTGAAGCTGGATAACGCCAAGTGTTGATGTGGATGTGGGGTCATTACTACGGTGGCTACGGGAATTAAACCCTCATGCACTGCTGGTGGGAAAGCAGACTGCAGAGCTCCCCTACTCAAAACCACTTCCTCAGATAAGTATAGGTAACGCCTCGTAACCCAACGATTCTGCTCTCGGGTACGTATTCCACACAGGTTTATAAAAAGACATGTGTGAGCATGTCGGCTGTAACGTTATCAGTGACTATGGGCAGTTGGAGGCAATCGGGAAGTCCTCACTAGGAGAATGGCCAAGTAAAGGTCAGTGGATTTACAATATGAAATACTAGGCAGAGGTTAAAAAGCAATGTTACATGCAAATATAGTACAGCGATAGCGATGAATCTAAAAACAGTAATAGTGAAAACAGTTAAAAATGGAATGAGATCTAGAACACAGTCCAGAAGAAAATATTAAATAAATGTACTCAAGACACGTGTTGCAAGACCACATACAAACAAAACATACGTGTTCAACACACCAGAATGGTTGCCTGTAAGAGGGAGGTGTATGAGAGCAGGCTATTTGAAGAAGAATGAAAAAATAAGTAGCTGTCACTTCCTTTGAGAAGTCTTCACTGGCCACCTGGTCGAAATAAGACATTCTTACTGTTTTCATCAGATCCCTTGTTTTTGTTTCCTTCATAACATCTCATTTTATAGTTATTTTGTTTGTTAGCATTTTAACTGCCTTCCCCAGTCGGGTATAAGATTTATTAAGGCAGAATCATTTCAGTATTGTTCACCACAGGATTTCTAGTCCCTCTCATGTGCTTGACATGTAGCAGGTGCTTAATAAATGGGCTGTTGAATGAATGAATGAAAGAAGCATCAGATGAGTCAATGAATGACTTGTGGGAGTAGGACCAGAAAGGGTAGCTAAGGCCAAAATGAACAGGTAAAAGGGAATCACTGAAAATTCTGAAGAGGAGAGGGACATGACCAGAGCTGTGCCTGGGGAATACTGACATGGTAGTGAAGCGCAGGGTGCAGTGGACAGAGGGGAAGAAATGGAACAAATGAGATCAACCGCAATAGGCCAGACATGAGCGAGTCCAGTGGGCCTGCTGTGAGGAGATGAAAGCTAGAAGCACTGAGAAGGCTGCTGCGAAGGAAGCAATGACTAGTTTGGGTAACAGACTAGATGGGAACTGTGAGAAAGAGGAGGAAAGCAAATGATGACTCCATTGTTTTGAACGCACGGTACAGCTAAAGAGAGACGTTATAAAGAACTATCACCCTTTGGGATAGAACACAAACACAGGCTTGGCTCTGTTGAAATCCAGGTGAGATATTTATAGAATAGCATCTCTGGGCACTAAGGATAATACTGAAGAAGAAAGATTTGACGTCTGCCTTCACAGAGCTTGTGGAAAAGGGAATTATAACAGTAGGATAAAGCAGAGACGGAACAGGACAGGGTGCTATGGGAGTGGACGAGTTTGCCACTGAAGAGTGTTAGATAAGGGCGGGGGGGAGTATCCAACATAGAATTATTTAAAAATTGAAATTGGTCTGAAATCTGTGCTTCCTGGAATCAAGTGGGTAGAAGAAAGAGATATAAAAACCAATTATCCTGTTTTTGTTGTTTTTCCCCCAATCTCTACTCTCTTGTCTCCACGCTAGCCGAGCTATAAATAGATTTTTAAAAGTGAACAGTATTTACATTCTCAATCACAAACAGAAAGCAACTACAAACACTTGCTGAGTTCATATGACGAATGTGAACTACTATGAAATCTGCAAAGTGGTCAGGCTGAATAATTTTAGGGTATTGATCACAACCAACTTTATAATATAATGAAAGGCTTTTGTTCATTGTTTCATCCCATTTGAACTAGTAAGCTACAAATACCCTAATCAAAAGAAAATTTTCCCAGAGACCGACAGAAAAAAAAAATTAACTTTAAAAAAATGGTATTTCACGGATCCAATTCTCTCGGAAATAATGGCGATCATTCAGGGACTCTTCTGGGTTGCCGTTGCTGTCAATATTCGGGGACATACCATCATACGTTCCACTTTCTAATAAGGCTCCACTCTCTTCCAGTGCTTTGAACTGCTCAACAGAAATGAAATTATAGTCCACCCCAGGGACTTCCCCATCCCTGGGGGCCCTTGTTGTGCCTAAAAAAGAAAAAGAAAAAATAGGTTGTAAAGTGCTTTCCAAGCTTACAAAATATCGTGAATAATAGAAACTTCAGTCTATAGAGAACACACGGGAGAAACAGACTATTGAATACATTGTACCTGCTAGAATGAGGTTCATAAAGTTTTAGGTGAGTTAACATTCCTATGAGAAAGTAGGACAATAAATAATGTGGGATGGATATGCTTTAATAAAATCTGCTATAAAATCCAAAACTACAAAGACTAAACAATTTTTTTGTTAAAGAAGGCTTAACTCTCCAGGACACAACAGTTCATACCTCTCTTAAACCTTAATTATTATTACTTAACACTTGAAGGAGAGAGAACTCCACCAATGCTAGACTTCATTTTTATGTATTTATCTTAAGTACTTTTTTCTTTCCTAGAAAAGAGAAACTGACATTCCACTAGAGGCATGAAGGACAATACAAAGACAAAAAACAATTTTTAAAAGTTCTTTCAATGAGCTGCTTTTAAAACCCGGATAAATATTATGAAATATTTTAGATAAATGAATAAAAAAGACTTAAGGCTTAAAGTATTGCACAGATTTCTTCTTAGCCATTCATCTCTTCAAGCAATTAGGAAAAAAACTGAGCAGTAAGCAAACTGTTTAAATGAAATTCACTGCAGCAACAGAGCACTAAATTTCTCCCTGTTAAGGAATTCACGTTAAAGCATATTGATTCTTGAACAATACGGGGCGGGGAGAGGGGAGGTTGGGGCACTGACCCCCAAGCAGTTGAAAATCCACATGTACCTTTTGACTCTCCCCGAAACGTACCACTGTCGTCCCTTGGAATGCATGGGGATTGGTTCCAGGACCCGCCCCAGAAACCAAAATCCACAGAAGCTCCAGTTCCTTTTGTAAAATGACACAGGGCAATGCAGACAGCAGGCCCTCCATCTCTGGACTCCCAACCGCGATGACAAACAACTGTTTTGTATCTGCAGTTAGTTGAGCCCCCAGTGCCAAAACCCAGGGAAGTCTTGGGGACCCCTCCTGATTCCCAAAGAACTGACTGATGAAACTGACCTTGGCCACGATGTCGTCAAACCACACAGAAGCCACCTGCATGTTTTTTGGAGACAGAACAAGGCCGACTGTATATTCATTTTTAAAAATCTGCATATAAAGGGACCCGCCCAGTTCCAATCCAAATTGTTCAAGGGTCGACTCTAAAAATCTTCCTTTTGGATCCAAGGTATAAGGGCAGCACTGCTACAGGAGATCGAATTATTCTCAACCAGGAATCAATACTTTCATGGATGTTAGAAATGAAAGCTTCTCCTTGGTTTTACCTTTACCCAAAGTTGCAGGCAGTGACTTTCCTAAAACAGTAATCTGAGCAAAAACCTCTAAACCCATCAATGGTTGCCCATATCCCTGGCATAAAATTCAGGCTCTACCCCCCTCCAGCTTCTCTTGCCCCAACCCTTTCACATTCTGGGCTGTAGCCATTATACATTTCCAATTCTTTTAATGTTCTCTGCACTCACTGAGCTTTGATCAAGCCATTCCTGTCCCTGGAAGACATCCGAGTCCCCTTCCCACTCTCACCTCAGCTAACTCCTCCTCACCCCTCAGGGCCGGGCTCAGAGGGTTTCTTTGAGGAACCTCCCGATTCCCATCCGAGGTGCGGGGACCACGTCTACTTGGTTCAGAGTGACAGCCCCAAGTCTTGGCATGAGGTAAGAATCACAGTAGGTTGTCAATGTACATTTGTCAAAAAAATCAAGCGAATTTTACACAAGTGTCATCGGCAAAGTGCCTGGCAATGAGGTGTTCTAAATTAACTCATGGGAAACTTAATTGCTCTGACTTTTTAGTTACAGTACATCCTACCACATCCTGTAATATGTAAAACAAAGAACAATCCACAGGTATGATAAAACATTAATGGTAAAGATTTCAGAAAATAATGAGTAAGCCAACATTCTAAGCAAAGACTGTATTCGATGAATTTCCTCTTATTTTCATCCATTTTTTATAAAAATATTTGTTTCATAGCCCAAAAGATACAAAATCCAGAAAATACAACTCCCTCTTTCTTAACATGTTTCTTTCATTGCCAAATTTTTGTTTTCATGTAAAACTGCAGTGCCGGATTCCCCCAAATCAAGAGCTTTCAGCTCCACAGTTAAGTAAAAATTAACATTAGAAAGTGAATTCAATGATTAAGTTTTAAATTTTTAATTATGAGATATACGGAAAACCATGGCCACAATATTTTGCACCCCCTGCTATCAGGAGATGGGGCCTGTTGTCTCACCTCTGGAATCGACTGGATTTATGATTTGCCCTGAATAATGTCATGTGGAAGCTGTGATACTGTTCACGTTCAGGAGTCTCCACTTCCCATCTATACCTGCTTGGAATGTTCCCACGGCCATTCGTGGAAGTCCAGGCTGGACTACTGACCGCAGACAGACCCCGAGCCAACAAACAGCGCCAAGGGCCCAGGCATGCACGTGAGGACACCTGGCACCCCGTCCCCCGACCCAGGTGGGCTGCAATGACTACAGCCACCTGAGCGGTCCCGGGTGAGCTCAGCTGACTCAGGGGGTCTTGAGAAATAATACAAAATTATTACTTTAAGCCATCAAGTTCTAGGGTGGTCTGTTATGCAGCAGAGGCCAAATGAAATATTATCCAAATAAACTCTACTATAAAACATAATGGCCATATAAAACCCAATTTAAGAAAAAACCATATTACAAATACTACTATGAAAAGAGCACACATCCAAGGGAGAGGAGCAATGCAGTGCTCTCATCTGAGATCACTATTAATGGTACAATTTTGTTTTATATAAAATATATATATAAAATTTAGGCCTACAGCACCTGGTCTTCCTAGGTGGTCTCCCATCCCAGTACTAACCAGGCCCAACCCTGCTGAGCTTCCAATTAATGGTACAATTTCCAACAAGCACTCAAGCCCTCTGGGCTACATTCTTTCTGCAAAGTGGTGCTGAGCAGGATGGTTCATGACTCTTTCCATTAACAGATATGAAATGTTATGTGTGATTCCAACATCCAAATTTCCGAGACTTATAAAGTAGCTTTAAAGTTTGTTCTCTTTATAAATATAAGCATTATACATTGTCACTTCCTCTCTCCCCCCAGAAATGTAATCCCACACACGTAAAAAGTTCTCTCCCTTCCCCAGTTTATGCCACGGCCTTCCACATTCCAAAAAATTTACCTCTGTATTATCCTGATATTCTCTATATACTGGGAAGCTTTCTCCAGTCACTGCCATATTTCTTTTTACATAAAAATTCCTCTGAGTTCTATTTACTCACGGTCTCCAATTCCTCTCCTTTCACTTTCTCAGGAGCCAGTTCCTATCAGACCTTTGCCCCATCAAGCCACTGAGACCATTAGCTGTGTCATCAGTGGTCTCCACTTTGCTTAACCCCAATGGTCAAGACTCACTCACTCCTCCTCTCACCTGACCTATCAACAACATTTGATATAACTGATCATTCCCCCGTTTTTATTTTATTCTGAAAGCTACATAAAAGTACATAAAATGTATATGTAAAGTTTAACAAGTAAACCCATTCAGGTCAAGGAACAGAATATTACCAGAATGCCAAAAATTATAACTTTCTCCCTCCCTCTACCCCCAAAGGTAACCGTCATCTTGACATTTGTGATGATTTCTTTTCTTTTTAAAAAAGTTTTCACCAAGTAATGCATTTCTGAGCAACGCAGCTCAGTGGTGCCTGTTCTGAAACTTCATATGAATGGAATCGTACCGTATGCATCTTCTGTGTCTACATCGACACTTGTCATCAGGTTTTCAAACTGTCAACATGCGAAGTATGTAGAGGCATCTCGTGTATTTATTGAGAAGCTGCCTCATGAGATTAAACATTCTTTTCGTTTATTTACCAGCCATACAGATTCCTTCTGTTTTGAAGTGGCTGTTCAAGTATTTTGCCACTTCTCCATTGGGTTGCCTGTTTCTTTAAAATTGCTTTGTAGTTCTTTACTTTCTGGATATCACAGTACATCCGGTCTAAGTAAACAGCAGCTTCCAAAACGCACCATTATTTTATCCCTAAAAAAACCCCTAGCAATTATAGTTGAAAGATTCCAAGTGTAGAGAGGTTTAATGTGAAATAACTGTGTCTTAGTGTTGATGAATTCGTGTTGCAAATAGGGTGTTTCTGCTAAAATGTGAAATATGCTTTCTTGAAACAGTGCTTTCTGCAAAATCATACTCCAAAAATAAGAGCTTATGGAGAAAACAGGGTCAAGGTCAGTCTCTCAAAACCTGCTGCAGTTTTGTAAGACTACCAAATCAATGACAATCCTATTTTAAAATACATAAAAGACATGTTAGATTCCTAATTATAAATATTTTAAAAATTGAAAAAAAATGAAAAAGTAGCTTGATAGAAAGGGGTACAAGAAGTTTTGAGGCTACTGAAGAAAAAACTGTACAATAAAAAAGTTTAAGATAAAGTACGTGTTCAAGGTGAGAAAAGAGACCAAGCTGAGGTGAGTGAGCATCCTGCACGGCACATGCTACATTCGCTGCGTTTGTATATTCTACGTTCACTTGCTGCTACTTGGTAATTCAAAACTTTAGCCTGCGGGGGACAAATGCAGTAAGGACCAGTATTACCTCAGCTAAACTGACATCATTCCCCTACCTCTCCACCAATCACAGATGAACTTATTTGCACCCTAGAAGCAAATGTAGCAGAACAGATGGTGCTTTCACTCTTTTCACTTTTTAAATGGTCTTTTGACAAAGGAAAACGTTCATTTTGATACAGTCAAATTTACAGATCCTTTCCTGTTAATGCTGCTAGCGTCTTCAAGAAATCTTTTCTGAGATCATGGGACACGCTCTTCTTAAAAAGCAGTACAGCTTTGCCTTTCATACCGAGTACTTTGATTATTCTGAAATCGACTGAGGGAGGGGTGCTGATGAGAGGGAGGTAGTAGGCCGCTTTCCTCTTTTACCTAATGGCTACTCAACATGATTTACTGACTTGACAATCTTTTAACCTCCCTGATTAGCCACAGCACTTGTGTCACAGAAGAAACCTTATACAGAAATGTCTGCATCAGACTGGGTGTCTGATTAAACCCCATTTATCGACTGACCATTCCTGCACCTTATCACAGTGTATAATGATCATATTTCATGATAAATCTTGAGATGTAGTACAGCAAGTCCACCTATTTGTTTTTATATTCATAATCTTGCTACATAAATTCTGAAATTAGATAAGCAGGCTAAAATGCTGGAATTTTTATGGGATTAGATTGAATCTATTAATCAATTTAAGGAGAACTGATATTTTCACCATATTGAGTCTTTAATCCACGAGCAAGAAATCTCTGCCAATATAGACTTTCTTTAAGGTCCCTAAATTTCATCTTACAGAGATCTTTACACTTCTTAAAAAATTAATATCTAGGTATTTCAAATATTTTTATGGTATTTCAAATATTTGTTATGGTATAAGCAATCTCTCTTTGTAAATTTTCATATTGTTGACGGTATAAAAAAATACAATTGTGGCAGTTTACTTGGTCCTGTTATTCAAATAGGATTTACCTACAATAAAATTCACTAATTCTGACAGCACATTTCTATGAGTTTGGGAACCATCACATGCAAAAGTTTCCCTGTGGCAGCCACTGATCTAGTGTCATCATAGTTTTGCCTTTAACAGAGTCTCAGATAAATGGAAACATACATTAATCTGATTCCAGTAGTGATTTGTGTCTGGCTTCTTTCACTTAGCATGACATTTTGAGATCTATCCATATTGTGGTTCAATATCTTTTTATTGTTGAGTGGTATTCCCTTGTATAGGTATACCAAAATTTGATTATGCAGTTGCCATTAATGGACATTTGGAGTGTTTCTAGATTCTGGATATTATAAATAAAGCTTCTATAAACTTACAAAGCTTTGAGTAGACATATATTTAAAGTCATATTGGTTTAATATCTAGGAATGAAATTGATGGTCATACGGTTAAGTGTATGTTTAACTTTGTACGAAAATGTCCCAAAGTAGATGTACTACTTCTCATTCTCACCAGGAGTACGAGATCTGCAGTCAACCCACATTAGTGTTTCTATGTAGGAATCCCTTCTTGAAGTTATTTGGCCAATTTACTTTTCCCAAATCCCAAGAAAAATCAGTTTTAAAAAAATGAAAAAAAAATTGTAATTCTCCTGTGAGAATTAAAGCTTAACAATTTGACACAGAGATGTTACTGATTTGAAGGAATCTACTAATATCCACTGAAAATGAGAACAGGAAAAACTAAAAAGTCAAATCAAACGTTAAAGTTGACATATCCAGGGACCAGGACAGAAGCAGGTGGGAGTGCAGTAGTCACCATCTGCTGCAGCCGTTCCCATGCCTCAGTGTGTGGTCAAGGCCCCGTCTGCTACTGGTGGGTCTTTCTTGTAAATACAATATTAGTAAGAGGACAAGCATTTATATTCCATATAAATTCCATGAGTGGTATTTCAAAAAATGACAAATTTTAGAGGCCAAATAAGTCCTTAAATGGGCAGTTTTGACATGTGATTGTGTATAATGATGCCAGAGATCTGAATGTTATCTCAATACCATTCAACAATGTTCTCTGGCATTTCCCACCGAGTATTTGCTACGAGTCTCAGTGCTGTCTACATACTTTAACAGAAGAAATGCAAAGAGAAGAAGTAAAGGTTCATGTGGAATTCTCCAATCTGAATTCAGAAACTGGCCTAAAATCTGAAGTGAAAGCCATATAGATTTCAAAGGCAAAACTAAAACCAGGGCCAGGAGACAGAATATTTTCATCATTAAAAAAAGATAAGCTTATGCAAATGACCAATGACTAATGCCCAATTTGAAGATGCTTTTGGATACACACTTAACAATCTGATGAATATCAATGAAAATAAAATTTTTTTCTACATCTGGAGTATTTGTTGCCCCAGATCATGACCATCAGATAATGTAATTGATACTCTGTATGCTTTAAAGTTTATTCTAGGAGTGAAAAATTCAAATATTAAATGTGTGGTAATACTTTTCAAAAATTTTAGTGATTTTTTGGCTTTTTTTTTTGGTGTTAATGTTCCCTTCTCTTAAGGTTTTCCACTAGCAAATGTCCCTATAAGGTAGTTTAAAAAGCATTAGTGTAATCTTGTTATATTAGTTTACAGTAATAAACCAGTTGACTTTATATTGTCGTTTTCTCTCCTTCTGCTCCTGGAGCACTCAGGAGAAGCCATCCCACACCACGGCGTTTGTAGTCATCGTTCCTGCCATGACAGTCATGTGCGGCTGTCATCTGGGTTCCCAAGGTACTTGGTTCAGCTGCACTTCGTCACAGTCAACCACAAATTATACTGTGATTACACTGTGATGCCACTTCTTGTCATGAATTACAAGCCTCCTACTTCCCACTGAAAGGAACTTGGCACAGTAGTCAAGTCCAAGAACACGACCAAAACCAAGTCTAAAATTCCTTCCTGCAGGTCTGTCTCCTGGGACCACTGCCGAGGCGGGTTCTGATTCAGCCAGGGTCCAAACAGGAGAGGGAAACTACATGGTTACTTGAACAAGGATGGCTTAATATGAAGTATTAGCTATTTACTAGGAACTAATAACTAAGAGGGAATAAAACAGAACTGTCAAGAACGCCACCCTAAAGCTGGGGGAGGCTATCCCAGTAAGGAACAAACTCAGAAGAGGGGACCGCTTCCAAAGTTGGGGTTTGGATCTCCCTGGAGAAGGTGTGGTGGTGACCTGGGGACGGAGCTGGTTCCCAGTAGGTGGGAGGAGGCTGGCAGGCAGGGACATGTCTGCTGCAGGACTGACGACATTTACCAACGAACCCCCGGTGTGTGTGTGTGCGGGGGGTGTTGAACTTACTAGAAAACCAGCTGGGACGATGGCTGGACTTGCTAGAAACCCACTGGAAAACCACATGCAGGGTATGCTGCTGAAACACGGGGAGCCAGCTGGGGTGCCCAAGGAACTCATCAGGAAACCATGAGGAAGTCAGCAGGTACACAGGTGGAGCTGAATTCATGGCTGAGGAGCCCCCCACACACCCCACTGCACCCCCTGACCCCAGGGGCACCACACAGCTCGCTGTGGGGAAGCTGACTGCAGAATGCGGCTGACACTTACAGTGCCATCGTAGGCAGGAGCCAAAGGACACAGACACACTGAAAACTCCCCTCTCCCGGCCATTAAGTGACAGCCACATCCTCTTGATCCTTTTGGGGCCCGCTTCATTAAGCTTTGCTAATGTGGTCCTCAGGCAGGTGGATCTAAGGTCTAGCCCTACAAGCAAGGCGTAAGCCTTATGGGTCTCTCCCCTCAGGCTGGTCAGAACTCGGATTTTCCCAGCCCTGTGTAAGCGCTGGGGACCGATGCCAGGGAGTTCTCTGCTTGGCCATGTAGGTCCAAGAAGATCTGGGATCTTTTAGTAAAGTAACATACAGGGACCAGTTCGGGTTGCGGATACTTCAACTTGTACATTAGGAAGTCCTGTTAGAATGTGAAAGGGCCGCAGTTGTGTGGACCCTGTGAATTAAAACTGCTGTGGCTCCTTTCCAGGACAAAACCTCACACTGAGAAGAAACTGCAAAACTAGGACAGTGGAAGTAAATGAGAAAGAAGTTCCAAGTAAAAGTAGCAGAGGGCAGCAGAAAGTACAGCACATATTTTTATTAACTTGTTTTAACAAGGAGAGAGGGAGCTCTGGCATTATGAAAACAAAAAAAAAATGCAACCCCAAGACACCCCATGTAGGCAAAACACCAAGTTACTCATTAAGGGAATAAAAATCAGATTGCTTTCAGACTTTTTAAGAGCAATGCTTTCTGGCAGAAGACAATTAGGTAATTGACTGATATAATTAAGATGGACAAAAATAAAAATGTGAGCCAAAGTACCCATCCAAACAAACTGCAAAGTATAAAAACCACAAACCGCTGTAGCGATCCTGTAAAAATCCGGTAGAGAACAAGCATTAGACAACCATGATTCCTGGAGAAACAACATGAGGCTGGTGGTGAGAGTAAACACGTGCTCACCCGCAGACTGAAGAATAGACAACGTTTATAAAGGGGACAGGGCGGTAGGTAATGGCTGTTTACTTTGCCAATGTAGATAGAGCACAAGAATCAAAAAGAAGGTGAGAATGAGGGAAGCAAATGCAAAGTAGAATAAGCTTGCTGATTCTATGTTTGGAGAGTACAAAGATAATTACTTCAAGCCAGATGATGAGAAAAGGAGAGAGAAGGGGCACGAAGGGAGGACCAGATATTGATCATATCAATAAATATAAAGAAAGTGTCACAATGGCTACAGAGCCCAGTACAATTTGTGGACCAAAGAGATTCAGAAAGATAAAATAATAAAATGACAGACAAAGGTATATCAGGCAAGCACGAAGAAGGCAGGAGCTGCCACTCCGAACTCTGACAAGACAGATTGACAGAAGGAAGCGGTAGATGAGGAGCCAGATTTAAAAATCAAAATCAAAATATTTTATAACAGGTTGAGGAGTCTAGACTTGTGGTCAAAGGAAGCCTTCGAAGGATAAACCACAGATAGACAAGACTCAGACACACACTGTAAGGACAGACGAGACTGAGGTGATGTGGGAGGCAGGGGATGTGGTTAGACACGGCTCAAGGGCCTACCCTAGGCCGAGAGGTTTGCATTTACATTCTCACCGTAATTCTAGTAACAACTATATAAGGTGACTCTTGTTATTCACATTTTATAGAGACAGATTCTAAGGCTCAGGAAGATGAAATAACTTGGTTAAGTGGAGAAACCCGTAAGATGCTAGAATCAAGATTTTTGAACTCAGTTTTACCTACCTCTTTGCCACTACAGAATGCTATTTTTTTTTTAAGTCTAGGACAGAGAGGGTGAAGGCTAAGGCAGTGCAGAGGGGCAGATGTTTAAGAAGCGTTACCAGGGAGGCCCAGGGATCAAACTGGACATTGTCTAAGATTTAATAACAGAAGTCAGACACTCCAGAACCATTGTAAAAGCCAGCATCCACAAGGAGTGACCAACATATTGGAAAGGAAAACAAACCAGAATGTCCTTTTACGCCCTAATAATTTATTGTTCACGTCTCATTCTTTCCCAGACCTGCACTAACTAAAGTCAACACTTAAACATACACGATTTCTTGTTACTTGTTTAAAAAAAGCCCAGACACCATTACAATGACGACTAGGTTTTTATGAAAACCATTCAGACTGGAATAGAAACACCGGGATGGAGGTAAAAATTCGAAATGGATTACCACAATGAAGGCACTGCATGCTTCCTTTGGGGAAGGGGCAGATTTTAAAATTAGCAGTGTGCTAATCATTCATAGAAAAATGTTTGTTCTCACAGTACAAGGCATGGAGAGCAAAGATGTCCCCTTACTGCATAGGCCACAGAAACTGATTTATAGAAATAAAATCCAGTAAGCAACATGTGCACAGGTATCATAAACACTAAAGGTCCAGCGAGTTTTTAAAAAGTCACAATGAAGAATCTTCTGGCTTTTCTACTTTGCAAAATAAAACCCCTGAAAAGTCCTCTAAAAACAATTCTCCAATTTTTGTTGCATCCCTGTGCCCCCCACTTAGTCGTCACGATTTTATTATACGAGACACTTGACTGAATTCTATGTTTGATCGATTGCATAAGGCCATCCAGGCCCATCTCCTCTGGGCCATCTCCTACTCACATGGAATGGTTCTCAGGTAGAGATTATCTCGGATCACTTGCTGCAGCTTGTGGTCAACTGATCCTTTCTGAAACTGAAGACTCAGGTAATGTCGCAAATCCTTATTAATGACTTTGCCTAGAAAAGAAAAGCACAGAAGACAACACTGTTAGCTCTCCAGTTCAGTGCAGATGCAAGGGGTCGAGTACCCTTAAACCCCTTAGCTGTGAACAAGAAGAAATCAGGATATGTCACTAAAAACGAGATAACACCAAATTATTAAAGGTGCTGTAGTTAAAATATAAATATATTTTATATTTATAAATTAAAAATGTATAAATATAATGTGGGCATAACTTTACACGGTAAGGGGGGAGATGGTTTAGGTAGGAGAAGATGGCAAATATACGTGGTAATTTCATCCGTCTCAAGGCTTTACATAACATCTACATGCTGATAGCTTCCAAATTCCTATCATGTCTATCCCTTACTCAGCCCCACCAAACTCCAAACTCATCACACTCGCTCACATATATTACAGATATATTTGGAAATCAGATGAGCACCTCAAATTTCAGATCGACAAAATGGAACTCTTAATTCCGTCTTCCCCAGTGTCTTCTCTCCCCTGCTGTCCCTGTCTCGGAAAATAACAGTAGCACCAACCCAGTGGAACAGACCCCGAAGCCAGTGGGCATCCTTGATTTCCCCTTTTTGGCTCTATCCCCCAGATCCAGTGTGTTAGCGACATCTGCCCGTTCTACCCCCAACGCGTCTCCCAACCCCCGCTTCTGTCCACCTCCACTGCCACCACCCTGATCTAAGCCACCAGGACTTCTCATCGGGAATTCTCCAGGGCCTTCTAACTGGCCTCCCTGCATCCATTCTAGCTTTCCTTCTGCTCCCACCATTTACACAGCGGACAGAGTGAGACTTAAATCATAAAGCAGACAGCCGCTGCCCTGTTCAGAGCCACACACTAACTTCTAGTTGCACTTGAAATGAAATCGAAACGTCTGAGCAGAGCCTAGAAGACACTACGTGTTCTAGCCCTGGCCATCTCTGACCCGAATTTATACACCTTCCCCTCCCAAACATGCTCCACCCACACTGGCCATCTCTGATCTTCAGAAAGGCCTAATGGGCCTTACCTCAGGGCCTTCTCTCACTAAATTAACCACGTATTTCCTGTCCACTTGCTTGACTCCTAGTTACAATGTGAATAAATAAGAGTGAAAAATATTTTTCATATTTGTGGGGGAAATGGGAGATAAAAAAGAAATAATAAGTGGTCTTAAAGAAATATTAAGTAGGAAAATATGGGATAACAAAAATTTGATAGCACTGAATTTGCAGAAAGGATTGGACTTAAAAGGAAATCACAGGGATGAAAACATTGTTCAGTAGACAATACTTCAGATAATTAATTAGAAAATCTTATTGACTAAGAAGTGACTAGTTGATTAAAATATAATCTTTGTTTTATTTGAAACAGCCGAGTCATGACAAGGTTAGATAAACCAAAAGGTTACTACCGATCAGTTCATCCTTTTAACTATTATTCCATAGTATAACATTTCTAATTCCCCTTTTTAGTCTTTTCTCAAATATATAAAGACACATAACCCATACGAGAGGGTGTTAAAATATAAGCAGGAAATCAGAGTGCTTCTACGGCTCAAGATAGTATTCAGGACCTCAATGAATACAAACCCAAAAGACCTTGTTTTGTGTTGCCAAAAACAATGCTGAGGAAGTGGGGAGCATTTATGATCGAAGATGAAAACCTGAAAGACGCCTGCAGGGAGAGCCCCGTAGAATCCCAAGTCCCACAAGCTGCTTCTGCCAGGCATTTAAGGACCCCACCGACTGGAGTCCACTCTAGATAGAGTTATATATTTATTTTTACTTATAGGACAGCACCTGCTCGTTGCTGGGTAGAAGAAAACCCGTATTCATAATCAGCACTGCACAGTCTCAGTGATTACTGAACAAAAACATAGCCGATAATGAGTTCATTAAGTATTCTTAAAATTAGGTGAGGGGTGTTTCGAATGTTCTGGAACAAATATTGTACAAAAGCTTTGGTAGACTGCTACATAGATGCTTAAATGGCGATATTTCTGGAAGCTTGGTTAGGGCATTCCAACAGACAGAATGCATCACTGTTTCATCCCTTTTAAAATAATAAAATACAGGCTGCATTATAATTGTGCTATTGGACATATTTTCAGGAATAGATTTGGATAAAGGATAACGCATGTATAATTAAAGACAATCAGAATTGACACTTGTGAATTCAAAAATGGTTTTGTTTTTTAATTTGAAGCTTTCCCGCAGATATGCTATAATCACAGAGGTAACTCTAAAATGCTAAGAACCCAAACTGGATTTTAATCTATAAAAGTTACAGCCATTAAATGAGATATAATTAAAGTCGAAGCCATAATAAAAAGCACAGATCACAAATGACAGCATGAGGGGGTCCTCTTAAGTGAGAAAGAAGTTAAAGCGACTCAATTCCTGTTTCAAGGGCCTACAAGACCTTAAGACTGAGAAGCCAACTAAAGCAGAAAGAGCTAGATTTGAAGAAAAACACCTGGAATTATCAGGACTGGAGTTGCAATCTCAATTTTCACCCTCAACTTCTCCTGGGATTCTGGCTGCAACTCTGAGACAAATAGTTGAAAACCAAAGGAAAAAGGACAATTTCGTAAATGTGATGTCTTATTTAAAATGCGCAACTATTTAAAAAAGTTATGCTTTTATGAGGTTGGAGACAAATATCTCAAATATCAATAAAGTCAAGCATAAAAGATTAATAAATTATTTGGATTGGCATTAAAATGAATAATTAATTATAAAATATGTTGGCTATAGCAATCATCGTGGATCTCCTTGCCTCAAGAAACCAAAATGAATTTTTAGAAGGGGACCGAATGTTGTTATTCCTTCTTTGATATGATTCTAGGGCATTTTTTAAGTACAAATATCCCAAATAGACAGATGACTGTAAAATTACTAGAAGGCCGACAGAAACATTAACTGAGTTTATCTATATGATCAAGTTGTATATGAACTTCTGCCTTTGGTTTGGGGAGAGCTTCACAGAAACTTGACATTTCAAGGGTATAAAACACATCTACCTGGGCTGAATGTAGCTGTTGTTAAATAAGAAAAAAAAGACCCTTCATAATAGCATTCTTAGGCAGTTGGCCTTTGCTTTAATTCAAAGGTTGAGATTATTCTTTGACTTCTAAGTGATTTATTAGTCAAGTTGATTTATGAACCTTAAAAATAGACCTATACATCTTACAAATACAGCTCAGGTGGGGAACAGTCTCTAACTGAAATCTCAATCATATATAAATAAAATAAATAATAAAATAAAAAATAAAATAAAATAAAATAATAAATAAATAAATAAATAAAATAAATAAAATAAAAATAATAAAATAAATAAAATAAAATAAAATAAAAATAAATAAATCCAGGCATTCTGGTTTCAACACATAAGTAAATCCCTAGTCAGAAGAACTCCTAACGACAAATCCATACTTTCTGAATACTTGCTAATTAATACTCCCTAACAGTCCTCTTTGAGGAATCAACCTAGAGTGACTGATTATTAATTTCTTAGATAAACCCAATGGCAAGCCAGCAGAGGTGTGGCCCTGCAAGTGACTGTAAATCACTTTAATTGCCAACATGTCATTGTCTTTTCCGTAAGGATAGCCCAGCAGACTTTGCCAATCACTTGCTAAAGTCGAGATGCAACATGCTTCTACTGCTCTCTAACCCGGTGGCAATTATGAAATCAAAACAGAAGAAAATGAGGTCAGTTTGGCATGTCTTATTCTTATAAATTCACATTGATTCGTGGGATCATCCTATTCTTTTCTAAACACAATGCTGCTTTTTTTTTTTTTTAAACAATCTCTTCAAATCTTGCCGCAGTTTAAAGTCAGGGAGTTATGGAAGTGGACTTGAGTTTTCACAATGTACTTTCCGCCTTTCTGAGAACTGGAACATGTGTCTCTCTTCAGTCTCCTGGTACTCCCCACATTCTCCATGATTTCACAAAGAATATTGACAAAAACCCTGGGATCTGAGAGTCTCTTCAACTCCTAGGAGGCAATTCAGTTGAGCCTTGAAAACTGAAATTCCTGTAAAGTGAACGATACACTCATTATCTCCTAATCGTTTTAAAATTTAATTTCTCATGGCTTGGGGTGGTTTGTTTTACCGTTTGCTGCTAGTTCAAGATTAGGGAAGCCAGGAAGAATGCTCAGGGTCCCATTTCAGCCTGCAGACCGCTGACATGAACTTCACCTCCTGACAGGGGGTCCACTTCTTCCTCCTCCTCAGTGCTGCTGCTCCAAACACAGCCTTAAAAGCTCTTTGTTCTCTCTGAAGTGTTATACTCCCTTTGAGCTTTGGTTTATAGAAAAAAAATTCTTAAATGTTTATTTCTCACAGTCTGCTTAGCACTGTGTAAATGTGATTATGTGCTCCTTCCATCTGTCAATCAGATACATCTTTTCAAAACACCTGAGCTGCTCAGGGCATTCTGTGCACCCTTAAGAATTTCTTCACATAACTTTTCATTTAGAAATCTCTAGTCGTGGAGCCACCCCTATAGATGCTATAACCTTTTAAAACCATGTTTTCCTCAAAGGCAACTGAGACCATGTCCCAGTTCTCTTCCTTACTGTGACTTGAAGATAACTTAGTGCCTTTCCCCAATAAGATGTTCCGTCTAACGAGTTCAACACAATTAACATTACTAGCTTGTCCTTTCCCATTAGACCTAGATGCAGAAGAGCAATGTATCTCATTGCTTCTGCCTACGTCCACTTCCTGGGCACCACTGCAGTAAGAAAAAACTCCACGAAACAGTGAAAACAATACATGGCATAAATTTAACTCCAAACCGACTCCTTGGCCCAAGGGAGGGGGTCCCTAAATCAAAATAAATCACACTGTACTCCATTAGTTTGGAAACTGTAAATGGTATCTGAACTCTCCTAGATAATCAGTACCTGCACACTTCATAATAAAACATACTCTATGACACAATAATTATTCGAAAATTTTTTACGTGGTTTTTCAACATAAAAAGGTTGTCAGCTGAGTGCCAAGGCCATGGTATTTAACCCCAGTATCTAACATGGTTTTAATCCCAGTACCTAACACACAAAATGAGTGAATCAGCTTAATTTTTTTAATTGTTCTTTGACCATCTACATGCTCCAAGACATGGAATTTTGGAACACTCTTTTAACTGATTCTGCACTCTGTATCTTACATACAACTGTATCTTCAACTATGTTTCTTAAACCATAGAACTGACTTTATTTGGACTCTGTTCAATGCCAAAATAAATTTTTCATTGAACAGCAAGTTCTATAAATCTTTAAAAGTAAGTTTTAATGATAGTTTATATGTCAATTCTTTAAACTCTGTTCTCTATTAATATTTTAAAAGGTATTCTCAAATGGTCTCTTGCTTTTCTGAAATATAAAATGAGGCTAAATTACCATCCAAATATATTGCCTTCTAGCTCTACTTGGGATAACAAATCTAGAGGAGGGAAAAAAAAAATCCTTCTGCTTTCTCTAGGGGTGAAGGGGGGAAATGGAGAAATAAGAGAATGGGAACCAAGAAGAAAACACTGATGACTAGGACTGTTATTTTAGAATTAATATTATCATATTATACATATTATATGGTATATGTTCTCATTCCTCATGAAAACCTCTGAGGTAGGTGTTGTTATTATTCCCATTTTACAGATAAGGAGCTGAGGTGTAGAAAGGTTAAGTAACTCGCCCAAAGTTACATCACTAAAAGGAGCCGACCTAGGAATCTGAACCCAGTCACTCTGGCTCCAGAACCTGCACTAGAATGTTCCAGAATGCCTGCTCCCTCCTCCATCTCTTTTGATCAATTCCTTCTTTTGCATAAGCTTCTAAGAGTACAGGCTTTTAAAAAGCTCTTCCCTAAGCACCTGCCCTGCCAAGAAACAGTCACATCTATTGTGTAAACAAGTATTTACCGAGTCTTGAGTAGCAGGCACTTGGGGGTGAAGTAGTGAATGAGGGTGTACCCAAGTGGAACTTTGAGCCTCACAGGGAAGATGGGTGTTGAAGGAGTCGTTTCAAACATAAGAGCATTATGAAAGAGAAGTAGAGAGCACTGAGGGAATCTATGACCTTGACCCTAAGTCTGAAGGAGAGAGAGGAGCCGGCCAGGTTAAAGGGCAGGTCTGGTAGAGGGAGTGGGACATGCCAGGTTACAGGGCAGGTCTGGTAGAGGGAGTGGGACATGCCAGCACTTATTTGAGGTGGGAAAGGACACGGTGCCTTCAGGAACTGAGCGAAATCCAGCAGAGCTGGTTCTGAGAAAGTGAGGAAGAGTTCACACAAGCTGAGACAGGAGTTCCAGACACCGGTGGGATGAGAAGAACCTCCTAACAGCAATCGAAAAGAACATCGACTGACTCGGATCTGATGCCAAGGCTCTTCATAGTTGCCATAAGCAACCACTATGAGATACTCTTACCAGCCTCCTCTATCTCTCTATTTGTATCCCAATGCCATCTTGCTATTTCTACTCTGTCTTCTGTCTGTAAGGGTTCTCCTTGACGTGATAAACTTAGAAGACCCACGTCGACATAATTCTTTAAGTATGCCACTCTCCGCACAGGCAATTAAGAACTCACCGAGTTTTCATACTAAGTTATATAATTAAATCCTTGCTCAGTCTCAAATGTGCACAGCATTAAATACTCGGGAATCTCCTGAGCCATTTCAATGTTTGAAACGGGTCATTTTGTAAAGACTCTTCCAAGTTCGTTTGAAGAAACATAGACCGAAGCAATTAAGCTATGTTGCCATCTTCCACCTCACCAGAGAGGAGAAAGTCCCTGCTAACAGAATAGTCAGTGCGACCCCAAACTGAAACATATCTGAGGATATGCAGATAAAAATACGTAAGGGACGTTTACATAAAACAAACTCATGCTGCAAGACTTAATAATACCTAAAGTAGTATCTCGGGGTATAATTATTGAGTGACTTTTTTATACTTTTTTTCTCTTTTAATAATTTTATTTTCATGGTTTTTGTATTTTCCAATTTTCCTATTTCTATGAGAAAAAAAAAACTTTTAAAAACTAGAAACCGGATTTTCAAAAACTGTACCCTTCAAAGGTTATTGGTGGAAAAGGAAGCCTGACATAATGAACAAAAAGAACTTGCAAAAGTTCTATGTGAAAACTATGACTATTTATGTAGGTTTTCCTCTCACCATGTAGTTTTAGTAAGTATTATTCTCACTATGCCTAGGTTAAATGGCAATCCTTTGGCTTCTAACTCAAACTCTCAATTGATAAACTCTAGAACTCAAATACACCTTGTAAAATTAAGAAAAAAAATCAGCATCCCAGAAAAGACACAACAGAATCATCAAAATTCCCCTGCAACAAGTCATACAGCAGAAAGAACAAAGTAAGATGAAGCTTTCTGGCAGAACACAATGGAGGAAAAAAAAAAGGACTAAATCATCAAAAGTGGATCCTTTTCTTTCTAAAGCTTTTATTTGATGCGATCAGGTAGATTTAGTACTTAAAGAAAAACCGTATTTCTAAAGCGCTAACCTGAAGCTATTTATAACTTTTTCTTTGTGACACTCACGTCAGGACCCCTTAGCAAACCTGTCATAACATCAGATAACCGGTGTCCGGCGGGCACACCAATATCCGAATCAAAGGATGACAAGAGGGTACAAAGCTATCTAGTGTGCCCTGTCATTTCCCCTGAAAACGGAATGAGTGGGTTCAGTAGTCTTTGCCAGTCAAACCCACATGCTTCAACAGAGTGGCCAGGACTTGAGGTGGGAGACCAGTTACTGCTGTTTCATTGCAGAGGCAAAGAGGAGGCTGAAAGAGAGGACAGGTGCACCTGGTCAGAGTCTCACGGGAGAAACATGACTTTAAGATGCGTCATCGCATCATTATGTAAACAATTTCAACCTCTGGGTTCAGGCATTAGACTGATATAATTAACTACTTAAAGAAGCAATGTAATAAATAGCCTTTTCTCTCTGATACCTTTTGGAAATAGGAATTTATACTAAACCTTAGAAATTTTCAACAATGGGTGGTTAAGGTCCTAATATTACACATGAAAACTGATTTGACTCCAGAGAGAGTCAACATTCATTAAACGAAATAAGCATTTCCCATTTTCATTTCTAACAGGTAATATATTCTACATGATTTTTTTTTACAATTATCTTCATAAAATATGGTTCTACAAATCTCAAAACTCTAAAGAAACATTGTGGGGAATAAATGGTCACGTCTATGCATACTCTCCTAGTCAGAGTCCTCCACTAAAAATCCTTTCCCCACTCGCCCCTACCATAAGGCTGAGTGAACCAGGATCTTCCAGAAAAATGTCAACAAAAATGAAACTATCAGAAGATCTCCATTCTCCCATTTCACATTAAAGGATCATAACAAAGAAAAAAAAAAAAAACCTGTATCCCCAAACTAAACCCATGACAAGAAATGAATCTATTTCAAAAGGCAATGAGAACGTCTATAAATTCCAACATCAATTAATCAGGTAAGAAACAGTAGTATAAGAACCAGAATCAAGGGTACCCAACGCCCTCGTCCTGCTTGACAATCCTGAATTTAGGTTGAAGAACTGCGAGACAGTCTTCTGGGCAACATGGCGATATAAGTCACTTCGACAAAAAGCTCTCTCCCGTACAGAACAAAATAAGAAATAATCAAAAACAGGAGGAAAAAAAAAAGTTAATCTCTGTGCATTCAAATATCAGCTCCAAAAAATACAAAACAATTTGGACATTAAGAAAAATGTCAGAAGCTGACATACAAGGCTCTAGCTCACAACCACAGTATGTTTGGCAGACGCCGAGAACAACACTCCCTTACGGGCCCCACCGGCATCCCCAGCTCACAAGGGCTACGCGAGGGCATGGCAGGATGAAGGAAGAACTCACAGGCGACCAAGGTTCTTAACCGGGAGGTAAAATAATGTCAGCAGGCAAACCTGCTTCAAAGCTGCACCCAGAGTGACTTTGGGGGTGGGATGATTCGTGTTGATCCACAAAATAAAAGATGTATGAAGGTGTACGAGCTGCTGCTCCCATTTCCCAGGAGCAGGAGGAAGAAAAATTCCCAGAGAAACAAGAAACAGTGCCAACGTTTCCAAAATGTGGTTGCCCTTGGCTTTAAACCCCTCCCCACCCTTTCTTTACCTCCTGAGACATCCGAGTAGCTAAGCAGAGGACATGAGCCTCGACACCAAGCTGGAGAGTTTACGTGCTAATGGTAAGAGCCAAGTGGTACCCAGGTAAACAGGAAAGATATAGCATCGATGGGCTTTAAGCAAAGAAGCAACAAGGTTAGAATGGCATGTTCAAAAGGTAACTGTGCGAATAGCTACGGGGAATGCAATTAAAAGGTGAGGGCCACTCTCCAGATGAGATGATTCAGCTCAGTAGTGCTGGCGGAGGAGAAAAATTGATGGATTTGAAACTCACTGTATATCCCATAAAGATGTAGAGTTTTTCAACGACAAACACTATCCTTAGAAGAGGAAACTGTCTTATCAGTGAACCTTCCAGAATCTCAGGTTACAGAATGAGTTATGTATTGCTTTAGGCTGAAGAAAACACCGAGTACTGTCTAGAGAAGCCATGCTGGCCTGAACCAACAATTGTTTCAGGAGATGATCTGACACGATTGCTTAAGCAGGGGTGGGGGGTGGGAAGGGAAGCAAATAAAGTGAGCAGCTCTAGTGATTATTCCTCGTGTCATTACTTCACAACTGCACTGGTCAAGGTCTCTGTCCAGGGATCTTTTGACGATCACTTGAAAAAAGCGATTCGGTCCACGCTTAGGTTATGAGATCGTGAATACACGCCCACAGAAAGAGTTAGGGAATAAAATTCTAATTGAAATTGTGTCTGGGACCGCATTAAACACAGAGTTAAAAAAAAAAAAATACAATCTCTCTAACAGCTTAGATGGAAGGGAGGAGGAGGAACTGAAAGATGACTCGTTCTAGTGTTAAAATACCAAGGATGCAGGTTGAAGAGCTGGCCTCAAATTTGTACGTGAAATAGTGGGGAAAGCAGTGTCTCTAAATTTCAGTTAAAATATCTGTGCAATTAAATTACGTATTAGAAGTATAAATTCGATTATATCCCTAAAGGTTTAGATTCATCTCGCTTAATCACGGACGTGATTAGGCCGTACAGAGGTGTGAGAGGACCTCCAAGCCCTTTTTAAAGTTACAACAAGTTGCACGGCTATAATTCCACAAAGGAGCTCTGGTTCAACACACAAGCATGTCTGACTTACCACACATTTGGACTAATCACAAGATGTTTTTGAGCGTCTTTTAAAAACTGTGGGATAGCTTACCTACAAGGCTCGGATGTATGTGATAGAGTGAATACAATCCATGAGCCTTGGTGATAGATTTGATATGAAAATTCAGTGGAAAAGAAATAAAAAGATTGCTCCAGGTTTCTAACCTGAATAACCAGGCAAATCTGTTTCATTGGGGAGAAAACAAAAGAAATAGAAAGAGAAGGAACAGGTTTGGTGACTGAGGCAGGAAATCGGGTTATGCTTTGGGACCTGTTATTCAAGATACTAGTGAGTCTTCAGCTTACATGGAGTAAGTGACAAAAATCCAGCCTCCGTAGAGACCTGGGCACAGGTATTCTCAGGCACTCTTCATGGGGTTTCGAGTTAGTCCAGCCTTGCTGAGAGGCACTATGGCCATATGGATCAACATCAACTTGCATGTCTTCTGATAGAGAAGCTCTTTGAAAGTTGTATTCACATGTAGACATAAAAAATGTATAGGATGAGTGTTCATCAAAGCATTATTCGTAAGGAATTTAAACGTCCAACTATAGGTAACTGGTGAGGAAACTGGAAATGGTGAAAAACATCTCCAATTCCTGAATCACAATGGAGTCGAAGCACATTGCTGAGTAAAAAAGGAGGGAGCCACTTAACAGCACGTAGTGTGAAATGTCACATGAAATAGGGACTCGTTTCTTCATGTTTGTGTGCAAAAGTGTACTCTAATATGTGCTTCTGTGAATGGCAAGCTGGTGAAGGATTTTTACCCTCACCTTTGCGACTGTCTATAATGTTTGAGAGGTTGAAAAAGAAACAACAAAAGCATACCAGTTTTTAGAAATCTATAACGTTTTCTTTTTTCCTTAAGTGTTTGAGAATTAAAGCCCAATATAATCTTGGGGGGCAAACAATAAAAACAGGAGGGGAGGACCACCCTGGCTGAGTACAGGGGCGCTCAGATTCCAGGGCTGCGTGACCAGGAGCACATTGTCAAGGCTGGAGCACCACCTCAGGCTTGAGAGGAAACAGGGAGGCCGGGGAAGTCAGTCCTGGTTGACCTTGGCCTGTAGTTTGCTTACACTCCCAGCACTGGTTCCTGAACCCTGACCCAGCATCGAGTACTATATGTTGTGATTTGGGACGAGTTACTGTAAGACCACGTCTTAGGGATTAGGAAATTATATACAAGAAAAAACAGACGGGAGAAAAAATCTGACTCCAGTAAAAATATTTCCCATAAAAAAGAAAAAAAATATAGAAAGATCATATGTTAGAGGTCGGCCTCTCCCTTAAAGTTAAATGAACACAAAAGACGGGAGGGTCATAACGCTCCAAGCACCGTGCTAGTGCAGAAGCTGTAAAAGTCACAACGCAGCAGCTGCCCTGGTGTCACAGTGTCATAGACAAGTATAAACGAACGACTATAAAACCCAGTGAAGAAGCGTGTACAAGGTGCACGAGAGTACAAGGCCAAGAGAAAATAAGTAACTGTGTTTGGTGGGAAAAACCAGATAATCTAGGCTGGGACTGTGGATGGGGGGGATGGGACAGGGAGCACCGTGGACCGAGTATGGATGGGGACAAGGGACAGGGAGCAAGTGGGCCTTCTAGGCGGGGGACAAGCATGCAAGGGGGCCAAAAGCGGAGTGGTGGTGGACTATAAGGCTAGAGAGAGAGATGCATTAAGTTCAGATAATAATAGGCTCTATTAATGACACTGAAGGGTTAGAACATTACTCTGCAGTGAAGAAGGCACTAAAAAACTTTGCCAGAGAAACGACACAGCCAGCTTGTGTTTCAGATGGATCCTTCTGGCAACAAGATGGCCTTACAGAGAGAGCCTCAAGGAGAACAGTCAGATGGCACTAAGACCAGCAGCAAACGGATTTAGCCACAAACCAGTTAACACTGGCAGCAGAAACAATCATCGAAGAGCCACCACGGCAGAAAACTGGGTGGGTGGAAGAGGAGGCCGACTCAAGAAACACGCGCTGAGCATGAGAAATGAACCAAGGCATGAAGAGAACGTTCAGAGGCTTCTAGGTGCTGAAATTCAAACTTCAAATTACAGGAGGCCCTGAAGGGAAAAAGAGAATGAACTAAACAATCGATGAACAAGGAGGGCAGCTAAAAAAAGCTGCCCATTTTTTCAGAAACAAGATTGGAAATTGAACGTCCACCGTGTTCCTGGGAAAACAGACAAACAACAGCATCACAAAAACACAGATTTAAATTCTTTTTGGAGGGTTGGGAGGTCTCTAAGCTGCCCCCAAAGAAAGACTGGATGTTGTTTAAAGAGTCAAAAGGAAGAGCGATTACGAGAACTCCATGGTGGAAGGTGTGATGTGATATCTGGATTCCGTTCGTTTGGCAACAGAAAGTTGTTCAGATTTGGGGTGGTAGCGGTGGTTTGAACAAAAGGTTTTTTTTTTTTTTCATCTAACTGTCTTTTCTTCTGACAGCAATGAACTCTGTGACTGAAGCAAAAAACAAAACCTTATAATTTGGAGCTGCTGTAGGCAAACACAATATTATACCATTGTAACGGGTTTAAAAAAGTAAAAAACAGGTGACAGAAGAAACAAGGGACAGAGGCAAGATAACGAGACCAAGAGCTACAGGAACCAGGCACCTACACAAACTAGTCTATTTTTCATGCAAAGTCAAAAATTACTGCTTCACACAGAGAGATATAAATCGATCACAATTGAATTGGAAAAACTTTGCGGTAGGTTCAAGACTAACATCAGTTCTTCCCAGGAGCTCTTTGAAAACATATCCCTTCCTATATTATATGATTATATCCCCTTGTAGCTGACGTTGTGAGCCCTTTTTATAATGCACAGGTAGATTTAACATTTCTAGACTCTCATTTGCACGTTAACCTCAGTAAACTGCACACACTTTGTTAAATTTGAAATCTAAAATTAAAATCAAGTCCCTATCTCCTGTTTAAGAGGGACCAGATGACAAAAACTACCGCTGGAAAGAAAGTATTCTTAGCTATCAAGGGTTTTTCAAGAGTCAGATGTGATGATGTTAGACAGGATCTCAAAAATAAGACAAATTGGCAACAAATTAAATAGTTGCTAGAGATAAGATTATGGGTCGCTGTGCCTTGTCTTAAGTTTTTGTCTTAAATGTTACTATTTTACAATTAAAAACAAAAAAAGCTAGAAAAAGCCCAAACACAAACATGTATTCTTTGTTTATAACTATCAAGGTGAACATTAATATTTCCTGAAAGGGAATTTGCAGACAAAGAAATAAAATATAATGTTATTTTTTTTTCTCAGAAGCTGTGTACATTTATAATATAAAAATTTAATGAAAGACAGATTCACAGTTGATTCTATAAAATGAAATATACCATTTGCCTTACACAGTATAAATAATCCTTAAGCAGTAAGGATATATTTATGTGATAACTCTTTTAATTAAATTACCTTATCAATTCAGTGGAGAAACCAATTTGACTGATTGTATTTGGTAATGATTTCTAACTGTTGGGCTCATAATAACACATCTGTTACTGAACAATGGAATATTATCAAATTTTTAAAAACTCTCACTTTTATAGCCGTGCTTTAAAAAAATTCGTAAAGAATACGATTTTATCTTCAAAGAAATTTAATGAGGAATCCCAATGTTCAAAAATAGACAAGACTGCAGAACCCAACTTGAAAAGCACTGCTTCACCAGTCATGGGGTCACTGGGTTATAATACGCACGAGGTGGTTTTAGTTCCTCTCAATGGTTGCAATTTGCACCCGCCACCTTGAAGGGAGACACATGGGTTTCTGTTAATATTAAGGCTTCGCAGAAGCAAGATCGATTTAGTCAACGATGGTGCCCCCCTTTTTTCATTTCCAATATAACTTCTGTTTAAATATAGAACTCTTTTTTTTTTTTTTTAATTAAAAAAAAGAGAGGGGAAAACCATTAGGGAGGAAATGGCAAAATAAAAGACTACATCATACACAGAAAAAGAAATGCAACCACCTTCAAATGTGTAAGAGGATGTTCAGCTTCACTTGTAATCAGATAAGTGCTAATCATGCCTTTATACGTTGTTGGTGGGTACAATGGCACGCCCAGGGAGGGGTGGTCGAAACAGACCAGCCACGTGCTCACGGTAAGGGGGTGCACTGTCCACAGAAAATTCACGAAGTAAAAATTAAACAGCTTCTTATCATCACGTGCCCGCAAGTATTACACAAATGTCAGCAATAAAAATACTCCCTGGACAAAATCTTGTGTTGTTTCATATTCTGAACAACCATTGTGGTTGCTGCTGTTTTCATAACATGTATGTAAACTCGAAATTATGGATTCTCATTATTTATTTTTCATACATGACTTAGATGTGGAATTTAATTTGGAGAACTCTCATTTTGGCTTGGGACGTAGATGGCCTCAGTTCTACACCTTCATTTCAGAGTTTAAGTGTGTAATGTTTTCAAATGGCTCGAGCTCCATCAGAGCAGTCCGTATTCCTGCCTTTACACAATGGATCCCACATAAACAGTGACAGCTGTATGCTCTGTCTCTTTTCTAGGTTATCTTTTTTTTCCCCCCCGGTAGGAAGTTTTAGATGAGTTAATCAGACACAGAAATATTTGACAGCTGGAATTCAGCCTTGAACAATGAAAACTAAAACACAAAGTTTTAAAGTTATTTAAAGAACAGTGCACGGAAGCTGTGGTTAAGGTCATTAACTGCACAACAATACACCATAAGGAAATGGACATTTACACAGGAAAGAAAAATCACATTTTGAAGAATGCCATGAGCAACAACAAAAGATACTGCTCATACATTGTTAGGAAAAAAAAACCCAAAAGAGTTATGCTTACTTGAATACGTTGTTATAACTAGTGGAGCAAATAGCGCCCATGTTCACTATCATTTAGTCATTTTTTGTCAATTTGAAGAATCAGAAACACTTCTACTTTAATCAAATATAATAGAGATTTAAGGTGAATTTTTTGGTTGCGATATTTTAGTGAACATTTTCTATGATGACTATTTTTAAATTTACTTTTACTAGCATGATTATATATTCCAATATTCAATAAAAGATTTGATGTTTATATTTTGCTTAGATCATTATATTTCATTCTATTTTATGGTTATTGCTGAAAATGATTTTATCATATAGAAAAAGAATGCATTAAAAATTACCTGTTGTCAGGTATGCCACTGTGGAATATAAAATAATACAACCAGTGTGGAAGAAAAAAATAGGGACAGGTGGTATAGTTATTTAATAACAAAGAGAAACTCTGGGGGACTAAACCAGAAATCAATAAAAATGGTTACCTATGGTGGAGATGGGGGGGGGGAACCGATGTAAGAGGTAGAGATAAAAACAGAAGTGAAATTCTAAGTATTCTTTTCAAATAATTTGACTTCTGAACCATACATCTGTTTTATACATTTGAGAACAAAACTAAATTTAAAAACCTTAACACTGAAAACAAATGGAAATAAATGAACTTCACTGCATACTGAGTTGGTCATGTAACCACATGAAGACGAAAAAATATTTCAAGCCCCTTCTGAACACGGTGTTCACACTTACATCCTCAGTGGGGTATATTCTAAGGATGATAATAATTGCAAAGAAATCTTAAACTTCACAGAACGGTTGTAGTGTTAATATTAGTCTTTGTCATTTTGAACCTATTTTATTTGTATTGTATAAAGCAAACAGATAATTTTATAACTGCTTTTTTAGGAATCGAGATGTTCAGTGAAAGACAAAAGATGCAATATTAGAAAGGTACTATTAAATTTGCATACGTACCAACACGAAGCCATGACTTAAATAATATACATGCATATAGAAACATAATTAGAAAAAATACACAAGAGACATCTAATTATATCCACTAGAGGTAATGACAACCCAGTAGCGATGAGCACCTCTAATGCTCGGGTCTTGCTTTCTAAGTATCTTTCTCTGTTAAAAGGAACCAGGGCTCCTAGGAGAAACGACTGGTTCCAGATCCGGGGCTAGGGAAAGTGTAGGCCAGCCCAGGTCATTAGGTGTCTGGAGAAAGTAAAGAATAAAACTAATGAAGGGCTGTCGGCTTAGAGAGGCTCTCACCCGCCACTGGAGAGAATGTGAGCATCAAAAAGAGTAACTGATTATAACAAATTAAATAAATAAAAACTCATGAGTCCATAATGACACTCTAAAAGGAGAAAGGAAAAAAAGTTCATCTATAACCGGTGGAGGTGACTATGACACCAAGCTCCCTGCTCTGGAAACTTCTCGTTGAAAGAACTGAGCATTACTTCTGATCTGGGGGGAAGAACTGTTGTTCATCTCCAGCAGCAGAAGTAAAGCTCCTTACCGAAGAATGCCAACTTAGAGATGTGAAGGAATGATGGAATTAGCACCCCCCAAAGAAATAACTGATTCAGGCAAGAATCATCAATAGATGCTAAATAAGCCATTTAGTGTGAAATTGTTACCGCAGAGATTTCGTGCTAATTTCAAAGTGTTCTTGGGGTCTCAACAGAGGAAGACTCCCCCCCCACCTCCCTTTCCCCATCCGCCACTGCACTTCAGCGCATTCCCCTGGTGGTCCATGAAGCTGTACCCAAGAAAGCCTTTTACCCCTCACCGGGAACCGAGTTTCACACCTCGACGGCTGACCTCAAAAACACATTCTTCAGGATAACACAGCCCTTAGGTTCTTCCCTCTCGTCTCTCCCCTGGCTCTCTTTAATGATCGCCTATATTCTCACAATTCCCCAGATGACATCCCAGTGCACATCCCTCCTTATCTCCAAGTTCTTCTGCCTACTGAGCGTCTTCCCCTGGCTGTCCCAACAGTTCCCCCAAAGCAGGAAGTCCAAATGTGAATTCATCACCCTTCCTCCCCTACAAAGAAAAAAAAATCTATCCTAAGTTACCTCAGCAGTCGAACTAGTAACCTAAGCTTCCATCTCGGCTCTTCTCTCCCGTTAGGGGCATAGGGACATAGCACATCAGCAGTAACACTGATGCTAACAAACTGCAACAACAATTAACACTTATGTGGGACTTACTCTGCACCTGGCACTGTTCTGAGCTCTGTAAAGTAACTCATTTTAATCCTCACGCAGTCCTATGAATACTGTGTTTCTCCTCATTTCACAGATGAGGAAAAGAGGCTCAGAGAGGCTGAGCGATTTGGAAAGGTCACAGAGCTGCTCGTCGGCAGAGTGAGGATCTAACCCAGGTGGCTCTCGAGGCTGTCTGAACACATGACACTCCCTCCTCCACCACCAAACGCTCTTGATTTCATCTACATATTTCTCAAACTCACTCAGTTCTCCCATTTTAACGACCTCTCCTCTCACGCAGGTCACCATCATCTTTGGCCTGGTGACTCCCTGCTTGGACTCCCTGCCACCAGCCTTGTTCTCCAACGTAGCCACGGTGATCTTCCTCAAGGGCAAATCTGATGGCATCATCGCTCAGCTTTCGTGCATGACCTTCCAGTGGCTTCCCACTGCACTGAGACCAGCATTCACATCCCTCAGTTTGGTTTATAAGGCCTCCGGCCTTCCTCTCAGCTCCGACTCCTCTGTAATTCTTACATTCCTCAAATGTCAGTGTTTCTCCTCGGGCTCTGTACGTGATGATGCCCTTTCTCCAACCCCTGGCCTGGCCATCCCTTCCACGTCCTTTACATCTACATTCACGCCTGTGTGTGGGTGTCATTTCTCTGAAGCCTCCTGATCTTGCAGTTCGACGTTCACTGCCTCATTTGATTTCCAGGACCCTGTAACCCCCTTATTAAATATCCACACCCGCATGCTTTCTCACACTGTACTTTAACTGCCTAATTACTTCTCGGTCTCACTCCCTGGATACAGCATTAGGAGAACAGAGGAAACGCAGCAAGAGCTAAAAAACACTGAAGAATTAATAAAATGCAACAGATCAACTTGAAGCTTTTGTCAAATAATATAGCCTTCCTGGTCTAATTATACTTTTTTTTTTTCCTTTATAAATCTAATCATTCTTATCTTCTAGAATATTCTACTCAAAACATTTATTTTTAATGATCTTCCACCGTACTCAAATTATCTCCATTATTCATTCATTGTCTCAAAACTTTGAACTGTAATAGCTAAGTGAAGACCATAGAGAGAGAACACAATTCAACAACGTCTGCTCTCTTTTAATCTCTATATGCAGTTTTCAAAAGAATGTTTCACAAAGCAATTGTCCTAGACTCTCGAAAATGTCAACGTCAGGAAAAGAAAGAAAAAAGCAGGAAGGCCGGTCTGAACTAATCAATCGAAGAGGTAGAACAAGTAGAATAAATGTGATTCTTGTTTGGATCCTAGACTTTTAAAAAGAGAGGAAGAAAAGAAAAACAACAAACAAAAAAAGCTAGAACAGACATTTTTGGAACTGGAGAAATCCAAATATGGCCTGCATATGAAAATACCTTTATTGTTTCATTCTTATATTTCTAGAGTATGAAAATGGTACCACGGTTATGTAGGGAAGTGTCCTTTTTCTTAGGAGATATGTCACGAAGCATCATGAGGGTCGTCATGTGTGCAACGTACTTTCAAGTAGTTTATGTAAGAAAAATTATACACATATTCACATGTACACACACGAAAGAAAAATAAAGCAAATATGGCACAGGTTAAAAATGTGTCCAAACAAAGGGTATACGGATACTCATTGACTCTTTATTTCCCATTTTGGTAGATTTGACGTTTAAGAAAATTTGGGGAGAAATAATGTATTGAATGATTAACATAGGCAGGGCACCATTCTAAGATACTTATAGGTATTAACTCACTTAATCCTCACCAGACTCCTGTGGGTTTACTTTAGGACTACTATTATCTCCATTTTATAGATGAGTAGCCCGAGGCACTGAGAGGTTGAGTAACTTACCCAAAGTCACACAACTAGCTGTAAAACTGAAGTAAAAAACTAAAATCAAATAAGCATGGCCTCTAAGGGGCCAGAAGGTGAAGGACTGCAAAGAGCTGGACTGTAAACTAGGAGAGGCACATATGGCGCTGTCGGAATATAAAGTGAAGGGGAGGGAGAGTTAGTGAAGTCCCAATCCAGGGCCTGTGCTTCGTCTTTTCCCATCCTGAGTTCTTCTGCAGAGCTGTACACAGCACCGAACGACCTGATATCAGGTTAGAAGACATGAGAACCACCATCTCGGAGGGACATAGACACCTATGAAGTACAACTCGATAAACAAAATCATGTTCCCTGTGTTAACTGATAAACACCGATTTGTTTACATTTCTCTCTAGAATAGGGGCTTCTTCAGGGCAGGAATCAAACCACGTTCCTCTTTTATATCCCTACTATCTAAAACTGAGATGAGTACACAGTAGGCGCCCACACGTCTGCTAAACTCACACATGTCCGTCAAACTCATTTACGCATGAAGCACTCAGAAAAAGTCTCACTCTATTCACTACAGTGTGATCATTTCGTAACCCGTAGTTTTTAATTTCTATTTCTTAGCATCAGATGCAGAAGCCAATATGCCTGAAGTCTTAAGGTCTGAACTGACCATGTTTATGTGTCTTTCAAACCATAGATATTAGCTATTAAAAAAAAGAAAAACAAAAAACAGGCCTGAATCTATTATCATCTTCCAAAGCTACAATAAAATGAGGATAGAAAAGTCTACCAGGGAAGTAACAGCACGTGTGTGCAGAGAAGAGCTCATTAACACAGCCAACCTGAGGCTCTGTCCTGAGAAAGGCCGAATTGCAGGTCTGGCCTGTGGGGTGCTTCCAGGCACGTGGCTTTCTAGAGGGTTCCCGCCATTCCCTGATGAGAAAGTCCCTCAGTGCCTACACTGCTTGTGAAAACAATGCGGTTCCTGATGAATATCTACTTTCCTTCTGGGAATCTGGACCCTGGTACGTGCTGGACAGGGGATGCGCATGGGACGGGCCCCCATAAAAACGGGGCGCCGAGTCTCTAAGAAGCTTCCCTGGCATAGGATACGTCACACGCGTTGTCATAACTCAGTGCTGGAGGAATCGAGCGTGTCCTGTGTGACTCCACAGGGAGCTTGGGCCTGGCTTCCTCAGCCTCTGTGCCATGTGCCTCTTCCTTTTGCAGGGAAAATCAGAGCGATGAGTGGACTGAGTGCTGAGCCTTGCGGGACCACCTAGAGAGTCACTGAACCTGTGCGTGGTCTTGGACCACCTGGAGACACAGGCCATGTCAGATAGCAGTCCCATTATTTTGGGATAACGAACATTATCAAACAAGTAACACATTTTCATTAAAAATCATAACAAAACTCATTTAATTGAAGCCATTAAGATTTTTACTTTGGACTGTGTTTTACAATAATTACTTCTATCCGATGGTTAATCTAGGCTTCCCTCATGGGATAAGGAAGCAAAAAGATAACTAAAGATGAGAAATCCCAACATACTTTAAGCTATGAACCAGGTTTCAAGCCTGCGATGACGATGTAATGGAATCATTCTTAAGAAATCCCATTTCTGTCCTACCCAACCCTCAAAAAGTTCTCGGTAAGGTAAACCCCAACAGACATTCATTCCTCTAGATCAGGTTTGTGGAGCTCAGAGATTACATTTAAAAGAAAAATTCCTGAGGCTTTTGTTTGTTGCATAAACAGGATTAGGGTGATTGTCAGAAAGCACTGAAGACTCCTCCCCCTTTTTCTCCTAAAAAGATGTGTGAGTAATGGGGGGGAACACACTGTTATTCCTCTGAAGAAATAAAATTGGGAGACAGTATATGTTCAAAAATTGTTTAGCTGCTTCCTGCATCATATATTTCCACTTCTAAATGAGTGCTGACAAGAATTTTTAGACATTTGTTCTGAAAAAGCATATTTTATGCAAAGTATTAAAATTCTAAATAAATATAATTACTTTTTAAGTTGAAATGGTTAGACCCACAATTCCTCTAGAGACAGTTCACAATACTCCTTTTCCTCTATCACAGGAAAATCTATCTGACCCAACGAGCTTTATAGCAATTTCACTTTGAAATAATTCTTCTCGCTCCAGAAAGATTAGGTAGGTGGCTCTGTCAAAACTTTAAATCCCAGTGTGAACAGAGGCAACTAAAACAGGAATAGGGAAGGGGGGGGTAGGAGATCTGCTAATCTGGTTATGGGTGAAATGCTTCAAGATCTAATCAAACAGCCAAGCTTAATATATAAATAATTATGCTTTATTGTACTATATGTGGACATGTAAGGAAAAAAAGTGAAGTTTCTATCTTAGATAATTTTAACTAATCTGCTTTTCCCAAATACTACACTGGAACTAAGTAGGATGCCAATCATATTGCTCAATGGAAAGTCATTGCTTATATAAATAAAAAAAACCCCATCTGGTTACTACTGCTGCTGAATTTACAAAGCTATACTAAGAAATACCAAAACACAGGAAACCAGTCGAGTGGAACACAGTGAATATAAACTATAGCCATAAATCTAAAACTTCATCCCCTTATTCAGTCGACGTGAATAAACCTTCACTGGGGACAGAAAGGTAAGGTTTTTGTACTCCAGGAGCAGTCACAGGTATGATACTGGCATTACTGGAGGCCAGTGAGGTAGATTCGGGGTACAGAAGAGGAAGCGATCCATTTCAGAGGTACCGAAGGATGTGGCAGTAGAAGAAAATCCTACCTGCAGGCAATGAGGAACCACTAACAGCTAAGAGAAAGGATATCAGAACGATCAAATTTCTGTTTTGGATCTGCCCCTGGCCTTAGGGAAACACCGAGAGGAATCAGACAAAACCTGACTCTGAGTCCTGCCTCTGTCCTTTGTTTACTAGCTGCGTGAGTCCTTTCTTTACTCATCTCTGGTCCTTCCATTTTCCAATCCGTAAATGAAGGTAACACCTATTCCACGGGGCAGTTTTAAGCATTCAATGAGATAGATAACCTTGTGAAAGGTTTAGCACCCTCACTGGCACAGAGTATGCCTTCAAGAAACGTCAGATCACTTTTTGAGGTCCTGTATAAACAAAAAGCAAGGTTAGTTAAGTTGTAACATTTAGCGGCTTGTTAATGCAATGAAGTTCTTAGCTAATTTTAAACGCACATTTAAGAAAAGAGAGCAACATTTATTTCCTAGTCTTCATTCTTTCATTCTTCCTAATCAAAACTCTCCAGCAAGCCACGCTGCCACCGCCTCACAGATACAGATTAGATTCCACTACAACAAATGTCACGTCACAACAACTGAATCATCTCAAACGTTGCTCACTCATATCAGTCAAACGTTGTCACACAAGGTGATAAACATCAGTGGCCTTTGGGACTTTGTTGCAATGAGACCGCAAGTTTTTTTTTTTTTTTTGGCCACTTTTACTAAAGAAATGGTTTTCTTCTTCCCCTTTCATTTTGCCACTTGTGAAGTTCTACAGAAGAGAAACTTATGCAGAGACCAAAATCAGCAACTGAAAAACTCCACTGTGTCCACATCAGACTGATTTATAAATATAAAAAATATATGCTTAAAAACCTCAGGCAAAGGTTGACAATCAGGCCACTGACCCAGAACGCTAGATGTCAATGTTTTACACTATGAAAATTCCTCTCTTACTTGTTCCTCAAATTTTACATTTTAGCATTATTCTTTGCCATCTTTCATATCCCGGAGGTAAATTCTATATTTGGACTTGGGATCTGTAGTTCAACAAAGCTACAGGAGTACGAATGCTTCACATCACCATCGAGCAGGCCACTGGGAAGAGGACAGAATGAAAATAACAGGCTTGGAAAATCTTCAACATTATGACCCCAAAGCATATTTTTATTCCTCTTCCTTACAAATGTAACGAACTTAATTTTCTGGGACAGAAGAGAAAGAAGGCAGAGCTGTGGATGGATTCGTAGAGAGCAGTTCTCTCCCTAATTTTCGAATAGAATGCTCAAAAATGTTTAGATCTTTAAGTGTTTGCTGCGGTAATAGAGTTAATTATGCTCTCTTCAAAGCCTGCAATTTACCATTAAAACCAAATAAAGAGAGATCTTAGCATTTCAGTCTTAATTCTTTTAGTTCTCAGAATGGAAGACGAATGTGCTTAAACATCTGCAAAGCATGACTTTGACTCAGAAATCTAACACAATGTACAGGAAAAAAAAAATTATGATGATTCCCTTAGTCCCACAAATATACATATATGTCATATTTACCCATTCTGTTTTACCTTAGAAGTCATTATTTTATTGATTTTAAATGTGGCATTTTTTTTTTGCCGTTTAATGTTTTTAAAATAAAATTGCTGTCTTTTCCCCCTTTAAGTACTAAATGACCTCCAAATTTAAAGGGACATAAGGAAGACTATATAAGAAATTTTTTACTTTTTAAATTTATTTCCCATCAAAACAAGCCAGGAAATTTAAGCCAAAAATTTCAGCCCCTCCTGTGGTTGTGTGAGGGCGTTTGGGGAAGGTATGATGGAGATAACAATTTGCAATGATGCCATTTAATTTTAAAAGTCATGCTTTCCCACTCACCTCAACTTCCCCAATATGTTTCAGGTAATTCAATCTCCATACTTGCAATGGGTTAATTCTAACATGTAAGAAAACAGTTTATACTTCACTGTTACCATTTTACAGCTCCAGTTTGCTCCCCCTGACCCCCTTAAAGCAACGCTCCTCAAAGGTTACCTCTTCCTCATTTTCTTTTGGGTCAAAACCATTTCAGCTATAGCTCAGTATCACTTTCATCAAATACCCTTTCTTATTAATTTTCATAAAACTCTTAACTGGGCACTTAAAACTACCCAATATGCAATCTTTCAGATTTCTGATTTAATCCTTTAATTATACGGTATAAAAACACCGAGGTACCAGGAAAAAAAGAAAAAAGAAAAAAAAAAAAGATGAAGCACCCACCCAAGTTGCCTAGAAAGTTAACACAAGCTTTTCTTCCTAAATGATTTTCACTCTACTTCCTGTTACTACTTAATCCAAGGACAAATTTGAGTTTTAGAGGCCAAAAACTCAAAGAAAATAGTAGAGCAAAACAACAAAACCAAACTGCTGTAACTTGACTTCAAATAAGAGAACATCCCTAGAGTATAGCAAAAACAAGAGATTTGGTAAGCAGGAGCGGTGGGTAGTATTTAAATAACCTAAACTCTGGGCCATCCATTCCTTTAAACACATACTGAGTGCCCAGTCTGTGCCAGGCCCTGTGGCAGGTGCTGAAGACGAGTCCTCGTGTCCATGGCAACAGGGTGAAGCTGTCCCTGGAGCTCCACGCACCCATGGGGCTGCATACAGGGGGCGGCTTCCTTCTCTCCTTCAATACTATTTGTGACGTTCAATTCAACATGATTTTACTTAAGATGTTTGGGTCTTCGTGTGTGTGTGTTGGGGTGGGAGCTAAATATTAGTATAAATATTTGCCTGATGAATGCACTCATTATGTGCAGTGATGTGCCCAATTTTCGTGCAGTGATAGGCCAATTTTTATGCAGACGGTGGAATGTAAAAATGCAGTCAACCTGTAATTACCTTGTGGAGGTAGAAAAGCCATCTGCCATTTCATGAATTAAAATCTTCTAACTAATCGCCTAGCGACGTTGAAATAAAAACACCTATGATATCTGCATAGCAAACACTTAAGTTCAGTCCTACTTACGTTTCCATTTGAAACGGAATCGCTGCTGACTGAAAAGGAAACCACAAACCAGATGCTACAAAGCAAAACTGAAATTACTTTCCCCCTAAACATGGACACCCTCCATCCAGCTGCTTCAACTGACAAGCTTCCAAGCATTGGCTACTCTGAACTGACCACTCTTCTATTCAAGCAAAAAAGAAAAAGAAAAAAAAACCCAAAACACACAAATAACTTGGAAAAGCACAAATTTAGACAAAATGTAAGAGTCTGCATGATGAAAAAAATGACTCTTCATCCTTTCTAGACTTGTGTTCATACATGATCAATGTCCTGTAACATCATTTAACTCAGTTTGAAATATTACCAGGTGAATTTGAACAAGGTTTCATAGATCATGCCTTAAGGACACTTCCCCACACCTACAGCTAAATTACCAGGATATTCTAAACAGGTCCTACTTTGGAAGAATCCTATGTTCCTTAGACATTTTCACAGCTGGAACAAACTCTTTCAGGGGAAAACGTTGTTTAAATTCTATATCTGTGCCCGATTTAACACCCAAAGGCACATGAAACACCTACTACATGTGAGGTGCCACGATGGGTACGGGAGGAAGAATTTATAGAAAGTATGACTAGTCCACACATCGAAGGAGTCCCTAATCCAGTGAGGAAGACATAAACAATTAATTGTAATGTATTGACATCATAACAGAGATCTGGACACATGTCATAAGGACTCAGAGTCAGGGCAAACAGCGCACGTGATGATGCAATCACAAGGCCGAGTTTGCAAACAGTAAGCAGTTCCATGTGGCTTCGTGATATGGAGGTTGGGGGAGGATCACAGGGCAGATTACAAAACCAGTATATTAGGCTGAGGCCAGAATGTGGAGGGACTTAGATGTCATGAACCGGTTTGGAATTTTCCCCTACACAAATTCAAAGACGCTGGAGACACTGAAGCAGGAGTGTGAGTGACCAAGACTGCATCTAGAAAAAGGTACCAGGGCGAATGAGAAACAGTGAAAGCGTGGAAAAACTTCAGGGAGGGATCCCAGTTAAAGTTCCTTTTTAGTCTTCGTGAAAGAAAAAGTTATTAGCAGAAGGGATGGATTCAAGAATAACACTGAAAAGATCGCAGACATTTGGTGACTTGAATCACGCGCATATTTACACACGTGAAATATGGAGGTAAATCATATTATCCCAGATGTAAAAGAAAACAAGTCAGTCAAGGTCTAGGATTAAGTTCACTTTGCATCTGTTTATCTTAGAAGCTGATTGTTCTTCTGTATCATCCTTAGAAATCGCAAATATTTATTAAGTTACCTAAGTAGCAGTTACAATACCAACAATAGGCAGGAGATGATGGTTTACAGCTATTTTTTTTTTAAACTTAATATATATATATTTTTTTATCTACTGAAGAAAATAGGGACCATAACTGATCAACAATGACAGAGAAAATACCAGTCATGGGGCAACCTTTCAGAACTTTTTTTATGGCGGCCTGTTCGTTCTCACATCACAGAAACTGCATACGTGCATCAATGACATAATATATATGGAAAAATAATCACAGTCTTCATCAGAGATGACTTAAATTGAAACTTTACCCTAATTTCAGCTGAGAGAATTCATAATAAGAAGGCAGAAATTACCATGAAGATGCTCATTTTAGGTCTGAGAAATAATGGAGGTTGTAAATAATAGAGGTTTTTTTTTTTAATGCCTGTGTATACATGGTTTTGTTGTCATCTGGAGGTCGGGAAAAACTTCTAGATCTCATAATAGTGGTTTAAGAACAAACACTTACATCAAGAGTTATGGTAAATATGCAAACATGATAGCAAAGCCCTCCCAGAGAGCCTCTTGCTTAATATTAGGGTTGCCTGAGTGAAAATGGAATTGTTTCTATGTAATACCATAATTTACTCATTTTGTATAATTTCCTCCCACTCAGTTTTAGGAGGAAAAAAAAAATCAAGAAAAACCTTTCTCGACATTATTAATGCATAATTGTTTTCCTGTTTTGAAACAGCGACGGCAACATCCCACAAAAGCTCCTAAGGCTTTTTTTTTTTTTAAAAAAGACACAGCAATCATTTTCCCAGTGGGTTGGAGTGATGAAGGGGCACAGATCAATAAAGCTTAGATGTTTCCTTTCGCTCTGGCTCCATTTTCCATTAGGGACTACTTTCTGCTGAGAGCAAAATGTGATACACCTACATTTAGAGGAACAAGGAGCAGCACTCCGATGTTTATCCCTGTATGAGGGCTGGGAAGCGTGTTGATGCTCACACTGTTCCCCCAGTGGTTCTCTCCCCGGTTCCTTGCTCTCCCACACCTCCTCCATCACTATCAGAAACCAGCTGGCTGAGAAGGAACTGTGATAACGGCCCCTCAGCGAGCTCAGCTAACAAGGTGAGCTGTGAGAGCTTCAAAGTGCATTTATTTACCACTTCAGTCCTCCAGGGGAACAGTGGAAACGGGAGCCAGGCCTGCCAGAACTTAGCCTGGACTGCAGCCCTCTGGTCAGAGAGCCAGAGACTCCCACCTGGGAACCTGAAAAGACAAGGTCTCATCACCCTTGAGATTTCCATCTTTCATTCACTTCACAGTCTGTCTCCCCCCTCCCTTAACAAAAAGACTAAGATGTACGTTTCCCATGTTTGCATACCATATTTTTTTTTTGAATTTGTACTTTTTCATAAATTAGCAGAGGCTGAGAGAGAGGGGACTTGTCTGAAAATGTAAATTCTAATTAATCTTCGTAGTGGATAATGATAGTTGCCATTTTGGTTTGCTCAGGCTTCTGGCCTGGCCCTTAGCAGGAAACACGACCCAGGCGTGGCTGGTCACCATACAGGGTCTTTTGGCACAATTGGGGGTTCTTCGTGAAGGCTAACGAGGAAATACCAAGGGACAGGACTTCTCTCTTCTCATGGGGGTGGGGAAACTGGCCAGTCAGGAGTCATATCTCCTTCTCTCAGAGTAAACCTTTCTTTAGTAGATGGAAATGACACCAAATGACAAAGTGAATCTGGTCTCAAAACTGAGTCACTCGGTTGAAACTCACTAAACATCTGTCATACGCTCAGTGTCATGCTGGACAAGGGGGACATAAAAACAAAGCAGTTTGGGGACAGGATTTTGTGACTCAGAAATCAAAGACATTATCTGTTGAAAGATTTCTGTGTAACTCCTGGGTCTGAGATGTCATCTGAGAGACTCTGTTCAGATTAAAAATATGGCAACTTCAAAGACAGTTGGGTCATCTGAGGGAAAAAAAAAAGTCAACAGGGTGTTCACAGCTGGAAGTATAATAGCCTCGAGTCTTTTATGTACAGTTTCTCAACCCCACGTGAAATACAAGAATAAGAAAAGATTAATGAAATCAGAAAATGTCAATGCTGTCCCCTTCACAGGTTGGCTTGGGGTTCCCGTAAGATAGAACACGCCACGGTGACAAGGCGTGGGTGCCCCGTCTACCTGACATCACCTAATGGGCACATGTGCTACTTATTGCCTCGCATGTAGACCAGGAGCTGTCAGAGGTGGGACCTCACAGGGATGTCCGAGAACGAAGGGATTTAACATGTGAAAAGCCCTTGAAGCCATACCTCGCACATGGTAAATAATAAATGGTTTTTGTTACCTCGACTCTTGCTACCTTACAGCACAGCACCCCTGAGGGCCACAGCAAGCTCTGAAAGGAGATGAAAGGCAAACCCTGCAGCCATCTAGACGTTATTTTTTTAAATTTTTTAAAAAAGGATGACGTTTGGAGGAGACTTGTGACTGCTTTGAGGTTTGCAGGAAAGAGAAGTTTGAATCACTACCTCCTTTTAAATTTATTTGCTTCGCTTTTTAATACCCTCGACTTAAGGGTTCGACTTGATTAAGGCAGAGACTACAGTATATTCAGATTCTAAGGTATCTGTTTTCTGAGATTGCAAAGTAGGCTCGATTAAAATATATCAGACCTTCCAGGATGTAAGCTCCATTCCCTCTACCTTCAAAATGCCTCTGAAATCTGACCGCCTTCTCACTATTTCCCTTATAGATCTAATAGATCCCACTGTCTCTCGCCTGCACTAGTGCAACACTCTTCATACTCTTCATGGCTTGGCCACTTGTCCCCTGAGTCACTTTTCCACATGGCAGCCAGCATGAGCTTTCCTAAAGGCTAAATGCAGCCTTCAATGCTCTTAACCCTCCTATCACTTCCCACCACAACCAGGTTAAAATGGACAAACTCATGTCTTCACACTTCCCCTCTTCCTCCCTCCACCTTAGTCTCCCTGGTCTTCCAAAACAGGCCAAGCCAGTCCCATCCACAGGACCCCCCTTCTTCTGTCTGACTGAAATGCTCTTCTCCCATATACCCACCGGGCTAGATGCTTCCTTTCATTCAAAGATTCATCTCTTTTGTCAGATTCATCTCTTCAAAGAAAAAAAAAGCTTTCCTGACGACCACATGCTACATAGTCATCTCTCCTCCCCTCTCCTTCCCTGCCCTGTCTCTTTGCATCCCCTTAAATTGCTTTATTTTCTTCGGAGTATTTATGGGATCTGACATTATAAATGTATTTATTGTGACAGGGACCTTGTATGTCTTATTCACCACTGTGGGGCCTAAAACAACGCCTGACACAAGCATGTGCTCAAATGTTTGTTGAATCAATAAAAGCTTCCTACAAGCATCAATTAACATAAACTAGCTGAAGCAGAAATGATAAAACCTACCGCTGAGCTCTTCCTAGAGTGAAGCAGAGACTGATAAAAATATACGGCAAAAAATATAGGTCAATACTAAGAGCTTTGCCATGAGTCTTCTTGGCCTCTGATGTTACCTCTATAGCGTGCTCTCAAATTTAGATCTTGAATCTCGGCTTCCTGCTTGGGCTCCATGCAAACATCGAATTGCCTCATAACACACCTTCCTTTCTTCCTCTTCCTGCTGCCTTATTATCATTCCCCCAACAACATGCTAACCCTCTAGTATGCATTCTTCTATGCTCTTATATGCTATTATGTGAATAACACGGGCGTTTTGCTCATTGTTCTACAAAACAGAATGTACTAACACATACTACTGTACGTGTTTCTGTCCTCATTCAAGAATGCCTCACAGAAAAACCAAGTTCGTTCATGTGATCTTGTTTTTTGATGACAATATTAGATTCTCTGTTGTGATGTACTATAATTTATTTGCCCAGTCCACTCACTATTAATGGGAATTATTTCATTTGTAACTTTTGATATTATAAACAGTGCTGAAATAAACATCCTTGTTTTTATTTCTTAGGGATAGATTTTCGGAGATAGAATTACTAGGGCATAGAACATGTTTGCTTTCAGTTTTAAGAGAGATTGCCAGATTGCCTTCCAAAACATGCAATACCATATTTCCATCAGCAATGTATTCAAATAACTTCTTACATCCCCATCTCAAGTAACAGGTGTTTTTGATCATTTAAATTTTTGCCAGTCATATGGATGCATATGATAGTTTGGTGTGATTGTAATTTGCAATTCATTGACTGCTAATAAGTCTGACCATCTTTTGAAATATTATTGACCATCTGAATTGCTCTTCTAAAACTGCCTGTTCACATCCTTTGCCCATTTTCCTATTCGGTTGCTTTTCTTCTTTTCAAATTGTAAGAGCTCCCAAACTCATTTTGAGGCCAACTTCACGCTGATTCCAAAAGACATTACAAAAAAAATTATAGGCCAGTGTCTCTGATAAACACGGATGTACAAATCCGTAGCAACATCAGCAAACCAAATTCAGCAATACCCTAAGGAGATCATACACCATGATCAAGGGGGATTTATTCCTGGGATGCAAGTTGGGTTCAATCTCCACAAATCGATTAACATGATACACCATATACACAAAATGAAGTATAAAAATCTTATGATCAATAGAGACATAAAAAACTTTTGACAAAATCCAGCATCCATCTATGATAAAAACTCTCAGCAGAGTGGGGACAGAAGGAACACACCTCAACATAATAAATTAGGTCGTATATGACACACACACCGCTAACATCATACTCAGCAGTAAAAAGCTAACAGCTTTTTCTTTAAGATCAGTACAAAAATAAGGATGTCTACTTTCACCACTTGAATTCAAAGTCCTAGGCACCGCAATCAGACAAAAATAAGAAAGAAAGAAAAGGCATCCAAATTGGAAAGGAAGAAGGAAAACTTTATATAGTATCATGTCGTCATGTGCAGATGTGACAATACTATGTAAAGAGAACCCCAAAGAATCCACCAAAGAACTATCAGACCTAATTTTGTTCATGCTCTATTTTACCACATGAGTTTTATCTTTTATATGGCCTAATTTTTTTCTTGTTCAGCTTCTCGATTTCCTATCTAATTAAAGAAGGTTCACTAGAAGATGTTTTCCACTTAAATATCAAAGTTTTTTCTTCCCGTCCACATAAAATATGAGAAATCTTCTTTAAATTGTACTTTAAGAATCCACTCGTATTTGGTTTTTTTACATCTGGTTCTTTTGACTCTCCAGTTACTATGCTGCAAAATGTTGACATTCTGTTTATTAAAGAAACAGACTTCTCACAGAAATTTGAAGATCTTGTCACCCTGAACTTTCTATCCATTACAGGAACTCTCCTCTTCGACATCACTGTCAAAGAATAATCTAACCTCTGATTGCTCATTTAGAGTGATGAGATACATTACTTCTCAGAATCATTCTACCTTCCAGAAGGTTCTATTCATTTCATTCTGTTGCATCTATATTTTCATATTCCTGTTGAAATAACCAAACTAAACAAATATGTAAGAGAATAGACATCAAACTCAGTAATTTAATTGTTCTTAGTACCTAAATGTTATTCATTTCCTTCTTCCTCTGTCTCCGATGAATATCTGACTTTATGCCGAGTATTAAAAACATAAAGAAAAACACAGCTTCTGACCTGAAAGTCATGGTAAAGTAGTGGGTATATCATGTGTATATGCATATATTTAAATCTATAAATATATTATATACAGAGAGAAAATTACTGTATATTAAAAATGCTATTCGAGATCTATTTTAAGGAATTCTAGTGCACAGAAATTAGGTAGTAACTGGGATAATGGCAAATTATAGAAGTTAACCAAGCTGAAGATTGAAAAAGACAGTTCCAGCATTGAGAAAATTAAAATTTAGCACTGTTTTCTTGAATCTGGTTCAATCAATTAAGCTCTAATTATATTGTTTTACCTGGGTAATATAATATTTGGGTCAGGCAATATAATGCATTTTATAAGAGAACTAAGAAGCCTCAGGCAATAGATCACATATCTTGAAGGCCAATTTGGCCTAGATAAAAATATATTTTAAAAAATTACATCCAGCCTGCAAATTTCCTTGTTCATTAAGGGTCAGATTTTCTTTGGTAATCAGTGCTATTTCATGACTGAGCAAAAATGTAGAAAACTGTATAAACACTACACATTTAAACACCTTGAAAATGTAGCTAAAAATTGGTTCAAGGCGATTTAAAAAACAGGAAAAAGTGTTCCAATAAAATCCAATCACAACAGGAAGAAAGTAACAGATCAACAAACAGAAAAAAATAAAATTCAAGCAAAATATACAAGAAACTGATTATCAATGCTCTGTCAAGGCAGAGGTTGCTCCTTCTGAAGTCTGTGGACCCCTCACTAGGAGCTGGAGAGTAATCTGCTTACCCATTTATTCACTCAGTGCGGACAGTCATGGCTTCATAATCATGTGCAAAGACCTCACAGGCAGTGAGCTATCACAAGCACTATCCATTCACGCCCCCATTGGCACACTCAATTCCTAATTCAAATCTCTAACTCGAAAACACACAACTTTTTCTAGGACAAAGACATAAAATAATTCTATTTATATGAGCAGAAGAAACCTCACCCTGGGGCAAAGACAGATTTCAGCAAATTTAAACTGAAGTAGCAATCAGTGAAAGTATATTATCTACCTGACCATGTGTTTATTGTCCAATATAAAAGTTGAAATATTTAAAAAATCATAAAAAGCATTAAAAACAGGCCAAGAGGTGGCACAATTCCTTCCTCAGACTATGAGACTAAAATGAATATCAGGTAAAGATAGACAAATAAATTAAAAGTTGACAAAAAGATTTTAACCACTAAGAGCTTGAAAACCATTAGGCAGGTTTATCCAGCATACTAAAGAAAACCAAGGAATGTCATAGAAGCACAACTGTTTGTCAAAGACAAAGACCTCTGCTGTGACTCACAGCAGGTCTGATGATGTCAGCTGTTTTGATTTATGGAGTCATAACACGGCTTCGTTTTCATATGGCAGTTAGCTGAGTTCTCTGTTGTGTCTGTATTTTCTATGATGCATTATTATAGATATTTTATTATCAGAATTTGTTTACAACTGTCTTTTCTGTTAGCCCGTAAGCTCCTAGAAATAAAAGACTTCACATTCCCCTTAACAAAACAAAAGCTTTAGCCCTAAATGATTTTTCAGTTTATTTGCCTGCTAAATTAATGCTGTTGCGTAAACATGCTGATCTTAATCAGGGTTAGTTCCCACTCTGTATCTCTTTCCTTCATAGACTCTAAAGCTATATTTTTCGTGTGTGTTATAAGCCAGCATTAAAACAAAGGTATGGTATTTCAAAAACTGAACCAACACAAACGGCCACATTCTTTGGAAGTCTATTAGCTAAATATCTTCCTGAATTCTAAAGCAGTACAAGGAGCTTGCTCTTTTAGCTATTACATTTACAGGAAAGCCTGTCCAATAGGTTTTTTAAAAAATTTGGACCCCCTATGATTTTCTTAGTCCATGTACTAGTACTATTTCCAATCACTGGCTCCAGCTGTTTTTCAGCTCTTGAAGTAAATAGAGCATCTGTCTGCCGATAATACAGTCTAAGAAGTATTTTAATGCCTAAGAAAACCTAAAAGAATTAAAGTACTAACACGAAACTATGAAGATTCTTTCCAACATAAATGTCTGTATTGTTTCTGCTTTTTGCTGTTTTTATTTTTAAGTGTAGCCTTATTTTGAGGATATATTTAAACTAACATAGTCATTCTTAAAAATAACAAAACAAGTAAACAAAGAAAATCTATCTAGTTTAAACCATAATTATTAATGAAACCCATTAATTTGTATTAAGTATATAAAAGTACTCACATCAGCTCTCACTAAAGAGCCTTCAGCTGAGCAACCCAAATTCAAAAGGAGAAAGACCCCTAACTAAAATAGAGCTGTTCGTGGACATGTTAATTGAGTTGTCAGTGATTCAGGCATAAAATGTGAACAGTACTTATGAATCCTTCTCTTTGAAATTACTCTCATACTGGAAAATGATTTGAGTTTCTGCCAAGTTTTATATTTTAGAGAAAGAGGTTCTTTGATAGATCGTTTAACATGTATGAACTACTACTGATTTAGATTGTGATTTTTATAAGCATTTTCACCTAAGTGAAATGATCAAACTCAGCATCACCAATGAGATGAAGTGACTTCATGACTTCCTAATAAATTCTTGCCAAAATGTTTAATCCGTAACTAATCATGAGGAAACAATTAAATGAGTCCAAACTGAGGTACATTCTGCAAAACAACTGGCCAAGGACCTAAAAATATCAATGCCAAGGAAGACCCTCACTCACTCCCCTTCCTCCCACCAAAAAAAAAAGGCCAGAAAATGTCTAATTTAGAGGAGATATGACAACTAAATGCAATATGTGATCTTTGATCATGGGTGGGTCACCTATAAAATATTTTATAGGGACATTTGAAAAATTTAAATATGGACTCATATAAAGTGTTATCTCTATATTAAATTCTTGTGTTTGATAATTATGTTTATGTAGTAGAAGTCCCCGTTCTTGGGAAATACATGCTGAAGTATTTAAGGGGGAAAATAATAAAATATTTAGGAAAGAAGAGACATGTTGTCTGCAATTTATTCTCAAATGGATTTATCTACAGAGATAAAACAAATGTGGCAAAATGCCGTCAGCTGATAAATTTAGATAGAGTATATGAGTGCTGATTGCTCTCCTTAAAATTTGAAAGTTTCAAATTTTGAAAATTTTTCACAGTAAAAAGTTAGAGGGAAAAATAATCAGATAAACATTCCAGAACTGAGAAAGATATCTAAAATTAAGAACTTAATGGACTGGGTTCAAAAGCAGGTTCTACAGAACAGGAAAATCTTTTAAGTGCTCAAAAGCCATTTGTGACTAGTAAGTTCTGTATTGGTCACTGTGGGTCAAAAGAGAGGATAATGCGCAGCAACTACATTTAGATTACTTCTACCGTGACAGTATCCACAAAGGGTAGCAGGGACACTTAAGAAGTAGCACAGAGTCCGCCCAAGGGAAATACATTACAGAGGAGATGAACTGTCAGCAGAAAGGTAAAGAGTAAGTAGGAATTTGTTAGACAAGCTGGGAGAGAGTATTATAGGTAAAAGGAACAAAACCATGAGAAAAGGCCCAGGAGCTTCAGAGGACTTATTAGGAAAACTATAAATAGCTCAGGATTACTGAAGACATGAAACTGGCCGGGTCTGGGCAGGAACCAAATCCCAAAGTATTTTACAGCCCATCATGTAACAGTGCAGGATGCTACAGAGATTTGTTGGAAGAAGACTTTCCTCCCTAAACTTGTAAAGTAAAAGAAGAAAGAAGTCAGTGTTGAAACGGGAGGAAGAAGGAAAGAATCAAAGAAGCTGTATTTGCGGTCCAAGAGACTACATAAATGCTAAAATACAAAATTTATATTTATGAGCATAAACACATAAAATAAAAATTTGGCAAACAGTTCCTCAAATAAGTTTAACCAACCGTGTTATCACAAACACCAAAGAACTTTTAAATTGTCAACTTTAAGAAATGTTGAGGTCTTGCTTCTTTGGGGAGTTTGGAAATTAGTCACAGGAGGGACTTTTCAAACGATGCTAAATATTTTCTGCATCCAACAATCTCATTTAGTGGAATCCAACCATGAAAATTTCAAGAGCCAAAAGACATCTGTATTATTTAACTGCCAGTGGGTTCCTGGAATATCACTTAGAATTGTTCCAGAAAGTCTCATTGTCTAATCAGGCTTATAATGCTAAACTATGACATATAACACAGAGGATTAAGATTTTAACACAAAATAAGCAAAATAAAGAATAAAGATGAAAAGTTGTAAAGAACTTATTTTCACTCCCTCAAATCATAAGATAATGAGTCAACATGACTATAAATCCCAAATTATTATTATTTTAATCACATTCCAAATCTAAAGCAGATAAATAAGAAAACTTCTAAAGTTGATCGGAGTCAACTTCACTGGATATAACCCTTACATTCTTGGAAGAAATTTTACTTTTTAAGGAAAAAAATAGTATTTAAAGTACAAGTTCTAACTGCTCCAAACTGGCCCATTCAATCGATATTTAGTAAATTAGTCCCATAATAAAAGTTTTCAAGACTTTTCCTCCATTTTAATTACTTATAACTCAAAACGTATCTTTCCGAATCTTTGTTCTTCATCATCCTAAGCAACATTCGTATAGGAAAACAATAAATTAAAATTTTAGACTATTTGAAATTAAATGCTATTTCAATCCATCCTACCATTTAGATAGCAATTACTGCTGTTCATACAAGCCCCCAAAGATAAGGAAATCTAGCTAGCAGATATATTTCACTTAGGTAAATGTATCCCAAAAAATCGAGATTTGATTAACAAAGATTTCAATTTTCCCCTGTTGATATGCACCATAAAGTTAGACAAGCAGGCCAACATTAAGTGGTTTTGTCTCTAATAGACAAAAGGCTAGTAAAAACTCTAGAAGATTTTTTTTTTCCACTATTAAAACAGAAAGGGTAGGAGAGAAATTGATGGGGGGCTGCTTGGCTCCTTCAGAGTATTAATGAGACTATTAATACAGAGCCTTAAGAGGTTAATCTAAGGTACCAATATCTCCCTGACTCACACTCTCAATTCCAGGAATGCTACCAATCCCTCTTCATCCCCTAAAATGGATTATAAGAAACCCCACCAACAACCATCTCTCTGCTTCCTCTTCGCAGCAAAATCTGCTGAAAAAATTGCCTCTACTTTTCTATCTCCACTTCCTTGCTTCGAGCCATTACGAACAGGCTTTGGGCCCCACCACTTCAACGGAGCAGCTCTCTAAAGGTCATCGATGATCCCGATTTTATAAAAAGCCAATGGTCAAACTTCCCTGACCTCATTTTTTTTTTTAAATTATTTCTCATCATCCTTGGACCCAACTGATGACTTAAAACACTTGTCTCTAAATGATACTCCAGTTTCCGACTCGACAGGTTACACTCTTTGGGTAGCTTCTTCCTTTACCAGACTCCTAAAGCCCAGTGTGCCACAGGGGCCTCTTCTGGGCTCTTTGCTCTTTTCAATTCACACTCTCTTCTCGGGTGATCCCATCTAGACCCAAGGCTTTAAAAAACGTGCACGTGCTGATGACTCTCAGACTGAAGTCTCTCCCCAGGGCTGCACATTCAGAGACACAGACCCTATTTCACATCTCCACCAGCATGTCTAACGAGCTTTTCAAAGATAACCTCTGGTGATACCATCAGGGTCTACTGAGTCCAAGTTTTGCCTTTGAATTTCTTCTCGAGCTATTTGTAAGGACTGATATCCCATAGCATTTTAAGAGGTCTTCCAAAGAACAAAACAAAAAATTACTTTTCTAAAAATGAGAATAAAACTCATTTTACTTGCAATTACTGTATGGATCCACTGGACCCTTTTATAAATCTAAGATATATTATGGAGCCTCAGTGACCTTGTTTTCCCTTTGTTTTGAAACCTTTGCTAGTTCATCATCCTGGAAATTATTTCATCATTACTTATCAATTATTTCCAATTATAATGAATAAAATAATCAGAGAATGGAAGGATGGAATTGCCTAGAAGGATGATATACTGCTTTACCATCCCTCAGATTTTTATTGCATTACTCAAAGTATTGTCTCATCTTTCAAAAAAAAAAAAAAAACCTGGAGATACCACCTTGGTATTCTTTTTTCTTTTCATATAAATTTTAATTTCAACATCATGCAAAAAGTATAAATATTTGTTCAATATACAACAATTATGACATCCATGGGGAATTTCTTAGAGAAAATAAGACTTCAAACACTTTACTGTACATATCCTAATGGCTATTTAAACAACAAAAGGGAATCCATGAAAATTACTAACTCCTTGCTGAGGACAAGATGCAAAGAACATGTGCCAGGATATGACCTCCACTTCCACGCTAACTCAGAATTCCTTACTGGATAAGGAATTTCAGAAATGTCTGTATTTGAGCTATCATTGTCATATAGTCTGAGACTCAGACTATCAGTATTAATACGTTTAAACTGTAGAGGTCAAATAGGTATTTCAACAAAACTATACTAGTGTACTGCAAATATTCAGGACATCTTTTCTCTTGAACCCTCAATGCTAAAGCAATGTAAAACAATCATCTCACGAAGCATATTCCTAAAAAGGGATACATTAATCAAAATCCAAAAATGATACCAGTTTCCCAAAATTAGTATAATTTTGATATAAGTATATGCATATAGCAGTCACCATCTTAAAAAGCAAGCACAGGTAAAACTTATACAAAAACATCTATGACCCAACTATCATCAGTACTACCTTGAAATTTAAAACCATAAAAAAAAAAAAACAAAAAACGTTTTTTAGATAATGAAAACAATTTATCTTTTGTTTTTTCTCCTTTTCAATAAAAACAGACTTTCCTTTAAGCACAGTTCTTAAGATAGGCCCCAAAAGAACAAGAGCTGTCTTCTGCCTCTTTTATTTTAATGCTTTAAAACTTTTAAATCTATCTGTACACAGGACAAAGTCATCGCTATCTCTAAAATGTAGTATATCAAATTCTACTTTCTCTCCTGACTTACATTAACAATTTGAACCAATTTCTGGGGCATAACCCTCATTAAATTCCTCAATTAGTGGACAAAAGAAAAGTATGTCCAGATTTCTACTCAGATTACATTCTGGTCGTTCTCTGTCATTTGAAACTGTTTTTTTTCCCCCTCCCAGACCAGCTGCTAGGATGAACTCTGGTCCCCTGAACTGCCACCAGTTTGTCCTGGTATTAACCTCTTCCTTGCCACACTCTGGGTTCTGGAGCTCTCGGGATTTTTAAGAAGGAATAAGGCCTGAAGGAAACAAAGACTCTAGCATCTCTAGAGAGAGAAAACAGTATCACAAAAACACAAGGGCTCGGGTTAAAAGGCTTACAGACTGAAAACAAAGGGAACTTCAGGGATCATCCAGTCTACCTGCCTCCTTCACAAACAAGGAGACAGAAGGTGCCGCTGAGTCGGCTCTGACTCCTGCTGACCCTGTGAATAAGTGATGTCCAGTGTCCTGTCCTGTCCTTGACAGCCCTGCGCAGCTCCTGCAGACTCATGCTGATGGCTTTTTTTTAATGGAGTCAACCCATCTCATATTTCATCTTTCTCTCTTCTTTCTGCCTTCCATCGTCCCCCAGGATTGTCTTTTCCAAAGAACCCTGCTGTATACATATTTGGTCTTGGTCTTCGTCCTGAATTCTGGGTTTCTGGCACCCAGCTCCTGAAACCCTTGGGTGTGTGGAGTTGGTATCTCACTGTGGTTCTAATTTGCATTTGCCTGATGATTAATGATATCGATCACCTTTTCATGTGCTTATTGGCCATTCCTATATTTTGTTTCAGGAAGCTAATTGCCTGAATTTTTAAGTTCCTTTTTAAAGCACTTATTAATTCCTCACATACAATAAATCTGTTTCTGGGCTTATTCGGATGTCTTTGTCTATTCTTCAGTACTATAATGTTGACTGGTTTATAAAACATGGTATTTGGTAATGTTATTTTGTCCTGATTGCCATTCACTGAAAATTTTGTCTTTGTTTTTATCATGCATTTATTCTTCCAAAGAAACAAGTTTTCTGGTCAGACTTCAAAAGAAATATTTGGGGATTTGAGCACAGTGAATATTAATCAATTCTAGAAGCACTTACATCTTTATTCTGTCATGGCTTTCAGGACACGGCATGACTTCCCATTGAAAATGTTCTATATCTTTCAGAATATAATTTTTTCATTTTTTAATTTTTTTTCATTAATGTATTCCTGGAGATTATATATAGTAAATGGAACATTATCGAACTAGATTATCTAATTTATCACATTATAGAAAAGTCACTCATTTTATCTTTTATTCAACTTCAACTTTCAGAGAAATCACATCTATTCTTATTAATCCTCCTAGTTTCTCGTTTTCTCTTTGGTTTCAAGGTATAACAACCACCTTGCCTGCAAATAATGGGAACTGTATCTTTTTCTCCATAAGCCCTACTTCTAATTTCTGTTCTGTCTTACTGCACTATCCAGAACTTGGCAACAAAAAAAGGTTAACTATTGGTGGAATTAGAGAGCCTTTTTAAAATTCCATTTTCACAGAAACGTCTCTAACATAACATCCGATAGCATGATACTGGCTATTGATCAGGATAGAAATTTTTAACTGGTCTCCATCCTATTAAAGACTTGATGAATACTGAGTTTTATCAAACTCTTTTCGAGCATCAGTTAAAATAAACAGGTAGCTCTTCATATTTGACTTCACATCCACTCATTCTTTTAGTTCACTGAATAAGCTGTATATGATTATGATATATTGTTCTTTTAATATCCTGATGAACCTGATTTGCTTGAATTTTATATTGACTTTTCCCATGACTGAACTAGGTCTATAATACTATTTCTTGGTGCTTCATCAAATTTGATACTGGGACAAAATGAACTGGAAAGCTTTATATGTGTTTACTATGAAACAGTTTAATATAGACAATTTTTTCTTAGAAGGTTTTGAAGAATATTTCCATGAAACCATGTGGTTTGGGTCTGGTTTGCTTTGAGAGAATGGGTTTGTAATTCTCATAGAGAAAAAAAGTGGAAAAATTATTTGACCACGTCGATATTTATTCATGCACCAAGTCCTTACTGAGTACCCATCTGCACTAGGCGCTTGTGTTTAACCATGCGCAAAACAGCCATCAATGCTACTCTCGAACAGAAGACAGTCGAGTTGGGAGAAAAGGGACGCCAAATAATCAGATATCACTGTTGACAGTGACGGGTATGAAGAAGAGGCACAGGATGTATGAGAACATGATGAGACCCAAAGTCATCTGTGAAGACCAGGGGATGATTTCCCATGGGTATGGAATTTTGAGTCGAAATCCTAAAGAGAAATACTATTAACTGTTCAAACCAAGAGTAATGGCATTCTAGGCAAAACAAGGTGTGGGAAGGGACAGTGTTTGCTGGAAGATCAGTCAGATATGCTGAAGAACAAGAGCCAAAGGAGTAAGGGCACAGGGCGGAGAAGCAGATCACAGGGATGTGAAGGCAAGTTCAACGTTTGCATCTTTATCTTGAGGACAATGGGAAGGTATTTAAGGGAATTTCAAACAGAGGCGGGACATAATCAAGATTCTTCCACCTCTCTAGGCCTCAATTTTACTGGGATTTTTCGAAAAGTCCATTCTGGCCAGGGGTTGGGGGAGGGGAGAAATTGGGAGATGCTGGTCAAAGCATACAAAGTTTCAGGTCTGCAGCATGAATATGTTCTGGAGAGCTAAGGTATAGCTAATGTATACTGTATACCTGAAATTTGTTAAGAGTAAATCTCACACGTTCCCAGCACACACACACACACAATGATACCCACGTGAGGTAATGGGTTTGTTAATTAGCTTGACTGTAGTAACCATTTCACAATATATACATAAATCACAGTATCACATGTACCGTAAATACATACAATTTTCATTTGTCAATTACACCTCAACAAAGCTGGAGGAAAATGGGTCATGTCCACTCTCATATTTATCCCACGATGTATTTCTAACTCACTCATTTGTGTCATGTTTATTTACTTTGTTAGCTTATTTTTTTTATTTCTACTTTGTCTTATAATGAACAAGACGTATAACCCTGTACTATGAAGACTGTTCTAGACCACACATTGGCCCTCTCTGGTTCTCCTACTTTTTATTTATGTACCTAATCACCAAATTGCATATCTCAGGGTCACCGATCATGGCGTTTTCAACAACAGCCTCATTATTCTCCTTTTTTGGCGATGATAAGGATGATGAAGGCCATCATTTATTGAGCATTTGCTTCATACCAGTGTAGGGGTTGAGAACAGGCCTCCCCAAAATGTGCCACTTTGGTGTGTAAATTATTTTCAGCTGATGGCAATCAAGATCCTGCAGGCTCATGGGAAACTTTCACCTCTGCCTTAAAGAATTTAAATTAGGGGCCTCACCCATAATAAGAATTATCAGGAAAAAACATTTTATGGCCTACCTTCAGGGCAGTGCAAACTATTTATGGCACATTGCACATCTGCTCTTATTGTCCTCTGTGACCTTTCTTCCCTCTGAAGCCCCAGGCAGCTTACTTCATCCTTAGCTCAGAATGCCATTTCTACCTCATTTTAACTCTCTGTCCCTGAACCTCTCGTGTATTTGGGGTTCGCATGCATATGTCTGTAATTAAACTGGATTATCTCCTCGTGAATCTTTCTCGTGTCAATTTACTTATTAGACCAGCCGAAATAACCCAGGAGGGAAGAGAAATGTTTCTTTCTCCCCCACAACCAGGCGCTGTTCTAAGAATTTGACATGAATAATTTATTTAAACCTCATAGAAATTCTGTGTGATATACACCAATCCCTACTTTATAATGACGTTGAGTGAGATGAGAAAGGTGAGGTAGCTTGCCCAGAGTCACATGCTACTGAGTAAAATAAACATGGGCTGGACGTGTCTGGCGGCCTGAGAACCTAGGCTATGTTACCTATGGGAAAAGGCAGGCATCCTTTCTTCTCTTCGGGAACTGAATCAGGCTAAAGTCTGGGCTGCCCTGTCCCTACGAGAAAGAACAGTCTGACACCTGATCTAAAACAAGCAAAACATTCCTCTTGAATAATAACCGTCATCCAAATGGGGCTTTTTAATGTTGTTATGAACTCATAATTCTATTTGGATTTGTCTGCATAATTGACTTGCATAATTTCTGTTCTTACTGAGTTACTGGTACACTGCCATCCTAATAGGAGATCACTTTTGATCATCCATTCGGAGATAGCTGAAAAGGAGACATACTCTTTTTTGAGTTTGTTTTATATAAAGAATAAGTCAAATTATTATATTGTTTTCAATGCATCATTTCTCATCTGCTTGCTGTATCACTAACAGAGAGCACTATCCTAATACTTTCCACAAAGGGAAGCTGTTAGAAGGCACGGTTAAGCACACAAGCTCTGCAAGCAGAGCCCCTGTTGGTCTCCTCCCATACTAACGTGTATATCTGGCTCCTTAACAATTTGCCTCGCCAAAGACTGTTCGAAGGCTTGAGCATAAGAGTCCATCATAGCTAGGTCCCTAAAGAAGAATTTAGGAATCAGTTAAATCAAACACAGAAGGAACTCTCCAAGCCTACACTGTATTTATGAGCTAACTCTACATTTCCTCTTGAAAATACCTAGCTACCCACAGCAAGCTAAATGCTTGAGTCAAGCAGACTACTTCGTCAGTAGTATGCTGTCACATTCCGTTTTCCTGGGCAAAAATGCATGCTCGTGTTCACTTGCATCCCTTGTATGGTGGTTTGTGATCACGAAATCAAATACTGCAACATGGGCACAAAAAAAAGGTGTTTCTGTGAAAACTAAAATAAGGAATGTTTTGAGAAAACAGCAAAATCTTTGAAGAGGTAAATCTCTAAAATCTAGAAAAGAAAAATTATTCTTACAAAACATAAAAAAATCAAGTGGGACCCCACACTGTTTGTTTTGTAAACGTCTACATTCTTTTCCTACTTTGTGGAAACTGGAATTGAAAACTTGTTTATACAAGAAAAGATGGTGCTGGTCTCTAGTCAGTGGACCCACACTCGTTTGAAGTGAGCTAAACGTTATGTCAAAAGATTATTAATTAATAATATAATGCATGCTTTAAGTTAAAAACAAAATGTTGATAGGACGTCTATCAACTTTTGTAAATCTCAACCCCAACTAGCATTTTCCATTAATCGACTATTGGCTCCACTTACATTCCGAATGTATGTCAGAGTCACAGTGAATATTCAGGAAAGGCTGAGCTGGGTGGCCCTCCCACAAGGAACCTATGACTTACACCCATCTTTATGCTTATCATTTATACCATACGACAGCCTACTTACAAGGCCCTGCCTGTTGCTTGCAAGGCAGAATGTACCAATTTGCCAACCACTTATTGATTTCATTCGCACTTGCTTGATAATAAATAATCAAAGTCACTAAATTCTTGCCATGATATTTTGGAGATAGTGAGGGAGCGAACCCCTTTGTGTCCTTGAGTGAATTTCTTCAGTGAATCGTTCTAACCTTGGGTTTTCTTTTGTCCTATTCCTTGTTTCTCCCTCATCTTACTTGAAACCTCCTTCCTTTTGGGGCTGTGCCAGTTCACTGATGAGGCAGATCACCCTGGAGGTGGTTCAATCCTACTGAGATTAACAGAGAAACAAATATAACAACCTGCTACTGCGTGTGCGTCTCCTGTTGTCACTGTAAAACATTATCAAAGTTCCTGCTAAGAGACTGACCTGAACCCTAAGACACTGCCAACATCTTTAGCATACTCTCAGACACTGGAAAGGAAAAGAGAGAACTCCCTTATCGTCAGTATTGCATCACTATCATAACTCTCTTTAACAGCACATAAAAAAAGTCAAATTAAAAACATTTCAGTGTGTGTGTGTGTGTGTGTGTGTGTGTGTGTGTGTGTGTGTGTGTGTGGACACACACACAGAACCTAATCCAATAAAATTAACACATCGATACTTGGCGCAAACTGATGTCTGAGCAGTTACAGAGAGACCCTTTAGAGAGGTCATCAATCTTCCGAACAGATTTCAGATTAAAATGGTGCCACGAGGCAGTCATTTGTTTCAAAACTCCAAAACTGAATCAATGCCAAATGACTCCACTGCATCTCAATTCCCAAGGAGAACATAGCCTATGGCTACAAACCTTGACTTCCTAAGAATTACACTCGAGCTCTTCAGGACGGGAGCATCCTTGCGCTTTGTGTGTGTTAACTATGCTCCAGTTAACCTTCCTGAAGTTGGGAGAAACAAGCAAGACCCTCTCTCTGCAATAAAAAAGAGGAATCAACAGTCCATACTTCTACTACTCGAGAAAGAAACACACTCGCTGTGTCTCTCCCCTCTCCATAAGCTAAGAATGTAATTCCAGAGCAAAGAGTGGTCGTTTCAGTTTGTCTGTAATTAGCTTTTCTCAGGAAATGGCATTCTTCAGAATCATAAAAACAAATAAAAAAAAAACATTTAATTTTCTATTCATCCTTATTTTGCTTAACCAGTTGGGGGACTGGCAATAGGAGAGAGGTGGGCAGAGAGAAAAAACTCATGAGTCCACACACACTGCCATGGCAATTAAGATGACGTTGATTTTTGAGTATGTTTATTTTCTCTCTATAACACATTGAAATAGAGAATAAAAACCATCCACAAACCCATCACACAGAAGAAATTATTAATATTGGGGATTGTCTTTTTCCTGTTCATGCTATATTTCCCAGGGGAACAGACCTACCTACCTCAGGATACTTACTGCCCACCTCCACCTCAGGAAAATAAAACCTCTTGAAATGATGTCTGTTGCTTTCAGAGGGATACAAATCTCAAGTATAATATGGTTCCTGCAGAGATTTTTAATATGACACTTAAGGAAACACTCAGTATCAAAAAGTAAGCCTCATAAAGCAACAGAAATGAAAAGATTGATGTAATTATATATGTAGAGGTTTTAAAAAATATGCATAATACTGGGTACAATTTTAAAGATATAAAAGATCTACCGTGATTTGACCATTTTCTAGGAAAATATAAATTACCAAAAATAGTTCAAGAACATGAAGAATATCTGAAGAAACCCAAAGCCAGAGATGAGAAAAATAGTCAGTTATCTTTATACCCTCAAAGTCATTTAGGATGAGATCATTTTTAGAGTTTAAAGCCTAAAATAACACATAATCCTTATAGAAAGTTTATCAGCTCGTTGTAAGTCTACAAAATCTAATAAAAATATCCTCCCCTGATGTGAACGCTAGGCCAATCTCACTGATGCAGATACGCTTAATTTTTCTTTTTCAAAAAATTAGCAAATTGAATGTTGATATTAACTGGACAAATTAAAACACACACACACACACACACACACACACACACACACACACACACAATTTACCCAGAATTTCCAGGACATTCTGAATGGATATCTTTTCCAAAAGTTTAAAAATCATAACCCCCAAATGTTACAATAATGAAAAAATATAGATCCAAGCACAAAACCTTCTAGATAAATTACTTTTTTAAAAAAACATTATATAACTTAAGAATTGAAGCTTGCATGCATGCGCGCACACACACACACACACACACACACACACACATACACCCAAACTATAATACAACGCTTACAAAGTACTTCCTGCCCTGACATAAAACTGAATGAGGGAACTCACAGTGCACACACCATCTGCTGCGCCACTGTGAAGTCACCCTCGTTGTCACTTATGATCAGCCCCTTCTTACCTATTTTGTTTGGCCTAAGCATCTATGTCATCGCTGACGAACCTCTACCATCCAGTGTATCTCACTATTGCTACCCGATACTGCAAAATGCTCTTTTTCTTTTAAGCAACTGATGCAACATTAAAAAGTGTGTCTATTGCACAATCCCATACATCATTACACTAGAAGAAAGCAGGGTTGCCCACATGAAGAAATATCACTATTACTCTGAGCAAGTAAGTCTCAGCCACCAAAGGGCTATGGCATTATTAGTTTGCAGGACACCACCCCTGCTAACAGATAAGGAAAGAATACAGGTATACCATCAAACACAGATTACTTATTAAAACACGTTTTTCTACTCATTATGTAAATGAATATGTGACAATTCTGCTTTTACAGGTTCAGGAGCACTGTTGATAAATATTGTTACAGGAGAATAGGCTGAAATCTCTCAATCATTTCTAATATTAAAACTTAATCCTTATGCTTAGATACACCCTCAAAAAATATGTGAGAAAATTAGTCAAATTAGCTACATATGCTCACAGAGAAAATAAAAGACTCAGGTATGACTTTCAGCTTAGAGAACCATTCAAGAAACTCTAATAGCTTTCTCCATGCACTGCGGCTGCCATGAAAGAAGTTTCTTGGCTCCAACTCCATTCGATTGAAGAAAAATGACTAACAGCATCATTTCTCATTCCTTACAAGTACCTGTTGACTTAAAATGTAGTGCATCTCATCAAAACTAGCACAAGACATATTCCTGTTACAGCTTGCTTTCATATTTAGTCATGTAAACCTCCACTATCCATTTATGTGATCCTACAAAAAAGCAACATTTGCATATTTTTAAAAGGAAAGACTGAAAATGCTATTTAAATTACATTTCTAAACGTATTAGAATCAATGTGAACACGCTGACTGGAGAATTGTTCTTTCATAATCAACATGAACAATAAAAAGGAAACAACCATCTATGAGCATAAGTACTGTGCCTTAAATATATAAAAATTGTAGTGCTCAAATTTAGGTGATGGACTACATACATTTACATGTGTAATTTTTTTTAAAAAAAGAACTAAGTATATAATTTTGTGTATCTGGAGCTGGTATAATTAATAGTGGGATTTATTTAATAACAGTTATAGAATAAAAATTAATGTTTAGCTCCTCTTCTATAAACTGGAAAATAATTATTACCTTCATCTAATTTAATACTATGTTACAAGGAAATTCATTTATCTTAGAGATCATTTCTCACCTACTAGAATGTCTATAATCAAAAAGACAGATAACAAGTGTTGAGGATACATAGAAATTGGTCTCCTTACACGCTGCTGGTGGGAACCCAAGATGTTGCAGCCTCTGTGGAAAACAGTCTAGAAATTTCTAAAATGGTTAGAGTTTCCACATTACCCAGCAGTTCTGCTGCTATACAGATACCCAACCAAAAAACATGGTCATATAAAAACCTGTATACAAATGTTCATAACAGCATTATTCATAAATAGTCAAAAAGTGGGAAAAACCCAAATGGCCATCATCTGACGGATGGATAACACAATGTGGTCTTAGACAATGGAATATTATTCTGAAGTAAAAAGGAATGAAGAAATGATACATACCACAACATGGATGAACCTTGAAAATAGGCTAAGTCAAAGAAATCCAGACCCCAAAGGCCACATACTACATAAATCCATATGAAATGTCCAGAATGGGCAAATCCATGAGAGACAGAAAGTAGTTTAGTGATTGGCAGGGGCTGGGAAGAGAGAAGAAAGGGAAGTGACTGCTAATGGGCATGAGTTACTTTTGGGGTAAAAATGTTCAGGAATTATACACTGGTGGTAACTGCACAATTCTGTGAATATACTATAAGCCACTGAATTACTATATTGTATAAAGTATTACTATACTTTAAAAAAAGAATGAACACATAAAAAGTTCAGTTAGTGAAACTTCCAGATATTATGTGAAGCCTATTTTAACTATTTCATCTATTATGAAAACTTATCTATCTGTATGTCTATTAAGAAACAGGTTTTTGTGATCTAAACATTTTTATTAAAAATAATATTTCAACTGGTAACCCTTAACTTTCCCCATGTTTCAATGCATCCATCAAAACCTTAGATTTAAAAAAGACTTCAAAAAGTTGTGAATTAAAACAAAACCAAGTCGAGGGTTACACTAATTATTCACACTATTCCCTTTGGGTGGTTCATGAATCATGGGTACATCTTGAGCATCAAAAATGATGCAGCTTACAGATTTATTTATACAAGGTAAAGAGTATAAAAATTTGACTCAAATTTCTAACAAAGAGTCAACGATTGCTCATTTTTACTCTGTACCCCAATAAAAGTTTAAAACCTAGTGTTTATGCTCTTGCGATGTCTCAATTCTATGAATTCCCTTCTGGAAAAAAAGAACTCTCCAGGAACTTAGAATGATGGCATGTAATAACTTAAAACCTTATTAATTCAAATGAATATTACTGGTCTATGAATTATTACATTAAAATAACAATGTGAATTATTAAGAAACTAAAATAACCTTCTTATTCCTACTACACAGAGTTAATCATTTTAATTCTAGCAAAGTATACCGCATTGCCAAGGCGAGAACCTCATTAAGTCAACAACTATTCACCGAGGAGTTATGTCCACAATATTGTGAGGAATAAAAGATATTAGCACCCATACCCAAGAACTTTAAACGTAATACAAGACGGAGGTGAGCAGGTGATATCAACCAGAGACAGATTATAAACTGGACACAGATTGTGTTGAGGATTTTCTACCTAACCTACAGGTAATGAGGAAACCATGAAACGATCTGAAACATCTACCGTGTTACACAGCACCAGGCACAGGGAAACCAGCTGAGAGACTGGCACAGGAGTCTGGATAGGGATGATGAAGCATCTAAATTAAGGTAATGGCAGGGGAAGGACAGAGGAGACAAGAATCTCAGGCCTTCTTTAGGAGGCAGAATCCACAGGATTTGAGTGACTGCGTAGAGAGGAGCAGTCTCACTGGAGGTCAAGGCTTGCATGGATTTGGAAAACACACTCCTGGGTTAGAGGTTTGGCCCTGACTCGTTCCAGCTGTGAATGCCAGCCAGGGACTTCATCCGTAAGACTCCATCTCTGCCGTAAGATGGAGATAATAGTGCCTACGTATGGAAGGGTTGTCATGAGGACACATCTAAGGTGCTCAGCATAGTGCCTGTTACACAGGATGACAAGGTAAACAGCAGTCTGACAACTCAGGAAATTCAGGAGGAGCTGTAAGTGAGGATTAAGGTAGAGATCAGTTAAACACTTCAGCCTACAGACAGAATTTGTCAGTCCAGAGAATGATGAGTCGCGTAATAGGATTTGCGAAAGTAAATTAAATTAAACAACTCTAAAGCTTCCTTAGCTGTGAAAGGCCTTGCATACAGGATTTGGACTGCATAATAAATCTACTCTCTCCAAAGTACAGAGTTTGGAGTTCATCTGTTACATAATGCTATTTACTTTCTAGACGTGAAAGCTAAGACCCACAGAATGAAGAAACATCTCGTCTTATCACCCATTGATATGTACAGTATGAACTCATTAATATGTTAAATGTTTTTAATAGTCTTAATTTGCTTCACAAAACTCTGAATCCTTATAGAAAACTTCTTTCTATCCCCTTCCTTAAGATAATGGCATTTTTGAAAACTCTGGGATAAAAATGGAAAGGATTTAATATAATCTAGTAGTGATGGTTATAATAAACATTTTTAATAATTATTTAAAAACCCTGCCTTAAAAAATAAACAACTACAGAATCTTATGAAAACTCAAATGCCTTCCATTTATCTGCTAGGGCTGCCTTTTTTTTACTGATATGATAGATTTAAATGGGAAAATGTGTCTTTAATGATAATTTTTAAATTGTCAAGTAAACTGTCAATTGTCAATATTTATTTAGTCGAGTAAATATATCTCCTGAAAAATATTGTTGCAGAAATTCAATTAACACTTGTTTTTTTTTTTTTTATTTTGAGAAGTGAATATTATTACAGGAACAATAACAGCTATGAGAAGCTTCCTTTCTATAATCCTCTGTAAGAGCCCAGTTTACAAAGAGGCTGTATGCATTAATGGAGTATCTAGAAGGCCCTGCAGCAAGTCCCTAAATATTGGTGATGACTACTACACTTCTCTCAATCTTTTCCTTTTCATAATTCACTCTTTTCGCCGTATGCAGCCTTCTGTGTCCACTTCCTACTTAAGCCTTATGAGGTACTGAGACTGGCGCTGAACCAAAACAAAGCTTCTGTCTAGGTGTTCAATGAGGCAGACTCCACTACGTACTCTGCATACAACATTTTCGACTTCCATCAAAAACAAAGGCATAGAGGCAAAAATCAGACTAGCCAATGAGCTGAAATTTTCGTAGACTTCATAAAAAGAACAATATTATAAATTGTGTGGGATCCCAAAGCCCCCAGAACCCTAGGTTTCAGTGAAAAAATAAGTTATAAAGAAACTTGAATACTCTAATGAAAGATCCACAGTTCTGGAAGAACTACCTTTCTTGAGGTCTTTAGTCAAAGTGTGTTCTCCATTTATTACAGATTATTAATACAGGAATAACGAAGACCAAAGCTTATCAGTTTTGTGCAGTCTGATAGAACCACAGCTGCACATTAATAAATATTTAATTATACTTTTTCTTTTCCAGACAAATTACATTAGCCTTGATTTCTCTAAAGGTTTAAGGTACTTCATTGTTGTCTAAGAAAATCTCATTTCGTGGTTGCGACATCTCTAAAGACTGAGGAAGTAAAAGTGCTGAACCGAAAGACACTTGCAAAGTGCCGATGCAGCATATAAAAACGGTGAGTATAAAAAGTCTCAATTTGGGGTCTTTCACGGGAAAATGGAATGGAAGACTATTTTAGGTACGTAAGAGTGAACTTGAGCCTCAGGAGGCCATCCTCCTCAAGATGTGGCCATCTAGTCAAAGAGGGAAGACTTTTCAGAATGAGACAGTCCTGCCCCTTCCTACAGAAGACCATGTCAGTAGGGGTCAACAGCACTCCGTAGGCAGATGGTCATACACCTAAATCAGGCAAAGGAGCATTTCAACAGAAAACTTCAAAATAATTCATAAATTTGACCTGAAAGAATTCAAAGGGTTAAACAGACACAAAAATCTGTTTCAGAACAAACAGGAGCACTAAAACAAAATAATTTAGATTAATATACACCACGTGCAATGTATTTTTCTGAAATAACATTTTTCCCTAAATGCGAGTGTCAACCAAGACAGGTAATGGTAATATTTGAGAACAAAGACTCTGATATGTGTGAAACAGTGTTGGGTTTTTTTTTTTTTGGAAATGACCTTAGCATGACTTACCCACAACAAATTCAACTTTTCAGTAACACAGATGGTAGACTAGACACTGCCAATGTTTTAAGCTTAGAAAATGCTTTTAATTTTTTTTTTATTTCCCCATGCTGTGTTTACAGCTTTACATATGTCTTTGACTGCCAAAGAGTTGTTAGCTAATCGGCATGAGATTCATTTTGTTAGCACACAGCTGGGTACTTCAGTCATACAACATCTGCTTCTCAACGTATCTTCTGTCTTTTCTTCATGTACCTCAACACAGTCTCTAAAATCTGTCACCGTAAGCTTATGGGCTCCCTCTCAGTATCTGGAAGCCGAACTTGATAACTGTCATTATGTTTATTATTATTATACTAAATTATCAGTGGCTTGTGAATAACTAAAAACCATCCAGTGAATCTAAATTCTAGAAAATCAGGCATTAACATCAATTTGTAAAATACTGTGGAGCCAAATGAAACTCAGTAAGAGTCATGCAATAATCAGATATCATTCTTTACATATAGACCTCTAAGCTCTCTGCGTGAAGACTTAATGGAAAAATAACTGAGGTTTTAAAATATGAATATTAAAAAGGAAAAAAAAAGTACAAAGTACTCACAGGAAAGAACATACTTCGGTTTGCAGTCAAGACGCAGATCTTTTGGATAATTTAGTTTTTATTATAGAGAAACTAATTAACCAGTCTATGAATATCCATATCCTTAGCTTCTCCTCCTGCTAATTCACTTTATTCACTTATTTATTCAAATAAGCAGGACGAGTGTTAGTTAGTCCAGCATCTGACCAACACAGAGACAGGTGCAACCCAAACACAGGCCACTCAACTCATGCTATATTCTATTCCAAATGTTCGTCTTCAAATTGATTGGAAGTCATACAACATTCCCCTACAGAAAAAATATTGTATAATGGTAGGTAGATATCAGGTCAGTCCTCAAAAGCCAAAATGTAATTGAACTGGAGGACTCATAATAGTATACAACCCGAACATCCTTCATTCCAGAATCCAAATGAGCATCTGAAGAACATATCATCCCAATTGCTGTCAAAGCACCGTTCAGTTGGCTTTTTCTCTCCCAATCGGCCCAAAACCACCACGGTGAGCAGGGGGAGAGAGGTCTGACATCTAAAAGCCAACAATAGGCCGCTGGATGGTAGGAGGCAGAACTACAGAAGACCCCACTGTTCTGGCTGAGCTGAGGAGGGTGGCGGGAGAAAGGCCCAAGTGGGAGACACCGGGGGAGCGGTGGCTTTAAGAATACCATCAACTCTGGGTGGCTTGAAGCTGAAGCTTCAGGTCTCTCCCCAAAACAGCAGCAGCCATGAGACTATCAGAGGGACACCAGCAATGTTACGAGGTTTTGCTGTCGTCTGCATGGCGGTGCTGGTTGTCTGTTTTGTAATTTGGTGCGTTGGCTAGGGTGGGGGTGAAGATGGTGTAGGCCACTTTTTGTAAGGAGTCTTAAGCCAATGCGTTGGGAAAATGACTGAAAAGCCAGTTCTACAGAATGTCAGCACCTCCATAATGACAAGGACATAACTGATCTCCTCTTGGCCTTTACTTGATAGGAACTAAAGCACAACGCTTATGTGCCAACTGCCTCTGAGTAATGAACTGGTAAGCATGCTTCTCAGTGCTAGGTGTCATCACACAGCAGCAGCGGCGGCTGCAGCACAACGACTGGGCAAGACACTTCTCTAATTTTACACGAGGGTGCCATGCACGCATCCCTAGTTAAGAATGATTGCTGCTCTAATCAGGGCTAACCCGAACTCCACTGCCCCAGTCTCTCTCCTAGCTCGGATGCTGGCAGGATGTAGTTAAGCCATCGTTGTAAACCATGACTTCTCCAGCTTTTGAGCATTCAAAATCTTTTTTTTTTTTTTGCTTACGCCTTTGTTAGTCCTTCTTGGCTAAGAGCTATATATTGTGTTATCAACGTACAACTACCCCCAGCCCTGCAAAAACCCTCTTCAGACATTACTTATTTCTCACAGACATCTTCCGTGCTATTAGCCACATTTTTAAAAAGAGGACACAGAGATCTACAGAGATTACATCATCTGCCAACAGTTGGTTAAGTGGCAAAGTAGAATTCAAACCCAGATCTGCCTGATGTCCAAGTCTATGCTCTTTATACTTCATGGCACTGTTTCCCGTCATCAGTTATTATACTTGCATGGTTGACAAAGCAGCGTGGTAAGAAATAACCAGAAATTCTGGAGTCAAACTGGGCCTGGGTTCAAATACTGGCTCCATTACTTAATAACTGTATCACTGGGCAAATTAACTTCAGTTTTCAGAACTATATAAAAAGCAAAAATAACATGTTCTTACAAAGTTATTGCAGCAACTGAATTCATTCACCTGTGTCTAACACAACTAAGCACATTCCATGGCACATAAGAGACAACCCAACTTTAGTTTCTTTCCCCTTTCCAACCTAACATTTGAGTGTTCTCTGCAAAGCACGAAGAGAAAGATGAGTTCACTTGTGTTCTCATGGATATCTTAGGCGAGTGAGGTGACTAGCAATGCATACAGAGATCCTAGAGGCTTGTGTAGGTTGTATAGGACGCTGTGGGGGCACAGAAGAGCAGGTGGCGTCATGAATTGACTCCAGAAAATGATCTCTGAACAGGCTTAAAGGAGCTGGGGGCCAGGTGATGAGAAAGGGAAGGGGTAACAGCAGAAGACTCCAAGTAGAGGAAGCAGTAAACGTGTGCCAAGACACTGAGGGAAGAGAAAACGAGGCACATTTCAGGAACTACAGGTAATTCAGTACCAACGGGGCTGATAATGAGAAGTGACAAGAGGCAGGGCTGGAGATTTAGACAAGGAACAGATCATATAAGACCTTAGAAAAAAGGATGATTGCCTTTAAGGGTAGATGGGGCACACTGCAGGAAAGGATTAAATAAAGGGCTGCAGAGGGGAAAAAGGTTCTACAAATAGAAAATAAGGAGACAAGCTTCTGAGCTTCTGAACTATTAACCACAGTGCCCCAAATACAAGTAGAAAAAAAGTGAATTCTATACACTTTTGGAAAGAATAACTGGATATATGTAGTTTAATGTATTATTTGATATGTACAAACATAGTAGAGAAATATTCCTGCCAGTGGGAAATATAGTTAAATAATAAATAAGTGAATAAAAAATCAAATCATTATTAAGCTCTACTTTCTTTCTCTTTATATTATCGGGGGGTAAAAAAATCTAGAAAACACAACTTAATCATAAGACAATGAGACGGCACAAAAGACAAAAATGAAAGGAAGAAAGGGGTCTAGAAAACCAAGATATTTAACTCGTTATGAATGATGGAATTAGCAATTGGTTTGAAAGAAATGTGCTTGCTCTAATTCCAACTTTACTATTTTTATAAACATTAATAAGGATGAATTTATTTACAAGGCTGTTTAGAGGGAAGGAGGAAACAAAAAACTAAAAACGGAATATTAAAAATTTTTAAATACTAATATTAAACAATAGTTATGCAAACGCTAGACTACGCATGGGAGTGGGGAGGGAAAAGAAGTAAGATTTCTAAGTCTTACTTTTAATTACCTCACTTTAAAACAGCCTTAAAATATCTGGTACTATATTAATTTTATTCTTATCTGACATCTCTATTAATGTCATTTTTAATAACTCTACAGATGCATATGAATCTTCATAAAAGTTGGAATGTGTCAGAGGAGAAAAAAGAGGATCTATGCATGCACTTTCCTTTAACTATATAACACAGAGAGACATGTACATATACAGACATGTGGCATTTAACTCTGGGAGTAGAGACTGGATGAAACATCGTACCTAATTCGTCTAGTCAAAGCAAATAAAGACAGTAATAATGACTGCCTTTCCAGGGAATCGTTTTTAAAATTATTTTTCTTTTTCAATTACAGTTGACATTCAATATTATATTATTTTCAGGTGCGCAACATAGTGTTTAGACATTTATATAACATATGAAGTTAGAGTAATAACCAGATGCTATTATATTAGTGTCTCCAAAAATCTCCATTTATGAAAGACCTACAGCCTTACGTTTGCCATCCAAAATATCAAAATTTCTTTTGCCACGTTTTGTAGAATGGTCAAAGGAATGAGTGCTAGGTGGTGAAAATCCCATGAAATTCTTTGCTCTCCCCTTTTCCATCTGGTGACTGTTTATATCCTAGCCTTCTGTAATATTTCAAATCTGAAATAAAAATTTAAACATGAAATAAAGGTCTCTTTTCACATTAACTGTATTTAATTCCACTTTGTAACGCCAGCACCTTGCACAGTGACTGACGTATGGTAATCACTCACAAAATGTTTATTAAATGGATGAACAAAGAATGAAAGACTAAATAAACGGTATGATTAATAACATGTTAAGAAGAATCATACTGCTAGTTCTTTTAAGGTAATAAATCACTTCTCTAAATTGCCCTTAATTTCATTTCTGCAGGCATCAATTTATAAAATTCATATGCACATTTTCAAAATGCTTCAAGAAGGTTAGCAATTGTGAAATAGAGACACTTGTGAATTTGCACATTAATGTTTTTTAGAGTCAATGGGGAGGGAAAAGAGAAAGCGAACAACACTGTGATCTATAATGAAAAAAGTTATTATAATTATTATAACGAGGGTCAAGAATTTATTTAGGCATTTAAAAGTCAGTCAAGAATAATCATCTTGGGTGAATTTCAATGAAACAGAAAATCAGAGGCTATTACCACAAACAAATGCTTATTAAGTTGCCATTATTTATTTGGCACTATACTAAACACTGAAATCTAATTTTCCTTGATGAAACAGAATTTAGAACCTCAACCCTCTCTTCTAAAATGTTTAAGATGTATTGTCCTTAGAGACCAAGAATAAAAAAAAGTGAATAACCAAGGAGAGTGAACGCTAATCAAAATAGTACATGAATTTCAACATAAAGACTTATAGTGCTTAGTTTTCAAAAGATACAGACTGCATAACTAAAGATGCAACTATAAAAATCAAAAGTGATGTAGTCAATGCATTAAAGATAAAATTTCAAAAGAATAAACACAGAAAACTTATGGATCAAAAATGGTTTGGAGCCATAATGAAAAGTCAAAGCCTAATATACCAATCTTGCCAAAAAGAAGTATTAAAAATACTTATGAAGGTAAAACCTTCCTTGTCTGATTGGTTTACCTCTTGCATTCAGCACAGCCCCCGACACAGAGTAGGTATACAATAAACATTTGCTGAATGGAAACGGAACCAGATAAATAAGACAGCGACCCTGTCTTCAAATACCTTACTAAGGAGACAGATAGAAAATTACAAACCACAATTCATCACTGACCAGTGCTATATATAAGCAAGTAGGTGAGAGAGTGCAGAGTGAGTTAGGGTACAGGGCACACTGTCAGGCGATGCCCCCAGAGGTGAGCAGATTAGAAGGACAGTGGAGTTAACCAAGCAGATAGGGAAGAAAGTCGCACTCTTCTTTCACTCCATCAACATTTAGGAGGCAGGACTGAAAGTACAGGGAAGTGAGAAATCAGAGGAGAATCCAGGGATATGCATCTAGGGCAATCAAAGTGCATATTTGGGGGGAGTAATGAAACATGGGACTTTATTGCCATCCAAAGAATGTGCATCCCACAATGGCAGGGGGCTTTTTGTCTGTTTTTCCACCATTGTGGCAGATAGTAAAAATGGCCGCATTTTGTCTCCTTTTATCCCCAGCTGTTAAAAATGTGATTTTACAGCTCCTCTCACTGAAAAAGGGAGTCCTTTTTTCCATCCGTTGAACTTCGGCTGACCTTGTGACTCGCTTTGGCCAATGGAGTATAACAGAATCAAGGCTATGCTAATTCCACAGCCTTGTATATCATGCTCTGACTCCTATAATTCTTTCTATTCATTCTTTTATTCACCACTCATTTAGCGAGAGTCGTGGACGCTTCCTCTCTCTCTCTCAGAATCCTGTTAAGGCCATGTGAAAAGCCCCATCCAGCCTACTGAAAGATGACAGACATACAGCCGATCCAATTCCCAATGCTTTTGACCCAGGGATCAGCAAACTTTTTCTGTAAAGGGACAGACAGTAAAAAGTTTAGGCTTGGGGAGCCATATTGATGTGTCACAAATTCTTCTTTGATCTTTTATTTTATAATTCTTCAAAAATATAAACACCATTTCTAGCTTGGAAATCATACAAAATCAGGGCCCATAGATTTCTAATTCCTGCTCTACATGAGGGCCAACCAACCCCCCAGAAGGGCTGTCTAGCTGACCACAAATGCATAACCGAGCCCACCCACAACCAAAAGGACCACACACTGAATCCAGTCCACATTGTCAACCCACAGAATCATGGACTAAACAAATGCCTGTTTTTCACTACTACACTGTAGAGTGGCGAGTTCATCCACCAAGGCTTACTGGTCACTACTCTTATCTTCAATACCTAGAACAGTGCCCGTCACTTAATAGACACTCACTAAATGCGTAGTGAATAAATGAATGAATAGGAAGAATTACAGGAGTCAGAACATGACATACACTTTATGGCAGGGTTTGCAAACTCAGAGGTTCACAGGAGCCAGGCAAGTAAGTTAACTGAATGAAGTAGTCAGTATAGAGAAGAGAGCTGGAAACACTGGAAGGGAATCCACCCCGGGAAGCCTCGGAAAACACCTGGAAGGCCACCGACATCCCAGGCAAGGACCAAGGCAGTGGCAACATAAACAGAAAAAAAGGAACGAGGTCAGGGACTGTCAGACTAAATAAAAATTCAAGATGCAACTGTATGTTGCCTGCAAGTGACGCATCTTCGATTCAAAAAATATTCTTTTTGATATCCATATGCCAACAGATGCATTTGGATCTCCATCTCACACCATACACCAAAGTTAACTCAAAAAGAAGGACCAAAGACTTAAATGTAAAAGCTAAATTATAAGACTATTAGAAGAAAATACAGGAGTGAATCTTTGTGATTGTTAGGCAATGATTTCTTAAATATGACACCAAAAGCACAAAATAAAAAAAAATTGATAGATTGAACTTAATCAAAAATAACAATGTTTGTACTTCTAAAGAAAGACACTATATAAATTAAAAAAAAAAAAAAAGAAAGAAAGAAACAGATGAGGCAAATCCACAGAGATAGAAAGAAAAATGGGGACCAGGGACTGGAGGGAGTAAGGGTTGGGGAGTGACTGCTGAAGAGTGTTGGGTTTCTTTTGAGGATGATAAAAATATTCTTAAAGTATGCAGTGGTGATGAGTATGTGACATTCTGAATATAGTGAAAACCACTGAATTGTGTACTTTAAAGTGGAGAATATTACGGTATCTGAATTATATCCCAATTTTTAAAAATATAATGTATTTTAAAAGCCCACAGACTATACTAGAAAATATAGGGACCTTCTTACACTTCAACAATAAAAAGACAAATGACTCCATTTAAAAATGGGCAAAGGAGATATAGGAATGATTAACAAACACATAAACAGATCCTCGGCACCATTAGTCATTAGGGATATCCAAACCCAAATCAAAGAAAATACCATTTCTCATCCACTAGAATGGCTGTAACCAGACAGTATCAAGTATCAGAGACAGTAGAGAAATTGGAAATTTCACACATTCCTGGTAGGAATATAAAAAGGCGCAACCACTTTGAAAATCAGTTTGGCCCCTTCCTTAACAAATTAAAAATAAATTTATCACATGACCCAGCAATTCTGCTCTTAGTATCTACCTGAAAGAAATGAAAACAGGTCCACACGCAGACCCATGCACAAGTGTCCACAGCAACATCACTGTACTCTTAAGACAGGTGGACCTCATGATATGTAAATGATACCTCAATAAAGCTGTTTTTTATTTTTTTAAAAATCAGCAAGACTTGGTAACTGATAGCTGTGGTGAAAATGAAGTGAGAGAGAAATCTAAAAAATATTTAGATTTTTGGCTTTAGTGACTGGTGTGGATGCGAGTACCATTTACTGAAAAATCAAGGTGAAAAGGAGAGGGAATAGCTTTACTGGGGGGAAATAACTTGGTTTGGGGTGTACTAAATGTTACATATTGGTGTAAAGGGATCCATCGGGAGATGTCCAAAAAAGCAATATGAAAAATAGATTTAAGATTCATTCAACAAATGTATACTAAATGACCACAATGCATAGGAACCATACTTGGTTATGGAAACATAGTGGTTGACCAGAAAGATCCAGTCTCTACTTTCATGGAGCTCGTAGTCAGTGGGGATCAAGAAGATTTCTCGGGTAAATATATTATCATGCAATTGAGAAGAATCAGCGTAGAGGTACCAGTTTAACCAGTGGTGCGACTGAAATCATCAAGAAAGGATGAAGAGTACAGAAAGGAGGAAGAGGGCCGGGGATTTTCACATAAAGGAGGTGGAGCCATAAAGAAAACAACCAAACGGAGAGGTAAGAAGAGAAAGCTACAGCTGAAGGAGGACAGAGTTCAAGAAAGAGGGAGTAGGAGTCAAAAGTATAAAGTATCAGCAAAATGAAATAGAAACGATGCATCTGAGTCGATTTGCTGCAGCACTTCATTCGTTCCACAAAGACTTTTTTGGAGCACCTAGTACGGGACAGGTACTTCGGCTTCTGTTCTGAGTGAAAGGCAGGAGCTGCTGCAGAATTCTGAAGAGAGGAATTACATGATTTAACATGTTTAAAGGTCACGAAGGGTGCTGTGATGTGATGAGAGGATTAAGGACACAAGGGTAGACGCTGGGAGACTGGTTGGGAGGCTCCTGCAGTAAACGAAGCAAGAGACCTTGGTGACAGCAGTGAGGATAGACAGTGAGCAAAGGTCAATGGCAGTGAAGATAGTAAGAAAAGGTCAGATTCTGAATAAATTATAAAGGTAGAGCCAAGAGGTTTTCCTGACGGACTGCACGTGAGATTTGAGAGAAACAAGTCAGGCATGACTGAAGTTTTGGGCCTCGACAACAGGAATTGCCATCAAATGAGGTGAGACAGCTACAAATGGAAAGGGTGGGACGAGGCATATTATTAAGTTTAAGATGTCCACCAGAGATGAGTGGAGGAGTCTGATAAACATTTGGACAGACGAGGGGAGTTCAGGAGAGGGGTGTGGATGTTAAGAAGCCAGGGAGAGGGCAACTAGCGAAGCAGAGTGAAAAGGAGCAAGAAGTAGAAAGGAAAAAAGCCCAAGAGAAGTCATTCTCACCAAAAGCAGGAGAAGAAAACATTACCATGCAAGAAGGTATTCTACTATATCTGTGGTTCTCACCAGGGTTGACCTTGTCCCCTCAAAGGACATTTGGCAATAGCTGGAGACAGTGCTGACAGTCCCGACTGGGAGGGCGAGGGGGCCGACAGGATGTGCTACCAGCACCTGGCAGGGGGAGGCCAAGCACGATGCTAAGTACCTTGCAGTGCACAGGGCAGGCCCCTGCCCATCCCTCGCTGAAATTCACATCTCTTTGGAGATGGTGCAGTGCCAGCCCCCCGGAAGGCAGAAGCGCCCTGGGTTCTGACTGGCAGGTAAGAACTCATCCATTGGGTGCCAAGGAAACATGAGGATACTGCCTGTAAGGGTGCCTGAGGACCTTGCTGCACAGGCCTCCTGGTGGGATGCTGCTAACTCTCACGAGGAGGCAAGTTCACCGGGGTCTGTGTGCAGCGCTGAGTGTCAAAGAGCAAAGAGGAGGAACGAATGCAGAACCAGGAAGAAGAAAGACCCTCCCTCCTGCTGTGCTTCCTCCAGCATCTTCTACTAACAAAGCTAACATTATGCCAGTTGGCAAAAAAAGAAGTTTTTCAGGGTGTAGCTCTGGTTTTCCAGACCAGTGCGATGACGGGTGGACTTGGGGCTCAGAGGCAATAAATTGATAACTGGTACATGTACCCAGCTCATGAGAGCAAAATGATTTAAAGTGATCATAACTTTAAAGGAAAAAAAATCACGCCCAGGAAAACCAGAGATAGAACAGATACAGTTACTGAAACCAGATCACAAATATTGACTCAACTTCTGTGTGACTAAATTTCTACATAATTAGGATTACTTTTTTTTTTTTTGGCATAATAAGAAGCTAAAACTCTTTTTTTTAAGGAGGACTTATTCTCAACCATATACATACAAATAGAAAAACAAAAGACTGCAAAAGAATATGCCACATGTGTTAAGTCACAGTTCTCTAAATAGTTCCTCGTCTACACGTTTGCGTATGTAAAACTTTGAAAATCAGAGAGATTTCAAACTTTTGTTTGAGGCATAACTGATCACTCAATATCAATGTGTGGGATTAAAGCTGTATAGCCTCTTATGCAACAGGATTCTGAATTTCTCTGAAAGAGCATACATTAAAACGAAATCATTTCTGCAAAGTAAATCCTGAAGTTTTAGGTTATTTCCTAATAGCTGTGGACTTAGAATAAATCAAATGTTAATCCTTTCAAATGTTATGAACTGTTCCAGCAAATTCAGAGTGTTCTACTAAATGATTTAAGAGTACAGTCCAAAATGAAAATAAATTTTAAAAACTCTCCTAGAAATAAAAAAAAAATATCAGCCAGAGAAGCCGATTCGGTCATGGGTGCTTCTCTGAGAAAATTTATAGACTTGAAAGTAGCTGAAGGTGGAATCACAACCTATCCCGCAAAGAATGAAGCCCATTAATACTTAATTTGATTATATTTGGGTTTATTTCTATTGTTTTATTTTGTGGTCTTTATTTGTTCCCACATTTTGGTTTTTCTCCTCTTTCTTGCCTTTTGTTAATTCTTTTTCTTATTTTATCTTTTTTTTTTCTCATTGATATCTACTGTTTCCATTCTTTTAATGTTGTTTTAATTTTGAACATTCATTTTCACTAAAATCCTATGTTTTAAGCTCTTCCCAAATGCAAAGGCCTTAAGAGGTTTTAAATCTAGTTATCTCCTATCCACTTTGATCAAATTGCAGTACAGCATTTTAGTTCTACTCTGATATAGAGGTCTTTTAAAGTCCACAAATTAGATATTTTTGTTTTTATATCATTAATGTATGTTAAGATTCATCCCCATATTTACCATTTTACTCCTCTATGCTTTTCCTTACATCTCCAACCTTCCTTCTAAGATCAGAAGTAAAGCATTCAAAGTTACTAGGGGGTGGTCTTAGATTAACGGGTAAATTATGTTTTTGTGTATCTGAATATAATCTTTATTTTGTCCTCATGTTTGGCTATTTCACTGGGAATACAATTCTAAATGGGCCCTTGTTTCCATTCAGCACTTTGATTATTCTACCATGTTCAGGTTTCTGTTTTAAAATCTGTCTTTGTCTGTTTTGCATTTCACTCTACAATGAGGCCCTGTACCCAAGTACAGATTTCTCTGTATTTCCTGGGCTTCCAAAGTGTGTTGATTACAACTTTTTTCTGGAAAAATTTCAGCCATTAATCACTTCAAATATTGTCTCTTCCCTGCCCTCTTTGTTGCCTTCTCTGTACTATCTTTGCACCTACCTTCTAGCAATTTTTCTCTTCTGCTGTACCTAATCTGCCATTCGACCTTTACGATGATTTTTCAAAGTTTGTTTATTTTTACATTTCTATAATTTCCATTCAGGTCATTTTAAAAACCACCCACTCAATAACAGTCACTTGCACCTTCGTCATGTTTCAATTTCTTTTGTTCCAGTAAATATTCAAATACTCATTTCATAAACTTTTATATTCCAATAAGTGAAGTCTATTGGGTTTGATTCTGCTGTGCAGTTTCTGCTGACTCTCACTCATGGAGACTTGTCATAACACAGTTTCTGATTGTGTGTTCCTATTTTATGTAACTCTGTGGCTTCTTTGTAGCTTGGTTCTGCCAAGCACTTGGAGCACTAAAGACCTAGGTGCGTATTAAGCTATAATTCTGGGTTTAGACTTTTTCAGATCATGCAAACGATATTAATTTAAACTGTAAAACTACACATGAGGGTGAATGAGTGGCCATAAATCCTCAGGGGAGACTTTTTTTTTTGCTTTTAACCTCCACTCAGAACTAAGGCCAAAGAGAACATTTTCTTTGCCTACTTCTGCAGGGTAAGTACTTTTTTATCCCGTTACACTTGCTTGCCCTTTTCCTACTTTAGGGAAAGGACAAGCTAGCCTCCTGGCCTTTTGGAATGCCATATCTTAGTCTCCAGCCTCTCTGAACTCTAAAGTTACAGGTCACCCAGGTCTGTATATGTCTCCAGGGTATCCAGTGGCTTCAAAGCCATCTCACTTTCCTGATATCCTGCTAGTTCCTTTCTACTGACTTATGCAGTCATTTCAAAGGACTTTCTGTTCTTTTTTTTTTTAATCAAGGATGTTTTAAATGTTTTATAATAAAGATTCATATAGTCACATGGTCAGAAAAAGAAATGCAATGAACACTTTTATGACTGCTCAACCTGAAATCCAATGTTTCCTTGACTTCTCAACCTAATACCATCACCACACCAAGTGTTTAAACATTTCCTATCTCAAAAGGACGGTGCTGAAATTACTGTAGGGTAATCTATTCTAATAGGAAAATTCCTTTGAAATAAGAATTTAATGTCAGTTCACTGGTGGGGCGATGAAATCAAAGATTTTAATGTGGCAATGTTTGTCCTAGAACAATTAACCAGATAACTGGTCTTGTGTGAACACAATTTGGAGACGGCTTAAAAACATAAGATGATTTACTTTAATAATGTTCTATTCAAATCAGAATAATTCATTTTGTAGCCATATATCACGCATCATGAGCCATACCAAATTACATAGCAATCCCACTGTAATTATATCCCCCAATACCTCTTCATATTTTAAAGAAATGTCACAAAGCCAAAAAGCCACATATTACTTTGTATATTCCCCAGCCATTTTAAACAAAAAGTCTCAGTTTATAGTAATAGAGGGCCTTGCTCGTGAACTCCTGGCTCCATATCGGATTGGAGTTCTGCTAAGTACATTTCCTTCATTCATTTATTCAAATATTTCAATACCTGCTATGTGTCAGGCCCTATACTAGAAATAGCAGAGAGAAGTATATAATTTCGAAACCAGTGAGGACTCCAACCTCTTCTCTGGTCCAGTATGCATTATAAAAATAAAATTACCATATGATCCAGCAATTACACCTCTGGGTATTTATCTGAAGAAAACAAAAACACTAATGCTAAAGATACATGCACCCCTATGTCCACTGCAGTGTTATTCACAACAGCCAAGATACGGAAACGACCTGTGTCCACCAATGGATGAGTAAAGAAAATGTGATATACGTACGATGACATAGCAGCCATGAAAAGAAGGAAATCTTGCTATTTGCAACAACATGGACAGACCCCAAGGGCGTTATGCTAAGTAAAATAAGTCAAAAAAGAAAAAAAGAAGGAAAAGAAATACTGTATGATCTCATTTATATGTGGAATCTAAGAAAAAGCAAAAACAAAACACCAAAATCATAATACAAGGATTATGAGGTTGCCGGAGGTGGGGGTGGGGGGGAGTGGGTGAATGCATGAGGAGGGTCAAAGGCACCAACTTCCAGTCATGGGGAAGTAATGTACAGAGTGGTGACAACAGTTAATAACACTCCTGCACATCTGAAAGTTGCTAAGAGAGTAGGTATTGAAAATTATCATCACAACACAGAGTTCTAATCACTATTTGATTTTATTAACCAATGTCACCCCAATAAGTTAATAAAATTTTAAAAAGGAAAATTCATCACAAGAAAAGAATTTTTTGTAACTATGCAAGGTGATGAATATTAATCAAACTTATTGTATTGATCACTTCACACTGTACACAAATACTGAATGATTATGTTGTACACCTGACACTAATGTTATATGTCAACTACATCTCAATTTTTAAAAAATTATAATGATGAAAAATTAGAAGTTATAAAAAGGAAGCAAATGGAATAACAGAACTGAAAAATACATGGACAGAAATAGAAAATATTCTCTGAATGGGTTCAGCAGTGCCGTGGAGATGATGAAGGACAGAATCAGTAAACCTAAAAGGATGGTAGAATTTAACCAATCTGGGCAACAAGACCTGAACACATATGAACAAAACTTCAGGAGCCTGTGAGACTAATAAAAGCACCACCATTTCTATCATCTCAGAGTCCTAGGAGGAAAGGAAAAAAAAAAAAAAGAGGACTGAAAGAGTACTCAAAGAAATAATCTCTAAAACCCCCCAAACTGGCACAACACACAAATGTGCAAACATATGCAAGAAGCTGAGCAAATATCAAACAGGATAAAACCAAGGAGATCCATAGGAAGACATGTCATAATTCAACTTACACAAACTAAAGGCACAGGAAAATCTGGAAAGCAGATGGAGAAAAACGATGCATTATCTACAGGGGAACACCAATTTGAATGACAGTAGATTTTTCATCTAAAAACCATGGAAGCCAAAAGTAAGTAACACATCATTTTTCCAGCACTAAAAGAACAGAATTGCCAACCACAAATTCTATCTCCAGAGAAACTATCCTTCAGGAATGAAGGCTGAAGAGACATTTTCAAACAGAGAATTACTGAAAGAATTTGTCACTAGCAGACATACCCTTCAGTGAACAGCTACAGAAAGTTCTTAAAAAAGACAGGAAATGACAAAAAGAAATAAAGGAATCTTGGAGCATCAAAAAAGAAAAAGTAACAAAAAGAGCAGAAATATGGGTACCTATGACATTATCCTTCCCGTTTCATAAATCGTATCTATGAAATGAAACAAAAATTAAATGCCATCTGGTGTCTAATATCTAAAAGTGGAAAAGGTGAAGAAACTTAAATGGAAGTAAGGTTTTCACACTTTTCTCAAAGTGTAACATGGTAACAACATATTGTTCACACATTACTCAAAGTGGTAAAATGTTGATACTAAAAGAACTGTGAATACATATGTGTGTATATGTAAATGTAGATATAGAGAGACCCAAAGGAACCACTAAAAAACCTCTACATTATTTTAAGTAACCTACATGAAGATAAGCAGGGGAATGAGAACCAGAAGAGAGAAAAAACAGCAGAATATGAATGAATAAATAAAATGGTAGACTTTAGCTCTAATACAGTTACTACCATGGACTGAATTGTGTCCACCCCAAAATTCATACAGTGTAGGCCTATCCTCCAATGTGACTACATGTGGTCATAGGGTCTTCAGGAGGTTAATTAGGTGAAATGAGGCCAAAAGGATAGAGCCCTGGTCCTATAGAATTAGTGTCCTCATAAGAAGAGACACTCGAGAGCTCCATTCTCTCTCCAGCCACGCAAAGAAGAGGTGGTAGGAGCACAGAGCAAGATGGCAGCTGCCTGCCAGCCAAGGGAAGAGGTGGCAGAATGAAATCCAGCTTGCCAACACCTTGATCGTAGACTTCTCAGTCTCCAGAGCTTTGAGAAAATGTCTGTTGTTTACGTCATCCGGTCTATATTTTGTTACAGCAGCCCAAGAAGACTAAGCCAATTATCTTAAACGTAAATGATCTAAATACTAATCAAGACAGAGATTGACAACGTGCATTTAAAAAAAAAAAAAAGGTAACCCACATACAAGCCAGCTTCAGAAACTCAGTCTAAATTCAACCACAGAAACAGGTTGAAAGTAAAAGGACAGTAAAAAGGGAAAAAGAGTAGTAAGAGAGAAAATCCCAGAAATAGCATGACTTCCAAGGAGAGAAAATTCCAGAAACAGGAGAGAAAATTCCAGAAACAGCAAAACTTCCAAGGAAACACACAATCCAGCATCCAAGTCACACAAAACCTGTATCAGATAATCAGTAAGCAAAGCCAAATCCAAAAATATAAGTAAAATAAAAAAGCCAAGGTGGTTACAGGAGGAGACTAGAAATACAGAACTAAGGACCAAAAGTGATTACAGAGCCACAGACCCTGATACCTGGTTGACTGAATGCAGATACTGTCCACTTTTGAGATTTTTCCTAAAATAATCAGAACACTCTGTGACTTCTGCTTTACAACCATTACTGGCATCCATTTTCAAAACAGCAATACTGTTCCCAGCCTGTTTAAAGGGTGGTTATTTCCTACATGCTACAGATAAATGAAAAAAAACAAGTCTAAGAATTATATGTTATATTAAAAGTCCCAGTGCCTGGTACAAACTTGACACATAATATTAAAGAACAGAAAGGAGGGAGGGAATAATTCACGAATGAATAGAGAAGTTCACAGACCCTTGTCCCATAAAAGGACACATTCACAGAAATTTTGTGTGCAGCCCCAGAGGGTTCTTCTTAAAACCCTAACATCCAGATTTTATGAGACCTTGGTTTGGATTTTGCATTATGAGCAACCCACTCTAGCGATTTAGGTTATTTGCCTTTTTAAACCACAGGGTTAGACCAGACAGCTTCTCGAAGCCCTTTCCAATGGTATTATTTAATGAACTGGCCAAACACTCTGAGGGGAGCACCCCCCTTTCACGGTCCAAGGCAACGGCACCGAATTTTTCACTGAACATTTGGTTTATCTAACAGGCTCCTTAAGGAGACTTACCATCTGGGGCAGGTTTGAAATATAGAGAGAAACCATGGAAATCTTTTGTGTCTCGTTAGTCAAGTCACAAATTGTTAGTGAGAAAACATGAGGCACAATAGCTTCAGGAGAAAAAAAAGGAAATGCCACGACGCCACACAGTGCCAGACGGGTTGGAAAGTAGGCTCGATTTAGCTCCGTTTCATCAAACAGACTTCTCAAAGCAAATGCAGTAGCCATCTCAAAAAAAAAAAAAAAATTAATCTATAAAACTCATCAAAAATGTATGAAGAAAATGAATTTGGCACACAAGGCCTTATGAGATGCCTAAAAGGGCCCAAACTTTTCTATGTCTCCCCATGCAATCTTCACTGAGGACATAAAAGCCACCCCCCAGAGTAGAGACAGACTTTGACTTAGATCCCTGAGCTGCAGGGTAGTCTTTTGGGTATACCCCAAAGTGAACTAAGAGAGACTAAATCTTCCCACGAAATCATAAAACACTCAACATGGATAAACTAGCTTACTACGTTCCTCACCTGAGGTCTTCACATCAGTCCACTGAATTCCAAAAAAACCCTTCATCTATTTGGAAAACTGCAGGATTACACATTCTAACTCCTTTTCATAAAACTTCTTAGCAAGGCCAGCGATTCTGTTTTTGAAAAAGTCTGATATGTTTCATTTATGAAAGAATTTGAGCTCCTCAAAAAAGTAAAACACATTTAATCCACAAAAATGTTTACCAAATAGAACGAGCAGGGAGTTCCTAAGTCTCTAGAGCCTTTATGTTTGCTGCAGCGTGGAAGGGGTGACAAGAAAGCAGTCAAGGGACTAACGAAGTAAAAGTTGAACTCTTTAGGGCAGGGGCCATGTTTCACGTCCAAATGCTGACAGCACTGGGCTGTGCCTCGAGAATCATTTGGACTCAGGGCTAGCAAGGGTCCAAGGATTGTCCAGATCCAGCCAACGTTCAGATTCCATCTGCAACAATTCCAGTAAGAGGCCTTTCATCCTCTGCTCCACACAGCCAGCGTCTGGACCAGGCTGCTTCCTGCGGCGGCCCACTCCATCCCCACGGCTCTGACTGTTAGAAAGTTCTCTTACTCTGGGTACAAATCTGTCCCTGTCATTTCCACCCACAAGTTCTAATTCTATCCCTTGGGACCACACAGAAAAAGCCTAATCTTTCTTCTACTCTCCACATGTCAGCCCTTCAAACAGTTGAAGGTAGTTATCAAGTCTCCCATGATGGCTGTGGTAGGCTAATAGTGGCCCCCCCCCACCACAAAGATGTCCACGTCCTTATCCCCAGAACCTCTGAGAATCTTATCTGACAGAGTGAGTGGAACGCTGCAGATGTGATTAAATTAAGGATCTTCAGCTGGAGAGATGAGCCTGGATTATCCTGGTGAGCTCGGGTTAGTCTCGAGTCCTCATAAGAGAGAAGCAGGAGGGTCAGGGTGAGAGGAGGAGATGTGACGATGGAAGCTGAGGCTGGAGTGACGCCCTCGGAAGGTGGAGGAAGGGCCGTGAGCCTAGGCATGCAGGCAGCCTCCGGATGTTGAGAAAAGCAAGAAAGTCGAGTCTTCTCTCGAGTCTGCAAAAGAAATGCAGCCTTGCTCCTGCATGTGGACTTCCGACGTCCAGACTGTAAGGTGATTCGTGTGTTCTTTTTTGTTACTGAATTTGTGACAATACGTCAGAGCAGAAATAGGAAACTAATAGAGCCTTTCTCTTTCCAACCTGGAAGGTTTCTTCAACCACTCTTCAAATGACAGAGTTGCAAGCCTCACCCTTAGAACATCCCCAAGCTTTCTTTTGTGTTTCCTCCCTATCCTGTACCCTGCTCTCCTGGCCCAAACAGCTTTATTTAGACTTTCTCTCCAGCAATGATGTCTAAGGCCCTATCCATTCGTTCCCCCTAACAAGCAGAGTAACAGCTCAATAGGTAAGTATTCAGTCGAAATGAAACAACTTTCAGAACTCCCAACAGTTCTGATCTTCTGAAAGGCCTCTTCTTGTCCCCTCCTGAACTGAGTAATAACATAATTTAACCTTTCGAATCCTCAAGTTCCATCTGTAAGGATTTAAGGGTACAGAAGGTAGATTAGATGACTTCTCAATTGAGACTCAGTCATATGACTCCTTGATTAACAGAATCACTGTGGGAACGGAAGATAAAAGTTACCTGTATTATATAGATGATGACTGTGTCCTAACACTGGGCGCCCACAACTCTCTATTTTTAATTATCATGCAAATTGTAGAATTTATTATAAAAATCAATTAAACAAAAAGCATAGCATTAGTTAAGCCAAATGTTTTTTTCAAAATATTGAAACGGTTATAATAATAATAGCTTTCTCTGCCAACATAAATGTCTTCCAGGAAAATAATGATGCAGAAAAAAAATAAGTGTTTGACAAATACACTGTAGTAAACATTGTGCTCATAGTATCATTCACTTTACAGTCTTAAAGGTTTTCCAACACACTCTGTGCATGAATGCTAAAGTCGAGGGCACTGCTCATTATATTTCAGCGTTTCGTTAGATATTAAACGATTCACTATAATACTCTCTCATTGAGTGACTACGCATAAGGGCAAACAGGTCTCTACTTACTCTAATCAACCGGGTATTTACTGAAGACCACTGCAGGCTCCATATTAAAAACAGCGGGAAATTCAAGTGTGTATAAGACATGGTCCCCAAGTTCAACTTGCTTTCAATCTCGTGCAAGAATGTGGCATGTTTATAAATTAAAAGAGCAACAATATAAGGCAATATAACAAGTGAGCAGCACAGTTAAGTGCCATAAAGAGTGCCAACGAGAGAGTGCTCTGCAGAAGGGACCAAAGAAGTTGGCTTGCATAGGGCTCAGAAAGACACGAGGGGAAAAGAACATACCAAGCTAGTGAAAGAGCACAAGCAGAGCCAAGAAGGTGAAAGACATGCTCGAAGAACAGCAAGCAAACAAATGAGACATGATGAAGGATTTTATGCAGGGAAATTGAAAAAGGTGGCAAGAAAAGTGGGTTGGGGACAAATTACAGAGCCTAACGAGCACCCATCACAATGCACTCCATCTACCAGACACTCACATTTTTAAAATAAATTGTAAAGAAAGGTCTTAAATGCTATTCCAATAAGTTTATATATTCTCTGGTAAACAACAGGGAACCATAAGGGTTCTGGATAACAGAATGACTTTTGTAAAACAGAACCGACGGCAATTCACAAGATAAAAGAGAAAAGCAAAATAGTGAAATCAGAGAAGCCCAGATCTGAAGTGGGAAAAGCTCGGACAAGAATGTAAGATAAGAAACAGACGGGAATATAAAAGAGTATTACAAAGAATTGACAAAATTTGGTAATTAGTTTTTCTCTTTTTCATGGGTGGGATTTGAGAGTGTAATATTATTCTAAAGTATTTAGGTCTGGGTAGCAATGAAAACTTGCTCAGAAATTGATTACTGACTACCTACTGTGCCAGTCGCTGAGGTAGGTGGCAGAGATAAAATAATGATCATGACAAAGAACTACCTTTAAGACTTTAAGGCGTTAAGACTAACAGGACACAGAGAAGTACCTGTCAGTTAAAACAGTGTGATAAACGCTATGGAGGAGAAAAGGCAAGCACACAAGAAGGCAGCCCCACACTGAGATCGGGACAGGAAGTTGACTTTAGGAAATAAATCAAATGGGGGGAAAGGAGTGGAGCAAAAAGTAGAAAAGTGAAAGTACACATAAACATCAAGCTCTTTCTGAAATGACTCTGTGAAATAGAAGGGGTTCAAAGTAACTTGCCAGAAATCAGTCAATGTAGCCCCCCATTTAAGACCTCCAAAAATTTACTTCTATGGTAATATGACAGACTGACACCCCAAATTTTTATTTTGATGAACTATATTACGAACTATATTCTCAAAAACTCAACAATCTACAAAAGGGCACCAGAGAAATTTATGGGTGATGGAAATACTCTGGATTTTTATTGTGATAGTGATTGTGTGACTAAACATTCATCAAAACCAACAGAAGCATCTACCTAAAAAGAGTGGATTTTACTGTATGTAAATCATATCTTAGAAGAGCTGACATAAAAAAGATCAATGACTTATTAACTGCTAAATTAATGGCAACTATTCAAGTTAATGTTATATTAGAAACAAAGTAAATATACTATTTACAGTATTGTACACAGATGCTAAAAAATGCATATGTTTCCTTAATAGGTATATCGTTTTTATTTGAATGGAACTCTGCATTTCATCCAGAATTCGAGAAACAAGTCTTAATGCTCAAGCTCAGGATTTAACCTGAGGTCCCAGTTCACATCCTATCATGATTTTAACACATTTGAAATCTAAATCATATTCCTCCTTAACCCAGTTCTCCTTCACACTCCCACTTATGTATCTCAAGATTTGTTACCTTCGAGACCTGGTAGCTTTCTGGTATCTCTTCCCAGCATCACTTCTACCCATCCTGGGAAATAACATTCTTCCTCTAAAGGCTTCCATACTAATTCCTTCCCCCTCTAATTTGCCCTACACACCAGTGGCAGATTAATCATATATTCTGTTATTAATTAGATAAACATCAGCTCAAAAGCATTTCGCTATTCTCATTGACTTGAAGATAAATGCAAACATCTCGAATAGCTTCCAAATCCTTCATGATCTGACCTAATCCTGTATCTACAACTTTATCTGGACAGTATAAAACGAACTGGTTTAAAAATCGCAGAAAGGAAAGATATGGGGGCATGGGGTAAGGAAACGACATACAAGAAGTTTTAAAACTTGAAGTACAAGTCGTATCCTGGAGTCAGGAAGAGACAAATTTCAGTGGTGCAGGAGGACACAACTGGAAGTGAGGCTGGACGAGTAGGCTGGGTTCACACTTTTAAGACTTACGTGCTAAACTGAGGATTTTCGTAGGCAATGAGAGAAATCATGGTTTCTTTTTTAGAGTTGAGTAACATAACAAAAGTGATGTTCAAGGAAAATTATTCCGGGGATGGAAAGTAGAGTGTAATGGCGGAGGGTGCAACAGAAAATAGAGGTAAAGGCAGATCACAGCCACTGTGAACAGATTTGGGTAGAGGCAGGGAACAAGGAGAAACCATTCACTCTCAACTATTGCTGGTATACAGGAACCTCCAAAATACCCACCAGTCACCCTTAGGTGTCCCATCAGGTACCTGGGGTGCGTGGTGGTGGGGGTGGGGAATTGGATGGTTATAAAATTCATCCACACAGAATTTGAGTCATTTCTGTTCATTTTAATCAATCTGGAGAGCAATGGCCTAGATAATCCAAAAAAACACCTCAAATTGCTTTACATTTAAATGAACTTTTGATAGCAAGGCTATTTGAATTATAAGTGCTTACTCTGGTAAGCAATTTTCTTCTAAATTACATTTAGAAGAAAGCTACCAGGGAGAGGGGAAGAGAGTCTGGGATTCAAAATTGCTCTACTCTGAAAATGCACAGATTTGTTTCAGATTGTCAGTATTTGGTCTAGTAACATCTTTACAGAGTATGGCACTTAGAAAACAAGAGGTGACACTTGTAATCATTATGTCATCTCAAAAAATGATATACCAAATTTCATAAAATGATTAGAATTAGTATTAGAAGTTATGAAACTCTTGTCTTACAGCGTCTAGCACTGTCTTATGCATAAGCATCATTTACTTTATTTAAATCTGCTTCAGTAATACATTAACTTAGAATGAAATAACTTCACAGAACTGTTTTATTACTCTTAATAATATATTTTTATTTTTATATAAATAAAATAGAAAATTCAATTTAATTCTCCAAAAATAAATTTTGTTCAAGATTCAAAGTAGCAACCAAAGTATGAATCGATTCTCTCCAAAGAGGCTAATTTGGTTTAATTTCCAATGACATTTATTGCTCACTTAATTATTCAGTCTTTGCAGGAATCATTGTGATTTAACACATCAATTTCAGATATTTGTTTGAGGGCAGAAGAGATTCTGTAGGAAATAAACAGCGGCAGTAATTCACAAATGGACCAGGATACACATGAAAACCAGCCTTTATTTACAAATCAGCCTTCCGACAAAAGATACAATAGAGATGTCTAATTATACTATCAGAACTAGTTAGTGAAAACAAGGTTTAAAAACAATAATTTAAAAATAAGGCATTTTGTGGAGGTTGTGTATGTGTCAAAACCTACAGCTTTCCCCATTAGATTAGGGTCAACGTGTCCCAACAGCTCAGTTTTAATATCAAAAAACACTGCCACTCAACTAAGAGGAGATTAAGGTCCCAAGAATAGTTACATATTAGGGTTTTATATCTGTCAAGCTCGTGTTTTTAAACGCTTTGGCAATTTATCGGTAGCCCACCCCCGGTTTGGCCGGTTTTTAATTTACTGACTTGAAATTTAAGGCTGATTCAACTTTTTTAAAAGGCAATATTAACAACCTGGTTATAGATCTAAGATCGCTTCTGCTTTTACACCAGATCCAACCATCTAAAGGAGGGCAGAAACTGGGAAGTGAGGAGTTAAACCCCAGAGATGTAAATTAGAGGAGTTGTTTACAAAGAAAATAAAAGGACCATATCTTGTGTTGACCAAGCAGCCACCCACGGCAAAATTTTAGGTGCAGAAGACAGAATACAACCCATCCCCAATGGTACTAGGCATCCTCTCGGAGCCATTTAACTGCCTGGGTGGGGCTGGCATCCTGACAGACCAAGACTGTTATCAGCACCACAGTTACTGCTGAGGTGAGGGCTGGGGTTTTCCCGTACAGTTAACAATTCAGATATAATCCAGAATAATTGGAACCAAAAGAGAGAAGAATCTGGTTTTGGCGAAAAGATGTGCCTTTTCCCTAAAAAGGAAAATAAAAATCTAAAGATGCTGAGCTAGTATAGCATGATGAAAAGTCCTGGCTCCGGAACCAGAAAGGTAGACTGTAACAGCTACCAAGATTCACCAAAATGTTCTTATTTTTGGGCCAAGTAATCCCATGTCTAGGAATGTTGTAGCCAAAATAATTTAAAATAGTAAAAGAAAAGTGATTATGATGATTGCTTCTGGGTGGTAAATGATTAGTAGTAATTTTTTGCCCTGATTCTTTACACTCCATGGAACTTTTGAATGCAGAATTGTGGCAGGGCTGGGGTTCAAATTTAGGACTAATAACCAAAATCCAGGCTCTGTAATGCAGGAGAGGTTTGCCAGCCCCACAAAAGGAATGTCACTCAGGAAAAATGAAGCTGACTTACATTTCAGTCCTCACAAAGAACCTCCAAACACAGGGCACTCTCTCAATTATTTTCTTTTGAACAACAAAATACTGTTACAGAAAGCAATCTGGTAAGAAGGCCGATGGGGAAGCGTAATCCATCTCAGGCTGGAAACGTGGAACTGCCTGAAGAAACGTGATGATAAAAGAGGCGGCTGGGGACCCCAGATACCTTCCTTACACTTTCCAGCTGGTTAAATCAGGCAGACTCGGTCTGATGAGGTGATTTGAGGAAATGTTCTTACAACATTGCTCAAAATTCTGTTCTTCTGAGTCATATAGGAGGTGAAGGGGGCAATGTCCCCCAAGCGGGCTTAGCAGTGACCATTCCTCACCTCGGTTTGCTGTAACTGCACATGGGATGGGTTAATGAGATGATTTTCCTGACATCAACCTTTGATACAATGAGAAATGGCAAGTGGTAGGGAGCAGGTGCTGAGACTAGACAGCCAGGGGACAGGTATATTCAGGAAAACACCACCAAGAAGTAAAAATGAGACCGAAAAGGAGGTGGAGGGGGAAGTGAGTTGCCCAGTGCTACCCCCACCTCTCCCTCATGCCAACGATGGGGTCATTTAAGTCTTATCCCAGACACCCTACACCTGGTTTTGACCAAACCGGTACTGATTATGACCAAACTAGCCAGCATTCCTGTGTTAAGTATAACAATTTCAGGAATGTTTCATCACAGAGATAAATCAAAGATGCCCAAGGAAAAATGAATACACGGTAATTGTATACTTGATAAAACCATGTACCTGTTCAGTTTACGGGGAACTCCATAAAGATCATCATCTCATCTTTCTCCCTTACTAGGGTTTGTTTCCAAACCTTAAGTTAAAACAAGGACACTTAAGTTGCTTCATTCAACTGGGTTAAGTCATTTTGTGTTTGTGTTATGATTTTCAAAAGAGAAACACAGATTCCAAAAAATTTCAACCGTCACCAGTGTTGGCATCACTTTCTCTCTCTCTCTCTCTCTCTCTCTCTCTCTCTCTCTCTCTCTCTCTCTCTCTCTCTCTCAATTCTTACTGACAAGGAACTAAATTCCACTCATGTCTCTCTGTCCTTGTCAAATCTGGAAGAGATTACACTGTGCTCTTCTTGAACCTTCCACCAAGGTAAAACCCTTCTTCAGACAAAAGTAGACTTGCCTTCTGGCCTAAAACGTATATGAATGTAAACTCGAACATTTTTCTCAGCATTGGCAATAGAGCGACCCCATCGCCACATCCTGCTGAGCGGTGTCTATTTTTCTGGACTAAGAGCTATAAAATTAATAATGCATAATGGCAAAGTACAGAACTATTAGAACACCCCGGGGCTGCAAAGTACAGAAGTAAAAAAACTGTAATAGACTAATACTAGAAAGATCTCTGAAGGAAATAAGTTTAGGGCTGGATGTTGAAGAAGTACGACAAAGACTTTGGTTTGGCTGTCATGGAGTATCCAGACGGGGTAATAATGAGAAAGGAGTTTAGCAAGAGCTGAGAGAGTTGCTGGAGGATGTTAAACGTTGGAACAGAGAGGAAAGAACACTATGTGCTAGTGGGTTACTTTCCTTAAACTCCAAATGATCAGAAATCAACAGTGAAATGGTTTATTGTACAAGAAAACATAAAAATAATATTAATATAAAACAATTCGTTTGACTTATGAAGGCAAACATATCTCACATTTCTGTACCAACTTAAATTGTTGTTGACTTATAAGGCTGATACTGACTTAACTGACGACCTGACGAGTTAATGCCATCAGTTAGAAACTAAAATGACATCTTCATGCCTTAGAAAATAAGGTGCTCACACAGAGCAAATGAAAAATCTGCCGTCTCTGTCCATACACATATAATTTTACAGAGCGGCTGAAGTGGGGTTTTTTGTTATTTTTGTAAACCTATATTAGAACAAGCTTCTCTATCTTCCTGAACTTCAGCTGTTATTACATTTTTAAAGATAGAACAAAAGATGGAAAGAGATTTTAGAAAACAAACAAAAGTCAAAGTCTAAATTCCTTGAAGGAAATGAATCATTCCCCTTTGTACCTCTGCCTGGCACAGGATTAGTGCATAGTAGGCATGCAAGGAACATTTGCTAATTAATTGCAAAAGGCCAAGCCAACAAGAGGATTAATGCTTGGACACATCCCAAGCTACATTCCTGGACCGAACATGTGAAAATGTTCTCAATCTACATTATATTGTACTTTACAAGTCCAAGTGCTAAGCTAACTTTGTAATCCAATCAAGTGCAAGAGCAGTACTACATCCTTCGCATTTTGTCTTTAAAATGTGGGTCCAAGAAATGTTTAGCACATAAACCAGTTGGCAGCAAAACTTGTCCAGTTTCCAAAATTCACTTCTATTTTTAAGTTAAAATAGAATCGAGTTAAGAGTCTTAGACTAATGATAACCTCCATGTTAATACCAGGTCCATCAAAAATTGTCTACGCGACCTTGAGTATAGCACTTTCCTCTACGCCTCAGTTTTCTCATCTGAAAAATGAGAAAAATGGGCATTAAAAGTCTTCCTTGAGGAACTGTACTGATGACTGCAATTGACTTTGAAATGCATAAAAAAGAGGACTGAGAGACGGATTAATATGTAAGAAAGTAAAAAATAAGAAAATAATCTAGGTGGTAGTTGTACCTCTACCACAGAGAAAAGCTAATCAGTCCTCCTAAACCCCTTTTTCCTGCAAATGGTACCAGCAGTCACCCAGTTGCTCAAAGCAAAAACCACCACCACACACACAAAAAAAACACCCTAGAAGTTATTTCTCTTCTTCCCTCCCCTGCAATCAATCAGCAAGTCCTGTAAATTCTTCTTTCAAAACACATCTCAAGTCCATCCATTTCATTTCACTGCCATGACTCTATACCAGTCCAAGCCATTATTATCTTTCACCTGAACTAAAAGGTCTCCCTTTTTCCACTCCTGCCCCCTCCCGAATCATAAATAATGACTTTCTGAAATGTACACGAGACAACCATCCTCCGAGTTTACGATTCCCAGTGGCACTAAGAATAGAGAAAACCCAGGCCCCCGACTGTGGCTCCGAGATCCCCCACTGGCCCTGCTCTGCTTCTTTGACCTCATCCCCATCACTCTCACCCTCTAAATCCCTAGGTGCCAGCCACACTGGCCTTCTATTCCTATAACACAGCAAATTCTTACTTTAGGGACTTTATACTCTAAATTCCCTTTGGCTGGGATATTTTTCCCCTCAAAATTTTCACATGGTAGACTCCTATCTTCCAGTCATTCAACTTGAGGTTTACAGGTGCCTTCCCCCAGGAGGTCCTCCCTGAATACCCAACCTAAACGAGACTATCTCATTATCCTCATCTCTTCTTCTTGAAGCCGTAGAGTATGTTGCCTATGAGGTAGTCACACTGCCTGGATGCAGGGGTCCAGCCCCATACGCTCCTATTGTGTGACCTGGAGTGAGTTACTCAGCTTCTCTGTACCCTGGTTTTCTCATATGTAAAACAGAGACGATGCTACTTCGCAGGGTCATCGTGAGATTAAATATGAAGGAGAATACTTAAGAGTAATGCTTGGAACGTAATAAAGGCCATTTAAGTCTGTGCTGTCATGACCATTATGGCATTAGTTTATGTTTTCTTGTTTATTTTCTACCTTATATTAACTCCATAAGAGATCTTGTCTGCCACTTATTGCTAAATCCCCAATAGACTATTATCAAGCACTTACAGATGCTCAATAAATACCTGCTGAATGAAAAAAAAAAATTATGCTCTTATATCTCCCTGTACTACTGCTGCATTTGCCCTCAACATACATTTACTTACGCTGTAGTAACTTTTTTTCCTTAAATTCCAGAAATTATTTGGAAGGAATAAAACCAGGAAGCATTACAAACGCTGTATCTTAAAGATCCCATTAATTTGTGATTTTTGAAATTCCTCTTTCTCATTTAAAAAAAATAACCAAAAATCATTTAAAAATCAAGTTGTTTTGAGTACGTTTCCTATTCTTTTCTACCTTAGCTGAAGCATTAATAGGTTTACTTCTCACCTGCTCATTTCACACTGAAGGTATAACGTCCATATGTCAGATATTTTTCTTAGACTATTTAACAATATTAAAAGATAATTTTAAAAGGGCTGTCATTAAAGAATGACAAACCTTAATTCATCCACCTTTTCAACCTGAGGTCACAGAGCCCTAAAAGGTCCACATAAAGGCACGAGTCACACTGGAATGGTGTTGGGTAGAGGGCACGAGCAGGAAAACCGTTATAAGAGACTCATCTTTTGGTGAAGAGTGTGCAATAGAATATACAGATATCTAATTACAATGTTGTAAACCTGAAATTTATGTTATTGACCAATGCAGTTACTTCAATAAAAAGGAAAGTTAAAATAGGCAAGATAATATTAAACAAATTAAAAAAAAGACTTGTCACCTATTCTATAATATTGTAGCATTTGAGCCTTAGATTTATACAGTAATAAGCTTTTGTTACCTCTCATATTAATGGCTGAAAGAATAAAAAATATTTGCCTACCCATAGAATATTAACCTACAATTCAATATGTCATAAAGATGGTTATTTTAATGGACTCAGATGCTTATCAACAACATGAATATATTTATTGTTATATATATTAGTTTCCTAAGGTGGCTATAACAAACTAAGTGGCTTAAAACATAAATTTATAGATTAGAAGTCCAAAACCAAGGTGCAGACAGGGCCACCATCCCTCTGAGACTCTGGGTGGAATGCTTTGCCTGCCTAGCTTCCGGTGGTGGCCATCGATCCTTGGCTTGTACCCACTGCACTTCAATCTCCCTGTCGTCGCATGGCATTCTCCCCTCATGCTCCTGCCTCTCGTCCCCTAAGAGCCACCCTACTCTGGAGGGCTCCACCTTAACTAAGTCTGTAAAGACGCTGTATCCAAGCTGCAGTGCTGGGGGTTAGAACTTGAACATGTCTTTCGGGGACATTCAATTCAACCCATAACAAACACCTAGGTGTATGTTGCATTATTTCCTGACATTAGGAACTTTTCAACTCGTCACTTTACTATTTATCTTTAAGGCAGACCCAAGGCTATCTCTGAAGTTGGATACTTAATAAGAAGGGCCATATTCCTTCCTGGTCCAGTTCTGTAGGACTGTGTTATCCCTATGGTTTAAATAACAGCTTTATAATTATGAGAAATAATTAGGTCGGTGATCTAAAATAGTAAGGATTCTAAACTTGTAACAAACGAGTATTTTTTTTTTTTGCCTATTTTAAAGCAGTAGAGAAAAACACTCCACTTAATTGCAACTGACACTATTTTAGCAATCCTATGAGACATGGAATATTATATTCACTTTACAGATGAAGACCCTGAGGCTTAGCAAGACTAAGTAATTTGTCCAAGGTTACACAGCTGACAAGCGGCAGAACAGACTGGTCTTATCACAAACTCACATTTTAAGTCTTATAACTAAACTGTGCTTTGCCAGAGTTTTATGTACAATTTCATCAAACTTTACTGAAAATCTCCTTAGGTTTATTTGGCTAAAAGATGGGTTAGAGGTTGTAATTTCACCTCTGTCTATTATTATGTCTATTAACATTAAGACAATTGATCCTAAACTGTGATAAAGTAAAATTACATGTATTAAATCCTGTGTTTCTCTTTAGTTACATTATTTAAAAACAAACAAACAAACAAGAAGAGGTACTCTCGTTCTCTCTAGTGAAAAGATCCTTACAACACCTTGAGGTAAAAACTCTGGGCAAGAAAGGGATCGAGCCAAGTGGTATGTGTGGACTTTGCTTTGCACATATGTCCTCTCAGGAGTGATCATTTCAAGTGATAAACTTATTTTTTTTTAATATTTTATTTTTCAATTATAGTTGACATTCAAAATCATATTAGTTTCAGGTTTATAGCATAGTGGTTAGATATCTATATAATTTGCAAAGCAATCCCCCCGATAAGTCTAGTACCCACGTAGCATTACACATTGTTATATTATTATTGACCACATTCTCTATGCTGTGCTTTACCATCCCTGCGATTATTCTCGAGCAGAAAACTTATGAATAGCTCATTGAGGCTCTACCACTGCTTAAAGAGAGGGGGCTCCACATAAGCACAAAGATTCTGGTCATATCCCCTCAACTAGTCAGGTCCTCAATTTCCGAAAATGACCACAGAAGAGCTGTGAGCTTTTAATAATGCTTGCAGAGATGTTTCTTTAATTACCACCAGCACTGGTGAGGGAGAAAAAGCAGCATCTTAGGTGAAAAGTTTGCAAACTGCAGGCAAAGAGAAAAATTACATGTATTCCCATTTAGTATGTTTGGTGATGACAAAATATTTCTATGTTATTATTTATAATGAGGGGTTCCTTAGCACATGAAAAGTGCTGATGAAATTCTCATAAGCATTATAACACTGACAGTGGATTAAATTAACCTGCCACAATTAGACAATTTTTTATTCTTCCATCAGTAAGAAGATATTCTCCGAGATTACCTCTTGGCCTTTCAGAGATCCGTTTTCGATCACTTTTTAAAATAAATAACTTTTCAAAAGTTTGGTTTACTGAGTGCAGGCCAGCCTGACTCTCTAAAACAAAGACATCAAATAAACAGTAATGTATTATCTATCTAGAAACCGGGCTTCTGGAATATTTCCAAGTCTCCAGAAATAGAAGAAATATATACACACATGCTCCAGGAGCTGTTCCTGAATCTGTAAGCAAGGACAACAACATAAAATAGAATACCCTGAGGTTTACACCCGACCCCCCCTTCCCGACACCCCCCAGACTGGACAATCCACGGGGGAGAACTCTGTAAAGGGACACCGCGGTTGGCTGGCAGCATCTACACAAGGTTGGGTTTTTTTCTCTGGAAAGCAGAGACGTGTGGGAGAAGCAATCAGCATAAAGAGAAAACCAAACTGGAGAGATGAGCAGAGAGAGAGCAGCGGATCAAAGGCCGCTGGGGCTGTGAGCTTCAGACAGTGCACATCCAGGCTGCGCCTTAGCACTTCCTAGAGGCAGCAGCAGCGACAGTGACAAGAGTAAAGAGAAAAAGGCATCAGCTGTGCCCCAGGATCCTAGCCTCCAGGCCTAGGGCATTTACAGAGCAGCAAGCCTCTCGCCCCACCACCAGCTACCATCGTCGGTGCAATGTTTAAACACAAAAAATACCACTGTAATAAAAAACACATGTGTGATGTATACAGATATACATTCATAACAAGCATCCCTTAATAGAGATTTCGACCTCATTCTAATGTAAAATGCACGGGAGGGAGGGGTGTGAACCCTGAACTGTCAGCTACGGATGCCTCCCTCTGAGAAGCCTCCCATATCACACTTCTCCCTCCCTCCTTCACCAGCTTCACTGTCTTTACCAGAGAATCTGAACCCAAACTGTGAACATACCATCTCCTCTTCCTGATAAAAAGGCACACCAAGTAAATCAAACCAAATTCCAGAGCGTTCTATTCAGGTTTGAAACACACAGAAACTCACAGTTTCATGTGATTTCAAGAATGGGGAATGAAATAATAAGGCTGAGTCTCTTGGAGACTGGAGCTGGAGGATGATTCCAGAATGATCCTGGACCTTGGGAAGAAGAGTCCGTGGCCCTCCCCTCCCGTGCTCTATCCCCGCCACTGAGCCTGACATCATGCGTCACTTCTTCTGCTTACTCATAGTTTCTTCTCCATAATTTTCAGTTTGTACGTGGCTTGGCGTGGCCTCTCCAACCTGGACTCTTGCTCCCTACCCCCACAATCAGTGGTGTGTTTGGAAAATGCCCACAATTCCCGCCATACCCGTGTGGCAGTGAAAACACAGCTGGGAAGAGGAGTGCAGGAGCAAACCGTTATGCCGTATTCCTGCCAACCGCACAGAATAGGACTCAAGCACACAGATCGCAGTAAAATGTAATGAAATTAGGAAATGACAAGAAGTTGACTCATAGAAACAGAGCAGAATGATGGGGGTGGGTGGTGGAAAGAGGTTGGTAAAAGTATGAACTTTGTTACAAGATGAGTAAGGCCTGAGGACCTAACGTATGACACGGTGACTACAGCTGATAACACAACAGTCATGAGCCACTAACGACATTTCAGCCGAGTGTGGCCTGCATAGACAACGGTGGTCCCACAAGGTTACAATGGAGCTCTCTATTTAGACATCACAATCCTAAAGAAAGAAAAAAGTCTGATGGAGCTGAATTTCCTGTAAGAAATGAAGGATTTATGGTTCGGGAGTAATTTTTATTTTTCTCTGACAGGATCAGTATCTGTAGGACTGGGCAGCAGATTCTCTCTCGCCCAGAGCACCTCAATTTTGAGTGCACACAACAAAAGAAACCACCAACAAAACAAAAAGGCAAGCTACCTAACGGGAAAAGACATTTGCAAATCATACGTCCAAGAGGAGGTGAATGTCCAAAATAAAGAACTCATACATCATAACAAAAACCAAAAAGCCTGATTAAAAAAATGGGCAGAGGATCTGAACAGACATTTTTCCGAAGAGGACGTACAGACGGCCAACAGCCACATAAAAGATGTTCGACGTCGCTGCTCGTTTGGGGAATGTGAATCAAAGCCACAGTGAGACAGCCATTCCAACAGATGTGACATCATCAAAAAGATAAGAAACAACCAGGATTAGGAGGATATAGGAAAAAAGGGCCCCTTGGACACTGTTGGTGGGATGGCAAACTGGTGCAGCCACTATGCAAAGGTATGAGGGTCCTCAAAAACTTGCAATGGAGCTAACACATGACCCAGCAATTCCATTTCTGGGTATTCGTCCGAAGAATAAGAAAACACTAATTCAAAAAGGTGCATGTACCCCTATGTTCACTGCAGCATCATTTATGATAGCCACGATATGGAAACAACCTAAGCGTCCACTGACAGATGAAAGGATAAAGGTGATGTGGTACCTACCTCCGAAATATAGAAAGAACACAGACATCTCAACAATAAAAAATAAATAAATAAACGATTAAAAAAATGGGCAGAAGATCTGAATAGACATGTTCCCAAAGATGTTGGACATCACTGCTCGCCTGGGGGATGCAAATCAAAACCACAACCATCCATGTACACGTTGGAATACTGCTCAACCATAAGAACGGTGAACTCCTGCCTTTGGTGACAACATGGATGAACCTAGAGGGTGTTATTCTAAGTGAAATAAGTCATAAAAAGACAAATACCACATGATTTCACTCATATGTGGAATATAAAACAAAACGAGACAAATGGGGCCTGTCACCCTGTCACCCCAGTGCTACTGAGTCCTCATTCTCGCTGACCCTTGGGCCCCCTTCGCTCCTCCTGATGGTCACCGTTCTGGTGGTCCGCACCTCACCCAGCCAGCTTCTCCTGGGTCTCTCCAACCGGCCCAGCCCACATCCCTGTTCAGGGAGCATCACTGACAGCTTCGACATTGTTTCTGACCCTAAGAAGGCAGCAGGGGAAGGGCCTGTGGGACAGTGTTTATGGCGTCTGCCTAGTGAGTGGTGCCGACCTTCACCTTCACTCACCACTTGCTCACCAACTCCCCCATGGCAACCTCAGTCCCACAGACTCAACATGGTAAGTGCACCGGAGAGGTGCACCATTTTTATCTTTCATACCGTCCCTTTTCTATGTTCAGATGGGTTTCGATACAAACACCACCTTGTTACAGTTGCCTACGGTGTCTAGTACAGTGACATGCTGTGTAGACGTGTAGCTTTGGAGCAGGGGGCTAGCCCATACAGCCTAGGAGTGCGGGAAGCTAGACCAAGTGCCCTCGACGATGTTCACACAACAAAGAAATTGCCTAATGACACCTTTCTCGGCCCCTCTCCCCACTGTTAAGCAAGGAATGACTGTATATTGTATAAATGAAAAGTGCTAAGAGTAAAATGTAAAACATAAGCTTTCTCACCAAAAAAAAAATTTGTGAGATGATGGATGTATTAACTTAATTGTGGGAATCTTTTCACAATGTATACACAAATCATCAAGTTGTAGACTTTAAATATATCACAATGTTGTCAATTATGCCTCAATAAAGCTGAAAACATAAGAAAACAATTCAGAGTGTTAAGATTTTGTATTTTAATATACCTTAATTATAATAAATCGTTCATTATTAATATAATTACGTTAATACGATGTTTTATTGAATCACAGTTTTATGCGACTTAATTTTTTTAAATGTCTGTGCTCAACGACTCACTCGTAAAATTCTTGCCATTTAACCAGTCTCACGAAAGAGTCGAGCCAACTGCAGTGCACCAGGCCAGCTCCAACTCCTAATTGGAAAACCTTTCCTTTTTGTCTCAGTCCAGATCCCCAGGAGAGATTCTTCTGGCCCCATTCATCTTTTCAAGCCACAGGAATCAGGGGCTGCTGACCAGCCGATGAATCGGTCACTTTGGCTGAGGTGCCCGCTCTGCACTGGATGCCTGTGGCTCACAAGTGACATAAAACAGAGATGTCTCAGCGGCCGAGACAGCAGGTAGGACAGACACAAACCAGCCTAGTACGAAAGGTCACTAGGATGTTAATCCACTGGCCACGATCATGCCAACCAGAGCCCATTTCTGAAAGAGAAGCCCACAGAAATGCCAATGAGTCGTCAAGGAAGGGCGGAATCGGGTTGAAAATACTATATTTCAGAAGACAAGTGTGTCGAAACTAAAAACTGCTCTTTTCCAGACTCCTTTACGGCTAGTATCCAGGGTGCAAATTTGATTCCATGATTAAGACGCAGGACACGAAACATGGAAGGCAGATGTGAAGGGACGCTCCCTCAGCCTGCAGCTTCTAGGTGCTTTCGGCCAGCAAGGACGGCCATGGACACGTCAGCGTCTAGTCTCCAGCTGTGAGGGTGTCGAGGGACAGTGGCAGAAGCAGTGCCAGACTCAGCAGCCCAGTGTCTAGTCACTGGTTCACGGGCTTTGAGGAGAAGTCATCCCAGCAGCAGCCGGATGCGACATGTCACACGTGAAGCAGTCACACTGGCACCAACCATGACTGGCGGTCTTCTCGGCCACAGCTACAGTGGCATCTTCTTGCCGTGCTTTCAGGGGCAACCTCCTGATTGCCACTTTCCTGGATGTGGCAGGGGTGTTAGCAACCATGTCACGTATGTTCTTTCGTGGTGTCCTTGGAGGTCATTCTCAGAGGCCTGGCCCAGAGCCCCGCCCTCCAAGCCCTTGCAAAGATTTCCTAAGCAGCTGATTCCCTACATTATCGGGTTGTTTTTTGTTTTTTTTTGTTTTGTTTTGCACTGAACCCTGACTGATACTGCAAAGGGAGTATACGGTAGGTCACCTGTGGAAAGATTTTCCTCATGTCATACTTAACACTGTTCTTTCACAGACATACAAAGGGCCCAAGCAAGATGTCACCGTTTCCATCGTTTTACCTAATGAATATACAGTCTCCCCAGAACTGCCACCTCCATCATCTTTCTCCAGTTTTGCTTTACACAGATGAGTCCCTTCTCCTCTGCGCTGGCCAGCTCTCCGTGGCCTGACACATCCACGTGTCCAGTACCCAGCGGGAGCACAGTCCTCCACTTCTGTCACGTCAGTTAAGTCAACCATCATTGCAGCCAGGCAGGCTCAAGGATCCTGAGCCCAAAGTGCCCTTGACAGTTCATCTACCACATCCCTGAGCAGGTCCTAGCCCTAAAACTCATCTTCCCCTTTGCATCCTCCAGTCGGTTGGGAGGGGAGAAGTAGAGCTGGCTCTACCCTGACAGTGTCACCCCACAGAGAGGGGTCAGGACGGCCAGAGCATCTCCACGTGGCAGCACTCATTCAGAAGGCTTTTACTGGAAGCGTTGTGAAGAGGATTTCTGATTGAAAAATTATTTTTCAAAAGCTAAAACAACTAACAAGAACATTCAGCTGTTGCACCAGCTAACAATTTTCCAGCCGTTTAATCTTAACTGTAAGCAACAGCATTATGGAGGGCTACAAATGCCCTGACCACCTGTGGCGCACGCTTAAAATTCTCCCCTGTGCTCCGGCCCGTAGGTTTCCATGGCCTCTAGTGACACACATGAATGCTGGAGTCAACGCATTCTACTTAACTCGAAAAAGAATGCAGATTCCAGAAAGAGACAGGTCTGTTGAATCGATTTTTTTCCACTAGTTTCCTACAGAAATTCTTATGCCAGAAAGCAGAACCATAGAAGGAACCTGAGCGCCAGTCCCCGCTCTGCCAGCCTCACACTGTGACTCCTCAGCAGACCTACCTGTCGTGACTAAGGCTCAATTTATTTGTCTGTAGACTCCAGGGCGTTGGGTTGGACTGCTATGGTTCCCTCCAGTGGAGTGACTGGCTTTAAGGCCAAATAAAAAACATAACAGCACAAACACTTAAAGAATAAGAGATGCCAACACTCCACAGCTGCTCTAACTGCCTCTTCAAAAGAACCACCTTACTGTGCAGCCTTTGAAGCCTGGAAGGAATGAGACCTACTTGACTACAAGGACGTGTTCTCCTACCCAGCTGCGTTAAATTTTATTTCAGCGAAGGATACTCTGAAAAAGAGTCTACACACTTATAAAAAAAATAAATTCCTTATTCTAACATGTAGTCATCCCTACACTCATCAGAACCTTTTTCTAGGCTACCTGTCCCAAGACAAGTGTGCTAACAAAGGCCTTCCTGGTGAGCGAATTACAGAGCAGGTGAACAGGAAACACGAGAATGACATATTTCCAGTATCGAAGAGACGATCTGCACAAGTCTGTTTCCCCTAAAAGTCTCTAGGCTTTCCCATGTAACTGCTGGAAATATTTTCTGACAAAGGTGGCAAGAATTAATGCTAACTTGGATTAGCAGTTCTTCGGAATAAGGACTTCATCATCCAGCTGAGCTGCCACCAACTTTGTTTAGAAATAGAATCAAGCAATGAAGCTTTCAAGTACTTGCCCAGTGTCTTACTGCGTTTAACACCCACTCAAACCATTCAAGACGGTGGGGGGTTTTCTCTGAAGAGAGAAACAGCGAGTGAGACCGATCTGTCAGACAGATGAAATACTCTTCTATCTGGAAATTGAAGGACGAGGACTCCAAATTGTTTCAGTTCGTAGCTGGCCCCGTGAGTCCAGGTGACCTTCAGCACATTAGTCTTTCCAAATCGCAGTTTTCTCAGGCATAAAAGGGAGGTGACAATACCTGACTCGTGGAGAATAACAATGCACGAGTTTCTTTCCAGGAGTGCATATGTGCTCCCATGTCCATCTTTAAAAACCAAATAAGACAGCTACATAAAGCTCTGACACATGGTTATTGCTCAGTAAATGGCAGCTAGTATTATCGTGACAAGTCCCCAAGACGGAATATTCTTATTAGACTTAAAGCAAGTAGTCAACTTACAGTTGCCACTAAAGGGAGTGTGATGTGTCATTTCACTCATCAACAGTACGATGTGAGATAGCTCCAGTTAGCAAATTTAATTCCATTCAAAGGGAATTAAATTTTTCATTAACATGTGCGTTCCAGCTTAAACACTGTAATTAGCGAACAGTATCCTTAGCTAAAATTAATAATATTTTGACAAAGTGTTCTCCCCAAAGCTAGAGAAGTGGGTTCATACAGTTCTGTGAGCAAAGGTAAAGAAGATTATTACTTTAACAGATTCCATGGCTTAACCAATACATAAAATTAATATCAGAGAACTCTAGTCATCACAGGATTTTACAGTAGAAGCAGTGATTTTCCAGATATGGTCTGAAGGAGTCCCAAGTGAGACAGAAACCAGTCTAAAGATACAAAGCCCTTTCTGTGATTCTTACCAACTCCATGGAAGTTCGTTTTTTATGCGCTTTAAGTGTATTTACCAATCACCTCCCAACATTTCACACTAAAGGTCCAACTCCCAGACAGAACCTGGCAAAACTGCTGAACTCCCGCTGTGCTCATCATCAAGTGAAGGCCGAGATCACAATTAGTGTGCTCAAGGCACCAAAGTTAATGACATCAACACACTACCTAGAGCTTAAAAATCGTGTGGAAAGGTGTTTCAACCCTCCACCTCTACTCCAAGTAGCTCTGTTCCCACAGCGGAGGCAGGAGGAAAACTTCAGAGGTGGACACAGTTCATCCCGCAATATGTGCCACGTAACATGTTGGGTGATTAAACAGTTACTGCCTTATACTCAGTGTGTCAAAGTTAAGAGTCAGCGAAGTAGTTCCTTCAACTTCTAGAAATTGTGGTTAAAAGGTATTATTAGGGAGCCCTTAGAAATAATAATGTAGTTTCAATTCATGTTTTAAAAGACCATTGTTTTATGAACCACACTTTTATCCAGTTGTCCATCAGAGGACATTGTGACTGTTTCCATGTCTCAGCCACTGTGAATAATGCTAAACGAACATTGAGATACACATATCTCTGCAAACAAATGTTTTCAATTTGGGAGGTAGATACCCAGAAGAGATTACTTGGTCATATGGCAATTCTACTCTTAATTTTTTGAGGAATCTCCATACTGTTTGCCACGGTGGCTGTACCAGTTTACATCCCCACCAGCAGTGGATGAGGGTTCCTTCCCCCCATCCCAACCTCTCTAATACTTGTTATTACTTGTCTGTAATAGCCATTCTGTAACAGGGGTGAGGTGCTATCTCATTATGGTTTTGATTTCCGTTTCCACTGGAATATTACTCAGCCATAGATGAGATACTGCCATTTGTGACCATGTGAATGGATCTAAGCAAAATTAGAAAAAGTCAAGAAGCACATGATTTTACTCATATGTGGGATATAAAACTGAAAGCAACAAACAAGCAAAACTCATAGACACAGACAACAGTTTGGTGGCTACTAAAAGGAAAGAGGGGGTATAGAAAAGCATTAAAAGGGACATAAATATGGTGATGGAAGGAGATCTGACTTTGGGCGGTGAACACAAAATGCAATATACAGATGATGTGTTATAGAATTCTACACTTGAAACCTATATAATTTTATTAAACAATGTTGCCCCCAATAAATTTAATAAAAAATTATATATAGCATAAAATGGTCATTGTTCTAAAAGCAAAACATTCTGAACAGCAATTAGTTTAGAATTTCATTTCCAAAATGGTACAACGTTAAGTTTAAAAAATGGCATTAATTAAACTAATAATCATTTTCTCAAAGCCAGAGATGATTAAATGATCCTTCGAAGTATTCTATCTGCTTAAGCACAAGTAAAATTGATTTAGAGAATCCAATTTGATGTTTTTTTTTTAAATCAAAGAAAACTGAAGAGAAACTACAAGCAGTACTTTGAAATTGTGCACATCAAGGTATTAACATCCCAATTTTTTAAAGGTAAAAGCAGATTTTAGATTTAAAAAAACAAATATTATAATATTTTAGTAAAATCAGTGCCTCATTGACGTCTACAGCCAGTTGTTTTTTTAAAAAATATGATAGTTTTGTGCCAACTGCGTACTGTTGTTGGCTTCAAAAATCAGATTAAATGTCATAAAAGAGGCCATTTCTTACAGTATTGTCTCCCCAGCATCCACTTTTTGAGCTCCTACCCCTCCCTTATCTCCTGTGGTCCTGGTACAGTTATTAATCATTGTGCTTTGTAGACCCAGCTGCAAGCGTACACATGTGACCAGGCCTGACCAGTCATGGCACCCCATTGCCCTCTTTCCGCAGTGGTCCAACAGATGGGCACAGGGCCAGTGAAAGTCCCTGCATGAGATTTGTCATTGGAGTCCAGAAGAAAAAGATGAGAAGCTTGACGGGCTCTGTATGACGTGGAGATTCAAAGTCACCTTTCCTGCTACACTGAAAGCCAAACTGAAAAGGAAGCCAACCCAGAGGAAAAGAGAGTCAAGTGAATTGAGATCACGAATCCAGCTGTCCCTGTCTTATGCCTGGGTTTTCATATATGTGAGCCAATAAGTTTCTTCTTCGCCTAAATTAACCTTTGGAGAGTTTCTGTCACTTGCTACAGAATCCTAACAACTACATGAACTGGCATGTAAATTAGGAATTGTGTTCCCTTCCTGCTGAGATTTAAGCTACACGTCATAAGGTGCCTGTTGCAAAATGGATAACCATATGCAAAGAGTAAGATATCTCCAGGGCTACTCCATTAAAGTGGATTTTTAAAAAGTTATTTTAGCAATTGGGGGGGATCGTTTTATGAACATTATAGATGTCTAACGAATGTACTGTATACTTGAAACTAATTTAAGTAAATTTATTTTAAAAAGTTAATTTATTAGAGGAAAAAACAAAGTGAATTTAGTTTAATTCTATTTAAGTTCAAAAATAAAGCACTTCTTAATAAATACTTCTTTTCCTCTCTGAGTATTTTCATTTCATCAAACTACTTCAGTTAAATGTCATCACGTACAGGAAAATTCCATTTTTCAGTCGCATGGAATTCCCAGTCAGAACAAAAGAGATAAAAGGTAGCCTCTCACGAACTTCTCTGAAGCAAGAAAAATAATGGGCTTAAAATTCTCTGCAAAACAAAAAAGCAAAGAGCCTAAGATGCCCATGTTTTAATTAAGTAGATCAGTTACTGTTCTTATTGCATACCCCAAACGGGAAGCCTCTAAATAATTCATAATTATTAAATATGAAGCAAAAATCTCTCTCCATTTCCCATTCCATAATTTTTCAGAACCCTAAACTCCAAATAAATCATAGCAGAAAAGTCTAACCCTGTGTATTTCTTATGGAGTCTCTAAAGCATTACCCTGGCATAAGTATTAACAAAACAAAGTATCTTACAATCTATGAGCACAGCCTCTCCTTCCTCAGGGATTTAGATATGTCACAAGTCAAATTACGGTCTTCAAGACGCAGGGGTGTCTTGTCACACAGGGGTGGCAGAAATTGGGAGGGGAGGGGGATAAAAGCTTTGGGGAACCACTATGATGCGGCTGTACTGGGATAAAAGTGTAGGGTTCGGAGACATGATGGTGCTACTTTTCTCTAGAAGTCAAAGAAAAAGAAAGCAGGCTAAGGTGGAAACATATTTTCAGCCCTCTTTTTACCAACTGTTTTTTCCCATAAAATTGGCTAGATTTCCAAAGCGAGCCAAGAAAGCCTATCAACCATAAAGGGAACAGCTCATCTACGTTATAAGTAAAAATACTCACAGCATCACACTATGAGTTCAATAATGTTGCAGGTAGAAGTGGCATTAATCACTTTACCAATGTTATTTATGGAAGAAAAACATTTCAAGTTGCAATTTTTAAAAATGTACACACCATTTATAATGGGTCTACCTATGCATTTAAACAATATGATTTCCCTCTATTTTCCAATAATTCTATAATGTGGGTTTTACGCTTTTACAAAATACAAAATAAAGGTGTATACATAGGCAAAACCCCTGAGATGGGCTATACTATGGACCGTTCTGTATTGTCCATTCTCACCCCATGTTTTTTCTCCTGATTTTACGTACTACTGAGCAGATCCAAATTCCACTCAACCAAAATGTCTCCATCTTTCAAAACTCAGATGAGTTCGAAATTCTTCTCCAGTCCCGCCCCAACCAGCCCCATCAGAAAATAAGGGCAGGTGGCTAGGACATAAAAAAACAATGACACCTGTCTTCCATGTACACATAACTTCTACAAATTCACTACACAAGCCCAGTTGAGGATCATTTCTTAGAAGTAAACGGTAGTTTTTGTTTGTTTAGTTTTGTTTTGTTTTGGTAAAACTGATCTCTTTGATGCAAACTCTTTCATCTGGCGTTGAACCAAAATATAGCAACAGGTTCCCAAAAGGGTGGAAAAGTGGCACGTAGGACTCATCCTGAAAATGATACAATAATACAAACACAATGTATAAAATGCACTGCAAAATAAAATAAAATTGTACTGTAAAACACACTGTAAAAAAAATAGAATTACAATGTATGTTAAGGGCAATTTAAATTAAAGGGATTTTCAAAAGACAATTTTGTCTATATGTGACTTCTCTCTTTTTGGAAGGACTTGACCAAGTCCTCTGGAAGATGCGAATCCACACCTTTGTTAGAACAGTGTGACGGGCAACTCACTAGTCTAGCTGCCACCAAAATTCATACTTAAAACTTGCCTAAAGAGTTTTTTTGTTTTTTTAAGAACTTGGAGAAAACTGAAGAAAGACAAAACCCTTACCAGCAGTATTCCTTACCAGTGAATCAGTAAGCTCCCACTTCATTGTGAGCTTCTTGAAGACAGACTATTTTGGCTCATTTTTCTATTTTGTATTTTTACATCGCTGGTGCTACCTCACATGGTGGGTGTTAACTGAAGGACTGGATGTGTGTCAGTGATAGAACTTTTTATTTTCTCTTCATAAAGCAAAATAAGCACCTTTTGAGGGGAAAACGTTCCGAATAATATTTGTTCAAGGAAAAGGAGAGAAAGGAAGTGGCCTCTCTTCCTCCACACACTAGTCTCTCACAGCAGCCTCCAAGCTACTGAGATGCTGACCCTGGGGAATGGTTTTAAATCCAGGCCATTCATTCTCTCCCCCAAAATATACCAGTGCCATATGTGTGAAGAAATTCTTTTTTCAAATTTTTAAAAGAGAAACAAAATAATTATTGAATCAAAGTAGACACGGTTCTAGTCTTCAGGACCAAAATTTACCCTTTGTCGAATCACAGCCAAGAATTGACTTGGAAATGGGCAGAGTTTGAAATTGGTGGATAATACTGAAGTGGTTCATAAACATGACATCATCCTTCAACACACTTCCAAAACACTAAGCAAGCACCCACAAAATTGACAAAGCACTAAGAGGTTACAGGGTAAAGACAGTATATGAAACTATACACCTGAGAAGATTATGCAGACTTCATGAGTCAGACACTTGAACACATGTAGGAGATTTGTTTTACCGTCAATTTACATAAATTAGAGATGGTGGGGGAGGAGGAGAACACTGACATGAATCTTTCCTAACAAGAGGTTTTATAAAATACACCTCAGGATCACAGAGGAAAACAATATGTATTTCCCAAAGAACACAAAGTTATGTTCCAAGAAAATCAGTTTTAGCATTAAACTGAATAAAGTAAAAATGACTTGAAAATTGAGAGAGCCAAATGTTAAATGTTTGTTCTGCCACCATGGTATGAGCCCGGTACTCATGAGAACTGCAGGTGTCAACCAACAGAGTCCAGAACTTGAAACTTGAGTTATTAAAGACCAACTTTAGATGCAAAAAACTGCTACCAAAATTTGAGAAAGCAGAAAAGTTTCGAATTTAAGGTTTACCAGAGTTCAGTGCTATTTTTCCTAACTAGGGCTGCCTCACCCAATCTCTAGTTTCTACTGCTTAAAAAAGGGTAATAAGAATTTTTTGTATTGTAAATTTAGGAAGCTAACAATTAAGTCTCATTTCTCCTACCCTTGCCATCTTCAAATATTACAGTCATCTAAACAAAACTCACCACAAGTCCCAAATTACTCACTAAACAAACAAAAAACTAACAAAAAGATCCAAAAGGTAAGAAAAGGGGTCGAGTTACTCACTATTGGCATAACATAAACATTCTTATTTAAAGCTTCTAGTAACCCTTCTTCACCAGTAGGAAATAAATTTCTAAGAATATTCATTTTAATAAAATTCCCTTATAAATCAGATGTCTAAAAGAGTGAGTGGTGACAACTTTTACCTATGTTTAATTAACACAAACCAAGATCTGTTTCAAATTAGCTTTTCTTTAAACAAACCCTAACCCTGTTCCTCATGATTTTTATCTCTAGATACAGCACCAGACCTGGGGTAGTTGAACCCAATGTGAGCTTGACAATTGAGTTCATGGATTTACTGCATCAACACTTAAATCTTGAGTAAAACCTACATAATCTACAACCACTAAAATATGTGTTTAAAGAGGTATGAAGTAAATAATCCATAAAAATGCATATTCTCCGTTTAAAATTTTTAGAAGAAAATTAGCTACTTCAATTATTAATCGGAATAGACATTGTTTAAAAATACGCTTTGAAGTAAAATCAAAGAAATTAATCCTGGTAACAGGATTATATCATAAAACAATTTCACCAAAGGTCCAAAGTTCAATTTCCTTAACTGCTAGGGAAATACAAAGTTCAAGAGAAAAACTTTTCGCAGAAAATTAAACAGCGTTGTAACTAAGAAACAGATGATTGGTTAGATGAAGTCTAGGTGGCACTAAAGACTCTCCTAGAAGTATTGACTGTTAAGTACTACATAATACAAAATCAGAATAAGAATTCAATAAGAAATGCACTGATTCAGGAGCAGCCTCAGATTGGGAACTATATTTTAAAGTTACTTTCAAATCTCCACTTAAAAAGGTAACAAAAGAAAAAAATAATAAAATAAAACCTCGAATCAAAGCCAAGAACAATGACTGCCAGAAAGAACTCGGTTAAGTCGTCTGGGTGATGGTGCCGGCTCTGGCTGGGCTCCCCTGGCGTCTACCAGAACCACTGCTGCAGCAGCCTGACCCCAAGCCCGGTTCATCCTTCCACCGTGGACTGTTAGAAGGCAGCATGAGATCACTCCCCACTAACATTACATCTGATGGAAATGGTTAAATTTACTCTTGCATTGTCCTAGTTTCTAATGAATGTGTTATGAATAGTTTAATAAAGAGGTATTAATCAAGACAAGAGTGCCAAGGACGCTTTACAATACCTTATTAAATTAAAAAATCTATTTCTCTTACAAAGTTGAGATAAAAAGGGGAAAACCCCATGTGCAGAGCAAATTCCTTCCAAATTCTGTATTTTCATACCTCTCGAAGTGAATCCCAACACTATAGAATCTTTGTCTTCTTTAAGTGTGGTTTTTAACCACACTCAAAGTTCTATGAATAACCTCTTCAAGTCTTTAATTTCTAATATTTAAAGTCATGTGCTTAACCTGCAAAAATCCTGCTATTTTTTTTAAATGTTTAAGGAAAGCCATTTAACATAATGCCTAACACGAGGCTATTCAAAAATAAGAATATTACTTTTTAAGAAATTAAAATTTTTTCATGACAACTTGCTTAGAAATAGGAATATTAATCTCAGACGGTATCCTTTAGAAATTACTGAAGCAGAGTTTATGTATAAAAAATAGGTGTAGTATTTTTATTATTAATGATTGCAAATGTCCTATTCCCATTAATATAAATTAATCCCTTTCTCTTGACTAAACATTTCAAATAGGACAGAATACCTACAGTTGTCTAAGGAGTAACAGTTTATTACTATAAAAATGTCAACTACATTCTAGGGCAGATGATGTTTACTCAACATGACATTAGTAAATACACTCTAAATTTGAATTCTTTCCTTAAATTTGGTATAAACGTTGAGAAAATGTATAACATGCAGACCAGACTAGTATTAAAGACACATCTCCCCAGTCTTCTATCAACACTCTCCACAATCAACTTCTAAACTATTTTTGAAAATAATTATATATTTCATCTATGCCCCAACTAATCAAAACAGAACACAAAGCAGTGATGCAGATGTTCTCATTATTCCCTGACTCATGGAATTTGAACTAAATGGCACCTAGACCTGTAAGTGCCGTATATATCGTATTTGGCATATTACAAACAGTGCCTGGCTGGCTGAACTGCAGCCCCAAAGCCTTTCCTCTCCCCTTCACATATGGCTCTAAAACTTTGAGTTAAGGATTTCTGAATTCACAAATCTATACAGAAAAAGATGTTTAAAAGTCTGAAGTTTTTTTTTTTTTTAATTAACAACAAAAAGAAAACCTCACATAAACCCATGAGCTTAAAATGAGTATTATGGAACAGACTATATGAAGAAAATCTTAAGAATATGAAATATGTGTGTGTACACACCCACAATACATACGCAGGTATACTGTACCACAAACCATCAGTTCCCATTAAGCCCAAGGAGCATTAAAGAGTATTAGAGCACTGTTGAGGAAGAAAAAAAAAAAAAGCGTAGAGATGACAGGTGAAATTTTTCTCCAGAATTTTCCAGCATTTTGTGGTGAAGAGATGGAATGATTTTTCTAGCCCAAATGACAATGATGCAACCCATTACATACTTTGATGCACTATATGTTCAGCAGAGCACATTCAGCAAGAATAAAAAAATAGTTTGATTTCTAATAACCTTGTAGTCATCATTCTCTCCTACAAACATCTCCGAACACAGAACCACATTCTACCAGCGCCGAAACCGGCCCACACGGCTGTAGATTACAAATACGTACGGTTCATTACAGACTCCCGGATTTCACTGTTCAGGCTGATCAATGCTTTGAAACTAGCAAGAATGCCCTAAGTATTAACGTGCCTTGTCGATTTTCCTAGCATCCAGGACGCCAGGGCAACAGGGGCCCTTTTCACCACTTCCACAAAATTCTCTAGAAACCCAAGATGTACAGAAAGCGGAGCCCCTAGGTCTTCCTTCGCAACCCAGACTATTCCACAGCTCCCTACAGGAACACAGCACTCGGCCGAGTGTCACATACTGCATACGCCATCGGCGCCCAGACACCTGAACCACCTGGGCTGGCAGAGTTGGGCTGGCAGCTCCGGGGTGTTGCTAGCCGTACAGGAACACTGAAGCAGCTAGGCGCTCGCAGGGACACTAGGTGGTAACCTTGGCACCAAGTGCCTCAACGGTGAAGACCTCTTTCCCTGGGAGAACGCGGAAGACTGTTCCAAAGACAATGCTACAGTCCTGAGGTCCTTTTCCACAAAGGAGAGCAGAGGAGGGCTGGTTCCCTCTCGACTCAAAAACTCTGCGGTGGGAGACGGAGAGCTACAAATCGAGGCGAGCCAGATGCTGGTCGTGACTCTGACAGCTCGCAGAGTCACCTGCCAAGCCAGAACTCAGTTTTTCCGACAGCGACGGGGGACTCGCCACCGCCACCCCTCCCCCTCCCCAGGGAGTCCGGCACACCCTGGAGGTCTAAGATTAACCCCGGGATGCCCAGCCGGACCTCCCCGCAAGGCCCGCGACAGACAGGCAGGGCTGGGGTTACCTGGCTTCACGGTCTTGAGACGGATAGGCTCGCGGAAGTGGCGGATGACAGCCCAGGTGTCCCGGTTGGTGAGCCCGCTGACAGGCGTCCCGTTCACCTCCAGCAGCACGTCCCCGGGGCTGGGCGCTTTGCCCGAGACGACGCAGCAGGTGCCCCCGCCGGGCTCGTCGCGGAGTCGCCCCAGGTAGGGGAACTCGCCGCGCTCGGCGCCTCCTCGGATCTCGGCGCCCACGTCGCCCGGGGCCCCGGCCCAGGACAGCGCACACTCCTGCACCTTGCTGAGCCAGTGCTTCTTCTTCTTCAGCGTCTTCGACATCCCGAACTCCGCTGCACCATGGGGTGGGGGGGACCCCGCGCCGGCGGCGGGGGCCCCCGGCGGCCCGCGCAGCCGGGGAAGTGGAGGGGGCCTCGCCGCCGCTCCGGCCCCGGCGCTGCCCGAGTCCAGCCCGCGGGGGGCCGGGCCACTCGGCGCCCCGAGCCGCCCCCCCTCGGACGCCCTGCTCCGCTGCGCTCCCCGGGACCGGCCGGGCCCCCCCGGATCAGACCGCAGCAGAGACGAGGGGACTGTTCCCGGGCGGCTCCGGAGGGGTTTCGGGCGGGGTCACGGCAGCCCGCGGGGCCCCCGGGCTCCGCGCCCCGGCGGCGGCGGGAAAGGCTGAGGCTGTGGGGGGCGGGGAGGTGGAGGGGGCAGAGCCGGGACCGGGACGATCCGTCGGGGGGTGCGCAGGAGCCCGCGGGGACCCGTCGCGGGTTCGACCGTGGCTTTCGCGGAGCCGGTGCACGGAGACCAACGCCTGCCCGAGCTGCCAGGAAACTGCCGCTTTCAAACCCGCCGCATCCTCCTCCTCCTCCTCCTCCTCCCTCCCGGTCCCCTCCCCCGCCCTCGCCCCGCCCCCAGCCTGGCCCCGCCCCCGCCCGCCTCGGCGCCCGGCGCGCTGCCGTCACGGGCCGGGCGTGGAGGGACACGCCCACCTCTCGACTCCGGCGCAAGCGGATTGGCTCGCGGCGGGCAGGGGGCGGAGCCTCGCCGAGAGTGAGCGCCGCCGATTGGCTGTCCGGAGCGGAGGGGCGGGCCCCGGGATGACTGAAGTTTGAGAGGGTGGGAGAAAGAAGTTTGAAGCGCGAGGGAGGGGCGGGGGGAGTGGACGCGGCTCGGTCCGTATCGCGGGGCCGGGCTGAGGGAGGCCCTCGGGCAGCTGCTGGAGCCCGGAGAAAACTGGGATCAGGAAGAGGGACCAGACTCCCCGAGGGGGAGGCGGGGCCGGCGAGCCCGCTGGAGTCGGGGGCGGAGTCTGTCCGGACCCGGAGAGGGATGAGTGGACTCCAGACCCGGGACGGCGCGCCCAGGCCCTGGCCAGAGGTGGCGCGTCCTCCAGGGCGGCTTGTTACTCCCGATCGTGCACACGGAGTCGCCATTCTTTGTTCATTCACTCCACAAATGCTACTGAGGCAGGGACTCCAAAGTCCATTTGATGGAGGGTCAAAGAGAGTCCTGCATGATGCTGTGTGACCTCGGGAAAGTGGGCCCTCTCTCTGAGCCACAGCATCCTTTGCTGAAAAGTGGAGCTAATTCTACTCCTCCAAGTTTTGGGGGGAAATGACACGCAGGACATTTAAAATATCTTAATGGTGCCTGGCAGAGGGTGCATGCTTCTTGCCATTTGGTAGCTGATGATGAGGATGATGACTTAATGTCAGAAATTGTGCTGGGCACTGGAGGTCAAGGGTGCAAAAACAGGCTCTGCTCTCAAGGAGGTCACAATCTAGTGGGAGAGACTGACAAGTAAGACTGCCTGAGGTGAGGTAGGGTGGGGTGATGATAGGAGGTGGATTAGGAGCTAGCTGGCAGACCTGAAATTGAGTCCTCGCATCCTACTTACTTGTTATTTGACCTCAGCATCAAGTTTACACATTCATAAAAGAGGTGGAGGGAGAACTAATATTGAATAAAGGACATCTTAGGTCCCTCCTAGCACTAATTTTTTTAGAAATTCTCCTCGAGCTTTCTCTCTTCCCTGACTTGACTCATATTCTTCCTTGTCTTAAAAATCCTATCCATCCTCAGCCCAAACGCTGTGTCTCTCAAGGAGCCTTTTCTGATTTCTTGTCCTCCAGTGGAAATCATTTTCTCTGAACACATTACATTGTTTCACTTTTACACATGCCAGTCTCCTATCTTTAATGGTTGGGGAAAGCCCTTATTTAAGCTATAAATAACCCCATAGAATCTCCTCACATCTCAGATAGTCTGGGCCAAGCTTCATCAGCTGCTGTGATTTTGTTCACACCACTGTATCAGTCAGGGCCTAGCAGGAAACAAATGGTACTTTACAAAGATGTGGGCAGGGTGTGGGAAACCACAAGGGAAGTGTGGAATCCTAGGGCTACAGGCTCAAAGATCTGTAGAATCAAGGGGAAGGAAATGTTATGGAAACTCAGCACAGAAAGGGCAGCCTGACAGACACTTGTGACCTTTCATCAGGAGATGTAATTGCCTGAGGAGGAAGCTGGGAGATTTATATCTCACTTACCTCCCTCCTTCAGTCTCTTGCTGGGGCATTCTGATGGCCAAATCCAACGAGAAGCCAGAGGGCAAGGGAGCCTTTTGATGCAGTTCCTATTAGGCACACACAGAAGAGGAAACAGTGCATCTGGAGAGGAAAGAAAAAAGGAAATATTCAGCACAGTTAGCATGAAGATTGCTCAGATTTACCCAGATCTGAGACAAACAAACTGGAGGATTATTTGGGGTTTTTTTCCCCCTGCTGGACTACTACCTACACTAGCAGATTCCTAGATGAAATCCTGATAACCTCCACATCATCTATTTTTGCAGAAACTGAGAAAGCACCTTTCCCTGCCCAGATTGTATCCAGTAGGCTACCTTTGGCCACAAGGAACAGAATACCTGACTAAGAGCAGCTTAAAGCATGCAGTCATTTATTTCATTTTTAACATGTAGTTCAGATGTAAGTTGTCTCGGGGTGGTTCAATAGCACAGTCATGTCATTAAGTACCCAAGCTCTTTGTGTTTGCTCTCTACCATCATGTTGGCTTTAGTCTCCAGGCTTATCACCTCTTGATTGCTATGTGGCTGCTATAGCTCTAGACATTACATCCTCAGAGGTCATTGTACAACCAGGAAGGGAGGAAAAGGCAGTACTGCTTTCATTATGAAAGAGAAAAATCTTTCCTAGACTGCCTTCTCCCAGTAGAATCTTTATTGGCCAGAAAATGGTCATGTGCCCACAGCAAGGCAGTTGCTAACAAGAAACTGTGATTGCCACAGTTCATTAAATTGATCACAAGTCACCCCCAAATAATATAGGGGTTCCCTTTGAGAGGAGAAAGGGAGAATAGTGGTTAAGTAGGCATCTAACAGTGTTTGTCATATTCCTCAACCAAGAATAAGTTATATTGACTCTCGGGCAGCACATTTTACTGATTAGGAGCTTGAGCTCTGGAATCAGACTGCAAATCCCAGTTTTTCTTAGTAGCCCTGCAATCTTGAGTAAATGATTTAATCTTACCTAACTGCAGTTTCCTCATCCGTGAAATGATAACAGTGCTCGCCTAAGTTATTGTGAGAACTGAACGGAGCTACTTAAGGCAAGCGAGCACTTAACATATGGTCTGGCGTATAGGTAAACATTCAACTTAGTTGATGCTAAATAGTAATATTTGTGACAAGGTTGAAAGCACTGCTAATCACCTTTACAATTCTGTATTAAATTACTCCATCTTCATAAGTTTAAGTTCAGTTTTTAAAATATTCTCGAAATAAGCTGTCTGTGCCAGTTAATTAATTCTGGTAGGACAGTACTCGGGAAACAATTACATAATTAAAGGAACCACATTATAAGCATCTATGAAATGGCACCTAACCAAATAATCAGATTGTACCCATGCTTATCACTGCTTCCCAAAGCTAATGGTTGGCTTAATAGTTTTCATTTCCATTGGAAAATAGGGCAAACAACATGGAACCTGGTTTAACAAAAATGAGGAAGTTTTATTGATATCTCAGGTTTCTTTGGGCTCCCTCTAGCTAATCTATAGAGACAGACATAGATGTTTCAATATGCATATGCACAAGAGTTAAGTCCCAAGATGGTTGCAGTGGCTCCAAGTGATATATGTATCACAATGATGTACAAAGACTGAAAGGGAAGGGAATGTCTTCTTCTCTTCTTGTAGATCAAGGAAACCTTTCCACAAAGCATCCCCCTTCACCCCACATCCCACCTTCCCCCAAGACTTCTCCTCCAGCTCATTGGCCAGAATTACCCACATGTCCTTTCCTAAACCAAAAATGCAAGGGGTAATGAAAAACTCATCTAGTTCCACCCTCTGAGTAGAAAGGGATCCAGCATCTCATAAACGCCATGGCTACACAACAGCTGAATAAAACGGGGGAGGGTGTTTGAGGTCTCTGGGTAAATATGAAGAGGGGAGACTGGCTTTTCAGTAAGGGATCCACAGTGTCCTCCACAAATACACTGCACTGATTTGCTTCTTTTTTTTTTTTTTTTTGCAAGATGGAGAGTTTGTTTTAGATTGTGGCGAGTGTTCCTGATGACAGTGAAATAAATGTTTCAAGCAGAAAACTCCAGAATGGCAAGTATAGATTTTAGATTTTTCTGGAATGACTCATGTGTACTTACTCCTTTGTACAACCAGAGATGCCTTATATGGTGGTACAGTTTGTGCACCTGACAAATGCCAGGGCCAACACTCACCTGGGAATCTGCATGAGTAGGGTCCCTGTGATAATGCATGTGTCAGAGCAAGGCCTAAGAAGGGGGAAAGGTTGGATTTCATTTATGTTTGTATTCTTTACTAGTTTCTTTCATGAAAGCCTGAATCTCCATGAACAGTAAATCAAATTATTTTGATGAAGTCATTCTCAAGTAGTAAGGCGGCAGAGGGTGGGGAAGAAGTGGACAAACATTTGCCTCCTAAACAGAATATAGAACATTTATCCCATTTCTTTTATTCCCACAGATTATTATAAAATCCTCTTGAATTAAAAATTCTGGTCCACAAAATCTTTCACTGGCTTAGAAAATGTTTGGATTTACCTATCCTGTGGTAATGATATGTCATATAGTCTAGCATAACTAGCCTAAATGAATTTAGTATTAATGTTCTCTTGCTTCCTTACATTTATTAGCATTTTTATTTGCCTGGGTCTATGGACTAATTTGTATGCTAATGTTAAAATAGGCTCAATTGCAGAAGCAATAACATGGAAAATTTTAGTTCAGTTAAACTAATTTATCGTCTAAAATCTATATTACCATGTTTCATGCATAAACGTGCATCTTTGCCCATGAGTGCACCTACCTACAAATGACCAAATGAATCCGGCCCAAATTCACAGAATAGGAATATTCTAAAGCAACTGCAATGGCAAAATATTTTGAAAGGAGGGTTCGTTAGATGTCAAATTTATCTAACAAAGCAGGACAAGGAGAACATGGAATGAAATTTAAAAAATACCAAAATACCCATCTCTCAGCTTAAATGCAATATCCTACTCAAGGCCAGCCTTGACTTCCTACAGCTGGTTGTCATCTCTTCCTTCTCCAGAATCAACAGCATACTGTCATCTTTATGTTTTTCTCCCCAATGGACCTCAAGACTGTTGAGGGAAGGGTCTCTTTTGTAATTTTTTTGTGTACTTCCCCCATTGGGTTGGGCACTTTGTCTTTAATATAATTTGCACACATTCATTCATTCATTCAGACAACAGAGAGACGATACCTGTTATGAGCAGTTCATTTTAGGTGCTGATTTACAGCACAGAACAAGCTAACAAGGTCCCACATTCATGGGGAGGAGGAGAAGTCTTCCTCAACCCTCTTAGGGTCCCTGTCTGGGTCTGAAAACTGACCAAGACAGATTAACAGGAGAAAAGTATTCAAATTTATTTAACCTAAGTTTTACGTGACACTGGAGTCTTAATAAGAAAATGAAGACCCAAAGAAATGGTTCAATCTAAGTGCTTTTATGCTATTGATGAAAAGCTAAAAGTCACAGGAAGGTAGAATAAAGAGTATGAGCTAAGTGTAGTAAACGGGGAGGACTTCGCGAAGCCTGTTCACCTGGATTCTTCTCAATATCTCTCCATCTTGGAGATAAGGCTGCTACTTCCCTCTGGGTATAGACAGGGCACCTCTCACACAAGGGTCTTATGACCTACTTCAGATAAGGAGATCAGAGAGACCCTCCTGCTTCTGCCCTTTTCTCAGACTCCTTCAGCTTAAACTATTCAATATTCCAAGCTGTCATATTTTGGGGTATTGTGTTCTGAACACCATCAACAGTAAACCCGAAATAAGTAATCAAGATAATTTCCAGTAGTAATAATACTGCAATTAAAAGACGATGAAAAAGAATGATGGGATGGATGGTTAAGAGAGGATGCGGGCTACATTAGATGAGGTCTTAGAGAAGGGGACAGATTTGCCTAGACCAGAATGACCAGGAAGAGGGAGCCAAGTGAAGACCCAAGATGTGAGGATTCCAGGCCAACAGGGGGACCTTAGGTAGACCTGTGTGTGAATATGAGGAACAGAAGGTGCTAAGGCGGCTGAAATGGGGCTATGCAGGAGAGTGGGGAGGAAAGTCAGAGTTAGGCCGGAGGCCCCATCATATGCAGCCTTCCAGGCCGCAGAAAGGAATCTGGATTTTATTCAGAGCACGATGAGTTTTTAGGAGTATGGCAGAATTACATTTTAGACTGATGGCTCTGACTGCTGGATAGAGAAGGATGGGGGTGACAGCAGAAGCAGGAAAGCCAAATAGAATCCCGGTACAGGAGCTCAATGAGAGATGGACCAGGGGAGAAACAATAAAGATGAAAATTTGTCGAAAATCAGAAGTTATAGTTTTAATTTCCTAGACTGATCATAGTTAAAGAAATATGTTACAATTGTGTTTAATAAGAAGCTTTGTGGAATGTAATTGCTTTGTTGAAATGTCCCTTCACAGTAAGATAAGAAAGAAGTTAAAAAATAAAAAGTGGGGGAGATTCTTAATTAAGTTTAAATTTATACAGGTTCTTTTATTGCATTTATTGAGAAGAGCATCCAGAGAGATGGAATGTTAATTTCAAAGCTTTTGTTTAATCTTAGGAAAGTAACATCCAACCAAGGCATATAATGACCTTAAAGTCTGAGACAGCATATCCTGTGGATTGAAAGAAAAATGTGTTGTTATAAAAGGAATTTGTTTCTTGACTTACAAAGAAGCTCACAGACTTTGTTTTAAAAGAGCTCTACCACCGCATAAAATCTTTTAGGTCCTTTGACGCGTTAGAAAACTTTGGGCTCTTGAGTCTAGTATTTTCCCATTGCAGACTGGAAGCAAATAAAGAGTGTCTTGAGCAGATTCCAATACAAAGCGCGATGTGAAGGCCCTTTTCTTCAACAGAAGGAAAATTCTCATTTACTTGGCTAAGCTTAGGTGAAGTCTTTCCAAACGCACACTCCCAAGCTTCGCAGGGAAAATGATTGGAAACACACCACGAGCTTAAAATAAACACACTCCATTCAAACACAGGGCACTGTGACCTTTCTTACTCTCAACGAAAGTATCCACAGAGAGTCTGTATTTTCTTTCATTCCCAAACGGAGCGTGATCCTGTTGGGTTTGGGGCAAGGGAGGGAAAGAGCTGAATTTCAGTCCAGAAGCAGGGTGACCTTCGAGATAATAGGGTTCTGATGAGGTACTTCTGTGCTTGGAAGCTAAAGTTAACTCTGGCATATCTGAATACGTAATAACTGTTCCCTAAGAAAGTAAATCTTAGAAGTTCTCATCCCACACACACACACACACACACACACTTGTAACTGTGGTGATGGATGTTAACTAGACTGATTGCGATCGTTTCACAATAGACATATCGAATTATTACTTCAGACACCTAAAACTAATATCGTATCTTATGCCAATTATATCTCAAATAAGTAAATACTGCTCATTCAGTTTGCTAGGCACAACTAGAACGGTGGATACCAAGAGCAAACCTTCAGAACCATCAATACAAACGACACATGGTTAATTTCCAAGGTAACTTTTTCAGCCTTGGTGTGTTCCAGAATATTAAGAGATGGAAAATTTCAAGTCACAAGCTTCTATGGGCTGAATCATGTCTCTTCTCTCCACCCCACATTTATATGTTAAAACCCTAACTGTCCCCCACCCCATGTGACTGTGTTTGGAGACAGGACCAATAAGGAGGTTAAATGCGGTCACAAGGGTGGGGCCCCTATGCAATCGGAGGCCTCTTAAGAGAGACCACCCTCTGCCTCTCCACAGCAAGGGGGAGGCAGTCCACCAGCCAAGAAGAGAGAGTGAGCTCGCACCAGAAACCGACTCTGCTGGCGACCTGGCCTCAAACTTCCAGCCTCATGAAAGGTGAGAAAATACATTTTTGTTGTTTAAACTGCTCAGTCTATGGTATTTTGTTATGGCAGCAGAGCTGGGTAGGACATACACAGCCAAAATGATCCTTTAAAAACAAAAACAGTAAGATCTAGTCACTCTGCTCAAGACTGCACTGTGTCCCCATTATGCCCAGAGTGAAAACCAGTGTCCTACCACAGCCTGCAGGCCCACCATCCTCCAGTTACTGCTCTGATCTCACTTCTTATCACCCCCTCTACCCACCCACTTCACTCCAAACTGCCCTGGTAATCGGATGATCCTTTCAGTGTGTCAGGCGTGCTCCTGCTCAGCCCTCCCTCTGCCCAGAGTGCTCATCCCTCATTCGTCTACGCATGACTCATTCCCTCACCCCCATTTGACATTGGCTCAAATGTCACTTCAAGATGAACTCTACCTTCCTATCTAAAAATACAACACATCAACTCCTAAATCTCCTTCCCCTGCTCCATATCTCTTCTTTTTGTCCATGGCATTTGTCACTTTCTTACTCACTATACAATTTACTTCTTGTGTCTATCCTTTGTCTACCCTGGCATGTAAGCGCCACAAATCTTTGTTTTGGTCTAGTTTATCCCTGGTGCCTAGAATACAGCACCTACTCAGAGTAGGGTCTCAATAAATACTTGTTCGCCCAACTACTTTCCCTCCCCAGTTTTTTCAGAGATATTAACTATACTAGGTAATTGAATCTGAATTTTTAAATAATTCCGTCTTTGTAATAATCCTGTGAGGGAGCTGTCATCACATTCCTATTTACGAATGGGTCAGAAAGATTACTTTAGTCACCCACGGTTTCTCAACATCAAGTATGAGTCAAAAAACTCAGATATTTTTACTTCACATCTGATAGCCTTTCCTATGCCGAGGGGGCCATTTTAAGATGTTTTCACAGTGGAACCAAACGTAAAAATATTCAGATGAAGAAATCGTGGTCTCCACTACAACAGCCTCAGAATGGTTAAAATGAAAAGGGCTGACCCTGGTCAGTGTCAGCAAAGAATGTCAACACGTGGGAATCCTCATACACTGCTGATGATAACGCGAATTGGTTCAACCACTTTGGCCAACTGGTGTTTCTGCTAAAGTTACCAAATGGATACCCTAGTATCTATCAGTTCTACTCCAGAAATGAGGACTTAGATTCTCCACAAAAAGACTTTAAGAATTATTTGTAATAGCTCCAAACTGGAAACAACCCAAGTGTCCAGTAAGATTAGAATGGCTTCATAAATTTGGGTACATTCTTCGAATTCTACACAGCAATGTCAGAAAAAAAAAAAAAAACACCAACTAACCTATATACAGCAAATTGGGTGAATGTCACAGTTATAATTTTAAGCAAAAGAAGCCAGACGCAAAAGTACATACTATGATTCCATTGCTGCAGATTTTAAGAATGGTCAAAACTAATAAATGGTGATGAAAGTCAGAGTAATGATTATCTCTGAGGGAGTAGTGAGTGAAGGGGGCACAGAGACCTTCTAGAGTCGAGAGAATATGTTCTATATCTTGATCCAGAGAGTGCTTTAAAGGGTATAAACATAATCAGAAAGTAATCTAGCTCAACGCAATAAGATTATATACACTTTACCATGTAAACTGCATGTCAGTAAATAAGTTTTTTAATAAAAAGTTTCCATCAATAAGGAAGTAATATATAATTCAATAAATCATTACCCAACAAAGGGCTTGCCATCTGAAAAAAAATTAATGTTGATCCTTGATCTCTACCACATTCCTTACTTGAAAACAAGTTTTAGGTAATCAAACATTTCAATATAAAAAATCCAGAGTACTAGAATAAAAGATGGTAGAATTGTTTTATAATATTGAAGGCCTTCCTTATCAAGACACCAAAGAATAATCTTAAAATTATTAAATTTGACTACAAAAAAATTTAAATGTATACATGACAAAACAATTACCATAAACAAAGTTTAAAACAAATGACTGTCTTGGAATATAAAATTTGTTGACAAGGCAAATTTCCTTCTTTTACAAAAAGTTCTTATAAATTAGTAAGGAAGCAAAATGCAATACAGTCCAGTGGAAAGACAGCCTAAGTTAAATTACAGGGGAAAAAATGACTTTAAAAATATAAAAAGATTTTTTAAATCAATGTAATTTTTAAATAAAAATAAAATTCTATTTTTTACCTGACAGATTAAGAATTGAAAAGTTTGATAATATATTACGTTGCTGATAAGACTGTAAATGGGTGACTTCTGTGGTGGGTAATATATACCAGAATCAAAATTTAAAAGTTTCCAATACAATTCCACTCCTAGGAATTCTCAAGTGTGCTAGCAAGTACTTTGCAGCATTTGTGTAGTAATGCCTAGAGGAGAGAGGCTGCTTAAATGAAATGTGGTGTGTACATTCGACAGAATACTGTGCAGAACGAGGTAGAGCTTCACATGCTGATGTGGAAAGATCCGCAAGACAGATCTCTAAAGGTACAGACGTGTCGCAGAAGGTCCTGGGTTCACACCCCAGCGGAGCCACAGTCCTTAGTCTATGGCCAGGCCACCCTGAACAAGCTCGATGTCTGATCTCAGAAGCTAAGCAGGGTCAGGCCTGGTTGGTACTTCGATGGGAGACCACCTAGGAAGACCAGGTGCTAAAGGCATAAATAATAAATAAAGGTACAGATGTGTTTGCTTCTTTTTGGACTTAAAAGGTGTGGTGGAGGATGGATATTTACATACACATACATATGCCTGACTCCTCTGGAGGAGCTACTGGAACTACTGGCTGTGGTTATCGCTGGGCCGTGTGGCTAGGACACTGAAAGGGAGGAATGCTTTTCGCTAAATACCCTTCTGCACTATGAATGATTGTTTTTACCAAGTATATGTATTACCTGAAAAAAAAATAAACAAGAAAAATAAAAACACTGTGTCCTAGGAAGAGGAGGAAGTGGTGTGAAAAGGAGAGGGTGTAGAGGGAGGGGAAGGAGGAGGTCAAGAAGAAACAAAAATAAATCAAGACCTCCACTTCTTGTGGCCTTGCCAGCGTCCCCACACAGAGCACGCTGAATAAATAAAACTCACAAATCTGGTCTACCAGTCCTGAATCTCATCCAAGGCCCAATTCGAAATTTTTCAACTCAGATTAACCTATTAAAACCAGACAATTTGGGGCATGATGCACTCTGGCCAGCGAGTTTTCTGGATGGAGGCAGCGTGTGCTGGAAAGAAATTAAACTTTACCCAATGCTTGCTATCTTTAGATGAGATGAAGGTAGATCAAAATTGGCGACAAACACTATTGCACTGAATGCAGCAACATGTGACCCAACTGAAGCTAAAGGTGAATAGGTTAGAAGGTCACTAAGACAATTCAACAATTCTGTGTATGTACTGGTTTTATGCTTCTAATGACTTCAGATAAAAAAATGAATAGCTTTGCTTTCTGGTTAATTATTTTAATTGAAAGCTGAAATTTTAAAGAAGTTATTAGGGCAAAAACTAGCAGAAACTTCATCAATGTCGGTTTTGAGAGAGACTGGGGGTTCAGCTTATTTCTAGATTTGGGATGAGTTGCTCAGAGTATTCTAGCCCATGTTTATCATGATCAAAGGGGTTAATCTATACCAAAAGAAAGCTATTTTAAAGTGAATTTAAAGTTTTATAGAACGTTAATAAAGCAATACCAGTATAAACAGGCGGTAAAACGAAATTCTCAAGAATTCAGTTTTGAATGCATTAGCGTCAAATTGGCCAGTTATTAGAGGCTTGGTAAAAATAAACAAGAGGCAATATTCTACTATTATGAGATAGAGTCTTTCTAGTTATTAAAATGCCTACCCAAAATAGTTGCCATCCAGAACTGAAGTTTAGAAGCAATAAAGTTATACTTTTTATAACCAAAATTATAGCCTTTCAAGGCTGCAGAAGTAGAGTGTAGTGAATTCAGTATGGCTGAACGAGGGACAAGCTTATTCGAGGGACCAAATTTCCTACTTCTGGAAGATTGTGATGCTTGGAGTCTGGGGAATCTCATACTCCCTGTGCTCAGCTAAACGACAACAACAACAAAGGATGCTGTTTCGTCATCACCACCAGAGCAGAACACAAATACTGCAGAAGCACTGTGACCTATGCAGGCAGATTCTCCCACCCTTTTGTTAGTTTTCAAGTCACCCCTCATAGGCTCAAGTACATTCTTTGATTCCTTCTCGAGGATCTCAGCGAAACGCTTATGTAACAGCTTGGCCTTTTCGCAACAATTAGGCCCTGTGCTGTGACAAGCTGCTAGTCATATCAAGACCGTTAAACTCTGAAATACTAAACTATACTGTTTTAAAGGTCTTGAGTGTTCATTCAGATTATAAATTATGACATTTATACAGAAACCAGTCTGGATGAAAATCACAAGGCATCGTGTGGCTGGAGCATAGAGGTCTCTGGAGACAAGGCAGTAGAGAGAATTCCAGAAAGAGGTTGGAAGACCTTGAATGTCAAGGAGACCAGTCTATATAGTGAGCATGGAAAGTCCTAGTGGATTAGAAAACAGAGTGATATAATCACAGTGGTGCTCTTAGGCTATGGAAGATATAAAAAAAAATAAAGAAATTCGTTTTTCAAAATTTGTATATACAGTGACGAACATCAGGAAAGCATTACAGCAAGCTATTCCCAGGAGTTCAGTAATTATCTGAGCGATAGAGTTATCAGCGCCTTTTATTTTATTCATCCCATGTTGCCTAATGTTCCTGAGCGTGCTTGCGTCGCTTTGCATTAAAGGCCTACATTATGTAAATATTTTATAAAAATTCAAATACAAGGATAGTAAAATGAACCCCACACACCTGCCACACAGATTAAACAGTTATCTAGATTTTGGCATCTTTGCTCCACCTCTCCCTTTTCTTTTTCTTTCCTTTACCAATATCTCGCCTGTTAGTTCCTGTGTCTGTCTGACCTGACCCATTAGTCTGATGGCTTCCTGGCTTTCTAGCACAGCAAGATGTCCCAGACTCTTTTTAATTTCCTGCTATAGGCCTAGAATCAGCCAGTCTTTCAAGATGCTCTGTTTCCTTTCAGTGGGTTGAAAATTGTCTTAAAAAAACAAAGATATTAGCTAACAGTCCAAGTGATTCCTGGACAACGGTGGGTGTTGCCATCCCAACAGCTGTGGAGAAAATATTAGAAACAGCATTAACTGAATGAGACTATGCAAACATTCTAAAATTATGCTTTTAAACAAAACAGAGTCATCGGCATTAAAAGCTTGCCCCAGTAGGTAACCCTTGAGTCATCTTCAAGTAAGGAAACATTCAGCTTCTTTGTGATCTTTAAAAATTCCAAGCCAGCTCTTCCTGGGGAGAATTTAGCATCTTTTACACTAGGACCCAACCTTTCATGTTCAAAACCTTAGCAAAATGCTAAGTAACACCTAATACCCTCTCTTTTCTGCTGTAGGGGAGTTTCCATCTCTAGTACTATTGCTCCACTGACACCAGGGGAGCAAAAGTTTCCACCTTTAAAGCAATGGTTCTTAACTTTTGCCTCCCCTGCACAAGTGAGGAATACCGACCTGAACGTGTGTCTGTGCTTAATAGCTACAGCATAAGGAAAGTTTACCATGTGTGCCAGGACCATTCTCAGTCCATACATGCACCGATTCTTTTAATCCTGACAAAAACCCTCTGAAGCAGGCACCAATAAGGCTTCTTTGAGCAATTTTGTCGCATAAAACAGCACACCTAGTCAAAATCGACTGAGTCTCAAGGCGAGGTAATTTATAAATGTTAGTGTACCATATTTTAGAAGAATTAAGGCTATTTTGTAGTAAAAATTTGTCCGATGGATCTGCAGCTCCTTCCTCTTTACCTGTTTTGATGACCCAATAATGAAAATTTTGTTCCATCTTCTAAGTTCTTTATTTATGTTGCTGTTCTATTCTAAACAGGTATCTGCAGTTGTTTGCTTATACATTTAGTTTTCGTTCTTAGCTGAAGTTTCGAAATAAACTACATACTAAGCAATACTTTCATAGTCAAACTCTAAGAGCACTTTTATACATAATTCTGATTTTTAAGGTTAATCTGTGGGATCATCACCATATTTTAGGGGTGGCACAACTATCATCAAATCAGAAAAGTATACTTTCTAGTAAGAAGTGTTTAATTTTTCATTAGTTGTTTCTGCACCAGAAATTCAGATTTATGATTTCTATGAACTTTTTTTGTTTTTTGTTTTTTTAGCGTTTTGGGGATAATAGGGGTGGCAAAATTCTGCTTGTTTACATCCTTATGAATGATTTAGCTTTCCTGTTTTGCCAGCTCAGCCTTTTAAGTCTCCTGTGAGCTAGAGCAAGGATATAATATCATTTGCAGTGTTATTTGCAAACATAAAAGGAAATGACTGTGTCTCATCGACACCACTTATATTCCATTGTAGACAAGCAAGCAGGAAACATAAGCATAGTAGTTATAGATTTAAATGGTTTGCCTGTTGTTCCATAAAACACTTGTTTCATTTACTCCTCCAACTCTTTGCAATTCGGTTCAGCTACTGTGAAGCAGAAAATATTATCAATTAGAGTCGCAGTATGTTAGTCCTGAATCACAGGGCTTCAGTGCCCTGGTGTGTTATGATACCCAAAGCTGTACCCTGCTTCCCGCCCCAGCACACACATCACAGCAGGACTGGATGTGCTCAGAGCCTAGATCTACTGAAAACAGAGCAAAACCAAAAAGGCAAAAAGTTAAGAAATAAAAGTTGCTTATAAGGTAAAAAGCTGGAAATCTACAACTCTTGCCCCTTTCAGTACGGGAAGACTAAATCTCTAAATTGGCAAAATTGAGAGTGACTAATAGGTCAATTAGGCCCTCCCATCAAGTTCAGTACGTCTGAAATTGAACTTATTTTCTCTTTTTTTCTACCTTCTGACTCCAACTCTCAGGCATGGCAAGAACACCGGCAAAAGGCTGCAATCCGAAGTCGTTTTAACTGAAGTCCAAGCCTCTTTCATCTGCCTACCAATCAGTTGGCAAGTGCTGTGGACCACTTCTGCTTTGAAGTATTTCGGTCTCCCATGTTCACGTCTCACTTCCATCGCTTCACTCTCATCCGAGCCTTCGCTGATTCATTTGTGGACCACAGAACAGCTTCCCAGCTGGTCCTTCTAGCAGCACATGATCCTCCACTTCCAGTCCGCCCTACCCTACACACTCTGTCAGAGACAAGTTAATCTTCCCAAAACGCCACTTTCATTTTCTTCTGTAGGGAGGCTCAGCAGCTCCATCTCAGCAGCTCAAGACTCTAATCTAGCGTCCCGTCATCCTCCTTAGCTTTATCTTATTGGTTCTGAATATTTACTCTGATCTGGTCAAGTCCTTCTCAACCCCAGCTCACAACTACAGTCCCTCCCAGCTGCTCCTCGGCCCCCGTCCCTGCCATGTCCCCCCTTTTCTCCATTAAAATTCAGTGACAAGTTCAAGCCCTACTGCCACCACTTGCTTCTCTGAATTATACTGTTTGACCAACATTTGACTCCTTTTCTTCAAAAAGTAAAGCACTGTGCTATCACCAAGTGGTTCATTCAGCCTTGAACTGGGAGACAGAGAGAGGTTCACAGTGCTTGGGGGTGAGCTCCCAAATCAGATGTCCTCTTTTAAGAACGTAACCTTGGGATAGTTACTTAACCTCTCTTAATCTCAGTTTATTCGTCTGTCAAAGGGAGATTAATAGGACCTGCCTCGTGGTGGTGTTGAGAGATCGAGACAATCTAAATGACATGCTCAGCACTGTGCCTGGTATGGCAAGTGCCCGGGAAATGTTAGATGTCACAATTCATGAGATATTTGCTGAGTCCAGGCTTAAGAACCCTTTCTCCAGAAGTTCACAATCTAGAACACTCATTGTGTGTGTGTGTGTGGGGGGGTGTACTCACAGGGCAGGAGAGGTAGTGTTGGGATGACACTAAGAGGCACGAATGCCAAACTAACTAAAGAACCCAGGATAGAGGACACTTATGAGTCCCAGTCAAGATGGAAGGGTAAATGGGGTAAGTAAATGCTGTACTTACCTCCTCCTATGACTGCATTAAAATTACAACTATAGATCAACCTGAAGAACCACCTGAAGCCTAGCTGAGCATAACTTTTATAACTAAGGATACAAAGAAGAGGCCAAATCAAGACTGGTAAGAGGGACAGAGACACAAAAGAGATTAACCTCACATCTGTGTGTGGCAGGCAAACATGGGGAGGGATATCTCAGCCGCAGAGGTCCCTCCGGAGGAGCAGGATCCCCAGCCCTATTCCAGGGCTTCCCAGCCCAGGGTTGCAGTGCTGGCAAACGTCCCCACAAAACTCTGGCTATAAAAATCAGTGGGGATTCCAACTGTCCAAGTGAGAAGGCAGCTGCTGGAAACCCAGGTGTTCTCTTAAAGGGCCAACAAACTCACTCGCTTGCAGACACCCTGGCTCTGGCAGAGGGACGACAGCTCAGGACCTGCGCCAGAGACATCCAGGGGAGGACTGAGTGGTGAGGCTTCAGGGCGAGGGCCAGAAGGACAGCTGCTACTTTCCAGTGTCGAGCTCTTCTGTGCAGCCTACAGATGGGCACTGTCTTGCGTTGAACCCTCCCCCACATGGCTAAATCTGAATCTGCCTTGGCCTGAGCTCCCTTCACTCAGATGACTCCCTGGGACCTTGCCCCACCCAACCCACAAACTACCATTAGCATATTCCTGGCTGGGCAGCCAGCCCCACCCAGCCCTCTCAGCAGGAGAGTGTTCCCAGTGATGGGCAGACCTCAGCATCCACACTTCCGTGGGCTGGCAACCAGCCCTGGCACAAGCTGTTGTGTTTCTTGAACAAATCTTGGGCCCCTGGGTCTGTGGGCCCCAGGTGGGTAGCAGGTATGATCTGAGACTTTTGCAAATGGCCACAGTCTTAACCTGGAGAGCACCACTCACCCCCCTTCCTGGTGACTTTCTGGGACCAAGCCATACCCAGTTCACATACCCCAGGCCTGGTGCTGGTGGCAGCCTGCTACCGACCTCAGATCACTTTAAAACTCCAGCCAGGTACCTCCAGGCAATCACAGGCAGCTGCTGGCCTTGGTCTGCACAGAAGCCCTCCCGAGGGGCCCCAGAAACAACATATCTGGAAGCTGGCACCAGACCAAAACAGCACTACCTGATTAGCCCCACAGGCAGCACCCCCAAAGCATGATCTCAAAAAGCACATGAGCCCACAGGGGCAAATCTCACTTTGTGGGGTCAGCCCCCACACAGCAGCTCATACCCTGTGGGTATGGCCAATCCCCACAGGCAGCCTGAGAGTCAGTCCCACCCACTGATGTGCTGACTAATCAAGGCTCAACTACAACAGGAGAGCACACACAACCCATATTAGGGACCCAGAGACCCTGTCCAAGCGACCAGGAAGATTGCACGACCAGGTGACACAGGACACCTGCTACATAAGGCCACCTGGCCAAGACTGGGAGCAAATCTACCTATTACACAGAAACTAACACAGAAAATCAGCCAAAATGGGAAAACTTGTCCTGAATGAAAGTACAGGAGAAAACTCCAGAAAAAGAACTAAATGAAATGGAGGCAAGCAACATACCAAACGCAGAGTTCAGAACACTGATTATGAGGATGTTCAACAAGCTAAGGAGAATAGGTGATCTCAGTGAGAACTTCAACAAAGACAGGAAGCATAAAGGACATAGAAACCCTAAAAATGAACCAGAAATCAATACAATAACTGAAATGAAGAAAACACTAGAAGGAATCAACAGCAGATTAGATGAAGCAGAGGATCAAACCAGTGATTTGGAAAACAAAGTAGCAGAAAACAGAAGCGCTAAAAGAAAAAGAGAATTTTAAAAAGTGAGGAAAGTTTAAGGGACCTCTGGGACAACATCAAGCATGACAACGTCTGCATCACAGGGGCACCAGAAGGAGAAAGTAAGCAAGGGCTTGAGAACCTATTTGAGGAAATAATGACTGAAAACCTCCCTAATCTGGTAAGAGAATTTGACACACAAGTTCAAGAAGCAGAGTTCCAAACAAGACCAACCCAAATAGACCTACGCCAAGACACGTCACAATTAAAACGACAAAGGTTAAAGAGAATCCTAAAAGCAGCACGAGAAAGGCAGCTAGTCATTTATACGAGTCGTTTATAAGATTTCTCAAAAGAAACTTTGCAGGCCAGAAGGGATTGGCAGGAAACATTCGAAGTGGTGAAACACAAGGGCCTACAACCAAGATTACTCCACCCAGCAAAGCTAGCAATTAAAATGGAAAGGGAGGTAGAGAGCTGCTCAGACAGGAACAAGCTAAAGAAATGCATCACCATCAAGCCAGTGACACGAAATGTTAAAGGGACTTTAAAGAGGAGGAGAAACCAAATACGAAGAAAGGCAAGAACTGGGTACCTATCAATCACTGTAAATGGTTAAATGCTCCACTCACAGGGTAGCTGAATGGATAAGGAAACAAGACCCACATGCTGTCTACAAGATCCCCTCTTCAGATTAAAAGACACACACAGACTAAAAGTAAAAAGAGAGAAAACGATATTTCATGCAAATGGAAATGAAAAAAAAAAACAACCTGGGGTAGCCATACTTATATCCGACAAAATAGACTTTAAAACAAAGGCTATAATCAGAGACAAAGAAAGAGATAAAATAAGGGGAATCACTCCAACAAGAGGACACAACCCTAGTAAACATTTATGCACCCAATAGAGAAGCCTCTAAAATATAAAGCGAATATTGACCGACATAAAGGGAGAGATCAATAATAGAGTCCTTGTAGGGACCTTTAACACCCCATTGACACCAATGGACAGATCTTCTAGACAGAAAATAAATTAGAAAACAGCAATCTTAAATGACACACTCGACTAGATGGATTTAATCGGCAGTTAGAGCCTCTCACCCCGAAACAGCATAGAGCCTGAAGTACGGTGAGGGGTGTGAGGCATTCGCACTCACTCAACTAGATGCAAAATTTAAGAGGGTGTTAAATAACTTAGTGAACAAAATAAATCATATTTTAATATAATATTTTAAAATTTCAACTAATGCAAAAAACCCCATGTTGAACAAAATATAGAATTTTGAAATAAAGACCTGGGCTGTGCGGATTCAGATTAGAGTGTGAGGCAAAATAAAAGATGTGTGCCTCTCTCTATATATATGTTTTTATGTATCTTGTAATGCTTAATTTGTTCTCTGAACATGGAAGTAGTTGGGAAAATACCAAAAAATTGAGAGTATTAACATATTGCTTTAACATATTTTATTTATACCAAAAAAGAATGATTTTACTTCAACTAATTAAAAATTATTTAAGATCATCACCTGGTAAAGAAAAAATTTTTAATTTGAAAATTCTGTTATCTGAATCAAAAATAAGGTAAACAAAGTAGATTCTGAAAATATTGATGAGCTTGCTTCCACTAAAGCGAGGGTTTCATTTTTTCCTTTGTCTCAGACTCCAATATGGTACATAATGAAACTGTCAAGAAATATCACATTTTATTGTTTTTTAAACCAAAGGTCAGATTTTTCCCTGCTGTTCCACCAGCCCAGTGAGAAATTTAATCTCAGCTGTTTTTGGAGCTTCTCACCCTAGAGCTGGGCAAAGATCTGGAAGCCTCCAACTCCCAGGCACTGCGAAGAGCCCTCTGCTTGCCCATCCATTCTCATTAGCTCCGGGATATGCTTGCCCAGGCCCACCGGGGCCTTCAGCCTCATGTTTTTGCTGCATGTAGGGTCTCTGGGATCTTAGCTAAGGGTGAGAGCTTGAGCCACGTGTGGGTCTTTACAGTCTGAGACCCTTCAGGCCCCTCTCCAGCATTTAACAAAAATGGCAAGAGGCTTTAACCTCAGGATCCTTTTCCTTTAGGCCCTGCCAGGACCCCTGAAGCCAGAAATAATAAAAGCAAGCTGTTAGCTTAAGACGGGATGAAAGGGAAAAACAAGAGTGAAAGGAAACAAAAATTAATATTTCCACAGACTTCAGCCTCTTTGGCTGGTTCCTCCTCTTTCCCCTGCCCGGGTCACCCGGGGTGGGACTTGCTCAGGATCAGGCCTCACCCAGGCCCTTCACTTTCCTCCCTGGCTATGCTGTTCGTCCATAAGCCTAGGACTCCCTGGGATGTTTCTCTGGTCCAGACTCAACTCTGAGCACCAGAGTAATATGTCCGACTGCTCGACGCCTCCATTTGGACATTTCTCAGTGCCATCACACTAAATATGCCCAGTGCCACACTCACAGTCTTGTCGCTCCCTTCCAGGCCTTTCCCAGTCATGACCAGTCACTCTAGACTCCTCCCACTCCCTCGCCTCCCACTTCCAATCCATCCCTGAATCCCATCCACTTCCCCTCCTACTTCGTTCTCAAACTCAAAATAGCTCCATTTCCACTGCTTCCCTCTACTCAGCGACTGTCGTCTCTTGACTCCACTATTGTAAAAACCTCATGGGTCTTCCCTGCGCCCCATCTGGGCCTCCTCCAACCCCGTCTCCATGATGCCACCAGCCTGACTTTCTGCAATACAACTCCGAACATGTCACCTTCTGGCTTAAACTCGTCAAAGGCTTTCCGTTGCTTCTGCAAATAAGCCGAACGGTGTGATAACCCTGCTGGGTCTGGCCTCTCTCACTTCCCTCGCCCCATAGCTTACTGGGTTCCATCTTGCTCCTCTTTGCTCCCTGGGCTCCAGCCACACAGCTGTTCTTCCCTACCCACCTGTTTCTCATTTGTGCCATTACATACTCATTTGCATGATTAAGGGACTAAGGTCTGCCTCTCCCTCAAGTCTATGTGCTCCATGAGAACAGGCACTGGGGTCCCCAGGGCCGCACACAGAGCCTGCAACGTTACATACAAATGTGGAAGAAGTCGCGAATATATTGCATTATTTCTGTGAGAATTAAACTCTTCTGAAGTTTGGAAGGATATTTGCATACTTTCTCTTTCAATAACATTTGAGAATTAGAGTGTTCCCGACACTGTACACACGGTATGTGGATTAATTCAGGTCTCCTCACTACAGCCTAGGAGGTAAATGCTATTTTTATGCCCATTTTCAAGATACTGATGCTGAAGTACCCCTCCCGGTCTCACATCTAACAAGCAGTGGAACTAGGACTCTGATCCAAAACGTTTGTGTTGGACTGTTTATTCAGGAAATACTGCTGAGCAAAGTGCCAGGCACCGTGACAAGAATGGGCTAGAACATCCTTAAAAGAGGAAAGTTGAGGAAAAAGAGCATTTAATGTCTGCGAAAGTGTAGAAGACCCTATGGACAGTATATCCTCTCAAAATATCTAATCTTCTCAAAACAGAGTGAGCTAGGTATCCTTATGCCCATTTTACAGATGAGGAAGCCGAGGCTGAGACAGTCTGAAGACCACACAAGCAGTGTGAGGCCTACCTGGACCTCAAACGCAGGTTGGTGTGGCTCGCTCTTTCCGCCCTGGGAAGTCTCCTCCAGAGAAGCCGTTCGCGACTGCCTCCTTCCCAGCACAGATTTTTATATTCTGATTCAATGATCCACAAATGCGAATGTGTACAAGGATCACCTGGAAAGCTTGTTGAACTCATGGCTTCACCGTGGTTTCTAGTGGTTTCACCATTAGAGCTTTGGGCATGGGGGAGGGCCCTTTAACCTGCAATTTTAATTAAACAATCACCTGGAGCAGGTGATTGTAGTCTGGTGGTTCCAGAACTTTAGGACTAAATAGAATCACCTGGACGGGTTGATAAGGACAGCTCATTGGGCTCCACGCCTGGATTTTCTGATCCTGGAGACCTGGGGCAGCCAGAGAATATTATTTTCTAACAAGTTCCTGGGTGACACAAGGACCTGCTTTTGTGATCCACTAACTGTCCTAGGACGAGACTCTGAGACACTTTACTGGTTATTTAATTCTCCTTGAGGCCACCCCTTTGGAAGCAATTCCCAAAATATGCATGCCCCCACTCTGCCATCCCTCCATAACCCCCTCTTTGAGAATTGCAGAAAATGTCTGATTTGGGAACTTGGAGGAAATTTATCTTGAGGTAAAATCCTTCAGCAGGTTTAGAGAGTTTCCTCCTTTTAAAATAATGTGACCTTTGCATAAAACTCCAGAATATTAGATGTCTCTAAGTAGGACTGATCCCAGGTAAAGAAAAGAAAAGAAAAAAAAAACAGTAAGAGCAGAAGTTCAATTATTTTTTACCTATCCTGTTTAAGATTTAAAAGGCAGAGAAATTCATGTTTGTTCAACTGTGTGTGTAAGCGTGTGTGTGTGTGCATATATTTGTGAATGTGTTCAATAAAGTATAATTTGCATTTAAAGTTGTTTAGCTTTCAGGAACCTTGGAGGATAAAGTGTCAGACCTATCCAATTTAATATGGGGCATATTTTAAACCGAAATGTAAAAAATGGAGTTAAAATTTTTTATCTTATACTGTTCCTCTGAGAAAATCTTCTTGTCTTAGGTTACCTAATATTGACCAAGATGCAGAGAGATTGTGTGTGTGTGTGTGTGTGTGTGAGAGAGAGAGAGAGAGAGAGAGAGAGAGAGAGAGAGAGAGAGAGAGAGAACGTGCAAGCCTTGCTTGATTTCATGGCCCAAAGTCAGCAAAGTACACAAAGTAAGCAAAACGCATAAAGGATGAAGATCCCATGATTCAGGGCCCATTTCCTTGACAAATTTTCGAGAATGTGATAGGTAATCTTTTCAGCGTATGTGATCTATGAAGATATTTTCCATAAAGGCATTTGGTGAATGAGGGCCTGATGCAATGTACTTCCAGGATTTAGTATCTTCGGAAATAACTCAGGCCTTTCATATTTTTGAATTAAATAAAAGATTTATGTTTCTTCTAGGCACCCATGAGGAGAGCTGTCAACATTTCATCTTGAAAAGCCTTTACTAAGATCAATGTCTGCACAAAGCCTCCTCTGCTGGCCCTCCAGGTTCTGGTTCCAAAGCAGTGGGCTCGTCACCTGGAATCCTGCATCCCTGTCACAGTGAATCTCAGACATCGGATTTACCTGTCTGACTTTTGTCCACGCTTTATTGACTGAAAATCAACTTGACTCCATGTGCGTTCCTTTTCTCTCTGAACTACTTTCAGCCTAAATACAAACTCGTCTTTCCTACAGCTCTCCACAGGAAGCAAATATTTTAAAATCATTAAATCAAATGTCTGAGCGTGGAAGGGATTATGTTTTTGCAAACTCTTGGTGATTAAGTCTCCTGTGAATGCCAATGGGCATCGCAGATTTTTTCTTTATTAAAATAGACCCAATTTCAGGAAAATCTGACAACGGTACACCCCACTGTGTGTGAGGCTGGACTAACTTGACTCCACGTAGAGGCAGTGGTTGAGGCCAGAGCCACCAGGCACGTGGGCTCTAGAACAAAACTAGTTCCCATGGTTCTGGTTCCCATGGTTACGTGTCTTGTAACCTGGTTCAGGTTACTTTTCTGTGTCTTATCTGTAAAATGGGACTATAATAGTATCTGTTTCAAAAGGTTATTCTGAGGATTATAGGTGAAAGAGACTTGGAACAATGCCTTGAACCTGATAAATTCTCAGCACGTATTAGCTGTGCTTATGTTATTATAATTATTATTGAAAACTTCATATAATGTTAACTCAGAAATGAGAAGTCATTTGATTCTAAAGGGATAAGTATTGATGATGGTTTGGGTATGGAAAAATGTCAATGCCTACATAATAGAAAACAGACTAGCTATTAGTTTACTTGATTCTAAATTAAATGAGAAATCTCCTTTCTGGAGAAAACTACTCTTTATTGCTAAGAAAGTTAGATGTTATAAAATATTACAAAAATCTCAAAAATATTCCCTTAAAAATACCCTAGATTTTAGTTACGAACAGAAGCCATTACTTACTACCTTGAGACATTTGCTGAGAAGGAAGCACAATTATATAATCGTGTAATGAATGCATATTCATTTATTTCTACTGCAACTTATTCCAGAAAGGGATAGAGGCTGCTCTAATGAGGGAATCACAAGAGAAACATAAAGATAAAGAAATCGTCTAATGTAGTAGACTAGCTTTCAAGGCAGAGAGAATACGTGGTGGGAAAATATTGCAAATAAACATAAATAAAGATAGAAAATGCTTCTTCTACATTTTTATTGTTGGCATTACATTTCCTTTCTAGAAGAATCAAAATTCTATTTGCATCTTTTCCATTTCTCATCCCCATATTCATCAGTAGCCATGACCTATAGTTTCGCCTTTGTAGTGCCTCTTGGCTCCACATCTTTTTTTTTATTTCTATTGCGACTACTCCAGCTCACAATATCTTTTTAAAAGTAATATTTTCCTATATATCTCTTTATCCAGGTTTCTCCCCTCTCCATCCTTCTCTTCTCTTCAACCACTGTAATTCATTTCATACAATTCTCCAGAACTAATTTTTCTAATAAAAAATAAAGAGAAATAGAGACTCAGGGAGACAAAGAACAAACTGATGGTTGACAGATGGGAGGGAGGTTGGGGAGCTGAGTTAAAAAGGTGAAGGGATTAAGAAGTATAAATTGCTTGTTGTGAAATAGTCACGGGGATGTAAATTACAGCACAGGGAATATAGTCAATAATATTGTAATAACTGGATAGTGCCAGATGGGACTAGACTAATTGGGGGAGGGTCACTTCGTAAATTACAGAAATGTCTAACCACTGTGCTGTACGCCTGAACCTAATATAAAATAATATTGAATGTCAACTGTAATTGAAAATAAATAAATTGACTAAAAATTTGTTTTCTGAACTACACGTCTGGTTTTATCACTGGCTTGCTAAAAAAATCTAACGTAGCTTCTCATTGCTTTCTATTTTTGATATATTTTATTTGTATCTCTTCTATGTCATTTAATGTTTTCTCCCTTCTATTATGATAAATTTTGTATACATTTGAGCTTCTCTACTAGAAAGTAAGCTCCTTGTCTTGTTTTCCCCACAGCATCTAGAATATTGTCTTAAGGTATTGATGAATGTTGAAAAAAATAAATAGGTAAATAAAACCTTAGAAGAAAAAAATTGTCATATTGATTTGCATTTCTAACTACTGCAGCTCTATGAGGACATAATTTGATTAGGACAAAATAGATATAAATCACCCAATTAGGAAAATGTAACTGACTCAAGACCTTAATAATAGAGTTGTAAGTTGGTCACATAATTCCTTTAAATTGAACACATTTTCATTGTGTTGCCTGCTATGTAAGCTGTGCCAGCTATTACTCAAAGGTTAAGAAAAGCCAATAGAATGGGGGGAAACCGCCATGATGAAAAATGAAGACATTTCATAAGGTGGCATGACTCGAGAGATTCTAATGAAAATGATCAACTAGAATGCCCTTACATGTAAGGTAGCAAGCCATTCAGCAAGTGGGACGCCTTTGAGAAAATTTATAAATACATGACCATTGAAAGAGAGTAATTCATGTGTGCATTTATGATTCTGCGACAGACAGCATTGTTGGCAATGTGCGTTTGAACACTGTGTGACCCCAGAGCACAATTATATGAAGATAAATTTCTACCTTGTGTGCAGTTTGCATTGTAACGTGTTCAGCCTCAGAAGAAAATTCATCCCGGGATTTCATCAGATGCTAAAAAAGAGCTTAGAAAAATAAGCGATCGTTTTAATAACAACTCAGGTAAGGCAAAGATAACCGTCTCTTAGTACGGATAATCATTACAAGGATTAAGATTTGTGTCTTTCCGTGAGATGGTAATACCCATAGCTACTTCTAGGGATTACAACTATTGCTGTATAAATCTCCAAAAATATTTCTCTTCATGGTATCCTAAGAGTTTATGGAACTGAATTTGAATGAGAGACAGGTGCTTTATCATGCATTCAGATTTGGCACATAGAGTATTCTAAAAGCAAACCACCCCACCACCACCACCCTTGAGGGTGAACTAGTCTTAATGACTTGATTCCAAAGAAGAAAGTATAAAAAGGGGGAAATAGTCACTTTACAGTGGAGAAACTTGGCAAACACCATCTTAACTGTGAAGGTTGACATCTCTAGTGATGTCACATGGATGTCATGTTCATCCTCAATACGTGTGATGAGAAGGATGCTTCACCTTTGTGGGATGCTTTTCAAAAACCCAGAACCACAGAGAACTTGTAAGAAAGACATCAGGCACACCAAAACTGAGGGCTACTCTACAAAATACCTGACCAATGCTTCCCCAAACTGTTAAGGTCACAAAAAACAGGGAAAAACTGAGAAATTGTCACAAGAGGCTGTGGAGACATGACAACCAAGTGCAATGTGGTAGCCTGGATCAGATCCCGAATCAGAAAGAGGATATTAATGGAAAACCTGGTGAAATCCAAATAAAGTCTGGAATTTAGTTCATAGTGACATATCGACATCAGTTTCTTAGTTTTAACAAATGTACCATGCAAGTGGGAGGTGTCAGCTGGGTAAAGGGTATGAGAACTCTGTGTAGTATCTTTGCAACTTTCTGTAGAACGAAAATTCTGCTAAATAAAAGTTCATTTTTTTAAATCCTAGTCTTACTGCCTCTGACATACAGCAGACATGTCACCGTAACATGCCGTTAACGTCTAACGCTGTCGGATCATTCCAGAAGCACTTGTTTAGCCATGCTATTCGGTAAAATGGGCAAGAAAATGTACAGGGGAAAGCAATTGAAAGACAGGACATGGGAGAGCTGGAAGAAAATCAAAAGCTTTGGAAACGACGTATTATTTAAAAATTTAAAAAGAACATTGTCCTTGTTACAGACAGCACAAAAGAGCCAAGGTAATAGAAATTTGCTTCGACTGTATTGTGGTTCCATTAAAATTCAAGCAATCTCTCTGTTTATGGCCTTCTCAGGAAAGGCTCTGTCCTCCCGTTATCACAGCAGAGAGTTCTAAGCCACTATCACTCTCTGGGGAGAGCTAGGTTGCGTTGGATTCTGTGTAACGAGGCTGCGGTCTGGATGCCCCTTTTGAGAGAACATCTGAGCATTTCAAGTTCTTTTTCTTTTTGTAAAGTAGGATTCGGCTGCTGACTTCTTTTCAATGTGAACAAAGGGAGAGACCATTGAAAAAATTGATATGATCCTAAAACTGGAGACCAGCAAACCAGGGCATAGCATTCTCTACCCCATCTTTGGTTTCTCAGTGGTAGATAGTCCTTGCTGAATATTCATGAGGACTAAGACTAGCTATTCCTAAATATTTACAAGAATATAATTTCATTACTGCCTTTTGGGAAGCTAGTTCATCGTCTCACTGAAAAATTTCTTCTTGATTAATTTTCATAATTCTAGCAGCAAGTTTTGCTCATAATTACCAGTTTACCTCTTACCGCTACTCCTAATAGATTTTAATTTTTGCCATAGATTTGCAAATACTAATATTGTTGGTATCTTCCTTCTAAAGGAAAACGTCAAGAACTATTGCATTTTCTGCATGTGCATCTAGGTGAATGCCTTTGTATCCATCCATTGCTGAAAGATTCATCCATCATTGTGCTGAGATGATTACAGGTATTTCCTGAAATTCGAGAACTCTGTGTCCTCATAGAGTTTGCCATTAGGTGAAATGTTACATATCAATCCTGTGGATTCTGGGAACAAATGTGACATGATTTTCAGCGTAGAGGTAGAGCGAAGGCACAAAGTCTCTTTGGAATCGGAAAAGCCATGACCATGAGAAAGAAATACAGAAGGTCAGAACGTCAGGATTCGATGGAGCTTGACCCGGGTGAGTAGATAGTACAGGAAAGCGGCCTTCCCAAGGCTTTCTTCCTGTCTGGTGCTTCCTGAGTCCTCGGCATAGTGGAACCTTGGTGGGATGGGGGAAAGGACAAGATGAGGGGGGAAAGGCGCATCGTCCTTCCTTCATTTCCTTCCCTCCAACCCATTGGTTGGATTTCAGGCTTCACCCAAGGGCTTATCTCGAAGACTTGAACTTGCTGGCTCTGTGCTTTGGGATGGGCTCTAGGACATGTGCTGTGCTAAGTACGGGGAATGGCAATATTTAACTTTCTATGTTCTAACATCCCGTTATTGAAATGCCAAATAGCTGCTGTCTTCAACAAGATGTGCATGGTTTGCCTGACATTAAAACACATTTGTGTCACTTTAAAAAATAGCTTTCCACGTAGAAAACTTCCTTAACATTAAAGTCATTTCTGCTTCTAAGAGAGCAGTTTTGTGTCCTGATGAAGCTCGTATTCCTTGATCTGCATCTGATGCAGAGCCTGAGTCTTCACGGGTGCCATGTTTTTCCATAGTCTTCTTTCTGACACCTTCGTAGGTCACTTTGCATAGATTTGTGCTTGTTTTTTTGTTTTTTTCTGCCCTGGCTATGCATTGCCAAGGAGGCCCACCAGAATGGAAGCTACTAAGAATTGGGACTCCTTACTTACTAATATTTATATTTGGAGCCTAGCACTGTGCTTGACACAGAAAATCTGTTTCATTCCTGTTAATTAAAATGTACAGAAAATTATTTTTTTTATCCCTTCCTATCTACTGACTTGTGTCCCTACAGTATGCACCTGAATTCAGGGTTCACACTTTGGACAAGTCTTTGATGTCAAGGGTCCTGCATTATTAAGAGGTTCTGGGGAGTCCTGTTGGCTTGATATACATTCTCACAACTGACCTGATTCTACAGCAAATATCTATTACCTCCTGGTGTCTGTTGTCCACTGACCCATTTTTCTGGGGGCCGGTTCTTTTCTAACTTCTCATGTCATCGAGGTGTTGAGTTCCTTCTCTTTCTGACCTCATTTGCAGGAGAAGCAGAACCACCTAGAGAGCCTAGAGCAGCCTCTAGAGAGTTAAAAGGAGTAGACTAGTGGATAAAATAATAAGGCTAGCGAAGAGGTTCCACAATGGTGACACCTGAACCTGCCAAAACGGTGGATCAACCATCAGATCGTGTCGACCGTCCACCTCCCAAGGAAGGAATTTGGTAGAAACAAATGAGTTAGCCAGAACCTTAAGGTGGGTTAGTCGCTAACTTCTCTGTTTGTTAACTAAATCCCACCGCATTGACAGTCTCCCTTCCCCAGTCCTGACATAGCCCTTCAATAGTCTTCTCAGCTTTAATGTTTATGCTGCTCTAGGGTAAAGCACAGCTCTGCCTGTTTTTATCACTTTCTACTAAACCATCCACTTGTCGTTCAGCACTGTCTCAGTTTCCCTGCTCTTGCCTGCTTCTCTGTTCCTTTTTCTAACTCCCATTGACTCGTTGGCCCGAGGGAAGAAGGTCGGCATACTCTGCTCCCCATTTTCCTTCCTAGACCATTGTTCCTCCAACTGTGCCTCCAAATTTCCATCAGTGACCCCACGAAACTCAGTACTTCAAAGGCTGAAAAGTGATTAGTTTTCCGTGTCGGTCTATGGGTGATGCCTCTACCTCTCGCATCCTCTCCATCGCCACCATGAACCCTCAGAACCCTTTTGTCTGCCCCAACTATTTTGATGACTTTCCAACAAGTCACCTTGATGCCAGTCTCCCCTTCTCCCACTTCTAACCCATTGCCCACTCTACATACTGCCTATTTCATCTAAAGAGTTAATGCTGATCTAGTTCAAAAGAAAAAAATTGAAGATTTTTTTGCTTGTTGGAGTAAGCTCAAACTCCTTGGTCTGGTGTCTGAGGCTCTCTGTAACATGGTCCCAACATTTAACTCCAGTCTTCTCTTTCAGTGTCCTTCCCTTCAGCCAGTATAGACTATGTACTTTTCCTTGTGTTTGTGGGATTTTCTGCTATTAATAATAGTAGTAAATGCTGCAATTTATAGACTGCTGTGACCAGGTACCTCAATAAGTACTTTGCATTTCAGCAACTCAACAGGTGTGTAAAGTAGGAACTGGTATCCCATTTTAACGGATGAAAACCTTGTTGTAGGGTATTATAGGGATCTCCTAAACCACATGGCCAGAAAGTGGCAGACCCAGATTCGAACCCTGTTCATCTGTCTCCAAAACCCATACTCTTTCCTTTGTCTGAAATGTACTACTCTTTACTTACATAAATTCTTCTCATCCTCCACGAACCATCTCAAATACATCTTTCTTTGTGAAACCATTTTTTTATTCTCTGACCAAATGGGATCACCCCTCCTCTTCACCCTCACAGCACCTGGATTGAAACTTTCTTGTGCTAGAACATATTCTGCCTTATCATAAAGTCCTATAGATGACTTGCTTAGCCTTTTCAAAGCCAAATGGACAATAGGATATGGTTGCACCCTACTGGAGCTTACATTCCATGTATTACGCATCACCTTCTGTGATACCTTTGGACATGGTAGGCATTTGTTACATGGTCATTGACCTGAGTCAATACCTATTTACCTGTCTATCAGCCATCATCCATCTACACTCTGGGTTATTTTTATGGAAGAATCTGACAGAGTGTTTTCCTAGACCATCTTCCTCAGAATACTATAGTCACAACGGCATCCTGGAACTTCATTTTCACAGTTGTCATTGGTGTAAAAAAGTGTGCGTTCTATGTTCAGGGAATTTTTTGTTCGATGCAAATAATAAACTGTTTATCTCTCTGTGTATAATCCAAGGATCCGTGTCATCGGCTGCTTTTTTTTGAGTCCCACTGCTCGTAGAATCTGATGTGAAGACAGCTCGTTTTCCCCTCGACAGCACTGGGAGAAAATCAGACGTGAAAAACGAGAGGCGAAAGTGACAGCAAGTAGAAGAATCAGGATTTAAATCTAGGTGCGTTGGATGCAAGTGTCATAGTTTTTAACCAGTATGCTACACTATCACAAACCATTCTCGAGCTACCGTGTTGCCCGCACGTGCTCAGGCTGGGTTGACAACACACTCTGGCCACTGGGATTAGAATTTGTGTTTTCCCAAAAACAAGTTAGCTGCCCTTTGGTAATTTCAGATAGGGACTCTTTGTTCTTTTTCTCATTTTGTTTTGAAACAAAAGAAAAATCCTGGTTTGTCAAAGGTCATCTTAACTGTGCTGTAGATTCTACTCTTGTTAAGGATTAATAGAAATCATTGAGCTTATTCCTTGCCATTTTTTCCTATTACATTTCAGAAGGAAACTTCGAGTTTGGGGGTTACTTGCTGTCATCACTCTTGCATCTTCTATTTATACAAACTAAAGTCAAAGGTAACTTCAGGAACAAAGACTATTTAACTGCCTGCATGTTCTGTCTTTGCCCAGCATTTAGCAAACCAGAGACAAATCCAGTTTGCAATCCAGTATAGTGTTTATGGGAGAGAAAAGGCAAATTTAATCTGCATGTATAATAAGAAATCTATTAAAATGGACCTTACAGAAATCTATTAAAATGGAGCTTTCGGAAGAGCATGCAAATTTCTTCAGAAGGTACACTCTGGTCTTCATAAAATGGTCCTTTATTTACTATTCTAGCTTCTTTTCTCATCATTTTCTCCTCTCACTTCTGTTCCAGACATGCTGAACTTCTTAGCGTTCTTCCCAGAAGACATGCTTTTTCTTCCCCCTGGAACTCTCCACACATTGATCACTTGCTTCCTCCTCCTTACCTACCTAACCCCTGGTGGCCCATCAGGACCAAACAGTTGCACGTCCTTCTTGGCTCCCTAACTCCCACCGTAGCACACGTCCTGCTGACTTGCAATTGCCCGTTAGCTTGCCTGTCTTCCCAATCAGCTTGGAAAACCCCATAAGGGCAAGAACTGTGTCTTGTCCACTGTTTTAGAGTCTCAGGACCTTGGATGGTTTTTGGAACATAGTAGGTTTTTATTACGTTTTCTCTAGGTGATTAAATAAATGGATGAAAGAAAGAACTATTTTCTAAGACAAGACAGTCAGTTTTGTATCTTTCGGGTCTAGATATCATTCCCCTGACCTTACTGCCCCCTCAAGGATTTAAAAGATGAATTACTGTAGTTTAGTAGCATGCAAATTATTTAAAAATTTGGACAAGTGCCAGATGCCTTTTTATCAGATGCATACTTTGCATCTTGATATTTTATGTGCATAGAAATAATTCTTCTGGAGAATAATATAAGCATTCCTAGTGAACGCACCATCAAAAGAGACGGATCAGGCTAAATTAATTTGAGAAACTAAATATAACTGAGTGGAAAATAACACTTTAGTGTTATTAAGAGGAAAAGCACACTATATTTTTTTCTGTAATCAATTGCAAATTTACATTTAATAACTCTGGCTGTTGTTTAATCAAAAATGATTATCTTCCTTGATTAGGAGTATTTTTTTAAGGAAAAGGAATTGCTAATTAGTTTTCTATCTCTCTGTTGAAGGTGTTTGCAATTAAATTGAGGAGGTAAAGAAAGCTGCAAATGATTCAAATGCTGAAATGTAGTTACTAAATATTGAAAGAGTTCCTCTTTTAAGCTATGTGAGGATTTAAATTTCTTTTTTTTTTAAAAAGTAAACCCTTTTACTTAAAAAGCCATTCTTACAAAAAAAAAGAAACTGAACTAAAAGTCATACACTTGAAATGGATGGACTTACAGGGTGTAAAATATACCTTTATAAAACGATTAGTTAGAATAATAACTTTAAAAAGCTGTATAAGAGATGGAAAGGGCCTGGAGATCACCTCGTCAACACTCTCATTTTACAGATGAAGTAAATGAGGTCAAGACAGGTTCAGTTATGTGCTTAGGTCATAAAGGCAGCTATTGTTCTAGTCGGTTCTAGAACCCAGGTGTTTGGAAGTTAGCATATTTACCGAGTCTCTTTCTTGGATGTACATCCTTTGACTATCCAATCTGGGAGGAATCATCTTTCAAAATGCTCTCACAGCCCTGGGTGTATTCCTTTACAGCCTTTAATACAGCTTATCGCTGTCCTTTATCTCTGACAAGGGAGCCAACTCCATGAAACGCACTAATCTTTTCCGTTCTTGTTCACCATTTCATCCCACCTGTCCAGCACAGAGTGTAGGAGCAATGTGGACTCTCAAATATTTGTTGAATGAATGAATACATGAATAAACACGTGGACCTTGTTGTGAAGTTATATCTCAAGTGGAATCTTCCTTTGGCAAAGACTGGCTGACACCCCGCACAGAGGTCTTCAAAGATGTACATTACAGATTTCATAATAAAAATGAATGGCTCCTTTTGATTGGAATGAAGAAGGGTCATCGCAGAGGAAACCACTCACTTGGCTTTGGCTAACTGAGGGGCAAAAAGGAGCGAGGACCTCGCCTAAGAAAACGAGGCCCATAAAAAAGCTGTAGACCAGGGACGGCTAGTGTAAGGGCTTCATAGGGTTTGCAACTGCTCCGTTAGTTGCTTTCATTAACTTGCTGAATGTGTGCTAGAGGAGGGGACATGTGTGGAGGAGGAGAGAATCTAGGGTTGGGCAAGAGTCACACGCTCTTAAACCTTTTTTAATTGCCCAACAACTTCAAGTGTCATGAAGATGACCTAAAAAATAACTGAACGTACAACTTCCAATCACAAATGTAAGACTATAAATGATTTCTGCTCCTGACTCAACAACTTTTCAGTCACTGCAAGGCAATGTCATGGTGCAACAGTCACAGTTCCTACTCCAAAGGAGCATATGATGCTGGGGCGGGCAGACAAATAAACTGTCAAAGTACAGTCACAAATGCCAAATCCATTCAGGTCCTCAGGGTGCAAGCCACACATGCTAATCTGCTGTCTGAGACGAAGAAGAAAAAAAAAGAGATAAAAAAAGAATAAAAAGGATATGAGATAGCTCTTAACACTTAAAGAAAAGATGAAGAACCAGGCCCTCCAAACAACAGAAACTTAAATAATCCCAAGGATCTGGAGCAGAGGAAAGAAGAGAGATACTCTTGAAGGCTCCACAGTTGAAATAACTCAGCTCCAGCATTTCCCAACATCGTGTTAATCACTCTCAGTGCAAATGCCAGAAGAGTCAGGTTGGTCAAGTTGGATCTTGGCCAGGGAGTGCCAGGCAGCTTCTCTAACGCCCACCAAGACTGAATGTGACAAGGAAGGACAGTTCTCCAGAGGAGAAATGAATTGTCATTTTCGGACCAAGGGCAGACACAAGCTACAGATATCCCCATGAGAGTATTAAATAGAGAATCCACTGAGCCAGGGCATTATGAGATCACAGCCCTGACCGAGTTGAGAAGGTTCCAGTTGAGTTTCCAAAGCAGGTAACATTTAAACAAAGTTTTTCTAGGAGAGATTCCTGCAAAACCCTTCCCACCACATCTAAATACAAGCAAAATTAGACCTATCAGCTTCTTGAAGTTCAATTCATATTCTTTAAATAAATCTAAATCTTGGGGTAGTCAGAAAGAACAGAAATTCTGAAATAAGTCAATATTTGATCATAATAACAACAGCCAGGCTTATTATGTTCCATACACTATAATTACATTATTTCATTTAAACCTGCAAGAACTGGTGCAGCTGCACTAAACCCCCATAAGATAAACTCCAGTCACTCTCTTACAAAGGGAATGCATAGGCTTGGAAGGGTCAGGAAACTTGCTTAAAATGCATGGTAGATAATGCCATAGGATTCAAACTCAGGCTGCTCTGACTTCGAAGGTCATGTTTCTATCAACTATGTTTTTACTCCCAATGTCTTTATTATCAAAAATCAATTATATGTTCTTTTGTTAGTTTTGATATTGTTCTAAAGGTCAAATTAGTTCATTGGCTTCTTTCTATATGAATATTGTTAAGGCTATAAAAAATCTAAAATAAAAATGCCAAGCTTAAAAATTAATCCTAGAAAACAATCAATGTATATCATATACAAAAATTAAATCAAAATGGAATAAAGACCTAAAAATATAAAACTCCTGGAGGAAAAAAAGAGGGAAAAAGCTTCACAACATTGGCTTTGGCAATAATTTCTTGGATATGACACCAAAAGTATAGGCAACAAGCAAAAAAAGACAAATGGAACTAAATCAAGTTTAAAAACTTCTGCACATCAAAGGAAACAATCAACAGAGTGAAAAATGCAACCGAAGGAGGAGGAAATATTTACCTAATAAGGTATTAACATCCAGGTATATAAAGAACTCCTACTACTCAACAACAACAAAACAAATAATCTGGTTTAAAAATGGGCAAAGGACTCGAATAGACATTTCTCCAAAAAAAAAAAAAAATACGAATGGCCAAGAAACATATGAAAAGATCACTCACTGTTACTAATCATCAGGAAAATGCAAAGCAAAACCTCAGTGAGTTATCACCTCAAAAGATGTTAGGATGGCCACTCTAAAAAATAAATAAAAACAAAAAATAACAAGTGCTGACAAGGATGTGAGAATTTGGAACTCCTGTGACAGTTGGTGGGAATGTAAAATAATCTAGTGACTATGAAAAACCATATGGAGGTTCCCCAAAACATTAAACAGAATTACCATACGATATAACAATTCCACTCTGGGTAGACACCCAAAAGAATTAAAAGCAGAATCTGGAAGAAATATTTGCACACGCACGTTCACTGCCATGTTATTCACAATAACCAAGAGGTGGAAGCAAACCCAAGTGTCCATCAGTGGATAAGTGGATAAACAAAATATGGCTTATCCTTGCAGTGGAATATTATTTAGCCTTAAAAAAAAAAAAAGAAAAATGAAAATTCTGCCACATGCCACAATAGGAATGAACCTTGAGGACATCATGTGAAATATGCCAGTCACAGAAAGACAAATGCTATATGATTACACCTACCTGAGATATCCAAAGCAGTCAAACTCTTAGAAACAGAAAGCAGAATGGTGGTCGCCAGGCACTCGAGGTGGAGAGGGAAGTGGGAAATTGTTGCTCAATGAATATAGAGTTTCAGTTCTGCAAGATAAAAAAATTCCAGGATGCTGTTGCACACGGTGCACATATAGTCAACACTGCTGTACTGGTTAAGATGGTGAATTTGATGTGTCCTTTACTATGACTTTATGTTATATGTTCTTTAATATTTTAAAAAGCACTGTTGGCTCAAATTAAGTTTGTGGTCACATGAATTCCCTAGTTTTAAACACTCAAGTTACCATCAAGCTCAGTCTCTGTCATCCTGTACTTGTGAAACTGATTTTTTTTTTTTTTGAAAAATCGAGATGGAGGACTTGACATTTATTGCTTTAAAATGTCATCATACAGGCTTTAGCTCTTCATTCCCAGTCTAAGATAAATTGACACCTTGATGTCATCGACTAGTCCCACTGACTTTGGATTGCCTTTGTATCACTTGTTTAATGTGTCTCATATTCAAGTCCCTGAAAACAGGACTTAACAGCCAAGGCTAAGTTCCACAAATGACCTCTCTTCAAGCACTTCACCTGTCCTTCTGTTTTCAACATACCTGTCCAACCAACTCAGGTATTTATTCATCAAACTTTGATTGGTTGCCTACCATGTGCCAGGTATTGTGCTTGGTGCTGGTGAGACAAGTATAAACTCATCACCCCCCTCACCCTAGACACACACACCACGAGCGCGTGTGCTCACACACACACTCACACACTCACACACACTCACACACTCACACAGACTCTCCTGTTGCTTCCTTCAAGGAGTCCATAGTTCTGTATTTCATTAGCAAACATGTCATAAAAGACTTCTTCTTTTTATTGTAAAATGCTTCTCTGAAATTCAGAAACAATGATCCTGGATAGTAAATACTTACTATAGCAATTGAACAGCAAAGATGAAGTCTGTCTCCCCTCAGATCCAGGCTGATCAGCTTTTCTCTACAGCTGCCATGTCAGGTTCCTATGAATCCATTTAATGTCGTTTCACATTTTTTTTATCCGGCTTTTTCTAAACTATTTATTTTTTTAATTCTAACCAATCATTAAACAATTTCTATGCCGAACCTAAATTTCCAGTAAAAATAGAGATTCTGTTTGGTTTGAGTTTGTATGGTCCATTAAGCCCAGGGTTTTCATTACAGTAACATTTAAAGGACTAATTATCTCTGAGTAATCACAGAGTATGAAGCAATTTAAATGTCGTTCCCAGCACAGGTTAGAAGCAAATTTACTTATTAAATTATGAATGTTTTCCTTTGTACTGGCCACTGAATAATTTAAAAATGAACATGACACAATTTAAAAGATGAAAAAATAGATGGAAGGGCAGAGGCTTTGCGGCAGCTCAGAGAGCCTGAACTGAGTCCATTGTCTCAGAAGCTGAAAACTTCTGTATGTTGGAGACATGGTTTCAAATGTGATTTTCATGTAATTTCACTAAAAATTTTCAAAAAGTTGGACTCCACTGTGAAGCTTAAAGGACATGTTAGTATAGAAATTAGCCACTTTTATTCCAAAAAACGATTTACTTTGTTAGTTGGACGTTAATACAGTATTAGGCTGAACCATATTTTGCAATTTTCATGTTTGAAAATGATTAAGAATTGGAGAGTTTATACAGCTTGATCTAATGAATAACATCCCAGTATATGATAGGTATTTAAAAATAAAATTAATTTTTTAAAATAATAAATAGAATTTAAAACATCATGTGAGATTTGGAAAAACAAAAATTTGTGATCTCACCACACAAATATGAATTCTATAACCATTTCTGTACATTCTCACTCTTTATTTTCTCTTGTACATATTTTTAGTCATAGCATCCATAAATATATGCATATATGAAATTTAAAGCCTTACATCATTTACATTTTAAAATTTGTGATATAATCTTTATGACTTTTAATGATTGCATAATACTAATTGAATGTGCTAACATTTACTTATTCATTCCCATATTGTTAAATATTTAGATTGCTTTTAGCTTTTAGATATTACAAATGGTGTTATAATGAGCATCTTCTGAACTGCTAAGAAAAAAAACTGCCTTATATTTATATAATCCATTAAAAAAATTTATGTCTCTGTATTTTTCCACCATTGGATTTTTTTAATCAAGTGAAGTATGATGAATATTCTTGGCACATCAGAAAAAAGAAAGCAGTTCTATAAGTTTTTCTCTGTAATTTACCATTACCACTCAAAACTGACTTCTTTTGTAGTCATTAATTCATAATGACAACATAATAATAATTTTCAGAGCTCACATCCTGCTCCCAAACTTTCCACTGAGCTTGTAATTAAAATGTCAGAATTCATTCCTGTCCTTGAAAACCATTTTTTTTTGCTTTTGGTAACTGATTTAAAACTCTGTTTTATAGATCTTAATTCTCATATCTTCTACTTCAGCTACAAAATGAATCCTCAAGGTAAGAAACAAGAGTTTAGAATTTAAAAATCTGTCCTTATTAGGCTGACAGAGGCAACAGAGTCAGTTGTTTCACTTTTTCATTTTTTTGCCTACTTAAACATTAAAATTGTTGTACAACCAGAACTGTAACTTTTCTATTGGACTGATGATAAATTATAGTTATTAAATTTTAAAGAGTGTTATTTTTGTGTATTTGAAAAAGATCATGTTCAGTTCATTCTTAAGTTGGACTCATACAACATCTTGGCCTGGCCCAGATTTTATATTTTCATATGTGAGAATAGAAAAGGAACTTGAGATATTCATTAATGTCACCTCGTACCCACCTTTGGGTCTTATTTCTTAGCACATCTACAGTTAACGATTACCTGGAATTCCAGTACTCACGATTTATTGGAACTATTCACCATTATTCCACCTCCGAAGGTCTGTAACAACCAGTGCTAGGAAGTGGGCAATATACAGTCCTCTTTGTTTTGATCATTTAATCCAGAACAGGGGAAGTAGAAATACATTATCTTATACTCATTTATTTTAATTATTCTTGATGCTAATACTCAACGGTTGGCAATACCTACACAGTTAATGAGGACTCACTATCTAGAATTAAATGAACCATTTTTTTTTTATCAAGAATATTCCAATCTACTTTCTGTTCACCATCAAACGTTCTATAAGGAGAGACCACTCAATTTGACAAGGATTTGTGCGTAGGGTAGGATGTGTATCAAGGAAAGCTGTGCCTTGGATTTTTCCTCATCTGATGAAAGGCTAAATTTTTCCAAAACCCATCCCGTGGCTGAATGTTTCTGTTAGCAGTTATGCAACTTTATGAAAAAGCATGGTCTTCTCCAAATTGGATATACTATAAATTGAAGACATTAGTCATAGCTGGTGCTTTTTACTTCCATTTGGAAAACACATTTTAATACTTTTTTTTTCTTTGGGTCAAATTTTAAGTGCTGTATGGAAATATTGGAGAAGAGCTCGCATATGTAAAAAAAAAAAAAAGGTGGACAGATATTATTAAAAGCTGCCTGTATAAGAAGGAGAAGAAACAGTATCATTTTTTTTCTTATATTTCAAGCCCCAGGTATAAACGCATAATTTAACAAAACGCAGCATGACACAGACTCATGCGTACACTCAGCATGTAATTATTGAGCACTTGTCATGGGTGTCGCACTGTAATCACCTCTGTGGGGGATACAGAAGGTAAAGAATGGCCCGTCCTTGTCCCCGAGCAGCTTATAGCACCTTTGGGAAGATAGGACAAGCATGGAAAGTGTAATAACAGAGTGGCAGAGAGACTCCGTGACACAGACAGTGGTGCTTGAGTGTGTGGGGACATGCTCTTGGGAGACTATGCAGAGGCAGTGAGACTTGAGCTGGATCTTCAAGGATGAGTAGGATTTAGCTAAGTGAGGAGAGCCAAAGGGGCACTCGAGGCTGGGGAGAATGTTAAGAAAAGGCAGGATTATCTCAGAGTGTTCAGGGGATGTGTCACGATTCGTTCTGAACTGGATTTGGAGGTGGGGAGGGACAGGAAAGGTAACTGACCCTTATTACTACGCACTATACGCCAGGCCCTTTATTTATCCTGTTGAATCCTTCCCATAACCCTATTACTTCCCAGCTTTTCGATGAGAAAACTAAAGCTCAGACAGACTATGTGATTTTTTTTCAAAGTCATAAAGCTGTCAGCACAGCCTCGCTCTTTTCATTGTACTAATCCCTTTAAATGTCCTGACTTGGACTTGATTGTGAATGAATGTGTGACCATGTGACTGAAGGAAACCGCAACCAGAGTTACTTGTCCCATGAGTGCCTTAGCCTCGAGTGGCCTGAGGTCCTGAACAGTGATACAATAAGTACAAAAATGTCCTAAACCTCATGAATCCCCAGGTTAATGATGGTAGAAAAATCAAGTTGGAATCCAAGGGTGCTTGGGTTTTATATTTTAGGTCATTTAACATAATGGCTTCGTTTTATTAGAATGTAGTCCCAGTTAAAGCTTGTGCTGAAAAACCTTGCGGGTCTTCTTTCAAATTATCCACCCTAAACTTCAAGCCAATAAATTTTCCAGAGGAGGCTGAATAATGGCTTTTTTTTTTTTCTCGGTCTGATAATAATACAGGCATCATCTGGTCTCAGTTGCTGAAGACTGGTATTTTGAAACCCTGGGCAACATAGGGTTCATTTTCTCTAATTAAAAAAATAGCTGATCTTTATAGTAAAAAGAGAAAAGAATCCCCTTTGTGCCTGCAGCGCTTGCTCACTGTTCCTCCTTTGCTGTGCGGTCCAACAGCTGCAATACTCTCTGCATGATAAAGGAACGTGGCGGTTAAATATTCATGGCCACTTGCTATTCGATGTGTTCTTATTTTTAGCAAGTAACAGGCTACCGAATGACTCACTTAACCCAGTTTACAAACTTTCAGTATCTAATTTTTATCTATCCGAAGATATCTCCTTTTTCTGAAAAATAGCACAGTAGCCCTCCAGCTTCCTAGGGAAAAAATCCTATGTGATGGTCCCAGGGCTTAGGTTTCAGGTTTGTTCTCAGGTCTCAGAGTTGGCCAAGCCCAGTGTATACAAACCTGAGGCTGTGAGGAGACACAATCTGTCCCAACTAGGAGTACGGTACCCCCCAGAATACAAACTGGGGTTAACTGGGATAGAAAGGTAAGGGGAAAATTCTGCTCTGTCTTCTTTCTGTTTTATTGTTCTTAAGGTCAGTTGCTTAGCAAAGCAAGGAAATATGAAGCAGAGAAAAGGGGGGTGGGAGAGGTGAGTGAGAATGTTTCCTAAAATTTGTTTGTTTACCTTGGGGCCCAGCAGGGCTGGCTTTACCGGTGGGTGTGCAGCCTGTGTGGTCACACAGGACCCTGCATTCAGAAGGGTTTAATGCTCTGCCCTCACCGCCTAGAAATTCTCAATAATTTTGCACCAGGGCCTCGCATTTTCATTTTGCACAAGGCCCCGCAAATGACGTAGCTGCGCCCACAGCTCAGTGAAGTATGTGATGGAGAAGATGCTCACTTCGCTCTGAGTGAAAGGCTTATATCAAGTTGTCTGAAGAAAAGAAGAAAAGAAGCAACTCCCGAACCAAAGAAGTGGAAAAAGGGGGAGCAAAGGGAGCATTCGGAGGTCATGTGCCTTTCCATGACTAACAGGGACGCGCGTGCAACTTGTTCTCGAGGAGCAAGGAGGTGTGATTGGAAAGAGAAAAGGTGTATTTGATACCCCTTCCCATTTAGCTGCTTTTTATCCAAATTCTGCACTCCTCGTTTACACTCTCCCTGTCCCCACTTTGCTCTGTGCTAATGGTCATGTAGACAGAGTCTGCAGCTACGTTTATATAATCCACCATTGCTACTGACATCAAAGGTCATCTACCTTACATCAATATTCTTAAAAAGAGAGTCTTGCCATTATTTCTGTTCTCAGGCATGGAAAATAAATAAAGACCAACCAAATGAGAACAGCAAAGGCTATTTATTCCGAGTTTGCTACAGCAAAGGAGTTAGCCACCAACCCCGTGTCATGGCAGAGACTCAGAGGCCGGCCGAGGAATGAGCAAGCTCTACGGTGGGAAACAGCAGGGCCCAAGGGTGGCCCTGACTGGCGGCTCTAGGCCCGGGGGCTGTGGGCAGGCTCACTAGACGGGGCATCTGTGTGATTGGGGAGGGGAGCATGTTTGCCTTCCTCTGGTTGCTGCTAAGTTATAAGGGGAGAAGACAATTAGGGAAGCTGTCATTCATTCATCATGTCCTGGTATTTGGGGCTGATTATTACTGAAGTTATCATTTTGCTTCCTAGATTCTTAAGACAGACAGTGATCTGGCTTCCTGCAAATCTGATTTATAGCCGGCTGGCTTCCTAGGTGGTTTGTTGCAGGTAAGGAGTAGAGAGTCGTCCAGGCCGGCAACCCACCGTGCTATTCTCATATATGGTCCGGCCATTGTCCTGTGTGCATTCAGTCTTTCCCAAGATCCTCCTGACTCACGGGGCTTTGTTACAACAAATTCCCTATGTCAAAAGTTCCCTTTTGAAAATATGTGTTTTCTTCCCTTCTAGTCTAGGTAACAATAATTTTTCCTACTAAATGGACCAGATAATACATTGCTTATGTCGTTTTACGGAAGAGGCCTTAATAGCCGATTAGTTCTGAGAGTTTACATGTTTGGAGGAGAAAACAACTTAATGGAAGCCAAGCCTTTAACAACTCGTTGTTCTGCTTCAGTGAAAACAATATGAACTCCTCGATTTTTCCTCAGATATCTGAACTGCTGTCTTAGCTTCCATGGAATGATTTCTGACCTTCAGAAGGAAGGAGCGTAGAGGCCAGCATATGTTGGCATACGATGCTCTTAGCCATCAGTTCTTACCAAATAACTGGACACATTTGCCCCTATTTAGAGGGAAAAAAAGTTGGTAGACTAAGAATAGTGTGCCTGACAGAGTTTTTGTTAAACCATGATTCCACCTGACAGACATGGATTTCTAGCTGATGGCTGTAATAATGGTATTTGACGAGCTTTAAAGTCTTGACTGATTTAGCAGAGATCCCCCCTTCTCCAGTCAGGTTCAAAATATCCATAATTTATATCAATCCCATCAGTGACATAGATTAAAAGTTCTGGGCCTGAATCGTGAAATGTTGACAAAGAAAGAACTGTCATTACTGAGATTTACTGAATAGTATTTTAAAATACAATGTTAATATGCTTGATGAAAGAGTTGTCTAAAAATACATACTTTATAGAATAAAATGGGATGATATAGAAGATGTAGAATATATAACTCGGAAGTATCTAGCACGGTTTCTACTCCTGCTCCTGTGGGCTCACTGTGGTCTGTCTTCCCCTGCTTCCTGCCAAAGCCAGCATCCTGGGCCCAGTTCTCACCCTCTCACGTCTAGGCTGTTACAGCAGCCCCTTCCCCGCCTTTACCCCAGTCCTCCACACGGCTGCAAAGAAGACTTTCCACAAACATCCTTTCATTACATCCTTCGAGTCCTCAGCAATTCAGTGGCGTCGTCAACATAATTCACGTATGTGACCACTTCATATGTGCCAAGTGCTGTGCTACTTCACATGCACAATAGTGCTAGGAGCTAGGCCCTACCATTGTGAAATTCAGATATTACTACTGAGAAGGTTAAGCAACTCATTCGATATCTCATCACCAGAAAGTATGAACCAGAGACCATGGCCTCCAAGCTCGACTTCTGCTCTTAGCCACAAGGCTCCTCTGAGTGATGGAAAGGTTTCCGACAAGCTTGGACTCTCTACCGTTTACTAGTTCGGTGGCCTTGGGAGACAGCCTCCACCAGTCTTAGTTTTTTCATCTGTAAAATGGGAATGTTCTGAGAATTGCACTAGCAGAGCTGGGACTCCAACCAGGCACGAGCTCTGGAGTCTGGCTCCTGCATCCGTGTCGGGCGACACGCAGTAAGCATCCAGCACCAAACCCGGGGCAGAGTGCGCGGCCGCTTAATAAACGACGGTCAGCTAGTGAGGCAGCTCCTTGCACTGACTGGTTCTCAAGGCTCCCCAGCAGCTAGATCCTCCGTCTCCCTGCTACCTCCTCAGCCTCTCCAGGTTCACCTCTCTAATCTTAGCAGGGAGCAAAGCGGAAAGAGAACATTGGGATAGGGGTTAACACACCTGGGTACCAGGCCTGGCTATGAGCTGGGTGACTGTGGCCAAGTCTACTGTCTTGGAATCTTGCATTTCTTGTCCACAAAATGGGATGATTATGTCTTCCTTGCCTGTTTCACAGGTTTGTTATGAGGATTACATGTGTCGTCGTTACTATGAAAGCCCTCTGAAAACATAACGAGTGGTATTGATCTTTTACTTTTAAGGAGCAATTTTGAAACTCTAGTGAAGTACTCGTAGCGGGTGGCAGGTGCGCACCACAACTTGTGGGTGGGAGAAGTCTCCCTGGAGGGCTGACACTTGAGGAAGGTGGAGCTTTAGCAGGTGAAGAAGGTTCCAGACTGAAGCAGCGGTACGAACAACATCAAGGGGCGCACGTGGCACATGTGGCAGTGTGAGCTCAGAGAACTACGAGCCCTTCTGTAGTCTTAGAGCTGGATGTGAGGTGGGGAGCTGCATACGGGGCTCAGGATCTCACAGGCTCGCCAAGGAACTTGAACTCTGACGGCTCTGGGGCCGCAAAGCCAAGGATGACTAGGAAAGTGCATCATTTGGTAGATCAGTGCTGTAAAAAGATGATTCTTACAGTGGAACAGAGGACGAAATGGAGGAAACAAAAGGCTTTAGCCAGGGCCGGTAGAGGGAAGAGAGGGTGAGGAAAGGAGGGGTGATGGTAACAAATATTTAGAAGACAAAATATTTAGCGACGTTTATTGATAAATAATTAGTGTTGTTGGATAATAAAAACTGACAAGCTTGATGACTGGCTCTTGGCAAAATGCTATAGTCAATTTTCAGAAATGGTAACTGAGCACTTAATTAGAAATGAAACTGGTAGGTTAATTTTACATCAGAATAGGCTGACTATGAACACATCATACCAAGGGTGCCTCATCTTTCTTTGTAAAATAATTATTCTTTCCACTATAAAATAAGAAATGCTTATTATAGAAAACCTGGAAAATAGAGAAACCCAGGGTAGGAAAAGATTCTGCTACGATCAATATTTTGTTGTTATTAATTTTTTCAAAAAAATACCTTTTAATATGGTTATAATTATTCTGTACATTGTGCCTAACAGTGAATGTTTTTTTCTGCTAGCATTATACATATTTATTTTGTAACAAAATCTGTAAATGTCACTTTAATTAGATACTAACTTTCTATGGATGTGCTTTAATGTATAATTGTAGATTTACATTATGTCCCATTTGGGGACATTTAAAATAATAATTTGAGGCCTTTATGTAAAAGTCACTTTGCATATGTGAGACAGATTCCCTTAAGTTCGATGTCTTACAAATTTCATAGTGTTATGAGATGTAAATATTTTAAGGCTTTTGTTACATGTTATCAAACACTTTTCAAAAGGCTTGTAACAATTTAACAATGCCACTGGTTATGTCGGGGTACCCGTTTTACAACATCTTTTCCTACATGGAGCATTATCATTAAAAAAAGAATAAACAAAATCAAAAGACTTTGCTAACTCGATTAGCAAAAATGGCATCTCACTTAATTTTCTTTGTTTTTAAAAATATGAATAATACCTGCATGCAAGAAAAAGTTAAACAGTATAGAAGGGGAGAAAATAAAAAAGCAAAAATCTCCCTCTTTCTGCCAGTCCTGAACTTCTCTGCTTCCCCAGAGCAGCCATTGTAAAAACTTTCTTGAGAATATCTTTCTGAATTTTCTTTAAATTAAAGTCTTTGCAAACTAGTACCAGGCACTATCTATATCAGACTGTTCTGGGTCTTGACTACTTTTGCATGTCAATGCACATAGCCTACTCTTTGAATATGTAATTATTTGCTTAACCAGTAACTCTATTGATTGACATTTAAGTTATTTTCAATATTTTGCTGTTGCAAACAGTGCTGCGATGAACATCTTTGAATTAAGATCTTGGTGAACATGTGTAGGATAAGTTCCTAGATGTGAAACGATATTAAATTTGAGATCTAAAAGATGTCTGAGGCCATTTACAGTCTCACCAACAACATAGAAGTATTTACCATACTTGCACTGATAAACCTTGAACTCAGACTTATTCGTTTTTGTCAGTCTGATAGATTAAAACATGTCAACTCGGTGTGCATTCATTCATAAATATTTAGTGAGTTCCCACCACATGCGAGGCCTTCTCTAGATGCTTGGGAGCAGAACAAAGATCCCTGCCCCTGTAGAGCTGATCTGCTCGCATAATAAACAATAATCATAAAACACAAGCGATTTCTGCAGTAAGTCAGAGGTATTTGCTGGATACACCAGAATCTCTGCCTTTGCTGCCTCTGCTTTGGGTTGTCATGGCTGCACTCATCACAGTGCCCCCAGAATGGATTTGGGGCAGTTGTTGCTTCTTAGCCTCACTGGTTTCCGTTGCCAAGTTTGGCACTCCAGTATCTGATCGGTGGAGCCAGATCCTGTAACAGCACTTCTGCTGTAAGCATGACTAGGAAGGTGATCATCTAGCAATTTCAGACTCTGTGATGAATTTTGCTCGCAAGGTAAGGGGTCCCTCAAACACGAGAAGGGGTTCAGATGCTGAGCAGTCAAAAGGCATGACAACTGCCCACGTACTCAGGGTCGGATTCCTTTTTGCAAGTGCCTGGGCAAACCTCAGGGAACATACTTCCCCCAAATCAAACTGGACCCGGGAAAGTGGGTACCCAGAATGGCGGGGGCAGATTTATGTAATCTGATGGGCAAGTGCAGGCAAGAGCCAAGGTCAAAACTTAAGAAGCATGATCAGTTGTTGGGCCTAAGGGAATAATGTAAAATGTCACAGATGTGGAAGCTGCATGGCCCTGGACACTGGGAGATGTGTGGGGGATGCAGAGCTTGCCTTCGTGTGCATATGTGGGTCACATGTATTTTTGGAAACTGCTGAGGGCAAAGCTACATTCGTCACTTATCCAACAAATATTTAGTGAGTACCTGCTACGTGCCAGGCCCTGGTCTAAGCACTGGGGAAAGAATAGTGAACAAAGCAGATAAATTCCTACTGATGTAAAACTGACCTGCAATGGAGGAATAAATGATGAAAAGAATCACACACACACACACACACACACACACACACACACACACACCCCTTTATAATATAATGTTAGATAGTGCTAGGTGCTCTGAAGTAAAATAAAACATAAAATAAAATAAAAAAAAACTGAAGAAAGTGCATGACTGATAAAGCACTGGGAGAAGGCCTCTCTGAGATAGCACATTTGAGTAGAAACCCAAATAAAAGGAGGGAGCAAGCCCTGCAAATGGAAGGGAAATTCCAGGCAGAAACTAAAACAAGTGAAAAGGCCCTGAGATGGGAATTCATACAGTGTATTTGGAAAACATCGAGAGGCTTGTGTGGCCAGAGCAGTAAGTACTAGGAAATGAGGTTGGAGACACAATCACGAACCAGGTATTTAGGGCCTAGCAGTTTAAGGTAATGCATCCTGACTTCTTCTCAATGTTATGAGGAATCATCAGAGGGCCTCGAGGTGGAGAATGACATGATTCGACTTACATTTTATAAGAATTTATGCAGGTGGCTCTGGACAGAGAACAGATTGTAGAGGGTGGGAAAGTGAAGGTAGCACCAGGGAGACCAGTCGGAGGGCTACTGCCATGGTCCAGGTCAGAGATGCTGGTGGTAACAGTGGATCAAGTTTCAGAGAGACACAGCGTAGCTTTGTATAAGGAAAACCTCCATGTTTTAGAGCTGTCCAATGGCATGGTCTGGGTGTTATAAATGAGGTTTCTGCATTGGGAGGAGTTTGGTCTAGAATAAGGGTCAGCAAGCTAGGGCCCACAGGCCAGATCTGGCCCACTGCCTGTTTTTATCAATAAAGTTTTATTAGAACACCATCACACACATTACTGTCTACGACTGCTTTTGAGCTAAAACGGCAGAGTTGAATAGTTGCAACAAAGACCACGTGGCCACGAAAACTGAAACATTTATTCTCTGACCCTTTACAGGACTTTAAAGTCTCCCGATTCCTGGTCTAGAGGATTCCTCTGGTGCTTCCTTCATTCCAGAGTTTCTATGGTTCCAAATGTAACTAACTGCTCACTTGACACTTTTATGTTGTCTTTGTCCCATCTAGTTAATACATTCCTCACTGGCGTGAAGCTTGTTTTCTCCTTCTCCAATATCTCTTTCTACTGCCCTAGCATAAAAACACACAGCAGTGTCCTTAAAATCTACTCTGGTGTGAGAGGTCAAGTTTGGATACACTGTGTGAAGGGAAAGAAGATCTGTTTCAAGGTCCCAATGGTGATACTGACATTTCCCTCCAAAACAAAAGTCTATGCCATTGGCAGCGTCTACAGGGGAGCTCAATAGTTCCTTGGTAAAGTCACCTTGATGGTGGGGGGATTAGGGACCAAATGTTTGAAGTCTGAAGATGACGCTCTGGCTCCCAGTCATACACCAAGGCCAAGAGTCATGGAAACAAGTAACTCTCCAGCCAGGAGAGGCTGGTTCAGCCCTCTGGCTTCTGGAAGATACAAACAGGTCATACATTTGGACCCTGGGGTAAGTTCCATGCCTGAACAATTCCATTTCTTTTAACGAAGGAGAAGAGTGTTTGTAGACGATAGAAACCAATCTTATCAAACAAAACAAAAGCCCAAACCCAGACCAAACCAACCAAACAAACAAATAAAAAATTTTAAAAGGGCTTTATCTCTACCATGCAAACCCCTGGAATTTAAAATGCAAACAATCCTGACATTCTCACAGGAGGAATAGGTTCAGATAAGACAACAGGGCTGAGCCCAAGCAGAAACTCGATAAAGGAACCTCTTGAATAAAGGGGAGGGTTTCTTACTTAGCAGAAGGGTCAAGATCTAGAACGTGCTGCATGAGAACAGGGGGTGAGGAGCAGGCAGTATGGTTCCTTGACACTGAGTGAAACTTTTGGGGAACCCGAGCTCCCGCTGCCGACTTTTTAGAAAGCTGGTTTTCCTGCAGTCACAAAAACATCAGATGGATTTCTATTTTGAAAAACACTGTCATCAAGACCAGCTATGAGGAATGGATTTTTTTGAAGTTGAAATTCTTCAAATCGTTTTCAGTTCTCCATCCCTCTTGCATACACATACAAAATTAACTTAGAGGTAATTATTCAGGCAAGGCAAACAAAAAAAAATTCAAAACCTGTTGTTTTGTATTCTTTGTGTAGGTATACTGAGGATTATATGCAAATCCTAAAACAATGTTTACTGTTTGTCTCAGTGATTGCGTAGGCCCTTCATTTGGGCAGTAGCCACCATAGCAAAATTATTCATTTCTTCCATATTTTTAGTGATACCTTATTGTGACCCAATCGTTTTGAAATAGTTTTGCAGAATATTAATAGAACTGGTACACAAAAGCCTTTAGTTCTGGAGCTTAGCTTTAAAAATTCTTCCTGGAGCTCCCTTCTCTAAAGACTAATAGCTGTTTGGTTTATGACTGCTCATTTACGTGTACACACCCTTGCTTGCTCAGTGCTTGTGTATCGCTTAAGGCAAATTAATCTAGCTAACCTTTATAAGCTGCACAGTGAATGATAATACAAATGCCACCTGATACTTTTTTACATAGGCGAGGCAGAGCACTGGGACAGGAGTTGTAAAACTTCACCAAGCGACCTACAAGGGCCCCCAGACATCCCTAAGCTTCTGGGCTTTTCCCCTGTCTGTAGAATGGAAATAATATTATTTATGTCGATATGTTAATAGAATGACTTTAATGTCATAATTAGGAATAGACTGATTATGAATGGATAGCACATAGAAGAGAATTATCATTATAAAATACCTTTCTTACACTGGATCTTAGGATTCCTTGGAATTATTCTGTGTCTAGGGAAGAATGTGGTCATCATCCAGCAATGCTCTTGGTAAGAAAATATTAGGAGTCAGTAATTATGAATATCAATATTTTGTTACTGATTTGGGAGACCGTGCAGCAGATGATAGCCATTTGCTTACAGCAACTTCCATCCTCTGAACTCTTCTAATTATATCTCTTAAAACTTGGGGTTCTGGAGGCCACATTCTCTAAACTCTAAACCAGGATTTATAGTCTGACCCAGAATTTTTATCCTGTGACCAAGTATAGGAGATGTATTGTGGATACCCAGTTGGCAGAATTTTTCATGGGGAAGAATCAGAATATTTGAAATCTAGAAATTTCCTGATAAGGATTTATGAACATGATACCTATGACAGATAGCCCACAAATGCCCAATTTTGAGAAGTACAATTCAAATTTCAATGCAGAAAAATCATCTGTAACTTGGTTAATACCGATTTTAATAAGGCAAATGTGCTTTCTATCCAACAAATTAAAATGAGAGAAAGAAGGCAGAAAAGCAAACACCTCTTTATCACCAACTGGTTCTTTCAGAATTGTCTTCAAAGTAACCCTTTTGAATCCTATGACCCAATAAAGGCAATGCTTTCCCTTCTGATTTGTTGTAACTAAAAAAAAAAAAAAGAGGTCGGGGTGGGAAGTGGGGAGGGCATAGGGCAGGAATTGTGAAAAAGGTAAGACATCTGTACTTGAAACTACACTGGTCAAATATTATAGAACATTTCGTATAAACGGTTACCATTATTTGTAGTTTATTTATTATAAACATTGTAAATTTTCATTTCAAAAAGCATTCGGGTCTATTGGATTTAGTAGAAATAAAGGCGCGAAGGAAAAAGAGAGGTGAAAATTACATTTTAGCAAAAACATAGAAGGAGGAAACGATAGTGCTTGCATGCCAAATTTTAGCTTCCTCGTAACCCAAGCAAAGGGAAAACTATGATGGAATTATGTAACTTCTTTTTTCTAGTAGAAGCGAACAGGCCAAGTATCGAGGACAGACAAACGTTTTCTGACACTGAGCTCTGAAAATCATGTGTCACAGAGGCTTTTGTATAAAGAACCTTGCACGAGGTAATGGATGAGATTTTCCAGTGAGGCGATTTTACCCATATGAGAGCTGAACTGTTAGATGCTCTTTCGTGCAGAATGGGAAAGAAGGCTTTCTCTCACACACCCACGCAAATACCTAGGTCCTTGTCCTTGTCCATGCTCATGTGCCTCCAAGGATATGCGCCCCAGGTGGGGCATGGCCAGAGAGAAACTACAATTGGGTCATGGCACATGACTCTGCACCAAGGTGATAGAGGCAGGCTCCCTTTGAAGCCGGCCTGGCCATTTCTCCCATCCCAGCAGCCCTATTGAAAGTGGAGTTTGTAACAGCTGTTTGTTTTGCTGCCTGTTCTTTCAAGGAGCAAGAAAGAATAAAAGATGGGGGAGAATGGTACTCACATTCTCTCTTCCACCCAATCAGGTCTGTGGCTAGAGTCCTACTTGGCCTGCAAGCAGGGATGATCTGAATCTCCATTCTGTGAGCCTAGGAGAGCAAGAAAGTGAGCTAAAGATGATAAATGCTGGCAGATAAAAACGAAAAGAGTAGGTTCGCTGGGCTCTAGGTGTTATAAAACATGACACCTACACAGGGAGAAAGATTAGAACAATAGCAGAGAGGAATGTGTTTCTGAGAATGCTATTTAAGGCCTATCAAAACAAAACCCGAACAGGCCACTAAATGGTGCTTGGCTGGATTAATACCAGGCTGGAGCTTGCATTTTGAAATTTCAAAGTTCCTTTGAAGTTGGCACATTAGGAAATCGCTTTCCGTGTTGTACCCCTGTACGCTTTAGATGTTTCCTAATAGCTCTGTGATGAAAGAGGAGTTGACTAATTTTTTCGGATTTAATAAGGGGGAGGAAACATTTTTTTTTTCAAGACAAACACCAGAATAATAATAACATCCCACAACTAATGAAAAAAAAAAGGACATAAAAGTCATGTGGCATTTGCTAAAGCTGATCTTTTCTTCTAAAGAGTCTAGTCCTTTAAGAGGTTCATAACAGTTGCTCCCTTAACGTGGCCATGGCTCTACATCTTAATAATCTTAATATTAGGGTAATTACTTTAAATGTGAATATTCCTTTAGGGAACTTTCAGCCTCGAGGGACATGAAATTAATCTGCTCCCTCTTAGGGTCACTCAGGTTGCTCTGAGGCCTGCAAGACACAAAGGTTGAGGGGACAGTGTTGTGTCGACTCCTGTCACAAACTGGAAGTTACTGTCTTCCCAGGCGTGAAGGCAGAACACATGCTAAGTTCCCAGAGAAGCCATCTTGGCAACATCCACGCTTCTTAGAAAAGCTCAAAACAAATCATGCAACAATGAATAAGTAATTAAGGACACATCAGATTCGTTAAAGAGCATGTAATAGAAATGCACTGCTATTTGCAGGTAGCTGCAGCATCTGGACGGGCCTCTAACGACTTTCTCGTTATCTCATCTGTGTACATTTATAAACTTGGCACAGACACATGCGTCACAATGGATCCCTTGAAAGTAGTGGAGGTTATGATGTGGGGGATGAACATGAAACTTAACAAGACGAAGCTTCTCAAAAGGTCAGCGGGTGGAGAAGAGTAATTATTCCAGCTGAGCAGCTCTCCACAATACATTTTTGATGCCATAGCTAATTGTTGTGCTTATTTCCATCGGCAAAGGCCCCTTTAGCATCAAACATATTTATTTTCCATTTTCCTCCTTAAAAAGTATTTCAAGCCTTGGAGGAATTCCATCTGCTGTCTCCCTATACTTAGGCAGCAGGCTCTTGTACGTTTCCAGAAACACGGAACACTGCTCTTCTGCCTCCGATGCCGAATTTCTCTCTTCTTGGTATCAGCTCTGGAAAATCGACCAGAGCTTAATGAAAACAGTCAGCACCGAGTTGATAATATCTTCACCTGACCTTCGAGGGCTCCTGTCCAATAACTGTGAGCTCAGCTTGCAGCCAATAAGCTACAGTTTAATCTAATGAGCTGACACATCATTTCCATAAAAGGCAGTGATAAGTATAGAAATGCTAGGTTTTTTTAAAAATTATTTTTAGTCCCCGAAAAGTTATCATCCACAGTTTTACAGTTTTATAACAAATGTGGCCCCTTTGCTGAGCATTCATCCAAAGAAGTGGCAGGAGAAAGGGGTTGTGGAGCTGACACAGCCACAGTGGTAGGAAGCATAAGATTAACAGAAGAATTCGACATAAAATATCATTTATAACACCATCGTCATCTTAATTCCTTCAATTCCTATCGAGTCTTAGATTTTTTGAAGGGCTTTCGCACACATTCTTGTTTACCCTTGTGGACCAGAGGGGACACACCTTTTGAATTTGAAACCAACTGAGTGGAGCTGAAATATATATCACTCAAGATGTGGCCTGTGAAGAACACTCTAGATTTCCAAATTGTGAGCTGTCTACATCACCATAAAAATAAACATTAGGATTGAGTCTTCAGAAGCAAAATGAAGAAGAGATTTAGGGGATATTAACCAAATTGTCATATTCGGTCTCCTTCCATCTCTTCCTCAAACTTTACTTAGGGGAGGGAAAACACTGTCTTGGTCTGTGTGTAGAGTTTAAATCCATGTTGTTGTGGAATTTATCTGCGTCGTTTGAATTCGTGGTATAACTGTCAGTTATTTATGCAGGTAATTATGCGGTTAATCTGATTTTTCAGTCTTTGAACAAAATCTTTGGTAGTTGAAAATATCCAAAGAGTAGGAGTTATTGGGACCTCCTTCTTTTCACTTGACTTATTTCTGAGAATGGTCATCCATGGAAAACAAACTTTATTTCAGTTTGCTAAAGCCGGTTTACGTCGATCTAAGCACAGTCTGTTCATTTTGTCGATGATTTTAAAATTCAGAGCGGCAGAATTTTACAACTTTGGGATAAGGCGGAAAGTCAGCAACGGAGGGATGTTACGATGTCAGTCTATTCCACATAAATATGTGAAACTAGGTGGTGAATTAATGAGTATAGATTTCAGAAAGTTTGGTTTAAACGGCGCTGAAACATGCTAATATCTCAGAGAGGACTATAAATGTCAGCATATTTTATACTGTCTTCACTCATAATGGCTCCTCTTATGCTCAAATTATGGCTATTTATTACTTAACAAATTGTAATGTTTAAATGTCTTCGGTCTTATCTAGAGATGTAGCAAGGACCCACCATTAAGAGTTTTCCTTTCAGGCGTTTCGGAAACAATCCCAAACCAGACGCTTCATCTTTGACTGCGCAGCCTGTTTTAGTGGAAGAGTGACAACGGTAGCTACTCACATTTACTGCCTTTTCTTTAAAGATGACTTAAACACATGCTTCACCTTTCATTACTCCGTGTCATAATGCAGCGTCATAAACCTGAACTTGAAACCACTTCTCGTTACAGCACAAGTACTAAATATCTCTATAAAACGGGAAATCCTCTTTCAACCGCACCCGCTGAAGAATTCCTTTTTCACATCTCTCTAGGTGCTGCATCTCATAACTCAATTCTTGTCCATTTGAACAGTAATTGGCTTTTTATGAAATCTTAAGTTGGGGATCTATTAGTGAGGATTGCTCTCAGCTACCAGCGGCTGAAAACTTGACAGCAGTTGAGACGAGTAAAAGGTTTAGTGGGCCCTGATGATTTCTGTTCATCCCCTTTAGCAAATGGCCTTTGGCTTCATTATCACAACATGGCTACGGCCCTCCTGGCTTCCCATCTGCATTCCAGGAAGGAAGAGGAGGGATGGGTAAAGGGGAACAGGCCAGAGACTTTCCTGGTAAGCCTGCAAAGTCTATCTCTTTTTTCTTTTTTATTGAGGTGATGCTCAAGTACCATACAATTCACTTCTTTAAAGTGTATAACTCAGTGGCTTTTAGTATATGGATAAGGTTGTGCAATCATCACTGCCATTCAATTCCAGAATATTTAGACCATTCCAAAAAGACACCAGCAGTACCTATTAACCACCAGTCCCTATTCCACCTCCCTTTCCTTAACCCCTGTCGACCACTATCTACTTTCTGTCTCTATGCCTATTTTGGACATTTAATACTGGCACCATACAATATGTGGCGTTCTGTGTCTGACCTCTTTCACTTAGCATAATATTTTTAATGTGCATTCATTGAACAGCAGTAATTGTACTTATTTTATGACTGAATAATATTCCATCTAGCCCCAGGCCTCACAGACGCTGACTGGCACAGTGGGACTCAAACCCACATTGGTATATGGACATCTGGGCTGTTTCCACTTTGGGGCTATTATGAATAAAGCCACTATGATTATTTCTGCATGAGTTTTTATGTGAACCTATGTTTTCTTGAGTATGTACCTAGGAGTGGAATTGCCGGGTTAGAGAGATACGGTAACTATGGTTTAGCTTTCTGAGGGGCTGCCGAAGTGGCTGCACTATTGTGCAATCCCACCAGCAGTGTATGAGGTTCCAGTGGGTCTGCCGCTCTTAAAAGCCCCCCTCCTCACCTCCTCAGAGACTTTTACCAACATCGCATCGGCCAGAACGAGGTCACGTGGCCAGGCCCAGCTGCAACTGAGTCTGGGAAAGTGGGCATTCTAGCCCGTAAACAAACTTCTCGTCTTTGATACAGAAGTCATCCTGGTCATCTCTCTGATACGAGATGACTTCAAAATCCCGCCTCCGCTTAAAAACCACCAGCAATGAGGATCTTCCTTCTTAAGTGAGCCCCACTCCACATTCGAATGGATCTTATTGTTCATTCTTCCCATGGACTGAGTAACACGTCTGATAGTTTGCCTTCAGAAATAATAAAACAAAGCGAATGTGGGAATGGAAATGAAATAGAGTCATTAATAATGGAAATGTGATGTTCCAGCTCTTATTGCCTAGCTCACAGGAGGGTTCGGTAATTGTTTGTCTTCCTCTCTCCTACCCCCCACCCCACCTCCCATCTTTCCCTTCTTCTCCTGTAGTGGGATGACAAGGAGAATACATTTTGCTATTCTGTTAAATTATACATTTCCAGGACATCAGGAACGGTGTAGGCTAATTGACTTTGGTCCACACCTGCTATAACAGAAGCAAACGTATGTGAGCGGTAACGATTTCTTTCCGTATAGACAAGAGGCAAGACAACTGGTGACAGAAGAGACCTCATCACTGGCTTATAAGCATGCTGGGTGCTTAATGAGTTGCTGAATAATATAACACTTCTTTAGTTCTTTGGCTGCCTCATGATTAAGTGCTATAAATATTTATGATTTATTACTGATGCTTTGGATAGCATCGGCTTTGGAAGGCTCGTGGATCACAGTGATTCGAGAGGAAACTAAGAAAATAAAACTCGAAAGCCGCGCAAGTGGCTTATGTCACTTTTCAGAAGCTGGGGGAGGTTAGAGGTATTCGATGGCAATGCCATTTAAAAAGTTTCTTTTATAATTGGTCATATAGTTCACATCAGAATATTTATAACAAATGGGAGTTAAAGTCATTACTTGCTACTAAGAACTCACTCACTTTTGAAGGTGTCAGTTAGGCTTCAAGGTCAAAGAGGTCACCATGACATTTTCTGCAAATACTTTCTCACTGTATGTGCCAACCAGGGGCCAATGTGAAGGGATCTTCCCCTAAAATCAGAATACGTGTCTCTGGGAACCAAGGCGTGAAAGCGTCTACACCGCCAGCCCCAGCTGCATCTAACGACCACTTGCAGAGTTTTTGCTCCCTGTTTCCTTGGTTCTACTGGGAGATTAGCTCCCCCCCCAAAAAAAATATGAACCCTTAGCTGATGGCTAAGACGTGAGGAAAATTTAGCATGTACAGAAAAAGAAAATCATGAAAACACTTTCTCCTGAAATGAGCCCTGGACCCTAATACATCACATGAGAACAAGCTATTGAGTTTGGCCTTTGTTCATCTCTCATCTCATTGCATCCCGTGATGGCGTTATTTAATATGCCTTCTGGGATGAAATGATTTGCCCACGAGCACAAAGCGACTAAGTTGCAAAGCCAAGATCTGAACCTGGGTCCTCCAATCGATCAGTACGCGCACCAAGTGTTGGCAGGAACAGATTTCTGTTCTGTTGTAAGAAATGGAAAGGCAAGTCTGGGGATGGGAGAAGAAGGAATGGAAACAGAACCTTCGTATAATTCTCAGGGAAGGGAAAGGGTGGGTTCTCCCTGCGAAATGCTCACTCATCTTCCCTGTCGAGCAGATATCCACCACATGGTTGCAAGACAGATCTCTTTTTTCCTGACGTTCCAAACCTACTTTAAAACATAAAGCTCCACTAATTTTGAGTCACAGAGGCAGGGCGCTGAAACAAAATTATAGTTTTTTTTTCATGGGAGGTGTAGCCGGCTCAGAGTCTAGGAAACCTCTGCATCGCAGACTGAAGTGTCCTACTATTGCATTTACTCACGCCATTTAAGTGGAGAAGAGAATCTCACGATTTCTTATATGTGAATGCCAACAAAGAAAGCAACAGCCTATTGGAAAATTCTGACTGGCAGCTCAGTGCTCTCAGCCAGTTAATGAAGTCTCTCCTGCATGCGGAGCTGCCTCGTGTACCAAAGCGGAGGTCAGATAGTTGTATCACTGAAGGAATGTCATTTGTTTCCTTATTTGAAAAAGGATTTTAATACCTCATCACGGCCACATTTTCCCCGTTTTGCTTCAGACCAGAAAAAAAAGGAGTTAGATAACCATGTCGCATACCGAGAATATTTATAATTCCCATGAAAGTAAAACCTTTTCAGGACTGACTGGAAGGTCACTCGGTCTCCCTGAAGCATAAAGGCCTGATTGGAGGGGACAAAAAGCCAGCACGACCAAGCTGGCCCGGTTATTATGTCGTGCTAAAAGCGTCCCCCCCACCCCCGAGTGAAAGTTGTAACTATTCCAGAAAGTGCAGTCTGTGGCGATGAACAGCATCTACGAAACATTTATGTCTGCCAGACTTGCTACTAAATACTATATCTGGTTCACGCCTGCAAACAGCACCAGGAGGTAGCAAATGCGGTCTTCATCTTAGAGATGTGGAAACTCAGGTTTGGAGGACACATGGAACTCACCCCAGGCCTCGCAGACGCTGACTGGCACAGCAGGGACTCAAACCCACGACTGTGGTACCCAACCCAGGCTCTTTTCAATCGTCTACAACTTCTCCTTCTGCCCTTGGCACGTGACCCCTCTTGCTTTATCACCGAGAAGTGAAATAATCGTCTATTGCTGCATGACACATTACTACAAACTTAATGGCTTACAACGACACGCACATCATCTGTGAGTCAAGGATGTGGGCATGACTTAGCCGGATCTTCCACCTCGAAGTCTCTCACGAGATTGCTATCAAGTCAGCCAGGCTCGGGGTCTCATCCGAGGCTCGACTGGGAAAGGATCTGCTTCCAGGGTCACCTGGTTGTTGGCAGCCTCCAGGGTCTGCTTCCAGGGTCACAGGTTGGTGCACTGAGGGCCTCAGCTCCTGAGGGAGAGCCCCTGCCAACCAGAGGCCTCCCTTGGTTCCTCGCTACCTGGGCCTCTCAGGGTGGCAGCTTACCTCATGGAAGCCATCCAGGGAGAGAGTCAGTGGAGGAGTCTGCCAACAAGATGGAAGTCACCATCTTATGTAACAGAATCACGATAGTGACATTCCACCACCTGTGCCGTGTTCTCCCGCTTGGAATACTTCTGCTCACACTCAAGGTGAGGGGGTTACACGAGGACGCGGATGATAGGTAGGTGTGTGCAATTTCGAGCCCACCAGTCCCAGGGAGTTATGTCAAATGTTTTCCTTTCTGTGTCTACCAACTCCACGAACTTGTCATAAAGCTTCTTATCCAGGACCGAAGAAGGTTTCTAATTTTAAAAATATATGTATTGGAACATTCCACCTGAGATGTTTATCTGATGCTAGTTTTTAAAATGTAATTATTTCTTATTTCTTCAGACTTGGGCTTTGATTCTTATTCATTGCATCATCATCTTGTTTCTGGAAATAAGTTCATGGCTTATAGGGCCCCAGGGAAATGTGCAGTTAGTAGGGTCAGCAGGATCATGAAGCAAACATATGGCATCAGTCCTACACCCTGCGACCACGGGCCTCTCGCCCAGACCCTCCTAGGTCATGCAGTGGTTACCTCTGCGGAAAATGCAGAGCGAGAAGTCCTACCCAGATGCCCCAGCTCAAGGCTTCTGGAAGACCAACGGCGCAGCTTGCAGCACACAGAGAACAGAGCACTTGCAATGAGGAATCAGTTATAGAGGTTACAATTTTAATTGCTTTTCAGTGTCTCAAGCCTCATTGTATCATTGGAATGTAGCCTGCCTGAATTATAGCAGCTTAAAAAAAGTCTTTTCATCACTATCACCACGTACATATGTCTGTGTGGATATATATGTACGCATGACACCCAGAATTTAGCACCACGAGTTCCACCGCTGTGCAGAACTGTTCCTTCTCGACCCGCTTGACGCACAGACACTGCATCCAAAAGAGGCACTGGAAGCCTTCCAGAGCCTGGCTACACGGGGGGATGTAAACCCACCCATCTTGCCTCTCCCTGTAATTTCTTCAATAACTTCAGCAGAGAGTGACATTGGTTTACAAGGAAAAGCTAACAGATTTTTTTCTATAAATAACTGGTTGGCGGGGCTGTGGTGACACTTTATATAATAGAACCCATGCTTAAATAATAAGGTAACAGCTTTGGACTGTGAATTTTAAAATGTCGGACTGAAATGTAGACTGATGAGCAGGCGAGATTCTTCTCATTGTGTTAATGATGGGCTCTTAATGACAAGAAAGTGTCGAAATAAAAACAGGTTAAAATTCCATTTGTAATGACGTGACTCCTGGAAGCCTCGACTTCTCCAAAGCAGGTCGGACAATCTGTTGTCATCTGTAAACAATACATAGTACATAGAGGTGAAGAACATGCTTGTCAGAGGAATAGAATTATTTACGACCCAATTTCTCTCTGAATGCAAGTAGGATGAAGAAGACACGTCATGTCGGGGTAAAGAGACACTGGACTCCCAGTCAGGAAGCTGATCTCTAGCCCTGGCTCTGCGAAACCACGCGGCTGGGTGGCTACCCTCTCTCTCTTTCTCACTCAGTTTGTCACGTGTGAAATGTGGACGTTGAAGCTAATGAGCTCTAAGTCCCCTTTTAACTTTCTATCATTTAATTATTCTATGATAAAGAGTGACAACCCTTTAGGGAAAATAGATTGAGCCGATCTGTCACAAAATATTAATTTATATCCACACATAATGATGCCCGCGTCGAGGACACAGACACTGCTTTGCACAGGATCCATCAAAACTAACTTGCACTGATACCCGTGTACCCAACTCTGTGCCAAACATTATGAACATAGAGGTGGGTAAGGTGCCACGCGAGAGAAAGGATAGCATTCGTTCGCCCACCCATTCAGTCATTCATTCCCTAAGCAAACGTCTATGTGCTTCTATCAGGGAAGTTCTCACCGATAAGGGGAGATTTGAAGGGAATTCTAAAGAGAGTAAGCCAAACAGAAAGCATCGCAGAGAAGGAGCAAACGCAGAGGCTCCAGGGTAGGTGTGGGCTTGTTTTGTTCAGGGCTTAGCGAGGAGGCCAGTAAGGCTGAGGCCAGGCGAGAGAGGAAGAGAAAGAGCACGGGGCCTGGAGTCCGGGAGGGGGTAAGGAGCTAGGTCACAGAAGCCATTGAAAATCCGTCCTGGGCAGCACCAGCTGCACGCTTTGATCTGTCTCGAAGGCCAGAAAAGTATCGAATATTTCTTATCTGCCCCTCTCGCATGCCCTTTTTCAAGAATTCCCATCAGAGCCAGGTTGGCGTCGTCCCACGTGTTATCTGTGTTTTCTATCTGACGTTGCATAGATTCCATCATCTCGTTCTCATGCTAGTGCTGAATTCTAGGGAAGCTTCAGTCCTATTTTCTGATTCTGAAATGAACTGGTCGAATATGTCCAGTCTAGGGTTTACCCTACTCCTTATGATTTTTATTTCAATCACTGCATTCCCTCCCCTCCCCAGGATTGCCAATCAGCTATTTTTATAGTAACTGTTCTCGTTTCATCTATGTTGTTTGAGAATTTCTTGTTCTTGTTTTTTATGAGTGCTATTTCTTCCTTTATCTCTTTGAGGATCTGAAACGTACCTATTTTAAAGATATTTTCATATTACTCTATTATTTTCATAATAGAGTAAATATAGCCCCTAGTTCTTGACCTCTTTTGTCCCCGTTTTCTCCATGTGTTTTGGAATTTGGGTGTGAAGCCTCATGGCAGGTAAGAGATTTTATTGTTTTATCTTTTTGCTGCCCTCGGCTCTGTCTAACAATATCGTGGTTGCTTTATCCTGGCCCAGGCCTTCTTCTTGTTGTCTTTTTTTTTTTTTTAAGCAGTTCAGAAGCTCCTGCTCCATTGAAATTGAAAAGATCCAGTTACCAGCCCAGTGGGCTGCTTGATCCATGTTCCTGCTTCACAGTGAAATCCATTATGTCCCTCCTTTCAAGATACTCAGTCAGCTTCATGCACTCCAGTGCTGCAGGCAGAGGTTCGGTACATCCTTTTTTATCCTCCTTTCATGGGTGGGAAAGTCCACAAAAGTACTGGCTTCACTCAGGGAAACTGGCTCTCTCCCCAGCCTCTCACGGGAGACGATCAGTCGCTGTCACCACTCCAGATATTAACGTTTCACAGCTGGGACCTGCTCTCACGTCTAGCAGCCCATGGCTTCAGCCTTGCTTATGGCATTGTGTTTTCCTTTTGGTTTGGGCCCATAAAAAGATTTATTTTGGTTTTGAGCATGGCCATTTGTATTTATTTCTTTTAAACTATTGTTATCTATCATTGCTGTATGTTTGAGGCCTGGAACAGGGCATGGACCTAAAAGTGTTAACCTACATGCCATCTTCACTAGAAATCCCTTCCGAAGGAATCTGACAAGATAGGCCTTAAAGGGTTCATTCACAGGCCCTGAGCAGGCTAGGGGAAGGTGTCAGCCATCACCTGAAGTCAAGAGCATGTAGGACACATAAGGAAGTGGGAGGAAATCGATCTGGCTAGAGAGAGCAATGGCAGTCGAAACCTAGGGAATCCCAAAGTAAGGGGTAGCTGTCCCCCGTGCTTCTGTAACACGCTGTACTTCCCCTCGCATCCCATTCTTTACCCCTTAGCAATTGCCTGATGGCAGAACCTCATACATCTTACTCACCACTATACAGGGCCTGGAGCAAAGTAAGTACTCGACAAAGATGGGTAATAAATGAATAAATATCGAGCAGACAAATTAGGGTGTGAAAAAATACATTGATCCCACAGAACTTCACCGAACACGAAGCGTTAGCCTTTTTCCCTCCCGCTGATTGAAACCCAGTTCTGATGATCTTATTTCCATCGGCGCCTCATAATCTGTCAGCCGTGCTCCGCATGACAGTAAAAAGGCTCCACTGAAAAGTCTCCAACGGCCTCCCAGGCACAAAATATAACCATCTATTTCCAATTCTCGCCTCGTAAACCTCTCTGCAGCGCACTGCCGACCTTGGTTTCAGCGGCCCCACGCTGTCCTGTCCTGGGGGGTTTGTGACAGCTGCTAGCTTGGGCAGCTGAAGACACAAATATCTGGTTAGAAGCAAGCATTTGACCGAGAGCCTGAACGGGGAGTGCCCTGACGAAAGCTGTGTTTTAGAAAATCGAATCAGACAGGCCCAACTGGAACAGGTCACGATTGGAGGCAGGGAAAACCTCTGAGATGATCGTCCCTGACTTATCCTCTCAGGTCTGTCTGGTATCTTTCTTTCTCACGGGGCGTTTCCTGACCTACAGGGCTTCTTGGTGCCCGACCGTGCAGCCCAGGATGTCAGCTTCTGTCCCTAGGACAAGAAGCCCATTGACTGACACTGGGCATAGCTCTTGCCAGGTGCATTCTCTGAGACTAGGTCTTGTCTCTGAAACCCCAGCCGGCTTTCTGGGATAGTGGCTCATGTGAGTAAAGAATGGCCACCTCCCTTCCTATCTCCCCTATATATTTTCACCTCCTGCACTTGCCGTGACTTCTGAAATGAGATGTTGACTGGGCCACCAAGCACACTCATCCCTTGCTTCTTCTGTCCAGGATCCTTCTCCCTGGAAAGGGGGATGTTTGGCAGCTGTTCCTTGGCTCTGCCTCCTTATTGGTCCTGCCCCTTGTTGCTGGGGACCGTAAAGCCTTGCACTCCATGCCTGTTTGGGGTTGGGACACAACGGGGTGAATGGGCTTGTTAGAGTCCCGTCCTAGAAAAGCCGGAGTAGCAGGCAGGTATCCAAACGTGATCTCAGGAAAGGGTTCTTGAGGTAGAAACTATTAACAGTCCTGGGCACGAGAAGATGACGGGGTGTCTTAAATAATACAGGAAGCCAGGCATACAAATGAGTCACAAGGCCACGGCTCGACTTGGAATTGGATGACAAGAGGCTGGATCGTAGCTCCGGCAACACCTATTGTCTGAGGTCAGGGCTGGTCATATCAAGGAGAGCAAGGGCTTAGCTTGTCGGCAGGAACCTAAATGTGACTTTCAGCGGCCTATCCGGTAGAAGCCTCAACTCTTGACACCTAATTTCTTCTCACAATTGCATTCCTTCCTTCCTTCTTTGGCCTAGGTTGCCTTGTCTAATTTCTGGTTAATAGATTCCTTCTCTACATTACTCTCCACTATTTCTTTCCAAATTTTTACTAATATACCCGGGGACAGTGGGGTATCTGTCATGGCCTGTGTGACAGGCTGCAGTGGTGCACTGCCGGGGATTGGGGGCGGGCGGAGCTAGCTGGAAACTCCTAACTCGGTGTCGATGACTAACATCAGGAGGTTTGTGCGACCTGCTTTTCAGAAGACACCTGCCCGTGTCCTTTTGTTGTCACTGTTTCCTGATGCCTTCATGGAGTTTGGGTATTTTATGTCTACCCGAGGTAACTGAGTCATCATCTGATTCAAATCCCCACACTTCCCTGTCGGATGACTTCACTTACCTGTGGGATCTACAAAACAGGATAAACGAACAAAACAGAAACAAGCTCAGAGAGGCAGAGTATTTTGGTGGCTGCTGGACGGGGCGGGGAGAGATGTATGAAGCAGGGGAGGGGGTGAAGAGGTATAAAGTGGTAGTTGCAAAGTAGTCGGGGAGCCGTAGAGTGCAGCATGGGGAACAGCTGGTGGTGCGGTAATAACTGTGTGTGGTGTCGGATGGGAACTGGGTTTACTGGGAGGATCACTCTGTAAGTTATACGGATGCCTAATCACGGTGCTGTACGCCTGAGACGAATACTGTATGTCAATTGTAATTGAAAAATAAAAAATACATTAAAAAAACCCCTCACATTTCCCAAGTGAATGATACGAGCCATGACAAAGGCGGGAAGCTGGCTTTGCTACAAGAAGCTGACCGTGAGTGATTCCCTGTTCTTCGAGTCTCACCTCCCTGTGAATTCTGAGTCCAGGATCACTTCCACGCTTCCCGGCTCTGGGTGTCACCTGTCTCCTTCATTTTCCTCTGAATCTGATTGAGCGATTGGTTGTGTGATACATTCCTATAAAAACTTCTGTCCTTGAACTTGGCCTTTGTGGCCTGAAAGGGAGATGGACTTTGTCTCCTTCCCTGAGCGCCTCGATTCTTCCCCTCCCCACCATCCACTCCCTGTCTCTCATTGCCAGGTCCGTACAGCCTTCTAAGACATCCCGACTATTTCTGAAAGTGTCATCTTTACAAACCCAAATGACCGGGATGCTTTAGAAAGGGTAGAAGAGCTGTAAGATGACTTATTGACTCCTCTTCATCTGCTCCTTCCTACGAGTGAGCTAGATCCTGGAACCGTTTGCAAACATCCACCACCTGGACGAACGGATTCCTCCTTTATGACCTGTATGACTTGGGGTGACGTTGCCAAAGCTCCCCGGGCTAACTTTCTCCTTTGGTACTCAGCAACCATTCCTTGTCCCTGTCATTCATTAACGATGGCCACGACAAAGCCCCTTATTGCAAACCTGGTATCTGGGACAACAGGTACATGGACAAATCCCACAACGGGACCTGTGTGAATGCAGCACGGAGCAGAGAATCCATTGGCGTTTTCTACTTTTTGTGTAAATTAAATTATCCACCCCCCTCCCCAGGCCCTCTGGAGCTCTCTGTGCCTCCTTATTCACTTCTGCTCCTTTATAGCGTCTGGGAGAAATGTTTTTCTTCAGCTTTGTCAGGGCCACTTGCACACGCATCGTTCCTGTCAGTCTCAGCTGCAGCTCTTATCTTCCTTCTCCCTCGTGCAGTCTGTAAATGGTCCCATCCCACCCAGCCCTGAGGGTTTTTTTTTGTGTGCCTTTCTTGGAATTTTTCTTATCTCTGATTCCTCACCACTTCTTTCTTCGTGTCCTGTGTTGCAGCACACAAAACCCTCCAGGAGAGGTTGGGTCGTGTCTTCTCGCTTCTTCACTTTGTGTGGGCTTGGGTGTTTTGGCTTCATTTTGGTTTTCAGGCTCTGGGGAACAAGGCTGGTTGAATTCCTCAGTGGTCGTTGTTGCCGACTCACCCTTTTGCTCTGCTGGGGTGCCAGCACTGGAGTTTGCCCTCTCCAAATGGTTTCCTTGGGCCATCACCTTCGCCCTGAGACCAAGTGGGCCTGTATCTCATTCGCAAAGGCCACCTGTGGGCTCCAAAACACCCGCGGTGACAATTTCGAGTTGAGTGCCAGCTCACGTTGCTGCCAGGCCCTGCTCTCGCTACTGGCGATAAGCAGATAAACAGGACTCAGGCCATAACCTCAGGGGACTCCCAGTTTGTGTGGAAAAAATACACACAGATTGAACGACTGTAACTCAGTGATTGCTAAGGGTTACGACAGCTGAACGCACAGTGGCTATGGGAGGAGGAGCACAGATGATTCTCCAGGGAAAACATGGGAACCAGAAGTCAGTTTTAAGAAGAACGCTCTTAAGCATTGATGGATTATAAACTTTGGTACATAAGTGGGAATGGAATTGGGGCAGGGCGAGGGGAAGGAGACCTCCCCCAGAGAATGTGTTGTTTAAACTCATTAAAGATTAAATAAAGGAGGATGCACTGACAGCACCCCTAACAAACAGGAGTTTTCCAGACAAATAGGGAAGGAAATATTGTTATTGGTAGAAGAAAAACCAGATTGTGAAGGCACAGCTGGTGCTTCAGGGTGACGGGGGCATATCAGGGAGTGGGAGGCAATGTGGGAGGATGAGGTCAAGTGAGAATGAGCAAGTGCTGGGGAAAAGAGGCCCATAACGGTCTCGCCTGGGGTAGGGTGTGAGGACCAGACAGATCCGGGGCAGAATTTATTCAGAGTAGCCAGGAGATGTGTTCTAAAGCAGTGCGTTTTCAAACTTTTTTGACTACATATCATTGAAAAAAAAATTTTTACACAACAAACCAATATAGACACATCGAAAATTTACTCTTATTATGCATGATTCACTCTGATGCTTTCTATTTTACCCCGTTATATATTTTTTTCTATTTTATCTAAAAAGGCTAGTCATGACTCTCGGTGTATTTTATGACCCAATGCATCATGACTCAAAGTCTGGAAAACACTGATGTTTCAGGCAAACGTAAATTATAGTCAAGAGGGAAGCCAGGGTCAACTCAGTTTGAGGGGCAACCAGAGCAGAGGAAACCAGGAGTTTTTCAGGAAACAGAGAGCAAGGCACAAAGTTCAGGATACAGTCGGTGAAGCGAGCAAGGGTGTTGAGAACCAGTTTTCATAATGACCACGGCACATCATGGAAGTGGGCTGGTTAGCCCGAATGTGTGGAGCTCGGGAAGATAATGAAAGACCTTACGTGTTATCAAGTGCAGGAGTTTAGGTTTTGTTGCAGAAGCAACCAGGGCCATTGAAGAGTTTTAGGTGGCTGTACCAGTTAGCTATTCCTGAATAACACAGCACCCGAAACTTAGAGATGTAAAACAATTTTTGATTGTTTTTTGCAAGTCTACTGGTTGGCTAGGCAGTTCTGCTGCTCTGGAGTGGGCTACCCAGGCACAGGCAGCTCTCGGGTTGACTGAGGCCTGGCTCGTCTAGGATGGCTTTGCCTGGGACAACTCAGCTTTTCTCCACGCCTCCCACGTCCCTCAGCAAGCTATCATGGGCATGTTCTTGTGGCATCAGCAAGGGTGCGAGAAAGGAGGCAACATGCAAATGCTTTTTTAAGTCTCTGCTTGTGTCAAGTTTGACCAAAGCAAGTCACATGCCCAAGCCCAGGGTCAGTTTAGAAAAGCACAGTCCACGAGGGGTATAGGCACAGAGAGGTACAAAATCGGTATTCACAGGAGAGAAGCAATAGCAGGTTCGTGTTTTAGAAAGATCACCTTGGCTATTCTGAATTGGAGGGAGGTGATGCTGCAGGCAGGGAGGCCAGATAGGAGGGTGATTTAGTGACTCAGATGAGAGATGGTGAGGGCTCAAACTAAGAGACTAATATTGGGGAGAAGGGGATGGCTGGAGTTCCAGGGAGTCGATACATCATAGCCTCCTCCCTCCTGAGTGCAGAACCAATCAAAAGATGGACACGTGGATCAAACAGAGAGCCCATCTGAGGACGCGGGTTTAAATCAAACTCTCTGGACCCTGCCATCCTCCCTCTCCCAGTCTAGGCCTTGCAACAGCCTGTCTGAGGGCAAATCAGGGTCTGAAGGGTAGATACGGTCACTCAGAGAAGAAAGGAGAGGGGTGTAAAAGAAAAACAGCAAACTGGAGTGGACATTGTCAAGAGAACAATCTAAAATGAGCCAGGAGACCGCTGGGAAGCTGAGCTAACACAGCCCCATCCACATGAAACTGAACTTTTGAACTGGGCTAAACCACAATGGCCACATCCTATTACGGTTGTTGGAACTAGCTCTATATCACCGAACTTTCTATTAAAAAATAAAGGTTTCACCCAGCAATAGGCATGGCGATTAATCATGTACAGCATGGCACGAGTCTGCCCTTCAGCACCGGTCACAGCTCGTTCAAAACAATGCATGCAATCCCTTAGGAGGCACCCCTTTCCGGCCTTAATAAGCTCTGTCCCTTTCTTTCCCCCTTGGAACGTGATGGAGAATTCTACCCAGATCTTTGTTTACAAATTGCAATTCCTAAAGATCCCCAAGTACAGCTGTGTTTGCCTTACGGTTCTTGGTCAAAATTGATTGGCAGGGGATGAAACCTTCCCGTCTTTAATCGGTGAGCTCGAACCAGGCACTCGATTGAGCTGTCAACCAGGAGGGAGAAAAGGATGGAGGGAAAGGCCAGGCAGGCTCTCTAGAGCAGGGGCCATAAATGTTTTCTGTAAGGGGCCAGAGAGTAAATATTTTACGCTTTGCAGGACATTGAGTCTCCACTGCAGCTTCTCAGTTCTGCACACCAGCATGCAAGCTGCCACAGGTGATAGGTGACAAACGTGGCTGTGCTCCCGTACAAGTTAGTCATGGACTCTGAAATTTGAATTTTCACCTATCGCAAGATAGTCTTCTTTTGATTCATTGTCAACCACTTAAAAAATGTTAAAAACCATTCTTAGGTGAAAGAAACACAGGCAGTGGGCCCGGTTGGGTGTGCAGACTCCTGTCCCCCTTCAAGAAAATGCAAAGTCAGGAGAAAGGACTTCCTCCTTACAATGGTCAAGGTCTCTCTGTAGGTGACATGTTCAAACCATGTAACCGAGGGAAACCTAAAAGGGGTGTTATCGACAGAGGTGTGGACAAGGTGTAGGAAAACTGACAAGGGACACCCAGGGGTGGCAACCTTGGGAACTGTGACTATTTTCCCACCCGAGGCATGAACTGGTAAGAGGAGGAAAGCATATGAGACCCAGTTTGAAGAGCTGACTGGACAGGGCTGCTCAACAGAAGCTATGGCCATTTGTCAGAGGGTCACACATAGCCTGCGGTGACCTGGCAGGGGGGGATGTCAAGATGTAAATATTCTGAACTCACACCCCTCTGCCCTGTGATCCACGTCTCGAGCTTCTGGTTAGCAAAACAACTGGAAACCAGAGGACAAAGGAGCCCATTGTTGTAATCCCTACAGGCGAGGCTCCCAGGCCCGGGAGGGGGGTAGGGGGACGGTAAGTGGGTCTGAAGGGACAAAGGGAGAACTTCCAGCACATTCCCTAACAGGAACCAACAGAGGGACGGTGAGGAGGTATGGCTAACAGGACTGCCCCTTCCTCTCAGGGCCTCAGCTTCTCACCCATACAGGGATAGGGTAAGATTAAATGGTCTTTAAAAGCCAAGTCTAACATTCTTTGGATAATGCTCCCGACATTCCTCCCTGTGCTAAGGAAAGAGGAAAGCGGATCTGGAAAAGGAGAGTCGTTCTTCCCTGGTTTTGGGCCCCACACCCCCAGGCCTTCATACCCTCCCAAGGCCTTCACTCCAGTGACAGTGGAACTGAAACCAAACGAGGGGGATGTCTCAGGCCAGTGTTGCTGCTACATCATAGGAAATGACTTCTAGGAGGAGAAGTTCAAGTCGAGTCTGAGGAGCGAGGGGAGGAGGCTGGGAGACGGGAAAGGAAGGGAGGCTAGCAACGTCCTTCAGTGTCTCGTCTGAGCAGGACAGTTTGGGGTGGTGGTTCTCTTTCCAAAACCGTGTGAGGTAGTTTTTGTGGTCCCCAATTTGCCAGTGAGGAAGCCAAATCTCAGAGAGGTAAGTTGCCTGAGGCCACACAGTGAGTAGGGGTGGGGTTGGCTTTCCCATCTAATGCCTTTTCAGTCCACTGTCAGATGAGCCTTCGGGGTCCCCAGCTCTCATAAGGTAAACTGCTCTTCCCAGGACTTGTGTCCTAACCCAGAACAGCCACAGAATGACAGTGTCTTCAAAATTCCAGATATTCCCTGGCCAAAGAGAAGACTGAGATGCCCACACAGGCATTTCAGGTCCCCAGAGGTCCCCCTCCTTTCCAAGCATTAGCCTTCTTTCCTCCAGAGATGATGCACCAAGATTTCCAAGGCCATGGGTTCCTCCTTTCTCCTTTTGTGCTTCTTTACCACACATTTTTTTTTAAAGAAATTGAGACAAAATTCACATAAAGCAAAATTAACCATTTTAAAGTGCACAACCCTGTGGCATCTAGTACGTTCACAGTATTGCACAAACACCACCTCTGTCAAGTTCCAAACCTACAGCCCGTTTTGCCTCGATATAGATGTTTCTCCACCACACTGGACAGTTCATTCTCGAGGCCAAAGTGTTTCATCTACAGATTCTGGGATTAGTTTGTAAACATTCCATGCCTTGCAAGTCCTATTTGAATGGAATTCCGGGCGCCTTCTTTCCTGTTTCTTTTTCCGGGAAGCACTTGAAAGGCTGAATTTGGCATCAAAATCAAGGCCTTCTTCCTGCCATGGACTTTCATGATGTCACTGAGTCAAAATCACAAGCTTCATGGTGGAACGGATTTCCTGTTTTATCTTCTCTGAAGACATTCTTTTCACTCCTTTTTCATCAGACTGAGCATTACCGATGTGGATATTCACCTGCATCAAGCTATGGCTAAATTTTAAATGTGCCTCCAAATTTATATTCTGTTTCTAAGCAAAGAACCACATATCTAAACGTTGAAACTCATTAAATAATAGATTTTTCTAGGATGTCTTCCACTTTGGAGAACAGCAAATTTTATAAATACATAAATATGAACTGAGATCTTGGAAATTGGAGGCACCTTAAGTGCAGAATTAGAAAGAAATAGTGCAGTGTTTTTTAAATCACAATTTATGAGTCAAGAGGCTTTCTTTAAAGAAAAAATAAAAGAAGACTAACCTATTTTGTGTTTTCTACAAATGATCAAGTGGAAAGCAAACCTTCCAGCTATTGCTATAGAATGTTTCAGTTTCTAGAAATAGCTATAAATTTGACCCACTCACCAACAAAAAGGGATAAGTTCTATGCATTACGGTTCTATACAATTTACGTGTTATCATGCTATGCAAATCATGCTCCAGTGAATACCATCTTACTCTTTCCACATTAGCTAAAGGCGGCCTCCTCTTCCACTAAATCGATCCTTCTGCAGAGGCAGATGACAGAACACCTGTCTGACACGTGCGATTGCTTCTTCGCTCTTCTTTGCCAAGAAGTACATATGACTGGACAACAACCAAAAAAGAAAAAACGGCGGGGACTCGATTGGTAAAAGCCTCATTTAACACCTGCGTGATGCTCAAGACGTGGTGGAGGAAAGATTCAAGGATGGACGCCAAGTCTCCTGGAGGCGGAGGTGGGGACGTGGGAACAGAGCACAGAGGTACAAGGACTCGATTCGCTTACATTGCTCTGACTATTTTTTAATGTTTATGGGAGAAACTGACTTAATCCCAGGATAGCCTTCCTCATCCCTCATTACATGCTAATCATCATCTGTACCTGTCAGTGTTACTGGAATAATTCCATTATCAAGACGTGTTGGAAGACGGTCACTCTACATCTCTGAGCTTCTATTCACTGTTTGGTGGGAAGGCGCTGGCACAAAGAGAGGATTATTTATACCCTGAGACCAGAAACGCTGGGCTCAGCAGCTATTTTTCTGGGAAACATAAGGGGTGTCACCTTAGAACTGGGCGAAGTGAGAAACAGGTTCGACTTATCTAAGCGGTCGTTGTGGCAATCTGAAAGTGCTCTCTCCAGGAGCACTTTACCTGGGATGGGGTCCCAGAGCTCCCGTAGGAAGCAGTCAGCCTCATCCTCAACAACTCTTATGTTGTAGGAACCGTGGAAGCGACTGCCCTCCCACAAGCCCTCCTGGGTTCCCTGTTTATGGCTTTGAAGTGCAGAGGAAGGAAATCGTCCCAAGAAGGAATGGCATGCAGCAGGACTTTACGTCTGGACTGCTGGGACGGGGAGGGACATCATTTCATAGACCCCATCGATTTGTCCCGTGTAAATGAATAAGTAGCATGACTTAGTGTGTAATAACTGAGGCCCTATAAACAGACAGGGTTCGAGTCCCAACCCTTCTGTCTGAGGTGCATGAGTTGGGTAAGTTTAGCTTTCTAAACCTGAGTTTCCTCTTTTGCAAAATGGGGTTACAATTACTACCCACCTCACGGAGTTGTTCCAGGTTTGAAGAAAATGAACCACGTACGGTGGCTGAGAATGAATGAGTGCTCAGGCAATGCTAGTTATCTTAAGTGTCACTTTCTCCCTACTCATCAGGACTGGGATGGCCAACCTGATTTACCTAATAAGTCACCTTCCCCTCTACTAGGCATCCTTTGGAAGGGCCTTATTGCAGTTGCATATTACACATCCAGGCAGGCCCCAAGTACGGGCCTCGACTCATTTTGAAGCATGCTTGGTTTTGCAGCTGGGGTGACGCTTCAGTGCACAGACCACGCTCCTTCCGTAAGAGGTTTATGTCTCTGCTTTGGATCTGCTCTGACAGATTTTCCTGGTAATGAGTTTGCCCCGACAACTTCTGAGGTAACTCTCATTTTTCAGTTAAAGGCATGCGGTCGATGTTTATGTTCTGTGACAGAGTTTTACAGTCATGGCTTTTCATGGAGCCCACCTTTCTGCGTGCACAGCTTTGGGGAGTGCCCCTCCCCCACGGGCTCTGGCCTCGGTCATGTGACTTGCTCTGGCCGATGGAATACTAGCAAATGTGACACACACAGATGACTGCAGTAGACTTAGACCTAAGGCTTGACTCTCTCTTGTTGCTGGGACTTCTTCAGGCACCTGATGTAGAAACCCAAGCTAGCCTGCCAGGGACAATGACTTAGCCGATGGCCAGCACCAAGCCCCACACACGAGTGAGGCCATCTCAGACTATCAGATACCACTTGAGCTGCCTGATAATTGCAGCCACAAGAATGATCCCAGGCAAAACAAGCTCCAGAAGAGACCAGCAGAGACCGGTTGAGTCCAGCCCTACCTGTTGACCTTCAGAAGAATGAAGACACAAAAGGGTCATTGTTTTAAGCCACTAAGTGCTAGAGCGGTTTGGTAAAGCAGTGGATAACCGATACAACTTAAATTAAAATTTATAAACACAGTGGCAGACGTTTTGGTCCTCTTCTCCACGTTCTAGCAAAGGCAGCTTAGAAGAAAGCATTTTACCACATGAAACAAGAATGTGATTCATTTGTGGCAAATCCAGAAAGTCCGTTCGTTCATTTTAGCTCGTTTTAAATACAGAAGAACAGAAGGGAGGCCCATGTAAATGTCAACAACAACAACAACAAAAACAAGTGTGACAGCAGAACCTTTACCTGAACAGAGTGAGAATGTCTGGATGGCAGGTGAGAGGTTTGCTGGCAGCAAGGACTTGCCATGCTCCTGGGAGCAGCTCCTGACATCACACTGTGTGCCGCCACCTCCAGTCCCCCCTCCTGATGGTTGACATGCACGATTACACAGACATTTTCAGCAGTTTTAGAGGAACATAGGTTTTCATCTGGCACATGGACCTAATCAAGGGAATGAGTCAAATCTAGGGGACGCGGTTGAGAAATATGGCTGCATCATCTATATGTGTGATAAGGAAATAAGTGGGGAATTCATGCTAAAAGGGTCTGAAGGACTCCAAATAATGATGAGAAACGAAAGGAATGAATGTATTCAGAGCGGAGAGATAATACGAAAGCCTCTGACCTCTGCGTGGTTCAGGCCCAACATCCAGGTCAAAAAGAGACGACTGTCAATACTTGACAACTTTCCCAAAAAGAAAAAAATGTGAGCAGCATCAGAAAGGAGTTGTGTTCTCGAGATAAAGCAATGCCAACATGGTCAGGATTGTGGGTGGAGGGGGTAGAGATGTAAGTAAAAATTTTTCCAATTTAGTGAGGAAGCTGAGACTCCATTAACATCCTCACAGGGACCGGGGAGAAGTATTTGTTAAATGCTTGGTTTGGAAGAAGCCCCTGCGGGGAGCTGAGTTGGGGCTGGTGGGGTGAAGGTGCAGGGGGGCAGAGGAAGACACACAAATGTGGAAACACTTCGGCTTCATTTAGCTGTCCTCAAATGATCACAAACTGTAATTTTTTCTTCTATTGAGACTCCTTTAAGTGGAGGATTCAAAGTTTGTTTTAAAATTTAATTTAAATACTATGAATGATAACAAGGACACTTATGTTCCTCCCCTTCCATCCCCCACCCAGGACTTGCTGTCCTTTCTGGTAGCACTGAGCCTCAGTTCTGCATCCAGGCAGCGACCCCTCCTCTGCACAATGCTTGGGCTGAAACGCTGGCTCCCTGGGTCAGGCATGTGACCTAGGTTAAGCCACTGCAAGTTCTAGCTGCAAAGATGGGCATGTGACCCCTCTGGAGCCAACGAAATGTCTTAAGACTTCTGCGATTAAGGCAAGCACCGTCTTGGTGGACATCAAGAGCTGATGATGTCATTTTCTACCTTGTGCACAAGCTGGCAGACACCCAGATAAAGGGGGCCATTGCTTGAGACCCGAATCCAGCCACATCGGAAACTACGCTTGCCTCCTGGATGTTTCATTCATTAGAAGACCATAAATCTTGTTTTTGCTTAAGTCAATTTGGATTAGATTTTCCGTCGGTTGCAACAGAGAGTCCTGACGACGTATTCCTTATCAGATTTTGCAGAAAATTGGGGGGCGTGGGATTCTACGAGACCATAATATCTAATGTAGCCTCTAATTCTGATTTTAGGAGTAGACGGGGGAAGGAGAAGCCTTAAACATTCCGAAGCAAAACAAGTATTTCCAGATAAACTGAATTCCAACCTTGTAATCGATTCAATAAAATTTACTGAATGCCCACTGCCTTGTTTAAGCACATGCTATGTCTTCCTTTCCATGTCACCATGTAGGGTAAATGTATATAAATGCAGTGAATGCCGTTTATATTCATGGGTCAAAATGTTCCCCTGAACACGATATTACTCCAGTGATTAGAATCTCGTCGTAGAAAAAGTAATTAAAGTGAGAAAGGTGCATTCTCATCTCTTAAATAGCATTTGTCGGGCCTGCGTGAGTGGATTCTAACCCTGTATAAATATCGCCAAAGACTGTGTTTTTCACTAGAGTTATAAGGGCATAAAATATTCTCGTCTTGAAAATTTTCTATTAACTCGAACATACTGGGAATGCTTCACCTCGGCAAAGTGCTGAAAGTGCCAAAGAAATTGATGGCTTTGCGCTGTCCTCCTGAAACACGTCCACTAATATTTAAAATTCCGTGTCCCAGGACATCACTCAGAGCCGCTGACTTAAGCTGAAAGGCCGGGATCTGCTAGGCGGATCGGGCCATTTCTCAAGTCCCTGCCTGTCTGTCGGGCTTTCCTTTCTCTCTCTCTTCCCTTTCTTCTCTCCCTTCCCCTGAGCCCCCAAATTCACCCCCAGTTTCCTGGGATTAATGGAGAATGTTATTCTTAAAACGTCAGAACAGGGCTATACACACGGAACGGGTTATGGTTTGTCAGCATCCATCTCACATTTCTTAGGGGAAAGAAACCCGAATGTGTTAAGCATCCCTATCTCATTTCAAATATTCATGTGAACTCTAATTCACTGGCCTTGAGCTCCATCGTTTTCAGTGTCTTTGAGGGAAACCTCACAGGCCACGTGCAATGTCCCTGTGGTCATCCATCAACGGCACATCCGAGAACTGCAGTCTGAGGCTCCCCATTCATGCTGTCCCTCCAGTGACTTCTGTCAGAGAAGGCAGAGTATTGGTGCCATCAAGGCCAGGCACGGACTTCCTCGAGGACCCTTCGTGCCGCCTCGAGAACATCACCAGCAGCGCTGGTACACATTGCATTATTCATCTCTGAAAACAAAGGCGTCGTCTCACATGGGGACTAAATCCACTCAGATGCTGCTTCGTGCCTGCTCTGTACGGCCCTCGTTTCATTTCTCCACAAACGTCTGGTAAGTACCCACCAGGTGCCAGGCACTGAGGGGAACACAGATTTACCTGCTACTCAACCTCTCCTGGTCAATGCCTGCAGGTCCTTTCAACTTAAAACATCTCCAACGAATCTCATTCCCCACCCCACCCAAGCGACAGGAGCGACAGCAGCGACAGCAGCCGCAGTGAGAGCCCAAAAGACTTGCTTTTCGCCTCTGAATTCTCTCCTTTAGTCTCCCAAAGCAGAAGCCCCAGTCACCCTCATCATCCTTAGCTCCTCATTTTCTCCTTCCCTGCCGCATCCAATGGTCCATCGAGGCCGATTATTTATTCTCCTCAGCCTACCTCAGATCAACAGACTGTTCTATCCTTCTTATCCAGCCTTTGTTCGGGCCCTCAAACTCTCTCGGCCCCTCTCCCAGAGGTGTCCCCAGCTGCAATTCATTCACGTGCTGATGCCAGAGTTCGTTTCCCGAAATCCAAATCTCGCCACATCACTTCCTTCCTCACCAACCGATCCTGACCCCTACCTATCTTAAGGGATCGATTCTCATCGTCTTTGCATGACCAGGTCTTTCTCATCATGATGCTGCCTACTTTTCCAGCTCCCTCCTTGGGGTTCTTGCCACACCTTTTGCTCTGCCACCTCAGCTGACCTCACACACGCAGTGTGCCTCTGGGCCTTTGAACAAGATGTTCTCTGTTCCTCAAAAGCCCTTGTCTGCTTAGAGAGCTTCTATTTTCTACTCGTCCTTCAAGAGTCAGCTCCAGGGTCACTTCGAGGCGTCCCCTGATTTCTCCAGGTAGCTGTTTGTGCTCTTCTCTGAACCCCGAAATCCTTGAGGGATTACTCTAGCTTGTTTCATACCAATTGTGGTGATTTATTTACATGTCGACTTACACTGTGGGCCTGTAAGCTCCCGAATGTATTTTGTTCCCCTCATCATTCCCAATATGCAGCACAGCGCTTGGCTAACAGTAGGTACTCACTTGGTGCAGGTTTTCTCTTCACCCCCTCCCATCAAAAAGGTGCCATAAGATATATACATTATTTGTGAATAATTAACTGCCAATGTGTGCTAATAAATAGAGGTCCGGGAATGGTATAGTCTTACAGATTTGGGAGAGGAGAAATATTATTTGGGAATAGGGAATCAAGGAAGAATTTGATTAGATCTAGGAGAGTTGGCATTCAATAGGCAGAGAAAAGGAAGGGAAGGACATAGAAAAGAAAGATCGTGGGCTAAAGTGCAAAGGTGAGAAAGCACAGAGCATGCTCAGGGCTGGAAGGGGTGGCGGGGCCAGGCCACGGAGGGCCTAGAAGGTCAGGTTCAAGAGCATGGACCTTCTCCTGCAGGCAACTGAAAGTTGGTGACTAAGGGAGTAACGGCTGAAAATGACATTTTAGGATTAAGCAGCAGGTGGTATGCGGGATGGACTAAAGTTAGAAAAACAAGCCAGGAAGCTGTTACGCAATCTAGGACTAAGAGGAGGCCTCATGCATGGCAGTGACAAATCAAAGGGAGAGACATAAAAGACCCAGAGATTTCAAGCCCGAGATTAAAAAATAATAATAAATAAAAGGTAGCTTTAATGAAAAGGAAAGCTAGTGGAAAGACAGTGATTTGAGAGGAAATGGGGAGTTTTGTTTGAGACTGGTTGCATTTGAGAGAACAAGATATCTGGGGGGAAAAATGTCCAGCAGACGTGTAACTGGAGATGAAAGACAATATAGGGTGGTGGTCCAGAGTGCAGATATAGCCAGCCCGGCTTTGAACCCTGGTCCCATGAGTTACGAGACGGGGAATTGGGGGTCTCAGTTTCCTCAGCTGGAAGATAAATATAATTGTGATGTTTATCTCATATGGTTGTCGGGAGTATGAATGAGATAATGTACACAAAACACCCCTCACACAGTGTCTGGCACATGGTGAGAGCTCAATAAATAGTGGCCATGAACATTTATAACTAAAAATGATATAAATCTTTTAGAGTGCAGAAAAATTTGCTTTTAATTTTCCCAACAATTCTGTAAGGTTATTATTAACCTATTTTAGAGTGGGGAAACCATAGCTCAGCAAGGTTAACTGATCCTATAACTAAGGAGGTAGCGGAACCAAAACTCAATTTCAGGTTTTCTATGCCAAATCCGACGCTACTCTCCTGAGCCTGCAGACTCCGACTTAGAGGGCAGTGGGGAGGCAGGGCTAGAGAGGGGGGTCAGTCGCACAAACCTCAAGGCCCACACATTTCAGGACTGGGTTTACATGTAAGGTTCTTATTGCCACAACGATAATCCTTCTTGAGATATACCGAGGCTACCAAGCCCAGCGAAAAACAGTAAATTCTTAGAGAAGGGGGTCCTTAGAGGTCGTTCAGTCTCTGCCAAGTGTCAGTTCCGCTTGGGTCGTCCCCCTCGCCTCTGCCCACCTTCCAAGGCGCCGGTATAAATTCAGAGGCAGGTTTTCTCTTTTAATTCAGAACAGAGAATACTAATAACAGTCTGCTACCCGTCAGCAGGAATCTCACCCGGCTAGAACAGCTGTCCACAAACCTCAAATTTCAAGTGATTCCTCCAACATCATAAAGATGGGAAATTCTGTTGAAGAGGAGACTGACAATGAGTTCCTGCCTGGAAGCTGTGAAAACGGTTATTGCTGACCCCTTTCTGTCTTTGCATTACTGCTGAGCGTTCTGTCTGGACATATGGAAAGAAGAGATCTTTGGGGACGTTGCCGGATGAAGCTGGCTTACCTTGGGTTCCTGAACGGACGGTATTTCTAAGAATAGACTCCGAGAGGCAAGAGCTGAGAGGAACTGTGAGAAGGGGGCATGTCGTGCACTTTTTCCAATAACTCTTTAATTTGAGAAGTGAATGAAAGTCACGGCATAATGCCACACAGAATGAATAGTAAAGAGCCCTGGAAAAATGATGGGCACTTCTGAGAAAGCTCTGTTACTCAAGAAATGTAAGGCATGAGCTGGACGAATCATACCCTTCCACTAAGGCACAGAGGCAGGAGACGGGTCTGTTGGGTTTATGAAAGGTGGAGACAGGAAATTTCACCTTCTGATCCTGCCCTGGAATGTCGATTCCATCACGGCCAAGGGCATTTTTTTTTTTTTTTTATTTCCTTGCCTCTTTTCCCACATCTATAAAAAGGAGTTAATCAAGGGTGTTGCTGAGGTTTAATTAGTTTATACTTGTAAAGTACTTTGAAGATGGAAAGGTCATAAATATCCACTGTCAAGTCCTCTTTTAAGAAATATGAGTTGAAGTCAAGGTTTAAGAAAATCACATCGTCCCAAAATAGCTTGGGGCAAATGAAGGTGGTTTAGTTTTGATTGGAAACTTTCCAGGCATTACTTAGATATCGCAGTGAGGGTAGAGGAATGATGGGACCCTCTTCTAGAGCTTTTCAGAGTTTTCTTGAGAGGAACAGAGAGCAAATAGTTTGCGTCCATCAGGGTAAGAAAATCGGGAAATCCAAAGAAAAATAAAAATGGATACAAGTGTTCCTAGCGAGTCTCTGCTCTTTCCCTCCCGACACCCTGCAGGATAGTCTGGCCATGAACTCCGAGCCAGCCTAGAGGGGAGAGCAGAGAGCAGCTTTCCTCAGATCAGAGTCACGTGCCCGGCGGTGTCAAACGGATGATGGAGAGTCGTGGAAAGAGGCTGCTGTGTCTGTCCTGGGCTCATCTCAGCACGTTCTAGCCCTGGGAACCTGAGCCACTCACTTTACTTCCCGAAACCTCGTTATTTATTTTTTCCCCCCTCCTCTGTGAAACAGGGCTCATCCTTCCTCCTAGGAGGCTGGGAGGAGAAACTGAAATAACCGGTATGAAGTACCTGGCATAGAGTTGCTCTCTGACTTGGTACAATTATTTTTATCCTATTTCACTTCCTCTGTCAGCCCAGGTTGGTGTTCTCAGAAGCTTCTGAAATACCGACATATCAGATTATTGTTTTTGACCCAGAGCTGTGGGGGTTGCTCTATTTACTTTCCATGTTTTCACTGGAGAATCATAAGTGCTCATTTCCACTAAGAAACAACATTCCAGAGGAGGAGAAGGTTATTTCAGGGGGAAATGCAAGAGAAAGAAAGAAAGAAAGAAAGAAAGAAAGAAAGAAAGAAAGAAAGAAAGAAAGGAAGGAAGGAAGGAAGGAAGGAAGGAAGGAAGGAAGGAAGGAAGGAAGGAAGGAAGGAAGAAAGAAAGAAAAGACTGAGATTATTCTCTAAATCCCAGCTCTCAATTCTCAATGCAGCTGTCTTTCTAGTCCACTGCCTTACGCCTGACATCCTGATATTAAATTCCTGAGAGTGAAAGCTCTCTGAAAACATAACTCACTGTAAAGGCGAAAGGCCGGGGGCAGCCAGATATGTGGGGGTTTTTTGTTTTGTCTTTTTTTTTTTTTTTTGGTCTGTCATCAAAATGACCATGGATGGCTCTCTTGTTTGAAGTGGAAGAGCCCAAGTGGGCATTTCGGGGTGGTGGGGGTCTGTGCTGTAGCATTGTGTTGCCAACAAATCCCAGCCACGAGTCCTCACTGAGATGCACGGGTACCCGGGATGGTTAAAGCTGGGAGAGGTTTAGAGATTGCAAAGTTGACCCCCTGTCCCCCTTACTGATGGGGTTGCTGAGTTCCAGGCTCCCGAGAGAAGTGCATACAAAATATGTCAGGATCACCAGGCAGATAAATACTACTTTGGCCCTATCCATTCATGAGCCAATCTATCAATAGGTGACAACTGCTGTAGAAAAGTCACCAGGATTTACAGTTACAGCTACCTGGATGTCTAAAAGGCATAAAAAGAACACCTTAGAAATTAAACTTTTAAAAAAAATTAAACTTCAAGTCAAGGATGGTGAATCAATGCGTTCCAGAGGTTATGAAAGGGTAGATGGGACAAGCGTGTCAGGAGGGGACCGGGGATTGAAACACCTGAATTGTTGAAAGTGACTCAAGCGAAATTAGCATGGAATTGCTGCTCTCCCCTCCGCTCTCCTGGCTCCCCTCATTTCTACCATGACTGCTGTCAGCACTGGCATCTGCGAGTGCAGAGGACAAAGATGAATGATGAGCAGAGATAGACGCTGTCTGCATTGTATACCTTGACGATACTCTCCGTGTTTGGCCATGCACCAATTTTGACAATTGTGAACCTGCTGCAGATTGATTTATGAAGAAATTAATGTTGGAGGGACGAGGGAGCACGGCCATCCTCGGTAATAGGCTACGTGTTTGAGTTACAGGGTGTGAGCAGGAAGGCAATGACAAGCAAGCCAGGAAAGTGGTACGATGCACGCCACCTCCGAAAGTCCTACCTGTCTCCGGATGCTTCAGCATGGAACAAAGACTGAGACAGACGAGATCTTTAAGTCTTCAGCTGTCACCAAGGAAAGAGCATGCCTGCCGTTCACTGCCATCTCTGGAGTTCAGCTACTTCTTGGGTCTTCAGCCTGAGTCGATGAGATGCATGGTCAAAAGTAGGGACAAGTGTAGAGAAGAAAACCACAGCCGGATTCCATTCCAGCCCCCCATTATCTATCTTCCAGTCTGTCCCAAGTCTTTAACCAGAGAATCAGAAGGCCGTGCAGCAGAGCCTGTTGCTGTGATTTCAGCGTGATCTCTCAGGGGTTCCTTAGCCTCGGCCCTCCTTGGCCAAGGTGGGGTATGGGGTTGTTCTTGGGTGATAGTCTCCCTTGCAGTTGTCACACTGCAGACAAAAAATACAGACTCTTGACTATTTCTTGACGTAGAATCACTGTGACAATGTCTTTAATTTCTGTGTCTCAGAAAGATGAGTCTCCATGTTCTCACTTCCCATCTGTGCTCCGTTGTGCAAACACCACGCACCTTCATGACCGTGCTCCTTTATTCACACACTTGCTCTGCCTGGGACCCCTCTCTGCTTCTGCTCCTAGCCAGCTTTTATTCATCCTGTTGGATCCAACTGAAATATCACCTCTTCTAAGAAACCAGAGTTCCATGTATTTTCCTCCACTACATCCTTATCAAATTGTCATAGTGCAGACACTTATTTTTCTGTATGTTTTTTACTAAACGCTGAGTTCCTTGAGGACATAAGCTCTGAGACTTAATTTTTTAATGTATGTGCTGCCGAAGTGAGCACTGATATTCAATTTTTTTTAAATTCCATTAATAGCACACTTTTGGGGATATAAAATACATCCAATGTGTGTTTACAGAATCAAGAAGTGAATAACAACAACAACAAAAATCCCACGGCTAAAAACAAAGGGGAATTGACTAACAGAAAAAAATATTTTCAACAAACATAGATAGAAATAATTATCGTACACAATAATAAGGAAAATAATAAGAAAAATATTAACAATAGAAAAATAGGCAAAAGACAACCATTCACAAGTAATTAAAGAAGAAATACAAATAAGCAATAAAACTTATGAATGTATTTCAACTTATTATCAAAGGGATGCAAATTAAAACAATGGTTTTTTTTTCTCTATAACTTGGCAAAGACAAAAATAATTTTCAGTGTTGTTGAGTGTCTAATAAGAGAGGCACTCTGGTGACTATGAAATATATTCTGGAAAGTACTTTGGAAATATATGTGTATATACTAAAAGTCTTAAGAGTATTTTATATACTGTGTCCCAGTTATTTCAGTTTTAGGCATCTACTATAAATAAATAACTAGAAATTTAGTAAAAACCTATATATAAAGACGACATTTAAAGAAATAGTTATAATATCAGAAATTTGAAAATAACATAAATGTCCAAAATTAAAAAATAGTTTAAAAATTATCTACATGTTAAAATATCATACAGTTATTAAAAACATGTTTTTTAAAAAACCCCAAAACAATAAAAATAAAATGTTTTCAAAGAATATTTTCTAAGATGCATAGGAAAATATTTTTATGTAACATTATGACAAAGAGTAAGATGCAAAATTGTATCTATTATGTTTCCAATTTTACAAAATATAGATAGCTAGACAGATATTTCTGAACAACAGAAAAAAAAACAGAAGAATATACACCAATGTTAACTACAGTCATAACCGGGTGGAGAGATCATGGGTCATTTTTATTTTCCTTTCTATCATTTTCTAATTATCTTATTTTCTATGCTTTTTATAATAAGCTTTCATGCAACAAAAATGAGCTTTTATACTAAGATTAAAATTTTTAAAGAGCTATGGGTTATCACTACACATCTGTAAAATAGCTGTAAAAACAGTGATAATGCTAAATGCTGGTGAAGATGCAGACAAACTAGATTGCTCATACATTACCGGTGGGAATGTAAAGTGGCACACCCATTTGGAGGAGTGTATGACAGTTTCTTACACAGTATGTGCTGGTCAAACAACTCAGCAACCGCACTCTTGAGCATTTATCCTAGAGAACTAAGAACTGCACATGAAAGCCTATCCCCAAAGGTTCACAGGAGCTTTATTTGTAACTGACAAAAACTAGAACTAACCCAGATGTCCTTTGGTGTGTGACTGTGAGAACGACAACAACAACAACAACAAAATAAACAGTGATGCATCTATTCCATGGACTACTATGCAACACTAAAAAAGACTGACTATAGATACATGCAACCACTTGGGTGGATCTCAAGAGAATTTCGCTGAGTGGAAAAAAAAACCAAAAAATTATCTACTGTCTGATTCCATTTATATGACATTCTTAAAATTACCAAGCTATAGAGACAGGAAAATGAGCGGTTGCCACAGTTGAGGGAGAAGAGGGAGGAAGGAAGGAGATGGCTATGCTTATGAAAGGGTAGCACAGGTGATCTTCGGGATGGAACCATCCTGTACCTTGTACCTTGACCAAGGTGGTGGTCACACCAATCTACCTGTGATAAAAACGCATAGAACCAAATACAAACGCTCATACACACACGAGTGCACGCAAAACCGGTGACATCTGAGTTAGGTTGGTAGATCGATTGTACGTGTCAGTTTCTTGGTTGTGATTCTGTCTGATGGTCGTGCAAGAGGTGAACATTGAGAGAAACCGGATTTAGGGTATAGAGATCTCTGCATTACTTTTTACACCTGCGTGCAAATCCACAGTTCTCTCAAAATTGAGTTAAAAGATAAAAGAAATGGACAGGAACCTTAAAGTTAAATAGGATTTGAGAGACACATCAACCAATTGCAATGTGTGCTTCTTAATTTGATCCTGATTCAAACAAACTATAAAAACGTGTGACTGTTGTGAGATACTACACAGGTGCACATTGGGCGGCCTTGCCCTCAACTAATTATAGGAAGTTTCCTTTAGATGCAATGATGATATTATGATTATATTCTCTTAAAAATGAGTCCTTATCTTTCAGAGATTCAAACCAAGATACTTAGAGATGAGGTCATATGACATCTATTTGCTTCAAAACTATGTGAGGGGGGAAGAAGGCGGCAATTGGTTAGGCTTAGCCACAGGTGGGTGTGGAAATTGGTGTACATTATAATAGTCTATCTATTTTTGTGTATTTTCAAAACCCTCCATAATAAACTTTTCTTAATGAGGAAAAAATAAAAGGAAGGCTGAATCTTCAAGGAAACCCTTCCAAGTTACTTATCTGCCCATCGGTAAATATGTGGCTTCTATGTGAGCACCCTGTGTACCAGGCACTGTGCTGGGCTTTAAAAATACGGCGATGAAGCTATAGCCTGTTCCTTCCCAGAGCTCAAAGGCAAGTAGGAGCACAGAGCCTATTAAACAAATGAGGACATTTCTAAGTGGTAAGTGCGTGTAAGGATTGTATAATCGTAGCACTGACTGCTCATTCCACCAGTGAAATGGGACCAGTGCTGAGTCTTCAAGGACGTGTTGCAGCCTGAGTTTGTTGTGGTGGGCAGGAGGGTTCTTGACACCTGAACTTCATTCCTAAACGTGACTTAGCATCCTCTGTTTTCACAGCAACACTTTTCATTTCAGACCCATTCCAACTCAAATTATATTACATTCTTATTGTCATCCGACTCTGCTGTCACCTTCTGGAATAGCCCCAACAAGGCTAATGATGTTTACTGAAGTCTTTCAGTCCTCATAATAGGATGATTTGAGCTCAGATTCAATCTCTCTCATCACTAACCACCAACTCCACGGTCCTTGAACCTTTCAGGGTGGCTCTATTATCCAGAAATTGAATCAGAGGGAAACTGTTAAAGGAACCTTTTAGAGGAAAGAGAACTTGGTTATATGTCTTAGAGAAAAAACAGGACATAATTGCTTTTGATGAGAATGATTCATTTCACCTTGATGAAATGGAAACTCAAACACATGCACACACACACACACACACACACTAATGTAAAGGATGCTGTGCAGTTAACAGTATTTAGGCCATAAATCACCCTTCATAGAGTGTGGTTTCTCTACAAAGCTGCTTGGCAAGGCACACTGTGATTAATGTCATGGCAGGGGAGGCATGACAAAGGTGAAAATGAGGAAAGAAGGGGTGGCTGCAGACTTAGACACAGAGACGATGGTGATAGCAGCCTCTTCAGCCTTTGGCCTGAGGAGCCAATACCCTCAGACTGACTTAATGACTGACTGGTAGATGACACCTGCTTAGCTGATTTTTAAAAAGCAAGAAAATAAAAGACATTACCAAACATTTCAGAAAAGCATTAACCTCTGCCCTCAACATGCTAATTTATCAGTGCCGTATGACTGGATAGAGCATCGACAGATTAAAACACAAAAGACCTGCAGAAATAACAATGGGCAAAGAAAAGCAAATCTTCTACCAGGAGCTCGCACAAGGCCTGGACAGCAGAGCAAAGAAAGCATTTGTTTCCGGTTTCACCATTTGTCACTATTGATTGTGCCTGTGACAGAGGCAGATCACTGCCTTGACAATGAACGATTCATCCTCCCTCGCCATACAGTTTGCAGCCTCCTGCCTCATTTGAATCCTCACCTCTAGAGTCTTTAGTCTGATTTGAGAAATCATGAAGGAATTAGGGTTTTTGTCTCGGAAGTCTGCTTCTAATTACCTTTAGTGTCAAATGGTTCCAAAAGCTGGAACATAATGATTTTGAGGGATGCAGAGCTTGGCCTCAGATAATGGGTTTGAATACAGGGCACAACCAGTCGTGCTTAGAAGCAGAGAAGGGGGGGACCTGTGACAGCACGAATGAGAGGAGGAAAAATGCCCTCATCTGAGTCAAACCTTGAGCTCTGTAAGCTTCCCAGGATTTGCTCTTTTATTACCCCACCCGGTGTCATAGCCTGGTCTTCCAGTGAGAAAAGACCATTCTTTGGGAAATGGCTTCATGACCCAAGCTGTCTTATTTTGACAAATGAAAATGGGGAGTTGGCCAAGATGTAACGTATTTTAGATGTGAAAATTTTTCAATTCTCAAGTGGAGCAAAATCGGTCGTGGCAAACGGAACAAAGAGTGCGACGTTTTTATGGGGTGATGCAACATATGAGCGAAGGGCCACATGTGTGAACTGCTTCTGCCAACTCTTTGCTCATTCATTTGGTGACTATTTCATGAGCATCTGCTACATTGCTGGAAGGCAAGGTTCTTGTCCTCATGGAGCTTGCATTCCAGTAAGAGACAGATGATACACGGGTGTGACTCGAGGGGATGATAAGTGCTATGAAAAAAAATTAAGTGAACTCAGCTAATGGGAAAAAGTAGGAATGAGGATCGAGAGAACCTCTTAGGTCATAGTGGCCAAGGAAGTCCCCTCCATAGGGCCAGCTTCATGAATGTGTGACCGTGCTGCCACCCTCAGAAGGGGGCTATGTGCGTGGGGTTTCACCCTCTGCAGTTGCTGTTTTAAAACCTTTAACAACATTATTTTTGAGTTGTGATTTGTAAGTGAAGTCTGAAGGGACAATGGAGCTTGTTTTATGCACTGGAAGCCTCGGCCACCATGCGATCCCACCTCCACTGGGTTCTTGTCGGCCCACTCCCCCAGGTCCCAAGCACCGATGGCTGCCCTCTGCCCCAGTGGGAGCCTGGCGCAGGCACAGGAGTAGAGTGGGAGCATCTATGAATGTCACCCAGAGAGTCTTATCGTGCCCAAGTTGTGGGACATTAAATGGCAGATGAAACACACCAAGATGGGTCAGAAAAGGCCACAGAAGGAAGGAAAACGCTTTTCTTCCAGCTTTTTGCTTTAGACCACTTGGCTGTTCTGACACCCGTCCCTCCCGCTCTTTGACCAAGGGGTCCCGCCCTGCATTTTCATGGCACATGGAGCCCTGCATATTATGTAGCTGGACCTGCCTCTCTGAGAAGGGGCCATCTGGGCAGAGGCCTGGAAGCAGGAAAGAGGTGGGTGTCAGCACACCCAGCAGAGGAAGCTTTAAGTGTTAAGGCCTCCAGGCTGGACCAAAGGCTGGTGTGGCCGAAGCGTCGCCAGTGAGTGGCAGGGTGGGCAGGCTCAAGGCTGGAGATGTAGCTGGCCCAGAGCCTGTGGGGCTTTATAGGTCGTAATTAGGAGGCTAGCTTCCAGGCTGGAGGGAAGCTGCAGAAATGTCTTAGTCAGGAAAACTACAAGGTCTGATTTATATTTTTAAAGGCTGGGGAGGGGGAGAAGTGGTGGGATATATCTTATTTTTACTGTATTAATATATTAACTTATTCATGTTCCACCTTTTGGAAGGGGCTGAGTGGCCTTGAATGAAGACAGTGACAGAGGCATGGATGCCAGGGGTGTGAAATGGAGCGGCATCTGCTGAGACCTTGGGTGACGCTGGGTTGTGTGTGGCAGCGGGAAGGAGCGAGTCGAGAGGGAGAGTCTAAGCCCTTCATTCTCCTTTGTGAAGTAATAAATGAAGCTATGTGCTGAGAATGAGGGGTGGCTGGGGGAGGGGATCTGAGGAGAGAAGGTTTGGAACGTCTTTTAAGAGAAACAAGGGAAAGCAGTTTGGGGACAAGAACGGAGGATGATGGCAGCACTGATGGCCTGGTTCTGGTGGGAAACCCTTCTTTCTGCAAGTAACCCCCTGACCTAAGTCCTGGACCCCATTCTTTACCATTCCAGAAGGATCTCCTCCACTGAGCCCCACTCTCTTTCCTACTTTCTTTAAAATGCACAGATTCCTGATTTTTAAACCACAGAATTCCTGGTCCCCTTCCTATGGTCCAGTCCCCTTCCTATGTCTCCTCTTCTGTCTACATCTTTAAGTGCATGGAGCTTTCGTCATCGGCTCTTTCATATGTCACTACTCGTTCCTTAATCTCTTGCCATATGACTTTATTCCACCACCTTCTTGAAATTTCCCTTAAAGATCACCTGTGATTTTCACCCTAGTCTTAGAGTGGGTACATGTGTGGCCTGCAAATTTTCTTTCTAGTTTTGCCTCTCATTCCACCAATCCTTTAAAACTCTTGTTCTTAATTTTCTGGACCCCGATGGCCCATGACTCTCTTCTTCCTTCTCCAATGACTGTGATCTTTCTCTTCTTGCAGCTCTTTCTCCCTCCCTCGGTTCCTCATCACAGGCACTGAGTGACACCCAGCTCTGGCTCATTGCTCGGCCTACTCACCTCCTTAGGGAGCTGATTTCCTTTCCTGCCATTAACTCTCCCAATTAAAATAGTCTCCCAACTTTGTGATCAAGTCTCAGCATGTGATTTTCAAGCAGACCTTTAGCCCAAACTTCTCTCCCAGACTCAGTTGTCATATTTCCAACCTCAAATCATCACGTCTAAAAGTAAGCTCAAAATATTTTTCCTGTAAAAATGACTTTTGGGCTTTCTCAAAAAATTAAAAATAGAATTACCATAGGATCTAGTATATATTCAAAAGAATTCAAAACAGGGACTTTAAGAAATATTTGTCATCCTTGTTAATAGCATCATTATTCACAACCAAAAGGTGGAAGACATCCAGGTTACTAGATAAATGGATAAACAAAATGTGATATATACATACAGTGGAATATTATTTGGCCTTGAAAAGGAAGGAAATTATGACAAATGCTACAACGTGGATGAGCCTTGAGGACATTATGCTAAGTGAAATGAGCCAGCTACAAGAGGACAAATGCTGTATGGTCTCGTTTATATGAGATACCTAGAGTAGTCAGATTCAGAGACAGAAAGCAGAATGGTGGTTGCCAGGGGCTGGGGAAGGGAAGAACGGGGAGTTGGTGTTTAATGGGTAGAGATTCGGTTTGCAAGGTGGAAAGATTTCTGCAGATGGAAGGAGGTGATGGTAGCACAACAATGCGAATGTACTTTATCCCCTGAACTGTCCACTTTATAATAATTAAGATGGTAAAATTTGAGTGGTTATGTGTATTTTACTGTATTTTTAAAAATCTCTTTCCAGTTTCCAAATTTGTCTATATTACTAGCCTTGAGTCCACCATGCTCCCAAATACAAAGCTAATTTTTCCTGTGCCCTATTGTCTCCCTCCACGTACACTGTGTCTCATCGATCTTGTCCTTCAAGCAAGTCACACAGATGTTTCCTTCTTCTCCATTCCGATCAACTCATCCACCCAAGACACAGACATGGAAGTGACATCAGAGGTCTAGCCTCCCCTTCCTCCTATGACTGGAATCCTCTCTAATCCCTGACCAAGATGAGTCCATCATTCGTTCATTCCACAAATATCGAGCACCTGTTATGTATACTGGGAAAATAGTGCTGGGCAAAGAAGGCATGGCCCCTGCTGTCATAGAGTGTAGACTGTAGTCAGGCAGACAGACTATAAATAAGTAAAAAAATAAAATCATTTCAGATAGTGAAATGGTAGAGAGAAAACAAAACACACTGGAATGCAGAAAATGACGCCCAAAGAGACAGGGAGGAATTCTTCTTCAAATGGATTGGTCAGGGAAGTCACTTCTGAAAAAGTGACATTTTAATTCAGACACAGATGAACAGAAGGAGACAACCACGCTGAGCCCCAGGGGTAGCCAGGCCAGGAACATCTGGTGGGCAGGCCCTTGGGAATGAATCTGGCTCATTTGGGAAACCCAGAAAGGCCGGTGTGGTGTGAGTGCAGTGAGCTAAGAGGAGAGCCACGAAAGAGGAGTTTGAAGAGGCAGGTGTGGACAGACCACCTGGGGCCTTCTGAGCTCGCCTGAGGAGTCAGAGCTTGATTCTAAGTTCCAGGTGAAGTCATAGGAGGATTTTACGCAAGGCAGTGACGCGATTTGTTTTGTTTGTTCTGTTTTTATAAGATCATGTGGCTACTTACTGTATGGAGGTTGGACTGTGAGGCTCATGAGAGGGAGAGCAATTAGGAGGCAGTTTCAGGAGTCTAGTTGACAGGTGATGGGGACCTGGACTGGGTGAGGGCCGTGTAGGTGGAGACAGGTGGACACACATATGGAGGTAGAAATGATAGAGTCTATTGATGGGTTGGGTAAGGGGATAAAGGAAAGGAAGGAATCAAGGGTGACTCCTGGGTTTCGGCTCAAGCAATGGGTGGACAGTTGTGTCACTTCCTGAGATGGGGAAGTCTGAGGTGGGGTAGGCTGGTGAGGCAGAGAATCAAATATCTAATTGTACATTCCTAACAATGGGCCACGCAGTACAGGGACAGGGTTTCATGCCACTGATATCAGAAAAGTTTTGTATTGAGTCCAAACCTCCCTGCAAATCTGTTCATTTAGTCCAACTTTCCTTCTTCTGTGACAAAATGAATTAAGTCTTTCTTCTTTCCTGCATGACAGCCCTTGTCTTCACCTATGTTGAGGAGCATTACTACGCCTTTCTAAGTTTTCTCTTCTCTCAGCTAAATGTCCATAATTCACTCAAATTCTTTTTTTATTTCTGGATCAGATTAAAACTAGTCTTCCTTCTACCTCACACCAGTCTATCATGCAAACTCCGGGTAGATCCATCTTCCTAATGCACCAGTTATTAATCACCAAGGGCTAGGCACTGTCTTGGGGAAATATATATATATAATAAGTGCTAAAATTAGATTCTCCTATCTCAGTTTTGCTAAAGCAAGAAGACAACAACTGCTAGATCTTAAAAACACTACCATGCAAAAATTTCAAGCTTAGTGGCCAAGAAGATCCTTAAATCCTTTGCCCATATCTTTAATACATAACAGTTGAGAATGGAAGTTGAGAGATTTGTGTGAAGGACAGTGTACGATTCCATTCCTCCCTTCCCTTTTCACCTCAGATCAAAAGAAAGGGGCTTTAGGGCATCGTTTGGTAGGCTTGATGTGTGACACCGAAGTTAGGGAGGCATCACAGACTGGTGTCTGACTCCTGCATGGAACATCTCAAATGAAGAGCTGGGCTGGCTAGCTGTTCTTGTGGCCAAGGTGTAGGAGCAGCGACTGCATTGGTCAGCCTGTCCGCGCAGACTGTGGGGGCCAAAGAATGGGAGGATGTTTCTCACGGATCATGGATCATATTGGAATGAGGGCTGCCTTGGAGCTAGTTAGAGTCCTGCCCAAGAGAACCCCAGGGAGGCCTGTGCAGAGAGGGCTACTAGGACACAGGCAGAGGGGGGTGTCATTCAGAGAGAAGGGCATCACCTGTGTCATAGGAAATGCTGTTGAACCTTCCCACTGGAGCCTCCCAAGAACCCACAAAAAGGCCCAGGAGAGAATCAGCTCCAAAACAGGTCCCCAAACAGTGAAGCCCGATTAATGTAATACTAGCCAATTAAGAACTTTCCTGGTTCCTTTAGCTGTCCTCCCCTGTCCCCTTCAACCACAGAGAGGCCAGAAATCACACTGAGGAGAGGTGAAGACAGTGGGTGAGCAAAAGAGAAACTACACCCCTCCCTTCCTTTCTACGGAAGACCTAGCTGGGAAATAGAAGGAGGCTCAAGTTTGAAATAGTGATTATTACATGGTCCTGCACACGATTAATTATTCAGTTACAACTGTGATTGGGATTTTAAAAGACTCTCAGGGTGATCAAGGGAAGAACTTGCCCCATTTTTAAGACGCAGGGGAAGTTCAGAATAAAGTCTTTCGGATTACATTTCAAATTCTCCCTCTCCAACGTTCTGGTTAGACACAGAAGAAAGAAGCTTTCACTGTGTCATTCTTGGGCTTTAAGATGTCCCTTCAATGCCTCTCTTGCCTCGTAGACTCAATACAAACTCCTACGCGTAGAGTTTGATGTCCTGTAATACCTGATTTCACATCTATTTTTCAACCAAACCTCCTCCAACAACTTTTGAGAGAGGTATGATTATGCTTACCTCCATTTCACAGATGAAGAATCCGAAATCACTAACAGATAGTGAGGCTGTGATTAGAACCCAGGCAGCCCGACTTCAGAGCCCACGACCCTAACAGCTAAGCATATTGCATCCTGTCTCTCCATGAATATAGTCTTTGCTCTCAACCCCTCTTTGGCATGTCCCCCTGCACTCCTCCCCTCTGTCTTTGCCACCCCAGACATCTTTCAAATCCCAGCTCAAATTCCTCCTTCTCTGTGAAGGCTTCCCCAGTCACTGAACAGTTATTCCTATTCTCTGAACTCCCACAGCATTTAATCTATGTCAGGGACATTAAAACTTGAACCTGTGCTGTTTGTTTCTCTACTGTCGTTTGGGGCACGTCACTGGGGCAAGCCCCCTGAAAATCCCTTCAAAGATAAGGCCTGTCTGTGTTTCATACAGTTCTCATTTTCAGCAGAGCAGGGGCTCCCCAAATTTAGTATAGAAAGATATCAACAGGCAGCCCACAGAATAAGAAACATAAATGCCATTTAAATGTTATGAAAAGATGCTGGACCTCATTATAGCAACAGACATGCGAAGTCTCACTGGGTTACTATTTATCACCTGTCAGACAGACAAAAATTTTTAAGTGTGACAACATATTTCAACGACAAGGCTGTAGGGAAATAGGATCTCTCATGCATTTCTAGTGGGAATGCAAAATGATATGTCTCATAACAGGGAATTTGGCTATGTCTAGCAATATTACATGTGCAGGCCTTTTGACCTAGTAATTGCACTTTGGGGAATCTATCCGAAAGACACGCTGGCAAAAATCTGAAATGCTGTATGTTCAAAGCTATTCTTTGCAGTATTATTTGTAAAATCAGAAGATTGAAAAAAAAAGTCTCCATCAATAGAGGCCTGCTTGAATAACCATGGTGCATCTATATAAAAGAGCATGGTGCAGGTCTGAGGAGGGATTGCTACAGACTCTTTAAATGTTTCCAGGATCTGTTAAGTGAACAAAGCAGACTGAAGAAAAGTGGGTACACTATCCTACCATTTGTAAGAAACATGGGAATGTGTCTATTTATATATTTGCTTATTTTTTCTAAAGGAAACAATAGAAGAATAAACTGAAAACTAGTAAAAATTGTTATGATGGGGAGAAATCAGTGGGGAGGAAACCAGGGTGAAGACAGAGCCCCCTGAATGTACCTCGCTTTAAAGCTTTGACCTTGGAACCGAGTATTTTATATAACTCAAAAATAAAATTAAACCCAAAGAAAACATTAGAAACAAACAAAAAGGTATATGTATATACTGGAATTAAACAAGTAAACAGATGGCAGCCAGGTACCTCGCTGTTGGAATGAGAGATTATGGATGATCTAGAGCAAGGAGCCAGGATGTAGTAATTCATTAGGGTTATTAGTACGAACTCATGTTTAGCTTAGCATTAGCTATTTTATATTGACCAATATAGATACAAGTGGTTACATATAAAAATATGTATAGATTGTATACCCACACAGGTTAGCATGTATTCCCTTGATCTGTCAGCTGAGAGGGCTTAGGAGCAATGACACCCCAAGAGCAACCAGCACACCTAACGCTGAAGTCTTGGATACTAATGCTGTTCTCCAACAAAAGGACCCAGGGCCCCTTAGAGAAATGTGCAATTCTAGGACTGGGGCAGGAAATATATGAGATAGATGTGGAGCATCTTGCAGTACCATAAAGCAAAGAACTGTGGAGTCATGTCAAAAGGATACAAAAGCCAACTGAAGAGCTCCCAATGGCCAAAATTGGATCAATTTGAGCAACAAAATAAAGTAGAATTGGATTATAACCCGAAGTATAAATACCTGTGCATCCATATTGATATAAAATGATTAAACAATCAGTCCATCAATCAGAGGGGAAGGGACAAACCACCCAGGCAAAAGAATTCCAAATAATGTATGTAACTATCCCACCCTGAAGGAAATGCAGCGTAATTTCCCACTATGCGAAGCATAGTGACTTCCTTCCAAGGAAAACAGTATGGAAAGAAGAAAAAAGGGTAATTTTATTGTGGAGAAGTCTGACCAACATTACCTCAGCCAGGTACCAAGGTTAACATCAGTAATGATGAGTTATGTCAATAGTATGGACCCTTGATGCCATGTGAAGTGATGAGAATGGTACTTCGCCTTTGTGGTCTTCCTCCCCAAAATGCATAGTCGCAGGCTCATCATAAGAAAAATAGCAAATAAATCTCAATTGAGGGACATCCTACAAAATACTTGGCCAGTACTTTTCAAGTTTATCAAGGTTATCAAAAACAAGGAAAGTCTGAGAAACTGTCACAGCCAAGAGAAGTCTAAAGATTGATGATGCACACAAGTAATATGGGGTCCCGAATGGGATCCTGGAACAGAAAAAGAACAGTAGGCAAACACAGAAATGTTGGAATAAAATGTGGACTTTCCCACCGTATCCATATGGGTTCAGTGCGACAAATGCAGCACACTGAGTGGTCAATGCCAGGGATGTGGGCTATATGAGAACTCTCTGTACTGTCTTTACAATTTTTCTGTAAATCTAAGACTGCTCTAAAATAAAAATTTTATTTAAAAAGTCTAAAACAAATAAACCTAGCGGTATGTCAAGCTGATTCTATAAACATAAAGAGGAGAATTATGTTAAGTGACTTTAAAACAGTATCCCGGGGACAACTTTACACGCCAAGAAACCTTCGACTGCCTTTAGCGTTATTACTTACGATATTGGTGTGTGTGTTTTCACAGGGCTACACCAGTTTACATGCTCACCAACAGTGCACAAGGGCTCCCTTTTCTCCACGTCCTCATCAACACTGACTTCTTCTCTTTTGGATAATAACTATTCTAACGGGCGTGAGGTGATAACTCATTGTGTTTTTGATTTGCGTAAGCCTAATGAGTAATGAGGTAGAGAACATTGTCAGGCACCTGTTGGCCATATGTATGTCTTCTATGGAAAAATGTCTATTCAGGTCTTCTGTGCATGTTTTAGGTTTTTTTGTTGTTGTTATTAAGCTGTATGAGTTCTATCTCTGATATATTTGATATATCCTAGTCGGATGTAAGAGTCGCAGATATTTTCTCCCATTCAGTGTTGCTTTTTCATTTTGTTGATGGTTTCCTTTGCGGTGCAGAGCTTTGCCACTTGTAGTCTCCACTAGGATATGGAGAAAAAGAACCCTTACATACTGTTGGTGGGAATGGAAATTAGTGCAGCCACTCTGGAAAATGGCGTGGAAGTTCCTCAAAAAGTTAAAACTAGAACTACCAGAGGATCCAGCAATTCTATTTCTAGGTATTTATCGAAAGAAAATAAAAACACTGATTTGAAAAGACAGATGCTCCTGCATGTTCATTGCCATGTCATCTACAATAGCCAAGATATGGAAACAATCTAAGTGTCCACTGATGGATAAATAAAGAAATTATGAGATATATATATATATATATATATATATATATATATATATATACACACACAATGGAATATTACTCAGCCATTAAAAGGAAATCTTGCTATTTGAAACAACATGGATGGATGTCGAGAGAATTATGCTAAATGAAATAAGTCAGAGAAAAACAGCATGGCTTTTCTTATATGTGAAATCTAAAAACTTACATTAAAAGTAGGCTCACAGGTGCAAAGAACAGATCGGTGGTTGCCAGAGGTGGAGGGGGGGCAATTGGGAGAAATGAGTAAACTGTTGTTTTTTTCATTTTAAATAAATTAAATTTTTAAAAAACAAAAAAGGAAATACTTAAAATATAGTTATATACTTTTCTTTCTAAGAATATGAATTCATGCAACTTAGATGTTTCTTAAAGTGTCACTGAAGTGAAGAAGTGTAGGAGCAGAATATATCTTTTCAAAAAAATAAATTCTCTACTATTTTTCTAGTCACTATAAATAAATAATCATTCTTGGGAAAAAAATGATTTCAAGGACCTGAGACTATTTAACCCAGAGAAGCAAATGAATTATAACAAAAACATACAAATTGCTTATTTCTTCTCATCTCCCCTGCATCTTACTATTTTTTTTTTAATTTTTTAGAATTTAGTTCTTTGTTTTTCTCTTTTTTCTATCTATTCTAATTCCCTGGATCACTGCATCTGGTTTGATGGCTTCAGATGCCATCTACATGTGGACAGTCATCACCTATGTACCTCCAGCCCCAACCTCAAGAGCTCGAGAAGCTCATATTCAACCTCTCCAAGCGGATGGACAATAGATGTTTCAAACATAATATGGTCCAAACTGAACTCCTGCTCTGACTGCCCTCACTCCCTTCCTCCTGAAACCTACTTCTTAGGCATTCTTCCCCCATCTGAAAGAGTGACAACTCAATTCATCATTTGCTTAGGTCAAAATTACTGGAGTCAGGCTCGACTCCACTGCTTCTCTCTGATCACTGCAAAAGGACATGATGCCTGAGGGATGTGTGGGAGGAAGATGGAGGACACAGACAGATCAAGCAGGGGCCGATCTCCTCTTAGCAAGTCCAGAGGAAGCCTTAGAAAGTGTGTGTTTGGCAAAGGCATTCGACAGTGAAGGTTCAGCACTGGCTGTGAATGTTAAGAAGAATCCTGTCGTTCTGGATACCCGCTGCCCTTTTTAGGTCTGTCAATGAGGGAGAGAAAGGCATGATGGAAGTTATATTCGAAAATGGACAGCCTCCTCCAGGAGAGGTTGTTTCATGATATTTGGGAGAGGCGGACCCTCCAGCCCCACTCAAGGGTTGGCAACCATGAGACCGACCACGAGGCCCGTTTTTGGTGACACTGAGAACAAAGCTTTCAATGGTGGTTTCACCCACAGTGTGTCATACAGAACCCAACACCTGTGACTGTTCAGACTTCTGTTGAGGTAGAAGTAATTGCACTGTTCATGGAACATGATAATCTGCCATATTTCTCAGAGGAAAAAGAAATTCTGCCTCTCGTCTCAGATTTCCAGAGCAAAATTCGACAGCTTTACTGTCCTCCAGGAAACATAACACTAAAAGAAACTTAAATGACAACTCAGATGAACAGAAAACGGCCAGGGATCTCACTGAATACATTGATTTATAACTTACCCTCTCATTTGTCTTTTGTATAAATACAGTGTATTTTAAAAACTGGCATTCGATTGACTATATTCATCGTTCCGTGTATTTGATGATCATTCATTTCCCTTGTACTGTCTGCCTTGGTATGAATATGCTATAATCAATGGGAAAATTGGAGTTTCATTGTCCTGAGATTTAGTAGTTAGACCCCACTGGAATACAGGATGTGCCAGAGTTTACCAGTGTCTAAAAATTGTTTAAAAGGCCCTCAAACTCCTAACACAATGTACGGATCTTTTCAGATCCTGATTTGAACAAACCAAGGAAACTAAATGCAAAAAGCAATTTTTGAGACTATGATGGGAAACTGAAGATGGACTAGGAACTTGATAATATTAAAAAATTATATTTAACGTTGAGTGTGATGATGGCACTGTGGTTATGTTTAGAAAATAAGTAAAAAGTTTTTATCTATTAGAGGAACATACTGAAGAACTGATGGGTGAAAGGATGAGATGTTTGAGATGCACTTTGAAATATTCCAGCCCAGCCCCCCTAAAGAAATGGTGTAGTTGAGTGGAACTGAAACGAGAATAATGGAATGTGGATAGTTCTTGAAGCTGATTGATGGTCACATGGAGTCCATTATACTATTCTCTCTAATGCTGTATATGTTTAAATTTGTTCATGATAGTTACATTTATTAATTTAAAAAATAGTACAGGTTTTAGGGCACCAAAGAGACTTTGATTCGAGATTGGGGGACTTTGAAACAAACAGTCCAGGTGATTCTGACCCAAACAGTCCAGGACCAGACTGAGAAAATCCTCTCTAGCGTAGCAAGCACTGCTCCAGATAGTGAACAAACCCTCATTTGTTGACTTAAGATAAAGACTACATTTTAATCAGGAATCGAAGTTGGAAAATTCATTCCATATGGAAAACTACAGGAAAGATTCAACGTCGTCAGAACCTGCGATGAGAAGTATTTCTCGGGCCTGCCCAGAATTCCCAAGTCCTAAGGTTGCATAATGTCATCACTTCTGTCAGAGCCCATTTCACAACCAACTCATTAAATGAAAAGATCAGTTGGATCCCCAAAAGACTTCCCCAGTGGGTGCCTGTTCTGCAATTCCCTTTCCTCCAGCCGTTGGGCTGTGCATGTGTACAGTTTCTTTAGTCTGGCTTGTTTCGGGGTCTAAGAGTCTCCCTGTCCCTTCCACCCAGATGCCAAGCAAAGCATGTTTCCTGGGGTCTGTGACCCTTCCATCCTCTCCATTTGCTTATACATATATATATAGATTAGCTCAGTTACCTGCAGCAATCAAGAAGGAAATCATCCGAGCCTGGCTTCTGTATGACAGTCCCCTAAGATGTCTACAAAAGCAAATCTGTGTCGGAAAACCAGAGAGAGAATCCTTCTGAGGCACCTGGGCTACTGAGTTTAATTGAGCTGCAGCTGCTTCTCGTCCTCCCGCACTCATTCCTGATTCAGCTTGCAGACAACAGGGATTTACCAGTTAATTGGCTGTTTCGATGATTGTTATTCACTTAGGCACCTCTTCCCTCGTCTTTGTTACCAACAAAATGCTTCTTTTTAAATCATTTGCTTTCCTATGGATCCTGGAGAAACATGGGCAGCGCTTAAATCTTTAGGACTTGTTAAGAGAGGGAGATGGTGTGTGTTGTGGGAGGTGGGCACTGGTTGCTGTGAACAGAAACTGGAGTGGGGCTGGGACGGGTGTCCCGGGTTATATATTATATAAAGGAGCTGGACAAGTTTCCATGGCAGAACCAGTTGGGCAGGTCGAGGGAGTTTCTTTTTATTTCTCACCACTCCATTGAACAGAGGAAACTTTCAACTCCGTCAGGTGAATGTTTTACTTGGCTTGTTGGGAAAGGTTAGCAAACTGGGCCTCTCGTTTGATGGATCTGTCATCCTTCTGGCGAGGTGCTAGGCGTCCAAAACAGACGCGAGGCTAGGGAATTGAGCAAGAGGTCTGCTGGACTCACCAGCAATCAGTTCAGTTTTAGACAGAGGCAGCCAATCGTTTTCCAACTTGGCTGGCTTCAGAAAAAAGAAAAAAAGAAAAAAGAAATGGGACGGAGGGACCAGAGCCAAAATCAATACATCATGTTTGTGTGTCTGCCTGCCGCAGGTTGCATCATGGTACTGGGTTTTAGTGGTCACCCATCTCCCTTCCTCATTGCTTCGTGTCAAACTGCTACGCCACCTTCTGCCACACTGGCCCAGAGCCTCCCTCCCTGACTTCTTCAGTGAAAAGTCCCAGAGTAATTCTACGGGTGTTTCTTTGGAGCGCTTTGTGATTTTTTTTTTTTTTAATAGGAGTTTTGCCACTCAAGAATCCTAATTGGCTCCTAGGAGATGAGCTGCTTCTTTTGGCTCCCACAACCTCTGAATTTCTGCAAATCGTTGTTTACCAGATGAATACACTGGCCCAGGAGCCAAGCAGGGATCTGTTCCAGGCTCTCTGAGAAGAAAAGACTGGTGTATGTTGTAAATCGCAAAGAAAGTATGGGGTAGAATTTCAATAAGAACCTCTTTTAACTCGGGGATTTATCCCAGTGATAGGTGAGGTCAAATGGATTAGGTAAGTATCTTGCAAATATGTAGGATGATCCTTGCAATTGAGTTGCCTTTGCCTTCCCTCCACTACGCAGAGTTGGGGAAAGGAGTGTTTAGAAACGCCAGGCCCAGTCTGCTGCCCAGGCCAATCCAAGCTCTATCTCCGGGGCAGTTTTTATTTTGTTTTGTTTTTGTTTGTTTAATTAACTCCGCCCAGGTGATTCCCACACGCTGCAAAGTCCAGAATCACTGCTCAGAAGGAAAGACCAATGGATGGGAATAAAACAATCGACTTTTCAAATCCTGCCTTTGCCATTGGGGAGTTTGCTGGTCTCTAAAATTAGAGGAGACTCTATTCTAAGGCTATCTGAGCTCTAAAATGGTATGATTCTCTTTCACGGGGTTTCTCTCCTGGAAATAAAGAGCATACGAGGGCCAGCTGTTTTCCCATAACACCTGGACCGTCTCTCGAGCTATCTACAGAGTAAAAAGATCTGTCTAATTGGGTCATGTGCTGATGAATCCGGATTGCCTTACTGGGCTTAAGTGAACAAGTAGTGTGGTTTGCAAAGGAAAAACACAAGCTCCATAGTGTTCTGATACTTATGGGCCTACCGACTAGCTTCCGCGAGCAGTGGAAATTTTTCTTCATGCATATTTAAGTCCTTCAGCCAGGCTCGTTTCTAATTCCTCTGATACTTAATTAATTGGAAATACACCCTTCTCGAGAATGCCTTGAAATAAAAATGGAGTCCTCTGCTTTCCCCTGCTGGTGGAAATTTAAACACTTAGGAAGCTAAGGAGACTGTCTTCTCCAAAATATGCATTTTTGTCTGGCCTGGATTTTAATTAGATATTACTGCAGTTGCCTAAATACATAGAGAGAAACTTCGACTCTTGAACTAAGGCACAATTAGTCGAACATAAAAGAACTCTAGAGGGATGTTACTGTCCACGGTTTTGCTTTCTGTGGGTTCAGTGACCCAGGCAACCAAGCCCCAAAAATATCAAATGGCACATTCCAAAAACAAACAATTCATCAGTTTTAAGTGGCACACCGTTCTGAGCAGAGTGACGAAATCGCACGCTGTCCCGCTCCATCCCGCCCAGGATGTGGATCATTTCTTCATCCATCTCACCCGGGCTGTGCAGCGTACCTTGGAGATGCTGTGGTTTCAGTTCCAGCCCAGCACCATAAAGTGAGTATCGCCATGCAGTGAGTGGTAATCATTTTGCTGCCGGAGGGTCTTGCTGTCAATTTATAAAAAATGTGACATCTGCAAAGAGCACGAAATATGTGTACATTCCCTGCCACTTAGACACTTAGTGGGCATCTAGGTTATCAAATCGACCCCCGAGGTATCACAGTGCTTATGTTCAGATGACCCTTATCACAGCGATGCTTCTAGCAAGAGTAGAGACTTTGGCAATTCAGAGAAGCCATAAAGTGTGTGTGTGTATAGAGCAAAACAGAGTGTATGTAGGGTTCAGTACCCTACCAAGTCTCAGGCATCCCCTGGGGGTCTCAGAACTTAGTCCCCGTGGATAAGAGGGGGCGACTGTAATTACTTTTAAAAAGATAAATTGAACTGAGCCAGAGAAGCAGAAAATTACCTTTGTTGGGAATCGTCTGGGCTGTTTAAAAAAGAGAGGCCTCGTGAAATCAGAACATGAGAAAGAGCATGGCTGAGAGGAGGCCCTCGCCACTTCCTCGCCAAAAAGAAATCCCAAAGGCAGAAACTTGCAGCTCGAATGCCACCCACTTAAGGCAAGGCTGTCTCCCCAGCCTCTGGTAACTGGCGCATACCTTAAACCCATGCCAGCAATCGTGTTGACACCTCCCAGCAAGGATTCCCAGTGTGATTTGTAAATGTTATCTCAAAGGGTGTGTCTTGAAACTGTCTCCGTGAAGGCAATTTAAATTCAGTTTAATTTTTCAAATGATCCTTCAGGGCAAGGTGAGGCTGTGCTTCTCTGTGACCTCCACAGCCCTGTAGGGTGCTTAAGGTGAAGGAAGAGTCCAGTGCCTGCAGAAACTGTTGCATTTATAGCTCCGTGAGTCAAGCTCAAGCGAACTAGACACGGTGTGTCACAGGCACTGGCCCGAGGCGCATCCAGAGATGCTCTTTCGAGGAGGAAACATCTAGAAAAAGCAGCCTGCCTGCCCCCAGGAAATCTCACAGAGCGCTGAGGACCTGTTCGCTTTATCCAGTACTCTGGGCAAATGGCTCCTGGTTTTTCCCTCACATGATTGAGCACATGGAATAAAGTCTGAAAACGTTTATTTAATTCAACCCACCAGGGACTGCTGGACACCGGTCTGCCCTCACCTTCCTCTGCCTCTCGACAGCATTGGCCCTGTCAACCACTCCCCTCCCAGGCTTCTCCTCCCACCCCCTTTTTTCCAGTCTCATTGGCTGGCCCTGGGCTCATGGCCTGGCTCATGCTGGAAAGTGCTGATCTTGGTCCTGGGCCCTCGTCTTCTCTATGTCACTCTCCCCCTCGGTGGCCATGGCTTTAAATACAGCTCCACCCTGGTACCTCACCATCTCTTCTTCAGCTCAGACTCGCCCCTGAGCTGCTCACTCACACATCCAACTGCCTGCTCGCCCTCTCTGCTTGGATGTCTAGCGGGCATCTGAGCCCTGGATTCCCACCCTTCCTATGCTCTCCATTAAATAAAGTCACACCAAAACCTGGTAATCGCCCTTAATTCTCCCCTTTCCTCCTGCCCACCTCTAATCCATCAGCGAGCTCTGTTGGTTTTATCTCCAAAATATATTCCTAATCCTCCCACTTATCTCCATCTCCACTTTTCCCATCATCTCTCACCCGGATTACGGTAATAGCCTCCTGGCTGATCTGCTTGCTCTCACTCTAGCTCCCCTACGATGCCTTCTCCACACAGCAGCCTGAGGGAACTTTTAAAAACATGAATCAGATCATGCTAATCACCTGATCGAAACCCTGCAATGCTATCCCAGGAATGCAAGGCGATCTGGTTCTGTAAAATGCCATATGAACAGAGTAACCGAGAAAAACTGCAGGATCATCTCAGCTGATGCCAAGAAAGCATTTGATAAAATTCAAACTTTTTTCATGATAAAAACTCTCTGGGAACTAGAAATAGGAGAGAACTTCCTTAATCTGATAAAAGGCACACCTATTGAAATACTGGAGCAAACGATTACATTTGATGGTTAAACTTTAAAAACACTTCCACTGGAGTCGGGAAATAAAGGTCACTTCTACCACTGCTGCAAGGGGGCATTGTCTCGGAGGTCCTAGTCAAGGTAAAAATTCCACGAATGTTTACCAAGTGCTTACTATGTGCAAGAGCAGTTCTTGGAGCTTGAGATTCACCAACAAATAAAATAGAACAAAAAAATATACATCAGGCATACACCGTCGTGAATGCAGGCAGAAAAGAACAATAGCTATTGTTATGGGCTGAACTGTGTTCCCCCCAAATTCATCTGTTGAAGCCTTAAAACCCCAGCACTATAGAATGTGACATTTAATGACAAGGTCTTTAAAGAATTAAGTTAAAATGAGGCCATTAGGGTGGGCCCTAACCCAATCTGCCTGGTGTCCTTATCAGAAAATTGGGACACACAGGCAGAGAAGACAGTAGCCGGAACCTGACTAACGGTCACAGGGCCGGGCTTAAGATGACATCTTGACCTAACAAGTTTCAGCTCCTGCGCCCTAAGGTGGAATGAGCCCCTGGCCCAGGAAACCAGAGAGAAGACGACACCAGGCCTCGGAACTGTCCTCCAGACCTGAAGAAATGATGCATTACCCTTTCCTCACCTCTGACCCATCAGCCCCCAGCACGGCCCAGACGAAGTCCAGCGGAGCCAGGGTCTGATGCCCTCCAACGGGTGTCATTGTTATGGTTGTCGTTCTCAGGCGTAAACAACACAGCCTGCTCCTTTTATCCTGTGCTATTGTCACCCACCAGCAGACTGGGGACTGAACGACACCCGGATCTAATGCTTCTCTAGGATCCTTACGACCTGAGGCAGTACCCAGCGGAGAACATTTCTGGAGATCCAGGAAGCAGCTCAAAAACTCAGAATAACCTTTAAAGGCAAGAAGCCGCTCTGAGCTTCGTCCGGATTGTCTCGGCCAGAGAGAGATGCTCTCAGGGAAGGTCTCTGCACGCCCTTCTCTGCTCAGCGATGTTTCTCAAAGGGCAGGCAGCAGCCCACTAGCAGATATTGAAATCCATCTGCTGGGTCATGACCAGACGCCTCCCCCCCGCCCACACACACACACAAACGGAAAAGGAAGAGACTGAACCAGAATAGAAAGTATCAGAGGGCCTTACTTGTAGAAAGCAATATTCGGGGGCGGGGATTTATTTTGCTTGTATATGTATGTGGGTGTGTACTGGGTCAGGGTGGAGGCCCAGATGCCTTTCTCTGGTTAGTTGTTAAAAACTCTGTAAACCGCCACTCTCCGGTGTGGGGGAGAATGAGGTCTGGAAGTGTTTTTAACCCTATCACGAGAAATAAAAGAGAAGGGGGAGCTTTTAGGGCCCAGAGAGACAGGACAAGGGGGGGAGGAACTACGAATGGAAGGTGCTGGAACCTTCCTTACTCCACCACAGGTCCCATCCACAGCTCAGGTTATTATATGAGCCTTTTCTGGCTCCTTTTAGGGATTCGATAGACACACACACACACACACACACACACACACACACACGAAGGAGAGACAGTGAGAGAGAGACAGAGACAGACACAGAGAGAATGAATAAATAGATAAGCACCAACTCCTCAAGCAATAAGGGCTGTGTGTCTGCAGCAAGGAGGTGGGAGGACCGTGTCCCATATCCGGTGCTGTGGGGGCCAAAAGCCTCACGAGATAGTAGGTGGCGGCAGCATCACTACGACCAGGACAGCCACGGCAGAGCCTAGGCCTGAGAACGGCCTCCTGACCTAGCCCCCTCCTGCCCTTCGGTGGCTTCCCCTGTCCTCAGTGCAGAGTCAAACCCTTCCTCGTCCTGGCCCTCTGTTCCTCTCCAGCGTTTCTCGTCATTCCCTCCAGGGACTCTGGGGTCCGGACATCCTGGATGACTTGCAGTTCCCAGCTGATCACAACCTCTCTCTTCTGGCTTTAAATGTTTTACACAAACTTCCTTCTCCTTGGAACATCCATCGGGGCCTGTCCTTCAGGCTTCGTATTAGAAGTCCTCCCGCTCCCAATCCCTCCACTGCAAACACCAGGCCTGGTCACCTCTCTAAAGCCGTGGCTACCAGGGTCAGCATTTCTGCAAGCATGTGCCTGCCACCCCCTCATAGACTGAGCTCCCGAGGCAGGACCTGGGTCTAGTTCCCAGCAATAGTCCCGCTGCCTGCTAAATATGGGGGGACACCGAGTCGTGCCTGGTTTATTTTGTTGTAAATGAATAAGTAGAGAAGAAAAGGGTGAGCAGTCTCCAGAGGTGAAATCCTGTTTGCCCCTGCGGGCTCTGTGTCAGGACTTCCCAGGAATCTGAGCTATGAGGGGGTCAGGGAGCTGGAGGAAATGCAAGTCCAAGGACAGACATGAGTCGGAGAGGCCCCGAGACAACACCAAGCCAGGAGCTGGCGCTGCCAGAGTCAGGCAGGTGGGTGGGGCCGCACGGTGCTGCGGAGCAGGTTGTGGTTGGCCCAGCTCCTGTCCCCAGGGCGCCTTAAAGGAACATCACGACCTCTGACTCCAAGTTCAAAGGTGGGAAAGTACAGGTGTGTCTGGGGCGTAGGAAAGAGAGCAGGGACTGAAGCAGTGAGTGGAGAAGGGGCAGAGGGGCAGGCGATTTTGCTTGGGGGGTGGCCCCGAAGGCCAATTGGGGGTAGACTTTACCCAAGGTCATGAAAACCCACCATGGGGGGAGGTGGCTACAGGCAGGCTTCGGGGACATCCCCGGGTGGCTGTGGGCACAGCAGAGGGGAGGCTGGCTAGTTCCCCTGCTGCAGAAACACGTGCCATGACAGCGTAGTGTGTAAATATTTGAGATCCAGCATTAGGATGTTTAATAAGATCGCCTGCCTCCCACATACGAGTTAGGGGTTTTATTCTCTACCAGAGGCAGCCCCAAGGCAGTACACGGGGACCATCGGAGGCAAGCCCGGTGACAGCGAGAGCAGGGGGCAAGGCCACAAAGGTGAGGCCTCACCTGCTCTATGCCGAAATGCCTAGTAGCCCATCGAATATGATTGTCCTCAAATACGCAACTGAATCTCATTTCACTGTCTGTCTAGTCTAAGACCAAGCACTGCTGACTTTTGTGTCCCGTTTTTCACCCCCCTCCCGCCCCCCTTTTCCTTTTAGGCTCTAGGAGGTGGAAGGCGAACGGAGCTGGCCTAAGGAGAAACTCCACGTGTCTGTGACGTAGTCAAGTTCACTGCTGTTGAGAATGAAGACGTTTGCCTCCCTCTGTCCCAGGGACGTCTGGCTGGCAGATGTGTCTTCTCTCGCTCACACGTCCGCTCACATCCGAGCCTAGATGTCCTGGCTCGCCCAGGGCGGTCCCAGGGGGTGACCGTGAGGCTGGCTGCCCTTCCCTTTTCCGTCCTGTCCCTTGATGCTGTGTCTACCCACCACCTCTACTGCACCCGCAGTCCTCGATGTTTCAGATTCCCCTGAACAGTCGGGATAAAGGGGAGGGATGTGTGATGTCAGAGGGGGGGGAATTTAAACTGTCCACTTCCTGTGATTCTCCTCCTGATCAAAGACTAAGGCATCAGAGATTCCACCCTCCCAAGGAAGCCCTGTGGAGGACCTTAAATGTCTCACCTTGCTCTCCTATCCTCTGTCCCCCACTCTGCCAGGCCGTAGCATGAACATCCGCCCCTCCCCTTTAAGGAGTCCCTGTCCTTACCCACAGGGTTGGTTTCACCCCAGATGGAAATGGTAATTCCTGGCAATGTGCTTCATCCTGGCACACTAACGGCAGAACCGGGGTGGGGATGGGGCTCTGGGGAGGGGCGTGAGTGTGGACCTCAGCAGACAGCCCACAGGGTCTGAGAGCCGTCCAGGGCCCGGCTCAGAACGATTCTTCCTGTTCACCCACTGAGTAGCCATCGTCCCAACACGAACGCTTCTCCTAAAGACAAACTGTCATTCTCGGAAATGGGACGGTCCAGATCCACGGTCGCAGAGACAGTCTGTGCTCTAAGGACAACCTAGTCTGCACAGACCCCTGCCCACAGTGGACGGTCGAGAGGCTGTGCAGAGCAGCGTCCATCCACCTGCTGCTCCCTCGCTCCCAGCCTGGTTCCTAGGCAATACCTCTGGGCCTCTGGACATCGAAACACACTTTCCTTGTTCTGTGATAATACTCAGTTCTCCTCTGGAAGATAAGAAAAATGCACGGATGGATGCGACTCATGAGAATCTCAAGTAGAGGTAGAAAGCAAATGGCCTCCGAGCTGTGAGCAAAATTCACAAGATGCGCTACAAACAGCAAGTTAGCAACCTGTAAGCGTGGAGTGAGGACGGGCGTTTCCTGCTGACGGAGAGACCACGTCACGAGGCACACAGCATGCCGCCTCCAGGCTGGCAGCCACCTCACCCCCGAATTAATCAATTCGAAGGCCCCTCTTCTGGTCCCACGTCAGCCTCCTGGGTGCTCGGCCCTCGAAATGCAGACCCAACCCTTGGCCATGGAGCAGGCTGGTCAGTGGGCTGCATCGACCGGCCAGGCGTCTTGGCCCCAGTGTCTCTGACAGAGCACGTGTGTGTTGGCTCCAGGCTGAGGCTCGTGTTCAATCTTATATAATCAGGGTTCTCCAGAGGAGCAGAATTGAGGGAGAGAGGGAGAGAGAGAGGGAAGCAGGGGATGGAGTGAGGGGGAGACACCAGGAGGGAGGGAAGGAGGGGGAGAGGGAGGGAGAGACAGAGAGAGGGAGACACACACACACCAGTGGGTGGGGGGAGAGAAAGAGTGAGCGAGCGAGAGAGAGAGATGGAGAGAGAGGAAGAGAGCAAGTGAGAGAGAGAGAGAGAGAGAGAGAGAGAGAGAGAGAGAGAGAGAAGAGAAGAGAAGAGAAGAGAAGAGAAGAGAAGAGAAGAGAAGAGAAGAGAAGAGAAGAGAAGAGAAGAGAAGAGAAGAGAAGAGGAAGGGAAGGAGGGAGGGAGAGGAAAAGAGAGAGAGAGAGAGAGAAGAAAGAAAGAGGAGCAAGAGAAAGGTTTCTTTTAAAGAACGGGCTCACGTGATTATAAAGGCTGGCAAGTCGGCTGGTAGGCTGGAGACCCCGGGAACGAGCAGGTATAGTTTGAGCCTGAAGCAGGCTGGCAGAACTCCCTCTCTCTCGGGAGAGCTTGATCTTGCTCTTAAGGCCTTCAACTGATTGAATGAGGCCCACCCACGTCATGGAGTGTCATCTGCTTTTCTCCGAATCTACTGACTTAGATGCTAACCTCATCTCAAACATGCCGCCGCCGCTCTAAAAAGTTAAAATAGAACCTGCTTCCCCAGAAATATTTACCATCGTGTTTGACCGACTATCTGGGTACCATGGCCTAGCCGAGGTGGCACATAAAATTAACTATCACACACCTCCGCCCTGTTCTCATAACCTCCCGATCATCGGGCATGGAGGATACAGCTGAGAAAGAGACAGAAAGTTGTTCAACCCGGAGTCAGATAATACGTCGCATCGCCCCCTCCCCTAAGCGTGTGACCTGCCTCATTTCTTTCCCCTTCGCTTCCTGTTTTACGCTTTAAATGGATTTAATAAGCCGTATTATTGGAGCATCTCGATTTGATCTGTGAGTCTTCCTCTTCCGTGACCTCTGGGGTAGCTTCGCTGGGAGCGGACCTGGAGGGTACAACTACCTCAGGTAACTTCCCACACCGCAGTGCCAAAGAGCATCCGCTTTGCGGGGAACTTTTCTGCACCTCGGGACACGCCTGTTCCTATTCTCTGCGGGCACAGCGCTGAAGCAGTTCAGCAGGCTTCCGCCCACTGATCTGGGGACATGTCGAGTGCAAACAACGTGATTTTCCTATTGCAAATGCACGATAAATGCTACCTGATCTAGGTTCCAAATCAACTTATGCATGAATTGAGGACTGCCTTACCTATCTCCCCATTGCCACCCGGGCCCTCAGCGCAAACGCGCCCATACCCTGGTGAGGATGTGGGAAAGGGTGCGGTTTCCACCTGGTCTGTTACCGCCCTCCACCCTCGGTGCCTGCAGTGAGTTTGCACCTTGCAGCTTAGACAACACAACACCCCAGGGCAGAAACTGGTCCCGTCTGTACACATGCTCCTCAGTGCACACTCCCGGCCCCCAGTCAACTGTGAATGCAAGAGACAGAGTGAGCACCACGCTGCTGCTGCTTCTGAAAGGCTCATTTTCCACTCACACCTTCTCCCTGGAAAGGGGGAGGGGCGGGCTGTGAAGGGGGGGTGACAGGGAGGAATGTGTCCAGCCGTGCTCACAGCCCCTGGCCCCGGCTCACCCACTCGTCCTCGGGTACGCGAGCCGGGATACGGATGTCCTCCTGCTTCCCTGCACTGAAATGATCCTGCCTGACTTACTCCTCTAGCCTTTGTGGTAGAGGGTGATCTCTGTCCTTCGGAACGGGTGGCAACAGGGGAAGACTCTCTTTACTAGCGACTCCCTGTCTCTAATGAACAGAGCGTGCCAAATGGCTGAACGATGGCGGCTCCTGCAGCATAAGCTTATGCAAACCTTCCGAGAGTCGCCTAGGAAACGGATTCTGGAGAATATCTTTGCAGCTCCATATACTCTAGGAAGATCAGTGGTCCTCAGCTGGGGATGATTTTGCCCCCCAGGGGACATGTGCCAATGTTTACAGCCGTTTTTGACTTCCATGACTGGCCGGGAGGGGTAGAGGCCAGAGATGCTGCTAAACACGCTGCTATGCACAGGACACCCCCCACGACAAAGAATTTTCTCACCCAAAATGCCAGGGGTGACAAGATCGACAGACCCTAAATTAGATGGAGATATGCAATCCGTCATCGGTATGAGATTATCTAAGGAACCATCTAGAGACCATTAGCAGACCTCATACTTGCAAAAATTAAAATATCTATTTTCTCCTGAATTTTACTTCCTTTATCATTGATTGACTGTTATAGGTTTTTATGCCATGATTTAAGGATTTTTAAGGTTTCCTTAAACTTTCATCTCTCCCTATTAACCATTTTCCACAAATAAACCAAGTTCCTATCTAAGAGCATTAATTACTCTAATGCTCTTAGAGTAATTAGAGTTAATTACTCTAAGCAAGTAATTTTGGAGGGAACAGAAGAGAGTACCAAGAGTGTTGAGATGGAGTGGCTGCCACCTCATTCTCCAGCTAAGCGGCTGGGGCAGATGACATTTTATGAAAATGACTGCATTGATGTCTCCCGTTCTACATGCTCTTCTTATAACCTGACTTAGGCATTCCTCCTACCTTCCCTCCTGCTGAATCCGGAAGGGTTTATGACGATGGTACAAGTTATCCTATGTGCCCTCTGAGGCTAGCACATTAAAAGGACACAGCTTCCTCCTGGTTCTCTGGGAACCCGGCCGCCATGCTACGAGGAAGCACAAGTAGCCACACGGGAAAGCCTTCAGCCAACACCCCGACTGAGGAATTGAGGTCCCAGGGTAATGCACCAGACGTGAGTGAGCGAGCAGTTAGGAGGCATCCACCCTCAGTCGTTGAGTCACCCTCCGCCTTCCAGTCTCCTCAACCAAGGCCCCAGACTTCGTGAGACAGAGACAAGCTGTCCCCATGGTGCCCTTTCCCAATTCCCGACCCCCAGATTCCACAAGTATGATAAAATGTGTTGTTTTAGGCCACAAAGTTTGGGAATAATTGCTACATAGGAAGATATACGTGGAACAGTAATTCTCCCTCAGATAGACACAAAATTTACCCTGCAGTAAAACTCCCAAAATACCACACATTATGGGACTGTCAGGAACGCTGGCAAGTGACCAAAACTCCCCATTCTAAATGTGCCACGTCAAAGACCTTTTCCGCCCAAACAATAAATAATCGGAACCCATGCTGCCACTCTCCTATGCTGTACCTAGGGCAGACATCACTAACTAATCACAAACTCTCTCCTGATGAGCAGGGACCCAGCCTCACATCCCTTCTCAGCGAAGCACATCGGCCAGCACGCGAATGGGGCTGGCACCCGGTTTGAAACCTCTGTCATCTCCAGCATTTTTTCTAAGAGTCGAGGCTGGTTTCCGCTGGCTCCTTCCCAGACAGAAGGATTTCACTCCTGTTTAATCAGGTGCGCACAAAAGAATGGATGGCTTTGCAGCACCTGCTCGTACAAATTGGGCTATGTTAGCCCAGGAGATGAACATGGGGGAAATCTTTGTAGCATGAGTTTTGAGGATCTGGCCATAAAACAACAAGAGCAATCTATTGATGCCAAGAGCTACTTTTATTAAAAAGAAACAAACCCAAATCCCTAGTATATCAGAAAAATGCTTAACTGTTAAAAAAAAAAAAAGTGGAAGAATTTCTTAAATAAAAATAAAAAGACTAATAAGATAGACCCAAATGTCTAGTCTGTGACTGAAGATTGCCAACTCTATGGGCTAATTCAAAGGTGGGATTTTTAATTTTAGTTGGATGAGCCAAGCGCACAGTGAAAGGGGACATTGGTACGTGTATTATTTGATGTCTGTTCAGTGCACATTATGATCCCGGGTCTAGGGAAGAGCAAGAAGTGAATATGCCCTCTCTTTTCCAATTTTCTGTTTGTGAATTTGATGTCTTTACCTTACAACTGACAGCTAAATTTCTCTCTCATCTGTCAGGGATTCTGGGAAGCCTAAAGTTGTTTATTTTTTAAAGAAATATAATAATGGTTATTTGAAGAAAAATGACCAAGGTGATTGAATTCCTGGCAGGCAGGCAAACCACATTGTCTGAGGTACTTTTAACCCAAGCTTTCAAGAATTCTGGAGACATCACAGCCCTCTTAGTCTTTCATGGTGGCTTTCTGAACTTTGAATTAAGTCCTCTGTAAAAGGGGGTAGGAGCGGGGACAGAAAGCAAAAGCCACATCGTCTGAAACTCTCTAATTGTCCTCTTGAGAACATTCTTTAAATCATATTTTAACCAAGGCAGTAACCTCAGGGATATTTTTGAGATAATTAAAAATTGTCTTTTGCACTTTTCTGCCTGCTTTCCTGTGTCCCCTTATCACTTATGGTCAAACACCCCCCACTCTCCCTCCACCCCTTTTCCAAACAAGCAAACAAACAAGCAAACAAACCCGTACCTCTGTTTTCACTTGGACACTGGAGCTGTCCTTTTCTCCCCTGGTCCCTCTAAGACTTCCCATTTCTGTCCCACCCCTCTAGGTAAGCAAAGTGACTCCTTGGCTGATCCAATAAACTGATTCAAGCCGAGGTATCATTATGGTCTTTTTCTATTAAGAGCCACTGCCCATAGGAAAAAAAGATTAAGAACCATGTATAATAAAAGCAAACAGATGTCATTGTGTTTATTTATTTAGAAAACTACGTAAAAATTTAAAATGCCAAGTAAGGCAAAAATGTCTATGGATTTCAAACATTCAATTTACACAATATTTCAAGATACATACCAGTGTGTCCATTTCCCCGATGTGAAAATAAAGGCTTCGGCCTCTCGGGAGATGGCTCGCGGTCCCCGGATTCAAATCCAAAGTGACTAAACTGCAAAGCACCTGCTCCTGACGGCCGTGCCACACTGGCCCCCTGCTCTGTAGCTTGGCTTTGGGAGGCATCAGGAGGCCCTCGCCTGGGCAGCTTGACGGGGCAGTGGCATTTGCCATCCCAGTTCCCGGCAGCCGACGTTAAAACCAGCACAGGCCTGGGACTGTGGCACCACTGCGACCCTTAGCAAGTGCCTCGCTTTGGAGAGCTGAGGGTGTGCTAAGTCACAACACCAATCTCTAAAGGGGCGTGGAGGTTCTTCTCACGTGTATGGTGTCGTTTCTGGCCTTCTCAAGCGAAACATCATGTTGCCTTTAGCCTTCCCTTACAGACCCGAGGTTCACCAACGTGAACATTAGCTACAGGTAATGAGGCTGTGGGACAGCAATGCCCCCGGGGCTGGGGAAGCACATTGGGCCGTTTTAACCTACATTGTAAGTGGCCCCAGATGCTGTGCTGTTGGAGCTCTTGTGTCTGCTTCTCATAGATTTCCTGCCCTGCTGTCAGCCTCTTGGTTCCTGACTCCCGATGCGGTTGGTATTCGTCTGTATTAATCCTCCTTTGCCCTTTTAGATTTGCTATTTATAATCCGTAGTAGATGTGAGACCAAGATATTTAGGTATATTTTACCGAGAAAAAAAAAAAAAGAGCAAATACTCATTGAATGGCTGGGGAAATGCTTGTGAGTAGGGAATGTAAATTCTCGTGAATGGAGTTTATAACATCTATTTTAACTTTCTGATTCTCTGAATCAGTACTTAACGAGCTAGTTAGCCAATGTACTAGAAACATCCATTAACATCTGCCTGCCCACACCCCTTTTAAGGGAACCTGTCGACCCACCACAGCCCCTGCTGCGTAGGTGGCCATGCTCGCCCTATTTGAGCATGATCTCCTGCCTTGTCACACCCTGCACGAGACTGGATGAGTGGAACACCTGACCCAAGGGTGACCAGACCACAGGCTGGCCATTGACCATGAGGAAAACATAACCTGAGCTTAGTCCATGCCAGCTCTGGGGTATTTGAATTGGAAAACATATTGAGGCAATCTGCTCGGGATGGCATCCGAAACAGAATTCATGAGGTAGAGCTGTGGCCCATGGGGCCAGGATGTATCACGAGCCGTCTGAAGTGACAAAACAACAGCATCTCTAAGAAAATCAGCTGGAAGATAGAGAAGAAGGAAGCAAATTCACAGTGAGGCAGAGATGAGAGAGGGAGGGAGGGAGGGAGGATGATGAGATTCTGTCCGTGGGTATCTTTTCTCCAAACACCAGTTACTGAGGCAACTTGAGTGAGTCCCTGTCTCCCACTCCAAAAGAAGCTGACTACGAAAATCAACTTCTTGAAACCTGAGTCGTTAATGTAACTCCCCATATTTTCTGGACCCTCCGTAGGCAGAAAACACAACCAATTTAGCTATACGAGAGAAATGACAGATTCGAAAAGGGAACATTTAAGTCAGAATTAGCACAAAAGGATGATAGCTAATAATTATGCTGAAACACAGGCCCAGCGTCCTATTAGAGCTTGAATGGTCAACCCACCGGCACAAAAGCCGAGATGAAATGTAAACGAGTCGAAAGAGAGCTCCTGAGTCCTGCTAAGGTTCTCTCTAATTAAGGAATTACAGCCTGCACGCAACTTTTGTTTACCTCTGCACGTGTGTGCGTGTACATGGGTCCGGGGAGCATCGTACTGGGGACAGGAGGGGTGTGACCATCCCCACGAGGCCCTACAACAGCCTGTATAACGTGGCACAGGTAGACAGGTGCTCCCACGAGGGAGAAGGTTACGGTGACAGAGACGAGTCAGACAAAAGCCTGGGACTCCTCTCTCACCCATTCTTGGTGGCTCTGGAGAATGTGGCTCACTCCAGCTGTGTGACCTCCTCGGCGGTTAGCGGGGCCTCCTGGAGGTGCTCTGAAGTCTGCTCCTATGCCGCAGGGCAGTCGACAGGAGATCAGAAAACGATGCACACACATCTTCCCGGGGCAGTGCGTGTTACTCAAAACCTCTGGGCTCCAGAGGTTGCTCAGCCATCGCCCTGGCCTCACGCACAAGGCGGGGGAGAGGCAGGTGGGGCTGCCATGCATCCAGGCGATGACCAGTGTTCCAAGACAAGGGTGTCTTCCTGGAGCAGAGTGGCGGAGGCCAGGCTGAAAGGGAGCCGGGGTTGTCACGGGGAACACAAGAGAATGGATTGAATAGGAGGGCGGGGGAAATGATGAACAGAAAGGAGCAGCCAGCCAGAGAGCTAGGACAGCTGAGGATGCCATAGCCGCAGTGCTGGGTACCGGAGCCACCTGTTCAGGTCCGATCTGAACACCAGAAAGGCTAAGCTGCCACCTGAGGGGGCCGGGGTGGGGACGGGCTGAAACCCAGTCATTTCCAGATGCCGTATTCTCTGCCTACATTAGGGAGTTAAGGGAGAGGCATTTAAGGTGGAGGAGAGTGGGGTGGGGGCAGCAGAGATGGGCAGAGAGAGGGGGAGAGGGAGGTCATCAAAGAGGGCAAGCCGACTTGACAAAAACTAGCCCAAGCTGTTGATATCTTCCCCAGAAAACTTCCCTCCTCCTGATGACAAAGCAAAGTCACCACCAAAACCAAAAGAAAATGCCTGAAGCCATCCTCATGAACAGAAGAAGAGGGTTTCACGGGATCACAATTAAGCGGTCAGTAACCTTCGGTCTAGATTCTGGAAATGACATTTGTGTTGCTTGTGGGGGCGTCACGAAGGCCCCACTGAGCCCTGTGTCGACAGATCTTTTAAAACTGAACCCCAGCGCGGCCTGATTGGAGGAGGTCAGTGCCACCCACCTGCCTCCCTTGGGGACTCTGGGAGTCCCTCTCACAGGGCTGCTAAGTGTCTGGTGAGCAGGGGTGAGGCCGGGAAGGGAGGACTCGAAAGGAAACCACGGCCCCTGGGACATCCTGAAGTGAGAGAGGACAGAGGTGGGTGGGCTCCTTCCCCGACACCTGGCTTCATCCAAGGGCTCAGCTACCAGGCACAGCTGTGGCATCTGGCCCACCTGACCACCCCTCACCACTACTGCCCAAAGCATTTCTTTTTTGTGGATCCTAGGATAGGACACTTCCCGTTTTACGTCTTTTTCCTTGATTCACAGCCACTCTTTTTGGGAGCCCCCTCCTTTATTTATTATGGAAGTATGTGTGGGGAAAAAAACAACAGAAAATAGTGGAATGAAGCCCCACGTGTCAAGTGTTTGAGAGTCTGAGCTTGAATACGAAGGCCCCACCCACTCCCCTGCTCTGTAGATTATTCTGAAATAAACCCAGCCACTGGGATGTGCATCTCTAAAGACTCCCATTAAAGGGTGTAACCTCAAGTCCATCAATCACATCCCCAAATCAACAATAACCCCTGAATAGCACCGAATACCTAGTCAGTGTTTGCGCTTCCCCAATTGTCCAGTAAAGAGGCCTTTTTTTACATTTGTTCAAAAGGGGCTGCAAACGAGGTTCACACATGGCTGTCGCTGAATAAGTCTCCTGCCTGTCTTTTAACTCATAGAATCTCCCACCAAGTCTTTTTTCTCTTTTTCTCACCTTTTTTCTGTTGGAGAAACTACGTTGTTTATCCTATAGAAGTTCCCGCAACATGGATTTTGCAGGTTACATCGCATGGTTGGTTTCTCTGTCCTTTTTATTTCTGCTAAATTGATAATTAGATCTGGAGGTTTGATCAGACTCAAGTTCTCCTCTGTGGCAACACGTCACAGGTGGCATTGGACGTATACAATGTATGGCTGAGTCTTCTTATGACGTCAGAAATCACTCACAAACATCGCCTAACGATTAACTCCACTAATTCGGTGGAGAGTTGCGAAATGGTGCATTATTCCTCTCATTTACGAGCTACGATGCTTGAATAAAGAGAACCTCTTTCCTCAGCTATTTGGTGACCTTGAGGTGCAGCTCACAGGAGAATGTCAGCCTCCCGGCTCACCCCAGCACCACCGCGGCTAGCTGAGGGACCATAGGTCACCTCATCTCTCGGAACTCATTTTCCCATCCTCCAAATGGAAATGATCTCATCACCTAACGCACAGAATCACTGTCAAGGTCAAAAGAAACAGCACGCGGAAAGCTCCCGACCTGCAAGCGTTTCGTGGCTGTGAGCGGTTGTCCTCATTTTTACGGTTAGAACAAGGGTTTTCTAACCAGCAGCCAGAGGACACCGCGCGGGGATGCTGAGCAGGGTTCGGTTTTTCATCACTTGTCATTACACAGGCTTCTTGCAGCCACCAAGAGAGCCATCCCTCCTGACATAAGTGTCAGGACAGTAACCGACCATCTGCTCTGTAGCGAGGGCCACGAGGAGGCCCAGGGGGTCGGTGATGGAATCCGAGCCAGGTGAAGGCCAGGTCATTCCTAGCCTGGGCTGTCCTCCCTCCCCCAGGAAGAGTTTAGGAGGCAGAAAGGGTTAAAAGGTGCCGGGTGGCAAGATCTCTAGTCCAAGATGCCCTTTCTTCGGAAATTCATGTTAGGACCGTTTTCACTCTCCCTCTGGTTCTGGCGCGTCGGTACATTTAGCCCCTCTGGTCAGTACGGGCGCTTGCTCATGGATACGGATAAGGATTACACAAGGCGTTGTGAAATCCACCCAGGCGTGTTTAGGGCCTAAATGCATTCGTCTCCAACTTGGCTCTGAGCTTGACGTCTGCAGTTCCATGCATAGTCACTCTTTTTATGGCCACTCCATCCTCTTCATGGTCTCCGCTTAGGGGGAGATCCGAGAGTCTTCGTTAGAAGCTATGAAAATAAGCTGTGTTTAAGTCGATCTGCTTCCGTGGTGAAGATAAATCTAGATTTAGCGTCTTACCACCAGGAGTCGAGATGCCGAGTCTTTGGAAAGAGGCTGTGCTCTGCAGTGTTTACGTAGGGGAGGACGGGACAGCTAGCGTGACTTGAAGGGAGAGGGTATTCCCGAGGGGTACCGCCCATGGCCCAGAAAAACCCATACTTTGCTCAGCTCGTGCTCCTGTTCAGAGCCTGGTTATCAGACTGATTAGCTGCTTAACCTCTCTGAGCCTCAGCTCCCTCGTCTGTCAGATGCAAAAATGAAAGTCGTTGTGAGACTTAAATGAGGTGATACAGGGGAAACCCTGAGCACACACAGGGTCTGGTAAATCTGACGTTCTCGATCACTGTTAGCTATTGCCATTATCATAGTTATTAGCAGACTCTGGTCCCGCCTGGCCAGGTATTGTACAACCATCGTTGTTTAAAAGAGCACTTAGGGGGAATATTACTCAGTGAGAAAGAGGAACGAACGCTGGATGCAACAATAACTTAGACGGATCCCCAGGGCACGGTGCTGAAGGGAAAAGGACAGTCTCAAAGGGCCACGTACTGTCTGACTCCATCTATGTGACCTTCTGAAACAAGAACGTTAGGGAGACTAGACGGCTGGTTGCCAGGGTAACGTGGGAGAGGGTGGGGGTGACTATAAAGAAGTAACACGAGGGACATCTTTGTGGCCACGGCATGGTTCCGTATCTTGGTTGCAGCGGTGGCCACACGACCCCACCCTGTTATGTGACAAAATGGCCTAGGGCTGTACGGATACCTGGCACCCACGGCGGGTCCCTCACAGATGCTGTGTTACAGTGTTGTGAGACGTAACCAACTGGGGAAAACTGGGTGAAGGAAAATGTGTGAAACTCTGCCCCCCATCTTTGCAACTTCCTGGGTATCCATAATTATTTTAAAATAAACGTTTTTAGAAAAACAATATTTGGCATTTCCATTATAAATAAACTCTCATAGCTGAGCCACGCAGTGTGCTATGATGATACTTCCTTTCTCGTGTGACACTTTCTAGATTTAAAATCGCCTCGTACTTTATCTGCTTTGATTTGCTCTTTACCTAGCCCCGGTTCTTCCCCAACTCTGTCGGAACTGTGCACTCCCCCTCCATTCGTCGACCCATTGGTTTCATGTTTTTCCTTGGGGACGTCCTTCCTGGAGCCCTGTCATCCAGCTCCAGGACAGACTCGCTATGCTCCAGGCTGGTTCCGTACCCACTTGCATAGGGAAATACCTGGCGGTCTGTAAGTCAAAGTCTTAGACTGTGGTTTTTACAGGGCGCTGAGGTCACAGAATTATGGCCTGTGTTTTCCGATTGTGCTGCAACGAACTGGTGTTACTTGTGCTATGCCATCATCATACTCCTTATCTCAGAAGGAAGGAAGAGAGCATCCAGTTCAAACAATAAATAAAAGTAAGAGGTCTGGCTTTTCGCTGTGAGCGCACACATGGAATCCTGGGGAATCCTCAGTCTGGCCTCAGCCCCTCTGTCTGGCGCTGTCTGCACACAGTGGAGACGGAGGGGCAAACAGGGGCTCCTTTGCCTCTTAATCTTGCCTCTCTGTGTGCATAGAAGGAGGGCTCCGGTCCTAGACTCTTGGCGGGTACCACAAGATTAATGCTCATTCAAGCAAGCCCCCATCCCCCGAAAACCCTCTCTCATTGCCACCCTCTCATTTACCTCCGCCAGGCCCCATAGACATCTTAGGCCCTCCCCAGGCTCCACTCCAGTTACCAAGCACATTCAGCTTTTTCTCATCCTATGGCTGGATGGGGAAGGGGAATGGAAAGGGTCTTCAGGTCCTGAAGGTGGAAGGCGGCAGGGTAGAGGCCATGCAGAGGTCTGGCCCCACAATGGAGTACTTTCAAGACAGGCAGACCCTTCTCCTTGCTAACCTGAACCTCATTCTGATTCCCTCACACCACATCAGGCCAAAGTCTCGTCTCCTCCCCAGACTTGGATTCTTTTACCCAAAGCAAACTTCTCTTAGGCACCACCAAAGAGGGAGAGAAGAAATTCCACCAAACGTAGGTAAAACGAAGTAAAAAAGAAATATTTGGGGGCAGAAAGGAGGAGGCCTGTCGTGCATGCAGAGGCGCGAGCTCTGCAGTACATCCTTCCCTCGGACTAAAGTGTGACTCTGCGAGTGAGGGCCTCTTTGGGGCCCAGACGAGGGGCGGAGTGTGAGCTCACCCCCCGCTCACACAGCTTCACACCGAAGACGTGAACTCGTGTGGATGTGTGTGGAACCAGAAGCACGTGTCCGTGCGGCAAATTCTGAAGAAAAGAGAAAGCAGGTGCCAGGTGGGAACCAGCCTTGTTGCCTCAGAAACTCTGCCTGGAGGCAAAACCCACCAAACAAACCGTAGGGGAATCTCAGGGATTGTCTGTGGGCAGATTCACTGAACGAAAACATGTTTAGCAACACCCTGATGCCCCTTCACCCCGCCATCCCCCCTTTCTCTGGCTGGATTTGTTTTTCACTCAAGAGCAAAGTCATCGGTGAGATGTCAGGCCAGTCTCCCACTCTCTGTCTTCTACAATCTCTCGAGGTTCTTGAGTATGTTGAAAACACTTCCCAGGAACATTACAAGAAAAACCATCTTCTAAAGCACAGCTCACCGCATAATGGGATTCTTTTCTCCTATGTCTGTCCCGTAGCTCCTTTTAACAAAACGTCATGATTCAAGCGCAGAGGTCCCTGGAAATCCCTTAGCATATTAGAGAGCTTTGAATTTGCTAATTTAAGGAATCGGCTGGGTAATCTATGGAGAAGACATATCGAACCTCCACTTAATACGTGGTCTATTTCCTTAAGTGCATGAAAGACCTTGGCCATTCTTGATTTAATCGAGATGGTTCACCTTGGCAGGACATCCCCGTGCAGACAGCCGGCAGTGACAGACTGAAGCACATCTGTGTATTTATACAAGGTGAAGAGAGCTGTGATTCCACGGCGGAGAAACAACAAGGGCTGGCTACACCCCCCCCAAATTATGGGAAGTAGAAAGAGAGAGCAAATCCCTTCCTTATAAATGTAAAAATTAGTGAAGCATCTCTGCATTCGGGTATTGGGGTCTCTGCCGCCCCCCAACGCACACGCACGCTCACCATGGCATTGCGCCACTTGTGCAGACAAATTATTAACAACAGCAAGGAAATGGGTCACACGAAACGTTATTTTTACTCAAAATCCCAGGAAGTCAGAGCCTTACACGCAGAGGCATGGATCGCAGGGAAGAGATGAACGGTTCATTTTTGTGTGTGCGCTGAGGTTTGTTTCTTTAATGATGGGACGAAACGGCTGAAATAGGAGACCACAGGCCCCTTCCGTTGGCCAGCGTCTCTGATGACCAGACAGAGCTCATTTCCTCTCTCTTTCCCCTCGCCCCGCTTCCTTCACCCCCTGGAGCCTCTTGGATTCTCCAGGGAAATCTTAATCGCGGCTCCTTTCCTGCGTTTTAACAAAACCAAAATCTCCTGGTCTTCGTCTCACCATTTTTTTCCTGTCTTGCCTTCATTTTATTTTTTATTTTGTTTTCCCCTGTGAGGATCTACAAAGCCACTACGAGTTGGGGTTCTCTCTGTGGAAATAGGGGTGAGCAAGCAGAAGCTTTCACTTTTAGCTTTGCTCCCTTCAGGACTATTAATCACGTTTTTATTTTGCTGTAAGCACATGTTACTTCTAGAATTTTAAATTCTATTTTTTCTGATTACAAGGAGCGTATGTTTGTTGTGGATAATTTGTGAGATGGTGAAAAAAGCAAACGGAAGACTCGAAAACCATCCCCGCCCCCTTCGCTGTGCCTGGTGGGCCAGGGTCTGCCCAGAGAGGTCATTTAGCACATCCAAGGCCGGACCCTCCTGGCTTCCGCACCAAGGGAGAGGTATTTGGGGTCTAGATAATTCATTCGATCTCTCAACCAGTCCACTTTTTCCAGCTTCACTCATACCCACTCCTACCTTCCTGAGACTTTCTGGGGTTCTGAGGAGCAAACTGGTTTGTTTCTAGTTCCCCCAAGACTTCCTGCCCCCAAGCACTTAGTGGTCATCCTTGGGGTGGGTCGAGTCAGTTAATGCTCATCTGGTTGCTTTCCGGCTTCTAAAATTGTATCGACATCTCTTATGCGCTCTGGGCTCCTTTCCTGTTCTTTAGACCTATGGGCTTTTGCCTTTTTGATCCTTTTAATATAATTTTGTAGGGTTTTCCAATGGGATAGAAGTAAACACATGCTTCGCCCCGTCATCTGGACGTAGAAGTGCCCACGGACTGTCTGGAGTATCTTGCAGTACGTTGAATGGCTACATGACAACTCTTGAGTATAGATATGCCATGATTTATTCATTTATATTTATTTATTTATTTGGACCCACTAAACCTAGCAATATCAGTTATTAAAAGACTCCTTGTGGCCCTCCCTTCTCCACAGGGGTACAGTCCAAGACCCCCTGTGGAGGCCTGAAACCACAGATAGCACCGAACCCTACGTGTCTTATGTTTTGTCCTATACACACACCGCTTCACTTATAGGAAGCACCTATGGCTCCTCTTTGGCATGTCCAAATTGCCAGGGTCACCATTCTTGCACTCTGAGGCCATTATTCAGTAAAATAACACGATCACTGGGATACCATGACAGTCGATCTAATAACCGCGGTGGCTCCCAAGGGCCTAAGGGATGGGGAGCACATACAACACAGACATGCAGGTTCTCATCCCAGTGGGACGGCGCAGGGTGGCTCAGCAGGATACTCAGAATACTTTAAAACTGGCGAATTGTTTATTTCTGGAATTTTCCATTTAATATTTTTAGACTGTGGTTGTCTGTGGGCAACCGAAACCGTGGAAAGAAAAACCGCGGAGAAGGGGGACCACTGTACGTCCTCACGTGGCGAGGCTGGTGCTTTTCCTTAAAGTCGTCCGTTTTGTATTCCACCAGAGGGTTTTGGAAGCGCTCGCACCTCTGTCCCCAGAAGCCTGCCATCTCTCTCAATGCTCCCTCCGCTTCCTCTTGAACTGCTTCTCCTTGACGCTTGGTCCTCAGTTCTGTTTGGTTTTTACTTCCATTTGGCTGCCGTCCCCTACACACCACTCCTCTGGGCCTCGGGGAGCCCGCTGCTTGCTCTGAGCTCACCTAACCAGGATCAGAATGTACTCCTGAAACACGCTCCAGGGCTCCCTTCCAAGAGCATTTTGCATTTTGCATTTTGCATTTTGCATTTAGCCTGGATTTCCATTTTGGCTCTTCTGTATAGGAAGCCTCATCAGGATGCTGGTCCTTGGCTTTGCAGCCCTGTTACCTCTGTGGCCTGTGCCGTGATGCTCCCTCCGTTCTCCCGCTTGTTGATGGAGCGAATATCTGTGCCGCGGCCTCATTAGTCTGGAGCTCAGAATCTCTTAGGAGACGGTATGACTAAATCCGCCTCTTATTTTGTTAGTCTATTCTCAGTAAAAACAGAGCTTGCTTGAAAAGCAGGTGAGGCCTGCATGTGTAGATACAACACCCAGAAACGCGCGGAGCGCAATGCTCAGGCTGCTACATCTTCCACCATCTGAGCGAGTGTCTGGCTGGAGCATGTTTGGGGGCTGGGAGCAGAGGTCCTTGGATGGTCCACATGGCGCACGCCCTCTCCTGGCTCCAGACAGCATGTGGGGTCCCTGAGGACACCCTAGCTCATCCGAAAGCCCTACTGTAAATAAGCCTGGAGTCTTCCCCAGGGCCAGGTGCCCCTTTGCCTTCAAGGAAAGCAATTAGCGCCAAGTCTACATCCATTAATACCTGCAGTCACAGAAACACAGCACCGATTGTAGTTTTTAATGATGATGGCACCAAAGCCAAAAGATGGGGCTCAGACGCCATGAAATTCTCCTTCTGCCTTTTCCCTGCTTCCCCTTTTTGTGAGCGTTTCTGTCGCTTTGTATTTTCTTTCTCTGCTTGTTTTTGGATATGCGTCGGCTTGTCCGATTCTACTGCTTACGCTCTGCATTTCACTCTCCTTTTTTTCATTTTCCTCTCTCATTCGTTTTTCGACCCTTCGTTCCCTCTCTTTTCGCAGGTTGTAATATAGAATCCTTCTCCACTTTTACATTTTTGTGAAAATGTCACACATTACATTTTTGCTCTGGATGTTGAATAGCCGTCCATTTCCAATTCTATCTATGCCATCATTTTCTGTTCCCAATTTTAAAGGGAGATAACTGAAGTCTTTCTATGTTTTTTCTCTTTAAAATATGAATTGCTTATGAATCACTTGGTTTTTAGCTGAACTTTTTTCCCCTCCGTGGGTCAGTATCTCCCAGAGGCAAGGTCCCTTGACTTAAGTGTTCCTTGACTAATGTTTTCAAAATGCTGTGAAGACTCTGCTATTTATGTATCATTTCTGTCTGTCCATATAGCCTTCTCTGGGGACATTTAACAAGTTTTATTATTAACATAAAAATAAGATGTATTTCGGTTACAGGTAATAAAAAGAAGAGCTGACATTTATCGAGTGCCACGCGGTCTTCTCCGGACCTTAATCACCTCCTTCGAGCTCTGCTCACGTCTTCCTCTCAGTGAGACCTGCTCTGGCCACCTTACCCAAACCGTCACCTCTTTGACCCTTCCTATCTCTCTTGCTTTATTTTTGTCCTTAGTGTTCATCATTTTTCATTATCCAGCCTCTTATTTCTCTTTCTCCAGAATACGTCCTCCCCCAAGGGCATAGGATTGTGTGTGCTTTGATGATTGCTGCATATATGGCATCTAGTATAGTACCTGCCACATAGTAGGCCCTCAATAAATAGTAACTGAATGAATAAATGAATTCATTTAATCTCCACCACGACACCATAATGTACGTGCTGTTGTTATCCAATTAGAAAGATGAGAAAACTGAGGCAGGCACGGTTAGGTAGCATGCAAAGGTTACACAACTTAAAATGGAAAAGCTGGTATTCCAACCCCCACGCTCTGATTCTATGGTCCTTGCTCTAAAAACTAAGAATAATCAGGTGCCCACTATGCACATTTATTTTTTAAATTAAAAAAAAAAATGTTTTAAGGAAAAAAAACGTATAGAAACAGTTGAAGGCCCTCTTTTAACCCTTCCCAGTTCTGATCCCCGCCAGCCCTCCTCAGAGGTCGCCACTGTCCTGAAGCTGACGCAGGTCCATCCCACCTTCGGGCATACGTTTTACCGGTTGGAACTGTCTCTCTGGTGGCCTCTGAGCACCAGTGAGGACAGTGTGGAGGCAGAGAGGCCTACATGATTGAAAACTCCCCCCAAGTCCATCTCTCAAGCAAAGTACTGGCTGCTTTTGTTCCTCTCACTTTCTTATTATTTTTTTTCCTTTGCTACTTACAGACACTCATTTTTCCAGCTGAAAATAGAAAAATCTTATCAGATTGGAATAGCAGTCCTTCTTGCTGTAGTTTTTTTCCCCAAAGACGGGATGAATTTGAGCCTCGTCAGAAAGCCATCTGCTGTGTACGCACAGACCTATTCAGAGCCAGAAAAAGAAAAGGAAGGAGGGGGAAAGCCCTGGGTGACTCATTTTAAAACAAAGAGCTGTGGCTTGCAAGCTCCATGCCTTCCTCAAAGGCTAACCACGGGACAGTAGCCCCGACTGGGAACCGGGGCACGCGACGTCCTGCATTGTGTTTGGTGACCTTGCAGGACTTGCTCCCAGGAAAGAAAAGGGAAGAAGATGCCAAGTCTGACACTGTGAGTGGAAATGGCCGCCGGGTTTGTGGTTTGCTGCCCGTATTGTCACTGCTGTCCCCTCTGCTGGTTATATTTAACTCATCGTTATGCCTGTTGTGCCGGACCCGGCCTGTCCTGGTTCAGGACCATCACAGAAAGATGCTGTGAGGCCTTGAGAGGACAAGTCCTTCGATCCAGGGGGCCACACTTGCCACCCAGGGGGACGCTCAGGTGTGCTGACCTAGGCGAGCAGACCCTAACCTAGGCCAAGGAGCCACCGCCCCCAGTTTTGGCTGAAATCTGTCCTTCTTTACCTTACTTGAGTCACCACAGCAAAAAATAAATTGCAGCACGAAAGCCAAAATCAAGGGTCTCATATTCCTAAGAACATTTAAACACCCTTCTTTGTTCCCCCACTTAATTTTTAATGTTGCTATTTTTTATAAGTACAAAAGCAATTTAGGCTGGTTATAAAATATTTAAATAATGTTTAAATATACAGCTTAGGGAGTTCAAGGCCTTTGTTATTCTGCCTCATAGATAACTGTTAATAGTTTGTATCTGTTCTCCCAGACTTTTTTGCCATTTGCATAGTCTTCATCTATGTTCAATTCTACTTTACAGCACTCTGTACTTCCCATAGCAATTGTTCCCCATTTCACCTCCGGTGATTCATTTAACACGTCTTTCCTGTCGCACTGTCATCTCCATGAGGACCCAGAGCTCACCTGCCTCATTTGGCGGTGGTACCCTCAGTGCCCACCCCCGTGCCTGGCACACAACCGGCACTCGGTACAAACTCGCTGGCCATGTGAGGTGGGCGAAACAGGTTCGAAGATGCCTTTGCTAAGGAAACGCGAGGAAACAAACTCAGAAATGATTCGAGACTCGTCCACAGTCACAGCTCTCGACTCGTGGAGCTGAGTCTCGGACCCACCTCCCCTAATTCCAAATCGAGAACTCTTTCCATCAAAGTACACCTCCCCCTTCGTGAATGCCAGAAATCTGTGGCTGAACTGTGTCCGTCCTGCCCCACGAAGTCTCCACGACACACAGAGAGGAAAGGCCTCCAGTTTTGACACTTTTGAGTCAGAAGGAAATACGTTAGGGAGAAGAGACGACCCTTCATTGTTTCAGAAGATAAAACCGTGTTCAGGGAGTGACTTGTGAGGCTGCTTGCTGAGTAAGTTAGGCAGACGTGGAGCTCTGTTCTGTCTGGCCCTGTGGACACAACTGTGGATTTCTCTTCATTCTTGGCCTGCTCCCACCCCCTGGGCTGCTGGCTGCCCATGATCAGCGTCCAGGAGCTCAGGCAAGCTTGGGCCTCCGTGGTGTCCACTGGAGGTGAGGTCTAGATGTGCGCCCTGCAGTGCAGTGAGGCTCTACACGACCAGTGGGTGACGAATGCCCTTTCTGTCCAAACACTCAAGCCTGGCCACCGAGTGATGGCCCTACAGGTAATCCAGGGATTCTCAAGCACATGGGTCCCGGGAAGAGACTAGCCTCCCAGATGACTCTCTTGCGGTGCAGTCCTTTCCGTGTGTGCCTGTGCCACTCTTACAGAGAACTGAGCTCTTTTATTTTCAGAGAACAATTTTCTGCAGGGAGGAATCGTGCCGAGTCTTCAACATCATATTACAACTTAAAGGACACTGTCTTTCTTCCCTTGTTTTGATTTTGCTTTCAGCCAGTTGTGGTTTGTAATTCTGATCTAGAATAGCTAAAGGCAGTCCTTTCAACACTCACTGCTTTAATCTAAGAAAAAGAGATCTTTCTTCCCTCCCTGTCTCCCTTCCTCCCTCCCGCTCTCCCTTCCTACACACAGCATTTTAAAAAACTATATTGTTTCGTAAAGTGCTTTGCTCTTAGGAGACATCAATTCCATATATTTTTTCAAAAATAGAATGCAAAGCTGACTTCATCAGATATTCTAAAAGTCCAGTCATTAACGCAACGAGAGACAGATCAAGACTATAAAACTCACGTATCGCTAGGAGTGTACATGGCAATTCAGTACGTTCTGAAAGTAACATTTTTCAAATCAATCAATAAAAGATGGACTATTCAATAAATGATGGTGAAAAAACATTTTTGGAAAAAGCAAGCCTGGACCCAAGTCTCATTTTTATATCAAAATAAAACCCAGAAATATCATCAAAATTTCATGTAAAAATTAAATCACCCATGTAGTAGAAAATGATTAAAAATTTTTATGATTTTGAAATGGAGACAGCTTTATAAGTATAACATTAAAAAATCAGAAGAGAAACTATTGGCAGATTTTGCAATATAAAAATTGAATCTTCTCACCAAACAAAAAAAATGTATACTTAAAGGTTGAATGACAGAAGTTAAATCATAAAAATATAAATGACCTCATACGGTTAATAGCCTCAATATACAAAATGCTTTTATAAATCAATAAAATTTGACTATCACTCTTATCACCACATTAGTAGAATCTGGGACAATTTTTACTTTCTTCTTTACAATTTTCTGCACTTTTGGGGTTTTTTTACAATATTTTTAAAATATTAAATTCATTATCAATTTAAAAAAACACTTTAAAAACATAGAGGAGCAACTTTAAAAAAAACCGCTTAAATCTAAAGTCCAAAATAATTTTTCCAAAATTGTCCAAAGGTTCTGCTTTTTAATATTAATCATTATACTGAGTCTTTGATATATAAGAACAAATGGAAAAAAAAGGTGCATGAGAAGTGGTAGGAAAAAAATCGTAAGACAAAAGAATTTTAATATGAAAAGGCAGACACTACATTAAAGCAATATCTTCTTTCCAAACCTGATTAGAATCTAAATCTTTGGATTAAAATTTGGCCCTTTTTTTTTTTTTTCTGGATAAGAGTCCATTGAGCAAAAGCTCTTTCACCCCTCAAATAGTTACTTTCAGTGCTCAGGTCTTTTCTTCTTAATACAGGGTGGTTTTTGCTTCTCTCCTCCCCCATCCCACCGCATCTAAGTTGTACCCTTAAATAAAAGGTATGATTTAAATTTCAATTTTACTGAAGCTGAAGGTAGAATTAAAGGGATCATACAGATGAACGATTTCATTGAATGCCACTTTACATAAATTTACGTAAAGCTGCAAAAAAATTACACAGCCTCCAAAAATTCTTGCAAAGGAGAAAAGGGAGAAAAACGTGTATTTGTTGAGCACCGACCGACGGTTTCATCAAGCGCTCTACCAAAGTGCCTTATTGACGTCATCTCCTTTCATGCTCAGAGCCCCGAGGTGAAGCCAGCATTACCATTCTCATTTTATAGATGAGAGGACAGGCTCTGCGACGTTTAATGATTTGCTGGAAATCACGCCTACCTGATTCAGGCACCCACGACTGACCTTCCCGCACCCATGAACTCTCGCCAGTGTCTCTATCTTCTATTGTGGGCGAGGACTGATACAGCAGGAGTTCCCTGCGTGGTCCTAGAAGGCCCTTGATGGTGTCTCGAATAGTCGGACCACAGATGCTTCCTCTCAGCTGCCCTGGGGCGTCCACACCCGCTCCCCATGCTCAGGCTCGCTGCGGGGAGCATCAGCTACTGCTGCCCATGCTCAGAGTCCAGGGAGGACATCTTTGGCCTCAGCCGAGGCTCCTGGGGTCTGGGCTGCCCTCGCTGCAGAATCTGACCCCTGGCAACTGCTGGCTTCAGTGATGCTCATGTTTTGGTTCTTTCTGAGAAGTACTGAGCACAGTGACTGGTGCTACCTGGGCGCTTCATAAAGGCGAGCCGCTGCTACTGCTCGCCCCACATGCACAGTCTTTGGATTGAAATGCAGCTCCTGAGCCGAGTCTCTGAGACCCCGCTAACTGCAGACCTCACAGTCACCCTTTCCAGCTGAGCCAGACCTGGGTGTGTGACTCCTGCCTTTGGGACATATTTCCCCAGGGAGCTCCCTAAACCCTGGCAGGCCCACCCTCTAGCCGGGCCTGTGGTCATTCCGGGCTCGTCTGGATTCCAGAATGGATTTAGGAACAAGCCTAATCTGTGGGTGGACTCTGGTCTCCCCTAGAACCTGAAATCACACGGGGCTGATATGTTCATGGTCTCAAAGTTGAATTAAGTCTCTCCCTCCTGACAGTCCTGCCGGAAACTTGTTCCAGCAGAGCGACAGCGGCCTGCTGGTGAACGACATCATCCAGGGGGGTTGTCAGCCACCAGTGGGGGTTTCCTTCTATCTCTGCACCCCAGAAACTCCCAGCATGGCTGCCTTCCTGGGGCAAAATGCAGCTGCTGAGAGGCACCCTCCTCCCAGGCCTTTCCCACCTCCCACACCCCCATCTGCACTTCCCTAGCCAAGTGGCGGATCCTAAGGGCTCACTCTCCATTGGTGACTTGAGAGAAGGACAGGGAATTCACTACCCATTCATTCCACACCTGGCACTGGCTAGGACCCTCAGAGACAGAGAGTGGACCCAATTACAAGCCTCAGTGTTTCCCGCCACGCCCCAGCCTCCCTTGATTAGTGTGTTCCTGTAACACCCCTTTGCTTCCAAACGTTTGCTCATGCTGTTCCCTCTGCATGAAATGCCTTTCCCCCCGTCTCTGTCCGGGGAAGCCCTTAGCACCCCCTCCACTTTCCAGACACCCACCACCATTCTGAGCTGCTCGCCCCTTTCGGTCAGCAATAATGCATGCCTCCTGGGTGCATGAGACCTCATAGGCTTCGCCCTCCCTGATTTCATTTATCTTTTTTCATGGTACACATGTGGAAACAGTATTCCGAGAAGTCCATACTTCCCCAGTTCTCGAAGGCATCAAAACGATCAAGAGTCCCTCATCTATCTAGGCTGAACTGGACCCGTGTGGGTGACAGTCCTCACTAGTGGCAGTGGGTCCCCAGGCGGCTTGCGCACTACTCTGGAAGGTGGCGTCTCCGGTATCAGGGCCCGGGGTCACTCTAATTTTACCTGAGTGGCTGGACTGCTCTGCTGACCAGCCCCGGACTGGCCTCGGGGTTCCTGTGCGGCTGACCCAGCTGACGACACACCAGGCTGGGATCTAGCCCTGAGCGCAGTGGACACAGCTTCTCAAGGTCACACAGAGGCTGTACCTTAGGGCTCAGTATCCAAAGTACTAAATATAGTTTCAGCAGCATTTCCTTTTGGCTAATTTGTCTTCTTTAGTATCCAAGGAGGAAGAATCAGACTCGTTGTTCTGCCCTTAATAAAAATAAAATTCAATCTAGAGAAGCAGGAGGAAGCTGGCGTGTCTGCTCAGCTATGCAAGCCTGCTTTCCACTAAAACTGATGGATAGTTCCACGAGCCTACAAAAATGATCGAACGCTCACATCCCTGGAAATTCCTCATTACCCGTTTCCCCCCTCCGTGAGGGTTTTCAGTAGTGGATGGTTCACAGCCAGCATGTTACAGGAAACCACAGAGGTCTGACTAACGAGATGCAAGAAGACAGGGCCAAGGGGGAAGAGGGCAGGAGAAGCCCTGTCTTTGAACATTGACTGAGTCCCATACCCTGCACTAGGCATGTCACAAGCCTTTTGTCACTTATTCCCACAGCAACCCTCTGGGCTAAGGACGAGGATCCTCCCTTACAAGTGGGGAAGCTATGGTTCAGGGAAGGTGATCGGCTTGTCCAAGGCCACACAGCTAGCAAGGAGCAGGGCCAGGTTTGACTCAGCTTCGTCCCACTACGAAGCCTGTGCCCTCCCCTGTTAGGCAGCCAGGGCGAGGACAGCTTCGAGCCTGACCTGGATCTCTGGAGTGACAGATGTTTGGGTCTGGTGGCCCACGGCCCCTGGGGCTGCCTGACCCGGCCGCAGTCCTTGCCAAATGCACGAAAGAAACAGCCACTCTTTTGCTGACCGTGAACTGAGCAACAGGCGAAGTAAGTGCCAGGAAGCCCCGAGCAGGCGGCGGCACCCCAGAAACACGAAGGCCAGAAGACTGGCTTTCCCGCCACCCCCAAAGTCATGGCTGTCTTTGCTCCTCAGTGCTACCCTCCCTCCAGCCACCATCTCTTCTCTTCTCCCCTTTAAACATTTCCACGGCGTCTGCCTCTTCTTTTCTTGTAAAGGTCCCCTGGAAGAGCACCCCCGAGACAAATTCTCCCTGACTCTGATAAGGCCTACAGTCTACTCCTCCCAGGGATGTTTATATTTTCCCGGAGCCAAAAATCTTACACTTAAGAAGTGAATTTGTATCTAACCGTGAGGGATTTGGAGGTGATGGGTTAGGTAACCTGAGAGAAGCAGAGGGAAATCACACCTTCCCTCCGAGGCCCCTGCAGTTACACTGCCGAGGGCAGAATTAATCCTTTGGAAGGCAGTGTCCAGACTGGGATCCTGGGCTCGGTTCTCTCACCCCTGGACCAGTCCTCCCTGAAACTTTTTCCTGCATCCCTTGCTGTTCCCTGCAGGGTTTGCATGGAGTGTTCTTTCCCCCTTCATTTCTGATCTTTGCCTCTTTTCAATGGTGCCTCTTCTTTAGCGGCTGATTTGGCTGTTCCCTGCAAACGCATCACGACACCAAGTGTGTGACAAGCTGGTGGGCTGTCACTGTCGTGTCTCAGATGGGCTCAGCTCTCCGTCAGCCTGGGACCTTCGGGTAAGATGGAAGCCAAAGCCTGGTACTGCCCTTGGAAATATTTATGATCCCATGATCTAGTGGGTAATATCATAACTATTCCCTAATCCTCTTGAAGCCTTTGTCACGTTATCTATTAATCTACATAAAATATCTATTCATCATGGATATAATATCAATTATATAAATATATTAGTAACAAATATATTCCTGGATATTACGTAGTACATTAATATCTATTTATCATTCACAGATATTTATTCATGTGACAGGCGCGATGGCGGGGCTGGCCCTGTTTGGGGTGCGGGGCATGGAGATGGACATGGGGCAACGGTCGAGGCCTTCCGCGGGGCACCCCCACATCTGAGGGTACTCCCGTCCATCACACAAGCATGTACCGAGCACCTCACACGGGCTAGGTGCTCCTGCAGGTACCGGGGATGCAGAGTCGGACAAAGGAGGCAGAGAGCCCCGTCCTCCTGGAACCGTCCACCTCATGGTGTGTGTGTCTCACTGGCCACCCCTGGTGCCCACCTCAAGTGCAGCACACCCAGTGCGAGCACATAGTCTGCATCCAGCCGACCTGGAGTCGCTTAACAGAGAAGCCTGGGGCCATCGCTCGCTCCTCCTCAGTGTTGACTCCTAAGCCCTCTCTGAGCTGCCCTAATGCCATCTTTCAGACAAACAGCAACCACTGCTTGGCGTGCTCCTCGTCTCTCCACTATGATCTCAACTGGCACGTCGGCAAAGCTCATGAACAGAAGAGGGAAGAGATGGTGGCAGAGCCAGCATCGATACAACGGACCTTGGGAAGCTCACCGCTGTCGCCCTCCCCTTTCTGTCCTCCCCCTCCTGCTCTTCCTGAGCCACTGGCGCTGGGCAGTCAGGGACAGCTTTCGCTGTCTATGGCAGCTGCCATTTGGCAGGATCCAATCACATTACTGTCCCTTGCCCCTAAACTGTGTCACATCCCGGCCTCTCGAAATCCAGGCTGAATTCCTGCCTTGGCCTGGGCTCACCCTCCCTCCAGGGGGCCGTTCGACGGACTCCCCCTGCTCAGCATCAGTGCATTTCTCGGGCGGTCTCCTCCGGGGTGCTCGCCCCTCCCTCCACCGAGTGTCCAGGTCCTGACTCTGACGTGTTGTTTTCTTTCATTCGTTTTACACCTCGCCTTGCTCTGGAAAGGGTTTCTACGGCTCACAAAGATGTAAGAAAAAGGCAAGCACAGACAAGGCCGCCACATGCACACGACGAGGGGGCAGCTGGGGGCCGGACTCAGCAAGCCCCTCAGCCTGGCACAGTCTACACCTGCGCAGACAGACTTCTTGTTCTGGTTTGCGTGAAGTCTCCCATGGGCCAGGGTGAGAACGAAAAGGAGAATGAAAGAAGAAAGAAACAAGACAGAGGACAAAGGGCAGCCAGGTTAAGAGGTGAAATCCTGCCAGGTCCATGCGTTCAAATTCTTGCTCAAGTGTGGCCCCCAGGAAGCCATAAGTTACTCCCAAGACACACCCATGGGTTAAAGCAAAGAGAAAGGGTGACCATTGTCATTCCAGGGGGGGAAATAAGAAAGATTTTCAAGAACACCTGCCACATTGCTTTGCATTCTGGCTGCCATAGGCCTCGTCTCTAGCTGTACTGTGACTGGAGAGTATAATCCAGTACAGCAAGTGCTTAGGAAGACAAAAAATATATATTTACCCGCTCACGGGAATGTACGTACACTGGCAATGCTTATACCTGCCCTCCCAGGGAAGCGTGGGACTATTCCTGCGCTATTTCCCTTTGCACGTTCCTGCTTCTGACCCTGATGTCAGTTTAGCGGGTGGAGCCCATGGGAAATGGGTTCCTTAAGGCCACGAGACTCTCGAAGCTGAAAAATGAAGATCAGTGGCAGTCACCCTCCTTCCCGTGCCTGATCTCTACCTAGTGGCTTTGCTGCGCTTGGCAAAACAATTAAAAAGGGCTTTAGCTTTAGGATCGAAGCGTCAATAAGGGAACATGCATCTCATCTCGGCTGACGGACAATTTATTGACATACTGATAACTCGGAGCTATTCAAGAATGTAACTCACTGCTGGGACTAGGAAGAGACTCTAACCTCTGTTTACTGGCCCGAGGGGCTCAGATGAAGAATTTTATCAATATTTGGCTTGGTTTAGTATATGTAATGCCTGGGAATGGCAATTACAATCAACCAGATGGTGGTTTTTTACGTCAGGCCCACCTTTTGTAAGACCCATGGGCACAAGATTCTATTAACAAACGTAATCAACGACACTGACAAAATCTGCAATTAATTCAGCAGGTGTTTCAACAAGGTGAGACAGTCCCTCACCTGCCACCCCACCACGACTGAGTCTGGCTTTGTGGGTAAGCTGCCCCCCACCCCAGCCCGCCCCACAGAGAGCTGGGAATTAGAAAGCTTCTCACACAGGACACCTTCCTGGAGCCTGCGACTTCTGGGCATCTGCAGGCCACCCTGCAGCGCCCACCTGCGTGCTGGCCAACTGCCAGTTCTCAAAAGCCTCGGGCCACCTCCGCCTTTGCAATAGCTTTTTCATTTCTTCCAGGGATTCTGCCACGTCTCCATGAGTTTGTTAGTCTGTACAATGAGAACAGCACTGCCTACCCCAGACAACTCTTCGGAGGGTTTTTTGAGACAGCCTATGCCAAGCTCTTACTTAAAGTCCCTGGCACATCAACGGGCCCTCGATAAATCATAACCATTATCAGTCTTGGGAGAAACCAAAGGGTAGAGTGTAGGGGTTACAAGGCCAGGCCTCTCTTGGCTGTGCCTTCCCGCTGGCTGGGATCCCAGAAGCTAAGGCAGAAAGTGGACCTCCTCCTGCTGCACGCCATACGCTACACTTGAGTTGAAGCTGGTGTGCCAAACACTGGCCATGAAGGCTGCTTTGTACCCACATCACTGTGGGGTAGAGGCTGAACACGGCCTGGAGAAAGCTGCCTCGTTCTTGACCTGAAAAAGCGGGTCAGTCTCCTTGGAATAGTATGTCTCCATCAATAATGAAAGGCGTTTTATACAGATAGGGCGTAAGACACACAGCCACTTATTTTCCAACAGCTCCAAAGGAAGCACCCTTTCAGGATGCAATTTGACAGCAAAAACGAAAACAAAAACATTGAGGAACGAGTAATAGTTAGGCTCCTGTCGGAGGCCCCAGGCTGTGTCACACAGAGGGGGAGAGACCCAAGCTGTGGTACTAACTTAGAGGAGGAGAAACAATTCAAGTCCTTTGTGCAAAAAGAAAAAAGAAACAGAGAATACTGCAGATCAGATGTCAGGGGGTGACTCTGTGTGTTACCCCTGAAAACTGAGTCAGAGAAGCTTAAGTAAGGCCTTGGAGTCAGAACGGGCTCTCACTTTGCAAGCCTAAATGGAAGGGAAAATTGGAAGAGAAGCCATTCCCTTCAGGGGATCTGGAGCCCCAGTCCCGGTCCCAACCCAAATGTGAACGGTTGTCGTCCCTGGTGATTTAAACCCTGGGTGGATTTGCTCCCCATGCTCTGCCCGTAATTAGTTTTATAAGAATCGGGGCTCCGGCCAGGGGAGACGTGAAAGGCTGAGCATGAGGAAGGAGGCCTGATACAAACGCTGCGACTGTCAGCTCTCCTCCCATCCCAAGCGACAGAAACCCAGCGCAGAATATGAAATTCGTTGGCTCCTGGGAAGAGAAGGATTCAGGGCCTCACACACTGTCCTAAAGGTCCCCTTTAGCTTTCCATCTCTCGGCTCCGTTTCTCTCTGCACATTGTCTTCGTTTTTCCCGATGATGAGAGGTCCTCTGTGCCTCTGCATGCTGGAGGAGATGGCTGCACGCAGCTCCAGAACTATCCAGAGGGCTTGCTGTCCGAAAGGAGGGCAGGGCTGCTCTCTCCCAGCTTCCACATCAGTGCTTCCAGCAGCTTCTGACGGGCCGTGCTTGAGCCACGTGCCCATCTCTGCGTCAGTCACTCTGTTGAGGGTGAGGGGGCTACTCTCGTTGGCCAGACAGAGGACAGGCACCCTCCCTGAGTGGGGGAAGTGAGGTCGGCCCTACCTGAACCACATGGAACGGGGTCCCCAAAGGAAAGTGTGGTTCCATTTCCAAGAGAAGCGGGAGGAAAGCAGGGTGGGTGAAAGCAACAAGTCCTTTACCTCTGGGCCACTGGGGAGCTCCATTTTTGGAGTGGGGCAAATGGATGCCACAGATCTCTCTCTCTCTCTCTGCTAGAATCCATTCTAGATATTCAGAAAGAGGGCAAATCTATTGGCCTTAAACTGGAATCCATGAAGGGGGCTGAACCCTCTTCCCAGCCCCACTCCCTGCAAGGACTGGAACCCAGAGTGACGGCAGGTTGAGGGGGTGGGCTTCTGTGCTCGCAGGTAACTCGGTCAGTTCCTTCCTTTCAGCCACAAAGAAACCAAACAAAACGTCAGGCCCAGGGAGCCTGACTCTCCGGCGAGGGCCCTCCTCTGCCTTGTTTGCGGTGCCCTCTGAAGCGGGTTCCCAGCTCCGGAGGCTGCTGTGGGCCGCCCCTGCATGGGTCAGGCCTGTCTGTGTTTACCAAACAGGCTGCACATTCCTCCAGTGCCCTGCACAGCCCCAGGCCCCAAGGAGGTCCTTGAGGAGTGTTTGAGCAGGCCCTTTCCCCGCAGGCAAAAGTAAATACTCCGGGAAGAATCCGAAGGGAAAGTGGCCTGGCCTCCCTACCGGTGGTTAATCCTTCAGCTGATGAGAGCTCCTTGTAGGGCCGGGCAAGGTGTTCCAGGAGACATTTACACGTGAGCAGAACAAGCACCCACAGCCCACACACACCTGTTTTTCCCGAATTAGTGAAACCGAGGGTCCTGATGACACTGATGACATTTAGCTTTAAACCCTGGCTCTAGACATCATCTCTCGCTCGCTCTCTCTATACACACAGACCTCACATCTCCCCCCACAGTCAGCAGCAGAAGCCAGTAGCCCGGACCTGACTAATGGTCACATGGCCGGGACCTCTGTCAGGCTAAAGATGTCATCTTGACCTAAATTACATTCTAGCTCCTGAGCCCTCAGGTGGAATGACCCCCTGGATACTTTCCCATAAAACCAGACAGAGGGACCCTGGAACGGACCTCAGAACTGTCCTCCAGACCCGCAGGAATGATTTATTACCCTCACCTCCCCTCTGCCAACCAGCCCCAGCACAGCCCAGAAGCCAACCCACAGTGTCCTGTGGTTTTGCCCTATAAAATCTGCAACCCACACAGCATCAAGGAGTTCAGGCTTTTGGGGCATTAGCTTCCCGTTCTCCTGAGCAGCACCCTTCATCAATAAAACAGCCAGTGTTGCTCCACGGCCATCCTCGGTGCTTAGGGTTTGGCTCTGCAAGCACCGGGTGGACAAACACTCTGTATGACACACATTAGTAGCTGTTAAGTATCGACAACTCTGATCCTACACAAAAAAGCATGCCAAACCCAAAGGGAAGACAGCTCATGCATTCGCTGACTAACACCGGAGGCAGCAGAGCCACGGAGGATTCTGGCCCTGCAGCCACAGGGAACAAGCTCAGATCTCCGGCTGCCTCTCCCCACGATGCTATGATGGAAACCATTCAGCAAGGTGTTTCCTCCTGCGTTCGAAATGCCCATCCTGGGCAGTCCTGGGGGATTCTAGAAGAATGTTTCTATGGCTGTGGGCTGAATCTTGTCTGTCCCAAAGGTACATGTTGAAGTCCTGACCCCCATTTCCTCAGATGGTGACGGTATTTGGAGACAGGGCCCTAAAGAAGTAACTAAGTTAAAACGAAGGAAGTCGTTAGGGTGGGCCCTCATCCAGGATGACTGGTGTCCTTATAAGAAGAGATTAGGACACAAAGGGAAGACTCGTGAAGACAGAGAGAGAAGGTGGCCACCTATTAACCACGGGGAAGAGAAATCGATGCTGAATCTGACACCCGAATCCCAGACCTGCAGCCTCCAGAATGATGAGGAAATGAGCGTCTTGCTTCAGCCACCCGTCTGTGGCGCCTCGCGGCCGCCCCGCAAACCCAGACGTGTGTTCTACAACTGACAGATACTTGCGCTCACCTCATTTTCACAACAGTCCCGCTGGGTAGAGAACAGTGTCCTCGTTTTACTGATGAGGAAACCAAGGCCAGGCAGCTGTGAGCCTAACGGACACTGCCTGTGGCTGCAGGGCCCGGGCCCGGATCCAGACCCTCCCACTCCACAGCCCACTGTCCACTCCAACAGACTTGCCTCCTCTTTGCAAAGGGCTCGGGGCCGTTGCCATCGTTCACTTTCCCGCCCCTCAGCCACTGAGAGGCTGGTCACAGCCGGCAGCCTTCACCTGGAGACTGGCTGAGTGATTCCCTCTGGCTTACACGACGAGCTGGTGGCAGGAACCGTACTAAAGTGGCTCCTGAGATTCTGGGTCACTGGTAAGTGGTGATTTCTTACATCAGCCAAATCCAGGGTCAGGAGCTTGCAGGGGGCGGCTCTGCCCCAGTGGGGGACAGCGACGGCTCCGGCTCCCAGGCCTGCTTCAGGTGAGCCCCGTGTTGTTTACACGGCTCAGCGCAGGGGTGGCATGGCTTTGGCCCTCAAGGAGCTGCTTCCATCAGTCACCACTTACTGGGAGGAGACTTAGACAGGGAACAGGGTTCCTCTGAGGTTTGCTCTCAACCTAAACCAGTCATGCCTTTTCTGAGAATATTGATTGAAAAGCTGACATCAAAACAAGCAAAGGAGTCAGACTAGCAAATTCCAGCGGTTTGGGTTCTTTGTTCTTTTGGGGGGGATGGGGTGGAAGTGCATGAGTAAGATTTTTAAATGATGGGGGATTGTTTCATAAACTGTATAAATGTCTACCCAATGTACTGTATACTTGAAACTAATAATAAAATTAAATTTAAAATAGATTTTTAAATGGTTTTCTTATCCAGTGCATAAACAGTAAGAATGGACATCAGAATTTTTTTTTAAAAAGGAAAATTGTACCCACAATCACCCCATTTTTTTCTCCTTTGGTGATCCTTTTCTTGTCCAGATGCACATATAATGTTTACAGTTAAACTCACGGCAAAGAGGGGATTTTACATTTTCATTTAACGTCACAATATAAGCATTTTCCCAAGTCACCACATGATCTTCACGATTATACTTTTTAATGGCTGTGTCATACCCCTCGAAGATACAGAACCACCATTTACTCCACCATTATGTCCTTAGTCGTTTAGATTGTTTCTAATTTTTCGCTTCAAATGATACAGCCCCATGCAGACTGCAGGGAAACTGCAGATTCTTGACTGAGCTGGGCCTTCACTGGTATAGAGCAGTGGCTCTATCTACAGGTGGTGGGTACCCGGGAGTCGCCCTGTGGCCATGGTGACTGACAGAGGGAGGGGTCAGTGTAGGAAAGGCTGAGCGAGGAGCGTGCCCTCGAAGCCAGTGAGTGGGAGCCGGGCCGAGGTCATCCATCCCCCCACCCGGTCTGTCCTGCCTCTCGGAGGCCCCTGGCAGCTACTCGGCTGGCACTGAGGTGGGAAGCAGCCTGTGAACACCGACGGCAAAGCAGAGGGTCCTGATTCAGCTCCTGCAAGCAGCAGAACCAACAACAAGCTCCGCGCAGAGGCCCTGAGCCTTCAACTCTTCCCTCGCCTCTGGGCACTGAGTCTTCTGGAATGACACCCAGGATACTCAGGGGACTCAGCCGCTAGTCCCAGGAGCCCAAGCAGGAGAGAAATGGTGTGTTTTGCTCATGCCAGCAAGCTGTAGTCTCTCTGACCTGATCCTGGCCTATTTTTGCTCCCCTGCAACTTCTCCCTGAAGGGACAGAAGTCCCGACCCATCCTCATCACAGCCTGGCGCAGTCCCCCAAGTCCGCCAGGCCCAGAAAATTCCTTCTGGCTCTTGGGACTTCTCGTCCTGGAGCTTCTCACCTGACCCCTTTGGGGAAAGCACCCTGTAGATGAGAATTGCTGAGTGAGGACGGCTTTGGGGAATGAAAACAAGCAGGAAAGCAGAGGACGCTCCCGTCGCATTGAAAGTCAGTCCATTCGGAGACCATTCCAAGGCCAGCGCAGCGATGCCGTCGCTGTGGGCCTATCGTCTCCTGGTGACAGCATCGGTGCCACCTCTTAGAATGAGTTTTGGAGTCTGGTGGCTGGACAGAATCCTGTGGAACCTTCCGGATCATCCTCTTTGTGGTCAACCTCACGGTCACTCAGGCCTTGCCTCGACTAGTAACAAGAGGAGATTCCAACACTGAAGAGTATTTATTGCTCGAGACTATGCTAACTGCTTGATGTAAAACACCTCAATTAATCTGCACGACCACCCTAGGAAGAAGGGAGTATTAGCACCCCTGTTCTAGCAATGAGAGAACTGAGGCTCGGAAAGGCCAGGTAACTAACCCCAAGTCACAGAGGAGGTCGGTGGCACCAGTTAAGACTCAGATTCGGGCGGGTTGACTTGAGGACACAGGCTCCCCGCTGGGGACACCTCCTCCTGCCAGCCTAGCCACACCAAACTAATAAGAGTAATAGCCGAACGCTTTGTCAATGCCAGACACTTGGCGTAGGCATCGGCCTGCATTCCTTTAGCTCCTGAGTGAGGAAACAGAATCAGAGAGGTTCATTCACTCCCCCAGAGGCACACAGGAAGTGAATACGACAGAAACTATCCTCCTCGAAAATCCAGTGCCTTCTTCTTGTGGACTCCCAGAATTAGCCGAGCATGTGACCTTCCAGAATGAAGACTACATTCCCCAGACCTTGCGGAAGCTGGGTGTGTCCGTGTGACTGCACCGTGGGTCATGGGAGGCAAGCAAACCCAGTACGAGCGCCTTCCTGGACTGGCGGCCTTCCCTTTCCTCCTTCCTGCGGGTGGCATGCTGACATGACAGCTAGAGCTGGAGGGAGGCCAGGCTGAGCTGTGACATGACCAAGGCCACAAACAGCAGAGCCACAGAGGGAAGGAGCCGGGATCCCCGAGGACCCCATGGAACCCAGTCAACCCGGCAATCTGGAGGTGACCACCTTTAAACCTTTCCAAGAAAGACAAACATCTAACGTTAATCCACCCTTGTTTGGGGTTTTCTGTCATTTACAGCCAGACCTAATCCTGATTAACAGAGCCGCGGAGCTGGAATTTAAACCAGTTTGACTCCAAAGGCCACACTATGTCCATTGTCAAAACTCTATGCCCACATTGATCCACCTTAATTATTGCCAATATCTTCCACTCGCTTCCTTTGGGGAGTCACTCAACACATTTGTGTCGAGTGCCAGGCTCTGTGCTGGGGAATAAACCGAGAATATAAATATGAATGAGACTTGGTCAGTGCCCTCAAGGAGCTGGCAGTCCATCTTGGAAGACAGATGGCTCAGCACATAAATAACACACAGTGCAACATGGCCTGGGAGAGGGACGCGAGCCCAAGGCTGCGGAGCCCTGGGGGAGGCGTGACTCACTGCGTCCGGGTCAGGGAAGGTGCCGATGATCGGGACGTGCTAAGTGCCTGCGGGAAGGTGCGAAGTGTACTGGGTCCTCACACACCAGTGCGCTTCAACCACCGGACTCCAGGGGCCACTTTCTGCCTGGAAATGCAGCTCAGTCCTAACGGCGGAATTTCAGCCTCGCACCTCCAGCACTGGAGACCCCGCTGCCCCCTTTGGGAATCCAGGAGGACTTCTGCTTGCTGGGCCCAAAGCCAAGAAGGAAGAAATGTGTGGGACCGCGGAGGCCCACCCACCCCGGCGAAGGGGCCCCCAGCTCTCAGCAAGGCTGTGAAAGCCAGAACAGTTCTGGCCGTAATTTCTCTGCACTTGGACTTGGCGTTTCCAACGCGACCTTTTTACCTGCGATGCTAACGGTGAAGCTGCTGTCAATCATGGCTAATAAAAGCCCAGATTAGGCACTCCAGTTGGAGACGATTAGGAGCCCCCAGAGGTGGCAGCCAGGGGTGGCCTTGCGGCGAACGAGGACGGCTGATGGCTCAGCATCGGCTTATTTGCCCAGCGGCTGAGGGAATGGGAAGGCTTATGCCACCAAGTGGTCCCCTCCCCAGACCCATCGCTGCCTCTAATAACTCCCCCGAACTCTTCCAGGAGCCCCAGCTTTAAATCAAGGCAACGAGATCCACCGGGGGAAAGACTATCTCCTGGGTAAGGAGGCCGAGCATCCCTCTGCCTCACTCAGCGTACATTTACCAAGTGACTACTGTGTGTCAGGAGTGGTGCCAGGGGGGCAGCAGGTGATAACGAATAAGACCCGGACGAAGCTGAAGAATTAGGGCCTCCCGTCTGCACGAGCAACGCGCTCACACAGTCACACGTCTCTGCAAATGTTTTTTTGTGGAGTCCCTTTGCACCCAGTCTCTGTCACACGTCCCCTAGGGTAGGGAGGCACGAAGTGACCACAGGCATTTACGGAATCGGGCTAAGGGGACGCTAAATTGGGGATACAGTTGGGTCTGTGTTTGGGGGGGAATTATGTATGTGTGTGTGTCTGAGCGTGTGTGTGTGTGTGCAGTCACTTGGTGTCCAGTCAGGCCTTGATAGCCGTCTCAGCGTAGGAATAACTTCCAGGAATCCTCCCACTGCCCACGGTGCCTGCTCACCTGGCATTGCAGCACTACCGAGCAGAGCCAAAGTTCACACTGCATTCGAGAGTGTCCTATGGAGCCTGCCCTGGCCGTGTGTGGAGGAGAAACAAGACTGAAGTGAGCGACAGAGCCAACAGCTGGCCTGCGGGGAGCTCCTGCAAGCATCTCGTGTGGGATTCCCTTTCCACCGATCCTGGTACGTACTAGGACCATTCAGTAACACAGTGACACGACTCTGTGTTCGACTTCTTTTTCTTCCCTTTCTGATGGGGGTTATGCCAACGAGGCCACGGGATTTCTCAGACAGAATCGCCGCGTGTGCAGGGGACAGTCTGTAGCATCCTGCAAAACGGCAAGCCAGTCCGGTTGGGAAGTTACATGGTTTGTGCATCCCGGCTACCAGTAATGAATATAATTGTTCACGCCAGAGGAAAGACTTAATTCTCTTTCTTTTCTCTACATAGAAAATATTACAAAATTGTCAAATGAAGAGGTGATAAAAGAGCATTCAGCCAAAAAATGCAGAGGGAGAAAATATTGTACCCACGTGCGAGGCGACTGATACAACCATTCCACTCTCTTCTCGTATTTTGTGATATTTGTGATATTTTCCCACTTGAAATGTTTTCTAATTTGGTGTCATTTTTTTTTCTCTAAATAAAGTTTCACTTTTGATACCTAATTTTTTTTTTCATAATTTTGCATTTTCCTTAAGGAGGGCCCTCTGAAATGTCAAAGGTTCAGGTCCCACGAAACCTAGGTTCACCCCGGAGCACAGTCCTTAGGTTTTTGTCATGGTCTAACGGGAGAATCTTCCTGCCTCTGCTCCCTCGCCACGGACATGAGGAGTGCCCACTGCTTACCAGGTTCTGCGCCTTAGGTGGGCACACAGTGGCGGATGTGGAGAAGGGGACAGACATCAAAGGAACCAAATCAGACAGGAAGTCATGGGAGAAAATAGAGGGAGAACTTCCTGTAGGAAATAACGTCTCAACTGAGACCCAAAGGGTAAGAATTAGCCGGACGAAGAGTAAAAGACAGAACAGGCCAAGCAGAAGGAACGGCGTGAGTGAAGGCCCCGGGGTGGTAAGCGGTCCACACATTACAGGTATTTAGTAAATATCTACTAAGTTAATAAAAAATACATAAATATTATGATTTGGGCAGGGCCAGGGTGCTATGGGAACATATGGGAGAGATACTGAACCCAAGGGCAGTTGGGTTAGAAATGAAGGAATGAGAAATAAGCTAAAGGTCGTCGGGTTAGAACTGACTTCCTGACTTTCAAGAGGAGGAATAGCATGTGCAAAGGCCCTGGGATCAGAGGGAGATCAGAAAGCAGCTCTGTGTGGCTGGACCGCAGAGTGGACTGGATTGGGGGAGAAAGGCTCGACTTAAGGGAGGCTGAGGGTAAAACAGGAAGAAAATTGGGGTAGAGAACTGGCAATTAATGATGCTGGACACTAAACCAGGGCCAGACTATGAAAAGCCTCATAAGCCATGGTAAGATGTTCAGGCCTCATGTTGGGTGCTACGGCGAGGTGGTTTCGGTAAGGAAATGGCATGCTCGGATGGGCGCCTTAGAAAGATCTGGTTGCAGGTCGAGAGAGGACTGGTGAGGGGGCAGGGCAGGAAGACCAGCGAGGGGGCCGTTAGGGAAATGCAGGCAAGAGAAGGTGGCGGCCCGAGGTGGCGGCGGGGGGGCAGGGAGAGGTCGACAGAGCCAGAGAGGAACACGGTGGTGCCTGATGCGGTCAGACAGGCGAGATACAGGACTCACGCCAGAGGCCAGTGCCAGGCTGGTCCACAGGTCGCCTTCCTTCCCCTGGCCAAGCTCAGGGGAGACGGGGTTCTGCCTGCAAGAGGGTTTCTTTCTAGTAGCAGAGTCGCCTGCCTCCTTGCTTCCTATCTGCTGTCCCCCCGTCCCAGGCCCTGCTCTCTGTCCTGACTTCTCCCTGGGTTGGCCGATGGGGAGCCAACAGAAGACGGGGGACCGGGGAGTGAGGCCGCCGTATTTATTCCCCATTACCTCCTGGGCCAGCCTGAAACCGTGCGCTCAGTTTCCCTGAAGACAACCTTCCCCTGTGCAAGCGACTCTCCTCCTCTTGGTTTCACTGTTTGCTTCCCTCCCTTCACTTAGGACCCTAGGGTGGCCACAGCTCCGTGGACCAGCAGCAGAAGCGCCCAGCGGCCCTGTGCTTCCCCAGGCCTCATCCACAGCTTCGCAAGTCCACCTTCTTGAGTTATTCTAATGCGTGTCGGCTGTTTCCCCTGGGACCCTGAGTCTCACACACACACACACACACACACACACACACACACACACACACACACACACCCTTTGACACCAGGCCGTCGTTCCTGGAACACTGTGCACCTCTTTTAAATCAGCACACACCCTGGCTCTGTCCCTCGTGATTTCCTTAGCGCTTAGCCCCACCCTGTTCAGCCCCTGGCGCTTGCCTCCAGCCCTGGTGAGACCTGGGGAGCCAGTCGTCAACGACCAGGGACCAAGCTCCCCACCTGCCTCCCCTGAGAGGGCTGGACAAACCTGCTACGTTATTATCCTCAGACTCCCCGTTCTCTCAGCTCCCCACTGACCTGGTCTGTTCGGCACACATGTGTGCATGTCCTTTGTAGCACTGTTGTCTGTTTCTCCCTCCCCCACCCCAAGGGCAGGGACATCGCCGTGTTCACGCTGTAACCCAGTGCCCGGCCCGCGCCTGGGACATGGTAGTTACTGGATAACTTTTTGTTGACCAGGAGACCGATGACCTCCCATCATCGGTTCACAGCCCCACAAATGAGGTGGAGCAGCCCTGATAGGCTTCAGGTCTACAGTTACAGGCCTTTCCGGCTGCCTCCGTGACACCTGCCTCTTCCACGTCGTACACGTTGGCAGCAGATCCTCAGCCACTCATTTATAGCATCCTTTGGAGGCACTACCAGGCCTAATTAATGCCTCGAGTGGCCCTACACCCTGACAAGTCTTTGACTTCACGTGAAATTCAAAATAAACACTTTTCCACCTAACAATAAACATTCATTTATGCTAAAAAAAATTTTTTTAAAGTCACTTTCTAGGTTTTCTGCCTGCCAACTTGTGAATCAGCTCATCACAGCTGAATTTCCCCGACTTTCCCTCGGTTTGCTGGTGCCCCGGGCAATGTGTTGAGTGTGCCTGCTGGGCACCTATTCCCATGAGACAAAGGGTAGTTCCATTCGCTCTGTGTGGATTTTACCAGTTCGATTTGGCTAAGGCAAGCCAATGTGGGGCGAGGGAGAATAATCCCCTTTTTTTTCCAGTTTCTTTGGGGGATGGAGGTGGCAAGAGCGTGTCGATGCTCCATGGCCTCCACGTGTGTTCTGGTGCTAATACTGTCGGGACAATTCTTTGCATGAGACTAACCTATTCCTGGCAAGACAATTATCATTTCCGATTTCCAGGTGCTAAATGCTAACAGCACCGCTCGGTCATTGTGACAAAAAGAAATTCTCCCTAGGAAACAACACGGCCTCGGGCTGGGAAGCGTCCTGCCCCGAGTGGCTGAAAGCAGGTTGACAAAATGTCCCCTGGATGATCGGTTCTTTATGTCTGGAATAAAGACCCCTTTCTGTCCCTTCCAACTGGACTTGCTGGGACACGGTCCATAAGACCTTCCCTGGGCAATACAGCCACAGCTTCTCCCCACGGGGAACGGGCGACAGTCTCGGTAGTGCCACTCGTTGGCCATTTTGTCTTCACCTTTAGCATTAATTAACTCCCAGGGCTTATTCTGGAACATTTCAAACCCTGCGTGTGTGTGTCTGATGAAATGACAACTCTCAGAGGGCAGAACCCACGTGTTGTCCCTCTTTCCTCGGGGGAGGAGATGAGGTGGGTTTCTGGTGTAGGGTGACTCAGGGAGGGGCACCTAGGCTCACCTTGGGCCACGACGGGGTGGGGGTCAGAGCCAGGCACAGACTCGGTGCAGTGGCCCATGGGAGCACAAACACTGGTGGGCAAGGTGTGCCGTTGGTCCAAAGACACTGCTCTGAGTGACCCCCGCAATGATGTGGGAGGAAAAAGCAGAATGTTAGGGAGCAGGAGGCGACAGCCATGTTGCCGAGGCACAGCCGTCCACAGGGAGGGGACAGGTCACTGGGACCAGGAGGAGGCAGAACTGATGGGAGACTACCCCATGTGACAGCTGGGAAGGCTGTGGTGGCCTCCTGGACCTTCGCAGTACCGTGGCGAGGGTGGACACGCTGCGGGGAGCCAAGGAGGGAGGAAAGGAAGGCAGAGAGTGCGGCTTCCAAGAATGTCAGAGGAGAGGGAAGAGGACCGTCACAGGAAAGGGCGCCTGGCACCTAAGTGGCATCAGTCGACCCATCTACTCTTCATCTAAATATTTCTGAACATTACAGGAGAGACAGAAGCAGTGTTTGTGGGCAGAGGGAGAACAGGCATGCGTAAGAGGGTTTCAAGATAAGAATGAGCCAGGTCTGGTAGGACAGTGTGGGATCTGGGTGGAGGCCATAGACTTAGGGAGGAAAAGGACAGTCTCGTGGGACAGGAATGATGGTACTGGTATGCAGGGCAAGAAAAAATTTAAGATAGTTTTTTCCTGGCAATTTCACCTAAACCATGAAACAACGCAGACCCTTCCTTGCTCATGCAGAGGCATTTGGGTGGACCGCAGAGGCCCGTGAGCCTCTTACAGAATGCGGGATTTCTACCACTGGATTAAAATGCCTCCCCCTGGTATGCTAGAGCTCCAGCCTACTGGGGCATTTGAGGGCAGGCTCAGAACAAGGAGGCGACATTTCCGAAGTGTCCAGGAAACCAAAATGCCTCCTTCGTCCCAAGCACGTTGGTCAGTAGTACAAAGGCGTTTATCACCCATTAATCTGCATCCTGAATGCAGAGGTTAGGTGGGGGGGGGGAGCCGCCCTAAACTACACGGTGTGCACTCTTCCTTTTTACAGCCCTGGCAAAAACGAGCAGGAGACGAATCCCATTTACAAGGACAGCAGTGTCCTCTCTGCCCCGGGGCCTCTCCACGCATCATAAATATTTCCATTTCGTAAACATCACTGACGAGGAAGCAGAAGGCTCTTCAATGGCCGACTCATTTCATGGTGGAAGAAGCTAGAAAAACGCACTGAATAAGAATAAGACAGGGCGAGGGATCTCCCGAGAGGAAATTAAAATCAAATCTTCTATCAAAATGATGCTCTACCTGTGCACTGAGGTGAGCCGAGAAAGACCGGGCCGATGGCCATCGTGATGGACATCTTCTCCCACCGGCCCAGGGCCTCTTCTATCTCAGGGGGACCAGTTCCCTTCCAGCTGAGATCTGTGGTGGTTGACATTGTTGATGACACTACCACAAGGAAAGAAGGAAGATAACTAGCTTTAACCAAAAAGTCATTGCCGAAACCCACACCTATGTGATCAATTAATTTGCCACAAAGGAACCGACGACATGCAATGGGAAAAGGACAGCAACATTCAAAAGAATGAAGCTGAACCTCTATCTTACCCAGAAATCAACTCAAAATAAAATGAAGATTGAACATGAGACCTGAAGCCATAAGATTCCTCGATGAAAACAGAAGCGGTAAGCTCCTTGACATCAGTCTTGGCGGTGATTTTTTGGACTTGACGCCAAAAAGCAGCAAAAATAAGTAAGTGGGGCTACATCAAACTAAAAAGCTTCTGCCCAGCAAAGGAAACCATTAGCAAAATGAAAAGGCAACCTACTGAATGGGAGAAAATATTTGCGAATCATCAATCTGATGAGGGGGTTAATATTCAAAATATATAAAGCACTAATACAACTCAGTAGCAGAAAAGCAAACAATCCAATCAAAAAATGAGCGGAAGAGCTGAACAAATATTTCTCCAAAGACATTACGAATGCCAACAGGTGCATAAAAAGGTGCACCCTATATCACTAATCATCAGGGTCAGGAGAATCAAAACCACAGTGAGCTAGCCCCTCACACCTGTTAGAATGGCTCCCCCCAAAAGGAGAAGAGGTAACAGGTGTGGGCGAGGCTGCGGCGAAAAGGGAGCCCTTGGGCACTGTTTGGGAGGAGGGAACACGGTGCCATTAAAAATAGGACTGCCACACCACGAACAAGCAATTCCACTTCTGGGTGTGATCCAAAGGAAACAAAAACACTAACTCGAAAAAGCACACACCCCCCTATGTTCCCTGCAGCACTATTTACAGTAGCCGAGATGCGGAAACCATCTAGGTGTCCATCAGGGATAAGTGGATTAAAAAACTGTGGTAAATATGGAATACTATCCAGCCCTAAAAAATAAATAAAATCTCGCCATTTGCAACAACAGGGATGGACCCTGAGGCATTATGCTAAGTCAGAGAGAGAAAGACAAACACCGTGAATTTCACTTATTTGTGAAATTTACAACAACAACAGAAAACCACCAAGTTCATCCAGAAAGAGAACAACAGTCTGAAAGCGAACAAAAAAACCCCAAATCAAAGTGAGTCGGAAAACCATTCAAAGGAGTGTCACTCACCGAACCCGGCAGGCCTTGGCAGGAGGAAAGAGGATCCTTCCGACCCGGCGATCACCAGCTGCCCACGGCTCGCGGCCAATAAAAACCCACCCCAGGCCTCCCCAGTTTCCTCCTCACACCCACTAAACGCTGACCCTCCCTTTGCTTCCTTGGACTTGGTTTGCCATATCGTTCGCTTGTCCCGAATTACAATTCCTCTGCTATTCCCGAATAAACTCATCTTGGCTAGCCGGAGGCCTGGTTATCCCATTTTGGGGGTCGACAACAGATGAGTGGGTGCCAGGGGCAACGTGAAAGGAGTCAGAAGGTACAAACCTCCGGTTAAAGAGTAAATCAGAGATGGGAAGGTAACGCACGGCCTGGAGACTACACTTAATAACTGTCTTGCACGTTTGAACGTTGCTGAGAGCACGTTTTTAAAGTCCTCGTTGTGAGAAAAGAAGTTTGCAACTGCACGGTGACGAGGTTAGCTAGCCCTGCTGTGTCGCTCGGTCGCCAGCACAGACAAGTACTGATCCTTGTGCTGCTCACCTGAAAGCACTGAACCGACGTCGGGCTCCAGTTAAAGCCGGGCATGCTGACGTCTCAAGGACAGAGTGTTATGTCCACCGTCTACTTAGACATGCGTCACCGAAATGAAATCGATTCGTGGATGGAGAGAGACAGACGGGCCGACGCGTGGGAAAGCCATCTTAGGAAGACGTGCTTGGTAGATCTGGGTGGGTAGCTGTCCGCGGTCCAATGCTTTTGATTTTGCTGTGTTTGAAATTGTTCACAATAAATGGAATAAGAATGATGGGATAAAAAGAAAAAGTGACCATTAATTGGATGTCTACGTGTACCAAGTGCTTTGCAGGCTTTTTCCCATCCCCAAATCATCCTGATTTTACAGACCAGAATGTTAACATCCGAAGACGCGCCACTTCGGTGGGAGGAAAGCTTCGTTGCCCTTCTTTTACGTGTGCCCCAGAGGCTGGTTCTGGCTGTGCCATGACCCTGGCACTTGCATTTTGGGTAACAAATGTTTCCTCCCGAACCGCTGCCCCTCAGCCTTCCTCCTCGGTACTGCCTTCTGATTAACCTCAGCTGTAACGAGGCGTCCTCAACCACCTGCCAATCAACGACTCTGCGACTATTAATTGAACACCTTCCATGTGCAGGAAATTCAAAGAAATATGGAAGTCTCTGCCTTCCAGAACCGACCAAAGTATTTAACCCAGGCTGAGCACCCTCCGTGGGACTTTGGTACTAATTAGCTGTGCGACCTTGGGCAAGTTACTTCACCTCCCAGGCTTCACTCTCTCCGTCTATGAAATGAGGACTTGAGCTAGAGCACCTCTCAGGTCCCCTGCAGCCCTCATTTCTGTGACTCTGGATCCACAGTAATTTTAAGAGTCAACAGCTGGCCTAGAGAGTGTATGCTAATGTCACACTGAAGGGATAAGTCCCTTAACCTGGGGGCACGGGTGGGAATTGTCTCATAGGAGGTGGGGTCTAAGCAGTGCCTAGTGGAGGCTGGAGGGGGAGATGGTGTCTCAGGGGAGGAAATGCAATCGTGGGGCCTGGAGCAGGGACACAGGGGGCAGCAAAGAGGGAGTAGGACTGAAGAGGAGGGTTAGTGTCCAGGAGCAAAGATGACACTGAGAAAAAGTTTTAACTTGAACTTCTGAGAAGCAGGATCCCACGAGCGGTGTCACACACGGGAAGCATGTGATGAGAGGTGTCTAAGGCAGGGAGGGCAATCTATTCATTTGCAGTCGTGGAAGAAAAGAGCAGCACCAATGATCACCAGTGGCAATTATCATAAAACTACGTGGCAGGCTCTAGACTGCGCTTGATCTGTGGTTTTCGGGTTAGGAGATTTAGAATTTGAGGGTTCTTGGGAAGGGCCTCGGGGACAAGACGAGGGGCAATGGGAAGCCGAGGGGAGGCCGGGCTCGGCACCCTTTTCGGTGCCCGCTTAGCTGCGACAGCACTGCTTCTACCGGTTTAATACATGATGGTTCCAGATCAAATCTATTTTGAAACGAGAATTCAACAGACCTCACTTGAATGACATCAATTAATTACAGAAATTAGCAGCCAGACAAATGGTGTCAGGAGGGGGTTGTTGGAGGATAAATAATTTGCTGGGCATATGCCTCCCGCAGCACTGGAGACGGCTGCCCATTTTCACCTGCGAGGTGCCAGCTCCGACGAAAGCCAGAGTCTCAGGGACAGGGTGGACTTGGAGGGCGGCTGTGCCTGTGAGCCAGGAACCAGTCTCGTTTGGTGCAACACGCATGGGCCGTGGACTTGGAACCACAGGGCCCCGGGGGCCTGACAGAGGCTCAGTCGGGCTTTCTGTCCCGACCTGGTTCCCTCGGCAGGTCCCAGGGCCTCACCTACTTGCCCTGCGTTCTGGTAGCTGCCTCCAAGCAGCTCCGGAGTGGGACAGTGTCTCTCCTCTTCGTTATTCGTTATTCGTTACCCTAAACGTTCAAGAGCTTTTACCTCTGAAACTAGACCCAGGTCACAAAACCACCACCTTGGGGAAGTTGTGCTAGAGAACCTTGGAAATATAGTATTTTAGTTGAGTCCCCTGACTTTTGTCCCTCCTGGGAGAGAGATAATAACAAATTCTAGCTCCGCATTTAATCTGAAATGGTCTCACCAATGGCCTCTTTATTCGAGATCTGACTCTTAGACGCCTCCAGGGGCAGCTCCAGGCCTCCCTTTGGCACAGGTGCTCCCTGACCTCTTGCCCCTGTAAAAGGCTCCCTCGAGGTCTTCTTCGTTGCTGTGTTTCGCCCACTGCTGCTGGTTATGTGACACTGCCCAACGACTCGCCCCAAACCTAGGGCTTAGTAAAAAGCAATTGCTTATTAACTTGCACCGTTTCTGTTGGTCTGGCATTTGGGAAGGACTTAGCTGGGCAGTTCTGGCCCAGGGTCTCTCATGAGGTTGCCGTCATGTGTTAGCTGGGGCTACAGTCACTGGAAGGCTTGGCTGGAGACATCCAACTCCGAGGTGGCTCGTTCACAGGATTGGCAAATCCCTGCTGGCTCTTGTCAGAAAACTCAGTTCCTCGCCATGTGGGCCTCTCCATGTTGCTGCTTAAGTGTCATGGCATGGCAGCTGGCCTCCCCCAGAGCAAGAAAGCCAAGAGACCGAGCCAGAGGCTGCAACGACTTTCACGGCCTCACCTTAAATGTCACACACTATGCCTTCTGCCTTATTTTACTGGTCACGTGAGGCCAGCCCTGATGCGATGTGCAAAGGGACTACACGAGGAGGCAAGGATCCCTGGAAGTCGTCTTGGAGACTGGCCCACCACATTATGAAGGCTCAGAAGGTGAGGATGAGGCTCGGGCCATCAGGTAGTTTACAGCCTAGTTGGAGAAAGAATTCTTAACTACTTGTACCCGTGATACTAAAGGATTGATAATAATAATGACAGTACACGCCCTGGAATGCAAACCAGGTATTGAGTGAGCAAGAAAGACAGAGGTTCTGCCCTGCTGAAGCTTGTAATCCGGTGGGAAGGACAGATTTCATATGAATAAATGCACTTGGAATAAAATCCTGTCTCCATTCTTTGCTCCTACTGCTCACCGCCTTTGTCACTGAGCTTCAACCACGCTGGTCTTTTCTCCATCCCTCCAACAGACTAAGCTCCTCCCTCCCTCAGGGCCTTTGCACTTGCGTTCCCCGGAATACCTTCCCAGAGCCAGCTCTTCCTCACCAGGCAGGCGTCTGCACTCAGTCGCCTCCTGACCTTTTCTTGTGTATTTGCATCCCCACGTTCCCCAGCCAGAATGCAAGCTGCACGCGAACAGACACTGCCAGGTCTTCACGGCTATGTCTTCAGACCCACAGATGAGTGAATGAAGTACCCATTTTCTGAGCAGGTTCTAAAATTGTGTAACATCTTACTTCTAGAACATTACAAACGGAAGTTCCTGCCCTGTCGTTCCGCTGTCTTGCAAACTAAAACCAAGGCTGGCGAATTGCAGGCGTGTTTTAAGGCCTAACCTTGCTGACTCCCTGACTCTGAGCTAATAGCATTTGCCTGCCACACCTGCTTTTCCGCCACTCCTCGATTCTGTCGATCCAGTTCGGGCTGACTGTGCTCCTTGTACTTTTTCCCCGGGGGCAGGTCCTCCACTCCTGATTGCCTTCCGCTCAGCTCCCCCAACAACCTCTCTCTCATCGAAGGGAAGCGCAATTCCAGCCGAGTTGGGCTGCACTTGTGTTTTCAGCGTTCCTGGGTTGAAATATGAAAAACAGTTGCTCGTTAACATCCCAGCTTTCCTGCTTTTCAGGAGAAACAACATGACAAACAGAGACCCCACGCATATTTATTTTGAAAATATGTTTTTTAATTTGAAAGCAAATGGACGCTGCCAGTCTGCAGGTCATTGCACCTGCTGCGGCGTGTGATTAGCCAGGCCTTGTCTCTCTGGGTGGCGATGTCAGCTAATGGACTCACACACCCCGTGTATGTTTATCTTCAGTTAATTAAAATGTGGCCAAGTCTTCCTTGCAGTCCTTGTGCACAGCGAGGCACGGCCATGGCTTGTGGCACCGATCCGGCTGGCAGGCTGGGTGGGGCGGCCATCCCATTAAATATTAATCTAACAGGGCAATCAGGGCTGTGGGCTTCCACCCCTGAGGTCCCCCCGCTGGGAAGTCATAAGCCTGTGCCAGAGCGACTCTCCCTGCCAGGCCTGAGTCAGCGTCAGATGCAGATTTTTGGAGCTGTTCTTAGACAGTCAATCTGAGCAGCATTCTGGAAGATTTCTCTTAAAAACGGAATGAATTACACGCACATGTACCTTGGAGGGGGCTGTTCACCACCCTGTGGAATTGCACCTTATAAATGACGAATGGGTCAGGTTAAGACTAGCAAAGTATCTTGCACTTGAGAGGTTGGTTTTGAAAACCTGCCCCAACCAGGTATGGGGAGGAGGTTAAGGGGTGAGTTGGCACTCAAGGCCTCTGCTGCCACATTTTAGGGAACGTGGATGTCGCTGCCCACATAGTCGCCTTCCCCCCACCCTCCTCCCTTCAGTCACCACTAGCGGTGTCTCAGCTATTGATTTTTTCCGTGGAGACCCTGGCTCAACGAACACAGAAGACAGGAAGGACATTCCACTGTGCATCAACTTGTGTACCCCAAAAAGATGAAGTCCTTACCCCTGGAACCCGTGAATGTGACCTTATTTGGAACTAGGGTCTTCACAGATGTGGTTAGTGAAGACGAGGTCGTACTGGAGTGGGTGGGCCTGACCCAGTGACTGGTGTCCTTGTAAGAAGAGATAATAGGATCCACCGTACGATGTCGGAAGCAGAGACTGGGTGACACATCTATGTGGCAAGGAGTGCCCAGCATGGCTGGCAACGCCAGACGCTAAGAGAGGCGAGGAAGGGTCCTCCCCCTGGAACCTCCAGAGAGAGGCCCTGTCAACGCTTCATGCTGGACTTCCAGCCTCCAGAACTGAGAGGATACACTTCCGGCGTGTTAGGGCACCAAGTGTGTGGCACTTTGCTATGGCAGCCGAGGGGATGCACACACGCCCTGCTCCCAGCCCTACTGCTGACGGTCACGGCCAGAGTGCCTCTCTGCTGACACTGACAGGCTCGGTCACCCCGATCCCCTTCCCCTTGGGGAGGTCACATATACCGAAATCTCAACTTGCTAGAAGATTTTAAAACTGGGAAGTCAGGCTAAAAGGAAACCCTCATCATATCTCACGTCTTGCGTGTGATTTCTGAAACATCTCAGTCCGTGTTCTTGCCTACGCGGAGGTCAGTGAACAGAATAAGTTGGTTTTTTGATACTGAGGGATGTTGTTCTGCCTCAGGGGTCACCACTTTAAATTCAAGTCTCCCTGGCCGGCATCAGTGATGCAGAGAGAATAAGATGCTGCCACGAATCTGCACTGACCCCAGCTCATACTCTGGAATTTTTATTTTCACATTCCCAACTCACTCTTTGCCTCTGCTAAGTTGAATGGAACCTAAAAAGCGATGAAGTTAAATTGAGGGGTCGAGCTGGGAGAGCTTCTATCAATCAGGAGTCTACAATATTCTGTTTCTCTGAGACAGCTGTGGGAAGGGATCCCGAACTCGAGGTCGGAAGACTTGGGCCTGAATTCCAAGTCTGGTCATCCTCACGACAGCCTTGGAAGGCACCCGCGCCAGGGGGGACTGAGGCCACCCTCTGTCCCACCTCCAAAGAGAACTCAGGGCCCAGAAAGGTGGCTTAGCTTGGCCTTTGTTTTGCTGAGTGGGGTGCACCACCTGAAGGCAGAGATGACCCGTTCTGGGCAACAGAGGGAGTTTTAAGAAGTTTTAAAGGTGAAAAGAAGGAAAGAGTGAGAAAATCGTTGGCAGGGAAGAGGCCTTTGGGCGGGGAGGTGGAGAAGAAAGGTGTCCGATGGAGAATTCGACTTAGTGTGTGTTGAGTGGTGTGTGATCCGCATCTTCTTCCCCATTTCTGCATCTGAAAAACGGAGCCAAACCTCCCTCGTCCCAGGGCTGCCGGCTGGAGAGTGTTAGAGAATCAAGGTAAAGCATCTGGCCTCCCCTTTCCTTCCTCTGCTGAACGAGAACCTACAGTTTCCCCCACGCTTCCTGAAGACTTCAGAGAAAAGGGAAAGCAAACTCCCAGATCTACTCGCTGTTTAGTGATCGGCTCTGACCTAATTCTACTTCAAAGCGTTTCCTCCTCTTTCCCACCTCCCACGACCTCCCACCCAGCTGCCAAGTATAGAGACTACACGGAAACTCAGGCCAAATGGGAGCCTGGAAGGGAGGAGCCTTTGAGAAAACAGCTGTTTGTCTGTTCCTGAACCCCGTTTTTGCCCCTGTCTTGTTTGATCACGAGGGCCTGTGGGGAAGAAGAAGAATCTGTGCACAGACATGGGTGTATTTTACTCAGGAGCAGGTGATGCGGGAAGTGCAGAGCATGTGTCTCCTCCCGCACCTCCCGCCCGTCCCCCGTGCAGTGAAGTTAAGCTCCTGGCACAGAAGTCTTGGTGCTGTCTACAGCGCTGCGGCCACGGCTTGGCGTGGTGGCCGTTTGCTCGTCAGCTGTGACTCGTGGGATGGTTTGGGCCAGCCTGGCCTGGAGCCTGGCTCTCCGGCTCTTTCTCTGATCTGGTGACCCACCCATCGTCCTGAGCTGAATCACCCAGAGTTGGCTTCTGTTTTTGCAGCTAAGAAGCCAGCAGATGCGCGCGCACCCACTCCTGAGCACATGGCTGGAACCGTGCCCTCCGCTGACCTGTCTACACCTGCGTCCCTCAGCCAACGGCGGTGGCAAGAGAGGTGGGACTGCACTCACTCCAATCAAGGCCAGATCTGAAGTTCAGGGTCAAGTCAGCTTCCTAGGAAGCACAGGGCGGGCTACGTGGGAAACCTAAATAAAAACTGGGATTGTATGAGGAAGGGAGTATGGCTGCTCACGGGCAGCCAGCATCTACCGAGCCTGCTGTGTGAGAGGCTCTGCAGCCGCATTCAATCTCATAGCTCTACAGGGTCGGTGTTCCCCCTTGAACACACACAGAGACGCTAAGTAACAAGACGACAGAATTAATGGGCTGGAATTCAAACTAGATCTGACTCCGAAGTCATTTATACATTGACACATTTCCTTTTTTCACTCATGGTCTATGCATCAGCTGTGGCTCTCTTGGGACCCACTGCACTTGGCTCCAGCTACAGATTGGGTTCAGGTTGGCTCCGTGAACCATCTCATTTTCCTTGGACAAGTGGCTACTCAGTGGCTACCCAGATTGTTAAGGTGGACAGAGTGCATGGGGCCAACTCAATTGCAAAAGCATATTTAAGCTTTACTGGCTTCGTGTCCACCAGCTCCACTGGCCAAGGCAAACCCCATGGCCAGGCCCAGCATCAGTGGTGCAGGGAGATATTCTTCACCGACTCCGGGAGAAGGAACTGCAAAGTGGCTGGCAAAGGACGTTTTTAGGAGAAAGTGAAAAACTGGGAACAATGATTCAATCCGTGTATGGGATGGGATTCTTTATTCTCAACCACTCTTTGCCCATGTTCATTCAGGATTTTAACAAGTATTTACTGAGCATCTACTCTGCGCCAGGCACTGTTCTAAGCCCCGAGGCCACTATGGGGGGAAAATGCATATTTGTCCCTTGTTCTCGTGGAGCTTGCATCCTAGTGATTCTTCCAATATGGCTGTATGTAACTTTTAGTGCCCTTAAAATTTTGCCAACAGAAGCCAGAGAAAGAATGGAGGAAAGGGAGAAATGGGGAGAAAGGGAGTGGCGGAGAATCCTCACCCGCTTCTGGATCGGTCTGGAGCCCGTGGAGGCACCCGCTGGCTGAACCTCCCTCACCTGCTCTCCCCACCTCCTCCTGCCATCGTGTTTCATCGCACCTGCCCTTCCTATCCCAGGTTGCGCTACTCCAGCAGGCCTGGCCTTTCTCCCTACAGCAGATGTTTGTCTTTTTGGGGGTGTGCATCGTTCCCTGCAACTCCAACTGCATATCATTGCCTTCATTTCCCTTTGGGGAAACTGCCCATTGCATAAGCCTCCCTTAGGCTAGTGGGGCTGAAGTAAATAGTCTCTCCTCTCCCCGGCGAGCTGGTGGGGGAAGAGGGAAGCAACACACATGCTTCACCAGCTTGGGGCTCCTGCCTGGACTTTGAATAATGGGTGAGAGCCAGTAAAGCAGGCTGCAATGGGGCTCAGGCCCAAGCATTTCCATGGGTGGCCCTGCCTGTGGCTCCCCTGTCTGGCCACTGACCTGATCTACCTGTGGCTCAGGTTCCCAGACCTTCAGCCCTGCCTCGTGGATTCTAGAAGCTCCCACTATCCTGCCGATAATTTCTTCTTTGCTCCAGAGGGTCAGGGGAAGTTTCTGTTGCTTGCCATCAAGACGCCCAGTCATACCATATGGCACAGCAATCCCACTCCTAGGTATATACCTAAGAGAGATGGCACGTGTGACCATGCAAAAACTCGTACACCCGTGTTCATAGCATCCTTCTTCATAATAGCCCCAAAGTGGAAACAACTCAAATGTCCAGAAAGTGATAAATGAGTCAATAAAATGGGGGTATATCTATACAATGGAGTATTATTCTGTATTTTAATGAGCTCCTTGGTGACTCTTGATGTGCAGTCGGGTTTCAAAGCCACCGACGAGATGAGCTCTAAGGCCCCCTCCTAATTAACGCTAAGGGTAACTGGGCCCACGGAGCAGAAAGGGGCTTGGAGCAGCCGTGTGCCTTGCTGGTCCAGGGCAGAAGGTCGCTTGCCTGTGAGAGCCCCAGGAGAACGGTGCCAGCGCCCTTGGTGCTCTTCCAGGGCTTACTCATCCCTGGAGGTAGGAAGTTATACTTTCTTTGTAATCAGACCCTCTGTCCCAGCAATGTACCTCCTGCTCTGCAGGCTTGGCTCTTCGGGTTGCAGAGAAGGGCTGACCAGTGTCCTCCTGCACAGCCCTTCATGAACCTGAGTGCCACTTGAAGTCAGCCTGGTCCTGACAATATTACTAGGGAGGGACATGGCTCTTGACCTTGGCCCTTTCTCTCCATTCCCGTTGCTACAACCCTAGCCTAAGCTGTTAAAACCTCTTGTTTGGACCATATGACAACTTCCTACCTAATCTCTTGCCTTCCAGTCTCTCCTCTCTTCAATCTTTTCCTCATGGTCTCCGGCCCACAACCTTCCACGTCTCTCCATCGAAACCCAATTCCTCAGCCTGTCATTCAAGGCCTTTCAGAGCCGAAACTAACCTACACTTTGCTTTCGTAGCTTATTACCTTTCTCTCCCAGGACCCCCACTGGCAAGAAGCCACCTTGGGCTACAGATAACTTTCTTGAGCTCCAACCCAGAACACCCCTAAGGTTCTTACACCCGCGCTCTCTCCATCTGGCTGTACAACTGTCGGGATTCTACAGAGACATGGAACCGTAAGACTGCTCTGCCCCTGCCCTTATTCCTCTTTGCCTTCCCCTTCCTGAGCTCGCACCACCATTTTCCCCAAGAGTAGAAGTGTTCAAGGTCCGTCTTGATCTACTTGAATAAGCACTGGTGACCATTCGACCATCTTTGCTTCCCAGCCTCCGAATAAACAGCCTCCTTGTCTCATTAGCAACTCAAGCAGGTAAACACCCACCTCTCCTGGGGCTACTCCCCTTTCCTGCCCCTGTGACAGACACTGTTGACTGATCACAGACCTTGCTTCTAAGCCCCAGATGTGATGATGCAGATTCAGAGTCCGTCTCAACACAATCCCCCAGACAGGCATTATCCATCAATCAGAGCCGGCATGCCAGTGGAGACAGTCCTAGTGACCATCAACGACCTAGCTGATTAAACAGTGAATGTGTTGACTAGGAAACTCTTGAGTTTCAATTTCAACTCTCTTATGGAACCTTAGACTAGGGCAGTCTCTAGTTACGTCCTATCTACTCCATCCCTTGCAGACAGGAGGATCTGGGTTGTGGGGGAGGATCTATTAGAAGTCAAAATTGGCAGAAGAATTGGAATGAGACTGCTAAGGTCAGAAAAGCTTCCACTAAGAATTGTCCACCCCATCTCTTTCTCTGGCTAAAGCCCACAGAAGTATCTGGTGAGCTGGCTGGTCTCAGCCACAAAGAAGAGCACCTGAGGCTACGGAACAAAAAGTCCCTCTAGAAAGATGAATCTCTGGGGCAGACAGACACAGGAGATGGCCTTGATGTCCCCGGGCAGCAGCAAGGTTTTCAACCTGGCCCGAGCCGATGGAACCATGTGCAATGGAACCAAAGACCAGCCTCTTCGGTCAGGTAACAGGCTGCTCCAGTTTCTCCTCTCTCCTTCCCCTCCTCCTCCTCCTAGCTGATCACATTTCCTTGGTGATTTTCATGCTTAGTCAGTAGGTCTTAGGGGACAGGTATGAATTCCATAGGGACCTGGTCCATATAAACTGCTCTGTACTAATGTTATCCTCTGTACCGTCTTTCTTCCAGCCCGCCATAAGCATTTATTGAACACCTACTATGTGCTATGTAGTGAGCACAGCTATAGAGGAGAAAGCCCTTGAACTCTAACTAAAGCCACTGGAGAAGGCTGCATATTAAGACAATGCCTCTGCTCTGATCAGCAGAAAAATGCATTTCAAGTTGCTTCCTCTCTTATTCAGGCCTCGAAAGAGCTATCACTGAGTTTGGAGAAAACTGACAGCCTGGCAGCTAAAATGCAGGAATGTCAGGAAATTCAAGATCATGAAAAGCCCCCATAGGATGAACACAAACCAGTTCTCAAATCTAGGACATTATAAAGAGGGATAAGAACGCCTCCCAGCCTTTGCCTATTGCCAGGAACTACTTAGTTTTATGTATGTTAACTCCCTAAATCCCCACAATAATGAGTTAAACACTTTTATCATCATTCAAAAGATGAGAAACAGAGGCACAAAGAGGTTAACTGACCGGCCCAAGGCCAGAAGCTAGGAAGTGGTTCATCTGGGATTAGAACCCGTGGAGTCTCAGGGCAGAGACCTAGACACCTGAAATGTGTACATTAAAACAACCAGGAAAGTGCTAAAACCTTGGGCTGGAGTGCGGTGGGTGGAGCTTTTTACCCCAAGACATTCTATCAGTTAAAGACAGAGGCTTTTGGTAGAAGGAGGTTCAGAGTGCCAACCACTCCCCTGCACCCCCACAGGATGAACACAAACCCGCCATATTTTTAAGGAAGGCCTCAGAGCCACGTCTCCTAGTCTCCCCCTGACAAACAGCAGTCTGGGGCCCCAGTGCTTGACCCAAAGTACGATGCTCATGTTCTCGAGGCCCAGATGTGGAGACAGGTCTGCATGGGTCTCTCCATGGATGAGCAACCTGCACCTTTGACTGGAAAAGCACATGACATAATGAGTTCCTAGAGCAGCACTGTCTCTGGTCCCAGGAGCCCGAAGCCCTAACTTCTAGTCTGGACTCTACCACCCTCTGTCCCTTGATTCAATGTTTTCAGCTGTAAGTATTTACTCATTCAGTACTCATTCTGAGCACCTCCTCCTGACCAGGCACCATGTGCTAAGCCCTCAAACTACTAAGTTGACTTCTGTCGCTGCCCCAAAGGAACTTGCAACTGGCTGGTAGAGACAGAGGAGGAATGTGAGCTTTATGACACACTGTGTCCTCGCAGGGCTCCAGAGAGCAAGGGAGGGCCCCACCCTGTGCCTCCTCCCCCTGGGAGTTTATGAGTGGCAAATGAGATCACACAGGGGAAAGTGCTTAGTAAATAGCAGAAGGTGAGAATGAGGTGTGTAGGGAGCGGGGAGGGGTTCTGTCTGCTGTGTGTGCAGACTTTGTGCTGTGCGGGCGGCTGGCCAAGCCAAGGGCTCCATCTGGGGCTGGGCGAGGCCTCCTGGACACGAGGACAAAGCCTGAAGCTCTGGGCTCACTCTGTCAGCAGGTCGGTCCCAAACCTTGTTGCCCTGGGCTCTGTCCCAGCAGGACCCTAAATCTGCGTTGTGACTTGGGACTAGGTGCTTTTGCAGCCCTGCACCAACCCCTGACCTACTCGGCTCACACAGCGACAAAGGCCAGGTCTTTTTTCCTCTACTGCGCAGCCCAAGAAGCCGGATTTCTGCGAGTCCCCTTACATAATGATGTTCCTGAGGAATGGTGGCCTGAGGTGACGCCAGCACGGCCATTCTCTGGGCTAAAGCACCACCTAGAGGCCAGTGCTAGCTCAAACGAACGTGTAGGTCTGTTTTATGATTTGGCCTTGGGAGGGAAAACGGGAGGAAAAGAGATGTTCAAAGGACGGAAAGGCAAGCAAAAGGCAGAGGACCCTGCAGAGGACCCATTGGTCCCTTCACCTCTGCCCTGTCGTCTGCTGATGAGATGGTCGAGAGTGAAATATCTCAGCTCCTCGCTGGGACAGGATTTCCTCCATGTCCAGGGACCAGAGTGAGAATGTCACCGTTTTTCACATAGTCTAAGATCCAGATCGGACAAGCAAACATGCCGAGGAAACCTTCCAGTTTTCACTGCAGCCAGACCCCAACCCATCTGCTCCTCTACCCTGCAGTTCAGTCTCTGGCTAGCCTGGGAAAGTGGTTTTTCGGTGGCTAAGCCTTCCTGTGGGGGAATAGGGGGCCATTTGCTGTTTCTGCTTATGTTTCTGGAACTGGCTGCCCTCCACTGAGCATGAACACACATTTATCATGGGCCACTTATTCAGAAGTAGCTGGATGAATCTATAAAGGCCTCAAAGACACGCCAATAGTTCAAAATTAACATGGAGTTATTTTTGCCTGAAGAAAATCCGAGCCAGATGGTAGCAGAGTATCAAGAAAAGTAAGCCAAGCTCCCAAACTGAGCAAGGAGTTTTTTAAATCCTCTTACTGTAGGTTTTCCTGTTCGGTTCTTTGCCAGACCAGCAGTTTAGCTTCCTACTACTAGGCTTATTGAATTGTCACGTATAATAGTAAAACTAGACATATGAAATAGTTAAACTCTCACTGCCCATCCAGGGGTCCTAGTTCACGCTGCCTAGGGGCAGACGCTGTGTGCAGTATCCAGGGAGTGAACACAGAGGCGACAACACGTCTGTGCCTGCAAGTGACTGCTGGTCTCTTCAACGACAATTCACATGAAGGGCCGGAGCAAAACCCTGAGGAGCCTTGGGAATACTAGACTGATGTTTGAGTCTATTTAAAAGTTACAACTGTTTTCCATTGATAAGGTACAGTCTGATGACTGGCCAAAGGGCCCAGAGGAAGCGAAGCTTCCATTTCCTTTACTCACACTCCCAGATAAGTTAGATTTACTGAAACGGAAGTGTTCGCTTCTCCCGAGTGAAAACAATTCCACTCGATGCTCACAGCAATCCTGACGTGCGGTCATGAGATGAGTGTCACCATCACTGCTGTCTTGCAGAGAATGGAAGCCATAAGAAATTGAGTAATTTCCCTATATGCGTAGTAGCCAAGATTTGAACTCAAGTGTTCCAGGTTTTCCGATGCCACCTTTCTCTTGGCATGAAACCAACATCGTACTAAAAGAATATTCTGAAAAGCAATTCCGTTTTCTGCAGATGGTTGCAAGAATCTTTACACAATCGTTACTCCACTATGAGGAACCGTAACCACTGTAAGGTGGAATTTGTGGACCTAGGATGACCCCATTCAGGAATAATGTTCAACAGAGGTCAGTTCTCACAATTCCTTTTGGGAGCTCAAAGCTTCTCGTTTAACTGAAATAATTCTACTGACTTTGTTTCCTACCGGATTCCTTGCATTGAAGCCAGACGTGATATTCGTACCCTTGAAAATCCCATGCAAGTGTTTATAATTCTTCTGATAAAGTGTGTTCCTCCTGGGAGAGTTAAGAACCACTTAACAGGAAGAAACAAAGACACAACAGGGACAGCGGTGAGGACAGCTCTCTGTGCCTGGACAAACCGCAGCACTTCACAGCTGGAGGGGCCTCTCAGAGCATCTGATGAAGTCCGACTGCTCTCTTGGCCGAGGACATCAAGACCTAGCAGGCAAATGACTCCCCACGATCAATGGTCAATGAGCGGCAGAGCTGGTTGGAATCCCAGTCCAACTGACTCCCAGCTGAAGGCACATGTCATCTAATCATCGTTTCAGGAGACTGCCTCTTGTTTCTAAATAAAATCCAGCTTGGAACGAAAATCTCCAGGGCCACTCCTAAAATGACCTTGGGGAAACGGCTGCCATTCCCCCTCTTGAGCTATTCTGGACAGGGGAGCAGAGGCGAGGGGAGGGGAGTGGAGGGAAGGAGAGGGGAGGGGAGGCGGGAGGAGGAAAGCAATGCTCCAGTCGAGCGCCCTTAACAATAGCTAATAGCAGCCAAAATTTACCCAGCGCTGTGCTGGCCACCGTGCTTAGTGCTTTATATGCATTAGCACGTCTAATCCTCTCAGCAACCTTATAAAACAGGCGTGTTTATTTTCGCTTTACAGATAAGGAGAATGAGGCACAGAGCACCTAAGGAACTGGCCTATGTTCCCGCAACTTAAGAGGTGAAGGTAGGCGTGGAAGCCAGCTGTTTCAAAGGCGGTGTTCTGAGCCACTGGTTTTTAATAACCATATGGTAAATGCAGGGCCCAGGGAAACGCAAATTAAATTTTGGCTGAGCGCAGGGAATCAGACACCAGTGGCCAGGCATCCCACACAAAACTGCAGCCCCCAGGTCACTCAAAAGGGGGATTTCCACCACAGATGGCAGACCGGGGACTTGGGAACTTCGTTTCTTGCTTCTCCTGCCATAACTCTCTTCCTTGGGGTTGGGGAAGAGCAGGACAGCAATAAAGCAGGAAACACTGAGAACTGGAGGGTTAGTGGAGACAGAAAGAACACAGAGCAGGTTTGTCTCCCAAATCAAAGGTGTTCTACAAGCCACACCATGCCTTCTGGAGCTACAGAAGAAAATTCTACGCCATTCTTAAATTCTTCCTCCAGCCTCAACCATTTCACTGGCAAGTCTTGCATCTGCGAGAACGTAAATTAGACACAAGAAAGGACTTCTGGGTAAAATGAACCAGTCATCTCTGTAAATTAGGATTTCCTTCTCCAAGATCCCTTTCCTGGAGTGAGGGAAGTGGCATACCCGGCCAGCTCTTAGGGCCTTCTCTAAATTAAGGCTGCCCAAAGGGAGAAACACTGAGACAGGGGAAGACAGAGGTAGTTTCCAAGCTTCTTACCTTCCTGAGTCTGTCTTCTGCCCTCCAGAGACCTTCAGGAAACGCATACAGGTGTTTGGCAGGTGAAACAAGCAACGAAGTTCTAGAAAAAGTGAGAGAAAACTGGGACTTGAGGAGGCGTGGGGCCCAGGAGGTGAAACTCGTGCCAACACGAAGCATTGCTTTTCCCCCAAATCGGCAACTTATTGAGATGTTATGACTCTCCACATATTGAAAGTTCTCAACATTACACACTTGAATCTTAACCATAAGCTCCGTTTCAGTGAGAACATACGTGTGGTCCCCGAACCACCCCAGGTGCCACGTGTGAACACCCATGCCCTGGAAGCAGCAGGAATTCACTGCTCAAAGGCAATTCCATTTGCCCTCTGCCCTGGCTGTTTCTGGCATGGAACAGACACCCTTGCACTTGTCTCTCGAGCTTGTGCAGAAGCGTGAATAATTCAAGCTCGGCTCTAGCACTGCTGACCGTAACCACGTGCCTGTTCTTTGAGACAGGACTTCTCACTGGCTTCGATGGAGGACTTTCAAAAGACTCAAAGTTAAACTACCTGATCTGGCATGTAACTCGAGAACCGTCCGTCATTCCACATATGGGATTCTACGTATTGATTTAAAAACCTGGTTCCTTTTTGGGAGGGAATAAAATTGGAACTGAAACGCACTTAGTCTCGAATGCTCCAAATACCTCGCTTCTTTGTTCCCAGATGCACTCAACTTTCGATCAATGATGCCGTAAACACGTGTCAGTTTCTTGCTTTCTGGCAAGCATCTCCGTGAGGCTGGGGGTGTGCAGAGATGCCGGCACCGCCAGCAGGCCAGCCGGTTTCATTTTGTTTCTCTATGGAGCTTTTCTATATATAAAGCACCAACTGGAGCAGAGGACAGTATGGCTCGGGAGAAAGAACATGGGCTTTAGAGCATGTGACCTTAGGTAAATCACACAGCCTGGGCTGCACGAAAATTGTGCCAACCTGGCAGAGTTCTCGAGGATTGCTATTAGTCTGCTCAGGCTGCCATAACGAAGTACCACAGACTGGGGGGAAAGAGGGGCATAAACGACAGACGTTCGCTTTTTCCACATTTCTGGGGGCTCGAAGAGCAATGTCACAGGTTTGTTTTCTTCCGAGGCCTCTCGTATGGGCCTGGGATGGCTGCCTTCTGTGTCCTCACATGGTCCTTCCTCTGTGCACAGGCACAGCTGATGTCTCGACTCCCATTTTTATAAGGACACCAGTCATCCTGGATTGGGGCCCACACTAAAGACCTCATTTTAACTTCATTACCTTTCAAAGACCTTATCTAGTCACATTCTGAGGTTCTGGAGATTGGGGCTTCGACGTATGAATTTTGGGGGCATAGAATTCAGTCTGTAACAAAGACTAAATGACAAAGTAGAGGGAAAGAACTCATGCTCTAGAATCATAAAGCATAATTTCAACTCCTGGTTCCATTGCTTGCTAATTATGTGGATTTGGGCAAGGTGCATAAACCGTTTCATCATTTGTAAAGTGGATGTAAGAATATCTCACTCAAAGGGATTGTCGTGAAGATAAAAGCGTTAAGTATAAGACGGGCCTAACACTATCTGGAAGACAGAGGCTATTATTGAATTATTTCTTCCTAGCACTAACTGATGAATGCTTCTTATTGGGTTCTTTGCTTTGCCACTAGCCTTGGTGATGGCCTGTGAACCACGTGACAATCTCTGTCCTAGAGACTTTCAGGAACATTTCTTGATGGCCTGAATAAAGACAGCAGCAGGGGTGGCGAATGAAACATCCCCAATGAAGCCTTGTTGGTGAGGGCGCACAGTCCGCATCAGACCATCTGCCTCCCAGTGTGACCTAGGTACTTCCTCTTCCCTTAGCCTATCTTGTGACAGAATTTCCCTTACGGCAAAAACCACAGGCAGCACATCCCAGAAGAACTGGCCAGAAACACAGCATGACTGGAGAATAAGCGGCATATTACGAAGGACACCACCATGCAAGGAAGGAGCTTTAACGCAGGGGGAGGTGGCCGAGCTGAAAACGTGTCATAATTGTTGCTTCTAGTCAGCGAGGCCTCTAGACAGAAGCCCAATTCTCCGATTTAACCATTCCAAAACAGCTAGAAAAAAAAAGAACTTCCAGAAATAAGGCCAAATCCTGTCATGACATACAACTTTGTACATGGTCACAGCAGCACGACTCTGAAAGTGGTCTGCAGATCTGTGTCCATCTGGCCCATGACAAAGCACAGGAATCAAGAGTAAGCATCTCAACAACAACAACAAAAATCCAATTTAAAAATGGGCAGAAGACCTGAATAGATACTTCTCCAAAGAGGAAATACAGATGGCTAATAGATGTATGAAAAGATGCTCAAGATCACTAGCCATCAGAGAATTGCTAATTAAAACCACAACGAGACATACCTCACACCTGTCAGAACGGCTAGCATGAATAAATCAAAAAACAGCAAGTGTTAGTGAGGATGTGGAGAAAAAGAACCCTCATACATTGTTGGTGTGATGGCAAATTTGTACAGCCACTATAGAAAACTGTCTGGAGGTTGCTCAAAAATTTTAAAATGGATCTACCTTTGACCCAGCAATCGCACTTCTGGGTATTTTAAAAAATCAAAACAATTATTCGTAAAGATCCATGCACCCCTATGTTCACTGCAACACTATTCACAATAGCCAAGATATGAGAGCAACCTAAGTGCCCATCAACAAACGACTGGATAAAAGTTATGGTTCACATATACAGTGGAATATTACTCAAACATAAAAATAAAATCCTACCATTTATAACATGAAAGGGCCTAAGTTATTATCCTGAGTGAAATAAGAAGATAAATACCGTAGGATTTCACTTATATGCAGAATCTAAGGAACAAAAAGAACAAACTAATCGAAAACAGACTCACGAATATAGAAGACAATCTGGTGACAGCCAGCGGGGAGGGGAGTTGGGGTGCTGGGAGGAAGGGGTGAAGGGTTAAAGCAGCACAAATTAGTTGACAGAGGGTCACCGAGATGGGAAGCACAGCATAGGGAACGAGTCAGCAGTAAAGTAATGACTGTGGAGAGCCAGAGAAGAGAAAGAGCAATTAGGGGGATCGTTTCACAAACTACATAAATGTCTAGCCAATGTACCATATACTTGAAATTAATAAAATGTAAAAAGCATTTTGAAACAGCAGTTTGAAAGAGTAATTTCATATCTATTAAATCTGTAACAAAAACTTTCTGCTTATATTTTGTTCTAGAAATTCATTCTTATTGTATTTTACAGAAGGATGGGTCCATGGCAACCAGTCCTGCAGCAAGGGAGGGCTTGGAGGTTACAAGCCTCTAAACAGGTCTCGAATGTTTAAAAATGTTTAAAAACCTGTCACAACTCAGCAGGAAGCTGCTGCTTAGGCCCTAGTACATCACACTCCAGAACAAAAAGGAAGACAACAGCATTTTTCTTCAGCCCACCCTTAAAAAAAAAATGACAGTCTGTCCTATCAGGAAGAGTAAAAATCAGCTTCCAGTGTACATTCTGGTTCAAACTGTCACCCTATTGAAAAGGGCTTTTTTATTCAAATGTATATTAAGACTAGACACAACACTGTTCAGAACTTGAAGGTATCACAGTGGAAAAAATACTGAATATGAGTCAGAAAATCTGGATTCAAGTCCTGGCTTTACTGCCTAAAACCCCTTTGACATTGTGTAAGCGATGTTGCCAGGCCAGTTTCCTTAACTACAAAAAGTGGAGATTAAAATGATCTGTCCAGTTTACATCTTGAGTGTTGTGAGACTCAGCAGCACAGCCTAAGTGCACAGTGGGATCAGGATTCTGAGTCCAGCCTTTAAAAAACTGACCATTTCGAAGGAAACAGCCCCTAACGGGGTACAATGAGGAAGCTGACCAGAATGCTGGTTCTTCAAATGTTTTGTTAATCAAAGATTTACCAGATTAGAAAATGCTGCCTTCAAACTCCCTGTACAGAAAGCACTCTCGTTTTCTAAAGAATGATTAGGTCCGTTTGTTTCCATCCCGCCAGGTCAACATGATGAGGGGGGCAGAGGGCACCTGGCATGCTCAAGGTGGTGACCCTTAAATGCAGTAGGAACTAGAGAAGGGCAACTATTCCCATTTTAACTTGTACAACTACTTGGAGACCCTCTAGAAAAAACCCACAAACTTAAAAATGCACCATTTCATTCCTGTACTTTAGGCAAGAGAAGACCAGAAAATCATAATATATTTTAGCTTTATTGGAGACATATTAGACAAACAAGTAGACAAACACATGCTTTATAAAATATACATTCTCATGTGTGAGAAAATATAAATAGATACCAGGAAAGGGCTGCACTGAGCAACCTGGCTTACAACTCCCTTCAGGTACGTCGAGTTCCAGGGCTACTCAGGCTGACATGCTGATGGGGGACGGGCTGGGGCACAGAGGGTGGAACCAGTCTCTCAGTGTTCAAGAGGCCACTTTAAGTAGACAAGAAACAGTCCAAGATTGACCGCCTGATGATCAATTTCTCTTTCAAGGCAGTTTCAGCTGATAACTACACTTCTTACATTTGAAAACACCCTCAAGTAAAATTTTTTCACCTTCACCCCACACACTAGACTACTAGGACTGCTAAAAAAACAACTGACACACAAACTTGAGGGAGCAGGTCCGAGTATTAACACACACACACACACACACACACACACACACACACACACACTCTCACTCTCTCTCTCTCTCTCTCTCTCTCTCTCTCTCTCTCTCTCTCTCACTCTTCAGATGATTCATGGGCTTTCAGGTGGTAAGAGCAGCTTGTAATATATCTCAAGTCAGAACTTGTTACTTTTGCAACAAACTAGGCAGTTGTCCAAAACAGAAAGAAAATTAAGGCTAACTGATGTTGGTTTAGATTGTACTCCAAACAAGAACATTATAAAGAAGAAGCTGGAGCGAAATTTATTTGCCAAACTTAACTGGGAAAGAGACCATGTAATAGAAAAATGAAACATTACTTGCAAATTGCCAAAAAATCTTAGCTCGACCTTTAAGGTCCAACTGTTTCACAATTACCTTTGTAATCTGAATCAAGAGAAAAATCAGAAATGGAGGATGTAGCATAAAATGACAGCAAATTTACTTCTGTTGCTGTTACTCTTTTGGCATATTCAAATGATTAGAAAAGGCCATAACACATTTGGGTAAAAGACTGGGTATAAAACTAAACACAATTCCAACCTCATTCAAAATGGAGTACCACTGATTAGAAGGAATAAAAACTAATAAGTAAATGGGAAGGTTCTAATACATTATAAGCTTTAACAATTTTATTATGGTAATGCCATTTGTATAACTAGTTATAGAGAACAGACTCTCTTTGTTCTTTGTTGACCAAAACCCAAAATTCCTTAGTTTAAAAAAAGGAAGTCTTACACATGCGATATTTACTGTATATAAAGAATGTCGAATTGCTTCTGGAGATTTCCAATGATAAAACAGATAGCAACCTAAAAGTCATCTTGCCCATATTCCATCTCAATGCATACATTTCTCCAATGCTATTAACATGAATAACTTCCATGTATACTTTTTCAACAAAAAGCTGATTCCAATTCAGACAAATCTGTTAATTAGCTTACACAGAATTTTTGGCAAGTGTATATTGTGCCTCCCTGTCCTCCTGAATAAGAGTGAATCATCTTTATTTCATATGACAACCCTTTAAGTAATGACAGACTTTTATCATATCTCCCTTTTCTTAGGAAATAGGTAAGAGAGTCTAATTTGCTTGACATCTTAACATTCCTTTTACAACCTCCCAGTGGACAACAGTGAAGGCTACTGTTTCTAAGAAAAACACACTGAAAGCATGTGTAGATGGCACAGCAGAGGGAAGTGTGCCCTGGGCTGGGCTGGGCTACTGCTATTTCCTACCCTGCACAGTACCTTGCATACGAGGGAAGGCATTTTAGAAGCTGCTGAGTGACAGAAAGCCAATGGCTTAGGAGGAGGCCCTGGGCCAGGAAGGCTTGGAGTTCAAGGATCATGCAGTTCTTCTTCCTGGTAGACTTAAACAATCAGCCTAGGAGGGGCACAAACTGAGAATTTATGCGTCCCTCCTGACAGGAAGTGGTAGCTGGGGGGCAGGGCAGAGTAGTTCCCTCCGCATTTCAGTCTGTCCTGCTTCTCAACATCTCTAATTAAATTAGCGTCAAGCAAATGTTATGCTAATCAGCCATGTCCTGGTACGGAGTTAAATAACTGCTTAGTCAAAAACATATGCAACAGTGAAAAGTTCCAGGAATTCCTCCTAAGGTTAGAATTGATTAAATTTATTATTTTTTAAGACCAGGGGTAGGCTATTCACAGTTAAACAAATTCCCAACTAGTTTTTTGTTCAAGTTTTTTAGTTATGTAGATGTCTCAACCATCTGAGTTGACAGAATGGAGAACCTGGCCATGGAGACCAACCCTGACTCGGCTGGCAGCATAATGACCACCGCTAAGCAGAGGCAGCACTCACGTATTTGAAGTTTTCTACAACGCTGGTTCACAGCCTGGCTGGTCCTCTCACACATAACAGCTGATGCTCACTTGCAGTCTAGCTCTAATGCCACCTTTTCACTCGAGAAAGTCTATCAGACTGTGAGTACTGTAATTACAGGGATGTCCTAAAATACATCTGAAAGGTGAGTCACAAAACGTTACGGACTGACTGGCTATGGCAGCACCTCCCGCTGATTCTGATGCTCAGCTGCACTGCAACACTAGTGTTCAGACCTGCCAGTCTTGAGGGCAGTGGGTGGTTTTCAGTGGAGTAAAGAGTCTGTGTCTACTGATACCATGTAGAAACAGAACATTTCTTCTCAGGAGTGTTTCCCACACCGTGACTCCCAGTAAAGAGGAAATAAATCTGGCTCACGTTAGAGGAAGCAGCATCACTCTTGATCCACTCTATCAAACATTTCATGAAGGCAGCTTGTTATTAGAGTGGCGTAGTCCTCCTTGGTCCCCGGAGGAATCACGGATTCATAGAATGGTATGGCTGGAAAGGGCTTTAGAGCATGTAGCAAAACACCCTCATTTCATACATGAGAAAATCAGGTAGAGAAGCAAAGAGACTTGCCCTCGATTATACAAGTAGCAGAGCCAGGAACTAAATCAGGTCTCTTGATTCTAAGACAGCACAAATTATACTACCACCTAGTAAGAAGAGGAATCGCAAATTGAAGAGATGGGAGAACAGTGATATTCAAAAAGTTTGAAGGGAAAATGAACAGAAGCTGACAGTTTAAAAAGGAAAAAGAAAGGCATAGTGGTACAAAACAGCTGAAGAAGTGCTGCTGTCTATTAGAGAACAATTTAGGACTGAAAACTAGTACGAAATTCAGCTAAACTTTCCAACAAAAAGCTGAGAAATTGTGGGAGTTTAGAACCTTTGAAATGAACAATGCCGTAGAAATAGATATTTTCATTTAAGTGATTAAAGTTGTCTAGTACATATCTAGTATTTACTAGAAGACAGAATCAGACAGCCTTTGTAAGGAAATCTGAAAGCACAATCAAAGAACTTTGAGTTCATTACATTCCACTAGTGTTAAGTCCTTTGTTTGCATAAAGCTTTTTGCTATCAGAAATTCAGGAAAACTTTCTGGCTTAAATAATCACTTGTACGAAACAAGAACCACTCCAAAGTCTTACAGAATTTATGCACATTCTTCTACTCCCGAAAGCCCTCTCTCCTTAAGATACACTGTGCACTGGTAGAAGAGACATTATTTAAAAAAAAAGAATCAAAGAAAAAAAGCAATCTTTGGTTTCCTCATCAACTAAGTACTTCTGTTGAAAGATATTCCCCAAACAAGTTTTCCTTTATCTATGTGCATATGGCTTTGAGAAGACTGCTAATCTTTTGAAAGAGCCTTTTTATGCTAGAAAGGTAAATACTACCTGGTACTTGTAAACAGATGGCAAATGATTAGATATATGAACCTTTAGGTATGAAGGAAGTGGTTAATTACACCAAGACTGTGTTTGTGTGTATGCAATCACTAGGTACCCTTCCTCTAATATACATATATATATATATATATTAGAAATATATATATATTTCTTACCAAATATGTTTTTAAAACTTTCAACAGTCTTTAGATTCACTAACCCAAGATATACAAAATCTGTCTGTGGTCTGAGAAGCTGCTGTCAATATTATAACTGGATACTACAATTATTTTTGACATATCAAAAATATTTACATTTTGGCCAACACATATGGTCAATGAATACAAAATTATTTATAAATGTACATAAATTTACAATGAGAGCCCAGGGTGATCAGAAACCCTCTCCCACCCACCCCCATCCCCCAACTAAAAAATGATTCACAAGAATACAAAACCCCTTGACCTGGTAACAATTGGTCAAACCTAGGATTCTTGTCGAAGGCCTTGAATATCAAAACCCCAGTCTCAACCATATGCTAAAAACCACCAATGAATCCCAGGAGAACATTTCCCAGAGAACTCCAAAGTTATTTTTGTTCTTTGGAAAGCGAAAGAGAACAGTGATGTCTTCTCAGTACCACTCTGCAGGTGGAGACAACCTGTTCCTTAAGCAGCAAGACTCTTCCTAATATGCAAGGTGCACCTGGGCGCATCCCTGCGCAGCCAGTGGGAAGCACGTGGTCCTGTATCCTCCTCTGCCCCTGCTGCACACTTTTCACTGGACGTACCCATTCTGTCAGCCGTTACCCTTGTCAGGTATAAGCCCAAACAAATGCCTGGCCCGCCTTGGTGTGGTCAGATGTAAATGTAGACAAAGAGTAAAGCAAACGCTGACTTTGTGGTTTCTTCTGAACTCTGAGGTAGTGAATACAAAATTAATTAATTTGGGTCTTTGCCCAGCTTTCATCCTGGAGTGAGTTTCATGTGCCCTCACTACCATCTTGAATATTCCGAGTCCTACTAAAATCAAAAGCATGGTCGGGTAACTTGCGACAGGCCATGGGGGAAGTGGCAGGGTCTGGACCACTCTCTGCCAGGCTCTTGTTTTGATGGAGTCGTGGTGACTCCAGGATTGGCTGCTGGGAAAACGGAGGGTGAGTCAGGCCTAGTTCTTTGCTTGTGTTCCACAGAGGCCGTTGCAATGTTTCTGAGAATCAAAGACAAGAATTATCAGTGGTGAGTACAAGTTCAAAATTAATTTTCTAAAGTTTAATTTTCTTTTACCCAAATCCTCATATTCCTGAATAAGCATACTGAGATCAAATATATACTTGCCATATTGTTAGCAATGACTAAAAAAAGAAAAGAAAAACTAGAACTATGATCTTTCAAGCTCCTTTACTCAACAAACTTAACCAATCATTTACTGAATCCATGCTATATGTCATCTACTTAGTGGTTTTACAGCTACAAAAACTGAAATCTCTTTAGACACATGAAAATAGACTAAGAGAGACTAATAGTATCCATATTGTAATGAAAAGTTGCATGATACATAGATAAAAACTGATCAAGAGCTTTCTTTTATTTGTAAATAACAATAAAATGCCTACGATAAAAAAAAGTCTTAAACCATTTCCCTCCTGCTTCCAGGTTGCCAATAATTTTAACACCAAAATAACCAAAAGCAGTGATTTTAAATCAGATTACCTGTACTTTTGTTTTAAAAATATAAATTTCTCATTCTCTTTATTTACTGTAGTGGTAAGCTTTCTCCCCAAAAATGGTTTACTATATTAACTTTATGGGGTTGCATTTTGAAAAAAGCTAGGCAAACATTCTAGAAATAAATGCTCAGAAATGAAACAAAAATCCAAGTGAAAAGCAAGCTAAAGCTGGGTTTCTCAAGCCTTTATATGCACACAAACAACCTGGGGATCTTGTTAAAACATCTGGTTCACTAGGCCTGAGGTGGGACCCACAATCTGCATTTCAGACACGCTCCTAGTGATGCTGGTGCTGATGGACCCACTCTGAGTAGCAAGGAGCTAGCATAACCCAGGTACAGAGCAAGCAATGCGCCACCACTCTCATTTGCTGAGTTCCTCACTTACAGAACAGATTAACAATTAAGATATCCCCAAATTTACGGGAAAACGTACTGCATTTTGGGGTCTACTCAAAGATTTCTGTGTGGTTAGCTCATGAGAAAATGGATTTAGTGTTGGTGCATTTCTTTCATGGACAATGAACTTTGAAGAGATTAATTTTAACAATACACTTATCTCTGACCTGTACGCTCTTTAAAAATTTTAGAGTTGGTCTCCCAACAACACAGCAGAACTCAAAAGTCCCACATCAGATCATTTATTCCTGTAGGACCCATACCTGAAATGTACTATTATACTGTCTTCCTCTAAACCTGCAGTTTCCACCCCCGCCCTATTTCCAGTGTTCTTCCATTTCAGGCTGACAGAAAGGTGACAGGTGATGAAAAGCCTGGATGAGCAGGAAGAAAAGGTCAGTAGCAGTTTTTTGTTTTGTTTTACTGACCAAGTTGTTATCAAATGCCTCATCTGTATATTAACATGTATTCCTTTTCCTGGACTATGTGGGACCAAGGACACTATCCCAAAACTGCTTTCCCACTGATGGCCGTGATGTATATTAATATCTCAGAGACAAAGGCAAACACCTGCCGAGTGATACAGATACCTAATACTTACTTACCTGACAGCATGGCAACCAAATAAAACATTTTAAAGTATTCTCAGTAAAAATCTTCACCAAAGTATGCCCAAATTATATCCTTAGCATTTCAAATTGCCATCATTTAAATAAAGATGGAAGAAAAATTAACACCTATATGAAACTTTTAAAAACTTTTTATATGGCTTCTGAATTTCTGGAGGTGTGAACCTGTTCTCACAAAAGCTATTTTCATCCTACAGGTGTAGATTCCCTTGTAACTCTAATCTCTAAAATCTCTGGCTCCAGTTTGTACCAGCTACCAGTAGCTAATTACTCCATTATACCAATTTGACTGCTTCCTGTCAAATGAGAGTGCTACCTGTATGACAGAAGCAAGCAGAAAGTGAAAACAAAATAAAAAGAATACACTGTGACCTTTACCAGTGCTCATTTGTGTGGAGGAGAGTTTCTTCTCATTCATCCTCTCGTGGTTGGTGGGAAAAACAGATATGTCTTTATCTGCTGACAGTATCAGGCTTTCCAAAGTAGGGACATCTTGAGAAGGATGTGCCATATATGTCTCTTTGGGCATCTGGACCATGAGGCTGGACAGTGTCTGATCTAGAACATCCTCCTCAGCAATATAGGTGTATGGACAGTATTCTCGGGTCCTGGAGTAGATGTTGGCATTGTCATAACAATCCGAGCAGATAACCCGGGTACCAGTGCCACCTGAAGACAACATGGGAGAGAATCCAAACATCTTCCAGTTAAAGAACCATCTCTGCCAGTCATTGGTTTTCTTCAACAGTTGTCATCATTGTCATCATAACTGGTATTTATTTAACACTTACTTTATATATCAGGTGGAGTTTCAAGGCCTTTTCGTGAATTAACTAATTTAATCCTCACAGCACCCTTGTGAGGTAGGTACTATTATTATCCCTATTTTACAGATGGAGTAAGTACAACACAGAAGCTAAGTAACTTGCCTGAAGATGAACTGCCAGAGTGAGGAGCTGCAATCTAAACTCAGCACTCTGGCTCCAGAGCTCATGCTCTTGAACACAACACTAAACGATCTTTGTCCAGCCTTGAACAAGGCAATACTCAATTGAAGGAAGCCAAAATAAGGCCGGCACTGTGCTATTAAGTCATGTTTGGCTTAAGCAAACCAAAACAGAAAACAAGAAATTATGATGAAGCCCGTATTACTTTCACGAGTCAAAAGGTTAAGCAACATTAGTTGCTGAAGTGCCCCTAGAGAAAGCCTGTGATGGCCAAGAGTACTGCCTGACAATTATGTGTTGGCAAAGTAAAAGTTTAACAATAAGCTCCCTGGACTATTATGTGCTTTGTAAACTGGATGAGAGGAAAGACAGTGAGAAATAAAGAGTGAGTTACTTATAACAAAATGTTAGAACTGGAAAAGACCTAAAAGTAATTTAGTTTAACCCAGAAGACTGTTCAGTTCCTACAAATTTCAAAAGGTATCAGCTTTTTTCTATAAAAAACTAGAAATACCCTTTCCATGGAAAGCCAAAATAAAATTCAGTTTAGCAATTAGAGAAGTTCTGTTAATACCAGCTTAAAGAAATGAAATAAATTTCTGAAGAAATGAAATAAATCTTTAATTTGTACAGTACTTGAAGTACTATTCAGAGTTGTTAAAAAACTCTGTAAGACTCTTGGGAGAAGTGCTTTATAAAATATTGTTTCTTTATTTTAAAAATGAAGAAATTAAAGCTCAGATCTTCAGTAACTTCTTCGTGACCCCAGAGCTGGAACGAACAACTATGAATCACACCCAAATCTTCTATTCCTTAATTCATCTCCCTGTCACTCAGCCCCGTGGGAAGGGTGGGCTGAGGCAAGACAAGCAATGCTGAGAAGACGGCTTCATTTAATCACGGAACACTTTATCTCTCTGATGGTCTCCAATATATGCTAAGACTTGTCTTTGCCCTTTAAAGTTCAGTGAATATCTACATATCAGCAGGAGGAACAAATCTCTTCTGGATCTGATCTGAAGGACACTCATGCCTGAATCAGATAAAGGCACCTGAAAAAAGTTTCTAGAGCTTCTCCCTCCCCCAGGAACACTTTGGTTTGGAGCCTCTGCTATGTACCCCCAATTCCATGTTTGAGGTTCTCTTTTCTGTCAGATGATTGTTTTCTGTTAAGACTAGTCAATTTTCATTCTATTTTGCATGGGGTCCAACGTTTTCACTGAGTATCTTACTTTAAAATATTGCTTCAGACTGTACACTGAAAAATAAACGTAAGAGTGTAGGCTAAAACTGTAAGCACGTGCAACGAAGTCATTACCATCAGTGCCTCTGTGTAAATATCCACTGGCAGGAGGCATAAGTTGCTGGTGACTGCCTGCCTCAGAGTTGCTGTAGCCTTCCTGGGGCTCGGACAGTGTCCCTTGGGAAGACAAATAGCTGGGAATGTCTGCAGGCAGATTAAGCTCCTCTGTGAAAGAGAAATCTGTATGTAACTCTAAAACAAAGTCAGGCAATCTAAGCCAACACTCAGAAGACTTATTTTGCAAATGTGTTCCACTGTGATTCTATTACTCAGGAAAATGTTACATACCTAAAAACTTAGCAGATCTTAAAATTTTTCCCTAAAACCATTTTTCACTAGAATTCTTCTCAAACCTTCACTTTAAAAGTATTACCAAGAAACAAAACCTGATGTCTGAGATCTCATCCACAGGCACACTTCACAACCTATCTGGCTGGACCTCTTCTCCAACAGGATTTCAGGGTGATGAGTATGAAAGACTGATCTCAGTCACATGGGCTCCACTACTCCCCCACAAGGAAATTAACGATGGAAAGGAGGCTCCCCCACAAGGAAATTAACGATGGAAACGAGGCATAGGCATTAAGGAAAGATGGTGCACCTATGAGGTGTTTCTAAGAGCAAAGTTTTGAGGGAGTTGTCTACAAATTCTTAAGATTATTCATCAGAAAGGTTCTATTATATCAAGGAAATAGGACATTTTTAACAGAATTCTTCCTTCTACCACAAATGAAGTGTCAAAGTTCCTTTGCTTTTTACATTTTATAGTTAACGCCTACACTATATTCCTGATTCAAGTATAAGCCATAGGTGTCAACTAGGTACCACTCACCTGTGTTTGTGATACTGTAGTCTTCATTCTTCCTTCTCATGTGGTAAATAACAATGACCCAGATCAAAGAGGTGCCCACAACACAGCAGACCACAACAATGATGACAATGCCAACTGTAGTCCAGCCATCATCTTCATGGCCAATGCTACTCTGGGAAGAGTCACAATTGGAGGATGAAATGACATTTAGGTAAATGTGACCACGTTCTGTCCCAAGGGTATTAGACATGATACAGGTATATTTTCCAGCATCTTCTAGCCCAGCATCTACAATGATGAGAAGCTGGTTGGCTGCAGCAAAGAAGTGCCGTTCTGTCACAAGCAGTGGTCCATCATCTTTGGTCCAGTTGAGGCGAGGTGCAGGACTCCCTCCAGCTATGCACTGTAATACCGCAGTTTCCCCTCGGGTTACTGTCTTGTCCTCCAGGGGTCTAATAAATGAGGGTGTCTCTAATGGAAAGATGTATAAAAAAAAATCGAATTATGCAATTATATTCCTTAAGTCCTACTGAATTAGATAATGAGTCAATAATGAAATAAGCCCTTTCATATACTCTTGGGAAGATTAGAAGTTAATGTTTCAGAAGAGCAAAAGCCTCAAAAATCTAAATCTTGTCTCAGTAATTCTATCTTGGGCAAGCTATCCTGAGCTAAAGGATTCAAAAATTTATACACAAAGATGTTCATTACAAAATCAGTTGAAACTTTTAAAAACAAAGGAAAAAAATCTAAAAATCTAGCAGAAAAATGATTAAGCAAATGAACGCCAATGACAGAGCAACCTTTGGTAAACAGTATTAAGTAGAAATAAGTAAGTATGCATAACTACATGAGTATAAAAAAGTCAAGAATGTGACAAAATCTTTAACAAAGTGTTTTAGTGACTTTTTTCTAATGTTCTATATAAACACAATAAACTTATTTTTCTGATTATGTAAGTAAATAACACAAATCAACACACTTTTAGAAATCTTTACATATAGAGGAATATAGAACTAAAGTAGAATTTGCCTTAGATTTGAGTCCCATGGAAAAAAGTATTCTGATTTTTTTTTTAAAGGCTTGTCACACATTTATCAGAGCATGGGCTTAAGAGGAGCACACTGGAAGGGAAACAGGAACCCTAGCTAGAAGATGTATTTTTTTTAAACAGTTAAATTATCTCAAGTTCTCTGTGAAGCATATGTGAAACAGTATAAAACGACTGCAAACTCACTACTAAGCAGTAGGAAAAAACATGTATGAGTAGAAACCTTACAGATGGAGGTATAACAGGATAAAGATATTTTAATTTTCAATTCATGTGATAAAGATCTCTGGCTGCCCTCAGCCTCTCTCCAGATTTCCGATACCTGATCTGCTAATATCCTAGGCTGACATAACCCTGCATAAACTGACAAAATAAAGTCATAAAGACATATAAATAAGGATCACAACTGAAATTTCAAACATACACTTCCTGCCATTAAAACCAAGAATAAACCCCTAATAAAAGGCTCCTATAAAAGCAGGGACCCACAAAGCAGTAAACATACCTAATACTGTGAGTGAGGCATTTGCCGAGAGGCCTCCTGCTATATTTTGTGCCATGCAGCTATAGATTCCCATGTCTTCTATCTTCACATTTGCAATGAAGAAGACATCATCCTCGGGCATCACATGCATGCGTCTTTCTCGAGCCGCAGGAAAGTCAGTCCCACCATCTTTCTGCCAGGAAATCTGAGGTGCAGGGTGCCCCTCTGCAGCACATTCTAATCTGGCCATGGCACCAGTGCGAATAGTTAGATCCATAGGAGTTTTCAGAAAAGATGGCATCTCTATTCCAAGAAAGATCACCAAAAGAAAATGAGGGGAGGAGAAAACACACACACACACACACACACACACACACACACTCTCTCTCTCTCTCTCTCTCTCTCTCTCTCTCTCTCTCTCTCTCTCTCTCTCAGGCCAAATACCAACTATCATTAATACTCCATTTCTTTGAGACGACAATCTCTCCGGACTGGCGTAGTTTCAGAGGCCATCTCTTCTCCCAAAACCTGAGTACAGTGATGACTAACTCTTCTAGAATGCATGACACACTTATCTGATCTCCCTAATAGAGACAGGGAAAGCAGATGGCCACGAACTCCGTATTTTAGAACCTGATATTTACTAGAACTCTCTTACTTAATAAGACTAAAGGGTGCTTCCCAAACTAACATCCACAAAGCTGTTAAGGCAATTTTATGATAAAAAAAAATTCATGCCTTGAAAAAGCATAAAACACAGAAGCAAGACACAAGTACATTTTTTGGTTGCACAAAACCTAAAACATTATAGTTATTCAATCTAATAGGCAATAAATAAGTCAAGCTGTTTGGGAGGTTTTTACAGCCACAGTGAAGAAGAGCATTATTTCAAAACAATTCTGTGTGACTACATTTAAACAATAATAATGATAGCTGGACCTAGAAATGTCCTAAATAGTCCCTATTTTTGGAAGGCCCTGTGAACAGTGTCAGGAATAAATTTCAGTTTTCAGGTTTTGGGGGAAAAAAATGAAGAATTTCAAAAGAATTTTTTCAAAAGTATAAACAACAGTAAAAGTAATCTATCTCCAAGGGCCACGAAATTCCCCTTTACCCCTCAATCAATGGTCAATTAGGGACAATAAAAGGACAAACTGACAACCAGTCTATACATCATCACAACCCTAAAGACAAAAACAGTTAAGGGCCCCACTCCTCAATCAAATGTCAGGTTTAGCTTAATTTTCTCGGGTCAAGAAGTTCAATAAACTGTTAGAAAGCATAATTCCTTACCATTCACAGTCAGTTTGGCCTTATAAGAATAATTAGAACCAAAGTGATTAGTTACAATGCACTGATATTTTCCTTCATCTGTGAAATTCACATTGAAAAGATGTAAGACACTAGTATATTCCAGAGCTTCTCCAGCTTGGTGCTGATAGCGGACAAAATTCTCAATATTGGCGTCATACAATATTTCACTGTCTTTGCGCCACACGGCAGACATGGGCGAATCGCTGCTGCTCACGGCAGTGCACATCAGAGTCACGTTCGTGCCTCTCAGAGCAACTGTGGTTTCAGGATGCATTCTTATCTGTGGCTTGAGCAAATCATCTAAGGGAAAAATGTGGCAGAAGCCAAGGAAGTTATTTATTTTTGCTTCTACAGATTTGATTTTAAAACAAATAATGTAAAATTGTGTGCTGTTTACAAAATGGTATATTAATATTGAAAGGGACTGTCAAACTAGAATCCAATTCTCTCATTTAAAGATGAGAAAAATGAGGCCCAAAAAGGTCAAATGACTTGCTCAAAACCATGGATGCCTGCAGCTAAGCCTGGACTGGACACCAGACTCTAGGGTTCAGCACTCTTTCCACTGTCCCTTACTGTCACTTATGCTCAGAATGTCCCTCTTAAACATTACAAGTGAGCTGGAAAAAAGAGAACCCTATATCAGAATTTCGAGATAAGTTCTAATCCTATTATCCCTTGTGTGTATGTGTATGTGTACACACACACACACACACACACACACACACACAATGAGTACATAATACCCATTATCCTTTCTAAGCCAAGATAGAAAATATGAATTATGAGCTCACTTTATTTTACAGGGAATACCTATTAATAAAACATATCATTTGAAAGTACTTTGTATGTGCATAACTTTTACTTAAAATAGTGAAAACTTACAAATATACCAAATGTCCAACTAAAGACTGGCTTAAGACTGGCTAATAAACTGCAGATTCATAAATAATAATAAGTGATTCAGAGGAGCAGGCATATGAATTCTTAACCATTATCTTCATTGAGTGACATTTCATTGTGTCAGAGAAATGATACATAAAAAAAGAGGTTAAAATATATAGCTAACACTTAAAACCAAATAAAGTGAGAAAGGAATTCATGGTAATGTAAGCAGAATTTAAACATTATTGGATTCTTTGTTTTCTTCTTTAAAAATTGTAAAAACAACATTAACTACTTTGTAGGCCTGACGCATCTTTAAGTAGACCGTGAAAACAGATGAGAGAGAACAAACATCACTGATTCACAAGTTCTACTCTATAAAGCTAAGAATCAGTTATTCCACTTTAAAGGAAATGTAAGCGTAAAGAAAATGTAAGTGTAAAGGAAAAATTTCCAAGTTGAGAAAGAACAACATAAATGTATACTGGAAATTGTTAAGTGCTAGAATGAAGACAATTTCTGACTATCCCCCTTCCCTCCAAAGAACTCCAAAACCCTGCCACTTTAGTCTAAGAAATGCCATCAAAAATAGAAACTACATGATATTGGCACATCCATACAGTGCTGGTCACATCATAAACGTGCTATCTTTTTGAAAAATACCTAGTAGCACTTTGCAAGAGTTACTAAAAAAATAAAAATCATACTTTTTGAGTTAATTCATGTAAAAAAATCACTTTTTTTTTTTTTTAGAAATCTTACTACTGGATATTTATTTTAAAGTTAACAATCCCCCTAAAAAGGAAAGGCCTGCATTCATAAAGATGCTATTTGACATTAAAAATGATCATTTAAGAACACACAGAGGGGAAAAAATGCTTATAATATATTCAATTTAAGCTACAATTACAATTATAAAAATGTTAGGGGAAAAAAAACACGAAATAAAAATAAACACTAATGGGAAAGGCTTCTGGTTTTTTAAAATTCTCTTAAAATAAGTGTGTAATACATACAATTTTATAACGAAAATACGAACCACAGACAAAATCTTTCAGATCCACATTCAGGATGCTTTGCCCCGCTAGCCACTCAGGGTGTGCACAGCTCACATTCACGGCATGCTCAAAGTTATTATCAACCAGCCACTGAAGCAACCACTTCAAATGGCAGTCACAGAGCAAGCTGTTTGTGTTCAGGATCCTGCAGAAACAAAAAAAAAGATGGACTCTACTTTCCATTCTAATTTCTTCAAGCATTAAAAGCTTACCACATATCTATGCATTTTTCTTGCCACAAAAAAAAAAAAGTTTAACTTCAATCTAACATGAGAAAACAAATTCAGACTTCTAGCCTCAATTCCTCAAATACTGTCAGTGTCATAAAAACACTTAAACGGGAACAAAGGCAAGGAGCCCATTTTCGACTAAAGAGCCATTAAAACAAATAAAATGCATGGTCCTTGACTAGTAAAAAATCTATACTGGGGAAATTTGAGTAGGAACTGCATATTAAATAATATTATTTTATCAATGTTAATTTCATTAGGTGTGATAATAGTGATTATGTAGAAAAATATCCTTGTTCTTAGGAAACATGCTCAAATATTCAAGAGCAAACCGTCATGACGTCTGCAACTTACTTTCAAACAGTTAAGCAATAATAGTGTTTGTTTGTATGTATATAGAGAGAGAGACAGACAGAGATGGAGAGAAGGAAGGAGGGAGAGAGGGAGGTAAAGAGGGAGAACAAATTTAGCAAAAAGTTAACAATGGTGAACCTAGGTAGAGGGTATACAGATGTTTCTTGTACCTTCCTTTAAATCTCTGAGGTTTAAAATTAACCCAGAAAAGTTTACAAAAAAGCTTACTATACATATTGGAGCACAGAGACACCTTTGTTGTGAAAAGAATATAATTTTTTCCAAATTATTTAATCACAACTGAAAACACTTCAGTCCTGTGGCAATGTGTATTACTACATCTTAAACTAAGAACCAGGGAAAAGTTATTTGTGGTCTATAAGAGACCTATAAAACAGAGCTGAAAAATCAGTGTTTTCTTTTAATGACCCCTCATCTAGTTATAAAGTTTGGTATACATTACCAATGATTCCAAAGAGGTTTCAAACAGTCTCTAAGGGTATCTCAAAACCCATATTTTATCACAAGTAATTTTAAATAACCAAGCCAAAAGTTTCCTTTTGCATTTAAGAATTCTTATGTTATATTCATTCATTCATAGAGAAATATTTGAGTCTACTATGAGCCAGGCATTGTTCTAGACTATGATAAGCTATAGCCCTCACAGAACTCGTGTATTTAGAACCAAGCAACAAACAAACAAATGCAAAGTATAATGTCAGAAAGTAAGTGCTAGCAAGAACAAAGCAAGGCAAAGACAGAGAGCAAGCAGCTACCAGGAACGAAGCAAATCCGTTGAAGAGCTGCAGTGATAGTACACCGAAGGACATTTACAGGAATGAGGCCAGAGAGCTGGTCACGGAGGACCAGGCCATGCAGCTGTTTTATGAACTAAGAACTTGAGTCGTTTGTTTCTCTGTGTGACGAGAAGCCACTGGAAGGTGAACATCAGAGGAGTGACGTGGTCTGATTCACTGTTTTAGGTATGGGCTGGACTTATAAGACCTGGACTCTTATCCTAATTCCACTACTTAATGTCTCTAAAAGCTCAGTTTCTTTTTTCCAGAAAATAGGACTGAGAATGCCTACCTCAAAAAAATTTTAAATATTCAGTACAGTGCTGGCCACAGATAACCACTGAATTCACATCAGTTCCCTTCACTTCCATTTCTCTGCATCTTCCCACCCTTTACACACTAACCAACCCTGCCCACAAGGGCCTAACAGAGGACCCTGCATTCTCTCAACAAGTATGTGGATACACATATGCCAAAATATTAAGTGTCTTTGAGTCGGGATTTGGGGTCTTCCTTTCTTTCTTGGTATAACTGTATTTTCCAATTTTTCCAGCATGATTAAACAATTTTAATGTGATTTTTTAATTTATATGTGACTCTCCCATCTTCCCCCAAAAGCAAACCATTATGAAGGATAATGAAAAGTACAGATTTTAATAAATGTTGATGTAAAAAGTATTATAAATATGACTTAGATTTAAGGTAACTAAAAAGCAACCAAAAATTCTCAGTTAAAAGATCTGGAGTTCCTGCATTAGCAGTTTGTTCAAACCAACTCCCAAATTACTAAGTGATTCTGCAGATGAAACTATAGTATTTGCTTTCACCTACTATCTAACTTATATTCGGAACTGTGTTCTCATAACAAGAGTTAAAATTTTCCTTCTGGCTCTCAGATTATCATAAGTAAAAAAGGGTAATACTGATAGGCAGTAAGTTGGGCCCTTACAAGTTAAACTCAGCCTGGATAAAATAACTCAAAATAGTTCAACGGAAGGAAGGAAGGAAGGAAGGAAGGAAGGAAGGAAGGAAGGAAGGAAGGAAGGAAGGAAGGAGGGAGGGAGGGAGGGAGGGAGGGAGGGAGGGAGACAAAAGCAAAAGAAAAAGCTACTTTAAAAACCTGGCAAACAATAATTAATGATAATTACCATAATATTTTTATTTTTGCTATTAATGTGCCGAGCACCAGTTCAAAACTTTCCAGTTTCCTTAAGCATTTAAGGGGTGGGGAACAGCCTTAACTCCTCACAGCCTGTTGAGCCCAAAGAGCTCTGGTGCCTGCTTAGCTCTTGGACCCCACCCTCCTCCCACTCTTCTTTGCTCTAATCTTCCAGCTCCACCAGTATCTCTGCTGATCTTGGAACACAGGCGCTCCTACCTTAGGGCCTTTTCACCTGCTCCTACCTTAGGGCCTCTTCCCTGGGCCTGGAATGCCCTTCAGCTAGTATTCAACTGGCTATCACTGATCCTGGCTCAAATGCTGTTGTCCTCAGAAAAGCCTTCTCTCACTACTTTATCTAAAGCAACAATCCCTGTCCCTCTCCATACCTTGGACCCAGCTTGACTTTTTTCAGAACATTTATTACCAGATAAGATATTATATATGTACTGGTTCATTTATCTCCCTTATCAGAATTTACTATAATATGCTATGAGGACAGAGTTTGTCTTGTTCACTGCTACGAACAATACTTTGTAAAGCAAATATTTCTTGAATAAAGAAATTAATCCCATTTTATCCTCACTAACCTTGAGATGGTGCTATTACCAACCTGAAGAATGGAAACTGAGTCTGAGGCTAACAGATGTGCCCAATGTCACACAACTGTAGAGAATGGAGCAAGAATTGGAACCTGGACAGTTTGAACTCAAACACTTTCAGTGTATCTCAAACTATCTGTGGTAAAGAACCAGTTGTAAAAATTTTCCACTGTTGCAGGTTAATACTTCTACAGAAGTCAACCAAAGTGTCACAGTAATGTTAAACTGTTCTAAAAGTTTCTAAACACTTACTCTGAGTTTCTGTCCTTATCTCGTCATGAACCAATTCTGGTCCACAGACCTTTCTCTGAGTAGCTTTCAGGCAAAGCAAGATAAATTGTTACTGTCCCTTGATTTTTACCACTGGCTGAATATTAGAATCACCAGAGATTAACATTAATACTAAGACCTGACTAGCCATGCCTCCACCTGGAAAATCTCTAAACATGAGCAATTTTTTTAAAAAATCATAAATGAAAAGGATATAAAATGGTATGTATTTTTCTATTACAACTATTGGACAGTTTTTGAACATTTCAGTAGTTTGGGCAAACAGATCAGAGACACCCTCCTTGACCATTGGACTGACAGTGCTAGATCATCTCCCAGAGATCACCTAAGACCTTGTAACCCACCCTACAGGTTAAGGATTAGAAACATACATTCCCAGTAGTCCAAACAGGAACAGGGGGAAAAAGAAAAAGGAAAAAAAAAGGAACAGCAAGGAACATGTGAAGCATAAGGAAGTGCTAAGCTCCAACTATAAGCATCGGCAGCTCAGGCAAAACAAAGGTCTTGGGCCGCAGGATCTGGGCTTTTTGATGTTGAGTTATTTTTAAACTATATCCCGCCACTGAAGCAACGGCACAGTAACGCTTGCTTTTTCCTGCCTGGATTGTGTGCTTCTGAAAACATCTGGGTTGCATTCATCACACCTTAAGCACAAGCATGAATAATAATCTAATTGCTGATTAAAAAAGGACTTAAGCTACGTACAGTTCTTTCAAGCGAGTCTGGGAAAAAGCATTTTCTTGGATAGACATTATAGCATTGTTGTTCAAATCTCTGAAATGAAGATAAACGAAACATTACCGGTCACCATTTCCACAATTAAGTTCTATAAACACTTTAAATGGTCATGAAAATCTCTGCTAATAGCAAGATTATTTATATAGTGAGTAAAATATATGCAAAATACTTACAGATGCTCAAGGGATTCAAGACCAATGAATGCTTTCTTTGTAATTGACTTAATCCGATTTCCTTGTAAGATTCTAAAACACAAACAGATCTTTCTAATAAAGCTCTCCACTAAAGAAAATTAAATTCATTAAACCAAACATTTACCTATAAAAGATGAAAATAAGCTTAACATTCATGTTTAAGAAAGCTGCAAACCTTAATGATTAACTAATGCAAAGCACAGAATGAAGGTTTCTATTAGACGTTAGAGCTCAGCGAGTTACCTGACCACTGAAACGCTGGCAGTTTTCAGAAGAAACTGGATTACATCCCCAGTTTCTTCCTTCTTAGTAAAAGATCAAATCAAAGAAATTCAGACACATGTGATGCCTTGAAGAAATTCTCATGGAAGACCTAAAATCTTGAGTGAATCCTCTCTTGCTCGGTAAATTACCCATGAATCTCACATGATTAACACATTACTGATTCAACTCTGGTTTCTCAGTGCATTTCTTTTACTTAAATAGAAATTCTAGTTCCATAAACAGCTCCCCTTTAAGTGCCTCTGAACAGAAATGCTCTCTGAATAGAAAATGCCATACCACAAAAAAAAAAAGTAACTCAAAACAAAAAAACTTAACAATAGTTTCTTCTTTTAGTGAATAAGTTAGAAGGCTCAGACTGTCCAGCTATAGCAAATAGACATGATCCAATCGCATGTACAACCAGTTCTTGAAAATATACTTTTACAGACATACATAAATATTATAAATACATACAATTTAGTGAGACTTGTGAGTCCAGCAAAGGCTTCACTAGCATCTTCTATGGCCCATGAGATTTCATTGTTTCTTAAGTTTCTACAAAAACGTCAGGAAAGAGAGTTCATGTTAGTCAACATGACCATTACACCATCGAGCACCAACCTGGCATGGCAACGCTAATTGTAATCCTTATTTTAACAGCTAAGTGTAATGAAGGCTCTTCTTTTTAAAGAATATCTGTGGTAAGCATATAAAAACTGATTCTCATAAGCTAAGAATTAAGGTGGCCTTAATAAATAAATTAAGCAATCTGTTAAGAGTATCAATTGTCCTAGCTAATAGCCCCTAACTGTGTTAGCATATTAAAAATCATAGTCAGGGTCCTGCAAAAAGCAGGATTTCAAGATGCAGGGGATATGGCTTACAAATCTGATTTCAGACTAATGGGATTTCTGGGTGACCCAAGCCTTCCCCTGGGCCCTTAACCTAAAATGGCTGACAAAGAGTAATGTCAATACAGTTTCACAGCTCCACAGCAATTAAACACGTCCCATGGGAAGCAAGAATGTGCTAGAGTGATCACTCTGTTTTCTTTAAAAGGAAAAGTATGGATCTTTTAAAATACACTGAGCTATTCTCAGAGGAAATGCAACTGTACCACACCATGTCCCCTGATGGAAAAAAATACCAGTTAGAGATATTTAATCTCTTTTGCTTCCTTTATTGTCTCATAATAAAGCACAAAGCTTTAGCTTTATAAGACATATGTAAAGTTATGTGAATAATAGTAACAGATCACTCTTCCCTTTTAGCTACCATTAGTGAAATGAAAGCTAACGAAGCTCATTTTGTTTTCTAAGGAACAAACACTCAAACAGCCCATGGCTCAAGCCTTCAAGACTTTCCCCCTCCTCCACAGCAAAGCATAAACAGAATTCGCTCACCAAATGAGTAAGTATACCAACTCCGGCAAGATCACTGGTCTAAAACCAGAATTTCTCAGAACTGATCCTAATTGTGCCTCTATATCTGGCATTAGACAATCATTTACTTCTACAATTACTTTACTAAACTTTAATATTACAAGTGATAATCAGTGGTATACTGAAAGAACGTGTTTGCCATCCCTTGACTGCTAAAAGGCAATCTGCATCTGATAACTAATCTAGTTTCACCTCTGATAATGTAGAAAATGGGGGCGGGGAGAAGGGAGGAAATCACTTTAAATTTTTCAAGGCCAAATCTAAAGGAAGACTACCCTCATTAAGTTTAAAAAAAAAAATCAAACATACACTCGTGCACATATATATATGCCTTCATAAGTTTCATGCTTTCATTCTCATTGATGGTTAGGCCCCAAAGTTGGGAGCCTGACTCTTTTCTGAGACCACATGCCAATTCTGAACCTGATGACCAGAAAGTCCCCTATTTAGGAACCTTAAGAATCTACAAATTCTACTAATTACTCTTTTTCTCTTATTCTGCTCTATGTTTAAGAATACCATATTTCATTAAAAAAGCTCCTCATTCAATTATATTCCATCGAACATTCAACTTACAGAACCACAGAATTTTAGAGTTGCAGTTTCACTTAACCTTCAGCAACCTTCTAATCCTATGTCCATCTATGTCTTCAACTGGGTGAAGACACAAACTGACACCCAGGAAAAGGTTAAGTGATTTTACTCATTTGGCAGTATGGTAAAAGAAGATGAACTTTAATATCAAATGAACCTCGATTCTAATCGTGGCCCAAATATTTACAGGCTGTGACTTTAAACATATTCTTTTAATCTCCCTGAACCTCTGCCTCCTGATATGGAAAAGAGCAATAATATCCGAGTATTCTGAAAGCATATCAGCTCATTAACAAATGTTATTTTTTATGTCCAAAGTCATGCAGCAAGTAGTAACAATGAAAAGGTCTCCTGCATCCTACATCCTTCTCAATGAGATGTGGTGGTTCTGGTACACTATGGATAGTTCAAGGTCAGAGGATCAAGAAAATGTGCATTTCTGACACTAGTAACTATGCTGTATTCCACAATGACTGGCACAATAAGAAATGCTTTGCTGTTTAGTTGATTAATTCAGAATTAAAGTACAAACTGAACTGGCTAGAGATAAATTAAGATTTAGGAACAAGGACAGAGACAAGTATGATTGTCTTACATTGAGGCATAAGACAGAAGAACCACGAAATGTTAACATATATATATATATATATATATATATATATATATATATATATATATAATTTGCAGATTGATTGCTTTAATCTATTTGCTTTACTATATTAAAAAAGCTAGCAAAAAAAAAAAAAAAAAAAAAAAACAGATGTACTTACAGTGTCTGAAGATTGGAAAGAAACCGAAATACACCATCAGCAATGTGAGTGACTCTGTTGTCTCCTAAATTCAATCTCTCCAGTAAGCTCAGACCCACAAAGGCAGATTCATCCAGGCGGGTCAACTGGTTATAGGACAAATCACTGGGGGGAAAAAAAACATGAAAAGTAAGAAATTCACTGTATATTTGTTCAACTTTCAAATTTTCTTCTATTTACATGATAAATTTAGAGCTTTCAACAAGCTTCTAATAAAGAGGGATGTTAAATTTCATCACTGGCCCTGGAAATGATTCATTCCAACTTGCTCTAGTCTCACAGCCTCCACTTAAATGCCATCCAACACTCACAGTTCGGAAAGTCTTTGGCAGAATTCCCATGCATCGGGGCTGATTCGTTCAACAGCATTTTGGCTCACATAGAGCTGCTGCAGCATTCGCAAGCCATACAACCATCCCTTGTTCACTTCTGTAAGATTATTATGCTCCAGTTCTCTGCACAATTAGAGACAGAAAGGAAAAAAATGTATTTCATAACAAGCACTGCAATGAGAAGATTCCAAAATCTTCTTTTATTTCATTTAGTCTTCCTCAGAGAAACATACATCTTTGACAACCCAAGTGAGCCAACAAGAAATAACACAGCCATGTCATTTTTATAAATTGTAAAATTCTAAATTAAATCAATTTTAATTCTAGCCAATATTCACACCTTACTTCAGATTCAGTGCTAGACAGAAGTAAAACCATCCAAAATATCAGAGCTATAAAATCAAGGCCTCTGGATAAATTCTGATAATTTCCATCAGCCAAAACATTAAGAAAATATAAACTATTTAGCTGAATGTCTGTCAGAACAGTAAGAGAAATGCCAGTTGGATAACAAAACTTAAGAGAGTTTTGTGTAGTACCCTGATTTCCCAACAGAGAAGGGGAAAGGACTACGTGCCTCGGTGTAATTAAAGCAGCTACCCTGGCTGTTTGGCACTAACAAGCACCAGTCACACCCTTCCCTACCAACCTCCTAGTCCAGGTCACAGTACTTACAGTTCCTCCATGTTATCCAAGCCAAAAAAAGCTCCATCCTTAAGTTTGCTAATTCCATTCCGCTGCATTTTCAAAGATCGTAAAGAGTCAAGTCCCTGGAATGTGAGACCTTCCACAACTTTAATCCTGTTTCTTTTAAGTTCCCTTTAACAAAATTAGTTTTACAGTCAGAAAATTGGTTTGTTGATTTGCTCTAATAGTAATTAAAAAGAAAAAGACACTGTAGGAAAAAAACAATCTTCTTATAATCTGACTATTTAATTACTCACAAGAATTGGAGGTGAGGTAGCTTGAAGATCTTGGGTGGAATCATGCTTATTCTGTTCCGGTTTAACTTTACCACTAATAAGGAACTTGATAAATTATCGAAGCAACCAGCCTCCAAGATAGTTATCCTATTATTACTCAAATTCCTAAAATGAACAGAATTACAACCAAAAAAATTTAGTGGAACAAAAAAATTCTACCACTGGAAAGCAGCCCATAGTTTATGACAGAGCCCCAGCTCTCCCACTTAGCAGCTACATACAATCTTACAAATCATCTAACTACTGTTTCTTCAACTACAAAATAATACCTGCTTCATTTGGATTGAAACAGTATGTGTGAACATGCTTGTAAACTGCAAAAAACTAAGACACACGCTAATTATCCTCATTAATATATAGGGTAAAGTCATTGTTTGACAAACCAATTCTATTTATCTTTTACAAAACTAATAATACAATCCAGAATTAAATCTGAAAAATTACCCTTGATACTTAACAATATTATCTAACAATAGTGCACTCTTTAAAGGGAGAAAAAAAACACCCAAAAAATCCCAAAACTGACCATGTTTGTTTCATATAAGCGTATCACAATCACAACAACAGACACTTCTAGGAAGATAAATATCAATGAACAGTGATCATGCACTATAAAATCTAGTTTAAACTCTTTGAACTTACAGGTATTTAAGCTGCATCCGAGGAAATGAAGATGTCTTGATTTCTGATATTATATTTGAGCTGAGATCTAAACTCTCAAGAGCAGGGTAAAACTGGAACGCCTCTGCATTTATGTCTGGGATTATATTATGGACTCTAAAAAAAACAAAGATTATATTAAAGCTACTGCCACCCCAGGTCACAAGGATATTAAATAACTGGGATCAACAATAAGAGTACCTAAAATAAAACCCAAAAAACTGTGTACTACTTACAATTTAAGTAAAAGGTTTGAAATCATATTTACTTACAATGACAGTAGAGTAATGTTAGAGGTTGGTTCTCCAAAATATGGGATTTCTGTTAGCTCATTATAATTCAGTTTCCTAGGCAGGAGGAAAAATAGATTTCAAGGTTTAAAAAGAGATATGCTACCTATGGAGTTCTGGTTTACTGGCTAATACATATTCTTTAGGACAGGCGCTACATTTGAAAAAAGCTGATGACTCAGAATGAGTTATACTAAATGCATCATACTGAGAAATCAGAGTTCTTATTAAGAAATGCTTTTTCATGGTGTAGATCTACAATTGATCTCATTATTTTAAATATTAAAAATATTATGCACATTAAAAATATTTAATCCTAACAAGGTTCTTTTAATAGTTACATTTATGACAGCTAATATGATTCCTTCTTAAAGAAATGAGCCTATCCATATCTTTTATGTATTTATAATAAAAATTATAAAATTTTAAAAATACAAACACACATATATGTGTACGTGTGTATGTGTGTGTGTATACGTTTTTAAAGTCATTCAAAGTGAGAAAGGGTTGCTTGAGGGCACAGATGAAATTAATTTGCCCTCCCAGAGACAAAACTTATGAATAGTTTTACAAAAGCCAAGACACATCACTATCTGATCTCAACAGCTCTTTAAACAGGCTGTCTCAAATGTTTTAGTAGAAACCCTAATATAATCACATTTCATTAACCTGTTTTTCATTCACTGAACAACCCCAACAAATCTAGAATACAGAAAAAAAAAGCAGCAAAAGTCCAAAGTTACAAAGTCCATGCAATAAAAAACTTATGCACATCCCACTGAAGCATTTTCACACCTTTCCTCAGTGCCTATTCTTTCAGGTAATAAGCTTGTCAACTGTATATTCACTCCACAGCAGGTCAGAAGCAGTCAATTTGGGGCAGGGAAGGAGAGAATGCGGGGACCATGAGCACACAAAGTAGTTACCCATCAGCAAATTAAAACAGAAAACAGATCTGAGGGTTCTGGGAGGGTTCATGGTAGAGGCAAAGCAGGCTCAATAGCTGTGTCTCTGGAAACATCAAAATGTAATAACCGGTATTAATAATATTTTAGAAAATGTTCTCCAAAAAATACATAAGACATCTCAGTATTAAAGGAAAAATTTCAGCAAAATGGAAAATTGAATTCTATTAATCACATTCCAAATGATGCCAAAAATATTTATTTCATATAAATCTACTTCAGACATGATACTTCCATCTTAGATGAGTCAAGATATTTAAAAAAAGATTTTCACAACAGAGAGTTTCACTGATTTAAACTTTGGCGAAAAACAAACAAAACATATTTACTCTCAAGAGAGGAAAAAATCTTTTGGCCCCAAGGAAGAATATTTCTACACAGTTTGATTTTGAAACCACCACACAATGGCACAATGCCCACAGAATTTGTGATTATAACAAAACCAAAAATGACAGTTCAAGTTTTTAAAAAATGTCTTCACAATTTTTTCCTTCAATATTTTGACAATACTTGTGAATTGAACATCCTCAAATTCATAATTCACCAAATCAAAGAATTTAATGTAAATTTAAATAAGTAAAATAACTCACACTTCTTGTAAGGTTTGAGATTCCAAGCTGATGTTCCAGTTAGACAACCGATTGTGACTCAAATCCCTAAGAGAGAACAAAAGATCATTCTTACTTTAGTGCTAAAAAGTAGATTTAAAGAAAAAAAAAACTAAAATACTACTGAATGTGAATCTTAGTAGTACAGACAAAAAGAAAGTTTATAAAGGATGAATAAAAATTTATCTAGATTTCAAAATAGGTATTTTACTTTTTCATTTTATGAGGTTTTGGTTTTTTAATAAACATAGTTGGATAATAAAAGAATATAAATATAAACACACTAAAAAGTCTCCCAGCCTTGTCTCCAGTCATCCAATTTCCCTCCTTAACCACGACAAATGAAAACATACCATTTCATGTGAAGCCTGCCAGGTATTTTATGCATATACAAGCAAATTTTTATAGAAATAGAAGATTTACACATTATTTTGTCCTTAGTTTTTTCATTTAACAATATATATTATAGATAATTACATAGCAATATTATAGTTTCTTCATCCCTTTCACGGATTACATTTTATTGTGATGTACTATTCTTATATACTTTTGAAAAGAATATACTTTTTAAAGTTATATGTACTTTATAAAGTAATATATGCTTTACATAATATGTAGTACAATTACAACATTGTAATTATCGTATATTACACTTTAGCTGTAGATAAACTTGATGACAGATTTCGCAAGTCAAAATAGTGAGTTTCTATATTAGGACTGTAAGGCATCTAACATCAGGGAAGAAAATTCACCTCATTCCAAATAATGCTGCTGATGGTAGTGGTGGCGGCAGTCAACATTTATTAAGTGCCAGGTACTCTTCTGGACACTTTATACATATTCACTGCCTAAATACACACAACCACTTTATGAGACAAATACTTTTACAATCCTCACTTTCCTGATACAGAAATAGGCAGAGAGATTAATAATTTGTCAATCCAAGGTCACACAGCTAATAAGTGAGGAAGCCATAAACTTGAAATTCCATCTCACTTCCAGCAAATAGTTTATTAGATATCACAGAGATTTTACTGAAATTAGCCATGACTCTGAATATTTAAAAAGGCTTAAAATTTTTTCACCTTGGTGCTTCCAGGCATCTTCACAGGCTGAGGTGGAATTCAGCCCATACAAGCTGTCTACCCAAGAGATGTATTATACACTACAATATGGTTAGCGACAGGGGCACACTAGAGAAACATCACAGATCACTTTGTCTCACTGTGCCACCACAGGCAGCTGACAGACGCATGCAGGTGTGGATGATGTCTCTATCAAAGAACAATTTGTTCTCAGCTAGATTCATGTCTTTCCACCTAGCCATTTTCCTAGCCATTTTCACTTAAGAGCTAACTTATAAAACCAAGACCAGATCAAACCATCACTTTACCAGTTCTAAAGCTTTCAATCCAAGATATGTGACACAGGTATCAGCTCAAAGACTCTCATGAATGGAGAGGTGTGTTGGGAAATGTAAGAGAGAAAAAAATATGAATTTATTCCACATAAAAATCTCATATTCAGATACTTATCCAATTCATACTTGCTACTAAAAACACATACAAAAGATGTTTACTGTAGTTTAAAATGAAGGAGAAATTCAACTGTTCTCATTTAGATATCCCATACACTGCTCCAAGGTGGTGGTACCACAAATGGAGAGCTAATATCTGTGTGGCAGACTAACATACTATGATTTACTTCTACATTTCGTACTTGTTGAAATTTATTTCTTCCTTTTACAGATTAAGGGCTTTTGTTTTAATGACAGTGCTTCTAATGCCTTTCCAAACCCTAACCTCCCTGGCAATTTAACTCAACTGTTCTCATCTACAATGCTTCTCTCGTGGATGTCAGTGATGACCAGATCATCAGCTTTAAAGAAAATCATTATTAAAGAAATCGAAGGCAATCCAATTATATTTTTTGACTGGCTATAAACTCGGTAAACTCAACATGGTACCACTTTGCATTCATTATCAGTGAAAACCGTCCAATGGGCCTCCCTACCGCGAGAAAGAATAAATTTGTGTCTTTGAAGAACCTCTAAGGCATTTCAATGAAACCCAAAGGAAACTGAAATACTTTGGAGCCTTTCTACAGGATAATGCTGTCTTAAAATCAGGTGTTAGTACTGTCATAGAAACCAACTAGTATAAATCAATGAAGCTGTTTATCAAAACTGCAGGTGTCTAACTAGAACTATATGGATTAATCTGATCATGTATTTATGCAATAAGCAGTTACTGAACCACATGTCAGACCCTGTGCTAAGTGCCAGGGTTACACACACTGCCAATTTTACTAACCTTCTTTGATTTTTTTTTTGAAAGCAACATTTAAAGTACTCCAAAAAGGTTGAAGACTGATACTTGAAGACTTCAAATATGATGTAAAACTCTTAGATTAGGAATCTGAATGGTTTTTTAAGTCTCTCACTATTCCCACCCTCACCCCCCCTCCACAGTGGTCAATTGTTAATTCCATTTAGTATGCATATGCTAATGCTGGTTTGCTTTTTTTTAAAGCAGGAGTCCTGAAATGGAGAACTGTCTTCCAAAGGTTTCCCCTTTGACATATCTCTTCAATGTACTCACAAACTTGAAGTAATCTAGTGCTTGACAAACATAACCTAAAGAATCTAGAGCAGTCAGTAATCTTTGCTTTATTTTTCAACACCACTAATGTCTGAATATATATGGATAGGATGTTCGGAGAGTGAAGGTCTCTGAAAGGGCCTTATCTCTCTGTGTTGTAAACTCAGCCCCCACTCATGCTAATCCACAGGGATGTATCTGTACTAAATGATGAATTATTAAAGTTCTGGATATCGTGTGGAGCCAGAGGTGCCATTAATGTAGTCTTTGGTACCATCAGGGTGTAAATAATTCACAGGATGTACAGAGCAATCACTAGTTTGAGGATAATCGGTTTTGCAAGCTAATTGCAAAGAAGTCCTGCAGCTCAGAGGCGCAAGGAATTTTCTTCTGCCCAGTCACAGGGGTTCACTTGAGTCATCATCAATCTCATTTTCCAGAACCTGCAGCACTAACAGGCTGAACTGTGAACTTAATAGCAAAACTTCTTCGAAGGGGTCCTTTGCAAGTTAAAAGAAAAGAACGTAACATATATGCAATAGTTTGGGTATGACAATGCTTCATGTATTAATCCAGAATAATTTAACATTTTTTTGTGCGTGAACAGAAATGCCAATCTTGTTAGAGTCTATCTAGCATAATTTACTTTTAAAAATAATCCTCTGGGTTACTATTAAGATTAGAGTACTGTGATTTAATAGGCTGATGATCATGAGTACACCTGGAGTATACTAAAGACAAGGACTCCAAAACATCTCTTACAATTCTGTCAGCTTTTAGGTTTGCTTTTTCTCTACTACTAACAGCTTTACCAAAAGCTGTCCCTTCTTGGAATGGTCAGCCTTCCTGTCTCTAACAGTGCTGCTTGAAATTTTTCTAATTTGTTGCTTTAATCAACTGTCACAGGCCAGGAAACTCCGATGCCTGTTAGAACTGCCTGAAACAGGAGTAAATGAGATCTGAGAGTCTTGAGAGGCTCCTTTATGAACAAATGCATCCTGGAAGCATTTGCTTGTTGGCTGCTCTTTGGCTGGAAATATTAAGTAAATATCTTTAGAATAAATAAGATTTTATTACAGCATGAAGCATAATGCTATTCCAAACTTCGATCCTTCATTTTCACTACATATTTGTAACACTGTACACTTTTCCTATGAATCCAAAAAGTTGGCGGCAGTAGGAAGATGAGGGCATTCATTTCAAGGTCATGTTTTATTTTCTTCCATTATCTTTTCTTGAATTCTTAAAAATATTGCTTTATTGGGGGAAATACAGCAACAACAAACCAGGAAATAGAAATTCTATGGTTACATTTAAGAAGAGAGTTTTTTGCATGCTCTGGGACACTGGGCAAGTCATTTAACCTCTCTAAACCTGAGTCTCTTCTAGTATTAAATGACAATACTAGTATCAACCTCAATGGATTGCTCAGATTAACAGGATATAAATAAAATGCTTTGCATGTAGGTCAGTGGATAAAAAGTAGGTTATTATATAATACTAGATTTGAAAAAGGATGAGCCAGTACTATTACCTTTTCTGAGTATGTATTGCACATTTAGGCATAATCCACTTCCCAAGGTAAAATTTAATTAACTGGAAGGACTCGCCCACAATAACTTAAAAGCAAACTAAATAATTGCTTCTGGATTCCAATTTCATAGGCTCACATTTTCTGTTTACCACTTCCCCAGATATACCTAGATAACGATGAAATGTGATAAAATCTTTAATGTAATGAAAGACTAGCATACTGTATATATTTTACAATGATTGCTGGAATTGAAGCAGGTCATTATGTATATTAGATTCTGTAAACACAATGTCAGGGCATCTTCCTTCCTCCTAAACATGCCTTAGGAATTTACCAGTAGGTCAGTTTCTTTTAAAAAATAAAACTAGTGTTTCTGCTAGTGCCTAGAAACACAGAGTATGTGACAGAATCCATAATGCCTTTGGAGTATCCTGACTTCAGAAATGCATAGCTGGTGTACAGGCTGAAACGAAGTTGCAGACTTAAAAACTCCTCAAACTACAGCTGCAAGCCATAATATCACCCTTCAATCAACTGATTGTTCATTAATATTTAGTGAATATCTAAGAGATGCTGTAAAGCCCTATTAAAAACGAGAGGATCAGAATAAATGAAGATTACTTGTGCATGCAAAAGGTTTTGTAAATTCTGGTGCAATTAGACAAAACATCTCAGACAGTATGAGATGGAAGCTAAGGTCAGTAGTAATTTAATGTGTCTATATTTATAATTTTTCTTTAGTTTTTATTTATTTTTTACACTGTACAACCCCTTTCAGTGCTCACAGCCCACAGGTAAGGGGCTGGGCAATGGTTCGAGGCTGCAGGTTACTCTGGCATGGGTCCACTATGAGAGACCCACAGAGAAGGGCCCGCCATAAATCTGTTACCATGCCTGAATTTTTTTTTAATTATCTTAAAAAACAAATAATTAGCTAAGATAATGCCCTGATTCATTCACGATATTTACTACAGAGAATGAGGTACCTTGAAAAGAAATCACCTAGAGAAGTAAATGAGAAAGGATTGTTTTGAGTTTCTCCTGATCTCCCTCAAAAGGCAAAGCCACACACTTCTCATAATTATTTACTGTGTTCATTCAACAAGTATTTTTGAGTACCTACTGGTGGTCACAGTTCACCTACAGCAATGAATAAACAGATATTTACATTGTACTGAAAACAAGACAAAGTAAAATATAAAGCAAGTCAGAAGATGCCTGCTAAAGAGAAAAAGCCAAGAAGTGGGGTCAGAAAAGGAGAGAAACCTGAAAGTCCTGAGATATCTGAAGAGAATGGTAAATAAGAACCAAGGGCATAATCAGACTGGTGCTGGTGGTCCACAACAGACAACAGTTGGGGAGTGAGGATGTGAGGGTGGGAAATCTTTCTAGGAACAAGCACAGTTCCTTACTCTGAAATGTAAACTTGGAACACGGTGATACTATCCAGATCAAAAAGTTTCCTCTTGATTCCTGCCTATGGAGGCCTGGAGGCCAAGACATAAGTCCTACCTGGGTCGATCACAGAGTCAACCTGGTTGCCAACCCACTGTGTGCTCAGCCCCACAGCCAATGTCACTTCTCTGTAAGAAGTATGGTGAAAATACGGGCGCAGAATGAAAGGAGGAAATGGGAAATAAAGGTAAATAGCAACAAATGGGACAAACATGAAAGAAAATCTAATCTGTACCTTTTTTTCTTTCTCAATGTCTTTACTTTTAGACATCAAGGGAAAATCTGATAGGAACATATGAAAAAGACAGACAGGAGCCACAGGTAAAAGTGAAAACAATTTAACCAGAAAGCTTAAAAGCCTGTCAGCTGCTGAAGCTGAAGTTCTGAGTGTGACATGTTCTAGGCTGAAAGGAATGGTAATTAGTATTACCATTCTAATGTAATGTAGTATTACCATTCTCCTTCCTCACCCTCTCCTCCAACAGAATCCACACCGACCTCCTCATCATCCTTCCCAAGGGCGGCCATGTCTTCACAGGCCTCAGAAAACTCTCCTTCCTCCACGCTCTCACCCATGTGCCAGTGAATGAAGGAAGGTACACTTGGCACACGCCACGTCAAACTTGTGATCCAGGCAAGCCCAGGCCTCAGCAACAGATATGCTGTTGCTCAGCACGCACACAGCTCAATGTACTGTGGCCAGGTCTCCACCAGGTACCACAGTGGGAGGCTGGTAATCAATGCCAACTTTGAAGCCAATGGGGCACCAGTCCACAAACTGGATGCTGCACTGGTCTTGGTGGCAATGGCAGCAATGACATCTTTGGGAACCATGTCCCCATGGTACAACAGTCAGCAAGCCATGTATTTACTGTGGCAAGGGTCACATTTCGCCACCTGGTTGGCTGGCTCAAAGCATGCACTGGTGACCTCCACTACAGAAAGCTGTTCATGGTAGGCTTTCTCAGCAGAGATGACAGGGGAACACGTGGCCAGAAAGAAGTGGATGCACGCACAGGGCACCAGGTTGGTCTGGAATTGTCAGATCAACGTTCAGGGCTCCATGAGATCTCCAGGAAGCAGTGCCGAAGGATACAATTTAACCTATCAATCAATTCAGGTTAGTATAGGTTGGGTGCTCAATACCGAGGTTTCCATGACAGATGTCATAGATGGCCTCACTGTCAACCATGAAGGCACAGAGTACTACAGGGTGGTGTGGGTGCCGAGGATGGAATTGTAGGGTGCGTTTACAGCTGTGCACCCTGTCGGGGCTGGGTAAATGGAGAACTCCAACTTGGACTTCTTGTCATAATCTACAGAGACACATTCCATCAGCAGGGAGGGGAACCCAGAACCAGATCCCCAAGCAAAGCTGTGGAAAATCCAGAAGCCCTGAAAACCTGTGCACTGGTCAGCCAGCTCCCAAATCCATCCAAGACAAGGCCAGTGATCACTTTGCTGATGGTGAAGTGCCCGCAAGCACAGCTACTGGTAGTATCTTTCTTGCCTGTAAGGAGCTGCTGCTGTGGGGAGGGGGGGGACCAGTAGCTCACAGCAGAACAATATACATGAAAAATGCCTCCAGGCAAGGCCACTCAAGTTTTCAGGATTCATTCCATCTCATCAGGTTCCAAAAGTGGTCTAGGCAAAGACCTGGCTTCACCCTTTCAGTCAACTAGCATAACAGCGAAGAGACAGTATCATCCCTTACTCTGAGCCCCTCTCAAGGCACTACTCTCAGATCGACCTCATTGTACAACCATTTATTCATTCCTCTACCCTCAGCTACTACTGCTCCTCCTCTCCCTTCATAGCCAAACTCTTCCACCGTCGGAAGGGATGGTTCAGCCACTAGACTGTAACCAGCAATACTAGTCAGACAAGTACCTCCCTTCGCTCTGTGCGCTCCATTCATTCAGGGGAAAGTTACAGAGACGCAGAACTGCCCGTGCTATTCTGACCACAGGCAATGTATCGGCGGCATTCACTGTTAATCTCAATTTGTCCACGTGGGGTGAAGGCACAACCCACCCCATGAGACCCTTAGGAATTCTGACGCAAAGTTTAAAAATATAGTTTCTTGCTTAGGAATCACCTGTTTCTAGCATCTGTATCTGCAGCCCTGGTCCTATGACCACTTCATTAAGAAAATAAGAAAAGTTGAGGTGATGGGGGTAGAAAGAAAAAAGTACCGTCATTACGCCCTACTGCTCCCTTGGTACGAACTGCAGTCCAGCTTCCTTCTCCATCCTGTCTTCCCCATACTCACCAGAAAGAGGACTCTACCGAGAGGGGCAACTCTTTCAGCCCCACTAATTGTTGCGGGAGCACACGCTCTTGAAGGTATGTAAGCCAGCCCTTCCCATCTTTATCTCCCCCAGTTTTAAATAACCAACGTTTGAGCTGCCCATTCCAATTTCTATCAAACTACTACAGCAGGTCCTCAAACAGCATCACTTCATTACAATGCTGATGAGATGCCACAGAACTTGTTTTTATCAATTAGGCTACTACGGTAAAACTGGTTTCGTTACGTTACTTCACCACAGCTCCAAGAACCTACTGATGACATTAGGAGAGGACCTACTGTACTCCGCGGAGGATATCGCTCTGCCCACTGTTGGGCATTACGGGCTGTAAACTGTATTCCTTGGTCTGCGGATATGATGGCTGGCCATCCCAACTGGTACAGTTACCTTCTGTTCTGGTTCTCTTATAGCACTCTGAGCATTTGCACCTACCATTAGAAAAGGAAAGCCACGTCCACAGTCAGCGTCTATCCTGTCAGGACTCATTTGTAGCCCCTAGGGCTACCAGCAACAATACCACCTGCCAGTTATGTTCAAGGCCTTTCCACCAGGGAATCTGCCACACAGTCATCCGCAGTCTCTCTTTTGCTGGCATTCTGAGCCTCGAAGGCTCATTTCATGAACCCAAGTGGCCACCTCCAGCAAGCACACAGGGATATCTGCTTGTTGATTCCAATCACTTTCCAAACCTGGCAGGGGGTTCCTCTGAATGGGCATACAACATGTCCTATTTTAAGGCACCCCTCAAATCCTCACAGTGACTTCCACAGAGCTATCCGTGCATCCCTTTAATAAGCCAGGTTTCCACTGCTCTTCTGCCTGACCTTATGGTCAGGCCACTGGCCACTGCCCGTGAGTCAATAAAAACCCAAACACAGAAGCTGCTTTTACCACTGTTCAATTCTATTACGGCTAAGAAAATGGCACGCAATTCAGCCTACCAGGCTAGTTTTTCTTCTCCATCCTCAGAGTGGTGGAAGATGTTGTCCATTCATCTTGGAACTACCATCCACAAACCAAGGAGTTTCCTGTTCATCAGTTATGAGCTGTTTATAGGCTACTGCCCAAGGGACAACAGAATCCAGCAGCTCCTCACACAGTCAGCCCCAGGGGAAAAGAGGCTCTCTGCTCCTGAGTATCTACCTTTTCCTTGCACTCCCCAGACAGCACGATCCTATATAAACCACTTCCATTTTATTAGACTCTTCTGGGCACTGCCCACTCTACTGCAGTTTGTCTGACATTACTTGAGACATCATGAGTGTTTCAGGTTTCGAGATTATTTTATGACTCTTACTCATCGTGGCAGTTTCAATTAATGTCCAATAGTGAGCCAGCAATTGTCCTTCAAATGGAAATTCTCTAGTCCAAAGTCTAGCAATCGTTGCTGGGAGGCGCTCACAGGCTTTTGCCCTGAGCCCCAGGACGCACAGGGCTATCACAGAACCTGTCCATACCAGCACTCCAACTTCTATTCCACAGTGTGAGCTTGAGCGATCCTACTGGTTCCCACTCAGTCCGTCCAGTTAATACTGCTTGAAGGGTGGGTTTAAATGCCTTCTGTTTTGCAATACTTGGTAGAAAAAATATTCCCCAGCTGGATACAATGTCCAACTCTGTAATACAATCAGGTAAAAGCCTATTTGAACATACCAATTCTCCTACAAACGTATACCTTGCACTCCGCACTCCTACCTGTAATCTTTACTGACAGGTTTTGGTTTTACAATATTAGTTAGAAGTGTTGCCCAACCAGACATAACATCCATTCCCATAAAATAGTCTGATAAAGGAGACACAATTTCTTTACAGAAAGCCTGTCTGAACATTCCAACTTCCATAATCCTATCAACTCTTATAGTTTTGTGTTTTCTTAATTATCTCATGGCTTCATCAAGGGTTTGGTACCACAGAGAAAAAAGTTCCCCTATCAAGAAATTCTGAAGAGATCTCTTCTCCAACTCCTGACCATTTTATCCACTGTAAAAGGCTTTGGATCCCACCCCACCCCACCCTCCCGGCAACCCAGGGGTTGAGCCAAGGAACCCTGGCCCTTTGGTCAATTTTTATCTCATTTAATCTGCCTAACCCAAGCCCCAAGCGACTTGCTGGTTAGATTTCTCATTGTGACCTCTGCCTCTGGACTTTTAAATTTCTCCAAACTGGAGTAGAGCTGAGTGGTTTTGGGCCTTTTAATGTTAGGGGACCAGAAGGTGGTCCCTTTGGCCTCCCCAACCTTAAGTAGTGCTATATTAAAACCTTTGTTTTAACCTCATCGATGTCTTTTATTCATCCGATTTCTTAATAACTATCTAAAGCTGTACATTCTCCTGGGTAAGTCCCATGATTCTTCCCTTTCGCTTTGTTTTGTTCCAAGCAGTATTCTCTTCATTCACCCTATTTCTTGTTAATCACTTAAACCTTGTTAAGATCACTCCCTTGACTCCTTTGCTTTTTCTTATTCTCCTGTTAATTAACCCAATTTTTTTATTAGCATTTATAAGACCCAGGAGGGGAAGCTGAAACAGCAAACACATCCGGCTTCCTCAACTATCCCTTAGTTTTGCAGCAGTAAGGTTAGATGGGGTGTATGTGAAAGAGTCCCCATTAACCACAGCATTTATCAGCAGGCGAATAATCCCATTATCATAAAGATAATCCCAACAAGGCTTATATACAAAATCTACCATCTGCTTCATCAGGGATGTTTCACTTGGCATTTATAGGGGGAATTGGGCAGTCTCCCTTTTCAGGGGAAACAGATCTTACAGTAGCTTTTACCCAGTCCACCAGGCTGGCTGTTCCCTCGGGTATAACCTGCTTTGTGTCTGGATCACATATAGCCATCTGTAGTTGTTCCATAATGAGCTATAAATCCTGCAACAACCCAAACATGCTCTTCCCCACTGCATCTAAAACCAGATACTGCTCCTAAATTAATTATTCTAGTGGTCCATTTTGGTAAAGGTTTTTCAGGAAGCTGATGTTACTGATGCACGAAATGAAACAATTCCTTAACACTACACTCCATGGTTTCAAATAGTTTCTTGGTTTTGTCCTTCCCTCACATCAACCACCTTCTTGGTGACCAGAGGTCTTAGAGGTACTTTCTCTTATCCTTGCATAATTTTTCGCTTGAGTGTCAGCTTTATAACGAGTGGCCAAAGCTCAGACTCACTGAAATGTCTAGCACTGAACTTGGTCTAGCATCAAGGTCCAACCTAGAATGTTCTTTTAATTTCATTTTAGCTATTATTACAGATAATAATAACCAAGGGAGTGAACATTTCACCTTTTTCTTACTAGCTTCCATTTCCTTATGCATCCAGTGAACCAATGTACTGGAAACTAAATTTCCACTGGTAACTTTTACCTTAAGTAACTGAGAGCAGCACCCATGGGAGACCAAGTGACCACTAGGAATCAAAGTTCCACATCCCCCACCCTTCTATCCTTTCTCTTCCCAAACCACATGTTTCCATGAGGCAGGGCCATTCTAGAAAATCTCACATCTGTGATACCAAATGTCTAGGAAACTCCCTGTGTTAAGAGAAAATATTCAATGGCACTTGTTAAAACCCACTAAGGAAGATCTTACTCAAGGTGGTACAGGTTATCTCTATATATAGGTACAGGGAGCACTGTGATAAAATTTTTCAGTGAGGGAAAAGGACTGAACTCGACTCCAAATATGACATGGGCAAGTGGGAATTCACAGCCAGAGGGCAGGGTGGTCAGCCAAGGCCAGGAGACAGAAAATTACTAAGAGGAAACATCAAGAGTCAGGGGGTTCTCGCTGAAAAGGACTAAATTCTAACTGAATTCCTCCTGAAGACAGACATCATCCTGGTGTTGTGGAAGAAAAGAAACTACACCAGGTTATCAAGGATGATCACATATGAGGGTGGGGCTTCTCATTAAACTAACCTAACAAGGTTCTCAAACTGTATTTCACAAGGAGATAAACAGATGGGCCTCAGAGAAGGACTTTTAGGAGTCTGATCAAAATTTGGTCAAGCAAAGAATCTCTGTCAGTACCTTCCCTTGTTCAAGGAAAGAAGAGACATTTTTCTTTTCTCTGAACAGTATCAGTACTATTTTCTCGTTCAGTAGCCTTTTGTTCACTAAAGACCAGGTGAACATTCTGTTAGGACTTGGTGGTGCCAGCAGTCAGGCAATTAATAAAGAGAGTTTCTATAAAAGTAAAAATAAGTTAATAGTTAGAAACCCAGTTTCTGGGTCCAGAGGATGCCAGGTAAGATTTTGAGACTTGAGTTTAAAACATCTTTAAGTCGTAGGGTGGGAATGACGGTGGCTTTCTGAAGAATTTTCCTGATTTGCAGTTTGGATGTCTCTGGTGATAGCATCATGCTCTGGTGAACTCTGAGGGCCAGAGAACAGGAGGCACACAGGCTGCCTATACATGGTCTGTTGTTGTAATTTGTTTTTCTTACGTGTAGATGAAGTCGGCCAGCTTCGGTTTGCAGGGTTTCAGGAAAAGGGCAGTTGCAGTTCTCAGTAATGCCACATCAGGAGGGTGGGAGAAAAACTGGAAACATGAGTTTGGAGAGTTCTGGCCAGATACTGGAGGCTACTAGATTTGAGAATTTGATGAAAATTGGCAAAATGTACAAGATGGACCCCTACAAGGGTGTATTACAGTTCTACACTGAAAAAAAAAATGTCTCTCTACAGTCAACCTTTTAATTCTTGTTTACAAAATAATTCCACTCTTTCGATTTGTACTATTTACATAAACACAGCAAGAACAGCGACTGGCCACACAGGCCAGTTTTTCCAAGAACATTGGCTCCATGAGGTCAACCTTAGTCCCTTTAATCAGAATCTATGTACATTACTCTCTGGTCAAAGCCCTGGTAATAATAACTAATGTTTCCAACTGTATCCTGTTACTAGAATTGATTCTTACTGAATTTACGCAAAATAATTACACTGCCATGAAAATAAGGATGAATACTCATTAAGAGTTTCTGAATGCTGGAGCAATCAGGAAGAAAAAGTAATTGCTTCTTATCTGTTCACAAAGGTGTAGTCCAACCAGATTGGTGTAAACTACAGATAGCTTAAGAGAAAAGATAAAAAGAATTCTTTAAATCTGGAAAACAAAACCAGCAATATTTCAAAGAGTTGCAAAAAAGTCACAACCATCCTCATTAGTTCATTCATTCCCGTGCAGTTAACTCTTGTGCTGCCTGATCTGGGGCTGGCAGCTTTAGAAATCCATCAGTTTCTTCATTAATTCTGGAAACTTATTACAGCAACAAGGTCTGAAAGCTATTCAACTGAGGCCCACACAGAGCATTCATGCCTGTGGCTGAATGTATGCTTTCCGAGAAGAATGAGAGTAAAATAAAAATTTGTCTGTGAATGAAAAAAGACTTAAAATGGCTGTGGTTAAAGTTCTGATGAAGAGTTCATTTGAAAAGAAAAATTAGTTATTTCTGTGGTATATGGTATTTTGACACAAAAACCTAACAAGGGTACTGACTCATTTCTATGAACTTCATGTGTTTCTGAAATACCTATTATTAGTAACATATCCATACATATATAATCTAAGAAAGTTTGCCAGTATTTCTTACTTGACAATGTTTCCCAGGTATTTAACATATCAAATAAACCTAATTAGTTTAATATCTTTTACAAAGTGAGAGACTAATCCACTGAGATTTTCCAGGGCCCTCTAGAAAATCTCTAAGTGACTTTGAGGTCAACAAGACTCCGTTTAGAACTTGATTTGGGGAAGTTGTCAAAAATGTCAAAACACTTAACTAAATAAGATCACATGTCACTGTGAAACAATTCTTAGCTATCCATTTAAACAAAATGACAAACTATTTCAAAGGCAAAACAGAAAGTTACATAGTTATAAAGAAAATCTTAGCTCTTTTAATATTGAGAAGACCAATTTTCTTAAATAATAAAGACCCGATAAAGACAACACTAAGCACAGAAAATTATTTTGATGATGCAAAATCTGTTTCCTAGGCAGACTATTTAAAAGATAAAGAAAAACCTTTTTACAATTTCTTAATAAGAGCCGACAAATATGCCAGGAAAACTTTGGTGTTCTAGTTTTGCATCAGTACTCTTTCGATTTTAAAGTTCAACTTTTTTAACTTATAAATAAATCCATTTAATCTCAGACAATTAACCACATATGAAATTCCTGCTCTAAAAATCTACAACCATTTTTCTAATATGATTTAGTCTTTGTCCTGTATTTCTCCCTCTTCATTCCGGAACAACCAGTCAGTCTACCTTAGAATAAAATTACTTTTTTTCCCTGACAAAAACACATCCTTCATATCTTGCACACTCTGCATACAAGATCATTTCTCTTCATTCTTATAATTTCTAATAGTTTCATTTACATATAAAAGTATAACTGATTATAATTTTTAACTATTAGTAATCTTTCTTTTACAGAGAAAACTATGAAGTAGACAACCATGGTCTGTCCTATATCAATACTCTGCAGATTAATTTATGAAATATAATTTCATAATTTCTAAAGGCACGAAATACCTCACAGTATAATTCTTCCATGTGCCAAAGGATGTGTTTACTAATAGATCTAAATGTCTTTAGCTTCTCTATATGAACAAGATGCCAAAAATATATAAACTTAAACTTAAGTTCAGTAATGAATGTTTCAGTAGTTTATCTGACTTAGAAATGACCTAGATTTTTATTTTACACAGACATAACACCAAACAAAGCTAGCCATCATCTTAAGTTATATTTCTATTAACTAGCTTTATAACACATGCATGTTAGGCTAGCATCACAAAAGCAAGTATCAAAAAAGGTTAAATACGTGGTCTTTCTCTTTTTTCTTCTTTTTGTATTACTGGGCTTGACATAACTCAAGTAATCCATTTCTGTTATACATTTTAGTCTTAGTTTGGATTTATAGTTTTATAATCTGAAACATCTAGTACAGATAACCAGCTTGTTTGGTGAACCAAAGTAGGAAAAAAAAGTCTGCATATTTAATGCTGACAATTCTGTTTTTATTTTACCAACAACTTTCAAATTAGGTTTGCTTACAAACAATTATCCTAGATCATGTGAAGCTAAAACTGGGGTTAGTTTTTCCATTTCTGAGAGCTTTGAGAATACTTAATTTATATAAATACTCATTTATCTCTAAGCCAATTTGAATAGAACTCCTTTAAGGGACTTTATAAATTGATTTGGTAATACCATCTAGAGGTATAAAAATATCACATATCTATAACATACATATACATTCACAGACATAAAATACAAAGAGATCTATAGTTTTCATTCTAAAATTTTAGCCAAGAGTTAGTAAAATGTAGTAATACAAACTCACTGATTTATATAAAATAATTAGCTCTGTCTTTTCTCAACTTTATATTTTTATGCAAATTACATTTCTGGCAAAAAGGACGAGTTAAAGTTATCTGTTTACCAACTGTGCAGACAGCAGCTTTAAGACCTTCCCTCGCCCTGTGGACCAATTCTTTGTGAGTGACCAGGGAGATGTCAGGAAGCTGTATGGATGTCTCCAAAGCCCACACAACTAACCAAAACACCCCATCTATTTCCAGTTAGCTTTTTTCCTTTTCAGCCTCAAGGAGCTGTTTTGGGAAGCCCCTAAATCCCCTGATGGCCCCCAGCAGAGGGCAGGAGACCAGAAGTCAAGTGACGAGAGAGACTGGAATGGAAAAAGGTCCGGTGGGTGCAGACAGAGGGATGGAGAAGGAAGGGGACTGCAAGGGGATATATCAAAAGATTCAAGGAACCAAGGGGAAGGCTAGTGGTTACATAAGAGGAAAAAGAAGAAACACAAACAACATAAAGGGAGTGGTCTTGGAGGAGCAAATCTGAGGAGACCTCAAGTTTCCCAAAGAATTCAATGAAGTTCCATGTTATTCTCAACAAAAGCATGCCATTGAGAATGGAGGCAGGTGGAGGGAACATAGTCAGCAGTCTGAGTTTGAGTCAAATGAGAAGCTCCAGGATCCAACAGAGAAAACCAAGAGGTGTCGCAGAGAGCCAGCAAGAAAGTCTGCCAGTGCAAGGAGTCATGAAATAATGAGAGAGAGCCAGAGATTCAGGGAATAATCCCCACTCAAGAGAAAAAAAAGAACCAGGCAGAGAGACTTGCAGCCCAGTAGGTACCTCTCAAACAAAGAAGTCTAGGGCTATGACCCAGCTTCTAACAGCTGCTTGCCTGGGACTCTAACTGAGCTTCTTACAACAGGAAAACCTGGGACTCTAACCCAGACTGTGTTTGTCTGGAACTCTATCCTATCTTCTGGAGTACACTCAGACTCTTAAGTATCAAAATCTGTCCTTACCAGCTTCCACGGACATTTGTCCAAAGCAATGGTTCAGGAGTCGGACTCACCAATGGATCCCCGATCAATCAGTCAGGAGTGAGGACAAAGGCTTCAAAGGTACGCATTTAGGGTCCTGGGTGAGAGGTCCGGGGGTCCAGTGATGAATCTGATACTACTGAAGCTGTGGCACCATAACTGTTAAAAGGAAAAAAATATTCAATGATACTTAATAAAGCATGGTAAGGAAGACTTTAGAAGACAGGAAGCTATCTCAATGGGCACAGGGATCACGGCAATTAAATTTTTCAGTGGGGCAGAGAGATTGGGCTCAACTCCTAATACTGTATGGGTATGTAGGAATTTATAGCTAAGTAGCCAGGTTGGGGTTAGTGGATGGAAAATATTAAGAGAAAAACATCAGGAAAAAGGGGATTCTGACTAAAGAGACCTAATGGTATTCTTTCTACAAACAGGTGATGGTGCTGAGACATCACTTGGGAGATGGTATAGGGGAGGAACCCAATCAGATATGAGGGTGGGGGCTTCTTGCTAAATTGATTTAGCAGGGTTCTTGCTAAAACTGCATTTTACAAGGATGTGCACAGATGGTCTAGGAGAAGGTTCAGGAGCCTGACTAAACTTTGGTCAAGCAAAATTCACTTCTGATACTAACTGGAGTTAGTGCAGGTCTCACCTGGCAAGGGTTCACTCTCACAAGACTGCCCACTCCTTCTGACATCAATCACAAGTAGTAGGACCTCATGTTATTCACAAGTTCTATCAAAATTAGCTAAAATCAGAGGTTCCCCTGACTGCCTGTAGATTCAATCACGTACTAGAACATCTCACAGAATGCAGGGAAACGCTTACATTGACTGGTTTATTATACAATAAAGGCTACAATATAGGACACAAACAATCATACGAAGAGCTTCCATTCCCACAGAGTTGTGTGCATCACCCTCCTAGCGTGTACATGTGTTCATCAACCAAGAAGCTCTTTGAACCCCATGCTTTTGGGATTTTTATGGAGACCATCACATAGACATAACCCATTAACTCAGTCCCTTGCCCCTCTCCCCTTCCAGAATGAAGGTGAGTGGGACTGAAAGTTCCAGGCTTCTAATCATGGCTTGATCTTTCTGGTGACCAGACCTCATCCTGAAGCTATCCAGGAGCCCACCAACAGTTGCTTCATTAAATCAAAAGCCATTCCTATTACCCAGGAATTCCAAGGGATTTAGGAGCTCTGTGTCAGGAATCAGGGTCAAAGACCAAATATTAGAAAGAAAGATGCTTCTAGTACTCTCATCACTTAGGAATTACAAGGGTTTCAGGAGCTCTGTGCCAAGAACTGGAGGTAAAATATGTATTTCAAAAACCAGAATTAATGAATTTTGTCTACAATCTTTTTGATGCAGGCCACAAGTTTGAGCATTTCAGGTTGAATCACTAATATATTTAAAACATTGCATATGATTTTAAAATTCAAAATTACATAAAGAAACCCACATGTACCTGGTGGTTTTACAGCTGAAGGCAACTGTCGAAGACTTACATCTCTTAGTTTAAAACAGCACAATCCAATCTTTTAATATTCTAAGAGTTCTTCTGCTAATGAAAGACTTCCATCCAATTACATTTCTACAACAGAATTGCTCTCCAAGGCATTTCACTTCAACTGAAAATGTCAATTTCATTACACGACATTTAAAATTTTTGAACGTCATTTGGTTTAGGTACTTTGTCTTGATTAAACAAAAATCAAACCTAGACACGAAATAAATATATCTGATATAAAACTATCTCTAATTATTGTTTACCCAACAATGAAAGAGCTTAAAAGAGGCTACACTTATTTCAATCACTGCTAAATTGTGTTGTTTTTAAACCTGCACCTGATTTATTGTCATTATCAGGTAGCCGTTCCAAGAATATCTTAGAAAAAGGCACCTGCTATACTACAAAGATGCTGTGCTAGGTGTAATTCAGACTACACTGCACATTGATATGAATTTTTTTATTTTATTTGCATCAACAGAAGCAGAACTAGTTACGAGAAATTTATGGTGTAGCTTTCTTTCCTAGCTACCCAAAACTATTTGCAAATGTATAAACACTTCAACCTCCGCAGCAGAGAGGGACCTTCTATTTGTGTTCTATTCCCACTCTTCACATTTAAATACACCTCAAGCTATTCTTTTTTGTGACGACTTTTTTTAGAGACAACTCTATTAGCAATCTGTCAATTAATAAATGAACTACTCAGTTAGCAGCAGAGAAATAAGTGTATGTTAGTGGTTAAGAAGCCCCATACTTGCAGTATTTAATGTCTACTGTTGCTCCTGCTGCCACCAGGCTGATTCAGACTAACGAGCTCTCCAAGTGCCACTGTCTAACACGGGCCTGTCAAAATAAGCGTAGTCTCCAGAATTCATCCAGTCACTGTACTTGCTTCTCGCACATAAAGTGGACCGATCTTTAGGTTCTTTGCCACACACACACAAAAAATGCACTGAAAACAATTACAGCTTCACATGATTTTGGAAAGAATACGCCCTCCCTTTTTTACGGTGAAAAGAGCAAGAATGCTGCTTATCAGGTACCGGGTCGTACTGGATCCCCTAAAACATGTAGTTTCAATGTTAAGCCTCAAACTGCAGCCCAAACCGAGCCCAAACGCGAACTAGGGACAGAGACAGTTTATGAGTCTCTGGTGATCGCGGTTGTAACAACCCCGTGCCTGGGGCCCATTCCTGCTGAGGTACACAGGAGGGACAACGCGGCCCGGGGGGCGAGGGGCCCCCAAGCCCGCGGAGCCAATGCCAGAACCCAGGACCACGGAGCCCCAGCTCCCTCCCAGCCCAGCACCCACAGACTCCCTGGCCCCGAGAATCGTAACTCTGGCCTCATACCAGGCTCCAGGATGTTCAGGCTCCCCCCAATTCCCCGCAAAAAAAAAAAAAGAAAGAAGAAAAGTTCACCACGTTGTAACGGCATTTCCCTTCCGAACGCAGGCCCCGAACCGCGCGCGCCCTGAGGTCAGGCCTGTCCCCTCCCGCCCCCTGGGGAGGCGAACTCCCCCCCTCCTCTGGAGCCCCCCACGACCCGGCAGCTCCACCACTCACAGGCTGGCGGCGTCGGGGGGCAGCGGGCCCGACAGCGCCCTCCAGCTCGGCGCCGGCAGTCTCCGGCGACTGCAGTCCAGCAGCGGGAAGCGGCAGGCGCAGGGCGCGGGGCACAGGCCTGCGCGGGCGGCCGGCGGCAGCAGCAGGAGGGCCTGGGCGAGGAAGAGGAGCCGGGAGAGCGGGCCGGCCCGACACTCCGGCAGCGGCTCCTCCCGGACGCCTCGGGGCGCCGGCGCCATCTTCCCCCCGACCTGGACCCCGGCGGGAAGAGACGCCAGCTACAGGGCGCGGCCCGGGGGAGACGCGGGGCGGCTGCGCGACCACCCGAGGCCCCGGCTGTGGCCGGGACCCCCGAAAGGAGGGCGACGGGCGGTCGCGGCACGACAGCGGGGACGGCGGCCGAGGACACACGGCTAAAGCCCTGCGGACAGCGCTCCGCCGCTCCGCCCCCGGCGCGACGTCCTCACGCACAGGAGCCAACCAATCAGGGCCGCAGACGAGACGGCGCGGGGCGGGACTACGCGGGGGGCGGGACTGCGCGGGGGCGTGGTCCCGCGGGGGCGTGGCTCCGCGGGGCGGGGTCGGAGGCCGCGGGTTCCTTGAGGACGGCTGTAAGGTGCCCCGCGCTGTCGGGCGCGCCGCTGGGTCCTGCCGCCGTCCTCCCGCTGGAGGGCGCCGTGGCTTCTCAAGAAGGAGTGAGGCCCGAAGCGTGGCGAAGTCTCGACCCGGGGTATCCCTACTGGGGAAATAGAGGACCTTTTATCTTCTCTGAGCTCCAAGAAAGGAGAAGGGCGGAAGGGCTGCTTTCCAAGTCGCGGACACGAACTGGGGCCTCCTCTGCCCCCTCCTGCTGGTCCGCAGCGCGTGCAGGCCTGCAAGTGGGCGGACCTCCGCTCTCCTAGCCCGAAAACGTCATCGCTCTCCGTTGATGGATCCGCACACCCCTGAAGGCAGAAGCCCTGTTATTCATCTGTGTCCCTCGAGCTTCTTTACTGGCTTAGCGTCCAATAAATGTGGATGGGACAGTCCCTGGAAGGCACATGTCTAAGGAAAATACTCTTTCCTCTGTTTGGAGAACTCTGTCCTATGTACACATTCACTCTCAGAAAAGCAAACGGGACATGTAAATAAAGAGAGTGTTCAACAGTCGACAAAATGAAGGCAAATGTTTTATTTATCCTGAAGCAGAAACTATGGAAAACCTACAAGAACAGTGGGTTTTGTTCACTTAGCCTTGTACTGCATCCGAGATTATGAATAAGACTGTGAATAATAATGATGTTTGGCTTATATGTAGTATTTTTATTTTCAAAGAGTCTTCATCTGTTACCTTGTTTGGTTCCTCAATGACTGTGAAATTGACAAGAAAGTTAATTGCTGATGAGGAAACAAACCCAGAGGCTGTTCTGACTCTCGTAAATTAAAAATCCGAGCAAGTTGAAAACAGTAATGCCTAGGTCACTGGGCTGTCCTAGAGAGTAACTGAAATCTGTCTTTCCATGGTAGGTTTGGAATCACAATTATACTTTTAAAAACCCTTTTTTCTGGTGTGTGTGTGTGTGTTTTAATAATATTGAACTGTTTCTTGGAATCAAAGATATACCCAATGTTCCAACCTAAACCAAACTTTCAAAGCCAAGACAGCAGGATGAAACTGCCTCTTAGCCTCCATTCCCAGGCTACTGAGTGCGCTTAATGGCCTCCACAAAGAAGCTGCGTAGAGGCAGGAGCCCCGCAAAAAAAATGGGGCATTTAGAATCTCTCTGCATTATAGTTTCAGAGCTTCCATCTGGGCCCATTAGAAATTCATACTCTCTACCCTGTGTCCTCATCAATTACAAGTCACAACAATCAGGAGTCCCTCCCAGCTCTTAATTCATTGTGTACATTGTTTTTTACCATTCTGGAAGCACTTATATGTGCCTTATATATCTTTATATTCCTCATGTGTGCTAGCAGAGTACCTGACACATAACAGACACTTGATAAAGGTTTGAAAAATGAATAGTTAATGAGATTACCTTACATTCAACTGAGTTCCCTACAATTTATTAAAACTTATTATGAAAAAAAAAAAATATATATATATATATATATATACACCAATAAACAAAATCAGAGAATAAGCCCCAATATATCCAACTAGATTTAGCAAATACATGTTTTTAATGGTTTAGTGATCCATTTCTCATTAACAATGGAATGAAGAGTTTGTATATTCATTGCCCTAGAATTACCTAATTAATCTTGGGGTGCCAAAGTACCTAGACAGTTTTTAAAGTTCAATATAACCCATAAGCAGAGAACATCCCAGCTCCAGAATACTAAAGAAAACTGCTGACTTTGGGTTCCTGACTCAAATACCTTTGTATTGGTGGTATTTCTATAAATACCATCTCCTTAAACTTTAGCCTCCCCATCTCCCATTATCTCTGAACTTTACTGTTTGCTAAACCCTAGCTAACTAATCTGGTTAACTACATTCTCTTAAACAAGAAATCTTAGGGTCAAGCAAGCTTTCCCCTCTAACCTTTCTATCATATCCAATCACTTGGCTCTGTTGATTTTCCCCCAGGAATGTCTCAGATCTTTCCCCACTTCTCCATCCCCACTGCTACTTCGTTTGGACCTTCATCTATCATAGGTATTAATGCGATAACCTTTGAACCTCTGTCCTCCAGTTTCTTCCCTCTCTGTGCCAGCAGAATTATTTTTCCAAAACATATTGATATGTGTGTTGTTAGCTTCTCCCTATGTACAATACTTGATGTTCCCAGTGGTTTTTATTTTAATTTGGGTTTTCCTAAGTTTTATAATGAACATAGATTATTCTTATTTTAGAAAAAATATATTTATAATTAATGACCCCCCCCCATTGCCTATATATCAAATTCCAAATTCTTTATCCTACCAGTGAAGACTCCACAACCAGGCCCCAGCCTAACTACCTCCTACATTTCCCATATCTTCTCACCATTTTCTCCATATTCTAGCCACAGGAAATCATTTGCCTTTCATAAATTGGGCCATATATATGTATACTTATTTTTACCTGCTCTTCTTTCTACTGGGTGCTTTCACCACCTTCTCTGGCCAAGCACTTCCTTCTCTCCTTATAGAAACTTCCTCTATAAAGATTTGACTTTTCTAGGCATTTAGCGTTTTCCTCCTCAATTCTACAACTATAGTCCATGGTATTTACAGTTCTGTATGTGTATGTATGCATACACATGCTTTCATACCATCCCACTGTCTTCAAAATACCTTTTTCCTGCTGTCTTCCCACTAAGAAATCTCCATATTTCCTTTATCTCTCTGGTGCTACATGCAGTGTCTGGAATATAAGAGATAGTAAGTGAAAATTTATTACTGTAGAAATTATGGCTATCTTCATCATTTCTCTACTGAATAAGCCCAAATCTATATATGAATATATAGTCTATATTCATTCATGATGCCTTTTGTCTCCTTCCATATTACCATCCTACATTCCTTTTCCTGCTAGAGCAAAGAAGAAATAATGATAATTACTATTCATTAACAGAAAATCTAAAGCTAGAAAAAATAGATAAATTGAACTTCATCAAAATTAAAAATGTGTGTCAAAGAGACTATCAACAGAGTGAAAATACAGCCTATGGAATGGGAAAAAATATTTGCAAAGCATATATCTGATAAGAGATTCATATCCAGAGTATGTAAAGAGCTCCTCCAACTCAGTAAAAAAAAAATAAATTTAAATAGACAAAGGACATAAACATGTCTCCAAAAAAGATATACAATGGCCAATAATCACATGAAAAGATTCTCAACATCCCTAATCATTAAGGAAATGCTAATCAAAACCACAATGAGATAGAACTTTATAATCCATCAAGATGGCTATTATCAAAAATAAAAATTTAGTGTTGGCAAGTATGTGGAGAAACTGGAACTCTGTGCATTGCTGGTGGAAATGTAAAATGGTACAGTCACTGTAGAAAGTGGTATGGAATTTCCTCAAAAAATTAAACATAGAATTATCGTGTGATCCAGCAGTTCCACTCTGGGCTAAATATCCAAAAGAACTGAAAACAGGGACTTGAAGAGATATTTGCATGCCCATGTTCATTGCAGTATTATTCACATTAACCAAAAGGCAGAAGCAACCGAACTGTCCATCAACAGATTAATGGAGAAAGAAAATATGGTATATTATATACCTACAATGGAATATATTTCACCCTTAAAAATGAAGGGAATTCTGATACATGCTACAACAAAGATGAAACTTGAAGACATTATACTAAGTGAAATAAACCAGCCACAAAGAATAAATGTTAATTCCACTTACCTGGGGTACCCAGAGTAGTCAAATTCATAAAAACAGAAAATAAAATGGTGCCTCCAGGACCTAAGGGGATGAGGGGTTGGGGGGTTACTGTTTAACAAGTACCAAGTTTCAGTTTGGGACAGTGAAAAAGCTCTAGAGATAGGTAGTGATGGTTGCACAACAATGTGAATGTGCTTAATGGCACTGAACAGTACACTTAAAAATAACTGAAATGGTGAATTTGATGTTATGGGTATCTTACCACAGTTTTTCAAAAAATCTAAAACCAGAAATCTGAGACTCATCTTTGAGTCTTTCCTTTCCTTTTATTCTCCATCTATTCCCCACTGCTACCCCACATTCGTTCCATCAGCAAATCCAAAATATATCTTAAAACTGACAGCTTTTTCCATTTCCATTACCACCGCATCAGCCCAAGCCACAGTTGTCTCTCACCTATTCTACTTCGGTCACTTCCTAACTGAACAAATTTTACACTGTAGTATCAGATAATGTGTGTGTGTGTGTGTGTTCGTGTGTGTGTGTGTGTGTGTGTGTGTATAATAAAAGTGTATATCATATTTTTTCATATACTGAAGTCGTATGGTTTTCCTTCTTTAACATATATACTATATGATATACAATACAAATCACACATGTCATATGAGATATATCACATATGTGTGAAAAACATAGTATTCCACAAACTCTTCCACCAACTTGGCACACAATGTACTTCCTTAAGCTGATAGAGTATATTTACCAAAACCTGTGAAACATTAAAAATACTCATTTTACATTACGATTAAGAAAGTGATAGCTATCGCTACTTCTATACAACACTGAACTGGACAGAGGTCATAACCAGCAAGAGCAAAGAGATTAAAGGTGTAAAGATTTGAAAGGAAGAAACAAGACTACCCTTACCCATATGGGATATGATTGTCCGAAAAAAAATCCAAAAGAATCTTCAGGTAAACGATTGGAACTAGTAAAAGGCTTTAACAAGGTTGTGACTATAAGATGAACATAGTAGAATCAATATTATTCTAATAAATCAATGATTATAAAATATACTTTTTAAAAGATAGCATATGTAATAGCAATAAATTCTAAAAGATACCTAGATCAAACAAAGTGCCAGAGAAAAGTACATGGAGAACATCATAAAAAAATTATTGAAAAGTACTTTTTTAAAAGACCTAAGCAAATGCAGAGTTATACTATGCTTCTAGACTGAAAGAATGATTATTATTAAAGATATTAATTTTCCCAGGTTGATTTGTAGATATAATGCAATCCCAACAAAAATCCCAAGTATACATGGTAGTGCAAGGGGAGAATAATAGCAAAGACACTGTTCGGGAAAAAATGTAGAAGAACTTGATTTCCACAATATCAAGATAGGTTTTTAAAGCTATAGCAATTAAAAAGTTTAGCATTATCATGGAGCACGTTAAACAGATTTTTGGTACATATCAGAGACTTCACCAGAAATTTGATTTATATGATACAGGTAGATTTCAGATCAGGAAAGAAAAGACAGGCTTTTTAATAAATGGAGCTGAGATCATTAGATAATCATAGAGAAAAAAATTAAACTGGTCCTTTCTCACACCACATTCAAAAATCAAGACTGAAAAATGAAAGGTAAAACCATGAAGCTTTTATTATTTTTTAATTTTATTTTATTTTAAAATTACAGTTGACATTCAATATTGTATTAGTTTCAGACGTATGGCATAGTAATTAGACATTTATATAATTTATGAAGTGATCTCCCCAATAAGTCTTACTGACCTGGCACCATATATGAATATTACAATACTATTGACTATAAACCCTATGCTGTACTTTACATCCCTGTGACTAATTATAAATGCCAGCAAAATCAAGAAGCTTTTAGAAGAGAATAGTAGTAACTACCTTTACTATTTTCTACTCCAAATTTTCACTTGGAGTAGAAAAGGATATCTTAAAACATATTTAAAAAATTAACCATAAAATAAAATAATTATAAATTTGAATACACTCAAATAAATTTTCACTTGCAAAAGACACCATAAAAAGTGTTTGCAACATACACAATCAAGAAAGGATCCAGAATTCACAAAAAATTCCTATAAATCAATGATATTAAGGCAAACAACCCAAAAGAAAAATGAGCATAAGATTATAATGTGCACTTCAAATGAGAGGGAAAATATCCAGGTAGCCAAAAAGCCCATGAAACATTGCTCAATCTCATTATTTGTCAGGGAAATGGAATGATGAAATACCACTACTCACGTCAAATTGGCAAAAATTATGAAACCTAACAACCCTCAGTGTTAGTAAGAAAGTGGAACAATGACGTGTGTCGTTCAAGGTGAGTAGAAAAGGGAATCAGTTAGCAATAACCACTCTGGAAAGCAGCATGGCATCTAATAAAGCTGAAGATGGACACATGCCAGGACCCAGCAGTTCCACTTTAAGGCACACACCTTAGAGATAAGCAAGAGTATGCACCTGGACACATGCGCCAAAATGTTGATAGCAACATTATAATAATTGCCAACAACAGGAAACAACCTAAACATAATGTTGAACCAAAAATCCAAATTATAAAAATGCATACTACATTATCCTTTTCGTAAAAAGCTTAAAAACAAGAAAAACTGTTTTATTTAGAGATGTATACAGAGGCAGTAAAACTATAATGAAAAGCGGGAAAAAAAATCCTAAGAGTGGTCACTTCCACAGGGGAAGAGGACAATTGTGATTGGTAAGGAATAATCAGAGGACATCTGAAGTTCTAGCTGTATTCTGTTTCTTGACCTGGGCGGTAGATACATAGGTTTTGTTTACACCCAAAGTGTAAATTCCTATATGTAACATTTTATAATAGAAAGGTTAAAAATGACAAGACTGCCAAAATGAATCCAGAAGTGCAAGGCAATTCTAATAAAGTACTTTAGGAACCTTGACAAGTTGATTTTAAAATTATAAATAAAAGCAAAGGGCCAAGAAGAACCAAGACTATTTTTATAAGAAAAAGTTAAGACAAGGACCTACCCTTCTAAGTAATACCTGTATAATGTTCTATTATTAAGAACCCAGGGGAGAGGTATAAGGACAAACAAACAGTCAAAAGAACAGAACAGAATAGAGTCCAGAAGACAAGTTACACACACAGGAAAGTTGATGTAAGACACAGGTCATGTTACAAAGCAATAAGAAATGGATGGATTATCAATGAATGTGCTAGAACACAAGAAAAAAATAAAATTAGACCCCTAGTTCCCACTATAATGAAAATAAAACAAATGAAATAAAGATCTCGGGGTAGAGAAGGTGTGACAGAAACTACTCCTTGCCCACAAAATCCATTCTCCCATTCTTCCATGATAATCATGGTGTAGCTGGGCCCCTTTCCAGCCTCCCCTGGTATAAAATTAAGTTCTCTCCATGGGATGTGAGCAGAAATAATGGCTGCCACTTGCAGCTCTGGGACTTGACATTAGGTATGCCTCCTTCTCTTTCCTACTGGTTGGAATCTGAATAAGGCAGTGACCTAGCTTTGACTATCCAACATGGTGATATGCCCGAGAGGATGGCAAACTCATAAGATGGCATGAACCTGGGTCCCTGGATGCCTGTATATAGCAAAGCCACAACAGCAATCAGGGCTACCCATCTCGGGACTGTTTTGTGAGAAATAAATGTCTCTATTCTTTAAACCACTGTGTTTCAGGGTCTCTTTGTTATAGCATCTCAGTCTTTACCAACACAGAAATATTTTGTAACCATGATTCAAAGAGCACCAGCTAGATGGGAGAACGTTGACAAATTAGACTGCATTAAAATGAAAAATATCTGTACCACAAAACACCATCAAGAGTGCGAAAATACAAGGCATGATTGAAAGAAGATATTTTTAATGCCCCTCCAGAGTATATAAAAACTTCCTCAGATCAGTGGTGAAAGATAAGCCCAAGAGAAAAATAAACACAGAAAATAAACATGAAATCACAGAAGAAACCAAATGACCAAATAAACATATAAAACATGCTCAACTTTAACATTAATCAGATGAATACAAATTAAAACTACAAAACAATACCATTCACATCCAAAAATTGGCACAGTTAACAAAAACATTAAAATTTAGCAATACAAAATGTTGGCAATAAGCAACAGAAACTCTTACGCCTGGTTTTTGTAAGCAGCTTAAATCAAGTCATCTCCAAAGTGGAGAATAACTTGGAAAGACCTAGTAAAGTTGAAAATGCACATTACTATGATGCAGTCATTCATTCCTAGGCATATATCCCAGAGAAACTCTTGAACATTGGTGCAAAGAGACATATACATGAGAGTTAAGCGCAGCTTTATCCATAATAGCTGAAATTTGGAAGCAACCCAAATGTCCACCAACAGGAAAATAGATGAATGTAGTAGCACCAAAGATGAATCTCGAAACATAACGGCAAAGGGAAAAAAGCAAACTGCCAACAGCTTTGTAAAGTAGTGTGTCCGAAATACACAAAGTTAAAAATACGCAAAAAAAAAATACTACGGAGTAAATGTGTAGTAAAAAAGTAAAAACGTGCATGTGAATAATAATTATCAAATTCAAGAGTGTTGTGGTCTCTGTGGAGAGCAGGTGGGGAGTGTGTGTGTGTGTGTGCGCGCGCATACAAGCTGTGGATTGTCTAAATATGGGAATAAATCAACCTCTGCCTGTAGGCATCCAAAGACAGAAGGAAAACTCCATCAAAGTCTCTTTTTATATTCCTGTCCTATTTACAATTGTTTTAATTTAGTCTCCTTTTCACCATTGAAATTTTTTTCAAGTGATCCTCAAAGCATACATCAGTGGTGCTTAAATTTCAGCAAGTATCAGAACCACGTGAAGGGCTTGTTAATATACAAATTATTGAGCCGAGACCCCCAGAATTTCTGATTCAGTTGATTTGTCAGGGAAGCGGGGGAGGGGGAGATGGGGAAGATACTTGGAAATTTGCTTTTCCATCAAGTTTCTAGGTAACGTTGAAGCAGACCACCGTGAGGCCTACAGTAAAGTCTACTACACACAGCACATGTGTCTTTGTGGTTGTGGGGATTTAGGAGACAAAGCCGTGAAAGAAAATGTGGCATTCACCTTGTTCACCACATTCACCTTGGGCTGAGGCCAGCATAGAGGCTCACAATTCTAGGTGGTGAACAGGAGTGCTGACAATGCAGCAGGTAGGAGCCAGGTGTCAGCAGAATAAGTTTGATATGAACCCCCTTTTGCCTGAATGTATGCCTGAATAGGATTGTATATTATCACTGGTTGAGGAAATAACTGGGCTGACTTCACATCAAACCAGGCACCTCCCGCTCACACACACCCTGCCCCTTCCCAGGCCTCAGCATAAACTCGTTTCACACCCCAATGCTGTGAGGGGGAGGGGTAAAAACGTTGACTCCACTGTGTACCCAACAAACCAACCAGTCCCCGAACTGCTTGAGCTTCTGAGCTAACTCGTTAGTCCCATTATCCTTTATCCTTTTAAGTTCGGGCTCCTGCTCTCACTCTGGATGAGGCACTTGTGATGTTTAATAGGCTCTTGGGAACCTCAGGGTTTGGTTATTCTCAGCAGTCAGCAGGAGCAGTCGTGCGTTTCCGGGCCCTCCAGCCTCACCCAGTTACCAGCAGCCTTCCAGGCCTGGAACGTACCCACAAACTCTTTGGCTGAGTGAAAGCCTAGAAAACTTGTGTGCGTGCTGCATGTCTGTATGTGCACACACGCACATGCGCGGGAGAGCCGAAGCTCAGCACAAAGAAGGCCAGAGGCCTCAGGGAGGTCATTATCTCCAGGACAGAAACTTCCAGTCCCTGAATGGGACCTTGGTGCTCTGCCAAAAAGCCAGACTCACTCTATACAATAAAGTTCTCACTGATTATCCTGATGATGTCCCAGGAGCCAGGGCCCAGGAAGGTCTGCCTGCTGCCAACCCCGGTTCCTTGTTCTGTTCTCTGGAGGAAATGGGGATGTCCCTGTAGCTGCCCCCACCTCACTTCCCCAGCATAATGCACATCCCCAAGGGACCCTGCTCCTGGTGCTAAACTGAAATGACAGTAAGTTTATTAATTGGACTAATGAGATGCCTAGGCAGGGAGAGAGAGAAGCGGGAAGAGTGAGAAGGGACTAAACAGAGGAACATTCTACAGCACAGGAATTCAAGACTAAATTTCAGGTTGAAACCAGCGGCTCACTTTCTGAGAGTTTTAGGAGAGGGCAGGCATGAATTTGGAAGGTGGTCTTACAAAACTTGTATTTTTCTATACGAAACATGCTAATTTTTCAACCAATTGTAACAGGCCCATTTCCAGGCACTCTACTGTTTTATGTGCATTATCTCAGATAATCCTCATAAGATCCATGAGATGAAAATCTGTATATTCATTCTGCCCATGAGAAAACTGAGGCTCAAAGAGGTTTGCCCAAAGTCACACTTGTCATAAACAACAGAGCCCAAAGTCTTAACCACTGCCATTACGGGAAGAGATGGGAAATGAGGCTCCAAGCATGCATCAGGGCAGCACTGACTGAGCATCTCTCTATTTCAGGCAGAGAGTGCTAACTGAGCCTCTTACAGGTAGCAGCGCCAGCAATCCTATAATACAGGTAGGTTTATTTTCCCTGTCTTACAAATAAGAAAATTTAGGCTCAGAGAGAAGTAATTTGCCTAAGGCCACACAACGAAGAAGTGTCAGAGCTGGAATTTGCTGTCCATCTCCTCCCAGTTCTTAACCTGCTTCATTGCCTCCCTTAAGCTCTCTTTGTCCTGAGCTCCTGCAGGCATTTTGCATAAGAGAAGGCTAGCTGCAGGAACGGTGAGAAGTTTTATTTTTCTATAGAGGAAGCTCCAGTTTGACAAACAGGATCAGGGTCACCATGAGATTTAGCCTGTGGAGCTGAGGCTCTAAGCAAGTGTGGGGGACACATTGCCAGGCTGGAGGGAGGGGGGGCGCGGGGGGGCGCGGGGGAAGCCTGTAATGCCTGCAATTTCTTCAGGGCCACCTAAATCCACCTCATTCCCCAGTGCAGGCAGAGGCTTGAGGGAGCTGTTAATAGCATGAAGTTTTCCTCAAGATTTTAAGATTTAAATTGTCTTCTTGCCAATGAGGCCAATGGGGCAATCTCCACCAGCAGCTATGTCCTCCCTGTTTGTCCTTCTGAAGCAGTTTCAGCTGACCAGTCATCAGGAGACTGCTGCTTACACAGCTGGCCAAGGACTGCAAAACAGCAGGAGGAGGGCCTGTCAGGCAGGGGTCAGAGCCCTCCTAGGGCTGCAGGCCTGCCTCACAGAGAGGAGCCAAGCATTAAGGACACTGGAGCACAGCTGATGCGTGCGTATCTAGCTTTCCTCTGCTCTGGGCTTCTTTGGGTTTTTGCAAAAAAATAATAAACCATACAGGAGAATATAAAGTTCAAACCATACAGGAGAACATAAAGCAAAAAGTGAAACTTCTCTTCCTAGACCACTCCACCCACCAATGAGAACCACCATCAACTATTGGTTGTCTATTTTTTGATACCTTTCCCTGCTAAATTCTGGTAGAAATGAGCTTACATTTTTTAATTTTGTATTATCTAGTACAAAATGGAACTGATATGTTGGTCTTCAGTTTGATAACTAGCTCTCCAAAATTTTATACCAATTTACACTACCAACAGTGTATAAAAAGGCTCACTTCCTCCCATCCTAGCCAACAGTAACTTGTTGTGTAGTAAAAAAAAAAAAAGTTAGTATATAAATTGCAAAAGAAAAATATCCTTTCCCACTCTTTCCCTCTCCTTCTCTCCTTTCCTCTGCTTTCTATTAAATTCACAACCTCTGACCTGTGCACATTACACAGAACTCCAAAGGTTTGTCAGTAGATGAGAAAATAAGGGAGAAGAATTTAGGGCTTGGCTGGGATACACAGAGATGCAAAATTATGCTATAAAAGATAATGACACATCATATATATTTACGAGAGTTCATATGTACAGCTCATTAGCCAGCAAATAATGTACCGTAAAGACTCCTTGCTAGGTTCGGGATCTCATTTGACCCTCATATAATCGTACACCTAGAAAAAGCAAGCATTATCTCCCTATGTTAGAGATAATGGAGAAGGAAGCTAACAAATTTGGGTGATTTGTCTAAGTCACAGTGCCAATTAAAAGTGGAACTCTAAATCAGGGTTCTCTCTCTTGTACCACATCCATAATTTTTATATGTGTGTAAAACATAGGTGTGTGTGTGTGTATAGATATAAAAGCTAAGTGCACAATGTATAATTTGTGAACATATATTTAGATCACATCCCATTTTCTACCTACAGATATATACTAGGTGCAATCTCCATGCATAATACAATCTATACCAAATGTGGTAGATAGTACAGAAGACACTAAGAGGTGGCTTAAAAAAGAAAAATACACCTGAATGTCACCTTACAGGCCCTGACAAATCCCTAACAAAAGCATGTCTGGGACTGGGAAAAGGATTGGGAAAATAACTATAAATGAGGTCTCTTATAGTTATGGTTCTGGAACAAAAACAATGTGCAAAACGGGTTAAGTGCATGCAGGTTTGGAGTCAGATACACCTGAATTCAAGTCCTATCTTAACCACATACTTATTACACGCATGACCTTGGACAATTAAGTTCTCTGCACCTCAGGTCTTATATTTCATAAGATGGCTGAGTGGATGAAAAAAGATAATGCATGTAAAACACCTTGTATTGTGCCTGGAACATGTAAAGCCTCAATAAGTGTTAGTTACTATTAATTTTCATTATATGTTTGCTTATTCTTATTTATTTAGATTCAACATAGTTCAGCTGTACATTAAACAAAGCTTTTGACTGAAGAAGTGACAATAATGGAAGATTAAAGCAATGGTCCTCAGCCCTGGCTGCCTACCAGAATCATCTGACAAGCTAACAACACAACACTGATGTCTGGGCCAACGAAATCGGAATCTCCAAAGATGCTGAGAATCACTGGATTACACAGAGGTTGCCATGAGTGCGAGGTTTGGGAGGCTCTAAGAAGCAGTGGATGAGGTTACATGGTTACCAATGCTCTAACCGAGCGAGACCTCTGAGCCTCTGACATCTGACTACAGAGGACGGCTGTCATTGACCCATGTCCACTTTCCCGGTAGCCCTGTTTTACATTTGGAGATCTGGTTGGTCCCAGGAACGCTGTCTCCTTCCCTGACTGTAGAGGTCGAACAGGAGACCCCTGAAGGCGGTTGTAATCAGGGTGGCTCCCCGGTGATGGGACTGTTGATGGGAGTGCTGAGACAAGGGACTGTCTTTCCTGCTGAGTGTGAACGAGAAAGCAGCTCTTTGAGCTGTGTGTAACCATCTTGGGACCCCCAAAGGGAGTCAGATTTAGTAAAAAGATAGCAGAGAAGAAAAAAAGGCACGGTTTCCTCTAAAGCTAGCTGCCTCCGGCCTTTCTAACATCACGGGCTGATCAATTCTGTACTCCAGTCTATTTCTCTGGTAGTTGCAACTGAAAGCGTCCCAATAGGGTATTCCTATGAGGGTAGTGATCACAATGGGCAAGGAAGCGTGTCTGATGTTTCTAGTTCACAAGAAAATAGCAAATATTTTACTAGAGCCTCTTCCTGCCCCTTCTAGAACCAACAGCCCGAGGTCGACTTTGCTAGGCAAAAGCAAACAGCAATAACACCTCTTTGTTCAAAGTCATACCAGTCTGAGCTCAGGGTCTCCTAAACTTATGACAAAAGTCTAAGGTCCTCCTCATTACAGTGTTGAGGTAGAGTTAACCCAGCGGCATCATTGCAGATCCAACCCTGTCACTCTGCTGGCGCATTTTCCATGGCCCCTCAACACCCACTAAGGCCTCTCACAAGAGGCCTCCATTCTTACCTCCCACTGCCCCACCCTATTCCCTCTTAAATTTATCTGCTTTTCTCCAAATCTGATACGCTTTCATGTTTCATCCTCCAGTGCCTTTTGCACATGTCATTCCCTTTGCCAACCATAGTCGCTGCCCTTTCTCTACATGGCAAACCCCTCCTATCCTCTGAGGTCCAGCTCAGATGCCACTCTCCCCGTATTCCCGAGGCAGGGCAGTGGTGACTTCCTTGGTCCTTTCATGGTGCTTTGCACACACCTTCATTATAGTGCTTCTTACACGCTAGGATCCATGCGTCTTTGTGGCAGTCTTCCCCACCAGCCATGGGTCCCTCAACTGCAGGGCCTCTGTCTTTTTCATTTTAGTATCCCTAAAGAGGCAGGATAAAGTGATGGTTAAGTAAACTGGTTTTGGAGGAAGGTTGTCTAGATTAAAATCCCAGCTCATCTATTTATCAGCTCTGTTACCATGGGTAAGACACTGAACTTCTCTTTGCCTCAATTTCTTCACCTGTAAAATGAGAATTTAAAATATCTTAAATGACTGTTAGGATTAAACAAGATGCTGCACCTGAAGTCTCCCGGCAGAGAGTTTTGCACAGATTAACCATGATAACGACAATTACTGCAGACAACAGAGACCATCAGCACCCATCCTGGTGCCTTGCATGTCCCAAGTACAAAATAAATGGTGCTAAAGGCAAACTGTGACCAGATTTCCTAACCTAAAGACTTCTAATTCAAACCCAGAGAGGCAGCATGTTATTCCTAGTCTCTCGTTACTGCTCAGTGCCAAAGACTTTTTGAGGAACGTGAGGGCACCTTTGAAAGAGCTGACAGCTCAGCTTTTGCAGTTCTCAGTAACTAGGCCACCTCTGTTCAGCTCCTTCTAAGCAGACTTTTTGGTTCTACATGCAACCAACCATCTTGAAGTTTTTCCAAATCCATTAATTTCTGGGCTCCACATAACCTGACATTTTTGCTTGTGTAAATAGTTTTATTTTTAAGTTTTTAAAAACTTTTTTTAAATAAAAATTTTAAACAGCACCAAATGGAAAATTAAGTCATCCCTTTCCCAGTCCTAACTTGAGAGGTAATTACTGCATACAGTTTCCTGTATTTCTTGTCACACGTTTTCTTTTTTAAATTTCAGCCTTGAGGTATAACTGACATATCATAAACTGCCCATATTTAAAGTTTACAAGTGGGTGAGTTTTGAAACACGCATACACCTGTGAAACCACAACCATAATCAAGATAATGCACTATCCATCTCTCCCCAGTTTCCTCACACTCCCTTATAATCCACCCCTCTCTCCCCAACCAACCTTTACAGTCCATTCCCAACACCCACCAACCCTGGCCACAAGCAAACACTCACCTGCCTCTGTCACTGTAGATTAGTTTACATATTCTAGAGCTTTCTGTAAAATACATAGCACAACGTGTACTCTTTTTTAGTCTGGCTTCTTCTGCACGGTATAATTATTTTGAAATCCATCATGTCATTGTACATCTTAATATTTCATTCCATTTTACTCCTGAGTAATAAATATCCCATGGTATGGATGTACCTCCATGTTTACCCATTCATTACTCCTTTCCATTTTTTGTCTACTACAAACAGAACCGCTCTGAACGTTTGTGTACAAGTCTTTGTAGGCACATAGCCAGTCTTATTTGAATAACTGTTAAAGCAACAACAGCAACAGCTGTCAGTGACTGAGGACAGGAGGTGGGTAGAGTGATGGCACTTCTTTTTGGCATGTGTAGCTAACATTTGTATAAAATCTTAAACATTAAATTATCCAAACATTTACATACAGAAGTCATTAAGACTTAGATTTCACCAGTCCAAGTTTCTACCTAGTATAGACCCAACTCACATGTCATCACTTCTGGGAGGAATCCAGGGTCACAAGGCATCTCGAATACACTTTGCAAGAAACTCTAAAACACTGGCAAGAAACGCCGAGACCAGAAACCTCGGTCACTGCCATGTTCCGGCACCTAGACCCTGGAGACACACACACACACACACACACACACACACACACACACACACACACACTTTTTCTAAGCAGCTCATTCCATTATTAGACAGTTCTACTGAGTATAAAGTTCTTCCTTATGTGTAGCAGATATTGACCAAACTTTTTGTCCTAATTATGTCCTCTGGAGCTATACGTTCCATATGAAACTAAAAATATTTAAAAATACAAAGCCAGACTCTTTAACCATTGTGTTAATAAGGCACAGTTTAATTTAGGACGAAGAGGGAGCAAAGTTTGCCATCCCAAAATACGCTTTTTTTGGGATATTGTTTATTTTAAGCTGGTAATTTTTAACAAATGAAAGACTTGCGGAAAACCTTTGACCTTCCTCCTAAATACCTAAAAGAATTTAAATAGAGGACATGCTCAGGGAAGAAAGCTATCATCACAGATAACTATAATTTAATATGAACTAGGTGTGACAGACAGGGAGGAAACTAGCAAGGCCCATTTGATCAAAGTCCTGTCTGTGTCCCATTATTAATAAGATGGCCCAAGCCTACGGCCATGCTACCCTGAACAAGCCTGATCCCATCTGGTCTCGGAAGCTAAACAGGGTCAGGCCTGGTTAGTACTTGGATGGGAGGTCACCTAGGAAGACCATCCCAATCCACAACCCCACCTATTCTTGGCCCAAGAAGGCACATAAGCTTCAATAACTGCCAGGTCTGTCCTTGGGTCCCCTATTCTCATGGAACCCCCACATGTACAGATGTAATAAATTTGGTCATTTTCTCCTATTAATCTATCTCATTTTATTTGATCATTAGTCCATCCAGAAGAATTGAGAAGGGTAAAAGTAAAATTATGTTTCATTCCCCATAAGACCATACTGATCGGATCATGCTTCTCAAGGCAGTGTAATGGTGGCTAAGCATATGGCTGGGAAAGTCTGCCAGATCTGTGTTCAAATCTTAATTATAGCTGTATGATTTAGGGCAAATGCTTAATCTTCTCATGCCCAAGTTTCTTCATTTGTGAAATGAGGGTAGTGATAGCTATCATACAAGACTGTGGCAAGAAATAAATGAGAAAATGTACACAGTAAAGCCTCTTGCACTGTGTTAGCATGCTCGACTATCCCCTCAGTTTTTAAGGATTTCCCTAAGGCGTGGCATACCAAACCATATTCAGAGCTCCCGATATGGCCACCCAGGGGAAAGTTCTTTTATTTTTTGTTTGTTTTTAGCCACTGTGGTAAAAATAATGAACACACCCATCCCACCAGGGTTTTTCATAGATTTTCCTTTCAAACATCATCCAAAAGCTCATACCTGTTCAATCTGTTTCTAGACTCAATTGCAGGATGCAATAATATTCTTATTGGTTTGGAGTAATTATTCCAAAATAATAAGATCTTTTTAAATCTTGACTCTATTACCTAATTCATTAAATATTCCCCCCAAATTTGTCATCTGCAAATTTAATGAAATGCTTAAGTCCTTGATAAAAATGCAAATGTCACCCTAATTTACATATCTAGTAACTTGATCATAAAATACAACTTGACATAAAATATTTCTAGGAAATTGATACTCATTCTAAATGTCAACATCTTTCTTTACTAAATACCCACAAAACAACTATTTAATACATTTTTCTGGGATTTTTTTTCCACTGTGATTGGCAAGCTATTTCCTAGTATGAGATTGTAGAATCCACCCTTTTTCCACATATGAAATTTACATTTTCATGTTTCTTTCTGAAACCCTTTTATTTTTATCACAACTTCTCAAGTTTTAAAGTTAAAATATATATGTTTCAAAGTGAAAATATATATAACTTTGTGCTCGAAGATAGAAAATTGCTGGTAGATCCACAGTCCCATCAACAAATTATTTTACTACTATAGAATATAATTCTCTGGGCCCAGAGATTTGGGGGAATTCTTTAAAAGCTCATTTACCACCTCCTTGCTCTCTCTGACTCTAATTTCTTATCAGCATTGTTCTTCATGTCATTACACTTGCTATGCTCCTCACTTTCTACCTTGTAGTGCCTGCAGCATTTGGCCTCAGTGCTCCTTTAGTTTGGGAAGGAAAAAACAAAACAAACAAAAATCAGTCCTGGCCCACATTCCTCCTTGTTTTGTCTCTCCATTAATGTTAAATTTGATAACTTCAAATTTATTTGTCAGGTATTCGATGTATAATTTTTTGAAACTTTCAATCACTTGCATTTCAATAAACAATAGCATAGCAATATCTAGTGATGTTTCAAAATACATTCGCCATGAGCGACTTTAGGCATGTGCCTCAGTTTCTTCATTCGTAAAAAATTGAATATTACGGACTTCATAAGATTATAATGAGGATTCAATAAATACTTAGCATAGCATATAATAAATAGCAAGCATTATGTGTTGTTTTATCGTCAGCCCAAGGTATTTGTGCCTGTAACAGTGTTTACCGAAGATTTGGGGAGAGAAAGGCATTTACATTTTTAGAAACAAAAAACTCAAACTGATTTGATCCTCATTTCTTCCCCCAAAGCCTTCCTGCTTATCCAATTGTCAGGCCTCCCTTCCTTTGACCTCCCGGAACTCACCTCCCCTTACTGTGATGCAAAACAACCGACCTCTCCTACCCCACCCCAGGTCTTAGCAGAACTAATGTGTGAGTGTGTTCTGCTAACCAGTGAGCCTTCTTCCCAGCTCAGATCCCTCAGGGCCACTTAGAAAGCTCTGTTCCTTTCCCTTTCCCCAACTGTCATTGAGATTTATTTCTCTCAACAATTTGCATTTTGTCACCTTCCTAAGAAGGAAGAAGCAGCAACACTCCCTGCTTTAAATGGCAATTTGAATTATTGAGACTTACATATCAACACTTTAAATACCTATTTTAAACACACTTTAAAATACACATTTTAAACATTTTAAAATGCATTTTATTTTCTTCCTTAATAGAAATTTCATCGGTGTGTTGTCTAGGTATTGATGTTCTAATGACTGATGTCTATGAACAGTGAGGTTTCTTTCCTAATTCTGAGAAAGAAGTCAGAAAAGATGGAGTAGGCTCGTTCACATAAAATATAAATATAGCACTGATTCAGCTTGGGAGGGGAAGGATATAAAGCTGACCTTGAAGACCACTGCTTTCTCAACTTCAGTGAACCGCTGGACAGCGTCCCCTCCACTCTGAGCCACTCCTTACAGATGTTTCTCCTCCCAAACAGGACCTGGCCAGGCCTGCCAAAGCCCCCTGCTCTTGGATTATTCAGAAGGGTGATGGGAAGATATAGAAGGCAATTGAGGGATTAATGAAAAATTAAAAGATGAAAACATATTTATACTCCAAGCTACAAAGCATGTCATACTGGTTATACCTGATTACACAACCAAGTGTCGCAAAACTTCATTAGCCTAAGACTACAGAATCAGGTCACATTTCTTTAATATTTACTTTTCAAAGACTCCGAGTTTTCTCCTCTGGAATATGAGCAGCTGATGCTCATTAGATTCTCCCTTTACTGTTTGTGGCAGGAATCCAGGATGAAAGCCAACATGGTCCTGGCATTTTTGGGTTTCCTGCCCAAATACATTTGCCACCCTTGCTGCTGCATCACAGGTCCAAGGCTATCTGAGGACTGGCTCCTCCCCAGTACTGCTGCTTCTCTTCCCCACGTATCTTCAACCTGGACACAAGGCTCTCCACCCTTCTCCCAAAGTACAGCTAAGACCAGCAAATGGGTGTCGGAAAAAGCGTGACAGAAGACTTAGAATCATGGAAGGAATGAGAATCGAGGAAGGAATGACAGTGCTGTGGGGGGAAACCTAAAGTGGAGAGGACACACCACTGCTCCTTGCATTTGTTAGTTTGCATTCCCCCAGGAGACCCTCCAGAGCTGGCTTCATGACCTTTGACCTGTGCAACCACAGGCCCCCATGCTTACAAGGGTCTCACACTTGATGTTCTGTGGCTGCCATCCTGATATTCTTAGTAATTTTTGAACAAGAGAACCTGTATTTTCACTTTGCTCTGAGGCGCTACTCACACCTTCTATTTTTTTTTTTAATTGAGGTATGATTGCTATACAACAGTGTATTAGTTTCAGGTGTACAACATAATGATCTGATATTCATATAGACTGAGGAATGACCACCGTGATGTCTAGTTGACATCCATCACCATATAGTGTGACAGTCACAGCCTCTATTAACCATTCTTTTCTCTAACCCCCTATCTGCCCATGTTTGCAGAGACCAGGCCATTCTCACGAGCTCAAGTGCCTGTGATTACATTCCATCTTCTTGAAGTTCAGGTCCAGTGCCAGGCACAAAATGGCTCCAGAGATGCGGCCCTGCTCACAATAAGGGCAACCACACAGGTTTTGTACAGGAGATGAAATTCTCCTTCAAGGGCCGTAGTCACAAGGCAGTGTTTAAAGTATTTTGATTTTAATACAAATAGGTAAACAGTCTATATCTGGGGTCACATGGACAAAATTATCCAAATGTGTACTCCAGATATTTAGTCCCATATAGACCAAAAACCAAGCAAACAACCATATTTTTATCTAAAGATACCTGTTTTGGTTGAAGGGCTTAGCATCACATGGACTGGCTTAGTCTGTACCTGAGGATGTTTTGGGGAGAAGCCAGAGTGTTTCATGACACCAGAACAGGATGAAAACTGTGGCGGCTGCTCTCATCTCCTCCCCAGCTACATGCCCCTCTCCACATCCCTCTCCTCATCTCTGCCACCTCCCACCCTCTCCTTCTCCTTCCTTCCCCCACTCCATCCCAGCCCCTTTAGGAACCTGACCTTGAAGGTTTCTCCCCAGGAGAGAAACTCTCTGGAAGTCCCAAGGGTGGGAGGTACAGGGGTGTGTGGCACACGGGTGGCCAGCTCCGATCAGAGCTGGGAAGGGGCAAAAGCAAGAACTAGGAGGAAATGGGTCACTGCCCCGTTGTTGGCAGCAGCAACCGCTGTGCTCCAGCTTTTATTCTGGGAACAAGTCCTTGCTCTCTTCACCAGTGACCCACATGAACTGTAATTCCCAATGGAAATGAAATGGGGCAATAAAAAAGGGCTGACTCCACATCCGTGGGGTAAGAGTTCCCTGGCAAGAAAAGAAAGACAGAAAGATACAGTGCTTTCACCGAGACAGAAGGAACAAAGAGACTCTGAAAAAATGAGATTTTTTTTTTTGAAAGTCTGAGACTTGACTAACTACCCCCTAGATGACTCCACACCAATAAATTCCATCCATTTTTTCAAATCCCCTTTCTTTTCGAGGTGAGGTAAGGGTGAGCCTGAAGGGGGAGAGAGTGGCCAAATCAGGCAGGGAGCGTGGAATCATGGGAGCTGGTGATCTTGGCAGAACCCTGCTGTTGGGCTTGGATGGGTCCTGGTACCACCCAATGAACTGGCTATTTCTCTCCCTGGCAAACAAGGTTATAACAAGATGCTTCTCCTGCCTGAGGAGGTGAGTCTGTGACCTCTTGGCCTTAGTCACATTTTCTCTCCCACCCCAGCCCCAGGAACTTTCCTCTTTTCCAGAGCATCATTTATCAGTGGGCAGCAGAGGGCGATCTGGCCCTGGAGTAAGACGGGGTCAACTCCCCTCCGCGAGCCGGGAGTGCTAATGACTTGCAGCTCCATCAACACGAAGCAAACTCTTCACAAAGGAACATTGTCACTCACCATTTTCCTCTTCATTCTTGAAAGCTCCACTGCCTTAGCTAAGCCCTTCCCCCTCCCTCCGCCTTCATTCTTACTCATTTTCCTCTCCCAACCTCTTGGAAGCTGCAGGAAATGCACAAGGTCCACGGTAGAGAGAATCAAATCCCAGGGCCCTGCTGAGGGAAGCGGCAGGGAAATGACCAAGTAGCATTAGCAGCTGCAGGAGCTACAGGCAGCTATGAGTGTGTGTGTGTGTGTGTGTGTGTGTGTGTGTGTGTGTGTGTGTGTGTGTGTGTGTGTGTGTGTGTGTGTGTGTGTGTGTGTGTGTCCCCAATACAGTAGCACTTTGCAAACTTTAGTATACCTGGAGAGCTTGTTAAAATTATGCCCAGCTTCCTGGGCATCACTCAGGAATTCTGATTTAGGAGGTTTGGAGTGGGACTCAAGAATTTGCATTCTTAGCACTCCTGAGACAGTCTAGTCTTGCCAGTGGTGGATCACATCTTGTGGGTCACATCTTGAGCAGCACTGTTATGCACCAAATACAGTGAAGAGCTCGTACAGATCTGGGTCAGGGGCTTGCTTGCATAAAATCCTGGTAAGACAAACTCCCCCAGAACAGTCAGTCCAGATCCCTCCAACTCCAGGCCAGAAGATTTCACAGATCCGCCCGCTGCTGCTCCCTCCCCTTGGAAAAGGAGCAGGGAATGTATCAACCCCGGCATTGTTTGGAGGAGGCTGAGTTCAGATAATAGGCTGGTTTACCATTGACTGTTTCTTTCATTCCACTGGCAGAACAATCACACTAGGCCCCTCCTTCAACCCTGGGCTAGAGATGAAGATTCTACCTACAGGACCCTGGCTGTGTTCAACAGCTCAAGCTGTGAGGCCTCTGTTTTCTCAGCACCCTGCAAACTTCAGAACCTCCAGAGTCAAAAGAGAAGGGTGGAATGAGCTGGTTACCCTCAAGACAGTTGAGCACCCAAAGACCACTCACTTCTGCTCATGCACCAGAAAGACAGAGAAGTATCAGTGGGCACTTTTTAACACCCCCACCCCCATTATGACTGTCCAAAATCAGCAGGATACTTCTCTTTCTTTTTTTCCACTCCAAGTGTCTTTAAATGGCCCAACATTCAATTCAACAAACATCCTCTGAGTACCCGCTCTGTCCGGGCCTGTGATAGACACTGGGGATGTATAATCTCTGATAAACCTAGCCCTAGCCCTCAAGGAGACCAACGTTTAACTGGAGAGAAAGACTAACAAATGTGAGAACAAATGTACCAAAATGCAGTAAGGGCACGGAGATAGCAAAAGCACCCTCAAGGCCATCAGAGGAGAGGGAAGGCATCCTGAAAGAAGGGATTGTACTGAGATTTGAAAGGTGAACGTGAGTTCACCAAGGAGACAAAAGAGCAAGGCCATGTGAGTCTTGAGGTCTGAAGACAATGGGGGAGGTCTGAAGACAATGGGGGCGATGCTAAAATATAAAGTGCAGTCTGGGGTGGGGCTCCTTTCACAGCACCGGTTGTTCAGCCCAGTTGGAACATTTATCACCACCCCTAAACCAAAAAGGGGACCAACTGGGTTGATGGGCTGATGGTTAAACCCCTATAAGAATGTCAGCAGGGGCCTCCCCTGCTAAGACCCCTTCATCCCAGGGGAAGACACCGGGCGGGGGAGGGGCACATTTCCCTCTGCAGGGCCACTGCCTGAGACGGAAGAGGCCGAGGGATCTGAGATCTGAAGCTCAGTTTCCCCATGTGGAACAGTCTAGTAGGCCTGGCAGCTACGGGGCTAGCGGCTCCATAGATGACGAACAATATGGGCAGAAACCACAAAAGAGCCAAAAAGACCAATTTGTGAGCATGAGAAAGCCACTTCCAGTGACTTCAGGATGACTCAGGAGGACCTCGAAGGGGCTGAAAATTGTGTAACTCCAGTGGGGTGGAAGCCAAAGAGCACTGCCTCGTCACTGTTACCGTGACCCAGTGTCTTCCCTTTGGCAGATGTGGGAAATCAATTTCCAGATCCTCAGCGTCCATTCGTGTTCTTCCCTAGAACTGATGTGCCTCAGAGGGCATCTGCAGCCCTGACGTTCTTTTCCCATCTCCTTTCTCAACTGCCCTCTTCCAGCTTAACCAAAACCCAAAACCAAAACCACTTACCTCTCACTCCTCTCCATTCCTGCTAAATGATGCTTTGCTCTGGGGTATAAAAACCACTGGCTCATCAAAGGGACAATTCCACAATTATTTTAAGCAAGGAACCGTCCATCTCCTTAAGAGACAAAGCCCCATAAATTTTCACTTCTTAAGAAAACAATGCTTATTAACTAAAAAACTTTATAATATATAGCTGTTGTTTTGATAAATGCTACTAATAGTTATATGTTCTAACCAACTAGAACTTTAAGTCACCGGAAATATTTTAAAAATGAATTTCAATTGATGTTTTTTTTTGTTGTTGCAGAAACTTATGTGTAACAGGATCGATAAAATGTTTTCGGTCACTCAGTTATATTAAGACAAGATTACATGGCAGAAGAATGGAAATGTGATTTCAAAGAAAAACAGAAACAATATAAAACTTCCAATTTTGAGAGTTTAGCCATAAATTAGCTGAATTGTTGATGGTAATATCAACTTACTATGATATACATATGAATCTTTTAAGTTTACTAAAGAATGATTTCATCATTTTATTATATTAATGTTTACCGAAAGCCAATAATTGGATTTTACAGCTCTTACACCTCTTTCAGCTCACAGTGAAAAATGTCAGATGTCAACTTTAAAATGTACAAGCGAGTACACGGTTTTTTAAAACTCTTCCAGAAAGACAGAGGAGAAAAATATTCCAGGCCAATGTCATTTCTTGGAAGAGAAAATCTCGCAGGGCTGTGACTCAGAACCACGACAAGACTCTTTTCCAGGGCAGGGCCAGACCAGTATCCAGCTTCCTCTGCAGCCACTTCCGCCGGCCCGTATTCCCAGCAACCCACACCAGTAATTCACCTTGGAGACACTGTAACTCACCTTGGAAGTCACAGACTCCACGTGGTTGCTGACTCAATCATGTACACAAATACCTTGATACCCTTGGGCAAGCTACTTAACCTCTTAATCTCTAATTTATAAAAGGGAAAAATATTTACTGCTGCTTCTATTTCTACGACTTTTTCTAGTGCTACCATTGCTTTTAAATTTACATCAATTACCTTAAAACGTGCCTGGCAATGGAAACCTCTAATGTTACTTGAAAACTCATTTAACAGAAAAGGAAGAATGAGAAAGAGAGAGGTCAAGTCAGATGTCAAAGATCATTCGATTGGTCACTTCTAAAGAACTGGAACCCTAGAATGCCAGCATTTAGTCTATCCACCTCTAATTCCTGCCAGTGACTCAGAGCTTGTCAAAAAAAAATCCAGAGAGATGGCCAAAACATCTTTCCCTAACATGGGCACTGAGAACAGTCCACTCTTTCATGGTTTTCTGCTAAGCACTGTCCACAGCATCACCACCGGAGCAGGGAGCCTGGCCTTACACAGTAAGGTCTCTTGTCTCCTTGTCCTAAGGCTGACTGAGCTCCTGTAGTAACAGAACAGAGCAGGTACCTGATAAAATCTCCTAGAACCCATCTGTTCATTAAATCCTAAAAACCTGTGTTTTTAAGAATCTGATAACTAGAAGGACCTTAAGACTGTCTTCCTTTGAGGCCCAAACCCCTCCCATCAGTCATTCTGCATGCAGCAGGGTTTCAGAGACCCACTTCCATCTCTCTCTGGTTGGATCCCCCCAACGCTGCTTGGCCTTGTCACCCTGAAATAAAGACAGGTGGGTAATGGGAGGCACTTCGGACTCTACCGACCAGTGATTCTCAAACTTTTATGGCTCATGCTCCTCTTTGATTATAAATAATAATAAACTCTTATGCCTTCCTTTAATGTGAATTGAAACAATGAGATTAAATTGTGTTTTCCTTTTATACTGATTTGCCTCCTCTGGAAGATCTGGGCTCCTGCAGAAAATCATTCCACCCTTTTATCCATCTCACCCCAGACCTCACATTTCAAAACACACTTCTTGGCTCCAAGGGTCTGTGAGGTAGGTACCTGAGGCAAACCACCAAAGATGGGCAGAAAAAGGAATAAGCCAGAGGGCCAGCAGCAATTAGGCCGAACATCTGCATACAAATGTGGGTGCACCAGGATGGGGGCGGGGAGCATTTAGGGAGAGGGGATTTGTATACAACACAGGGAGAAGAGCAGGGGTGGGGCTGGAGGAAAGAGCTCATGAAAATGCCAGCTTTCTTCCCAAAACAGAGAAATAAAGGCAACAGGCAGGTCAGAGATTTAAGGCCAAGAAAGTGGGAAAGGGCCAAACTGCACAATTCTCTGTAGGATTTCTCTTTTGTACCTTTTGATTATTTCTTTTTTTTCACCCTCAGAAGTAACTGGCGTTTCAGAAGATCCTGAAAATGCCTGAGACACAAGCAGAAGAAAGTGTAAGCTGCTTCCGAATGTGCTGGTCTCTTCCCCCTGAGTGAGGGCTATGCCTGGCTAGAGCCTGGAGGGCTCCGGGGCTGCAGGCACAGGCAGGGGGGATAGGAAAAGAACTGAAGGCCCTGCTCCCAGAAAGCTCACCTTCTAATGGGGAGCCATGAGTCATGCCTGGGAAAGACCCGCCCAAACCAGGTTTGGCGAGTATAAATATTGAATATGTGAGTGCGAGGAGGGAAGTTTTTCCTTCAACAGGATTTGACACAGAGATTCACTGTGAGTGACTGGTCAAGGAAAGCTCTGTGATGCCGTGCCATCGCTGCACTGAAGCGTCTATTCTTTTCATCCCTTCAATAAGTCCCCTGCACCACCACAGCTGCCACAGAAATTGCCCCAAGGCACTACTTTAATGAGGTCAGTCCTCATCTAAGCATCTGCCGTATACCTCTGGAGTTAAGCACAGACCTCTAACCTCTCCAAGGGAAACCCACCTTATCGCCCTTTCTCCCAGATGTGGAGATAGCTGTGCTCATTGTTCCCTGAACACACCAGCCGCTTTGGCTCCTCCCATCTTTCTTTACTCCTTATCCTCTATCTGGAATGTCCTCTTTCCGTTCCCTCCCATCTCAAAGGCTTCTCCCTCCTTTGGAGCCTCCCCTAATCCTCTCCTAATTCCCTCAGCATTCTTTCCTCTGAAATTTGGGACTCTTATCATTTGCTGCCTGGGGTTAAGATTCTTTGTTAAAAAAACAAAACAAAAAAAACCACTTTTTTTAAAACCGGTTATCAGATCGTTAACTCTTTAAGGGTAGGTTGGATGTCTTACTCTAGATGATATCCTCTACCAGCACTTAAAATGTTGAGTTGAACCAGAGCTGAATAACCCACCTTCCCTGGCAAGCCCTTATTCATACTTATTCTTCTACCAATCCCCTTCCAAGTGAAACAGTCGATTCATTCTATCTTAATGAACAGGGCACAGAGCGAGTCCTGGAAAATAATTGGTTGGGAGGCCGTTGAGGGTAGGAGTGCAACAGAGGCCAATATGGACACTTCCAGACCAAAGCAAATCAGTAATGACTCTGCTTGTCATTCTCCTGTCTGGTTAGCCTCTCTTGTCCCAAGGCTATGGTGACAGCCTGGAATGGATTAAACCCTGAATAGCAACTGCAAATCCCAAGGCCTGAGATGAAATAAGTCTCCTTAACTCTCTCCTAAAAGAATCTTTAAAAATGAAAAGAGTAAAGGGAAATTTAGCCCCCCAAGAAATTTACTGCAATGCAAAGTCATACCGAGCTTTAAATTCAATGTTTTTCTTCTCTGGAGATACCCTGGGCAGCCTGTCTCTGCTGTTTTTCATCATATAAATTGCTTTGCCTGAAAGGAAAGTGGGGGTAAATATAGCAGCAGTATCTCTGATGTAACATTCTCTGACCAGGCCTGAACATGCCCTTGACATTGTCCCTTAAAAAGGAAAGAAAAGGAGAGACAGCATGTCCTTGCTATTATACACAAAAAGAAACTACTATTCCCAGCCATTATCAGGGCACAGGGGGAACAGAGTGGTGAGTAATAAAGAATAAAAATAAGAAGCGAGGGATGCCAGTGATCTGTTAGGTGTCCTGTGTTTGGCGTCCCTGGCAGGTGGGCCAGAGCCAAAGCCAATCAGCAGTATTTACGGAGGTGGAGGCGGCCAGACACCCTGCACTGGAAACCACACACGGTTCAACCCCCAGCTCTGCCTGAGGCATTCTGAAAAGTATCCTGCCTAAAATGTTTTGAAGCTACTGAATCCCATTTTCTCCTCACTCTTTCCGGTCTTTTTTTTTTTTTAGCAACAGCTTAGGGTTAGCAATGAAATTTTAATTTGAAAATGGTCTCGAATTCACACCAAAGTGATAATTGTGTTTATCTCTGGTGAGAGAACTTGATGGGTGGGAGCTGGGACGAGGTCAGGGTGGAGGATGGCACAGAACTCTTTGCTTTATATTGTTGGATTCTTTCACAATGAGAGAGATTCAGTAAATCACATGTGTAATTACATATGTAATTCTTTTAAGTAGGAAAGGAATTGAGAAAAAGCTCACCTGTGATTTTTACATGAAGCTTGATTTAGACAGATTATGAACTCTAAGTTACGCCCAAGTAAAATATCTGTTTGGTAGGTTAACTATAACATTTAAATTATGCCCCACATACAATATATATAATTTATATATGTAAAAACTATTTACAGTAATTTTATTTATAAATATATAAATTGCACACGCACTTCTGGTAATGATTACTTTGTTTTCTAGTGATGGTACTGCTGCCTTGCATGCCTTCCCCATTGAAGACCACTAGTCAAAATAACAGCAATTCTGTGCTAGAAGTTAATGTACATAAAATCCCTCACACAATGCTTGACATGTGTTAGCTGCGCTATCAAAACTGGGATTCTTTCTCTCCTTCCCCTTGTCTGAGCAGAGGACAGGGCTAAACATCAAAGAATTTCAATTTGTAAGCGTCTGGCCTAGAAAAGTTAGAGCTAGGAAGTGTTAGATATTATTTCACCAATTCTCTGTATCTTAAGACAGGAAAACTGCGGCCCAGGGAGATTGCTTGCTTAATAAAAGACACAAATCCACAGAGTGGCAGAGCTAAGTAGCTTAATGAACTCCTCTAAACTTCCACTACCTCTGGGTCATTGCTAAACTAATTAAAATGACTAATTTACTAGTTTTTGTATTAACTGTCTTCTCTTTTCCCTTCTCTTAGTGTGCCTAGTTCAGTACTTTGATTATACACCTAGATGTGCCTGTAGAAGTAAAACTTCAGAGGAGACAGACAATAAAATCTTTAATAATCAAATTAAGTACTAGGCTGATGGCATCTGACTTCTCCCAGATCACAGCACACTTACTGAACAGCAGGTGCAGTTTATTATTATGATTATTAGCATTATTATGATTAGCATTTAGCATCATTAACATCATCAGCCTCATCAGTTTGGCTTGTGTGTGTGAATTAGGTTTTAATAATGTGTTTTAAAAACCTGAGCCGCTTCTCTGGCCCGGAGGGAGTAAGCCAGCAGCCAGGAGACTCCTGAATCCCCACGTGGCTTTGATGCTGAGCCCCTTGTGCTAATGATGGAGATTTCCAGAGGGAAACCCCCAGCCCCCAGCTTGCTGCTGGGGTTGAGCTCTGGGAAAAGCTTATCTAATTTCCATCTTGAAAAACAGCTATCCTGTGGAGTCCCAGCACACTTTAGAGAGGTCAGAGAAATTCACGGCCTGGGGCCCTGTATCTGCCAGGTGCCAAAAACAACCACACATTCTGCTTTCTGCTTTGCAGTTTATAAAGCACTCAGAGAGGCAGAGGATCTGAGTAACAGATTTTACAAAGTTAAAATAAGAAAAAAGGAAAGAAAAAGGTGAAGAGGAAAGAAAAGACAGTAACATAGTTTGACTGCCCAAGTGTCCCAGAGACCTATCTCTCATCTCACTTTCACAATGTCCCTGATATAATACGATTTACCTTGATTTTATAGAAACTGAAGCTTGCAGGCCAAGCATGCCCAGAGTCAGGCAGCATCAAAGTGGCAGAACCAGAAGTCGAACCCACACTCTATGACTCCTGATCTAGTGAGTGAACCTTCCACAGCCCCACAACGGGGAAACTGAGTCCCAGAGCATTTCATGAGACCTACAAAGTCACATAGTGAGTAGTAAGTAGCAGGACTGGCATCTGCCTGAGAGTCAGATCTTAAGCTTGAAGTGACAGTGTATGTTTGAAAAGATGTTTTGTTTGCTGATGGAAAAACAAAAGTGAGGTAGAAGGGTGATAGCACACAGCAATTAACCTGTTTAGACTAGTTAAGTTGGGCTAGGGTTACCGTTAGCAGGAAGAGACCCCCATAACTAAAACCTCACTCTAAGAAATCACAAATCAAATAAACAAACAGGGTATGAAATAAAGTAAATCCAGGAAGCTATGCAGACTAGAAAACAAAATCTTAAATTTCTCTTCTTGGCCTTAATTGAGTCTTTAAAACAACTTAATTTTTTTTTTCAGTAAAACGATACGTGTTCACAATACAAAATTCAAAAAATGGAAAAGATATAACATGAAAAGTCACTCTTTCTCTCCTATGACATTCCCCTCTCCGAGCCACCATCAAGTACCTGGAAGACTGTGATTCGGCCTGAACAGTGAGGGTTCTGGGTATTAGGAGAGAATGCGCTTTATGTGGTATGTTTTGAGAAGTGTGGAAAGATCCAGGGCTTTGTCCAAAACATCTCTCCACTGGCTTCTTCCCTCCTTCCCCTTCAGCCGGGCAGTCAATTGCTCCAGGGGAAAGATAAGCCTTACACTAAGCAAAGATGGAAAGGCCGCCTCCAAAACTACACAGGCAAACTCATTAATTCTGCCTAAAGGCATTTCTATTCATCAACCAAATTGTTATTTTTTTTTTCTGGTTCTTTCTTTCTCTCCACTCTTCTTCAAAATATATACCCATCTGGGGAAGCCCTAAGGGACCCTCACTGAGGCAAATGTGATTTCAGGATTGTAAGTGTAACTCATTTTCCCACAGCCCCTCATTTTCCAGAAGAGCCAGTTGGACACGACCTAGATTTTTTTTGACATGAACTAGATTTTGCTAACGTGTGAAACGTGAGGGATTTACAGTCGGTGGCTTTCTCCCCTTCCCAGTGGCCTGTTACTGACTTCTCATGAGCATAATTTATGAAGATCCTACCCTCTGCTCCCTTTTTACTCGGTAAAACAATGTAAAGAAAAAGGTGAAGAAGCTCTTCCATTACAATGGAAATAGTGAAGGAGGCAGAGCCTCACCAACCCGTTTGGTCGGTGCCTCTCCAGCCTGGAACAAAGCATCGCCCAGCTTTACTGCTCTTTACCCATTTTGTCCCCTTTCCTCCCGTCTTTCACAAACTCTAACAAATCATCCACCCTGGCAGTCATGTTCACCTCTTAACTTCCAATAATTTGGTTTTGGTCTCTATTGAAAATGTAATTAGGGGCCATTATCTCCTCTTGAATAGGCGGATTCAAATGCCTCTTCTCAGTATTTACTGACTCTGAGTATCCTATTGAATTTGTTATTGAAAACCATACCCTAAGGGATGGTTCTTTTTCTTTGTTAATTTTTAATTAAAAAAATGAATTACACGAACAGCATAGCAACATTAATCCAGTTCTACATAAAAGACAGAAAAAGTCACCCACAACCCTACTAACTCCCCCCAAATAAACATTTTTTAAAAGCTATGTTTATAGGGCACTAGCTCAATACATTCTAGTTCATCTTGTGGAATGTCATGCAACATTTTAAAACAATAAGATAAATCTGTAGATATAAAAAAAACCCACAGTGATTATAAAGTGAAAAGAGCATGCATGCTGCATAACAGTATACATCATGCAATACTGTTTGTGTATTTTTTTAGATACACATTATGCTGGAATAGGTACCCAAATTTTCTGGAAAGATACACAAGACTGTCAACAGCGGTTAGTTATTTTTAGCCTCTAAAAAATGGGAATAGCTGATAGAAAACGGGATTTTACTTTTCCATTTATACTTTTCTGGACTGATTTGTTTACCATGTGAATGTATTTAATTTAACAAATAATAACACTTAGAAAACAAAAGTTATGCTTGGGCCCAATCCATTTTTTGAAATGAATAAAATTTCTAATTAAATGTCTACAGATATAACAGTAATAATAACTTATAAAAGTATTTATGAAATTAATACTCAAAAGAATTTTCATATTTGGAAAGTATTTGAAGATGAAATTTTATTTCATTCTTCATAAATTTCTCAATAATCGTATAATTGTTGAAAAGTAAGTTAAACATCTAGTCATAGTTTAAATAATTTCAAAAAAAGTTATTGTAATATGTATTTATGACACTACAAAGCCTCTCCAAAAGTAACAATACCTAAGACACAAGAGATGGACCTGGGTAGCATAAACTCCAAACTATATAAAAAATAAATTTATATAAAATTCTGCCTAGGATACCCAATCAATGACAATTTGATGTGAATGACAGACTAGTTATAAGAGGAAATCCTTGAAAGGAATTCACCACCAGGTCTGATTAAACAGTCTATGACTCGCTTTTCCGGCCTCCACCCACCTGTTCTCACTACTGCCCTCCCCCTCCTTACTTGGGCTTTGAACTCAGGCCACCCTTGGAGAACAAGAAACCATCTCTTCCAGAGATCAGTAGAATGTCTGCTGGTAAACCACGTAACGGGGACTTTTCGTTCTGTCTTCATTAAGAAAGATACTTTTTTTTAAAAGGTCAATTTTATGGTGAGTTGTATCCCAATTTTAAAAAATGTCAAGTCCGAAGAGGAAGAACAAAGATAAGAAAGAAATTTGAAACACAACACCACTGAGGGAAGATAATATGAGATGTTCTGCTTCTTTGAACAAATCAAAATTTCTAGTCCCAAATACTGAAAGACAGTGAAAGAAATTGCCAAATGTGATTGCAAACCACAAATGGAAATACAAACATTATCGACAGTGGGAAAAATGCCAGAAGATAAAAGGTACTGATGATTTTCAAGTGTGAAACAGACTTCTGTTAAAGATAGACTGACCAAAGCTGCTCCAAGTAGCTGCCTATCTAGAGAGTAAGACTGGGGAACTGAGCAGCGTTATTTGTCATCATCATCATTATTATTATCATCATTATTATTATTATTTGGTAATACTTTAAAATTACATCCATATAATACAATAACTAAATTTCACCCCCAAAATGTTTTTCATCTGCGGAAAAACAAAAACAAAAACAAAAAAATGAGATCTTTAAAGTTATGGTCCGAGACTGATCCCTGGAAAATTTTGGTATGGATTAAATGAGTCTCCATGAGCACTTAAAGGAATCGACCCCAGGTGCCAACATGGGTCCACTAGAGCAAGTTTACTCATTCAACAAATATTTATTGTACATCTACTAGATCCCAGTTATTGTGCAAGGCACTGGGAATGAAGCAGAAATCAAAACGGGCCCATTCCTGCCCCTTGCGGAACTCTAGTGAGGGAGACAAATAATAACAAAAATTACAGCATAATTCCCACTTGAGGTAAGTGCTATGAAAGAAAGCACAGGGATTTCTGTGAGTACACGATTAGAGGAACGGGCCTCATTGCAGGGAGGGGCCGGTGTGACAGAAATGCTCCGTGAGGAAGCAGCTTGTAATCTGAGCTCTGAAGGATGACTAGAATTTAAGCAGGTAAAGTGTGAGCAGAGCTATGGAGAAAGCTGACCCACCCCCATGTGCAAAAGGCACGAGGCAGAAATCAGCAGAAATCAGCTCGTCACACTAGAGGATGGGAGAGAAACTGAGGTGGCCTGGACAGTAAACAGGAAGGGAAGTTCAAGAATGAGACTATCCAAGTAACTAGGGGTTGTGTCACAGAGACACTAACTAATGCTATTTCCTTTTTTCAAGTGATTACTAGACAGATACAAAGACTCTCTAAATTTCTTTTCAAAAAGACAATTGATGAAAACACTTGGGACAAACTACACATAGTTCTACGACTAAATTCTATCCAAAATCCACCCATTTCTCCGGGCCTTCTGGCTCCTCCCTAGACCAAGGCCTCCACCTTATCTCCCCTGGGCCACTGTTTTGATCTGTACCTCCCAGGATCCAAAACAAAAGCATTCCATTTGAATTCTTCGCTTAAAATCCTTCGATGGCTTCCATTTGTCACAGGCTGGGTTTTCTACAGAAGTGGAGACTGAGTGTGAGATCCAGGATGTTGATTGGATTTTAGATCTGTGAAAGAAAAGTGGAGGAAACAGGACAAGGCAGAGGAAGAAATCGCAGTGATGCAGACTCAACAAGGCTTTGGCCAACCCGTCAGGCACCTTGGAAATCACCCGGCGCCACATCCGAAATACTTGAGCTGTACACCCCCACGCCCCCAGAGTGTGTCCTCAGGCAGCAAGGTTCTCTGCAGTAGAGGAAGACCCCAAAAGAGATGCCAGCTTAAGGCCGTTTACTGACCACCTCACCACCCTCCTTAAGGGGAGATCTGGCTGTTGCATCATCTCCTTATCCATCTCACTACTGCATTTAGAATTTTAAGATTTCACGATCCTAAATGATCGGGCTCCTACCCACTTTTCCACTTGGCTTCTGTTCACAATTTGCTGCACGTTCATTAGCCTTCCTGTTTATTGAAGTTCATCCCCCTCCTCAGGGCCTTTACACTTTCTGCCTCCCTTGTCTGGAATGTCATTATTCCAGTCTTCACATGGCTAGCTCCTTCTAAAGCTGCCGGCCTCATTCCTCATTACTCTGTATAGTGCTGCCCTGTTTAATGTTCCTCATGAACTTAAATAAAATTATCTAAATTATTTTTTTTTACATGTGTCTTATCACCTAGAATGTAAATTCCATATGAAGGTGTGGATCTGATCTGTGTTGTTTGCTGCTCTTTCTCCAGGCAGCACCTGAAACACAGCAGGCACCTCCATAAATATGTTAAATTAAATTGAATGTGGTGCAGAAAACTACATTAAATAATGCTAGAGTTAGCTGCAGTTTTAGTTTCCTGAACAACCTGTCCAAACAATATTTATTAGTGTATTAATACACATGAACCTGAAGGGAAATCTCTTGTTGGCTGACACAAATCTGTCTGGTCCTGTCAACTTTAGAAAAATCAGTGATCTGTATAGAATGAAACGTAATCATCTAAATTTCTGATAACACAAAGCTGGGAGTGTTGGTGGTTAATATACTGGATGACAGGTTATCCAGTATATTAATTAAAAAGAGAATGGAGAGTTGATTGTAGTGTATCACACATATGATGAACTGTTGTGCAGCAATGAAAATGAGTGAATTACTCCTATGTGCAACATGGAGAAACTTTAATGTTGGGGAAAATAACTCAGACACAGTGAAAGAGAGCATAATCTATTTCTCTGTATTTCACAATCAGGCAAAACTATTCTGTGGTTCTCTTGAGGAAGGAAAAAGGAGCCAATGATTGGGAAGGGGCCTGAGGAAGGCTTCTGAGGTGCTGGTAATGTCTATTTCTCGACCTGGGTGGTAGTTATATGGATGTTTATTTTGCAAGAACTCATTGATCTGTGCACTTATGATCTGTGCACTTCTACACGTATGTTATGCATCAATTTTAAACTTAAGAGTAAAAAAGGCCTGGGAGATGAATTTAAAAGCTCAATGTTTAGTTCCTGATTTTGAATAAAATATTTTTAATATTTTTCCAGTTAGAATTATAACTGTTGATTTGCAGTAGACAATCTTTATTATATTTAAGTAGTTGCCTGTGATCTCTTGTTTCACAGGGGTTTATCGGAATGGCTACTGAATAGGCTGTAATACCTACTGCGGCAGGGATGTGGGGAAAAGGGTATTTTATGTGTTGCTATTAAAACATGAAGTGTTACAGGCTTTTTGGAAAGCAAACTGGCAGCAGCTATTATGTAAAAAAAATATTTATACCCCTTGAACCAGCAACCGCAGTGTTGGGAATCTATTTTACTGAAATAAAAATACTAGCTTCAATAAAACTATTGAAGTAAAAACACAGTGAAACATGTTCAAGGATATTAGGGCAGCATTTTAAGTGGCAACACACACATAGTATAAATTCTATGCATGCTCATCAATCGGTGAGAGGTTACGAAAATTGGTAGATCCACATTTTGGAACTCCATTAAAAGGAATGGATTTGTATTCTACCTGTTGCTTCAGAGGGATTTTACACAAGAAATTGTTTTAAGTAAAAGTGACAGACAAAAATGTATTCACTTTTCAAATGACAACGAGCCGTATATGTTAAACATACGTGCATTTGTTATTGGTCTATATGTGTTTATGTGAGCATGGAGAAAAACGTTAACTAGGTTGATAAATTGATTACTGGAGGCACAAGGGCTGATGGGGTGACTGAGGAGGAGCGGGTAAGAGGGAGACAAGAGAAAAAGAAGAACCAAAGGATTTTTTTTTTGAAAGCTCTACATGAGCCAATCTCACATCACAAGCGAAAAATCGAACCCAGTCCCAGGGACATTACAGACTGTACCATGTCTGAGTCAAGGAAAGTGATAACTGCAGTGTCCTTTATGCTGCTCAGATCAAACCTAGCATATTTTATCAATTTCTGGACATTGCACTAAAAATGAACACATTTTGTTTTCTTTTCCCCCCTAAAAGAAATAGTTTTTCTTGTTATAAGAGGATTGGTTAAGAATCAGACAACCCTGGGTTCTAATTTCTTTTCAGCCACTTACTTAGGTGTGCATCTTTGGCAAGTTATTTAACCCCTCTATAGCTCCTACCCCTCAGTGTTATTGTAGGATGATTATATATAGCATGTCAGGACTGGCATCTTGAATAAACACAATAAAATAATGTTGTCACTGTTATTAAAGTAATTATTTATTGTGAAAATTAGATTTCACATATAAGAAAATTAAAAACATAACCATAATCTCACCTTCCAGAGTTAACCATTGTTGATTTTTGATGTTTATGCAGTTACTCAGTGTGATCTGAAAAATCCTTACAAGTCCTGATGAGAGCTTAGTTGGGACAAATCAGCAGCCACCAAATGTGTGAAGGGCTGTGGTATGGGAGAGGTGTAGACACGTTTTGTGCGGTTCCTAAAAACAAGAGCAAGAACCAAGGGTTACAAGGAGAGCTGTCCAGCACTGAGATGGGCTGCCCAACACCGTGGGGAGCTCCGTGTTATAACAAACACCGTCTTGACTGGTGACCGCGTATGAGAAAAATTATAGAAGAAATATCTGCTTCGGATGAGAGGTCAAGCTAAGTGACTTCTAAAACTATCTAATTCTAACTTTTTGATCAAAAAATACTTGCTAGGTATATACATATATTGGATTCACAGTCCTTATAAGACAATTCAAGGGCTTCTCACTATAATACTGGGTGGGAAGGACTAGTTCGCAATTCATCTCAGGAAAGTTAATAGGAAATTCCTAGCATAGGTCAGTTAGAGGACCACTCCGTCACACAAAAAACTGAAGATGCGATCCCACCAATTAATCCCAGTGGATACAGAGAAAGAAATCAAAGAAAGGGGCGGGTATGGAAACAGTTTACATCTTATCTTCAGGTACTATTTGTCTGCTTTCTTCATGGTCATGGTCTCTTCCTGGGAAAATTTCCTGATTTGGAAAAAAAATTCATAATTACTCAGGGGAAAGGAAAAAGAACAAACAAAAAATACATTAATGTGGTTGGGGAAAAAAATCTAAGAACATGGTGTTGGTGGGAGAGAAGACTCAGGGTCTGTGTAAGACCCACCCAAGTGCTTTTGATGTTTGACCAATTATCTTATTATTCTTCCTGCTATAGATGCAGCTGCAATTTACGTAACAGGATGTTTAAAAAGATTAAAGAGAAAGCCTTTAGGGTTCTGAGGTGATAAGAGTCCCCAGAATATGTTTTTATAGACATTTAGAATATAAGTTCCTGTACATTCTTAGAATAAACCGTCTATTTATTTTTCTTTCTCTTAAAAAAAAAAAAAGCAGAATTTGTATTTCAGTATGACTGCTTCCTGCCTACAAGTGATATAGAGATAACAGAGCAAAGAGAGGTTGATGGTGGTCCAAAACTCTCTAGTTTTTAGACAACTTTGGCTTTTAGGTCCAGGATATTTTACTCTATAATCAATAAGTCTGTGGAATTGACTTGGATTAAACCTGCTCATCAGAAAATGGATTATTCTATGGTGCAAGCAGCAGAGTCATGTGGAATTTGTGACTGCGATGACCCAATGTAAAGACGAAAGTTAAAGAGACATAATTTTTGACAGAGGAGCTTGTGGAATTGAAGTTGAGATGGGCTAAACTGACGTAGGTTAGAAGAGGGTCCCATAGCTGTCTCAGACATAGGAAAGGACTCACTGGTATTCAAAACTTTCTGCCCTGTGGGGTGCTCACCTTATCTCACATGATAAATTTGTACTGAGTACCCAATAAAACTTCTGACATTTGTCATAGATAAAGCTGCCTGCTAATTCTGATTCCTTCTCCTAGCAGCCCGCCAATGCCTAGTGTGCGCTTGTGCACGTTCTCTCTGTATTTATTTTTTCTGAAACTTTTTCTCTGAAAATAAGTTGTAGACATGATGCCCTTTCCCCTTAACTACTTCAGTTTGTATTTCCTAAAAACAAGGACATTCTCTTTCGTAACCACAGTACAATTATGAAAATAAGAAGTCAATAATAATGATGCAATACCTCATCTACAGACCTCATTCAATTTTTTTTTTCAATTTTCCCAATGATGTCCATTATAGTAAAAGAAGGTTCCAGATTTTATCTGGCAGTCAGTTGTCTTTAATTTAGTCTCCATTACTCTGGGGTAAATTTTCTATGCTTCGTTTTGGGGAGTGCTCCTGAGCTTGGGTTGTCAGATGCTTCCTCAGAACTAGATTCAGGTTGAGGGTTCTTAGCAGGAACACCACAGAACTGACGGTGTGATCTCAGAACACAGCGTGAGGAGCTGGTTTGCTCTCCTGGCGTTGAAGTTAGCTATAATGACTTGGTGAAGATGGTGTCTGCCAGGTTTCTCCACTTTAAAATGACTCATTCCCCCTTTATTTTTGGCAAGTGTCCTGTGGGGAGACACTTTGAGACTGTTTTTCATCAGACTTGACCCACTAGTTTTAACATCCATTGATGATTCCCGCCTGAGTTAAATATTACTGTGCTGATTCCCAAATGGCGCTTTTATCATTTTCTCATCCTTTATTTTCAGTTGACATTCTACTGTAAGGAAAAATGTCCTTTTCTTCATTCGTTTGACGATTTATTTATACCAGTTTGGACTCATAGATTCCTATTTTATTCAATGGGTTATCTGTTATTGACATTATTTATTATAATGCTCAAATTTCCCTGATTTGGATAGTGAGAGTCCCTTCTAACTGCCCTTCTGACATGTCCCCAAAATTCTTTGAGCTTCCTAACTTCATGACACAAGATATTCTAGGCTTTTCTTGGGGTTTTCCCAGCATCAGCCCTGAAATCTGCCACTCCTCTAAGAAGCCCTTTAATGGGGAATGTTATTTAGAAAGATTTGGGTTCTGGGTGTGCTGATTTGTGCTAGTGTCATTGCTTCTAGGCCCTCTCAGCGGGCAGGAGATCCCCCGCACACACACACTCATACACACTTACAAAACAGGGTGCTCGCACTGATATTTCCAATTCCAGCCCAGCACTTTGGCCTTTCCGCTTTCCATTTTTATAACTCTCTTCTCCGAAAGTGAGAACCGTGTAAAACTACCACACTTCCCCACCCCCAGATGCACTCTCTTTCCTCTTATTCACTTCAGTTCAATCTCCCATCTTCCTAAAGCCAACCTGTACGTATACACCAGTGCCAGGGGCAAAAGCACCTGAAGCACCGATATCTGTGCTCCATCGCCAGGGCGATGTTTGTTGTTGTTGTTGTTGGCTGTTTAAACCTGTTACACACCTTAACAGAAATTCCAACTGGCAAAAGCACTCTGCACCCCAACTCTGTCCCACACAGTGACGCGGCAAATCTGAAAGGGCTGCTTTAAGGTCCTGATGGCTCACAGAGAATACATGGAAACTACTCTTACCCAAGAATCTCATCCAAGGAAAAGAAGAGCCTCATGACTTTCCTGGCTGGTGGAGACTCAAGGAAGCCTGCAGAGCTGTTCATGAAGATTGCCCCGGGGCGTGATCACAACTGCACTATCTTCTCTTAGAATACCATCCGCAGGGTGTGGATGTTAAGTTGTTTTTCCAACAGTGCTAATAGGCACCTAATCTATCACTCCTGATTTCTCTTATTTCCAACTGCAAGCCTCTGAAGGAGGACTGGCCAGGTTAGCAAACCACTTGGTAACTATGAGCCTGAAAAGGTATTAACTAAATTGTGCATAAAATAAGCCCAAGAGATAATGACCTCGAGTTATTATACCTTTATTGAGCTAACTAGTCACAGACTGGTCACATGTGAACATTTTATTAAGTTGCTATTTAATAAGTTGCTATTTACAGGAGATAAAGATCTCCTGATTACATGAAAGGTGTACACGCGAGACAGGTAATTCTGAATTAAAGCCAGAGTATATTAAATCTTCAGCATTATTGACGGGCTCTCTACTGCGGTTACTGAACTTGTTTCCTTCACTGGAATGTAGGCTTTGTGAGGACAGGGAGGGGCTTTGTTTTGTTCACTGCCCCATTCCCAGGAAGAGTGCGCCTGACTCATAGTAGGAGCTCAATAAATTTTTGTGGAACAAATGGAAGTGTTTGGTGGCATAACAGGAAGAAATTAAAAGTTAAATAAAATCTTGAAGGAATCATTGCTCAGTTACCAGTATTCCAAGCAGTGTCAGTGAGAATGCTAAGGAAAACTTGGAAAATGACTAGTATGAATGTGGCCCGAAGCATCCAACCTCCTCTCCATCTCCCACATTCTAAGGTTGGTGGAGAGGGTAAGTAAGTCTTGCTAGGAACTTACCTAGATCCTTAAAGGAACATTCAAAAGCTTCACACGGTTTAGGAGTAGCTAAGTGAGTGGACTACTATAACTAAAATCCAGGGGGGAAAGTTTAAAAGCAGAAGCGGGGGAAAGGAGACATATTCACATATTACAGGGTATGGCAGTACCCCCTTATTCATGGAGGACACGTTCAAAAACCCCAGTGAATGTCTGAAACCACAGATGGTTCTGAACTCTATATATGCTTTTGGCTATACATATGCACCTATGACAAAGTTTAAAATACAGATTCGGCACAGTAAAATATTAACAACAATAATAAAATAGAACAATCATAATAATGGACTGTAATAAAAGTTATGTGAGAGTGCTCTCCTTCTCTCTGATAACTGATCATTTAACCAACATGGCTAAGTGACTAATGGGTGGGGAGCGTACACAGTGTGAACGCGCTGGACAAAGTAACGACTCAAGCCCTGGTTGGGACAGAGCAGGATGACACGAGAGTCCATCGCTCTACTCAGAATGATGCACGACTCAGAACTTACGAATTGTTTACTTCTGGAATTTCCCATTTAATATTTTCAGGACTTGGTTCATGGCAGGTAACAAAACTCAGAAAGCAAGACCATGTAATTAGGCAAATGTATATCTTCCTCCTTACAGCTTTAGGTACAGGATCTCAAACTCAAATGCCAGTACTATATATAGGCCAGTACTATAAAGGGGCAGAGCATGTGGATGTAATATCATAGGGATGACTAGAGACTGAGGGAAAATGGGAAATGCATGCCCCTTCTAAAGACATTAAAAACCCTTTTGACAGCAACAACCACCACAAAACACCATAATGATTAGTCATGTCTGTGGAATGAACTATTTTATAGGCAGTTTGAGAGCTGTAGCTTAGAGTTTATGTTGTCTCTGCGATTTACTATTTGCCCCTGAAAGGCGTGGATGTGTGTGTGCATGTGTGTCAGAGTTTTCCAACAGTTGCTGGCTGGACAGTCTGAAGAACGAGGGGGCGTATTTGCTACTCGCAGTGGTGAGGAGACTTACACAGAGATCATGCCGGGAGGGCCCACGTGCCCGCCTGGACTGCTCTGTGGGGCTGGAGCTTCCGTCACAGGCCACGACTGGTCTGTGGGAGCTGCCTGAAGCATTTGGGTTTTCTTGACTAATTAACTCACTCTGAGTGAATGAACTGCTGCTGGAAGCAGCAAGAGACAGTTCTTGAAGTGAGACCAACTCCACGGATAATGACAAGGACTTCCCAAAGGCAGGTGCACAGCCCCACAGCAGAGGTTAGAAAATGGCAGGGACTGCAGACCTGAGGGTAGCGTAGAAAGGTTAGAGGGTGGGTTGCAGGGGAGGTAGGGCACTCGATTTTGCTGGCCTCCCTTTTATAGTCTTTGTGGGTTCACCAGGCTGAAACCATTGTGCCATGAGTAACTTCAGGCTGGAATATGGACTTTACTCTTGAAGCAGCAGGTCTATTGGCCATGAGTCACATCTTCTAACTAACGAGATGCAGTGTAAGTGTTGATGGCATTTTCAGGGCTCCTACCTACCAAATGTATGATGGCTGTGCGATTATAGCAAATTTCATGTTCAGTTTAACGGTTTCTCCGCTTACACTTTGACTTCCTCAAGGTATTCCAACTATTCACTAAGTCCAATGGACATACACCACCTCGTGCAGTGGAAGTGCGGGGAATGAGGAGATGCAGCATACAGGCAAGTGTGCCCTACTCCGCATTTACTCGTACGTTACACTCACTACAGGGAACATCCTACAAGAGAAGTGTGTCCAGGAGTTCCGGTGTGACTCATGATGGAGCAAACGACTGGTGAAGAGCATATGATGCAGCAGGCACCTGGCAAAAGCATGTAATTTCCAACTAGAGGGGGGACAACTCATAAGGGACATAAACCAATACCCTTTCTCCTTTCTCCACTAACACTAAAGTGAGGAGGTCAGGAACATTCTAGTATTAGTTGCGATAAGCCCTGTTCCTTTTGTGTCCATTAAAATCACATAGATGCTATGACTTGTTATTACATTGGTCTGTTATCTGAAAGGGGTAGAGGATAACTACTGGTTCCACAGCCTTCCCTCAGCCCAAGACAGCTTTGCACACCATCAACAGCGCTTACAAGGTTATAGCTAAAATATTTTACAAACTGAAAAATTTCTGAACTTCATGACCTGTGTAAAGAACTACTGAGATAAAACATGTAAAACTTGGACTTTCAGATAATTCAGGACATATAGTTGCCATAACTGGAACACACAGGCCAACTCATAGACCTTCATACTCTGAAAACAGGAATTCATTTAGGCCTCTCCTAGTTTAGTGGCTCATTACTAAAAGATTAAGTTCATTTTTCTATCTCAGAGTAAAGATTTAAAATATTTAAATCAGGGGATGGGCCAGACTGGCTACCTTTCTTCTTTAGTTCTGGGTGATTTATATAGCAACCTATATAGTAGGATTGATACACAGCCATGCTAGTTCCTGCTACATTTTTCTTTTGCTTTTTAATCATTTAAAAGAGTTTTGGCCAAATGACTCAGGGGGTTACTTGACAAGTGAAGACCAACCCTTTGAACAATTATTTCAGCTTTTCCTAGACCTAGATAAATGCCCAACTGAAAGTATCTTCTAATTGACTCTCCTAATATCAAAGATCAACTCATAAAATATTCTTAGAGGTGAGCCAAGCTGTGTCCAGGTTCTCCTGTGAAGTACGCTAGCAAAGGGGAACTGAGACCTCCGCTTGAAGAGAGAATGCCATTGTACGTCAATTGTACTTTAATTAAAGAAAAAATTGCTATGACTACTTAGAAAATAATAGGATACTAAATAAAATATTAAAAGAATTTGGTTTGTATGGGATCTTCAATTTTTCATATTAAAAAAGAAAAGCTAAAAGAAAAAGAGTGAAAGCCATAGTCTACTCACAAATGTTTCTATTGGTTAGCCTACTGAACTTTTACCCAAAATGTCTTTCTTTGAACAGTCTGATGAAAAACAAGGTCTGAAAGAGATTTTTTTTTAGATTGTTTACTTATAGCTAAACCTGCAGACAGGAGGCCAACTTCCAGTGCTTTTAAATAGGTTAACTTTGGACTAAAAAGATTTTTTAAAAACTCCGCAACTTTCAAACAAACACATGAAAGATGCCAGCACACTTGATTTCATCTGCTCTTCTGAAGCACTTACTCTCTCCCAGGGAACACCTCCGGGGTCTACTATGGATTTTAGAGCCTGATTTTAGTGGGTGATCTTTGTCCAGTCCTGAAGTGAGAAGTGCAGCTGATCAAGCAGTGACCCACAGATTTGGGCTGGAAAGGTCAGATCTGCGGACAGGAGGAGGAGAGAGAAGGGCAGGAAAGTCCCTAGAGCTATATTAAATATCTCTCCACGTCCCCTTATTCATTAACAGCCTTCTCCCTGTGATTCTCACATGTGTGTTTACCTGCTGCCTTTTCAGAAAGGATAAACAATTCCTGTCTTTAAAGTCTCATTCTTGTGCTTTGGGAATGTTGCTTTCCTGGGCTTCCTGAAAAAAAAAAAAATAATGAAGTTCAGGTGCAGATCTCATCCAAGTAGTTCTTCAGTATTTGAGGCACAGTAAGAGAATAGGGACTTTTTTTGGACAAAATGGGTGGTAGAACAAAAGAGTCTTTGTAAAATTATGTTTGAAAACAATTATTTTAACTTCAAAGTGCTGGTAAAACAGGCAGATTAACAGATTCTTGTAATGCCACATGCACAGTCAGGTAATGTTTCCAGGATTTCCAGGTAATTGGAACAGTCCAAAGTTACCAGATACGAAGGTGTAAATAGCCACCAAAAAGCACATGCACTTTGCTCCTTCACTTTAAGTACCCTCACTGTCATTCAATTGCCTATAAATTAATGGGATTAAGTGTACAGACCAGAGATACTGAGAGCAGACAGCGAGTCTGTTCGATGATCCAGGAGACAATACAATTGGCTAGAGCTGTTTAGCCCAGACAGTAACTGTTGCTTTTTAACAACAGTGACAAAATACCATTTATCAAGTGCTTATTATGGTCTACTAGGCTCTATTCCATGTAGTAGGTATAAATATTATCCCCAATTATAGTTGAGAAAACTAAGATATAGATTAAGTAATCCACATGCCATAATTGACAGAAACAAGGACAAACTTATCTCTGTCAAAACTTAAGTCTCACTGATTTCTTTTATTGCTTTTGATTCCAATTCTAATTTGGGGGTCATACATTTTTTAAAAAACACATACCTGTAATTCATATTGCCTGATAAAGAGCACAGGGAACTATGTAATATGTTTTAGGACATTTTAAATCAACTATGCATAAATTTGTTGATATTTAAAGGGTAAGCGTCAAATATCTACAAATTTCATTTATATGTAAAAGACAATGCCTTCATTTATTCACGTGTTGGTTCAATAAAGGTTTGATAGCATATCTTTTATGTTTGCCTCAGCCATGCCTTACATGACCCACTTTATTTAAAACTCCCTCAGCTCCAGGTGATCGACTTACCACAGTTTGCATGGGACTTTTTCCCAGTTTTGGCACCATAAGTCCAGCATCCCGAGAGACCCTAGACCTGGGAAAACTGGCGTGGTTGGCACCCTAGCTTCTCAGCGCACATGGATGGATGCCTTAAGGTTGCTTTTGGATGACAGTGATGGTTATCAATAGAATCTGATAGGCTTGAGTCCTCTCTTGGGGACAAAGATAAGTAAAGTTGTTCAGTTTCTTGTTTCCATAGGGGAACCTCAAGTGATGGGAAAACTTTTTCCTGAAACCTCATTTCATTTTTACTTTTCTGTCACTGTTACGCAGGTCTTTTGCACTCTGAACTAAAAATCTTTCTCAGTGAAGCTTCCACCCTTTTCTTAACCCATCCCTTGCTACACATAGAATGACATGAATCCTTTTCCCCTACGATTGCAAAAAAAAAAAATTTTTTTGGACAAGGCAACCCTTGGTTGTCTGCTTATAATTTCTTTTTTATTTTTTACGCCTACAGCACCTGGTCTTTCTAGGCGGTCTCCCATCCAAGTACTAACCAGGCCTGACCCTGCTTAGCTTTCGAGATTAGACAGGATCAGGCTTGTTCATGGTGGCATGGCCGTAGACCAACTGTACATTACATATTTAAAAAAATCAATCGTGCCCCCCTCCCCAGTTTTCACCTTCAAACAACATATCTCCCACCTTTCCAACAGTTCTCGTTTTCTTTTACCATCATTATTACTCTTCCGAATACAGTTTAGTTGCATCATGTCCTTCTTAAACTGTAGTTTCTAGAATTCTAATCATTAATGTGTTACTTCCTTTTTTCCAGAACCTATGCTTCCTTTAATTCAGCTTACTATCTTGGTATTTTTCTTGGCAGTCATTAACTCAGAGTAAGATCCTATCTACTAAAACTTCCACGAATTTTACGCATGTGCTTCTGCCAGGCTATACTGCTTAACCTGTATGTGAAGTTAGCTGGTTATTTTTTTATAGCTTGAAATGCAGAATCTTACATTTAATTGTTAAACTTAATTTTCAACTCCCCGTTTTAAAAAAATCACCATTTCCAGCTTTGAGTCACAGGTTTGATGAGTGTACTTTCATGCCAATGATATAATTGTTAAAACAATAAGGACTTTCTTTATGTCCATAGTAATCGACTAATTAGTCTTTAGTTACAGTAATTTAATTCATTCATAGTTAGCCTTATTTATTAATATCAATACATATTTCCTTACTTTGTCCCATTAAGATCGATGTGATAGGAAAGTAAAGTCAGAAACAGAAAAAAATGCTTTGTGATGAAAAAGTATTTGCTACTTTTGTCAAAACCATGGAACTGCTTTCTCTGTCACATTTTTGTAATTCTCCACTTTATTTATTGGGCGTGGCATGAAATATGTTTTGGTTATTAAGGAAGATCAAATCTTCTTTTTTATGAACAAATATCCTTGTTAAGGATATTTTAATATATCACAGATTTCTCAGGTAAGTCCAAAAGAGAAGGCCCAAATAGGCTTGGGAATAAGTATACAGTCTTCTAAATGTATTCCTTCAAAGGGAAAAGAGACATTTTGGAAGTGCAAGTGTTGCCATGTTTGTTAAACTATTAGACACAGTTTAAAAGAGCAGTCAAATACGTCAGCTGTGGCCTGGTCCAACACCCAGTTCTACCACTTGCTAGCTGTTTGACTTTGGGCAAACATATCAATGCACAATGCTTGGCATCTAGTGAGAGCTCTAAAAATAAGAGTAACTACTATTTATTAAGCATCATTTTATGTTATACAGTACATGAAGTGCTTTAACAGACTGTCATATTTTCCCCTAAGGAAGCCATGAAGTAAACATTTTTGTTATCCCCAAATCACAGATGAGAAAGATTAGGCAATGTGCTTAATAACTGAAGAAAAAATATTCAACAGGTCTGACTCCAGACCAGGATCCCAAACACAGTTCTACACTGCCAGTTCCTGAATAGATACAGATCATCAGGCCTGATAACCTCCCAAGTCTGAGTAGGAAGCAGCCTGACCGCCCAGTCAGGGAGGTTTCAGGGACCCAAAAAGGCCCTCCATGGCAGCACGCCCTTACCTTGGTAACTCACCAGGGTCCTCAGCCCTGTTGGCTGAAAAATCCCTTCTGTTAACACATAAATTGTGGCTTAACTACAGGCATGCTACTCTGAACAAGCCCAATCCCTTCAGATCTCAGAGGTTAAGCAGGGTCAGGCCTGGTTAGTACTTGGATGGGAGACCACTTAGAAAGACCAGGGGCTGTAGATATAAATAATAAAAAATAAGGGATTGTAAGAGGACAAGGTCCTTGCAATCTGTGAGGTCAACCAAGGGTTGCCTGAATGAATGAATGAATGAATGAATGAATAAGTTGTGGCTTCATCTCCCACGGTGGACTCTGGCTCTCACAGATAGGTATAGGAAACCAGAACACCAGTTTATTCATAATGAATTATGAATAGAAAAAGAGAGAAGTATGATGGCCAACAGCCAAAACATTCACGTCCTGTGACCAGCACTCGGGAATCAGATGGTAAGAGTAGGTTGCTGCAGGCATGGAATGAGAAACAGGGGAGTCTGTTTTATGTTTTGGATGCTTCATAGAGGCAAACTCACCCAACTTCAAAGCAGCAATTTACCTACCTCCAGAGCTGAACAGGCCAGCACAACTTCTGATCTAAAAATACTTGGTTAACCACCACCAGAATTGCCTCTTAGGTCCTCTTTTTCCATCAGCTCTCAGGGCTGACCAGCCTTGACTGACAGCATAGTTCTCTTTTACTATGTTTTGGAACAACTGTACTTCGATCCATTATGCATGGATTTTAAGGTTTATATCTAAAAGGGCAACTTTAATTCTAAGTTCTTGGTGGGAAGACCCCGCACTGAGGCCCCAAAGTACTGACACTGGCAAGAGGAGGTAAGACCTTTTCCTTTCTGAAGGTTTTGCTGGTTGGCTCTCCAGCTTCTGAAACAGAGACTTACCATAATCAGTTCTCACCCATGTACCAAAAACTAAAAGGTCACGGACACTGTTTCTGCAGCTCCTGAAGAGACAGACTACTTGGGGAAGATTTACACATCTCTACAGACTCCCTGGCTGTGTCAGCACTGGGGAAATCGGTGCACATGGTGTGAAGTGTTTGCTTTCTTGGCTCTTTGCTGTAGGTCCCCACAGCTACAGAAACAGCAGTGGTTCCTGCTCTCATGCAGAGCTTCCAGAACGTGTGGGAGTCTCCTGCTGATAACAGCAGGGAATGCTTGGAACTAACGAAAAAGAAGGTTGGAAGCCCTATCAGTTAGACTTAAAGGAGGGCAGTCAACCCCAGAACCTTGGTATCTTCAGAGCTTAAAGTCAAGGAATGGGTGCCTCACTGCCTGCATGTGCTGCCCAACAACTGTGCATAGCAGCCCACAGGGAAAGACTAGTGTGAACAAACTCTTCTCCTCTCCTGCAGGTGAGGGGTTTACACATCTTCATAGGACAGGAAAAGGAAATGTCCTAAGGGAGTAGAGTTTTTCCAGCTGCCACATCAAAAAGGCACAAGAACTAAAGGCACTGCCTTTTGAGGCCTACAATTTTCAGTTCTTTTTGGATAAAAAGAATCTTAGGTAGACCCAGAACTCCTGGTACACAAACACAGAACACAGGAGAGACCTGATTCTACCCATGGCCTCTCACTAGAGAGATCTCAGAGGACACTGAGGGAGAGAGGTAGGGCTGATCGAGGAAGTCGAGCTACAGCTATTGATTCTCTTCACTGAAGGCCAATGGGGGACTAGACTGTCAAGTCCATATACTCACAGTACCATTTCTTATCGTATCCCACCTCTCCCCAACATTCATGCACTAAAATAAAGCTCCCACCAAAGCTCGGGGGTTAAGTGAGTAGGAAGACTTGGCCCCTTTAAGACTTCGGATTCTTGCAAGAAGTTTGTTTTCTGAACATTCCCCTCTGTGCACTCCCTGCTTGACTTAATGGGCCCCACCCATGGAGGTAGATTCCAGATCTTTCTCCTGTATCTTTGGCTTGGCGCAAGCCTCTGACCCCTCCACTGCGGAGACTATAGGCAGGGAGATGGCCAAAATAGGCAGTCAGGGGAGAGCACAGCATTCCTACTACATCTGCTCCATCTCTCAGCAATCCCTGCGGCAGGAACCTCTCAAGTTTACAGGCTCTGGCCAGAGAGAGTCTCCCCTTTCTCACTCACTGTGTGAGACACGGAGCAAGGTCTCTGCGAGGCTGTCCGCTGAGTGTTGAAAGTCAGTGATACTACTGTTGAACGTGGGTGTTCGCCAGCGGCTCTGTGCTGGATGCAGCTCCTCAGAGCCACTCCCTGGGGTCTGTCTGAGCCAGGGTCTGAATGACTACGACCCCAATATGGCTCCTTGCTCTTTCTGTTGTCACTGGCTCTCAGGGGAGTTACCTTTTATGGTTGCCACAGGTAATTCCTTTTGATTGTTGTAGTTGTTGTTATTTTTAACACTTAGAGGGCTGGCACACAGAGCTGAAAGACTTCCACACAGCCAGGCTACCAATCTGGTGAGGCTTGCTGCACTGACTGACACACTGGCATGTGCAATGTACCACTCTGATGTGGAGGGGAACAAAGATGAATAAGAAAACAGGTTCTCATCTCCAGGAGGTAACATTCTAATGGCGACGGAGGAGCAAACATAAGTCACCGTAATACAAGGTGGGGACAGGGCAGGTCGCAGTTATACTCTCCACACCTAGAAAAGCTGAAGGAGAGCATTTTCACCCATCAGGCCGCCAGGCAGATGCCTGCTGATCCCCTGGAGTAGTCTGATTCTGTTCTTCCCTAAGAAGCCAACACCAAGGTTATAAAGGCGACTGTAACATGTTAAGCACCATAAACACCTGACTTTCTTGAAAATGGATCTCCTTTACGTTAGTAAAATGCATTGGCCATTCGCTTCTCTTTCATAGCAAGAGAAACAGAAATGGCACTTCCCTCTTCCTCAGGCCAACTAACACGAGAATAAACAGGGTTCAGCACCAGGAATAAAGTTGACTCATACTCTTAGGCTTTCTCTCCTTTTAGAACACACTGATTGAAGACTTGGAATAGGATAACATTCATTCTCATAGGGAAACAGATGAAGTTGCCAAGGGAGAGAAGGTAGGGAGGGAATAGGGAAAATGAGGTGAAGGGATAGGAGGCAGTAGCTATCGCACTGCTTTTGATAAAGTCCCTTCATCTCAGAAGAAAAGTCTGTTCTAAAAAGATTATCTTCCAGGAAGAATGATGAGGATAAGTAGAAATCGCATCTATCCTGGGTGGTGAAAGTAAGTCTTGTAATGACATGAATAAACATATATTTGTGGCCTGTTACCAGTCCAAGGTCTGCAGGTCCAGAAAACTTAACAAATAAGTCAAGGGTACAGGCTCTAACATAATAGACTTAGTAGTAAAGACAGGAGAGCATTTTGCAAGGCAGGAGTTTCACTGGGTTCCACTGAGTAACCTCGGGTTAAGAGGTGAGAATCTAAAAGCCAGGAGATGGCTCAAGGTATGTGAATGATTGGTGTGGGACAAGGATGTCATATCTTTTCCATAAGTGCATTTCAAAATAGTGACATAAAGGAAAACAGGACACAGGAGCACCTACACCAGCCTTCTACACAGAAGGAATAAAAAGTTCATCTCATTCTCCAGTGAATTAATTCTTAGAGCCATTTTTTTGTATCACTGCCTTTGCTATCCCTTCTACTATATAAAACTGTCTCTTGTCTTTACCTACTATTTACATATTCATGTTTGTTTTATATAAACTGTAAACTACATGAGGGTGGTGATCACATCTTTATATAGGCATACCTCGGAGATACTGTGGATTTGGATCCAGACTATCACAACAAAGCAAATACTGTAATAAAGCATATTTGCTGGTGGAGGTTTTGCCTTCAATTTGTAAAAAACATGGTCAGTGATGCACAATAAAGCAAAGCACAATAAAATAAGCTGTGCCTGTACCTTCGACAGCAACTAGCTCAGTGTCTTAAATACTATTTGATTTGCTGTTATAGGAGCATGGGAGGTCAAAGGTCAACAGCTGCAAGGGCTGGCAATCCACAGGTCTGGACAAAAATTTCCATGAGTCAAGGCGACATTTGGCAATTACAAGGGCATTCCGGGGAAGTGAAGAGGAGTGTCAGATTTTGCAACAGTTCTGCAAATGAGATAGATTTTTTGGAGTGGCTGGGTTCACAGAAAAACATGAGTTGAATGGCAAAAAGTAGTCTGGGTTCTCATCTTTACAGAGACCATGCAAGATAGACAAAAGCTCTGCCAGATTCAAACAGTGACATTAATAAGCTTTCTTAGCACTACATAGTATTGTGTTAGGTATTATACATGCAGAATACTTTTAAAGTAAGATGCTATGACCATCCTTAAGTTTAAAATCTCAATGGGAAGTCAATCTGTACATAAACTAATCAGCAAACAACACAAGTGTTATCCTGAGTTACAAGTTAAATATTACAACATTGCTGTTGGGGGAGGTGTCCTAAAGGCGGTGGTCTTGTGAGGAGTCTTGGCAGTCATTTTTTTGGGGTCTTTGCTCCTCTGAAGCTATACAAAGGCCTCTATCCTGTGGACATACGAAATATAATAAAGTATACTGCTTTAACCACGCCCCTCCACTTAACCCCCACCTATTAGTAGCTCAAGATAGCATTTCATATATCTGGTGTAACAACATGCTTAGCTCTTAACCGCATATTCCTCAAGGCTCTGACCTTGAATTGATAGCCCTAATTTGTAGATTAAGCTTCACTCCAATTCAAAGACTCCAATATTTCCTGCTAGAAGAACATGAGGAGACTAGGTCATTAGTTCAAATAGTCGGTCTCAAAGGTAAGCTTTGGGGGGTTCCTTCCTTATACTTCTATTCCCCAGAACTAGATTTCTTGCGGGCAACTTCTCTTCCCATGAATACAGTTACAGGCCACAACACTATATCCTTGTCACTGGGATCTCTAGTTTCTAAGGTCAAGTTTTGAATGCCAACTTTCCGCATACCTAAATCTATTTAAATTGTCTAATCCCTGTTTAGATCAATACCCTGAATCTTGGATCATTTTGGACTTCTACCAAAAGTAAAAACTTTTGCATGGTCCTCAGGGGCTAGTTTTGGCACCAGAGCTACAGAGATGGCAAGACACTGGTAGCCTAACGGTCTCTTATTTCAAATGTTTCTGATGTTTCTGGCTGCACAGCAAGAGCAAGTGAGAGGTTGCAGCTCTGTTACAGGCTCCTAGTCATCAATTTGTTTGTGATCCAAACAGCAGCCAAAGATTTCTGCTTAAAGAGCGAGGCAATGAAAGGGGTGTTTTGTGAAAAAGATCTCATACTATATAAAATGCAAGGTGACCATCAAGGCATTGTATGCCTTAGCATATATCAGACAAAATGAGATAATGCACGTGAAGTGCCAAGCACAGTTCTTGGCACTCAACAAATGTTCTCTTGTCTTTACATATAGATTTTACAGTTCTCAAAGTACTTTTGCATATATTAAATCCCCCCTAAAATCTTCTGAATTAAATATTTCCCCCAGAGCAGTGACTTGACTCCCAAAGTAGCACACGTAAAGTGTTACAGGGCTGAGAGTCAGACTCATGTCTTTGGACACAAAGCCAGCTTTGTCCCCCCAAAATCCCGCTCTCTGTCCCCCAGACCCCAGGCCTTTCTTACTGCTTTGTGAAGGCCTGGATTAGAGTGCTAATGATGGTATGGAGATCAAAGAATGATCTGTGAGTTCCTGCATAGTTGACCTTCTTAGGGCCTTATTGTTATATATTCATTATTTGTAAACAAACAAACAAACACCAATATTTTATCTATTCTAAGATGCAAGTATTTTTGCATTTTTAATGTTTCTGATATAGAGGCAATTGATGATATTGTTTCCACTGCTAGGCAGTAGACACAATTGCTATTGTCTGCTCATTTACAAATTTGGTTGTTGTTCCTGGTGGCATAACTGGACAACTGAAACCTCTGGCCATATCAGTTAAAAAAAAAAGCACCATTTTATGCAAGAAATATTAATCTAGTTGATGCCTGAAAACCTTTCACTGACAGCTTCTGGTAAGATCAACAAAGCACCAGCCTCAAAATTTGCAAAATGGATGTCAGAAGCTCAGAAAAAAATGGCAGCAAACTCCTTAAGGAATGGTACATCGCTGGGGCTCTTGACGTCACACGGGGTGATACTATATTGAAAAATACAGACATTAGTAACTCAGAAAACAGACTCTGAATGTGAAGGCATTTCGAACTACCTTAATTGAATTATTTCCCTTTTATTAATGCACAAGTGTGATATAAGATAAAGTTCAATGTTTAAATAAACTTAAATAAGCCCTTTAATAAGGGTTTAGTGATAAGAAACCATTGTGCCATAGAGTAACTTGCAGCACTATTTTCTTTCTTAGCGGCCCACAAAATAATAGTGTGCTCTATAACTGGTGGTGTCTTAGATTCTATAAGAATGGTCATACTGTATTTGTATAAGTGGTTCATAGTTTAGATAGTTAACTCATTTTTATCATCATAATAACCTTGTGATATCAGGAGCAAAATATTAGCCCAAATTTTATCTATGTGAAAAATAAGGCAGATTAAATAACCCATTCAAAAAGCCATAGAATCAGGATAAGGACTTTTTTCCCCTCTAAGATTTGAAGGTTTGTATCAATCTTAGTGCTACCATTATAAAGAAAAAGGAGGAGATCTGGTGAGAATGAATATAGTAGCTCAGGATGAATACTGAAAAGGTCTCCCTTTTGGCAAGGAGAATTGTCAGGGCTTTACCAGTAATAAATCACTATTACAAACAGCTTAGTACTGTGCCTAGCACTTAAAAGGCAGTCAAAGGTGTTATGTTACTCAGGGTAGTTAATGGTGGCTGTCCCAGCAAACCCTGAATTCTCAGTGGCTAAAGCAACAAAATTTATCTCTCACACATGTCATATATCTAGCACAGGCTGGCAGGCAGTGAAGGTTGCAGTGCTCTACTCCACACCTTCACTCAGTAGCCAAGATGACTCAGGATCCACCATCTTTTCGCTGTACCATGTGGAACATGTAACCTCAGGTTAGTGTGAGAGGGGAGAAAAGGGAGGCACATCATCTTATAACTTCTTCATTCTGAAAGTGATGGAAGTCACTTCCTTCACAGGTCATTAGCTAGAAGTAATCACATGACCCTAACCTAACTGAAGGGAGGCTGGGAAAAGCAGGACATGAATTATTTAATGAGTACTGTCTATGGACCACAGGAGTCTTATAACTATCTCCTCGAGGAGAAGAATCTATTCACTGATAGTCCCATACATCTAGAATTGTGTCTGGCCTATAGTATTCACTAATATTACTGGATCAGTAAATCAATGAATAAATAGCTTCTGAAGCTGGTTTTCCTCATTTCGACTATGAACCTATTTTGAAAAGTTTCTAGACAGAGTTATGTACTAAAGTTCAGGTTACTATTTCATAAATATCTAGAGTTTAAGAAGGCATTTTGGTAGTAAGAATTTATTAGAAGTTAGCACTCATTCTCAAATGTAATTAGATTACATGAAATCTTTTCTTTAGGAGCTTAAGGATTTTTTAAATTGTCTAACATGTGAGGAAACAACATTCAACTCTTAAAAGCCAGTGTGGCTTCTACGTTTCATTTAAAAATGAACACAGACAGCAGCAGTCTTCCTAGAAATGATTGCTTAAAGTTTTGAGAACAATTTTCCATGACAGTAACAATTTTCCATAGACAAGCAGTAGTCAGGAATGAGGAACTATACGACAAGTTACTACCTGCATGTTATAGATGGCACGGAGAGTTCAACGTTAGGTTTTCATAAAGAACTCTCAAAGTGATTATTATAATAATTACAAAGATGTAATTCATCATTCATTCATTCATTCAACAAATGTTTATTAAGCACTAAATTGTTTGCAAAGCACAATGCTTGGTGGTGGGGATTCAGGCAAGGAAGATTAATTCCTACCCTAATGGAATTTATAGTCTAATAGAGAGGATATGCACTTAAGTATTATAAGCATCATACAGGATGCAAAAAGAGTAGTATCAGGTGCTACAGTGATGAACTGGGAGACTTCATGATTTTAAGCAGTAAGAAAGTAGAGTCAGGGAAGATCTCAAGAAATTGATCTTCCTACTTAAATCCAGAGGAGGAGGAGGATTTGTCAATGTTAAAGTGAGGGGAGAGTATTCCAGATGGAGGGATTAGCTTGTCTTCACAACCCATACCATACTATGGAGTCACACAAGATTACATGCTTAATTGTGTACTGGAGAGGTAGAAGACAGTGTTCAAAGAACACTGTTTAACAAGTAGTTTAATTAGGACAACAGGCCATATTCCATACCTTTTAGGGCAGGGCACACGATTGGGGTAGACTCTTTCCTGACCCACACAGTAGCTGAGGCCATCACTCCTATAGCCCATCAGGCACATCAAACAGCCATGAACTAGACTTATGTAACAGATATAAAGTTACATCCTCTTTCACAGCATGCAGGCTGAGAACTACAGAGCCCTAAATGGCTTTCATGCAGGAAGAGGGTAGGGCACAGTGGCAGAGGAGGAAGTGTCATCGGTGAGAGCCAAGTGCTAAAAGCAGCTACGTGTGACATTTCCATCAGCAGTCCTCCCTCCCTCATTGTGTATGAGACACACATCAGATGTTCTGGTTTATGATTTCAGCATCAGAGTACATACCCTTTGAGATGTAAGCTCATGTATCCCTTTCCGGCATGGTGCCTGCTCATTAGCTGGTCTCTAAAGCTCATCAGAGAGAAAAAAAAAAACAAATGCTGAGAATATTGGGACCCTTTTCTCTTACCTTTAAGGAAGTATGGAACCCAGTGGGTTGATTGAGTCTTAGGCCCAGATAGTGTAGTCTCTGTACTTGCTAGAAAGTGACAAAACACAGGCTAACAAATTTTCCAGATGCCAGAACCATGTCAAAACATAAAGTCACAGACAGCTGCTGTCTGCTCCCATTAATATCAGCCCAGAGGACAATTTATTCTTTCTTTTTAAAATTCAGTATAGGCTAACTCATGGAGGTCCCAAGTAAACTCCACTTTATCTGTTAGGTAGACCAGACCTAGGGAGGGCCAATCTTTGCCTTTTCATATTGTGTTTACCCCTCTGGGTTAATTAAGGTAGAAAAAGCTGTTACTTACAGGAGAGATAACAAAGGAAAGCCATCACAGACTTTTGCTTCTTTGATTCAAGAGCACAGATCCTGATTTGACTGAGATGTTGGCAAATGAAAAAATATGTTTGCATATCAATTAATAAGCTCCAAAGAAAAAGTTCCTGATACTCTGATCATTTAAAAATCTAGTACTTTAGAGATTTCTATTAAGTATTGGTGCTGAATCTGTTACTTGCTTCCAAAAATACTGCTGGGTCATATAATCTCAGATTACTTCCCAAATCATCTCATGTAACTATAAAAACCATTATAAAATAAATGTTGAAGGGTCTTCTTTTTAAAGAAATTACAATAATGACGACAAAAATCTGTGCTTATCTAAATGACAGCAGTCTTGGAACACCAAGGCTACTTGCTTTAACATTGAGTGGCTACATTTAAATAGTTTGTCAGAAATCTTTTTATAAACCAAGTATGAGACCCAATTTTGGGTGATTTGAATGATGAGTTGGCTTTGGAAGGAGATTGCTCAAGTTGGTAGTGGTTATTTCAGGGCTTCTTAGTCCACATTATTTCTCAACTTGCACAAGTTTATGTCTGTTATGTTTACAGCAAAGTAAACCCTGGAAAATTCACTTGTTTATTCTATAATATTCAAAGAAAGTCTGCTTTATTCACTGTACTAATGAATAAGACATGATTCCTGCCTTATATAATTTAATAGAGACTATTATACTGTGAGCTCCAAGGTCAGGGTTTGGGTCTGTTTTAATTATTTTATACCCAGAGATAATACTGTGTCTCATGGTGGGAGCTCAATAAATATTGGTTGAATGTATAAACGTATGAACCAACAAGTACATGATACTACTCTTCTAATACAAGTGTGTATTACATTCTTTGACAACCATTTTTCATTTGTTGATTAAAATTTCATCAAACATTTCAACATTCGTCACCAATAACTCAGATTTTAGCAAAGCCCACTGGAACAGTTGATTTTAACTTTTTCTTATAATCTCTGGCCTTGATGAAGGCTTAATAGAACTGAGTGAGGAAAAATGGAGGATGTAAGAAAAAATAAAAATTTAAATCATGAAGTTTTACTTAGAGGTTTTATTTCAAATGGGCTTTTTTTTTTTTTTTTTTTTTTGGCAAATGCTAATTCCAAAACAGAAAGAAAAGCTTTACTTAAAGTTACTATGTTATTTAAGATACAGTTTTTCTCTTTATCTTAAAATTTTTCCATCTCTTTTTTCAGACTTAAAAGAACACAGCTGCCAACTACTTCATTATACAAAAGTAGAAGGGAAGAAAGATGAGATAAAAAGTCTAGAAATTAGAAAATCCAATTCTTGTTTAGATTCTAAACACGACAAAAATGCATAGCCTTGGATAAGTTTGGACTTTTTTCAACTGCAAAAGAAAAAGAATTGTATTGAATTATTTCTAACCCATCCTCCCTTTTGGATATCTTATGATTTCATCTGACAGATAATCTCTCTCCTTTGTCATCGTTGTTGTTATATATGGAATAATCCATCTTCTCCAGTTTTAATTACCTGCTATAGATGTTTAAAATAAAATCTCTATATATGGAATGTTTACCTTATTTTTTTTTTGAGGTAGTCATGGTACCACTGAAAAACTATATTAAAAAAATCCAAATAATGACATATAAGAAGAAAACTAATACATACTACCCTATAATCCCACCACAGAGAAATTAACATTCTTAATAACTTGTTATAATCTTTTAATATTACTTTTGTGCCCATTCTTTTATGCATATTTACCTAAAAAGAAAATTGTGATCACTTTGTACTCAGTGTTTTGACACGCATATTCTTTAATACATCTATCATTTAAAAACACCACAAAAAAAATTCACCTATTCCTGTTAGACATCTAGGTTATTTATAGTCTTTATTGTAAACAACACTGCACTGAACAAACTTGTACAAGATTAGCTGATTATTTCCTGAAGATAATTCTCATAACTAGAATCACTCCTACTAGCAATGTATGAAAGTGCTGGTTTCCAGACACCCTTGAGGGTTATCTAACTGGTTTTATAAAGAAAATACGCCACTTGAAACAACTGTTGAGGTTCTGGGCTCTGTAATTTAGAAAAACTCTTGTTGATATACATGTTTGATTATTATTGAACCTCTCCCTGTATTTTGCTTTGGTCACTTGCATTTCTTTTTTGGTTAAATATCTATTCTATTCTTTTGCCCATTTTTCTACTTGTTCACCACTTATCTTTTTGAGATATCTCAAATGCCTCATTCTTTTTGATGGGAGTAGACTTTACAAGGTACTCTGCAGATTTAGGGAGATTCAGCTGCTTTTGAAGATCAAAATCACCATAACATAATTATGGTCCCAGACCAAAGCTTCAATTAGTGTTCTTTCTTTTACAGTTTTTCCTTTGGCCTATCCAGGAATCATTTTAGAATTCGGTTCTGCTTTTTACATACTAAACCTACCAGTAAAACATTTTAAGGCTCTATTCCAGAGCCTTCTTCTCATCAATATTTTAAAAATGAAATATTTTCAATAAAATATTAAGACATCATTAACTATGCATTGAAATACTCACTAATAAATCTTAAACATTGGTAAATCAATATTGGATAAACTGGAAGAATGTGAGCTCACTGCAAGTACTTGATTTTTACATGTACAACCTACTAGAGTATATATTATCAAAATTATGGCAGCAGAACAAAGGATTTACATTTAGATCTGTCCTTACAATTTAATTTATCAGAGTCTGTGCGTGGACTAGCTAGGTGAATAAAGAGGTAAATACCAACACCTTGCAAATGTCTACCTTCATTATAACTTTCTAAAAAACAAAAGCTTTCATCCTGACAAACGTGGGGCTCTTTAGAGCCTTCAGAAGAAACACTAAGCTAGAAACAATGAAAGCCCACAGAGCCCCCTCGCTGGACTCTGGACTTACTGGCTGAGCAGGTTATTGTTGATAGCTGATCATTCAAAAGAACAGCTTGTAACATGCGGGCCACGTATGAAATAACAAAGCCCACCTTCACAAAACTTATTTCCCCTTTTTCTGAGCTTATACCTATTTTTTTTTCCTGAGCATATGCCTTATTATTATTCTCTTTTAATCTCTTCTCTGATTTGTGGAGTTTTGGGTTGTTTCGTATGTATACCTATTTTTAGAAACTCCTTTTTAGAAAAGGTAAGAGTTTGTGATAACTTTTAGATTCAGTAACAAACACTGTCTTTACTGACTTCCCCAAATCACTTTAGGGTCTTTTCTGGGGCATTTTTTGTTTTAAATTAACATTTTAATATTGAAATGTATTGGTTATGATGTTGAAATTAATCTAATGTACCAAAAAAGTAAAAATCTTAACCATTAGAAACTACTAAGTGAAAAAAGAAGAGGTACAGAGTAATAAATATATTCAGTATGCTGCCATTATATATATAAAAAAGAATATATCTATGTTTCTAGAAGGACATAAAATTAACATACCCAAGTGATACTGGTAATATTAGATGACTCTAGGGAGTTAAGGTGAATGGCTGGGAACTAGGGTGCAAGATTTCCTTTACGTTATCTATTTCTTTGTACCTTTAAATTTTTGTTCTGTGTACAGGAATTAACAATTTAAAAACAATTATATAAATGTTACTAGGCACAGTAGGTATTTAATTAACATGGAATGAATGAATAAATGAATAGATGGATGAATTAAGTAAAATGAATGAATGTCTTAAACCTACACTTGGATTACTAAAGCTTTGTGGAATTCATAATGTAGAGCAATGGCACTGTTAAAATGAATATGCCAAACTGAAGCAAACTTTCTGTAAATGCCTTCGGATGTAGGGAAGAAAAGAGCTTTGGTTAAACAAAAACTTTTATTTTGGAAAAAGTATTCTTTATTTTTAAAAAGTGTTTGTTTTGAAGCAATCCCCTGAGTAGATAGGCTGTTTTTGTAAAAAATTTTGTCTTCTACTTTAGGGGAAAATTCAGTAACTAATATGAACACTGGAGCAGGTATTATAATTTCAAATAATTTGAAAAAAATAATTCTGTTAATCTACTGTTGCTTGCTTGTATTATTATCCAGATTATTATTGGTTCTAGGCTACTGCTTTAAAATTTCCTATATAAACAAAGCCAGATTATCCTCCATCCTCTAAATCTGTGGAAGAATTACTAGTCACTGGCAAAAGCAACTCTTGTGGCCTAGAAGAAAATGCACTAACTCTATCATTAAAAAGTCAGGTCCTTACTCCCAAAACAAACAAACAAACAAATAAAAAAGTCAGGTCCCAAACTTGTCTTACGGCAGTTTTGTCAACTTTTCTCTGCTAAATAGTGAAATTTCGTAACTGCATGAGACTATATGGCTTTTTAAGAACAAAAATAAGGTCTGAATTGGGGAAAAAATACTGTTGTCACTTTGTTAGATTTCTATTACTTTTTAAATTATAAGAAATAAGAAAGTTTCATATGTGTACACACACACAATTTGCTGAGGAAGCTGGTCCTGACTCATATTTTTCTGAAAAATTATGAAAGGTAGAGCAAGCAGACTTCAAATTAACATTTTATTACATCTCTTACTTCCGTGAAGCTAATCAAGGCTTTATAACAAGTGCAAAGTTACTTTAGGCTTTGTTTACTGTTTTATGTCCTAAGAGTCCTAAGATAAGCAAAGCAGCTACCTGTTATATATTCTGGTCAAGCCTTGGAGACAAACATGGATCTAAACAGTGACAGTTTCTTGGAGTCAAAATACTGAAGGGAAGACATTGGAATTCTAGCTATTCTTTTTGGGGAAGCGAAGGCTGAACTGTGGAATGTACTGCAGCACAGATGCTTAAGAGTTTGGCCAGAAAAGTAAATACAACCAGATAAAAATGGTTTTACATTGAGCAACTCTACGTAAAACGCTTACGACAGTGCCTGGCACAGAGGCCATGCTGTATAAATGTTAACTGCTATTTTTCATCATCGTCATTATTCTACTGACACTCACTACTTTTTTTTTTAGACCTGTATGTGGGTCTACACAAACCAATGGGTATGATACCAAGGGAAAAAAACAGTCCCTTTATATAAGAAGTTTATAGTAATTAAATACGTTTTGAAGAAGAGATAGAAAGTAAAATTGTAAAGAAAAAAAATGTTTCGTTCCTTTGAGCCAATCTATGTCCATGGCTAGTTTTGTTGGAGTCCTGTATCAAAGATTGAAAAAAGTTCAAAGCCTATTCTTTCCCAAATGAGTTAAAAACAGAGATCACTAACATTTAAAATAAACAGAAACAAATTGCATGGTAATAACTTATCACCACCTTTCAACAATTCTGGTGTCATAAAACTTCACTGAGCCCAACTCTAAATATATTTTGAATACAAGAATCAAAATTCCCAGGGAAATCCATCACATGAGTAAGGATATATAAAGTAATTTTTCCCCCCCTGATAAGGGTAGACTGCCAAGAGGAAGAGGCCAGGAGGAAGATTGCCTAGAGACCTGGTTACAGGAGAATGTCTTTTGCCTTCATCTATGTGTGCCTCCATTTCCAAAAACCTTTATTTCTGGATACCTTCCAGTGTAAAAACAAAGGGAGGAGTGTTAGAGGGAACTGTACTACAGTGGTACTACATAACTGAGGCAGAAAATGTTCCTCAGAGTTAAAACAATCTTGAAATCTCTTTGAAAAGGAGTGAACAAAAATATTTTTGAAAACAAAGTCCCAATTTTTAGTAGAAAGTGTCTTACAAAAGTTAACTTTACAAGTTGACAGGAAGTCATATCAAACACTAATACCTAAACTTCCTTCCAATATTTAGATAGAAAGAAAATCCTTGGGGCATTAGGCCTTTCTTAAATCCCTCTAAATATATCCTTTCCCTCCCTGCCCCCAGCTTTCTCACCTCAGATGAAAAACAAAAAAATTCATTTGCTTTGCTAACCTGAGGGAAACTTTTCTATTTAGAAAATGTATAAATTAGATCACAAAAGATTTTTATGGTTATTCAATACTCTTAAGATAATTTCTTGACTACTATGGCTTTTGTATTCTTAATAGACAACACATTAAGAATATGGAAAGCTTGAATTTTAAAGTACAAAGACTGCATACATTTTTGCTTGAAGTCTTTAATGCTTAAGGAGATCCACTAATAGCCATTCCCATGGATTGGTAATGTTTATAAATATGTAATATTAAAAGGAGAGGGAGAAAGATAGAGAGGCACTAGAGAAAACTCCAGAGATATTTATCTAGGTCTTCCAACAGGGGAGGTAGGGCAAAATATGGAATTTAACTCTCAAGCCAATGCTTTTCCCAAAATAATCATGTACCCCAGGGAAGGAAATAGAAAATGAAATGTATTATATTTAATTTGGATTTGGAGGTAGTCTTCCTGAGTAACTTATTAAAGTGTAAACAATAATTATGTAGGAAGAAACTTATTGGTAAATGCAGTAATTATGAAACCTTATTAATTCACCTTAGTGGGGAAGCTAAACTGGATTATGAAGAGGTTTGAATTATATAATAGAACTACTAAACTGCTCCCTTGTAGTCTATCTACTTCTCTTTCATCTGTACATTATCCTGTATACAGCTCACCGGGTAGAAGAGTGCTTTCGATGAAGAAACAGCCCATAGAAGCACTGAAGGCTGAGCTGGAACTATGAAACAGCCCTGCACTTCACACCTCTTATCAATCTGCTCATCCCCACCCTTCCCTTTGACCTCAGGATTTTGAACAAAATGAATGAAAATAGCTTAACATTTAGGAGCATGGGCTATGAGTTAAGTAGAACTAGGTTTATTTAGATCTCAGCCTTATAGTACTTTTAAGCTCAAACTATTGATTAAGCATATCTTAGTGATATACCTGTTAAGTCCAGGGCAATGAGATGGCATTTCCCCAGGTTCTTGGTGGAAGCCTTTGTTTAGGAGTATGGTTGTAGTGATGAGGACTCCTGGACTCGCAGCGTCCATACCTCTCATTCCACTGGATTTCTACGTAGGTTTGGTGGTCAATATAGCCTAAATTATGTACTCCCACATTACAGCTGAAGCATATCTGGGCTGTTTTATGCATGATGTGGTCTTACCTGGGTTGTTCAAAGGAATAACTACTGAACCAGAGAGGATACACATGATGGAGTTAGAAGGCTCCCAAACTAATCTTTTCAATGGAAACAGGAGCAAAGACTCATTTAGTTTGTCTTGGCCTGATGGAACATGAGACAAAGGCCATACTTGGTCCTTTACTCTGCTATCTGTTGTCCGTTTGCAACTTATGGCTTCATGCCTCTTGTTGACCTCTTGCATGGCATGTAACTTCTCCAGATCTGGTTCCTGCTGATGTGGCTATGGCAAGTATACTCAAGACAAAACAATGAAGTGTGTGTGCATGGGGTGGGGGGGACACGAGAGAGTGGTGAAAACAATGGCTGCAGGAGAATGGTGTATTCGTAGCTTGGTGAGAATTACTACACTTTCGGCTTTGGGACACTGAGCAGACCAGCTGTCTTGGAGGCAAGTAGCATAAAACAAAGAATATTTCTCTAATGAAAGATTTTCCCGTTTCTTTCCTGTTACTAATTAGAGATGGTAAACAGTGAGAGGTATGTATACATCTGAAAGACTCAAAGAGGGCTCTCCCAAAGCAAGATAAAGCCCTCAGTCTAAAACCATGAGTTTGAAAACACTACAGAAGAACTTACCAGCAGTTGGCTTGGAGTTTGGGGCTGAAAAATGAAACATGCCATTTCAATCACTGTGGCCACAGTGACCAAAATGGAACCACAGGGCTGGGATGGGAGAAAACTGAGTGAAGTTATAAGGAAATCTACTCGGTCTCTTCCACTTGAATCCTGATCTGCCAAAGGTGACAATGCAAGAAGACTGCACACAGAGAGGGGACTGCCAAACCTTATCCTGAGGTAAAACTTCTCTTTGGAGATGGTTTATAAATCACCACTGACACAAGGACTCAGGAGGGGAAGCACGCCACCTTTTGCCTCTTCTTTCTAAGCTCCACACAACACTCTGTTGTTGTTGTTTTCCCTTTTATTTGAAAAAAAAAATAAAGTGTGAAGAATTTAAAGAATTCAGTCCTTTTGAACTACTGAATAATGTATTATGCAAAAATGTCTGTTAGTACTGTATGGGGAAGTGCTTCACAGAGTACATTTGAAACATCTGAACTTGGATACCTAGATGGATATGGACATCCTTTCACCATACTGCTCACCACTCCTTATTATCTTAGAGTGGCCTGTCTAGCTTTTTCTGGTCCTTGAAGGCTGTTTAGTTTGAATCCTTGATTTAGGTTAAACTTGACTAAAATTCAGGAACAGAGTGATGCAACAATAAACAGACTCACAAAACATGCATATTTACCTTTATTTTGATGTCTCCAGGAGGACTTCTTTGCCTGGCTTCCTAGGCAACTATGACAGAGGCTACTTCCCCCACATCAGTAAGGAGTACCGTTCGCATTTAACTCCTCTAAGTCCGAACCCTAAACAGGTAAATCCAGAAGTTCTACCTTCTACCTGTTCCATGTTCCATGCTTGTGTGTGTGAGAATTGTCTTCTTCTTTGAATGACTGATAATGAGAACATAAACGTTATTTAAAGAAAGCTTTCCAGGTTTCTCTGTATGGCCATGTTCTATGACTGCAAGAAAAAAAAAATCCTATCACAGTACAACACAACAGGCAGAGCATCTGAACTTGCGAACTGTGCAAAAAGTAAGGGGCTGAGGGGAGGCTTCACTATAGTAATGCAGAGCTCAGAAGTGAAGTCAGTAGCATCTGGACTTCACCTGGGTACAGGTGTCACAGGGCAGGCATTGTAGCAGATTCTGAGTTCAGAGGTCACTGCAGAATGACTTCTGTGTAGACTGCGACCAATATAGCAGCATCAAGGTCCAGCTGTAACACCCAGATCTGGCTCCCTGGGCTGGTGGATAAACAAAGCTATTCATTGTGACTGAAGAGTCCTCCTTCACTGCATGCACCCCTCTCCTGAGTCACACCAGGCTTGAGGTGCAGCTGTTCAGGAGTTCCAATTGCCAGGTGCTGCTGCTGTTGGGTGAAGGTCATAAGATCCAGTGCTCACAACAGAGAATACGGAACTGCCTGGAATGTAAGTGATCTTAAAATTAAGCTTTTGAAAAAACATGTCCCATGGTCTTTTCCCCAACTTAGCTGCCTAGAGGTTCATAGCCATCTCAGATTGAGAGAAGCAGGGGTGGTTCCCAGCAGTGCATATTCTGGTTCCAAAGGCAACATTCATGGCCAACAGCTTTTGTAACAACTGTTTAGCTCTATTGAAGATAGAAGGAATCTAGAACAGGGTCAAGTATCAACACGACTTTCAAAGTCTGTGGATTAGTCTCCTATTTAATAAATGATCATTTCTATCCATATATTTTTGGTGGGAACTAAATGATAACTAATTCTTCATGGTTCCAATCAATAGTGATTATGTGACCTTAGGCAAGTTACTTAACCTCTCTGTATCTGTTACCTCTCTGTACCTGTATCTGTCTATAAAATGGGGACTAGAATAGTACCTAGTTAACAGAATTTTATGAGAAGGAAATAAGTTAATATGTATAAAGGGCTTGGATCAATGGCTGGCATGTAAGTACTTCCTAAATCCTAGCTGTCATGAATTTATCATTAATAGTAAATTTATCATTTATCATTAATAGTAAATAGTGAATTTATCATTAATAGAATACTTAAGATAGGAAAGAAGGGAGAAAACATATGGAGGGAGGGAGACAGGGAAGGAGAGAGGAAAAAAAAAGAAGGTAGGAGTACAAGGTTACCAAAAGTCGAGGAGGTAGACAGGTCTGGCAAATATGTAGGAAGAAATACCTAGAAGAAATGCTTGCTAGGGAAGATCCTACACAGTGATGTAGGTTACAAAGAACATAGGCCAAAACTTTCCCCCTTCTGGCTAACAAGGAGAGGAGCTAAGCCATATCAGATCACAGAATGGAGTAAGGGAGTTAAATTGGACTGCCATAGGTAAAGAGAGCATCAGGCAATGTGGTTGAAAGCAAATTACTTGTTACCTGTATGGGTTGTTTTGCAATCTTTATAAAGTCTTTAAGCGTTATTGTCAGTTTATCATAATTTTTTAGGTTTTTTTCTTCAAACTTTTGTGCCTTTTAATCTAAGTTCATTTTAGACAGTTATTTAAAAACAATGTAAATGTCTCTTACTATCAAAGCCACTGCAAGTATTTTCAAATGTGGTAAATAGTAGGTACAGAATGATTCCTTGAAAAACATATATTTGTGCACAAAAAAATTCTCAAAAACTCAAAGAAGCAGCAAAACAAATCCTTGACCAAGAAAATTACCAAACACACAAAAAGCCAGTGGTTAGAAATAATCATTTCTGACTAATCTGTCATGTTGAGGAAAATTTTATTGCAACCAATTTGCTTTCTACCAAACTGTTTTGACCAAATTATCTCCTGCCAGCAGAAAGCCAGAGAAGCCAACTGATTAGGATGCCAACCTGCAGGCTGGTGATATTAAGTGAAGGGTCGAAACAGAGCAAGAAGAGCCCTAGAGAAATGAGAGGTCAAGGAGAGGCCTGAAGTGCATCTCACAGACACAGAGTCAGCCTTCCTTCAAAGGGTAGCAAGTTCATCCAGATCCAGCCCTTGGAAAGCAGCAAGACTACGCTCGACACAGAACATGAAATCAGAGGAAGATGTTCTGAGAGTTCTCTTCTTTAAAGAAAGGAAGTTTTTCAAATGGGCGTTATCCTCTTTTACCCTAGGTATTTGCTTGGCAAATACAAAAGCAAATTTCATGTTCATTTTCCTTATTAAAGTACTATAAATTATAAATAGAGAATTGTTCTTAATCAATTGAGAATGACTGTGTTTTAAAAGAATCATTTTCTGCTGTTTGGTGTTAGTGAAATAGGAATTACAGCACCTTCCTATTTCCTACCTCACAGAAATGATGGAATGATTGAAGGAAATGTAAGTGAAGTAGTTGAATTCTAGAGAAAACATACTGTAATTTTATTATTCTCCTTTTCCAGATAGAACAACAGAGTAACTTTCTTAGCTTGGATAATAACTAGTTGCTACAAATTTTCAAATTTTACATTTGCATTTCTCATTCCATGACTAATTTCTGAAATAACTCTTACCTCGAAATCTTCAGAAGTTTTGCTCACTACACAAGGTTGCAAAGAGCAGATGACTGATACCTCATCCAGTCTATCAACCTTTAAAACAGAAAAGTAAATGCGGGGTGGGAGACAGGGAGGGGTTGCAATAAAGCCAAAAGCCATTAAAGAGTAAGTACCACCATGCTGTATCTGATTTTGAAAGATCCCATGATAAACTGCTTTTATTTAAGATTATTGCACTTGGTACAGAGTAAGAACCTGGTGCCAGGAGATCTGGTTCTTCTGTTCATGCCACTTATTAGATCAGTGGCCTTAGAAAAATCTTTTAGCTTCCATTAACTTATATTTCTGTAAAATGTGGGGAGTAGTGCTAGGTAATCTTCCACCTCCTCTCAGCTCTAAATTTCTGATCCTATGCTTAGTTTAGTTCTTCAATGACTCATGGACTAATCAGGAAAAAATCCTGGCAGAAAAGCAAGAACGTTATCTGTATCATTTCATCATTTTTGCCAGCTCACCCTATTTCTACTCTTTCAGCTACGAACTTTGGTGTTGCTTTTGATTTTTGCCTCTTATGCATTATGGATGAATTATAATGTTGATTCATAAAAGCTTGTAGAGCACTTTTCAAGTTTCATAATTCACCTTTGCAAGCACTATCTTATTATCACAACAGCTCAGGCTGGTAGCTATTATCTCCAATTTACCTGATAAATAAATTGAGGCCCAGGATAGTTGAGTGAATTAATCACCCAGAGTAACATAAATAATGAGTTATGGGAACAAGCCTTTTGATTCCAAAGCCTATATTCTTTTTATAACAGTTCAGTTCCCACTAGGGGCAGATTCTGATTTTGTGGGATCCTGAGATCCTGAAGATAATTTTGGTATATCGTCAAGAAAAGTGACACAAAATTACAATAAACACTAAGTAAGATGGTGTGAAAAGATTGTTAGGGGTCACTCAGGGCCTTGGAAGAGGTCTATTCAAGTGAGGGGCCTTTAGTGTTAATTTTTAGGATTCAGTTTCATGATTTTCCATAGTCATACATTTATTTAGTGCTAATTATATGCCAGACACTGAAGTAAACACTAATTTTATTATTATAACAACTCTATGAGGTAAGTGCTATCCTATTTGACAGAGCAGAAACGAGGCTCAGAGAGGTAAAATGATTTGCCCAAGGGCCGAAAACTAGTAAGTGCAAGGCTGGAACTCAGGAGGTCTGGCTTCTAGGTCCATCTTGTGAACCTACCACACTGGCTCCTCCTTAAGCCTTCTTTTGAGGTTTTTTGGGAATTACCTTATTCTACCAATTCCCACGACATCCTGTATTTCAGGCCCTGATAAATTCACCTTGAACTAGTGCTATGTCTCCTTAACTCTCCTGTCATCTACCCTGAATGCTGTTGCCACCTTACCCATCCTAAAGCACTGCTCTAAGTCCTGGCCACCCCAATGACTTGAAGCGCCTTTCTTCTCGGCATTTACCGAAGGTAAAAAGCCATTACTGCTCATAGGCCGTACTGGGTCACAGGTTGTAAACGGTCTTTCTCACAAAGGGAACTGCTACCGAAAACTTTGTATTGTGAGAAACAGACAAGAGTGGGTGAGAGGGAAGGACATGGGAGCCCTCTGAAGCTGATCCCTCAATCTCCACGGCACCACACTCTCAGGCTCTTCGTTTGTACAAACAAAAGCTCAAGGCCCACCCTACAGGGTTGTTCCGAGAATTAAATGATGTGGGTGGGTGGGTGTGTGTGTGTGTGTGTGTGTGTGTGTGTGTCAGGGCAGAGTTGGGGCATACAGCAAGCGCTCACCAACTGCTGGTTGATTTCTGCCTGACTCACGTCTCCTCCAAGACCTCATTAGCCTTCTGGAAATCCGGAGCCTGGACTCATGCATCACTGGCATTTCTCAGAAGTCCTGGATGTCAGAGACACGCCATGACTATTGAATCTGATCACTTCAACAGATCCGCCTTGGGATATGGACTTGCTCAAGGGCCGCCAACATCAATCAGCTGGGGTGGCGGCATCAGTCCCTGGGCAGGAAGAGTCCGACTTACAAACGCCGGCCACGGCCTCGCTGGGACACCTCCGAAGACCCCTCCAGCGCCCTGACGGCCCAGGCCAACGGCCGAGCGCACACCTGCACCAGCCCGCTTCGCCCCGGGCCGCCTCGCCGCCGCCTGCCCCCCGCGCGTGCGGGCGCACAGCACGGCCGCCCCCGTGGGACGCGGGTCGCCGTCACCCTTCTGAGCGGGAAGGAGAGCAGGGTAGGGCGGCAAAAGCGACGAGGCCGGGCCCCGCTCGTCTCCTCAGACTGCCGCCGCTCGGCGTCCCCGCCGGCCCTCGTCGGGCGCCGCGGGCCCGCGGCCAGACAGCGCCGGGACCGCCCGGGGCTCCGGTGCCGTCGTCGCGGGGCCCAGTCCGCGGGGGGAGGAGCAGGCCCTGCCCGGGGGGGGGCATCTCGAGGTCACAGGGGAGTCGGGTTTGGCGCAGGAGGCGCCCCCCACGCCCCAGCACCACCCCGCGGCCTCTGCCCGGGGGGAGGGGGGAGGAAGGCGCGACCCTCCAGGGCCGGCCCGGCGCCCCCGCACCTGAGCCGGGCCCCCGCGGGCGGGCGCGCCGCAGCCGTCCTCGCCGGCGTCGGTTCCTTCCTCCTCCGAGCGCGGGCGCGGGCGAGGGCGAGGGCGAGGACGAGGACGAGGGCGCGGGCGAGGCGGGCATCGGGGCGGGCCGCCGGGCGCCGCCCCGGCCGGGGGACCAGGGCCGCGGGCCCCGCCGCCGCGCCGCGCCGCGCGGGTCACGTGGCGGGGAGGGGGCGGCCGCGCGCGCGCGCCCCGGCGCCGGGCTGTGGGGCCGCGCGGGCCGGGGGAGGGGGCGGCCGCGCGGACGGCGGCTCCGCCCCCTGCGCGCAGGCTCCGGCCCCCCCACCCCCCGCGCTATAAAAGCCGCCGAGGCCGCGCGGGCGGCCGCAGAGCGAGTGAGTGAGGGCGAGAGGGAGGGAGGGGAGCGAGCGCCGGCGGGCGGGCGGGCGGCGAGGGGAGCAGCGGGCCGCGTGGGCGCCGACGCAGAGAGGGGCAGCGGCGAGCGGACGGGCGAGGACGAGCGCCCCGGGGCCCCGCAGCGCCGCCGCCGCCGCCGCCGCGTCACGCACGCGCCCGCGCCGGGGCCGCGCGTAACGGTGAGAGGGGAACGGCCGCCGGCGCCGCGCGCGCCGCCCCGGGCCGCCGGGCGGCAGCGGGGACCTGGGGGGGGGACGGGGGAAGGGGGCGCCCCCGGGGGGCGTCGTGGCCTCGCGCCGCCGCCGCCGCCGCGTGGGTCGCGGGGACGGAGCCCCGGAGGCTGGTCGGGACAGCGCCCGGCGCCGCCGCCGCCGCGGGCCTGGCCAAGGAGCCGGGTCGCGGCGCGGGTGACCTTGGGGGACGGGACGTGCCGCCCCCCCCACCCCGGCTCGGGCAGGCGCCCCGAGCGATGCTCGCGCTCCGGACGCGGGGCCGGCGCACGTGGGGCGCGCGCTGCACGTGGCGCCCCGGCCTCCCGCAGCCGCGTCCGCGCCGGGCGCGGGGCCCCGGGCGGGAGGCGTTGGGGACCCGGGTTCGGGGCGCGCCCGCCCGTCTGCCCGCCCCACGGCCCCACGCCCCCTCGCCCCCGGCCCGCCGGTCCCCGTCCCCACGCCCGGCGCCCTGCGGCCGCAGCTGCGGCAGCCGCCGTCCCCGCCGCCGGGGCGGGACGGCGCGGGGCCCGCGGACTCCGCGGAGGGCGCGCCCGGCCGGGGAGGGGGCGGGGCGGGGCGCCCTTTGTCGTCCCACCTGCGGTGCGGGGCGCCCGCGCGCCCGCGGTCGTTAGGGCGGCCTCGGCGGGAGCCCCTGGAGGGACCGCGCTGCCCTCGGTCAGGGGCGCGCTTTTCGTTTCCAGGTACATCCCTCCCCCCCCTTCCACGTGCGTTTTAACGTTTTCATCTTTTTTTCTTTTTTTTTTGTCAAGTCATTGGCGCAACAGGAAATTTTGTAATTGAACCTTAACCGAGAGCCAGACCTCGTACTCGCTGGGGCCGAGTCTCCCCTGTCTGCTCGAGAAACTTGGTTAGGCATCTTGGGATAACGGCAAAATGTCCACGAGCCGCTCTCTCTGCGGGAGCTAGTTTTGAATTTTTCCCCCAGATAGGCTGGTTTCGAAATAAACCACGTCCACGTCAGTGCCCTGACCGAACAAACGCGGCATTGGGAGCGCGTGGAATGCGGCGTGGTTGAGTCGCGTGAGAGTTTGGGGAGAGAGTGAGGAATTGGCCATTGATACTTTCCATGTCAGCTAGCGGCCCAGCGAGGGGAAGCACAGAGTCAGTGTGTCTTCAGCTTTCTCGTTAAGCATTGAACAGTACCCATAGATCCGAATCTTGCAGCCTGGGGCACAACTTTGCTTTCAGACTGCCCTAGAAATGATACAGAATTGAAGGTATTCAGCCCTTACAGCAGGAGTGGTGGGTAAGTCTTAAACAGAAGTTGAACATACTTCAGTGATTAATTCAGAGTTTGGATAGATGCTGTGCTTTCATTGGATTGCAGTGACCCTTGTTAAATATGCAAGTTAATGGTCTGGGGAACACTTTGTGAGATTTTTATAGCTGAATAGGTTTAGTTGTAAGCTTAATATAATAGGCTATAACATACCTAAACAGATTAAAAAGGAAAAAAAAGGTCATACTACCCATAGGATAAAACGAACGGCTTAAGGTTTCAGTAGTTTACATATCTTTGGGCCTTTTAAATATTAATGCATATAATAGCTGAAAAACATCTTAATGAACGGTCAGGTTCCTTTATTTTACAGATTAGGAAACTGGGGTTGGAGAAGTGGTGATTAATCATAGTTCTGAAAACTTGGTAATGGTTGGGTGAGGATTATGTATGTCGTTTAACTCCCATTTAAGCAGGTTGGCATGTCTGAGCTTTCTCTAAAATTGTAAATATGAATTTAAAATTTTATACTGAAAATAAATATTTCAAGTAATGATTTATGTCCTTTCCCATTGTGGTTTCAACCCACTTCATAATATGCATTCTTATGCAGGATTTAGGTCCCTGTAAATGCCTACATGATCAGTCTGTTTTTGTTGCAGACAAGGAATAGAAAGGTGGGCCTTCCATGTGAGAAAAACAGATCAGAAAGTTGTAGATTTTTATGTATTTGGCAATTTGTTATTGGCTACCAGGCACTATGAGAGATTTGGGATGTACATAACATTTCATTCAAAGCTTTATTCACATTCTAAAAGTTTTCAAACCATATTTTTAAATATGTAATTCTTCATCCTTTTCTAGTAACTTTTTGTACACATACTAATAGTTTAATAAATATCTATTGAATGAGTTTGAACGTCATTGTTATGCTACCTTTGATCCTCATCTCTAAGAACTGTTTTCTTGTTTGATTAGTAACAAATCACAAAATATTAAAATTGAGTATCCTTTGTCTAGTATTAAGACATTATCCACCGTTCTCAGATGTTTAATTGAAAAGATTTTTTCAGAATATATTCACACATTTGAAACTTATTGGATTTTGTTGATCAATGTCACCCTAATAATTAAAAAAACATTCAGACACTAAAGATGTATCAAAAGGAAGTCAGCATAATTACCTCAAAATACACTACAGTTAAACTTAAAAAGTCTTTTTAATTTCTGACAATATAAATCTTGAGACTATGTTGTCATTAAGATAATTATAAGTTCCTTTATTAGAAATACGCAATTTTCAAATGAGTGGGTTTTTTTTTCTTGGAAATTACAGTCATGTTAAACTACTCTTCCATCTACTCTGTCAAATAGTTTTCTAGGCGATAGAGTAAATACACAGCATCATTACACAACCACAACAGACTGATGTTAAGGATGTGTATTTCTAATCTACAGTGCAGGTATTTCAAACCTGGGGTTCATCAATCTTCTTGCGTTGCCCTAGTTGAGCAAAGTAAAAGCCTGCATCTAATATAGCAAGCTGTTGAAGGCAAGATTTGAAGCAATTTCAAGCACATTCACTTGTGCACCCAAAAGAGGGCAGGAAAATTTCCCAAGTCAGTGAAGACTCCCACCGTTTTACTTAAGGCACTTAAAATACACCACCTTTGGAAACAGCAATTTTAAGTTATATAAACATACATACACATATATGTGTGTATATATATATGCTTAATACAAAGGAAAATTATTCTGCCTGAATTTGTGAAAATCATTTAATTTTTCTTAATATTTTGTTTTCTCTCATTTGTAACATCAGAATCTGTGATGATTTCATACACAAAAATCAGTGGCCGAAGAATTTGCATGACTTGCATGCTACATGGCATCATAGGTTCTGGCTAACTCATTCTCACTTCAGAACAGAAGTACAGGAGTTAACAGCATGAGTCCTTAGGCAATTTGTGGTAAAATCACAGATTCCTCCGGCAGTTTGGTAAAACCTATGGAGCCCTTGTCAGAATAATGTTTTTAAATGCATAAAATACAAAGGTTATAATTGTCAAAGCCTCTTTACGGATATAAGAATGTGCTTCTATAATCAATTAAATAAGATCTAGTAGTAAGTCTAATAGCCACAGTAATAATTTTGAAGTTGTGATAATTTCAAGATAGCTGCAACCATTTTATCAAGATAGGGAAATGTGACTACTATTGATGACAAAAATCACAAGTACTGCTAATACTACTTCAATTTGTTCCCTATATTCAGAGATGAAGTAAATTCTAGGCTTAGAGGTTATTGAAAAGACATAATTTTTTCTCCATCTACCATGGAGGATCAATCTTCAGATCCTAGGTTAAAACCTCCTGATAGGGTAAGAGAAGAGAAAGTTATTAAAGTAAAAACTTAATTTTGTTTCTCAAAACTCAATAAGGCCACTTAACAAAAGCCCTGTTACTATCCAAAATAGTTCAACACAGCAGAGCGGTATCACTGAGCTTTCATCATTCAATAATCTTAAGATATACATAGGAAGAGCAAAATCACAGGGTAGAAACATTTTTCAATCAGTGATCAAATATGTAGCTTATAATGCCTGTACATTTTGAGGGATTTCTTCTTTATACGAAGCCTAGGTCACTGTAATCAAATCAGATTCAACAAAATTATGAGTTGTAATTAGCAATAGGGTAGTGTGGGCAACCAACAGAGCTGGGTCTTACTGCTTCTGCCTAAGTGGCACTCTTCAATGGCTTAGCCCTTCCAGCCAGACTCACTGTTGTGGATGTGAACCCCTGCAGTCCTCATGTGAACTGTGATCCCAGGAGAGAGATCACCATTTCTATAAGATCATTATGGGAGTTATTCGAGCACAGAAACAAGGGACAGGGCTTGCTTAAGGCAAAAATAAAACCTTTTACTAAAAATGTTATATGCCTTGGGCGTGATTACCCACCATGACCTGCCTAGTTAGGAATTTGTGATCAGATCACTCTGAGTTTACTTTCCATAGAACCCATTTTTTCCTCCACAACGTAGTTGGGCATGAGTATTAAGAGAAGTTATTAAGATGACTGAAGTTTTAAGCCTGGGTACCCGAAACACTGCTAGTCAGAAGAAAAGACTAGGTTTGGGGGATTAAGGGAAGTTGAGAGCAGGTCGAGGCAAGGAGCTTTAAAGGCAGTGTATTAAGTTTGAAATGCCCAAAAGATCATTGGAAAAGAGATCATTTATGAGTAGTCGATGACTTAAAGTTAGAGATTTAGATTTGGTAGTGATTTCATTCTACCAAACAGGGAACAGATAAGCTCTTAAAAGAAAAAAACGAAAGGTCAAAAGAAATTCTATTAATTTAAGAACAGAAATTCTAAATATTCAAAATTCTAAAAGTTACTTGAAATGTTAACATCTGGTGCTAAAAACATTAAAAAAAAAAAAAAAACAAAAAAACACTGGCTTTTAAAGAGGATGTACCTTGAAAGATTTAAATACATTTCTCCAAAAAGATAGTGTCAGTCAGTTGTATTAAAACACAAACTTTGACTTGCTTTTTCTATTCAAACTACTACTTTATAGAGGTATTCTAGTTAATAAATTAAGAAGGAATGTTAGAATTAAAGTCATCGTTAAATTATTGCCATTTGCAAATCACTACTGAAATAATGGAACTAGAGCATTAATATAGCAGTATGAGGGACAACCAAACATATGATATGCTCCTGGTAATGATACATACCACCACCTACGAATTTTATTTGCCCTCAGCCCCACACCGTCCCTACTCAGATCAAACCTGAACTGATCTAAGCTTGCTCAAAGTCTTCAATCTAGCTGCCAATTTACATAAAATACAGAAGATAGAGGAACATATTTAAATAGGACATGTTAAAACTATACCTGATGGACACATAAAACAAAATCCAGAATGAAAGAAACTACAGAAGAAATAACCTGTTTTTTTCAACAAATAACTTAGGAAGAAAAATAAGAGAAAGGAGGAACCTTGAGATTAAAAGACATACCAACCCAATGCAATGTGTGACCTTGTATGGATTCCAAATCAAACCAATTATTTAAAAACAATTCAGGAAAATTTGAATACTGCCTGGTTATTTGATGTTAATTTTTTAAAGGTGGGATGACATTGTGGTTACAGTTTTTTAGAGTCTTTTAGAGATATACTGAAATATTTACAGATGAAGTCATATATCTAGGATTTGCCGCACAATCCAGTAGAGGCTGGGAGTAGGTAGAGATAGATTAAACAGTAGTGGCTCTCATTGTGTTTGAAAGTTTCCATTATGAATTGTTTAGAAGAGAAAAAATAGGAAATAATTTTTTAATGATTGTCATTATCAGCAATACCAACAAAAACAGAAGACAGGAATGGATTTGAGTTTTGTTTACAAACCTTACAAACTGAGCAGTCCTGGGCTCGGCACCCAACCTCTTAATGTGTCCATTGGTTAAATGGAGGCAAATTCCACCTAATAAACTCAAAAACTATTTGCTCAAGCTAGTAACCTGGGAGATACCTTTAACTCCTGGCTTCCCCACTCTCCCACATCTGGTCCACTTATGAATCCTGTTTGTTCCCTCTTTCATCCTCCTGCTGCTTTCCATTTTGTCCGTCACTGTGGTCTCACAACACCCCCACACCTCTCTCCCACCTGTTCTCCACACTGTATCCAGAATGATGTTCCCAAAATGCAAAATCTGATCTTGCCATTATCAGCCCCACTTTCCACCTGCAGACTGCTTCCAGTTAGCTGCAAGACCACAGGGTCCCCATAAATTTTTTTTCCTACTCCCTTCCCTGCTTCCAATGCCTTCCACTATCTGATATTGTCTACTGTCCAACTGCCTCTCCCCATTCTCTCTGCCCCCTCTTTACCTTTAGCTTTGGTGAGTTTTTTCAGTTTTTTTCAGTGCACCCTGTCTGTACTAACTTTAGCTTCAGTACTCATGTTTGGAATGCCCTTTCCACCACCACTCTGGCCTAGCTAGTGCCTGTTTATCCTTCAGGTCTCAGGCTACCTAGCATTTCTTCCTAAAGGCCGACTCAGATGGCTTTCATATGTACTAAGTTGGGTGTCTTCTCACACTAACACAGCAAAGTATTTGTTCCCCTAGGAACCCTGTCATCCTCTATTATGAGTGTCAGTTTTTCTTTGTAAAGAGTACTTGTTATAATTACACATTTATGAAATATATATTACTATGTTGTCTCTAGTCTTCAAAACTTGATTTTTTTATGTGAAACTAAGTATAGTGTTAATTATTTCTATTTAAACGCAGCTTTTTGCAAAAAAAAAAAAAAGCTTTTGTTGTTTCATCTTTTAATGAATTGTAATCTACTTACTCTCCCCATGAGGCTTCAGAATACTGAAGTGGATTCTAGCAGAAATACCACCTGTTACATTCAAATACTCATTTATATTTAAAGAAACATAAATAACACAATCCTGATGACACGTCTATTTATAATTTTAATCCAGCCACTACATTTCTTCATAAGATTCTGGAACAAGATAGCTAGGTCATGGGTAAATAAATTGAAATGGCCTACTTAGATCTTGATTTGTTGAATATATTTTTGGATTTCTGAAGAAAGCAGAACATATACAGGTATTCCAGAATACAACCTGGAATTCCGCCAAGCAAAACCTGCCAGTTAAGGACATAGCCTCCAACTTCTAGACAAGAATAGATAATCTGCTATTACTTTTCACCTTGGGTGGTGTATTTAATAGCTATGGGCTTCATTTTTTTCCATTTGAAGTCATAATTCACTAGGAACAAAGTTAAACTGGAGGTTTATGTTATTCATGCTATGTCCTTTTGAAAGAAGTTTACTTTTAGAATTGGAGCCATAACACTAGTAATAAAATATACTAACTTGGGTCTCATCATTGTACTGTTCTCATGTTTTGCTGAATGTCAGCTGAAGTTGCTAGTAAAAGGAGTAATATTTTTATTGGAATTTGATTATGCTTATACTTTGCAAATCAGACTTAAAAGGTAAGAAGCTTCTCTTTATTTTAAAATAAATGAAATAAATGAATTAAAATGGGAAACCAGAAACCGAATTGAAAGTTTCTACATATTACTGGGACCATACTTCCTCCTCCTACCCCCTTGTATAAAATCATCCTTATTCGGATGAATAGGTGCTAAATATTACTGTCTTACAAGGAGAATTAAGAGGAATTGTTACAGAGTCATATGATTGAACATGACATTGGCTGAGATTGACAAAAGAAGATTAATATATATTATATATAAGCACATATATATATTTATTACCTTTAAGTTTGCATATCAGTTTGACCATTTGCAAATATAATCAACTTCGCCACTTCTGTACTACATATAAAACTTTATCCTCATTTCTAAAACTACTATGGGAAAATGAGGATTGGCATTTATAAAACTGGGGTCACTACAGCAATGTCATAGGGCTATTGTAGAATGTTAAATAAGGTCAAGATAAATTCACTGGAATTGTGTATCAGCACAGGCCTAGTCAACCAGAAATATAAACAAAATGAACATTACTATTAAGTCTTGGGTATTCTGTATTTTCTTATGGAATTTAGCTGAAATTGCAAATAGCCAACTTCAGATTTTCCCATGTTTGTCATTCATTGAAATAGTTTGCCTTGCTTTGTTCATAGAACAGCAGAAGTAGCCCTAACTGCTACTATATTGATATGAAAGGTGATATAATGATTGCCAGGAAGCCCTGTAGGAGAACTTAAACCCATTTCACTAAACAAGCCAGAAGTATTTATGACACATGTCATTTGGAGGTGGCACTAAATTTAATTTCTGGAAATCTTTCTTAGTGCTGGGTCTTTATGTCCACATGTTTTCATGTTTACTGGCAAATTTGCATTTCTGCCTTCTCAAAAAAATTGCAGCTTTGAGGCTTTGCTCACCTAAGCAAAAGTAGCTGACTCATATTTACTGAAGACCCTTCATAGAAAGTTGTCATTCACAAGGTGAAGTGTCATACTTAAACAATCTACACAGAAGACTGCAGTGAACAAAGAGGTGGTAGAAAGGTTGGGAATTAAGGGGTAGTCATCGTTTGTGTTAAAGAAACCCTCCCCCCTCAACCTCCAACACCCACTTCTGTCTTACTCTGGGTGAAGAGGCCCTAAGATCTAACACACACCCTTCATGTCATCACATATCCTTTGGTACATGTTACATTTACCTGAAACAGAGCAGCCTTTTTCTAGATTACAGCAGAAGTGAGGCCAGTTACAAATGGCAGGTTTCTTGTTTTGCGGTGCGTTAGGCTCCTGACACGTATGTACTATGAGCTTTCCTGCTGGGAAAAACTTTGAACAAATTTCTAGTTTAGGTAGGAAATACTCTCCAACAACATATATGGTGTTTGGGACTACAAGAAAATGTGAGGAAGCCTACATGGAACCCTTAAGAGAAAGGAAATTAGTTATTTTGTTCTATAATAGAATCATTGCACATTCTTTTTAAGTGACTAAAATTAGCAAAGCTTGACATCCTTGATCAAAATTATTTTGACAGATTATGTAAATATTTACAATTTTTATCCAGTTATAAAATATATATAGTTTAAATAGATTTGAGGCTCACAGTGAAGAACAGTAGTCCATTCTACATCCTCTCCTACCCTTTCCCATGTACATACGCACCAGCTTTTTCTGTAACTAATACATTTTAGTTCTGCAATCCATCACTTTTGTGATCAAAGAGAGTTAATGGTTTAAAACAACCATTCTCGAAGTGTGGTTTATGGCTCCTGAAGGACCTAAAGACAGAGTTAGAATCCTTAGGTTCCACATTGTAACTAATCATCAAGAAATGGTCACTTACCAAATTTTGGTATAGTACTGAAGAAGAATATCCATAATTATCTGAAAAAGCTATTACAATTCTTTTCCCAGCTAGATATTTGCTTTGAACCAAAAACCTTGAGATCTGTTGTCTCAGAAAAGAAATATACTTTGTTTATCGGTAGGTCGTCCAACCATGTCAATAATAAATCTGGAAATTATTGATAACTAAAATATTAATGTTTTTAGAGATTAAAACTATGAGCCAAATTAAAACAAGATCTAGAATCAGTTTTCATATAGTCTGAAAAATAGACTCAAAATCCTTTAAACATCCTAATTAGCAATCTTATTTCTTTTTACGGATAGTACAATATATTTGAATTTGAATTCTTATAAAGTGGGTTGAGTTTGTCTAGAGTGATAAGGGAGATACAAACAGTTGGAAGTTTGCAGGGCCAGGTTTACATTTCTTAGGTAGTTTATGTGCAGTTTGATCAAAATCATGCATTTCATAACTGCTGAGTGTTTGGCTAGCCAGCTACAGAAGTTATATTTTCCCTTTCACTGGTTCGTTCTTTTTTTCTTTTAATTTATATTTTTATTGCTTTTTTTTTCTTTTTCACTCATTTTCAAAATGGAAAAGACTACAAAAGAAGGTGATGTTCCCTAGACCTTGGATCTAGGAGCTTACTCTTGGGGTAAGGTAGGTGGTTCTGTAAGCCAGGAAGCTGGAGGAAGGCCAGTTGTAAAGCAGTAGTAGACTTGCTACTCTAGTTGCAGTAGTTTCAGTAAATCAGCCTTTCTGGATTTTAATGTTTCCATGGGAATTTCAAACCTAAAAACTGATCTACACTGAGTAACAAATTCTTTTAAGATTATTGATGTTAAATTTCTGCCTCGTTAAATTTCTGCCTCTTTTAAGTTCACGAATTGTCATTTTAGGAAATGGCAGTGGCTTTGTTTTAAATATTGATGGAGAAAATGTAGGGAATGTAACGAAGACTATTTCCAAGGGCCTTTGTAACTCTTCTAGAGTGGGCAGAGCATGGGATGTATGGAGCACAACTTTGGCTTTCCGGATTAGTTGATCTGCACAATTCCTGAGAGTTGTGAGAAAAAGAATTCAGAAAATCTAGAAGGTGGTTTTTGTCACCACCAACATTGCCAAGAAAAGTTAGGGTTATTGTTTCCCGTTGTCTTTTACAAGGCAAATCAGTGAACTTTCTCATCACCCTATCTTTTTTTTTTTTAATCTCCTGTCACTTTCAGGCAGCTACTAGAGAATCAAAATAATAGCTGGGCTAAAAGGAAAGGCTACTGTACACATTGTAAGGATTAAAATCTTAAAGTTTAATCTCTTTTAGCCCCTGGACTTGAATACGCCCTCTTCTCAACAGGAGCTTTGAATACTGTACAAAGGGGTCTACTCTCATAATTTACTTCTTGAATGAACTCTTGTTTATAGCTGAAATTTGGTCAGTTTAAAAGAAAATAATACGTTTAGATAGTGATAATATACACTTTTTCCTATTATGCACCATCAGAATTTTTAAATTAATAAGAACAGCCATTTGTTGGATGGTGACAGCATTGTATTGAATCCATGTATGGTTTTTTTGAAGTGTTCTTTTTTTCAAAACTTGGATACTCTTATTTTTTTATACATTTCCTTCTGAATCTTTTTAAAGCTTCTTGAAGTTATAAATCTAATTTTGACACTGGAATAAGGTTTTATTAACTTGATGAGGCAAGTCTTAGTAACTGCTTTAACTGGGACAAATCATAGCTGGCAGCTAAGCTCAAAGTTTAATCACGTCCAGCACGAATTAGCTGATCGAGTCAGAGCTTGATGTGTTAAATAGCTCTCCCGTCTGTGTGTGGGTTTCTCTCTCTCTCTGTGTAAACATTCTGAGGTGAATTAATCTTTTTAGTGGTTCTTTGATTGAAAAAATTCAAGTGCTTTTCTCTTTATTCATACTTAGGTGAAGGAAAAACTCAAAAAATTAATGCCTGGAGCAGTTCTATTTAATATAATTTTAGACTCCAGACTGCTTCCTTCAGCAGAACTGAGCTGTTATATAGCTAGCTTTTTATTATATTCATTCCAGTAGAAATTTTAAGAAGCTTCAGCTTATATTTTTATTCCACCCGAATCATAGATAGGTGAAATGCCCAGGGACAGAGGTCTGTAATTTTTATACTGATTAATATTTTTAAGCGAATTCTCCAGATTCTCAGATTCAGATGCACCCTTAACCAGATATCATCTTTCCTGAAAGTAGATGCCTGAGGTCTTCTGCTTCTCCTTTTCCAATTTGCTTTACCCAAAAGCCCTTACCCCTACTACAAAATAAAGGAACATTTTTCATTTATCCCAATTCTTACTATGGTTCACTGCCCGAGGCTATAAAAATTTCTGGGGACCCCAAATAAGGGAAAGTTTCAGTATGCATAGTCCCAGAGAAAAAAAGTCCCATGACAGAAATCCATTGAGGGGTTAGGTCAGAAATATTGGATGAGGGTAAGACCTTATTCCATGTAGACAAGAAACGCCTTTTATTTTCTAGATTAGAATTATATTTAGAAAGTGAGATAGTTATCACAGGGATGTGTATTAATACGTTTATTTCAGTTAAAATTAGGTATGACTGGCAGAAATCTGTTTTGCTTGATTGGTTTAAAAATGGACTGGCCAATTATATGGTATTTTCCATAACCTGGAATAAATTTTTGGTGCCAGAGTTTTGATAAGCACATTTAAAGTACATAGACTATGATATATAATATGTCAGAAATTATATTCTTTGTAACTGTTAAGGTTAAAAAAATTTTAAATGTCATGTTCATATATAAGAGGGTACCCAAAAACCTGCACATGGACGTTAATAGCAGCTTTACTTATAATGACCCAAATTTGGAAGCCACCAAGATGTCCTCCTGTGGGTGAACAGATAAATAAACTGGTACATCCAGACAATGAAATATTAGTATATAGTGCCAAAAGGAAGTGGCTATCAAGCCATGAAAAGACATGGAAAAAACTTAAATGCATATTACTAAGTGAAAGAAGCCAGTCTGAAGAGGGTACACGCTGTATGATTCCAACTATATGACATTTTGGAAAAGGCAAATCCGTGGAGACAAGTAAAAAGACCAGTGGTTGCCAGGAAGGAATTAAAGAGAAAGGAGAGAAGACTATTGGGAGCACAAAGAATTTTTAAGGGCGTGAAACTACTCATTATGATACTATAATGGGGGATTCCTGTCATTATAAATTTGTCCAAACCCATAAAATACAACACCAAGAGCAAACCCATAGGTAAACTCTGAACTCTGGGTAATTATGTGTCATATAATGACGTGCATACTAGGAGTAAAACTTATTGAAGATTGTAGTCAAAAGGAAAAAAATTATTTTAGGATGTGCCACCATTTTCACAGAGCACAAGCTAAGGATCTTTAGATGGGCCAAGTGCCTAAAATCAGGACAAGGTAGCAATTCTGGCTATGCAAACAGTGATCTTTGACACTGGAGAATTATGCTTCCGTAGATTAGGATGATCTACAATTCCGGTGAGGTGTGGGGAAGAACTCGGAAATGTCTCCTCATACTGACTAAACCTCTTCTACAGTGGAAATGGAGAGTATGTCCTCTTTTTCCCTAGGGACTTTTCATAGGCCATGTTATATTTGTATACAGTCAGGTGCTGCATAAATGACATTTGATCAACAACAGGCTGTACGTGACAGATCCATAAGATTTAATGGAGCCGAAAAATCCCTATCACTCAGCCATCATGTCACAGTGCACTACTGACATATTTGTGGTGATGCTCGTGGAAGCAGACGTACAGCGCTGTAAGTCGTATAAAAGTACAGCCTGTCCAGTTATGTACATAATGCTTGACAATGATCATAAATGAATGCTAGTTTCTGTACAGTTGACCTTGAATACTGCTGGTATTAAGGGTGCCGACCTCCCATGCAGTAGAAAACCCGTGTACACCTGCTGTCAGCTCTCAGCATTAAGCAGATTCCCAACTGCAGAGCCGACCCTTTAACAACTTGGGTTTGAACTGTGTGGGTCCCCTGAAAAATAGCAGCTTATAAGTAGACCCGTGTAGTCATTGGCTTGGAAGTGAAATTAAAAGTAATTAAGGACTGTGAAGGTAGAACATCAGCAATGTTTACTGCTCAGCAGTCAGGGATGGCCCAATCCGCCAGAGCTGCAATCTTGAAGAACAAGAACAAAGGGATGGAAGCTGTTGAATGATCTGCTTCGTCAAAGGCAACAAGACTAAGACAAATTTGAGAAGGGCCTATTATCAGACGTAGAGAAACTTGTAACAACCTGGACTGAAGACCAGCTACAGAACTGTATCCCTTTCAGCACCATGACGATCATGGCCAAGTAAAACATTTGTGATTTTGAAAAAAAAGGCTGGACCTTGCTACAGTGTTGAATTAACTGCTAGCTCTGGGTAGTTTAAACAGTTCCAGAATTGTCATCCATTACATAACGATGTGAAAGCGAGTGGTGAGTGCGAGTCCTGATGCAAAGGCAGCTGAGGAATTCTTGGTAACTCTAGATAAGCTGATTGTGAAGGAAAATTATTTGCTAGAGCAAGTACTCAATATGGCTAAAATCCCCCCATTCTGGAAACGGATGCCTTAAAGCAAAGGTCCCCAACATTTTTGGCAGCAGGGACTAGAGCTCCTATGAGAATCTAATGTCTGATGAGCTGAGGCGGTGATGCTAGCGCTGGAGAGCAGCTGAAAATACAGATGGAGCTTCACTTGCCTGCTGCTCACCTCCTGCTGTGCATCCCAGTACTTAACAGGCCACGGACCAGTACCTAACAGGTTCTCAGCCCAGGGATTGGGGATCCCTGCCTTAAAGGACTTTCTCCCATAAGGAACAAGTCAGTGCCAGGTTTCAAGGCTTTTAAGTCTTGATTGTGTAAAATGTTGCAGGCTACAAACTGAAACCCTTTGTGATCTGGTACAGTGAGAACCCGAGGGCCTTCAAGCATATCATTAAGCACACACTGCCACTGTACTACAGTCATGGGTGATCCAGCTTCTCTCCTCTTCCAAGATGCCCTCTTGAATTGCTATGCCAGAGAAATGGAGGAGTCCTGTTTGGAGACTAATATACCTTTCAAGATTTTGCTTATTTTTGATGATGTTCTCAGGTGTCCTCCTCTTATTGGTAATCTTCATCCCAATGTCAAAGTGGGATTTCTTCAAATACCACCTCTTTGTTCCACTCAATGGATCCAGGAGGCACAGCAGCTTTTAAGGCCTACTCCCTGAGAAGGACCTTTGCCCATGCTATTGCCGCAACTACGGAAGACATTGATGCATTCTGGAAGGATTATGACTATGTCTGCATCAAGACTCTTGCTTTGGTTTGGGGTGATGTCACCAAGGAGTATATGAATGAAATATGGAGGCAGAGACACTCAGGAGATTCTTCCATGACTTAAATGATTTGCCAAGGATGAGAAGGTTATAAAATTCAGCAAGGCCATGGTTGAGATGGCAAACAACTTTAACCTTGGTGTGGATGAAGATGACATTGAGGAGGATCTAGAGGCGGTTCTTGGGAACTGACTGAGGGGTTGTTGGAACTGGATCAAGAATTTATAGTGAAGAACAGGCAAGAGAAAAGGAAACAGGAGAAGAACGAACTTCCAAGAAAATTCACAGTGAAGTGTTCTGCAGAAGCTTTTGCAGACAGGCTCTTTAAAAGTATGAAAACATGGATCCCAACACCAAAAGGTTTTCATTAAGAGAGGAATGTGCATGGTATAGTATCCTCTTCCAAGCAAATCTATGATTAAAAAATGAAGGGAGAAGAGGAGAGAAGAAAAACAAATCAAGCAAACGACCGTGCACAGATCTCTGAAAAGAGTGACAGACACCTCCTCAACAGCCTCAGGCAGGTCTCTTAGGAGATGGTCCAGAAGAAGGCATTGTTATCACAGGAAGTGACAGCTCCCTGCAGTGGAAACTTCCAGTGGGACAAGATATATAGGTGGATGACAGTAATGTTGATGATTCCGACCCTGTGTAGACCTAGGCTAATGTGTATTTGTATCTCAGTTTTTTCCAAAAAAGTTTTAAAAGTAAAAAAATAAAAATTTTAAACATAGAATAAAGCTTATAAAGATTTAAAGAAAAAATGTTTGTACAGCTGTACAATGTGTTTGCATTTTAAACTAAACATATTACAAGTCAGGAAAGTTGAAAAATTTTCAAGTTTATATGTAAAAAGTTATAGTAATTAAGGTTAATTTATTATTGAAGAAAATATTTTTAATACATTTGAATTAGCCGAAATGTACAGTGCTTATAAAGCCTGAGCAGTGTACAGCATGTCTCGGCATCACAGTCACTCACCACTGACTCTCTGACTCACCCAGAGTAACTTTCAGCCTGCAAGCTCCTTTCATGATACGTGTCCTGTTACAGGTATACCACTTTTTCGATTTCACACCATATTTTTACTGTCCCTTTTCTATGTTTAGATGTGTTTAGGTACAAAGATCTTACCCCATTGTGTTACAGGTGCCTACCGTATTCAGTACAGTAATGTGCTGTGCAGATTTGTATCCTTGGAGCAACAGGCTGTACCATCAGCCTAGATGTGTAGTAGGCTAGACCATCTAGGTTACTGTAGGTGCACTCTGATTGCACAACAGTGAAATTGACTAATGATGCACTTCTCAAGACATCATCTACCTGTTGTTAAGCAACTGTGACTGTGTACTTATGTCTATCTCCATAAATAACATACTGTTTTACAAGAATTAAAGTTGTATATAAATGGTATACTGCATGTGTCAAAGGTGAATTTTAATGATGTTTGACATCCATTACATCCTCTTTTCTAGGGTACTTTGCTATATTACAGAGGCTTTGTAGCTAAAAACTACATTTCCCAGGTTCCCTTGCAACTATATTTCTGGATTTGATTTAAGTTCCGCTAGTTGAATGTATTCATGTGACATTTATATGACAGAATTGGAACTGATGTCTCAGTGTCTAGTCACTGGCTTTGAGATTTTGAGAAGCAAAACCAGGTGGGATCCATTGTGACGGTGCTGTCATAGGAGGCAAACATGGTTCTGGAGCTAACAGCAGCGGTTTGATTGTGGTGATTTCCTGATTTTGATCATTATCTGGGTTTGGCAGCTTCTTATCTTGCTGGCTTCCTAATTGTAGCAATAGTGATACGATTTTGGAGTAGGATGCTTTCTGGTTGTAGAAAGAGGAGCAGCTTTCCAGTGGCCTGAGTAGTGCTTTGGAAAGCTTTGTGGAGCCATGGGAACAAATGCTGGGAGTCTAGGGCCCATGAAGAGAGAGCTCTGGGTTCGTCCTGTTCTTCTGGGTTGGGACCCTAAAGGGCTATGCCATAGGGCTGGGGGTGAATTGGCAGCGAAGCTGTCCTCAAATAAACAAGGACCTAATTTCAAGTAATCTTTGTGGGCAAAACAACTCTTAAAGAGAGTCTGAGTTTACAGAGCCCTAGGTAAATGAAAACCATCTTGAGATTATCTGAGGCCTCAAATTGTTAGTAGAGACAAAAAAGGATAGAAAATACAGAAGAGAGTAGAGTAGATACCATGGGAAGGTCCTACCCACATCCAATTGGAGTCTCAGAAGAGGGAAAAGAGGGAATGGGGGAAAACCAATATTTGAAAATGTAGTGGCTAAGTGTTTCAAAATTGATGAGAATTGTTTTTTCAGTGTGATTAGTTGTGTAATCTGTATTTTCTCAATAGTTGTTATTTAAAGATTTTTGTCTTGTTGGGTTTCCTTATACTGTAGGTTCACATTATCCATCAACTCTGGAGAATCTTTGGCCATTAACTCTTGAAAATTGCCTCTTTCCCATTCTCTCTATTATCTTTTTTCCCCAAAGTCCCATTAGATCTTCTCCTAAACTTCATGCTTCTGTACCTTTCTCAGAGTTTCAGAATAAAGCTGTCCCCTGAATTCTGAGTATTGTCTTCAGACCTGTCCTCCAGCATCACTGCCTCTGCAGCTGTATTCAGTCTGCTGGTTAACCAGTTTTTAATTTCATTGAGTATACTTTTCATTTCTAGACGTTTTCTTTCAGATCAACTAGTCTTCATAATATTTTGTGTTTGGGTTTTTTAATTAATTATTTTTAGTGTTTTTAATGCCTACCTCATGCTTTTAAACATTTTAAATATCCATATCCAATATCTGTACTTCTTGAGTGTCTAAACCAGCTCTATTGGATTAGCTTTACTTATGGCTAATTGATTCTTGAGACGTTTTGAAATTTCAGATTGTAGGTTTATTATCTAGCAGGGCTTGTCTGTGGGAGATCCCTGCTAGCAAAATCAAACAGACTATATCTCTGAAAGCACAATGGAGGTTTCCCACAGGCATTGCCCTCCCAGCCATAAACTCAGTTCTTATCTCTGAATTCTCAGGCCTTCTTAGGTCTTCTCTCTATCCTCTTTGTTCTCCTTTCTTTGGGCCAAGACAGGAATTTGCATGCCATCTCCTTTTCCTTCTGTATTGTCTCCCTGCGCCAAGAAACAGATTTTATCCCCTTGTCACTGTCCTTGAACTATTTTTGTTTTTGATCAGCTTTAGAGAGGTAACACATACAATAAAATTTGCTGATTTTGAATGCACAGTTTGATGAGTAACAACTGCCAAAGTCACATAGAGCATTTACATCACCCAAAAAAGTTCTCTAATACTCCTTTGCAGTTAGCCATCTCTCTCCACCCTTGATGTTTTCTGTTACTAGAATTTTCTTTTTTCTAGAATATAATTTAACTTTACAGAATATAATCTGTCTAGCGTTTTTCACCTGATGTAACACTTTTGCAGTCCGTCTGTGTTCTTCCATGCATCAGTAGTTTGTTCCTTTTATTGCTGAGTAGTATTCCGTTTTATGGTTACATCACGATTTCTTTATCCATTCACTTGATGAATATTTAGGTTGTTTTCAGCTTTGGGCTGATAATGAATAAAGCTACTAGAGTTTTCTCATTTACGTTTTTGAAAATGTATGTCTTCATGTCTCTTGGATAATATGTAGAAGTGTAATGGCTGGGTCATATGTTAAATGGAACTTTATAAGGAACTCTGAAACCTGGCAGTACCATTTTGCTTTACCACCAGCAACATGAGAGTTCCGTTGCTTTATGTCCTCACCAACTGTTGGTATCATCAGCCATAGTCATTCTGGTATATATGCATTAGTATCTCATGATGATTCCCTTTGCATTTCACAAATGACTAACAGTTTTAAGCATTTTCTATATGCTTTGTCATCGTGGATCTTTGGTTAAGTATCTGTTCAGATATTTTGCCCATTTTTCAATTGTGGTGTTTGCCTTTTTGCTTTTGAGCCATAAAAGTTAGTTTTATGTTCTGGATATGTCTTTTGTTGTATATATGTTTGGTATATATTTTCTCCCAATCTGTATCTGTAAGTCTAATTTATAAACTTTTTAAAATAAAAATGCTATTATGTACCTTCAGAAATCTTTGCCTAATTTAAATATTGAATCTTCCAACCATGAAAATGGGTTATCTATTTAGTTTTTTTCTTGGTAATATTTCATAGTTTTCAGTGTTCATGGTATATATCCTTTGTCAAATTTACCCCTACAGTAAATGGTATTTTTTAAAATTTCAAATTCTGATTATTTATTGTTCATAGAGAGACAGGTTATTTCAGTTTATTGATCTTGTATGCTGAGACTTAGTTCATTCTGAGTTCTGTAACTTTTTTGTATATTCCTTAGCATTGCCTACGTAGATATTTCATCTGTAAATAGACAGCTTTATTTTTTTAAATGCCGGTTTGTCTGTTTTTTTCATATATATGTAATTTTTTTTAACATTTTATATTTTTCATTCTGCCCTTCCCTCCTTCTGGTATCCACTAGTCCACTGTCCATGAGTCTCTGTTTGTTTGTCTTGTTCATTTGTTGCTTTTAGGTTTATATCCCACATATGTGATGTAGTGTGATTTTCAACCTTCTCTGTCTGGGTTGTTTTACTTAGCGTGATTATCTCCAGGTCATCCACATTGTTGCAAATGGCAGTATTTCATCTCTTCTTATGGCTGAGTAATATTCTGTTGTATATATGTACCACAGCTTCTTTAGCCATACTTCTTCCTTTCTAGTCTTTATACCTTGTATATCTTTTTCTCGCCAACATCCACTGGCTGGAACCCCTAGCACAGTGCCAAGCAGAAGTGATTAAAACCTCATCCTTGGTTTTAGGAAAATTCCCCACAGGCTATTTCGTTCTACTCCTATAACATCTGCTTTACCACCAGCAACATGAGAGTTCTGTTGCTTTATGTCATTCATACCTGAAGTGTTCAGGTGGGTTGGAAGGATCTGTGTGTTAGATTAAAGAATGTTGTAGCCCAGAGAGAGCTTGTCATCAGTGACCTGGACTTACTGCTATAAGTCTGAGTGGAGATGTGGAGTTAATTGTCTGAGTGGAGATAATTTGAAATGAACACGCTAACATACTGTTGCAGGATGAGTTATACTATAAGGGGGAAACTGGCTTTAAGTAAATTAAAGGAGACCTTTATGAGAAAACAGGTGCATCTACCACCAAACATTCACTCCCATCTTTTCCTTATTCATAATCTAACAGGAAGTTCCATTTTCTAAACATGCTACTTATTAGAACTAAATGGCTTCATGAAAAGAGGTAATCTGTTTGAAACTACCATCTTTTGACATAATCTTCCAGTCCATTAAATAAAATGTTTGTGTTCAGAATGACCTTCTATTTTGCGAATTTCTGCATATCTAGTGTGTCAGGTACCCACTTCCTAATACTTTTAAGTCAGCATATAAATTAGAGGAAGTAAAAAGAAACTTGATTAAGAGTACATTTTGGGAAAGGGGAGAAATGTATAAAGTGTAAAAACTATGGAACTTTTGTAGGGTATGTGTTATGTGAATTTTGTAAGCAGATAAGTCAAGGCATTTCGTTATTTACAGTAATTGAGGGAACTGTATTAACTGCTAAAACAGGCTTATTCAAAATACAAAGGCTACAATTATTGGAAAAGATTTATTTTAGCTATGGTTTCTTAAATGGTGAGGAGCTATTTCCCTTTAAGCTGCTAAAAACTATGGGCAATACCATGGCATTAAGACTTTTTTGTGATTATGTCCTTAGAAGATAATGTCTGTAGGACAGGTAACATGGGAAAACAATTCAGTTATTTGAGAGCTAGGTGTGAAGGGTGAAAGTGGTTTGTTATGGGGAGTGCTAGGTGGGAGAGCCTTATTGCTGATATACTATTTTAATTTTATATCCTTTAGATATCTGGATTTGAACTGCGCTTTGGAATTCATCTACACTTAAAATGCCACCAGCAGTTGGAGGTCCAGTTGGATACACACCCCCAGACGGAGGCTGGGGGTGGGCAGTGGTAGTTGGAGCTTTCATTTCCATTGGCTTCTCTTATGCATTTCCCAAGTCTATTACTGTGTTCTTCAAAGAAATTGAAGGTATATTCCATGCCACCACCAGCGAAGTGTCATGGATATCCTCCATTATGCTGGCTGTCATGTATGGTGGAGGTAAGTACCACTAAGGCCTGCCTGGTATTTTAATGTTCATTAAGCAGCCCAAGGCTCTGTATTAGGTTAAATTATTTTTTTATGTCTTACTCATTGAGGTGTTTTAAAATGTTATTTCTTGAAGCTTTATGTTCAAGATCACATTTTTTATTCCCGTTAACAGTATCTTTTGCTGTTTGTTCTACTACAGTATTCCGAAACAAAAATGAAAAATTGTGAAGAGCCCTGATCTACTTCCCCTCAGTATCACTAAGTTTAAAAGAGCTCTCAGAAAAATGACATACACACAACTGATTTTTCTTAGTGCTCTGCTAGACTCTTGAGATGAGATTTTTAAAAATTGACACTGGGAGAATGACAGTGAATCAGGCTAACTTGGAGAGCATAGTTCAAAATCTCAGATAAAAGTTTTCCTGGTGTTAGAATTAAAGAACTTAACAAAACCGCCCCCTTGTTCCTTGTGATATTAGACCTGAAAGCATTTTAGCTGCACCTTAAACTTAAGTTTTATCCTTTTTCTCCCTTCTGTCTTCTTTGGCATGGTGTGAAGGAAATTTGGAGAGTAAGTTAGAGGATTACTTAGTAACATCATTTAAAATACTGTTTGTTTCATCTTGGAACATCAAATCACAATTAAACATGTAAAAGTCAAAACCTACCATAGTACTTAAAATATATAATTGTTTACTTAGCAGAAATTCTAAAGCCAAGTGTATTTATTTACTGGGATTGACAGTGTCTCATGTTAACATATTTAAGCAAGTTTTTGCTCCCATAAACCTTTTTTGGTGACGGTTCAGTGCCTCAGATTGTTTTTACATGCAGCTCTTTAATAGCCACTGTATCTCAACTGTAAAACCTTAGCCTTAGGACTCTAACCAATGGCAGAGTCCGTCAGTACTGATTAAGTTTTATGTGCATCTTCTAAGGAAGCTAGGTGTCCTGATAGAGAACACTGATGTTGATCCCTGCCTTTTGGAAGTTTATAATCCTGTTGAGAGGATAACACAAACTCTTGAAAAAAGAAAACGTAGTTGAAGTCATAACTAGGTGCATAACTTCACACTGCACAGAGAAAACAGGTAATCTGTTGCTTTAGAGGGATAAATTGGGTGAGTGAAACAGGAGTGGGGAGACATTTTTTCCCTGTGATATGTATTTCTGTGCTTTTTAACATTTGAGTGTAAGCCTGCTCTATTAAGTAGTTTTTAAAAAGAACATAAGTGCAAATTGTAGTACTTTTAAAAATAAGTTCAGAGAAATCAAAAGGGATTTTGGACATTATCTAGTTTCTGAGCCAATAATTTTGGAGGCTTTGAACTCCATCTGCCAGGATTTCTAATCACGTTTTGACTATGATGGCTTAAAGAAATTATAATGGTGTCTTGAAGCTGACCACAAACCAGAGGTTCACATGTTAGAATTCCAAGCTGCCAAAGAGCTTGAGAGCCACTTAACATTTTTCATCAAAAGTAAGTGATGTCAGTTGTGCTAATTGCACATGATGCTTTCTTTTGGGAAAACAGTACTTTCTTTGTCCTCACTGAGAGACAACGAGTACATTTCTCTGAATTTGTGTTATAATAGGCCTGTAAACTATACCCCTCTCTATTTTTAATGATAGCTAATTGGGGCCATCTTTCCTGAAATAACTGAAAGACAAATTGCTTATCATGAGCCATGTGGCAGAATTTTTATTAAATAGGTTATTTTAATTGACTCTTAAGTGGTATGTCCCCTAAGATATCACGTTTACAACTGCCATAATCCTTTAACTTGTGCATTTGGCCACACCCACAACACTAATATGTTTTGAGCTGTGAGTGGTTTAGTTGTCCTTTACATGTTTTTAGTTCCACAGTGATGTCATCTTAACATTCCTATTTAAAAATACTGCAAACTTTACAGCATTAACTTCTATTTTACAGAGTCAACAATGTGGCAATATTTTGATATTTGTAATTCTGACTATACAAAATCTCTTTCATGAGTAATTGAAAATATTTCATGAATATTCTTTCAGTATTTAAATCTTTCATGTTACACAAGCTGTAAGTTCCTATTATTTCCAAACCATCTGTGGCCTAAATATTTACAGGAAGTGACTTAGAAGGTCAGTAAAAACTTTACACATACCCTCAGTTGAGTGTGATGTTTTTCCTGGCAGCCAGATTTTGACCCAGCCCCCTTAGAGGGAGACTTAGTCCTCTGAAACACTAGGATATCAAAAGCTTGAATTCCCTCTTTCATATTTATTACATGTATGTATATATACATACCATAATTTGAATTTGGGTTCCCTGGGCCCAGAGTTTGGTTTAGAATCTTAAAACACCATACTGCAACTCTGAATAGTAGTACTAGAATATAAGTAACTGCGGAATTTTCCATATTGTATATGGAAACAATGTCAACATGATCAGTGGTATATCCTGAATATGTACTTTGTTTTTTAAAATAGACCTAACCTATGACTATGAAATAATTAACAAAAGTAATATGCTTACCCTTGCTTTTTTTTTTATCTTTATTTTGGAGGACTTCTCATTTAGTGACATTAGTGCCTTATAGCTGTGAGAGGGGAGATTCTTTGCCTCTGTACTACTAAGTTTTTGGTTATTTCTTAGGTCCTGTCAGCAGTGTCCTGGTGAATAAATATGGCAGTCGTCCCGTCATGATTGTTGGTGGCTGCTTGTCAGGCTGTGGCTTGATTGCAGCTTCTTTCTGTAATAGTGTACAAGAACTTTACTTGTGTATTGGAGTCATTGGAGGTGAGTTGCTGTTGATTCAACTTCAAGCATTAATTTATTGCTGGCTATTTGGTATTTACCTGCATCTGTCTTTCAGATCTCTTGAGGGAAATTCCTTCCTTATAGAAATTACTTATCCTTTTGAATAACTGTAAATACATTAAGACTACTAGAAACAAACTGTTTAAAAGAAATCTCTGTGATACAGTAGATGTTTGTTGAATGAATGAATGAAGGGATGATTGCATGTCTTGTCCTAAGAATAGTCAGTGGCGGAGGATAAAACGTGTCTGGCAACTTATTGCATGGGTGGTCACTGGTTGTCACTCTCGTTACTTCTTTCACAGGGAATAGGCGTCTATTGGAGCAGGAGAGAGTGTAAAGTAAAGCAGAAATTATGTGGTAGAATGTGCACACACATATTTCAGAGAGTTAGAGGATCCTCTTGATAACCCCTCTCCCCTTTTTAAATAGCCAAATTAAGATAATGAACTGCTGGTGAGTATAATAAATAAAGGTTACTCATAACATCCCAATCCAGAGAATATGACTACTGACATTTTGATATTATATAATAAGTCTTCCAAACTTTTTTCTATGCACAAACAAAACTTTTCCTAGAACAAAAAAGGGTCAGATTACATATAATGTTTTATACTCAGGTATTTTCACTTAATAGGTTATGAACATCTTTCTATGTCATCAAATATTTTGATAAACATTTTTATTATTTTATTGAGTAGATATATACCACAATTTTATTTGACCAGTCTCTTAATTATTTACTTTTTAGGGTTTTGTTATTGTTTTTGCACTATTAGTAAACAGTATTGGGTTTATAATCCTTTGTAAACATGAATATTTTTTTAGGATAGATTTGTAAAAGTAGGACTGCTATGTTTTTTAAATATGTAAGCTAAAGTCTCTTCTAGAAAGGTTATACTCATTTATTGTTCCACAATAGGTGAGAGAGGATATACCCTTGACAATAATGAGATATTATTCTTTTAATTATTGCCAATTTTAACAGGTGAACAGTATCTTCTGGTTTTAATTTACATCTCTTTGATTATTAGGAAAGTAAATGTTTTTATATATTTGTGGCACTGTTGTTTTTTTTACAAAATGCTTATTGACCACATTTGTGTATTTAAGAATAACTTTACATGTTAAATTCCTTTACATGAGTTATTTTTCCAAATTTTTAAAAAATTGTGTGATAAAATACATTTAAAATTTTACCTTCTTAAACAGTTATAAGTGTTATGAAAATATTTGCCTACTTTTTAAAATATGCTTTTTATAAACCAAAAAATAAATAAAAATGTGTCTTTGTATATTTAAAACTTCTAGAAGGATAAAAACATTTGATGGTTAAAAATGAGAAGAAATATAACTTCCCACATGATTAGTCAGTGTATTTACTCATTTATTCTTCATATATTTACTGAACAAGAAGCATATTAATTCAGACATGGTTCTAGGTGCTGTGGGGATAGAGGAACATGTCGGGCGAGTCTTGATCTTGAATGGGTGGAGGTGGACGTTACTGCCACAAAAAAGTAAATAAGAAAAATATGAGGCAGTGAAAAATGCTATACAGAGCCTCAAGTCGAAGCGTTCTGACAGTGAAAGACTGGGTGGTTAATGGTGGTGAGGGCTCGCTGAAGAGACAGCCTTAACAGAGATCTGAGTAACAACAAGGAACTAACTTTGTGACAGTCTGGGGGACACAGGCCCTCAGTCAGCAGTCTTTGTATTAGCACCGGTGAGAATGGTCTGGTATGAGATAAGGGAAGGGCTAGGGTGAAGCTTGTGGATAGAAAGCCATTAGCATGTTTGAAATAGGGGAGTAGTAATCTCCGGTGTGTGGTTTGGGCCTCTGGGAATAGCTTCAATGTAAAGGGCAAGGAGCAGGAGGCGGCCAGGGAGAACCTTTAGAAGTTATGTGTTGACTTATACCAGCAGTATTTACTGACCAATTTTTTCTACATAATTTAAGTGTCACTTTTATCTTACATTTAATGTTTATATATATTTCAAGTCTGTCCCTGAACTTCTATTTTCATTGATCTGTGTGTACCTACTTATTCTTGAGTCACAGCCACACTGTTCTAACGATAGCAGCTTTTAAGTCCATTTAAATATCTGTCTGGTACCAATCCTCCCACACCACCAGAAATTTCCTGATTGATTTCCATGTATTCTCTAAGTATGTTTTAGAGTCATTTTACCTCATCTCCATTTTCCTTGGAATCACATTGAATTGATGCATTCATTTGGGGAGTACTGAAATCTTGAAAATGTTTTGTTTGTCAAAAAACATGTATGTCATTTTTAATTCTCCAACCCTTCAGGAAAAGTTACACAATTGTAGCCATTATAAATTGCACAGTTTTTAGTTTTGGGTGCTATTGAAAAAGGAATAGTTTTGTATTATATTTTCTATTATAAAACTATTTTCTATTTGATAATTGTCTACTTAATGATCTTCTATGATTACAGTGATCCATAGAAACTGATTTTGTTAGATTTGACAAATAGGCAGTTATTCACTTTTAAATAATATAAGCAATAAAAAATATAATTAATATTTATTGTTTACTACATGCCAGACACTATTCTGAGAGCAATTTCTTTGGTTAAATAATTCCAAATATCTTTCTGACATTTATTATAATATGTAGTTCTTTTTTCTCCTCCTTCCCAGGTCTTGGGCTTGCCTTCAACTTGAATCCAGCTCTGACCATGATTGGCAAGTATTTCTACAAAAGGAGGCCATTGGCAAATGGACTGGCCATGGCAGGCAGCCCTGTGTTCCTCTCTACCCTGGCCCCCCTCAATCAGGTTTTCTTCGATATGTTTGGCTGGAGAGGAAGCTTCCTAATTCTCGGGGGCTTCCTACTCAATTGCTGTGTGGCTGGATCCCTGATGCGACCTATAGGACCCAAGCCAACCAGTGCAGAGAAATATAGATCTAAAGAAACCGTTCAGGAAGCTGGAAAATCTAATGAGAAAAACGTGGCACTAGGTGACGCAAATACAGATCTTATTGGAGGAAACCCCAAAGAGGAGAAACAGTCGTTCTTCCAAAGAATTAATAAATTTCTGGACTTTTCTCTGTTCACTCACAGAGGCTTTTTGCTATACCTCTCTGGAAATGTGATCATGTTTTTTGGACTATTCACTCCTTTGGTCTTTCTTAGTAATTATGGCAAGAGTAAGCATTACTCTAGTGAGAGGGCTGCCTTCCTTCTTTCCATTCTGGCTTTTGTTGACATGGTCGCCAGACCCTCTATGGGACTCGTAGCCAACACAAAGTGGATAAGACCTCGAGTTCAATATTTTTTTGCTGCTTCTGTTGTTGCAAATGGAGTGTGTCATCTGCTAGCACCTTTATCCTCCAGCTATCTTGGGTTCTGTATTTATGCGGGATTCTTTGGGTTTGCATTTGGGTGGCTTAGCTCAGTATTGTTTGAAACACTGATGGACCTCGTTGGACCCCAGAAGTTCTCTAGCGCTGTGGGATTGGTGACCATCGTGGAATGCTGTCCTGTCCTCCTGGGGCCACCACTTTTAGGTATAGTATGTCTCCCTATCCATGGTTCTATTAACATAAAATAGGCATAGAAGATTGGGGAGGTGACAGGAAGCAGAGGTCAGTGAGCCTCCTGATGGTGAGAGTACGTCTCTTTATTTCTGTACCATCGGTGCTGGCACAGTGCGGCATAGCACGATTGCTCAGATATACAACTAAATGAAACCAAACCATCACGCTGAAAGGGGAGTAAAATATTTTTACAAATTGACATTGTTTTTTAAAATGTTTCCTCTTTGTAAAATGTACATGCTTATTGTAGAAAAACACGTACAATACAACTCCACCTCTAACGCACTGGTGGTGATTACATCTTAACAATAGAGTTTATTTCAGTAGTAGAAATAGTGATGGTGATGATAGCTACCATGTAAGCTCAGTGTACAAGGGTCTGTCCTAACCATTTTCGGTATCCTCTCATAGTTCATAAGTCACTGCGGTGTAGGGATAGTTAAGAGTTCCCACTTCACAGGTGAAGAAATAGAGGCTTTGAAAGGTGAAATAATTTGCCTTACATCACACAGCTAGTGAGTATATAATTAGTGAACTGTTTCGTATGGTTATTAAATATTTCATCTTTTAAGTTAATAGCTCAATAGATAACATGTAGTGAAAAAATTATTTGGCTCTCCTGGATGTGACTCATACTTTGAAAGTATGACTTAAGGGGTGAGTGAACATAAAGAAGACCTACAGCTGGCTTTTGATACTGCTCTCTTCCTCATCCCACACCCAACTAGTTGCCAAGTCTTCTCAGTTTTCACTTTCTAAATCTTCCTAATCTACCCACTTTCTCCTCACAATACCTCCTTATCCATAGTTCCTAGCTCCTTTCTGGGTTTTTCCAGTAGCCTCCTAAATGGTCTTCCTATATCCACTCTAGCCATCTTTTAGTTTGTTTTCTGCTCTGCAGGCAAAATTATTCTTGGAATGCAAATCTGTTATTTCAGCCGATCAGAACTCCCCAGTTCCTTCCCATTGTTCATGGGGTGAAAATCAAATTCCCTAATGTGGCCTGCAGGGCCACTCACAGCCTGGCCCATCTTTCCCTCCAGCCTCATTATGTGTGTGTACATGCGTGCACCAAGTATATACATATTAGCTATTTCACTTACTGGCTTCTTGACCTTGGCCGAGTTACTTAAGGTCTGCATACTTCAGCATTCACATTACACAACGGGAGTGATGATAGAATCTGACTGTTGTGAGGATTAAGCACTCATAATGGCTCAGGTATCGCTGTTAGGTGATGTTTTAGCACAAGATGAGTGTTCACAGAACTGCTCTTTGGAAAATGCTGATGTCAGAGAAAGAGCATGAGCCTGGGAGACTGGATCAGCTCTGTGGCCTTGGGCAAGGCCTAAACCTCTTTTGAGCAACAATTTTTTTCCATTGCGTATTGAGAAAACTGATTCCAGATATCTCTAGGTCTTTCCCAATTCAAATTTGCCAAGATTTAATCATTTTCAAGTTGCTAGAAATAACAGTATGTGCGGCCATACAAAATCAAGTTTGACATCATAAACAAAAAATTAGATTGTTTTTAGCAGTTCCTTTTTAAAACCAATTGTCATTTGTAGGCTCTTTGAGGATTTGGGGGATATCTTTCTGAGTGGATCCTTAAGCTTTATTTGGAAAGAGATATACTTGTTACGTTTATCCACATAACTGTTTTTTGGGCATCCTTAGGTCGTCTCAATGACATATATGGAGACTACAAATACACATACTGGGTGTGTGGCGTAATCCTCATTGTCGCAGGCCTCTTTCTCTTCATTGGCATGGGTATCAATTATCGACTTGTGGCTAAAGAACAGGAAGCAGAGAGGCAGCAGAAAAAGGAAAGTAAAGAGGAGGAGACCAACGTAGATGTTGAGAAGCCAAAAGAAGTTACCAACACAGCAGAATCTCCAGAGCAGAAAGGCACAGAAGACAGCCCCAGAGAGGAGGAGAGTCCGGTTTGAGCTCGTAGCTAATGGAGCAACTTGTGACCCAAGGTATCTGAACATTCTGCTGGCCTGTCATCTCCCAGTGGTGCTCAATGCAAACAGTGGACATTTGTGTGGAAATCCTACCAGGTGTTCCTCGATGGAATTTTTGTTTCACTCCTTACCTGTAGCCCAAATTAAAAACGCCATATCCTTTGGGGAGGTAGTGGTTGGCAAAGAATGAGAGAAGGAAGTCGGGAATTTTTGTTTGCTTTTTTGAATCTTAGCTTTTAACAGCGTCATGAAGATTATAATATGTGCCTTAAGTTTTAGTCTTTAGAATCTTTAGAGAGCCTTAACTTTTAAAACCATTCTGCTGAATTCATCTATTTTGTGTTCCATTACAAGGAGAAATAACTAACTTGTTTGAAGCAAGTGTAAAATTTGAAATTAATCTTGCTTCACTTATTGTCAGACATTATCACTGAAAGGTTTATGAGTAGAAGGTTGAAAGTTGGGGATTTTATAAAATCCTAAAATATTTTTCTGGTATCAATAGTTGCCTGGCATATGTGCCTGCTTGCTATATATATCTAGGAAACTTAAGGCATAAAATATTGGAAACATCTTCGCTGTTCCAGACACACTGTATTCAACAATACCCCTCTAGTATCTTAAGATGCTTATTAGAAGCCAAGTTCTTGTGAGTTAATTTCATTAAATGACTTTTTTCTCTTTTGCACCCCTTTTCAAAGACATATTTTGGGTGGTCATTGAACCTTTTGAGATCACTTATTTTTTTCACTGCAAAAGTTAGTATTAAAATATACAAAACTGCATATTTGTGCCTCCTTAGGTAAAGACAGTACATCCAATAAGTGTAGACAGCTATTTCAAACAGCAGCTGAATTCAGCTTAGGTTTTTCTATAACTTCAGTTAAACTGTGAGACTCAGAATTTTTTTTTGTTGTTTTTTTCCTGGAAATTTTCCCCTTTGATTTATAGTGGTTTCATTTATACCTGTGTCTCTCTTAGAGCTATGTGTGAGATAGTCTTTGGGTGTTTAGGTTTTTTGTTTGTTTGTTTGTTTGCTAATTAGAGCCAGAGAGATCTGAGATCTGGCCCCCAGCAAACCTAGAAGATTGGGAGGGAAGTTGCTCAATATGTTTAGTTCAATAAATAATTCCTTTTCTTTTTTCTGAGAAGATCTTAAAGATAATTATGTTTTGCTAAGAATTATTGGACACAGTCTTACTATAAAAATCTATAAATTTCATGACCCTTTCACTTACCTGGAAAGTAGAGAAATGGGTTTAGTATAAGATAGGAGGGAAAACGGACCAGAATGAAAACGAGACATTTTTTAACCTAATATCTTTTAAATTGTGGCAGAACGACGATAGACATTCAATGACTTATATATTATAGTCGATGCATTTTAAAATATTGTAATTAATTGACAGTGAAAGTATAGATTAAAACCTTGTATAAGAGGCTGGCTTTTCCAAATAAACTACTTTTTTTTTTTTTAGAAATGTTTCTTCCTTTAAATGTTATTTTTTGTTTTTTGTTTTTGAGGAAAATATGACTATCTCCATTTTCATTAAGATTCAACTTGACCCCTTGCTAATATTAAATCAAATCATTTAGCTTATGTGCTTCGGGCTTTGTGTATATGGCTTATTTTGATTTTTCTCCTTTTCTCTACTTTAAGGCAAGCAAGAGGGGAATTTTGAAACAGGTTCTGTGAAAACATCCAGAGCAGTTAACCTTAGGCCACAATGAAAACTCCCTTTCTGAGCTTGATGTCATGGCAGATGGAAGAGGCATTTATGGGAGAAGCCTGCTGTGACTGGTGGCAGGTTGGCAGGCTTGGCTCCAGTTTGGACTCTGCCATTTTCCTTGTACCCGAGTCCATAGCCTCTGTGTGCCTCTTTCCCTTTCTGTTAAAACAAGGATCACTGTTAGTAAGGGAATGTAAGTACAGGAATGTGGGGTGGTGAAAGAACTAAATAAGGCAGGTATATAGGATTATTCTCCCCAATCCCAAATGTTGAGCTACAGCCAAACATAATCCTTTGCTTGGTCTTTGTTCATTAATTGAGTCTTGCTAGTGGAGTGAAGGGTTTTTGGTGCAGGTTAACCACCACTTACTAGAAGGAAGGGCTCTGAAGCTGAAGCTGCTGTATTCAGAAGCAAGGGATAAAAACTGGTTTAAAGCTACAACTAAACCTCTTCTCACCCAGCCCGACCCTCACTTTTTCCCACTAAAAATACAGGCTTGAGAGATTTATTCAAGATCAATTTCAGTAACAGAGCCAGCACTAAAACCCAGTATAGGCCTACTCTGTGCTATTCCTTGTTAACAGTCAGCTCATCCTCTTTGTGAGTTGTCATATTGTCTTCAACGATGGAAGTAGCTAGACTTTCTGATCCAGTGTGTTAGCCCTTACTTCATGTGAGCACTTTTGAGTTCACAGGTTCAATAGCGGCTTTGGGAAAACACATATGTACAGAGCACCTGCTTATCTTTGCTTTTCTCTGTCCCATACTGTAAGTCACAGAACGTATGCAGCTCTTCGATAGCTGCAGTGCCCAAAAAAGCTGGGGACAGTTCAAGAACACGTGCTGAAATAGACAAGTCAAAGCTGGAAGGTTATTTAAGAAACATGGGCTAGGCATTGCAGATGATCGTGGTACCAAACAAGACTGTATTACCACGTTATACTTAAGTCTTTTGAGGATTTAAATGATCTTAATTAGCCAAGATAATAATTTCTTACAGGAAAAGACGATAGTAAAATAAATTTGGGGAAATCAGAGAGGCATTTTTATCTCTGATTTAATCACATTGATGAATGATTTGGATTCTTGAGTTGTCTGAACTTAGTATTTTACTTTTGCACCATAGATATTGTGTCAATATTAATCCTATTTTTAAAAAAGGAAAAAATAATTGTTAAAAGCCTTTTGATATTTTTGTATGAGCCAATGTTTTATTGTATTGAATTCTAGATTGATAAACTGGGTATTGGTTTGTCTGAAAAATCTAAATGTCTGGGTTTTACCTTCCCTAGCAAATGGTTTACAGTATAACAAACTTTGTCAGGTGTGTCCCTCTACCCTCACTTTTGGTTGGAAAGGTAAAGAAAGGTTAACAGTCAATTTCCACCTTTGCAACATGGTTGTTTTATTAATCAGATCAGGCACTTGCCTAGAAGACATGAAGAGGTTAATGATAGACTGTGTCACTATGAAAATTCTTTCAATACATGACAGGAAATGACAGCCCAGGCTTGCCTGACTTGCCTGTGAGCAATTAAGCCAAGTTGCTTCAGAGTTTAGAAGCATCTAAGGGGGTTTCAAGCACATCACTCCTGAAATATGTTCTAGCTTCAAAGTTTGAGATTCTATTCTGTCACCCTTCCTCCATTCATTCTTAGGCCACCGTGACAAAAGCATTCAAATGAGAGTGACTGGTCGAGTATCTTTCTCTTCAGCAGAACAGCAGTGATTTATTTATTTATTGCTGACTTTACCCTCACTTGCTAGAAGAGACGGGGGTTGCTAGCAAGATAACCAGATAGCTACAGCCGAGGTTCAAACAGGCTATATGACATCAAACAAGTTACTTAGCCTCCCTAAGCATCAGGTTTCTTTTGTAAGGTGTTAATAATTACTCCCAACCTCTCTAGGGTTGTCATGAAGCTTAGTTGATAATGCGACATCTCGTGTAAAGCAAAGGCTTCATAATAAGTATAAGCATCTGACTTAAAAAAAAATCAAAGAAGATACTTGGGGTGGGAGGGGGACCTCTTCTAATTCCCAAGATGGTTCCTTACTTGCAGAGGACAGTGAGTGGGGAGTGACTCAAAGAATAATTAGCTAAATGATCACATTTTCCTTTTTGTCTTACAAATGTAATTAATGGTCTTTCTTTGGTAAATGAATGGACGAAACTAACAACTCACAAGGTTGGTGCATATATGTCTAACTCTTTGAGTTACAGTGGATTTGAATCCCAAAGCTCTTGCTCTTAATACCCTAACAGTACACTGCCTCCATGAGGAAGAGATGCCCAACTAGCAAATGCAATTTCCCCTTGATATTTGTGATGATTTTAAAAGAAAAGAAATATAACTAGTAACCTATCATGATTAAAGTTCTTTTTTCCCTAGCAATGTTCTTAAATGCAAACTGAAAGACTGATAGGGTTTTTATTTTCCCTGCTACATCAATAACATGATTTAAATTATAAATTATCAGTCGGTGGCTGGATAAATCGGCATAACATTGGCAAAGCAATTACATAATCTGTCAAGTACCATGAGTTCACATCTTTTTCCTAAGAATTCCAGATTTGGAATTTATATAAGAAAAGTATGTCTGTTTTTGAAATTATCACTTTATTTGGAAAATCCTACAATGTGTATCAGTAACTGTCTAAATGGATGGCTATGAAGTCCTTATGAGATAGACATGGCACAATGTCAAATGAAAAAGCAGAACACAAACTACCATGATATATGTCCAAATATATGCATAATACACGTATACCCACGCATGGGTTGAAGAGGACATACACAGATATGCTAATCGTTTTGTGAGCATAGTAAAATTAGAAGTGGCTTTTTTCTATATTTTTTCCATAGTCTAAATGTTATTAATGTGATGGTCACTTTTATACTAAAAGAAAACATTCAACATAGCACATACTGGTTTCCAGAGGGAAAAACAGTACATTTGATGTAGAATATGAAGCTGATTATTACAAATAGGTTATTTTTTTCTGCTGTTTCATCTGATGAAGGGAGGTCAATGTGACAGGGAGGAGCACAGAGCATAATGGTCTCAAGTTAGATTTCATCATTCAGCTGCAAGTGAATGTTTAACTCAGGAAGCCAGAGCGAGCGTTCAGCAGTTAGTTATCCAAGTCACAGCATCTCACACAATCTTAAAACATCTTACTGAAATCAGCACCAGAAAAAAATACCACTGATGTTACAAAAACAAGAGTAGAATTTGCTTGTCTGCCCAGCTATCATTTGTTTATTTACCAACAAGTATTTACTGGACCTTTACTATGTCCTAAAACATTATTCCTCGGCTTTGAGAATCCAGCCATGAAAGAATCACAGCGTGTCTTCCCAATGTTAGAAAAAGAAAGAGCCAGCCAAGTTGGAGTCACTTTTGTTAGGCCATGTCACCAAACCAAAACTTACTAACTAACCTAATTGCAGTTTCAGCCTCTCCCAAGAGTGGAATTTTAACCCAATCGGTCTGGAATTTCCTGATCTATGCTTTCGAGGTAATCTGCCTGATAAAGACCCCCTGCCTTCCCTTGAGAGAAGGTGTCCTTGCTTGAAATCCACTCTTAACTTCTCAGTCCTACCCTCTTTCTGCTTATAAAACCTTCCATTTTGTACAACTCATCTGAGCGCCATTCCAGTTGCTTAGATGAATGAGATGCTGCCAGATTCATGAACCGCTTAATAAAACCAATTAGATCTTCAAATTAACTTGGTTGCATTTTGTTTTTTAATGCCATGCATCTTCCATTCTGATAAGGGAAGACACTGAACAGTAAGTTATAGGGAAAACAGCAGTATTCAGAAGAGGGACATGGATATAAGTTCAGCCTTCATTCATTCATTCATTCATTCATCTAAACAGTATATTTCAGAGCATCTTCTATGTGCCCATTTGCTGGACAGAGGAGATACAACAGTGAACAAAATCCAGTTCCCAGCACCCTCTAGTCTGGTGGGAGAGACTGTGTAGGAGGTACTGTGAGAGGGAGGCTCTGACCCAATCTCAGGAGGGCCTAAAAAAGAACAAAAAGTATGTTCTTGTGAAAGTTCTCTGAGCCTCTTTGGTAAGATAAACAATGAAATTATTGTGGGGAGTGAGTGTGAAAGTACACAGCATCCTGTAGTATATCGAGCACACATTAGTTGTAAAAGTTGAACCCGAATTTGATATTCTGCAATGCAGTAAAGCAAGTGTCAGTTAAGTCGTCAACCAGAGCAATAAAGAAGAGCTGGTAATTGCATAGCCCATCAGGGTCTACAAAGGCCTTTCCAAGTACATTCTACCTGATTCATGCAAATTCCTAGGGCAGTGGGTATAACAAAAAATGCTAACCCTTTAGCTGGGCCTTCATCCTCGCAGGCCATCGTCTCTGCTGTCAGAAGAGCACAAAGCGAGGCTGCAGACAGCTCAGTGGCCAGAGCCAAAGTGCAGTGGGTGGAAGCGGGGAACGTCCAGGGCTGGAAAAGGCCGAATCCTGGCTAATCTTGAAGGGGGAATGATCAAAGCAGTCGCTAGGGTACTGCATCAGAACGAGTAAAGTGGTCCTGCCCCCAACAAATTCACAGTCTTAACAGTCCTTTTCCCTAGCTTTGGAATTCACAGTGTGATTTCTTCACTTGTGGATTTACTTGTCTAATGTGCTTTACTGATTGCAGAATTAAAAGTTTGCATTTCCTGAGCTTACTCTGGCCAGGTCCCAAGAGGAAATGGCCAGCTGCCATCTAGAAGCCAAGAGGGGGAACTGGACTGGGATTTAAAAATCACCTGGTGTGCTGACAATCTGTATGTGCATAATTACCAAGAGGTTTATGATGGTGGTTGCCATTGTGGCTTATGTTTCTTTTCTCCTCATTGCTGTTTTTTCTTTAAGGCCAGAAAAGAGCCTGGGAGCTTTTGTGTCAGGGTCTAGCTGTGTTTTTCAGAATGGGAACTCTAGAGACTTTTTGGTAATAACCCTTTTCCTCCTAAATTCCAAGTACCATGATGTTTCTCAGATGCTAAACGGGCAAGATCAGGCCTGCAGCAGGTTTTCTGGGCTAGACACTTGGACGGCTCCCACGCTTCCACCTGTGTGTGCCCAGCCCGTCCAGCTTTTTACTGTTTCTTCTTTCCATCGCCTCCTTTTCTTTTTCCCTGCCAGCCTTCCTACCTCTGTTCCCGCCAACCACCTCAGTGCTGCTGCCAAAGCGATTTCTCTAAAAAGGCCAAATCTTTCAGCTGTTTTTATACCTTTAATAAAAGCAATAAAGATAAAAATAATAAAACTCATCGTGTCATCACTCCTCTCTTTAAAATCCGATAGTTTGGGGATAAAGTCCAAACTCCGTAGCGTGGTCCACAGTGCTCTTCTTGCTCAGCTCCTGCACGCACACCTCTTATCTCCTGCCAGTCGTCAGCCCACGCCCTGCTCACCAGCCCAACTGAACTTAGATCCCTAAGTGCCGGGCCCTGTTGAAGGCCTCTGCCAGCCTCCACGCTAACTTGTGCCTGGAAGCCCTGCCCTCCCTCTTTTCTCCGCCACTAACTCGCATTCATCCTTTGCAACTCGGTTCACACGTCCTCTTGCATGAGGCCTTAACCTGATTCCCCAGTTCATTTTGATTCCCCTTCTATCTATGGTGCAGCAAGAGTATGAATCTTGGTGTCAAATCCCAGGTCTCTAGATACAAATTCCAGATAGGCCACTCATTAACTGTTGAGTCCTCAGGCAAGTTACCTAACCTCTAGGCCTCATTTTCTACATCTGTAAAATGCGACTCATAACTGTGGAGGGTTGTAATGAGAATTAAGTAAGGCGGTGACTATAAAACCCTTGGCATGGTACCCAACAGAGTCTAAGTATTTACACAGTATTATCACCACCTGTGCCAGAGATAGTTCTTACCACTGTTAAAGGATAACTCAAAATGGTAAAATCATGACTCATATAAACAAACATGCTTATATAACTCATTAAGGTGGGAACCAGTAAGGTTTGACAATGGCTTCAAAAGAGATATTTTCTCTACTGGCCCAAATTGATTTGAATTGCCACGAACAGAAACAGTTTCGCATCACTCGTCAGGAAACATCTGCACGCTCATCGGCCTCCACAAGTTAACAAGCATCTGTTGTAAGATCGCCCAGCAAAAGACAATCCAGCGTGCAGACTGCTCGGGAGCCAGGTAAGCTGGAAGCCCCGACGGGCACGGCATCCCGCCGGGAGCTCCCAGCGCTCCTTCCCGCCTGAAAGGCTCACTGTTTTCCCAGCGCCACAGTGGATCATGCTCATGTTTGCTTTTCTAACCCCTGCCAGACTTTCGAGCTTCTTGAGATGACAGAACAACACGCACAGCGAGAGGTTCCTTTTGACTTTTGGAAGCTGCTGCAGGAAGGGATGCTGCAACTGGGGAATGAGAGGAAAGGCTACACCTCCCCCCGGGGAAGAGCGTCCAGAGAGAGCCAAGCGTGCCTTAGGCACAGACGACGTGCCAGGCCCCCGGTCGAGAAGGGGAAACGATGAATGAGTCTGGTCTCTGTTTTCAAGATGCTCTCAGTCTACTGGGGCGACAAAAAAGTATGTCAGTGCTGACGACATAGTGTGGCGAGGGCCCTGGAAATCCAGAAGCCGTACGTACTTCAAGGGCTGGAGGACAGTGCTGCCCAAACCCAGGTCTGTTGAAGGGACTAAGGTGAAGGAGGTGCCTGTGAGCCCCAGATGAGGGGCAGCCTCCGAGAAGTGAATGAAAAGGATCTGTTCTCCCAGTGCCGGACTCCCTCCCCTTCCTGCCGTGGGGCTATTCTGTTGGCAGACAAGCCGCAGAGGAGAATTAATGTCTGAGTCCCCTCCAGTGTTGGGAACGGTGGTCATTACAGGCAGGGGCAACCCGCAGCATCCCCGAAGTCTCCCTCAGGGAACCAGGACGATTAAAGTTAGGCCAAGGCGGTATTTTTAAAGGGGGATCGCTCAACAAGGAAACCAGAGAACGGGGTCTCCCTAGAAAGCAAGCTCTGAGAGGCAGGGAGTGGATCTGAACACGCTTGTCACGTGAGAGCACTCACTTGTTGAATGTATAAGAGAATAAGGGAATGAAGGGATGAACTGATTGAGAGAGGGGATGAGCTCACTGCTGCCTTGCTCAGCGCCCTCAGGTGCGGTCCACCCAAGACTGCTGTCCCTTAAACACCTGAGGCATCGAACAACTCGTGCTTTGCCCAGCTCTTCGCTGGATGCTCTTGTGGCCTCCCCGACACTCAGCTCCCCAGTAGGACCGTATGGGCTCGGTGGCTGGTGGGAACATCGCCCCGAGTGCCTGCCACGTCGCACCCGAGTTCTGGCATACATGCCAGGCTCCCTTCCGCCCTGCGACACTGACACGACCACACCGCTGTAAGCGCACCGAGGCGGCGCCACCCAAGTCGGCCTCCTGACCCACGGGCCTGGGGACACTTCCGAAACCTCGATCCTACACTGATCATGGAAGTCTTTCTCCAAAATCAGCTGGTCCGGGTTGGCAAACCCCAGTCCGACCGCGGGAGGCACTGGCGTGGCGCCCAGAGCACTGGGCTCTCCCGGCAGCTCCCTGCCCCACGCGTCCCGTCTGAGTCAGCCCCAGCCTCGGGAGAGTCACCAGGAACCGGAGCTGCCGGTGCCACTCAGGACCTGCCATGACATCAGCCCGGCCCACTGCCTGCAGGCCCACCGAGCCGCCTCCCACGCCTGGCACACGCCACACACGCCCTGAGGCAAGAGGCAAGAGTGATCTGGGCTCAGGAGGCCTGGTTCTGGAGCCCGGCTCTCCCACCCGCTGGCTGTGTGTGGCTCTGTGCCTCAGTTTCCTCGTCTGAAAAATAAGGACAATGGTAGTTCTTTCCGCCGAAGTGCAGTGCGGGAAACAGGAACCACGTGAGGAATTTTGAGCAAAGGTGACTCGATCTGGCTGGTGAGGTGCTTATGGGATGGCTGGACGCGGAGGGGAGGCTGAGCCTCTTGGAAGCTCTGCTCCCTCAGCCTGGGCAGGACGGGAAGGTGCGCATCTGCCGGTTGTCGCTGGCACTACCGACAGCGGACACGCTGACATGGCTGCGACCCAGGGGACAGACAGCAGGTTTGGGAGATGCAGCTTTAGCTTTCCGCCTCCGCCTCTGTGGGAACAGCCCCTGGGGGCAGGTGGGCCCCATGAGGATGAACCACTTGTCCCTGGAGAACCCCCCACTGCTCTGGGCACACAGCACATGCTCAGCGAAGGGCCCCGCGGCATCACCATGGCTCTGGTCCATGCCTGCCGTGGGCCAGCACCGGGCTAGGCCCTAGGAGACAGGACAGCAGGTGACAGCCTCGCCTGGAGAGGTGACGGGACTCCAGGGGAGCACACAGAGGAATCCCACAGGAAAGTGGTCAGCGCAGAAGTGCATCCTGCAAGCCTGTGGAGCTCAGAGGGCAGAGGGGGGCCCCTAGGCCAGTCCTGGGGGGAAGGGAGGTCAGTGACAGCTTTCCAGTAGCATGGTGTCTAATACGAGGGAGAACTAGAACCAAGTCAAGCAGGGGAAACAAGGGTGTGTGTGAGTGACAATGCTAGGCTCCCCCCTGAGGGAGCTTACACTTGTACAAAACCCCGGAAGATGGAGGGTGCTTGGCATTTCCTGCGAGTGGATCGTTCAGTGTGACCAGGGCACTGAGTGGTGGTTCAGAAATGAAGCTGGAGAGGAAAGCGGGGCCCCGGATATCTCGCGGGACCTCACATGTGGCTTTGAAGAATCTGAGCTTTATCCTGTGGGCCCTGGGAAGACACAGGAGGTGTGGAAGCAGGGAGAAGCATCACCACCTTTCTGGTTTCAGAAACCACTTCGCGGTGGATTGTGCAATAGGCTGGACGTGGGCAGGCCTGCAGGCGAGGACCTCAGTGGAGACATTGCCGCGTCTGGGCTGGAATGATGGCTCTCTAGAGGACGGCCAGGGAACTGGCAGAGCAGACTCAAAGGGTTTATGAGGAGGCAGACAGAGCAGGAGTGGGGTGGGAGTGGGAGCAGGGCGGAGCCTGGGGTGCCTGCCAGGTTTCAGCAGTGGCACGCCCGGAGGGGTGGGGCCCCATCTCCTCCTGGCACTTGATCCGGGGTGGTACCCACCCACAGGCTCCCGCCTCTGGACTGAGTCCACAAAAAGCCCCTTCCCTCCCATCGACTTTATGGCCTGCACGCACTTCAGTTCCACCGACGTTTCTTAGGCAGCTATCACGTGCCAGGAACCAGGGCGGCTTCTCCCTGCCTGTCTAAGTGAATCTGAACCGGATGACGGGAGGCCCCGGGGCAGGGATGGGGGGCTGCAGGTGAGCAGCGAGGAAGGGGCTAAGCTGTGGACACACAGCCCACGCTGAGGCCCTCTTTCCTCCCCCTCCTGCCTCATCCCCGTGACAGAAAAGGTACAAAGGACATCAGGGGCCTCAGACAAAGGCCCTGGGCTCCAACCTCCCCTGGAACAGGCAGCCTCCCCTGGTCTCTTTCTGCTCTGAAAGCTCTGTGTTCCCTCTGCTGTGAAATCCCAGGGAGAAACCCACCTATGATATTCACCCCCAGGACTTGCTGCCCAACAACTGGTAGATTCAGCCCGGGCGCTTGTAAACAGGGACGTTAACCCATTCCTGCCTGAGCAACATATTAACGTCATGCCCATCGCTATCGCGGTGGTGCAGGCAGGTTCTCGCATTGCTCTTATCTGAGACGACAGGCCTGGCCTGAGGTCATTCTAGGGAGGTCTGGGCATTGGAAGATAAGGGTAGGTAGTAACAGCATTCACTGTTGATCCAGTACTCTACCTTTCTAAACTATCATCAAAATTCTGCAAGGAAATTATTGTTCCCATTTTGCAGATAATGAAACTGAGGTTCAATTGGGTTAAGTAATTAGCTCATTTAAGGCCACGTGGCTACTAGGTGGCTGAGCTGGAGTTTCGACCAACCCAGGCCTGATACCAGGGCCTTCTACCTGGCGACTATGTGAGGGAAGAAATGCGATTTTCCTCCTACCTTTCTCAGTTCTTCCAGCTGGTCTAATAGCCAAGTTCACACGAGACAGATTTACCGGAGAAAATAACCAGTTGATTACATATGTCTATGAAGACTGTTCCAGAAGCATTTGGCACTTTAAAACTGATAGCGTGGTTAAGGCTCTCTATGCCACGGAGGCAGAAAAGCAAATGTTGGTAAATAAGTGTTTGCTGCGACATCTTTAACCCTGGGACACCAACAGGACTTGGATCAAACGGGCCTCGCTGGGTTCCTCCCCGTCTCACACACGTGGTTCGTATTAAACTGCAGTTATCTAGCATGATAGCCCCCTTCCTGGAGCAGGCCCTCTTTCAGAATTCTTTTAGGCACTGAGGGAAAGGTCGGAGATTTTTCCTGAGGCTTTTCTTTCCTAAAAATAATCAGCTTAAAATACTCAACATCCCAAAAGGGAGATTTTGGGGTGGCAAACTCTGCCCCTCCACCCCACCCCACCACAGGGTCATTAAGCTCTGCTCCCTGCCAAGTGCCACTCCTCCCTTCTTAACATCTCAGAAGGATGTTCCCTTCCTTAGGCTGGGCCTAAGGATGGAGCTAGGGGAATGAAGGGCTGTACTGAGCCCAGCAGAGCCGCTGAGGGGAAGGTCTGCTGGGGAGAAGTCTGGACAAGGAAAGACGGATCCACCGGAGCTCCGTGAGGCTCCCCTCCCCAGCCGGGGTCACCCAGGCTCTGCAGCATCCTGCACTAGTCCCCGGTTTCAAGACCCCATGACTCCTGGGCTTCTTACTGCTCCTCCTAGTCTGGCTCTGAGAAGCTTCAGGACTCGTCTTCCCCCTGCCCTGGGACACTTACCACAGCCTCCCACCCTGGGTTTAAGTTCCACCCGCCCTAATGCTCTTAAAGCTCCGGCTGAGACGCCAGGCCAGGGTACAGCTTACAGGGCTTATTCGTGTGCAGTCGCTGTTGGCGAGCACGTGGGAGTGGGGAGAAGACTCTAGGCCCCTGGTCACTGTCCCCCCTATAGGGGAAGAAAAACAATTTTCCCTCCTGAGTTCTAGGCTGAGACCCCTGGAATAAAATAACAACACGAGAAAAAGGAACAAGTTTATCCGTATATACACGTCGTGCATACATGGGAGGTAGGTACTCAGGGAAAAATGTGTTAACTCTCCCACGTGGCCGAAACCAGCTTAAATACCATCTTCAGCTAAAGACGAGAGAAAGGAAGATAGGCATAGAGGGGAGGCCAGTAAAGGAAGGTCACTAAGAAAAGCAGGGTAACCGAGGGCGAGGTTTGTCAGACCTAAGTCCTTGCCTTCTCCACTGATAAGATTCTCTTAGGACTTAGCATCATCACCTTCTCTCCCTAGCACCTAGGGGAGCCACCCTTGCAAACTGACGCTTCCTTTATAATGTAAATTTCCCTTTCAAAAGAGTAATTTCGACTGTGTCTTCAGAGCTTCTCTGGTATCTGTTGTTTCTCAAAATAATCGGCTCAAAATAATCATTCTGCCCCAGAGGCATATTTTGGGGTGGCAAATTCTGCTATCCCCACACCTGGGCTCCCTGCCACCTCCCCAGGCAGCTTTCAAGAGGAAAAAAAAATGTTCTGGCCTAAAGTGAGACCAGTGGTGGTTCTTGTGTCACCCCAGGGCACATCCTGGTGACACCAGGCCCCTGAGCAGCAGGACTTCGAGGGTTCCAGGGCCTGGCAGCCTCTTTGGCAGTCTCAGTGAATTAGCTTTGCTGGGTAACTAGCAGCCACTGGAAGGCATGGGCACCCGCAGACTCACGAGGAAGCCGTCAGGACACAGCCCCGCTGGGCCGCGACCAAGGCAAGGCAAAGGCTTATGTCTCCTCTTTCAGATGGGGACACCTCCGATGGGGAAAGCCAGCCACCTGCATGGGCTTCAGGTTCCCCTCCTTGTCCATCCCAGCCCCAGGCCTCTGGATGCAGGAACTGCCCCTGCCCATGACCCCCTTCTACCCTGGACTCTATTCCTGGAGAAACCCACGTCCCCACACCCCTATGTACAGCCACTCCCAGCCACACGCGCACACACACCCACTTACACCTCAATAAACGAACATCCCCTCCCCCCACGCAGGCAGCCCCGACATGCACACGCATGAATGACTCAGGGCCTGAGAGAGGCTGTGCCTCGTCGCCACAGGGACTTCACACTGACCTTCCAGGCTGGTCACACAAGAACCTGGAGAGAGGGCCGAGCCTGTGCAGACAGGACACTCTTCCCCACACTCCCCAGGCCAGAAGGCCTCTTCCCCATCTTCCCTCCTTCCAGCCTCCCCCCAGGCTGGATGTGGCCGCGCGGGGCGTGGGGCACCCCCGCGTGGGCAAGGCCTGCCCTGCAGCCTCACCCACAGGCTTCCCTCCTCCTAAGCCCATGAGTGCCCCCTCCCAGACAGAGCCCTGGCCCCCACTGTCCCACGGGTGTCACAGCTGAGTCACGGCCCATGCCCACTACTTCTGACTGGCCTGCCTCCAACCTAGATTCCCTCCTTCTTTTACCTCTGAATATTTTCTCACTTACATTTTAAAATACAGCCTTCTGTGCACATGAAAGGACACAATTGACAAAATGTTAGTTATAAAACAATGTAGTTAACACCTCTGAGCGCCCCCGCACACGAGAGCTGAAACATCACTCAACAAGTTATATCTTCCTCTTCACCCACGCCCTCCTGTCTGCTCCAACAGGTAACTACTGCCCTAACCTTCAGGTTTTCACTTGCTTTGTTTCCTTTTTTTTCTTTCAAAATTTTTACTACGGCCCTGCCACCGTGAACGAGCCTGATCCATGCGATCTCGGAAGCTAAGCAGGGTTGGGCCTGGTTAGTACTTGGATGGTTAGTATCTAGGAAAACCAGGTTCTATAGGCATTAAAAAAAACACATTTTTTTTACTGCGATAAATACACATAACCTAAAATGTACCCTGTTAACCATTGTTAAGTGTGCAGTTCAGGGATATTAAACACAGCCGTCACCACCATCCATCTCCATGCCTCTTTTCATCTCGTAAAACTTAAACTCCATCTCCACTAAATAATAACTTCTTAAAAGGTAAACTGAGGTATATTAAAATCTTTAAAGAGTTCACCTGAACAAAAACCAATTTAAACGGGCCGCGTCCAATCCAGCAAATGGAAAAGCACTCCAAGGAGCTGCACGAAATGACAAGCTTTTGCAAGCAGAAGGAAATAGAAACAAGGACGTTATCCTGGGAGAAAAGAGGGTGGGTTACTGCCAAGGTCCCTTCCTTCAGGGAGCGGCAGAGATCAGGCAGAGGCGCTAGGGCCCATCAGGTGATTCCTGATTGACTCGTTTGAGATTCCCCTTCGAGGAAAGCCAGAACTGTAATGGAGTGAAGCCTCAGTTTGGTGACACGGGGCAACTCTATTTGGGGCCTGTTGTCTTGTTTTGTTTTGTTTTATTTCTTTATGTATTTTTATGGTGACATTGGTTAATGAAATCCAATAAGTCTCGGCTGCACACTTTAACAGTAACGCGTATATATATATATATATTCACATTGTGTCCACCTCTCGTAGTCAGATCTCCTTCTCTCACCACGTATTTGACCCCCTTACTCTGTCTACCTCCCTCTCCCCAACCCCTCTGGTAACCACCATGTTCTTGAGTCTCTGTCCTGTTCGTTTGTTGCTTTTAGGTTTATCTCCTACATGTAAGTGATATCATGTGATTTTCGACTTTTTCTGTCTGGCTTATTTCCCTTAGTATGATTATCTCGAGGCCCGTCCATGTTTTCACACGTGGCAGTATTTCATCTCTTCTTACGGCTGAGTAATATTCCAGTCATCTAGCATAGGACACTTCAGTTGCTTCCATGTCCTGGCCACTGTGAATAATGCCGCTGTGAACATCGGTGTGCAAATATCTTTTCGGATTTGAATTTTCAAGTCTTTAGGGTAAATACCCAGTAGAGGGATTGCTGAATTGTCGTCTTGTTTTTAACATTCTCCAGTCCCACCTTCTCCCAGCCCCCGGCAGCCACCATTCTACTCTCTGTTTCTATGAAACTGAATACTCTAAATAGCTTATATGAGTGGAATCATGCAGATTTTGTTTTTGTGACTGGTTTATTTCACTTAGCATGTCCTTAGGGTTTATCTATGTTGCGTATGTTAGGATTTTCTTTCTTGTTAAGCCTGAATGATATTTCATTATATCTACGTGCCACATAAGTGCTTATCAATTCATCGATCAGTGGATACTCGGTTGCTTCCGTGCTTTAGCTACTATGGATAATGCTGCTATGAACACGGGTGTACAATTCTTTGGGGTGTATACCCAGAGTGGAATTGCCAGATCATATGGTAATTCGGTTTTTGACTTTCTGAGGACCCACCTACTGTTTTCCATCGTGGCTGTGTAATTTAACATTCCCACCGACAGTGCACAAGGGTTACAGTTTTTCCATATCCTCCCCAATTGTTGTTTTTTTTTTTATAACGGCCATCCTAATGGACATGAGGTGGTATCTCATCGTGGTTTTGCTTTGCATTTCCTTAATAATATTGAGCACCTCATATGCTATTGGCCATTTATATCTCCTTTAGAGACATGTCTATTCAAGCGTTTGTCCAGTTTTGAATCAGGTTGTATTTTCATTGTTGAGTTTTAGGAGTTCTCTATAGATTCTGGATAGTAACCCCTTTTCAGTCGTATGATTCACAGATATTTTGTCCTGTTCTGTGGGTTGCCTTTGGTACCCTGTTAATTGTCTTTGGATGCAGAGAATTTTTTAATTTTCATGAGGCCCAATTTGTCTACTTTTTCTTTTGTTACCCGTGCCTTTAGTGTCATATCCAAGAAATCACCGCCAAATCCAATGTCGTGAAGCTTTTATCCTATGCTTTCTCCTGAGTTTTATTGTTTTTGTTTTTACATTTAGGTCCTTGACTCATTTTGAGTTAATTTTGCATGTGGTGTTAGGTAAGGGTTCACTTTCATTTGTTTGTATGTGGAGTTCCAGTTTTCCCAGCACCACTCATTGAAAAGACCGTCCTTTTCCCCATAAATGGTCTCGACAGCCTTGTTAAATGTCACTTGACTATACAAAGGTTTATTTCTGGGTTCTCTCTTCTAGTCCATTGGCCACTGTGTCTGTCTTCATGCCAATTCCAGTTCTGATTGTAGCTTTGTAGTTAGTTTTAAAATCAAGAGGTGAGAATCCTCCAGTTTCATTCTTTTTCAAGATGATTTCAGCTATTCAGGGACCCTTGAGATTCCACATGAATTTTGAGATGAATTGCTGCAGAAAACATCATTTGGATTTTGATAGGGGCTGCCCTACTATAGATTGCTTTGGGTAGTATTGACATTTTAACAATATTAAGTCTTCTAATCCATAAACATGGGGTGTGTTTCCATTTACATCTTTCATTTCTTTCAGCGATGTGTTACAGTTTTCCTTGTACAAACCTTTCGCCTCTTTGGTTAAGTTAATTCTTAAGTATTTTATCCTTTTTGATGCTATTGTAAATAAAATTGTTTTTGTAATTTCCTTTTCAGATTGTTCACTATTAGTGTCTAGAAATGCAACTGATTTTTGTATGTTGACTTTTATCTGCTCCTTTGCTGAATTCATTTATTAGTTCTAGTGTCTGTGGAATCCTTAGGGTTTAGTACATGTAATATCTTATCATCTGCAGATACAGTTTTACATCTTCCTTTCCTATTGGATGCCCTTTGTTTGTTTATTTTTGGTTGGGGTCTGCCTCCTGCTCTTCCACTTCCCTCAGCTCAACTTGGGGCCACGAGGACAAAGCACCTCCATCCTCTCTGGACACCAGAGACTCCTTCTGAAAAGGACTGAGCCTTCTAGCTCCTTCTCTTGTCCTGGTCCATAAGCAGGACCCTTAGCATCCTGACTCCGTAGAGGTTCAGAACAGGTCACCCCAGGATGCACCTCTGCGCTATGCAGATTATTTGAGCTAAAGGCAACAGAGACCCTGCAGGCTCTAGGGATGCTCCTGCTCCCTGCTTTAACTATCCAGAAAAATTTAAATTATAAGAGTTATTAGCAGAAATGCCTTTCACCTATCTGTATGGCACGGCAAACTACTAATTACTGAACATATGCTCTCCCTGCAATTGCCTTCTGAAGCCCCAAGGTGCATGACCTCATCCCCAGCTCAGAGTGTTTCCTGTCCCTCGGTTCCTTTTCTGCCTCTGAACCTCTCGTGGATGTGGGGTGTCTGACTCTCTCATGTATGTGGGGTCACCAGGCATATGTAATTAAATTTGGCCATTTTTTCTTGTTAATCAGTCTCATGTCTATTAGATTATGAGATCAGCTGAAAAAACCTCAGGGGGAGAGAGAAGTTTCTTCCTCCCCTACAACTTGAAGTATGTAATGCATAGCACGTAAGTCAAAACCAGCCTAATTATTAAAGGCACTTGTGTTAATAAGTGCTTTACAATCCATGCGAGGAGCTAACACATTCATAAGAAAAAGAAGAAAAAAGTCATTATCTCAAAATGCCTGGGCTCCTACTTGGACTGAGCTCTGTGAAGTCCTTTTGGGTAATTATGGGTTAGAACCTATCACCCCAGCAAGACAACCAGCCTCAATTAATGCAGGGAGGCCTGTGGCAGCCCGTGACCCCTCTGAAGCAGGCAGGTTAAGGATAACTTTCTGAGTTGTTGCTGTTTCACTTCAAAGATTTATTCTCTTAGCCACTTTCAATCATACGATGTAACATTATTAGCTGTCGTCACTGTGCCTGTACACACAGGAGCTTCTTCAGGTCCCCTGCGTCCCACTGCCTGTGAGCGCCTTCTCCAAGCCCCTCCACTCCATCATCAGTTTTCATCCCAACAGATGTGTTATCCTTTGGTCACTGGGAACTCCAGGAGGCCTCAAAGAGCTTTCTTAATCGTCCACTGGGCTTATTCTGAGCTGGTTTCTCCTTCCCAGAGGAAAGCTGGGGAGGCATCTAGGGCAGGAGGTGAGCAGGAGAATATGGACCTGAGTTGGGAGTGCCAGGGAAGAAAAGTGACATGCCCAAGATGACACAGCTTGAGGGTGGGGAGGAAACGAGAAGGGAGAGAAGCTGGGAGCGCACGGTGAACCTCTGCGGCCGATCTCCTTTTAAAGGGGGCAGGTCGTAGGTGGGGAGGAAGGTGTATGGCTCCTCCAAGACTCCAGCTCCGTGAGACGAAGGGTGATTCCCCTTTGCTACCTAATATTCCAGTTCAACTCTGTGGTAGATTAAAGATGGCCACAAACTCTTTGCTCTTCCTCCCTTCAGAGGCAGACTCCGTTTTTCCACCCTTGAGTCGAGCCTGTTCTTGAGACTTGCTTTGACCAGTGAAATGCAGCAGAAGGGATACTGCATGAATTTCAGAGCTCAGGTTTCAAGACACTTGCAGCTCCTGCTTTCTTTCAGAAAACAGCCCGCAGACTGTCACATAAAAATAAAAAAGCGGGTCTGGCCTCCTGAAGGATGAGCGGTGTGGGGACCCCCTGGGACTCCCACGGTTGATAAAGTGAAAAAACCTAAGCTACGGAACACACAGAAAGGAATCTTATCTGAACCTGCCCTACCTGACTGAAGCAGAGACTCCCCAAAGCACCGTTACCTCTCCTCCCAGAGAGTCTCCTGCGAATTCAGATGCCATGGGGAAGGACTGCCCATTTCTGTTGGCATTAAAAAGCCCAGGAGAAACTTCCACTGAAGCCCGAATAAATCCCCCTCCTGGTGTTGTGTGTGTGTGTGTGTGTGTGTGTAAAACTTAATTACTGGGAGCACCTGTAACCTTGTCTGTTCTCCTGTTAGCCTGTATTTTGTCAGTGAGTGCTCAGGCCCTTGCTTACTGGACCCAACTCTTGGAATAGGAAGAGTTTTCCTCTCAACAGAGCCTACGTGGAGGAGAACAGAGAACCCCAACATACGGTGAGCCCTAAGGCTCCAGACATGTGGGCAAGACCATCTGGGGTCTTCCTGCCCAGCTAAGCCCAGCCAGCAGCCGACTATCTGCATGGGAGCCCAGATGAGCCCCCCAGAACTGCCTGGTCAACCCACAGAACTGTGAGAAATAATAAATATCCATCGTTTTAAGTTTTGGGGTGCTTTTTACATAGCATTAAGTAACTAATAAACTCAGTGTCCTATACACACCCTGTACTTTTTGCATTGTTTCCTGTTTGCAACACCCCACCACAGCCCTGCCTCCTGACCAAGATTCTTTGCTTCACCAAACTTTCGTCAGGCTCCTGAACCTTCTCTTAGGCCCATCTCACACATCTTCGTCGTCAAATCCGGTTTTAGAAAGAACCCTGCTAAGTTGATTTATCAAGAAGCTCCCCGCCCCTGGTACCTGATCACCCCTGATATCTGATCGGACCCCCATCTTCCACCTTCTCCCAGGTGATGTCTGACCACTCTGGCCTGTCTTTGACGAGAATCCTTTAAGTCGATTTGGCTGGAAGCCCCCTCACCCCTGATATCTACTCTTAGTGATTTCCCTTCACTGCCCCTGCCCTGCTCCTTGGCTCTAAATTCCCACTTGCCCACGCTGTATTCGGAGTTGAACCACTGCAGCCGTCCCCATTCCTATCGAGATAGTCCTGAGTGGTTCACCTTCCCATACTCTAATGACTGTCACTGGATACTTTCTTTCTTTAACATTTCCCATGTTCAACCACACTAGCCCAAAGAACCCCGCCTTTAGACAGCAACCCCCCACTCCCTCGTGAGAAGAGACATTTTCTCTCCTCTCAATTTCCACAGCCCCTCATCCTGACTTCCCTATCACGTCAGTGCCGCCCTGTCTTGCATTTCAGGTATTTATTGGTCACGCAGTTTCCTCACTGAATAATCTACTCCTTGAGGGTGGAGTCTCTATTCATTTGTAAGCACCTGCTATGTGCCAGGCACAGTTCGAGTCATTGCAATGAATAATACAGGTGAGTCCCCATGTGGTGACATTTTCCTTTGGGAAGACGGACAATAGATATATAAATGAACAAGAAAGAATCAAATAGGCTCAAATATCATGCCAAGCATTAGGACAATGTTGTTCTTTCGAGTGAGTAGGCAGATTCTTAAATTGGGGGCACAGGGGATGCATTTCTGCCGAGATCTGAAAGTCAGTGAAATGCCAACATGCAAATTCAGAGCCAGAGCAAAGTGAACGAACAGCTAGAGGAAAGGGTCGGAAAGGAGTAAGGGGAATGAATCTAACACCTTAAATTTACACAGATACATTTTAATCTAAAGAAGGAGGAGGAGGAGGAGGAGGGGAGGGAGGGAGGGAGGGAAGGATGGAGGAAAGAAGGAAGGAAGGAAGGAAGGAAGGAAGGAAGGAAGGAAGGAAGGAAGGAAAGAAGGAAAGAAGGAAAGAAGGAAAGGAAAGGAAAGGAAAGGAAAGGAAAGGAAAGGAAAGGAAAGGAAAGGAAAGGAAAGGAGAATCTGGAAGAGAAGAGGGTTCTCTGAAGTTTCTAGGGACCCTCACAGGTGCTTCCGGAGCCCCCACCAATCTGCCATTTTATATTATTTTCCTACTTCCCCACGGCTCACAACTTATATAAACTTCAGGTCCCCCGGATCCTGGGTCTGCCCGAGGGCTGGAGCATAGGGCAGCACAGAGGTAGAGAGGGTGTGTTCGGAGAAGGAGGCAAGGATCCTCCCACAGAGGGAGGAGGCAGGCTGAAGCACTTGGACTCCCGTCTAAGTGTGATCTGGATCCACTAGAGAGCTGACAGTTGTTAGATATAAACCGATGGCGAATTCTCCAGTTTGACTCTGGCTGCTCCTTGGGGGATGGACTGTAGGGAGGCAAGAGTGCAGCAAGGAGAACGGTTAGGAGGCGACTGGGAGAGATGATGGAGGCTCGGACTGGCGGGGAAGCACTGAAAATACCGAGAAGTGTTCAGAAATGAAATAAAAACCTACGTCCACACAGGGTCTTTCACATGCATATTTATAAGGACTTTATTAGCAATTGCCAAAACTGGAAACGACCCAAATGTCCTTCAACTGCAGAATGCATAAACAAATTGTGGCCTATCTGTGCCACAGACGACGTCCTCAGCAATAAACAGGAACAAATTGCTGGTGTTTGCAATAACCTGGATGAATTCCAGATGCATTATCTAAGCAAAAGCAGCCGGACTCAAAAGGCTTTACACTTTATGATTATTTTTATATGACATCTTTGTGAAGGCAAAATTATAGGGATAGAAAACAGACCGGTGATTGCTCGGGGTGGGGGTGAGGAGTGGGGTGGCTGGGAGAGACATGTGGGAAGCTTTAGGATGCCTAGGACTGTTCTGCATCTTGACTGTGGTGTTGGTTTCATGATTAGTTATGTTTGTCAAAACCTGCAGTATTATACCCAAAAAGGGTTCATTTTTTCTGTATATAAACTTTACCTGATAAATCAAATAGAAAAATGTGGTCAGGTGTGGGGTGTATTTTGACTGCAGAGCGACAGGGCCTGATGATGAATTGGACTAGGTTGGGGGATGATGGAGACTCATCCCACGGCTTGAGCAAAATATGCCCACAGAGTTTGGATACTCTTTCCTTCATAAGGAGGAGACTGATTCTTCTCCCTTTAGGTTGTGGGCTAAATGTCACAGCTCACTTCTATTGAATAGAATATGGCAGAAGTGATGGTGTGTGACTTTAGAGATTAGGACATAAAGAGCATCGTGGCTTCCATCTTGCTCTCTCTCTCTGGGATCCCTCCCTGTGGGGGAAGCCAGCTGCTGTGTCATGAGAACATTCGATTCAAGCAGCCCTCTGGAGAGGTGTCCACGAACAGGGACTGAGGTTTTCCGTGAACAGCCAGGAACCACTGACTTGCCAGGAGAAAAGACGAGAAAAAGATGAGGGATGCAGGTAGAAAGCAGGGGAGTGAGGAGTGGGGAACTGTAAGGGCCGGTGCAAAATTTTAACTGTCACATTTGGGATCCTCAGTTTGTCCTTTGGAAGCCTCAAAAACTCTACCAAAATCTATCTATTCTCATCCCCCTTTGTTCATGTAAGCATGCTTGATGACAGATTAAAGTGTTTGCCTTCTCAGGAGTATTTGCATTCTACCAAGAACTGTACATCTGAGAAGAACCATAGGAATTATTCAAAGCAAAGTGAGGAGATGTCTTGAAATCCCACACTTGGTTGTTTGCCAACTGTCTATATCACTGAGTGGTAAGGCTTTCTCCCTCACCCCAGGAGCTAGACCCTGGGAGCTGTCTTAGAGGCAGGGGGTGGCTGAGTAAAGCAGAGATGAAGGAAAGACGATGGTGAGCTGCCATGTTGGAGGAGGGAGTGGGTCCATCTACTAGCTCTGAGATCAGAATGGAGCAACCTGGAGCTGACAGTGAAGGCCCTTGAGTGGCCTGAGCTGATGGAAGGATGGGCGGAGGAGCAAGAGGTAGGGAAAGTCGGCATTTCCTAAGAATTAGAATGAGAAACCCTTTAGGTGTTCAGCTGGGTTTGGACTCAGGTTGTGGAAATGAGGCGGATATGTCCCTCTTGAAAATCACTGTCTCCATATCCATCTTTGGTCCAAGCAGAGGGGAATACAAGGAGGCCTTTATGGCATTAACTGACACTGCCTTTCCTAAGACTAGACACTCGTGGTATATTGTACCTGGGGCGGCCTGTGAGGGAAACCTCAGCGATCCAGGAAGTGGGAGAAGAGGGTGAGGGGACATGAGTGATGGGGGAGCCTAGGCCATGCAGTTGTTTAGAGGACTCCCTACCAGGGCCAGGATTACCTCGAGGCCAGGAGGCATGACATTTAAGAAGGCAAAAGAGGCACACAATTTGAATGCCCTCCAAATCGTACAGATGCAGAGCTGGTCCCTGAGAGTGAGTGCCTCCTTGAGGTTTGTGCCCTCGGTGCCTTGCAGCACCCTAGTCCCAACCGTGCTTCCTATACCAATTCCTCTTTGGCTCTAACCAGGTCCTTAAAATGAACAGAAGAGGATAGAAGGAAGCTGCAGGGTTCTAGGCTCGGTTGCTGGACTGCTGTCATCACGTTCAACCTCTGATGCTGCTCCCTTTGATCTGCTCTCTCAAACCTCATGTATCAGTTGGGCTCTGTGCAGGATATTAAAAACAGCTATCATCTATCGAGTTCCTCTTCTGTGACAGGCAGCACATAGTTGATATTCCTTATCTCCTTTAATCTTCCAAATAACTCGTTTTACAAGAGCAGGAAAAGTTAAGAAACTTTGCAAGAGGGTTTATGACATGGTCATGATTTGAATGCAGGCTTTTCTGACTCTAAATGGGTATTTTGGCAAGAAACAAACCACTCTTCGTTCTAAGCAGAAAGGCCCAGATTTGCTCACTTCTGTCAGCTCACCCTTCAGACTCTTCCCACCTCGCCCTCTGCCAATCAGGCCCTCAGCTCCTTAGACCTGATTGATAGGCACATCAACCATCTCTATACTGACAGGATATCTCAGGTGAGTCTTCCCAAACCTCCAGTTATCCGACGTTTCTGGCACAAGACTGAATGCGTGGCAATTTGAGCCCCACTCCCAGCTATACTCATACAATTCCTCCACTCTCATGCCCTCTTATATGACCTCAAAAGCATGGAAGCATTTTTACCGCTTATAATCAAGGACCGGGGAATATATCCTGAAATGCCCTGACCTGGCTTCCCATGACCTCAAGAATCCCTCAGCAGAGCCAGTTCATGTAGGGACAGGACACAGAAGTCCGAGACCTGAAATGAGGGTTCTGGCCACTCCTCCCATCACATACTCCCGTGCTGCATAGATCCCCATCTTCGCCATGGGGTAGACCATCTGGTGCTTCTCCTGGAACTCCCAGTCTGTGCTCTCCATTTAACTTGTGCAGAAATACGATGAAACCAGAGCCCGCCTCTGACCTGGACTAAAGCCCTGATGACCATTTAAACTGAAACGCATTTTTAGATCTGAATATTTCATGACAGATGATCGGAGTAGAACCACCAGCATAATTTATTAATGGCTGATGACCCATCACGGGTATTAATATATTTTGCCACATGGTCAGCCAGAAGGATATTAGTTTCAAGAAACACTTCTAATATGGGCAAGTGGCATTACCTGACCTCACTTTAACTTTTGTAGAACTTCCAGGGACTCGTCATGAGGGCCTTTCCACCATCATTCATGGGGAGGGAGGGCCACAGTCGCATCCCAGGCACGAGCAGACCGGCCGAGGATACAGCTTTCTCTAGCAGAGACATTAATTTCTGACATCTGAATTGCAGCTCAACGTGTGTAGCTGTTCAACAAGGGATTGAAAGGAAGTAAATAGGCTTAGTGGTATGCTTAGTTGTATTAGGGGGGATTTAGGTCGCAGTAATCAGTTCTAGTCTCTCTTGCTGGAATGCTGATTTCATCCTGCGAGTCTCTCACACTGCTCCCTTGGGCTATGCTGTCAAACCCATTCAGCAGTGAGGGTTCCATACAAGGAACCAAAACCCCCTGGCGTCCTAGGGATCCTAAGCAGAAAGGCATCTGAGATAAGGACAGTCAACGCTGCTGGAAAGGCTGGGGGAGTGGGATTACTCCCCGGGTCCACAGAACTGAATGCTCTTGAGGCCGTCAGCCCAACCTTGACTTTTCCGTAGTTTGTCGTCATGCACATAATAACTGACAGTGAAGAAAATGAAGAAACTATTAAACCTATATTCTGAGGATAATTTAATATAAAACCTATTGCGCATTTTTTCATGAAATTTTGGCTTTCCAAGCATATTTTGTATCAACTTGAGATGCTGCAGCCCTAAATGAGTGTACCTTTTCACCCCAACTTTATCAGAATTGGGTATTTTCATTAAATATTTTTTCTCGGTTTTTTACACTTAAGAAAAAAAAATTTTAATTTCTTTTTAAATCATCTTAGAAGACACCGTGCCCAAGAAAAGGCAGGAAATGTATTTTTAATTAAATGCTATCACACTTGAAAAAAATTTCCCTTCCACTTGCATAATAATCTACTCTTTTAATTGTTTGCGAGTTATCTCTTACTTGTTGCTCATCTATTGAGGGCTTATATTAATCATAACTGTGAATGAGGTGTTTATGTGGTGTGGATTTTCACCTTTTGAGATTTCTTAATAATTCAAGTTACTATTTCATATGTTTTTCTAAACACGTCCTTTCTTTTTTATGTCTTCCACTGGTACAGGAGTCTAAGATATATAACTCCTACGTAAATAACAGTAATAACAGCTTTCACGTATCGGGCCCTATTCTGTGCTACACAGTAGGTTGTTGACATACAAAATCTCCTTTAATTTTCCAAACAATTCATTTTACAAAAGAAGAAACAGTCTTGGAAAAGTGAAGCCACTTTGGACTTTGTCAAGCGTATTTTCTGTTTCTAATGTAATATGGTTTCAATTTTTAATCTGTTAATACAGTGAATTACAGATTGATTTTCAAATGTGAAACCAAACTGGCATTTTGTTATAAACCCCACTTGGTCATAATGTATGATCTTTTTTTTAAATATATTATTGGATTTGATTTGCTAAATTTTTGTTACTATATCTTTGTGGGTTTTGGTATCTGGGTACTTCTGATTTCATAGAATGAGTTGTGACGTATATCTTAGTATTTGATTTTCTGGAAGTTTGTGTAAAACATACTATTTCTTCCTCAAATGTTCAATAGAAGTCATGAGTGAAGCCATCTGGGCCTGGGGTTTTCTTTGAGGGAAGGATTTTAACTCTAAATTGAATTTACATGCCTACTGAGGTTTTCTTTTCTTTCTTTTTTTTTTTTTTTTTTTGAGTGAGTTTTGATACTTTGTCTTTCAAGAGATATGTCTGTTTTATTTATCAAATGCACTGTTGTAAAATTATTCATAGTATTCTTATTATCCTTTTCATATCTGTAGGATTTCTGTCCTCTCTCATTACTGACATTGGGAATTTATGTCTTAGCTCTTTTTCTTCTGATAAGCCTGGAGAGAGATTTACCAGTTTTACTCATCTTTTCACATTGGAGGATACTGAGCAGAGGAGTGACGTGGTAGGATTTACACTTAGCACTATCACTCTGGGGACAGAATGAAGCAGGGGAAGAGAAGAAGCAGGGAGACCAATTAGGACGATATTAAAATAATTCAGAGGAGAGACAACGGTGGTTTAGGCTAGGCTGTTAGCAATGGAAACGGTGAGTACATATTTTGTTGGTGGAATAGATAGGATTTATCGATAATAGGGCATGAAATAAAGGAAGAAATCAAGTGTTGCTCCTGATTTTTGACCGGAACAACTGAAAAAATTAAGTTGTCACTTATTGAGAAAAGAAGAAGGAAAGGCTTTTAGAAATGGGAAGATCAAGAGCTCATCTTTTAGAAATGTCAAATTTGAGATGTCTGTTAAATTTCCAAGGAGGCAGTTCAACACCCCATTTGGAGTTCAGAGAAGATTGAGCTGGTGATATAAAATTTGGGAGTCATCAGCGTATAAATGGCATCACCGTGTGGGTTCTTTGGGGAGCAGATTCTGAGACAGACTTTAGTGTTTATGATGTTTTACAGAGAATGCCCTTGGGATCAACGTCTCGGGAAGAATTATGGAGGAAGCAGATGGGCAGATGGAGTTGGGCCAAGAATCAGCCCTCTCAGCCTCAGCTGATTCCACAGGGAGCTATGGAGCCAATGAAATGGCCTGTCAGAGTTGTCCTATGTGCAGCTGAAGTAGCAAGGCCTTTACACACTTGCCTCAACTAGTTAGTGGGTATTGACTATTGCCAGAGAGACATGGATGGCATGGTGGCTCTCTGCAGCTGAGGCAATCCCTGCAAGGACTGACAGCTGCAGGCTGTCCACTGGCAGTGCCCTTAGTACCTGGGTGGTACATCCATTTCCACCACTGGTAGTATTTAAAACCGTAAGGCTGGATGAGCTCATCAATCACTGGATGATGTAAAGAAGAGACACAATGACAGGGAGCAAGGTACCATTAGGGATCGGAGGAATAAGAAGGAATCAGCAAGAGAGATTGGGAGGAGTAACCAGTGAAGTAAAAGACGAGTGGGTGCGAGATCCTGGAAGCCAAGTCAATAAAGTATCCTCTTCCTCCTCCTCCTCCTCCCTCTTTCCACACCCCACCCCCTCCACCACTCCTCCTCCTACTGGTTGTATCTCCCTGGTCCGTGGGTGCTGTGGGCGATGTCCCTGGGCTGGACCAGGGGCCAACAGAAGAGACTCAGTTCCCTGCTATGCCCCCTCAGTCCCTGGCGACTTGTGAACAGACTTCAAAGGAGAAACATCAGACCAGAGATCTTAGCTGCCATTCACATTTTTAAATCTTGATGACACAGCCCTAAAGAACGTGTCTCAGAATGTTAATTAGTCTCTAGAGAGGGAGAGAGGAGAGCAGGAGAGAGACACAGAGCTATAGAGTCAGCAAGGCCGGCAGGGGAAGGGGGTATATATTTCCCTTTGAATCTGTAAAACAGCCTCAAAGATGCACATGCCGATTAGAGGTGAAAACAACAACGGAGAAATAATAAAACAACACGAGTAGGAAGGAGGTGGGGGATGCAGCCGGCGCTGTGATGCTGAGGTACGACTGGAGGGTGGCTGGCCAGGCTCTCTCCCTCAATCTTTCCTGCACCTCCCACCCCTAGTTACTTATATCTGAACTCCCTACTCGAACACCCTTACAGGAAGTACAAAAACCAAATATTTGTTTAGTATTAGAAACACTGATAACTATCTCATTTAATTTTCATAATATCCACATGAGGTAGGTGGGTGGGTAGGTAGGTAGGTACTAGGTACTGTAACCTCTATTTATAGATGAGCAAACGAAGAATCAGAGATCACACAGCCGTGGGTACTGAAGTCAGGACTGACACTGTGTCCTAGACCAGACTACTGCTCTCCCTTGGCCTTGAAAGCTTGGCTCGTTGCTATCAAATTGATTCAACTATCATGTTATTCTGATTATCAACGGCCTACATGCTTGCCAGAAGACATAAAGAAGTACAGAAGGCTATGCGAAGAAGAGAAAAATCATTTGTGAAATATTGTAACTATTTTCTTTTTGCATTTTCTGCATGATTTTGATAAGAGAAAATAGTGGAAACAATTTGACAGCAACAAACCAAATTACCCTTCCTTCCAGCAACTCCCTCCACTCTCCCCTGCCCTGCTCTCTCTCAGCAGCCTCTTTGTGAATGTCAACCAGAGAGAAATCACTGCCTATAAGATGTGTGGGATCCTTCATCTCTTCTCACCCAGAACAGAGGCCTGTCCTTGAACTGCAGATGGCAAGGAGGGATGGATCCACAAAAGTCTCAGCGGAGGAGCTAGGGGAAAGGGGCTCCCTAGAAAGAGGTAACTATTAGGCCCTGCTCTTAGGTACTTACATACCACTTGAGGCAATGCGGGCAGGGGAAAACATGGACTAGAAGAGGCATGCGTGATGTGGTACCAAGTACTGGTCAGGCTACCATACACGGCAGAAGGCTCATCTCAGATCAGCTTGAGCCAAAGGGGGATTTTTTTGGCTCATATATTCAAAAAGCCCAGAGGCAGCCTCACTTCACACAAATCTGGATCAAGAACTCAAACATGTCATCATACATTTACTCTCGCTCCATATCTCATCTCTGTGGATTTCCTTTGTACTGGCTTCATTCTCACACTGGCTGACCCCCCGGAGGGACGAGTTGCTGCTGACAGTTCTGGGTTTATATATGTATATTTTTTTTTACTTTCAAATAAAGAAATAGAGAACTACTTAATCTAACAGTCCAATGGAAGTCCTAAAATTGAGTCTCTTGCCCCCAACAGGTCTAACTTGAGTCATGTGCCCATCCTTGAACCAATCAATGTGGCTGAGGAGACATTTTATCAGTGAGGGATGCCTTCACCAGCCAACACCAGGAGACCTGATAAGACAAAATGGAGTTCACATTCCTTATATCAAAACACTGTGGAATGTGCAGCTACTGCTGGTGATTCAACACACTGACATCTGGCCTTTTCTTCGTTATTGCGAGATGATGCTGTTCCAGAAAAACCTCGAGCAGGTTCTAGGCAGGAAAAAGGATGTTATGGGCAGCAAATATCCCTCTCTGAGGAAAGCAACACCTTTCCCAGAAGCACCCAGCAGACTGCGACTCATGATTCACGGGCTATAACTGGGTCACAAGGCTACACCTTCATGGGAGGCTGGGCAGCCAAGCGTTTTGCTCTTCCAGACTCTCTAGTTGAGTTAGGCTGGGAAGACGGGGGTGGGAATGGGAACCGACGGAGCCGATCAATGGGGCCTGCCACAGATGTAATACTCTGATTGGCCAGACCTGGTTCACAGGTTCATTTGTGAAGCTGGAGTGGACTCTCCTCCCCCAGGACTAAGAGACTGAGCAGGACAGAGGAAAACTGGCTGCTATAAACATAAAAGGAGGAACGAATGCTACTCAGGCGAGAATAAAAGCTGTCTATTTTTACAAACGTCTGAGGCAACTTAGGATCTGGCCTCCCCAGAAGGACACTGAAAGTATTATTACATGTCAGAAAGCAAAAGGGACATGTATTTACTTGGGCATCATCTGAGGTGATATTTCAGGTCGCTTTCAATCTAAAAGGTAAAGTAATAATAGCCACAATGACATGAACACTCCAATTTATTTGGTGATCATCCACTTAAAAACTTCCTCTTTCTCACTCAAGAGCATCTGTGGGTGAGTTAAGAAATACTTGTTTTACTTAGACGACTGTCTTCAGGTTAAGTGACAGATGCTGAGAATCCACGTTAAGTGCTTCTACATAGGTTATTTTATGAAGCCCTGACCACAGCCTTCCATTTACTCGTGAAGAAATGAAGGTTAAGTGACTTCATCAAGGTCACTTAATCAATATATTCCAAGCTACGCATCCCCTTACTCAGAAAATCATATTCTCCTCGCTCCACCACAACTGCGCCACGGCTTCTCAGAACAGACTGGGCCCATTCCAATGAAACTAGGTCACTGGGGGCAGTTTCTGAGTATTCCAGAAACGTTCCTTTTCCCCTCGTAAAAGTGAACAAAGTGCCAGTCACTCCTGGACTGACGGCTTTGAGCCTCTTCAAGGAGCAACCTTCTGTCTCTAACCAAGTGTGGTGATTTAGGAGCCCTGCGTGGGTTTTGTGACTTTTTCCAGCGGATTCTTCAAAGGGTTCCAGCTAGCCTAGTGCCCTGAAGCCAAACGCAAGTCTGCCTGCTGGAGAGAGCTCTGGATGCCCAGGTCTCTGACAATCGTCGGGCAGTGGTGCCCTCTACTGTGTGCAGAGCAAGGAGAGCTGGTTTCCTGCCGGCACAGGAGACAGCAGCTGAGCAGGAGTTCCCCGGGTGGGGCAGGGCCCCTCTGCTTCCCACTGTGGAGTTCTAGCACAGGTGGGAGCCTAAAGGCCCAGGCCATCCGAGTAGTTTTCAAACTCCTCCCTTGGCAGAAACACAGGTCTCTGAATAGAGCTTCTCCTGCCATTGCTGTATGTACACTAAGCATGAACTTCTTTTTCATGTGTGCTTGACTAGGAGGATGTGAATCTCTTTTTCAAAATCCAGATTGCAAAATTGTACAGGTGAGTAGGTAACAATGGCATGCTTGAGAAAACGCTCGATAAAATCACAACGAGGTTCACAGAGTTAGAGCAAATTGTCTGACATTGCATTGATCACCTGTACAATAATCAGTGAACACTTACAGACTCAGAACTGATTGCTTGTTGGAGTGAGTTATGTCTATATGTAATAGGAACCTGAACTCTTATTAGATATACTTGGATTTCAATTTAAAAAGAAAAATCCCTATTACATTTCCTTCAAGCTTTGGAATTCATTTAACTGAAAGGTGACCTAACTACAATGTGAACTATTTAAAAACCTGCCACCATTTGTGACTACTTATTTTGATCAATCAGCAATCATTTCAATACTCTGCAGATGAAGTAAAGGTAGAAATAATTATGCAATATTCCAATTTCAAAAGTTCCTATCTCTACTAATCCAAAGTTTGCTGATAAATCAGACTTTAATATTAATAAGTTAATGTTACAAATTATAACTTATAAAATATATTCGTCCAAGTTTTCCTGAAAAGAAAAAATACTACTAACAAATAATGAACTCTCATTAATGATATGTATGCTGGAGGATTTAGAGAGAAGTGCATCAATATTTGTAATTTCCTTTGAAACTCATTAATAAAATAAGATGTATTACTGGATGGATAGAAAGACAGGTGACAAAGCAAGTATAGTATAATGTTAATGGTAGGATCTAGGTGTCGGACATGCAGGTGTCCAAGGTAAAACTTTCAACTTTGCAGCATGTTAGAAATTTTTCATAATAATTTTAAAAGACACCATTACAAAAACTATAGATAAGACAGACTGGGGAAACTATTCTTAACACATGCATCTAAAAAATACACAAATCAACAATAAAAAAATAAATAACCTTATTTTTTAATGGGTAAAATATGTGAATATTAAATAAGCACATGAAAATAAATATCATTAGTCATCAAGAAAATGTAAATCAAAATTAGAGACCATTTCCTACTCACCAGAATGGCCAAAGTAAAAGAAGTCTAACAACATGAAATGTTAGCAGGACCTTGGAAGAACTGCAACTCTCGGACATTGCTGATAAAACACCACTGCTTTCAAGAACTCAGTAGTTTCTAATGAACTTAAATATACCTTTATCCTATGACTTGATGATTCCTCTTTTAGGTATCGACCAAAAAGAACTAAAAGCATGTGTCCACACAGAGACTGGTACGCGAATCACGGTAGCTGTGTTAACTATAAAAGTCCCAAACTGGAAACAATCTAAAAGTACATCAACAGAACGATGGTATGGTCCATAAAAGAAATAACTGACAAGCTGAACTTCATTAAAATGAAAAACTTGTGCTCTGCAAAAGACAATTACCGAGGGAATTAGAAGACAAGCCACAGATGGGGAGAAAACATTTGCAAAAGACACATCTGACAAAGGAATGTTATCCAAAATACACAAAAAACACCTGCAAACTCAATAATAGAAAACAACCTGATTAAAAAATGGGCCAAAGACCTGAACATACACCTCACCACAGAAGACATATAAATGGCAAAAAAGAACATGAGATAAATGCTCCACGTCGTATGTCATATGGTAAAACAGGGTTAAGAACACCTTCCCGTTTCTTACTTAAGAAAGATGTCGAAAGAATAATTAAATGAGGGGAGCGAAGGGAAGTGAGGCGACTGAATTTGTCAGGGAAAATACAACAGAAACTTATTTTTCCCGATAAAATACGTAAGTAATGTTTTCAGCACAAATAACAAATTTCCAATTCTGCATTTATATAATCCACCCTCCTCTTCTTTAACGGTGTTTCTCATCCTCATCCCTAATTTCTGAAGTTAAAATTTGCTTGAAATCTTCCTGAGCTTGCAAATAACTGTAAGGTTATTCTTTAAGAAAGAAATATGAAGTAACGGATTTGTAAGATAAAGTAAAACGCCACTAGAGGACACTGTATCCCCTATGGTTTGCAGTAAAGATTTCTGAGCAAAACTTATTTTTACCTTAAAGATTATGAATCATTCGGTGAAGCCCAGAGAGCTCTTTATTCACTTGGTCAAACCCTTCACTAGCTGGGTGGCTTTGGGAAACTTTCAGCCTCTCTGGGTTTCAGCTTCTACGTCTGCAAAATGTGAGGGCCTGGCTTTGTAATTTCCAAGCTCCTGTCAACTCTAAACTCCTCTTATACCGCCTTAAAACCAGGATGACCTCTGGAAAACAGTAAGAATCACACCTACTTTAGTTTATTACCTTCTCCAGCTCACTCAAACTGGTTTCCATATTTCTTGTTTTCCAGCTGACCTTTCCCTCTTAAGAACCCTTTATTGACAACTTAGAATAATACAATAAACACTCTCAGAGCACTTTTCAGGTTTTACCCATCATTTTCTCTTTTGATTCTCACAACAAATCAGACGTGTAGATATTATCTCCAGTGTGCCTGGTGAGGACACTGAGGTCCTGAAGAATTTGCTGAACTGTCTACAGTAACACAGCCCGTTAGTTAGAGGACCTGGCCTTCCAACTCCAAAGCATATACTCTCCAGACCAATATTCCCTGTCAGTGAGAAGATTCAGGTTTTGTGGGACCTGAAGTATCCAATTCATGCTGGCAGTATTTGTTTTCTATCACTGCCGTAACAAACCATCACAAAATTAGTGGCTTAAAACAATACGAATGTGTTATCTCACAGCTCTGTAAGCCAGGACTCCAACGTAGGCCTCACCGGGCTAAAATCAAGGCGTCAAGAGGACTACGTTCCCTGGATCTAGGCTCTAGGCGAGAGTCTGTTTCCGTGCCTTTCCCAGCTTCTAAAGGCCACCTGCATTCCTGGGATGGTGTCTGCTTTTCCCCAACTTCAAAGCCAGCAACAGCACACCAAGTCCTTCCCACACTGCATCCCTCACCTCTCTGCCTCCCTCCTCCTCTTTTAAGGACTCTCTTAATTAACTGGGGCCAGGCAATCCGGATAATCTCCCTATTTTATAAGGTCAGTTGACTAGCAAATTTATTTCCATCTGCAACCTTAATTCCCCTTTGTCATATTCACAGGTTCCAAGGATTAGAACATGAACACAGTAGGGCCGGGGGCGTTTATTCTGACTACCACACCAGCCCTATTTAAGAATATAAATTTACAATTAGAGTAGTAGATATGATCCTATGAGCACAGAGAGTAAACTTTACTAAATTCATGGAAAATTTGTTTCTCCATATTTCCCTGATCTTAGTTATTGATCTAAATTCATATAGCTAAATTCAGCAATTTTAAAGTATACATACTTCAATTTTAAAATATGCAATTTTAAAGTATACATTAAAGTATTTAGTACATGCACAATGGCGTGCAACTACCACCTACATCAAGTTCCGAATCATTTTCAGAAAACTCCATACCCATTAAGCAGTCACTTCCTTAACCTGGCCCCTGGCAGCCACTCCTCTGCATTTGTCTATGGATTTACCAATTCTAGGTATTTCATAAAATGAAATCATATAATTTGAAACCATTTGTATCTGGCTCCTTTCACTTAACACAGTATTTTCAAGACTCACCCATGTTGCAGCCTGTATCAATACTCCGTTCTTTTTTACGGACGAATAATATAGTCTGCTGTATGGACATACCACCTTCAGTTATCCATAAGATTGTTTCTAACATTTCACTATTGTGAATAGTGCTGCTATGAACATTCGTATTTGTTTGAATGTGTTTTCAGTTCTTTGTGTATATACTTAGGAGTAGAATTGCTGGGTAATATGGTAATTCTATATTTAATTTATTGAGGAATTGCCAAAATTTTTCAATGGTTGTACCATTTTATACCCCCACTAGCTATGTACTAAGTTTCAAATTTCTCCACATACTTGCAAATTCTTTTTAAAAAATTATTATTATAGCCATCCTACTGGGCCGTGAAGTGGCATCTTGTGGTTTTGATTTGCATTTCTCTAATAACTAATAATGTTGAGTATCCTGTCATGGGCTTGCTGGTGATTTCCATATCTTCTTTGGAAAATGTCTGTTCAAGTCCTTTGCGCATTTTTTAATTAGGTTGTCTTTTAGTTGTTGAGTTGTAAAAGTTCCTTATATATTCTGGATATTAGACTTTGCAAAAACTTTCTCCCATTCTATAGGTTCTGTTTTCACTTTCTTGATCTCCTTTGATGTACAAAAATTTTTAATTTTGATACAATCCAATTTATCTACTTTACTTTTTTTCTTTTTCTTTTTCAATTAGGGTTGACATTCGGTTTTATTTCATGTTAGTTTCAGGAGTACAGCATAGTGGTTAGACATTTATATAATTTACAAAGTGATTCTCCCAATTAGTCTAGTACCCACCTGGCATCATACATAATTACAAGATTACTGACTATATTCCCTATGCTGTACTTCACATCCCAATGACTAGTTTGTAACTACCAACTTGTACTTCTTAACTATCCCTTTGCCTTTCCTAGCCAGCCCTGTAACTCCCCTCCCGTCTGGCAACCATTAGTTTGTTCTCTGTATTTATGTCTGTTTTCATTTGTTTGTTCATTTATTTTTTCCTTAGACTCCACATATAAGTGAAATCATGCGATATTTACCTTTCTCTAACTTATTTCACTTAGCGTAATACTCTCTAGGTCCATGCATGTTACACATGGTAACATTTCATTTTTTATGGCCAAGTAATATTCCACTCTATATCTGTACCACCTCTTCTTTAGCCATTCATCTATTAATGGGCACTTAGGTTGCTTCCATATCTTGGTTAGTGTAAATAGCCCTGCAACGAACATAGAGGTGCATATATCCTTTCCATTAGTGCTTTGGTTTTCAGTGGAACTGCTGGGTCATAAACCAGTTCCATTTTAATTTTTTGAGGAACCTCCAAACTGTCTTCCATAGTGGCTGCACCAATATGCAATCCTACCAAATGTAAAAGAGTTTCTTTTTCTCCACATCCTCGCCACCACCTGTTTGTGGATTTGTTCAGAATAGCCATTCTGACAGGTATGAGAGGTATGAGGTATGAAGTGCACTTTTCATTTGCATTTCTCTGATGACAGTGAGCACCTTTCCTTATGTTTATTGGCCATCTCTTTGGAGAAAGGCCTATTCAGGTTCTTTGCCCATTTTTTAATTGGATTGATTTTTTTTTTAATGTTGAGTTGCACGAGTTCTTTATAAATTTTGGATATTAACCCCTTATCAGGTGTATCATTGGCAAATATCTTCTCCCATTAAGACTTTTCTTTTTGTTGGTGGTTTCCTTTGCTGTACAAAAACTTTTTAGTTTGACATAGTCCCATTTGTTTATTTTGTCTTTTGTTTCCCTTGCCTGAGGCAATACATCAAAAATATATATTACTAAGAACAATGTCGGAGTTCTATGGTTTCAGGTCTTACATTTAAGTCTTCAATCCATTTTGAGTTTATTCTTGTATGTGGTATAAAGAGGTGTTCCAGTTTCATTTTTTCACATGTATCTGTCCAGTTTTCCCAACACCAATTATTGAAGAGAATGTCTTTAGCCCACTGTATGTTCTTGCCTCTTTTGTCATAGATTAAATGACCATATAGGTGTGGACTTATTTCTGGGCTCTTTATTCTTTTCCATTGATCTACAGGCCTGTTTTTATGCCAATATCATGCTATTTTGATTATTATAGCCTTGTGGTATAGTTTGCTATCAGGTAGCATGATACCTTCAACTTTGTTCTTTCTCAAGATTGCCAGGGTTATTTGGGGTCTTTTATGGTTCTACACAAATTTTAGGATTTTTTGTTCTAATTCTGTGAAAATGCCACTGGTATTTTGATTGGGATTGCACTGAATCTATAGATGGCTTTGAATAGTGTGAATATTTTCACGATGTTAATTCTTATCAACTTTTCTTTCTTTGCTTCTCTTTTGCTACACTTTGTTCTTTATCAGTATTGTTTTGACTATTCGGGGTCCCATGCAATTCCATATGAATTTGAAGGTCAGTTTTTCCACTTTTTCAAAAAGAGTTATTGTTATAAACAGAATTATTGTCATAATTTCCTTTTCTCTTTGTTTTTAACAAATACTTGTTCAACACTGGCTATATACTGGGCTCTATTTCAGTGCTTAACGAATTCTAAGCCCCCGACCCCTCCCAAACCCTAATTAGGGCTGTTGCTTCTGCAACACTGGGCAGTCTGGACACATCACACTGTTGCTTTATAAGCCTTCTTGGAGAAATTTCCTGGGAATCAGTTTATTTTACCTCTTCCCACTGCCATTCCATCATTAAGGCCATTATAAATTCACACTTGAACCTGTCTCCCTAACTCCACTCACTACTCCAAATGCTGCTGCCACCCCATCCCACAGCACCTCTATTCCAAATCCCAACTACAATCACCTGAAGTGCCTCCCCCATCTCTGCATTTACAAAGGTAAAAAGCAATTACAGTTCATCAACAGCACTTGGCCATAGATTCGTTTTTTACCCTGAAAACAAATTTAAATACATTACATAACATTTACCCTGAAAGGGAAAATAAAACCCCCAAATCAGCTTGGTACTTCATATGGCATTGGGCAGCTGTTGCTATTAAGTTGCAAGCTCTATTGTTATTTACTTGACGGACACACCACTCTGAAATTTGTTCCCTTGTCAAAAATTTAACTCTGATAGAAGGATGTCCCACATCCTGGTGTTTGGACATTGATTAGCTAAGATAGGTAAGGTTAAAAAGTTCTTGGTGGCAAGCCAGATGTCCTCTCACCTCACTAGCAGGAAGGTGGCTACCTGAAGTTCCGCCCACCTGGTCACATTAGAGACACCAAGGGCTCTTTGACTACTAACAGCTGCTTCTAGTGGCACAGCTGCCTTTGCTGCCTTATCCCACCCTCTCTCCTCTCAGCTTCACGGAAGCCTGTTCAGGGAACTCTCTAGAGGAAAAGTGGAGGAACTTCAGGCCAGGCACAGCTGTCTGTGATCTTGGGGCTCTGGGCTCGACCGAAACATGGCGTTGTTGCTTTGTTTCAGAGTGAGACCTGCAGGTGCCTACTACCTGACCTCTGTTTAAATGAGGGACTTCAAGACTAGACAGCATGGCTTTTTCAGTTCACTGCATGAAGGAGTTACACCAGCCCAAGTTAAAAGAAGACACCAAATGTTATACAAGCCATGAGGGTTTTAAACTTATGACAAGGAGCAGAAGGGAAATTCTATTCATTGCAAGAAAATCCTCACTTAAGCTTCAACGAACCAAAATGCACTTAAAACCCACGAACCTTCAGCTGGTCATTCTTGGCCAGCCCAATCTCTCTGAGGAACTGGCCATCCTGTAGCTGAATTACTTCTCCATATTCTGGATGCTAAGTTACAGTACCACTGCGGGCAAATTTCTTCTTAAACACCTTCACGGGTTTCTATCCTAACCATCGGCGATCCCTTTGACCATAGTAATAGATTTCTTGCTGTTTCTCTGTTGAATTCTTATATAGAGATAAATAACCCTCAGTTCCAGCAGGAAGCAGATCATCACTCTTACTCACATCAGCAAATGGATCGAGAGAGTGGAGGTTTAGATTTTGAACATGTAGCATGATTTTTTGCCGTTCGTGCAAAGGGCCTGTGGAAGCCAACGGCAGGGGGACAAAGAACTGGGAAGCGAGGGGGATCAAAGGGGAGGCTGCCGAGTCCTCTATGGAGGCTCAGTTACTGGGCTAGCCATGGATTCTATATCTTCTAACAAGTTGAACTGTTACTGAAAATTTTGCTGTGACACAGAGGCAAAGTGGGTGACAGGAAAGTATATGGGACGTCTCAGGATCTGGGCCCCCAAACCCCACTCCTCCTCAATTTCAGGTTCTTTGTTTGCAACACAGGAACTTTAAGAACAACCTCAGCAGGGTCATTGTGAGAATTAGGGGAAGGAGGGGTGGAATGGCCAGCATGTAGCAAAATGGTGGCCGATTTGTACCTCAGTCTCCCCAAAGACCTTGTAAGGTCTTGGAAGGCAGGGCCCTCATACTGTTTGGGTGTTTCTTAAAAGTCGAGCTTCTTCACCCACTTTCACAGATACACTTTGGTACCTGGCCTTGCTCAAGAACCTACAATGGCTCTTATGACAAGAATCTGACCCCGGAGTTTGGCCTCAAATGTTGGCCACTGCTAGCTGTGTGGCCTCTGGACAGTTGCTTCACGAGAGCCGCAACGCAGGTGCCTAATTTGTAAAATGGTAACAGTCTTACCTCACAGGGTCGAGAGGATACAGGTGAAGCGCTTAGGGCATCATCAGTCCTTCCCCCCCACCCCCACCAAACCGCTAGCTGTTGTCATATCGTGTCCCAAGCGTTCAGCGTCCCAAAAACGCTGGGCCCTCTTCATCCTCGCTCGCCACCTTTCCACACCACACGCCACCCCTGACTCGCTCTTCTCCGCCGGCCTCCGAGGTTAACAACGCGCTCCTTCCCCCCGAAGACGGGAGCCGGGGCCCTCGCCCCTCTCCACCAGACCCGCAAGGGCGGTGACAGGTGCTGAGAAGCGGGAACTGCCGTGGAGTCGGAGGCGCTCCCCCGAGGGACGCCCCTGAGGTCACCAAGCTCCAGGAGCCCGCACCGGAGTGAGCCCCGCCGCCGGCCGCCCGGCCTCTGCCCGGCCAGGAGGAGGAGGGGTCCCCGCGTCCGTTCAGAGCCCGCCCGGCCGCCCCACCTCCAGGCGCCTCCCCCGCCCTCCTCCCGCCCGTCGCCCCCGCACCTGGGCCAGGTCCCGGGGGGCGCGCCGCACCCGTCCTCGCCGGCCTGTCACCTTCCTCCGTCCGCGGGCGAGGGCGAGGCCGACGTCGGCGTCCCGCGCGCGCGAGTCCCCACGGGGCCCCGGGGTGGGCGCGCCGTCCGGGCTGGGGGCGGGGCCGGAGGGCTGACCGCGTCCCCTGCGCACGCTGCGGCCCGAGGGGTGCGGGGCCCCGGCGCAGACCCCGGCCCAGGGCTCCCCGGGACCCTGGCGGCGGGGGTGCGGGGGCTGTGACAGCATGGGGGGGGGGCGGCAGGGGGATGGCAGGGCGGAGGGGAACAGTGGGGGGATGGCATGGGTGCGGGGGCGTTGGCGGCGAGGGGTGGTGGCGTGGGTGCGGGGGCCACAGCGTCGGGGTGGCGTGGGGGCGTCGTGGGGAGTCGTGGGGCGTCGTGGGTGGGTGGTGGCGTGGGTGCGGGGGGTGAGGCGAGGGGGCAAGGAGGACAGAGTGGGGGTGCGGCGTGGGTGCGGGGGCGACAGCGTGGGGATGCCGTCGGTGCGGGGGGGACAGCGTCGGGGTGGTGTGGGGGCGTCGTGGGTGGGTGGGGGTGCGTGGGGGTGGCGTGGGCGCGGCCCGGTGCCCACCCCAGCGCCGCGCGCCGTCGCATCAGCACACGCTGGGCACCCGGAGCCGCGCGTCCCTGTTCGGTTCGCTGGGTGAGAGCTGGGGGCGCTCGCCCTGGGCCCCGCGGTGCCCGGCGGCCTGGGCCGGTGGCCGGCCGCTTCGGGGTGCGGAGACCGTGGCCCCAGGGGCAGGCGGCGCGAGGAAGGGGACGGAGTCGCGGTGACCTGGATGCTTTGAATCTGGGAGAACGACCTGGGCTGTCGAGTCAAACGGGGTTGACTAACCACCGGCCCCTCTTGGCCAGGCAGTGCCCAGCAGGAGGGACCTTCTTTAAATGGCATCTGTTCCTGTCCCTGTAACTCATCCTGGCAACGTGAACCTCCCCGGTCCTTGATTCTCTGAGACTTTGCTCTCACCGCAGAAGTCCCCTCCTCCTCCTCGAAGCCTACCTGCCCTGCTCTCCCCCGAGTGCACGTTTCTGTAGCATTTCTTGTTGTTTACCTTCCCTCCCCTTACAGATGGTAAGTTCCCTCAAGGTAGTGACTCTTTGGTAGTTCCCCTAACACACAGTTAAGCAAAACTGTGCTTGAGGAACTTTTGGGGTCATTATGATGACCAGCGGAGTACCCTTTTCTGGTGGGGCCGGTGACATCAGTCAGGCTCTGCCCAACAAAGTTTGGGTTCATGACACTGCACCTACCAGGTGGCCCCATAAGATGGTAGTGGATTGTGAGGAAAACGTTTGTTTGCTGTGTTGAAAGGAAAGGTTGGATCCAACCATAATGTTGAATTTAGTGTTAGCTCTGGGTGGTTTAGACAGAGGAGGTGGCTCTGGAGGGGCTGGGGCAGGAGTTGGGGAGGGAGCCCACCCCCACCTGCCCACACCAACTCACACACTGGCACACACAAACTCACTTCCTTTCCCTCCATTTCTCTTGATCTCTTTACCTCCCTGTTTGGTTCCTCAGTTGACTGTTGCTCTCACTCCTTTTCTCCCTTTTTCTCCCCCATTTCCTTTTATTATTTTTCAAGCTTTGTGTCTCTGGATTTCTCTGCTCTCCTTTTCTCTCCTCCTCTTCCTTCCCCCTTTCCCTTCTTCCCTCCTTTCTATCTACTCTCCTTTTCAAGGTGCCCCCCTCTGTAGCCTGCCGCCAGGCCCCCAACACACGTCACTCACACTTCGTCCTGGTATTTTTACTGTACCTTTTCTATGTTTAGATACATAAAGACGTAATTGTTGTGTTACAGTTGCCTACAGCATTCAGTAAGGTAACACGCTGTACAGGCTCGTAGCCTAGGAGCAACAGTCTGTACCATACAGTGTAGGTGTGTAGTAGGCTAGACCATCTATCTAGGCTTGTGTATGTGCACTCAGTGGTGTTCAATGATGAAATAGCCTAAGGTCGCATTTCTCAGAACGTATACCAGTCATTAAGCAACATGTGACTGCAGTACTTGAGTTAGCCCCAAACTTTGTCTCCAGGAACTCATTCTGAGATTCAGGTCTTTATCAAAGAGGCGGGATCCTGGGTCATCTGAGTGAACACTGGCTGGACCTATCCCTCGGGGCCTGTGCCTAAAGGAGTTCAGATGATTCCTGGTCCCCAGGGGGCGAACTCACGATCTGATTTACAGTCAGTCCTTTTCCTCACTGGAGCTCACATGATTTCTTCACTTGTGGATTTCCTTTACTAACATGCTTTGCTGTTTCAAGAACGAGACCCCGCGTTTGCTGGGCTCACTCTGGCTGGGAACCAGGAGGAAGTGGCTGGAAGTCACTAAGAAGCCAGGCAAGGAAGCGGGCTGGGATTGAGTCCCTGGGTGTGCTGACCATCTAGAGCTGTATAATTAAATTCATCCCAGGTGTTTTTCTCTTGTTGTGTTTTATTCTCTGTGTCCTCCCACTTCCACTTTAAAAAAAGAAAAGGGCCTGGGTGCTTTTCTGACTTTTCCGAGTGCTTTTTCACATTTGAAGCTATAGAGACATTTAATATCTATGGCCCCAGTCCTAGAACCGGGTAAATTCTAAGTATTGCTCACCTTCTCACATGCTAAGAACAAGCGAGGCCAAGGAGCAAGGGCCTGCAGGGGATCTTTTCTGAGCCAGAAGCCTCCAGTTCTCCTAAACTCCTTCCTGCATGTTCCTTGTCACGTACCGAGGCTTGTCTGTCTCAGTGTCTCCCCTGCCCGTCCCCTCCTCATTTACTTCCCTGCTACAGCCTTGGGTCAGACCCCCACACCACCTCATCAGGATTCTTGAAATAGCCTTCTAAGGACCGCCCCTTCCCCCCAGCCTCCATCGCTGGCATCCATTCCAACCCATTCTCAACCATGGTGCGTGCTGTCAAAGTACATCCACTAAAAAGTTAAAACGTGACTGTCACACAAACATAACAAGCATGTGACAAAGATCAAGATAACTCACTACTGAAAAATTAGCAATTGGTCAATCTAAATGGAAAATTCAAGAAACTATATTAAACGAAAAATAGAATGCGGAAATAAGATTGCAAACTTATGGACACAATGAAGCTACCTTTTGCTCTTTCATGTATCTGTATTCCTCCCCCAGTGCCTTCATTCCTAGGTATCTTCCCTGGAGGCCTCCTCGAGGTCCTCCCCAGGCGGTCCTGCTAACAGGGGAGAAGGGGCCCAGGAAGGCACTTTCCCCCACTCTGAGCAGAGCCCAGGCCTTTCCACTCTGGGCCCTTCCCCCTCGACTTTTCTGCATTTCAGTGTCCATCAAACTGCTGGAGCCTTTTGTTGGGGGTGGGAGGCTCCCACATTTGCTGATACACCTGACCCTTGGGAAAATGGAACAGGAACAGTCGGTTTTTGCCTCTTGATTATGTCTTCCCAGTAAGAGGTTACAGCCCACTCATTTATGGCAGATGCTTCAGTTGGCAGCTCTGACACCTGACAGCTCAGCTCTCTCTTTGCTACTAGCTCAGCTGAGCTTCTGATAGGGTCCTATGTTTTCCTGGAATGTGAGTTCTGTGAGGCAGGGACTTTGAGAATCTGAAGATTCTATCTCTGGTATGCAGTCGAGTGTGGTATGTTGTGTTTGCGATACCATGAGTGGACCTAGAGAGTATTGTGCTAAGTAAAATGAGTCAGACAGAGAAAGACAAATACCATATGATTTCACTTGTGTGTGGAATTTGGAAAACAAAATAAACAAAACAGAAACAGACTCACAGATACAGAGGACAAACTGGTGGTTGCCAGATGGGTGGGGATTGCGGGGGAGGGGCTGGGTAAAAAAGGTGACCCTTTAAGTACAAACTGGCAGTTACAAAATAGTCACAGGGATGTGTAGTACAGCATAAGGAATATGTGAGACAGGACAGGGGTGGGAACAGCCCGTGGGACAGGGGGGCCCTTTGTGGACAAACTGCCTGTCCCTAGAGAGCGTCCCCACCGCTGGGCACACGGCACACGCTCAGCGAAGGGCCCCGCGGACATCACTGTGGCTCTGCTCCGAGGCTGCCGCGGGCCTGTACTGGCCTAGGCCCTAGCAGACAGGACAGCAGGCGACAGGGCCTCGCCTGGAGAGGTGACGGGACTCCAGGGGAGCATACAGAGGAATCCCACAGGAAAGTGGTCAGCGCAGAGGTGCATCCTACAAGCCTGTGGAGCTCAGAGGGCAGAGGGGGGCCCCTAGGCCAGTCTCAGGGCAGCAGAAACACCTGGCAGGGCAGGGTGGAGACAACGAACTCCGGGCAGGCAGCCTGGGGTGGTTGGTACCTGCTCACAGCCTCGCTGCCTCTGGACAGAGTTCTAGAAAGCCCCTTCCCTCCCATCAATTTTATAGTCTGTGCGTAATTCAATTTTTCGATGTTTATAAACATGTACAATGTACCAGGGAGGCTTCTCCCACAGTTACACCTAAGGGAGAAATTTTGGGCTGGATCACTGTTGAAGCTCTACAGCTGGGTCAGAAGACGAGGGGAGAAGAGAGAGATGGGGAAAGGTGTGGACGATTCCTCTGTGCTGGGGCCATTTCTCCTCCCCAGAGCTGAAGGGTCAGCCAGCCATGGGCAAGCCCCTGTGATAAAGGGTCAGAGACTCTCGGGAGGTGCCTGGCTCTGTACTCCCACCCTCGCTGCCACCCCCAACACACACACAAACCACACCCCCTCCTCCAGGCAGCCCTGACAGCCATAGCATGAATTCCTCAGAGCCTGCAAGCGGCCTGTGCCTCTAGCTGCCACAGGGACTTCACACTGATCCTCAAGGCTGGATCACACAAGAAACCTGGAGGGAGGGACTAGCCTGTGGGCAGACTCCTTCCTCCCCATCTTCCCTCCATTCCAGCCTTTCCTGGCTGGATGAGGCAGTGTGGGGCGCCCTCGTGTGAGCGAGGCCGGCCCTGCAGCCTCGCCAGGCTGCACCCCCTAAAAGCTCACTAGGGCATCATCCTTTCCTCCCCCCGACCCCCTCCCAGGACTGAAGCCACTTCCTTTTGAAAGTGGAAGAAAACAATACAAACTCCCAAGCAAACCACAGCATGCTGATCGCCACCATCATTAACAGAGCATTCATTAATTGCTTACCCACGGAAAAGTTAATTACCATGGAAATTTTTAGAAGACAAAGGAAACATGTTTAAATTTTAATTAGAGCCCCTCCATGTGGGAATGGATGTGAACCGGTTTCTCTCAGACCTAACTGTTGGCCACTAAAGCGAGTGCCTCCCATCCCTGGGCAGTCTCCTGCTCCCCCCACCTGCCCTCTCAGAGGAGGCAAGGAAGAGGAGCTTGGATGGGGCAGTCACTCCGCCCAGGACTCTGGTCGCCACCCCTCGGGAGCTGCTCCGGTGCAGGGGTTCAGAAACACAGGACAGGGGCCACTGCCCCAAATCTATCTTTCTTGCTTGGCTCACTGCTGCCTAAAATGTCACCGCAGGGATAGTGGTAGATACTGTGACATGATGCAGCCTGGACCCCACCTCCAGGAAAGCAGGACACGCTCCCTGGCCCCTGGGATTGCTACCAGCGACAGCCTCAGCTGCCCGCTCCTTCTGGATTGCCCTGACTCACATTGCCCCCTCCCTGCTAGCCGGCACTCAGTGCCCATCAACTTGGGGGAGGAATGCACACCTCACTTTGAGTCAGCTCCGGTGCTCCCAGCAGGGTCCGCTGGGCTTGTTGCTCACTGTAGTGCAGCTCACCTTCCCTGGGCCAAGCCTGACATTGTCCCCTTTCTTCCACAGGTGATAGTCCCAAGAGAACTCCCTGACACATGCCCTGCACCCTCATCTTCATCTCAGAGTTTGCTTCTTGGGCATCCCGACCTGTGACAGAAATTTAAATTAAAGCATTAAAAATGTACGTTTTATAGAATCATCAAATTAAAGGAGCCTCAGAAAGACTCCAGCCCAACTTCCTTCTCTGGCCTCCTCCCCTCCCCCCCCCCACACACCCAGTACTGCAACGTGTTTAGCATCTGACACAGCTAATGGGGCACCGGCTTGCACACTGACCGTGACAGGGCCCGTCATCTCACAGAGATTTTCGGTGCCTGGACAGCTCGGACAGGCTCTTCTCATGCTGAGCAGCTCCTGCCAGGCAGAGCCACAGATGGTGAATCTAAGGGGGTGTCAGGCCCCTGCCAGGCTGCGAGGGACACAGGACGGTGCAGACCTTGTCCCAGCCCTCAGTACAGACCAGGTCCAGAACGAGAGTATGGGCAGGGCCCTGGCTTCCATCCCCTTCAGCAGTCCCGAGGACACACACGTGACCTACATCTGAAGTTCTGCATGGCACAGGCACACAGTAGGACAGTCACCTGAAAGCCTGGACACTTCTCTGTGAGCGGCCTGGTCACCAGTTTTCTCATGTCGGACGTTTGCAGGTGCTTTGATAAGCCCCCTTACAGCGCTGTAGGTCCACAAGCTGGGACCAATTAAGCTGAGGTCGTGTCATCTCCTGTATGGCAGGAAGGGCCACCAGTCTGCTGAAGAATTAGCCAGGACCCAGGAACTCCCTGGACGCCGGCCCTTTGATCAAACTGGCTCTAGGGCCATGCAGTCGCTCTGACCTGGGTGCAGCTAGATGGCACTGTCCCCTCGTGTCTGCGCCTGCGGCGGCCTGACCAGCCTGCTCACGGGGCACCTGGCTCCCACCCATGTGACTGCATTAATGAAGAAGGGTCCACACCTGGTTCCTGGACCCCGGGCTGGGTTTTCCCCAAGGCCACAGTCACAGCCCATTGGAGACTCTGCTTTGGCATAGCTAAGCTGTGTGACCTTGGACAACTTCCTTCCCCTCTCTGGGACTCTAACTGTATCTTCTCGGTAGGATAAAGGTGTAGACATCGCTCTCTGAGTTCCCTTTCGGCACTGACATTCTCTGGTTCCAAGCCCCATACAACAGATAAGAAACTTGAGGCTCAGCTTGTGGGGGGCCTGAATGGGAGAAAGGCCTCTTCCAGTTGCCCCCTGGGACCAGCCTCCTGCCTCCCCCGCTCTCTTGGCTCAACCCAGGAGCACAAGGGGGAAGGACCCCTGCCCTCTTGCATCTCAGAGACTCGTTTAAAGAAGAATCCAGGGTTTTGGCTTCTTTTCTTGCCTGGACCCAGAAGCAGGAAGCTTATCAGCGTTTAATGAAGCCAGGACCCACCTCATCATCAGAGGCACTTGTGTTAATAAGCACCTTTCAGTTCACACGGGGAGCCAATTCCTAGAATAAAAAGGGGAAAAGCCATCCTCTTGAAATCTCCCACCTGGGCTGGGCCCCAGGAAGTCATGATGGGTAATTACGGGCTGTCACCCAGCGCAGCACACAGCCCCAGTCAGGGGTAGGTAATGAGGGGGAGCGTGTGTCCCTTGCGAGGCAGGGAGGTTGAGGTCATCAAAAGGAGCAACTTTCCGATTTTAGTTTCCTTCTGTCCTGCTCCTTCTGAGAGTCCCCACCCCACTCCTCCATTTCACAGTTCTGGTTTCACCCCCGACAGATGCATTACCCCAAGTTTCCTTTTGTTCAGGGAGAAAAGTCATTGTGCTCTGAGAGTCTATGGCTGAACATTCTAGAAGCTTTACTTAAAGAGCTTTCCTGATTTTCCTCCCGGCTCTAGACTAGGTTGAAGATGTGGAGATGGTGAAAAGTGGTCAGGTTAGATCCGTGGATGGACTGCATGGAAGAGGGGACATTGTGAGGGGGAAAAGGAGAGTCTAAGATGACCGGGGACCTGGGGCAGGGAGGAGACAAGGGAGCCTTAGCAGAACTAAGAAAACCTGTCCTTCCTTTCAAGTGTCTGTGGATTAGGTTCTTAATGGACTTCACCTGGGGTGGGGCAGGGAGGGAAACTTCAGGCATCTGTGGGGATACTGGTGATGGGGGAGCTTAGGCTATTCAGTTGTCTGTCTGGGAGGCTCCCCACACCAATAATTCCTTACCTCTAATTTAATGTCCTAAAAATTAACAAAAAATGTGGGAAGTACATCTAGGTGCAGATTGACTCACTTCTGTCAGCTCACCCTTTAGATTCTTCCCCTGCTCACCACCTGCCCATCAGGACCGCGGCTCCTGAGCAAACATGATTTATAGACCTGTCGACCATCTCGGGAGCGACAGGGTATCTGAACTCGGCCTTCTCGAGTCTCCAGCTATCCAGTTTCCTGTAGAGGTCCTGATGGCTTGGGAATTTGGGTCCCACTCCCAACCTATCTGGTCATACAGTTTCCCCCACTCCCCCACGTTCCCCATACAGAGTGCATGCATTTTAATGCTTACAGTCAAGGCCTGGGGAAGACATTCAATAATGCTCTGATTTGGTTTCCCATGACCAGATGAGCCTCGAGTCACTCAGTGTAGCTAGTGCCAGACTAAGGACAAGAGTCCTGGACCTCAAGTGAGGTCCTAGCCACTCCCTGAATAACATCTTTCTGCACCACATGGCTCCCCACCTTGGGTCAGCCCCTTGGTGTCTTTTCCTGGAACTCTCAGCCTACATCCTACACCTGATCTGTGCAATGAAAAAGCACAGAACCTAATCTCACCACTGCTCTGGATGAAAGCCCTGGTGACTATTTAAACCGAAATGCATTAATAGCATGAAATAATTAATATTTCATGCCAGGTACATTAGAACAGCCGGCATTATTTATTGAAGGCTGATCACCCATCATGGGTATTAATACACTTTGCTTCACGGCGTCAGCCAAAGGGAAATTAGCTTCAAGGAACAAGGTGGGAGGCTTTTGGTCTCCTACGTACTTTTGCCTCAGGAAATCAATCTTAACAGGGATGGGAGTTGTGGCCTAGTGGTGTTACCTGGCCTCACTCTAGCTTCTGCGGAAACTGGAAGGCTCATCAGGAGGGCCTTGGAACTGTCATGTGAGCCAAAGGCCTAGTGTTACATCGCAGACCCACCAGGCCAGGCTGAGACCCAGCTCTCTCCAGTGGCTAACAATGCCCCTTGGTCTGAAGTGGAGCCCAGAGGCTAGCTCTCCTGGTTTTCTGCAGAGGATAGTAAAGGAGTAAGTGAGCTCAGCTGATCGGGGAGGGATTTGGTTAACACGAGGGAGGAATTCACAGCCAGGAGCAGCTCTGGTCTCTCAGGCAGGACTGCCGTTTTCATTCTCTTGAGTCTCTGACATTGCTCCCTCCAGTCTGTGCTCGCAAACTCATTGATCAGTCAGGTTCTGCCCAAACTCATTGATCAGTCAGGTTCTGCCCAAGAAACAAACCACGCTAGCTATTTCAAGAAGCAAGAAATTTAAAATGGAGAATAAAGTGCTTATGAGATTTGTGGAAGGGAGGAGTGGGCCCTGGGCCGAACCTCCAGCGGGTAACACACGGAACTTCCTCCCACTGACCCACCAGACCCACCAGTCTAACCTTACCTTTTCCTTAGTTTATGGTCATGCTGATGGTAAATTACTGTTAGAGAAATTTAAAAACTATGAAGAAAATATGTTTTGATACTAAAATAATTTAAAAACATTTTAGTGGTATTTTAAGGGGTTTTTTGGTCATAAATATATGGCTCTTTAAGCTTACAGACGGGAGGCAGAGTCAATTAGAAAAAAATTTCCTTGGAGCTTTCACGGGCTTTTTGACTCGCAGGACAATTTCATCTAGACATTGCATCCTGACCGTCCACTCAGCTTTGCATTTCTCACCTCGGCATCAGGCCTCTCCACCAGGTCCAGCCTGTTAACATCGGTGATTAGGCCCCTTGCTCATAAAGTAAGAAAAAAGTGCCATAAAGTTGCTAAAGTATAAAGCCCTTTCTTCAGGGTCTCCCTTGACTTGCTATGGTGTTTATTGGCCGCTAATGTTATTCTAAATTTTAAAAAATTAAAAATTTGAATTATTAACATATATTTTACTGTTCATCTTCATTTCACACAATGGCAATTCTAAATGCAAACATAAGGTCGTTTAGTTCATATGCAAAATCGCCAAATTTACATAATTCATATGTCCTAGTTTGCTCGTCTGTATGCATTTTGTTCTTCCCAGAATAGTGGAAAGGCACAAAACTAACTCAGATGCTTTTACTTTGCTTCTTGATACATGCACATCCCACCAACACTTTCTACTTACAGCCTGCTGATTGACTAAAGGACAACAGGAAAAGTATGATCGTCCTGTCTTTCCGTTTCCTCCTGTGTCACCATTTTCAGCCTGAGGAGCTGGCTAATACAAGAAAGTAACAGCTGTAAGGAAGGCAACAATAAGGTTCCTTGGTTGCTCACATTTCTCAGAATTCTATTGCCTTTCTTCTGAAGAGAAAATGTGGCCTCTGTGGGCGGTCGGGGTCCTGCTACCCCTTACTTAGACTTAGGTGTGACACGCTTACTCTGCCTTCCTCCCACACATTGTAATGTAAGCCAGCGCTCGTAGGGCATCATGAAGGCCACATGTGAGTGGGGCAGCAAGGACAACGGACATGCAGATTCCCTGGATCTCTTCTGCTCAAGTGCATAATCCATTGTCCCGCTGGACTTCTCGAAAACAAATTTAAAGACAAAATTGTTAAGAATTTCATGGAGATCGCGTTAAAACAAACATGGAAGCAGGACGTAGGGAAACCAGAGGAGACACATTATTCTGGGCTAGTAGCAGCAGAACTGTTAGCCCCTTGGGCTGGAGGGACTAGCACCCCAGAAGGAAAGGGCTTCCTTAAAAGAAGCTGAGACGTTGGCTGACGGGCACAGCTGATCCCAGGCAGGCCTGCTGGGAAGAAACTGGTGAATAAGTCCCCCAACCTCTCCTTCCTCCCTCCAGGCTCTTGCTGGGGCTCCCCATTGCCAAACCTAATAGGAAGCCAGAGGGCAAGTGAACCCCTCCATCCATGTCAGCCTCCCTGAGCAGAGAGTAGGGTGGAAAGGAGAAAATGATGGGTCTGGGGGGAAACAGAACATGTCCCTAAGCCAAAGGGTAGAAGCAAGACTCCAGATAGGCCATTGAGACACTTTCCCTTTGGAACCTGAGTTTTGAGTAAAATAACCCAAAGATGGAAGGTGACGAGCTGATGCAGCCTGTTCTACTGTAACGAAACTATTAGTTCTCGCTACCTAGATCCCTGGAGCTGCCTCAGTCCCCATCCTTTCCAAAACTTCATTATTGTTCTTACTATGCTGTAGGATGTCCCATGTTCCAGTAAATTCTCCTTTCGCTTTGGCAGCAGGAGTTAATTTCTGTGGCTTGGTATAAACTCCTAAAGGTGGGAGGAATGGAAGAAGAAGCCCTCACACTGGCTGCTGAATGGATTTTGTGGATTTAAAGTGGGAGAGCCAGAAAGCAGCGAGACCAACGAGGAGCTGGTATAGTCCCTGTGAGGGATGATAAGGGCTTGAACAGGGAGCAAGAGGAAATGGGCAAGAGGAAAAGGCGTCAGGCTAGTGTCCACCACGAGCTCCTACTAGAAGCATATAGCATCTTGTCAGTCGATGAACACCTTTCGGTGAACACCGAAAGGCCTAATTTGGGGTTGGGAAAATGTGGTCACCATATGTGTTGACTTCCAGTCATGGGCCAGGCAGGCATGGTGAAAGTTAGGGGAGAGACAGCCGAGTAGGATGCCCCAGGATCCTGAGTCCTCAGCCTTCCTTGGGCCATCCTTGCCTCGCCCCGCTGAGCTGACTTTGATTATGCTGTTCCTCTAGCTTTCCTTTTTGACGTGCTCTCCCAAGGGAGGGAGAGGCAAAAGGGGAAAACACTTTATCCCATCAGTCCACCTCCCAATTCCTGTTATAAGGCCGATTTTACGTTTTCCTTTGGGCCCCATAGGAATCCTTCTGTACCCAACACATTAACTGTGTGTGTGTGTGTTTGTGTATCTCTCTCTCTCTCTCTCTCTCTCTCTCTCACACACACACACACACACACACACACACACACACACACACACACACAGCTGGCTCTACAGTCCCTACTCCACTTTTCTCTTCTACCTCCCTCCAAATACTCCACCTCCTTTTTTCTAAAATACATTAGAAACTTGGAGTAAGAATGAGAAAGATAGAAATGGCAGCTAATTTGTTTAAGTATGCTAATGAAGTATTGCTGAAATGTATTATTTTTGCATATATTACTTTGAAATGCAAATTACAAGAGCTGTCAGTAACTATCGCCCTAAACTCCTGGGGTTAAAAGACAAAGGGGAGAAGTTTACTTGAAAATTCATTTGCCAGCTCTTTTCTAGCGGAGAAAACCAATGCCACTCCCCAGGGCTCTCTCCTGCTCCCACTAAACAGAGTGAAGTCCTAGAGTCCTTTTCACACGACAGCGAATGTGACACTTTTCGTGGGCAGGGGCCTTGCAGATTCCTACCAGCCTGGGGAGCAAGTCTCATCATCGGAAAGAAAACACAGTCTCCATGTCTTAGTTTTATTTTCCTCTGTACACCGCCAACTGGGACACCAAAGAAAAGGGACCAGGGAGAGCCAGTGGAAGAAAAGTACTGATGAACTACTAAATTCTCTGCAAAGCCGACTAGAACTCCCCACTTCGGAGCGCAGGCTAATTCGTTCACAGCTCCGAGCAGAACCGCACCCAGTTTTCACTTAGCTTTATCTTAGATAAAGCTGGTTTTGTGTAGATAATGGCATCTTGATTCCTTTGGGTGCCTGCTCCCTTAGCCATTAAGTCTTAGGACATAACATTCAGCCACTGTTCTCATGATCAGTAGGACGATAAATTTGGGTTCAGCTAAGGATAACATCTTGGCCCATGGAGGCAGCCACAGTCTGATTGAGATGACACCTTGGTGGCTGATTCCAGAACCAGATACGATGATCAATTACCCAGCCCTGTCCAATCAGTAGCACCCACTTCTTTAGTTTCCATGACTGAAGACTTTTCAGGGACTTGCAGCTCTTTAAAATGAATCCTTACTTTCTCTGCTGCAAAACCTGTACGTATCTCATTGACTTGGAAGCGCACAAGTAGACGTGTCCCTTTGTTCCTGTAACGAGTGCTTCTGTTCCTGTCCTCCGGTCTAGTCTGGCCTTGTAGGTCACAGAAACATTGCTGATCTGACATTCCTTTATCATGTACTTTCTGAGGCGTCTGACTCCTGGTTAAAAACCTGTGTGTGATTTTTCAGGCTTGACCTTAGGTAATTACAGATTCAATCTTCTCACAGATTTGCTATTTCATTATGATTCAGTCTTGGTAGGTTGTATATTTCCAAGAATTTATTCATTTCTTCTAGATTTTCCAATTCGTTGGCACGTAATTGTTCACAGTCCTATGATCCTTTAATCAGCTACTCAGACACCTGCCAACTCAGTGCTCCCCGCCCCCAACACCTTCCACTGCAGTTTTTATAGCCACTAGACTAGGAAGGAGATCCCTAAGGTCAAAAGTACTTTCTCATGATAATAGCAGGTAACAACCTTTCAGCATCTGCTGTATGCCGGACAATGCAATATTCTTTATATGCATTTTCCTGACCAATACTCATGAAAATTGCCATTATTACTGATGACTATGTTCCAGAAATTGTTATTCTCTTTCTTAAAATGGGAAAGTTGTGTTTAAAAAATATGAAATGACTTCCCAAGGTCACACAGCTAATAAGTGGCAAAATGGGAACTGAAACTCAGATGCGAATGATCTGAAGTCCATGCACGTCATCATCCCACTTTCCAACCCTAAGCACGTCTGCTCTTGGTGGTCGCCTGACGTCCCGGTGTGCAGCAGGGGCTCGAGAAACGTTAACCAGGTGAATGATGCTCAAGTCTCCATCTTCTGCCCCAATGGCTCAGTCCTATGCCTGCCATCAATGCAGGACGTTTCAGCTCGTTGCCCCAAAGCCACTTGTGCTCAACATGTCCAACAACGAGTTCATCTTCTCTACTTACATGTCCCTTTTTCCCAATGCTTCCATTTCTCCTCAGAAGACCACCATTTTCTAGTCCCCAAGCTAACAATCCTACAAGTCAGTTTGCATATATCAGTCCCAACCTCCAAGCCTCACACCTAATCTGATGTCGAGCCCAATTTTCTCTTTGATTCTCAGACTGCCATCTTTCCAGCTCTCGAAACCACTCTGACCTAAGTTCTCCTCACCCCACCCGATGCCCGATACAGCCTCCGGGCTCAGAGCACATCCTCCTGAGGACACTTCTTCCCCTGGCTTCTCAGGTCCTTAACCACGCACATCCCCAGATTCATAGAGCCTGATGACAGACCACGGAGAATTGCATTTTATGATGAAATAGTATATTTGTTTAGGCTCGGGTTAGACTGGAGTTGGGGGACAGTGTTTTGTTTGAGAAAAGGAGATGGGTCGTTTCCCGTCATCATAACTGAAATATAGATTCATGCCCTCCAGGACCTGGCACGCCATGAGGAGCACAAGCAGCCCTGGCTGCCCAGCCAGAGCATAGCTCTCAGCCTTTCCTCTCTGACCTCCCACCATTTGCTCCAAGAACAAGTTCCCATTGTTACAAACAAACAAAACCCCTGCTGCTTCTGTATATTATGCTTATTATATTTATTATAATTGTTATTCATGGCAAGTTTTCTAGGCATGGAAAAAATGCATAAAATAAGCATTTCCATGGCTTTCAAATATAAACAAATAATTCTATTAGCAATTGAAAATTATAAACAAACCCCTAAGCATCAAATTTGCTGCTACAGGGACAACAAAACAAAGATTTTAAAAGGCAATACTATAGGCCGACTGAATCGGGATTTATTGGACAATTCGATTTGGGGGAGTGGGGCGGTATTAGCCTCTCATCCTTAAGATATCCCTACCTCCCAACCCAGGCCACGATCAGCCCCATCCACCAATCGAATCCTATCAACGTTGGAGCCAGGCCATGTGAAGAGGGTGAAGACCTGAGAGTAGGGTCCAGAAAAGAAAGCCGGTCTGTGCACCTCTTTGGCCCCTGAGCCAATGGTCCCCACCAGCCCACAGTCTCTCTCCTCTCCTATCCTAAGATCAGGACACAGGCATTTTAAAGACCATATCCGTCAAGATATATGAAGCCTTTGCAGACTATTATGAAAGTTTACACAAATCTGATTATCTCCCCAGTGAACCAAATTACAGTAAATTCTTCCAACAAGATTAATGTCAAATAGATTTGCTGAATTTCCTGCCAGCCGCCTTGTCCAGTAATGGGGAAAGAGCAGGATAAACAGAGACTTGCGTTAGTCTCTTAGTCCTTTGCTTCATTCTTTCCCTTCCCACTCTGAAACTTCTAGACCCTTAAAGGTGGGAGCCTGCCGTTCAGTCAGTGATCTGCATCCTTTGGAGCAGAACTTCTTCTGTTCCCATCTGAATCCTGCCCTGCCCTTCCCTCCCACGAACAATAAACAGCCCCTCATTATCTCAGCAGCTTTGTCTCTGGTCCCCGGCAGTTCCTGCCTAGTGGGAAGCAATAATTGAACCAAAGGTTGGAGCTGAGATGAAAGTGATTTTTCCTCCCAGAGGTCTGGGCGTGGGTTGGGTGTGAATTAACCAGTAATTGGGTACAGCCTGGGGCGGTCCTGCCTCCATCATTATCCAACTCAGAAATTTAATCAGAATAGCTAAAGCTCAAGCTATTCTCCCTGGAGTCACCTGTCCGGCATTTTCTTTGGCATTAGATTTCTGAATCTCTTCTTAATGTATCAGGAGAGCGGGACTTGTCACACTCGTCATAACTGTCAGTCATCATCATCCCCCTCCACCTTACCAAATGGTGTCACATACTTTCGTCTTCTCTAACCTCACCACAGCCCATCTGGGGAGGTGGATTGCTCTTTCTGATTCACAGGAGATGAAGATGAAGCTCAAACAACACTGAGCCAGGCTGGAACCCTAACCTGATGACACCACAGTGGATCCTGCTCATACCCTGCCCACGTGCCTTTGGCATTCACCTCTGCACATCCAAGGCTGCCACTTAGAGCATCTGCATGCCTGGCAAACCAGAAGCACGAGAGAGTTGAGGGCCCCAGGAGCATCCCTCAGCAAAAGAAAACAGGGGAGAGCATAAGCATCAGAATTCCTCACCCTCGTTGAGGTGGCTCCACACATACCCCACGCCACCTCCTAAAGTTCCCCAGCAGGACAGGACTGGCTTTGCGGGTGACAGGCACTCATGGGAGGGCAATGGAGAGAATGTCCCACTTGAAGTCAGGACACCTGCCATGAGATAACGACAATACTTAGTGAAAACCTGAGTTCATAGTGCATTGATTCAACCTTTAAAATGTTTGCTTTTCGGTTTATTATCCTAGCTGAGTGACCTCAGGCAAACCACGTAACAACTCTGTGCACTGTTCATCATCCATTCGCGCATCAGACATTTCTAGAGCTGTGTGCCAGGGGCACAGTCACAGAGATGTCCCTGCCCACTGCGAGCTCCTGTTCTAGAGGGGCCGACCCACCCTGGATCTGCGTGACGAGGGAAGCAAACTCAAGGTGCAGGGAGAAAGGGGCTCCTGGAGGGGCTTCTAACTCAAGCTTGGAGAGCCAGTAAAGGTTCCTGGAGGAGATGCCACGGCACAGTAAGTCCTAAAGTAGCAGCTGATAAAGGGAACAGCATCTGCAGCAGGGGACAGTACCTGAAAAAGATGGAGGACACATATGTGCGATATAAACCTAAAAGCAACAAATGAGCAGGACATGGACAATGGACTAGCAGTTACCAGAGGGGAGGTAAAAGGGGGGAGGTAGATAAGGGGATAAGGGGGGAAATTTAATCATTTCTTCAATTAAAATAAATTAAAAAAATTTAAATCATAAAAAATATGGAGGACAGAGAAACCTAAGGGAGCTGGAGGGGTCTGAAGCTGTTTCTCCATAGAGAGAAACTCTATGAAGTAACATAGAGTGCACCTGAGCGGGTCACTTCAGGGGCTTGGACCTTGGTGTCCCCACTTGACCTGTTTTCCTCAACAATTGGTATGAGATTAAATATAATGAATGTGAAAATATGAAGTTCTTCGGAAATCTGACAGATTGAAGCATGAGCCTGATCAAATGTACCCCAGCCCCGCTGTTGGAAAGAGGAACTGTACATACGACAGGGTCATATTTCCTTCCCTCCCTCTTGTCTGAAGTAGCCAGCATGGCTGGAGGGGCCGTAAATCAGACCAGAAGCAGGAAACCCAATCCCGTGTAGTGGTCCTTGACAGCTGAGGAGACACTTTGACAGTGATTTACTCCGCCTGTCTTATTGAGCTCCTGTGCCAGGGACTCCCCTAAGTGCTGAGAACACAATGATGAACGGGAAAGACACACTTCTGCCCCGTGAAGCACAAGGTGAAAGGATCAGACAAGCAAGCAGGTCATTTCCACCATCACATTCCACCCTCTCGACAGCTACGTGAAGGAAACGGGGCTGAAATTCTGCATCCTGATTTATGAATTAGAAACTTTGGCCTGGAGAAGGGTGTTGACGTGCCCAAAGTCACAGCTAGATCATGATGGTGCCAGGACCCAGGTGACGGTCCCACCCTGACTCCAAGCCACGGCTTTTCCACAGGGACCAACATTATGCCGATCCCTGGGATCATAATGAGAATAAAGGAAGCCAGGTGGGTCTCAGAAGGTGTGAGGCAGATGTGACAGTCTCTGTGACAGGCCCCCCAAGCAGCAGAGGTGGACAGAACCAACAACTGAGCTTGGAAGTCTCCAGTCCTGAATCCAGAAGGGCCTTCGTCTTTCACATGAAATCCTTCCACTGCCTGAACCCCCCACTATAGCTTGACTCAGACCTTCCCTGACACAAGTTAATTTGTTCTGAGAGGAAACGATGCACCCTTATGTCCCCTTTGCCATCCCGCACCCTCCACTGGCTCTTGTTTCCTTCATGCCTGGAGGCCAGGAGGTGGAAGGGCTAACGAGGAGCCTGCAGATCGTTTGCTGCTGATCTAAATGTCCCACATTCCCGACCTGCCCAGAGCCCAGGTAAGTGTCCTTCACAGGGAGACAAAAAGGTTGGCAGCAAGAGCCAACCTTTGACACGTAGAAAGGAACGCCCAGAGGCACCCACAGTGTCTGGACGTTAATGGGCACTCCAGATCGACACACTAGCTTGCAGTAGAATAACACAATAAACCATACCGCGAGAATACAATCGGCCAAATACTACAGGAGAAATGGCTGTTTCTTCCACCAATTAATGGTGTTAAGGGAAAAAAAGGGGGGAGGGTGTTACAAGGACAAAGAGGAGGAGAGAGGATGGAGCAGATGCTGGACCACCAGGTTTGAATCCTGGCTCTGCTGCTTTCTAGCTGAGTACGCTTGGCCCAAAAAGATACTTAAACTCTTCCTGTTTCATCATCTGCAAATTGGGTTATTTCATAAGACTGGGGGTAAGGATTAAGTGAGTTAATGTCAGTGAAGTACTTAGGACAGTGCTCAGTAAATAGTAGCTGCTATTAGTCCAATGGAGGGAATTCCAGTGTTTAACATGCAGGGGACACTGGCCCCTGGCCCAGACCCATCTGGCTGGGCCGTGCGGTTGGGTGGCAGCTCGGAAAACATGTGGCTGGGAGTGGAGGATAAGAGAAGGAAAGTGTAAGCAATGGGCAGACAAAACATTCAGAAGGGAGGTGACTTCCTAGTGCATCTCACAACCAGGAGAGAGGCAGCATCAAACTCGTGAAGTTAATATGGGAGGGAGACCAAGGCAAGGCTCCAAGTGTCCAGAGCTCCACCTCCTACTTGCTTACTTATTCGTGTGTTTATTTATTTCCCTTGGGAAGTCAGTTAACCTCTGTGAGCCTCTGTTTCCTTATTTGTAAAATGGGAATGATGATAAACCTTGCCCTATGGCTGCTGTGAGATCCAGTGAGATAATGGGAGAGCAAAGGAACTCTTCAAAATTCAATTTTATGCCAAAACCCAACATAGAAAACAGATTAATGTTTACATGAATAACTTTTTTTCATATAATTTATATAAATTTATAACTGTATAACTTTATAAGAATAAAGGTGTTTTAGAAGTTAAAATTTATAATACGAACTTATTAAAGGCAGTAACTGTAATAATCGAGAGGTAGCTTTGATGAACAGAAAAATTTGAAAACGAAATACTAGATGAAAGTTGCAATCTCATGTATCCTGTTTATTGCTCGATTTTATTTTGGTTACACAGAACAAGTCCCGATTCACACAAATTAGTCATTGTAAAGCCCTGCAATCTTAGGATCCCCTTTAATTCCCTTCATTCCAGAAGCTTCAAAGAAGAATAGCGGGGATTTCCCCTCACACAGAATCAATATAACGATTTCCAATAGCAGCTCAAATTCCTTATTTTAATAATAAAGTTAAACATGGTAACCTGGACTGACAATAAATGCCAACTGTCTGGAAGACACCATCATCATTTGTTCTTATACAGCAACTAATAGGAGAGATAGAGATAGATGATAGATAGATAGATAGATAGATAGATAGATAGATGATAGATAGATAGATAGATAGATGATAGATAGATAGATAGATAGATAGATAGATAGATAGATAGATAGATAGATGATAGATAGATGGATGGATGGATGGATGGATGGATGGATGGATGGATAGATAGATAGATGATAGATAGATAGATAGATAGATAGATAGATAGATAGATAGATGATGGATGGATGGATAGATAGATAGATGATAGATAGATAGATGATAGATAGATGATTGATGGATGGATGGATGGATGGATGGATGGATAGATAGATAGATGGTAGATAGATAGATAGATAGATGGATGGATAGATAGATAGATAGATAGATGATGGATGGATAGAGAGACAGGTAAATGGTGAGCACGCTTGCATGCCAGCTCTAAACACACGAGCCTCATCTTGCATTTTACCCAGTGCTCTGAGCCTGCTATTTCTGCGAACTCACCAGAGAGCAGGTCCTTGAATAAGGTCATTTTGCCCAACGTTGTTGCATTATCACTCTGGTCCCATTAGTCATTTCTCTTTAAGTCACAGAACCTATCGATGACTTTAACGAGTGCTCACTGTGTAATCACGACATTAAATGAGTGCTCACTGTGTAATTGCAAGTAGACACGGCCTAAATTTTCACAATGACAGTGCGACGGCCCTCCTGGTTAATTGTATTTTGTTTTCCTGTGTGTGTGTATGCACATGCATATTTAAATTTTCTTCAGTTACAGTTGACATACGCATTGGTTTCAGGTGCGCAATAGTGACTAGACACTTATATGATTTACGAAGTGACCACCCTAAGTCTAGTATCCACTTGACGCCATACGTAGATATTATGATGTTCCTAGTCAATCGTACTTTAAAAGGTTCTAATTGAGTGCACAGCAAAGCAAGAAAAGATTTATTAGGAGATCTTTCTGCCAAAGGGGAGTTGGGTATATATCGTCCCCGTACCACACCAGGAAGACGCGGGCAGTTACTTCCCTCACACTGGGCCATCCCAGAGCTCCACGCTGATGAGGCAGGAACCCCACCTCCACCCCCCGCCACCTCCTCCATGAGTCTGCCTAACCCCTTCCCGGCAGCAGACATCTGCTCAGTTGAGGCAGAAAATCTATGTGGCCCACTCCTGCTGCTCTGCCCTTTTAAGGGGGTCACTGCCACCCCAAGTGGAGCCAGAGACCTGAGCAACCTGTGCACAGGCCACCTGATGACAGACTCGTCTGCTTCAGAGAACTGTGTTGGTTGAGGTCCACTGGAGAAGCAAGCTGGAAATAAACCAAATCATAGAACCATGCGAGGACTCGTGAATAACTACAGTTAAGACAGTGGGAGCACCTTGGGGTGCTTAGTCCAAGAGTGTCTGGCACTTCATTTATTTTTCCAGGGAGAAAGGGAAAGTTTCTAATACCTCGTGATGACCTGACTGCATGGGGCCTGGTCTGCTCAGAGGAAGCCTGCAGACAGCTGTCGTGAGGCAAAAAGAGCACTACGTTTGGGCTAAGGAGACCCTTAGCTGAGAAATAATAGCTAAGGGACCTTGAACAAGTTACCTGACCACTTAGAGCTTCAGTTTCCTCATTTGTAAATGGACAGACCTTATAGGGCCGTGGTGAGGGTTTTACAAAACCATGTATGTGGGGCACCCAATGCTGGACCTCAGAAATGATTACCTACGTCTGAATGTGTCTCCATAGGATACAAATCCTTCAAAAGATGCTAATGGATACCGGGAGTAGGGGAAGGAGGAAAGCATGAGGCAGTACGTAAGTAGATTAATGTTACTCTCTAAGAAGTTGTAGGCACCTGGACAACAGCAGCTCTTATGATCCCACTTCTGAGATTTCACAGGGACCTAAGAATTCTCGGCAGGCCCAGACGGAACTGCTCAACTGATCCGCGTAAGTGTGAGGGATCATAAATGCCTGTTGTAAGCCACTGTGTTTGAGGGTGAGTTCTCATACAGGAAGGGTTAATGACATGAAATGCAACGGGCATCTTTTATTCATGCTCTCCCCAGCATCCATTTTCCTTTTGTTTACGAGCACCCATTTCTCTTCCACCCATTTCAGTCCATGTGATTGTGGGAAAGCAGAGTCTATCAGAGCTTCAGAGGTGGACCTGTGAGCCAAGGCTGGCCAACCAGAGCATTGCATCTGTGGCAGGCACCTCGGATCAGCTAGCCCAACTCCCATTCCCAACCCCCTTCTCCCTAAACCCACTTCAACTAGAGAGTCCAGAGGGGCAAAATGTTTCTCCCAGCCGTCCTTAAAGGCAGGAGTCTCTTTGTGACCCAGTTGTGGCCCACCGGCTGAAAACAGGTCTTCCAGGAGCCTCTGGGCAAGCCTTTCCTCTTCCCATAAAGGAACAGCTGATGCTAGCGCCTTCCCTTCTCCTCTTGCTGCCTTGAACCCAGCTGTGATCTTTTGGAGCTTAATTAGCCATTTTACAACCATGAGGCAAAGGCTAAGAGCATTTTCAAGATGTAAATCCGTTGCTGAACCACGAAATTAACAGGGGCAACTGCCTACTTCCAGACGCCTGAGAGATAAGAAAAATTAAACACCTCACATCTATGTGTTGGTAGTCAAGTCGTCCGCTTCTCATAGTTGAAGCATCCCTAACAGCATCCCACCAGCTGCAATAATTATCAAAGGCTTAAAGAAACCTAAAGAAATAGAGATCTCTACAGATGACAAATGATTTTTAAATTCTTCCTTGTAATTTTAATGATTTAAAAAATGCCTTTACTGAGCAGGTATTTACATGGTAATGTTGGGGGGGATGAAGAATGAAACAATTTGATCCTAACAAACCAAACTTTCAAGACCCAAAGCATGGAAGCAGCCTGTTCCACTGTCCGGAGACAGACCCAGGTATGCCCTTTTGATGCTCCATTTCCTTACCTGTAGTCAAGATATTTCCTAAATACTTATTTTAAATTTATAACATATATTTACATATATTATATATTTATATTTATGCATATCATATATATTTATATTTATTTAAAGTAGTCACTTTATAATTCTTGTCAGAATTAAATAAGAAAGTATTTATAAATGTACCTGGTGCTAAATATTCATTTTTTGTGTTTCTTATTAAAGTAGGAATTCAGATATAAGTGGCTGGGGTTAGTGGGTGCAGGAAAAAAAGACTAGGGGGGAGTCTGGATAGCGACCCTCAAGTCACACCCCATACTTCTAGTGTCTGTGGCGCCCCATCTTGAATGGTCTCAGCTGGCCTCGTGGAGGGGACAAGAAGCAAAATTCCTACACCAGCTCCATCTCTCGCCCTACTTACTCCTTTTTTGGATCAGACCCTTTTGTTGTTGATACTTAACTCAGTCTTCATCAGCACCTTCACGAGGTATGTGTATCCTTGAGGTCATTTTGCAGAATTTGAAGAGTAACTCCCTTTCCCTGGCTGCATTTTTCAGGTCCTCTCCGGCTCGCCTCTGTGTCTCTCTTCTATCCTCCTCTCTCTCTCTCTCTAGAGGCTAATTACCATTCACAGACATGTCCTGTAGAGTTATGTTTTCAATGTTAAAAAATGTGAATGGCAAGCGAGGTATTTAATCTGAAGTTTCTCCTTTGAAGTATTTTAATAAGTCACCAGGGACTGATGAAGGTGCTGAAGCAATGTCTGGGACAGGACCTGAGAGCCGGTGCTACCGCCAGGGAAGGGGTGCTGCACCCCCACGTTCCCAGGCCACCCTTGTGGAATCCCCTCTGAGATTTCCTCCTATGCTTGTCTGGAGGCTTCTGAAAGAAGGATGGAGGATGCAGCCTTAACCTGCAGAGAGATCACAGCCACAGCGACACTCCAGTGACACACAGCGATGCTCCCCACGCCCAGGCCCCTGCCCCTCACACAGGGCACATATTCTGCTCCGAACACTCACACATAGGTCTGTGCTCACACTCGGCCCACAACCCCGGAGACACATGACAAGAGCTATTTACTGCGTGCTACTGCGCAGGAAGCCATCATTCCCATCGTTCTTAAATCATTACACTAATTCTGTAAAGTAGGAGTTATTAACCACCTTTTCATGGATACAAAAACCGGCTCAGAAACATGAAGTCACAGAGCTGGTAAGTGGCAGACCCCAGATTCTGATCCCAGATCAGTGCGGTCCTCAGCAGCGTCGTGCTTCTTCCAGCCCAAAGCTGGGCCCTGATGCGATTAGTTAGTGTAAAGGACACCCAGTCTGATGCAGCTGGATGGGAAGAAGCTGTTTTCCTCTGTCAAACTATTGGATTTTCTGTAAAAAAGAAGCTTGGTATGTAAAAGAGTTTCATTAATGTTTCACTCCTCTCCCTCCTTCCTTTATTATTTGCTGGAATAAAATTTTGATTGAAAAATGAACTTTAACCATTTATTTCATTAGTCACTGAAAATTACTGCAGCCAAAAGGCAGAGAAAACATCTAAAGAGAAACATGGAACTGAACCTCTTTCTTCGGCCTCTTGTCCAGCCCAGGGACACAGTATCCATGGACCAAGGGACCTTCCTTCCACCAGCCAGCAGCGGCTACATTAAATTTGTCTAAGTAAAGATTGTTTCACCCAACTTCAGCCTTGGGGAAAGTCACGTTTCAGAAGTGAAGGAGCCAACGTGATTACTTGATTCATTTTCTAATAAAATGAAGTTTATAACTGGAGGATATAAAGGAGAAGCACATCCAGCGTGTCATTAACACCTGGCCTTCCAAAATGGCCTCTCCATATATCCAAGGATGGAAGAAATAGAAAGGCATCCATCAATGCGGGCTGTTACAGGAAGGTCTCCTATGGCTCTAAACTCACTCCTCACCTGCAGACCTGTGTGCATGTACACACACGCACACGTACACACACATGTACACACACACGCACACACACACGCACAGAGCTTGGTCTCAAACCTCTGCTTCTCCTCGTCTGGCCTTGGATGAGTCCCTTAACCCCTCCATGTAGCAGTGTCCCCTCCTGGGCCGAGGGGATGGACGTCATACCCCTCAGGGTTAGGACTGTGGTGGGGATTAAACAGCTGCTGTCAGTAAAATGCTTAGCACGGTGCCTGGCTGGTCACCCCGCAAGCGCCCGTGTTCACTGTTCTGCTTGCGTTATCTTCCCAGACTGGGCATGGCAGAGACCAGGGTTTCTCTCTGAGAGCCAAGGAGTCCACCGGGAGGGATCAGAGAAGAGAGGTCAGGAGGCTGCTATGGCCGTAGTGCTCACCTGCATTCTCACCCTCATCCCATCGGCCCTGGAATCCTTCCGTTTTCCATTCGGCCCCAGTGCTGACTGGCCTTTCCCCAATCTCTGAGTCAGGAATTAGGCCTGGGAGGTGGGGAGGAGGAGGAAGTAGTGAAGGAGGGGGAAAGAAAAGAGGAGGAATGAAGATTTATTTTTCCTTCTTTCTTTTTCTTTTTGGTGGGGTCGGGGAGGAAGGGTCAGACTTCCAGAAAGGGACCTAGATCCATCCCCGCCCTGCACTTTGGCACAAACAACTAACTGTTACTGTGTTGTAATTCCTCGTGGCCAGGGTTCCACCACCGGATGCTACCTAGCCCAGGTCAGCCTCACTCAAGCCAAGCTCTCTGTCTCTCCCCCAGCCTGGGTGCAGGTTGTGAGTGTCCACCCCACCCAGCTCCCTCAGGAGGACGGGTGTCCTGTCCCCATCGCAGGCAGCGGGCCTTCCCCACTCTCCTCCTGCACTCTTGCTCTGGCCCCCAGTAGCCTGACAACCTGCCCCCCCAAACTCCAGCTAAAGCAGACCTGGCTTGTTCCACTCCCCTGTCCTCCTAGTTCTGTCAATGTCTCCACATCCGATGTTTGACATTCTCTGACGTTTTCTGACCTTAGAACAAGAATCAAATTTTTAATCAGCAAATTACAGTGTTCACTCAGTTCATGACTTTGGTAAATGTCACCAGTGGAGTCCCGCCCCCCTCACCTCCAGTCCCCACCCACATTAACGAAGCCTGTGTCAGTGGGGGGAGCAGAGGGACTGGGGTGGGGCTTCCCCTGAGCTTGGGAGGGTGCCTCTTTCAAGTGCCTTCCCCTGAGCCCAGGGCTGGGTGTGGCTGGCAGGGAGCAGGGACACTCGAAGCTCTGTGGGTCCTCTGTGATCTGGAATTACAGGGACAGTGACACTTCAGAATCTGAAGCTGCCTGTCTAGCTGCTTCAGCTGTGATGGTTTCTACATCTTCCTACTGGGCCTCACTTCCTCCTCTCTGCGCTTCTGCCTGGGTCAGAATGCTGTGATGGTTCCTCTCTCTCTCTCTCTCTCTCTTCTTCTCTCCCTCCCTCCCTCACTCCTTGTCTCTTTCTATCTCTGTCTGTCTGTCTGTCACAAGTGCACACACACACCACACTCCCAGCCCTGGGTAGGACTAGCACACAGAAGCCCAGAATAGGGAGAGGAGTCGGAAAGCTGAGAAATTATAGAGATGGTTCCTATGTGCCCCCATGAGCACGCCCACCCATGCCGTGTGAGTGACCTTGAGGAAGGAAGAAAAGAGACTGTTCTTCCTCCCGGGGTCCTCATGGTCTAACCGGGGACAAATCCCTACCTCCACGCGCACATCGAATGACCCAGAGGCCACACAGAACATGTAGATATTGGCCTAGTGTATGTCGGAAGGCAGCACCGACCCAGGACGTTGGCCTGGAGGTCGTTGGAGAGGGACGGGGCTTGCTTCAGATGGAGCCACTCAGGGTACAAGCGGGCCAGCGGAGGGAGGGAGCCGGCGGCTTAGGTGGACTCCGCCAGGCAGCCTTGCAGCATCTGCATCTCCCATAATGAAACATTTGCCGGAGATTAATTTCTCCTCAAAGGAAGCTCATTCTTACATCCTTCATCTGTGTATCAGTTTCAGAGCTATTTGGTTTTTCTGAGCCCAAGGACAGGAAGAAACTCTGCAGCAGAATAACCCAAACGTGGTATTTATTCTTTGGTGGGACAGCACGCTCCCTTCGGCCCCCATCCCCAACCCTACCCACTCCCATCCCAGGAAATAAGAACAGCAAATGCTAATTTTATGCCAAGCGCTCAGCACGGGCTCATGTGTGCCTTGTGACATCTCTGTGAACACACTATTGTTAGCTCTACTTTATCAATAAAGAAACTGAGACAGTGAGGTTAAGTGACTTGCTTATAGACACTTAGCTAATAAGTGGTTCAAAGCTCAGTGACTTGGCCCCAAGGCCACAGTTCAAACCACTGTGTGTCACTCCCCCTTGGATGAGCTACAAGTCTACTTCCTCGATGTGGAGAAGTCAAGCAAAGCCCCCTCTGGACCCTGCTGCCCCCGCCGGGGCCTTGGCAGTTTCAGGGGCCTTTGTCAGGAGCTAAGGGAGGCCCGGACTCAGGAAGAAGTAGAATTATCTTACAAATGACATCATCGTCTATGCAGAAAACCAAAGGAATTCTTTTTTGAAGCAACTAGAACTAAGAAGTATGTTTAGAATAGTTGCAAGATGAAAAGTCAATAAAGATTAGTTGTATGTCTATATACTAGCAATAACCAACTGGAAATAGAAATATTATAAAAAAAAACCAAAAAAAACAAAAAACACGGTACTATTCAATGCAAGTCCAATCAAAACCCCGGCGAGATTTTTGTAGAAATTGACAAGCTGATTCTAAAACTGACATGGAAACACAAAGAACCTATAGTGGTAAAAAAAAAAAAAAAAAAAAAGCTAAAGAACTTCAAAACTTTCTATTAAGCTACAGTAGTCGGGTCAGATGGTGTCGGTGTCAGGGTTCTGTATAAATCCACAGAACAGAATCAAGAGTCCAGAAACATAGTCTGTGTGCGAGGGATTCGGATGCAGCTTCGTTGTGTGGTTTGGGCTCAGGTCCTTTCATGAGGCTGCAGTGAAAATGATGCCTGGGGCCAGTCACCCAGATGCTCCCCTGGGGCTGGAGAATCTACGCCCAAGATGGCTCCTTTACCTGTCTGTCGGGTCGATGCTGGCTGTTGGCAGGAGGCTTCCTCACCACATAGAACTCTCCACCGAGTGTCTTCAGCACCTAAGACACTATCGTTGGCTTCACCCAGATGAGTGATCCAAGAGAGCAGGCTGGAAGCCAATGCTTCCATGACGTAGCACTGTAAGTTATGCTCCATCACTTCCACAACATCACTAGGGACTGGATGTTTGTGTCCCCCTACAAATTCACGTGTCGAAGTCCGAATCCTCAAAGTGATGGTATCTGGAAGTGGGGCCTTTGGGAGGTAATTAGGTCACGAGGCTAGAACTCTCATGAAAGAGTTTAGTGCCCTCACACGAAAAGGCATGAGAGAGACGATCCCTCTCCCCACCATGTAAAGACACAGCAAAAAGGCATCCACCTGTGAACCAGGAAAAGGGCCCCTACCAGGACCCAAATCTGCCAGCACCTTGACTGTGAGCTTCTCAGCCTTCAGAACTGTGAGAAATAAATTTCTGCTGTTTAAGCCCCCCCAGTTCATGGTATTTTTGTCACAGCAGCCCAAACTGATTAAGTCAAATATTGAATTGGTTGCACAGATCAGCCATATTCTGTGTGAAAGAGAACTACACAGGGGCCTGAATACAGAAGGTACTCACTAGGTGCCATCCGAAAGGCTGACTGCCACAAGTGCCAAGGTAATTAATGGGGAAATTGTGGTCTATTCAACAGATGGTGCTGTACGAATGGGACATCCATATAAAAGAAAAAAAAATGAACCTCAACACTTACCTCACACCATGTATAAAATTTACCTTGAAACTGATCACAGACCTAAATATGAGAGCTAAAATTCTTATGTTTAGAATAAGAAAACAAAGGAGAAAACCTGTGCTGCCACATAGGGCAAAAGACCTACGAGCCAGGATGCAAAACTTACAAACCCTAAAAAAAAATAATGATCACTGAACTACATCAAATCTAAAACTTTACTCTTTGAAACCAAGTTAAGAAAATAGAAAGGCAAGCCACAGATTGTGAGAAAATACATGCAAAACATATATATATCAGACATAGGACGGACCCAGAGATCTCTGAGCGCAGGGTGCACTCAGCAGGGCTCCTGGCCCTCGTGTGGCCAAGGCCTCAGAATTGCACTGTGGCATCCCGCAACATGGATTAACCCAACTTGGTGGGTCAGGAGCGAGGATACTGTGCACAGCGGGCCACAGGGCAGGAGGGGCAGGCAGGAGTCCAATGGGCAACAGATGCTTAAGGGGGACTCCGAGTGCCTTCGCTGTGCGGAGGGACCTGGGGGGAAGCACCCTGTCTTGGGTGTGATCAGATCTGACCCTTTTGGGTCCTGCTAGTTGGCGTTGGAACCCAACCAGCCTTCCTTGGTGGAGCCACCTTTCCAAGCCCTGCTTGCCCCGGGGGAAAGGCCGGAGGGGAAAAGGCCCTGGTATAGGACTGGCAGGGAGCTGGCAGCCCCCAAATCTCCTGCAAGCTCCAGGACTCCTAGAGGGACACGGCCCGACCCTCCCCATCCTGCCACTACTTCTCGCACAGATGTCTTCAAATCTTGCACACATCCCTCAATCTCCCTGGCCCCAACACACACACACACCCCGCACTGCAGCCCCCACTCCACCTCCAGTTCCCGCTCCCTTTTTCCCATCTAATTGACTGTCCGCAATTGCAACCAATTGTTCCTACGTAAACTTAATTAAAAGGTTTTTCTGGAAAGATTGCTGATGCGCAATCGGCTCACTAAGCAGCCTAATCTTTAAAAGTCAGCGACTAAAAGCCAACGATTTTTGCACGTCTCATCGACTGGTGGCCGGCTACCCAGCGGGTGCTTGGGTGCAGGCAAAGAGGGGGAAAAAGACCTCCCCGGGTGCGAGAGACAGTGAATATTGGCCTTGCGGCCTTGAGGACTGTCCCAAATATCACTACCAAGTGGTTACACTCCGCTCCCATCCTCTGGGCCAGCGATGCCTCTTAGCTCCATCCTTAGGAATGGTGCAAGCTGGGGCTTGAGGCATCTCAGGCTGCTTCTGCAATTCGGGGGTGCTCTGAGGGGCCCAGAGCTGCCCAGAAGGCTCTCTTGAGGCTTAGCCCACCACCAACAGCGTCTCATGGTCCATCTCCCATCTCTCCTAGAAAAATACATCAGGGGCTCCATCACATGCCTTGTCAGCTCCCCCCAGACTCTGGCCGGAACCGACCAAGCTGGGTCTGGACCTCCAAGTGCATAAAGAGAAGCTAAAGAGAAACTTGACCCTTCGCCAGAGTGAAAGGGAAGACCAATGCCCCAAACTCCTGAGAGCCAAAGGGCAGGAATTATTTATGGCACGACATCCCACCTAACTCCAAAGCAGTGTGGCCTCCTCTTTCCTAGGAATTCCTGGGCATATGGTCCCTGGAATTGCCACAATCCATCTACAAACTCCTCTTCCAGCCTTTCCTTGAAATTATCAGCTTTGAATGGTGGCCCCTTAAAATGTCATTAACCAAGAGCACCAATAAGTGCTCAGGAAATGTTTGCTTTTGTGTGACCACCACCTCTCCTGCCCCACAAAGGGGAGACCCAGTGGAGGAGCACAGACCCTGGAGAACATGTTGGGTGGTGGGCTTTTAGTGCCTTTCCAACAGCAGGCAGGCAGTCCCCGCCTTGTGCAGGAATGGCCCAGTGCTGGAACGTACCATACCTCTGTAATTGAGAGGGGGGAAAGCAGTGGACTGGAAAGAGATTTCAGAGCTGGAAATTATCATCTTTCCTCCCCTCTCTGAGCCCCCAGGCAACCACTGGTTTTGTGGTTCAAGGCCTTATTATATCTCACCTGGAGTATTTCCAAAACTTTTAATTGGTTTCTCTGTATATCCATCCACCTGTCATCGGGCCTGACAGCTGTCAACGAAAGGTCACTGCTACCTAAACAAGCCCAGCGGGAGTCCCCAACCCAGGGCACAGTAGGAGAGACTATTCAGGTAAACAGCAAACTGAGGAGATACAGCTTTTAACAAAAACCCAAACTGCAACACCCCCCCCCCCAAAGACAACGGGCTGGGGCGGGGGGAGGGGGGAGAGGGTGGCTTATATAGAGAAGTGCCCACCCTGGTCCCTGATTGGTCCTTTTTTTAAGTGAATGAAGAATCCAAATCTGCAGAGTTTGATTGCTCCAAATTGTACTATCCTGATTGGTCGGAATCATGTGTCCTGATTGGTCATTATGGGTCACTCTGGTCAGTAAAGATGCAAATGAAGCTATAGATGCACAACTCTGGTCGGATGGGGCAGCTCTTCTGCCCGTTAGTTGAAATATGATTCCTTGAGCTCCTTTATAAATGTAGGCTCCGTTGCCAGGAGGCTGTTCCCTGAAATGGTGTGTGTGTGTGTGTGTGTAAGAGAAGGAGGGGCTCCTACTTAGCAATGACTGAAAGACTCTAGTTATAAGTTTGGGCACAGTTAACCACAAGGCATCCTTCTTGGTAAGTATTTTCTTTCTTGGAGTTCGGCACAGCCCTCTCCCCCATGTGGCAACCTGCCCCTGCTGATGTTCCTGGGCTCTTGCAAGGTTCTATCTTGAGGTAGGATTCAGATCGAACAACTTCCAGCTTCTTTCTGAGCTCACCCTTGGCCAACTTTCAGCCTCAGCTCTTCTCATCTCTCCTTACCCCTTGTGTTCCAGCCACAGTTAACTCCTTCCTTGAACTTGCTTCAAGCAATCCTTTGCAAATGCTCTCCCTCCCAACCTTTAGTCTCTCTTTTCTTCCAACACACACACACACACACACACACACACACACACACACACACACACACACACACTTTTTACCTGGCTGATACCTACTCAACTTTAAAGATTTGGTGCTCAGGATGCCTTCCCCATGCTGGATTTTGGTTCTTCCATAGCACAGAGGACATACCTCTATCATGGCACTTATTACCAGTCCATCCCCAGCCCCTCTCAGTTCTGGGCAGTCTGTCCTGGAGATGATCAGGACACAGCCCACGTGTGCTGAAAGGATATGGTCTTTAGAGCTGAGCACACCTAGATTCAAATCATGGTTCAGATTTTGCTGTGCGATCGTTGGCAAATCACTTAACCTCTCTGAGTCTCAGATTCCTCGTCTGTAAAATCAGAATAGTAACACCCACCTTATGGAATTGTATTAAATGAAGCAGTCTGCATTAAGAATGTCTGCCCCTAAATTCTTACTTACCATGTACTTCTTCCTGGTCCTGAACTCCCAGGCAGTAAGACAGCTGGAGCTGTTGAAGACCCGTAGACGTTTTTCCTCTCTGAGCATCTGCATCTGTAGATTACTGATGATGACACTTACCTCACAGGGTCTTGTGAGGATTACATGATTCAAGGGATATGAAACCAATTAAAACGACATGGTAGGACTCACACAGGAGAAACTTATATCCTTTATTATAACTTCACTTTTGACCTCAGCCTGTGGCCTGATTTTTGTGGTTCTAGATGAAATATCAGCCAGCTTCTATACATTTTTCTGGTTGCTCTCCGGTAATTAATAATCCTGATCCCTTTCATGAGTGGGTAAAGGGAAGAAAATAACTGCTTCATATTTAAGTCAATACATTCATTTAATGTAAGGAAGAAATAATTATAACTACTACAGTGTTCTTTTCTATAATTGGTCATGTGATTGATTAAAGCTGATATTAACTTCCTTCTCTTCCATGCATTCTGTATTCTCTTTGCTTTCAGCAAACAGTCACTGAGAGATATCTCCAGTGACATATTTTATGCTCGGATAATTAACATAGGCAGATAAATTGTATCAGTTTAGAATGGTTCGTCCACATTCCTCTTCCCCAGACTTCCTTATCACCGATTTTCCAAATGTGTTTCCTCTCATACCCTGGACATCAGGGAAAATTGTTAGCCACAGCATACATACCCTTTTTTCCAGTGAACATCTCTACCTTGAGCCACCTCTCCTTCCAGGCAAAATGAGCAACCATGTGTACTGCTCAAAGTCCTGCACACTAGGAAGGTTTTCCTTTGCCACTATCCTTTGTCCTGAGTGGAGCAGTCCCCTCTTAGTGGAGCAGTAGTACTTTTCACCTTCAGGTAGATGATCCGAAATCCTAAGGGTCTGCTCTGTGATCCATCTTCAGAGGCTGCCAAAGGCTTTATACAGTGTCTGTGGCTCCTACCGTGGCTGGATACTTCAAGCACCATTGGATGTGACAGTTTGCATGGCCCAAGGGGCAGATAACTTTGCACAGCAGCATAATCTTATTGCAGAGCCTTCTTTAATTCTGGATTCTTCTCACAGACTTTTGACTTTCTTTGATGGATTAGAGCAGCCTGCCCAAATGAAGAATATGTTATGTTCAAAATCCAGAGAGTCTCTTATTTTTACTGGTAGGAGAAGTCAGAGGCAGCAAACAGCTTTCACCTTATAGGGATATTTTGGCATGTCTCGGGACACTGGGCCCCTAGAGAATTTACCAGGGTGGCAAGCTCCCTAATTGCTGTGGGACTGATTTCCCACCATCTGGCATACATGTGTCTTACCAAACTATCTAGAGTACTTGTTACCTCTTGCTCTTGAAGATGTTTTGCTGACCCTGCCCTGCCAGTTGAAAGTAGACTGCTTCTCGTGATCTTTACCAACAGGGGTGTGTGTGTGTGTGTGTGTGTGTGTGTGTGTGTGTGTGTGTTCATTTGCCATATCAATAGCTGCATTCCAGATGCCAAGGGATATCTCTGTTCCAGGAAAGAAACCATGTCTGGAACAGGATCAGAAACTTTATCGGCCTGATAGAGTTTATGGCAACCCATAACTGTCATTCTCCAGGATTCATCTGTATTCCTCACAAATAGGCAAGTTGAAAGTCGGAATCATCAGGCAAGTTGAAAGTCGGAATCATCGCTACTGTATCCTTCAAGGACTGATGGTAACACTGATCTCTGCAATCCCTCCAGGAATGATATTGCCTTGGTCTTAGCATTTTGGTAGGTAGAGGCAATTTCTAGAGGTTTCCACTGAACATTTACCACCACAATAGCCCTCACTGCATGTGTTAGTGACCCAATATGGAGTGGAAATGAGAGTAGCTCTTTTCATTCCTATCCCTAATGATTCACTAGCAAAATGCTATTTCTCATTCCTAGAACGTTGGGCCCTGCTGGTTTAGAGTCTCCAAGAAAAGAATGTCTCCACTAGGGGACACAAGAATGATTCTATTAAAATGGAAGCAGAGATTCCCACTTGGCTTTGGGTGACCAAGTAGTTCCTGCCATTAAACAATCTAATGGAAATAAAGAATATAGTGGGATTAGTCGGTTGCTTCCAAGTGCACTCGAGAACTTAGAGAAAGACAATATGAGTTCAGGGCTTTAAATACCCAGCTCAAGGCCTTGGTAAGGGAGCAGAATTGTTCTTTGATTGCCTTAAAAAAAAAAAAAGAAACAAGCAAAAAAGTCTTATTTTCCTATAGTTGCAGGATTGAGTTTCTGAAAACCAAACTCAACGTGGCCAGGTGGCATGTCCAATTGTTAGGGCAGGATCCTGGAGACTCAGTGGGGAGGTGATTATGGAAGGCTGTTACTTCTGCATCTTGGGGTTGGCCTGGGGTTGTTATTGGTCAGAAGGGCTGAGAGTTGCTCAGTAAAGCTTGACTTGGAGTGAGGAAACATGGGACCTGCTGGCACTTCGAACCATGACAACCTTCAGAGAGTAATTGCTCCTGCTGCACTTCTCTGCCTTCCAAATTTTTCACAAATTAATCTTTGGCCAACTCTAATCTGGAACCATGCAGGAAAGGATTCTGGGAAATGTAGTTTTAGCTTACCCAAATCCAAACAGCACATAGCCACCACATGCTATTTTATTAGCTGCTTGATATTCAGAAAATTACTTACTGTCTTTGAATCTCTCTAAGTCTCTTTCCATATCAGGGGTTGGACATTGTCTTCTGGGACAATTCCCTGGGTTTCCGGAAGATGCCCTGTTGTTGGGGATCTGTGACTTACAGGTCCCTTGGTATGGGTGACATCTCCTCCCACTGGCCACTTATGACACTCTCTCGGCCTCATAAGTGTCTGGCAGTGTTTACCTCACTGGGTCACCCTTCTGGGCAGGCCTCTTGGGCAGCCCACATCTGGCCCTTGGAAAACATACAAGTATCTGTGTTCTGCTAAGCTCTGGAGGTACAGCTCACTTCCAAGATAGTTTTCAAGGTCACTATCTAGGCCAGCAAGCCAGCCACAGCCACTCATCTTCCGATTATTCTTCAGGCCTGAGTCCCTCTGTTTCCCACACTCCAATCAATTCAAATCAAGCTCTTGGAGTTTTTTTTCTGCAGTCCCCACCTTAAGTGGGTTATAGTGAGAAAGAATCAACACCTAAACTTCCCCCCTGGCTGGTAACCTCCAGACAGATCATAATTACCACCTGCCTTTCAGCCTAAACTCTTAGCCTTCTCATATGCAGTGTGGAGGTGGGGAACATTATTTTACAAATCTGGAGAAATAGTCTTAACATTTTGATTTAGAATGTGGGAGTAGTTAAGAATAGGTGATACCTATTTTCCTTTTGCTGACCTTTGGGGCCTCTGCCCCAATTCTGAGATGGGAAGAGTCCTATTTAAGACACTGTTACCTATAGAGAGAGACTGGCATGGTGTTTGACACATGGTAGACACTCACTAACAGAGGTTACAGTCTATTACCAGTCACCCACATATAGGTCAGTCTAGCCTTTGAAAATGGCTAAGTCAGACTGAAGGAGAGTTTGTTCCCTCATATAAAGCTTGAAAGGCAGTTGTCTGGTCCTCCTTATGCCCAGTCTACATGTCTGTTCCAAATACACTGTTTACAGCCATCTGAGTCCAGGAGCTTCTGTACACACCCATACACCATGACAAATCACAAACCCAAGTAAGTCAGGAACCAGCTAATCTGCTCATCCTGAGGTTAGGGAGCAGTAGGCCCTCCCTTGCTCTGGAGTCCACCTCAGCCACAGCAGGTGGAGTGGGAAAGAGCAGTTGCATGCTGGGTTTTGTGCGGCCAGCATTAACATGGTCTGACAGACAGGCCGGCATCTGTCTTGATTAGTCAGCCTCTGAACTGAACTCATTATATATTTTTAATATCAGACTTGTGAGCGTGGAGATGCTCAAATCCACACATGCACAGAAACACCAGCAGCATGCATGCATACACAATTACATCTTTACACATGGGTGCACCGGTAGTTATTTCAAGTTTAAAAGTAGAAGTTATATGAACTTAGAGAATATGACCTGGGCTGATCTGGGGTGTAACAACATATTAGGGAAGAATTCATCTGCTTCAAGACTTTCTGTTGGCCTCTGTCTTCTTGATGTCTTCATTTCTTTGGTTGTTAGAACTCACAAGTGGCCCTGGAAGGGATTAAAGGGGACACAGGCACGGCCTCCAAAAAATATCCCAAATCCAGAAATACAGAGTCATCATTTTCCAGATTAATACGGATGTACTAAAAAAGGTTCAATAAAAACGCTAGGGCAGGAGTTGGCAAAAGTTTTCAATAAAGGGTTCACTAGTAAATATTTTAGGCCTCATGGGCCATATGGTCTCTAACAGTGACTCAGCTCTGCTCTCAGAGCAAGAAAGTAGTCATAGGCAATAAGAAACAAACGAACACAGTTCTGTTTTAACAAAACTTTATTTACAAAGTCAGCAGGCCAGATTTGGCCCATGGGCCTTAGTTTCCAGACCCCTGCACAAGGGTCTAAACCCAGAAGCCATCAAGACTGGCTTCGCAAGTCTTCCAACGGTTGGTACAGGCTCTACTCTGTCTCCTCAAAAAAAAGGACAAAAATCAACTGTTTTGGACGTGGCATCAGTTTTGTCCTAATTATTTTGTGCTATGCTTTGGTGTTTTGATGTTCTGCTGAATGAGTGATCTTAATTCCTCCTTTTCCTCCCGACTTCCCTCTTTCTGTATGTCCATCTCTAAATGCTTCCCATTCTTTTTCACTCTTTCCCCTTGCACTTATGGGTTGGGCGAGTTTAGAATGAGTCTCTTTCATGTTCCTTCTTGCTAAAGCCTGGCTGCTATTCAGCCTCTTCATCTGTACTAGAGTCAAGAGGCACTGTGCAGTAGTGTAAACAGCACTTGTCTTGCTCACCGGGCAGGATGTGCCGCCAGCTAGCTGCGTGACTTTGAACAAATCACCTAACGTCTCTGAGTCTCCTTTTCCTCATCTGTCAAATGAGGGAGTTGGCTAACTGATCTCTACAGTGCCTTTTAGCTCTAAGCTTGTCATTTTAGGAAGCTGCAGCCTCAACTCCAGGCCACTGTCTGGGGCTATTAATTAGGATGTCACTCACAGACCTTAATGAAACTGCCAGGAGGTCACAGAAACCAGCCACGTGATCTCCTGGAGCTGGGGGCCTCCCTAAGGCCTTCATGGCTGACGGGTGGGGACACCAGCTCACTTCAGGGAATCTCAGAGCCCATCTGACTGGGAGAAAAGGAAGACAGAGGGCTCCAGGACCCCTGTGCTCCAGGAAAATCAACTTGCATTCCTAAACTGCGGTTGCAGTAGATACAAAATGCACACAAATATGGATTTAGTTGGAAATAGGGCCCTAGGGAGCTGCTAATTGGAGGTGGGATACATTCCCTTCTCCACCGAACCCTTCTGTGTGCGGGTCTCCAGGCCATGTAAAGGACACCCCTCAAAGCCCACCAAATAAGTATGTGACTAGGTCAGGAGGAAATGGAGACTTTGAGGGGTTAAAAAATAAATTAGCAGATTCTAACACATGCCGAAGGAAAGAGGTCAGCTCTGTAAGCAGGGATGAGAGAGGTCAGGGAGCATCAGGGGGCTTGGACTTTGGCTGAGGCTGGGGCTGGCGGTGGTTGACAGTTAGGGGAAGGTGGGGGGTGGGTGTCGTACAGCCTCATCCCACTCTCTCGGGTTCGTCCCCATCTCATAGCCCCACAGCTTGCGGACCAGGCATGTGGGCAGGGGGCAGGAGCCCTCCCTGCCTCCACAACAGAGTCTTAAGGGGCAGGGAGGGAGTGGAGAAGCCCACATCCTGGCCTCCAGGAGAGCGGCTCTCATTGTCTGACTCTGCTAAAGCTGTCTATTTGTAGCCTAAATAATTCACTCACCAATCCCTCAAGGAGCATTAGAAGAAAAACAAACCCCAACACAGACCTCAAGCTCAGGTTCCCATTGCACCTAAGACAGTCCTAAGCTGCAGAAATGAACGATGGCTTGCCTGCAAAGGTTCACTGGCAACCTTCCAAAACCAGCTTTGAGCTAAGAATATTTTTTACATTTTTAAAAAGGTTTTTTAAAACAAACGAAAACACCAAAGAAAAATACACCAAAAAGACTGTATGTGGCCTGTGAAGCCTAAAATATCTACTATCTGGCCCTTTAGAAATTTGCCAACCCTTAATGTACTCCACAGGCTTGAAGGAGGTGATGCCAACCTTTCACTTACTCCTTTACCACTCTACCCCATGATTCCATAAGAGCAGAGATTCCAAGTTGTCAGAATTCTGATATTTACAGCCTAGTAAGAAGATGCCATCACTGTTCACCCCATCACCAAAAACAAAACAAAAACAAGAGGATAAACCCCGAAGTGGGAGTGGGGGGATGGTCTTGGCTTTACAGTATGGGAGGGAAGGAGAGAAGCCGGAGGGCCTGAAATTCAGCATTGTCTATGTTGGTCTCTGCTGACACCCCTTCCCTTAGGCCCCCCTGTGCTCCCCGTTCTCTGAAATCCTGGTGATCCCAGCTGACCCCAGCAATCACTGAGGCTGTAATTCTCTTACTGAAGAGAAACCCAAGTAGCCCCTGTCTCTGAGTCCCTGAAGCCTGTACCAACCACCCAGCTCAGCAGGGGCTCTCCTGCCCAGCCAGGCCTTCGAAGGGAAAGGACTCTGAGCAGGCCTGGACCCCACCCAGACCTCCCATGGAGCCAGAGCCTCTGAGAGCTACAGCCAAAGGACTGTGGAAGGGATGGGCCAAAGTGAGCAGTGGGGCTGCCAGCTCCAAGTGCCCCAGCTGTAAATGGGCTGCGTGAGCTCTGGGCTATCATGGGGCCTGCTCAGAATTTTCTGAGCTGAGGGCAAAGTGGAGATCCAGTGGCCCCTCATCCTGGTGCGTAGGTATTCTGGGTCATTTCAGATAGGAGAACAGTGACCTTATAAAAGTTCCTGCTCTAGGGTCTCCTGAGAAAAACGTTGCTGCCGTGCAGCTGTGTTTTGCAGGTTTCTGAGAACAAACAACATGGAAGGCCCAGGTTGGAATCCACATCCAGGCTAAATTGAAAGGTTACCAGTCTTAGAGATTTGGAGGCCCCAGCTGTGAGGCCTTGGGCAAGTCACCTCACCTCTCTGGGACTCAGTCTACTCATCTGTCCAAACAAGCAAACAAACAAAAACCTGAGGTGCTTGGATGGGGATGATTTTAAGGTCCTGTCCATTCCAAACCCAATGAACTGGCCAAATCAGGCCAGGCCTCTGCAGAAACTTCGCTGAAAGCTGTCTGGCTTCATCCCTGTATTCCTTCCCACGTCAAGCCAGTCCCATCCGAAGGAGACGCAGCCAGTCTGGCATGAGGGGAGAGTGTTTTCCTTCAACACGTTAGCATCTCGCTGGGGATTCAGACTGATGTGAGGGAGGCAAGCGGTTGGTGCTGGGTGTGACCTCTTGTATTTGTGCAGCGGGTGGTGGGAGAGCTGAGGGAGTCTCGTCCCCAAACCCCCAACATGCCCACAGCCTGTGGCCCATAAGCCAATCTAACACCACATACCTTAATCCAAACTGCCTTTTGTCAACTCTCCAACTTGACTGGACATTCCTTAAGGGCAGGAGTCGTATCCTGACCTTCTTCCCTGTCCCCCAGGAGGGCCCAGCGCAGCACTAGGGATGTGACGAGATCTGTGCGTATCCACTGGGCAGCTTAGCTGCAACGCCCCTGGAAGGAGGGATGCTGCGTTGGGCACGGGGCACGTGTCGAGTTGAGCGACCTGACCCTCCATTCTTGCTGAGTGACGACCGGATACCATGCCTCAGTCCGTGACTCAGTCAAGCTGTCCCGTCCAGGCTGTGACCCCAAAGCTATCGTGTCACCTAGAGAGCAAGTGATGGGGGAGGGTTAGAGAAGGGAATGAACACCCCCAGGATATGCAGGTCATGTAGAGGTCACTGCTGCCATCCCTTCCCCCTAAAGCAGTCTAGGCCAGGAAAGCTGCAAGCACCATGACCTACAGGCTACAAAGCCAAACCTATACAATCGTCACAAATATCACCAGCTCTGTGAGGGGTCTCACTCTCTTCTAGCCTTAAATATGCTCAGAATGCAAGTCTCCCTGGCCTCTGCCTGCAGACAGAAAGCTCGTCTTTATACCCAGCCCCACTTTTCCATGCTGCAGTTCTGTGCTCTCTGCAAATGCTCTCTCTTCAGAAAGCTGAGGGCTGCCTTTCCGTCTCGTGCTTTGTGTTTGTTTGCTTGCTTGCTATGTGAGGTGGGGGGGGGGGAGCAGAGGCAGCGTTCCGGCCTACCCCACAGGCCATCACCTGTACCAACGGTGATGACAGCGAGATAGCGGATTAACCCTGACACACATGGACTTGCTAACGAGTTTGATAACACCTTAATTAGCCCTTGTTCTGGGGGGCCAGGCAGCAAACTGTGAAAATCATCATCCTCGTGGGTCACACACAGCAGTTCCACTAGCGGAAGGCGGGTGTGAGTTAGGAGTCATGAGGCTGCTGGGTGGGGTCAGTGGCAGGGCCGGGCGGGCAGAGTGGCTACTGCAGAGTCCCCTCTGACTTATCTAGAGGATTTCCTCAATTCTCTACTTTGTTCTTGCAGACCTGACGCTTTCCAGAGGCAGGTTCACTGCAGGCAGAGGAGGAAACCGAAGCATATGAAGCCATCAGGAAATGTGCCCCGGAGAACACATCAGATTTCAGATCCAGAAGCCCAAACTCCAGGCCCCAGAGTGAAGACAGACCTTGGGGGACCGTCCGGAGATGTGCCCACAGGGTTCACAGATCTCACTTTGAAACATGGGCATACCTCCAGCGCTCCTGTATCCCCTTTCTCCACCCCAGGTGAAGGGGGGATGGTAGTGGGGGACGAATTGTCCACCCCTAGATACCTTGGTGGTTTTGACTTTGTGCCCACTGCTGCAGCTCCATCCCGACAGGTCGGGGAGCACCTTGCACTCCTCCCCCGGCAGGCAGGGCTCCATCTGGCACCACCACTTCTGCAGGACGATGGAGGCTGTGGGAGCAGGAAGCAGTGAGGGCAGCGCTAAGCTCTCTGTGAGTACAGCATACAGTCAAGGAAGGGGGGTCTGTGCAGGACGCCCAACCACCCCGGCTTTGAGTCTCTCCCCAATTCGGGCTGAGGCCTGAGCACTTAACCATATCAACCTCAATCCTACTGACTCCTGCATTTCACTAAAGATGGCTCAGGGTGAAGGCAGGGGACATCTCTAAGGCAACTGTCAATTGAGCCACCATGTCATAGCAGAGAGGCACAGTCTCAACACACCCCCTTAGTGTATGTGAGCAGGGGTCCACGGAGCAGGCATGTGTGTGAGCACCAGCGGGCACGTTTACAGTGCTGCCATGTGAGTGTGAGAAAATGAGCATGGGGGGGACTGTGGGAAAGGGGGTGGGTGTGAAGGAATGCGGGGTGAGCGAGAAACGTCCACGTGCGGCGAGGGGAAAGGCTGGCTTGAGAACAGGAGGCGTGTGTCAGAGGCTGGGAAGGAGCAGCAAGTGAAGCAAGCAGCGTTTGCAGGAGTCTGTGCCTGTGTGGGTGCCAGGCGGAGGGTGCAGACAGGAGGGAGGGCATGCACGTAACGGGAGTTTTCCTCGTGTAAGAAGTGAGCATGGTCACCTTTGCCCCCCTCTCCCCAGAGGCTGCCCCATCACTTGAGACTTGACACGAAAGCCCTGAGATGGGTAAGAGATTGAATTCCCAGCAGATGGCGAGGCCGAGACAGACCTTCTCTCTCTGATCAGGCCGTCCCCTCCCGTCCGGCCTCTCACTCACCGTCCACACAGGAGGGCTTTGCCCGTGTGGTGCCAGCCACCTGGCCAGAAAAGCAAGAGCATTTGACAGTCTGGGATCGCTCCTCGATGCGGTTCCGGTTGCAGCAGCGATGAGAAGCTGTCACCTCGCAGGTGCCTTGCTTCACAGGGACTGAAGAAGCCCACACAAGATCAGGCACTCAGCCCAGGGCCATGACCTTGTTCCCATCCCCCCCACCCTGGCTGTCCATGAGGCCTTCCTCCCGGCTTAGAGGAGGAGGGAACAGATGAAATCTGCCTGCTGCTTCAGTGTCCCTGTCCCCTCTTCCCCAGGGAGGCCACACTCCTCACCCTGTGGCAGAGCCTGGTCCTTGGGCAGAAGAAAGGTGGAGTCCCACATCAACCCCCACCTCCCCAGCTTCCTCTGGGTGAGGAGAAGGGCCCCAGGGCTTACAATGCGTGGGGAGGATCATCCGCTTACACAGGCTTTAGCCATCGCAGAAGGAAAACCACAGAATTAGGCCAGGAGACTAGACTTAAGCCCCCACCCGAGGGCGTCTCTCCCTGCATAGCCCCCTGGCCCGAATGGGAAGGTGTGTGATGGGTCCACCCTCTCCCTCTCTGCTGGAACAGCAGAGGGGAGCGGAGGGTGAAGAACAGAGGAGGAGCCAGGGCCCCTAGACTCTGCCTCAGAGATCTGCCTGCTGAGGAACGGGGTGGGGTGGGGTCCAGCTCTTCAGGTATCTTGGGAAGGCCCCCCCCAGACCTTGCCACCACCCCCAAACCTGTGGGAGTTGGAGGTTGCAAGGAAGCTGAGGCCAGGGTGGTCCACAGCCAGGCCAGGCAAAGTGCCAGGAGCCAGCTGCCCGTGCTCCAGGTCCACGAGGCCCTCTCAGGCATCCTGCAGAGAAAAGGGTGCACCTTGCTTGAGTCCAAGCAGGGCTCCCCTACCCTGTCCAGCGCCCAATCCCGGCACCTCTGTGCCATGCACTCTGGGAGGCACAGAGGTGGGTAGGTAGGGTACACACCTTGTCCCCAGCCAGCTCTCAGCCTGGCACAAACTCACTGTGGAAAGTAGTGAGTATTTTCCTAGCAGGAAAGGGAACAACAGCAAGAGACACTGTCCTGCTGGGAAAAACACAGAAAGCTTTGTGGAGATGACATTTAGGAGGAATCTTGAACGATGAAGGAGACACGATCCCACCCAAGGGTGTGACATGGGAGGAAGAGAAATGCTGATTCCCATTTTTGAAGCACCTGACCCCAGGCACTTAGCAAACACAGTGAGTAAAAGGGAGGGATTATACGTGTGGCTCCAGAATGTATAAGCTAGCTCTGGACAACATAGAAACACTGGTTGCCACCAAAAAGGGGAACTAGTTGGCTGGGACATAAAGGTAGAAGGAGATTTATTTTCCTACTTATCGCTCTTTTATATTTTCAGTTTTGAACCATAAGAAGGTACTAGCAAGTCAATTTAAACAAATTTAAATTTAGAAAGGAAGAATGGAAACAGGCTAATAGAAGTCGAATGACCTGCCCAAGGCCAGGCAGCATGTGGGTGGCAGAGCCCAGAGCCCAGGAACCCGCCCTATTCGCACAGCACCACCTTGCTTCTGCTCTCTTCCCCTTCTTTCACCCCCCTTCCCCATCCTCGATGGCTCAGGCCTCCCCAATCTATCCCAGATGATGGACTAGAAATGGAGGGAGTCCCTGGAAGGCAGAAGCACAGAGCAGCTGGGAGCTGCCTGAGCACAGAAGGTGCCTGCACCGCCCTCTCTGCTGCCAGCTGGGCCCCTGGGCCATTGCTGGGTCCCTCGGGTGCCAGCACAGCACCGGGAACACCAGACGTCAAATCAAATGCCAGAAACTGGCTGCCCTCTTAGATATGGAGCTGGATCTCTGTCCACCCCTTCTCTCCCTCTTCGACCATCTCCTCACTTACCTTTAAGAGGATCTTTCAGCTTCTGTCTGTTCATCCACTGACCTCAGACTCGCTCGACCTAGACAAGTAGGACAGATTCTTGGGTGGTTGCAAGGGACAGACAGAACTCATGGTCCTGCAGGGGGTAAAGGAGGGGCTGGGTGCAGGCTAGGTGGGACGGGCTGGGCACTGAAGCAGAGCCCGATTCTGAGGCTATGCCCAAGGGAGCCAGGGCACGGGACAGTTTCTCCTTCGCCCTGGGACTTTGCAGGGATCCTTGCAGACTCTGGGAACATGTAGGATAGTGAGGCTGAGAAGAGCAGCTGGGAGCTTCTCTGTCCCAGGAGGGAAGCAGGGCTGAGGGTAGGAGGTTTCTAAGAACCAGTGCAGTCACCTCTCTGGCCCTGGGATGGAGCTTAAGCCAGGGCAGGGTTCCTGAGCAGGGCACCTGGGAAAGAACCCTGAGGTCCTGAATCCTCTTTGCTTCCACCTCCTACCTCCCTCGCACCTGCTTCCTGGACTCATGTGGCGACAGCTTGACTCTGCCACCTCACCCCCATTCCCACTCCAGAGGTCTGCAAAGGAGGTCTTCCAGCTCTCCCAGCCTCAGAGGGCCCTGCCCCAACAGCTTCTCCATTTCTTCATAATACCTCTCCTCCGTCAGCCTCCAAAAGGGCGGTGGACTGAGGCAGGTAGGACGGTGGGGGCCAGGAAGGACTGGGAACCCTGTGTCCTAGCCTCGGGAGTGAGGACCCAGAGAGGACCATGGGGCAGGGGAAGTGGTGCCCACACCGCGGCATGGCTGTGCTCTGCGGGCAGAGAGCTGCTCACTTTTCTGGATGTACCTCTTCTCTGAGTGGGTGTCACCTCCCCCTGTCCCCATCAGGAACTTGCACTTTGACCACTGGAAATGGAGTTTTGTCTTCTCCCAGGCAGTCCCCACCCCACTTCTCTCCGAGCTGCCACACCCTCCAACCCAACTCTCCCATCTCTCCTGTGAACCCCAAGATCCGAAAGACCTGGTGGGAGGGGGAAGGGGCGGCATTTGGGCTGGGCTCCCTGGCATTCTATTCCCTTCCTCAGAGGGAGAGAGAGAGAGAGAGAGAGAGAGAGAGAGAGAGAGAGAGAGCGAGCGAGCTGGAGAAAGGAGCTTCTGGGCTCTCCTCCCTGGCTCCCGCGCTCTTGCCTCAGTTTCCCAGCATGTTATCCCCCATCCCCAATCCAGGCACGGGGAGGCTGCGTTAGCAGCCGGCAGACGGTGGCGCGGGGCTGGGGATGTGAACGGTGAGAACCTTTAACCTCTCCCTACCGCGCCCACCACCCCTCCCCGCCCCGCCCCCACTCGTCCTCCCAAGTCGGAGCCCCACCCCTGGGACCTACCGGTCCCCCAGCTGACCTGCGGCTCTCCTTGCTCCTGGGCGGGACCGAGACTCGGAAAGGTGACCTCGGGCGAGGGTGGCCGGCTCGGACGCTGTCTGTCGGGGCCGCCCCGCGCCCCGCGCCCCTCACCAAGCGGCCGCGCCCGGACGCAGCGGGGCTCTGGCCGGCGGCATCGCCGGCGCGTGCGGGGCCCGGGCTCGGCCCGGCGGGGCGGGCGCAGCGCCCCCTGGCGGCGGGACGAGGAACAGAGGCTCCCCCCCACCCCCCGGTCCCTTAGGGGCGAACCCGTCCCGCGTGCAGGCTGGCCTGGGTCGCTCGGAGAAGTCCCCCAAACGCTCCAGGTTTGGGGGCTTCCGGGAGGCGGGTGGGCGGACTGAGTGTCAGGAGTGATTCCCCAGACCATCGGGGGTTTTAAGCTTTGGAGCTTCCAGAACTGCACTGATGGTTATTTAAATGTAAATAGGAATTCGATAAAAAGTAAAGACTGGGTTTCTCATTCGCACTCACCGCGTTTCGAGTGCACAGCAGCCATCGGTAGCCAGGGACCACTGTACCGGGTGGGGAAAACGAATGATATTCTTATCGCACAAAATTCTCTCTGACAAGCCCCTTCTAGATTCGTATGTCAGCCTCTGCTGTTAAAAGGTGAAAATTCAGGCGGGAATAGCAAATATCGCTATCCTAGGAGAGGTGTCCTCAGGGGCAGGAAGGACTAGCTAGGGAAGGTATGAGGGTAGGGGCAGAGCAGGCAGGAGGGCTACCATAGGCTGGTCCCTCCGGGTGAGGGTGTGAACCCCAGTTTGGAAACCAAACTCTGAGACTCAGTTTCTTCATCATAACAACTGCAGTTTAATTGCAAATTCATAACGCATTACAGGGCAAGATTTTGGATGCGAAAGCATTAGACAAATGGGAGGAGACGGTCTGTGAACATGTCTCTTTACAGGAAGGACAGCCCTTTTAGGGTAAAAGGGCTTTGGGGCTGGGGTGATGGGGAAGAGAGATACAAGGGAAAGAAGCCCTGTTCTGAGCTCTGAGCCACAGTGTGTGGCTGGGGATAAAGGGACCTGTCTTGAGGATGCCCAACCCTCCTCCCTAGCTGAGGCCTTGCATTCCTGGTAGAGCCAGCCACTCTGTTCCCAGCAGAGGAGAATATTTCACAAGTGTGCTTTTCCCCACCTCACCCCCTACTTGCTCCTTGTCACTGTGCTGCCTCAGGGAGTAGAGGTGATAGCCTTCTCACCAAGCACTGGGGCAGTCTGAGGACAGAGGAAATGTGATGATGCCAAGAAGAGGAAGTGAGAGATTCAGGGAGAGGAGAGCTTTAGGATTTGGGTATGACCTGAGGGCTGTTCTGGAGCTCAAGAGAGCTGTTGACATCCCTGCTGACCATCTGATGCGCCTCTGGGGCATGGCTCTGTGGCCCACTTGCAGCCACACCATGCTGGGTGCTGCGAAGAGCAGGGATCAGGGATCTGGGTGACAGAGAAGTGGGAAGCAAAGTGTCCCAGAAACACTGAATAATAAAAATAGCCAGGATGCTATATTTTTTCTCCAGTCTGTGGCTTGCTGCTGCTGTTTATGCCATTGATCTTAGCGCTCCTTACAGTTTTTCTCAAACAGAAGGGACCTACCCATAGCAACAGCATGTTCTTTATCTGCCTGTCTGCCTGTGCCACTCTGTATCTTTGGACTGATTTTTTTTCTTGTGACTTCTTTTTCTCTGGCGCTGTCTGCCCAGAGTGCAGGCACAATTATAGCAAGTCTAAAAACGCGAATGACCATTATGAGATTTTTATCTGGAAGCTGCCAGGAAAGCCACTCCTTCTGGGGGCACAGTTTAGCCCAGGAACAGAGAAGGTTATGGTCAGGAAGCACCCTGCCCACAAAACCCAGAGGTGGAGTTCCAACCATGAGCAGAGGTGGTGTCCCAACCATGAACTCAGTGGTTCCTGAGAGTTACTCTCGAGTTGCACTAGGGCCACAAGAGCCCTGGATCCTGGATGGAGGAAGACTTAGCATTCAATTCCATGACACCACCCTTCCCCGTACAGGCAGGAAACTTAGCCTGGCCTCTGTCTCCCCCTGATGGCAGCGGTAGCACTTGTTCCGCATCCCCAGACTGCCCTCAGCCTCTGCCTTAAGAGAAGGCCGGGGAGGGTGGGAGAGGAGGAACCCCAACTCTCCTTCTACCTTTCACCTCCCTCTTAACCCTTCCTCCCTGATCGCGCCAACACAGCTTGGTTCTTAAAACAGAATCGGGTTTGGACGTCCGGAGACTAACATGGGTGTGAGTCTCTCATTTGCTGTGTGACCTCTTGGAGCAAGTCTTTAAAATAACTAAAATAACAGGCTCGTAGCGTCATCGGTAAAAAAAAAAAAAAAAAAAAAAAAAGATAATAATAAAACCTACCTTTAAGGGTTGGTGTGAGATATCAATGGCCTAATATGAGGAAAGTGCTTTTTAGAGGACCTACTAAGTAGGAAGTCCTCAATAATAGTAGTTACTGGGGTGATCCACACTAAGTAGGTGTCTGGGGAAACGGGGTCCTGAGCGACAAAGCGGAGTCGGCGTGGCAACCGCTCTCCCAGATCCAGGTGGTCTTCACCGAGCCCGGGAACGCAGCCCCAGCCCCCTAAGTCGGGACGGCTGGTCTCCACCCCCGCAGCACGCCAGCCCCCTCGGCCCCACGCCCCCACTCCGGCGGGCCCAGCCCGAGGTGTCACACAGCAGGTGCTCCACACCCAGCGGCAGCAGGGGCGGCTGGTCTCGCTGAGGCCGCCAACCCCATCCACCCCGCCGGGCAGGCCAGGCCGGCCGCAACCGAGAACGAGGGGACACCACCCCTTGTCACAATGGGGGTGGGGTTCTCGCGGATGACGAGCCTAGAGCGCGGCTGAGACCGAGGGTCCTCTCCATCCCCTGCCCCCAAGAGCGGACCCTTCTCCCCCAAAGGAACGGGGGGAAGGGGCGGGGCGAAGCCGGAACCCGGCGGGGAGATGCCGCGAGCCTGGGGGGCGGTTCCGGGGTGGCCCAGAACCGGAGGAAGTTTTGTGGGGACCCGCCCTGCCCGCCGGGAGCCAATGGAGGGGTAGAGGGGGCGGGGCGAGCCCGACCACCGCGAGCCCTGGGGGCGGGGCCTTCTCAGAGGGCAGGGCCTCTCCCGGGGCGAGGCCTTCTCGGGGGCGTGGCCTCGCGGGGCGGGGCCTCTCCCGGGGCGAGGCCTTCTCGGGGGCGGGGCCTTCTCGGGGCGGGGCCTCGCGGGGGCGGGGCCGCGCCGAGGGCGGGGCAGGGAGGCAGCATGCTAAACCGGGTGCGCTCGGCCGTGGCGCACCTGGTGAGCTCCGGGGGCGCCCCGCCCCCGCGCGCCAAGTCCCCGGACCTGCCCAGCGCGGCCTCGGCGCTGCCCGCCGCCGCCGCCGAGGCGCCCGGGAGCCCTCCGGCGAGGCCCGGGAGCGGGAGCGGGAGCGCGGCGCCCGTGAAGGCAGCGGAGGCTCGAGCGAGCTTCTCGCGACCCACCTTTCTGCAGCTGAGCCCGGGGGGGCTGCGACGCGCCGACGACCACGCCGGCCGGGCCGTGCAGAGTCCCCCGGACACCGGCCGTCGCCTGCCCTGGAGCACGGGCTATGCCGAGTGAGCGCCCCCGGGGACCCCGTCACCAGGGTGGGAGCCCCCCCACCCCCCGGCCGCCTCACCTCAGCAGCCCGGGCGCTGGGCGCGTCCCCCTTGCCGTGCTCCGTGCAGCAGCTGCCTCTGCCCAGAGCCTCGCTGCCCTCCGGGCTGCGGGCCGCGCCTGCTCCCAGCCCCTTCTGCAGCCGGCGTGCGGAGCCTCCCCCGGACCCTCCAGCTCGCTGACCACCCTCAGCTGCGCCGCCTCGGCACCTTGTTCCCTCCCAGCGCCCGGAGGGTGCAGGGCTCCGCGAAGGATGAGTTAGCTAGCCCGTGCCCGGTCGTGGCCCGGCAGTTTGCTGCTAAAGGAGGAAGGCTTTCACGGAGCGCGGGGTGGTGGTGTCACTTTTCATAAAGGAGACGGCGACTAGGAAGACTCGCTCCCAGACTTCCCGACCCCAGCGCCCCAGTTCCCTGTCCCTCTTACCGTTCCCCTCCCCCTCGACACCCAGAAATAGTCCGCGACACCTGGCGGCCGCGAGCTTCCCCAGGGACAGGGGCGGGGGCCGTGCGGGGAAGCGGGAGGGTCCCCTTCCTTCCAACACCCCCGGGCGGGGGGACTCGCGCTGGCCAGGCGAGGAGGTGGACCCCCGGAGGGAGCCGCCGGCTTGCTCCCGGGCCATGTGTGTTTTTAATGCCTGTGCTGGGAAAGCGGAGCACAGAGAGACACGGGGGCGCCGAGGTCGCCGAGGGTGGTGGCCGGGGGACCTGTGGCCCCATCATCTCTTTAGCTTCCTGTTTGGGAAGGGTTGGTGGCTGGCGCTCCTGCGCAACCCCGGTGGGCTCCCATCCCTACCTTATTTCAATTCCTCTTTCGCGATCTGGGCTGGAGCACTTCCTCATTGCCAAAGCAGCAGAAACTTTCACTACACGGTTTTAGGATACGGGTGGGTGTGCCCGTGAGGGTGGGGTGCTGTGGGACAAGGCACTAGAAGAGTTGATTGGGTTTCAGGCTGAGACACCTAAGGTCTCGGCAAGCAGGGAAGTAAAACCTCCTCCCCTCCCCACCAGCTTTTCCCCCTGGCAGCAAGGTTAGGGATGCCTGCTTTGCCAGGGGTGGGGGACCTGAGGCAGGCAGGTCAGGTGCTGCTGCCAGCCTTTGTATGAGGTGGTGGGGCCTGACACCCAGACAGTACTCCCTGTGCTTTGCCTTGCCTCTCTTCTCCTCCCACTGGCCTGGATCCCAGGTGGCTGTGACCTTTCTCAGCTTGGCCAGCAGGCGAGAGAGAGAGAGAGAGAGAGAGAGAGAGAGAGAGAGAGAGAGAGAGAGAGAGAGAGAGAGAGAGAGAGAGAGAGAGAGAGTGAGAGTGTGTGTGTGTGTGTCTAAGGTGGGAGTTATTCCAGGACCAGGTCTGATGTCCAACCTGATGTGGTTATTCTGGCCTTGCAGGGTCATCAACGCTGGCAAGAGCCGGCACAATGAGGACCAGGCTTGCTGCGAAGTGGTGTATGTGGAAGGTCGGAGGAGTATTTCAGGGGTACCTAGGGAGCCCAACCGAGGCCAGGTAAGCCCCCAGCCTTCCTAGCCTACAGAGACAGAGTGACTCATCTCCCCAGGGATTCTAGGCATTGATCAGTTAGATTCGACCACATCAGTATGAATAGTTTTCCACTTAAAATGCTCATGTATTTATGGATGCTTTAATTAATTACCAACGCTTATTTTTGCACTTTTTATCCTCTGAATTTGGTTTTCTTAATGCTTTACCTTCTGTCACAAAGTAGGCCCTTGGGGAATGAGTAAATAAATCTAATTTGCCTTTATTACCAAGCTTTGCCCTCCTCCCTGATGTGTGTATGGATGCCCAGAGGCTTACTATTCGTCCTGCATAGCATGCACACACACGAGCGTGCACACACTCACTCACTCACACTCGCTCACTCACACTCACTCACACTTTCTTACCTCCAACTTTTCCTTCACCAGGGACTCTGCTTCTACTACTGGGGCCTGTTTGATGGGCATGCAGGGGGTGGAGCTGCAGAAATGGCCTCCCGGCTCCTGCATCGCCACATCCGGGAGCAGCTGAAGGACCTAGTGGAGATACTCCAGGACCCCTCCCCACCTCCCCTCTGCCTCTCGTCCTCTCCCGGGGCCCCAGCTTCCTCAGACTCCTCTCACTTGGTTGGTCCTCAGTCTTGTTGGTCTTCACAGAAGGAAGTGACCCATGAGAGCCTGGTAGTGGGGGCCATTGAGAATGCCTTCCAGCTCATGGTGAGTGGGTGGCCTGGGCCAAGGGCCTGCTAGGCAGATACCCTGGTCAGTTCTGTGTGAAGTTCAGGTGGCCTGAGAACCCCCAAAACCTTTGAAAGCCTGAGCAGAGCTTGGTTCAGAGGGGAGGGAGAAGGGGGAGTTACACCCATATCTTCCCTCCTCCCTTCCAATGTGGCTTGGCTGGACCAGTTTACTTTTGCAGAGGGAGGGGGATGTCTGTATGCCTGGAAACACAGCAGCCCCTTCTACCCTTCCTCATGTGGCAGGATGAGCAGATGGCCCGAGAGCGGCATGGCCACCAAGTGGAGGGGGGCTGCTGTGCACTGGTTGTCGTCTACCTGCTAGGCAAGATCTATGTGGCCAATGCAGGTGACAGCAGGTATGCAGGGACAGGGGAGGGCTTTGAAAGTGGCTACAGAGGGTCACACTCTGGGATGGGGGTACTGAAAAGAGTGAGGTGTTGTTGGGTGTTACAAGTCAAAGACTGGAGGGGGTCAAGATGGATTACAGACATAAGAAAGGGCCTGAAATAGCCATGAGTGGAGGAAAGCTGAGAGTCTGGGTGCGGGGTCCTAAAGGCCATTATGGGGAAGGCATGGTCTTTCGGGAATTCTCCACGAGGGGGCCGAGGAGAGCCAAGCTCAAACTTTTTCCTTCTCTGGGCAGAGCCATCATTGTCCGGAATGGTGAAATCATTCCAATGTCTCGGGAATTCACCCCAGAGACCGAGCGCCAGCGTCTTCAGCTGCTCGTAAGTGGGAAAAAAACTCCCACTCCTGTCCTTTGTTGAGCCTTGTGCCTGTCTGTACCCTATGTCCCAAGGACTGCCCCGCCCCCACTCCATTGACAGCTCCTAACTGGGAGGAGCGCTGGGCCAGGCTGGTGGGGGAAGCAGCAGGAAGGAGCGTGGGCTGCTCCGGTGCTCCCACCTTGGCCCCAGCCGAGAAGGAAGTGGAGTCAGAGGTGTGGAGGGAACAAACAGCAAAGGCCCCTGAGAGGCAATCTGGTTGCGAGTTTTAAGCATGGGTTCTGGAGCCGGACTGCCTGGGATGGGATCCGGTTCAAGTGCATTGCTGATTGTGGCTCTGGACAGTTCTCCTCACCTGCATCAGTAGCTCCTGCCTTCAGGATTGCTGTGGGCAGTAAACGGGTTAACACGGGTTAACATTAGACAGTGCACAACACCTTGTACACTTCACTTAAGGGTAGGCTGTAATTAAGGTCCTTTATACACCAGGGTGTGCTCTAAGCCTAATGCCCTCTGGCCACTCCCAACCCCAGGGCTTTCTGAAACCGGAGCTGCTGGGTGGTGAATTCACACACCTCGAGTTCCCCCGCAGAGTTCAGTCCAAGGAACTGGGTCAGAGGATGCTGTATCGGGACCAGAACATGACCGGCTGGTAACACTTCCCTCAGAGCTGGGCCCATTCCCATGGTGACACAACCAGTCCCTCCCCAGCAACAAGGTGGAAGCTGGAGGCTGGGCCAGGCTGGGAGTTGGGAGGATGTGGCCCCTCTTAGGGTTTTGTGTGAGGGACATGGCTCCTAGGGGAGAGGGCTTTGATGCCTGGGTGATGCCTCCTCTACTCCCCCCTCCCCAGGGCCTACAAAAAGATCGAGCTGGAGGATCTCAGGTTTCCTCTGGTCTGTGGGGAGGGCAAAAAGGTAACTCCACGGTAGAGGTGGGAGAGGGCAGGAGGACCCACCAAAAGTTGTCTAGGGAGGTGGAGGTGCTACCTGAGGGCAGGGGCTGGAGGGGCCGTGCTTTCAGAGAGTCTGGGAGGGGATATGGCAGCACCCCTGCCTCATTGCCTTTAGGCTCGAGTGATGGCCACCATTGGGGTGACCCGGGGCTTGGGAGACCACAACCTCAAAGTCTGCAGTTCCACCCTGCCCATCAAGCCCTTCCTCTCCTGCTTCCCCGAGGTGAGCCATGTGGGGACCTTCTTAACCACACCTTCCCTCTGGGGGTGTTGGGCTGGCTTTTCCCCAGGTCTCATTATTCCCAAGCTCCCTCTGCACCCTCTTTCCCCACCAGGTACAAGTGTATGATCTGACACAGTATGAGCACTGCCCGGATGATGTGCTAGTCCTGGGGACAGACGGGCTCTGGGATGTCACCAGTGACTGTGAGGTAGCCGCCACTGTGGACAGGGTGCTGTCAGCCTATGAGCCCAATGACCCCAGCAGGTAGGGGCTGGATGGCGGTGAGGGATGACAGTGGGGAAGGAAGGGGCAAAGGGAAGCAGCAAGGGCTATGTATCTTCCTGTGTACATGTTGGTGCCCATGTGCTCCTGGCAGGTACACAGCTCTGGCCCAAGCTCTGGTCCTGGGGGCCCGGGGCACCCCCCGGGACCGTGGCTGGCGTCTCCCCAACAACAAGCTGGGTTCCGGGGATGACATCTCAGTCTTCATCATCCCCCTGGGAGGGCCAGGCAGTTACTCCTGAGAGGCTCAGCCCTGCCCCATCTCCCTGCTATCTCAGCCTCTCCACACTTACCCCTCTCCCAACGCAAAGTCTGAGGTTGTCTTCCTGACCTCCTTTCATGGCAGTTTAACTGAAGAAGGCATATCAGATCCAAAATTAGAGCTATTGGCAAATAAACCAGATAGATGAAAATGTGTGTGTTTATCTACTTTGACTAGAAACTGAAAGGCAAGCTCTTTGGGGTGGTGAAAGTGCACCATGGACAGTCTGAAAGTCGTGGTGTTCCCGGGTTCGTTCGTCCCCCCTCCGCTCGTGCCCCCGCCACACTCTCATCTGTTCTGTGGCTCCAGTCATCTGCTGGTGTCATCTGAGTCAGCGTTTCCAGCCCACACCTCTCCTGAGCTTTAGACCCTCACATCCCAGTCCTCTCCTGAACATGTCCTAGGCGTCCCACAGGCACTTCAGCGGAACATACCTCAGACTGAACTCATCATTTCCTGGGCAAACATGTGCCTCTGGTTCGTCATCTCGGTGGGCGCCAACTCAGCTGCTCAAGGTGGAAACCTTAGTAGCTCCAACCCATTTTAAACCTACACATCACCTTGAACACTTCACTTGTCCTTCAGAGCTGGATATCCCACACTTAGCCCTCTTCCAACCCAAAGCCTGAGCTGTCTTGACCTCCTTTCATTGGCAGTTTAACTGAAGAAAGGATGCCAGATCCCAAATTATAGCTGTTGGCAAATAAACCAGATGGATAAAAATGTGTATATCTGACTGGAAACCTGTCACCGGCAAGCTGATCCCACCGACTAAGCTAAGTGTCAGCACCAAGCTGATCGAGAAGTGAAGGTTTGATGGTGAGATGCTCAGTTGGAGGAATGCACAAGAGATGACATGAGAATGCAATGGCAGACTCCAGCTTCATCGTGCGGAGCACAGTTCTGTTGGGAAGTGCGGTCTACTATTGGGGGGTGGGGGGTGGTATTACGCGCACTTCTTCTGCTCCCCTTCTTGTGCTCCCCTTCTGCTCTCCAGGGGACCACATGGCTCCACACATAGAGTACAATAGTGGCCTTCAGCCACACATGCATGATACAATAAGCTGAAGTATGTTTACATATTTTAGGCGCAGGCGCCCTACTACACTAATGTAACATTCTAAATCCAGGGTCCTATTCCTAGCTGCGGGCCTTGGATCGCAGCCAGACCTGGGACCAGCCAGGCCTTGGATTCAGCTGGGCCTTGGTGCCCACAAAACCAAGAGGCAACAAAAAGCTCCCTGAGTTGTGGTGAAAAGTACACCAGAGCAGTCTCACCTTCACGCGTGCCTCCACCGCAAAGACTGCCTCCTGTGTTATGACTCATTAGGAGCTGGTATGAGTAGCAGTTAGGAGCAAGGGTTCTAGAGTCCTGCTGTTTGGATTCTGGTGCCAGAACTGACACTAGCTCTGTGGCCTCTCTGAGCCTCAAGCTGCTCCTCAGTAAAATGGAGATAACGGTACTACCTCAGCTCCAGGCTGTTGTAAGGACTAAAACAGTTCACACAGGTAGAGCCAGGCCCATCTATCAGGGTTCGATACCTGTTAGCTAGCTTTGAGTTGTCTTTTTATGAAATTGGGCTATGTGCTTTGGCAGAAATTGATCTGAACTGAGCACACAGCTGTCGGTTCACACTCAGTAAATGTTCATTGGGTAGGCTGAGAGGCCTGAGGACCAAAGCGCTCTTGGCCTTGGTTTCCTCATTGATCAAGGGTGTGGGTCTCATTTCAGACCTTTATGCCCACATGACTTCCAACATCCATTCATTCAGCAAATATTTTTTGAACACCTATTATGTGCCACCCACTGTGCTAGGCTGCAGGAAGGACAGGTCGGAGGAGCACAGGGACCAGCAGGGAGCCAGCTTTGGAGCCAGACAGACCCCAGTGTCTGAAGTTTTGTTCCGTCACATACATGTCGCAAAAATTGGGGCAAGCCACTTCCCTGAGGCTCAGTTTCCTTACAGGCAAAAGAGAATGGGTATACTTAGCCTAAAAAGTCTGTAGTGTACCTAACACAAGCTAATGAAATGTTAATAGACGTAAGTCTCCGGCCACCCGACAGGGATGGAGACACACGTGTAGGTAAATACCCCAAATGTCAAGTCAGACCTGTCAGCACAGAAAATGACGCTATCACGGTGGGAACTGAATGCCCAGCTGCGGATCTGGCTTCCCCCAGCGCCCTTTGAGGGGGAGGTAGGACCCGGACTCATGGAAATTCCAGGTCGGGAGCCGGCAGGAAACTGAAGGGGAAGGGTGGCCCGGGTCTCAGAGGTTCTGGAAAGTTCTCAAGGCCGCGGGATGGCGTCGGCCCGGACTTCGGGAGCGGAGGATGGGGCTCCTTCGCAGCCCCCCCTCGAGCGTCCCCGAGGCCGCGCTTTCCCGGTGCGGCCTCCCGGGAGGTGCCAGGTGGCGCGGACGCAGGTGGCGGGGCGGCCACCGGAGGGCAGCAGCGGCCCTTCGCCGACCCCACCCGGGGCTCTTCTCAACTTTCCGGCCCGGGAGGCGGGGCGCAGGGGGCGTCCTCGGGGTTCCCGCCTCGCCCCGCCGCCCACCCCTCTCCCTTCGGGCATCTCCGCGGAGCCCGGGGCCGGCGACCCAGAACTGCGGCCCCTGGCGGGGGTGGAGTGGGGGGGCCACCCCCTTGGGCGCGGGGCCGGGCTGGGGGCGGGCGGAACCCGGGCCCGCCCTCCGCGCCCGCCGCCCCTCCCCTCCCCTCCCCTCCCCCCCGCGGGCCCCGGTGGGGTGCGGGGCGGGGCCCCCGGGTCAGTCCTGCCTCCGGCACCGGCCGCGCGGCTGAAGGCGGCGGAGCGGGAGGTGCGCGGGGCCCGGGCTGGGGTGGCGGCGGGCCCGGGGGGTGGCCCGCGGGAGGGCGCGCCCCCGCCCCGCTCCGCTCGGCGGCGCTCGGGGCGCCGGACCCCGGGGAGGGGCCTCGGGGCGCAGCGCCGGCCGCCGTCCCCGCTCCGGGCCGTGCGGGGTCCGGCCGGCGCGGCCCCTCTTCCCGGCGCTGCCCCGCCGGGCCGCTCGCCTCCTGGGGTCCCTGCCCCTCCGGCTCTCCGGAACCTGCCCCCCACCCCCCGGGCCAGGGGACAACTCGAGTCTCGGCGAGGTGGTCCCCAGCCCAGACCCGGGCTCCGGGCCGGGAGGCCCGATGAGGACCCGGGATGGGGCGCGGGGCAGGGCTGGGCCGAGGCCGGGGGGCGGTGGGGTTTCCCCCAGGCGCGGCCGGGGCACGGCGGGAATAGGGGCGGGGGTGCCCAAGGGGGCTGTCACCGCTCGGCCGGGTCTGGACACCGCCCTGGACGGTCCTGGAGCCTGCCGTGCCGTGGTGGGAGGTGGGGGAGATCAGGAGGGATCCAGCTCGTGTGTGCGTGTGTGTGCGTGTGTGTGCGTGTGTGTGTGTGTGTGTGCGTGTGTGTGTGTGTGTGTGTAAGTGTGTGTGTGTGTAAGTGTGTAAGGATCTCCCTTCCAGCCTTCTCCCTCACACGTCCCAGCCTGGCACAAGATGATCTTTTGGGCTGGGAGACCCGAGGCCGGTCCTGCCCTCGGTTTTAAAGTTGAGAAGGCGGTATGAGATTCCTTCCCGACACAATGGGGTGGTGGGCAGGGAACGCGGGCCCCTGGCTCATCGGGACATCTAGAGGGTGACAGAGGAGATGGTCGATGTCTCTCTTGTCTCAGGGAGGGCACCGGGAGCTTCAGCTCCATTTCAGGCACAGTGCCGGGGTTTGGTTGCCCCCCCTCATAGGGTCCGTGGGGCAGTTCTTGGGAGGCCGCTTCCCTCAGGTTGCTGTGGTCCTTGCCATCTTGGCCTTGGGCCTAAGTGTCCTGGTTTGGACCAGGTGCTCTTCTGGCCCAACCAGAGCTGGGCGCTCCAGGTCACGTAATGCAGGCCCTTGCCCTTGAGTTCTGGCCTGTGCCTCCCACCATCTGCTGCCACCTACACTGCCTTGCTGGGGGTGGGCAGTGGCGTACTCATGCCTAAGCAACCAGTGATTGTCCTCCATCATCACTGCCCATCCATGTTGGGGCTACCCCATCCTGTTTTCACACAGTGGGACCAATGGAACTAGGAGGACCGGGTGAGGGGAGTTGGTCACCTGGGTAGAATTTCCAGGGAACCCCCTTTTCGAAGGACGGTTTCTGTTTTTAGAGGGGATCTGCTGGCATGGTGAATACCTTCTTGCCTGTCTTTTAAGGTGTCAGGGAGAGCCCCTTTTGAGGGGGAGAGTGGCCATGTACTCTCAACTCCTGTAAATTCTGACTCATGTCCACTTCCCCTCAACCCAGATTGTGTGTGTATGTGCATGTGTGCACGCATGTGCATGTGTGTGTGTGTTTGTGTGTAGGGGAGGGAGCCACTCAGGACCCCACTGTTGAAGAATACTAGACCGGGGCTGGAATATTCGCTTCCTAAGAGGCAGACCAAGAAAGGGATGAGAGGTGGCTGTGCTATGAGGGGATTAAAGGAATTCGACCCAGTTTGACAGGATGTGGGACGAAGAGAAAAAGCCAGGTTTGGGGCAGAGATCAGGTTACCATCTCCTTTCTTAACTACTCCCGGCCTGGTTGGTGCTGGGACTGGCTCTCATTTGTCTCCTTTTTGGGGCTCCTCCCAACAGCCTCAGAACCCGCCCTCTCTTCCTTCAGATCTGAGGCCTGGGAACTTCAGCAGACTGGAGGTCAGCCCCTCTCCCCAGGGAGGGAGGAAGTGAGGCTCAGCTCTGTGGGGAAGCTGGGAAGGTGTGATGAACTGTGCAGATGCTTACTCGTGTGTGTGTTGGGGTGGGGGGACATGGAAACCTCAGGAAGCTGACTCCTTGCCCTGAGTCACTGGGAGTGGACAGGGCCTTGGGTGAGCCGGACAGAGGAGGAAGGGGCTGTTCCAGGGAGTGGGTGGCGGTGACTCCCTAGTGGATTATTCTCAGTCACTCTGCGGTGGTGGATGTGTGGCTCCCTACAGTGTGGTCATTGTCCCTTGCCTGAGGCTCAGTGACCCAGTGTTGCTGCCAGGCCCAGGAGGAAGGGGGGCGGAAGGCAGGCTGCCCGAATGTGGGCTGTGGGGACTGTGGGGACTGAGCCTCCTTTGTGTGACTCGAGGCTTTGGGAACCGGGATGGGGTGGGCCAGGGAAGCTGACTGGCTGCTGCCTCTGCCCTCTGTCGGGGTTTCCCTCTCTCTATTCTTTCTCACCTCTGGGGTGAGATCTGTAGATCTAGTCACACAAGCCTGCCTGAGTGCCGTCCCAGCCACGACTCTGCTGAATTCATGTCTCAGCCTCGCTTTCCTGCTTTGTCAAAATGGGAAGCTCTTCGTCTTTCTTCCAGGCTTCGGGGGACCAAGGGAGACGACCTGTCAAAATGCCCAGCGGTTTTCCTTAGCCACCTATCACCTGTAGCTTGTTCCGCAGGCCCATGGTCTTGGAGAGGGAGTCCTCGTTTGTGACGTTTGTGACGGGGCAGGCATGACTTGCGCTGAGGGACAGTGCGTTCTAGACTTGAGCAATGATTTAACTTTAAAAGTATCAAAACCCTGGTAACGAATGAAGTCTGACTTGAAACCGTGATATGGATAGCAGATAAAGGCTAGCTCTTCTGGACATGTCCCTGAGCGCCCCTGTAGGTGTCAGGGTCCCACAGTTGGTGAGTAGATTAGATCAGAACTCACGTCTGACTCGAGTGAGTGGGTCTCGCATCCCCTCCCCCCATTTCTGTATTCTGACCCATTGGGGGATACCTGTCCCTGACAGCCAGATAAGGAATTTCAAGCTCAGTTGCCTGAACAATTGGTTCTTGGTAAGAACATGCCTGAGCACGCCCCTCCTGCTGGATGCCTCAGTTTCCAGGAGGTCCTGGGGACCCCAGAGAAGGTTTTTGGGTTTATTGGCTTTTTCAAAGTCTGATTTCCTCTTCACTGCCAGCCGTAGCCATGGCCGCGATCCGAAAGAAGCTGGTGATCGTGGGGGATGGGGCCTGTGGGAAGACCTGCCTCCTCATCGTCTTCAGCAAGGACCAGTTCCCAGAGGTCTACGTCCCGACCGTCTTCGAGAACTACATCGCCGACATAGAGGTGGACGGCAAGCAGGTGACAGCAGAGCCCCTACCCATCCCACCCAGAACCCCGTCCCAACACTGCGAACCCAGGATTTCCTTCCTCACCACCCACACACGTCCTTGCTCCATTCTCCCTGCTGGAACCGGTTCAAGTCAGGAAGTGAACTGCCATCTTAGAAAATTCTAAATACATCTGGTTCTCTGCATCTGGCTCTGAAACCTGGGCCCAGTCCTTATGCCTCTGAGTTTAAGTTCCCCCAACTACAAAACAGGGATAACGTAAGGCCTCCTTCAAAGGGTTGTTGAGGATTACATAAAATAGTAGCACTCACACGGCAGGGGGCAAGCAGTGACATCTCAGCATTTTAAAGAACTCACCTAATATGTGTCGGATGAGTGATTTGCCATTATTCCTGGCACTCAGCAGGTGCTCAATTGATGTTGTGAGCCCAAAGGGCTAGTGGCTTCAGAGAGGACTTCTAGGTGGCAGGATGGGGAGTAAGTGACTGGGGCCTTCAGGCTAGCTACTCATCGGCCCTGTGTGTCAGGTGGAGCTGGCCCTGTGGGACACAGCAGGGCAGGAAGACTATGATCGCCTGCGGCCTCTCTCCTACCCGGACACTGACGTCATCCTCATGTGCTTCTCCATTGACAGCCCCGATAGCCTGGGTGAGGTGGGGGTGAGGATGTTGGAGGGAGAGGACTGAGAACCCCTTGGCATCAACCAACCCGAGGTAGCTCTTGCCTTGGCTCATTTCAGTCACTTTCAGAGGCTGAGGCTATGGAGGGGGGTGCATGGGGCATTAGCCTCCTTCACTGGGAACTCTGGCCCATGGGAGGGGTCAGGGAAAGGTGTACTGGGAAGGGGAGGGGTTTTGAGCTGTGGAAGGGACTGTCCTGCTGAGTAGCCTCTAAGACTACTGTGGGGAGGCCAGGGGCCCCAGCAGAGCTTTCTAGCTAAATGGAGGCACCGACACCCATTGGGACATATCTGTACAGAAAACATTCCTGAGAAGTGGACCCCAGAGGTGAAGCACTTCTGTCCCAATGTGCCCATCATCCTCGTGGGGAATAAGAAGGACCTGAGGCAAGACGAGCATACCAGGAGAGAGCTGGCCAAGATGAAGCAGGTGGGTGGGGCTGCCAGGCTGGGAAAGGAAGCCTTCTCTCCAGGACTGCCCTGTGTTAGGTGATCAGGGTGTACACGTCCTACCCCCTCACATCTGCACCCTGGTGGGGGAGAACCAGAAGGGCTCTGATTCAGTATCTGATGTAGCTGTTGGAGAATGGAGTGACTTGCCTAAGATCACTTTGGCATTTTAACTTGTCTTGTGTTAGGGTTGGGGGTATTAAGATGCACAAGAAAATCCCTGTCCTCAAAGAAAGTCCTCATAATAGGTGTTTTGCTTGGGGTATGCAGGTCATACTATCAGAGTACCCCTGGGGAAGTGTGGGCTGACGTGGATGCAGGAGGGTGAGCGTTATGGGGCTGGAAGAAAGGCCCAGAGCAAGAGAGCTGGCTTATCTGGGGACCTAGTAAGTGGTTTTCTAGCCAGAGGATTAGTTTTTCAGAGAAAGCTGCCAGGATAAGGAACACGGACTACCCTGTGAGGGTAAGCTGGGGACAGACATGTCAGATCTTCATGGCACAAAAATCATTGCCAGCCATGGAAAATGCGAAAATGGAAGCAGGGAGGTCTGTTAAGGAGCCCTGGATCCTCATTCAGGCAAGAGCAGGGTGTACTGTGGGGTACAGAGCTGATGGAGAGAATTCGAACGTGAAAACCTGAGTCTTGGATTGCTGGCCCCCAGCATGGCTTGAGCGTGGGTGCTTTGTGGGGAAGGGGCTGGAGACATTGGTTCTAGTCACCATACGTATGGGTGGGAGAGAGAGATGCACCTCGTCACCAGCTTCCTTTGACCTCTCATGTCTTCCCAGGAGCCTGTTCGATCTGAGGAAGGCCGGGACATGGCGAATCGCATCAGTGCCTTTGGCTACCTCGAGTGCTCGGCCAAGACCAAGGATGGGGTGCGGGAGGTATTTGAGATGGCCACTCGGGCCGGCCTCCAGGTCCGCAAGAATAAGCGCCGGAGGGGCTGCCCCATTCTTTGAGACCCAGGGCTCCCCTCCTTTCCCATCTCCCCTCCCTTCATGGGGTATAGGACCCCCCACCCCCATCCTCTTAGGGCTCCATGCTGAAGGCACCATTCTCAGCTCCCTCCAGCCCAGGACTGCAGTTGAGTTTCACAAACGCCTGCCCCAGTGGTGGTGGCGGCAAACGCTCCCTCCTCTCCTCCCTCCCAGCACTCTGGGGACCTAGGGCTATGCCCTGCCCTCCTGGAACAAAGTTCAGAGTTCTGCTGCCTTCTGGGTCCAGGGGCTCATCACACACCAGCACTTTAAACACTTTTGGCTCACAGGAGCGTGTCTTGGGTAGGGGACTTGGAGGGTGTAACCCAAGGTCCCAGGCCCCTGGTGTTTCTGCTTTGGGCAGGGGCCTCGTCCCTGGCTATACTCCGTGGGGGGCATGAATAAAGGCCACAGGCTTCAACATGTGTGTAGCAGCTTCCTGTCTTTCCAGGTCCCTGTCTTGGCTGTGAGCCTGGAGTCCCATCTCTCCTCCTTTCCAAGTTGCTGGCCAGATTGGCCACCCCTTTGCAAGGCAGGACGCTGGGCAGGCAGGGTGGAGTCTTGGAGTGAGGGATGAGGTCATGCCTGGCTCAGGGCCTCGGAGGCGGGTGAGGGGAGTGGTCTGGAGCAGGGACTAAACTTAGAAGCCTGTGGGTGGCTTCCCTGCCACCTCCCACTGCTTTCCTTCCCTGGATGCGGGGGTGGGGTTTCTCTAAGGGAAAAGGGATACGGCCCTGGGCAGGGTCCTACTCTGGGCAGGATCCTACTCGAGAGCTCCTGGAACTGGGGCTGCGCGCAGAGAAGAGGCTTTGGAATCGAACAAGGTTTTGTCTTCATTGTTTTTCTTTCTTTCCAGCAGGGGAGGGCATGTAAACTCCCAGCCTTCCTGCCCCTTGGAGGGGCAGCTCAGCTGGGTTCTGGGTCAGGCTGGGGGGGCAGGCGGGCACTTAAGGCTTGACGGGTGCATGAGGCCAGCTGCTGTCTCTTCAGAGCTCGTTCCTCCACTCTGGCTCCACTTGCAGGCGCAGGCCACCTTCGCGCCCTCGCTCGGGGGGGAGGTAGTCATGACTTCGGGGCCCTAGAAAGAAAGGAGGGAGCTGTCTTCCTTACCGCCCTGCTCAGCACTGTCCCTGACCGGGCCCACCCTGGCCCAGCCATACCTGAGGTAGAGGAGCTGAGCTTACTCAGACCTTGGAGTAAGTTCTGTCCTTGCTGCAGGTCCAGTTTGGCAGGGAAGGGGCACCCAGTATACCCCCCATTTTCTTTACAGAAATCCAGGAATCTGTGGGGGACAAGCATATTCACCCCCATACACACACACATGGCTGCACAGGCCTGCAGAGGCTGGGGGCTAGGCCTCAGTCGTGCCCACTGTCCCCGTGTCTTTGGGTGAGTCGCTTAACCTCGGAGTGTCAAGTAACTTAAATGGGACTGTGAAGATGGACAGGTCTGAGGATGAACTGAGCCACAAGGAGGTGCTCAAGGTCCTCCCACCCTAGGCTGGGGACTGTGGCCCCGAAAAGAATCACAGGGTAGGAATGCTCACGTCTTCCAGTCGGGGTCATGGCCCAGGAGGAGCGGGTTGCCCACCACGATGAGCAAAGCCTTGGCCCGAGTCACAGCCACGTTGAACCTCTGCGAGAAGAAGGGGTGACATCATGGGAGGGAAAGGCCCTAAGGAAGGGAGAATTCCCGCCACCTGCCAGCCCTCCAACCTTGGGGTTCTTCAGGAAACCCAGGTTAAAGTCCAGATCCAGCTGTACAAAGCTCTGACTGCTGCGCACGGTGGAGATGAGGATGACGCTGCGTTCCTGGCCTTGGAACTCTTCCACGGAGCCCACCTAGAGGGGAGAGAGGCAGGGCCTGGGACCAGGGGGCCAAGAGGAGAGACTGCGATCCAAGGTGTATCTGGGGAAGCCCCTGGGAAATTGTCACAGAAGAGTGAGTCCTCAACAGGGGCAGGAAAGAGGACAGGAGGATGCCCTGGAAGCTGAAACCTGAAGGGTGGATCCAGTGCAAGGGGTGGGGGCTGGAGCGTGTTCTAAGCGAAGAAAACACAGTAACTCAAACATTCCTGAAGATAAACATTAAGTCCTCGGTAAAAATATACAACTCAGACCTCCTGAATCAGAATTTCCAAGGGAGAGGCCTCTAACTCTTAAAAGCATTGGTTTTCAACCCTGGGTGCCCACGAGGTCACCTGAGGAGCTGGAAAACATATGGATGCCCTGGCTCTGCCCCCAGATAGCTGTCTTAATTGGCTGGGTGGGGACCTGGCTCTGGCAGGCCTAAAAGCTCTCCAGGCGATTCTTATCTGCAGCCAGTGTTGAAAGTCAGACTTTAAAGAGAGCCAAGCTACTGACTGACCCAGAGGGGGGAGCTCCCCTCCCCCCACTATCACATGACAGGTCAGGCAGGCCAGAGTTTGGACTTTATCCTTAGGGCAGAGGCCTCTAACCAGCCTGATCATAAGAATGGTGTGGGGTGTTTGCTAAGCACGCGGGCTTCCCTGCCCCATCCAAGAACCACAAGCTGGGACCTCCTAGAGTGAGGGGTTTGGGGAGAATCAAGCCAGGGTGGAGTGGGGTATGGGCTGGCCTGGAGCATCAGGGTGTGAGCCTGAGGAAGCCTCTGCGAGTGGGGAAGTGAGGGGCACAGAAGGTAGGGAGCAAACGTGAAACCGGCCAGTGTCACCTTCAAGTCCTTGATGTCGTTCAGTCCCCGAAGTTCCTTGTCAAGTTTGGTGATGCAATATCGGATTTTTTCCACCTGGAAGATGGGGACAGGTGCCTTTTGCTCATGCCGTTACCCTAGCGCAAGAGGGAGTCAAGGCAGGGAGCTGGGATGCAAAGAGGGAGGGGCAGCTGACCTCTGAGCTTGAGATATGGGGCCAGCAGAGGCCTGAGCTCTGGGAACCTCCACCTAGTGGTGTGGCTGTGAATAAGGTACCATCTGGGCATCCCACCCTTGATGGGAACTGAGGACCTAACCTGCTTCCGGTACGGGGAGATGACGCCCACGTTTCGGGGGCTCAGGCGGGCTCTGCCCTTCTTAGAGGAGGAGGTCAGGAGCAGTTTCAGGTAGGAAGTCACCGTGGCAGCCTCTTCGGGGTTGAAGAAGGATGGGCTATTGCCCTCACGCTCGTCCTTGCCCATTACACCATGAAAGATGATAGGAAAGCCCTGGACAGTGGGGAGAAACCCTCAGCTGGACCTCCCTGCCCACTTCCCTCTCGCCCCCAAACCCTTTCAGGCAGTGTGAGATGCCAGGCCAAAGAGACAAAGGGACGGGCCCATGGTTTCCACTCAGAGCCTCCTCATGCCCTGTACCTTCAACAGGAGGGAAGGTGGGGTTCGGGGGTAGGAGCCTTTCACCTTTCGAGGCAGATCCTCCCAGTGGCAGAAGCGCTCTCGGTCAAGGACGTCGGCACAGGCCTGTAGCTCCCCTTCATAATAGAGCCGGTTGGGAACGTCCAGGATGTTGGGATGAGACCTGGGGGGCAGGGGGAGGAAGAGCAAGACCAGGGATTGGATTCTTTCTGCCTTGCCCCCTGGGACCCCGCCCTAATGGCTCTGGGCCCACACACATTATCTTCCTGCCTCTGCCCACTGGATGGCAGGCTCATTCACCTACAATGTCTGCTTCTAGGACTGCAAGCCCAAGAAAAGAGAACCCCATGTGGTTCCAGAGGGGATCCGGTCCATGGGTTTCATAGACCAGCCAAATTTAAAAGAAGAAAACAAGAAATTAGGGACTTGTTCTTAAAAGTTTCAATTTTGCCAACAAAGGACGGTATAAAAACAAGTACCACCTACTATCACCATTATTCGATAAGATGATGTACTAAATCCCAAACACAAAAAGTAGATAGCTAAGTTACTGAATTCTTGCTGGACTCAACTAAAGAACTAAGGACTTAGGAACTCATCTGACCTTTTCAGGTGTATAAACTCATTGACTAAAGGAAGGGTAAGCTCTTTGAGAGTAACAATTAGCTTAATGAAAAAAAAAAACCCACACACACTGTCCCTATTTTTCTCATTTCTCTTTGGATTGCCTGGAAACTGCATCTGGGACCCATGCCTGACACGTCCCAGTGTCTGGGAACCACGGACCATCCCTATATACACAGATGTGCAAACCGCTCTAGAGCAAAGCCGCTTGCTAAGTCACACCACCACGGGGTAGCAGGGATGGGGTCTGAGAGGAGCCTCTGGACCTTCTGGTTTATAGTCCTGCATCACACAGCCTCTGAGCAACAGGAGTGAGCAACCTCCAGCTGGAGCTACAGAGGGCGTGAAGGCAGGACGGGGCAGGGGACAGGTGCGGAATACCTGTAGTTGCGTAGAAGCTTGGTTATGAACTTGGAGTTATAGCCGTTGGGGCCCTTCTTGTACAGGGTGTTGTAGGTGAGCAGCCGCTCCAGCATCGAGTACCCCAGCCCATGCTTCTGGGCCAGTGGGGAACGCAGTACGGGCCCCAGCTGCCGAGGGTCCCCCGCTAGCACCAGCTGTCCTCCTGGATTGTCCGTTTCCTTGACTTCCAGCAGCCCTGGGAGGCAACATAGCATGGGGAGAAAGGTAAGTGGTGGGATCTCCGAGACCCCATGAACGTGGAGGGTGGGTGCACCCGCAACCTACCCTGAGTCCCTCACCTGCTATGGCCACCAGACTCTCGGGCTCCATGCAGTGGCCAGCCTCATCGATGAAGATGTGTGTGAAGTGATCAATGGGAAACTGGGCCGAGACCAACCTGGGAGGTGTCAGGCCAGGCAGCGGTCATACCCAGGAACCTGACTAGCAAACCTGAATGCTCATCCAAGCTGGTCCCTCCCCGGCCTTCAACCCCTTTACTTACACACGTGATTAAGAGACACACATTCCCACCTGCTGGCAGTGATGAGGGTTGTAATTAAGACACGATATTCCTGTAGCTTCTTCTTGGCAGGAAACACGTACTCCCCCTTATTTGGGTCCCAGTTACAACAGGGCTGTGGATCGTGAAGGGAGAAGAGCATCAGCTCGGCCCCACCCGCTCTCACCCTCATTCTGGCTCTGGGCCCCCAGGAAATTTTATTCACTTCTCTCACTTTATACACAGGGAAAGTGAAGGCCAGAGAGGGGTCCTGACCCACCACGCAAGGTCACACACAGAGTATCGGAATCCAGCCAGGTCTCCCGGTTTGCTGCCCCAGAGTCTACTCTGAGCGCCTCCCCAGCACCCACCATCCTCTGGCCTCCTGAACTTCCTCAGGTACCTTGATGTCCTCAGGCACCATCCGTATGTCCCTGCTTGGGGCCAGGAGGCGGTAGATGGAGCGGGGCAGGTGGACCTGGAGCCGCTGACAGAGGAGGTCGGCCCCTGAGTTGGATGGAGCGCAGGCCAGGATGTGGGCTTTGGGCAAGTGCTTCACCACCTGTGGGGAGATGGTGGGGGATAAGCAGTGTGCGAAGTAGCTTCCTGGTTTGGGGGAGACGGGGAGATTCGGTTATCACTTAGGTTTCAGTCTGACTCAGGCTGGGGCTGTGACTCAGGCTGGCACAGCGTGGCATCTGCCTCCCCAAACCGAGGGAGGTAGTGATGCAAAAGGCAAATTCCGACCGCCAGCCCCTGCCAGTCCGAATAGCACTTTCATGCTGGAAAACTCGCAGCAAGTAAACAAGTCTGTGATGACTGAACCGTGGATAGTGACTCTCCAAGGGCTGCACAGCACCCAGCCTGCTCAACAGAAACACTGACCCGTGATGTCAGCATAAGGGGCATCAGAAGCTGGAAGAGACCAGAATGCGGGGACAACTGCTTGGACGTGGGGAAGTTGGAGAGTAGGCCCCAGGTCTATGCTCACGCCCCACCTGCTTGATGGCTTCCACTAAGGTGACAGTCTTGCCAGTGCCTGGTGGCCCAAAGATGATGTAGGGGGCTGGACGGGTGGTGCCCGTAATAATGTGCTTCATGGCCTGTAGCTGCTCAGGGTTTGACTCCAGATTCCGGTCGTAGAGCCTGGCAGAGGGGCCGGGAACATGAAGTCAGCCACTGTGTCCCAGAGGCCTCCCTATTCTCCAGGCCCACAATCTACGCAGCCCAGAACCCTCCTGCCCAAGTCTCACTTGAGCTTCAGATCCGAGGGCAGCAGCGGGACCTCCCGGGAGGCCACAGGAAAGAGCGTGGGCCACAGCGGCCAGCGCTCCGCCAGCTCCAGGGCGCGATGCTGCACCCGCAGAGGCTGCCGGTTGAAGGTGAAATTCACTTTGAAGGTCAGCCCGTCCACAAAGCGGTTCAGGAGGCTTTAGGAAGAGAGACAGAAGAGCTCCAGTTGATGGGGGTGGGCGGTGGTTGTGGGCAATAAAAGGCCAGGCCTCTCCACCGCCCTAGCTCCACTCCCGCCTTCAAGACCTCCACACGATCCCTCTAAGAAGCGAAGCTGCTGAAGCATCTCAGGGACCCGCAGAAGAGCCTCCTGCCCTGGCCCTGCAGTCCCAGCTCATTGCAGGGAGAAGCACCCCTCCTCCCCCAGCCTCAGAGGGATGTCTGTAGACCCTTCAAGCAGCTCAGGGTTTTCCCCCAACACCCACCTTGGGGAAAAGCTCAGCTTGACACGGTCCAATTCCACCCTGTGCACATAGCCCTTGTAGGTGACAGGGTCATCCTGGTGTGTCTCAGAGGACAACAGGGCAAACAGGTGGTCTCCCCGGAGCACTGAGGGGCGGCTCTCTGCCACCCCAGGAACCTATGGGGTATGAACACAAGCAAAGCTTCTATTCCAGGGGGGTCCACTGGAGAGCCCGACTCCCAGGCCCTCCAGGCCTCCTCTAAGGCTCAATGTTTCTCTCCCAAGACCCTGTGGGGGGTTTGCCTCTTTCCTCTCTCCCAGCAGACAGTGCAAGAGTCAGGGTATAAGGGAGGAGTCAAATCTGTCCAAGCTGCTCAGAGATGCTGGGCACAAGTGTCCTGAAAACTCTTCAACACATGATCTCAGGACTTGGGAGCTGGCTTTCCAGCCTGCCCAGCCGTTCTCTTAGCCAACTTAGTTTCTACTCTGCCTTTAAAACCTCCTTCAAACTCCGATCCTGCAGGAATCTCCCTGATCATTTCCACCGGGTCCCTTCCTCAGCACGTGTGTGCCAGAGCCCATTCTCGTGTCATTCTGGGCTTCTGTGGGCACGTTTAATATCTGAGACCTGGAAAAGGCTCTGAGAATGGACTAGTCCAGCACTGCACTTCCCAGGTGAGGGAATTAGGCCTAGAGAGAGCAAGTGACTCGCCTAAGATCACAGAGCTGGTGGCAGCAAAGTGTGGACTACAACCCAGGTCCCCCCCACTGCCCTGCTTGGACTCGCTCTAGGTGTAGAATGCCCACTCTGCCTCTTGCTGAGCCCTCTTCTTCATCTCGTTTTGCCCCACCATCATGAATAGCGTTGTGTGTGTACAGCCTGCGGGTTGGCTGACTTGAGATCACCATCCCAAACCCGACCCAAGCCCCAACCTCCAGCGTGAGCAGCCTGGGGTTCTGGTCTTTGGGGTCCCAGGTCATGGGCACTGACTCCAGGTCATAGTGCCGGATGTCATGCTCCATTTGCAGCTCTTCCAGGTGCAGCAGCAGCCGGAACTTCACCTCGTAGTTCCTCGACTTTAGGGCTGTCTCCAGCTGGGCCCTGGCGGTGATAGTTGGGGGGTGGGAGGGAGGGACAGAAAGAGGATGGGTTAGGAAACCACCCCATTCCTTGGCCAGGAACATCCAACCTCTCCTATCTGTAGCTCAGAAACTATGAAAACATCAGGAATCAGAGAAGACCAGGAGGGCAGAGAAGTGAATAGGGGTCAGAACCCCTGTCCTGCACCTCAGACCCAAGCTGGCATCTGTACTGTGGATCCCAGCGCCTGGAATGTTCTCCTCCCAAGATCCTCCTATGACTCCCACCATCACCTCATTCACATCATTCTCTGTTCAAATGTCACATCTAAGAGACCAGGTCCCACTGCTCTCTGCAGAACAGCACAGTCTGTCCCCTTACTCTGCTTTGGTTTTAGCTGAGCTTTAGTTTAGTTCTTCACAGCACCCATCACTCCATGAAATTACAACGGGTTTTAAGACGAATGCTCACTTCCCCCCGACTAGAATGGGCAAGGCCCTCAGGTGACTGATTCACCCTGAACAGTGCCGGGTGTACAGTGCATGATGGGTAAGGGAATGAATGGACGGAGCCGGGGAGGCTGAGGGCACAGGTATGAGGCTGAGGGCACAGGTATGAGGCGTGGGAAGAAGCCAGCAGGGAAGAGACATGGAAAGCACCAGGGGTGGAGAGGGTGCCACTTACTTGATTTTAGCAATCTCCTTGGGGGCAGTGAAGACACTACTTCCCTGAAGTTTGGGGAGCAACTGCCGGAGGTTGGAGGGTGGGTTATACGTCCCCAGGACCAGACTTAGCTCCAGGTCATAGCCCTTTGCTCTGCGGGAGTCAGGGAAGAAAAGCAATCACTCACTTTAGAGACTTGGAGAGGGACCCTCCCTGGAGGCAGGAGTCCTACGCAGCACCACTGCTGACAGGGGCTGGCAGCCTGTGCCCAAGGAGGCAGAACTCTCTATCCTATGAGGCTGCTCACCCCAAGGTTGGACCATTCATTCTCAGTTCTGAAGAGTGTGATACATTCAAAGATACAGATGTCTGTCTGTCTGTCTGTCTCTCTCTCTCTCTCTCTCTCACACACACACACACACACAGTGTCCATTATAGAAAAATTGGAAAATAGATATAAATCAGTGAGTAAATAAGCAACATTCTCACCACCCAGGGATAATCAATGTTAACACTTTGGTAGGTAGTCCTCCAGACCTTTCTCTTTGTTAATTTGTACTACACCCAGATTTTTTAAACGAAAAACAGCAATCTGTGGTTTGCTTTTACAGCTCAATATTTTGTGCACACCTAGCCATGTCAGAGAGAGACGTCTGCAAAAATTCTGTGATTGCATTCATAGGAGACAGAGAGCAGATGAGAGTTTGCTTAGTTAGGGCTGGGAGGAAATGGGGAGTGAAAGGGAGTGACAACTGAAGGGGCGAGTTCCTTTTTGGGGTAATGAAACATCCTCAAACAGCGGCGATGGCTGCACGAGCTGTGACTATACTAAAAACCTTTAAATGGGTGCACACTTTAAATGGGTGAACTGCATGGTGTGCAAATTGTCTCGACAAAGCTGCTAACAGAGTTGTCTACACACCACGCTGTCTTTTCAACCTCAGGCAGCTGAAAAGACTTCCAATTTTGTACATATCTGCATCTTTCTGCCCAGGTAGAAAGAAGAGGTCTCTCTCTGAGACCTGGAGGAGTTAAGAAGTCACAGTTTCTAAGAAAGGGGGATCTGCTTTCAGCTCTGTGCTCTTCCCCCACAGGTCTACTCTGTCGAGTCAGGGTGCCCCCCGCCCGGCTGGGCGGTTGGGGGCAGAGTTACCGGTCAGGTCTCTCTCCCTCCTCTATCCGGGTGGTCACTACGGGCTTTCCAGTGAAGGGGATCCGCTTGTACGGCATCGTGGGCTTCAGCTGTGCTGCCAGGGGGCTGTGGGCGACGGCCGCCAAGAAGCGGGTAATGTAGAAAGTGCCAGTTTCTTCCGAACTGGGCTCCCCGGGTCCCAGCAGCTCCCAGAGCACCGTGGCTGGGAAGTAGCCCACAAAGGTGGTCCGACAGTGGACGTGGAGCTCGTAGCTCTCACCTGGGGGACAGGGACTGAGTGAGTGGGGGTGGTGTGGGTGACTGGTACCCGCCAGCATCCCTGCCCTAGACACTTGCCCAGAGAGCCCCATCCCACGGCAGGGCCCACGGGACAGCAACAGCATGGGCCCTGGAGCACCAGCCCTTCCTTCTGCAAGCTCTTGTCCACCAGAGGCTCTTCCTTTGGAAACCCCCTCACCAGGGCCCAGTGGACAGGGCAGCTCCTGGTTTTCATCGTAGAAGGCAAACTGGGGGGTCCGGCAGAGTGGGAAGAGATGGGTGAGGGTGACGGTCTCCGTTCCTCCATTGCGAAGCCTCAGGGTCAGCACCTCCTTGCGGTTCAAATCCAGGCGAATAATGAGCTGCCCATCCCGGGCTTCATGGGGCCCCTGGACTTCCACGTCCACGCCATGTTTTCCGTGGAGATACTCAGCCCTGGGGAGAGTGGGAATCAAAATAGGAGGCTGGGGTGAGGGGCGCCTGGGCTAGGGGTTGCCTTCCGGAAAGTTCTAGGCTGGGGAGGCTGGCCAAGTGGCAGCTGTGCTCAGGGGACCCACTCCTCCCCCAGAACAACCAGCCCCTAATCCACTCCCCCAACCCCCCTTCAAGGATGGGTTCTCACCCCAACCAGAGGCAGAACGCTTTCCCCAGCCAGACAGCTCCCTGCAGGCACCGGCCCCCCCGCCCCGCCTGTCGCACACACCTGTCGTGATAGATCTTGGCTAGCAGTGACTTGTGGTGTGTGCTGATATCGGACCCCAGCTTCATTTTCCTCTTTTCTGGCAACGGCACGTCGGCCCAGCAGTCGAGTTTGAAGAACCTGACCTGAGTCTTGGTGACAAAGGCCAGATTTGCAATCTTCATCCCATACAGCATGGAGGAGAAGCCAGGGGTGGGGGTCCCAGAGCTGCCGGAAGCAGAAGAGACTGGGAAGTGAGGAGGGGCCGGGCCAGGGGGACACGGGTGGCCTGCCGGGGAGGGTGTCTGTGGGTGGCTCTGCACGGGACACACCAGCCCTGCTGCGGAACGGGACAGGGCCCAAGGACTGCCTCCGGCTGGGGATCCTGGGAATTTTAAATGTTTTAAGGAAAGGCAATGGGACCTCCCAAGTTTTAAACAGCAGGTGGTGGCCGTGCATTTCTGAGGAGGAGAGTCCAGTTGTGGGCTGTTGAAGTGGAGGACTAAGAGGGAGAAAGAAATAAAGATTTGCGAGGAAAACTATTCAAACGACCCAGTGGGAAGGGCTAAGTTTAAGGGAAAGTGAGTCAGTTGATTTCAGAGAGTGGATCTAGGGTCCAGGCTGATGGGGGAGTGAGAGGGGTCAGCCAGAGAGAACAGATGTCCAGGCTGTGTGGGGGAGGTGGCTGATCAGACAGCAGTCTCCACCCAGAGTCAGAGGGTGCAGGCGGAACCCACGCAGGAAGGGAGAGGAGCCTTCTCCCGAGATCAAAGAGCTTGGCTTTGTGCCTAGAGAAGGTGAAGACAGGGAAAACTGGTCAGAAGGACAAGGACATCAGCGTTCCGCGCCTGTAACTCAGTTTAGTCAACTCAACAAACACTTACGGAGACCTGTTATGTGCCAGACACTGCGCTAGAAGCTGGGGTTCCAAATGGCAGGAGCCCCAAACTGCTGTGAGGAGCAGGGACTGAACGCATCAACCCAAACCCGCTGCTGCCAGGAGTGGCAGGAGGGGCTTCCAGGGCAGCATCATGCCCAGCCCAGGGACAGGGACAGGGCTTTTCCGGGAGGCCCCATCAGAACTGGGCACTGACGGATGAATGGGTGTCGATGGGTACGACCTGAGTGCTAGGTGTGAGCCAGGTGGAGGGACTGGAGGACCCCCCGCTCTGCAACTGGCTGGGTCCCTCTATAAAATGATAATGACGACACACTTCACGGGGCTGTGCGGATTACCAGAGATGGTCACACTGCAGTGAACGGCTTAACCCAGTGCTGGGCACATAAGGAGACCTCGGTAAGGTGAGCCATGGTTAGTGTCAGACACAGTGTGGTTGCACTAGAGTGAAAAGTGCAAAGGAGGCAGCAGAGGTGGGCAGGGACCAGGGCACGCATACTTATGTATGCCGGGCCATGAAACCTGGACTTGACCCTGAAGGCCAAAGTCCTCTTCCTTTACTGGTACCAGGAGCCACTGAACATCCCCCCCATGTGACATACTTCATGGACATATTTGAGATCTGGACAGCTGACCACCCCCGCTTGATGCTATACAGGGAATGAAAGCAAACCCTAGTTGATAGAGACCATGGTGGTCGCAATTTAACTATTAAGGTTAAGTCAAGCAGGGCACTCATTAGCATGTGGTAAGATAATTTACAGATAGAGACACTTCTCTGGTGCCCTGCCCCCTGCCTATAACTCTGCTCCTTTCCTTCACCTCGAACAAATGAGAATGACACTATTCACAAAACTCTGAATGGGCTCTGATCTGTTTAAAAAAGATAATGAATCGTTCCAAAACACAATAGAAAATGCTCAGTAAATGTTAACTACTATTATTAGTATTCGTATTAGTAGTAATAGTGGTACTAATAGTAGTAGCAGTAGGAAGAGCAGTGTAACTTACTTTCAGCCTGCATCAGAGGGCTACACTGTGGTTACAGAACCACCTCGTTGGTGGATTTTAAGCAGGGGAGTGGCAAGATCATATTTGCATTTCAGATCACTCTGGCATCAGGATTGAAGGATGGATATGCTGGAGGCAAGACTGAAGGCAGGGAGACCAGTTAGAAGAAGGCCATTGTAATTGTCCAATTAAAAGATGACAAGGGCCAGAACAAGGCAGCGGTAAGGATAGAAAAGAGGCCAGATCTAATAGGTGGAATGTAAAATTAGCAGGATTTGGTGACTGATAGGAGGAAGAATGGCGACTGGGAAGAAGGAATAATCTAGGACAATACCCAAACCAGTGGCTTGGCTTTGAGGACAATTCCTGAGATAGGAGAAAAGGACAGGAGGAGGAGGATGAGGATAGGAGGACTGACCATGACATTTTGATTTGGACATACTCAGTTCGAGATTCCTGGGATCCAGAGGCAGCTGGCTCCATGAGTCAGAAGCTGAGAACTCGGGCCAAAATCAAAGTAGACGCTAATGTTAGGGAGCAGCTACAATCTCAGGTAGCAGTTACAACAGTAGGTGTATTTAGGGAGGAGGCAACAGAACTAAATGTTAAAACAAGCCACATTCAGAGACTGCGATGTGCTGATAGGACCTTAGACCAGAACATGAAGAAACCTACCGAAAAAAGGAAGATTCCTGCTGGCATTGCTAAAAATACCATTTACCTATACCATGAAGGGAAAACAGGAAAGCACAAAACAAACACAGTCATCCATTCTCTACAGGATAAGATCACGGGGAACCTATGGATCAAAGGCTAAGAATTGCCAGCAGGCCTGTCACACTGCAAACGCTTATCTTTCACACTATATACCCACACCATGAAAAGAAAACAGGTAAACAAAGTCTTCAAACTGTAATTCATAGAAATTAAGAATGATATATAAACTCAATCCTCCCAACCCTCGGGTCCCTCTCACTCACTCTCTCAGACTCTCACTCTTTGCCCCTGAGTGAAGACCATGCTCTGTCTCTGCAGTGTTACCATATCTCTAACAAACTTCCTTTTTGAGTGTAACTCTGGCAGTGCTATCAGAAGTGTTTGGGACCTCCCCAGAGCATGCGAGTAGTCCGAGAACAGCTGAGGCCTAAACAAACCAGAGAAGATGAGAAATCAGAGAAAAACCCCCAAGAAAGGGAGGAGTATCAAGAGGAAGTCTCAAAATCAGGTATGCGGCTGAGGGGTCCAGTCATAAAGGCACCAAAATCAGGATGTTATCAGTAACGTTCACCAGGGCCCCTTGGTGATTGAATCACTAAATTCTATGCATCAGGCACAAGCTCAAATGCAGATAAAGGCCAAGCCACACAGGTACCTTTGATACCTGCAGCCAGCCCTCTCAGGTACTTGTAGGGTCCCATTGTTGTGTCATCAGTTTAAGGACTACATCCTCAAGTTCCTCATCTCCAGACAGATGTTGCCAGTAGAGAATGTAGGCCCAGGATGGCCAGATCTTCTGACTTTCAAGAGAAGCTTAAATAAAATTTCAATGTGAAATTGCCTATTTTTGGAAACTAATGTGTGGGCACACAGGCAGGAAGTACTCAAATCTGCAAGTTTTGCAACTTCTACTGTGAGTGCTACCACCTAAGTATTTCTCAAGTTGTTCTTCATGTGTAATACCACCGCCCAAATTCACCTATCCCTGGCCTAAGGTGACAGCCATAAAAAGTTTTTTTTTTAATCACAAACTTAATACATACTGATTGAAAAATAAAAGGCCCAATTCTTGAATTATACATCTACTCACCTAGGTTTCTAGAAAAAAAGATGAATATTTCAATAGAAAAACAATATTCAACTTAAAGAACAAATCCAGATCATCAAAAAAGTATGAAAAGATGCTTCAAAAGTAGACAAATGCAAAGTAAAGCAACAGTGAGATACTATTTTATTTCCATTTGACTGATAAAAATAGAAAATGGTCAAAACATGTATTGCTGTTAGGTACATGTGAAAGTGAACTCTTGTGCGCTGCTGGTAGAAAGGTGAAGTATCACAACCTTTGGGGAAACAATCTGGCAAAGAGATGGGACATCACTTGTAAAATTCTTAATCTTTTAGCAAGAAATGAAATGGGGCATCTCTTGCAGAATTCTTAATCTTTTTAAGCTTTCTTCCCTCATTTCTTTGGCAAAAAGGCCCTCTTCCTCAAGTCCTGATAATCGCCCTGGAGACTCAGATCCTCTGGCTATTGATAAGGCTCATCAGCCCATTGTTAGCAGAAATGGTGTTAAGCCAGACAGGGCCCTGAAAGTCTGAGAGGGGAGGGAACTTTAGGCCAAAGGTCTTTTTCTACTCTAAAAAATACATTAATCAAGCCTGTTTCCCTTTACTCACTTAATAGGCAAATCAATAACAGAAATTAATATATGATTTAAATAATAAGTTTGTATGTTCTTTTCCTTGTCTAGGGACTGAGTTGGCACTTTAGCTGGAAACCCAAGACCCCACCCTGATTGAGGCAGAAAGGGAAAGAGCTCTATGAAACCCCTGTGGGCAGGGACTACTGCCATTCTCAGCAGGAAGCAGTTATGGAAGAAGAGACCTCCTGTCCCTCAACATCCACCCTAATAATAAGGGGGTTCATGGCTCTTAGAAAAGAGTTAAGCAGGAAAGTTAGGGGGTTTTGGGTATGCCTGCAAAGACACTGAGGTCATCCTATCCTAGAAGAGGTCCGCCCTAATCTGCCCACAATTACGCAAGCCAAAAGGCATTTTTTAAACTCAAAGAAACAAATAGGCAGAGAATTAGGTACCAGTTTAAGCCAGTCACTCGCACATGTGCCTCATTGTATCATTACAGTATGATGCATATGCCTGGAAGTTCATTAATATCATCATAACAGACAATTCTGGAACAAACATGTGCAGAAAGCAAAATGATGAATCACTGAGTCTTGTCAATCAAGGAAGCCCATCCCTACAAGAAAATAACCATCCACAGCAAATAGGGATAAAAACCCTAAAGGCTTTGTTACCAGGCCTTTTTGAGCCATGCTTCCTTTGCTCAGGCCTACTTCCACTTCTGGAAGTGAACTTGCCTTTCTGAGGAAACTTTTCTCCTGTATTTCAGTGTCTTGCTCAATTCTTTGTTCAAGACATCAAGAGCCTGGACAACACGTCAGGAGAGGATCCCCACTCTCTGATAACAGTAACATCTCTTAACACTTGAAATACAGGTTTCCTTTAATTCAGGAATCCCATTCCTGGGAATGTATCTCAGAGAAAGAAAAGTGCCAGTGTACAAGGACATACGTGCAAGGATGCTTACTACAGAGTAATTCACAGTGGCCAAGAACCGGAGACAAAACAGCCCCTCAACGGAGAGATGAGTGAATAAATTGTAAACATTCATACCGTGGAGTGTTATACAACCATTACAAAGAATGCAACACACACACGCACACTCTCAATGGCTAAAATATAAAGGGTCGACAACATCAAGGGTTGACAAGGATATGAAAACACTGGAATGCTCATGTATTGTTGGTTGGAATATAAAGTGGTAATCACTTTGGAAAAAGGTCTGATAGTTTCTTTTAAACCTAAACATATATTGTAATGTTCTGTTTTTAATGAAAAAAATACTTTATTACATTATGTGTGCAATAAAAATTCATTTAAAAAAATAATGCAACTAAAACATCTACTGTAGACCTAGCCCTGGTATTTATTCAATAAGTACTTGTTGAGAGAATGGGTGAAAGAAATATCAAATAATTCCCAACTGTTGCTTTATAGATAAAATAGATGACGATGCAAATAGCTGGCTGTGCAATTACACAGTGCCATTCAGCAATCGCCTGGAATGTTAGATGGCAGGTTATATATTTTGTCCAAACTTGGACAATCTATGTAAAGGAAGAAAGGTAGTGGGAAGGAGCTAAAATATATGAAGACATGATCACACCACTTTTATTTTTTTAATTATTTTTTTATTTTTAAACATTAAATATTTTTATTTTTAAAGTCAAACTTTAAAATACAACTGGAGTCATTAGTTGTAGGCAACAAAATAAATGATGGCTGATTTAAGTGATAGGAGCTTTCTTAAATTGCTGGGAAGTTGGGAGAAGTATGCTCAGGAAATGGGCTGTCTGTGGGGAAGGACCCTAATCCCAGACAAGGTCACACCAGGTTAGTCCAGAAGACTTCACTGTCACCATCAAAAAAGAGGTGCCTAAGATCAGGGGGAAAAAAAAAAGTAAATACTATCTATCCTATGATACAGTAATTCCATCCCTAGGTGTATTCCCAAGAGAAATGAGAATACAAATTGTACAAGATGTTCAAAGCAGTTTTATTCAACATAGCCCCAAACTGAAACCACGAACAGGAGGACGGGTAACAAAGTCTGATCTGTAGTCATACAAAATACAAAGACTACCATTCAGGCCTAAAAAGAAACTACTGATACACACAATATGGTTGAATATGTGAAAGATGCAAAAAAGTACATAGTATCTCTGATACCATTAAATTAAGTTCTAGAACAGGCACTATCTCAAAACAAATCAGAGCAGTGGTTGCTTCTGGGTGGGTACGAATGAGGAGGCGAGGGAACTTTCTGGGGCGATCTCTCATGTTTTAAATCTTGACATGGGGTCGCACAAAGGTATATGGGTCTGTTAAAATCTGTCCTTTTCATTGTATGCAATTTTTACTTAAAAAAGAATCATAAACAAATTTTGAACTCTTAATAGTTCATGATAATCATCTGAAATGTTTAGGGATGAGGTGCACTGATGTCTATTACTTTGAAATCCATCAAAAAATAAAATGTTGGACAGAAAAAAACCCCCAACAATGCATTAGTGGTACATACCAGACAGTTAAGAGTGATTTCCATGGTGTATTGTTGAGTAAGAAAATCAGAATGTGAAAAATGTGTAACATGATCTTTTTTTTTTTTTAATGAAACAACCAAAAAAATACCCTAAGTTATATCATGAGTTACCTGAGGGTGGGGTAGAATGTGGAAATGGAGGTGGGATGCAAATCTGGGAAGAGAGCCATGATAAAAAAAAAAAGACGTATTACTATGATCCCATGTGGGTTAACTTCCATAGGTGTGATCTCAGTTTGCATGCAAAAAGAGATAAATGAAAGGGTAATCATAAAAAGTACTAAAAAACATTTAAACAAGACAAATACCTAGCATCCCTCTCTTCCAACTACCTGCTGAACTGATTGATGCGTATTTTTTTTCTGATTCCCTCCTATGCACATCAAAACATGTTTAAGCATACAATTTTTTTTTATGCTACATATTCTACTACTCTGCAACAGACTTCTTTCACCACCACAGACATCCTTGCATGACATTTACCAAGCCACCCTGCTCTTTCGGTGGCTGCACAGTGTGTGAATGCATTATGGTGTGTTTAACTACTTGCCCAGTGACATTAGGGCTGCCTACAGTTTTTGGTTATTTCAAATGTTACAATAACCAACCTTGCACAAAAACTCTTATGATAGTGAGTTTCATCAGACAATCCCTTGAAGTGGAACTTCTGAATCAAAGAGGATGAACCTTTACAACTTGGGTAAGTTCTGCCAAATTGTCCTCTAAACAGGTTTTACCAACTTACACTCTCACTAACAAGAATTTGAGAATACCTTTTCCCCAGGCCCCTAACACCAGAAACCGGCAATCTTTTAAAATTTCTGACAACTCGGCAAGCAAAAAGGAACGGCATTTTGTTTAAATCTGCATTTCCCTGATCATTAGATTTGAGGTACTGTCCTTCTGTTTATTAGTCATTTACATTTCTTCCGTACACTGCCTGACCATGGCATTTTTTCCAAGCCCTAGGAGTGGTTCCTCTTTCACAGGCCTTTTCTGGTCTCTTAAATGGACAGGGATTATCATTAAACACAAATCAGATCAAGTCCCCCAATGTATGACTCCACAGTCTACGAGCATTAAGTCTAATGCTTTAATTCGGCACACTTGGATCCTCTACATTTACAATGAGAATGCAAACACAATAATATTGTCAACTACAACAGAAAATATTTATTGAGCACTTCTAAGTATCTACGCACATTATCTCATTTAATCCTTGTAACAGCCCTTTGAGGTAGAGCCTATGATCAGTCCATTTTAGAAAAGAAGAAACTTAGGCACAGGTCCTCACTCCACTTGGGGCCTCTGGTCAAACCACCTTTAATGGAACCTCAGCCATTCTCAGCTACTTGTACCACTGCACTCCTGTCCAGACTTGGCTGTAACTGTGGACATTCTTGGTCTGTAACGCTTGCCCTGGGCCTCTGCGGTTTGCTGGGTGTAAGATGAGTAATCTTTTCAGATCCAGTTCAGGAAAGACTATCAGCTATCGGCTAGACAAATGGTATCTCAGAACACAGTATCAGATTTGGAAGCATCAGATTTGGAAGCGATCTTTGTGTTTTAGAAACCTTGGGTTGCAACTCTGATTAGGGGGTCAAGACTACAATGTTTATAAAATTAAAGTAAAATGGAATAAAAAACATCAGAGGGCAGGGAGTGAGGCTTCCTATCATACCAAGGACACATACTGTTCTGTGAAAACTATGTACACCTGGCCCTGAAGTAAAATGTATTTTTTCATTTGGACAGAGGTTCGACCCCCACGCCAGAATCCATACTGGAAGCCCAAATGTTCTTTCTAAAACCCTGATCCAGTCAGTCTCCTACTCTGAAACGTTCTGTGCTTTCCTATTTCTGTTAAGATTAAAAAGGAAACAAAACAAACAAAAACGGCACACCACCTCTCCACATCCCAGGACCTCTTCCCCCATCCAGCCCCTACCTCCCTCTGGCCTCTTGTCACTGGGTTCTCCCTAGTTCACCCCAAGTCTTTGAAAGTGCTACTCCCTCCGTCTGGAATGCTCTCTCCTTGCCCTTTTCATCTGCCTACTCCCATTTATCTTTGAAGGTTGTGTTCAAACCTGACTTTCTTCCAGAAACTTCAAATTCCTAGACTAGGTCAGACCTACAAGCTACGCAGACACTCGATGCATACTGAACCTTTTCTTACAAACACTTATCACAACAATAATGATATTATTGTTTAATTGCTGCCTCCTTTCTTAGACAGATTCTTTCCGTGTATCTACTGTGACTCACACAGCGGTGCTTTGCTCAAAGGAGGCGTCTGGCCAATATTTACTGATAAAAGAATGAGTCTCCTGCTCAAAGAAATAATCATCTTATTTCAGAAACTTTTCATGACACCAGTCCTTACTCTATATAAAGGATCCCTAACCATCACTGTACAAAAATGATAGCCACCACTCCCCAAACCTATGCAATATGCTACACAGGATAAACACTTTACCTACTGTAGTGCATTTTGGCCTCACAGAACCCTGAGACAGGCATTTTACACACTCCAGTTAGGAAAACTGAGGTATGTTAAGAAAAAAGAAAGAGGCCCAAGGTAGAGTCGCTTGCTTCTAGGACAAGAAACCAAGACTAGATTGCAGTTTTTAGCCTTTACCAGAAATGTGCCCTCAAACAATTCAGTCTGGAATTTCCTAATCCATGCTGGTGAGGTAATATGCCAGATAAGACCCCTGACGCCCTCCTCCCACCCCCAAAAAGTGCCCCAGCCTGAAACATCCTTTTCTTTTGCTAATAACTTCCTTGCCCAGCCCAGTTCCTGCCTATAAAAAACCTTCCATTTTGTAAAACTTCTCAGAAAACCTCTCTATTTACTAGATAGAATGGTGCCCGATGTATGAATTGCTTAATAAAGCCAAGTAGATTTTTAAAATATACTTGGTTGAATTTTTCTTATTTAACAGATAGTTGTTCAAAACCAAATGCAACTAGTAAAGGGCAGAACCAGGATTTCAACTCCAGCTACCCAAACATTACACTAGCACCTGCAGCACCCTATCAACATATCTGTCTGCACGTCTGTCACTCCCTACTAGACTAGGCCCCTTAGAGGCAGGAACCAAGGCACAGGAAGAGGAGACCCTCCTTAAATAGGCTTGCTCAATGAATAATGAGATGGGAAAAGGCAAGAGTCGGGAGCAGAGTAGTTTGTTAACATCATAAATAAACCGGTTGGAAAGGACTAATCCTTCCAACTAATCTCACAGGATTCCTGACAGTGGGGGACTTGCTATACCTCCAGGACAGTCCATTGTCTTGTAGATCAACTCTACCTACTAATTCAATTAGATTCTGCAAGGATTGAAAGAACAAGGCCCTAAAGTGGGGACTGAGGGAAGGTGCAAATATGATGAAAAGCCTGTCTCTGTCTTCAGAAGGTCTGACAGTCTGGTGGGGGAACACAGTCCCTTACCAGCTCTAATACAGGCAGAGCGCACAGGCTATATGACCCAGGGTGTAAAGAATGAGCTCTAAGAGCCCAGAGGAAGAAGCAATGAAGTACCATTAGGAGGATAAGGGTTGGCCACAGCTTCCAGCCTGGGTTTAAAGGATGCATAAGAAAGTTCTAATTAGAATAGAAATCTCCCCTTGGAGTAGGGAGCCTGCGAATGGCATGTTGAGTGAACCTAGTTCTGCCTTATGGAACGGCACAGAGGTACCATCCTCTCCATCACGAGTCTTTAAAACATTCATGGCTAACTAACTTGTCCCCTCCAATTTTTCCTCCAATTTCTGGATTTCTTTTGACTGGGTCTCACAACAGCCTGTGAATCAACACAGAAGCCTTTCCTCCTTCAAATACTAATATTCATCCTCCATGGCCAAGACCAATGCCACCTTCTGCACTGAATCTCTTCTTATACTTGTAGGCATGTCATAGCTTCTGTTCTTTCCCTGGGATTGTGCATTTTTCCTCTTTATATTCCCCATAGTACTCGGCACAGTGTGGGATCATGAACAGCTCTCATCTTTGCCCCTTCTTCAGTTGTTGCTCAAGCCTGTTACTGTCCCTCACAAAATGGGATACTCATTATTGAAAATACCATTCCAGATACAGCCTGGTCAACACGGATAGTGACTGCTCCCCCCTCCCCCGCCCCCAAATCCCCAGCACACACATACTTCTGTGAACGCAAGTCTCACACTCCTTTCACTCCGTTAGCAGCCACGCTGGCCTTCTGGCCTGCTCAAATCTAGTCCTTTTCCGGAGGGCTCTTTACTATTAAGCCCAACCGCGCATTTATTTGCCTAAGTCTCTCGGCTAGCCCCGCTGAACCGTTTCTCAGTCTTCCGCCCAAGGCTGCACGCAGCCTGTTGAGAGGGGCGGTGGAAGCACCCTTCCACGGTGCGACACGGGGCAGTCTCTCTGCTTTCCCCCTGGCTGGCACCAGGAACGGGGGAACCAGGCGGCCTTCCGCCCCAGCCTGACCGGGGCCCCAGGAGCCCGACCCAGGCCCTGGGTCGCCGCTCAGAAGCCACAGGTGCTCGCGCAGGTCGGGGCGCACGCAGCGGGTCCCCGATCGTCTTTCCGAGCTCCCCGAGATCCTCTCCTACACACCGTCCCGTCCCTGCAGCTTTCTGGGACGGCGGCCCCCGAAGCGGGGGTCCCTTGGCAGGGGGGCGGGGGGGCCGGGCGCCTGGGGTCGCCGCCCCGGGCGGGAAGCGCGGCGCCCTCCCCGCGCCCCTCCCCCACGCCCCGGCGGGCCCCCGGGAGGCGGGGGTGCGCGGGACCCCGGGGCGCCGGGGGGGGGGTGTCGGGGTGGGGGCTGCGTCAGGCCCTCTGCACCGGACCGCGCAGGGGGCGGGGGGAGGGAGGGAGGGGGGAGGTCCGGCCCGCCCGGGACTGGGACCCGGGCCCGGGCCGCGGGGGGCCGCGGGGCCGGCCGTACCTGCCCTTGAAGTCGCGGTTGTAGACGGCGCGCAGCGCCTCGCGGTCCGTCTCGCCGTCCAGCCCGCGGGCCAGCAGGAAGTCCTCGAAGCGCTGGCCCGCCTCGCGCAGCTGCCGGCAGCCGAACTTGCGGGGCATCGCGGCGCGGCGCGGCCGGGGGCGCCCGGGAAGCGAAAGCGAAAGTGGCCGGCGCCGCGGCGGGGCGCGGCGGGGAGCCCTGGCCGCGCCCCCGGTGCTGCAGGGCCCGCTGTCCCGCCGGGCGCCGGGCCGCCCTCCGCCGGATCCCGCCGCCCGCTCTCCCCACCTGAGCCCGAGCCGCGGCCCCGCCGTCCCCGCCCGCGGCGGCCCCTCCCCCCGCCCATTCACTCCGCGGGAGGAGCCTGACCCCTCCCTCCTCCCTCCCTCCCTCCTCCCCCTCCGGCCCGCCCCTGCCCCAGCTCCCTCCCCCGGGCAGACTCCACCGAGGAACGTGGCTCCAGCCCGCCCGCTGCCCGGGCCCCCCTCCCGAGCCGGGGCTGCTCCCACGCTCGCCCCGGGGCCTCGGGGCTCAGGGAGAAGCCGCGGGGCAAAGGGCAGGGGCTGGGACCCAGGCGACGGGCTCGGCCGGCACCTCCCCCAGGCGACCAGGGACACACACCAGCGCGGGAGCTGGCGGCACGCCCCCTCCCCGCCAGACTGGGGGGGATGGGGAGAGGGAGGCAGAAGAGAGAAAGGAGTTTGAGGGAAAGAAGAACCCCGTGTCTCTGAGATAAAGGTGTGTCCGAGGGGTGGGAGGACAAGGGACGGTCATTACTTTCCTCTGGGACACAGGAGAGGCTGCTGATCCCTACCCTCGAGCCATGTATTTGGGCGCTGAGTTGCACTTCAGTCTGTCCTGTTCTTTAGTTGTTACTAGCATACAAGTAAGGGTGGCTCCAGTCATCAAAACATCAGCTTCTTGAGAGCAAGAGACTGTTATTTTAGGCCATAAACGGTTGTCAGCATCAGTACCAGGAAGAGAAAGACCAACATGCTTTAGAAAAGACGGTTCGGACAAACGAAAGGGGGTGGGGCCACCACCACGACAAACATAAAACAAGCCTCTGCATCCATGCCTCCTCCAGCATAACAAAACACAGTAGAACGGGGCAAAGAAAATAGAAGTTATACAACAACATTTTAAACAAATATACCAAATAAACAAACATACTGTGGGCGGTCACACAATCTAACCTAGGGGGAGGAAAATCCAGACCTCCTGTCATGGTCCAGCTGGGCTATCTTGTACCTTTTGCGAGGCCAACAACCTACTAAAGCCAGGAAAAACAGCCTTTAGCAACAGGAAATGCAAAGTCAGTGGGAACCAAGGCTACAGGGAGGGGGAAAACAGAGCAGGGTAAAATATCTGAAAAGTTGATTATACAAAGTAGGGGAAAAAAAAATGAAGATTTTACCTTTTTTCCTCCCTCCTTTACTTGGTGAGGCCTGAGAGTAAGGAGAATGAACTCAAAATTGCTTTACTTACCATTTTGAAAAACTACCATGTCTGGCTCCATTCTGATCAACAAATCTAAGTCACTGTAAATCTTGGATAGGTAATCTCCCACTCTGGCTAGGCTTATCTCCTGGAAGTATTCAAAACATACACAAACAATCATAGTATCATAAAACTTGGGTAAAAATGTGATATTATGTGGCTTTGGTTACAATGTAACCTCTCCAAACCAGTTTCATCTGAAAGAAAATATGCTTCACATAGAGTTGTAACTCTTATTTTCAATCATGCTGGCTAGATATCTAGAATGGTCTTCCTTCCCACCCTTCACATCCTGGAAGCCTTCCCCAAATCCATTTGCACTTATAAGAATATGACTTTAATAAGGTTGGTTTTAGTATGGGTCCCAAAAGTGCTGAGGGCAATCTGAAAATTAACTGTGGGCAGTGATGTTACTGGAATAGATCTATAGACTCCCAAGATAACTGCTCTGAAGATGAAAAGCTCTGTATTTTCTTAATTCTCATTACGCCACAGTAACTTAGGTTCTACAGTTGCATTTGAATGTTCTCTAACATCGTGTATTCCAGACCGTACTCCCCTAAGGCAACTAGAATCAGCCCTTAAAACTAAAAGGCTGAAATCAGTCTACCTTAGACCAGAGAAGCTGTGAGAGCTACAAGTTGATTCTCATTATCTGCGGATTCCGTACTTATAAATTTATGTACTCACTGAAACCTAATTATAACTTAAAAATTAGTGTTTGTGATACTTTTGCAGTCATTTGTGTCCAGAGCAGCAAAAAAAAAAATGGAGTTGCCCAGTGTGCCTGTTCCCAGCTTAAGTGAAACAAAGTGATTTCTGCCTTGGTTTTAGTTCATATTATGAACAACTGTCCTTTTCGTGGTCACTTTTTGTGTTTTTGACTTGATCGCTTAAAATGGCCCTCAAGCCTACCTAGTGAAGTGCTCTCTAGTGTTTCTAAGCACAAGGCTGTGATGTGACTTACAAAGACAATTCCTTTGAACTGCAGGCATGAATTACAGTGCCGGGGGCAGTCAGTTCAACTTTAATGAATTAACAATGTATATCAAATAAACTGATTTAAATAGAAACACATATAAAACAGAGTTATGTACTGATCAGTTGACAAAAATGTGACCAGAAGCTCATAGGAACCTAACCTTGTATTTCCCCTAAGAGCAATGTTACAGTGTTTGTTCATGTTTGCTGGCAACTTTATAGAAATAACTACTGTGAGAATCAACTGTACATTCTTATTATGTAACAGAGTGCTTTTTAATACATTGGATTTGAAGAGGTGTGAGATTGGTTTCTGCCTTCAAGCTGGCTTAGATCTACCCTTCTTTATATACCCTGTCTCTTCAAGGGAGAACTTTAGTTAGCTCAGCCTATCTTGATGGACCATTCAGTTTTGTTCTGTATTTACCAATCTTCCTTTCTTTGATTTTCCACATAGTAGGTAGCTTGGTAGTTCCATGGAGAATTATAGTCATAAATTGGCATTCAGATATATATCGGTCTTTTGTGAGTTTGCAAAGAATGTGCCAAGGTTTGCCAAATAACTCATGAACCTAGATGAGTCCAGCATCCAAGTTGTAGATTATAAATCAGAGAACAGGTACCGGAACTAGGTAACAAACACAACCACCCAGGCTCAAATTAAAGACGTAGTCTTCAGCAGTGTGATTTCCAACCCAAATACAGCAATGAGGCCTCAAAGAAAACTCCTTTCTGGCTGGGAGACACTTTGCCCTAGGATACCACAGGCTGATTTCAGCAGCATGTGAATAATAAGACATTCAAGCACATACTCTGTGCCTGAAGAAGGTTAAAGTTAGGAGGTCTCTAGGATCTGGCAAGGTATAGTGTAGTTACATGTCCCTCAAAAAGGTGGGAATTTGAACTGGCCTTGGATGGAGGGTGAAGCATTGATATGCCTCTGGCTCTCTGTTGGGAACGAGGATAAGAGCCTTTCCCACACATTTGTAGTTAAGTCAGATTTGCATGCAAGGAAAGCAGCACTTAGGATGAAGTCAATGTAAACTGTTATCTAAGTTCGAGGTACAAGGATTCTACCATTTTTATTTCCTGCTTAGTAACTACAACCATCCCTGAGTCATAGGTAGAAAAGACAACTAGATTTTTTTCTTTTTGACAGAAACAGGAAACCCACAACAAAACCTTTGAATCACCAGTAACCTCCGAGTAAAAAGCAGTTTAATCCATAGACACACTGGTTTAAGAAAAAAAAAAAAGAAAAAGAAGAAAGGACCCGTTCTGTGTAAATCTTTCTGTATTCACTAAGTCTACAAATAGTTGAAGGTAGGAATCAATTTCATAAACCCTGAACATTCTCATCAAATTAGATCAAATGCAGTACCATATCTTGAGAACTAAGGCTGAAGAAATAGATCAAAAAGGAGACTCAGACAATTTAAGAACAAAACAGGTATATTTCTATTGGACTACCTGATACAGAGGATACTGTGGTATGGATGGATAGTAGGAATGACAAATAATACAAATATATTTTATTTGAAATAAACAAAAATGCTTACACAACTCAACGGGTCACTTGGAAACAAACTCTTGCTTGACTGTATTACTGAGCAAAAACAAAGCTGAAGCACAAACACCCTTCTTTTTTGACATGTATATGGAGATAGGAAGACACTACTTGGTTTTAAAAAACTGACCTTCCTTAAGGCCTGGTCATAGAAGTGTAAACAATGTAAATGAACCCACCATTTCAGTTGTCACATCTTATCTATGTCACCTGTGTATTCTGAGATCACACATATACCTGCCAATATACCTGGGAAGGGTTGCGAGATCACAGTTACATTTGAGTTCTTGGCAGGCAGGACTGAGGAAAAATAATTTTTAACAAGTTTTACATCCTATTTAGAACAAATCACTAGTATTCCCTTAAATAACAGGTTACAATAGAAAGATACTGCCTGGAAGTTATCCTTTTCACTTTGGTTCATGTTTAGGTTTTGTTTGTGATTTACATAGTTGTTTGATTCATTTCCTTATAGTACAATCCTGCCACAAAGTATTAAAGCACAAGATACCTATTAGTTCTTCAACATCTGCATTTTTCAAGTTTGATACTACATCTCTCGTATGTCAGCAGTTCTTGAATATTAAAAAAAACAAATGGGTAAAACTCTGCTAAAAATGCAGACGTCTATAACAACTATAATGGGACTAGATTGGAAAAAGACAATGAGGGAAGGGTAAAAACACGTTCATGTGCAGGGAATGTGGTTCAAGTCTTTGGATTTAAAAACAACTTCCCCAAAGAAGCTGGCTATAATGGAATTCCCAGAAAACTTTCCTTTGCTCCCCAAAAGGACCTGAAAAGCCCCAATCTAAACTTTTGAAAACTACAGTATGTGATGCTATAAATGATCAAAGCAGTTGGAGGGAGAAGGATGAATGTGTCTTCCGTTCAGCTACAGTTGGTAACAAAGCCTCTTTAGCTGTTGGTGGATCAGTATAAACCACGGAAGTACCAGGAGTGTTTTGAAGGATGGGGTTAGAAAAGCACTGAACATATTAACTGTCTACCTCAGTAACAGGGCTTCATGGCTAGGAAAATTTTCTAAATAGTAAAATGACTCCAGGATAGATCTCTCTCTCCATTATTAAATGTGGCAGAATTAAAAAAAAAAAAAATTTACAAGTAGATATAGTGAAAACAAAATTACATGGCAGAGAAAACAAAAGTATCAAGACAATGCTATAGGTTCAACAGTATTCCATGAGGCTAGAAAACCTGTTAACTTTGAAAGCCCTAGCAAAATATCACTCTTGTTTATAAATCACTTATTTATCATATGACCACACGTTGAATCCTTTCTTTACATGTATTGAAAAATCCTACATTCAGCCTTTAAGCATTCTGCATTTCTTTGCCAATCTTGTAGCTGAGTATCTTGTTCCAGTCGATTTTGGTGCGGGTAACTGGAAGCTGCCGGCGCAAGGCCTTGAATGTGGTGTCTGACATTGTTTGATAGTTTTCACTAATCGCTGTCTGCAATAGATAATTGAAGGTAAGTTGCTTGAACAGAGACAGGATGATTGTGAATAGGAAAGTAAGTGATGTCGAAGGACATGCTTGAATCTCACAAGAAGGACAGACAGCATGTACTATTTCTGCTGAGCTCCTATGCAATCTGAAGTGGGTTAGTTAACAAGCCCGCCTCTATCATTTCTAAAACTAGGGCTATAGTCCCTTCCAATACTGAAGCCTTGATTATAAGCAGAATGCCAAGATTCAAGGTCTGAAAATTCACCATATTTACTAACACAGAACAACATATATATGTGTTAAAAGGACACAAAAGTTTAACAAAATGTTAAGAGCAAAATAATACAGCAGCAGATCTAGAAATTAGTTCTAAATCTTCTTACCTGATACTCATTTTCTGCATGCTCTATGATTTTAATAAACTCCTTGGCAGTTTGAACTTCATTCTAATGGAGGGAGGAGAGGAAAATATGATTTTTTAAAAAAATGTGTAAACAATGATGCAGTCAGTCAGACATAGCACAAATTTGCAAAACTGTAAAAAAGTGTCATTCTTTTCAATAATTTATTTTTTTTTTTTGCAAAATATAGTTTAGTTTTTTTTTTCACAAAAATGTTATTTAGGTTAACAACTAATAGGTTTGTTATTGTTATTTTTAATTAATATTTTAATATTTTCAGTTTTAATTTTTTAGAATTGTTTTCTTTATTTAAAACATTTTTTAATCACAGTTGACATGCAATATTATATTAGTTTCAGGTAAATGACACAGTGATTAGGCATTTATAATACCTTATTAAGTGATCATCCCCATAAATCTAGAACCCATCTGGCACCATACACAGTTCTTAATTTCTAACAGGTAAATATTGATAGATATAAAACACCAATAAGTTATTTGAGGGTGCTCAGTAACTTCTAGAAATATAAACAAGTACTGAGAATACAAAAAAAAATTGAGAAAGAGAAAGAAGTTTGAATTCTGTAACCCCACTATTCTGAGTCAAAAACTGAACTAATATAGCTGGTTGCTTACATACTCTCATCAGTTTCCAAAATCAAAGCATTGAAAACAAACTGAATTTCCTACTTTCAGTACTCAGGATCAAAACTAATTTTTTGAAGAAAAACAAGATACAAGCAAGACATTAAATATTCCACACTTACCGAAACAGTCACTGAATCCTGTACATCTTTATGACTAACCAACTGCACATTACCATCTTCATAATAGTGAACCTGTGTGAGACAGTGTTGGAGCAAGTTGATGTGTAGTTCATGTAGAAACCTACTACTTAGGGCACAAACCCATGCCTTAAGGCATACCCAATCTTTACCAATTCTGAACAGATAATTAATATGATCAATGATAATTTACAATGGTGGTTAAAATTCACAGAACAATTAAATTAAAAAATTATTTTTTCCTTAGGGAAAATGGATTATTAAGTTCAACAAATATTGTCTTTATGCATTTCAGACACTGTGCTAGGCATTGTGATACAAAGATCTTAAATGAGATTCCACTCTTAACAGTATTAAAATGAAACCAATGAACACTAACTTTCTGTGAAAACCAAGGAATTTTAATGGATCCTAATCCCTTACACATCTTTCCATATACACTTTCATCATACTGGTAAGTAGATTTGACCAGGAGCAGAAAAGGCTTAACTGAGGGTTAAAGATAGAACTGAAAATTAAATATTCTGTTGGTAAATTAGGCTGCAAAAATAAGACAAAAGCAGTTCTGAAGATATAACTTAAAGAGGCATGCTACAATTAGGAAAACAATTAGCAAGAAGGAGACACAAGAGACATAACACAATGACACACAAGGTTCAAGAAGTTTTTGACAACTTACAAGTTAGGTTCAGTCATCTTAACATGGCTACAAACTGGCCATGAAGAACAGGATGAGTTTCCTTTTAAATGCATTTGAGCAGGGTCTTGAAAATAGGAGTGGTCAGTTACTTAACTGGACACGGTAAAGAAGTGTATCTAGCAAGGGGATAATAAGCTATAAGAGAAAGGAGCCAACTGGTTTACTTTAGGGAAGAACAAAGAATTGCAGATGAGTATGTGTGGAGGAGGGGAGTGTGGCAGAAGTTAAGTTGGAGATAGACTGTGAAGAATAAATACCTTATAAACCATGTTAGGAATTCAGACTTTATTCTATTACAGGTGATGGGGACTCAGGGAAAGTGAATGTTTTAGAAAGATTATACCTGTGTCATGAAGAAAATAAAGTGGAGAGAGGGGGAAAATTGAGGGCATAATGCGAAAACAGAAGAGGTCCAAGTAATGCCTATTTCCTTCATCTAGCCTACCCTACCAGGATATATTTGAACAGAAAGCAATGTTTTTAGAGATAAAGCAGAAAAAGAGAAGATCGATAACCTAAACTATTATAGCTATTATTTACTGAGTCCTTACTATGTTTTAGGAACTATGGAAAACATTTTATTACTTATATTATCTCATGGATTCTTTAAAAAAAACTCTGATAGGACTCCACTGTTAATTCTGTTTTACAGATGAGGAAACTGAGGCTTAAGACAGTTTAATAAATTACCCATGTTCACATACCTAGTAGGAGGAACTAGAATCTGTATGAGGTCAAATTCCAGAACTAAAACCTTAGCCAACATGCATAATACCTCTCAATGCTATGTTTTCTCAAAAAGGTAGAAACTCCCCGATTCAGGTAGAAGTGTCTCGGGAGGGACTTACTCTTCTTAGATATCATTAGAAGAGTATAAAAACAGTCAGCCTACATCTAGGCAGAAACGATGATCTTATGATCAACAAAAGGACTTCCCTGGGCAACATGAACCTACTGTATAGCCCTGTATAAGGGATATAAATAGGTGTCTTCCTTAATGGGGACAAATAGCTGGCTCTGTCCAGATGGGCAAGAGAAGCTAGACTTTCCATACCCTATTCAAACCTTTAAATTTACTCTTTTGGCTTTCTAAAAGAGGTTAAGAGGAAGAGGCAATTTAAGAACACACTGGAAAAGCAGGGAGTTGATAAATGCCAGCAAAAATCAGAAGAGCAAAGATTTGGCCAAAAAAAGACTGGGCTAAATAATAATATATCAAGTTTAAAATTCCGAAAGACAAGGGCAAGGATGTTTAAAATACAGTGGGTCACACTCAAAGACTAGTTTTGTTTGATTATACCTGAGACATATTTCAGAACCCACCTGAAGGAAGGAGGTATGCAAGGAACATCTTTTTTTTTGTCTAAGACTAAAGACTGTGCAATTGGTTTAAACTTCTATCATGTTTCTTAAGAAATAGGACATGGAGAGAAATATAGGGTAAGGCTCTTAAGTCTCACTGTTTATGAACTTAATTGAAAATTCTAAAAATATCATTTTCATTACATAATACACTAGTGATAAATTAAGCTTAAATTCTACCTGTTTCAATCAAAACTTCTTCTGGGTGGGGGATCAGACCATTTTACTGAGGGGCTTAGGAGAGGTGTAGAAGGGCTGAGAGGACAATGACATCTGATATTCTCGGCTTGGCTGGGATCTCCCCCGCTTCAGAGTTGCCAAAAGCAGCAAAACCTTTCTTAGGTCTCATCTGCTAATAAAAGTTTCAGCATGACTCCAGTCAACATAAATCCTCAGAAACTGCTGCCTTCCTAGAACTACCCTTTTGCCTACAGGATATCCAAACAGGCTACATATAATAATGACTTTTCCAAATAGTTCTCACACTGATATTTAAAAGATATGTAAATGAAGTAAACCTTTCCCCAAAGTGTGATCAGACAATCTGTGGGTAAAAGGCATAAATTAGGTCTGGGTACTGGGCCCTGTTATAAAAGTCTTACCAGAAACTCTCACTTTCTGGTGTGTGCTCTTAATTTATAGGTTTGCACTGGCAAAGCTGAAACACAAGTAACTATTTCCTTCTAAAAGGAAAATCAACTTACATAAATTTATGGTAAGCTGCCAGGTTGATTCTGATTTCACAGTCACAAGAGGTCTAGAGCATTAGGCTACTCATAGGTATGGTTAACAGAAATAGAAGAATATGTTGTCTTAGGTTGGACTCCCCCAAAGGCAGATTCCCAAGATTTGACAGGAAGTAGTTTGTTTGGGAGGTCATCTCAGGAAGCACTAGCAAAGACTGAGGAAGTCAGAAGGTAAGAAAGTGTTATTGGTGTATTAATAAGGTAACAACTGGGCATTTGACTCTGGAAGACATATAGTAGATAACATCTACTATATATGTTTGACTAAATTTTACCCTGTAAAAAGATATCTGTTTTTAATTGCTATTAAAGCAAGACAACACAATACATAGATGTAATTAGGTACTGATATTCTGTTATCAGTAACTATTTAATCTGATCTTAGAGTTAATTAGGCTTAAGAATTAAATCGCCCTGAATTTTGAAAGTCAAACTCCTGCTAGGATATCAGAAATCAGTCCAGACAGGCATCAAATGAGTTAAGCACCTTATTTGCCTGCCTGTCTGTCCTGACACCAGCATTAGACTTCTACTCTGGTTACTTATATTCCATAATGTGATGACAGTTGGCCATTTCCTATTTACTGGATTTAAAAACTTTCTGTCATTACTGTAAAAATAAAATAAACCTGTTCATGTAGCTTTCTTCAGACATAAAGTTAAGTTTTCCATATGTTTATATGTATATACTTAAATGAAACAAGATATGTATGAAAGACCCTTAGTAAGTTATAATAGCTGCTATATAGTAACTTCTTAGTAATTATTTTTCTTATTTCCTAAAACTGTTATTTGATAATTCCTGGAAAGATCTGTTATCTTTGACAGAGAAAAATAACAAGCAAGCTGTATACATCACAGAACTGTCCTTTAGCAAGCCAGAATGGCTCTCTCTGTTTCACTACTTCCCCAGGAAGGAGGCTTCTATTTCTATTCACTACCACTGATCTCTCTTTGCATCTACACATAGTTGTTCCTTATTTCTCACACCAGAACAAATTCCAACTTGCAGGTTTGTTTTAAAGTTGACATTTTAACATGGCTTATTAACATGTTGGGATCTCACCTGAATCTTAAGTACTCCAACCACCTGGGCTGTAGGTGGTGTGATGGTAAACTTCCATTCCGATCTCCAACGACCATTCCTATTCAAAGAAACACACACATCACTGTAGAATTAGCAACAAGCGTATGAGATGATTTCCCAATGAGGCAGAGTTTGAGAAAGAGGAAAATGAAACAAGCAATTTCCAGTTTGTCAAATCCAAGGCTCTGCCCACTAGAGTGAAAGTTGTCTTCAAGTGGCCTAATCAGAAGCCTTCAGTAAGTAATTTGGACTTTTCATTTTTCAGTTTTTTTTATTCTGGAGTAGAAAATGATGCCTATTCTGTTCATTAAAGGCTCTTCCACAGATGGATGGTGTTGCTGAGTTATGCAAACTAAAGTATTATTAATCAAACCAAAGTAAGACTCAGACTTTCAGCTGGGTACTTTATTAATCACGTATTCTCACTCAATATGAGTATTTTTTTTTAAAAGAAAGATTAAATAATCTTAACAGTGGAAGGAATCTAAATGATCATGTCTAAATCCTTTATTTTGTAGACGGGGAACTGAAGCCTGTAAGTCAAATAACTTATCCCAAGCTAGTTATATTAAAAAACAAGTCTCAACTGCTGGTTTAGTTCCTTTCCAATATAATCTAAATGCAAATAGAAGAGAATATCTACTTTCTTACCAGAAGTTTTTAGGCTGAAACTGGTGGCTTTCAATACATGCAATAATGGTCTGTTGTCCATCTATAGTTTTAGCATAAACCTATTGTTTAGAGAAAAAAGTTAGACTCTGAAAACACATTTGATCTAAACAACAGACACTATACAAAAGCAGTATGCTGATAGCTAAATCCTTGGGGAAGGCAAAGAATCAGACAGGATAAGTTGATAACTCGTAAGAGTTCATGGGATATGAACACAAAGCAGAAAATGTTAAATTCTAAAGGAGACAGCCTTAAAATGAATACAGAGGGAAATACTGCTCCTAGTTTAGGGCAAAAGGGAGGTGCTGGTCAGGCTGGGCATTATAAATCAGATGATATTCTGATAAGCAGAGATTAAAGCAGGAATAAAGATAAATATAGCTTAGGTAGGAAACTAGGGGTTGTTCAGTTAATGGCAATTTATTTTGTCAGGTTAGAGTTATGTGTGAAGTGGACTGGTGGGAGACAAAATAGGGTGATAGATTTAGGCCACGTACTAACAGATGGCAATGGACAGACACCAAAACAACATGACCTGAACTATTATTTTGGAAGAATATTAAATATTGGTTTTGGGGCCACAGAATTAATCTAGGTAATAAGTCAATGGATATCAGGATGCAGAAGCTTAATCAAAAGTTTAGCAATATATTGCAAGTGAAGGGCAAAAGAAAGGAAGGAGCTAAAGTACTTGCATGCTTCAGTGACTAGAAAGATGGTGATGTCACTAAGAAATTGGGAAATTCTGGTAGAAATGACCAACTAGTAGTTAGCAACACCAATTGCTCCTCAGTGTGGGAGAGGTGAACAGAAACATGATCACCAAGGGAAAGCAAAAATAAATAAATAAAATTGTGCTTTACAGTCCACAAAATATCTTTACTGTATCTTCCCTTGCTTGAAAATCTTGCTCTGAAACACACCGTTATCATCTACAGCAGTGGTCCCTAACCTTTTTGGCACCAGGGACTGGTGCTCCTATGAGAATCTAATGCCTAGTGATCTCTGCTGGAGCTGAGGTGGCAATGCTGGTGCTGAGGAGTGGCTGCAAATACAGATGAAGCTTCCCTAGCTTGCCTACTTCTTGCTGTGTGGCCTGGTTCCTAACAGGCCACGAAGCAGTACCAGTCCACGACCTAGGGTTTGAAGACCCCTGATCTACTACACACAAGAGTTGAAATTCATAGAGCTTCTTGCCCAAAGTCATTCAGAAAGTAAGCAGTACGTACAGAACCCAAACCCACTGCTTTTTTGACACCAAGTTCTATTACATTCCCTGCATCAAATAAACTATGAATTTTCAAGATAGAGAAATATAGTAATGAGATATGTCTACATTTACACGAGTAGGGGAGAAGAAAAATAAGTAAAGATAGAGTAAGAATAAGGAGAGGTTGCTGACATAACAGTCTAAGCAAAAGAGTTTCTAGGAGTTGGCTAGTTGGCTTCAGTGTGAAATACCATACAGAAAGCAAGAACCAAAAACAGGACACTGGGTCAGGCAATTCTGGAACTATTAAAAACCTCAAAAGCAGTTTCTGTAGAATAGGGATCAAAGCCAAAATTCACAGGGTTAAGAAGTAGGTAGGTTATGAGGAAATGATACTAGTAGCAGAATGTTCCCTATTTGTGTTGGAGAAGGAGGAAGATAGTGACAGACACAGATATGAGAGAAGGGAGCAAGTGGAGGACAAGGAGGAAAGGCAAAGTAGGAAGAAAAATAATGTACAAGAATTATGACTGAGGAAAATCCTCCCGACCCAAGGATAGGAGAAAAAAATACTTCTAGGTAAAGAGAAAATATCAGAAAAGAAAACGTCACAAGACATCTTAAAGTAGACAGTATAGCACAAAATCAAGAATAAGGATCTTTCTTCCTCAGATTCAATGGGAGAACGGGAAGATTTCTGAGTGTGGAAAGAAGAATTTACGTCAGTCTCAATTTTATTAAAATATGAGGGTATAGATACCCAAGGACAAAGAGAAAGGTTTTGAATAATAGAGAAAATTTCATAAGGAGTATTGAGATGAAATTAAGAATTACTAAGTAAAATAGCTGAGGATATAAAACATTTGGGTAGAGTAGACACTGTCAGAACACTGACTTTCAGTCGCTCATTTGTTAGCTAAGAGAAGAAATGAGAAAAGGAAATAGTAGGGTTGTTCAGTGTGGAATTTCTCCAAATTAAGAATGGATAGTGACAAATTCTGAATAAAGCAACAAATGATTAAGTTGAAAGTATATTTAGGACTGAATAGTCAATTCCTAAAAGAGTGTGGGTTCCAAAATGGAATTTTGTATTTATTCACCATAATGGGTTTTCTCCATTATTTAAACACAAACATGTAACAATAATAACCAACATTTATGTAGCACTTACTTTGTGCCAGGCAATTTCCAAGCACTTTATATGCATTAACTCATTTAATCTTCACAATTCTATGAGGTAAAAACTATTATTTGCATTTTACAGATGAAACTGAGGCACAGAGATGTCAAATAATTTGCTGAAGGTCACACCACTGGTTAAGTGGTAGGGCTAGGATTCAAACTGGTTCGTATGGCTTCAAAGTAAGTGCTCTTAAACAATGTTCTATACTGCCATTTAACTCATTATCATTACAAATTTAAAATATTCTGACATTTTTCTTAGTAATATGCCAGAATTTTACAAAGGATAAATCATGATGAAGCCCAAATTATCATTTTTTAGAGCCAAGAGATAGTAAAAGAAAGTCAAATTACCCGTGACTTTTAAAAAAATTATATAGCTGAAATAGCTTTGGCTGTCCAATGAAAGAACCTCAACTATGTTGAAGTAGCTCTGTATAAAGATACCTATTTTAAAAAGTCATAAACATAGCCAATAGCTCTCCTGACAATCTTAATTTACTTTTCCCACATGTAAGCTAAAGACTTTTAAAACTTTTTTTTTTTGATGGAAGACAATTTTCTGATGAGATGTGAAACAAGATACACTGTGAATTAAAATTTTCATGCACTGTGATTAAAAAAGAAGAATTTTCCATGTAAAATTTTCCATTGATAGCCCTTTCAAAACTTATTTAGGAAATAAAATGTAGAGACTATAACTCAGAAGCGATGTTTAGCTGGCCAAAGCCTTCAAAAGATGAGAAAATGAGCGAAAACACTCTAATATCAAAGCAGGCAGATACTTAACAGTACAGAAGCCGTTGGAATAATGATCTTTCACATAGGCCCTTAAAGCACTGTCGCAGGATTCTCTCCAAGACTTCAGACCTCCATCTACGTCCTCTGGCTGGGGGTCACTTGCTTCTTTCCGTAAGTGATCAAACTTAAAGGAAATTTTGTTTCTTGGATCTAAAAATCTGCTGTTACCCAGGTCACCATGTTCTGTAATTAAGACCTTCCAAAGAAAAATTACAAATATAAATAACTCTGGAAAAAAGTTAGTTCTTGACAGATTTAACAAAACAAATAAGTATTCTGAAGAAGACAGTTAACTTTTCATTTAGTCAGATTCTTCTTTCATTTCAATTTTTCAATCAAGTCACATTTTTATTCTTACATAGCTGTAAAAACTTATATTTATACGTTCGTATTGTTTTTTAGATATTTCATAAAATTTTTCCAGTTATTATACTTAGCATTTAAAATAGGTAATACATTCACATGGTTCAGAAATGAAACAAATATACACATAAAGTGAAGTCTTTTTCTCACCTTTATCTTGCATCCACCAAATTCCTAACACATTTCCCCTTCCCCACAAGGTAACAGATTTTTGTTAACTTACAGCAAGGGCTGACAAGTGATGCATGAATATAGTCCCACTCATTTGTTTCGTAATGTCTACAGATGCTTTCCTTCTATAATTGCAGAGTTAAACAGTTATGACTCGTTTTGCAAAGCTGAAATTGTTTGCTATCTGGCCCTCTATGGAAAAAAATCCACCCATTTCTGATTTAGAGTATTTTTTCAGCATTCTTTTTTAAAAATACAAGCAAATATGAATATGTATTCTAATTCTCCACTCCTTTCTTTTATACAAAAACTAGCATACTATACTATACTTTGGCTTTTCCTTAATGTATTTAGAAGATCTTTCCATATTAGTACTTGGAGAACTTCCTTGTTTATTACAGCTGTCTACTAGTGCATTGTATGGATGCACACAAGTTTTTCAATGGGGGGCTGGGTTATTTCTAATCTTTTGCTATTATGAACAACACTGTAATGAATGCCCTTCTCCGTTCATTATGTACGAATTATGTATATGTGCCAGTAAAACTGTGGGATAAATTCCCTGAAGTGGGACACTTGGGTCAAGGGGTAAATAAATTCTTAATTCTTGTAGAGACTGACAAACTGTTCTCTTACTGGGTGTTGTATCAAGTTATAAGCCTATCATCAGTAAAATGGCATTTTTTACCTTTTAAAAAGTTATTTATATTTTCTCCTCTGTAAACTGTTCATATATTTTGCCTACTTTCTGACAGTCTTTGGTCTTTTTCCAGTTGAACTCTACTAATTTGGGAGAGTAACCCTTTGTATATGTTTTGAGTTTCACATATTCCCCCCTAATTTGCTATGTCTTTTGAACAATACAAAATTTTTAACAATTACATATGCTTTCACAATATTGACATACCATAATATACTTAATCATTTCTGAATTGAAGGAGATATATAAACTATTTACATTTTTACCATTAAGAAGCCACTATGAATTCTACCATAGATAAAGTCTTCTTTAAAAAAATTCTTTGGAAAGAATTGATTGTTTTGAGATTCCTGTCTTTATCATCAGACTATCCTCAAAAAGCCTGTTTATGACAGCAGGAACAAAACAACCATTTCCTAGTCTTACCCTTAAAAAGTTTTCTCATTGTAATTTTGCAACTTTTGTAACTAAAAAGTAAATATATTGCATTAAGATTTTAATCTGCACTTCCTGAATTACTATTACTAGGTGATCTAACACTTTTCCAAGTTTGGTTTGTATTCCCTAATTGGGTGTGACTGGTTCATGTCTGTTGCTCATTTATTCACTGAACTCTTAGCAGCATCTTAGGTACCTGAATAATCTTTCTATTATGTCTGTAGTACATGTTTTCTCCTTTTTAAATCTTATTTTAAAAGCTTTTTATTATGCAGAAACCACTTTCTTTTATAAATGTCAATGTTTAATTATTACTCAAGTTAGATTCTTTCCATTTCCTACTAAATTTTTATGTTAAAAGAAAAACAGTTAACCCTTAAAACAAACCCAGAATTTAAGTATATATTTGCCAATGAAAATCAAGTTAGATTTGTCCCATACATTTTATCAATTGTTTCCTTTTCCCTTCAGCTCTATGACACTTAGGTTTGAGGGCTGTATGATCATTGCTTTATGTCTTTATGTTTGCTAGCATTAGTCTTACTTCACTGTTCCTGATCAAAATAATCCTGTAGTCTATTACAACTTTCAGACACATTGTATGAAATCAATTTGAAAAAAAAACTTTCCCATATCATTTATATTTCTTATTCAGATAAGCTTTCCATATTATTTAGATTTCTTATTCAGAAATAGGGCATTTAAATCTATTTAATTTTCTATTTATCTCTTGGATCAAAATGTGTGTTGGCAAATGTTTTAGTGTGGAAGTGTATGTGAACTGTGTGGCAGATCCTTCCTTGCTAGTTTCCTATCCAATATTCATTCTCTTTGCTCTTACTAACAGAACCTCAAAGTTTTTCAAGAAGGCAATGTAATCAAATAAAAAAATGATACTTTACAGCTAGGAATGATAAAGTGATATGCATTCTGACAATTTATCAGTGGAAGTTGCTTCTGGAATGGCTAATAGCACTTTTGCACTGTCCTTCCTTCTGGAATAAAGATTCAGTGCCTAGAAATGGAGCAGCTATCACGAGCATGATAATGAAAACCACATCTAAGGATGGCAAAATAGAGAGCTAGAAACAATTTAGGTCTTTGATGACATCATGGAGCTACCATATCAGTCCTAAATAAAACCTCTGGACTCCTTTCTTAGCAAAAATAAAATCTCTATTTAGTTAACCCACTGTAGTTGATTTTTTTGTTATATGCAGTGATGGTATCTACTTTAATAACTATACATCTTTCCTTATTGTAGATTCCAGGTAACATCTTTTTGTTGTTGTTGCTGTTATGGCTTAGAATGTGATCTCCTTTTGAGTATATTTTTAAGTTGGCTACTACTGGTACTCACTTTGGCAGCACATACACTAAAATTAAGATCACTACTACTACTAGTGCATGGGAGTGTTGACAAAGTTAGCCATTTCTTATATCATGTATCTGGATACAGACTTTATTATTTCAGTAATTTCTCTTATTAAAATATAGGATGTTTTTATTTATTATTAAAATATAGGATATCAACTGCAAGCAATACTTATCATTGTCCAGTATTTTTGTTTTTTATATTTGTAATTAATCTATTTTCTATAAGAAAATTAAGATGAGCAAAAGTATAAACCAGAACAAGTGAAAAACAACAAACAAAATAAATTCTAATAATCCTGTAATCCCAAAGTACAGAGTTAACATTTTGGTATATATTTCCCCACATTTCCATTTCTATGCACTCCTGCATACTTTATTTAATTCTTAAGATGTATACGTTCCCATGTTCTAATACCTCATAAAATGAGATCCATCTTACACTTGATGGTACTTAGGACTGTTGTAGTTTAACTGGTAGCATTTTCTCTTTCTTAGTGGTACGAAAAATAATGGTGTGCCTTTCACTGCATTTAAGATGAACTGATTCTAATCAGCGTATCTATTCATTTAAATATCTACAAATATTATAATTCTACATGTTGCTTTATGTTTTAGATGATTATATCATGGACATGTTCCCACATCAATTATTTATTTCAGTTTTCCGTGGCTATAGAATATTTTGGTCTATAGATATTTAACATTATAGACATTTACATTGTCCCCAATTTTTTGCTATTATAAACCTTGTTTTATCTAATCTTTTTATACATTTGCACATTAATTTTCCTAAGATATATTCTGTGGACCTGTAGGTCCAAAGGGGATTCGGGCTTTTAAAAAGCAATTGGCATTTAGTTCCATATCACCTTTCAAGTATATGTTAATGAATTTTCAAAGCCCTGCCATGTAATGTTAATAACTATGATGATAATGGGAATATTTGCTTTGTTCCTATATTTGAGTAGAATGACTGCTTTCCCATTAAATATAATCTCTCCTGTTGGTCTTAACAGGAGAATCAGAAATAGCTGGAAAACCTGTGTTAAACCCAACTCCTTTTATTCTTACTGTTCTTGTTAGAGGTAGCTCTCTTTTACAATCATAGAAACTCCTACTATTACCAGAGAGGTAGAATTTACTATTATGTAGAATATTTATAAAGGTTATGAAAACTAAGACATGAATTCATCCAGCATCATATCTACATACATCTACTTTGGTTTATAGGATTTCTATTCACTTCTAGGCATAGCTTATCTAATGGGAACAATTTTTACCTGATCTTCATAGCCTTCTATCTTCACAGGTGTGAACTGATCCATGTTATACTGGGCAAATGCACTGTTTATAAAAAGTGAAAGAAAAAAAGGGGGGGGAGAATTATATATAAACACAAAAGGTATTTCACATAATAGTGAAAGAGAATGTGAAAACACTCCCTGCTGCTTTTTCCTTTTCTATGCAGACAACTGGTGATATCATAATGCCTTCCAGCTTTCTGTAGGAAATCCCCTCCACAGAAATCTCAGAAGTGCCCTAAGCCTGAATTCACTTTTTCCTCTCCACTCCTAAGCTGCAAAAGAGCTCCCACTCAGACAATTCCTAAGTTTTCAGCAATCTGATTATTGTGAATTCCAACAGTTTTAATCATTTAGACAGAAGCTTTCAGTAAAGCAAAATCTTAAACTGATGTACTTTTTGGAAATGTTGCCTTCTTTATTCTGGGCTGAGGCAAGACAGGGTAGGAGAGACCATAACTAAATGTCCTTCTGACAAGGAGAGAGTAGAGTGTAAGGTGAGAATGGAGTATAAGTATCAGGAGAACAAAAGGGAGAGTAGAGGTTATTAAAAAAAGGATAATGAATAAATAATCAAAGTACGTGCCTAATATTGTTTGTTGACTTGTTCAGTGCCAGATTTATGAAACTGCATTTTCAATGGTTCCCTAGTACATCTTATAAAGTTAACTAAAGTCAAAGGCAAAAAAAAAGATGGAAAGAACCTGCAGTATGAGAAAGCATAATACATTCATACTCTTTAATATATTTATATATAATCAGTCTTCTCACAGAATTCACTTACCAAGGGAAGAGTTTAACATCTTTCCAGCCCAATTTCAACCTACTGAAACACCAGCTAGACCACTGCTTTTAAGCAAAGCATTAAACTTTCCCTAGACTTTTCAAGAGAAACCAAAGTAACAAATATTTAAACTTTTTTTTATATTTAAGGTGAATCTTCAATCTTCTCTTTTTAAGTTACTGTTTTTCCTTCTTCCCTCCCTTCCTTTTTTACCCTACAGCACCTGGTCTTCCTAGTTGGTCTCCCATCCAAGTACTAACCAGGCCTGACCCTGCTTAGCTTATGAGATCAGGCGGGATCGGGCTTGTGCAGGGTGGCATGGCCACAGACTGATGCTGTTTTTTTCAACGAATCGTCTCCTTGTAACACCACATTCCCATGTACCAAAATGAGTCCTAAACATACTGGCTCTTCAGAAAGGAATATAAATTACATGTTCATGCAAAGTGGATTAAACATTAATTTAAAAAAATTAAGGGGTAGGAAATAAATAAGTATTTCACTCTAGGACATGTTCTAGGACTATAGATTACAAACACCAACACTAAAATTTGTTAACATTTAATCTCATCTCAAGTAAATGGTATCTCCATTCTACCAGGTGCACAGGCCTAAAACTTGGGGTCACTCTTGGGTCTTGGCAGTCTACTCTCATTCCCCCTTTGGCAGTATCTTATCAAGTGAAATACAGAGTAGATTTATTTCAGGTAGTACTCAAGAATAAAATTAAGAGCAATATAGGAGGCAAACTGAGGAGCTTGACTTGTATGACAGAGAATTCCTTATTATTTATTACAGGCATTCAGATTCAATAACCATCTGTTGACAAAATGTAGATGAGACTCTCTCAATGAAAAGGGCAGAGGGTAGACAGGGGTTGAACTAGCAAATCATGAATGTCTTTTTCTATGGCACATTCTATGCATCTAAGAGAAACCAGCATTACCATATACCTTTAGGGTGGTGCTTAAGTCAATGTGTAATTTTCTAAATCAATGTATATAATTAGGGTATCATTCATGATGACAAAAATAGTGATGGTTTGCAAATTTTAGGTTGGCAGAATCTAGTACCAAAGTGAGTACCAAAAAAACATGATGGACATGACAGAAGATTAATGTTTCCCAGGCAGCAGTTCTTAAAACAGTTTTCTGTAGCTAAATATTCTAAATCAATTATATTTCATAACAAATGCCTTCATGTTAATTATTTGTTGCTCTCCATCAAAATCCTTGTCCCATCTCCCCACTCCACCCTTTTCCAGATATTATCCAATTCTGTTTTCCTCTTTACAAAGGAACTCTGGGCCAGCTGGGTAGAAAGTAACTGAAATAGAATTTTGTATTGAAAAATAAACGAGTAGTGATAAAGCCCTAAAACAAGGGGCCTTGAAAGCTAGACAGTGTTTAGATTTGGAGAAGACAAAACAAAAACAAAAAAGACAAAAAATCCCATATCACTGCAATGTTTCTGACAAAGGCAAAATGAAGATATTTTATAAAGATAAACTAGCTTGACAGTGATAAGAGTCAATGACTGGGTAGAATAATCATGTTATTATTCTATGGTTAATTCTTTCTATTAAGACACTTCATAAATATCTGCTATTCTTTGGCAATTTGAGAAACATTTTCATTCTTAACAGCAGCCTAATCTTTCTATAACTATCAGTTTCAAAAAAATTCAACATAAACCAAAAGAATTGTTAGAACAAAACCTAAGAGCTAACATTACACTCTGCTGTAATAAGGAAAATCTATGCAAAAATAAAAATAATTTAGACCATATATAAGCTTTAAGGAAGTAAATAACATTTTGGAGGAACACTTTTCCCCAAGGGGAAAAAAAAAACCTAAAAATGCTAAAGCCTACTGCTTTATTTTGAAGTATTTTAAAATTAGTTTCAGTGTACCAGTTTACAATCAAAATAGTTTATCCAATATTAGAGTAACATTTTAAGTGAACTTATAAAGATATAACTTACTGTGCTGCCCCTTCCCTGAGGAGATTGTCATTATTAAGTAGTAGCCGGACATCTGAGGAAGAAAAAAATATTCAAAGATGTTAAAATTAAAATATTCAATAGAGGACAAACTTGAAAACTTTTAGATTTCTAGATTATATTTTTTAAAAATCAGTCTTTACAAGGTTAGTCTTTGGATATACTGTATCTCAAAATGTAAACAAACAGATGCTAATGTTTATAGATTTGCACGTAATTATTTGGTACAATAATCTAACAATAAATTCTCAAGGACTTTCATGGTATATTAAAACATGGTTACAGACGGTTATAGTTAAGACAGTTAATTTTGTATATAAAGAATCCTTTAAAATTATATTAAGAATTACAGGCTTGTCTATAACATTAGACCAAGAAAGCTGAGCACAATTAAGTCAATGGTAGTAAAATTGCTAAACATAATCTCATGTGGGGGGCCTACAACAATTTTAAAAAGCTGTGTATCAAGAGTCTGTCACTTTTCTTTTGGAGGAGGAGGGTCCTTGTTACTAAGAAACTATCAAGAATTAACTCTAAGAGAGAAAGCTAATTATAAACCAAAGGCCATCAACTGTTAGAGTTTCTGAAAGAAGAGGCTGGCAGAGGCTCATTTGCAGCATGCCAATAAAAACCAGCCATCATGACACAAGCAGCTTACTAACTCTTCTCTTTTTTTCAATTTTATTATTACTTTTTTAAATTGTATTTTATTAGTTTTAAATATACTACCAATTCTTAATCTAATAATTTGGTATCAATTATTTTCATGATGTTCCTATAAAGTACATTCAATCGTCAAAAATAAGAGACTTCTAACTACAAAGATCATTAATTTTGTTAAGTCAAAAATTTATCTGAGTTAATCAGTTGGATAAAGTTCAAATCAAAAGGAGAATTTTCTAAAAGCTCAGTTATTGAAAATTTACATTTGGTCAACATGGAAGAAAGACTATGGAAAGAAAGACTGCATTTGTTTCTCTTTGCTGTCAGTACTCAACATTTACAAGCAAGTCTACTAAGACTGCATTTTTTTAATTGCATTATCTACTTATTATAGTAAATATTTGCATGTTATCCTAGTTACTTTTTCATTAATTTTACCAATGGAGATTACTGATTGCTCTACTATGTGTAGGGCTTGGGTCAGCTACAGATGAGTATCACACAATCCCTCTCAATCCTTCTTTCTCCTGCAAAATCAGAATTTCAAAATATTTGCTAAACTTAAAGGAAATTTAAGATTGAGATTATGATGATTGCTTTTTACCACTAAGTTCAAGATGCCTCATCTATGTTTTTTATTCTGTATGTTGTGTTAAGATAGTGATTAGTATGGAAGGTTATAAATATATTGGAATAGTGATTCCCAAACCGGCTTTGACTCAGAATCATCTGGGACAACTTGATGAAACAGATTCCACTCCAGATCTAATGAATGAGAATCTTGAGAGGATAACACTGGACTGTGTATATTTAAGTTCCCAGATGCAGTTAGTTACACCCAATGGCTCTAGAAAGTCTCCTATACTATGGCACTGCTGAGTGAAAGCACTGAAGAAATTTAAGCCATGATTTAGAATGAGAGATGTAAAACTATGAAAATAATTTAATATTATGTCTACATTTACTGATATTAATCTTTAAATCTTTTCTCAAATAAGATAGGGTGACGCTGGGTACGTTGTTTTAACCTATTTGAATTTTGATTTCCTTAGCTATATCTATAATATGTTATAAGAATTAGAAAAGATAGCAAGCACTCAGTATATGCTTATATTTTAAGAAGGGCTTAAAATAACTAAATACTAATCTTTACTTACCATTAAACACTTCATTAAATTCCCCAGGGGGTGCATGAGTGATGAATTTTGCAGCTATGCGTACCTAGAGAAATATAATATATAGTAAGAGAACTATGAAGAGTAACAGATAAAAGAAGAAATTCAGATTATAAAATTTTTGTTACATCCCTAGAAATAAAATTTCCTGTTTAAACCTTTAGGTCCTAGTCACCTTCTATTTTCCATGATTATAATCTTCATCAATAATTATAGACAGTAGCAACTTTTTACTGACCAAAAAGTTTTCCAATCTGTCTCTGCTCCACTTTATTTTTTATATATAGAATTTTATTTTGCATTGCTATAACAATTTTGTTACAGACCAAAGGAGAAAAATAAGAAAAATAAAAGGATAAAGCCATCACACTGCATAAATTATTAAAAGCTTTTCTATTTTTTAACAGGACTGTCCAGCTGGCAAATTTATGTCATATCTCCTTTAAAACAGACAATTGATTATGCTCCACTTCTCTTTAAAAAAATACTATATCATACAAAGTTTACTTATGTTTTCAACTAGGTTATATTTCAAAAAAAAGTATAGTAGTAAATTGTGTTTTTAAAATGTTTACTTTACTTTTTATTGCATCATTCCGGAAACATTCAAGGACAAATAATTACATTTCTCCTCCTGAAACAGATATACCTTATTCTTATCTTGGTAAGAAAGTAAGTTCTATTTGCATAGAAGTCAGTTGTTTTTTTTATATTTGAAATATTTAAGATATTATTATTACTATTTTGTATTTTAAAACGTTATTAAAATTTTTAGAACAGTTTTAGATTCACAGCGAAACTGAGAGAAAAGTACAGAAATTTCCCATATACTTCCTGTCCCCCACATGCATAACTCCCTCATTATTAACATCCTCACCAGAGTGGTACATTTGTTATGATTTATGAATTTACACTGACACATCACCCAAATACACCCATGCATCCATCATTACAGTATCATACAGAGTATTTTTCATTGCCATAAAAATCCTCTGTGCTCTCTCTGCCTATTCAACCCTCTCTTGTCCTAGGATGTTATTTTGGTAAAAGAAAAGAATGGAAAAAATTTTAAACACACCTTGCTCTATGTGGTTCATTTTTTTCATCTGGTTTTAAGGCTTTCAGTATATCAATAAACTGGGGCAATAATTTAATAGATGTGCATATATTTCAGTATCCAACTAGTTCTAGAATTCCAGTCTCACTACCTTTATCAAATAAACAAAATCCATGCTGGCTGAGGGTTATGAAAGGCTAGTGAGAATTTAATTTGGGGCTGTAATTCTAGAAAAAATATATTCTCAGTGATCTCCAGGACCAAACAGAATAATGGTTTTACTAAATAAAACTTACTGTTAGCTATGTTTTTTAAAATTTCCAATAAACTAAATATTATTTTCCTAGTTTTAGCCCCAGAAACACTAAAAACAAGTGAACACCAACAAAAAAACTCAGAATGCACTTAGGAATAACATTTTAGATGTATAGTTATATTGATTTCTCATTATCGGTAAGGATTAATGTTTAAGAATACAGATATGTCTTAAATTAGAATCAACATTATAAAAAACAGACAGTGACACTTCCAAATTGTTTTATGTTTATTCTTTTAAAAGTCATTTTAAGTAGTTCTTAGAAATTATTCTCTAGTAACTAATTATCAACGGCAGATATAGACAAATAGGTAGGGAAAGCAGACAAGTTTAAGTAAAGCAATTTTGATTTTAAGAATTCTACAAACTCTTAAGGAATAATTAGTTTTCTGGTATGTCTTATACACTTAAAGATTTATTAAAGTAATTATATAACACACATGGAGTGCCAGACTCTCCAAACTTCAGTTGGATTCCTCTGGGCTCTCTTTTCAACTAGGCCTTGTCCTTGGCCCATCCCGAATACCAGCTGCCTAGCCCAGTCTTAGCAAGAATCTCATCAGTTTAGTGAGAACTTCTCCACTCTTGATATCTGATCAAGTTCTTCACCATCACTTTTGATGTGTAAGTCCTCAATTCTTGCCTTTAGCAAGAATTCCTCTACCCTTAATGTCTACTCTTAGTAATTTCCAACCATTGACCCCCTTCACTCTGTTTGTTGGCTATAAATCTCCAGTTGTCTTTGCTTTATTTGGAGATCTCTCTCCCCTAATGTAATAGTAGTGAATAAAGTCTTTATATCATTTTAACAAGTGTCAGAATAATTTTTTCTTTTTTGCCTTAAGTCAGTGATTCTGAACCTTGTCTATATAATAGAACCACCTGAGAAGCTTTAAAAATTTTGATGCCTGGGTTCCTACCACAAAGATTCTGATGTAACAGTTCTGGGGTAGGGTTTGGGCATCAGGATTTTTAAAGCTTCCTCAGGTGATTCTAATGTGCCAAAGTTGAGAACCACTGCCTTAGCCTAATATTAAGTGTACATCATCATAGTGGATACGAATATATAAGACAAGTATATAGTAGGCCTTTCAAATCTTTGCATTCTTTTCCACTTGTTAGTAAACAATGTATACAAATAAGAGCCTTCAGTAAAGACGTGACAATCATTCAAAAATAACTATAATTCCAAGGAGCAAAACTGCCAAATCAGCGGTAGAGATAACATATAGCACAGAACTTAAGGACATGGATATAGGCTGGGCTGGTCAAACAACTATGAGGAAGAGGGGGATAAGATCTAAGCCCAGCTCTTCAAAGTGCTTTAGATAGTTAAGGGGAAAAAGAAGACAGTGTTTAACAAAGGAGGTGATGGTAAGAATGGAAAAAGGTGGGGAAAAGCAGCCTTTTGTAAACAAATGAGTTTGGTAGGAACAGAATTTATTTAGAGATAATAAAAGGGGAAAGAAAGATGAGTCATAAGGAAGGAGTTATAATATCAAGTCTGGTTTTATTTTATAGGTAAAAAAGAACTGTAAAAGCCTTTTGAGTGGGAAGCTCCATTAATAAAAATTAATCTGTCTACGGCCATGCTACCCTGAACAAGCCTGATCCTGCCTGATCTCAGAAGCTAAGCAGAGTCAGGCTTAGCTTGGATGGGAGACACCCTAGGAAGACCAGGTGCTGTAGACATAAAAAATAAAAAATAAGGGACTGTAAAATGACAAAGTCTTTGCAATCTGTGAGGTCAACCAAAGAGTGCCTTGCCTAAAACAATTAAAAAACACTGAAGTTGTCAATACAGCTTCAAAAACCCTGGAAATCAGATTGTCCTCTAAGAGTTAACTATGAAATCAAGAAAGATACTATTGAAGCAAGATTTGGTTACTCATTCAACAAATACCTGAAGACCTACTATGTGTTAGGCACTGTTTTAAGTAATGGTGGTTCAAAAGCATACAGCCCTTATGCAGCTTACATTCTAGTGGGTAGAGAGACAACAGATAAGATTAAATAACTAAATTACATGGTATGCTAGATAGTGATAAATACTAAGGCACAAAAACATAAAGCAGGAAAAGGGTATCTAAAATGTTAGGATGTAAATTGTGAGGGAAGCAGGAGCCAATGACACTAAACTTTTTGGTCTGAGCCACTAACGAATGAAGATGTCATTAACCAAGAGGGGAAAGATTGCAGAAGCTACAATATGCAAATTTTTGACATAAGGGCTTCCTTCCAGTCTCCTCCCTACCAAATCAGTCTAAGGGAATGATGTCCATTCATTTCTGTTAAAAGTTAGAGGGTACTCTACCTAAAGACCTGATTTGGTCTTGGTTTTGGGTATATATACTTATTATGGAGGAAAATGCCATTAAAATGTTAGACTATATAATCTCCCTGGTCCTGACTCCATGCTGTGGAAAAATTATAATTTGATTTCCCATGTGCTTGACTTACCTGACAAAAAGTATCTAGCCCCTTCTGTATGTACTAAATTCGTTGTTACTCTACTTTTACACATTAGTTTCATCAGCCTAGCTAATATGAATTTGTCCCTGAGAGAGCTGGTCATAGTATCCCAATGAATCAAGCTTCTGGGCTTAAGGGGCAGAGGACTAAGAATTGAAAGTGGTTCTTGAGTTGCATAAAAATTGTTGGGAAACTTAAAAATAGATTCCTGGGGACTGGTCCCCCAACATTCTGATCCAGTCGGTCTAGGATAGAAACCAGAAACCTGCTTTGGAAAGAAACACACCGGCAATAATGTCCTAAGGTACTATCACAGGATAAGATTCTTAAGATAGTGTCCTTGGCCTTGTCCTGAGGACTTTCATGATCTTTAAACTCCTAAAGTCATGTTTCTCAATAGTTTTCAGTTTATAATGCATTTAAATACTAGAATTCTTAGTGGCACACTTTAAATAAAGCAGCTCAGAAGAGCACTAAGCTAATTTAGCAGTAATTGTACTGCAGTCACGACCAGAAAACATCAATGTTTCAGTGTCTATAGAAGCATCTGTGTTACATCATTAAACTTGATTGCTGTCTAGAGCTATGTCATTATTTCAGTAGAACTATTTGCTATCTTAACTCTACTTATTATCTACTCAAAGGAATCAAAGTGGGTAAGAGCACAGGTCTGGAAGCGAATGGCAGGCATCGTGTCTGTCCTATCACTAGTTCTGGACACTTGGTCATTATTTAACTTCAAATGTGCCTCCATTTACTCAACTGTAGAATGAGGATAATATAAGTATCTACACTATGGGAATGTTTTGAGATGAATACAAGTTAATGGGTAGAGTATCTAGTACATAATAAGCACTTAAGTTACCTAGAGGCCAAATAAGTCGTAGGCAAAATTCTCTCATATTCCAATAAATCTCCATCTTTCTTTGGTGTAGTCCGGCATTATGTTATATTCCTGCTTATACATTATACCAGGTCTTACACTGTTACATGGTCCACTTAGTCGAACATTCTATCTCACAGACACTCCCCTACAATATGTACGTGTAGTTATAGCAAAGATAAGCTCTATAAACAGTAGTGTGAAGGACTCTGGTAAATCAATGAAAATGTAAAAAGAAAGCAGAGGATGGAGGCAACCGGACAATTAAAAATGATGTTAAAGTAATTCAAACATAAAAAAAGGTCCTCAATGAAGATAATGGTAGAAAGAATATGGACAGGTTAGACATATTAAGTGAAAAGCATGCTTGCCTGTATTTGTGTAGAAAAGAAAATATACAAAAAACAAAATGAAAAACCCTGGTATAACTAACTGGCTGCCTCTTTGGGAATAAGTGGCTGGAAAACGGGTGAAAAGGGACTTTTTACTCATGCCCTTTCCTAGCATTTTAATTTTAAACATGTGACTATAGTTCTTATATAATTAAAAAAATTTTTTTAAAAACTAATAAAAACGGAAGAACAGAATCTAACGAGAGGCAGGAAGAATTAATAGGACTGGAATACTAATTGAAGACAAGAAGAAAGGCTAAAGGTGAAAAAGATGATGTTCTAAGCCTGTGTGACTAAAACAGAGTAACACTGGAATGAACAGAAATGCTGAAAGTGGCAGGTTCTGATGAAAGAAGGGAAAATAATATTTTAAATATTAAAATCACCTAATTCAGAAATCCCCAAGTACTCAAATTGTCTTCAGTATCATGACTAATTTCCCCTATCCAGGGTTTTTCTTTGCAAGAGCTCATCCATATAAGGACTTTAACTCCACTCACCTAACCACCCCCCAAGATTATGGGAGAAGTTTGTGCACTGGAGAGAGAAAAAAGCAAATGATACCTGATCCTACAGTTATGTTTTCTGAGCTCAAAAGGAGAGAACTTAAAAATGAAGGAAATACTTTGATTAGGAGTTTTGCAAGGTTAGAAGTATAAATACATGGTCATTTTGGTATGCATAATGGTTTGCAATTTTATGTTATTTACCAGGAAAAATGATCCCAGGAGGGTCAAATGGTCCCAAGAGTGGCTAGGCAGAGCACCAGTAATGACAACAGACGCTAAGGCACAAGGAATGCCCAAAGAGGTACCCAGAATATGGACACATTCTTAAACACAAGAAATACCTAGGGATTCCAGATATAATTGGTGGGGAGGGGAAATGGGGGAGCAAGATCTGGGGAGGTTTGAGAATGAATGAAGGTGTGATTGGTCTGTTCCAAAGAAATAGGTTGTGCCTATAATATGTATGTGGTCCGATGCCACACATTAGATAAAAAGACATGATTTCAGTTACCAATGAATTCAGTTTGTTATCAGGACAAAAGTGCAAAAGCAGACAATGACAAACTCTGGGAACATTTTAATGTTTCAGTTTTTTAAAACTGATTTTTAAAATTAGAGTTTGAAAAAGTCCCTTAAACTTTTTTTGGTGGGTTTGATCCAATTCCCTTTACCTTCCTATTTTAGAAGAAAACTGAAGCCCACAGATGTTAAGTGATTTTTCTAAAATTGAACTGGTGGCTAAAAGCACAGCAGGGAGAGGTCAAATCTCCGAACACTCAGAATCATTCTTTCCCTCTATATCACAATACCTCATTTATAATTCATTAACTGGATACCTCTATTCTGTGTTTTTCATTCATGGCTATGTGGAAAAAAGTGTAGTGAAAAAAGCATGGCTTCAGAATCAGACAAACCTGAGGTTTGAATTTCCTGACAAATTATACTACTCTGCTTAGCATTAAGGCTGGTCCTAATAAAATAGATAGATGTTCTGGAAGAAATTGTAATGAACATATACTCTCAACCAAAGATTAGGCATCTGAGTTTGTACCTGCTTAGGCTATATGCTCCTGTTCAAGAATTTTGTAACAGATTATGTAAATACTACTCAGCACAGCTCACTGAAAAAATGGAAGATAAAAGAGTATTGTGTTAATACTAATTGATGATGTTAGAAAATACCCATGACAAAATTTTGGGCTTACTTCATCCTATAAAGGTAATAACTCATCTGGTAAATTAAGGAGGTAATACAAAATCAAAAAAAATCTAGTTTAAAAGTGTAAGTATTTTCCATGAGTTCTAACAGAGCCCTTCTGTATTTATATACAACATTTTCCATATCTCCTCTAAATAATTTTGATAAACCTGCTTCTCAAAAAGTACCTTAAAAATATCAGTCTAAACTTAAAGCATATAGATTTATTTTTCTACTTATGGTATTTTTGAGGTTGTACACAAATATTCCACTAGTTAGGTGAAGGGAAAAAATATGCTAAGCTCCCTCCTTTTCAGCCTTAATAGTTTCTCTGCATTTGTTTTAAAAATGCTGAATCATGAAATAAAGGAAACAGATGGTGCGAAAACCCCAAACATGTAGTTCATCTCATATTTTAAGTTTCCTAATTATGGTATCTAGTCATTTTGGTCCTGTTAAGCATCTGGAACCAAGTAACTGAAGAGTCTAAGAACAGAACTCATTCTCAGAAACTGAACTCCAGGATAAGACTAAAAGCATTTATTTCTGCAAGTTATTACACTTTCAACTTCCTGTTTTATTTAGGCAGCTCAGCATGACCATTTCAGGTAACAACACATATGTTAAAAAACCCAACTTCCTCTTTATAAAGTGATAAAAAATTCAGCAGTTAGTTATGAGAATGGTTGATCTTACCAGCTTTTAGAGAAATACTTGCAAGGAAATCAGAGCCCATCATCACCAAGTTTACCTCTGGGTTCACTGCTTTCAGAAAATGTAACAAAGATGAAAAGCAGTATTAAAATATATTTGGCACCATGACATATGCTTTTAAAACACCCAAAATGAAATGCAAAATGCAGCTGAAGTCTTAGTTAAAAAGAGGAAAAAATGGAAACCTTTACAGTTCCTTTAAAGAAAAATACAAGACTGAAAAGATCTTGTTTTTAAAAATTTGTAATGTACCTTGGTTGTGAAAATTTTACAGGACAAGAATCTCATTTAAAGGTTACTTATTTTTTATGAATGCTAAAATATTCACATCAACAAGTCTTGTTGAACAAATACTTCCTTAATTTTTGGATTCATTAAAATGAATCAGAAGCCTGGAGGAAAACAGGGCAAGGTAGGTAGGTATGCAGCTGAAGGAGAACTGAAGAAATCTTACAAGTCAAACCCCTTCCTTTGTACTTACAGATCAGTTTGATTTCTTTGAGAATAAGAAACTAATAAAATTTTAGTAATCTCAAATCATATGGATTTATTATGAGATATTTATCAGTTATTCTTAATTATCCACACTAACGAAGACAATGTGGTTAATTTAAAAAATTGTTTTACCAAACATGAAATTCATCAACATTTTATGGCAGTAGATTTACCTTAATAATTTTGATTTGCTTGGTAAGTCATTTTTAAAATTAAGCAACTAAAGAGATATGCTGGGAGATAAGAGGAATCTGGTCACAGATCTGCTATTTTAAAGTCAAGTCTATTAATGTTATTACTAAACACTGTCAATATCCAAAAACATCTTAATCTGCATTAAAAAATATCTATACATTTTCCTAAGTTTAAATAAGACATTCTAACCCACTGTCAAAATCAACAACCCAACAGCACTAGTAAATGTAGTACTGCTGGGGCACAATAAACTTCAAAGTTTATTATTATTTAAATGCATAGTGAAATTTTATTATAACTTTTGCTAAAATTTTTGCTTAAAGTAAGTGAACCATCAGTTGGGCTAACAAATGTTTTGTTATACCATGATTTTCACTGTAATTTAATTTCACCTGAATCATAACTATTTGTCTTGAAATTAGCATTTATTGCAGCTTTCTCTCCAGCATGAGTTCATATATAAGATGCTTCCCTCCCCAGGCTTACACATTTCTGAGAAAATTTAACGCTAAAGCATGTTCAACAGCTTTTGAGTGTTCAGCACATCGTTCAGCCAGATACGTTTACAGAGCACTCAATGGTGCACACTTTGGGAAACAAAAGACATAATTCCTGTGCTTTAGCGAGACACCTACTGAAATCATTCTACTTTCTACAGGCCCTAAAGTCACATAGTGAAGGAAAAGCCTGACAAATTGTGAAGGCGTGCAGTTGTTAGGAAAAAAGTTACCCAACGCACAGAATATGCTTCTCTAGTTAAAACGCTTTTGAAGAAATAAGTACACACATCACACGATGACAAATTCAACGTAATCAAAGACACGCCAGTGGAGCATCAAAGGCACGATGCTTTGTCCAGACCTGAATGTGTTAACGTGAGGTTTCTAGGCTATACAAAAAACCAAAACCTTATGGAGTGTTTAAAAAATCTGTGGGTTGTTCTTGATTTAACAAGAAATCGAAAACCATTTTTCAAAAACATTACCGTTAAGGGGATGTAAGACACCAGGGATGGAGCCGCCGCGAGGGCCCCACGTTCACACACACACACAATCAAGGGAGGGTCTAGAGCGGTGCCCAAACCATGGATCCGATGTCCGGAAGCCTACACACTACTGAGCAGTAGTTCGGCCTAAGTAAGAAGTCAGAAAAGAGGTGCATGTGCCCAGGGGCGGACAACACCCGGGGGCCTCTCCCTGTCGAGGAGTCGTGACAGCAAAATCACTTCCTGGGGAAGGAGGAGCGAAAAGGAAGTTAAGGGGCCACTCTGACCAGGAAGTGACTCGCCCTTACACTAGCCTCAATCGTGTCTAAAAATGGGGGGACGGGGGGGACGGATGAGATGCGCCCTAAGAGCGAACGGCGGCAAAACAGCCGCTTCTGCATACGTCGCGCCATCACCGCCGCCGCCGCCTCTCTTAGTTACAGGGAAGAGTCCGTAGTCGAGATTTCAGGAGGCAAGTGCCCGCTCTTACAGGAAGGCCGCCGGGCTGTGCCCCAGGCCCGGGAGGGAGAAATGAGCCGAGAAATGGGGACTTGGGGGGGCCGCCAGGGCGAGCCAGAGAAAAGCTCCTCCGAAGGGAAAGCGTCCCGAGGGCGGAGAGCGTACGCCGGCGCGGGCCGCGAAGCCTCCTTCCTCCAGGGTCCCGTCCAGCGTTCCCACTGCGGCGGGCTCGGGGCCCCGTCCCCCGGGGCGGAGGGAGGCGGGCGAGAGAGGCGGACCCTTACCTTCTCCTCATCCGACACCCGGTCCTCCACGTCGGCCATCTTGGGCGGCTCTGGCCCAGCCCGGCCGCGGCGCGGGGCAGGCCGGGAAGGAAGCCGCGGGACGGCCTGACGGCGGGGGCCGCGGGCGGGACGCGCCCGGAAACGCCGGCCGGGGAGGGCGGCGCCATGTCAGCCCGGGCGGGGGGGTGCGGGGGGCGGAGAGGCAGTGCGCGGCGCCCCCGACGACTCTCAGGCCGGCTGCTTTTCCACTGGGCTCCGCTCACGCCCCCACCCCGGCTGCGGGACGCGGGAGAGTGTGGCGACGGTTCCCGGCTCCCTCCGCCCCACACAGCGCTGGCGACTCCTCTAGGGTTTCCTCCCGGGACCATGGCCGCCCAGTCCCCAGAGGCTAAGGGCTGCGGGGCCCCCGCTCGCTCAGTCGCTTTCCCGACCCCAGGCAGGGCGGCGGGGGTTAAAGGTGACCCTCACTCGGATGGCAGCAAAACCACTTCCCTCCGGGGGGGCCGGGGAGGCACATCCCAGTCCCGTCCCTCCAGAGTAGGGGCCGCCGTCCGCCCCTTCCCGCCCTTTCGAGCGAGGAGGGACAGCCCCAGCCCTGGGGGCGCGCCCCTTCCCCGGTACCCGTCTCCGTTCCCCGGGCCTCGGCCTTCCCGGAGGCCGACTTCGCGTCCGCCACGATCCCAGCATTCCCGACGCCCGGCTTCCTGCCCTTCTGCCCCCCCTCCCCTCTGCTCCCGACGCCCGAGGGAGCGGCAAGATGGCGGACGGCGGCGGCCTGAGCGCAGCGGCGGCCGCTGCGGCTTTCCCGGCTCCCGCGCCCGGCCCGAGCGCGCCGCCGGGCTGGCGGGAGCGGCTGCGGGCCGGGCTGGCGGGGACGGGGGCCTCGCTGTGGTTCGTGGCGGGGCTGGGGCTGCTTTACGCTCTGAGGGTCCCGCTGAGGCTGTGTGAGAATTTGGCAGCGGGTGAGAGGCCCAGACCTCCCCGGGGGGCGGGTGTGTGTGTGTGTGTGGGGTAGGGGGGCCCAGCGAGGTGCCGGGGCCAGGGCCCAAGAGCGGAGTGACCCAGTCGTCGTGGAGGGTCTCGGAGAACTGTGCGCGACCGAGTGGGGTCCCCCCCCCCCCGGGCCGCACCTCCGCAGCTGACTGTCAAACCGCGGCGGCTGCTGCGGGCTCCTCCCTAGAGCTCTCAAGACCCGCCCCCTCTGCCGCGTCCTCGTTTACCCGAGGGAAAGCCAGGTGGTGGGACCGGTGAGAGCGTTTTCAGGCTCGGATAAAGAATTCACACACCCCCGCCTTTGGTGGGATCCCTCGGGAGGCCTTCCTTTGGGACCCCCGCGGCTCCGCTGAGCACCCACACCCGAGACGACAGGGACGAGCGCGTGCGTGTCCCCAGATCTAAAAGGAAAAAAAGTGCCATGATCTCAGCCCACCGTTCTCATGTTCTAAAATAGTTCTGTCAAGACACACTTTCCCTCACCGTTTTGTCTCTATTTTATTACCTTGAGTAATAATAATAAAAAAGTACAGGAAGGAGCCACCAACAGCAGTGGGTTCTTTCCTCGGTTCCTGGAACGTTTGAAGAGAGTTTGCTGTGTAGTCTGGGCTGAAATGCAGAGACGTGTGAGACGTGATGATGCCTGTGGGTTCTGCAAACACTACCCTTGAGCTGTATCCAGGACAAAGTGGATGGAAGCCAGGGCCTTCTACCATGTCATTACCAATATTTCAGGCTCTGAACGGCAACCTCAAAACAAGATGGAAGGGTTTCTGTTATGTGATGACTGTGACTGTCAATATCGTGGTTTATTTTTCCGCACCAAGAAAAGGCAGATGTCTCCTTTTCTATTCCATGAGATGACCTGAAAGACCGTGAGATAGTATTCCAAAATATTTTTGCTATTTAGAACATTGTAATATGTAAACTGAGATATAACTTGCACACTAAACAAGCTAAATAAACTGGCCTTCTAGATTGTTTGAAAGAATTAATTTGATGTCTGTAACAGGTTATGAAGTGCTTACTAGTATTTTTTAGACTCAGTGAAATGAAATTCATTGAGTTTATCATTTATTTTTTCTCCACGTTAAATAGATACACCCTTTAGATGACAGTGGTTGACTATAATACACTTTTATTTATTTCTAAAACCTAAAGTATTTATGAAAATTATTTGAAGTGAACAGTCTGGTTGGTCCAGGTTTTCAGCCAGTCAGGTGCACTGGCGAGTGGTGGTCTCAGTTTGTTGCTGTTGTCTTTGGGCTATTTTGCCTCTAGCTGACTACCAAATACATTGTTTCCTTCCCTCTAATTTGAACCACTCTTTTGTGTCTCACCAAAATAATTAGGGAGGTTTGTTAAGTCTTTGTAACAGAATGTTTAACTTCTCCTTATAGATTTGTAAAAGTTCTGATCTAAATTAAGATATATAAATTATTAGTTTTATTCTTGAGGCAAACTAAATTGTCTCATTTTGACTTGCTCATTTAACGAATCAGCATTCTAAAATCTTACCCTTATATGTGCAAAGGCTTTTTAAAGATATGATACAATGGGACTTTAAAGTAGTTTTTACAAAATTACAACTTAAGTGAATCTAGTAATAGATGTCAATGCACTTATGTTCTTCCACTTTTATTAAACACAGCTATGTATTTGTAACTTGAGTACTTTGAATTTGCATTTTTAAACTCTGATTTTTTTTTTCCTTTTGGCAGTGACACTGTTTTTAAATTCATTGACACCCAAATTCTATGTGGCACTTACAGGGACATCTTCTTTGATATCAGGACTAATATTTGTAAGTAGTTTCCATTACTTTCATGCTTTGGTATTTATCTAAAGATCAACTCTCAGTTCTTATTATAGATACTTGTAGATGATGTGTTCAACATTTGAAAAAACACTGCCTCTCCCTCCACTTTTAGAAATTGACAGTATTCATTGGTGTATAAATTATTGAAGGGGATTGGGAAGTAGGTTGTAACTAAATGCCTGCAGGGTTCAACGTGGTAACAAAAATGAGTGACATGGGCAGAGTATAAGAATTAAATTCTTTATTTACTTTAAGGTCTGGGTAAATTGGACAATGCATAGTGCTCCTTCTAGAAAGGGCTAATGCTTATTGTTGCCAGGTAGATTTACAGACCGTTATTACCAGATCTTACAATTTTCCAAATGATTTCAAGAGAAACTGGATACAGAAGTTTTATATAAAATCTTGCAATACTTTAATGTGGCAACATTGGGCAGACTAAAAATTTATCTGTGTCTTGATTAAAGCCCATACAGGCTGCCCATTATCATCTCTGGAGTGTTTAAGAGCAGGGATTTGGAGTCAGGCTAACCATCACTTTATTGGTATGACGTAGAGCAAGTTAATTTTCTGTGCCCCAATTTATTCTTGTGTAAACTGGGGGTGATAATAGTATCTATTTCATAGGATTATGAGAACTAAGGGAGATAATGTGTGTAAAACTTGTAACAACCTGGTAGCTAACTCAGAGTGAATACTTAATGAATTTTGGCTATTTTTCTGAGAGGTCCCACAATAAAGAAACCTGTTTAACTTTAATTTAGCTTTTTCTTGTCTTATTTGACCAAGATAGCATTTTTAATTCAAAAACGTTTTTTTAAATTTTATAATCTTTATTAATATTCCTGGCAACTACTGTTTCCTACTATAAGCTTTGGAAAAATACTACTACAGATAAAAATCTTAGGAAGTATTACGGCATGCATGGTCAATGAATTTTTTCTGTATTTTTTTTTCTTATCTCTAGGTGGTGCTCTCCAGCTGTAGTAGAAATAATGGTTGTATTGGAGCATTTAGACTGTCTTTTCTTTTTTTTTAATAATGACTAATACTTGACCATTTTGTTTAAGTGAAATGCCATACAAGAAAGGGATTTTTCTCTTGACTTAAAAAAATTATTGAGGAATTCAGGATGAAACTGTGGGTTAATATAAGCCTCAGTATTTATTGATTCATAAAGCCCACTCAGAATTAAGCATATTTCAGCATACTTAGTCAATAGTATATAAAAGTCTAAATAAAGAAAATAAACTATCTTTGAACAACGATGTAGTAGAAAAAGCCTTGGTCTTAGTACTAGAAAATGTGGTTTTGAGTCTTGACTCTGCCACTTACTAGCAGATAACTGTGGGCTAGTCATTTAAATTCTCTGAGTCTTAATGTCCTTATATACAAGAGGGGAGAAAACTTACATATATATTATACATCTTTTTAAACAAAATTTTTAAAAATTATACAATAGAAAACATTTTAAAGGTTAAACTGTGTCATTACTCTTACAATATCAATGAGTTTTCATCAGCTTAAGTTATGTTTATAATTTCTTTTACCACCTGGAATTGTTAAACTTGTATGCACACACACTTTCTTATACTTATATACTAAAGTATGATTGGAAGGCAGTCTGTGTATTGGCTAGAAACTCTGAAATCAGGCAGACCTGAGTAAGAACCCCAGTTCTACCAAGCCCTGGTGGTTTGAACCAAAGTTAGTTATTTAAACCTGGACTGTGTGTCATTTCTAAAATCTGTCATGAGAATTAAATGATATAATACATGTAAAGAACTTAGCACAATGCTTAATAAATATTGACAGTTATTATCATTGCTCATTTAATTTGTGTTAAAAAGTCGACTCTGAACTTGAAAAAGACTCATAACATTATATTAATAAACAACTACATATACCTCATATAGTGAAGGACAGTTTGTAATTGTAGCCTTTGTGATTACTGTCCCTGACTATGATCCAATATAAATCTTGTCTTTTCTGTCATATCAATAATTTCTGCTTGTGTGATTTCTTCTGGTTGTTTTAAAGAAGTTTCATTCTACCTTTTAGTAAAACATGGTAGATACCAAACTAGGGCCATATTTAGTCGTGGTTAACTGCCTGCTAACTCAGAAAAGTGAGCAGAAAGAGAAGCAATTCTAGATTGAGCATAACAAAAGTCCCTGATAGAATAAAGTCTACACCTTGATTTCCTACCAATGTCCTGTAAATGCTATAGTGTTTAGTCAGTAGAGTAATTGGGCTGCAATGTCGTGCAAAATGACTGCATATTTTTGGCAGTATTGTAACATATTTGCTCTATTGTTTCCTGAAGCAAACAATCATATTTCTAAAGGTTTCAAAACAGATAGTGTGTGTGTGTGTTGATGGCCTTTAGGTAGTTGTGGTTGTGTTTGTTCATTCTTTAAATAAAATAATATATTTGTCCATTAATTTGGCAGGATAGTCTGTCAGTTGATTTTTTAAGGGAAATGGTCTATAAATAAGAAGAGAAAGCTATTAAAGTTATTGTACAGTCAAAACATAGAAACTAGTTACTAGTTATTCGAACAGTTTCAAATTATAAAGTCCTTTCATCTCCGAGGCACTCTTCTAGGTGTTGGGGATGCTATGGTAATCAGACAAACACAGATTCTATCCTCATAGACTTTGGATTATGGACATTGATTAATTCATATGACAGTTTTTATTGAATACCTACCAGGTGCCACACACTGTTTCTAAGCACTGGGCTTACAGCAGTAAACAAAACAAAAAGTCCCTGTCCTCCTCGAACTTACATTATATGAGAACAATATGTAATGAAAGAAAAGTAAAACAAATAGTATGTTTTTACTATTAGTGATAAGTGGTAAAGGAAAAAAAATGAAGCAGAAAAAGTCATATGAAGTGTCAGAGGAGAAGGTTGAAATTTTAGATAGGGAAGCAAGTGAAGGCCTCATTGAAATAGTGATTTTTTAGTAAAGATCTCAAGGAAATAAACTAGCTGTGCTGTTTGTGTTACTTCTTTCTGTAGGGGTAATATGCTTGGGAGCTTGAAGAATAGCAAAAAAATCAGTTATTTAATTAGTATAAGTGAAAAGATTACTCTGAAAGAAAAACACAAGATCCAATGGGAGTACATAGCACAACTTTCTGTTCCATGGTTCAGAAAAAGTTCCCCAAGGATGTGTCATTTAAGCTGCAACCCAAAGGAGCCAGGCGGAGGTTGTTGAGAAGGTTGGAGTGTCCAAAGTATGAAACATTCTGCTAGTTCACAGAGCTGCTTTTGATTTCTCTTTTTGAAACAGTGATAAACTATAGAAGCAGAAAGAAATGAATATCTTAATTTTTTAAACTTTTTTTTTCAGTTATAGTTGGCACAGGTGGACACTATATTGATTAGACATGTATGTAACTTGCAAAATGATCACTCTGATAAACCTAGTACCCATCGGACACTATACTTAGTTGTCACAGTATTAGTGACTACATTCCTAATATTCTGATTTTTAGATGGTTCAACCTGACTCTTAACCTACATTAGCAATACTTGCAAACACTAGAATAATACTTTATTGCTCAAAAGGCACTCATAATTTTTGTTAACCACATTTAATAGATAGGACATTGAGGCTCTGAGAGGTTAGAGGTTAAATGACTTGCCCAATGCTAATATGAAGTTAAACTGGGAATCAAATGTGAGCATTCTAATCCTAGTCTAGTGCTTAATCCACCATGCTAGTATTTTCAGACTTGTTTGTTTTCTTTACGCTATGGATAGAATAAAATTACAATGTACACTATAACAAAGATTATAAACATTTTATTTTTTAATACTTTATTTACAGATATATTTCTTCTAGTTTTGCCTAAGCTTGTCTAAATTTCATTACAAAACCATGAAAAAGGTATTTCACTTTTGCTTGGCATGTGTTATTGCAGAATCTTGTGTTTAGCTTATTTTTTGTAAGGAGAGCTTGTTTAAAATGCTGAATTAAACAGGGACATCTAGAGATAATATTTTAATTTGAGGTTATATATCTGCTCATCAGTTCTCTTTTAAGTGCAGGATGTTTTCTGTTTGTCACAGATATTTGAATGGTGGTACTTCCATAAACATGGCACATCTTTTATTGAACAAATGTCTGTAAGCCATTTGCGACCATTGATGGGAGGAACAGAAAGCAGCATTTCAGAGCCAGGTTCTCCTTCCAGCAACAGAGAAAGTGAAACCAGCAGACAGAATTTGTCAGGTGACTACTTATCTAATGTGTTTTCAGAGCTGTTTAGTTAAGATTGTATTTGGCTGCAGGAGATAGAAAACTCACAACAGAGAAGTTTGTTTTTCATGTAAATATAGGTAATCCATGGCTGACAGGGAGAACAAAGATCACCAGAAACCTAGACTACTATTTTGTTAGCCTGCTGTCTCCAAATACAGTTTTTCCTTGTGGTCTAAGACTTTTGCTCTGGCTTCAGCCATCATATCCTCATTCCAATCAGCAGGAAGGAGAATAGGCCAGAAGGACACCCAACAGCAGTCAAAGACACTTCCCAGAAGTGTTACATACTATTTCAGCTTGCTTCCTGCTGGTCAGACCTTTGTCATATGGCCACAACTAATTGTAAAGGAAGCTGGAAATTGTAATCATTTTCTCAGTCTACAATATGCCTAGCTAATAATCAAGGGGTCCCGTTAAATAAAGGAGAGAACAGAGACAATTAGCCATCTCTGCCAAGAGAGCAAAGTTAGGAAAAATGCTTTTCATTCTCAATACATTTACAAAGATGTCAAAATTTCAGTTATTCATTATGGATATTCCATTGTCATACTTTGACCTTTTCTCTATATCTATTAATACAAAGTATATTATGAATATGCAATTAGGGAAGCAAAATTTTCAAAGCCAAATAGAAATGACATTTTTGAATTATTCATTTCATTTGGTATAGGTCATAATCATATAGTAATAATACAAATGAATTAATTTCACAGATTGCCATATGTCTCATTTGTTCAATAAACATAACCACTATAGTTATATAGAATTTACATCAGGGGTCCGTCCCCAGCCTTCTGGTCACAGACTGGTACCTGTCTGTGGCCTATTAGGAACCAGGCCACACAGCAGAGGTGAGTAGTTGGCGAGCTAGTGAAACTTCATCTGTATATGCAGCTGCTCCCCAGCACTAGAGCATCACCACCTCAGTTATACCGCAGATCATCAGGCATTAATTAGATTCTCATAGGAGCACTGGTCCCTGGTGCCAAAATGTTGGGGACTGCTGATTTACAGAGTTTAGTAGAAACATACCTGAGTGTAGTTGCTGGCATTTTTTAGATATGGTCAGGGAAAGTCTGAGAAAGTACCATTTAAGCTGAGACCTGAAGCATGAGTGCATGTTGACCAGAAATAGTAGGGATGGGGTTGGCAGCCTTCAAGAGTACAGGAAGAAATAATGGTAATTTTCTTTCTCCTTTTCCTTTATCTCCCCTTTCATAAAATAATGAGATCCTAACAATGAGATCTATTAAGATGAATATGACATAGATCTGTTCTCAAGAAGCTCAGTCTGGTATGTAAATAATTACAACAGTGATGCATTATATAATCTTATTCCCTGTTGTAAAATTGAGTATACCATTGCATGAGAATGAAGATAACTTTAAGAATATTTCAGTTTGGTAAAGGATACAGACATATTAATAAGTGGTGGCAAAAAATATAAAAATACTTATGTAGAGTATATACAAGATACTGTGGTAACAGAAAAGAGAGAGTAGTTAGTTATTTTTCGAATTCTTAGAAGGAGGGCCACAAAATGTTTCACAGAAGAAACACTTGAAGTGACCTGAAAGTGAGAGTTCTTAGGTTCTGCTTTCTCTTCTGGGTAAGTATCTTGTATGTTATCTTACACAGACCTATATGCTGGATGAGCCAATGTAAAATTTTTACTCCCAAGCTCTCTTTTAAGTTCTAGATGCACATTTCTAACTCTTTGCTGGAAATCTCCACCTTTGATGGACCTAAGCACCCTGAACTCTGTCCAAAATGAAATTTCTTAATTATCTTCTTTCAATAAGCTTCCCTCCTATTGAAATCTGTTAATGGTACCTAATTCCTATAAAAGAAAATTTTTATGATTTGTTTCAGGTGGTATCTCTTTTACTTCCCCTTCCTTCTGCATACAACTGAATCCCATCATATTCTATTGATTCTTCTTGAAAATTGTTTTTACTCTATCCTACCTTTTTTTATTTCAGCATTCATTGCCCTATGTCTAGGCCCTCAACATCTCTTATCTAGACTATTGCTATAGTATTCTGTTTACTTCTCCTTTTAGTACATTCTTTTTCTTACTTTGTAGAAAAGTGGTTCTCAAAACTTTTTGGATTCACTTTTGAATTCTTTACACTCTTAAAGATTTCAAAAACTTTTTGAATTTTTTATACTCTTAAAAATGCTTGAGGACCTTAAAGAGCTTTTCTTTACATATGTTTATTACATCCTCAATACTTATTTTATTAGAAATTAAAGAGAACTTTAAAAAAATATTTTTTAATTATTTTAAAATAACAGTAAAGCCATTGCATGTTAACATAATTTTATGGACTGAACTGTCTGCCTCACAAATTCATATGTTGAAGTCCTAACCCCTCATGTAACTGTATTTGGAGATAGCACTTTTAGGAGGTAAGTAAGGTTAAATGAGGTTGTTAGGGTCCTAGTCTGATATGACTGATAGCTTTCTTTATAAGAAAAAGAAAAGAGAGATCAATTTCTTTCTTCACCACTTGAGGAGACATGTAAGGACACAAAGAGAAGGCAGCCATCTGCAAGCTAAAGAGCTCTCACCAGACCCCTACCATGTTGGCACCCTAATTTCAGACTTCCAGATATCAGAGCTGTAAGAAAATAAATTTCTATTGTTTAAGCCATTCAGTCTGTTAGGAACCAGGTATTTTGTTATGGCAGCCTGAGCTACTTTGAAAAATAATTTTAGTCAGAATGCTGTCATTGTTTTACATTTGTTTAAATCTCTTCAATGTTTAGCTTAATAAGAAGACAGTTTAGTCTCATGTCTGCTTCTACCTTGTCTTTGTGATGTATTGTTTTGGTTTAAGTATATAAAGAAAATATGGTTGCACACATACTTGGTTAGAAAAGGGATGAGTATTTTAATAACTTTTTCAGAAAATTGTGGATATTCTTCTTAGATACTATACCAAAGCTTTCTAAGAAGTGCTTTCTTAAAGTTTAGTTGCAGTGTATAATCTGAAGCTATACCAATGAACTTTTCACTTTCTGTTACATTAAAATCTATTGGTATATCTTACATTTTGAATGGGTCTTTTACTTATGCATAATTTTATAACATTGCACATTGGTTATTTAGAAAATTTGTTCACTGAGTTATGCCTACTAGATGTTGACACATTTTATTATATGGTTTTAAAAAATCACATTTGTTAAATTACCACCAGTTTCACAGAATATTGGGAAATTGCCAGGCTCAGAGTAGCAGATACTGGTTTTTCAAAATTCTAATATTTACCCCGAAGCTCCAGTTTTATCATTGGCAGCAAATACTGTTTTTTCTTCCTTAAAGTTGGCAGACCCACTTTGTTCATCTTTGAGAAAATGTCTGCCAGGTATTCAGCTAATAACTGTAAGTTTTCTTCTTGGTGTCTCTTTTAAGTAAAAGTGATGTTACGTGAATTTAAAAAAAAGGCCTGTTCAACTCATAAAACAATTATTTATACCGAAGATAATTGTCATACTTGGTATTGCCTTGTTTATTGGGGTAAGGAGCTAACGAACATGGTGATGACTTGTACAATTTGCTGTCACTGCCTTGAATCATACTAAAGCTCTAGCAGTTTTACCCACCATTGATTTTGTACCATTGGCTCAACTTTGCCGGACTGGAACCAGGGTGAAGCAAGTTAGGTGCCTGGGACACAAAATTTAAGGAAGCCCTCACTCTCAGGGTTGAGTTCAAGTCAACACAGTCAAAAAGGCAAATAATGTCTTAGCATTTATTATGAAAAGAGTTGTTACTTTGCAGTTCTATGAATCATACTTTGAGAATTGCTAATCTAAACAAAGATCCGATATTTGTTACTTTTCTGGTTATAAACCTTTGGTGACTTCTGATTGATGAAGGAAAGTAAACTCTGCGTGGTAGATAAGCTCCTTCATCAATTTCCTCCATCCTATTTTCTGGTCCCATTTACAGCTTGCCCTTTCACCACCTGCCCTATACTCTAGTCTAACTGTGTTGTGTGGTTTTATGATACTTCGCTGCTTTATCTGGCGACCTTCTGCTCAACTTTTATAGTGATTCAATGTCAGTTCAAATGTTACCTTTCTAAAGCCTTCCCTAATTTCTCCAGAGCAAAATTAGTCACTTCCTATTTTACTCTTGGAACAAAACACAGTTTAGGTAGTAGTTTACATAATTCTCATACTACATTTATTCATTTAAATAAGTTAGTTTGAAATGCTGTGCTAGGCTTCAGGAAAATGCAGAAAATTGAATAAAGTTAAGAACATATTTAAAGGGGAGAAAATGAAAACCAGACAGATAATCATATTGTAATATATTAAGTGCTATAATTGAATTATGAACCAAATGCTTTGAAGACAGAGATAAGAGAATGACTAAATTTAACAGTATGCTTCATGACAACAGGGGCGATCCATATTTTATTTATCTTTGCTCTCTGTGGCTAAGTACTGTACTTAGCATACAGTGACTATACAATAAATGTTGATGAAATTAAGATTTAACTGGATTTGATTAAACTCTCATTTCTACCCCTTTTCCCTTTTTTTTTTTAGAATGCAAGGTATGGAGAAACCCTCTAAATCTTTTCAGAGGAGCAGAATATAGGAGGTATTACATTTGCTTTCTGTATGATTATGGCATTGGTTTCAGAGTAAAAGTATCATGGAAACATTTGTTTTTATAAATATACCATAGCTCTTCTAGTTGGAGGTATAGATATATAATAAGATAAAATGATTAGTCCAATGTTTAGTTGGCAGCATCTTGACTTTTATAATCATGGGAAACATTGCTTCAAACCATATGTTCATGATACATAATGAGTGTACATTTGGCCCCTGGTTTATGGAAGCCTTTTCAAAGAGTTCATGAAATTAAGAAAAATTACAAATATCAGTGTATTTCTGTGCCTGTGTGCTCAATTTCAAAATTTACTTGAAGATTCACTAAAAAATATGAATCTGAATGTGAATATGAACTTCATTTATACAACAGTACAAGGTATAGTATTTTTATGTTGTGTTTTATATAGCTATTTCCTATCTATTGTACTGTATTAATATCTCTTCTGGTTTTTATTCTAAAAGAAAAAACATCTTTTGACACTTATAATCAAAAATACTTTACTTTTATTTTGAGAAGGGTTATGTTTTACCTGTAGGTAGATTGGGCATGTTTTTTAATTCATTAAGTAACAAACATGCATCTACTATATATGGGCACTATGTAAAATGATGAGGGATACAAAATGAGTAAGTAATAGAGGACTTGATTGTGTAGGAGAGTCAATTACGGGAAGTGAAAGCTAGGCTTCTATGAGAGATGACATTAACCTGTGTTAAGGGGTACATGAAACAGGTCCTTGAACTTCTCACTGTGTTAATTGAAAAGTGTTTTAGGTTATTACATATTATACATGTCTACTTCATAAAGATCTTAAAGAGAAATTTCTATCTTAGTATCAGGAACATTTATGATTCTTTTTGAATGATTAGTTTTGTCTTAATTTAAAAGTCTAAATTGCACTGATAATGATTGATAATCAAAGCCTAGAGTCATATTGTAGCCAACCCCTAGAAAGTGTATAGAACTTTGGTATGCATTTCATATGTTAGCCTTATCCAGATTCTATTTTACGGCCCAATTTGTTTTTACTTTATGAATCTTTTAAATTTACTTTTAGTTTATGTTTTTGATATCGTATTTTCTATTTTTTAATTGTTTTAAATCATTTTGGGAATAATGCAGATTGTTAATAAATAAGTTTTATGGTTTCTGAATGTGTAGCAAAACTGCTAAGTGAACAAGGATTTGCTTTTCCTTTTTTCTTCATAATTTCTCACAAACTAACTAAAAACTTTAAATAGCAAGGCAACTCATACTGTTAAATAACCTAAAGTTCTTTAATCACATATATAAATAACATTTATAATGTGTTTTTAAAGTTTTTTTCAGATTATAAAATGTATGCATAATCATGGTAGAAATGGGAAAATAAAAAGATGTATGAAAAAGAAAGTAAAAACCACTTTTTCCTATCATTAATAACCACTGTTAGTGTTTCCATTCAGTCTCTCTCCTGTATGTGAATATAGAAACAAAACTTGAACATCAAACATGTGTATGTAGTTTTACCTTTTTCTAATACGTGCGTGAATTTCCCACAGAATTTCTTCAACCATGAATTTCTTTAAAAACATAATTTCAGTGGTTATACTATATTCTGTTAAACAGAGATATCATACTTTACTAACTTGCTCCCTGTCTGGGTTACATATTATATTTCACTGTTAACATTTTCACTAGTGGGATATCTTTATATATAAATATTTAGCCCCATCTGTGATTATTTCCTTAGGGTTGATTTGTAGCACTGGGATTGCTGAATCAAAGGGTGTGAACAGTGATTTTTCCTTTTTAAATCTTTTTGATAATGGAAAATTTCAAAAACAAGCAAAAGTAGAGAGGATGGTATAATGGAATTACATATACTATCTCCTAGCTAAGTGTGAACATTTTAAGACTCTTGACAGATATTACCTCTCTCTCCTGATTTACCTAATTGATCTACCTAATTGATTTCTGGAAACAGAAATGTAAATGCCAATTTACATTTATACCAGCAGTATAGTCCCCATCCCACCTCACCCTGGACAACATATATTTATTCACCAATTTGATAGGTGAAAAGTAAAAATTAGTTACTTTAATTCACTATTTGTTAGTTACTAATGAGATAGGACAATTTAAAAATGTATTTACTAAGGGTCAAATATGTGGTGACAGAAAGAAATCTAACAATTGGTTGTGAGCACAATGCAATATGTATGACTTACTGTTGAAAAAAATGTATTCATTAGCTGGCTTGTTAATTTGCCATTGTTATTGTGGGTCTCACGGAGATAGGAAAGTTAAACTTTTTAATTTAGTAAAATCTGAGAAAGTTTCTTTTTGCTTTTATGCTTTGAAAGCCCTTTATCATCTTGACATCTAGTAAAAACCTGCTTGTGTTTTCTTCTAGTTTCTTTGTATTACTTTTCTTAATTCTAACCCACTGAGAATTTATTGAGGTATATTTAATAAAGTACATATCTAATCAAATTGTTTTATCCCTTCAAATCCAATTTTGAAGCACTGTTTGCTGCCTATTCTAGCCTTTTCCCTTTTAGTTTTTGATGTTCTGTTATCATACTCTTAAGTAGTGTGTATAGGTTATCTTATTTTACTGATTACAGTAAGCTTTTAAAGCATCCTGAATAGAATTTATAGCAGTATATTTTGAATTTTAAAGTGTCCATTGTAGCAGACAGATGTTTTCTCATATTCAATTTATGTATTTTCTTGTGTTTTGGTAAAGATACACTTGGGTGACTGGTAAAGAGCCACTTACATACTATGACATGAATTTGTCAGCTCAGGACCATCAGACCTTTTTCACCTGTGACACAGACTTTTTACGTCCTTCAGACACAGGTATGTGTCATATCTGTTCATGGGGTAAACAGTGGTTGTGGAAATTACTTTAATAGTTGTTTAGAATTATTTATTATAATTTACAAAGTTATTTGGCTTGGAGTTGTTTGTATTATTGATAAGAAACCCAGATTAAATTGAAACTAATTAGGATTGTAAACTAGCCTGTTCTACTACTTTTCTTTCTCACAAAGAATTTAAGGTATTTTATTAAAATACTAAATTACCTCTTTTATTACCTAAAAAAACCTTTCAGATCAAATTCAACAACTGCTTATGCAGAGAACAGTGTACCCAGTTTTGGCCTGGGAATTGACACTTGCAGTTAAGAGTAAGACAGAGTATAAACATTGGGCATGGCATATAGAGAAAATTGTGATATATTTTATTCCAGTTATAAGTCAGAGATGCATGTAAAGTGATGGAAGATCATAGAAATGTCTGTTTAGTTCTAAGCTCTTCTCTATAGAAAGAGTATTTGAACTTTTAAACATATGGCTTAAAGACAGACATCTTTATCACAGCTAGTCTTCTACTTTGAATGCCCTCCCCCTCCTTATATATCTTTCTACTTTTATTCTTTCTTCTTTTATCTTTGAAGATTCAAATTAAAAGTTACATTCTTTAGGAAGCCTTCTCTGGGATCCTCTGTCAAAGTTCAACACTTGCTTCTCTACAGTTCTATAGTACTTAGTCCAAACCTCAAACAATTTTAGTTAATTTATTTGACCACAAACATTTATTGTGTTGCTTTACTGTTTCTCCTCCCTAATAGGGTGTGAAACTTTGGAAAGCAGGTACTATATTCTCATCATTTTGAATCTCTATCATCTAGCACATTGCCTAATGTACTGTATATATTAATATTTATTCTTTGGTGAAAGTATGAATGAATGAGTGGTATTGGTGTCACAGATGTTGTAAGCAGTTTCACTAATAATAGCTAACACTTGTAAAGCATTTATTTTGCAACAAGCACTGTTCTAAGCAATTTATTTAAATGTACTAATTTAATCTTCCCAATCACTTTACGAGGTAGGTACTATTTTCAGCCTCATTTTAAAAATAAACAGTGGCAAAGAAAAATCAAGTAACATGCCTAAGTTATCTGATTGTTAAATGATAAAGCTGGGTTTCAAACTCAGTCTGGCTCTTAACCACTACACCACCACTATCACATTGCCACTGTTACTTACCATATTGATAGGCAGAAGAAACTCACCAATAATAAGGATCTGAAAATAGCCAGTTTTCCAGCATTGAAGTGAGTTCATTGTGATATCTCTCTGCTGGATTAAATATATTAAGGGATGGTAGCAGGAAACCCACAGATGTTTGGTATGATTACATTAAATGGCTTCATTGCGAATAGGAGAAAAAGGAATTGATTTATGTTTATATGCTTAATGTTTATGTTAATAGCAAAAGTACAGGTGTTGGAGAAATGACAGCAGTAGAAAGTCAGTATTGTAAGTTAACTTTAAGGATTGAGATGACTCTGGAAATTAAAGCTTCACTTCCTTTTCATAGGCAGAATTGCAGATTTGACAGGCTTTTCAGATAATAGCCTTGGCTATCCACTAAAGCTGTGGTCTTAAAGCATTTTTGTTCACATACCTCCTAAAAGAATTTTGAAAAACTAAGTATTCTTTCACACATTTTTAAGTTGATGTCACAGGGTAAATAATTGCAAAGAATGTGATTTTTGACATACAAATATAGACATTTAAAAATAAAACTAGAATATTGAATCTAATGACTTGATACCCACTGTTATACGTGAACAAATACTCCTTAATAGTAGTGAATTTTATATGTCCTTTTTCTTCCTGAATTAATATCCATTCAGTACCTCCATATGATTTTAATGTAATTATTTTAGGCTTGAGTGTCCTTTACCACATGTATATGCTTTCCCACAATAAATGTTTTTTTGTATAAATTTAAAAAATTTTTGTTTTCCTTTGACTATAAGGTGCTAAATGGTATCATGAATTTTAATTATATTTTTGTCAAATCCTTGGAGCTATGTATTTTGATCTTTCAACTTTGGCAGATCTCTTCCATATAACCTAATAGGCTGGGTGAGTACTCACTGTCAATCCTTTCAACCAGATCAGACTTACTTTCTGACAAAGTCTGACTTCATTTTTTAATTCAAATAAACATGTTATCATGCATTCTCATGACAACCATGTCTCTTCTGAATTCAGATTATAAGATAGTAGTATAGATAAGTCTTAGAGCTTTGCCTAGAGCTTATCACTTGGCCAAAATAAGATTTGACTGATTTCATTATTACTTACTAATGCCCCCTTTACTTACTGTGAGGGGACCTTCTCTCAGGAGCAATGTATTCTTTGGTAATAAGGGGAGAGGGATGCTGATAAATGGAACTAATAAATATTGTTATCACTCTCTCCCACTCTACAATATACTTGAATTCAGAGCATCCAACGGCCAGAATACCCTAATTCTAATGCTGAGCTTCATTATTACAAGAAATAAGTGATAGTCAGGAATCCCTATTAAAGATTCCTTGATTAAATATGGCTGTCCCAAAACCTGAACTGTGAATTGTCCCTTTGGCACCTGGAGATTTTTACACCCTAGGACAATGCACCTTGGAAAGAAAGGTTCATGATGAATGTGAAGTAAGCCGCCTTTTTGTAAAGCAGAAGGAGTCAGATGTTGGGTAGGAAAGGAAAACCAGCATGATGCATAGACCAGAAGATTCTTTAGGTAGATCACTCATAAGAAAGAATCATATAAAATTGAGGCTTTAGAAATTGATTTTTTAAAAACCATGTATTCCATTCTGGTCCTTGCAAAAAGTTTCATGTATTTCTAGAGCTACATATAATCCCAGCTAAAGATTGAACTCAAGAACAGACTTTATCTGTGAATGATAATCCAGAAATGGTCTGTTGGTTCCATATTGATCTTTTCAGACACTCACATTAAGATAATGATTTTTATCTGTAGTTTTATATTCAGAAAAGACAAATGTGTATAGATGTGTAATGTGACAAATTTCTCTTGACTATTGTATCAGTAATTATTCAGTAGATTTCGTTCTTTTCCTATTGATTTGTTTATCTAAGCCAGAGAACAAACATAACCTCAGGGCCAGCTAGCAGTGTTTTTTGATAATTTATCTTCATGGTATTTTCTTGCAACATTTAAAAAAAAAAATCAGGATATTTAATATTAAATGCTAGATTTACACTGTTTGAAAGTTGGAAAATATGGCAAAACTGGACATGTATTTCCACGTGGTCGTGATCAGTTAGGCCTGAATTGTGATTCTCTCCTTTAGAGAGTGCATGTGTTTTTAGTTCTTTTGTTTTCTGCCTTGTCTTTGTAGGCACTTATATTTGTGACCTATCATCTTGGGTTAAATGCTAATCTCTTTTCTGCTTGTTAGAATATTATGTAACTTGAAAAATAAATAAATTTGATTGACTTGCTGTTTGTGTTATTTTTTAAGCATATTAAGAGCTCTGAAAGAGGACGGTTGAATACTAAATCCACATTTTGCTTTAAATTAGTCCTAAACCTTGTTTTAGAAGGAAATATATCTTTTCTTTCCTCTACTTAATTTCTCCTTTGGGTTAGAACTACGTTGGTTGTGAGGAATAATCTTGAAAGGCTGGATAGAGCAGTTGAAAACAAAAATAAAAAATGCTTAAATGTGGATTCAATGACCTTACTAGAAATAAAAGAAATGCAAATGAGATAGTTGTCATGTACTAACGTGTTGGTAAGGAAATAGAGAAAGAGTCACTTTCTTATACTGCCTGAAGTAATGTAAATTAATGCCATTTTATTGAGAGGAGTTTGGGAATATATATTTAAAATCTTTTAACCAACCATTCTGCTTCTTGACCAGGTACACAAAGGTAGATATGAAAGATGGATATCACAGTATTTCTATTTAGCAAAATACTAGGTATAACTTAATTGTCCATCAGAAGAAAATTGGATAAATAAATTATGATATTTAGTATACCAGAATACCAAACCATTAAAAATGTTGGTAAAGATTCAGTGACAGAATTTCACTTGTGAATATCGTGTAACTTACAGAAGAAAGCCCATGATCAAAAATGCCAAGTCTAATATACTTAATTTTATGTTACATTTTAAAGTTTCAGCAAAATACTATTCTTTACCTGGTTATTATCAGATGGGTGCCGATGAACATCAATTTGTCAAGTTTAGAAAGTATTAGCTATCAGCTAGCTGATGACATGTTTGCTATTAGAAATATATTTTTGTTACACAGTAGAATATATTGTCATTTTCTAAGCCAAGACTAATATTTTGTTTCCAAAGGAAAACTCAAAATTTATCCACATTATTCTTTCTGAACAGTTGTAGGGTTGGTTCCAAAAGCAACATTCATAGATTCTCTATTTTTCTTATCAAACTTGAAATAGGCGAGATAGTTTCATGAATGTACTTAATTTATTTAATTTTTAAGAAACTTTACTTAGTGTGAAGTTTTTATTTGGTACTGTAAATGAGAGCAAAACTAATATTGTTATTCCAGAGAGAGTCTAATTCAGGCTTTTATTGAATCTTAATAGAGATTGATATTTTCCATAAATATACTATACTTTAATCCACTCCTTTTTATACAAAATACAAATTCAAACATTCTTCCTGGATTGAATCACTGATTAGACAAAGACTTTAAGTGTTTTATTTATTTCTAGTAGTTCAAAAGAATCTTTTCAAAATGATAAATTAAAATATTTCATATTGATTATAATCTGATATCACTCAAACTCAGTTTTAGTATGCATTTAATTAAGTGCCTTACATAAATAAACCAGAGAAGCAATGTATTTTTATTACATTTGAAGCTTCCTAAATTTAATGTAAATTTCTTGTAAGGTTAATGTGAGTTAGCACCCAAATTTCTTGTTTCTTATATTTGAGAACATGTTATTTAAGACTTTGTTTACTCTCCTAGCTTGTTCTTCGTACGTTTTGCATAAAATTGTTTATGTTTACCATCTCATCAACTTTTTGAAATATTTTTCCTACAGTTATGCAGAAGGCATGGAGGGAAAGAAATCCTCCAGCTCGAATCAAAGCAGCCTACCAAGCTTTAGAATTAAACAATGAGTAAGTTTGAAATATATGGGAAATAAATTTGTTTTGAAGGAAACCGAGGCAAATGATTTTATGTTTCCCTTTGTCTGTTCCTAAGATACTTGGAATAATTAGCAGCCCCCTTTCTCTTTTTGCATACTAGAGACAACATTTTCAGTGTTCACTGACATCTGTATTTTGCTTCTGAAATTGTAAATTTTGCCATGCTTTTGAATAGAAATTATCCTAGAAATATTTTTTAAAATGGAGAGTGCTAGTCTAATTGGTAATAATATTTGACAGTTAAAGGGTACTAAAATTCTTATGTCACATGTTTTAATTTCGTTTTTCATTTAAATCGTTCATTTAAAGCATTTGTTCAACCCTGAGAACTTTAGTTGCCAATAGAATTGAAGATATGAGAAGGGGATTCAAAATAAGTAAAATGTAGCTTTAACTTAATTTTTTTTTTGTGTTAACAATATTTATTTTTTGTATCTCTGTATTTTATATTTTGAAAAGACAAAATGGAAAATCATAAGTTAACTTAATATTTAAATGGGACAGCTCAATAAATATTTATCTAAAATTAAATAAATGCCAGGAATAAAAGTATGGCCCAGCTGGGATTAATCAAAGTATGCTCCCTTAATAATATGAACTTAGCAATGTCCCCTCTTCTTCCTCCCTCTATCTCACCCCACATATATTATCCTTATTACTAAGACCTTCCTAAGGTGGAACAAAAATAGCAGTATGGGAAATTCCAAAAGCAGTAAATCAACTTTATTGAAACTCTAGAAACCAATCAAAAATTTATAACAATCTGGAGAATGCTTGATCAATTAAAAAAACAGCTGGATTTCTGTAAGAGAATTTTGTGATGTTTTAACTTATATTGGCCTTAACCCTCACTCTTTAGCTTAGTGGCAGCCTTGAAGACAAGAGTCTATACCATAAGCACTGATTCCTACTACCAGAGGAGGTGGAATGAACCTTATTCTCAAGGAATTGTGGTTGTTTATTTCGACCTGTCTGGTGGCTCCCTGAAGGACCACCTTAAGGGGTTTGCCTTTATTTATATTAATTCAGAACTCTCCCAGCACTGACACAGCTACACTGCGGGGGGCATTTGTTAAAACATTTAAAGACATATACATTAGCCTCTGCTGGCTGGGGCAAGGGATAAGAGTTGGGGCAAACACCAGTGAACCAGAAAGCTCAGGGGGAAAAGCCTGGGGAATGAGGTATTTGGGGAATAAATGTTTTGAAAAGCTCCCATATATTCCTGGGAATCTCAAAGCTTCACTCATGCCCAAGGTTGAGTATATGCTCAGAAAAGACTTAAGAAGGCTCTACATACCCTCATGTCTGTCTAAGTTTGAGGTTTTGCTCAAACAAATAGGGAAGGCTAAGGTAGAATTGTAAACTGCCTCACTGAATGTTAAAGGTGTGCCCCAACACACACAGAACTCATCTGCAAAGACTTGTTTTTTTATTTTTATTTTTGGTTTCCAGGCATTTACAGCAATCTCTTATTAAACCACTGGCAGACCACTAAGTTAGAGGAGCAGAGACTTCCCTGGTTACACATGATAGGGAATAAAACTTTACAAAATTCGTTCAGAAAAGTCATTAAAAAATAACTACAAGTAGCAAAACAAATTCTGGGGAGGAAAAGAAATATGATTTTAGGGTTTCTAGGTTATGATTAATGTTCAAAATTTTAAGTTTTTAAGAGAAAGTTACAAGACAAGTAAAGAAACAGAATATGCCTCATACACAGAAAAGAAAGGAAATGAATATAAATTGTCCTTGAGAAAACCCATACTTTGGACTTTCTAGACAAAGTATTTAAATCAACTATTTTAAATATCCTCAGAGGTAAAAGAGCTAAAGGAAACCAGAAGATGTCTCACAATTAGAGAATATCAATAAAAATGTAGAAAAATAATTAAAAGGAACTAAATAGATATTCTAGAGTTGAAAAGTATGGCTGAAATTAAAAAAAATCTTATAGGTGTTCAGCAGCAGATTTAAGCAGGCAGAAGAAAGAATCAGCAAATTGGATTTTGATCAATTGAGATTACCTAACTTGAGGAGCAGAAAAAAAAATAAATAAATAAAGGAATGAAGAAAAAAGAACAGATACTAAAAGACTCATAGAACACTATTAAGCATCTCAATCTATGCATAAAGGAGTCCTAGAAAGAGAGGAGAGAACAGAATGAATATTTGAAGAAATAAAGGCTGAAAAGAGCCTCTAAATGATAAAAGACATGGGTCTTTATATCCAAGAAACTCAGTGAACCCCAAGTATGATATATTCAAAGACATCTACAATAAGAAATTATAATCAAGCTTTCAAAAGCCAAAGACCAAAAGATTCCTGAAAGCAGCAAGAGAGAAACAACTCATCAGATATAGAGAGCCTCAATAAGATTAACAGCTGATTTCTCATCAGAAACTATTGAAGCCAGAAGGCAGTTGGATGACGAAGTTCTGAAAGAAAAAACTGTCTACTACAGATTTTATAATCCAGCAAACCTATACTTCAAAAAGGAAGGGGAAATTAAGACATTCCCAGATAGACAAAAACTAAGAGAGTTCATTTGCAGTAGACCTGTCTGTCCTACAAGAGATGCTAAAAGGAGTCCTTCAAGGTGAAACAAAAGGATACTAGACAGTCTTTACTCCACACAAAGCAGTGAGGAATGCCAGCAAAGGTAATTACACAGGCAAATATAAAAGTCATTAGTAATGTATTTTTGGTTTGCAATTCTTTTTTTTCTATATGATTTAAAAGGCAACTATGTAAATAAATCCATGTTGATGGACATACTATTTATAAAGATGTAATTTGTGATAACAATATAAAGAGTAGGGAAGAGCTATATAGGAGCAGAGTTTTATATATTATTTAAACTAAGTTGTATTAATTTAAACTAAATTGTTAACTACTAACCACCAAGAAATAAATGTATGGTAAAAGAAATAAGGGAATCAAAATGGTATACTAGAAAACACAAAGCAATAATACAGGAAATGAGGGCAAATAAGATAGGACATATAGAAAACAAATGGGAAAATGGTAGAAACAAGTCCTTCTTATAAATTATTTAAATGTAAGCATGCCAAAACTTAAGAGATACAGCAAAAACAGTGTTCAGAGGAACATTTATAACTGTAAACATCTATATTAGTAAAGAAGAAAGACCGGATACCAACAACTTAACTTTATACCTTAATGACATAAAAAAATGAAGAGCCAGCTAAGCTCCAATCAAAGGAAGGAAGTAGTAAAGATTAGAGTGAGATATACAAAATAGGGAATAGAAAAACAATAGAGGGAATCCCTGAAGCCAAAGGTTGATTTTTTTAAAAAAATCATCAAAATTGACAAACTTTCATCTAGACTGACCAATTACAAAATAAAAAAGACTCAAAATACTAAAATCAAGAATGAAATCGGGTATATTATTACTGACCTTACAGAAATTAAAAAGATTAAAAGAGAATGCTATGATCAATCATATGTCAACAAATTAGATAACTTAGATGAAATGGACAAATTCCTGAAATGCACAAACTACCCATACTGACTCAAGAAGGAATAGAAAATCTGAATAGACCTATAACAAGTGAAGAGATTGAATCAGTAATTTAAAAGCTTTCAAAGAAAGCCCAGAACTTGATTACTTCACTAGTGAGTTCTACCGAGCACTTAAAGAATTAACACCAGTCCTCTACAAACTCTTCAAAGAAATAGAAGAGGAAGTAACTCTAACTCATTCTCTGAGTCCAGTATTACCCTCATAGCAAAACCAAAGACATCTCAAGATACAAAACGTGCAGACTAATATGTTAAGAATGCATATGCAAAAATCCTCAACAAAATACTAGCAAAGCAAATCCTGTAGCATATTAGAAGTATTATATACCATGGCTCAGCAGGATTTGTCTCAGGAAAGCATGGGTGGTGGTACATGAAAATCATCAGTCAATGTATGACACCACATTAACAGAACAAAGGACAAGAACAACACAGTCATCTTTATGGATTTGTAAAATGTATTTGACAATATCCAACACTGTTTTATAATAGTAGTAGTAGCAGCAGCAGCAGCAGCAGTAGTAATAATAAACACTAAAAAACCCAAGGAATGAAAGGAAACGTCCTCAAACTGGTAAAGGAAATTCATAAAAAATACACAGTTAACTAAATATTTAATAACGAAAGACTGAAAGCTTTCTAAGATCAAGAAAGGTGAAGGGTTGAAGTAGTACAAATGAGTAGAGTGCAGCATAGGGAATATAGTCAATAGTATTGTAATGGCTCTGTGTAGAGCCAGATGGGTGATAGAGAAATTGGGCCGGGGGTGGGGATTGTTTCATAAACTGTATAAATGTCTAACCAATGTACCGTATACCTGAAACTAACTAACTAAATAAAAGTAAGGCAAGGATGTTTGCTCTTGTTACTTCTTGTTAACATTGTATTGCAGGTGCTAGCTGGTGCAGTTAGGTAAGGTGAATGGGAAAATGGCTTCCCAATTGGAAAAGAAGAAATAAAACTATATTCACAGATGACATTATCTTACATGGAGAAAATCTTACAGAATTCATTCACACAAAACAGAGCTAATAAATGAGTTCAACAAAGTTGCAGGAGACAAGATCAAAATATAAAAATAGCAATGAACTATCTGAAAAGGAAATTAAGGAAACAAATCCATTTACAATAGCATAAAAAATATTAACATACTTAAGAGTAAACTTAACCGAAGAGGTGTAAGACTTGTATGCTGAAAACTACAAAGTATTACTGAAAGAAGGTAGAGAAAACCTAAATAATGGAAAGACATCTCGTGTTCATAGATTGGAAGACTTAATATTGTTAAGATAGCAGCACTCCTCAAGTTAATCTCTAAATTTAATGCAATCTCTATCAAAATTTTAATTGTCAGTTTTGCAGAAAGATAAACTGATCCTAAATTTCAGTTGCCATTTTCTTAGGACAAGTTGATCCTAAAATTCATATGGAATTGCAAGAGGCCCCAAAGAGCCAAAACAGTCTGAAAAGAACAAAGTTAGAGAACTACCTGATTCAAAACTTACTATAAAGCTACAGTAGTTAAGTCATAAGGCTAGCCATTCAGATTAAGCAAATTGAGTGTCCAAAAACAAACCCGTATTTATATGGTCAATTGATTTTTGATGCGAGTGCCAAGATCATTCAATGGGAGAAAGAATAATTTTTCAAGAAATGGTTCTGAGCCACTAGATAATCACATACAAAAGCATAAAGTTAGATTATTACCTCACACCATATACATCAATTAATTCAAAAGTAAGGCATAAATGTAAGAACTAAAACCATTAGAAAACTTAGGGGCAAATTTTTGTGACTGTGGCCTTGGTAGTGGTTTCTTAGTATAACATTAAAAGCACAGCAACGAAAAAAAGTTAGGTAAATTAGACCATCAAAATTAAATGCTTTTATGCATCAAAGGATACTATCAAGAAAGTGAAAAGGCAACCCACAGAATGAGAGAAAATATTGGCAAGCCATTTATTTGATAAAGGTCTAGTATCTAGAAAATGTCAAGAACTCTTGCAACTCAATAACAACAACAAATTAAAAATGGGCAAAGGACTTGAATACACATTTCTTCAAAAAAGATATGCAAATGATGAATAAGCATATGAAAAGATGCTCAATATTATTTATCATTAGGGAAATGAAAACCACAATTAGATACCCTTTTACAAGATGGGTAAAAGCAAATAAAACTCTCCAGAAAATTACTAGTATTGTGAAAATGTGAAGTTGGAACCCTTATAGATTGAAGGTGGGAGTGTAAAATGGTACAGCCACTGTGGAAAACAGTTTGGCAGTTCCTCAAAAAGTTAAAATTACCGTATGCCCCAGCAGTTCCACTTCTAGGCATATACTGAAGAGTACTAAAGGTAGGTGTTCAAAAAAAACTTTTGTACAAATGTTTATAATGGCCAAAAATTGTAAACAACCCAAATGTTTATCACCTAACAAATGGATAAATAGATGTGGTATATCTGTGCAGTGGAATATTATTCACTCATAAAAATGAAATACCACTGCATGTTACATGAATGAACCTTGTAAATGTTATTAAAAGTCCCTGAATTATAGACTTTAAAATGGTTTATTTTGTGATGTGAATTTTACCTCAGTTAAAAAAAAAATTCCAAGTAGTAAGTGTCATTGGTTATTCATAAAATTAATTTCTTGTATTAACACCTCAATTTTAAATATTTTGAACAAGCACAAGGATGCTTTAAGAGAAAACAACCTCTTTATTATGTAGCTATACTGTAACTTAAAATTATGTTTATATTTTGATTCTACTGCATCAGTTTATATCTATCCATCCAGATCTTTTAAAGGTGCTTTTATTGTTATTTTAAAGCATTTGAATTGGACTTTAAACACTGCAGAGAGCCTAGTATTTAAAGCAGCAGTATATCTAATGCTTCAGAGAAATCCAGTGTAACATGATGAAGAAATCTGTTGATTAATGAAATTATTGTATACTTCAAATTAGAGAATGATTTGAAGGATGCCAAAATGATATGATTTGCATTTTCTACAGTAGAAAGACACTTCTTGTCCCCAGTTGTTTGATTGCTATCTTGTCATCACTTTGTTTCATGCCTGGCCTTGTATTTTTACCAATAATTTCTCTCCTGTTGGTTAAACACTGTTCAATAGAAATATAATGCAAACTATATATGTAACTTTAAATTTTGTGGTAGCCACATTTAAAAACTAAAAAGAAATAGGTGAAGTTAATTTGAAAAATATATCTTATTTAGCTGTATTTAAAATATTTTAACATATAATCACTATTTTTTAAAAAACTAATAAGTATTTTTAATTCTTCTAAGTCTTCAAAATTCATTGTACATTTTACATTGACCATACACTGACAAGTGTGCATTTTGCACTTCTAAGTTTAGACTAGACATGTTTCAAGTGCTCAATAACTACATGTGGTTAATGGCTACAACACTGGACAATCCAGGCTTGGATAATCAGAACTAAGACATCATCTCCAGAAGGGATATACTAGTTATTTCTGGGAATAAAAAAACTTTTTGTTTTTCTTTTTTGTTCCAAAACAAGTTAATCTTATTAGACAGTTTTTGACTTAAAAGATAGAAAGAGAAATCTGTGCTTTGGTGGGGTGAAGAAAAGTAAGCATGGACATGATAAGCGAGAGTAAAAGTGTAGGAGGGAAGACTAGAATTTGGGCTAAGGGGAGTTTCGTTGCAGTACTGTTGTGGGTAAGTCTAAGGGAGGCTGGGGCAGCACACAGAGGGACTACTCCGGGCTGGGGAAAAGATCTAGTCCTGGACCATGCTTCCGAGTCTGATGTTAAAGGTGCCTAGTTGGTCATGGAACTTTCTTCTCACTTGCCACCCTCTCCTGTACCTTCAGTAGCCTTTAGATGGGTATTAAAAAGTATATAATGACTAAGAGCAGGCATGACTACTAGAGCGTATAGTCCTTTGAACTATTTTTCAGATAATTTTTTTTTATCTTTCTCCACCCCTTCCACAAAAGGAAAATATAGAACAAAGGATACACTAATATGCCCCTAATAAATTAAAGTATAGAATGAATTTCTTCTTTAAGAGATGTAAAGTATAGAGAAAGTTAGGGAAATGTGTTGTGAAGCCAAGGGACATTCCTGGGAAAAAATACTTGCTTTACCATTTTACTTAAAATTGCCTTGCTTGCTTTCTTCATAGTTGTGCCACTGCATATGTTCTACTGGCTGAGGAAGAAGCAACAACTATTGTAGATGCTGAAAGGTTATTTAAACAGGCACTCAAGGCAGGAGAAACAATTTATAAGAGATCACAGCAGTGCCAGCACCAAAGTCCTCAGCATGAAGCTCAACTGAGTAAGCAAATTTGAACTGATTTTTACTCATCTTTTAGTTGCTGCAATTGGCTCTTTTATGTTTAAAACACAAAATAATAATAAAAAAGACTTAATACTTAGATGTTAGCTACTTTTCATAAGAGATAACTAACTGATCTATTCATAATATCTACAAGCCAGCAAGACAGAAATGTGTGTTAGCTAGAGTGTGCTTGTGGAAGGTAACAGATCTGCCCTGGTTATTGAGAGATGTGCTGCTCTAAGACTTTATAATTTATTTTATGTGAGAATTGGGCTGGTCATTGGAGAAACAATTCAAAGAGATTCAGAAGAGCCTTCTAGTAGTGATAAGCAGCTATTATCTTTATCCTCACCCTTACCCCCAAGCAATAGTACAGGGACATTTGGTTTGCTCTTCAGACTGTATCTCCATATAGTGCCAGGGAGCAGCCCCCTTAGCACAAAAACCAGCCTAATAATTGGCACTGATTCTTTCTTTAGTTGATTTTCCTCTGTTGTATTTGGGCATAACAATTGAAATTGTTTCTTTCTACTCTTAGGGTTACTGTCCCAGTTATGATTGAGACACTTTTACCAAAGATGTTAGAATCTGTATTACTGCTACTTCCTGCTGTTTCTTATGGTCAAAGGGTTTAGTTTCATGGTTTTGGCAGATTGTGGGCAATAAATTGAAATCTGTTTACATAATGCATTATCTGCTATCGGTTAAGTTCTAAATCTTTGTGGAAATTGAAATTTGGGTAATGTTTTCTCTCTAAACTAAATATTGATGTATACAGTATGTTTTATTAATGCATGTTGTTATAATGCACAACTGTGGGACTACATAATTTTGAAACTACATTGATAAAAACGTTATGCCATTTGTCTTTGTATCATCTCAAATATGTTTATTAGATAATTACAGAAATATTTGTTAGCCCTTTCTAGTAGTATGATAGTTTATTATTTACTAGTTATTAAGCAAAAGTGTACACTAGCCATGGAAATTTTGTTTTGGACATCATTTGTTTGTCAGTTAAAACAATAGAAAATATTAAAATAATAGATTGTTTATGCTGAAACTTACTAAGTTAAGGTTATTTCTTCCTACTAATGTATATATTTCATTTATGTTAATATTAAAATGCATTTGTTAAGAATACATGGATTACTTTATACATTCTGTACTCAGACTACTTATTGTTAAAAGGAACAGTAATATAAAATATGTATATATATTAATCTTTTAATATAAAAAACATCAAACATATATACAAATAGAGTGGTATGATGAACCCCCTAAATGTTCATCACCCAAATTCAACAATCATTAATATTCTTCCATTCTGACACAATTTCATTTCAATTGAACCTTCTAGAATAAGCAAATGAAATTAATGGATAATATGTTAATGAAATAGCAAGTCATAATACAAAAGTGATAGTTGTGTCTTTTTTTTAAATAGGAAGAGATACCAATGTACTGGTATATATTAAAAGAAGATTGGCAATGTGTGCAAGAAAATTAGGAAGAATAAGAGAAGCAGTAAAAATAATGAGAGATGTAAGTAAATTGGATGACTGTATCGTCTTTAAAACTCTGAAAATGTGGTTTAAGTTTCCAATTATTTTAATGCAGAATCACTGTTTTTAATTGCTAGTTTTTATTAATATACATACATTTTTTAATGGGTTGAGTCTTTACAGTTTTAAGAAACAAAAAAATCTAAATGAATCTGATTCAGTTCTGTTGAGTTCCTTTGCTATAATTTTGACCTTTTTTTCTTTTGAATATACAGTTGATGAAAGAATTTCCTCCTCTTACCATGTTGAACATCCATGAAAATCTCCTAGAATCACTTTTAGAATTACAGGCCTATGCAGATGTTCAGGCAGTCCTAGCAAAATATGATGGTGAGTGATATTTGTCTTAGTAGATAGCATGGTTAACATTTTTTTGCAATTATGTAATTGTAAATGTGAACCTATTCTAGCATTTCTCTGATTTTCTCTTTCCATTTGTACTAGTCAGTATTTATGATCTATGGTACAAGTTACTATTAAGTTACTATTAGTATCTTTTTCATCAGGGCTTTAGGTAGCAAAAGCCTGCAAGAGGAACTTTTTTCCTGTCAGGATATATTTGTTTATTGAGCACCTAATATGAGTGAAGCACTTGGCGTACAATGGTGAACAGGAAGACAAGAACTTAACTCTTGTAGGATTTATAGTTTAATGGAACGTACAAATGAGTAGTAGTTACATTGAAGTATAGTGCATTATGTGAGATAATTGGAAAAGGATGGGTTGCTATTCATGTAGGATGGTACCTCATTTGTTTTGGAGTGTCAGGGAACTTAACAGAAGTTGCTTAGCAGTATGTATGAGAGTAATTCAGAATATTTTGTCAGGAAAACAAAAGATTAAGCTGTTAAATAGAAACTCTTTTGGTAAGTTGCAATTCAAAGATGTATATATAATTGCATAAATGTAAGTACATTAAGTCAAATGCAAATATTGTTTTTTATTAAATACATAATTATTTATTGCCATGACAGATTGGCCCAAAATAGAAGCTATGTTCAGAGTGAGATTTGCCCCTTAAACTGGAGTGATAATTTTATTGAAATGTTTGTGCAAAATAAAGTGCAAGAAGTATAAAATGTCCTTCTTCCAAGATTAATGAGTGATTAAATGATGAATAAGATTTTATGGCAAAAAAAAGAATTCAGAATAAAGTTTTTGCCATGCTTTTTAATTACAAAGTATAATTTTTTTTTATCTGATCCTCATAATAATCTTGTGAGGTGGTGAGACAAGTACTTTTACTATCTTCAGTTAGTATATAAGGAAACTGCAGTTGAAGAAGGTTTAATAATTGGGTAAGGTTTCCAGCCAGTAAGAGGCAGGTTGGAACTTAAATCTAGGTATTCCATTTATAAGTTTACTAGTCTCCCAGTGGTAAGAAGTCAATATACTGGCTGTTTTTATTATTATACTATAACAGTGCTAATTTACCACAATGGAGTTGAGAGAATTTTTAAGCATAGCCTTTCTCCTCATTCTGAGTGAGGCATCAGCTTTTAAGCCCAAACTGAAAACATCTTAAGTAGCATAATGTTTCTGATCATAGCTCTGATGATAGCAGAACACAGAAGTCACTTATTCACACTTGTCCAGTTGTAAGTTCTTAACCATTAGCTTTGGAATGCCCATGACTTGGAAGGTTAGAGATGTGTTGCACTTGGAAAGAGAAGTTTATTTCTTTTAAACATCTGGAATTCTTAAGAAGTGCTTCAGAACATGTAAGCTCATGGAGAAATTTATGAGAAATTTTTCCATATGTAACTTATCAGCTGCATGGCCTGCTTATGATACTACGACAAACAAGCTTAAAGACTGAAAATAAAACATCAGCTAGGACCTGATTCATTAAAAATAAAACTCACAGATATACTTCTGTATTTTCAGTTGTTTTGTGAGTCCCCAGTTTTTACTATTCTAGAATTCTTAGAAAGTTAAAAGCAAATTTACTTTTTTTTAGTTCTCCATTCACTGGTATAACTATGGAATCTAAAACTTCAAGGGAATTCTTAGGTATTCTTTTTAAGATTTATTTTTCTTATAGTTGACATATTAGTTTCAGGTATATTGATTGAATAGACATTTTTATACCTACAAAGTGATCTCCATGATAAGCCCCACACAGTTATTACAATTATTGACTATATTCACTATGCTGTACTTTACATCTCTGTGACTATTTTTATAAATGGAAGTTTGTACTTCTTAATCCCCTTCATTTTTTTTACTTATTCCCCCACCTCCCTCCCACCTAGAAACCATCAGTTTATTCAGTGTATCTATGGGTTTCTGCTTTTTTTTTTGTTGTTTGTTCATTTATTTCATTTTTTTAATATTCTGTATAGAAGTGAAATCATACTGTATTTGTCTTTCTCTGTCTGCCATATTTCACTCAGTCCATCTATGTTGTACCACATCCTCTGTCCATTTGTCTGTCAGTGGACACCTACACTGCTTCCATCTCTTGGCTTTTATGAATAATGTTGCAATGAGCATAAGGATGCATATATCTTTTTGAATTAGTGGTTTTGTTTTCTTTGGATAAATACTCAGAAGAGGGATTTCAGGTTCATATAGTAGTTCTATTTTTAATTTTTTGAGGAACCTTCATACTGTTTTCCATAGTGGCTGCACTAGTTTGTAATCCTATCAACAGTACACAAGGGTTCCTTTTTCTCCACAAATTCTTTGATGTCTTTTTTATAATAGCCATTCTGACAGGTATGAGGTGACATCTCAATGTGGTTTTGATTTGCATTTCACTGATTATTAGTGATATTGAGCATCTTTTCATATGTTTTTTGGCCATCTGTATGTCCCCGTTAGAGATATGTTTATTCAGGTACTCCATCCATTTTTTAATCAGATTGTTTGCTTTTCCAGTGTTAAGTTGTATGAATTCCTTGTATCTTTTAAATATGGATCCCATATTGGTTGTATCATTGGCAGATTTCTTTTTCCATTCAGTAGGTTGTGTTTCTTGATGGTTTTCTTTGCTGTGCAAAAGCTTTTTAGCTTGATGTAGTCCCATTTGTTCACTTTTGAATTTATTCTCTTTGCCCTAGGAGACATATCCAGAAAACTATTGCAAAGACCAATGTCAAAGACCACTGTCTATATTTTCTTCTAGGAGTTTTATGGTTTTAAGTCTTACATTTAAGTCTTTAATCCATTGTGAAATTCTTTTTGATATATGGTCTAAAATAGTGGTCTAGTTTTATTTTATTGCATGTATCGGTCCAGTTTTGCCAATACCATTTATTGAAGAGACTGTCTTTATCCCATGTATATTCTTGCCTCCTTTGTTGTAGATTAATTGACCATATAAGTGTGGGTTTATTTCTGGGCTCTCTCTCATGTTCCATTGATTTGTGTCTGTTTTTTTTTTTTTTTTTTGCCAGTATCATACCGTTTTGATTAGTATAGCTTTGTTTGACATTAGGTAGCACGGTACCTCCAACTTCATTCTTCTTTCTCTAGATTGCTTTGGCTATTGAAGTCTTTCATGATTCCATTTAACTTTTAGGGTTATTTGTTCTAGTTCTTTGAAAAATGCCATAGGCAGTGAATCTGGAGATTGAATCTGGAGATTGAAACTGTAGATTGCTTTGGGTAGCATGGACTTTTTTCTTCTCCTCTTTAATTCCTCCCTCCCCCACTTCCACCCCTGACCTATGGATGTTGCCATTTCACCTTACGAACTGGATATCTGAAGGCGGGATGTCTCCTCCCACACGTGCTCATGGCGTGCACCCGAGGCCTGGTGAACCCTGGGGTACTGACGCACCCAGGATATGGTCTGTGGCTCCACCTGGGGCACAAACCCAGGACCTTCTGCGTGTAAAGCAGACGTGCTAACCACTACACTATGGAGCCACCCCTGGTATGGACATTTTAACGATGTTAATTCTTCCTATCCAGGAACACAGTATGTCCTTCTGTTTATTTGTATCTTCAATTTTTTTTTTCATCAATGTCTTATAGTTTTCCAAGTACAGGTCTTTCACCTCTTTGATTAAATTTATTTCTAGATATTTTATTCTTTTTGATGCAGTCGTAAATGGGGTTTTCTTAATTTTTCTTTCTGATGGCTTGTTATTAATGTATAAAAATACAACATATTTCTGAATATTAGTTTTGTATCCTGAAACTTTATTGAATTCATTTATTCTAATAGTTTTTTGGTGGGATCTTTAGGGTTCTCTGTATATAGTATCGTGTCATCTGCAAATAGTGACATTATTACTTCTTCTTTCCAATTTGGATGCCTTTTGTTTCTTTCTGTCTGATTGTTATGGCTAGGGCTTCCAGAACTATGTTAATAAAAGTGGTGAGAGTGGGCAATCTTGTCTTGTCGTGATCTTAGAGAAAAAACTTTCAGCTTTTCATCATATCATCTGAGTATAATATGATGTTAGCTGTGGTTTGTCACAAATGGCCTTTATTATACTGAGGTATGTTCCTTGTATATTCACTTTGTTGAGAGTTTTTATTATAAAGCAATGTTAAATTTTTTCAAATGCTTTCTGTATTTATTGATATGATCGGTAACTTTTATTCTTCGTTTTGTTTATGTGGTATATCCCATTGATTTATTTTCTATTTGGGGCATTCTTTAAGAAAAAATTTATATAATTATTTCATTATAGTTTCTGATTAATTATTTTCTGGAAAAAAAATGTCATTTAAGAAAATGTAGAAAATACTAAAACATAGGAGAAGAAAAAATTAAAACTACCCAGGGTTGTATCACTTGGATTTAACTACAGTTAAATAATTTTATTGAATCTTAGTTTTTCTCTGTTAATAGGTTGAGTTTTTACATAGTAGTTTTAAGTATACTATGCCTTTTTCCCTGAATAGTATTATTGAAAGCAAATTATTATAAACATTTATTGAGTCCTTTTTACCATTGTGCTGAGGGCTTTCACAGACAGAATTTAATTTAATCCCTGCCAGAAAAGTACCATCCTGCTGTTTTGACAAGAGAAAACCATGGTTAAAGAGGTTGCTACTTGTTCAAGGATGCATAGCTAGTAAATAGTAGAATCAAGATTTGAACTTAGGTCTTCCAACTAAATGTCCTCATGCTTCTACTACTATATCTGTTGAATCTGTATTATGAATCATTCTTATTAAAAATTGTCTTCAGGTATTTTTTTGATTCTTATCAAAATTGAAAATTATTATTACAGATATAAGCCTTCCAAAGTCAGCAGCAATCTGTTATACAGCAGCACTGTTGAAGACAAGGACTGTTTCAGATAAGTAAGTAGTTATGAAAAATAAAATAATTTAGAAAGACTGCTGTCCTCAATATTATGTATGTCATCCATTGACTTTAAACAATGCTTGTTTTCCTTTCTACTTCTTTCTGAATAACCCTTTCTGAATAAGCCCTTGAAGCTTCTTACTATGTGTAGGAGTGGAAAGGGCAAGATGTTTAGAGCTATGTAAACCTGGGTTCAAATTCAGGTCTACCACATACTTAGGCTTTGGAACTTTGAACAAGTTAATCAGTTTGAGTCTCTTCCTTATCTGTAAAATGAGGGTAATAGTACTGTAAGTGGTTATGTGAGGATTATGTGTAATAAATGCCTAAAGCAATGTTGGAAAAAAAGTACATGCAGTATGTAGCAGTTTGATGATAATGATAAGGTAGGTGGTAGGGAAATAGGTTTCATATTATCTATTCTGAGTTATTCTGTTGTATTTTTTGGCTGCTCTTAACTGTCTGTATTCCACAGGTAAGCTATTCAGAAGCCAACTTAGTGGTGACAATTTTTTTCTCCTTAGATTACTACACCTTGATATGAATTAAAATGGAATATTCAGTCTGTTTCTTCTCAATAAAAGATGATAAGAATGTACTATTTCATGAGATTCTTTGGATATCTCTGTGCAGCCTTTCTTTTCTTCTTTACCAAAGTGAACCTTCAATGAACTTCTGAAGCCTTTCTTTACCTAAATTTGAAGGTTTTCACTTCTTATGCTGCCTTTTTTTTATGGGTTGGACCAAAGTCTTTACTTTCATGTTTAGTTATTTGGCTTTGTCTTTAGCCATCACCAGAAACCTCTAATCAGGGGCCTAGATTATGATCGAAATCCATGTCTATATTTTTATATTCATTTCTTTATTTTCTGGTTTTCTTACAGATTCTCTCCAGAAACAGCCTCCAGAAGAGGGTTAAACACAGCAGAAATTAATGCTGTGGAAGCAATTCATAGAGCTGTGGAATTTAATCCTCATGTCCCAAAAGTGAGAACTTTTATGATAAAAAAATACTGCTTTTAAGTTTATCAAATTGATCACAGTGTATAGACCAAAGTTTGGGTCTCCATTATTTGAGTCAGAATTGTTTAGTCTGCTATAATTTGATGCTTATTATTCACCTGAAAGGAGATGTTAAAAGGCATTTAGAAGGTAGATAAAAGCAGCAGTTCATTATAGGTTTTGCAATTCTTGTCAAAATACAATTTGAAATGTGTTTGCTTAGCTGTTCCTTCTACTATAATTATAGAGAAGAAATAAAATGGCTTGGTCTTAATAAAAATCATTCATATTTCAGATCATTAAATCAAATTTCCTGTTCCTGTGAAAGCTTTTTATATCTAGACAGATGCCTGGGTTTTGAACTAGGGCTAGGTAGACAAAGACTGACAATAAATAGATGAAAATAATCAGTGATAGGAAACAGATGTGGAAGTTCCCAGAAAAAACTGCCGAGTTAATGTTTATTTAGTTCCAGATGAGACTATATTCATCTCATTTGTCTTTATATTGTGCACCTTGCAGACATACGAACAGATTGTTGGTTAATCTGTGTGTGTTGTCTACCAAGATTAAATTGTGGATTTTAAAAACAATGCTCATGTTAAGAAGTGTAGAATATTCAACAATAGATGCCTTTACTACAAAATTTAATCGTAACTATTGATTCCATCTAATGTGTATTAATAGAATTTGGAAGCTAGTAGACATTAAAGAGATTAATCTCTAAAAGATGATTTACAAGAAATGGAAGTTGTATATCAGTTAGAGTAAGTAAAGAATAATAGGGTCAAGAAAATTACTAAAATCTAAGAAATGACACTAGTCTCATAAATTTAATTAAATTTTTAAATTGTGAATTATAATACATATCCAGCAAAGCATTAAAAAAATACAGAACTCTGCGTCTTAAAGATTTATGATAAAGCAAATGAGTGGAAACTACCACTGAGGCCAAAAAGAAAACATTGCTAGCCCCCAAAAGCCCACCTGATTGCCCTTCCTCAATTATAGCTTCTTCCTTCTTGCTAAAGATAACCATTATTCTGACATCAATTATGTTCACTTCCTTCTTTTCTTATATTTTTGGTTTATACACTCCTTTGTTGTTGACTTTATAAAGCAAGGAGCAGTCCCTCTTTTTATTTCCTCTGGAATAATTTGTGTAAAATTAAAATTATTTCTGCCTTAAACAACTGGTAGAATTTCCTGACAAAGTCATTCAATTCTGGAGTTTTCCTTGTAAGAAGGATTTTTTTCTTATAGATTTTACTTCTTTAATAGTTTAATTAAAAATTCAGTTTCTTTAACCATTGCTTAACTTTTCAAATTTCCTATTCTTGTATTGGTTTTTGTGAAGTTTTATTTTTCTAGGAATTTATCTCATCAAAATCCTCAAATTTATTGGCATAAAGATTTCATAAAATTCTTTTATTACCTTGTTAATACTTACAGGATCCGTTATAACATCCGCTTTTTAATTGCCAATACTGGCTACCTTTTCTCCCCCCTTTATCAGATTCTCTAGGGATTTATCAATCTTATTAGTTGCAAAGAGCCAAGCTCTGGCTTTGTTGATCCTCTCTACTATTTGTTTTCTGGTTTATTCATTTCTTTTCTTTATGGCCTTCCTTCAACTTTCTTTGGCCCTGTTTTGTTATTTTTTGTTTCTTGTATCTTCTTACATAGATACTTAACTCATTAATTTTCAGCCTTTATTTTTCTAATGTATCTATTTAAGCCTATGAACCTCTATCTAATCACAATTTTAACTGCATACTGTAGAAATATCTTTTATATAATTTAGTTCAAAATGTTTTCTTATTTCCATTGTTTCCTCTTTGATTTAGAGATATATTTATTCCATTTAGAGATATATTCCTTGATTTCTAAATATATATGATTATCTATCTTTTCATCATTGTTTTCTAGCATAATTGCATTGTGGTTAGAGAACATACTTTGTGTAATTTCACTCCTTTGAAACATTTTTCAATTTTTGAGTTTCTGTTTATTTTTCATTTTTTTAATTTTCTACCAAAATTTTAAATAGAGTCTTTTATTTCTTTTAAAATAGTTTAAAGTAATAAAGTCTTTCTCTGATAATTCCAGTATCTGGAACTTCTATGTATCTGTTTCTATTTTCTTTTTTTCTACTGAATTATGTTTCTATTGCCTTGTTTTCTCTTATACCACATTTTCTTTGATTAAGTGCCAGGTGTTTGCAATTGTAGAAATAACTTAAAACCTCAATATTATCTTTCTTCAGAGAGTATTTTCTTTGCTCTTAGAGGCCTGGAAGAAGCACAAGCAGGACAGGATCACTTTAATTCAGTTTCAGAGATTGATAATTTCTTGTCCATCCAGATGCCTTGAAAGTGGACTATAGTCCTTTAAAGTTCTGGTTCATTTCTGATTCACCCTTATTTTTAAGAAGAAGACTTTCAGGGTCCCAATCCAATCCTGAGGGGTTTGATAGGGCTCGTCACTCTAACTTTGTTACCCTAGCCTTAAGACACTGACAAAATAGGGTGAACAGCCTCTTAGCCATCTTGTCCAGAATTGGTAAATGTTGCTACAATAAAAGAAGCCCCAAGTCTGGCTTACTTCTCTGATTTCTGCCTTCATTGGACTGCGAGCTGTTTATTTCTTACCTTCTGTTAATTATATGATGTTTTTAATTAGATTTTTTATATGTTTTGTTCAGTCTTTTTAGTTGTCTGGGAGGATTGATCTGAATTACTTAGTATTCCATTATTGGAAGTCTGAAAATACTTTTATTCGAAATGCTGTGCTGTCTCATGCTTCTGAGTAGTTTACAGAATGGAGCCTGCAACTAGACTGTCTAGGTTTGGATTTGGGCTTTACTATTTCCTACCTGTATGACCTTGGTTAAGTTATTTAACTTCTGTGGACTTGAGTTTCCTCTTGTGTCAAATGGGGATAATATTCCCTACCTCGTAGAGTTGTTATTAAGATTGAATGAGTTCATATTTTCAAAGTGATTAGAAGACTGCCTGTTACATAGTAAGCAAAACAGAAATGATTGTTATTGCTATCAGTATGCTAACAATCAAAATGATTGTTATCCCAGGATGGGATGGGAATCTGTTCCTTTTGTGAGAAAATGAATAGCAGTTATTAATCATAACTGTTGAAATTAAATACACCACTAAGATGTCTAAAAATTTTATTTTATTTCTACTCAAAATACCAAAATATGGACTATCTGTTTCCTATGGTTGTAGACTTCTCCTCATGCAAAAATGTATTCTCAATAGTCACAGTTCTGATGATATAAATTGTACATTGATTTTCAAAACTGCTAGTAGCGGCACATGGATGAGGGGAAGTTAGTGGAAATGCAGTCATTGCCCTAATTATAAAATAAAAGTGTTGGATAGGTAATATATATTAGCTGTCAGATTGAATCTGCTCTAAGTATTCTATGATGCCTTTTGGGATATTATTTTTTCCCCAAAACACACAAAGATATACACTGAAATACTTTGAAACAAGTCTGAGAGGAATGAAAGAAGACCTATATAAATGGAAGAGATATACCATGTTTATGAATTGAAAGACAATATTGTTAAGATCACCGTTCAATGTAGTTCCTTTTAAAAATCCTAGCAGGTTTATTTGTAGAAATTGACAGGCTCATTCTAGAATGTATATGCAAATGTAAGGGTCCTAGAATAGCCAAAAATTTTTTGAGAAAGAAGAACAAAGTTGGAGTATTTATACTACACAATTTTAAGACATTTTTAAAGGATTTTTTTTCTTCCAGACACTTTATATAATAATTTAAGATAGTATAATATTGGCATAAAGATTGAAGTATAGGTCAGTGGAATACAACAGAGGATCCTGAAGCAAACATGCATATTTATGGTCAGTTGATTTTCAACAAGATTTCCAAGGCAATTTAATGAGAAAGAATAGTCTTTTCAACAAATGGTGCTGGAACAATTAGGTGTCTGTATGGGGGGAGGACCTAGACTCCTTCCCTCATACCATATACAAAAATTAACTCAAAATGGATTGCAGATCTAAGTTTAAGAGATAAAATTATAAAACTTCTAGAAAGAAACAGCAGAAAATCTTTGAGGCCTTGAGTTAGGCAAAGATTTCATCAAAAGCACAAAAGAAATTTCATCAAAATTACAAAAGAAAAATGTTGATAAAATTGGACTTCTTAAAACATTGGTTCTTTGAAAGACATCATTAAGAAAATGTAAAGACAAGTAAAAGACTGGAGAAAATAATTTGCAAGTCATATATCTATTAAAGGACTTGTGTCCAGAATTATAAAAAACTCTTACAATACAAATAATAGGAGGACAAACAACTCAATTAAAACATGGGCAAAGGATATGAATAATCACTTCACCAAAGAAAATATACCAATAGCTTATAAGCACGTGAAAAGATACTCAGCATTAATAGTCATTGATAAATACAGGTTAAAACCACAGTATGATACTACTTCATACCCACTAGAATGGCTATACTCAAAAAAACTGGCAATACCAAGTGTTGACAAGAATGTGGCAAAGCTGCATGCATTGCTGTTGTGCATGTAAATAGTATAGCTAATTTGAAAATCAGTTTGCAGTTAAACATAGTTGCTTACAATATGACCATCAATTCCATTCCTAGGTATCTACACAAGAGCAAGGAAAACATATGTCCGTACAAAGACTTATATGCAAGTATACAGGTATATAAATATTTGTAGCAGTATTATTCACAATAGCCTCAAACATGAAACAGTCAAAGATAGGTGAATGAATAAATAAGTTATGATATATCTATACAATGGAACACTTCTTAGAATTAAAATGGAACAAACTATAAGTACATGCAACAATATAAATTAACCTCAAATGTTTTATATCAAGTGAAAGAAACTAGACACACTTATTTTATGATTACATTTGAATGCAATTTTTAGAACAGGCAAAAACTGCAGACCCACAAAGCAGATCAGTGATCCCTGAATCCAGGGATAGGAGTAGGGATTGACTATAAACAGGCACAAGGGAACTTTTTGTGGTGATTGTTGCACAGCTGTATAAATTTACTAAAAAATCATTGAACTGTATACTTACAACAGCGAATTTTGTGATATGTAAAGTATATCTCAATGAAACTTAAATATATATAATTTAATAGATATAGATATGCATTTAAAAAGTATATTACATATATACTTTAACATTTTAAAATCATTTTTATTTATAGGTAGGAATTTAACTATTTTCCCCGCAACTTTTTGTCAAAGCCAGTTGACAGTTCAACTCTTAAAAAATGTCCAGCTAAGTAGGATGGTGCTATAACCTTACATTATTGTTTGTGGATAGACAACTGGGTGTTAGCGAACAGAATAATTATTAAGAATTTTTTGCTAAAGTTTTAAGTTCCAACAACTTGGATAATATCCCACTTAAATAACATTAGTGTTATATGAACTGGGAAAGCTCTAGAATTTGCTGCTGTGTGTTTGCTAGGGTCTTAAAATGAAATATGTACAGATTCAGGTTCATTTTCTCTTTCCCTCTCTCATACCCTCTCCCTCCCCTCCCTCCTTCACTGCACCCCTCTCATATTATGGTCTATATTCCTGACTGTCAGCTGGAGCCAAGCAAACATAAAGGGCTTTAGGGTTTTTTTTTCTCAGACTTCAGCTGTGAGTGGTGATAACTTATTTAAGCTAATGAACAGTGACATTTAAATATATATCTATATTTTAAATCTTCTTTTAATCTTACAAATTTATTATGCAGATTTGACAAATATTTTATGAATGGTACTAGTAAAATGACAAAGGATAAAGCTGTTTTAGCAGGAAACATTTTTTGGCAACTTTCCACATAACTATAACAGAAATGGCTGTAGGTCTGGAGCTGTGCAATTTGTTAAACCTGGATGCTATTAGAAGTGCAATAGAGAAAGAGCACATAAATCTCTTCAGGCTATGATTTGCTTTAGATATTTCATTAATATTGATTGCTTGTACAGATTTTTTTAATCTACCAAATGAATTTCAGTGTGCAGTAACCAATAATAATAGTTAAAAATTAGAACAGCATGTTTTCATGGTTTTAAACTTTTTCTTCATTACTGACCTATGACTTTGGTTCAATTAACAATTTTTTTTTTAGTTCCAAACAAGAAAAAGATTGTGCATCTTTCAGCCACTATAGAAATTGACCGATTTTTTTTATTTTTTAGTAGAAAATATTTCATACTTTCTAAATATTACATAGCATCCTGTTTCATTCTGTTGTCTCATATTCATTATCCAACCATCAAGGAGCTTTACAGACGGTATTGTCTTTTTAATTGAGATAAATCATGTCATAAAAGTCACCCTTTTAGAGTACACATTTCAGTGGTTTTTAATGTATTCATGAGGTTGTATAATCATCACCATTATCTAATTCTAGAACATTTTCATTAACCCAAAAAGAAATCCTGTACTTCTCTCCTCTAATCTCTCCCAACCATTAATCTGTTTTCTGTCTCTGTGAATTTAGGATCATACGATATGTGGCCTTTTGTGTCTGACTACTTCCACTTAGCATAATGTAGCATGTATCAATACTTCATTTCTTTTTATGTCTGAATAATATTCCATTGCATTGATAAGCTACATTTTATTTACCCATTCATCAGTTCATGGGCATTTGGGTTGGTTCAACTTTGGTTATTATGAATAATGCTGCTATGAATATCCATATGCAAGTTTTTGTGTGAACACATGGTTTCACTTCTCTTGGTTGTATGAACCTAGGAGCAGAATTGATGGATCGCATGGTAATTTTATGTTTAGCTTTTTGAGAGACTATACCAAACCGTTTTCCAAAGTGGCTGTGCTATTTTGCATTCCAACCAGCAATATGTGAGGGCTCCAATTTCTTCTTGCCAACACTTGTTATTGTCTGCCTCTTGATTATAGTTATCCTAGGAGGTGTGAAATGGTATCTATTTGGTTTTGGTTTGCATTTCCTAAATGACTAATGAAGTTGAACATCTTTTAATGTGCTTATTAGCCATTTGTATATCTATTTTGGTTAAATGTCTATTCAGTTCCTTTGTACATTTTTAAGTTTGTCTCTTAACTATAGAAGGTATTCTTTAACATTGTTATTATAATGGGCCAATGAGGTTCTTGATTAATATGATCCAAAACCATTGTGAATCTTTGTGGTTCAAAATACCATTATAACATATAATCTCACCTATGAAAGGTAAACATGGGATATGGATGCTGAAGAGTCAGCTAGGGTTATTCATTAAGTCAGTTTACTCACGTGTGCACAAGCCTTAGCGCACATGATTCAAATTTGTGCCTTAGCACAATTATGGCCTTTTAATCATGGATGTTTAGAGATATTACTGATGATTAAAATTGAAAATATTAAATCCATGTATGTCAGTGATCTATTATAAATGTATTGTTCTTCTTATGACACTTTACACATCAGAGTACTGTTGTCTAACTTTAATTTAAAATCTAGCAATACCTTGCTGCAATATTTCATTGAAGGTTTTTTTTTTAATAAGCATACCACTACCAAATTCTTCTAAATTTTATTACTTTTCTTTATAAATTTGAAAAAAATTACCTTAAAAATAAAATCACAGAATAAAAAGTCCAGAGATATATTCACATATATACTGACAATTGAGTTTTTACTAAAGCACCAGTGCAATTCAATGGGGAAAGGAAACTTTTCAGCAAATGGTGCTGGAACATTTGGACATCTGAATTTTTGACGTCCAAAAATTGAATCATGAATTTTTCTTATAGTATAAATAAACATTAATTTGAGATGGATCATTGACCTAAATGTAAAAGCTAAAACTATACAATATCTAGAAGAAAACATCTAAGAATATCTTTGAAACTTGGAGCAGGCAAAGATTTCCCAGGGCACAAAAGGCACTGAGCTAGAAGAGAAAAAAATTTTTAATTGGCTTTTTCAAAAATTTTAAATTCCGCTCATTAAAGACAGTATTAAGAAAATGAAAAGGCAGTCTACAGACAGGAAAATAATTGTAATTTGTTTAACAAAGGACTCATATCCAGAATATATAAATATAAAAAGTCAACTTGATATGAAAAATGGTCAAAAACCTTAAACAGATACCTCATAAAAGATGTTGGAATATCCAATAAACACAAAGAGATGCACAACATCATTAGTTCTCAGGCAAATGCAATATAAAATCACAACAAAGTACCATTTCACATCTACCAGAATGGCTGTTCAGTCATGCTTCTTTTAATGATGGAGATAGGTTTTGAGAAATACATCATTAGGTGATTTCATCATCATGTACACTTACACAAACCTAGATAGTCTAGACTACTACACATCTAGGCTACATGGGATAGCCTATTGCTCTGAGGCTACAAGTTTGTATAGCATGTTACTTTTCTGAATACTGTAAGCTGTTGTAATACAACAATAAGTATTTGTGTATCTAAACATAGAAAAAGTATGTAAAAATTTAAAAATGGTACACTTTATAGGGCACTTAACCATGAATCGAGTTTGCAGGAGTGGGAGTTGCTCTAGGTGAGTGAGTGAGTGATGAGTGAATGTGAAGGACATTACACTACTGTAGACTTTATATACACTGTACTCTTAGGCTATACCAAATTTATAAAACAACACAAGATAAAATCAAGCACAAGAGAAAATGACACAGTTGAGAGATGTAATAAACACAAAGTGTATGAAGTGACTTGCCAACTTAACAGTTTACTGTTTTACAGTAAACTTTTTATAAGTAGAGAACACTCTAAAATAATGATAAAAAGTAAATACATAAACCAGTAACATAGTTGTTTATTATTAAATATTATGTACAGTGTATAATTGTATGTGATATATTTTTATGCAGCTGGTAGCACAGTATGTTTGTTTATGCCAGCATCACCATAAACACATGAGGAACTGGTTGCACTGCAACCTTACCATGGCTGCGAGGTCACTAGGCAATGGCAATTTTTAAGCTCCATTATGATCTTATGGGATCACTGTTGTATATACAGTCTGTTGTTGACTGAAATGTTATGTGGCTTATGACTGTAATTAAAAAGACTCATAAAATGTTGGTAAGAATGTGAAGCAGTTATATATAGCTGCTAAGAGTATAAAATGGTATAACCACTTTGTAAAAACGTTTGGCAATTTCTTATAAAAGTTAAACATATACCTCACCCCAGCAATTCCAGTCCTACCCAAGAGAAATGAAACCATATGTTCCCCAGAAGACTTGAACATGAATGTTCATAGGAGCTTTACTCATAATAACCCCAAACTGGAAACAACCCAAATGTGCTTTAACAAGTCAACATACAAATTAGTATGTATTTATTCAGTGGGATACTATTCGGCAATAAAAAGAAAGAACTACTGATATAAGCAAAACATGGATGAATCTCAAAAATAGAGTGTTGTACCAAAGAGTGCATACTGAATGATGACATTTGAGAAAAGACAGAAGTGATCTGTGGTGGTAGAAATTAGAACAATAGTTCTAATTACCCAGGTGGTCAGGGTAAGGGACAAACTAGAAAGGAGAATTTTTCAGAGGTGATGGAAATGTTCTATGTCTTTATTTGGGTGTTGCTTGTCTTCATTTGTCAACACTCATTGAACTACATACTTAAGATCTGTGCATTTGACTATTTTTATATTGTACCTCAATAAAAATAAAATCTCTCTTAGCATGGACTACTCTGTCAGAGTATCATGCTTTCCGATTAAAATGAGACTATTATATATGTGAAGTGCTTAGCACAGTGTCTGAGTGTCAGGCAACAGTCTTGATTATCATGCAATCATTGCTTATTACCATTTTCTCTTCCTGTTTAAGCTGTTTCAGTATACTCTTTCCTTGTAAATATTGTTTTAGAGCCTTAGAATGTATAAAATTTGGGGATTCCTTTGTTGACATGAGGTGAAGGTGAAGATGTTGAAACAGTTAGGAATTAACTAATTTGAATTAATTAATATCTTGAGGACAATTTATTTGTGTCTTACAGAAGCTCTTGGAGGAAGAATAAAGTAGAAGATTTAAAAACAAAACAAAAAAAAAATGAGTAAATCTCTACAACTTGAGTACATGTTTAGGAATGTGTTATCTGTAGCTTTTAAAAATTATTATTTCTTATTTTACAATAAACTCTTTTTAGTGTTGTACTGCCAAGAAAGCAGACCATGCCTGGAGGCTTTTTTAAGTACAAGGGAAATTTTAAAAATAAATTGAGATAGAAAAGGTAAAACTCATCTGTTGACCAGAAATCGAAGCGTTTAAGATGAGACGAGTCTCGTCCACCATAGAAGAGACTAGCTCTTTAGAGGCAGATTTACATTTCATTGGCCAAACTACCTATGTTATATCAGCATATGTAAAAGATAAGAGGGAAACAGGCACTCTTGGAGATTCTGATTAGCATAGAGGAGGAAAAGGAGAAATGGGAAAGTGGTGCCAAAGTCTAAGACCCAAACTTAGAGCACAATGAGGCCTTTGCCTTTCCATTATGTAGTACTGTGACCTAGGTGGATGAGTTGAAATATGAAATGCTTCTCTCTCAAGGTGCTGCTCTGTAGGATGAAGTGGAAAGGAGTTTTTCTGTGGCAAATGCCCTTTCTAACCTACCTTCCCTCTCCTTTCCCTTTTCTCCAGAGGTTGTTAGTTACCATTATGTTTTCTTTCAGTTTATTCATATAGCAGTTCTGTTTACTTTCTATCTGGGAACTGTCTTTAGTCTCCTTCCCAATACACATTCATGTGGACTCTTTGCATTCAGCCTGCCTGTCCAGTCTCATAGAATGTGCACTGAGAAAACTAATTGCAGAGATAAATTGGTTCTTGGTGTGCATGACTGATCAAGAGCAAAGTACCTTAATTTCAGATGCCTTCAGAGAGATTTTTCTTTAACCTCTGCTTTTAAGAGGAAGATTATAAAGCATTATCATTACTTCAGGTCAGAATTATATTGCTTTTGGTCAAAAGCTGTTGTAAGAGTTACAAAGTAATAGAAACAAAGTAATCTCAAGATAAATTATAAAGATCAAAGCAATTCAAAATTAAAGTGAATTTGAGGATAAGCATAGGTATGGTTTTAGAGTTATAAAAGAAACCATCAGACCATACATCATTATGCCTTTTTAACTATAGCTTCTAAAGTAGGTTTAATTTTTTATATTTTTTAGTGAAAATCAAGAAGTTCAAATAGTTATTTGAGTGTATTTTTCATAGTTTAATACTAGTAGAATTTTTCCCAAGCAATTTCTGATTTATTCCAGATATAACAATAAGGTGATTTGGAGGTAATACAGAAGGCCCTGTAGCACATGCTAGGTATCAGCCTTGGTTATGTCTTCATCTTTATTGTATTTGTTGATAATTTGCAAATCTGTATCTTTCAACTCTGGCTTCCTCATCTATAGATTTGCATTTCTTTCTAGTTATGGAGATTTTTATCTGGACATTTAATAAGTATTCCAGACAACATTAATGTATCTCAAACTGAATTTTGAAATTTTATTTTATTTTAAGTCTCTTCTTCTATTTGTCTGTCCTTCCTTATTTATATATTTTGATTATATGGCCTTATTATCTTCTCCTCGTTAATCTTTACTTCTGCCCTTTCGAAATTACCAACTTGTACTATAACTTTAAAATGTCTTTCAAATCTAGCCATCTACTTTATCCCTACTGTCACTGATCATTATGTGCCTCCACTACTTATTTTTTTAATTATTATTGTTATTATAAAGATAAGTGCTTTTTAAAAAAAATTCAGACCCTTCAGAAGTTTACAAAGTAAAATATTCCATTCTTTCTCTTCCAATTCTATTTCTCTCAAGTAACCATTCTTTCTCTTTGGCTTTTATATTGCCAGACATTTTCTATGCAACTCTAAATGTACAATTTGTTTACCATCTCTTGCTTGGACTATTAAAACAATTTCCTTACTGGTCTCCCTGCCATTGGCCCCTCTCCATTCTGGTTGTTCAGAGTTCGCTACCTAAATAGCAAATCTTACTCTGCCTAAAGAGCTCTTCTTGTTCCCTATTGCTTATAAGATAAGGACCAGTCCCTTAATGTTGCTTATATAGAAGCCCTCCACTGTCTGAGCCTAGTATCCATTTCCAACCTCACTCCTTGCCACTTCTGCCTTGCTCCTTATCTCCAGCATCACTGCTTCCTGGATTTGGTAATTTCTCATCATATCTCCCTACGTACATTTGTATATATGCTCAAACTTTTCTCTCCTTTTAAGTTTCTGCTCATTCTTTAAGACACTGCTCATCTGTTGCCTCCTTTATAGAGGTGTCTCCTACTTTTCCTGAGCAGAGATAATGGCTCTCTGTTCCTTCAGTACCTTAATCATACCTTTTTTTGGTTTCTTTGTATATATCTCTGGTAGTTCTCTGTAAGCTTTTAAAAAGCAGAATTCTTGTCTTTCTCATTTTATGTCTGATACTCTGCCTGGCACATAACAGGCATCCAGTAAATTTTTGGTAAATAGACATTTCTTTAGTTTAGATCTGCATTGCTATAAAGGCCTATGTAATTTTTTAAAAAATAAAGTTTTAGACCCCATCATATTTGGGAATTTTTAAGCCATCTTATTTTTATGAGTTTTTACTATTTTATATTTTTATTTTTAATAACTTTTCAGTATTTTACTTTTACCTTACTATTTTTATGAGATTTACTTAACAATATCATTTTTGACCTTTTAAGGATGGTAGTACAATTCCAGCATGACCTTAAATCTGAACTTATAAAATAACTCAGCTTTTAATGGAATACTATACAATAATAAAAAATAATGAGTTAGATTTATATAGAGACAGGAAGAAATGTGTAAGATATATCATAAAGTAAAAAGTGAGTTGTATAACAGCTTGATTCTATTTTTAAGAAAAAGTCAATTATGTTATGCATAAAGAAATTAGACATAACATAAATTAGATTATCTTTATTTCCTTTATTCTTTTATTCTTCAGTCTTGTAACATATTATTTTCTACTATGTAACTCTGTAGTGTTTGCATTTTTTGTACAGTGAGCACGTACTTTTATAAGCAGGAAAAAAGGCCAAAAAATTCCATAACCAACCACTCTTCAGTTTTAAAATTTTTACATTTTCTTCATAGATAAGTAGTCTGGATAGCAGATTTTATTTTTTCTCCAGAAAGATAGAAAATATCGCTTAGTGTCCACAGCCGTGCTACCCTGAAACAAGCCCTATACCATCAGATCTCGGAAGCTAAGCAGGATTGGGCCTGGTTAGTACTTAGATGGGAGACCACCTAGGAAGACCAGGTGCTGTAGGCATAAAAAAAATAAAAAATAAGGGATTGTAAGCTGACAAGGTCTGTGAGGTCAACCAAGGGTTGCCTTGCCTAAAATATATATATCTTAGTAAAAACTGAAATATGAGTTTGAAGACATTTTAGTTTTATAAATCAAGTCAATAAGTATTTTAGTGCCTACTTTGGGTAGTATAATGTGTTAGGTGCTATAGTAGAATATGAAGTATATTTTTTCGATTGTGTGGTAATAACACTTTATGCTGGGTAGCAGAAATTCCTTAGTAGCAGTTTGTAGGAAGATAAAATAAGTAATAATCTATAATTACTTTAAATACCTTAAACTGAAATTTTCCCTTATTTTTGAGGGTGAAATTTTATTTCAGTGCCTTATTAGAAATTGAAAAATAGGATTTGATTTGCTTTAAAGTCAAATTGGAAATGACATTTGCTGGTAGGTAAGAAATAATAATAAAAATTAAGATAGCATAAGGAAGATTTTTTTAATGATTAAATAGCAAAGATTTTTAAATATAAACTTCCGAAGTATTTTCTAACAAGCATACCATGTGTGTTCGATTACTATCTGAATTGTCACTTAGATTATTAAATGGTGAAAATATAGACGTATAGTTGCTGTTCAAAAAAGTATTAAGTTGACATTTTCTATAAATTTTACTGAATAATTGTTAACTGAATATCTTTGTTTACTTTTTGCTAAGTGGCTACCAAGATAGGGTTTAGTTTAAAGCTTCAGGGTTCTAAAATTTGTTGAAAATATTTGGTATATATTATCTTTTCTATCCGTAAAATTAGACAGAATTTTAATAGAAAGGAGTTGGTTTAAATGTTAAACAGTTTTCTTTTGAAAATGAGATACTTTTTTTATGATGGAGATTTCACTGTGATTGCTGCATTTTCTTTGCTTCCTACCGAAGAAGCTCTTCGTGTACTTGGATAGAGCATAAGGAGTCATGTCAAGGGTCAGCTATTTGAGTCCTTTTCCCACAGCCGCCTGGTGTGAGTGATCTTTTACTGTGTTTTAAAAAAATGGGCAAGGATTAGAGAGGATTAGAAAGAATATTACCCTCCTGAATATAGGCCCAAGGCACTAAGGGGAGAGAACCCAACCAGGCAGCAAATGGGCTTTGCTTGACCAGGACACAACCTCTGCTGCATTCCTTAAGAAACTGAATGGGAAATGTTAAGTCCCCAAACTGGATTAGTAAATAATCTCATAGCTTGTGACATCTGCTAAAATAAATTGATGAGCAGATTGCATCCTTACACTTTATGGAGAAAGCGAGATATATCAAGACTAAGTAATATTTTTTTTTTTTAGTTTCAGCTTTATTAAGATATAGGAGTAGGAGTAATTAAAGATGGGCATTAACCTCAGTAAGTGTTGGAAAGGCACATTCCATATGAAAAATTTATTTTAGATATATTAATATGTGTTCATATATATTGAGTAATAACACAAGGTTTAAATTTTGAAACCATTACAACTTTTTCTTTTTAAGATTCTTCCTGCTTGTAGCAGTTTTACAAAGGGTTTTTCACAAATTCAACTCTGTTGTTTATCTCATTAGTTTATGTAACAATCCAAGGAATTTAGAATTTGAAATGTGAGAATATATCATTTGAGAGACCTCTGGAATGTTTCTCTTTTACATTTTATCACAGAAGTTAATATGGTTTGGACCTTATGACACATCATTTAATATCAAATTATTTAGAACCAAAGAGGTCATTTCAAACCTATTAGGGGAGGTCTTTGCAAGTATTTAACTAAATGTTTTTAAAAACATTTTGTTTTAAATTGATCATTTTAGTAGTAAAGATGATGTAGAAGTGGTTAATTCATCTTTCTTTGTGTAATTAGTACATTTGATTAGTGTGATAACTGTGATGGTACTGCTTTTGAAATGGATTATAATATTAAGGCAAGTATTTTCTTCAAGAGTTTTAGAATTTAATTTAATATGTGAATAAGAATTGATAGTCTATAACTTCTTTAACAGGCTCACTCACTAATCCCTTAAATGAATCTTACACTATGCTCTCTTGGCTCAGTGCCTTTTTTCAAGTAGGCCCTGTACTTTGAATATATCCTCCTGTTTTTCTACTCACCCCAACCCCCAATCTGCTCATCCATATTCTGTCGATCTTTATCAGCTCAAATTTCAAATTCTATCAAGTGGTTTATTTTTAGCCCCTAAATCAGAATTAATACCTCCTAAATGTAAAAATTATTATATGACCCAGCAATTTTACAACTAGGTATATACTCAAGAGTGACGAAAACATACTTACATAAAAACTGGACATGAATGTTTTTTTTTCAGCATTATTCAAAATAGCCAAAAAGGTGAAAACAGTTAAATACCCATCAAACGATAAATGGATAAACATGTGTTATATCCACACAATGGAATATTATTCAGCCAAAAAAAGGAATGAAGTAGTAATATATAGTGCAACATAGATGTACCTCGAAAAAATTATGCTAAGTGAAAGAAATCACTTACAAAAGACCATGTATTATATGATTTTATTTGTATGAAATATCCAAAAGAGGCAAATCCATAGAGTCAGAAAGTAGGTTAGTATTTGCTTAGGACTTAGGGAGATGGTGGAGTTGAGGGTAATAACTAGAGTATGGGGTTTCCTTTTGAGATAGTGAAAATATCCTAAAATTGACTGTGGTGATAGTTGCACATATATATGAGTTTTATATTTTAAATGGGTGAATTTTAAAGTATGTGAATTATATCTCAATAAAGCTAAAATTAAAGCCTCCTATCCATATTATCATATACATTGTTTATACCTCTAATAAAACATTCAGTACAGTCTGGTTATAATTATTAATTTAAGAAATCTGTCTTTTTCATTATATTAGGAAGCTCCAAAAAATGGAGTGTGTTTTGGTATTTCCTGATAAACATAGTGCTTTGTACTTATTACATATTAATTTAATCGAACTTCTTCATAATTAAAATCTTTTACCTGTAAAATGGGAATAAAAGAAAAAAATAGAATTGAATGTTGCCACAAAATGTTGTTTTAAAATTGTATTTTATGAATTTTACACGTAAGTATTTTTTGGAAAAATAAATATTTGCTCTCACATTTCCTCAGCTTGAGTTTCTATTTTGTATTTAGCAAGGTCACCTATAAGCCGTTTATCTCCTTATTTTTACCTATAGAAATATTCTGATCTTTGGAATTTGCTTCTAAAGCATTTTATACACGTGTTGCCAGTAGGACCTTCATGTTATTTCAACTTAGGTTAAAGTTTGTTTTTTAAATAAAATTGAATTTATAAAAGTTGAACCTACATTTTTATGGGCATTTGAATTTAACATAATTTTTTTTTGTGTGTGTGATGTGTCTCTGTGTATGTATGTGTTATTTTTCTAGTATTTACTAGAGATGAAAAGTCTAATTTTACCTCCAGAACATATTCTGAAACGGGGTGATAGTGAAGCAATTGCCTATGCTTTCTTTCATCTTCAGCACTGGAAGCGAATAGAAGGTGCTCTTAATCTGTTGCAGTGTACCTGGGAAGGCAGTAAGTATTCTTTTCCTCATGTAGCACTCATCTCTCTGACTATTCATTGCGTTCACAGGTAGTCCTTTTAAATGAGATTGAGTTTCCATAACGATTTTGTTGTTGATTAGTTTCAAAGTGAACTCAGTGGTGTTATTGCTAGAATAGATGCTTAATGTACTCATATTGATGCCACATTTATGAAAAGCAGAATGAGAAACTGTTATGCTATTCTGCCATCTGTCCATTTAAATTACATATGTGTGAGGAAAAAATTAAAACATACATATCTTGGTTTATAATCTTTTTAGTGGTTAAGCTATTCTAATACTTTTAAGTTGGACTGTTATTTTTGTTGTTTTGATTTCAGATGTATATAACATGAAACTGTTTTTCTCACAACTGATATCAGTGCTATTAATACATTTTTTATTGTGGTAAAGTATAGGTAGCATAAAAATTACCATTTTAACTATTTGAAAATATACAGTTCAGTAGTATTATATACATTCTCATTGTTGTGCAGCCATCACCATCATCCATCCCCATAACTTTATCGTCATCCCAAACTGAAATTCTGTGTTCATTAAACAATAACTTTCCATTCTTCCCTCTTCCCCAAACTCTAGTAATGGTCCTACTTTCTGTCTCTATGAGTTTGGCTAGTCTAGGTTTCTCATAGAGTAGAATCATACATTTGTCTTTTTATACCTGGCTTATTTCATTTAGCTTAATGTTATAGCACATGTTGGAATTTTATTCCTTTTTAAGACTAAATAATATGCCATTCTCTGTGTATATACCACATTTTGTTTATACATTCATTTGTCAATGATGAACAAGTTGTTTCTACCATTTGATTATTGTGAATAATGCTACTATGAACATGGTGTACAAATACCTGTTCAAATTCCTGCTTTAAGTTCTTTTGTGTATATACCCAGAAGCGGAATTGCTAGATCATATAATTAATTCTATGTTTAATTTTTTGAAGAAGTGCCATACTATTTTCTGCATCAGATGTACCATTTTATATTCCACTAGCAATGCACAAATGTTTCACTTCCTCTGTATCCTCACCAACACTTAGTATTTTCTGTTTTCGTGATTATAGCCATCACAATGGCTGTGAAGTAGTATCTCAGTAGTTTTTATTTGCATTTCCCTGATGTTAGTGATGTTGAACATCTTTTTATGTGCTAATTGGACCTTCGTATATCTTCATTGGAGAATTGGACTGTTTTTCAACTACTAGATCTCTTAATGGTAGCTTTTTAAAATCACTAAGAAAATGAAGAAGCTTAATCAAAGTATTTTATCAGTTGAATTCTTATAATAGTTCTCTTGAAAAATACACCTCTGCTATTAATAAAATTTTTAAAATAAATTCACTGCTCATTCACTAAAATGTTAACCCTCTCAGTTACCAAATTTTGCACCTTGGGGGTATTGCAGCAAACTCACAAGAGTGGCACCAGATATATTAAAATTGTAGTGGAAATATAGCAATATCAACACCTGTCAGACACCATTCAAACTATTACTCTAAATAGTTTATCATTTCACAATTAGGTGACTCTCTATTCTTTTTCATCTGATAGCTTTGCAGAGCTGGGTTTTTGTTGCTGTGATTAAAAGAAGTATCATGCAAAAATGTCTGTGGAACAGAAAGTGAGGGTGGTGCTGTCCAATCTGATTTTGAGGTTTGAGAATCTGTGCAGTACCCAGCAAGCTTATGTTTCTCATTAGTACGAAACGATGGTTATATAAAATTATATAACTATTTTTCCTTTTAATTTATGTGCATTTTTTTCTAACTCATTGCTAAACTGTTAAAACATAAACGTTTATAGTTGTTTGAATCCACTACTTAATAAGTGCAATCGTTAGATATTTCTTTCAGCTTAGGAGCATCATAAAAAATTACTGAGATGGAAAGGGTACCATGTATCCTTGAACCAAGGACATTTGGGAACCTTTGCCTACCTTAACCATTTGCTCAGGGTCAGAAACTGAGCTTGACACTGACAATACACAGATTAAGGAAACTGGGGCAGCTAAAACTGAGGAGCTGAATATCTTTGGGTTATTAGATTTCTTTTGCTTTTCCCTCCAGTATGCTATAAGCTCCTCAAAAGCAGGTACTCTATCTCATTCATCTTGTATGTGTCTTCAGTGCCTAGCTTTTTGCTTGGCACAGAGGAGATTTTCAATAAGTATATGATTTATACTGCATTTCACGAATAATCTTAATGCATGATTTCCTAATGTTACTCCTGATTGGCTCTGTGACTTAGGACAAATCACTGCTTTTTATTATGGTCATACAAAATCCATATTTTAAAAAATTTTTCAGTTACAGTTGACATTCAATATTATATTAGTTTCCAGTATATAGTATAGTGGTTAGACATTTCTATAACTGATGAAGTGATCCCCTGGTACGTCTAGTACCCATCTGACACCATCCATAGTTATTACAATATTAGTGACTATATTCCCTATGCTGTACTTTACATCCCTGTGACTATTTTATAACTGCCAATTTCTACTTCTTAATCCCTTTACCTTTTCACCCAGCCCCTCAACCCCCCTTCCATCTAGCAAACATCAGTTTGTTCTCTGAACAAAATCAGTATTTCAGTAAAAATTTATATAGACAAGTACTAAAGGAAAAGCAAAAACCTTTTCACAATGTTGATGAATACTTAACTAGTTGAGTAGATCAATAAGAGTTCCTTCATTAAGAAGTCTACTAGAGTTGGTAATAATCTAGACCAGGGATGGGTAACCTTTTACCATAAATGACCAGATGATATATATTTAGTCTTTGTGGGCCATAATCTCTGTCATAGCTACCCAACTCCTATAGCATGAAAGCAACCTACATAATATGTAAATGAACAAGCATGGTTGTATTCTAATAAAATTTTATTTATAAAAACAGATAGCTGGTTAAGTCAGGCCAAGCAGGGGACCCAACCCCCAAGCTGTGGGCTAGTAACAGTCCGTGCCCTGTTAGGAACCAGGCTGAACTGCAGCAGATGAGCAAAGCTTCATCTGTATTTGCAGCCACTCCCTGGCACTAGCATCAGTGCTTCAGCTCTACCTCAGATCATTAGGCATTAGATTCTCATAGAAGCACTGGTCCCTGGTGCTGCAAATGTTGGGGACCATTGGGCCAAAGCATAAGATTGGCCCCTGATCTAAATTAAGCTCTGCTCATAGAAAATTTTGGTGACAGCTCACATGTGAAGTTAGGAGCTATCCAGAACTCTTGAGTTCCAATAGTTATGGCTACAACTGTCGTATATGCTGCAGTTTTATGAAAATTTCTGTAGAAAGTGGAATTCATAACCAGAGAGTAAATTCTGTCATGTTTGTAATGAAGAGACTAAGGTAGGAAAGATCTGGCCAGTCTTATCATCCACTACTCTATTTCGTTGTATTCCAGCCCAACCATTCATTGTTCTCTAAATCATTTTATTCTTTTTTTTTAAATTTATTATTTTGCTTACCTAGTTTATTTAATCTAAAATGTATCTCTAAAAAAAAATAAAATAAAATGCTATGTGAAAATGTTATAAAAATATGTCCTAAAAATAGCTTTGATCTGTGGTATAGGATGAAAAGGAGTCTGAATTGAATGTCCATATTTGTGTTTTTTTCCTCAGCTTTTAGAATGATTCCATACCCATTAGAGAAAGGCCATCTATTCTACCCTTATCCAAGCTGCACAGAGACTGCTGATAGAGAGCTATTACCTAGTAAGTAAATGTTCTAGCATTCTTCCATTTTAAAGGTGCTTTTGGTTGAAATTCGGGATACCATTTAAATACTATTTTAGCCATTTCTTGGATGTAGTTTTATAATATAATTCATTCCCAAATATTTTGGAGTAAAACCCTGTGCTAGATGTAATGAAGGACACAAAAATTAAAGATATCATAAGAGCGGTCATCTTCGTTTAAGGAAGAAATAATATGAATCCTTTACAAACTCTTTTCAGAAATAAGGGAGGAAGGAACACTCCTCAACTCATTCTGTCAGACCAGTATCACCCTGATACCAAAACCAGACAAAGGCATTACAAGAAAACTATAGAACAATTTCCCTCATGATTATAGACACTTTCTTAACCAAATATTAGCAAACTGAAACCAGCAACATATGAAAAGGATTATACTCCATGACCAAGTGGGATTTACCTCACAAATGCAAGGTTATTTTAACTCTGAAAAGGTGATGTACCAAGTTAACAGAATAAAGGACAATAGATGCAGAAAAAGCATTTGACACATATCCAATACCCATTCATGGTAAAAATTCAGAACCGACCAGGAATAAAAGGGATCTTTCTCAACCTGATAAAGAGCATCTATGAAACCCCACGGCCAACTTTATACTTAATGGTAAAAGACTGAATGCTTTCTCCCTAAGATCAGGAGTAAGACAAGGGTGCTGCTCTCACCAGTTCTATTCAGCATTGTAGTGGAAGGTCTAGTCAGTACAATCAAGCAAGAAAAGTAAATAAAAGACATTGATATTTGTAAGAAAGAAGTAAAACTGTCTGTTTACAGATGACATGATCTTCTATGTAGGAAATTCTAAGAAATGCATAAAAATACTATTATAGCTAATAAGTTCAGTAAGGCTGCAGGATATAATATCAATGTGCAAAACTCAATTGCATATTTATATACTAGCAATGAACAATCCAAGAATGAAATTTAGAGTACAATTTCCATAGCAATAGCATCAAAATAACAAACAATTTAGGAATAAATTAAAAAAAAAAAAGAAGTACAAGACACACTAAAAAATATAAAAACTAAAAAATATTGCTGAGAGAATTAAAGAAAATCTAAATAAATGGGGAAGAATGCCATATTTATGGATTGGAAGGCCCAGTTATTTATATGGCAATTCTTTCCAAATTGATCTATGGTTTCAATACAGTCTCTATCAAAATCCTAGCTGGGATTTTGCAAAAATCAACAAGCTGATCTCAGAATTTATTTGGAGAGTTAAAGGACCTAGCATAGCCAAAACAATCTTTACAAAGACGGATGTAATTTGAGGAACTACATTTCCCCATTATTTAAAAAAGAAAAAAGTGCAGTCTAAGAATTAGGAGGAGAACCAGAAATATATAGGATTATGATTGCTGAGAATGTTTCCTTCTAGTCCCTGCTTTCAGGAAGCCAAACTTCTCAAGAGAATAGTCTATACTTTTTGTCTCAGTGTCTATCATCCACACAGTGTTTTTCTCTGTAAACTGGTAAATTTCTGTTTAATTTTTATGACTTAACCAGTAACCAAGCATACTGAATGTTATACACAACTAGCACCATGTTTCCTTACATGTGTCAGCTTTTACAATTCTGGGGCCTTTAGAACTGAAGTCTAGGGACGAAAGTTGCAGTTTTATAACCATCAAATTCAATGAACTGAAAAGTTTAGTTAGATAAAATTTTAAGAGACATTGTGGAAGTCGAATATGCTGATATTTTTTTCCCAGAGTGTTTATTTTCCTCCATCCTCTGAGATAAGTTATCTCTTCTTTCTTTGAACTCTCCTTTCACCCTTTTAGATTGTAAACTTGAAGGCCAGGATTCTCCATATTGTTCCTCTGTCTCTATAATGTGTACCATAAAAACTGATATCCAAGAAATATTATTCAAATTAGTCAAGTTAATTAATTTATTCTTATAAACAAACATGCCAGGTACATTGTAAGTACTTGACAGAAATATTAAATATTAGTACCTTTTCCTCTCTATGCTTTTCCAAACTCCTAAGCTGCTCATAGGTTAATAGAAAAACTGATAAACAATGTGTTAAGTGCTGTATGTATGGAATAGATTATAAGGAAGCTGGACTGGGGAGTACCTCGCTCTACAAGGTTATGGTGGCTTGAAGAATGGTAAATTCATCATACTGCAGGAGGAGCAGGTGTGGAGATAGTAGTGGGGGAAGTAAATAAGTTCAAGCTTTGAGTATGTTACATATATTACATCGCATCCTTAAACACACATATATATATTGTTAATTTAAAATTAAATATTACATAGTCACCATTTTCTAGGAGTGAATGAGATCACTAAGGGAAACTTAATAGAGTGAGAAGTAAACTAAAAGTGGAACAATGGGGGCACAAAAATGTCTAAGGAATGGGTAGCTGATAAGGAGTCTGGAAGATTCAGTAAAGGAGTGGCCAGAGAGACAGGACAAAAACCAGAACTAGAAACCCTAGAAACTAAAAGGAGGAAAACATTTCCGAAGGCATATCTGAGATAGTAAATAAGGTACATAATTACTGAGAAGAGTCCATTGATTTTGGCAATTTCTCATTAGTGAGAAAAGTTTTTCTTTCTTAGGAAGGTGGGAGTAGTAGTATTTCTTGTTTTTCCATTTTAACAGGAACAAGAATATTTAAAGCAAAGGAACAAATCTTTAACCATGGAACATCAATATTCAGGAGTATACTATATTAGGCTAATACATTTAACCTAAGTTAATGTCCCCCAAATCATTACAAAGGTTGCCTGCTATAAGGCCATCTTTATATAGTAATATGAATAAAGCCCGGGTTATTATGTTGTTAGAGCCATAGGCTATAAGAACTGACAGTTTGCTTCTTGGCATGCCTTTATTATTTCTAGGCTGCTACTCATTTGTAAATTACAGGAGGATACAGAGAAGAGATATCTGGAGGCATTTTGTTTGATTATATTGTATGTTCTTAGAGTTATTTTTTCTGTCTATGACTGTTAGAATGAACAAATTTTTAATAATGTAGAATTCTATACTCAAGAGTACTTAATATTTTTTGTTTTTAATTCTCTTTCAACCTTGATATGACTTACAGCATTTTGGAATTTGCTTATGAACCTCATAACTTCAGACTTGAACTATTCCCTTAGTCCACATAGCTATTTAGTTGTCTTTTATGCCTCCTGATAAATTTTTCTCTACAAGCCAGTGATGAAATTTGAACTTGACTTCCAAGGGAGTGTTTCTATACGAGTCATCTATTATATTGATGTATTAGCTAAATATTGACTGACAATTGAATATACAGAAAGCAATCCAAAAAGAAGTAATTAGACCTCTCCTACAGTATAAAAATCTCATATATTAGGAAATCATCTTACTAAAGCTATATATTTTTCTACTTTATAAAATGGAATGATGTTGTCTATCTCTTAGGATTATTGAAAAAAATCACTCTTAATATAAATTAAAACACATTGTAAACCATAAAATGTTCTACAGTTTAGTTAATATTATTAATTTTGCTGTATCTCACATGAGAGCAATCATAATAACCATTGGTACCTATAAATATTTGTTCCCTGTCTTCACAAATACCATGGTTTCTTTTTGCTGGCAGAAGTTGGCCTCTCATGGCTAAGGGATGTGGCAAAAGAGAATGCTGTGTTTTGGGGTAGTGAAAGTAAGCACAGTGTTGTCCACAGTTTTAATGTTTCTAACTTTAAAAAAATTCATATTTGATGTACTTCTACTTTATTTTATTATTATTATTTTTTAAATGTTTATACGCATACAGCACCTGGTATTCCTAGGTGGTCTCCCATCCAAGTACTAACCAGGCCTGACACTGCTTAGCTTCTGAGATCAGATGAGATCGGGCACATTCAGGGTGGCATGGTAATAGACGATTTACTTTAAACATGACTCAAGACTCTGGAAATTTTCTGAATTTTTAATGAGTTTAGATTTTGGTATATACCTTTTAAATATAGTGTAAGACATAAAAATATCATGGCTACTGAAGGAAACTTAGGTATAATATTCTCTGTGAATCAGTATGTTTCAAAAAATGAAATTTATAGCTGACCTTGATTCTATACCAAATTAGTCATCCCTTAATATTATGCAGGATATTATATCAGGAATTCTTGGGTTTGGGTCTCTGGGCAGTCAACTTCCTGGACTAAGGAAGTCCCAGAATATCTAGCAATTTAATAGACATTTATTGAGCACCTACTGTGTGCCAGACATTGTAATAGGCTCATCTCAGCATTGTTATTCAAATATTTTCAAATTTCAAATAAGATAAAAATACTTGACTACTATTGGTAATGAAATATACAATTATTAGAAAAATAATATCTGAATAAATGTTTGAATATAGTAAAATAACACAAGGGACTTTACTTAGATTCTGAATCCTGGGGTACTGGTGTTCTAGTTTGATTTTTATACTGCTCAATGAAATACCACATATAGAATAACTGGGGAAAATTATTTACTGATGGTTCTGGGAAATCTCCAATCACATGTCTGTCTCTTGGTTTCTGTAATGGTCTCTGAACTCCCAAAGAGCAAGAACTATAATTCATATTTATTAAGGGCTTACAATGTTCATCATAACAACTCCATAGCAACTAATAGTTTAGCAACTTATTCAAGATCACACAGCTAGTAAGTGACAAAGCTTTTTTTCAAAACCACCGCAGCATGACTTTACAATTAATGTTCTTTCCCATGATGCTATCCTATTCCTAGTCCCCAACACAGTCATCTGGCTATATAGGTGTGCTGTTGACGCTGGAATAAATAATGAATAATTTTTCTGCCTTGCTTCTCTAGAGACTTTTTCTTTTTTTTTTTAAATTATTTTCCTTTTTAGTTTTGAAAAATAGATTTTATTTGAAAATACTAAAACTGGCTTACACTGTATTTGGAAATAAAATATGTTTCTACTTTTTCTCTCTTGCAGCCTTTCATCATGTTTCTGTTTACCCAAAGAAGGAGCTTCCTTTTTTCATTCATTTCACAGCAGGACTGTGTTCTTCTACAGCAATGATAGCTCTTCTCACTCACCAGTTTCCTGAAATCATGGGTGTTTTTGCTAAAGCTGTAAGTATGATCTCAAGGACTTGTGTAGAGTATTTGTAAAACACACAAGAAACCATCTCTGATGTGTTTGTGCTAAACCAGTTGAGTAGTAGGAGATATTTGCTATAGTAAATTACAGGAATTGATTTGTAAAGTTGCTGCCATAAATATGTCAAACATAAAGTTTTGGTGATTTGAATTATATATTTGTTGCTTAAAAGTTTGAAGAATACAATGGCATAACATAAAGTTGGTCTGTGTAGATCATTTTTGGTGGTAAACATAGCACTCATTACCAGCTAAAGAATAATTCAGTCCTTTTAAATGCATTTTTTGGGCACTTAAAAAATTCCCTATTTTGTAAACAAGACTTTTGATTTTTCCATTTAAATGAAATCATTAGTTTTAAGGTTTGCTGAACTTTAAATTCAAGAGATCAGCTTAGATGGAGGATAAGTAGGTAAGATGGGACAGATAGGGCATTTGCCCTGGGTACAATGTACCTCTTTACTCAAAGGTTCTCCCTGTTATTGTATCTGCATGTTCTTATAGACCTACCCCTACCATGGGTGAAAGAACTATGTATAGACCTTTATTTTTATTTTTACCCTTCAGCTTTTATCCCCATTTCCTGACCCAGGTCCAGGAAATACACGAGGTCTGATATTAGAAAGGGTATCCCATGATTATGTACTCTTTTACATGAACTTATAAATTAATGTCACTGGCTCAAAGTAAAATTAAGACTTAAAGATAAGTTCTTTAAGTCTCCAAGCATTTTAAAAAGAATGTCTTTCTTGTAGATATTTGCATTTTTACCAGATAATAAGAGTTCAAACCCCAAAGGAAATGCTGATTCTTTATATTCCCAAATAGAAGAGTACTGAGAACTACAGAAACACTAACCCTTACTTGGTAATGTAATTTCTGAATGCCTCCATTCTAACTCCATTCTGACTGTTTCCTCACAATGTCTTTTCCTGCCTAAAAAATAGTTTATTTTTGCCTTAAAAATTAGTTGGTTTTCTTCTGGCACCCATAGTGAGAGCACTGGTTTCCCTTTTCCCTGAAGGTTAGTTGTATAATGTGTTAAGTTGCCTCTGGCTGTAGGCCCAGGAGTCTGACTGCATTTGATTTTGGGTCAAACTTCAAGAAGAATGACTTTCCATTGTTGTTCAGAGAGTATTGACATTTGGGTTGGAAACTGACTATCCTATTAGTGTAAAAGGAAGCTGAGTGATCATAGCATAACTCTGTTGTTTGCAGTGGTGCTGATTGGGGAGTGAGTGCATCTCAAACTGAAATGACTTTACTGTATAATTTGGCATGGAAAAAAAAATGGTCTAGAAAGGGAATCCCATCCATTTAATAACTGGAAAAAATATGCAAGCAATGGAAGAGATAGTCCTTGGGTTTCTCTCAGAGCAGTGGGAAGGAGGTGAAATAGAGTGAAACAGAAGATCTAGAATCTGGAATAGATGAGTAGCAATTATTACTAGTGTACTTCTGTGAGGTATTGGCTAAAACTTATGTAGAGTGTACTCACTGTCTGCTCTATCCTTTGATGTAAGAATATAGTGTCTGCCTTTAAGATCACTGATGCACCAGAAGAGCCTTTAAGATTACAAAGCACAGGCGTCTTGGCACTCCTCTAGCAGAGCTGAGGATGAATAATTATACATTTTAAAGTAGAAGCTTCTTTTTGAGACCAAAAGTTATTAACTTACTGTGATTCTAGTTGATGAACAATAAACAGGCATTAATTTACTACCTTTTGATATTTGCATAGTTGGTGGTTTAAGTGTTAAAAATGTGCCTGACAGCAAACTTTTACAACCCGTCCCTGTGGCCTTTACATGTATATTTTAAGTTCTAAAAGCTAAGTATTTACTGAAAGTATCTGTAGACCAATATTTAGTGTGCAGCAGTTCCAAGGGCAGGTTTCATTTAAGAATTAATGGGAAATGATTATGGTATGGGCAATCTTCAGCTTATAAATATATGTATAAATGCCTCAACAGACAGCCAGCCAGCTAAAGAACAGAGGTGCAAATCCTACTTCTTTACCACTTAATAAAGTGTGGTCTATGCACTATGAGCATAACCATCGATAACTCAGGAGCTTGTTAGAATTGCAGAACCTCAGACACCACTCCAGACCTCCTGAATCTGTGTTTTAACAAGATCCCCAGGTGACCCTCTGTGCACATTAAAACTTGAGAAGCCCTGCTCTACTCTACCCCCAAAAAGAGGAATTTAGAAGGCCCGGATGGTGCCACCTTATCAGGGTAGAGAAGGGGCAGCATTGCTGAGTGGTTATGAGCATAGCTCTGGAGCCAGACTGCTTTGCTTTGAATTCCAGCCCTGACACTTATTGGCCATGCAACCTCGGGTATGTTACTTAACCTTTTCTCCCCCTCACTATAAAACGCGATAGTACTACCTCATAGGTTTTTGTGAGGGTTAAATGAGTTAAAGTATGTCAAGTGTTTAGAGCTGTGTCTGCCTGTAGTAAAAACTAGTTGAGTGTTGCTGTTGTTGCCACTGTCATTTTTATCATCATCACCAAGGTGTGGTTCTGTGGGAAACCCTATTCCCTTCACATGTGGAGGAGCTATCTCCTAAATGTAAACTCAAAACTCATTTCCCGTAGACATCGTGGTGTAAATGGTGGTTGGTGTCATTTAAACAATATTGTTTGTACTGTATTTCTGGTATATTACGTATATGTAGACCACAGAAAGAAGAGAAATGTTTAAAATTCTAGGCACTGGCAAACTGCCTTATAGCACAAAACCTATGTTAGGATTTTCAATTAAGTCAGATATTTGATGGTCAAATACAGTAGAATTCAGTGAAGAATTTTCTTTGAAACATAACTGTTCTTTTATTTAGTAAGGCTAAGAAATTAAAATTTTCTAAATTTCTTTCATTGTTATCATCTCTTCACCTGATACCTTTTTGTATTAGCTCACATCCTAGAGCAAATCCAATCTGAATTTGTTAAAATGCATTCGTTAACAAGAATTGCTTTTTATGGAGGAAGGCAGTGAGGGTTAATGATTTTTTAAAATGTTCACTGTACATCAGATTCTGATAAATGGAAGGGAATGAACTAGAATGGTTAGTGGTTTTAGTCCCCCTTCTTTTGTATGGCGTAAGGCTATGTGGAATAAAACTTTATTTTCAGCAAGTTATGACTTATTTTTTTTCTAATTTTTCTCCTGGCTGAGATGAAAACTTAGTCTGACATTAGACATAGAGCAATGAAAAAAAATTGCATAAATCCTTGGAGATGTGGAATGTGCTGATATTAGAGCTGATATTTTCCGAGGCCAGAATTCCTGAAAAAGGAAAAATTGCTTTTAAGTGGTGGGTCATTTTCTCACCTGCTTTGAAGCCTGCTGGGTTAAATATGAGGGTTCAAAGTAAGGGTAGCCAGCAAACCAAATGAGCTGGAATCTGATTCTGCTTATCTGAAAGGAGCTTCTTTATTTAAGAGGAGCACTGCCCTCAGAGAACCAGTCTTCATCTGCTTTGGGCCCTTTCATTTCTCTCTTGCAAGAAAAGCTTTCTTCTTAGCAAGCCTTGTGCGGGCGTTATCACAACAGTGAAGACTGGTGTTGGTCTTTGGGGATTTCACTAACTTACTGATGAATTCAAGCTTGTGGCATGTGATTTTAGTGCTCTGAATTCATAAGTGTATTTCAGTATTTAAAAAAACTCTAGTTAGGTTTTAACTAAATATGGCAGCCTTTGCAATGTTGGCAGAAAAGGTGTTGTGGGTAAAGACAAGAATCAAAAAGATTCCCAAATAAATTGTTTCACTAAGACAAAGCTTTGTTAAAATTTGTTTCACTGACCACATATTGTAGCTGTGCTGGGTTGGGCCCTGTTTCCACATATTTCCACTAATCTTTATGTGGGAAAATGTGGTTGGACACGCCAGTGATGAATTTCTGAGCAACTCATAATTGGCTGGCTCCACTGTAACTGGGGCCTGACAATCTGCTTGATTAATTCTTTAAGGACTATGTGAGCCAAGTTGCATGATTTCCAAAGATATAGAAGGTCAGATGTTATACTAACGAAAGACCTCTCTCCAGAATGTCTCACTAGGATGTCTTTAGCCCCTGCCCAAAAGTAATTAACATTTTCTACCCAAATTACATTTAAAAAAATAATAAGTAGATATAAATACCAAATGTCTTTTACTAGATATTGATAAAAATTTTTGAGAAGGTTTGTCCACTATTCTCATCATTTTTCCAGGGCAAAGATTGTCCTCACATCTAGGGGAGTTTGAAGAAAATTATAACTATATGTCGATATATGCCAATAGGAAAAATAAATACCATTTTTAAAGGTTCCTAATCTGTTCATAAGTGAAAGATTTTTTTTATATTCTCCATTCGACTTGATTTATTAATACTAAAAACCTATGATAGTTGTATTTCTCTTTGATATATAAGCCCACATGCAGAAATTAAATTGACAGTTAAAATAAATTTCTTCACTTTGTTTAATAATAGACTTTTTTTAAAGCTGTGAGACTTCTTTAGTTAATAAAAACTGATACAGTTTTTAAAAATGTATTTGAATCATATGCTTATATTCCTGTGAAATATTATTCTGTAACCTTGCCATTTCCACAGCAATACATATGAAGTATTGCCCAGAGACTGTCCTGATAATAAAATGAGCCTATTGTCTGATGGGTCAAAATTTAAAATGTTTACATTTTTGTTCTGTTAGTAGTGCTGTTGGCAGTCTTTATTTTGAGTCTGGCATATTCCACTTTTGATTTTATTTATTAACTGAGATATTTGTAGCAGAAGATGTTCTCTATTTTTTGTAAGGGTTCCTCAAGCTTCATCTTCATTGTTCTCCTTCAAAAAAATCAGACAGAAACTTGCTAATATTCTTCTTTATTCAGTTTTTCTAAGTACTGAACTCTTCAAAGGAAAAAAAAAGAAGAAAAGATATGTCCTTTTTAATGCATGTCTCTATCCCTTTTCCAAGGATTAATTCAGTTTTGAAGTTTGTGGAAAGCACTCTCTTTCCATATTAACATGTGTCTGTGAAGTATGAAATTCACAAAATCTCTCCCTGAATTTATTTGGCAGTATATTTAATCATCTTTCCCTCTCAAAGTAGAAGTCTCAGTGCCAAAGTTTAGGTGATCCTGTCAGTAACTGCTACTAATATATTTATTGCTTAATCACTAGCAGGTGGGGCAAGTGGGCTGCACAGCAGTTTTTAGAAGAGGTATGCATAGATAGTGATGTAAATCACTCAATTCCAAACTCATTACACTAGTGATATTAGAATTCACATTAGGAAACTTATGGATTTTTGTTTTAGAAAAAAAAAAAAATCTTTATTTTTTTGCTGACTCAGCATAGTCCTCTAGAGAATTATGGGATACAGAAGAAAATTATAATCTTGAGGAAGAGTTTTTAGCTTTTTTCTGGAGTGGAATTCAGCTCCTTTCACCACCACTCAAAATTCTAATGTTCAAAAGAACTAAATTAGTATGACTACCTATATAATTCTAATCCAAGAATAATTTGTACTTCAGTTATCTTTTTATTAAGAGTTTATACTTATACTCTTATTTATTCTTACCAGAGACATTGGATGGCATATCGCGATCTTGCAATATTATAGATGGGGAAGTTCAAGTTATTAAAGTTAGGTCATTTACTTGAAATCACACAATAGATAGCCCTTTAGCCATGATATATATACTCGGTTTCAATAATATGTTACTTCACAACTTAATGCCAAAGGCAAGTACAAAAGAAATAAATTTCAAACCAAATACAGTAATATTGAGGAGATATAGAAAGATGCAGTGGTGATAGTAAAGTAGTTTTGTAGAGAAGTCTTCCTAATAGGAGATTAATTTGAAGAAGAATTTTAAGTGAAGAGGCTGATGCGGATTGTCAGAAAGGAGAAAGGGCACTTCGGGTGCAGAAATGCTCACTGCAAAGGCACAGGCATAAGGAGATAATAAGCTGCCCAGAGAACTCTTCACAGTATAAGCCTATTTGATGAACTCAGATGCTTTAAAATAAAGAATACACATTTGCTTTTCTGTCTCAGTCTGGTTTCCTCTAATTTCATTCTTGTTTTTGTTAGTAAGCCACTTAAGAAAGAACACTGTTGGATCGTTTATGTCACACACTCATACAACTGTATAAAGAACTTCAGCCTCTCTGTTAAAATGTACAGTAATAACTGAAGAAATAATAGGCACTGGTTTGTAATAACTCAAAGGGGTTTTGATCAACTCTGAAATGGTAGAAAAAAGTTTAATATAAAATATGAATGTATATTTTATGTTTCAACATCTTTTTTTCAAAATCAAAAGGGTTAGTTTGTGAAGGATTATGGGGGAAGTTCAACTGAACAGAATAAACTTTTAGTCTAAGATATAACTTGGGTTTTTTGTTTTGTTTTATTTTGCTAAAGTGGGAATTTTAGGTAGCAGAGGTACTTCTAGTAGTTGTACCAATAGGTAGGAAACTTGAGTGTGTTCCTTAAGGCAGAGGAGGCCTCAGTAAAATATTGGGTGTTGATGGCCTATCTGAATTTGAGGAAAAAAAATAAATTATCTCTCTTAGTTCTGTAACAACATTAAGATTTCCATGTGTCCATTTTGACAGCCATTTTCAAGAAAAGAAATTATTTTGGCTTCAGATGATGCTCAACAAAATTAAGAGAACTGATATTCAGAGAAATTCACATTGTAGAATCACCCTCTGACTTCATCCTGTAATTTCAAGCATTCTGGAAATGAAATGTATATGTACTGTTCAGAGTATAGAAAAGGGCTATATTCCCATTGAGCCTTCTTGCATATTACCAATGTGATGTATAGAAAAAGAAGCAGTTTGGGGAAGAATTTAAGATGGGGGTGATTCTCACACTCCTAGTAACATGCCAGCTCTTGTTTTCATCTATTCAGTATGCTGGAGTCACAATTTATTTCTGAAGCCAGAGTTCCAACTTTTACTCCCAGGTAGCAGCAGCTTTACAATTAAATTTTAATCCCTCAGTGTTAGACTCCTATCTAGAGTATAGCCACAACTATTCTTGGCAGGCAAGTGCATTGCTGTTTTTCCTTTAGTCACAGTGAGATAGAAGAATGTTCTCTGGCTGGGGTGTGGATGAAGGCACTTTACTAATCTTATACATAATTCATCCTGGGTTGCTGGCATACTCAAAGTTGAAACTTTGCCCTCTGATAAAATTCAGCTCAATTTTTTATTTACTCAACCCTGATCCTTTTGGGATTTAGCCCTTCTTGGGAGCCCAGGGATTCTAATTCAGCTAAGCCCGAGCTGTGTAGACTTTTTCTTATTAATTTGCTCTTGGTGTATTTTAGCTATTGTAATACCGCCTTAAAAAAAATAACTGCATTAGAACATGCAATTCAGAGTCTTGGGCACCCCAAAAATGATTCCTTTTTCAGTATTTGCTATTGAATGGGAGGACTCTGATACAGCTTATCTTCATTTATTTTCAAAGTTTAGTCTTTAAAGAGCCTCAGCATTGAAAAATATGTTACCTATTGTTTTATAACATGCTATAATATTGTAATGATTATTCTGTAACATGCTGTAAGATTTTGACACTTGAATTCATTGTATTAAGATGTTAATACTAATGAATTTGTTCACTTATTCATTCAATGAACAGATAATTGTTGGGCACCTTTATGAAGTATAAAATAAAATTTCTGTTCACAAGTAACTTATAGTTTAGTAGTAGGGAGTTTGAGGCAGGCAAAAGATGTCTTGGTATAAAATAGAGGCGACTGCCACAAGAATAGTTTACTACATCCTTGCATATGTATTCATTTGACTAGAAGTGACTGATGAGTTATTTTCACATGTTTCACGTAGATTTAGTGACCCAAAAAGTCAATCTAGACTCACAGAAGACTTTTTCTTTTAGAAGAATTTATTTGGTAGGATTCCTTTCAATTAATCAGGAGAAAATAGAAAGAGGTCTCTATTTGTTTCTTCTTCAAGTATGAGACATGGAGGATGTTTGTTTTTATACCAAAATGGCAAAGTTTATACTTTTTTGTAATTGGTAGTATTCATTATATTTATCTGAAGTCATCAAAAAGAATTTGTCAAAAAACAAAGCACTCCACAATTTAAAATTTAAATAAGAAACGTCTTTCCTCAGATTTACATAGTAGCTGCCATAAGACAAAAGCCTTTAATGTATTTTAAATGTCTTTTATATACTCTCATTCCTAATAACGACAGATTAATAAGGGCCAAGGGCCATCCTTGTTTAGAAAATGAAACAGTGTGATGTCATTGTGAAGCAGAACAGGATAGCAAGTGTTAGGACTAAAAATACTTAGCTTTGTGGACATGTGAGAGGGATTGGGAAAGAGCCACTCAGAACTTACCAGAGCCCACTGTTAATGTCAAAGCTGCATTTTGTGACCACTGATTCTGAGACCAGGCACGTAGCATGCTAATTAAAAAACAAAACATTAACAAATGAAAGGTTTATTGGGTTAAGGCACTAAAATAGGGCTCCTTTCCCCCTTTTTCCAAACTGATTTTTGCTGATCATTTCTGTATCCTGGACAATTCTTCCTTTTTACAGGGGGAACCATCTGCATAGGTACATTCGTACTTCTGGGTTACAAGGAGCCCACTCTTATCCTTCCACCCATGTTCCAGTATATACTAAATGGTGTCTGCTAACATTAGATTTTTAGAGAAAGACTTAAGTAAACCCTGGGCCCCTGTGTTCCTGGGAAGCTACCCCGTACTCCTATGGGACTTTGACAAAGATCACAAACACAGTTACTTAACTTTTTAAAAAAACTTTTATCTTTTAGACAGCATTGAGAGTAACCATCTCTCTTGTTTGGCCTCAAGCTCCTTATTGAATTTTTTAAAAATTGCTTTTGAGCAATAACTTTTCCCTGGTTGCTTACTTAACCAGTCATACAAGTTGAGACTTCTGTCTCTATGCCTATTTTATAATAGCTGTTCTGGGAGAATAGATGAAAAATAATAAGCCAGTGATATATTTTATGAGTATTGAAATCCCTTCCATTCAGAAATGTAAATAAAATAACCAGCATGAGCAATCAGCTTATGTCAGATTCCATGGGTTTGTGTTACATAGGGAAATTATAGTGCAACCTGAAACATGCTTCTTAATGAATTCATAGTTGTGTCACAGTTGAATGTAAACCCTTGAGCTTTTCCTTTGTGAAGGATTTCAGAAATCACCTTTTCTAAACTGCTTAGGAAAGGAGGAAACAACTAAGATGATACCAACAAATGCTGTCACTGTTAAATGGCTGCCTCTCTTCCAACACCAAATTGTGCCAGTGAAGTAAAGCAGGAACTTAGAATACTGTTGACCTTTTGGCTTATTTAATGTTTGTAAATATAAACATATATATTTTCCAATATTCTGTTTTGAAAGTGACACCAGGAAAGTGCTGGAAGAACAGGGTTGCCTTTGTGGTTTTGTCATCAGAGATCAGGGCAGTTCACTTAGGAAGTATGGCAGGAGCCTGATAAATATCTTTGTTTTAGCTTCAACAAATGCAAGAAGCCAGGGACCTAACTGAAAGTCAAGAAATGAGAGCGTGTCTCTTGTCTTTGGCTGCTGCTCTAGCAGCCTATAGTGCTCAACTGACTTATTAGTGAACTTATTAGTGAACGGGCTTTGCAAAGCTTTCCTATTCACTATGGCCTCAGGTATGATGCCTCTGCTAGCCACAGAAGCCTAGTATGCCAAATGGGGTATAGGGGGAATGTCAGATTTAAGGTTAGCAGTGAGTGAAAGAAGCATGTATTTTCTATTTTAAATGATTCCCTTTTTTACATCCTCATTTCTTAAGACTTTGGCTTGATTTAAGTTAGGTTCTGGGCCTGTAAGCCCACATTAATGCATCACAGTTCTGGATAGGGTATTTGATCTCTTATCTAGCCCAGAATCGAAATGACAGGGAACTGTAATTAATGGTACCTCACATTTTGTCGGGCATTGCAGTGTAGCATGTGTATGCGTGCTCGCTCTCCCTCCCTCTCTCCATCTTTCTCTCATTTTTTATAGCTCTCACTTAGTCCCTGTATGTGTAACAAATGGACTCATCTGTGCCTTTGCATAGGTGTCCTGGTGTTTACTGACATGGCTCAAGATGCTGTGTGGCTCTATAGGGGACTCTGAACCATTTGACAGTCTAGGCACATGCAGTCAGTCTCCTCACATTATTTAAGCCCTGACCTCAGCATTCTAATTTCTCTATATTCCCCAATGTATATAATATGTACTTGCTTGAAATTCCTTATGTATTGCTTGCACATTCTTTCTTCTAAGTTTCAGCGTAAACCAGTTCCTTCTATTTAGAATGCCTCCCTCTGAATGTCCTCAGCCTGTCCAAACCTTATCTTTTAAAAATATAACTCAAAGGCCACCTCTTGTAGATGAATCTCATTCACCTGATTCCTTTATTCTGAGACTTCTTAGTCCATTACTTAAACTGTTTTGTTTCTTTGTAATTATTGCTTTTATATAGTCACCTGACAGCATAATGATTCTAGGAGTGATGCTTCTCCTCTTACCCCTTATCTTTTATTATACACAAATATTTAAAGGCCTATTGGCAACCTTTTCAATTTCCCTTGAGGTTCTAGTCCACTTTCCATACTCTTTCCATTTACTTCATAGTTACATTCCTGGAGAAACAAGGCATGTGTTCAGGGCTTGGCCTCTACCTCAGCATGTGTGTGGCAGCCTGCTGGAGATCCCTACAAGTGGGAAAGATTTAACCCTTTGGTTTGACATTCTCTGCATTCTACTCAGATACCTTCAGGAAGTAGATGTGAGACCAAGAGTAGGTCTGGAGATGGGAGTAGAGAAATTTCCACTGAAAGCCAAGTTAGCTTTTTTCTTTCTTTTTTACACAAGACCTATGAAGCTGCTGTCGTCAGCAGCTCACCCGACACTCTCCTGCTCTGCCTCTTTTCTAGGAGTCAGGGTTAGTTTAAGAAAAAGCCTCTTGCTAGAAGCCATGACCTCGTACTTTTATCCCCTCCATCTGGTGTGCGGCCTCATGGGGCTGTGCTGCTATGCAGGAGGTGAGCAATGGAATTCTTTAGATGATGACTTCTGAGCCCACATGCGGAGGCAGTGGGGGTGGGACGCAGGGAGAGCAGTGAGAGCCAAGATCGATGGACCAAAAAGTAAGGTTTGCTCTGCGAGAAATCCTGCCTATAGGTAGACTGTTTTCATGAGGTGTTCTTCCCTTAGCTCTGGTGGGGGCCCAGAGCAGGAAACTATAGCATCCCAGGTCTATGATTGATGAACACTGTGTTCCTGCAGATTTCCCTCCTGCCTTCACAGTCGGAGTACAGGAGTGGAATAGGTAGGTCTGTGAGGGCTTAGACTGTCTCTAACAGAATGCATTCCAGGTTGAACAGGGAAGGTTCCCCTTGCACACAGCATCTCTTGGAGCTACTTTGTCTCACTGTCTTGGACCTAAACGGATATCCAGATTTTGAATGAGGATAGGAGCAGGGGTTGGGCACGGCAAAAGTTTTTGATCAAGTGAAAATCTGTTGTCTGCTTCACCTTGCAGGGGTTTCTCTGCAGGGTAGATATTTTTGACCTTGGTAGAGATAAATTGCCTGTCTCAGCTAGAGTTCCCAAGACCTTTACTAGGCCGCAAGGAGGCATCTGGCTTGGGATAGGACGGATGGTTTTTTTAGTACTCTCATTCCCTGCTCTTACTTTCCTAGCCTAAGGATTGACAGCATTTTTAAAAAGAGTGAAGCCTCAAAGGAAATTCTGATATATACTTTAAAAGCCCAAAGCCTTAATTACTTCCTCCCAAAGCTTCTTATGACTACTTCTACTCTGTCTACACATTTAGCATCACTTTAAAAGGACTAGATAAAACTAAAACAAAATTTTAAGTATTCATCTGAAGAAGAGAAAAGGAATAGAACTAAGAGCCAGAGTTGATTAAATGTGGATTACTTAGTATAGTGATCATTTGGTTAATGGTGATAATGGTGATGGGAGTGGCAAAAAGGGGATTTATTGATGAGCTTAGGGAAGGCCTAGGCTGTTCCTTTTGTAAATTCTGCTCAGATATACCCTCCTAGAATATTTTGTATCAATTTCTGTTTTGAAGGTGCTGAGCCTCTGGCACTTCCAGTTCTAGGCATTCTCAGTCTTTGAGGAGCACACAGGGTTTGAAGTCAGAAGCCCTAGGTTTGCATTCTGGCTGAGCCACTCAATATCCACGTGACCTTATGTACATGTAAAAAAAAAAAACATTGAAGTGACCTGAGACAAATCACTGAGAGCCTCTCTGAACGGCACCTGTATACAGTGAGTGTAATTCCTACCTCACAGGGTTGGTGTGAGAATTACGTATATGCTAAAGCATTTTGTACATAAAAAAGCTTTATATGAGTATCACAGTTATTCTTGGAGAAGCCATACATTGAAAGTAGTCAAATAGGACAGCTGTTGACTAAACTATATTCCTTTTTTGTTCAATTAATTTAGCCTTTCTATTTGGTCAGGTCTGGTGATACTGAAATAAAGTCACCAGATTTGGGTTCTTTTTAAAGAAAGGGAACTCCCTGTCCAGCTGTTCTGTTCATAGACCCACAGGCAGAATAGAAGTGAGCAAAGGCCAGTTTAAATCAGAATAATTTAGAGTCAGGGGGCCAAAGGGAGAATGCATACCTTGCTTTCTCAAATCCGGGATGACTAAAACGTCTTCAGTAAATGAAGAATGATCAGAGATCGTTTAAGCCATGGAACTGGAAAAATGTGCTTGTAAACTCTCCTTCTCTTCTATCCCTTTGGGGTCAAAGATTGGATATTACTAACACCCTACTGGCTATTGCCTGAAACTTGCCAGTCACCCAGAGAGAATAATATTTTCTGGCAAAGCTCAGTTCAGTGCAGTAATTGTGACGTATTTACTCTAGTAAAACCTCTGCTTGCTCCTCTCCAGTGCTTCTCTCTCATGGAAATCATCTCTGGAACCCAAAGCTATCTTGCTTTCTAAACTAACAAGAGTTAAAAACAACAGGTCGTGAATAGAAAGCTTGGTTGGTGTAGTCGCAGGAGACTACCCTATCACTCACAGCACACAGGGCACAAATTGTACTATGTCCAGCATGAACCAGCTGTGAGAAGTTGTCTCAGCCCCTCTGCTTGGGTGCTAATTGTCCACTGTTGATTCCTGTTTCCTTCTCCTGCTACCCCCAGGGGAGAACCAGACCCCGACCCAAACAGCTGCTTGCATGTTGATAATGCAACTTTTTAATATTCACTGGTTATAGCCGAACCCCTGTTGTTATGATTTTTGACGAATTTGATTGAAATCTAGTTGCTTTTTTTAATTGTTGGGGAGAGGGAAGATGACTAGAATTCCTATACAACCTGAGAAATGCTATGTATATGTTCATATGTATATGCTATGTATATGTGCATCTCACGTGTGTATAGTCTCACGGTTCTGTGCAGGTTGACAGGGAGGGCAGAGTGAAAAGGAAGCATCTCATGTTTTCCAACCGTGTTTAAAAGATGCCCAACCCCCGTAGTAGTAGGCAGTTTCTAAGTGGAGGGTGGGGGCAGAGGCCTCCACGAAGGCTATCAATAACTAGGTGTGAGCTACAGGTCTCTGTGTAATGTGAAGCTCTCCCGTATTTCATTTCTGCACCCAGGGGGCGGCTCTACAGGATTGCTTACGGAGAGCTCTGTGTCTGGCACCTCTCTCCACAGGCCCAGGCGCCCAGGGTCCCACCGACCTGCCTAGGAATGCATCACATTGTTCTCTGGTGCTGTAATTTGGCTGCAGGAGCAGAGGCTGACGGCCTCCCAGGGATGAGAAACATACTCTCCCTGGCCTCCTCCCTTGGGCTTCTGCCCTATGACCACTGAGGGCATTTAAATAAAACCTCAGAAAGGCTGAGGGGAAAAAATTCTAATTATCTCTCTTATATTAAGCCAATGTCCTGATGAGTGGGTTTGAGAATTTGGCAATGACTTAGTGGTTCGTGTTCTTGCTGAGGGAGGTGAGAGTAAGGAGAAGAAATTACTCTCTGCAACAGGGAGGAAGAGAAATTAGGCAGTGAGTGCTCATGAGTCAGACCTAAAAAACTTTTGCAAATAGATCCTCAGGGCCAGGCAATGTTTGATTCTTTTAAATAATCTGAAGTCCCTGATTACATTTTTCCAGCATCACTCTAAGGAAGAGTATGGATTAGCGCTATTATTCAAGGCTAGTAATGATACAAGTTGGCTTTTATCTGCAGGGTGAGGTTAAGGCTGGCGTCCTTACTTTTACATAAGAGAAACTGGCTACAAGCTGTGCAGCTGAGGTACTTCAGTCATGTGCTTTCTCCAAAATATTCTAACATCTTTAAAGGAGAAAGATAATGTCTTTTATGTTAACTCTGTATCCAAGTAGCACTTTCTGCCTGCATTATACCTAAATATTGAAAGTTAAAAGAAATGAGGACCAATAGGAAGGACTAGAAGAGAGGAGAGGAGCTAAGAGACTGTGATCTGAGGGACAGAGCTCTAATAGAGGGGAGGTTAGAGGCAGGAGTGAGTAGCAGCAGAAGTAAATGGAGCCCTGATTATACCAAATAAAGTTCTCATTTTGCTTCTTGTTCCAAATAAATTAGTTTGTTTGTACAGTGCAGAATGGACGCCAGTTGTTTAAAGCCATTCGGAATGCAGAGGCAAGCTAAGGAATAAGAGGAAAAATTGGCCATCATTCCTTCTTGGGGCCACATAGCTCCTGTAGTGCGGCTTACATGGACCTCTTTTCTCTCCCTGTTCACCTCTCTTTTCAAACTTCTCACTCTCTGAACAGCTTGCTCTTCTCTTAACCATTTATAGGAAAATGTAAAACTTAGGTCTTTGTGATTTAGAATTTGGAGCTCAGGGCAAAGCACAGAGCAATATGAGATGCCAGAAGAGGCCCACTTCCTTCCACAGTGTAAGAACTGGAAAGAATAGATAATAGGGCACAGGTTGATTTCCCATGGAAGACCTATCGTTTACATGATAACCTGGATGTTCTTGTGAGAGCAGGGGCTAACTGCTGGGACCTAAGGCTCTTCCCAGCAGCCCAGCACACAAGATGGAACCCTTTTGTAAATTCATTCAACTCTGTTCTTGAGTTCAGACTATGACCCTCTTACCTTCCCACTACTCTAGGGCTTTTCCTCTTCTTAATCCCAGCTCAAGATGTCAGAAGCTCTTCTCTTCCCCTCCTGTTTTCCCCTCCTTAATCCCACCATTGGCTCATCAGTTATCCAGTGGCCTCCAATCTGTAAGGAAGACATTCCCCTGGCCTGACTCACTCAGTCCTGTTTCTCCACAGGAATCCCCTCACCGCAGACCACAAGGGCCCTGACTAGCTCATGTTTTGTGTTAATGGATGTGAAATCGGAGCAAACCCCCTCGCCGAAAGAAAAACCACCCCAAACTCTCCCACACAGGTCTCAGCAGGTTACACAAATATTAGTCCTATCATCCAAATAAATCTGCCCCCGTGGCCCTGAGCTGTGGCTCCCTTCTGCTGCCTGTGCAGAGTGAAGCTGCTCCACAAACATATGAAGACCCCAGGGGACGTTGGGAAGGAACTTGGGAAGGGGGGGGCTATATTCAGAATTCCTTGTATAAGCCTTTTGATCTACAGCCTGCTGTCAATACTGCATAGTCCTGAATTGAAGGTTCTGAGATAAGTCATGATGGGCTAGACCAGTTAGGGGCTTTGATCAGAGGGTCTGTTGGCTGGGGTTTGGGGCGTAATTAAAACTCGATATCTGAGATAGGTTTGTACCCTCATTTTACAGATGAGAAGATAGAGGCTCAGAGAATTTGGGTACTTTGTTCAAAATATTAAAAACAGCTGTGATTTCAACCCACATTTATCATAACTGCAAATTTTGATATCACTTTTTTAAAATATCAACAGGCAAGAGATAACCACTGTTCCAAGTTACATAAAAATAGGACATCACAGTTTTGGGAACTTTATGTCCTGCCCTCTAGCTTACTGAGTCTGCTCTCTCTATAGACTCCACCACTGCAGGCTTCGTTAGGCAGCGGATAGTAGCAAAGAAAGAGCTCCCTTATTTAAGCTAAACATGGAGTGAACAATAATCACCAGGACTTGGAGAGCTACTAAAGATCTGTTGAATAAATGAGGAAAGGCTACATTTCTAAGCTATTTACCACTTTGGCCCAAAGCCCTAGCTCCCCTTCTTCTGTAGCCCATGGACTCTGCTCCCAGCTTCAAAGGCTATGATCCCCTCCTAAAAATCACCAGAGTCAGAAATTTCTACCTGCCTACTATACAGTGATGCCTTATGTGGGCCCTTAAGATCAGGACTAGTGCCCTCTCCCACCCTCCATGAATTGTTTACCTTTACTCAGTATTTCCAAATCCTGGCTGACCAGAATAATGCATAGGAAGTTTAAAAATAAAATCCCAAGGCCTAGGCAGATTTACTAAATTACTCTTTCTCAGGAATGTTGCAGGGTATTCTAATGAACTGTTAGGCATGGGTACCACTCCATGCCACTCAATTTGAACAAGCAACAAATGAGCAAAAAGGGCAGTGCTGTCTGATAAGATGGAAAGTACAGATTGGAAGAAAATGTGTTTGTATAGTTATATAATGTTTTCCCCTACAAACACAACAGTTTATAAACATATGAGCATATGAATGGAACCTTGTCCACTATGGTTAACTCTTATCTAACTCTCAATAATCAAAGAATGTTGTAGCTTAAGAAGTTTTTGTTTGTTTGTTTTTTGGCGGGGGAGGGGGTGGGGGAGTCGGCAGTACCAGGCAGTATGCTCAAACTGTCCCAGGGAGGAGATATGTGGTTTCATCTATGTCTCATCTACCGTCAGCCAGGTAGGAAGAAAAAGAAGCTCTCTCTAGGTACCTTTCCTCTTGCACACACAATAAGTGTCAGGAAGCCAGTGCAAGGGACAGGACAAATGAGCCTTGACCACATGCTTTAGTGCAACTCATACCACTCCGAAGAACCCTACACCTCTTCCACTCTCCCTTCTAACCTCCAGAGTGGGCAGTCTGGGAGCTGCTCATATTCTTACACCCCCTGTCAACCTCTCAGGGCTAACTTACACCCCCTGTCAACCTCCCAGGGCGAAGGAACCAGTCAGGACACCAGAGTCCCTCTGATTACTCTCCTCCAAGTCCTTAAATAGAAGCTAGAGCAGCCCAGGGTTGAGAGTGGAGGAAGGCGTGCATGCGAAGATCTTGTGCTTCTGAGTCAGGAGGTTTGAAGTGGAGGGATGAGTGAGGTATTCATATGTTCAGGTCTGGTCCATCCACTCTGCCCTCTTGGGGGCCTTGCAAGTATGGATGTCCACAGTATTTCTGCACTCCTTGCACCGCACAGCACAGCACCAGTGGAATTTGCACTCACACTGGGTGACACGGGTGACTCGAGTTGTGTCATATCCTCGGCCACAGCACATGATTTCACAACCGTCTGTCCCTTTAGATGTCTTGCTGCAGACACGGCCTGCAGTTCCAAGGGAACCTGGGTTGGGGAAGAGAGAGAGAGAGCCAAGTTACCTCAGCTGCTCGACATTCCCTTACCCACATCCTCATGAGGAAACCATAAAGAATCTCTTTTCCTGAAAATACACCCACTAGCCAAAATGATCATCTCCTCATAGCTCTCTGCACCAGGCTTATTTCTTCCCACCATCAAGGCTCCTCAAAGACCACTAACTTTACCTGCAGTGCCCTCCCTGCCAGTACTCATCTCACATCCCCTTCAAAACCTTGCCTTAAAGTGTTCGTAACTGTTGAAGCTGGGTGAGGACTCCCTACTTAATGTCTGAATTTTTCTATAAGAAAAATGTTTTAAAAGATAACTTACCTATTTGTTAGTATTTCGTTCCTTAGTTTACATTTTACTAAATTGTACTATGTAGGGAAGTAGTAGCATATGAAATTGAAAAGCTTGGGTCTGATGTCACAGTATCTAGGTTTAAATCCTGGTTCTGCCACTTCTTACTGTGTGATTTAGCAAGTTAGTTACTCTCTCTAGGCTTTAATTTTGTCATATGAAAACAAGCATAGTAATAGCATCTAATCCAATGGACTGTTGTGTTCTATCTATAATCTCTGGTCAACTGAGGAGGTGAACTAATTAGCATGACTGACTGGAGACATATCCCTAAGGAATTCCCCTCATAATGGGAACTCTTGAAGGGTAGGAACCATGTTATCCCTCTGCACAGATAGTGTGCAGGACTTTGTTCTGACTGATGTTAGCAAAGGAGATGCTGCCAACAGATCATACAGTCACAGAATTTTGGATGGAATGGATCATAGACGGAATCTACTCCAACCTTTTCCCAGAGATGAGAAAGTGACAAGCCTAGGGGTTCAAGATGGGGGGGTTTCTAGAGCAATAGTCTTCACATTCACTAGGATATGGGAAGAAAATGCTAGAACTTCTATATTTGTTTTTTAATCTCATGCATTTAAAATATTTTATATAACGTTTTGTAATGTACATATTAGCACAGTGGAACATAGATATAATTTAGAAATAAATATACACATAGTGGAGGTACATGCTCAAATTTTTTTTAGTGATGGGACTTATATACTCTAGAGTGTGGGCTATCTAGGTCTTCTATATATGTTATTCTAACTCCAGGGGCTGGCTCCTAAGTCCTTCCTGTGCACCAGAAGCCTCTTCACCCTGGAGCGAGTCATCCAGTGTAGTAGCCTCTAGGAAAATATGGTCATTTAGATTTTAAAGAGTTAAAATTAAATAAATTTTAAATCTTAGTTCCTCTGTCATACGAGCTATATTTCAAGTACTCAGTAATCACACGTGGCTAAGTGACTACCATATTAGAGAGCACAGATGTAAAACATTTCTATCATCACAGAAAGTTCAGTTGGTCAGTACTTCGGAGGGAATTCCTGGCTCCATACTCCCTTCTGGGATGACTTGGACCCTTTGAATTCCAGGCCGCACTTTGGGCTTTATGAGACTTAATTTTATGCCTTTGAGAAAAACCAACACACAGGAGTCATCCTCCCTCCTAACTCCAAATATCCTTCCCAGAAGGTGCATTTTAGGCATCGTAGCTTAGGTGTACACGTCAAAGGTTAGGAAATTATTTCCAGGCACTTGGAGAGTGGCCCTCTCGATTGTGACACATGGGAAGAAAACACAACCTAGGGGCAGGAAATCACTAGGCGAATCAGGGCTCTCAACCTTTTTTCTCCTAGCACCCTTCCTTCAAAGTACACAGACTACTTTCTCTGTTACTTGGGTGGAGCTCCACCCTGTTTCTGTGCCCAGTTTTGCCCTGAACCACTTGACTCTCTAGGAACGACAGTGATGGGTGAAAACAAACAGTACTGAAGACAGCTGAGGTTTTTGGCTCCACCTCACATAAGTCCTTACCGCTGGGTCTGCAGAGAAGAGCCTGAGAGCCCATGACAGTAACCAGGAGAAGAGCAGTTCTGTTACCTGGCATGTTGTTCCTAGTTTAACCTATCTGAGCTTGAAATATGAGAGCCAGGATGGTAACTTCCACTCTTTTGGGAGAATACCATATCACCTCCCCTCATCCCCAAGAATTCCACCACAAATATCTGGAGCAGACTGAAAAATAACTATTTGCCGCTTTCTGCCAGTGGTTGCCTTTGGTAATTATTGCCTCTTTCTTCGCTTCCTTAACTCCATTTTAGAATCTTCAGTGGCAGCATACTGGATAAAACCTTTCAAGGTTATTCATGGTCTGATGTCAACTTCTCTTTCCACCTGTAATCTCCCCTACCTGAAACCTTCAGTCAGATTAATCTCTCTGTTCCTAGAACAGATCCTGTACTTTCTCACTTACCACTCTGCTTATGTGTAGACAGTTATCTGCCTGTCCTCTCTAGCCATCCATATAATCCTCACACTTCCAGAACCAGCTGACATTCCACTTTTTCAAATCAGCTTCTCTTGATTTCTCCAGTCATCTTTTTTGCAGTTGCATTAGTTCTACCTGTTACATTACATCTTTTAGCTAGATTTTAAGGAGCCAAAGACTTAGGCCTGCATCTTATGCTTCTATGTAGCCCACACAGTGCTGAGAAAAGGTGACTCATTTAAGATTCACTGAGCAGTCTCTATCGCTCTCGTGTATCTTACTTACAGACCTCCTCTCTGCTTGGGCAGCACTGTGCCTGGTGAACTGAGCCATGTATCATCAATCTCATTACAAGGTTTTCATGTCGGGAAGAGACTGACTCCTCCCAGAGCGTCCCCTCCCTAACTCCTAGGGCTGAACAGACCTTGACTACCCAAGGATGCCAGCACTGAGAACTGGACTCCATGTCCCTACATGCTTTCCTTGCTTACCTGCAGCCTTGTCCAAGACACAGTAGTCTGGGGAGTTGTCAAAGTAGACAAGGTCAGTCCGGGTGGCACGGCGATAGCCTTGGCGGGCTGCTGTGAAGTTAGCGCCATCCTGGGTGGCCGTCACCTGCACAGCCCCATCATAGCGCCGCCGTAGGTAATCACCTGTGCGGCGGAAGTCTGAGAGTGCACGCCAGCAGGTGCGCAGAGTACAGGAGCCACTCACGCCATGGCACTTACACTCCAGCTTCAGAAACCGCCGCACAGCCTGGGAGGTGGAGAGGCAGAGAAGGGAGAGGCAGCCAGTCAGGGCACTTTTCAGTCATCCTTAGGACTAAAAATGTGAGTGCCCTGAGGTCTGCTGGACCTGGTGCTGGCTAGCTAGTGGAGCCACTAATTCTCTCCCCCATCAGGTCCCACTCATTCTTCTTTATCAAATTCAAGGACCTCTTCTTCCAGAAAACTTTCTTGGACCAACAGTGCTTTCCTTTTCATGACAGGCCATTTGAACTTCAGAGCCATAGGATTCTGTTCATGATTACACTATGCTGGTACATCCTCCAGTTTTCACATTTTAGAGTTCGGGTACAATGCCTTCTACTTTGTAGCATGTCATTTTCCAGCACAGGACTGGGCACAGAGGAGGTGCCCAAATACCAGTGAACTGACCAGAACAGTCTTTATGGAGGCAGTTTTTTTCCTTCTCAAAAAAATTATTTCCCTTCTTTTTTCCACCTTCCCCTGCTTTCCACCTATGTGAACACTGTTTTGCACCTGGCTGAACCTAAGCATTCCCAAGCTCCCTTGCATTTATTGCTCCTGTCCCAGGGTTTAGGGCCTTTGGAAGTGACCCAGAAGTTTTCAGCACTTCCACCTTCACATTTAGTCCGTGATCACATATACGGGTCACCCCTGGAAAATATGAATGCACATGCTCAGACATGGGTACTGACCGTGCGACCACAGCGGTTGTTATGTAAGTTCATGAGGGCTCGGGCATCCTTAAGCCTCTTCTCCTTGGCATCCACAAAGGCCTTGGCAAAGCGAACACCATAATGGATATTATCACTGCAGCCACCCCAGTCAAAGTCCCCACGTTGGTCATGGTGTCGGCCACGGGTGTAGGGGTCACAGCTGCACACACTCAGTTCGCCCTGGCTACAGGCACGAGTAATAGCATGGACCACCCCTGCTGATGAGATGGCATACACAAATGCTGCTTCCCGGCTACCTACAGAGAAAGGCAGAAGTATGTTTCGGGAACGAGGCCCATGTCTGTCTTTTTCTTCAGCCCACTTAGCCTCCAACCATGAAATCTCTCCTCTTTTCCTTTCCCGGAGCAACCCCACGTACCCCTTTTATTCACATTGCCTTTTCCTTCCAAGAGCATTCCCCAGCATATTTGACCCCTTCTCCTAGCCCTCATTACTCTATCCACTTCTTTGTACAGCTGACCTTCTGGGCTGACCTGTACTCTTGCCTCCTTCCAAACTCCCAGGGTCCATCCATTGAAAAGTTTCAGGGTGAATCATCTCCTCCCACTGAGTGCCAGCTCTGACTCAGTTAAGCCTGCCTTAGGCCACATTACAGGCCTTTTCAGGCCCACTCTGCTGGACAGTTCCCCTACTATGGAGACCCCAGCCCAGAGGTCAGTCAGTTGGAGAAATAGGCTACTTCCTCCTCCCCTCTCCGCCACCACCAGCCCCCTGACACCTCCAGATTCTCATCTCGTTCCCTTTCTCCTAGTTTATTGTCTAGCTCTGCTTAGCTTTTTTGCTGAGCTGGGGCTAAGCTGCTGACTCTCCAAATATTTACATAGCACCTTTCTGTTTATCCCTTGCTCCCATTACTGTAGAGTTGGGAGTGTTGGTGTGAGGGTAGTGATGGTGGTGATAAGAACAGAGCAGGCATACCTAGTCCTCAGCCTGATGGTGCATGGAAACCCACAGGAAAGCAAGGAAGAAAGGCGGAGGTGCTTGGGAATGTGGTTCCTTTGTCCCATCGTCCAGAACACTGGGACTTAGAGGGGCTCCTGGCTACATATCTAAGGTACGAAGGGTCTGTTCCCAACTGTCCTGGGCTCTGCCTACCCTGTTCCTCTGATTATGAGGTAGTGTGTAGCAGAGGAGATTGGGGCTCACACCTACCCCACCCACTTACCACCCCAAGCATAGAATGGAAGGAGCTAGGCAAGGTGGAAGAGGCCCCTACTTCTGAGCATGACACGGCCGAACACAGTGTGGTCCCGGTCCACGGTGGTGCAGTTCCAACGGTGGTGGCGGAACTGGTGCTGACACTCTCGGATCCATTCTCGGGCACCCTCACCCACCGAGCGCATGATGTCTGGGTAACGCTGGCACAGCTGCCGCTGCCGGCTCACCAGACCAGGGATGTTGTCACAGATCACTCGGGCCCCCAGTGCCCCAATGTACCTGCAAGGTGGAAATAGCCCTGTCAGAGCATCCCAGCCCTTCTGCATTAGGAGAGGAATAGAAGGGGAAAGGTTTGGCATTTAGACCTTGGTATGGTCCCTTCTCCTTCCCCAACCCACATTCCCTGAGCCTGATGGGTAGAACCATTTCCCACAAGTTCTGGAGAAACAGTCATGCAGTTGCAGAGAGAGTAATTGAGTGGTCTCCCACCGTTAACAGTTCCCTAGCCAAAGGCCAGAGTGACACACACTACCAGAACACAGGCCAGGCATGTGTCACGTACACATGAAGTGATGGGCATGTCACATAAACCCATTGCCTATTTATTTAATAAACTTTAAGAGCCCAATGGAAAAATAAACTAACAAAACTGGAGTCTGAGACAACACTCTTACACCCACTTGTAAGCAGTACATCCTGCAAGGCTGGTCCGTGAAGACATGGTTTGAGGGAAGAAGGATGGAGACAGGGAGGGGCCAGTGGTAAGAGACATAGTGGGCAATTCTGAGTAATGTTTATAGCCCTAGTCAGACTCATCTAACTAAAAATCCTCATTCCTAATGCTGAGGTCTGGGGAGGAAGACCCCACTCCCAACTCTCCTCCCTATACCCTTTATTTCTGGACCCTATGGCCTTTCTTAACTGAGTCTTGGATCTTTCAAAATCCTCCCCTTCCCCACAACCTATAGGACAGGATGTCCTACATGGACCTGCACGGGCAAAGGGCTATTCTAGTGGGAAACCAAAAGCCAAGATAAAGCAAGAGAGTGACACTCACTCACCATATTCCATCCCCAATTTGCCCAATATAAACAGTTATAAGATCATGTGGAGTGGGCTAGTAAAAGATAGGTGGGTTGCTAGAGTCATTCTTAAATTTCTCAAGGCAATTATCTTCTCTTCATCCAAACACTCTTAGCCCTGGACACCACCACAAGCCGGAGGAAGACCATTTTAGAGAGAAGACAGGAATACATCATCATCTTTTCTCCCCACAAGGCCATCAAATGAGTCTGGCCCTTTCACCCACTTTCCCTTTTCTAACACCTGGCACCTTTCTTAATTTGATGAGAATTCTCTATTTTTCTGTCCTAACATGTTAAAGGATGCCTTCTCTCCCCTTTCCTGAACAGGTGGGGGCCAAGGAAGGCAGTTGTTGCTACAGACAGAAAAAATTTGGTTTGGGCTGTGAATGAGCCTATGGTTTAGTAAAGGCCCCCAAATGGGCCTAGAAGTGGGTGAGGAGAAGGGAGGGAGGCCAGTGGGTGAAGGGGAAAAGCCGAACTTCCCTGGGATCTCCATGGACCCGCCCCCCAATTCACACACCCGGCCCTCACCCACAGACTGGATCACCACTGGTGACACCAACTCAAACAAACACAAGGAGGGCTGATGCTTGCCTCTTCTGAAACTCAGCAGGGTTGATGGGGCCCATCTGTCCCTGGGGAGGGGTGAGAAGGCTGACCCATCACTGAGAAATCCCATGGGATCAGCGTCCCCAGCACTGTCCATCCATCAGGGCAACAGCTTCCAGGAACAAACAAAATAAACACCCCCGTCTGGGCCAGGCCGGAAAGGGCTGCCTGACGCACAGCCCAGAGTTACACCCACTGCCGCGGTGCTTTGTTTGGAGAATCAAGACCGTTGGAGTTGGAGCTCGTCCCTGTCTCACCACGTTCTGCTTCCTCAGTTCAGCCTGGAGTACTGCCTTAGGCAATGGGTGTTGTTGTTGTTGTTTTTTTTTTTTTTACTGGGTCTTGGGAAGAGGGGGTTGGATGGGCATGGGAGGCCAGTAATCTAGCCCTCATGAGACAGTCTGGAGTGAGGCAGGCCAAACTCTGGCTAAAAGTCCTTCTTGTGGTCTGACTTAAATCCATTCCGCTGCAGCCCACATTGGTCCTTCTTGTTACATATTCACTGAGCGTGGGAACGTCTGTTCAGTATCTGATGGGAAGATAATTAAGTTTCTCCTACGACCACCCTCACTTCAACTCAGTAGCTGCTGCAAAGATTCTGCAGAGAAGGGCACTTGGCCTGCTGACCAGTGGTTATCCCCTTGTAGTAGGTGTGGGGACCTCCAAAAAATTGAGCCTAAGGGCCAACCCGTCCCCCTCTCAATTCAACACATGCCTGCAAAATGTCTACCATGTGCAAGGACTGAGCTCAGCTGTTAGGGGCACAAAGATGTTTAAGGCACACCCCCCCCCCCCAGCTCACGGGCTGGTGGAAGGGCCGATACCCCTGACTCTTTAGCTCCGTTAACCCTTCCAGAAGTTTTCACTTCCTTCCCAGCTACCTGCCCCAGAATGTTTTCCTCACCTGCTTTTGACCAAATCACATCCCTTCCTTTGACAAAATGACTCATACCTATTCTATACTCTAAGCCCTTTGCTACTCAAAATATACCCCAGAACAGCAGTATCTGCATCACCTGGGGCGGTTAGAAGTGCAGAAAGTTGGGCCCTTTCACAGGCTGAATGAGAATCTGCATTTTACCAGCATCCCTTGGCGATTTGGATGCACGGCTCCATAAAGGCAGAGATTTTTGTCTGTCTTGTTCAGTATGCCCAGTACCTAGAACAGTGTCTGGCACACAGTAGGTACTTAACTATTTGTTGAATAAACACCTAACTGCTCCGATTTACTTCCAACTCCTTTCTCCCCTCTGGTAGTCATAAACTTCATTTTAATGATAGCTTTACTCCTTGTGGACATGGCCAGCCATTGGCAGATGTTTTATGTTTGTGTCTTTTTAATGAGGCCAGGGATCCTCTTATTTTCCCCCTTTCTTTTACAGCCCCTAGTGTACATGATTCAGCCCAGCCCAAATAGGGCTTTGAATACAAGGATAAAACTTAATTACCTTCCCTCAATCTCGTAATACATCATCATTTATATGGTACTTCACAGTTCACAAAACATTTTTCTACACAAAAATCCTGTGTGCGAGAGAGAGAGATCTCCATTTTACAGGTGAGGAAAATGAGGTTCTGTGAGAGTAAGTGGTAGTGCCCAGCTCTGTCCATCAGAGCTGGTCAGAAAAGAACCAGGTGAACCAAGGACATCTAATTCCAAAATCCAAGCTCATTTCCATTCCAAGGGCAAGAGAGGAGCACAATGCTTAACCAAGATTACACTGATCTGGCTCCCAAATTGATGTGAACTTGAGTTTCTTACCACTCTCCTCTCCCTCACTTTCTTCATGTGTGAAATGGGGAAATAGTACCTATATCACTGGATTATTTGGTGGATTGAAGATGATGCCCATAAGGTATTTAGCCATAGTGTCTGGAGCTTAGTAAGGTCTTGTTAAACGTTGTTGGTAACAGTGATGCTGGTGTCATGATGCTGGTGTCTGTTCCTTTCCCTTTGCGAATCTTTGAACAGCGTCCTGCTCTTGTGATTCCCTATATCCAGCCTCCTGCAGAATGCAAAATAGAACAGGGAAGCCCATGCCAGGAGCCCCCTGTTTCTTGTTCTGTTGGTCATAGATTAAGAAGAGACTATCATTTCCTCCTGCAGTTAAATGCGGGAGAGGGGAGTGGGGCTGGAGGGGAGAGGGAGGGCTCTGGGGAAGAGCAGACTGTTAGTTGGTGACAGTGATGGCCTTCTGTTCCAGAGTGGAACATGGACACACACACAGTCAACAGCATCTCTTCCAGTTGTCCAGAATATCAATCTTGCCGACTCTTTTCCTAAGGGAAAGAGAAATAATCCCCTTGGGGGCCTGTCCTGCCTTTAGAAAGCAGCTTTCCACTTTATCCCAGAAGTGGTGCCCACTGAGGCGAGCATCTGGGGCTGCAGCTATGACAGGTGTGAGGCAAGGAGACTAAAGTAACCTCTGCACTCGCTCCGCAGCCTGGTGCTGCCGCTGCCCTCCTCCTTTTATTTCACAGGACTGCAGAATCCCTCTCTATCTTCGCCTGCCTTCCGAGCTAGCTCTCCCACCCAGGAGTTTTTCCAAAATCTTTAATATGAACCATGAGGGGGGAGCGGGAGAGATTAGTAGAGAAAGGAAAATGGAGAGGGAGTAGCCAAGGGGAGAGAAGGGGGATAGGAAAAACCCCAAATGGGTCTTTAGGAACCACTTTTAGGATGCTGAAACTACCACACTTTTTCACCTAAACACCAGTGGTCTCCAAGACAGCCTCCCAAACTCCTGGTAAGAAGCAGTCAAGAGGCCCTAAAAGCAAATTGCCACCTGGGATGGATAAAGGTGTGCAGTGGTCACTGCATCCTTTCCTACAGGGCCACTGAAGATGCAAGTCCCTGGCCAAACTGAGCCCTTGAAGGTAAAGGGTGGCTTTAAGCTCATTCTGAACTTCGAAAAGGCTTTTCTCCTCATTCCCTATTCTTCCCTTTCCCTTTCTAAAGGAATGCTTCAAGCCAGATGTAAGATATGGGCCTCCCTGCTCCCCCATCCAGAACTCCCCTCCTTGCCTTCCCCAACACTGCAGGGATAAAAAAAGATCTAAAAGAGATTTTTCTGAAACAGGAAAATGGGGTGGGGGTGAGATGGGGGTGGAGATGGTGAGAGACGCGCATCTTGAAATGATAGGAATCTGCGGCCCAAGCTTGCTGGCCCCTCAGCCAGCTACCCCTCACCCTTCAGCCAAGATTCCAAGACAAGAGGAGAAAACAGGGTGTAAGGCCAGAAGAGACCACACTTTGAGGTGGTTGGGGGGTCGGGGCTGGTTAGAGAAGGGCAGAATAAGGAAAGGGGGGCACTGCATGGGTAGAGAGGGGCAAGAGCCAAGTTTGATTACCAGGTGAAGAGGAAAGATGAGATGACTCTCCACTCTCCCAGCTGCCCTGCGCCCCAGAAGGTGGGGAAGGAGGGAGAGGAGCTCTTCCTGAAAGAAAAAGATGAGTGCCATCCCGGGCTTGGGGGTGGGGGAGGGTGCCGGAGAGGAACAGACGGCGAGTGGATTTTAAATGCCTTTGCTTGTCTACCCTCCTGGGAGGTGTCCGGAGTTTAAGGCCTGCAGAAAATCGGAGGAGAGAGTCTCAATATCTGGGGACTCCAGAAGCCTCTAGTTCTTGGAGGGGAGAGAGGGTCAACTGGGGAAGAAAAAGAAGACAGAATGGAGACATCAAAGTTTGAAGCGACGTCCTCAAAACAGGCTCAAGGGAGACAGATGCCTAAATTATGAAAACCCGAGTGTTTCCTTTTAATTGTGGGAGCGGACGGGGGTGTCTTTGCCACGGTTCGGTGTGTGAACCTTGCGCCGGGTGCTGCGTGCTCATCAGAGCCCCCTGCGTTCCCGGTCGCCTAGACCCGAGAGGAGAGGAGAGGAGAGGAGAGGAGAGGAGAGGAGGCTCGCCCGCCCTCGCCGGCCGCGCGTGTCTCCGCTTCCCGGGGTGGCAGCCTCGGGCAGTCAGGGGTTCCGGATCAGGGGCTGGACAACCGAGACCCCCGATGGGCGACTGCCTTCTCGAATCCACCCGGAGATGAACTGGGAAGGCCGCTTTTACCCTAAAAGGACTGAGCCGAAATACAGCGGGCACAGCATCTGGGGGCCCGGAAAGCCTTTGCGCGCGGGGCGCCCCCGTTCCAAACACCCGGCACCCCCGCACCGGGGCGGGCAGGCGCGGCGCTGTCCTGTCCTGTCCCCCCGCCTCTGTCCCCGTCGCTCCGCGGTGGCTCCGGGGACAGCCCTGCCGGAGCGACGACCTGGCCCCCTGAGCGGCCGGGGCCAGGGGCTGCGACCCTGCGCCCCCCCCCAACCCCGGGAGCCGCACTCACCACCAGGACGCGTCCACGCGGGCGGGCAGCGGCAGCAGCAGCGGCAGCAGCAGCAGCGGCAGCAGCAGCCCGGGGCAGGCGGGACCCGGGCGCGCCGGGGCCCGGGCGCCGTCGGCGGCCGCGGGGCGGGGCGCGGGGACCGGGACGCGGGGACCGGGGCGCCGCGGGGACGGCTGCGCGGCTCGGTCCGCACCGCGCGGCTCCCGCATAGCGCTGCGGGGACGCCCGCCGCGCGGCCCGGGGGCGGGGTCCTCGGGCGGCGCCTACTCACCCCCCTGGGGGGCCATGGGCTCGCGACGGCCGCGGGCCGGGACACCTGGACTGCGGGCACCGGGCGCGGTGTCGGGGGTCGACGGCGCGGCGTGGGGCCGCGGGCTCCCAGGGGCCGGCGCGGGGCGGGGCCGCGGCCAGGGACACGCGCGGCGCCCGGGGCGGCTCCGCCCGCGCGGCCCGGCGCCCCGCGGCGCGCGAGGCGTGGCGGCCGCCCCCGCCCCGACCCCCGCGCCCCCACCTGCTCCCGCGGGGTGCGCCGGGCGCGGCGGCGCCCCTCAGCGCCCGGGGCGCCCAGTCTCTGCGGCCGCCGCGCCCCCGGGTCCTAGCGCCCTTCACTCGCCACCCCGACCTCCGTGGGCGGTGGCGTGGGGCACGGCGGTGGCGGGGTCAGGCCCCTCCCTGTGTCCGCGGGCCCCTCCGCGCCCGCGCGTCCGCGCAGCGGGTGCGGCGCCGCCCGGGGACCCGCGGGAGGGGCCGCGCCGCTTCGGGCAGCCGGCCCCGGGCGTCGGGGCTTCTCCCTCCCGGGGCTCGCTGTCCCCGCCGCCTCCCGCCCGCCGCGCACCGCTCCCCCCGGACAACGTTCGGACTTGGCTCCTGCGCGCCCGGCCCGCCCGCGGCCGCCCTCCGGCCTGCGGCCCCGCAGGCAGTGGCCGACGGGAGCGGGCGCACCTGCGGGCCCGACACCGACTCCCAGCCCTCCGCCGCCGCGGCTCGGCAGGGCTCAGTCGCCCCGGCTGCTCCGGGGCTTCGGCCCCCCACCCCCTGGGGCGGGGCTGCGAGCACCGAAGAATCAGAAACAGCTGGGCGGCTTTCCCGAACGGGGGCCGGGGTGGGGGTCCTGCTGAGGGAGGGGGCGCCCCGGCGCTGCTTCTCCCCTTCGCGTTCCCACCCTCCGTCCCCCGCACACCGCCTGGGGGCGTGGAAAATCGGGAAGGGGTGGGTGGTGCTGACGCCGACGGCGACTCCCCTCTTCTGCACCCCACCCCCCACCGCACTGCCCAGGGTGCCAGGTAGAGCCTTGGGGGGCAAAGTGGCCCTTAAGAGACGTAAAATTCTTTATAAGGCTCCGGGTCTTCCAACTTCCAGAGTTCACCTGGGATCCGGCCCCAACCCCTTCTCCAAGCCTCAGTTTCCCTCTCTCAGCCCCTCATTCCCAGGTGTCTCTGGTGCCTCTCCTGGCGATTTATCTGAACTATGAAGCAAACAACGCGGTGGAAACCGCCCACCTCCCTCCACCCTGAACTCACTGTCAGTTCTTGGTTGCGGGGTGTTAGAGACACTGGAGTGTGAGCAGACAGGGCACAGCTGGCTGCGGGGAGGCTGCAGACCTCCCAGAGGCGGAGACGAGGAAGGAGGGCTCAGAGGGACCTTCAGTTCCTCTCCCCACTTTACTCCTTTACCTCACTTTCCGTGACGGGGGGGGGGGGTGGGGGTAGAGTGTGCTCATTAATTCAACAAATATTTATTCCCTACAATGTTCCAGATTATGCTGGGACACCGAGGACACATCAGTGAACAAGGCAAGACAATTTTTGCCCTCATGGAGTTTACGTTCTACTGGGAGAAGATAGACACCAAACAGTAGACATCACAAGTAAAACAGTGTGTGTTAGAAAGCCCCAAGTACAGCGGGGAAGAATCAGTTGTAACTAGGCTGATCCAGGAGGCCTCATTAGGGTGACACTCAAGCAAAGACTTAAAGGAGGCATGGGACGAGCCAGGCAGACTCGTGGTGAAGAGCAGCCCAAACTGAGGAACAGCGAGTACAGCACCCCAAAGGTGGGAGTGGGCTGGTGTGCAGAGTTGGCAAGGGCGTAGACAGCTGGTGCAGAGGGAGCTAGGAGGAGAGGAGTTCAGAGAGATAACAGGGGTGGGCCAAGTCATGCAGGGCAGAAGGTGCCGCCCTTGGGGGGGAAGGTGGAGTTGTGCAGGAGTTGGATGGGAGTGGGAGAGGGAGGGTCGAATGGAAAGACCAACCGGCTGACTCCCTTCCTTTCTCTCCTTTCTCTTTGGGAGGCTCCAGTTGGCCCTTCTATTTCCTGAAAAAGCAGCAGAGCAGACTCTGTGCTGAGCTCCCCTGAGAGGGGCAGGTGAGACAGGAGTGGGCTCATTCCTGGCAAGACCCCTTGTCTTGGACCCGCTCTCTCACCTCCTCCCAGCCCGGCCCCACCCTGATGCTGGGCAGCAGTCTGCAAGCTCTAGCAGCCTCTCCCAGACTCCCCTGTGTGCTCGGGTCTGGGTGTGACTCTGGCCCTGTGTTTATTTCTACATATGGGCCGAGGTTGCAGGGTGGGGAGCTGGAGATGATCACATCAGCCCTAACCTTGCGTGGACTCGCCCTCATGGGCCCCAAACTCATTTACGAGGCCCCTTCTTTGGCTTCAGCTGTCTTCATAGTCAAGTGGGACTGTGTCTTGGCACTACATAGATGCTCAACTATTAAAGCATATTGCTGAGCTGAGGGGCCCCCCAGAAACAGCGGCAGTTCCAAGAGGGAGGGAGGTGGGTGAGGAACCAGACTTCTCCCCAGTGCTTACAGGCTACCTCTACCACTGAGTGGACAACCCAGGATGGGGTTTTGCTCCTTCCTCCTCTTCTTCGTTTCCCCTCAGAGCCCCCGGCTCCCTGGGAGGGACCCGGGGCTGCAGGAGCCAGCTGACTGCAAGAGCTGCACTCAACCACTTAACTGGAGAACAAAATCGGAGCCAGAGAAGAGGTTTTCTGGGATCTGCCACTTTGGAACTTCAAATCTCAAAATAAACTTCCAGTCTCAAGGTCCTAGACACCACTGGAGAGCTCAGCTCCTCACGCAAGGGCCTGTTGTTGGGCTTCCAAGCAGAGGGTCAAGGCCAGAGGCTCAGGCTAGCGCCTGACGCCTGAGGCCTGACTTACTCCTCCTCCACATCTTCACCCGCAACCCCCCCTGCCCTGCCCTCCACTACAATGGGGGCCAGGGGAAGTGTCGCTGATTTGGGAGTCAAGTTCTGGTCTGGAGGGTCCTGCATGGAATCACATAGGCACTTATTGAGCACCTGCTGTGTGCCGGCACTGGCCAGGGCATCCTAAATGACACAGAAAGAGTGAGAGTGTCCTATATCCAAGGCGTTTTCTTGCAAATACACTGAAGCCAGCTGAGGGTGGCACACTAAGTTTGGCCGTTCGTGGCTGCATGCTGCAGATGTCAGCAGAGACCTAGAGAAAATCCCAGAGGCCCTCTCCCACCACAGGCTTCCAGCAGGACAGCTTCCAGGCCACGGCAGAGCCAGCGCCTCCTTCTGCCTCCAGGTGTCACCACAGCCTCCTGCCCTCTCAAAAGTGAGTGCTCTCTTACCCTTGATATCGCACCTCTTACTCTGCTCCCTAGGGGGGGTGGGGGCACTTCGAGTTAAGATTCATCTTCTTTCACTCTATTCTCAGCTGCGTGTGACAGAATGATTTTGAATTTCTACTGGCCCTTGGATGGAGTGGTGATGAGCTCAAGGAGTTTGGTGTGGGTAAACGGCTTTTATTCCACCAGGCCTCCCCACTTCCCAGGAGGCCCCCCCATTCCCTGGGCCCCTTTGGCGATGACCTTCTCTCTTTCCCAGTGGGTGGGAGGTGGTGTGGATGGTAATGAGCAGAGAGAAAGGCCGAGAAGGGGCTGGGGGGGAGGTTTGGATGAGAGTCAAGGAATTCCTGCGCCTGCTGCTTGCACAAGGGGCCCTGAGCTGCCTTTCCTGAGATTGCTTTGCAAACCAAAGCCAGTCTCATTTGAAATGGCTCCAGGTTCACACAGGCCCCCAGTGCCCACTCCCTGCCCTGTCTCTCCCTCCCCAACCTCCTCATGCAGGTGTCTAGGGAAGAGAACAGAGTTCGAGAAGAACCCAGGGGCTTTTAAGGGGGCTGGGGTGGGGATCCGTGCTTTGTACACAGCCCAACTGGCTTCTCCTTGGTATTTATGAGCTCCCAGGGGAGGCATGGAACATGTCTCAAGGAGACCAGGCCAAGACGTCCTTGCAAGGAAGGAGCATCCAGCCCCAAACCAGCGAAGGGAGCTTGGTAGGGCAGGGACCCCCTTCCTCCCAGCCAGTGGCCAAACAGGGGTAGACTGTTCCCCAAGGAGCCCGGGAGAAAGGAAAAGAGGGAGCTGAGGAAGAAGGCGAAGGAGGAGGGAGGGTTTGGGAGGCGGGACATGGGGGTCTGGAGCCTTTTAGCACTTAGGCTGTAATCAGACTGGAGCCAGGCGGTAGGCGGGCTGACAGCCATCCTGGGCGGGTGGCCCAGGTTCTGCGTGAGGCCAGTGGGCGTGCTCCTGGGATCTTGGGTGGTCACTGACCAGTCTAACCCCAAGGGAGGGTAGTTCCCACTTTGCTCCTGGCCCCGCTCTCCCAATCTGCTTGTATCACATAAGCTAAGCACTGACCTCTCTTTCTCTCCCCGCCACCTGTTCTGGGCCCCAGAATGATCTGGAAGTGAGACTTGCTTCCAATGGACAAAAATCTGCAGAGGACACTGTCTGCCTTCCTCCTGTTCTGCCCTCCTTGGTTCACTCTGCCTCTTGCTCTCCCCATGTCTCTTTTCTGTGTCTCTCTGGGTCTGCTCTCCCTGGCTCATTTCTGTCATTGTGCCTATTCCTACCTTCTGCCTATCTTTCCTCCTCTGTGTGAATCTGTCTCCTTCTCAGTCATTGTCACTCTCCATCTCTTGGCATGTATCTCTGTCTCTCCATCTTTCTCTCTCTCTATGAGTCTGTGTAACTGTCTTTCTCACTCTTCTTTTAGTCTCCTCATCTGTCTCTCTCCATGTCGTTTCTGACTGGCTTTCTCAGTCTCAATCTCTGTGTGTGTTCTTCTCTATGTTATTCTTGGTGTGTATCTTTTTCTTCTTGTCTCTTTCTCATTTTCTTTTGCGCTCTGTCCCACAGCTTCCTCAGCAGTCCCTGCAATACAGTACAAAGTGCATTAGACTGAAAGAAATCAGAAAACTGGAGTCTTTACCCCCAACCCAGCCATGCATGACTCGCATGACTCTGTAGGTCACTTTCCAACTCCTGGCCTCAGTTTCCTCACTGATGAAACAAGTAGGGTGGAGATCTAGTTCCCCTGTGGGGGCCTGTTGCTCTCTTTCTCTCTCTCTCTGGTTTCTGCTAGCATAGTCCATCCTGCTGTCGGAGACTTCTGCTTCTCTGCTCCCTAAGTTTGATCCTGAGGTCAGGACCTTGGCATCCTCCAGACCCCAATGGTTAAGAGTCTCTGATACCATCAGCTAGTGGGCCCCCAAAGAAAGACTCCTCACTTCCTCACCCCCTTAAACACCAGGATAGACAAGGTCCCTTTCTGGGGCCATGTCTGGGATATCAACCAGATTAGCTCATCTCTCTAATCCTCTTTGTGCTGGGGCCTCTGCCAGGCAGGGACACCCACAGCGCAGAGTCAGGGTGTGGGTGTGTGTGTGTGTGTGTGTGTGTGTGTGTGTGTGTGTGCATGAGCACACGCAGCTTCTTGGAAAAGGCAGGACCAAGGTTCTCCTTCTGTTATGCCCTCCTGCCTGAAAAGCCCAAATCACTGTATAAGAAATCTCATCAGGCTTGAGCCGGGTCTGGTTTTGCATAATCCCAGTTGGCCTCCCCGCCACCCCTATCTCCTTCTCTACAGCTCCCTGAGGGCTGGGGAAATCATTCCAGCCACCCCACTGTTCCTGAACAGCCCAGAACCCACCCCTTCTGCACACATAACCCATGGAGAATGTGTGTGCACGCTCTCCGGTCATCACAGGAGGCTGGGAGACGGGTCCCTCCATCCTTTCTTGAAAAGCCTGAGTGTCAGGCAGGGAACAGGGGACAAGGGGGGGAAGGGAGGGTGCAGGCAGCGCAGCCGCTCTCTAAAGTTTCATCTGGAGAGGTCTTTCTTGGCTGATAAGATCAAAGTATTCCCTCTGCCAAATCATTACTTTATTTTCGAGGCAATTACAGACCTTATTGTATCAATTAGCCCGGCCTCCAGCTGCAACCATTTAGCCGTCTGTCGTGCGCTCGCGGGGGAAGGGTCCGCGGGGCCAGCGAGGGCAGGGCGGGGCGCGGGGAGCTGTCGGGGCGCCTTCAGCAGGGCCTCGCGGGTGGAGGGCACGCGGGGCGCCCCTCCGAGGCCGGGGAGCCGGCGGGTGCTCCCGGAGCGCCCGGCCGCCGGCGCGCGTTCCCGCGGGCGCCGCACCTGCGCGCCGGGCGTGGCCCCGGAGCGCGGAGCCCGCAGAGCCGGCAGCGGGGACCGAACCTGTCAGGTCGTCAGGCCAGGGCCCCCCACGTCCCCCGCACCCCCACGCCCCCGCAGAGGACGGCGCTGAGCCCGGAGCCCGGGGTGCGGGCCGTGCGCCCCGCAGTGGCGTCCCCCGGGAAGGCGGGGGGGACCCAGCGACAGTGTGCGGGGCGAGAGTGTGGGGGTGGGCGGGGGGAGGACGGGGTCCCCATAGGTGCGGGACTGTGGTCGCCTTCGCTGCGCCGCCGTCTGCAGCCTCTCCCTGCGGAAGAGCCACGTCCACCCCTGGTGTTGGGGGGTCCTGTGGGGTATCGAGGGCCCCAAAGAGCTTTTTACCAAGGTAGGTTACATCTACCCACATGAGAAATGAACAACGAACACGGGCGAACTTTGAAAAGCGCCCCCAGTGGTCCACACTCGGGACAATTTGAGCAACAAAGTCAAGGAGTCCTAAATGTTCACCCAAATATAAAAGAAAGAAGCGCGAGTCCACACTGAAGTAAATGATCGAGGAGATAAACATGTGGAGAAGACGCAAATCTCCGATGCAGAAGAATTCAAAATAGTTTATGTAGCTGCTTTGTGGGCTACAGGTTGTGATTTCCAAAAAGTCCAGAAAATAGCGCTGTGTGGAGGTGGGGAGGGAAGAGTAACTTTAAACCTCAGTCTGGTGACCAAGGTCAACATCAGCAGTGATAAGTTGTGTTGATGGTGGGTACCCTTGATGTGATGTGATGAGATTTTCCTCCCCGTTACCCCAGTTCAATCATAAAAAAAAAAACAAACCCTCTGAGTGCAATTGTTTGTTAATTTTGTCCATTGTGTTCTTTATTGAATAGAAATCCTAATTTTGATGCGTTCAGACCTATCAATTTTTGCCTCATGGTTTTATACTTCCTTGATTTTATTTGAGATGTCTTTCCTTGTCCAAGGATCACAAAAATAGTCCCCTGTTTTTTTCAATTAGCTTTATAGTTTCATATTTTGTACTTCAGTTTTTATTCCATCTAGATTGGGTTTTGTACATGGTTCAAGGCCTGACTTTACTTTTTTCTGTATCATGAGCCAACCTATTTCTAAATTTTCTACATTTCTCTGTCCATTAACCAAGTATTCCTGGTCTATAAATAAAATCTATTCTTTTTTATCAACTTTATCTTAAAAGTTTCTTTCAAAGCTAGTTACCCTCTCTTGCCCTTCCTTAACCTCTAAACTTCTTAGAGAATACACTCTCCATTAGAAAGAACTCCAAACTTTTTCCATTTTTTTCTTAACTCCTGTTTATTTCTTAATCTGCTATAATCTGGTTTCACAATACCCAAAAGTATATTGGGAATTATTCTTATTACAAAATTCCTCCCAATTACCAGCATTAGTGGCCTATTTTCATCCTGTATCTGCCTAAGTACTGCTTTATCTCTTTCCCACACACAAAATTTTTTTTTCACTTTTTAAAAGTTATCTACTTTGAAAAGTTCAGATTCTTTTAAAGTTGTTTTCCTGGCCTCCTATCTCTTTAGAAATGAAGAGCTTAGGCAATTTTTAAAAACCAAAGTAATTTTTTAAATTCTCCTTTTCTTCTCTGTACAAATATCCTAGCTTTAGTATAAAATTACGTGTTAGAAGGGATGGCCCATTTGTAAAGGCATCAAATTTTTCTTATGGGAAAAGAGGAAAGTATCAATGTATCAGTTAGTACCTAGAAAAGTGAGAGAGGAAATCAAGGCTGTTTCTAGAGAAGCCTTCCAATTGTTTAACTATAATTATTCTAAGAAAACCAGCTGGAATACAGGATGGCTCTGTCCCACAGCAATCTAAAATACAACCTCTTTTAGTGTACAAATACAAAATATATGTCTTAACCAATTTGGAGGAAAAGCAAAATTCCAATTGCAGGATTCTCAAATTATAATTATTTTTCCAAACTGTGTTTGATAAGAGCACAGAGGCTTCAGAGTGTCTTGGACTGCTGCTAACACCAGTGATCCCTTCTGACACGGGGCTGGAGGGCTGGCATGCCCGTGAAAACGGTGTGAGGCACCTCCTGTTACAGCAGGGAATTAGTAAATGAGAAACCATACTTGCCACCTGAAGAATTCTTAATGTTTGACTATTTGGTGAACACAGACCAAGGAAGTGTCTTGATTTCCCATTTCTAAGAGTCACACTTTAGGTTAAAAATATCTGTTCTGCAATCTCCATCTATCATCAGCTTCTGTAGAATTTATATCATGGTATCATGGTATCTTCTCAAAAGGGAGAGAAAAAACAGTGTTTCATAAGAGTCTTTTTTTGGAGGTGGGTGTCTTAAATGTCAGTGATCACAAAAACTCTTGGCTTCTTTTCATTATAGACCTGCATTGCTGAATATGTTATTGCCTTAAGTTCAGTTCCCTCAGGGTGCTTGGACAATGAGAATTCTTCTCTCTACCCTATTGATTATAATTTGACAATTCTTTGATCAATATTAAGTGCTTTCACTTGCTGGGGTATGAAAAATTCATCAGCACTGCATTTATAGAGCCACTCATCCAAAAAACGAAACAGAAGAGATTGTAAGTCATCTCCCTGGGTTTCTATTTCTATTGTTTGGAGGGGCTCCACAGTCCCAGTATCTGTCATGTAACCGAATATGGCCATTGCACATTGTTTGAATGCTTCCTCCAGAGTATATCTCCCCATGCATATAACTGGATATTCGCTGTATGATCCAAATACTCATACTTCTGATTAACAGGATAAGAAGGCCTTGATTGCCTTCTGCTCCTCAGTCAAATTGTAACCTCTAACATCTTCCTCTTCCTGTGCTGTGATTGCAGCCTGTGTCCCACAAATATTGACGTTATGTTTTCATTTTTATTCATATCAAAACATTTTATAATTTCTTTATTGACCTATGGGTTATTTAAAATTTTTCAGATATTTGGAGATTCTCCAGAGACATTTGTTATTGATTTCTAATTTACTTCCTCTGTAGTCAGGGGACATGCTTTGTATGATTTAAATCCTTTTAAACTTAGGCATTTTAATTGAGTCTCATTGTGAGTGTTTTGTGTGTGCTCAAAAATAATACGTATTCTGCTGCGTTTGGTTGGAGTATTCTGTAACAATTTACTGTTTATGTCTTCATATTTAAAGTGGATTTATTGTAGGCAGCATATATTTGAGTCTTTTTAATTTTTTTAATAAATCTGACTATCTCTGCCTTCAATTGGGTTGTTTAGACCATTTACATTTTAAGTTATTATTGAAATGGCTGGTTTTCAACCAACAGCCTTGTCGTTTTTCCATCGTTTGTCCTTTACTCCCTTTTCCTTTTTCTTTGTTTTGGATTGAATACATTTTATGATTCCATTTTTATCTCCTTTGTTGTCTTACGAACTTTTTGTTGTCGTTGTTTTTTAGTGGTTGCTTTGGGCTTACAGTATACATCTTTAACTTATCATGGTCTACCGTCATATGATATTATACTGATTCATATATAGTATAAGAATCTTACCATAGTATAATCCTATTTCTCAGCCTATTATTTTTTCAGTACTATTGTCACACGTTTTACTTCTACATATGTTATAAATCCTACAATCATTGTGATAACTTTTTAAAGAGATTTTAAAAATAAGAGAATAGTCTTTATATTTGTCCACATTATTACCATTTCTAGTGTTCTTCATTCCTTTGTGCAGATACAGATTCTGGAATCATTATCCTTTTGCTTGAAGTATTTCCTTTAATATTTCTTGTACTGAAGGTCTGCCGGTGATGAGTACTTTCAGCTTGTGCATATTTGAGAAAAGTCTTTATTTTGCCTTTGATTTTGAAAGGTATTCTTACTAGGTATAGAATTCTAGGTTGATATTTTTTTCTTCAGTACTCTACAGCTTTCACTCTACTGTCTTTAGGATTATATTGTCACCAATGAAAAGTCTGCTGTTATTCTAGTTCATTTTTATAATATGGTCTTTTCCATCTGGTTTTAAAGGTTTTCTTCTTATCACTTGCTGGTTTTGAACAATTTATGATGTTCTTTGGTATAGTTTCTGTCATGTTTCTTGAGCTTAGGATCTATTAACATTATTTTTTTATTCGTGGGTTTCTCATTTTCATCAAGTTTGGAAAAATTTGGCCATTATTTGTTTAAATGTTTTCCTTCCAGAACTTGAATTAAACTTATATGACGGTCACTTGAATTTTTCCAAAGCTCAGTGATGTTCTGTTTATTGTTAAAATCATTTTTTATGTTCTATATTTCATTGTGCATTATGGATAGTTTTTATTGCTCTTTTTTCAAGTTCGACAATCATTTATTTCTTCCACAGTGTGTAATCTGTTAATACCATCTGACTTTTTTTTTAAATCTCCAATAGTGTGGTTTTCATCTCTACAATTATGATTTGAGTCTTTTCTGTATCTTTCATGTTTCTAATTAACAGACTCGATTTTTCCTCTATATCCTCGAACATATGGAATTCAGTGATAATAGCTGTTTGAATATAATTGTATACTAATTCTATCATTGTGTCATTTTGGGTTTATTTTCAATTGATTGTTCTCCTAATTATGGGCTATATTTTTCTGCTTCATTGCATGCCTGTTAATTTTTGATTGGATGGTAGATATTGTGAATTTTAATTTTTAGGATGCACATATTTTTATTTTCCTATACAAATTTTTGAGCTTTGTTCTGGGATGCAGTAATTTGGAAACAGTTTGATTCTTTCGAGTCTTGCTTTTAAACTTTTATTGGTGGTGGGGGTGTTTAGTCTAGAGCTAACTGTCTCATACTATAGAGACAACTTTTGACTACTCTATCCAATATCTCAGGAATTATGAGATTTGTCATTCTGCCTAGTGAGAACAGAAACTGCTCCAAGTCCCATGTGAGCTCTGAGTATTGTTCCCTCTAATTCTTCTGATTGGTTCTTTCATTGGCCTTGAGTTTTTTCTGTCATACACCTATGTTGAATAATACTCAGTTGAAGACTCCAGAAGCCTCTGAAGTTCTCTGGAGATCTCTCTCATCGTAGCTCTCCTGTCTCCAATACTCTTCCTCCTCAACTCCCAGCTTCGCCTCCTCACCTTGGGGAGTTGCCAGGCTATGCCTTGATTGCCCCTCACTGCTGGGGCAATCATAGGACTCACTTTGTTTTCCATCTCTGTTTTTTGTTGCCTGATATCTAATGTCTTGAAAGTTGTTGTTTAATATATTTTGCTTGGTGTTTAGTTGTTTTAGGAGGGAGAAAAAAAAATCCAGTCCCTGTTATTTCATCTGGGTCAGAAGCAGAATTCTCTAAAATAAAAAAAATATACCTTTTGACTTCATACTCTTTGATTATGTCTTGATATTTATATTAATATATTTATAATTGTGTATACTGCATTATTGAATATTTTCCTGACAAAAGAGAAATTTTGTTTTGACTAGGCACTGATAAGAAATTAATTGCCCACTTACAGTTTTATACATCCAATACCTGGAAGAATTTTCTAGAGACCAGCTTCTGGCTCTATACATGTAAAACTTTTTTCTTCTCCACCTCCCACTTTATCTTTAGTGCCAGGTGCTATAGGATATATTTATTGCAATACAACCTTGTCATTTCTCCTTCACGTCACTATTCAAGGTGAGGCAATATGATGACTGATGGCAGTATTCCTGGAAGCCATCCCTACACTGGGATGGTTAGCAAAAACAATTATTACATGGATGTTACTGCAAACCACATAAATATATTTCACTCAAAATTGGTCCCTTATCTTTACCTTTAGCTGAATTCCTAAAACGCTTGTGACTACCACCCCAAGGCCACCTAATGGAAAAGCATGATATAGGAGAAATCAGAGTGAAAAGAGCAGTTAAGATACCTTACGTTAGCAAATTTTAGAAAAAGATGACCACATGAACACATGGCTTGGGTCCTTCAGGGATTGGAAGCAGCTGTGCCAGTGATGGTCCTTGAAGCTTAAACTTCATGGTGAACCTGTCTCTGCTCATGATGGCTCCTCGGTTCAGGCTCCCAGTGGAGTCCAAGTTCTTCCCTTGGGCAGACCATGCCCTTTCCTGTTCCCATTTACTTCTTCAGATTACACCCCCACCCCAGACTTCTCACTACGCCTGTTTGCATACGTTCTCATTACCTGAAATGCCATTCATCCCCTTCCTCACCAGGGAGGCTCTACTCCTCCTTCAGGACCAGGATAAGTGTCATTCCCTCAGTGAGAATGGTCATTCTGGGCTCCACTGGGGATTGTTATGCCACAGCTTGTTCCTATTTTTATTATAGTCCACATAACACCCTGTTTTGCATTTGTCTCTCCCACCAGCATCTAAAGCCCCTACGGGCCTGTAACTTAGTTTTCTACCCAGTGCCTAAGTCAGTGAGTGGCACCTGGTAGGATGTCTGGATGAATGAAATCTCTTTGTCTTCCTCCCCAGAGTGCTGGCTTTTACTTACTTGACTTATTCAACGTTTATTTGTTTGTTTGTTTACAGCACAGACAGGATAGGAGGAGCAAGGCATTTTTGAAGCACAATTAAATGGGCGAATGAAGAAGTAAATGTTGATAGACTTCTCCCGACCCGTGTGACAGGTGAGCTCTGCGGTGTGTCGGTGTGATTTAGGAGCTACATAATACTAATGGCTGGCACTCGCTGAGTCCTTACCTGTGCCCTAAGTAGTCTGAAGTCCCTGATTAGCTCATTCAGGGCACACAACCGCAGTGTAGGGTTGTTTTGTGATTCTCCTTTCACTCGTTTGGGCTTCCAGGGTGTATCCGTGCCCGCACCACCAACTCTGAAGTAGCTGCTGTCCAGGGAGGTTGGGGTGCGGCCAGACCTTGGGTGCAGAGAGAATCACAGCGACAGACACACCAGGGGGCGCAAGCGACTCAGCTTTCCGACGTGGGAAGCACCCAGCTTCCCACTTAGACGCGCAGCCCTGGGCGGCCCTCTCACCGCGGTGCCTTTCCCCAAAGGCAGCAAATGATCTGGGGGGTCCTCACCATGTGCCAGGCACTTTCCTGCTCTATCTCATGAATTCTTACAGAGTCCCAGGAGGGAGGTCCTCATATCTTCATCATATGATGCTGAAATAGAGGCTAGCAGAGGCCGACTTGCCCAAAGCCGCAGAGAATGACCACGCTCTTGTTCTGAGCCACTTTTCTTGCTCGTCCTGCTTTTGCACCATGTCCTGCATCCAGAGTACACACACCCCTATCCACGCAAACCTATATCCTGTCCCTTCTGTTTGTTTAAGTTGATATCTCTAAAACCACAGATTTCCCTGCTCTGCCGAATTTCTTAGGCACTTGGGGACCCCATCACCTATTTGGGACACCTGCTGCGTCCTGCCTAGCAGTGCCCTAAGATGTCACTTCTGTCAGACTTGTTTCCTCTTAAAGTGTAAATTCCAGCCTTTAGCACAAGGCTTCTCACAGTCTGTGCTTAATAAACGTGCTGCATACATGACAGGCAGACACAGCAAGTGTGCGTATGTGTGTTTGCGTGTCTATGTGTGTGTGTGTGTGTGTGTCTGTGTCTGTGGGCTTCTTAACATAGCTCAGGGCCAGCACAGAGCCAGCAGCCACAAACACTGCTGAGAATATGTGAATGATGATTTAATGGTTTAACATTTCTATCTTGTTCTACCTCCTGTATGTTTGTGTCCATCTGGAATTGCATACTCCCAGAAGGTATGGATGAGGAATGAGGGCCTATGTTGGTGGGTAAAGGGGAAAATCAAGGAGGCACAGGGCAGGGAGCAGAGCTTTCTCATGGAGAGAATAAGGCCCTCACAGGGAGAGAAATTGAGAGAGAAAAAGAGTGGGGAATTGAGAGAGAAAGAGAGAGAGAGACATGCCAAGATCTGAGAGCAGAAGGGAAATGAGCCCTGAATAGGAGCCTTTGTGTGTGGCCCAGTGGTGCTGACTCACTCAGACTCAGGGGAGGGAAAACTCACGAGGGATGAAGAAGGTGCCTGTATGCTGTGGTCAGCACCCCAAAACCACCCTACCACACCTACGACACCCTGTCTGTTCTGAGGCCCAAACAGTCCTGGAAGGCTTTGATTTGGGTTGGGTGGGCTGGGGAGCAGGGAAGTGGGAGGGTGAGCACCTACAGAGAAGGGAGATGGCGGAGTTCTTTGAAGGCCCTTCCCAGGAGAGCTGCGATTTTGGATGCAGGTGTGTCCCAGTCAGACTCACAAGCTGGGAGGGGATAGATGCTCATGGCTTCAGTGGCTTCTTGACCACACCTGAGGAGCAAGGCATGCCTTATGAGTAAATGCTTCCCAGAGCTGATACTACACAGATGGAGGCACGGCCTGGGAATAGAAGCGCCGCCATCCTCAACACAGCTGTCAAACCGGTTCCGATAGGAAGACAGGAGTTTTGTGTCAACAAGTATGGCAGACAGGCCTAGGCCAGTGGGCAGAGGGCAAAGCCTGGAATACAGGGCGGCTCAGGTGAACAAGATCAAAGCCCAGATGTTGTAGAGAATCAGGTGAGAGAAAGGAGTGCCAAGGGAGCAGCCAGGGCTGGGCTAACAATTCCTGGTCCCGGGTCCGCTCAGGGAGGTGCGGTGGTTGAAGTGGAAGGGAGCCAGGCTGACTCTTCGGCCTGAGTTCTGCCATGAACTAGACATTAGTCTGGACGTGTTGCCTGGCCTTTCTGGGCCTTGTTCTCATCTGTAATGAGGGAACTAGAGTGAAGGGTCTCAAGGCTTCCTTCTGGCTCTAACCTTTGATGGTTCCATGTGTGTGGGCAAACCATTCCTCTCCTTTCTCCTCACCAAAACCCTGTCCTCAGTGTCCTGCTTCAGGCTGAAAGTCTCGAAAGCTATCTAGCTAACTCGCGGACTCGTACGTAGGTACCTGACTGACAGTAAGCTAATACCTCAAACTCACTCCCTAGGTGTATTATTCTGTATTTTTGACTACAGTGTGGCAGGCGGAAAGAGTAGACTGGAAGGCCAACTAAATGAGGGTTTGAATTCCAGCTGTGCTACTGAATCTCAGCCCTGCTGTGCTGCAGGACCTTGAGCAATTTCCTGTGCCTGGGTGGCGGGAGTGGGGAGGCGGGTGCGGGGGTGGAATTACCTTATGTGTCAACTAGGAATAACCTGCCCCTGTAGTTGTGTTGATGATGTAACATGGAAAATACCTGATTGAGAGCTTGTTATTAAATAAATTACTCAAAATGTTGGTACCCTCCTTTAGAGCAGTGGTCCCCAACCTTCTTGGCACCAGGGACCGGTGCTCCTGACAATCTAATGCCTGACGATCTGTGGTGGAGCCGAGGCGGTGATGCTAGCGCTGGGAGCAGCTGCAGATACAGATGAAGCTTGGCTTGCCAGTTGCTCGCCTCCTGTTGTACGCCCGGGATGGGCCCAGGGGTTGGGGACCTCTGCTTTAGAGGCCTTAATCATAACCAAAAGGAACAGAGTAGAATCTGAGGTGGATTAAGGTGCAGGTTTAACAGGGAGCACCCTCAGCATCCACATGGGTGGAGGGGGGGAGGAAAAAAAGAGGGCAGGTAAGGTGAGCTGCAGCTCAGCCCATCCTACAGGGGATTTTGAAGCTGAGATGATGCCTCAGAGGTCGCCTGATTAGGAACAAGGGGTCTAGATCTTTATACTCCCCATCAATCAGTCTTTAGGTGTGAACTGCCCCTGGAAGGAGGTGTGACATTGGTCCAACGGCTTTCTTCCAGTGAAGGCCATGTGTACAAGGGGATTACAGTTGAAGGAAGTTTATGCCATCATTCCCCAAAGCTAGGGAAAAAGTCCTGTCTTCTTGGAGGGGACCTGGGTATCTACCATGTTGAGGCACTAGGACAAATTAAGTAGGTGACTCCCCAGGGATAAAGCCAATCTTGCTGTGATGCTTCCCATATTTTCTCAGAGAAAACCATTTTAGCGGTGTGGACGGAGCTCTTGATCGTTCGTGTCCCTCGGTTCTACTATAGTGATTTTGCCAGGACCACCTTCAGTAACCCCGCTGGCATTTAAACCCCACTGGCTTTATTCAGTTGTCTGTTAGCTTTTTGCGTTAATGCTTTGCTCCCCCCAGTGAGACTGTGAGTACCCTGAGGACAGGGAATGCATGAAAACTTGTTTTCTGTAATAGCTACCTTGGTTTCTGTTGGGTCTTAGATATCTGTTTCTTGAGGGGAACAAGATGTTTTGTTCAGTTTATCTGATAAAGGTCTCCTGCTGGGTCTGATAAGCCACTCTTTGGGGGTGGGGTAGTTCTGGTGAGTGGGGAGAGCAGTGTGGTGACTGACTGCAGGGTTTAAACTTGCTTCCATCCTAAGACTCTGCCCAGATACTTATCTAGAGCCCCACCTTAGTCTGCAGAATCAGAATCCCCAGCGGGCCAGGATTAGGGTAATAAATGACTCAGGACTTTCTCAGGTAGCCCTTACACAGGTGGCGAAGTGGAGAGAGGAAACAAATTACTGAGGTTTAAATCCTGGCCCGGTCGCTTACTAAGGGCCCTCGTACAAATCTCTGGTCCTCAAGGACCCCATCCGCACACCAGAGCTAGTAATAAAACCTCACAGCTCCTTTGGGAAGATTAGTCAGGCGACACGTGCATGAAATCCCTAACGCGGGCGGTGGAACCCAAGTAGGCACTCTTGACCCCTGACAAACCAGATTCAGGAGTCTTTAAGACATCTTCCCGGCTTATACTGAAGTCCAGTAAAGCCTGAGAACCTCTACCCTGTCTTTCCCCTCTGCTTTTACCAATGAATTGGCCACTGATACCCGAGCGGATGGCTGGATGTAGGCTCTCAAGTTTTATCAACTTCTTGTAATTACATTGAAAAGATTCCCGCGGAACAATGCTCGTAACCTCCCTCTGACTCATCTTGAATGAAAACACATCCTATCAGAAGCCAGCGTCTTAAAAGACGTTGGAAATTCCGTTTCAAGGACTAAGCATCAGAAGCACTCTTTATAATTTACACTCACACTCTCACTCTCTCTCTCTCTCTCACACACACACACACACACACACACACACACACACACACTGTGACAAGGCGGTGTTGCTGACCGTCAGGCTGTTGTGGGAAAAAGGATACAGCCAGTGTTTGTTGACATGATCATTAACTGGCTTAAATGCTGGAAACTTAAGATATATAAACATCCACACAGTTTTAAAATCTTTGGTACACCAAAGGACTGTCAAGTGCTTTTGTCTGGCTACAAGTTGCATTTACTAACAATGTGGCAGCAGCAGCATCTGACTGGGAGACAGGGATGTATTAGTCATTCATAAAACGAGAGGGCAGGGCCAGAGCAGGCGTCCTGAAGTTCGAGTACGTGAATCACCAATGGCTTCAGGGTCTCTGGATCCTGCTGAAGCCACCAATTTGCATATAAACAACTCATTTTTTTCCCCCCTGGGGGGAGTCTAGCTTTTCTTAGATTCTCAAAAGGTCTGGAACCCCCAAATGGTTGAGAAATTACAGACTGGATAACTGTGAAGGCTCCTTTTTCAGCTCCAAGATTCCAAAGAAAATCAATGTCCCAGCCCCTCCCGGAGCCTAACCTGGACTGACTTCATTTGATTTTTCAGAGCCACGGACGAGTGTTCCCCCCACACGACTTGCTCCTTCTCCCACAAAAACAGGCCCTGTTGTGCAACATTCTTCGTTTTGTACAAACAAGACTATTTCTTCCCCAGACAGTACGATTTAGCTTGTTTTAATGCAGTCTGCTATAAAAATGGACGAAGGCTTCTGCATGGTGCATCTGATTTACAAATGTTAATGCTCGTGTTACGTGTTGCACATCATCATAATCTGTTGACCGGTAACATAGCTTTTACAACTTGGGTTAATACCAAAATTGTGAATCATGGAACTTTTACTTAGCACACACACAATATACAGCAAACTTAAATACTAATCTCTAATACCTAACGGGGTTATTGGATCCACTGCAGGATTGTGCTTATTTATCTTCTGAAGATAGGCAACTAGCAAAAATACACATTTCTTTTTCATTTCCCCACCCCCATGACACTGTAAAAGAAATACGTTATTCAGTGCACTTCCTAAGAAATAAACTTCCTTATAGTCTCTCTCTCTATATATATAATCTATGCCAAAACAGAGGAGGAGCACAATGCAACTTTTAAGATTACCATTTAAAGCAAGAGAGGTAATACGCCCCCGCTCCTGTTCAGAAATTCCAGTAATTTTATCAACACCGTTCATTTGGCTGTACATAAAGTTTGGTGCATGATTGCTCTGGGCAGTTTAAGATGCCACCTTCATCATTTGGTAGACGCCCTGGGGCATTAAGATTTTAGCATGTGATGTATTGGTCTTAACGTAACCATCAGCTGTGGAGACACCAATCTACTCCATTGTGACTTATGCATTAATTCCCATCACCTGCTTTCTCCCATCAACTCAAGTATCGGATTCAGAGGAAACAGACTTAGATGACAGCAGGAGGTCAGGGGCTGCTGGTTAGATGTTGGCTAGGAGAATGTATGTGAGGACCCCACGGCCTCTTCATCCCTTTGGACACAAAACCACATAAACCACCATGTTGGAGCTGGGTTGTGGGTAGTCTTGTTTGGAAGAGGGAGTCAGGCATTATATTCCCTGGGCTTCGTAGGCTGTAGCCGCCTGTAAGGTGGAAAGTCTGGAGGCTTCTGTCTTCATAAACTTGCTACGGTGGAAATGAAAGAAGTTTCTAGAATGAAAGAGGTTACAATTTGGTAGCTTGTGGGCTCAACCCAGCTGCAGGAGTGTTTGTTTAACTAGCAGTATTTAACATTTTTCTTGATATTTAAAACAGAATAATTCTCAGGAAAATCTGGGTTTCATGAAAATCTGAGGAGCTGGTAACCTAGCGTTCCTGCGACAAACAGCTGGTGGGAACAGGCTTGGGGCCGCGTTTCCTGTGCCGTTCCCACTGCTGCTGGCTGCCTTACACTTGACTGAGTGACCCGTTTTACTCATTCGCATGGCCAGGCTCCGCCTTTTTATGACGCTGAGGACTTGACTTCGTGTGGAATTTCCCCCACCTCCCTGTGGACAAGATTCTTCCTTTCATTGGGCCCAGCCACATCTAGTTGCTTTGGAAGGTAATCTTAACATGCATTTCTACTCATCCTTTACGCTATATTGCGAACTCCAAAGATATACTCACACTAATGTTTATGTGTTGGGCGTGTGCATGTTAAACACGGACAGGGGTGTGTGTCTGTACAGATATGTGTATACTTTCAGTTAGGCAAAAGTTAATTTGGTTCCACCGACACAGACACGAAGTGCTGGCTGCCTGGAGAATAAGTGTAGCATTTTGGTAAAACCTGTATAATTCTGACTGATAATATTACAAAGAGAGTGGATTTTAAGTTATTGCTTTCTGATTACAGAATAAAAATCTCATTCTGTTGCACAACTTTTATACAGAATGAGGAACCAGGTCTTATTCAAGTAACAGTCGTTGGAATCAGAAGTTCCTTACGCAACAGTAGATGCCTGAAGACATTTTTTTTTTTTTGAATGGAGATGTGATTTCATTCTATCAAGAATGTATACAGGAAACTGGGAATGACTGAATTTCTCAAAAGCACAAGAAAATCAGCACCCCATCTGCTTACTGCTCAGGAGGGTTTCTCACGGGTTCCGTAAAGTTCAGCTTTGTGGCGAGTTCACACCCACCTTTAGGATTCCTATTCTACTTATGCAGCCTTGTTTCTGAACACAAAGCTCAGAGTATTAAAAAACAGTAAAAGAGGATTAAAAGCAGTGTTGGTTTTTAACATTCAGAATCCGCAGAGGATCTCATTTTCTGCAATGGAAGGAGCCATGTTGAGTTTTTTTGCTGGAGAATCCCATTCACATGGCAGTCTTATTTCAGGCACTTTTCAAACATGTTCATCTGGATCTGGAATAAAATCTGCATGAACCACTTCTGCGGAATTCAGATGGAGTGCTGAGTGGTTCTAGTCCCCAAACAGACAGGCAGGGCACCATCTGGTCCTCAGTTAGCTTTCTGCATCACAGCATGATGGTGACTGCTGAGCTTGAAACGTCTTTGAGCTGCCCGTCTAGCTTTAGAGTACATACAGAGGTGAGTCGTAAAAAACCCAAACTACTCAGTTTTCTACTTAAAAAAAGAATACAAAAAGGTGAAATGCACTCAATGTATTATACAGATGGTTTCGGCTACTGTGAAAATAAATAACATGATCTGACTCAAGGGGTTGACTCTGAGCTCCTGGACGAGGACGGATGGAATGTCGAACGTGGAGAGCCCCTCCGGGGGACTAGCTGCTGGTCGGCAGGAGAATCTCAACGTCCTTGCCATTGGCCACGACAGCGTCAGAGGAGCAGCTGCTCGCGAGGTCTTCTGCGGCTGCCAGAGAGGACGCCTGGGAATGGGTTTTGGTCAGTGGGGTGGTAGCGGAAGGAGAAGGAGTGAGGCCAGGTTTTTTGGGGGGGATGGGTGGAGGGTTTCCTCTCTCAGCTCTGGGGATGGTGGGGGACTTGATCCCTGGAGACAGGGGACTCAGGGGGCTGGACACTTTCCCTGGAGTGGGTGAATGGCTGCTGTCGCCTCTGGGGCTGGCAGTGGTGGCCAGATTTCGATAGTCTGTGCCGAAGGGCGAGCTGTTGGGTGACACGGGCTTGATCGGCCCTTGCTGGCTGGTGAATCTGGAGAGCACCTGGGTGACTGTGTTTCGGGCCAGCTGCTTGGCGGCGGAGTTGTCTACGAGGGTGGGGGACAGATCCCGGGATGGGGGGCTCTGCAGACCACTGGCTTGCTGGTCCTGATCCGCTTGGGACTGAAATTTGTGCCGAGCTGCGTGGAAGCGCTGGTTGATCCCTACTTGGTATGACGACTGGTAGCCGGGGCTGCTGGCCGATGACCCCAATAATCGCTTAGTCAGTACTGGCGAGGAGCAAGGGGAGGAGGTGAGAGAGGAGGACGCGGTGCTGCAGGGCGACAGTGAGCTCGCACTGGAAGGGAGGTGACCGGGCCCTGGGCCCGGACTCTCGATTCCCACAGGACACTCGCCGTTCTCCACTGCCTTCTCCTGGGCCAGTCCCACAGATTTCTCTCGTGGAGGCACGTGGCTTTCTCCACTGCCACCTGTCACCGACTCCTTGGTAGTTTGCATCTCTGGGTCTAAATGGCCATTGGTTTTGGCATAAGAGTAAGGAGGAGAGGTGGGACCGGGCAGCCCACTAGTCGTCACCTTGGCTACGTTGCTCCCATGGGTTCTTTCTGCCTGAAAACTCTCCGTTTGGCAGGACACAGACACCAGCACGGGGTGCTCTGTCACTGTGCCTTTACACGTGGTTCCCGGCTTCTTCGATGGCTCACGAGGGCTACTATGCTGATGAGAAGCTTCGAGGTCCCTCACGATCTTCTTCAGACTTTCCATCTCTTCTTTCAGGGTTTTGGTCCGGTTCTCCTCTCGGTTCAGTTTTGCTCTCAGCTGTTCTCTTTCGATGTCAAACTCGGACAACTGCTTCTCCACCTGGGCCTCGGTCTGCAGGCCACGCTTCCTCTCGGCCGCCAGCTCCTCCTCCAGTTTGCTCACCCGGCTCTTCTCCTTCTCCAGTTTCAGGCTCAGCTCCCCCGCTTTCTGTCCCTCCTCGGCGGCCTTGCTGGTGGCTTTCTTGCACTCGAGCACCAGCATGGAGGACAGTTGCTTGTGGCGGGAGCGCTCCTCCTCCAGCTGACTGGAGAGCTTCTTCTGCTCTTTTTCAAACTTTTTCACTTGGGACTTTTCAAATTCCAACTAGAAAAAAAAAAATGCCACCACATGTCTTGATTAGAGTTAAGGAAACAAACAAGATTCCCTGAAAACTGTTTTTTAAAAAGTGTCCTGGCAGCTGTTCCTGGCACACAGGATTAGCAGTGGATGCCATGTGTTTCCTCCAGACGTTTCTGAAGGATTAGGACACCTAACAAAAAATTTACGTTACAATTTAGTCTTTCTTTGATGATTTAGGAGGCACCTCTCATTTTTACATAGTCTCAGGGTTATTGGTGGAAATGTGGACCATCACTGCGCTTTAGGTGTGGCGAGTCTGGAGGATTAGAACCAGTCAGAACCGAAAACAGAAAGCCATCTAAAACCAGATTCTGTGATGAATGCTGCGGAGAACAAACCTTTAAATCTTCCGTAATAATTCTTTCTGGTCTTTAAAAACAAACAAACATAAGTAGTTGCATTTGATTTATTCCTTTTTACACAAATGCAGTCTGTTTTAATTGTCATTCCAACCCCATTTACAGGAAGGATTAATAACACCCTTTTAGTCAGTATTTCTCAAACGCTGAGCCTCATTAATCGATAGGGAAAACAATTTAGTGAGTCATGACCAGAACTTTTAAGAAGTAAAGTAGGAAACATCAGTGTGTGTTGTAAGCAGTAAGGATTACGTATGATTTCATGAGATTTCTGTTTCAGGCCTGTGTGATATAAAATGTATTTCTTACTGGGAGTCAAAAAAAGTCTGAGTGCTCAGTGTTCGCGTTCTCCCAGGCATGTTCTACGGAACAACAGTCCCACGGTGAGCGATCTGTGTCAACAAAGGTTTTATGGAAATACTGATTAGCTAAACACAGAATACGCTATCTTGCTCTTGAAGACTTATAATGTGCTTTTGCATTCTAAAGGGTCTAAGAAATCGAAGTTAGAAACCTGTTTAACTTTGTTTAACTCAGTAATCCCCAGGCTTATTTGACCACAAAGCCCTTTTCTCGAGCAACACCAATTTACACCCTGCAGAGCAATCTCTGAGAAATGCTATCCTGGGCAAATGCTGCTGTGAATCCCTCCACCTTAATTACCTGTTGAGTCAGACGCTCCCTCTCCTTCTCCAGCATGTAGGTGACATCATCCCCTTCTGCTGTGTCCTGTGCGTGCCTTTGCCTTTCTTCTTCAAGGTCTAGGATCACCTTTAAAGAATTAAAAAAAAAAAATCATTTCCAGATATCGAGGAAGCACACTAACAATACAATTAAGTACTCTGAACCTATCCAAGCACTAAGAGAGTTCAGAGATAGATAAATCAATCAATCCCAGACAGAGCCCTCAAGGAGCATACTGCCTTGTAGGGTGAAAGACAGGCAAGCTATGCGTGCGCTTCACGGAGGCATGCACAGAATGGCATGTACACAGAAGAGAGCAACCGTCCAGCTGCAGGGGCTGAGAAGTCTTCAGAGTTAACAGAAGGTCCGGGAAACCGAAGGCACTTTGGTGGCTCTAGGGGGACAGGTATTTGTGATGAAGCAAGAGAAGGCCATGGAAAGCTAAAAGCTGAGGTTCTCCCCTCAATGCTCACTCAAATCACTGGAGGCACCAAATAGGGGGCCTGCAATGAAACACCTCAAATGAGAGTCATCCTAACTGTGCCTTGCTTAGTTATTAACATGCATTTTGTATATAATTAGATAAGAGGTGAAAAGACTCTCATGACTTCATCCTGCATGTAAAAAGGCTAAATTATTGGGAGATTTTTCACAAGGCCTTTTAATTAAGCTCCCCACGCATTCCACTGATCCTGGTGCCAAAGGATTAAGCCCAATTTTAAGGAGAATACGAACTGAAAGGGACATTTGCCACATAATCCAGCCTAGAGCTGCACAATATTCTGAGTGGCAATGGATTTCTTAGTCCCTTCTGCTCATGTTTCAGAGGTGCCTTGGCCCGGACCACCGGGCAGGGCACTGCCATCCCAATGGCCATTCTTCATCGTTTCTCCTCACTAACAATTTTTTATGAATGGAGAGAGAAAATTTTCTGAGACACGAAATTCCTCTTTAAACACAAAAAAGAAAATGTTCTGGTGTACTTCTTCCTTCTGGTTTAAAAAAAAAAATCTAAATTTTCAATTTAATAGAAAGATGAGCTTTTTGGCTAAAGGTGGCAGACCATCTCCTTTCCTTCCTGAGGCCCCCCTAAAATTATAGAAATGGAATGACAAAAATAAAAACCCACGAAGATAGAGAGACTTTAGAAGACAAGGAATTTTAATAACACTTTGAAGAAGGACAGGCTGGAGGAGTGGGGAATACTCTGGTGTGGGGGAGGAAGCTGTTTTGCCTTTCAGCTCCCAAAGGAGATACTGAACCTGAAAGTGGGGAGTACTGCAGGGAAGGGGTGAGATGTGGAATAGAAAACAAGGGGACTGGCTCAAAGTCGGTATTTTTCAGAAGAGTTATTTGTCCCCTCAACTTTATTCCCAGACATAGAGTATTAGCAGCCAGGCACCTGCTGCCCAGGAGTAACCCAGACGTTTATCCTCTGAAGACATAGGATGGGCTCAGGACCCAGGAACAGCAGCTATGACAGAGGATGGGGGTTAGGAGAGCGGATTACGTTTGTTTCGGGAAGATGGTGGGATAGAGAGGAAAGGGAGGTGGGGCGTAAAATAACGAAATCCACATCTATAAGAAAAGGCAGTGACATGTCTAAAGCTGATAAAGCGAGAGAGGAGTATGTTATTTAGAAATATGGACGTTAGCTACCAAAATAACCAGTAATTAGGAAAAAGGGGTTGATTGACTATTGAGGAGCGGGGAATGGGAAGGGATGGGCTAGGGAACTCCTTTTTTCATAATAAGCAGAGTAACCATGTAATTCACTGTTCAAACCACAACACTTCTGAGAGTCAACGGGGTACTGTGAGTAACTGTGTCCGGCAACAGGCACACACTGGGACCCCCTCAGGCAAACTGGGGCTATAAGCAGCCTAATCATGAGCCTGTAGGTCCCCGATTTCTAACAAGTCAGTGTTCTGCTTAAGGATAGGCAGCTGGTTTAAAATAGGTAACACTCACTTAGAAAACTTACATTGAAATACAGTATTAAAGAATTTTGAATTATTTTTAACTTCTTCTCTCTAGTCACCTAAGCCACAAGTCATCCCAACACTACTGCTTCCGTAGGCACGATAGCCAGCCAGGCCTTCGGCACGACTCAATTACTTCATGTATGAAGTGGAAAAGAGGCCTGCCCGTCGAGCAAGGATGGTGTAAAGATTTTCTTAGAGGGTTATGTGAAAGCTCCCCAAAACTTAGGCAACTAAGTTTTAAACTGGAACATGAATGTCTTCAGGTTATTCCGTTCCAGAATGGAAGTTAAACTTTTCTGGGTCTTGGAAAATTTTGAGAATTCCATTAAAGATACAGAGAAAACTTCATTTTCTATAAAGCGTACAAACTTTTGACATTCTGTATATTTTCTGGGGGTTGGGGGTGGGGTAGCACAGAACATCTGAGGTCTATCCACGGTTCAGAACCTCTACTCTGGCCTTTCATTTGGACTCTGTGAAAGGAGTAAAAAACCACAGGCAAGACCTAAGTCTAAGCAATATGTCAGATACGTTGTGAGCAGATGGCTCTCTAACGCAGGTGACCATAAAAGTAAACTAAGGTTCATCGAACTGCGGCTGCTAAGCTGATTTTTCAGGATAAAATGCTTCCTACTAAATGGGCTGATGTCCCCCCTTGTTGGTATAAATCTTAGCCAGTAGTTTTTAAAATGGAGATTCTAGCCAGGCGTCTTTTATAGGTCAAATCTGAGCAGTAAATGACAAGATTGGGAATAAAATCACAAGCACTAGAATTCCGATAAGATGAGGTAGAGGAAAGCACAGGTTTGCCTTTCCTAACCAGGGGCTGTAGGACCTGGGACCACACACACACTCTCTCTCTCTCTCTCTCTCTCTCCTCCTCCTCCTCCTCCTCTTCCCCTTTCCCAGTAGGGCAGAACAGCTTTAAGGTAAACAACCCTCGGGACTCTATGATTTCATGAGAAGTAAAATGCAGTGAAACTCAAAACTAGGAATAAATGAAAATAATCTATTGGTTTGTATGTTTATAGTCAGGTAAATTCTTTCTCTCATTCCCCAAATACCTGTTAATCTTTCTATTTATCACTTAAGTAAGCAAACAGAGAACACTCTGTTCAGCTGCAAGCTTGGTGAAACCTGTTTGTTGCCAAAGTTTGGATGCTCGAGAGCTGAAAAAACACCCAAGTGTTTGGAGTGTCATATCAAGAAGGAATGCTGTCTTGAATGTGTCTGGCACACTCCCTAAATTTCACATTTGGAACAACCTATGTTTTCTTTTCTATCTCCTGGCTCCTAAGCAAGCTAAGGGGTTTTTTAACACCTGTGAGACGTCGTGATTGAATTACTGTGAAAACTGGCAGCTGACAAGAAAGCATCGGGCATTATTTATAAAATCTTTACAAGACCTTACGTAGCCCACATCACCTGCGTGAGCCTACCTTTCGGTGTCTGCTCTCGGCAGCGGCCAGCTGGGACAGCATGCGCTCCTGCATGTTCTTGCACTGCTTCATCACCACCTTGAGAATAGAGAGCGGGTTTGTGCAGACGGGCTGCTTTTCACCATCATTTTTTTCCTTCAGAGTTTCAAAGTCTCTCTGTAGAGCCATTAAAGGATCACTGATGTTGTACTTTCCATAGCGTTCTTCAATGAAAGTATCTCTGTGTTGGGCCTGAGAAAGAGAACAGAAATGAGCATTTTGCTCTGGAAAACTGTGGAGGAGGGGGACTTACCAGTAGTTATACATCAAAGGTGGCAGGATTAGGGTGAATGTAAGCTGCTGACTACAAATCCGATGGGGTCAACTGAATACAGATATAACATCAGAATGGGGCATAGCAGATTAATAATACACAGAGCTAACTATGCAGCCGTTGTTCTAGGCATTTATATTGACATTAAATCATTTAAATTTTACAATCCTCTAAGGTAGGGCTCTCATCTCCATTTTGTAGCTGAGAAAACAATGACAGAGCGGTCAAATAACTGGTTCAAGGTTACTTGTATCTAGCAAGTGGTCAGACTAGGATTTAAACTTCAGCAGCCTGGCTCTAAAGTCTGTGTCCTTAACCACCATGCTCTCTGCCTCTGCTTATGTATGATGCTATATTACCAACAGGTATATCCGACGTTTTCTTCAGTGTTATGGCATTTGTATTTCTAAAATGTGCTAAACATGATAATGTTGGGAGCTTACATATTTAGAACCTAACAAGGTAGCTGTAGCTAAGTAAAGGACACTAAAAATATTTTCACGTTATAATCCAGGACTGTCAGTCATTGGTATGAACAGAACTTCACATAGCTGTTGGTGGGTCAAGAGGGCATAACTAGAGGTGCAAACAAAATCCCTTCTACCTGCTGCCGAATTCTACCCCCTCCTCTAGTCTCTGTTTAGCTGCAATCTTCCATCCTCCTATCTGTCCCCTCCAGGTGAGCTTTGTGGATGAAAGAGAAGGTGAGCAGAGAAAGTGGGCTGGTGCTTGGAGTCTGGTCCAGGACTTTGGGCCTGGTCTAAGGATCAGGAAGGGAAAGATATTCTTAGGCTTTCCTCTTCTCCTGTATCTGTTGGGAAGGGCTTGAAGTACTACTTTGTATGAGCATCATATATTACATGCAGGTGAACATAGGGAGAGTAATAATTATTTTACAGACATTCAAGTTACCTGAGATAGATATATATCACATCACTGAGGAAACGTCCTCAAAAACCACAGCAAAGTACTATATAATTTAAGCTTCCATATGAAACCCAATTATGAAAATTACTGTAATTTATCAATTAAAATTATTTCATAAGGAGCTATATTTTCTTATAACCACCAGCCACAAATAGGAACCCATTGGAAAAGAAAGGAAAATTCACAATTCAATGACTATGCTTAAAAAAAACCCTCAAGAAAATAAAGCAGACATGGGGTTTCTTTAATAGAACAGAAGTATGTTTCAGTGTTGAAAATTTGATGCATCCTTTTTCATTAAACTGTTCAAGTTTAAGACCCAGGTATCACTTAGCCTAGGCTACAAACGTATATTGGTATCAGCTGGCAAATGTTCAATGCAGAGTTAGAAGCCCAGGGTTTTACTTCTGTCTTGACTACAAGATGACATTATTGGAGTATTTGGATAATATCTGTATACTGGAAGTAGGAATTGTGAAATCTATTTGTTCCTCTAAATTATTGATAATCTTATTGCATGTGTGTGTGTCTGCGTGTGCATGTGAACTAAAGGGGGAGGATTTGAAAGACAGAGTCCAAGAGAGAATCCTGTTATTTTTTTCAGCTCCAAATTTAAAAGAAAATTCTCAGTAAAATTTCAGTATAAGCTCTAGCCCATTAACACTGGAGAATGACAAGACTAATTTCTGAATTGGCTATTTTTAGTTTATTATATTTAAAAATCATAGTCTGTGGCCATGCTACCCTGAACAAGCCGGGTCCTGTCTGATCTCGGAAGCTAAGCAGGGTCAGGCCTGGTTAGTACTTGGATGGGAGACAACCTAGGAAGACCAGGTGCTGCAAGCATAAAAAGTTAAAAAATAAGGGATTGTAAGCCTACAAGATCCTTGCAATCTGTGAAGTCAACCAAGGGTCCCCTTGCCTAAAAAAATAAAATAAAATAAAAAATAAAAATCATGATGAGAGTAAAAAATAGCTAGTTTTTAGTTACATTTTAAAAAGCAATAGTGTCAATACAGGACTCATCAGTTTTCTTTTCACTAAAAAATACATCTGTTTCTTTTAGTTCAGGTATAAAAATATGAGATTGATAGCCCAGGATTCAATGAATGCATCCAGTTATAGCTATTCATGTCCTAAGGCAAATCCATGTTTAGAAAAAAAAGAAAAAGACTCTTTAAGAAGTTCAACTTCCATTTCATCTTTAACTGTCACACTTTTTATTCATGATTACTGTTTCTGCATGATTAGTAGCAGTAAAGGAATGATTATTGGCACTGACATTGGTTTAGTAGGGAAAAAAAATGTTGACTCCCCACCCCGCTGTAAACCTGAATTTTTTTATGACATTTCCCTTTTCAGAGCACCATGCAGAAAGTGGATGGGAGCTGGGAGTACAATTCATGACCTTGACATCAGATCTGCTGAGACACTGCCTTTCAGGTTTGAATATATAGTTAACTAATCCTTAAAAATATGACTTTTTAAAACCTACTCTGTTATTATCCTGCATAATTAATAAGCTCCACTGAATTACGAGTAATGGATGAGAAGCTTGTTTGGTGAGGTCTGAGACTCCTGTGAGAACAGTTGTTAAGCTGTCTGTTTTCTCTTGAAGTACTTCACAGTAATTCCATAATCACTCACAAAGTAATTACAAGTTATATACAAAGTTGGTGGCTTTGCACATAAATGAAAAGAATGTGGAATAATCTAAAAAAGGCTCCTTGTCACAAAACAATTCTTTTAAATACATTCTAACATGGGCCCAAGTATGAAAGAAGATGGTCTGCATTTTTATACCAAACACTGGACTGGAAAATGAGAGACAGAATACTGTATTTTTCAACCAACTTAATGCCTCAGTAAAGGGAATTGTTTGGGTGACAGGTTAACAGCACAAATAACAACAATAATAACGAAAAATAGATGTTAAGATTTGAAGAATGACAGGAGAGCTTTAGTGGAGGTGTATATTGGTTATCTGTGTTCCTGCATAACAAATTACTCCCAAATTTAGCAGCTTAAACAGTAAACATTTTGTTATCTCATAGTTTCTGAGGGTCAGGAATCTAGGAGAGGCTGGGCTGGGCGGTTCTGGCTCAGTGCCTCTTGAAGTTGCAGTTAAGCTATTGGCCAGGGCTGCAGTCAGCATAAGGTAAAACTAGGGCTGGTGGATCCATTCCTGAGCTTATTCACTCGGCTGCTGGCACAGGCCTTGGCTCCTTGCATGTGCTGGCTTCCCACAGAGCAAGTGATGCAAGAGATGGACAGATGATAGACAGACAGGCAGACCAAGATGGAAGCCCCAGTGTCTTTTATAACTTACTCTTGGAAGTGACATACCATCATCACTTCTGATGTATTCTATTGGTCACACAGACCAGCCCTGGTAAATGGGGAGGGGACTGCATAAAGGTGTGAAATATTGGGAGGTGGAATCATTGGGCGACACCTTAGAGGCTGGCTCTCTCTCACAAAGTGAATGACCAGATACGCTGCCACTATTTACCTCTCAGGCGAAAATTACAAAACCAAGTATCCATATTAAAAATTGTAAAGGCTGAGTTTTAACATTTTAATGGTATTTTAGCTGTTTCATAAGGAATTTGAAATGATCTGGATTTGACTTTTGGGGGAAGAATTCAGTAATATAGTGAAAACCAATCAATTTCTTATAACTTCTTTATTTTCATTTCAATGACAACATACATTTTAACTGAATAGAAATTCCTACGGTGTCAGTAAACATAGTGATATTTAATTTTAGACAACAGGAAAATAATTGGTTAGACAGATTCCATTTTATAGGGTATTACAAAACACACTAGTCATCTATTACTCATTTATTTTTACTGTCTTAGGCTGAATGAAACATACCACTACTGAAAGCTTAAAATAAAATCACATCATACCCTTAAAGTCTGCCATGCTTGCTCTCTAAAAATTTCAGCTTTGCTATGGCAAATTTAAAGAAATATGAAGCAGTAGTTTCCTCAACTCTCCCTGATATTTATACTATTACATATATCTTATATAGCATATAATATACATAATAGTATAACAAAACATGCAAATTGTAAAATATATACTGTTATAGTAAATATATATATGTATTTTAATATTAAAATAGGAAATCAATCCCTTTTTTGTCTGGATGATAATCACTAACATGAAGAGTTGTTCTATGTCTGAAAGTGAAGAATTAATAAGGCCCATTAAATTGGGGTCTTATATTCAAGTACAAAATTTTATTTTCAAGACTCAGGCTGGTACCATAACTGGATTAGAATGTGTCTTAGCCATTTTCTGCCAATTCTAAAGTGATAAAAACTTTGTGCCTTTAAAAGTGTCTGAATACCTCTATGCCAGAAATCAAAAGACAAAAGAACATGAGTCCAAGATGGTTTTTATTAATGCTACCAAAAGCATGTTAACAGGAATCCTTTTCACATACAAATTGAATCTGTTAATGTTCAAATAATTTACACTCTGGAATCTTTGATAAACTATAAATAGCTGCCTGAGCAACTGGAAATAAAGCAGCCATTCTGGATAAAGATGATAACAACATGACAAGGATACCCTTTGTTCTAGAAATTGCCTTTCACTTGCTGAAAGAAAACTAGATTTTAATGTTTGATAAAAGAGAATTTAGCTTCATTTGAATTAAACTTTAATTTTTGGAAAATGGCACAAAATTTAACATGGGGAATAAAGAGTAAAACATTTTCACGAATTAGAAGACTTCTGAAAATCCAGTGCTCTGTCACTTACCCATAATTGGTATTTCTCAAATGTAGCCTTTTCTACATGTTTATTTTCTTTAATAAGTTTTGGCTCTAGAGTCTAACAAAACTGGGATTGTATCTTGGCTCGACTACTTTCCGTGTTACCTTCAGGAATTTCATGAACTGCTCTGTGCCTCAAGATTCCTCATCTGTAAAATGAGGGTAACAATCTACTGATAGCTTTGTTCTAAAAATTGAATAAATAACGTAAAATGCTTCTTATAGTACCTGGCACATAATAAGTACTATAAATATGAATTAATTTAATAACCAAGTTTGGAATATAGGTTTTTCTTGATTTTAGACCCAATGACTAAACTCATTCCTGCAGATTTAAGATTCTGTAAAATTGGATTAAGCCGGGAAATCCTCATTAAAAGCAAAACAAAGTTTATCAATCCCCAGATAACTCCAAAATAATATGTCACTGAAAGTATTGGGAATCTGGATAACTAATAACAGTATCTATTTATTTAGCAACCAGTCTTGAACTACTACGTGACATTCTATATAATGTGGTCAATTAATATGCATCTCTAGCATATGATTAAACATTTCCCATTTGTATTTTTTCTTCCTGCCTAAATTGTGGCTCAAAGGAAGAAGCACTTCTCATACATCTTTCTTCTTTCTATATCCTACATTTTGCTGTAAGCCTAAGACACTTGACAGATATTTACTTTCCAGCCTCTTTCCTAATGCCTCGGCTTCTCCTTACTCTCCTCATTTTTGCAAGGTCAATATTTTATTTTGCTCTTAGTAAAACCTACAATGTACTTAGTATAATCATTTAAGGTAATGTCAATTTATATACTTTGCAAACTGACTTTGAAGTAGAATGAGCTTCAAAGATTCCTTTTGGAACCATAGATATTTATAAAAGCCATTATTTACAAAAGGACAGATGATCATTTATTATTTGACATGTACTAAATTCTTCTGAAGACTAAAAATGGTAAGTTTAGTACAAATAGCTACAAGTGTGGTACTTCCAGATAGTGGCCTGCTTGTTAATAGAAAAAAAAATTATGGGTAAACAGCATAATGTAGCTGCTTCAACAGTCAATTCCAAAGAGTCCTGGAATTTCTGCATTTCTGGTAAAATTGAAACGAATATGTTGACTTTGTCTTTTTTTTTTTTTTTTGAATCTATGTATGTGCTTGGAAAAAGTTACATATACATCTGGAGTGAGTCTACATAAATCTTTTTGAAGTGGGGACAAAAATGTATAAAGGGAGTCAATAGACCTGAATAAGTTAATGCTCTGAATATAAATTAAGGATTTTAAAGTACATTTTTAATGAGGCATTAGATCCTAATCTCTTCTATTCAAGACCATATATCTTTCAAAATATGAGTCAACACCTGCCTTGTACCATACACAAAAAACGGGGATGGAATACAGATGTAAAGAAAAAATATCAATGGCCAAAAGGCACATAAAAAAGTGCTTACCTCGTTCATGATCAGGGAGATGTAAATTAAAACAATAATAAGATATCACTATCCAACCTCTAGAAAGGCTAAAATTAAAGGCTGACTAGAAAATGTTGGAGAGGACATGGAGCAACTAGAACACTCACATATTGCTGGTTGGGAGTATAAATGGTATAACTACTTTAGAAATTAATAGGAAGTTTCTCAGTTAGAAAAATGCCTACCTGCAATTCCACTTCTAAATATTTATCCCAAAGACATGAAAACATCTTTCTACAAAAAGACTTTTACACAATTGTCCATAGCAGCCTTATTGATAATAGCTCCAACTGGGAACAATTAAATCTCAATCAATAGGAGAACAGATAAATAAAATGTGATGCACTTACATACTGTTCAGCAAAGAAACGGAATGAGCTACTGATACATACAATGATACTGATGAAACTGAAAATCATTATACTGAACAACAACAACAAAAAAGCCAGACATAAAAGAATACATTCTGTGTGATTTTGTTCTAATAGGCAAAACTAATTTATGGTGAAAAAATCAGAATGATAGTTGCCTCTGGGTACAAGGGAGACAACTGACCAGGAAGGAGCACAAGAGAACTTTTCAGTCTGATGAGAATGTTTATTTCTTGATTGGGGTATAGGTCAAATGGATGTGTGCATCTGTCAAACTTATCGAACTGAATACTTAAGATTTGTATATTTCACTATATCTAAATTATATCTCTAGTATAAAACTATAAAAATATATAATGAGTTAAAGGGAAAATTGAGTTGTATGCAACATACGCTTTATATATAATGTCTCAGAAACATGAGAAGTTCAAACCAAAATAATTTTAATAATAATAACAACAGCAGAAACAACAAAGGAGGCACTAACACTGGAGTGCCTATTCCTGCCAAGCAGTGTGCTCAGTGCTTTACATGTCGACTCGAATCTAATCTAACAGCATTCCTCTGGAGGTAGACATCACACTTATCTCTATTTTATAGAAGAAACTGAACATTAAAATGTGGTTTTCCCAGGTTACAAAAACAGTTTAGTAGTGGCTAAGAACAGTAAATGGTATATTCAGGAAGTACTAAATATGTTAGCTGAATGAATAATACATAAAGATATCCCTCAGGACTTTGTTGGAATGAATTTTATTTAGTAGGTCTCAATAAGTAGCTTAAAAATGAAATAGAACAGGATAGAAAACATGTAGAGCATTGGATGTTGTAAGGAAAGTACTGTTTTGAGGAACTTTTTTTCTGGCATACGAATAGAGGTGTGTATACGTGTGTGTGTGTGTGTTCATGTGTGTGGTGTGTTTCCAGGGTAACAACATAAAGCCTATTTTTTTACTATGTGTCCCTGTCAAATAAGCTTGAAGAACCAAAAAGTCTGACTCCTAAATCTATGATTTTAAATAGTTTAAGCTAGAATATGTAAGTTCTAAAAGTGATAAGGAATCAGTACGGTTTTATTTTTTACTGACAAATGTTATAAAAGTCTACAAACCAGGAGAAGTTTAGCTTAACATCAAATATACAAAATGTAATATATATACATATTTGTGTGTCTTATCAGCACTGGGGAAGTCTGGGGAAATTTTCTGGCCTACGGATGAGTTACAGAGGTACATGCTCTGAATGCTTTTATTAAACACTTCATCTGCTGAGTTACTATATGTGCTAAGTTACATGGGTGATGATATGGAGACACACAGATTTGACCAACTAAGATGTAGTCCTTCTAGGAGCTTAAAATTTGCCAGATAAGTTCAAAGCCTAACAGCAGAAACAAACAAGTTGCCGCTGCTTGCTAAATGTTTTCCGAACAACTTCACTAATGTTTAGAGGAACACCAAGTACAGTTTGTTTGAGCAGAACTTTCTAAGACTCAGACCGTACACTCATAGGGAATAGGAAGGAAGAGGCCAACCCTGGAAGTGGGCGGATTCTGGTAGGTAAATGGGACTATCAGCAATTTAATGAATCACAGGAAACGCACACAACCCAAAAACTGTCTCTAAAGTATTACATAAAGAGACCCAGCTCGCTGAGTGTGATACTTGAAGAAACTATAAACTTGAAAAACTTCTTTTATTAGAGATGTGCTCAGGCTCTTTCACTCTATACATTAACAGTGCAGAAACTAACTTCAAGGTTAAAATATTTAAAAAGAGCTCACTAAATAAGATGTAAAAGGATAGTTTTTCCCTCTAGTTAGAGAATTCTCTGGAGGGAGGCGTATAACTGTGGGATGGGTCTTAACTCTAAAAATTTGTCCCAAGCAAGATTCTTAAATTACAAACACAGACTGACATTATGAGGAGACATGGCACAAAGCAAGCTGCTCAAATGTAAGGTCCTGGGAAGAGGGTCTTTAGCTTGGCGGAGAAGTAGAAAGAGTTCACATTTAGAAGCTTATTAAGTAAACAGGAAAAAGAAGTGTGTGGGGGTAGAGGAGCGTGTGGGGGTGTAGAGACAGGGCAGGATGAATAGCATGGTTTGAAAGTTATACCACGGGGAGAGCAAGATGTCAGGGCAGGCAAAAGGAAGCCAGGACAGTGCTAATGAGACATCCTAATGACAAAAGGTAGAACAGAGATTCTCTGATGCCACATTAAGAGAATGAGCCCCATGGTGCAAGTTGGAAGCTGGCAAGGTGGCAATTCCTGCTGCCACTGCAGCCTTCCACAGCAGGAGGTGACTAGCTAGCTATTTGGTTTTAAGCAGCCATCATTCAAGTAGACTGGGACTCAGACTCGAGAAGGATCGTTTTTCTTCAGAGAACAGAAAGGAAAGAAGGGTAAAGAAGCAGAGACCATAAAGTAAGTTAGGCTATCGGTGCACTGTGGGGTGTCTAACGATGACTTCAAATGTGAACTGGCAATGTTCATCACTGCAGCAAGGCACTGAATACACGGTGAGATGGAGCGTGCCAAAGTTGGCTGCTGCCACTAGTAATTCCAAGTAATCCCGACCCACGGCTGCCCGTACATTCATAATAACGTTGTACTGAAGGGTGTTAGAATATGCATGGATCAGAGGAAGAGCAGGAGCTACCTTTGTTAGGAGATAAACGAGCTCTTCCTTTTTATTCTAAAGGATGGCAACACCATGGGGAAACTTGAAATGTTGCCAAGGACAAGAATGGGATTTCCAAGGCCCCTTTTCCATTTTAATCTCATAAGGGGCAGGGAAAACTGGCTCTATTCTAAGCTGCTAAGACTTTGTTTCAGCATTCTTTTCCTTTAATGATTTCTAGGTCGGAAACGCAGGAGTCCATCATTTGTCCCATTGACGGAAGATACTGCCAGGAAGGAAAGACAAGACCTGAAAGGAAACTTTTAAAGGAAAAAGAAATCCGAGTCATCAGTTTGGAAAGCAAACAGAGAAAGGAGAAATGAAGATTTTGTGAAAGCGAAAACAAAAACAAAAAACCACTGGAGAATTGGGGGGTAAGTAAATACTTTCTGAACGATAGAACACATGTGTAATTTAGACAGACACCCACAGAGGTCCTCACTGAAAAGCCTGGGAAACAATATTTTTTATGTATATCTAGGTAGATAAAGAAAGATAAGCAACACTGTACCCTTTTAAAAAAGATACTATTTTCTCTGAAGCTTACACAGCTCCCATTACTAATTAGTTGGGGGATGCAGATGGCCACATCCCAATTTGAAAGGAAAAGACACCAGGGTAAAATGTCAGTTGAAAACTAAAATGTGGTCTTTGATATTTTTTTAGACAAATACAAGTAATGTAGTGAACAAAGGTACATATCCCAATTACTACAAAAATGGAAACAAAAACAAAGCAATGATTTCCTGCCCGAAGAACAAATTGTTCCCTGTTAGTACAGGGTGAAATGTAGATGTCACTGAGTGGGAATTATCAACAACGTAAGTTATGAAACTATACTATCGTTAAACCTCTCTTTTCAAAAATATGAATTAATAAATGGCAGTCTGTTTTGAGGCTTGAATAGATTCAAGTTAGACTTACAGTTCTATTCTCTCACATGACAAATATTTCTTTCTTTTAAAATTATTTTTATTTTTCAATACAATTGACATTCAAGGTTATTTATATTAGTTTTAAGTGTATGGCATAGTGGTTAGACATTTATATAACTTACGAAGTGATCCCCCCGATAAGTCTAGTACCCACCTGGCACTATACAGTTATTAACAATATTTCTGACATCCCCATGGCTATTTTGTAACTGCCAATTTGAACTTCTTAATTCCATCACCTTTTTCACCCAGCCCCATAACCCCCCCTCCATCACATGACGAATATTTCTGTAGAACTCACTAGGTTCTAGATATTTTGGAAACAGTGCTAAACAAGATTAAGTACTTAAATTTAGTAAAAAAAAAAAAAAGAGAGAGAGAGAAATATTAGATTGAAAGAAAACAGAAATGAAAATCCCTACAATCTCTAGTGTTAATCATCATGAGTGGACAAATTCTCATATCATGACTAATGCAGTACAAACAAAAGCAAAAGAGGAATCACATTATGATTCAAGTCTACAAAAAATTATTGGGTACAATAATGTGAGAGGCTCTATGTATGAAGTTTCCAATCAATAAGAACAGAGACTTCTGAATTTAATTACACAATCACATACTCACGTCAATGAATGAATTCAGTCTTCTGTTGTACAGAGAATATGTTAGGTGTTGAGTTAGGTTAAAAAAATTTTTTTAAGTTATGCCTTCTTAGAACTCACCAGGTGCAGCTGGCCTTCTGAGGCAGAAGATACTTTTTGTTGTTAAACAACAGAATATTACGAAACTATACTTTTGAAACTGAAAACAAGAAAAATACTTTGAATAGTTACAGGCTGCTGGCTATGATAATAATTTCTTGAAATTTTAGTCAGGTAGCTGTAGCTTATACACATGTGGCTAGGTTCATTTAATTTGAGTCCATGACCTGTGAGAAAAGGATCTACTTTAAAGAATAACTTTTAGGTATCTTAAAAAAGCAGAATTTGAAAATTAGTGAGAAATTTACTTTTTGCTCATTTGGGAAAAAGCCAGGGTTATGGAGATAACAAGATCATGCAAAGCAGGAAAGGCTGGTCATTTGTATGGGTCATAAATTGGGTATTGATAAAAAAGGGGGATTGCATTCTTAAGTAATTAAGCATTTTGTTCCATTCAGAAAAACACTGACTCCCATATATAACAGCTAACTCTTAAAAAAAGAATCGTCTGACATCAGCTACTTGCTATCCAACTTATCACATGTCACCCTTCACATCACAAATTGTGGCATTTAGGGGTTCAAGAGTGAAGATGCCAGAAGAATAAACAAATTTTGCTTTTATCTGACATCTTCACTGGTCTCTTTTTCTCTGCCTTTAAGGAAAGAAAAGGGGGGGAATTCTGCTTGTTAAATGCTTTACAGAGCACACAGTTCTCTATCAGACTACAGAAAAGATTATGTCAGTGGGGACTTTCATTACATTTATTCAGCTTGAAACTAAAACAAATAAAAAAGGGAAACAGCTTATTCCTGTTATATTGACTTCCTCTTATTGTGTCTTCCTTGCATGTGTTAGCCTTGTGATTTAGAATTAATCAGAGGTTATTTCTAGTTGCCCCATAAAAAAAAGAGAGAGAGAGAGAAAGGAAGACAAAATCCCAATAGGATTTTCAGAGAAATTGACGAGCTGATTCTAAAATTCATATGGACATGCCAAGTACCATGAACAACCAAAACAACTTTTAAAAAGAACACAAATGTGAGAATTAACATTACCTAATTTTACAACTTACTATAAGGCCATAGTAATCAAGACAAACCAAGGTGGATAAGTAGATCCACGGAACAGAACAGATTCCTGAAATAAACCCACAAGTATGAGAAACTGTTTGTGACAAAGGTGCCAAGGCCATTCCACAGAGGAAGATAAGTCTTTTCAACAAATGGTGCTAGAACAATTGAATAGCCATATTAAAAAAGGATTTTGATCCATATGTTGTACCATATAACAATTCTGAAGTTGTATTATAGACCTAAGTATAAAACTTAAAAAAATAAAATTATAGAAAATAACGTAGGAGAAAAAAATTTTTTGACCTTGGTTTAGGTCAAGGTTTCTTATCCGGGATACTAAAAAAAAATCCATAAAAGAAACATTGATAAATGGGACTTCGTTAAAATGAAACACTAGCTTTTCAAAAGACATAATTAAGCGAATAAGATGACAAGCCACAGATCAGGAGAAAAGGCATATATTTCATAAAGGACTTGCATCTAGATAAGTAAGAAATGCTCAAAACTCAATAATGAGAAAAATAATTCAATTTAAAAAATGGCAAAAAATTTGAACAAATACTTTAGCAAAGAAAATACAGATGGCAAATAAACACGTGAAAAGGTGATCAACATCATTAGTCATTAAGGAACTACGAATTCAAACTGCAATGAGATATTATATACTTATTAGAGGCTAAAATGATAAGACTGGCCATACCAAGTGTTGGTGAGGATGTGAAGCAACTGGAACTCTTACACATGCTGGTGGAATGTGAAATGCTACAGGCACTTGGGAAAAAGTTTGGCAGTTTCTTAAAAAGTTAAACATATGCCTACCATATAATACAGCCATTCTATTCCTAGGTATTTATCCAACAGAAATGAAAGCACATGTCCTTAGAAAACCTTGTATATGAATATTCCTGGCAGGTTCATTGTTAATAGTCTCAAACAGGAAACAATGAAAATGTTCAACAGATGAACAGCTAAAACAAACTGGTACATACATACAATGGACCACGACTTAGTAATAAAAGGAACGGACTCTTAATACAAAAACATGGATGGATCTCAAGATAATTAAACCAAATGAAAGAACCAGGTACCCTCCTCCCCCAAAAAAGGTACATTCTGCATAATCCCACTTATATAAAATTCCAGAAAATGTAAATTAATCTCTAGTGGGTTAGCGGTTTAGGGACGGGGGTAGGGAGCAGTGGGGACGGTTAGGTAAAAGGGTTACCAAGGGTTACAAGGAAAATTTGGGGGGTGATGGATATGTTCCTTATTATAGTAATGGCTTCGTGGGGAATACATATATCAAAACATCAAAATGTACACATTAAATATATGCAGTTTATTTTATGTCAATTATACCTCAATAAAGCTATTTAAAAAAAACAAAATATAACAGTATCTCAAATCAAACATAGAGAAACAAAGAAATCAATAGAAAAAAAATCAATTCTAAAAAGGCTTTAACACTGTCCCTGTATTTCCTGTTTTCTTTATAAAGACAGAAAGAGGGAAATATAACATAACATCTGTTTCGTGCCCCAGAGTACACCCTTAACCCTTGCCAGCTGTCTCAAAATACAGCTGGGGGTGAGGCCAGACCAACTCAAAACCATCAACTCCCATAAGAAAAAACAAGCTAAAGTACAAACCCTGTTGATTAACAAAGACTTAATTTAAAGACTCATTTTCCTATGAAAGACAGCGTATTAGTGTTTTGGAATCTGTATTCTTTATGGAATATACCTTGTTACTAAATAGATGGACTTTAAAACATGTCCTAATAATAATAACAACAGTAAGTGAGCCCCAAGCACCTCGATTACTATTTGCTATTTCATTTAATCCTCACAATAACCATACAGATAAAGCATACAGGGTAAATAACCAGCCTAAGGTTATACAACAGTGAAATGGCAGAGCCCAAAGCTAGGTAGGTCGGTCTGATTTGAAAGCTCATGCTCTTAACAGCTACACTTAATCGAAGGTTTTAGTTGATAGTTTTGAAGCGTGCTTAGTAATTATCTTTATATTTCTTTTTTGAAAAGCTAGGATATCACATATGGATTTTATTCAGAGAGAATAGGAATAAAAAATATCAGCCATTCCAACTATAAAAACACATTAAAATACGGCCCAAAATGGCCACTAATTACCTTCTAAACCATATTTCATAGTAAAGGTTATGAATATAAATCTAAAGTCTTACAATTTAATTTCCTAAATAAAGTTGTTTGCTTCTTTATATTCCAATTCTTTTATTCAGGCAGAAATTGGACTTCTCTCAGTTATATAGCTTTTATGTTTATGTGATCTTTATCAAAGATCTAAACTACCTACCCCAATCATAAAAGCTCTTCTAAAAATCATTTATCAAAATGGGATCATTTTTGACCAAAGCATTGTTAGGTCCAGGCTTACGGGTGCTGAAGAATGCATCAACTTTGAGTCTATTAAAGTTCATTCACAGATGTGTTATTGAGCAGGCTTACATCTGTTCTTTGCTCTTTAACGTAAACACCTTTGACAGGCTTACAAATATAGGACAATGTATGCTGATTGCTAAATTCAATTTTGCCTTCCTCATCTCAGACCAGCCTTTATAATAGTCTGCTTCCATAACAGGCACAAGGCCATGACCGAAAGCATATGTCAGACTTCACTTACAGTGAACTTGTATTTGTGATGTTCTTGAGCCATAGCACCTTCCATGATAATTTTTTCCCTATATATTTGACACTGTCATGGATCCTTAGAATTACTGTTATTTTAAGAATATTTTCAGCAAAAGCACAGGCATACCTCAGAGATATTATGAGTTCAGTTTCAGACCACTGCAGGAAAGCAAGTCACACGAGATTTTTGGTTTCCCAGTGCATATAAAAGTTATTTATACTGTACTGTAGTCTATTAAGTGTGTAACAACATTATATCTAAAACAAAACAAAACAATGTACATGCCTTAATTTAAAACTACTTTATTGCTAAAAAATGCTAACCATCATCAGAGCCTTCAGCAACTCTAATCTTTTGTAGGAGGGTTGCCATAAACCTTCACTTTGTAAAGAATGCAGTATCTGCAAAGCACGATACTAGAGCAAAGTGCAATAAGACAAGATATACCTACAAATCATTTATTATTTCAACACAGACCTATATGTAACATTTGGATTCTTTATTTTTAAATCTGGCTGCTTAAAAAACTCAAAAACAGTTAAATCAATAGAATGGCATACCATAACTCATACTCTAAATATTTAGTTTCTAACTTTGTCCTATCTAGAACATTTTTTGTCTGTAAATCTTTCTCGGGGAATTCTGTAATGGCCTTTAGCCAAAAACAACAAAGTCCTATCTAAACTTTAAAAGAGTTATACCTGTTAAAAAAGAGTTTTACTGTTTTATGATTGAGACATCAGTGGAAAGGAATTTAAGGCTTCTTAAGCTAATTCTACATGAAAGTGGTAATAGTTTACCATTTAATATTGTACAAGCAATTTAAAGAATGCTTTAAAATAAAATGGTTCTAATAAATATAGGGTAAGTTCTACTCAGTCATAGCTAAGTGTGGCTTTGCCTCAGAGCTAAGATGTGGAACTATGATATGCCCAATGTGAAAGATTAAAAAATAGACTAATGTAATTTTTGTTAGCAGTCAAATCTGTTTTCTAAATTTTCAAACTGGCCATTGATTAAGGTTCCCCGTTTTCTTCTGAAATAGCCATACCAGGTTTGGAAGCCTTTCCTAGATTTGCTTGGAACTAATGAGCTGAGGCTCTCTTGCCCAACTATGTGATTCTACCCCAGCCTCCAACAGTTAGTTCATAAGCAATGTGATTTGCTTTCACTGTGGAGGGGATTCCTATAGTGTTTTCATTCATGAAAATAAAGTGGTCAAAGGGAAAGACTTTCATAAAGAATGTTTCTCTCTGATGTAATTCCTTCTAAAACAGAAAATACTTTATATAAAGTTCAATTAGGACCAAATACAGCATAAACGGCCTCTGTAACAATTAGGCTTCAAATACAGAAGAGGCTGAATATTACATTTTCTATTTGCTTCTCTGGTTCTATGCCAAACACGCCTTGGCTGCAACAGAAGAATGAGGAGGCTTTTTATATTTTGGGGAGAAAAAGTAACATAACTATGGGGGCTCTAGAAGGATGTAGTTGCAATCTGGCACTTTGCAAAAATTTTGGAAAATGAATGAAGCTCTTTTATAACTCTATAGGGTAGGATCTACTTATAATCTATGGTAACTTTATAATATATCCCTACATAAACCCAAACCTTGACAATGTGACCTATTTATTTGGCAGCAACAGTGAACCATATTGTTCTGTTCCAAAAGCAAGGCTGAAGAAGAGATTTTATATCCAGGGAAAAAATAATCTATTTTGAAGGTAAGGAGGAAAAAAAAAGATATATATATATATATATATATATATATATATGTGTATGTGTGTGTGTGTATATATGTGTGTGTGTATATATATATATATATATAGAGAGAGAAAGATATATATGTGTATACACACACACACACACACACACGCATCTTTTTTTTTCTTAAACACAAAGGAAAGATCAATCATAGCCATTTTGAACAAAGACTAAAACCTTTTCAGCCCATTAAGCATGAATTAAGAAAGAATACTACTGAAAGGAAGAAAATTAGTCAGCTGCCGTATTAGTCCAAGAAGTCCAACAGGTGTTTGCTGTTTTAAGCAAGAGCTATAGAAATAACACAGTAAAATCTTGGCATATTACAGAATCAAAAACAAACAAACAAAATAACAAACAAAACAAAAAATACTCCACAAATAAAATGAGACTTCATGTTAACTTTAAGAATCTGGGATGGCAGCTGCTTTTTTCAAAGGGCTGAAATAATTCGGACCTCAGCTGCTACTTATTTTCTCTAACAATAGACCGTTTAAAGATGTATCACTTCTGGCGAAGCTATTCATTTCACCTACACTGCATATAGCTTAAGCCTCAGAAGATAACTTTATCACCTCTGGGCCGTATGCTCGGACTAAATACAACACTTGTGCCTGGTTCTGAATGGTATCTTATATCAAAAATGCTTCCTTAATTATAGCTCTTGCTTCTCAAGCTGCTCTTTCAACATGTCAGAAGCTGCCTAAAGAGACTAAAATTGGATTCCTGCAGAAAAAAATATATTTTAGGAAAACATGTGCACCAAAGCACCTAAGCATCTGTTCACATTAAAAACAGAAGGCAGTATGTTACAGCACACGTAAGAACAGGCTGTAAAATTTAATAATTCACAACACTCGCTTTGAAATATGGTAATCATTTAAAGCAACACACCACAATGGCAAAATCATTCCATTTGTTCAATAAATATTTATCGAGCATCGATCTGCTAGGCATTATGCTGGGGACTGAGGATATAATGAATAGCAAAAGAGGCACATAAAGCCTACAGGCTTGTATGGCTTCTAAAGATGAAAAGAAAAGAGGAAATAAGGTCATTCTCTGATTTTTCCATTAGAGGCAGCCATCCTCCCTCCAACCCCTGCCCCAATTACGAGGGGGGTGAGGCCGACAACTTTTTGTAAAAGTGGTATTTACGGAAACTGCGTGATGGAGTCCCAGTGCAAATAGTGGGTAGATCCTCAGGTGAGTCTACTTAACACACAATGCCAAATTACTGTAGTTTTATAAAATCTGACTGCTATTTATAATAATGCTGCTCCTGGAAAATGCTTTCTGAGTTCTAAAAGGGGTCACCACAAACAAAGTTCTTGGTTCAGTCTTCTTGGTTTTACTAGGCAGTGAAACTCTTCCAGTTCTAAGCGGATGACTCTTATGGTGAGGAGAGCCAGGGATCTCAGAGAAGAGCCAGGGGAAGGGAATGGGAAAAACAACAGGCACTACAAGTGAGGTTTAGGAGTGAGATTTAGGAGCAATCTCAAACCTTCTCTGATCCTTTTCTTTTCTTTTCATCTATCAGGTAAACATGGGGTGACAGCCTGGGTTTAAGCAGTTTAGGACTACCAGTAATAGTAGAATGGGGTTACGAGAAATAGTGCTCAGAGATGCACAGGGAAAGGAAGAGAAATCACCAGTAGTGTGTGTGAATGTGACAGACTGAAATCAGGCATTGTTGAGGGCATCTGGAGACATCCATTCAGATGGCCAGCAACCACTGACGGTTCTTCTGATATGGGGTACATGAGATGCATCAACAGGATATAATTAGAGGGGAAAGAAGAAATGTATCCTACACTGCTGGAATATCTGCAGTGTCATGCCAATTGTAGTGTTACACATAAACATTAGTTATTAATCACTTATTCTAATTGAAGACAAGGAAGGTTTGTTCCAGACAGATGGAGTGACTTGACCACGGTCACACATTTAGTGGCATGACCGGCAAAGACTCAGGCAATGAACTTTAACATTACGTGATTAGTCATGTGTCAAAGCCATAAACATGTGAAGCCATGTCAAACAAGACTGAAGCAAGCAGGGAAAGGAAGAAAAGACAGACTCCGTCCCCTATATATCACAAGGGAACTGCCTCATGCACTCTGTAGAAATGAAACCACTGGAAATTACTTGTCATCCATTACAAAGCTACAAGGGAAAACAAAGAGGCAATAGTTTTCAGTGAAAAATCACCCTGAGGCATATTTAATTAGAAATGCCAGTCTTTTTCAGTTGGCCTTAAATAACATAAATTAATGTCGTTCTAAGTTTAACATCATATAGAAATAACAGGTTTAGATTTTATTTTTATCACAATTATCATTTCAGAGTAATCCAAGAAAAGACTACCCAAATATGACCAACCCCAAATGAACACACTCTATTTCAGGGCAGGAAGGGAAAAAAAAGAAGAGAGGCGAAAGAAAAGATGTAGCCTTTTGTATGAACTGATTAGGTTGGCTGCTTAGGAAATCGTCTACTCTCTAAGCTCCTAGAATGGCAAAGAGAAAATTAATTACCTTTGCTTCCATAAAAACAACAACAACAACAACAACAAACCACAACAAAGGAGTTTCCTATGAACGCACATAAAATAATAATATGATATTTACTATAAAGAACTTGGATAATTTTGAAAATATGTAGTAAAGCACTTCATAAACCTTTCACTAATGAACTTTAAGGTATTTAGCAATATACCCTCTAACTAAAATTTTAAAATTTTTCTTAGATACTTAGGCTCAGCTGCATTTTGAGGGACTATACTTTCTACAGCTCACCTTCGCTGGCCATTTCTCCTCTCCTTTTTGGGGTATCATCTTCCTACGACTCACATAGACATCCTTAACATCTTCTCTTCTCCTCTCCATAGCTCAGACAGGGAAGTATCCTTACCAAGGTGTTTCACAGATTCTTGATACTTGAAAGGAGTTATGCCTCCCTTAAATTTTTTTTTTAAATTAGACTTTATCTTCTAGAGCAATTCACAGCAAAACTGAGTGAGAAGTACAGTTTCCACATCCCCCAGCCCCTTATATTTTAATAAATATCAAATACTGAAACAGAAGAAAGACTTCTTAATCAGGGGTCTAGGGAAACCATGGATGGTCTTCACAGGGTCCTTGATCTCTGTATATTCTGAATTTTGGCATATGGGTATATACACACTTTTTAAGAAGCAGGTCTCATCAAGTTATTAAGAGCTTGGCGTTCAAACAAAACTAAGGCCACGAAGAATGAAGTTCAAGGTCCAGACATTAGGTAGAAAGATGAAAGGAACGACTTTTGGGGTGGAAGGCTTCACCGCTGTCCCTAAAATCATACCACGTAGACAGCAGCCACTATAAATGTCCATATGTATACCCAGGCCTCAGGGGCTATAAGAAAAACCCTAGCTAAATAAATTACAACCAATGTAACAACTCTGAAAACATATGATGACCTCTCTCTTCTTTCTTTTAACGTACCTTTAAAGCTTCTATAACAAGGTCCCTTGCTTCAAGCTCTCCTTCGAGAATACTGAAGAGTGTTAGGAGTTCAGGCTTGCTGAGTTTTTCCAGATTCATCCTGAAAGCCTAAAACAGAGACAACAATCAGACAACCTCCAGAAGACAGAGTTAATTTGATATTATTAAAGAAAAAAATACATTCAGAGAAGAGCAACAATTATAGTATAAAATGGTTTAAGAAAGAAAATTAAATAGAAAAATAAGCTTTCTTGACAATTATCACAGACTGAATATTAAAAGATAAAATTCACTTTATTGATTTCATCACTATACACAAAAATTAATTTTTTTATCATTTTTCCTCCATGCACATTTACAAACATCCTAGAAGGTCTCAGAATGAATTAGTGACTAATTTTGTTCACTAGAAATTCAGGTAAAATTGTGTTATATATAATCAATGCTATTTCATCGAAAAATTGTGACAATGAAAATTCCCAGTTTTAGTAAACCAGATTCCAAAATTGTATATAAAACATTCTGGCATCCCTCCGAAACTGGTTGAAATGAAATTTGAGCTAAGATAATGTTAGGTGGAAGTATGGGAGAAATTTTTCTTTTAAATTGTCTACTTTTACAGAGAACATCACAATATTTATATTTGATACAGTAAAATAAGACTTAAATGCAACCATAGGCAACTTCTTAAAAACATATTGTTCGAACATCTTAATTGGCCATGCTATTACAAACCGGATTTATTTCACTAAACAAGTTCACATTTCTACACGGCCTTGCATCTTTGGATATAAGTTAAATGGCAAATCGCATGGCACAAATTCAGGCCTTTCCACAGATTAATTTTTCACAAACCATACACAGATAAAAGTTAGATGGCTATACAATCTTTAAAGAGTCTTCTGACCATTGTGTATGGTAAAATATATTTTATAACTTCCAAAGCAGAGCAAATAATAATTTCCTTCTCCCACTTTTTACTTCCAAATTGACACTCTCCTACAGTTTTCTTTAAAGTGAATCACAACATGACTAGTTCACACACCCTCCAGGAATTCCCAACTCTACGAGTACATTAAATTTTAGGAGGCACACAAAAGAGTCATTGATTCCTTCCAGGGCTACTGCCTTTAGATGAAGGAGAACATGGAGAAAATACGACTCTGCTGGGTTGTGAGGCCGTACAAATCTTTTGCCACATGGTAAAATATGTTCAGCGTAACTTCAGCTCTAACTACTAACTTACTAACTAGTAAGTTAATGCGACTAGTAAGAGATTCTCACTTTGGTATTAGAAAACTATCTCACAGCAGCTATTTTGAAAATAAGAACTAAAAGAGTAAAAAAACCTACAAACCTAATACAGCTAAACTTAATATAAGATGGAGTGTTGGAAAGAGCAAGTGGCTTTGCAGTCAGACAGATGCCAGGCCTGCATCTTCCTACTTGTGTAACTTGGGCAAGTTTTCCGATTGTCAGTTTTATTATCTGTGTAACGGGGATGATGACATCCCACTCATAGGGTTACTGTGGAGACTGAGTTAATACATATAAAACACCTTGCCAACTTCCTGATACAAGATGAACAATGGTTTAATTATTAATAACTACTATCCTCTCTCATTTTCCAAAGGAATTCTCAGAATGGTATCACCAAATTCAGGGGAAGCCAAACCTCAGAAATATCTTCACCTGCACTTTTGTAAAAGAAGGGCAATAGCATCCTGGAAGGATTTAAACTACCAGCTGAGTCACACTGGTTTGTTAGATGACCCCCATACCCAGCTTTTGATGGTTTCAAAATTTTTTCTCTCTCTCAGAATGAGGTGAGAATGAGGGTGATACTGACCTGATAATTGGCAGTCACACTTTAGTCCTCAAGTACAAACTCTGAAAGTTTTCTTCAGTTGGAATTTGGGAAAACTGACAAATATATTTAAAAAGCCGTCAGCATGGTGAAAAAGTGTCCAATGCTGCAAAATAATAAAAAAATGTATTGCTTATGTGACCATACTATAAACAATTTCTAAATCCCATGAATGTCAACAGTAGCTGAGGAGGCCTGACAGCTGTAGGTTGGTTTGATCTAGGAAGAAGAAAATAGCCACTTCTTCAAGTTGAAGCTGAGTAATACAGGAAAAATACCAGGAATCTGACTTCCTTTTGCAATTATAATTAGGGAAGGTGAGAACTTTCACAATCATTTTCACTCCAAGATGTCCATTGCTATGGACTAACTTAGGAATGTTTCTGAAAGAGACTGACTTTCTCTCCCTGAATTGACAAAAGGCTATTTGTTTGAATCAACATGACTTATGCACAACGAACTCAGAGAGAAAAATAAGTACAACTGAAATTTTCAAACTGCCAAATTCGTTTGAGGAAATTATCAGCCTCTCACTCCTGCCAATCAACAAAGAAACAAATCAACCTGTCACCATATTGACTTTGTAATGCTGATTACTCATCCTCAGCTTCTACTTTTTCCCATTTATTTTCAAATATTAAATGTTGGATTATATGCAAAATTTTTGCTCATGTTGCCTACGAGTGTATTAGACACAGCAAATAGATTTTAAATGCTAATTTATAAAACATAAGTTTTGTATTGTATTTTAGGCATCAGGACTGAAAAGCCTGTTTGTTTGAGTTGCTGAAACCTGACAGTCAAATAGGGACAGGGTCAAAGGAGGAATAATGCAGCAATAATGGCTTGTGTCATTCAACCAAGGATCAGTCATTAACCTAATTACGAATTTCTCCATTTAGGAGAAGTGTGAGTTTGTTGTGCGGTCAGTAATAAGAGTATTGAGCCATCATATAGGCAAACCACGAAATAAGCCCTTCCAGCAATCTCTGCCAAATATATAAATTATGTGGCCCAAGATTTTCAGAAAAGGGCTATTTCTAACTCCATATTCATTACCAAAAATGAGGCTGTCAGGTTTTTGGCATGCCACACTGCAGTCTACACACTCGTTCTCTACTCATTTTCTAAATGAGCTGTTATTCGTCACTGTCATCATCCATTAACTAACTTTGAAAGACAAGATCATTTCAACCAGATGCTCAGCTTGTTCCTTCTGTTAGAATCTGAGACCCAACTTTCCCTTTCCTTAGAATTTAGACACAGAAATGTCTGCCTAAGTCTATAAATTTGCAATAAAGACCAGGGATGAGTGGTCTGGATATATTATCATATACTAGGATACACTATGATACAGCTAGCTATAGCTATATTAAGTGTAGTAGTTTTCTCTGTTAAAAAATATAAATACGTAACAAAAAACCCAAAGTCATACATATTTTAATATCCTGGAAAATTAGTCATCTATGGGCTAATTATGAAACTTACTTTTAAGTTATCAATAAGTGATTTCAAACATGAGCTTGCCCAGCATACCATTTGGCCTATTCACATGCTCCTTTCCCACCAGGTCGGGGCCCATAGCCAGGAGAGCGTGAGTCTCTTCCACACGAACTTTCATGTGCCAACAGACACAAGAGTTACGGAGCCTCCCACATGGCAGTGCTGGCTGTGCCATGGGACTGTGTTGTGGCTTGGGCTCTGTTCAGTTTATGCCGACCTTCCCCTTTCCAGGATAATACACACTCTACTTATTCTGGTTCTGGCTGTGCCTTATCCTTCTTGAGGAAGTCTCAGCTTTTGCTCTGAACTCTCTGAGTTAATTCTATGGGATAGCAGGCTCTGCTGCCTTTTACCACACAGACATTGGGTGGCAGAAAAAGAAACACCCCAAACAGCGTCTATAGAGATGTAGGCAGTAGGGCAGGGCAGGGTGGAGAACAAGTAAGATGTTTGTCTATGGAGTATCTGGGTGTGTGTATGTCTTTATTTGGAACTGAAGGTTTTATTTCTAAGTGGTGGGCAATATGGGACGTGAAAAGAGGAAAAATAACATTTTTAGATAAATCCTAGATATTTCCGGACATAGAAACAGCTCAAAAAAATCTATATGATCTGTTTTCTAAAAAAATCAACTTGGCTAGTTTAAAAAACAAATCAGCTGTTTTACCCAATAGACCACTCTTGCAAAACTGGAGAAAAATTATTTCTTTATTATATACTCAGATATCTAATTTAAGAAATTTATACTTGGGCTACAAGTGACTGAGATTCAGACCATTTAGTAAGTTTTTAATATATAAAATATGAGCAAAGCTATAAAGCAAATTCGTTCCAATTACGTAAAGACTCTTTCACACACATATGAGCAAAATCAAAATGTAGGAGGCCAGTTAATTCTCAGAAGTCAGAGAGCCAACACTAACACACAAAACAAGTGTTTTTTGACAGCTTTCCACTAGATAATTTACTTCCTTAAAAAGCCAGTATACGTAAAATAAATGTGTCACATTTATAAATACTAAGTCTAAATATGGACAAAAATGCACTGGTATTTTAAAAAATGGATCCAAAGCAACCTCCCCTCTGGGGGTGGAAGGTGTTGACACATCATTACCTTGACTTTCTCAAAAGATTTAAGTCTCCACACCCCCTGGTACTCCTGGTTGTTCAGAAGGGTTATTTATGTATTTGGGGGTGAGAGAGTGACAACATTCCACATTCTCCCTCATTCAACTTTTGGAATTTTAGGATTAGGCTAGGGAAGAAACACATGTCGGAGCACTATCAAAAATAACTAACTTTCTGATCAAGAAAGCAGATCTTTTGTATGTTTACTAAAGGTAGTTGTTTTTGCTATTATTATTTACGAAGGTTTTAAAATAAACATATAAATTGAATTTCATTTTACTGAATTGTATAATGCTAAGCAATATAAGATTTACTACAAATGTCAATCAACAGTCTTTCAGTTGAAAGTAAAAGATATCACTGGACTTTCTGGATCATCATGTGTCTATATGCTATATATAGCACGTGTTATGGGCTGAATTTTCACCGCCCCCCTCCAATTAATAAGTTGAAGTCCTAGTCGCCAGTACCTCAAAGTGTGATTGCATTCGGAGACAGGGTCTTTAAAGAGGTAGTCAAGTTAAAAGTAAGACCATTAGGGTGAGTCCTAATCTGATGACTAGTGTCCATATGAGAGGAGGAGATTTGGTCACAAACAGTGGACATGGAGAGACCATGTGAGGACACAGGGAGAAGACGGCCACCCACAAGCCACACAGAGAGGCCTCAGAAGAAACTAATCCTCCTGACAGATTGATTTTGGACTTCTAGCCTCCAGGATTGTGAGAAAATTAATTTCAGTTGTGTAAGCCACCGCGTCCACGGTGCTTAGTGACGGCAGCCCCAGCGAACTAACACAGCACGCTAACCTCTGACAACGTTCAAAGACTGGAGCAACCAGATCTAAGCCTTCCCCTTGCGGTGTGAGCACACAACGTATTCCTCAGAGAGCCTTGCTCTGTCTTGTCAGTCTGCTTCTCCCAGCCACACTATAGATAGTGTTATAGAAAACGGAATGGTTTTGAAACAATTCTAGAGGTAATAAACTTCAGGATCCTGCAACATAATATGAATGGAGCGCTTACAATGAAATTACAACAATGCTAAGGCATCGAGATGCTTGTTTATCCAATAGTGTCAATACAGACTTTGCAGCAGGCCTCAAGAAACCAGTTCTGTAATAAAGCTGGTCCTCTTTAAGGTCAACATGTAAAATACTTTCAGTACTCTATTCAAGTACACAGTACTGTACTCTATTCAAAGCAGATTCTAAGGTGCCAGATTTTCTGCATTTCTGCTTAAAGTAGAAATTAATGATATAATTGAATTTATCACCGTTAATCACCACCACCTCAGGGTTTTGTAGCATAGTTTCCTAAGAATTCAAGCAAAAATAATAATGAAAAAGATCTATGTTTATTGAGCTAAGTGTTAATGTGTTCCAGGCAATGTTTGTAAGTATTTGATAGATATTAGTTCAATCCTCACAGCCATCTTAGGTGACAGATGCTTAACCAATGATGTCATCATCATCATCCCCATTTTACAGAGGGGAAAACTGATGCTCAGAGGCTAAATAACTTGCTCAGAGTCTCACATTTGGTTTATGGCTGAAATGGGATCTGAACCTAAGCAATTGGATTCCAGAGGCCTCCTTACTGACCCCACTACTTGGTAATCACTGTTCACATCTGATCATCTCATTTTATCAACCTTAGGAATTGTGTGCTGGAAAAACCTGTAAAACATAATTTACAAAGCTGGGAGGGACCTAATTCAGCACTCTCACTTTACAAGTGAAAACTGAGGCCAGAGTTAAGTGAATCACTGAAATTTACAGTTAAATAGTAGGATAAGGTCTAACACTCATGTCTTTTTAAGATCCAGTCTAACCCACTTTCTGGGACACTATGATGGATATGGGGTTTTACTTTGTTTAGCTTTTTAGGGCTCATGCATCTCTGGTGTATTTCTATGTGTACGTGTGAATGTCTGTCTCTTCCTTCACTAGGTGTGTACATCTGTTTTTTCATTATCTCTAGGTTGCCAACGGGATTTATATATATATTGAAGGAGGAAGTGGCCTGATGCCTGTAAAGAAACATTCAAACATCTCTCCCGCAAAACGAGGACATTTAGTACAACGCTATTAAAAACAGGTCTGTCTACCTGGATATCTGTTTACACCCTTTCAAGTATTCTCACCTGAGACAAGACCAAACCAGAAGAACTACATTAGGTAAGCTACTGGAATGTATGTTAATGAAAATGAATAATAGTTTTTATGGTAATAATATTTTTTCGTTAAAAAAAATCTCTTTTAACATTGGAAAATGACCAGAAGTCTGAACCATTTCAAGTATACTTGTCGGTTGGCTTTATTTAGTTTAAATAAAATTTTAATATAACTTCACTGAAATAAGTATATATCTGTTTATATCTATGGTTTTCTGAAATAATGCCACTATGATTTGTAAAAATACCACGAGGGAACAATAACATGTAGACCAACTCTGTTTCCAGTGAAATAATTCATGGGCCATATTTCTAGAGGCAGCCTGTAGAATAAAAGCCCTTCAGATGTTAATGCAGGATGAAGTCTTTGACTCCATCAGGATTCCAACCTGGGAAGAAACGGCCTATGGTGTAGAGGGTGAACCATAAAACAGTCAAAGTATCTGCCCATTTCCTGACTCTCCCGAACTGCAAAAAAATTCCACAAAATCCTCTGACAGAAATATGATAACTGATGATGTTGTTTTACCTTTTAAATTTGTCTTCTAAACCAGATCACTGATGATTTTTTTTTAAAAGTTTAACAATTTGGTATCAGTTGAAAATTACCAACAGTCCTAGCAATTGTCTTTGCTGCAGGGTTCTGTGGGGGCAATAATTCCCCTGGGAGGCAGTGTGTTGTGGTGGAAAGTGTGGACTTTGGAGTCCGAGAGACCTGGGTTTGCATCCTGGCTCGGCTGTTTCATGGTTCCTTGATCCACTTAACCTTTGAGTTTTAAGTTCTTCATCTATAAAACGGGGATAACACTACATACTCTAACTGGATGCTGAATGGCTTAAATGAGTTAGTGACTGGTCACTTTCCTCGTTTCTCATCCCTGGAGAGCATATATTTGGTCTCATCTGCAAGGATAATAAAGCTTTCCTTTTTCCATTGAGTCCTCATTTTCTATCATTCATGGGTCTAACTTAGAAATCAGAACAAGTTTACACTTTCTGACTGGACAAGAAGTCAAGAAGGGAATGGCATGCCCAGTTCCCGGGAGGGCGGGCTTAGGGACACACAAAACACTTGCTCAGGCCATTGGTATAAAGAAAAAAAGACACCCTCCTGCCTAGACTAGCTTTCTGCGACTTTAGCAGGTGGGTGGGAAGCATGCCTTTGCTGCCTCTGAATTCTTACAGCTTTTAATCAAGTCACAATTTTTAACCTGTAATTACTGAGGAATGAGTTTTCTAAAAATATTACAGGTATCTTCGATATCATGTTACATGCATAATAGGTATGTGTCCATATTCATAACCCAGGAGCAGTTATCACAGGCTATTGTTCAACTGTTTACGCTGTCTTCTGTCTCACATGACTGCTAATCTAGACGAATACTCTGTCTTATTCAACTTGTTAAACTTAGCACCTAGCAGCCTCTCGGTCAAAGGGGTACTCAAAAAATGCTGGTTGGAAAGAAATGTACAGTACAGTACCTTGAATTACAGCCAACAAAAGTGGACTTTATCTTCTAGGAAATGAGACGCCACTAAACATTTTTAACCAGGGACTATCATAATGAAAGCACAGTGGTAGGGAGGTTAAGGCCTCAGGTACACAGCTGATTTGCCTGAACAGAAACTGGAAGCAGAAAGAGCAGCAGGGAGACTTTCATAGTATAGGTAGGAGGCAAAACTGTGTGAACCAGAATGGTGGCCGTAAGAATGGAAAAGAAATAACTGATGCAAGAGACTTTAAAAAGAATTTACAGTAACTCGGTACTGCTTCCATTTAAGGAGGCAAGAGAGGAAATAATCCCAAATCAGCTGAGGTTTTAAGACTGGGTGACTAAAATGATGATGCCATTAAGAAAAACAGGGATGTTAGAAAAGGAACTGGTTTTGGGGGAAATGATGACTGTGATGTGAGACACGCTGAATAGGAAGTTTTCAGGCCCCCAAGAGGAACATGGTAAGTCAGCTGCTGCAGTGAAGGCTAAAGGTTTAGAAGTGGAGCCGTCTTTAGGGGCAGAGCCTTTTCAGAAAACTTTTATGCCTTCAAAGCAGGAACAAAAGGCGACAGGAGGAAGCTGATACACAGAAGCAGACCAGATCATTTCTGTGTCTTCAATTATTACACCAGTTGAGAACCAGGTTAGTTCTGTCCTCACTCCTCTAACACCTGCAGCAACAGAAAGGCCTACTTAGCAGAAATGGAGGAACAGGGAACTCCTCCCACTGAAAGGACAAAGTTAGTGCTTCTCTTGTTTTTCTACGACTCACCTGTCAGTTATTCTCATTTTTCTCTCCTTTATAACTTTACAGTTCTCTCTCTCGTTAAAATGGCTCAACCCTGCTTCTTCCCTCTTCTGTTCTCCTTCCTCCCTGGCTCTCACCTTCGAAGGAGAGCTGACCCAGAGCACACAGACATGGCCAAGCCCTTCCCAGCAACCCTGCTCAGAGGATCAGTGCAGCCACTCCGAGGTTCAGGGTCAGAAGACTTTTTGTCTGTTAACCCCTTCATCCTGTGCTCTTGTATCTTCCTTTCTGGTTTTTACTGAACTCGGTAGCAATTATGGATTACAACCTTTAAACTCAGTAACAACAGTGACGATTAAGAATTACATTCTTTGTGGCTCCAGAAGGAAACAAAGCAGCGTTGGCTTTGTACCTGAAACCCAAGAGTTTGGAAACACTTGGCAGGGAGAAGCCATCTTCCTGCATTCTTTACATCAGTGCTGGCTTGTAGTCTTGTTTTCCTCTCCCTGCCTCCACTCTTAACTCCCCTACCAGTGACCCATTTTGGTTGTTCCTATGGTCACCTTCACTTGGGGGGTGGCAGAGTTGTCTTCAATTAAAATCACTTTTAATCAAAATTGCCACTGAAAAGACCTTAAATCTCACAGAAGGTACCATATCACAGTATCCACGAAATGGTTTACATGACATTCAGGATAAAGGTTCTTAAGACAGAGTTTGAAGTGGAACGATGGACAATAAATTCAGAGAGAAGAAAGATGTCAGATGGTTGAAAACCCTGCCTTTCTTTCTCCTGGGCCAAAAAAAAATTCAAGGAAGATAATTTGCAGGACAAAATTATGACACACACACACACACACACACTATGAGACAGACACAAACTCTCCTAAAAATCCTTGTACCAGATGTCTGGGATCAGGACATATACAAGCTTTGATTTCCTCTATTTTAGCTGTATATTGAAAAAGTTAAAACAAAATCAACCAATAACTAAAGTCAGACACTAATTCCTCACCTTTGCTAAATGCTAAAGAGGTAAAAGAATACTTAATATTAAATTCTTTAGCACACATGCAAAGTGCTAATACTAATGACAATAATACCCGCCATTATTGAGTGCTTCCTACACATTGGGTACCTTGCTTTGTGAGATGTATGTATTTAAATGTAATCTTAGAAAAAAACTTCAAAGTTAATTCTATGTCGCAGCAGAGGAAACTGGGAAACGGTGAAGACAGAAAACTCTGTTCTCATCCTGGCCCCCACAGTGAAAAGAGTACAGAGTAGGGATTTGAATGCAACTTTGCTACTGTAAATTACCACACTCTATAGACTCAAGATATATGTCATCTTTTCTCACTGAAATGCTTTGAACTGAAACTTGGAAGACTTGATTTTAAGTTATTAGAAACCATTCAGGAAATAAGAAAAAAAATCGTCTTTAGAAATAGGCTGACTAGCCATTCCTGGGGTCAACCACTTCAGACTGGACAAGTTTCCTCTAGAAAGTTTCTCATCTCATACCACCAAACACCAATTCAATGGTATCTTCTAGAAACACCATTCTGCTTCGCTCAGAAAAGCTGAGCATTCCAGTCCTGTTCTGCAAGTTCATGGTAGCATTGCAAACCAGATGCCAAACCCACTGGGTGCATCACGCTGGCCATCATCAGTCTGGTGACTCCATGTGGGGACCCACTACCATTTGTGCCCCTGTTCACATATTTAGTCCTGGTTCAGAAAAGCACAATATCAACAAAAAATCCATTCGAAAAATCCCAGAGTAGATCAGTAATGCGTCAAAACCAAACAAGCAGAAACTTTTCTTGAGCAAAAATCAGCAACCAGTTCCTAGTGAACTCTCCTAAATGGACTTCATTCCTCTCTGGTCAGATTCTTAGGAAAATAAAATCCTAAAATGATTAGCACTGATTATATTAATAATTCTGGTTCAAGTTTCATTACAGAAAAATTCTATATCTAACCAGCAGATATTTTCTTATAAGAAATTGACTATTTTAGAATTATACAAGATATTGTAGTTTTGTAAGACCTCAGAGAGGGAAAATAAAAGTTAAATCAAGACAAAGGGTGGAATGACTATTCATCCTAACAAGCTGTGCCACATCTTATCAGTACATTATCTTTTTAGACTAAGGTGACAGCTTCAAACTAAGTTCAACACTCATTAAGTCAAACTATATGCCAGACACTGTGAAAGATACAAAGATGAAAAAAACACACACTATTTGCTCTCGAAGAATTTACAATGAGCTAGATTAGACACACACATAGAAATCCTCCATACACAATGCTTTTCTTCATCTAATATGACCAGTTATCGAAAAAGTTAGAGGAAAGATTTCTAAGACCCAAATGTGTCTCGAACAGGTCTTACTTAATGTGCCAAATAATCAAAGAGCAGGATTCGCTTTTTCCTGTCTGCTCATTAAGGCCCTGACAATCACCACTACTTTGGTTTCCTTGGTCTCTTACCTTCGTTTATTTTCTGTTCTCTGCTCGTGTAATAAGATATATCTTTTTGGGATTTCCTGTTCTGCTTTTAATTTTCTCTGCTGTTACTGCTAGGGGCCCATGACTTGCCCCCCTATCGCGGTACACTTTACGTTTGCTGCAGAGACCCTCCACACAGTTTCTTCCTTGTGCTCTTTTACTGGAGATCTGGAAACAATCACTGAACAGATCTGTGAGCACTGAGACTGGCTCTGAAAACTTCGAACCTAACTATTCAAAAATAAATACCTTCAGGAAGCCTATCTTCAGAAAGTTTAATCAGGAAGGTGAAGGACAGCCATAATCATCACCCTCTGTGATTCCAACTCCTTGCTATTTAGCTTTGTCTATAGATAACAGTAATAAGATGGACTACAGAGAGAAATCAAAAGAAACAAGCTAAAACATATGGCAAATTTTAATATATGGAAGTGCTAGCAATAGATGATTACTGGGGATTCAATGGCAATAACATTAGGACAAAATCATCAATATTTTGCACCTGCTGAAATGAAGGCCAACTTGACAAAGCCTTTATGAACACACTAGAGAGATGCTTTTTGGTAGTCACAATGTGTGTGAATAGCTGGTGTTACCTTTGTTATCCTTATGTCTGAGATTTAAAAATGTGCTCTTACTTTTCATCTCCTAAATTTTGGTAGCTGATACTGTTCTTGTAAAACCAATCAATAACATCATATATGTATCAGTTTCTCCTGGAAGGAAAAACCCACCATAAAAAAGAGCCAGAAAGTAACCAAAGGCCACAGGACCAGATTAATCATAAACTGAGACAACTGAACCTGAATTTTCTTCAAACACTTCCTGCCTTTTGTTTCGACAGGACTATAACTTCAAGGTTAACTGCAGTCTCCCTGAGCGACAGACCAGCCCGCCTTAGACTGGGGAAGATAAATACTCATTCCTAATCTAATGCTCTCTATTTACTCATCAATACTGTTTCATTTGACACGTTATTCACTGACAGTCAAAAATACACACTGAACACCTACTCACACAAGGCCATCTCTGCAGATATCCAACACTCACCTCACTGTGAAAGAAAAAAGATGGGTTTTCATCAAGTTCTCAGGGAAGAAACAGGGTGGAAAGCAAACATGAAACACAACTCAAATCCAAAAGACCCTTAGAAGTTGGGTTCTCCCTCAAGGAACAGAGTAGAGAAGGTACAAAGGGGGGTGTGAGGGTGGGGAGTTAGTATTCCTCCTTTCTGGAGAGTCTAAAAAGAGTCCCGCCGCAGGTGAGCTCTCGACCCCCACAGGAGAACAGAGGATCTGAGGGGCGTCGGGAGGAAGGCTGAGGATCAGACCATGGGGGATGGGAGGAACCGACGTCGGGGAGGGCCGAAGGCCGCTTCGTCTGTGGACCAGGCAGCCTCGATCGCGTCTTTGGTTTTTGCTTCGCTCCATCCCTCTTTTTTGGAAAACACTGATTTTTATTTTACGCGTGAAACCAGCTCCGGTGCCCCCTTGGCGAGCAGAGGCAGGTGCTGGGAGGGGTGGCTGGCCTCCCCGGGGGGACATGATGGGGGGGAGGGGGGAGCACCCACCCTAGAGGATGGGAACCTGCGCGCGCTCCCCCAGGGCTGAGGCGCTGGGCGCGGGGGGGGGTCTGTGAATGAGGGGTGTCAGAGGGGGAGACCTTTCTGCGCAGCCGGGATCGGCGGGGAACAATGAGCGGCGGCGAGGACCCTGGAAGGATGGGGAGCTCACGGGGAATACCGGGAGGTGGGCGAGCCGGCCCCGCCCCCTCCGCGGATGGGCGCGAGCGGCCGTGCGGACGGAGGCAGGAGGACGCCTGTGGTCCTACCTGTACTTTCCCCCCGAGAACACGGCCTCCCTGCCACGGCCAAGTCCCCAGCCCTGGCAGAGCCTACCTCTTCCCGGCGCTCGGGGCTCCGCTCCCTGCCGCCTCCGCCGCCCGCTCCCATCCCCTGCCCCGCGAAGCCCCGCCCCCCAGCCGCCGGGCGGCGGGACTGGCACCCGCCGGGGCCAATCGCCTCCGCCCCTCTCCGGCCCCGCCACCAATCCGCGCCGGCGGGAGGCGGGGCTGCTCCAATGTCATCCAGGCTCCTCCCGGGGCCCCAAGATCCCTTTTGTTTGGGGAGAGCCAAGCCGGGATTGAGCCCGCGTCACTTCCGAGAGGAAGCGTGCCCCTCCGGCCCGAGTTGGGGTTGGGCTCCTGCTGCCCCTCCTGGCCCGGCTTCTGCAACTTTCCACCTCCGTGCGGTTTCCCGGCGGGACCCGGGCCAGCGCTTCGTGCCTTTCCCTCCCGGTCCGGGAAGCGTAGGGGTGGCGGGCGCCCCTGGTCGTTGGGCTCAGTAATGTCTGCAGCGGGCTGTGGTGTCCGCTTTAGAATTAGCTGTTGAAATCCTGGTAACGTGTCTTCTTGCCTGGCCTCTCTTTCTTGGACGTGCGGTGCTAAAAGCGAGGGTGCGAAGATGAAAAACCTCGGAGACCTCCCTTCTCTTTTCACATGCCATTTAGAAAAACATACTAGATCTGAAGCCCCTGGGATGGGGACACCAGCTAGCCTCCGAGAGAGCATAAACCCAGCCCGACTTGCCTTCCAGGTAGAAGAAGTCCAATGAGTAACTGCAATTTTGTGTGTCGAGGTGTTCCACGCTATCCCTGCCAGATGTGGGGACTTTTTTTGTGTGTCCTTACCCTTATATTGTGGGTAATGGCGTCTGCAATGAAGCTGGTACAAAACACTGTGCAGAGTATGCAAAGAATGTCTGTCCCTACTTGAGAACACAGGGATGCAGATCTTGCTAGTGATAACAAGAGAGGGGAGAGGATAATACATTCCTACCTGAGGTCAAGATTTCTGTATCCCTCTTCCAGTTCACAGACTGATTCGGCTAGTTAAAAAATTAATAACCCAAATACAATAAATTCTATGCTACAATAAATACTTATAAAACAAATATTTATAATGCGTAAATAATGTACTAATTTTAATGACGTACTAACCTTAATTATTAAGCAATACAGGTATCTAGTCCTCAAGGCAGAAGCAGCTCTGCCTTCATTCAGCTACAGTTTGGTGGAGGGTTCTGTTCAGTCTGTTCAACCACAGAAAAGTTGGAAGGAACCAGTTTTTATGTCATCATTGTGCCAGATACTTTCATGTGATATTTAATCTTCACTACTCCATGAAAAATCTTTCCTAACCTGGAAGATAGGCATCACTGTGCCTGTTTTACAGATGAGACGATAGAGATTCAGAGAAATTTAGTCATAAGAGCTAGTAAATGGGAAAGAAAGAACTTCCAAAAAGGTTGTGTGACTCCAAACTTGTGCCATATTCTGCTCATCTCACACTGGCTCTACCAAGGTGGACAGGTCCAGAGAATGGACCCGGATGACTGTAAAATCAGCATTAGAGCCAGAAAAAACCTTCGTGCCTCCCCTTATTGATTGATTGCAAGCTTAACAGAGTCATTTATATGAAGGACAGCAAGACTGTAGTGAGGTGTTCAACAGCAGCCCAAGTGAATGAAGAAGAAAATACAGAACTTCGGAAAGACATATTCTCTGTGTTCAGGTAACTGACAAATGTGAAAGGCAAGATGAAGGGCCAGGCACATGAGTGCTCAGAAGTGATCTGACTCGAAACAAAACGTCTGAAATGATTATAAACACACAGTTCAGGTGCTGAAATGCGCCTACGAATTTGAAAAATCCCATTTCCTCCTCCTCCCTTTTGCCTTGCCTACGGGTGTGCAATGAGGAAGTGCCTCACTGCCTGACAATGAGGCTGACTTGGGAGAAGGGGCAATTTTCCTGCTGGCTTCTGAGTCACTCTAAGAATAGTCCTAATGAATCAGCTCCTCCCTCCTCCTCTCTTTCCTTTTGTAGCTGTGAACACACCTCCACCCATTCTACTCCAGGTTGTCGTGCTCTATGTATGGCCTACTCCCTTTACATCAACTGTCAGCTCTCCTGACTCCCTCCTGCCTGTTGTGGGAGGACTAGCAAGGAGATCACCTTTGCTCTGGAAGATTCGGAATCCTCAAGGGTTCAGATTGCGTTTGTCAACGAAGGGCCTGGGCCACCAATCCAATGCCACCGGGAGTCGCCAGTCCGGGGTATGGGGGTGAGATGGGGTGGAGAAGAGACTGTTCTGGCAAACGTTTTGCAAACTGGGGCCAACATAGCCTCTGTGGGAAATAACAGCCTCGGGAGGAAGGGTGGCCTAATAGAGGAGGGGAAACTGAAAGAGCAACCCCTGAGACAAATAAGAGGCATCTGTTTATAAACTGGGGCCCTGACCCCTGATTGGTTCATTTTTATGCAAAGAAAGCATCAATATCTTCACAATTAGATTAGTGGTCCAAATAGCACTGTCCTGATTGGTCAGAATCGCGCGTTCTGATTGGTTGTTATGGAGCCACTCGGATTGGTTGGTCAAGATGCAAATGAGGACATCTCCGCAGCGCTGATTGGACAGGGCAGTCTCGGCCGATTTCAGAAACTCCTTTATAAGGTTCCACGCAGCCTTCTGGAAGGCGGTGCGGAGCCCGGGCGGTGCCCTCGAGGGGCCTCTGCGGACAGTGGTCGCTGGACTCCTGGTTTGGGCCCACTTACCCGCACGGAGCCCTTTTTGACAGGTACATTCCTTCCGGGGTCAACACGTTCCCTTTAATTCGTTACCCCTGGAGGTAGTTAATGAGCAGGCCTGTGACCCTCGGGAGACCTTCAGGCTGCTGTGGCGGCTCTGAGAAATAGTTCTGGGGTTTGTGATTCTTCAGTATATAATAAAATAGTTTTTAAAAAATGATAGTCCAACGGCATACACGGAGTAGAAAGTGGGTTCATAATACCTTCACTCGGTGTGACACAATATAAAAATAAGATTTTCACATCTTATTTTATCGACTTGCCAGTAAATATTTATTAAATGCCTACAGTGTGCCAGGTGACAATTTAGTGGGAAATGCTAAAGATTATATAGATTGAGTCAACTTTTCTGCAAACAAGTAAATATCCTAGGTAGGTGTTCCACAAATGTTTTTTTTTGTTTGTTTGTTTGTTTTTGTTTGTTTTTTGTTTTTTTTTTTTTGCTGGCTTGGAGAGGCAATGATGAAGTAAAGAGAGCTAGACTGGAATTAAAAAAAACCCTGGAGTTCTGCCCCAGTTCTTCCTCTGTCACAAGCTATATTAGTTTCCTAAGGCTGTCATAACAAATTGCCACAAACTGGGTGACTTGAAACAACGGAAATATATTCTCTCTCAGTTTGGAGGCTAGAAGTCTAAAATAAAGGTGTTGACAAGATTGGTTCCATCTGGGGGCTCTGAGGGAAGATCCATTCCATGTCTTTCTCCTAGCTTCCGGTGGTTCCGGGCAATACTTGTCATTCCTTGGCTTGTAGTTGCATCACCACAGTCTCTGCCTCTGTGTTCACGTGGCCTTTTCCCCTTTGTCTTGACGTCTCTCTGTGTTGTCTCCTATTCTTATAAGGACAACAGTCTAGTGTGACTTCATATTAACTCATTATATCTGCAAAGACTCTATTTCCAAACAAGTTCAAATTCTGAGGGTCCAGGTAGACATGAATTTTTGAGAGGGGGAAGCATTCGAACCAGTATGCAAACCTACTTCTCAAAATAACACCTCCAGTTAACTCTATTTGACTTCATTAGTAAATAGCATAAAAGTAATGAACTAATTCCCAAAGATCATTTCAGTTCTGTGATTATATGCTAGAAGGTGTTTATCAAGCTTTTACTATATCACACTATAAAATTGCTCTAGGCACATCTCATTTAACCCTTGAAAGAATCCCAGGAGTTAGATGTAAATATTGAGGCATAGAGTGGTCCATGGTCATGGAATAAATGAGATGAACATAAAATATTTACTCAGATCCGATTCCAAAGCGCACCTTCATAATTATTCTGCTATATCATCTCTCCATCATGCTGCATAGGTTAGATGGAAGTAAAACATATTTTAAATTTTGATTAAGAGAATACATGGAGTGGAGGAGCAATCTTCCTGGTGTTTTGTTTGAAGTTTGGACCAATTTTAAAACAAAGGAAAGCAAGAGAGGAGGGAATAAAGGATGGCAATGAAAATTTAGTAGAGAAGAGGAGCGCTATGGCACTTAAACCTCAGTTTCCTCATTTGTGAAATGGGTAATAGTCTCTGTCTACACCAGCTGCTTGTGAATATCCAGGTGAAATGATGGACCTAAAAGTATTTGGTTAACTCTCTGAACGATTGTTATAAACTACATGGGAGATCTTGCTTAAACTCAGCCCTTGGGTCCCAGCCCTCCAGCTAAACATCTGAGGGTTAAACACCTGTGGTTTTATAAGGCTCCTTCTATCTGTGACTCACTTGGACTTTGCTAAGATGCTGGGTGAGCTAGATGTAGGTGTTGGACCACCTGGGGAAAGTGACCTGGCCTGTCTTCCTGTTCCTCCAGGTCCCTCCCAGGTCCTCCAGAAGGGGATGGGGAGGTCTCAGTCTAGAAGCTGAAGAGGGCTCTCCAGGCGGGGATGGGGCTGAAGCCGGAAGGAGGGTGGGCTCTCCACGGCACCCTGCATTTTCTCCCATCACTTGTTTCCACGAAGGCCTTTCTGAGGATTCCTTAAGCGTTCTCTTCCTTGCTCCATCGGCTCGGTGTAGGAGCCGGGGCCGGGAGTGGAGAGATTTCTGGGCGGGGCCCTCACTGTGTTCCCTTGCTTATTGCTCCCCCTCGTGCTGAGCGGTGAGTTTTGCAGCTGTCAGCTTCCTCCTTGGCCATCTCGGTGCAAGTTCCGCAGGGGCCGCTCACCTGTCGGTGTTTCCTTTTGTGGGTGTGGGCTGGGACCAAGGACCAGCGGTCTGAAAAGCCACCTTTAGGGACAAATTCTTCTGTTTTTTAGCTGAATGTCGAAGCCATGTTAGCCATGAGGGATCCAGGAAATTCTTATCCTGGATTGTGCAGGAGGAGGTCTGGAAAGGAAAGGGAAGGAAATCTAACATCGAGTGACTACAATGTATCAGGCACTGTGCCTGGTGCTTTACCGATGTTACACATGTGTGTAAACTTTATCATCTTTACATACGCAATCCTTATAATCCTTTGCATATATAATCCTCATGACCATCCTAAGAGGTAATATTATTACTTCCAGTTTTTCAGATAAAAAAGCAACTTTAGAGGGGTTAAGCGTCTTGCCAAAGGTCAGGTAATAACAATGATAACAACATCAACCAGTTATTTAGGGCCTACCTCACACGAGGCACATTGTTTCTTTTAATCCATTTTACTGAAGAGGTCATTGAGATTTAGGTATTTCAAGAAAGAGATAACTGAGAAGCTTGGTGGAGATCAAAGAGCTAGGTCCTCGGCACCCCAGTCCCACACTCTTTCCATTCTGCCATTGCCTCATGGAGCTGGCAGGGTGGAGGTGGGACTGATCCAAGGACTGTGTGACTCACCGTTCTTTATTATTATTAATTATTATTATTTGCACCTACAGCACCTGGTCTTCCTAGGTGGTCTTTCATCCAAGCACTAACCAGCCCTGACATTGCTTAGCTTCGGAGATCAGACACCTGCTTGTTCAGGGATGGCTGTAGACCAAGGCTGCACTGGGGCTTGAACCCAGGACCTTCTGCATGTAAAACAGATGTGCTAGCTGCTGCACTATGGAACGACATCCAATGACTCATTGTTTTTCCTGTTACTGGTGCTGCCTGATGGTATTTGCTGAGGACCAGGAAACTAGGGCCATATGGTTTTTTGGATCTTCAGATCCAAAGGTAGGATCCTGAGATAGGATGGCAATGACAAAGCCAAGGCCAAAGTCCAAAGGATTTGGGGGACAATTCGCTTGGGGTAATGCATAATCGGGGCAGTGGTGATAGCACAACAGTAATTACTCTTAGGGGTCTTGGGGACAGCACCCAGAGGACCCTGAGTTCTGTTTCCCTCTTCTTATGTGGACTTCACATGCTCCCATAAGTTGGGGGGCCAGGTTGGGGAACACAGAGGGGCAAAATTCATGGAAGTAGATGAGATAAACTGTAGAGTTTCCAAATCACTCAGCAAAGTTCCCAAAGATTTGGGTTATTTTTAACTCCTCCCCTCACTCCTAAAATACGGATTAGTCATAGGACCCTGGAAGAATACTCTATGTCTCTTTGGATGAGTTTTAATTTTTGAAATTATTACATTATAATTGAAAAACATATACCAGATAATGAGTTGATAAACTGGTTAATGTTAAGTTTGTTATTTCCAAGCGTTATATAGGTGGACGGGTGGGAAAAGATACCAGTAGGCTACTTTTTTAATATGTGAGTTGACTTTTTTTTTATTAAAGGTTAATTCTTTCTCTCTCTTCCAGCCCTTCCCCTTTCTGTCTTTCTGTTTCTCCTCTGCCCCAGGTGCCTTCTTCCCAAAAGTCTGGAGCCAGGCCCCATTTCTGTCTCTGCTGCCCATTCAGACAAAGCTCTGGGCTGAGTAGCTTTGCCAGAAGGGCTGAGGCTGGTCCTCATTCAATTTCTCTTCTAGTTCCCCCTTTTCCCCCACACATGTGCTGACATTAAACAGAATATAATTTCTGTGCTATGGACAGAGACAGAACTTTGGCTTGGCTGGGCTGCCCCATGCTTTCAATTTGATGAAAGCCAATTACACGTTTCCCCTGTTATTTCAGCTGAGGCACCATGCGGTCAGCTGAATGGGTCCTTGTTGCTCACAAAAGGGAGAAATGTTTGTAGGGAAAGTAATGACTCGGTTATGGCTGCACCGTCATTTCCAGGCAGTTTTCTGGTAAGTGGCCCTTTGGAGTAGGCTGGTGCTGGAAGCTTCTCTACCCTCATTTCCTGCTTCATGGCTCCTGCTGGGCTCCTGCAGGGTCTCGTCTGCCCTGAACCACATGACCAGGGGAACCAGGTTTACTGCTTTCTTGGGAGGAGTCTGTGTATTTCTCACCGCCCCCCCACCTTTTCTTTCTGCCCCCTCGCCTCCCTCCTGTTCTTTTGTTCCTAAAACAGTCCTCCAGTGCCCATCATCATTACCACAAGGCAAGACGTAACACATAGTTCCAGCTCCAGGGTGCTCACCGTCTTGAGGGGAGGTAGACTTATGTAGCTTGTGCCCCAAGTTCTCCTGCTTTCTGTAGCCACACTTTCCAAAGAAAATACCTCTATCCACTGTCTTTTGTCATAATCAGGACTCCTCCAGATGCAAGGGACAGAAAACTTATTCCAAACTGGCCATGGAAAGTCCAGGAGTAGATTGACTTCAGATGATGCCGGGTCTAGCTTCTCAAAAATGTTTCCAGGTCCAATTTCTCTCAACTCTACTTCTGCATTGGTTCTGTTTTCAAACATGCTTTCTTCCTCTATTGGCCATAAGCTTAGAGCTTCATGTCCTATCATATTCAATAAAGGAGAGCACCTCCCTGTTTCTCAAAACTCTGAAAAAAATTTCAATCTGTCTTCTTGGCTCTGTTGGACCATGTGTTCATCCCTGAACCAATTCCTGTGGCCAGGGGCATGTGTCACTTTGATTAGCTAGGTCTACATTATGTTCGCTATCTAGAGTTATATATTAAGTTGGGGAAAAGCTATAACCTAAACTTCATTTATTCATTCATTCCCAGAAAAAATGGAGATAACCATTTGGGAAGGAAATAGTGAGTGTTCACTGCAGGTTTGTGGGTGTGTCTCACATTTGCTCCTAGGTCTGCTTGTGCCCCAACTTCGCCTTGGCCTGGACTTTCCTCGCCTGCTGGTCATTGTCAGAAACTCCAGGATGGCTGGTCTTTGTCCTTTGTTACCCGAAGCACAACCAACAAAAGACTTGCATGTGGCAGCTTTTCACTGAGGATTTGGGGGTCTGGGGATGGGATGGGCAGTGTTAAAAAGGGTTTTAAAGATAAGTTTCTCAGGTTTGAGGGTGTATAGAAATCACCTGAAGGTCTTGTTAAATCACAGATTTCTGGGCCCTATCTCCAAGAGCTTCAGCAAAATGTATTGAGTTCCTGTGAGTTAGACACCATGGTTACAGAGGTGGCCTTGGTCTCTGCTCCAAAATTCCTCTAGCTTTGTCATGCAGAGTGATTTAATTCCTGTTGCCCAAATCATTCTCCTCTCAGTTCTACCCAGGGGCCATACTTGTCATAGCTAGATAAGGCCAAGAAGTCACTTTCTTCGACAAAGGAATCAATTTGTACTATCTGTGGAGGTCCACCAACTCAAAAGACAACCAGCTTCTGCAATACTATTTTAATTTCTTTTCTTGTTGTGTAGGTGAACAGGGGACGCTGTGGGTGATGCCCACTGTCAGAGGTATTGATGAGGCACAGCTTTCAGGGGCACAGAGGGGGAGGGGTGGAGCCTTCTTCAAGAAAGGCTGCTTGACTCTTCTGTAGCACGTGGAGAGAGTTCCTTTCTAGCTGGACATTCCAGCTGTATGACTTGGACACATCGCTTAACTACGTTGAGTTTTGAACCCCTTTAATAAAACCGAGAAAATAACAATGTGATTCACAAGGTTGTAGTAAAGGTGAAATGAGAGATACCAGGAAGCTTACTGAAAGCTTTTCTCTCTACCACCAATCTGTCACTGAGTCCTGTCAATCTTACCTCCTGAATATCTCAAGTCTTTTTACTCCTGTTTCCACCTTCATCACCGGCTCTGTCTGTCCATTATCTCGTCTCTGTCCAGGACAACAACAATAGCTCTTCGAGTAGTGTTCCATCATTCATTCTAACCCCTTCCAATTCGTTTTCCACGCAGCAAGCTGAGCAGATTTTAAGAAAACACAATCTCATCATGCCATAGCCCCTTCTTCCTCGTTAAAACGTTAATGTGCTCTTCGGATAACCTGACATACAAAGCCCTCATTATTTGGTTCCTGTTCCTCTCTCCAGAGTCATCGAATGCCCCTCTGCCCCAGACAATTGGCGATGGAGATTCTCTGCCTGATCAGACTCTAGTCAGGCTTTTTGAGCTCTGTTCTCCACTTGGTCTCAACGTGATCCCCTCCCCTGCCTCACTGGGTCTGCATAGCCCAGTCTTAGCAATAATCCTGCTGAATCAGTTTAGAGAATTCTCTACCCAAGATATCCAATCAAGTTCTTCATCTCTCACCTAAGGTGTATAAGACCTTGGCCTTCCTTTAGCAAGAATCCTCCTACCCTCAATGTCACCTCTGAGTCATTTTTTAACTTTATTTGTCCATTTGGATTTGGAGTTGAACCCGATCTTTCTCTCTTGTTGCCATAGTCTGGATGCTTATTGCAAAAGTCCTGAATGATGTCTTTCCTATTATTTTAACAAGTGTCAGAATATTTTTTTCTTTAATGTTGGCAGCTTTTCCATTCCTGAGTCTTTCCTAATATTATTCCACCTTTTTGAGCTGCTCTTCCTCCCCTATCCACAAAGCCTACATATCTTTCAGAACTCATTTCAATCTTACACAGTACCTGGCATATAGTAGGTGTTCTAGAAATGTTTGTTGATTAAATGAATGAATTAATTAATGAAAGAAAATGCACTGTATATAACAGGTGCTTTATAAATCATTTCTCCTAGTCTCCAGCTGTGATGATAATCCTAGACATTGCTGGGAAATACAACCTTCTATGGCCTATTTTAACCTACTGCAAACCTTTCTGGGGGAAACTTAGGGTCCTAAACATGCTTGGAGGTGCCTGGAAAGCCCAGAGAGTTTAGGTGGCCCTCTTGAAAAATCCCCTTATAACTATCCCCAGGACCATGATTTGCTCACTTTTTTGACTCTCAATGCCTAGAATAGTTCCTGGGCCTGGTGGTTATTCAACAAAATGACCTTGGAATTGAGGAAACGTCCAAAAGGAACCCAGTGACACACTTGGGTAGTTCCTAGGAATACAGATAATCCCTTTGAGACAGATGGTCTCCTGCATGGATGCTAACAGATATGATGCTAGCTCTTCCCTGATGGCTGCCAGCCTAGCAAAGATGCCATGCTGGGAATAAAGTCCATGAGGGGGTTTTCTGGGTGCCTAGTACTATAAAACAGGGGAATGGCAATATGAACTCAGTAAGGTTTCTTAACTATTCTTACTATTGCCATCTGTTTTCTTATTGTACTAAGTAGAACTGGTGGGGAAGAGCAGGGAGCTGGGTGTCTGTTCCAGCACCTGACCCCATTTCCACTTACCCCACTCTCTCCCTCCCTTGGTTCCAAACTTCATGAGGCCACACCCTGCTGTGAACTCTCATCTTCCATCCTCTCCACATCCCTTCACGGTCTCACTCCAGCCTGCACTGTGCAGCTGCTCTACCATCTTGTTGGTAGAACACGTGGGTGCGCCTGGGCCCTAACTCGTGCTCCATTCAGCCCGAGACACAGTTCTCCTCTTTCTCCTTTTTCTCTTGGTGGCTATGATGACACCATGCTCTCTTGGTTGGTCTCTTGCCTCACCTTCCCATTCTTTTTTGTGGCCATTTCTTTCTCCTCCCACTTTATACACTCTCCTGGGCAAGCCACTTAATCAGATGGCTCAGTTACCACCTCTACTTGGATGACTTGCCCAGGCCTCTCTCCTGAGATGCAGACTCCAAGAGGACATCTCTGTGGCACCCATGACCCTCGTTTTCTCCCACCCAGTCGCCAAGTCCTGCCAGTTCTACCTCAGGCTTTCCACATTTCCTGTCGCTATCTTAGTACCGGCCACCTTTCTCCCTCCCATGGATTCTGACAACAGCCCTCCCTTTGCATTTCCTGTGTCTGCTCCAGATCTTCCCTCTTCTGCATGGCAACCCCAGTGATTTTTCTAAAGTGAAAATTTGATCAGGCCGCTTCTCTGCTTAAGTTCCTAGAGAGTCATGGACTTCCAGGCTATCTTCAGGATAAAATGCAAAGGTGAGCATGCCAGCCATTCCTTCCTGTTCCCACCTCTGTTCCTGTTTCCAGCTCTGACCTGTGATACCTCTCTGGCCCCCAGGTGGCCCTGGAGTGCTACTGAACCCCTTGAATTCCTTCACTTCTTCCTGTGCTTTGGCCTCAGGACCCTTTGATGTGCTGTTCTGCCTTCTCTGCTTTTTCTTGCTTCTTCCAGTCTGGTTAACTACTCTTTCTTCAGGGCTCACCGCCGGGAAGCTTTCTGTGATCTCTTAAGGCTGGATTAGACCTTCTTGTTCCTGCTCTATTGTTCTCAGTGCACCCTGGACTCCCTGCCCTTTTCCCATATCTGCATCTGCGTCTGCCTAGGCTGAGAGCTCCTCCAAGGCAGGGACTCTGCCTGGTTCGTGGTTATGTTTACAGTTCGTAGTATAGTGCCTGGTGCATAGTAGGCATGCATAGTATTTACTAAGTGAAAGAAATGGTTTTCTTCAGCGTTGTCATAGCTAGCTTACTACAGTCGTTAGAGCATGGGTGTGGAAGCCAGATGCCTCCGTGGAATCCTGGCTCAGACGCTGACTGTCTGTGTAGACTTTGGCAAGCTGTGTAACTCTAAGCCTTGGCTTCATATTTTAAAAATGTTTCTTACATCATAGGATTGCTTCGAGGGTTAAATAAATTAATGTTTATATGCCTGGCATAAAGTAAGTAAGTGCCATATAAATAGAATAAGTTACTCTATGACCAAACATGGATACTTTTGATAGTGAAAGGGATGCTGTTAGTAATTAGATTAAGACAACAAGTATAAACTAAGACCATCCTGTGCAAGCAGGGACATTTGGTTACCCTACGTATAATGGTTCATTAGGTAAATAACGTATTCATTTTTGTCGGTTTTGTTACTCCCTGTCCATTCTCTTCTAGTGATTAACATTAAACTCTTCCAACCATAAAAGCCCATGGGCTTATTTTTGGGGATAACAGAGAAAGGAAGACCTGGGGAGACAGTGTCCTAAGGATGGCATTGGTAGGACAGCACGAAAAAAACAGAAATGAAGTTGCATTCTTGGGCTGTGGGTAGAGGAGAAAATGGGGGCCTTCCATGTCCCCCTGAAGCCTGAGGGCTTGACAGCGAGGAGGCCCGCATGGTTTCTTATGGGTGGCATGGTTTGCAGGGGTCCAGCCTTCCATGGAGCCTTGTCTGTGGGGAGGATCTGTGAGGCAGGCAACCTGCGATGCTGCTGCTTGACATGCATTTGCTGTCTGCTCATCGACTTTGCCGCTTTCTCTCAAACTGTTTCAGAAACATGTGGTCCCATTTGCTTCCCCAACAGGGAGTGTTTTTTCATTACCTTAAAATAGTTGTTTATATGAACTGGGATAAACACCTGGTGGGCAGGAGTTTTATCTCATGGCCATTCCAATTTGAATTCTATTATTTCTGCTGCTTACCTGGGGAGGGGAAAAATATTCTTTCTCCCAGACAGATGAACCATCAGATAACAGCACCTCTGCAGCTCACGGCATCTGCCTGGAATATCAATTGCAGGCAGTTCTGATGGTGACCACGGCACCTGAGGGAGGGGGAGGTGGTATCTTGAACTACCGAAGCCTGTCAGTCTGAGAAGGTGCCATTCAGAGATGAGTACCAACTCCATTCTTTCTTTTCTTCTGGGGTGGGAGTAGAGGAGGTAGTGGGGAGGAAGAGGGATAAGAGAAGGAGCTAACATTTAGTGACATTTCCTATGTGCCAGGCAGTGGTAACTTTCCATTTCATTTAATACTCAGAACAACCTTAGAATATAGCTATTAGTCTCTCTGCTTTGCAGATGGAGAAAGTAGAGTTCAAAGAATAAAAATAATGCACAAAAGATATATCAATGATTGGCAGGCATTAGAATCTGCTTCTATCTGATTCCAAACCCCATGCCTTTAATATTGTGTCTCTGAGGCCCTGAGAGGGTGAGAATTTGCTCAGTGTCATAGAAACAGCCTAGAAGGACCTTATATCTCTCTTGCCTCCCAAAGGGAGGGTAGGGAGGGACAGGCAGGGCAAGACAAAACATGTTGTTCATGTGCTTAATTAGTATAAGAGGGAGAGGGGCAAGTTTTTGGCTGTTAGTGATTCCATCTTTTATTCATTTAGCACATACATATTCAGTGTTTACTGTTTCAGGCTCGGCGTATCAACTTATATGACGAATCTCATAGGAAAAGCAAGCTTGAGGTTGTATATGTAGTAATTGAGCTTGAGATATAGGTTCTTCATTAAATATTTGGATATAAATATGTGTCTGGAGCTCCGAGGGAAAAGTCTGTGCAAGAAATAGGGATTTGAGAATCATCTTCAAATAGGTGGTGGTTATTGCATTAGCAATGAGTGAAATAAGCTTGTATGAGGGGGAAGGGCATTATGGATGGAACTTCAGGTAATCCTTATGTTTCAAAGGGCAAAGGAAGTGAAGAGTTTATACAGAAGATAGAAGAGGATTGTCCAAAGATGTAGACAGAGAATTAGGAGACAGGGATAAATTTAACTAGTTGTTTTTCCTATTTCCTTAAAATTTTTTTTTTTAATTTTAAATTCTTAAATTCTTATTATTTTATATTCGTTTCAGGTGTACTTCTAAAATTATTTGCTGAATTCACTACTGTGTCTGTGTATAGCCTTTGAAACATGACACTTGTGTGGACTCCAATGCACTACATACAAGAGGCACATGTGCATTTTCCTCCATCAGGTCCTACTTCCTTTTTAAAAATCAACCTATTGAGGAGTAATTTACATACAACCAATGCACCCATTTTGAGGGTACAGTTCCCGGAAAGGGGCCACCATGAGATGCTGTTTTGACAAATGGATGCACCCATGTAACTTGGCAACCCCTAGTAGTGGACTTTCTTGGTCAAATGTTAAGTGTTTGTTGAAAAGAAATTGCCTAACTTATTTCCAAAGCAGCTATACCGTTTCACGTTCTCATCAATAATATATGAGATTTCCAGATGCTCTGTATTCTTACCTTACTTGGTATTTTACTTTTTTAAATTTTCAGTTATTTTACTAGGTGTATAGTAGTACCTAATTGTAGATTTAATTTGCACTTTTCTGATGACTAATGATTGAATATCTTGTCATGTGCGTTAGGTCCATTGTCATTCTTTGGGTCTATTTCTGGTCTATTTAGTTCCATTTGTATATATGCTTATTCTTATGGCACTATCATATTGTGTTGATTATTATACTTATGATAAATCTTCAGGTTCCTCAACGTTGTTATTCTTTTTTCAAAACTACTTGGCTATTCTGGGTCCTTTGAAATTTCACGTAAATTTTAAAATCGGCTTGTCCATTTCTGCACAATAAAGCCTGCTGGAATTTTTATTGGAATTATGTTAAATCTATCAATCATTTTGAGAAGAGTTGGCATCTTGACAATATTGTGTCTTCTTATCCTTTTATTTAGCTATTCTTTAATTTCTCTCAGCAATGTTTTTTAGTTTTCTATGTCTGAGTTTTGGACATACTTTATTAAATTTATCCCTAAGCACTCTGTGTCTTGATGCGATTTTATGAAATGCCTTGGTTTTTCATATTTCTTGTGCTTGAGTTTCATTCCGTGGACTTAAGATTTTTCTGAAGTTCGGGAAGATTTTTGTCATTTCTTCAAAAACATTTTTTACTTCCTCTCTCTTTTTTTCCCATTAGGATCCAATTGCATGTGTAATAGATCATTTCAAGTTGTCTCAGAGCTCACTAATACTCTGGTCATTTTTTTCCTAGTCTTTCCTCACCCCCCCCCCCCGCCCCTGTTTCATTTTGAATAGTTTCTATTATTATGTCTTGTGGTTCATTTGTTGCTATTTGTCTCAAACCTTTTCATTTTTATCTTTAGAAGTTTGATTTGAGTCTTATTATATCTTGCATGTTTTCACTCTCCATGCTCATTCCACAGCTCAAATACTGACTGAGTTGTGTTCATGTCTGTTTGTGTGTTCCTCATGAACCATTCAATGTGATAGGGGTTTTAAATGAGGGCAGAAAAGTCGTAGTATGAAACTTGGGTGGGGGGAAGTGGGAGGCTGCTGACCCCCATGCACCTCTACTGGCTGGGAAATGGAGCTCGTGTGGGGGAAGAACTGCCCTCACGCGAAAGGGCCGCAGGGGGACCAGTGTCAGGTTTTAGTTACAGTGAGGAGGAGGATATAGTGAAAGTTCATAGAGGGAGTTGTGGATGTGGGATTTATTTTTAGTGGAATGAGGGTTACCAAGGGCGCAGGGGAAAATAATCAGAAGGAAAACAGTGACAGGAAGGTGGAGAGAAGAAAAGTGGTGAGTGGCCAGCAAAGGGGTTTAAACTATAGCAAATGAGGTCTCATCCATATATCACAGTACAAGGCACATAGTGGCTGCTTAATTAATATATTTGAGTGAACAATTGAATAAATAAATGAACAAATCAAGTCTTTCTGCTGCAGCTGTTTACTTTGACTCTCTGGGACTTAGTTTTTCCATTTGTTTACTGGGAACGCTGCTGCTTTTATCTCCCCAGTTCTGAAATTTATAGCCGTTTCTTCAGCAAAGCCTCAATTCTTTTCATGCGGCAGAGAGGGTATTTTGTTATTCTATCCCATTTCACCCTAGAAGGGCAGGGAAAGTCAGGCTGAATCTTCTGGTTACAAACTGGGAGAAACTGAGGTACAGAGACAGTAAAGAGATCACCCAGCATGATAGATTCAGATTTACAGTAAGACCAAGAAAGAAGGAGGGTGCTTCTTCCCATTCCAGCCTGTTCTGTGGCACCGAAAGCAGCCCCGGACAACAGACAGGTGGCACGAGGAACTCAGGAGAGCAGCAGTGCCCCAGCTGTGGGTGGCGAGGCTCGGCGTCAGGCAGCCTCCAGCAGGTGGGGCTGTGCAGTCGCAGAAGGCTGGCACGCAGAGTGCCGCGGGAAGGCTGAGACGCCATGCTGCTGCCACCCTCTGATCCGGATGGAGAGGCAGGCATTTCAGAGGGACGAGACTGTCCTTGAGGTGGTACAGCCACGCTTGGAAGACCCGCTGTCCCCTCAGTCCCCATCCGTAGCTCCTGAGCCCTGTTGCCTCCTAGAAGGGGCAGGAAGAAGAGGAGATGGATTCTCCTGCCCCTTTTCCTCTTTGCCCTCAAGCTCTGAGTCCTGAGGTCTGGATAGTGGCAAATGTGGCCTAATGGAACATGCAGAGAGTTTGTGGGTTCTAAGTGCCAGCGCACCCACATTCTAGCTGTGCACACAGGCCTCTGTGAGTGAGTGAGGATGGGGCCTGCTCGACCTCCTTCAATTTTCTGTCCTGAAATATATGTGAAAGCCTTGGTAAAGACTCTAAAAATGTAAGGATTTATTATTAATGATTAATGGGTAGTTAAGAGCAAAAATATGTTTCTTGATCTATTCTGGAGGAGGGAAGAGAAACCCTGGGGAAGGTATGGGCCAAGATGTTCCTATTTGCGGAAGAGCTGGCCCTTTTGACTATATGTTTTCAGCTCTGTGAGGTCATAGAGTGGAAGGGTATGAATCCCAACTTGTCATAGAACATTGTCGGGAGGTTGCAAGCATTCAGAAAACAGAGACAATAAAAACAATAGTAATAAACTACCATCTACTAAGTATCTACTGTGTTTCAGGCACATTACATGTCTTATTTAATTTAGGGAGAAGCCTCCACTTGGGGAGGACCCAGCCCTGGGAGGGAAACAGAAGCAGAAAGCAGGTAGCTGCCTGGGGGTTTTATTCACCTCATCAGTCGATAAGTATTTACTGAGTACTCTGTGCTGGGCACTGGGCAAGGTGTTGGGGCTGGAGAAATACATAAAACAGATGAAGCCTCTTCTTCACAGAGTTTTTGGTAGGTGGACAGAGAAGACCTCTCTGATGAGGTGACATTTGAGCTGAGACCTCAGTGGAGTGAGAGAGTAAACCATGAGTTGCTGTGGAACAGCACAGCAGGCAGAGGAAACAGTGAGGGCAGAGACTCCCAGCAGACGTCTCTTGGGTGTTTGAAGAACTTGAAGAAGCCAGCACTCTACGAGAGGCCAGAGTGGACAGGGCGGAGAGGGGTGGGCTGGAGAATGAGATGGGAGATGAGCTCTGGCTGGAGCATGCAAGGCCTTGTAGGCCATTGCGACTATTTTGGGTTTCGTTCCAATTAAGATAAGATGCCATTGGAGGGTTTTGTACAAGGGAGTGACATGATTCAATTTAGGTCTTAACAGGATCACTGTGGGTGCTGGGTTGAGAATAAAGTCTAAAGGGTCAAGAGTGGTATTTAAATCCCAAGGCAACTCTGCACCGCTCTTGGACCATTTTGTCTGATTCTAGCTCTCATCTCTCTACCATGATAGCCGAAAGGGGAACACAGACCAAACTATACCTCTTCATCATCCACTCTGCATCTCCTGCACCATGATTCTCAAATGCTGTAAAATTGATTGCGGTGGTGGATGTCATAGTGGTACGGGTGTTGGCCACATTAGTGGTGTCTGCATACCAGATAGGCCAAGCCCATTATACCAGAAATAAAGCAATTTTGACTTTAGGAGCAAAGTGGCAGAGCCATAACTCATTACTCACTGACTCATGCTCACATTCTTTTAACTCTTGTTGCGTACACACCATGGGCCAAGCACCACTTGAGCCACTGGAGAACTGAAAATTTTAATAAAGTCCCTAATATATAAACTCTGCCCTAAAGGAAACTCTCAAACTAATTACTAACATTTATCAAGCACTTTTGATGGGTTGATTTAAGTGCTTTTTATATATTGCCATATTTAATCATTTAAATTAGCTCTGTTAGACGGGTACTATTTTACTTGCCATTTTAAAGATGAGGAAATTGAGGTACATGGAGGTTAAGCCATCTGTTCAAAGTCACCTGGCTATCACGTCAACTGAGATTTGTACCCGGATGCTCTAGCTGTCGAGTCTAGACTACTATACTTCTTCGACTAGAGGAGCAATAGCTACACATAATTATAATGCAGCAGGACACATACTCACTAGAGCTACAGGGAGGTTTGGCATTACTGAGGGGCAAGGCCCAAAGCCTTCTCAAATCTGCAGTCCTTTTAATGCCTCTGTATATATAACTTCTTCCCATAAAATTCTGTGAAGTACAACTAAGATTTGTAAGTGATGCGTCCAGATTCTTAATAAAAGATTAAAGTAATTTATAAAGCCATTTTCTGGCTAGGAACTATCCCTTTTTTGGACTGCTTCACTCACTCATCATTTCCATCATAAGCTGATAGCTTCTTTTTGGGCAGTCTATTCTCCATAAAGGGAAAAAACAGTTTTCATATCAAGTAGAGGGCAGGAAGATGGGTTGGGCTATGAAGGCCTAGAGGTGGGTAGGGGCTTGGCTCCTCTGTGGGACCCCACAACTGGCTGGAATCTAATTGGTGCCTCAGTCAAATGACAAATCAGTGCAAGTCGTGGACCTTTAGGAGCTTTTGGGGACAGTCGAAACCACAAATCTTACACCCTAGAATACCGGATTCCTAGGGGCTAGGGAAGAGCAGACAGAGCCATGGACGAATGCTGTCTGGAGAAGACAAGAAAAGCTTTAAGGGGTAGATTAGGTTTGAGCTGAGTTTGAAAGATGCGATGACACTCCCCAGGCGGTAAGGTGAGGGAAGGGTGTTCTACTGAAGGGAAAGTTTGTGTCCAGGAATCTGGGGAAGGGTCAGCCTTCTCTTGGTCTTCTGGGATCATTCCATCCCAAAACACTAAAAATCTTGGGGTGGAATTGAGCTGAGACTTTTTCTGCTTTGTAGGTTATTGTAATAATAAGTTATATCTTTGCTCATGAGTGTTCTCTTTCTCTCTCCTTTATTGCGTTATAATTGACGCAGTAAACTGCACATATTTAAATATTTTAATTTCATAAATTTTAACTATACCTATGAAATCATCAGTCAAGACACTGAACACATCCATCACTCCCAGAAGTTTCCTCGTGCCCCTTTGTATTCACTCTTTTCCTCCCTCCCTTGTCAGCTTCTCTCCTTGCCTCAGGCAACCACTGATCTGCTTTCTGTCACTATAGGTTAGTTTGAATTTTCTAAAATTCTATAGAAATAAAATTATACAATATGCTTTTTTGTCTGGCCCCTTTCACTAAGTACATTTATTTTGAGATTCATCCATATTGTTGTGTGCACCAGTAGTTCACTCCTTTTTATTGTTGAGTAATACTCCATTGTACGGATAGACCACCACTGTTTCTCCTTTCCACTGATAATGGGCATGTGGATTGTTTCCAGTTTTTTGCTGTTACAAATAAAGTTGCCGTGAACATTCTATTACAATTTTTTTTTGTGGACTTTGTTGTCTTTTCTTTTGGGTGAATATCTTGGAATATGGTAGAAATATGTTTAACTTAAAAAAGAAAATGCCGAAAATGATTGAACCATGAAAGTTTCAGTTGTTTCACATTCTTGCCAACACTTGTATGGCCGTCATTTTAATTTTACCCATTCCAATAGATATTTTGTGGCATCTCATTAGGGTTTAAATTTGCATTTCCCTAATGGCTAATTATGTTGAGTATCTTTTCATGTACTTACCTTCCCTCTGTCTATTTTCTTTGTTGAAGTGTCTGTTCAAGTCTTCAAATCGTTTTAAAAATTGGTTGTTTGCTTTCTTATTGTTGAGTTTTAGAGTTTGTTACATATTGCAGACACAGTCCTTTATTAGATATATGTTCTACAAAGAGTTTCTCTAAATATATGGCTTGTTATTTTATTCTCTTAGCAGTGTCTATCATAGAGCAAAAGTTTTAATTTTGGTGAAGTCAAATTTATCTGTTTTTTTTTTTTTATATATAGATTGTGCTTTTGATACCATGTCTAAGAGGTATTTGCCTAACCCAAGTTCATAAAAATTTTCTTCTGTTTTCTTTTAGAAGTTTTATAGGCTTAGTTGTTTTAATTAAGACATTTCCCATGCCATAAAACTTACTCATAAAAGTGCACATTTCAGTGGTTTTTAGTATGTTCACAAAGTTATACAACCATCACTACTATCTAATTCCAGAACATTTTCATCACTCCAAAAAGAAACCCTATACCCATTAAGCATTCACTTCTCATTTCTCCCTCCTCCTAGCCCTGGAAACCTCTAATCTACTTTCTATCTCTGTGGATTTGCCTATTCTGGACATATACTATAAATGAAGTCATATTATATGTGGTCTTCTGTGTATGATTACTTAACATAATGTTTTCAAGGTTCATCCATTTTGTAGCATATCTCAATACTTCAAAATTTTTTTATTGCTAAATACTGTTCCTTTGTATGGCTATACTACATTTGGTCTATCCATTCATCACTTGATGGGCATTTGGGTTCTTTCCATTTTTTGGCTATTATGAAGAAAACTGCTATGAACATTTGAGTATGAGTTTCTGTATGGACATATGTTTTCAATTCTCTTGGATATACATATACTTAGGAGTAAAATTGCTGGGTCATGTGGTACTTGTATGCTTAACTATCTGAGGAACTGCTGAACTGTTTTCAAAAGTGGCTGCACTGTTTTACTCTTACCAGCAATGCCTGAGAGTTTTGATTTCTTCACGTCCTCTCTAACACTTGCTATTATCCTTTTTAAAGTAAATTATATCCATCCTAGTGGGCGAGAAACAGTATGTCATTCTTGTTTTGATTTGTATTATTTAATGACCAATTATGTTAAACATCTTTTCTTTTCTTTTTTCTTTTTTTTTTTTTTCTTATAAATGCCTATAGCAACTGGTATTCATAGGTGGTCTCTCAGCCAAGTACTAACCAGTCCTGACCCTGCTTAACTTCCGAGATCAGACAGAATCAGGCACATTCAGGGTGGCATGGCCATAGACCCAAACATCTTTTCATGTATATATTGCCTATTTGTATATTTTCTTTGGAGAAATATTATTTAAATTGTTTGCCCATTTTCAGTTATTTGTCTTTTTATTGTTGAGTTGTAAGAGTCCTTTATATATTCTTGATACTAGTCTCTTATTACATATATGATTTGCAAATATTCCCCATTTTGTGTCCTCTCTTGATAGTGTCCTCTGAAGCCCAAAAGTTTTTATTTTTTAAAAAGAATTTTTAGAGAAATTTTAGGTTCACATCAAAATTGAGAGGAGGATATAGAGCATTCTCATATGCTTTTTGTCCGACACATACATTATGCCCCCATTATTCTGCATTATGCTCTCATTATCAACATCCCTCTCATAGTGGAACTTTTTTTATAATTGAGGAACCTACACTGTTGTATCATAATTATCCAAAGTCTACAGAGTTCACATTAAGGTTTTCTGTTGATGTTATACATCTATAGGTTTGGACAAATATATAATCATAATTGTATCCATCATAATAGTATCATACCAGAGTATTTTCACTAAAAATCCACTGTGCTCCCTTTTCATCCCTAGCCCCTGGCGCCTACTGATTTTTTATTGTTTCCACAGTTTTTCCTTCATCATCATGTCACATAGCTGGAATCATATAGTATATAGCCTTTTCAAATTGGTTTCTTTTACTTAGTAATATATGTTTAAGGTTTCTCCATGTCTTTTTGGCTTGATAGCTCATTTCTTTTTAGTACTAAATACTAGTCCGATGTCTGGATATACCACAGTTTATTTATCCTTTCATCTACTGAAAGACATCTTGGTTGCTTCTAAGTTTTGGTGATTATGAATGAAGCTACTATAAACATGTGTGTGCAGGTTTTTGTGTGAACATAAGTTTTCAACTCCTCTGAGTTAATACCAAGGAGTACAATTGCTGGATCATATGGTATGAGTAGATTTAGTTTTGCAAGAAACTGCCAAACTGTCTTCCAAAGTAGCTGTACCAATTTGCATTCTCACCAGCAATGAGTGAGAGTTCCTGTTGCCTCACAAGCTTGTTAGCATTTGGTGTTGTCAGTGCCTTGGATTTTGGCAATTCTAATGGTTGCGTAGTAGTATCTGGTTGTTTTAATTTGCATTTCTCTGATACATATGATGCGGAACATCTTTATATATGCTTATTTGCCATCTGTCTATCTTCTCTGTGGGGTATCTGTTTAGGTTTTAGACCTGCTTTGTAATTGAGTTGTTTGTTTTCTTATTGTTGAGTTTTAGGAGTTCTTTGTACTTTTGGATAACAGTCTTTTATAAGATACATCTTTTGCAAATATTTTCTCCAGCCTTTGACTTGTCTTCTCATTCTCTTGACATTGCCTTTCACAGAGCAGACCTTTAAAATGTGAATGAAATCTTGCTTATAAATTATTTTTTTTCATGGATTATGCCTTTTGTGTTCTATCTAAAAAATCATAGTCATATTCAAGGTCATCTAGGCTTTCCTATGTCTAGGAATTTTATATTTTTAAGTTTTACATTTAGGTCTATGATCCGTTTTTGAGTTAATTTTTGTGAAGAGTATAAGGTCTATGTCTAGATTATTATTATTATTTTTTCATGTGAATATCTAACTGTTCCAGCATTATTTGTTGGAAAGATTGTATTTGCTCTGTTGTATTGCCTGTGCTCCTTTATGAAAGATCAGTTAACTATATTTATTTGGGTCTATTTTGGGGTTTTCTGTTTATCTATTTTTTTCCCCCAACACTACATTGTCCTGATTAGTGTTGCATTGTAGAAGTCCTGAAGTCAGGTAATGGCAGTCCTCTGAGTTTGTTTTTCTCCTTCAGTATTGTGTTGGCCATTCTGGGTCTTTTGCCACTTCATCTAACTTTTGTGATCAGTTTGTCAATACCCAGTAAATTATTTGCCAGGATTTTGATTTTGATTATATTGAATTTATACATCAAGTAGATAAGAACTGACATCTTGGCAATATTGAGTCCTTCTACTCATGAATATGACTATCTCTCTATTTATTTAGTTCTTCATTGATTTCTTTCATTAGAGTTTTATAGTTTTCCTCACATAGGTCTTGTATATATTTTGTTAGATTTATACTGAAGTTCTTCGTTTAGGGGGATGTTAATGTAAATAGCACTGTATTTTTAATTTCAAATTCCAACTTGCTCACTGCTCAGAGGAAAGCAACTGACCTTTGTATATTAATCTTGTTTTCTGCAACTTTACTATAATCACTTATGAGTTCTAGGACTTTTTGTTTCTGTCAATTCTTTCAGATTTTATACATAGACGATCACGTTACCTGTGAACAAAGACAGTTTTATTTCTTCCCTCCTAATCTGTATGTCTTTTATTTCCTTTTCTTGTCTTATCACATTAACTAGGACTTCCACTACAATGTTGAAAAGCAATGGTCAGAGGGGACCTATTTGCTTTGTTCCTGATCTTAATGGGGGAAAGTTCAAGTTTCTCACTATTAGGTATGATAGCAACTATAAATTTTTATAGATATTCTTTATGAAATTGAGAAAATTTCCCTCTATTCCTAGTTTACTGAGAGTTCTCATCATGAGTCAGTGTTGGATTTTGTCAAATTCTTTTTCTGCATCTATTGATATGATCATGTGAGTTTTCATTTTTAGCCTGTTGATGTGACAGGTTACATTAATTGATTTTCAAATGTTGAACCAACTTTGCTTATCTGAATAAATCCCACTTGGTCGTGGTATATAATTCTTTTTATACATTGCTGGATTTTATTTGCTAATATTTTGTTGAGGAGTTTTCATCTATATAAGAGATATTGGTCTATTGTTTTTTGTAATGTCTTGGTCTAGTTTTGGTATTAGGATAATGCTGGTCTCATAGAATAAATTAGGAAGTATTCTTTCTGCTTTGAAATTTTTAATTTTGATGAGGTACAATTTACATATATTATTCTTTTTCTTTTTTTTTGCTCATGTTTGTTTGCTTTTTAAGTTAAACATGGGAATCAAAATATTTCCACTGAGAATGGCATATAATAAAACTCTATATCTCAGTTTCAGGTTATGGTAATGTAAGGGTTGAACTGACATGCGAGAAAGGGAGAAAGTGAAGGAAACGGTTTATTTGGACTTACACTTCAAAGTGTGGTTGAATGTTAGCCACTTCCTTTGAGCACTGATCACCTAATAGTCAAGGACAACTAACTGTTTGGGAAAACCTCTAATTCTGAAACCTTTAGTAGCTCTCCTCCGGAAGGGGTGAAGTCACATCTACTAACAGAAAGCTACTGCCTGAGTTGCAGCAACATTATCTCAAGGGTGAGTGAGATTGAGGATAAAGTGTCAGAATGAGCAGGAGCTTTGAAGTCAGACTGTTGGGAGTCCCAGGTGGATTCTCTGGAACCAGATGCTACAGTGGAGTTATGAGTACAAAGCGGGAATAACACCGTGAAAAGAAAAGGGAGGAAGTGAGATTGCCCAGGAAGAGGTCTCAGCCTGTGATGCAGATGACAAAGCCCTTGCCAGTCCCATGGGATGCTCTGGGGCAAAATTGCTTGTTAGTGGAGTTCCATGTTGGTAGAAAAGGGCTAGGCCCATGTACCACTATCTCCCTCAGCTATCGGCTGGGGGCCACCCCTGAGAAAAGCATGATTATGGCTCAAAGCCAATGGGTCTCTGCAGGAGATAACTGCTGGGGGCAACTAGAACCAACACTCTTGGCAGCAGGGCAGGAAGTCTTTTATTGAAGGGTCAGTACGAACAGTGCATCTCCATGTATGCCACATGGACAGACTGAGGTTCAAATCCCAGCAGCACGTGACCTTAGGCAACCACCCTTCTTGGCTTTCTCATCTGTAAAATGGAGAGGAGGCCTTTCTTCCCGGGTTCTGGAAGGATTAAATAAGAGGAGGGTGAACAGGCATTTAGCAATGTCCTTTCTTCCCTTTCCCCCAGATGGAAATGAGCCAAGGGAACATCCTGTTCAAAGAGCCAGTTCCCACATTGCTCTTCAGAAACTTGTTTCTTCTCACTGTCCACTAGGTGACTGAGCCCCTCTGGCAGTTTCTCGACCTTGTGGACATGCTTCCCCTGCGTCCAAGGGCCTGGGGTGTCCCCTGACTTGTTCCTCTTCTGCCTTTCTCAGACAGACTCAAAGTTATCTCCATGGCTGTTGACTCTTTCAGGCGGGGACCACTGGCTAATGTTAGGATGATGTGGGGGTAACGCTTCCTGGAATAGACCAGAAGTTAGTAAATTTCAGCTACTTGCAAGTGCATTGCAGTGCTGATTCCTGTAAGAAGAAACCATCATGGTCCCCTTTCTAAGTGCCTCTTTAAAAGCCCGAGGACAGAGTTCCCCTCCTTCACTTAGGATTTCTCTCTGACCTGGCAGGTGGAATAGCAGCTGAATGGGAAAAGAGGAGGCTGGTTCTGTGAGTCATTATCCTTCCTCTGGGGTATGCTGACCAGGGCGTACAGGTCTCCAAGGTCCAGTTACTTCTCATGTGCATGTAAATGGGCCTAACTTACTGGGGAGTCTCAACTCGTTGGAGTGTAAACATGAAACTGTTTTATTTCTTCCAGTAACCGCCCCGGCTGTATCATGCCAGATCTCGCCTTCCTGCCGGGGAACAGCTCACTTAATGGCATCTTGGTCTGCTTCCATACTTCCCAGCTTCGTTCAGTTACTAGCACAGTCTCTTTCCAGTAATTAGGACTCAAGTCTTTTACATCTTTAAAACTTTCATTGCCAATTTGATTCAAAGCTCTTCTCCCTTCCTTCCAGTACAAGCCAGGGCTGGGCCATGGCCGTTGGGGCTGTGGTGGGGGAGTGGCGACTGGCTTGGCCTCATCTGATCCACCTCTTCTTTGAGGCCTTAGCATTTCTGTTGGAGGCTGCAGAAGGGGATGGGCAATAGGAGGCCTTTTTAAAAGATTTACGAGAACAGAGAAGGTGTCCCATGTCCTTTACCCTGTCCTGGTTCTGATACATGCTAGAGATTTTGCCCCAGCCTCCTTTACCCCCAAGGACCACCCTTTCTCCCCCTTCCCCCCACCTCCAGGCTGCACCTCCTGTTGGCGTCACTAGAGGTACAAGCTTCCAATAACTCCATTCCCTGGCTTAGGTATCCAACTCCCAGTTCAGCAGCAGCCTGGATGAAGCTTTGGTTCCTACCCTTCAGCTGACTTCTGTGAATACCCATGTGGAGCCACAGAGACTGCTGGGATGACTCTGGCCTTCAAGGGCCACACAGACCTGAGATGGAATTGCTGCCACCGTCTTCTTTCCACTCTTGCTGAACCAGGTCCTTTCATGTCCTGCTGGGCAAACTACTGCAGGGGCCTCTGCTTTTACGACCTCCTGACCTGAAAGTGGTATAAACGGGCAGTCTGAATCCCAAGGTCATACCTTCTACCAGCATTCTGTTCTGCCTGCTTGGTTATATACTGTAGTCCCTCTGCCCCCTCACCTGTCCCCTTAAGCCCGAAGTAAGAACTTGTAGATCAGCGTGAATTTTTTACAATAATAATTTTTGTTTGGACTAACAGGGTTTGTGTAAGAGTTGAGCACATGGTGAGAGTGTGGTCAGGTGGGGAACTGGCTTGATGACCTTTGGGATGGAGTCTCAATGGGCCAAACTATGTGACCATGTCGAGGTCGTGAGCACAGAACCTTTGGACAGATGGCTGAAGCTCCCTCATGAAATCTCTTCTCTAACATGTTTAGATCGATTTTTTTCCAGGGAAGCCCAGAGCCCTGATCACATTTCCAGGATAGTCCACCTGGGCAATTCTTTTCGTCTGAAAAATGAGACTCTCTATCGTTTGTGTAGTACATTTCCTTCCATGGTCTCCTAGAAATTTGTAACCTACTTTAAGTCGAAACCCATTATAATCATTCTCAGTTTATGGGTGTGTAAACAGGCATGGAAGTTGGAGACTTGCTTGAGGTTACGCAGCCTATATGCACTGGAACTGGGACCTGGAACCAGTTTTCCTGCCTCTGCTCTGCTATACTACAGGTTCATCCTCAGTGCCCTTCATCCGACACCCTTGGGCTCTTGTCCCCTTGCTGTGGGCTCTGCTCACCAGCGGGTATTGCCTTTCTTTGCTTTCAGTTGTGTCCATGCCCCTTGGTCCTGTTGCTTCCTTTTGCCCCCTCTCACTGGCCTCTCCCATATCCTCTCTGCCTCTCCCAAGGCCTGACAGTGCCCCTTGTTTGGGGTAGGGGGACAAGGCCTTGAAGCCTTCTGACTATGACTCCCAAGCCCCTAGAGGGGCTGTTCCCTGCCTTTATTGGCCCATCACAGTGGATGTTATTTATTTTCAGATAAATGTATTTCCAAATAAAACAGGAAGCAAACAAATAGCTGCAGTGACAGCTGTAAAAAACCCTGCTGTCTCGCTTGCTTGAAGAAAAGCCTGCACAACTAATTAACCTGGCCAGGCCTCCATGGTGTTTGGCAACAAGCTTGGAATTAACACTGCCCTTCCCAGCCACTGGAGCCGGCCTCTAAATCTTCATCGGGTGGCAGCAAGAGGGAGACATGCAGAGAGTTATAGAGATGGTGAGAGGCAAAGATGGAAGGAGACAGCAAGATAAATATGGTTATCTGTCTGTCTCCATACCCATCTTAGCTAGGCTCTGGATCCTAGAAAGACAGACAGACAGGTTGCATTTCTTCTTAAAGTGAGAGGTAAGAAGGTAAGAGGAGAAAATAGAGGCTTTGTTTAGCTCAGAGTACATTTTGTTTCTATATCACTGAAGTCAGAGAATCAGAAGCTTCCGGACTGAATGGGGCTTGTAAGAGGTCAACTAATTCAGTGGTTTTGAAATTATTTTTAGCAGCAAAACTAAATGAAATGAAATCACATGGAGTAGCACAATGTATAAAGCAGATAAAAGTGAAGTGCTCCCGTTGGTGCTTATTGCTCCTCGTGGCCTCTCCCTTCTCCTCTCCACAGGGTGGACTGTGTCCTCAGGATCCTCAGGGCTCAGGAGAGAGAGCACAGTGGGAAAGCTGAGGCTGCCTGGCCTCTGTGTGGCAGGGCTTTGAGAGGGTCCCTACTTCCTCCTTGGTTCAGGCGTGGCTTTGTTTGGGAGTCACCAGAAAGGGGAGTGTGTGTGGTACAGAAAGTCCACCAGCTGGTACAGGAGGTAGGCTACCTGAGTGGACATCTGTTCTCTCACTCCTGAACCTGCTGGGTTCTTAAACTCTGCTGTTTACCCTCCCCTGGGGACCTTTGTTGGAAGGGACTGGGGAACTGGCTTGTTGACCTTCGGGATGGAGTTTCAGTGGGTGAACTTTGTGAGTCCTCACCTGACCTTGACTTTGCTTCAAGGAGGCTTTGTATAGCTTCGCATTAAGTTCAGGATGGGACCAAGAGTATGAGAAGGAGACCTCCCTTCTCTTAAAGACTGGATGGTGATCAGAATGGGCCTTCCCCAGAGACCATCCAGATATGCGCTGTAGGGATGACATGATCTGCACGGAAATTGCATGTTGTATACATTTTTTTTTTTCTCACAGAGGAAGGGGAAGCAGTGGCTTGAGGTTGGAAACCATCCACCTGAGTGGCACTGTGGGGATTTGTCTGGTTTCCTCTAGGGAGGTTGCCACTTGCTTCTGGAGGCCCTGTTTTCAGCTTTAAGAGCAGAGCCCTGAGGCTGGACAGAGGAGCCTCTTCTGGAGTCATTGGTGGGTTGGGGGAAGGATGGAGAGGGTGAGACTAGGCACTGTTTGGAGCCTTCCCATCTCCTATGAACCCAGAGTGCCCTTGGCTCAGGCCTAGACAACAAGGGGGCACAGTCAGGAGGAGGAATCAAGAAGTAATGCTTTTTTTTTTTGAAGGAGAAATTATAAATTGCAATTTAATCACATAATCACTTTGACACTCTCAAGCAAGCTAATTTCTTCCCTTGCCTCATTTCATCCACTCGCTGAGATGAATCTTAATGAATAATGTCCTATGAATATTTAATTTTTGATCAATTTGAATTTTCTCTGGCATACCTGCTAGAGACATAAATCAACTCCTCTTGTACTCAGCAGAGTGAATTTGGACAGCGGCCTGGTGGATCTCTGCCCATAGCCATGGAAGTGGCCTGCCTGAAGATTTTAGGGTTCTGGTTTGCCACCATCTCAATGTTGTGACTTGGACATTTCTGGATGCTGAGTTCTCTAATTCTGCCCTACTAGCAGATGCCTGAAGCCAGTGGTTGTCTAGGTAGATAAAATGCATCTAAAAATGACTTTCCACAGGTGCCCCTCTTGCTCTGTCCTTTTTCTTCAATGACATAAAGAGGCCTCTTCCTGACACTGACTTTATCCTTCCTGGCCCTGGGATAAGTGTTATTCGAAATAAAAGTATCTAGAGAGGCAACATTAGGAGCAGTACCATTCCCAGCTGCTTGAGAAGCCTTCTTTCATGAGATAATACTTGGTATTTGTACAGTGCTTTACAGTTTTCAAAGTAACCTCACATACATCTTTTTATGTTTTACAACATCTTTGTGTTTGATCTCTCTTTCCTGACTGTGAGGGAGGTGAGGGGATGGAGCTAGAGAGAGCATCTCCTTACCCTAGGTCAATAGGATAAGTATAACAACTCACATTTGAAAGGACTGCTAAGGAAAATGGGTTTTAACTGATCTGTCTATAATGAGGGAAGACTGAGTATTTGGGGCCAACAGCTAGAGGAAGAAAGAGGAATATCCTTAATAAGCAATAATGAGTCAATAAAGATGATGGCATTTTTTGAGAAAATATTTTTAATTGCTTAAAGGAGATAGATAGCATGTGTAAAATGTGTTTTGAATGCACATCCATATCCTGTAAATTTTGTTTTCCTGGAGCTCTTTACTCATGAAAGCAACACATTTTACTGCTCCAGGAAGGGCAGGAACCACCTAGAACAAAGTCATTGTTTAGCTTTAAATCTCAAAGATTACTTCCCATTTTTGAGTTCATTAGGACAAAACAGCCTTTAGCATAAGGTTTTATAAAGAAAGAAGTAAATCTGAATTTATTGCCTTCTCAATAATAAGATCATAGAATTTCCTTATAAACAATAGGGTAGAGAAAATTCAGACTGTGGTGTGATGGAAGTCACTGGGAAGCTCACCTCTTCTCACCTAAGCAGATTTGGAGGAAGAAGGGAAAGTTGGAAGAAGGACAATAGAATCAGAATCCAGTTTCCTTGTTTTCCACTCCTGTGGGTCAAATCACTGGACACCATGGAAACATGTAGATGGACGAAGGAACCCAAGCACATGGGGTTTAATGTCTTCAACATGATATTCCCCTCACTGTGGCAAAATAGTTAAAGTGAAGGGAGGTGGGCAGGTAGATGAAACTGTGGCAGGTCTTGTGTTCCCTGGCCTGGGCACACTGTGCGGCAGAACCTAAAGAGTTTCTTACTAGCCTTGGGTTATGTGCTATGAGAGACTGCAGTGGAGCAGAGGACTGGGGTTGGAACAAAGAGCTTACAGAGCAGTGGGATTTGCAACTGGAGGGAAAGGACCAGAATTGTGGTCTTTGGTTGTGGAGTTAGTGTGTCAATCTGATGAGTTAGTGGGAATCAGTTGTGGACAAGTCTAGGAACCAGACTAGGTGAATAATAGAGATCAGCTCTGACCAGAGGTTAGTTCTCCCCCATTATTACAAGATCAAGTAAACTCTGCCATCTTTATACCTACCATTCAGCAAGTGGTGGTGGAGCCTGGAGGGTGAAATCTGGGAGTCTGAACATTTACTCTGAAGAAACATCCAAAGAGATGTTTATGTCAAAATCAGTAATTTTCAGGATTAATTTCTTGTCTTAACCAGTTTCACGAACATAGAACTTGGCACAAAGCTTATATACTAAAGCTTTACTGAACAGTGCAGTCCTAAGGTAGCAAGAATAAGGGGAAAAAAGGGAAGCGAGGTGAAAAAGAGAGGGCATTTTTGAGCCACAGCTTCATGAGAACACCAACTTGGTTGTTCAGACACATGCGACTTCTAGTAGATGCACCATAAGAAACCACCGCACCGCAAATAGTCTGTGCATGGTTTGACATTTTACTGTATTTAGCTCTCTCCTGTCTTTCAATGGTCATCATTTGCCTCTACTGCACTATAAGCTTGTGTTACCTGGTCCCTGTAGGAAGGGTCTGAGGAAGTAGGAGATCCCATACCTATACCATGGCTCTTTGTGGTATTTTGAAAATACGAAATATTCTCTCTGAGAGGTAGAGTCTGAGTCCCCTCCATTTGAGTGTGGGCTTCTCTTAGTGACTTGCTTCTAGCAACCATAACAGAGTGACAATGACAGTGTGTGGTCTCAGTGATTCGTTCCTAAGAAGCATTATGCCTCCCTCCTTGCTCCTGAATTACTTGCTTGGGGAGAAGTATTGTGAGGACACTCGAGCAGGCCTACATGGTGAGAACTAAAGCCTCTGGCCTTCAGCTCTGAGAGTGAGACATTTTAGAGGGGACCTCCAGTTTTCAACTTGACTGCGGTGCATTCAAGCCTTCAGTGACTACAGTTCCTGTCAACATCTAAACTGCCATCTCTTAGATTCCTGACCCACAGAAATTGCGAGATAATTAATATTTGCTGCTTTAAGCCCAGGTTTTTAGCAGTTCATTACAAAGTAATGAATTAAAATAGCAAATAAGTAAAAATTTACCCCTTATCTGAGTCTGGAGGTTGTAGAGGAGCCAGAACATTCAGGAGTCTTGTGGAGTCAGACCTGGATGCCACAGCTACTGTGGCTCCTGCCGTGGCAGGCACAGTGAAGTATCTGCTGATGCCCTCACTTTGGAGAAGGCTGAGATAGCAGTGTTAGGAGACGAGGCACTGGTGGCAGCAGCCGAGACTACCCACTGAGAGTGTGGTGAAGGGGAGATGCGAGCAGATCTGGGGAGATGCATACAGTACTTCTGGTCCACTAGGCTCCTACTCCCTATTCTCATAGTTCCCTCTAGGACGGAATCTCCAGAAGCACAATTAAGCTTGTTACTGAGAGATAAAGAAGCCGCAAATGTTTTTATGTCTGCATAATGGTGTGAGTAGAATGGAGACAACTGTTTTTGTTAAAATAATAAATTCCCATCGCAAGTAAATTAAAACATCAGGGATAAAGTATAAAAGGCAAAGCAAGCATCACCCCAAAACTCATGATCCAGAGAGAACACTGTTATATAACTTAATTTTTATATTATGTTGACATTTTCCTTGCCAATAAATATAACTACACATATTTTTCATCAAATATAGTGGACTAGATGTTCCATGAAACTCCTCTAGGAACAGTGTGCCCCTAAATGATGTAATATATATGTGTTCTCTTTCCCGTTAAAAAATGTATGAGTGCCTGGTTGAGTTGGCAAAAAAATAAAGGAAATTTCTTAAGAGACAAAAAACAACAACAACAACAACAACAACAACAAGAAAACATAAACTAAAAAAAAAAAAATAAATGAGCTGTAGAGCTAGTTTTTGTCTTGGAGCCTATTTGGGTTTAAAAGGTAATATGGGCGATATATGTGGCAGATGGGAAATATAGCCCAGGGCCCAAACAAGTTGAATTCTCACACAAAGTTGAAATCCCTGAAGGATGGAACTCCCACTAGGGGAACTAGAAAACACACGCTCTACAGAAAGAGAAAGTTGGTGTAGCTACTTGGTTTGTCATCCCTTACTTTTGATGGAATAGAAGAAAAACATAAAAATGTTTTCTTAGAGAATTCCTAATCTTAAACCTGAATTATACCCAAAATTTCCTTCTGAAAATTTGAAGTATCCTGGATTGGTGAGATCCCCCAGGGCCTGAAAACAAAAACAAAAGCAAAAACCAATCTTTCCTGAAAGATAAAGTTCTAAGGGACATAGATTTTACAGTCAAAATTCAACAAACAAGTAAGGAAATAAATTATCCTAAATGGGACTGAGTTTAAACAACAGATTCCTCAAAGACTGTAATGACTTGTACTCATTCAACATGGAATATAAAACAAATGTACTTAATTTGTTTATGAAATAAGAGTATTAGAGTCAGTAATGGAACAAAAGACTATTAGAATAACATAGACAAATGTAAAAGAGAAACAAATGCAACTTTTAGAAAATCAATGTTGAAATTTATGACTCAATGGATGTGAGAATAAGTTAGACACAGATGAAGAGAGAACTGGTGACCTGGAAGTTTCTCTGAAGAATGACCTAGAATATAGTAGAAAGACATAGATATGACAGAGTCAGGAGATATAAAGGACAGTGTGAAGAGATGTAGCATGCATCTGATTGGAATCTCAAAGGATGACAGAGAAAATTGGAAAGAAGTTTTAAAAAAGATAATGAGTGAAGAATTTCCAGTTCTGATGAAAGATAACCTGTACTCACCTTTAACATACCCAGTGAATCCAAACCAGGATAAAGAAAAGAAACCCACATTTTGTAGAAAAACAGAACACTAAAAACAAAGAGAGGATCCTTATTAAAGTCGTCGGAGTGAAAAGATAGATTACCTACAAAGCACCGCGAAGTCTACCTACAGCTTATTTCTCAGTGGCAACAATGGAGACCAGAAGACTACAGAATGATAGCTTTGAAGTGCTAAGTGAAACTATGTTAGAATTCTACCCCCACTAAAATGATCTCTTAACTGTAAAGGCAAAAAAATGACAATTTAAAAATGTTTTAAAAACAAAACTGGAACCATTGACTACCAAGAGACACTGAAGGAACTTATACAGGTATCTACCAGGAAAAAGAAAAGGATCCCAGGAGGAAGTACGAGAATAACTGGTGAAGAAAGAACATGGTAACTATATAAATACATACTGATTGTATAAAATAATAGTAAACTAACTGTGGGGTTAAAAAATCAAGTTAGAACTAAAATCATGGACAAAAATTGTCCATATTTGGATGGAGATAAAAAAATAAAATAAATGAACCTTGTTTTTTTTTTTTAAAGAGAGACATAGGTGTGTGTTAAAACTATAAAGGGAAAGAATGAAGCGATTAGCACAGAATTTGGTGTAGTGGATTCCTGGAGTTGAGGGAAGGAGGTGGGTGGGATGGAGAGGGCTTTGAATGTATTGTGACTATTCTATTTCTTAAGATAGATGTTGGATATTTATTTGTTTATTTTTTATCACTGCAATTCCTTAAAAGGTATATATTAATCATATATACCTTTTGTATGTATGGTATGATACAAGTGGACTAATTATGGATGATATTGTGATTACCATTGTTCTCATGTTATAAGGTAAATTTCTAGAAAGATTTTGAGGATAAGGGTGAATAAACTAAGTTTTTTTTGAAATTTACTGTCGACCTCCTTCTACCCCCTAAAAGGGTAACCAAGTTATACATCTACAGAAGGTGGATTTCCCCACACTCCAGGGCCAATTCCTTTTTGTGTACTTTTTGTGCTCATATCATATATGCCAGCATGGTGAGCTGGGCTTATTTGAAGAAAATAGAATGAGATGAACAATTTATGAAGCAGATGGTATAATTAATCCCATTTTATAGGTAATGAAACAGAATCACGAGGTTGAGTGACTCATCCGGGTCCACACTGTGACCCAGTCTCCTAACTGGTTCAGTGATTTTTTTTATGACTCCCACTGCTGGACACTTTGTGTTGGAGCAGTCTGTTGATGCATATAAAAATCTTCCCCAGTTCAGTCGAGCTGGAGAAGGCGGAAAGAACGTGTGCCTTTTGGGGTGCTGGTGGAGACGTTAGGGTTGGGTGGGGGAGGGAGATTTTCAGCATTTAAATCCTTGTATCCTTGGTCCTTGTTGCTTAAGGCCCTGCTTATACACTTTGGAGACAGAGGGTTGGCGTGTCTGACACATGGAAAGCGCTCACTAAATATTTGCTGGCTCTTAAATAAACTCTGGTTGGTATTTTTGTCACCAAGTATGGAAGGAGAATTGTTCCTTTGGCTGGGCCAGGTTTCTCTCTCTGCATGAAGTGAGTCTCGGCCAGGGCAGAAGAAGGGGTGAATTGACCTTCCAAGGTCCCTTCCTGCTGGAAAGACAAGGACTGTCAGCAGGCAGTGCTGCAGTGAGCAGCCCCCACCCCCGGCTCCCTGTGAGGTGCGTTGGCTTTCTTTTCTCCAAGTGATTAGCAGGGAGATTGGCAGGCAGTAGTGGCAATGGAAGTTTAATGTTCTGGAAACTCAGTCTTTTTCCTTTTCCTCCAAGGTTTTCCCTGGTGAGCCCGGAAAAGGTCTTGCAGCTTAATAGGCAGTTAGGAATGGGGCTGGAGAGTTTTGCCGTCAGAGACTGGAATTTATCCTTGTGATGCCAGGCCCAGGCATGGCTGCATTTGTGGGGGTGAAGTGGCTGGTTGTGGGGGAAGGAACTGCTGTCCTCTCCTGAGGACATTGTCCCTGTCAGGGCACTGAGACCCTGTCCCTGCCTTTAAGATTTAACCAACCATCCATCCTTTGAGCTCCCTCAGCCCAAGGCAGGCCAGGATATCTTTTGCTCATAGTCTCTGGATGTAGCAGATGAGATCAGTCAGCCCTGCTGCTCTGCGCTGGTAGCCAGCATCCTCTGGTGGGTCCTAAGTCCTTGTACCTGTTAAACAAGGGACTTGGTATAATTGGAAGAGCTGAGAGGTCTGTGTTAACATCCTACCTCAGTTCTCTACTACTTGTTTGATGTTGAGGATGCTTCTCTATTCCTGAGCCTCTATTTTCCTCTTGAAAATAAGGGCAATAATGACTACCTTTAAAATTAAATTAAATGATATATGCACCCCGCTAGTACCTTTCCTGCTACTTAGAGTGGCAGAAGAGTGAAGTGGTAAAAATCATACCTCTGGAACCACATTTCCTGGGTTCAAACCTGACTCTGGCAGCTTTCTAGTGGTGGGAACTTGGGCTAGTCACTTAGCCTCCCTATACCTTGGTTTTCCCAGGTCAAGCCGGGGATGATAATAACCCCTACTTTATAGAACCATTGTGATGACTAGATGAGTTAGCACTCATAAAAGGTTTAAAGCCATGCCTGGCACATAGTGAGTGCTATACACATTGCTTTTTTTTAGTTTATTTTTATAAAGTTTCCCCTTCCCGGCTTTTTCCTTCTTTCCCTTCCCTCTTTCTCCTATGTCATTTGCTGGGCTGTAAGATCCAATTTAGGTCTTGGTTTCCCGATTTGTAATTAGTGCTTCTTGGGGTCAACTTTTTGACCTGGGGCCCTAGATCTAAGTTCAGTCCCACTATGTCCTTCCTTTTGGAGTTAGAGACTGTCTCCAGGAGCCCTGCCTGGGTGTAACCCATCTGGTTAGATGCTTCCAGAACCCAACTGACATCTTCATAATTCTAGTCACTGTCTTTGCTGCCTCCATCCATAACTCTCTCTCAGCCCCATGCTTTCCTGGTTTCCTCTTGTTCTCTCCTTTCCAGTGCTGCCAGTGTCCTAGCAGGCCCCAGGGCTAAGTCCATCCAAGGGAAAATGGGGTCTTCCTGAGCTGGTCTTCAATACCAATAACAATGACAACAACAACAGTAATAGAAGCTATCATCACTGAGTACTCACTGTACGTCAGGTTACTATACATATATCATCTCTGATTTTTACAACCACTCTGTGAGATTGGTTTTATTATCTCCATTTTACAGATGTGGGAAAGGAGGCCTAGAGAGGATAAGTTATTTGCTAAGAGGTGTATCCAGGAGATAAATCTGGTTTGCTTGCCTCCAAAGTCAGTTCTCTGCTGTCTGCATCGAAATGCCATGACAGGCTGGAGTCTGCCTCCTGTCTCCTCCATTGCTGGAGGATGAAACGTACAATCTGTCTTCCCTCTTCCACATGTTTGCCTTTAATGTACTTGAGAAAGCTGTCGTGTCACTTTTCAGTTTTGTCTTCTTCAGGCTAAATATCAGCTATTTGTTATATCATGTGACATTGTTTCCGGGCATCTTAACATCTTGGCCTCCCTCTTCTGGACATGCTTGTTGGTTAATGTCTTCGTGATGTGTTGCATTCTGTATTCCAGACGCAGAGCTTGAGGCGGTATGAATCTCCCTTGGCAGCTCACTGTCAAGGTTTAAGAGCACAGGCTTTGCAGTTAGGCTGATCTGGGTTCAGACACTGGCTCTGTCCCATTTACTAGCTGTGTGATTGTGGCCAATTGCAATTTTCAGAGATGGCTGCCACAATAAATCCCATCCCACATGCTCTTGCAATGTGATAGCTCTCTTCTCATCAAATGGTGAGGTCTGTATTTCTTTCTTTTGAAAAAGGGCAGAACTTTGTGACTGCCATGACCAATAATAGATGGCAGAAGTGACACTGTGTGACTTTTGAGGCTAGGTCATAAAAGTGCCATGCACTTCCATCTTGTTCCCTTTAGATTTCAGTCACACAGAAGAAGCCCAGACTGACCCAAATGGAGAGACTATGGGAAGAGGCCATGTGTAGGGGTTTGGGCTGACATCCTAGCCTGTAGCCAGGTACAAGGATGTGTAGTGGGGACGTCTCTGAGGTGACTCCATGCCCACCCACGGTCTGACTGCAACCTCCTGAGCGACCTCAAGCAAGAATCACCCAGCTAAGCCCAATCAACCCCTAGAATAAAACCATCATTTTAAGATATACCAGTTTAGGGGTGATTCGTTATACAGCAATAATCAGAATGGCTATCTTACACTTTACTCAATCTCCCTGAGTCTCAGTTTCTTTGTCTGTGAAATGAGGACTATGAAATCTACCTTAGAGGGCTACTCTGAGAATTGAAAGACAATGGAGATAAAGTAGTCAGTACGTGCTTGTCACATAATAGTCGTGCAGCAAAAAATTATGATTGATGATGACGTCATGAGTGAAGTAGGAAGGGGACCTAGATTGGGACCTAAGAACTAGGAAGAGACAGAAGACTGGACAACTGAACTTGCAGTGGGGCGACCTCTGGGGAAGAAGCTGAGAGTTGAGTCATAGGTTCCAAACATGCAGTAAGTTGTGGAAGATTCGGGCAGCGTCCAGTGTGGGGAAGACAGCCCAGTGTGGGCGGCCTTGACTTCACTGCACGGTGCGTGCGAGTCAGCAGCATTAAGACTGGTGGTGAGAAGGCAGGACCTCAGTCACGCCCTGACGCAGGAACCTTTAGCCTTAAGATTAAGCAGAGTTGGGGATTGCCACTGGGATGCCCCACAGCAAACCTTGAAGGTGAGAGGGGTTTGCGAGAGCAGTCCAGATATTCGAGGTCACAGCTGACAGAGTTAACCAGCGACAAGGTGGGGCTTTGGGATGATGCCTGGTTAACTTTGTGTGCACGGTGTTTTCTTGTGGTGTGGCTCCCATCGCTTTAGAGACGAGAGATCTCAGGGTCTGAAAGGTACAGCAACTGAAACAAGTGTCTGAAAAATTCAGGCAGCTATAGAATTCTAAACCTTAAAAGGCAAAATTGCCCTCCCCCGCAAGAAAACCCCCACCACAACAAAACCTCATACTCCACTCCCACAAATAATATATATGCTCATTGTAGAAAGTATATGAGGCAGAAGAAGCAAAAAGAGCAAAAGAAAATTCGCCCACATCCCTACAGCTTAGAGATAACCTCCATTAACATTTTGGTGTACACAAAGCGTTCCAGACGGTCCACAAAAATAGAATCCTACTGTGCCTACTGTGCCTACTGTTTGCTAACCTGCTTTTATTGCCTAATGAAATGCTCTGGACATCTTTCCATGTTATGAAATATGTATCTGCAGTTCTGAGCTTTTTAAATTAGGGACATGTAGCCATATACCCAGGGCTCTGTGAAGCTATAAGAAAACTGTGGTTCATCACTCCAGAGCATCTATTTTACTCAGCAGCACGTCACTTAAAGTATTATTTTTATATTAAAGCAAACCCAGATTGAGTATGGAGGAGAGTGTAAAATTTGCCTGGATGTTTAAAAGATAATAAGAGACTTCAAAGAAATATCCAGCTTGCCTTATTCTTCTGTGCCATCATTTTTAATGGCAGGTAGCATTGTTGAATGGGCTGAGGGAGAGAAGAGAAGGAAGAGATGTGACAATTCACGCAACAGGGCAACAACCAGGGCCCTTCTATGGAGCACAGAGTCTGCCCTACAGGCAGTGAGATGTGAAGGACAATGCGGAAATCCTGATGTCATGGCTTGGCCTTTAGATCCTGGGCCTGAGAGGGTGGCTTAATTCTAAGTCATGACACTTGAACCTCCCCCTCCTGACCTGTTGGCGTAGAACAGTTGAAGGCTGGGGTGATATCAGGGCAGGGACAACATAGCTGTGCCTGACATGGTCCTCAGAATTCACAAGGTAACTCCAGATGTGGTCTGAACTGTTCACAGCTCTACTGTTTTTGTACCAGCTCTGCTACTAACGAGCTCTGTGACTGCAGGCAATTTATTTAACTTCTCTCTGCTTTAGTTTTGTCATCAATAAGCCAGTGATAAAAGTAGTGGCTCATAGGGTTGTTGGGGACATTAAACGGGTAAAGTACAATACTTAGAGTATCAGTTGGGATAGAGTAAGTGTTCAGTACATGTTAAGCACTATTATGAAATCTGTGATTGCATAAGCTACTCATGGTAAATGTGTCCCACTCTTGTTTCAAGCTGAGCTCATGGCTAATGAAAACTCTTGGGTCTTTTTTACTGGGATTGGTATCAAGCTTATAGTCTCTGTGCTGTTATTAGTTTTTAATTGCATGGCTTATTAATATGCATTTTTCGATTCTCGTCTATTATTCTAGTTCATGGTAGTTATTCAACAGCTAAGTAAGTCTTCCTAAGAGTCGATCAGGTTTCAGGTTCTAATGACATTTATAATTTTATTGTCCCCATTTTATAGATGACAAACCTGAGGGAAGGGAAGTACTGCCTATTGAGTGTGTCCTTTGTGCCAGACATTGGGATACATGCTTCGCATAGGACATCTCAGTTAATTCTCAGAACAATCTAAAGAGGCAGGATTTATTATGTCATTTTATAGATGCAAAACCGCAGCTCAGAGTGGTTAAGTGAGTTGCCTAAGGCTACCCACCTGGCTCAGTGTTTATTCCCCTACGTCACACTACCACCTAGTTTGGGGTCGTCTGTAGACTTAAATGGCATGCTTCTGTTCAAGCTGTCGAAGTAGATGTTTTGTAGGACAAAGCCAATGATGGAGAAAAGTCGCTGGAGAACCCCTTCTAGGTAGATCTCTGACTCTCCCATCAATTTCTGAATCAGTAGTCTTTGTAGAGGATCCCTCAGCCACTGAAACTGGAATCAGATGCCTTTATCGGAAACAGGTCTGGAGCTTCTTAAATAAAGGAACCTCCTTCCTGCGCATCTTTCAGGGAGAAGGCCTTGTCCAGCTATTTCTTTCCTTGTCCCCACTCAGCTGGAACCTGGGATGCTTGTAGAATCATATCCCAAATCAATCCCAGAAAATGTTCCTTTTCAAGCTGAGTGTGAGAAGCTTTATGGAGCATCCTGAGCACAGCCAGCATCTGCCTGTATTTACTCTTGCTGTTGATTTAAGCCAACAGCTGGAGGACCAGGAGCCCAAACTGCAGGCACAGAACTGCTGATAATGGACAAAAAATCAATAGCAGTGGCTGGACCTAAAGAAACTGAGCCCTTTCTTTCCCACTGTCTCAATCCCAAACTTGACAGATGAGCAGTCAAGAGAAGAGGAAGGGGATTTGTCTAATGCAGATTTCTCCTTGGAAGATGAAGGAGTAGCGTCTGAGCCTTGGATGCCCTGATTAACCCTCTTATCCCTACTGATCGGTGACCTGGAGAAGAATAAGAATAGGGGGATTCTGAGAGGGTGCATCTGATCACTGCCCATGGAATGATGTTCCCATCTGAGTTAGTGGGTCCCAAACTCCCTAGATTTCATCTCTATGGCTATAAGATGGCAGGTGTAGTATAGGAAGCACTGAAATAAGCTTGACCTTTGACCGCCTCCATATGACCCTTCTGAAGCAGGGATGATTAGGGTAGCAACTCTGTCTTCTGTTCCTTTCACATGGTGGCTCAAAATCCTCCCACATCTTCTATTTCACTTAGAATAAACTCCAAAATGCTCAGTGTGGCCCCTGTGGCCTGCATGCTCCAGGCTCTGCCTCCGTCTGTAGCCCTACCTCCCACCACATACTCCACGGAAGCCTTCATGCTGTGCTTGGGCCACGCCAAGCCTGTCCCACCTCAGGGTGTTCACACCTTCTGTTCTCTCTTATAGTTGCTGGATTTAGCAAATAAAAATACAAGATGCCCAGTTAACATTGAATATCAGATAAGCAATGACTAATTTTTAGTGTATGCCCCATGCAATATTTGTTTATCTGAATTTCAAATGTAACTGGGCATCCTACACTTCATGTGGCACCCCTAAAAGCTCTCTGCTCCGTACCCTCAGGTCTCCCATGGCTTGTCTCCTCACTTCCTCCAGCTCTCTGCTCTCCTTTCTGTCCCAGCTAAACAGCAGCCCATCAGTGTACTCTCTGTCACTTCCTTCGGCCCCCTCACCATCACCTGATGAAGTGGTTTGTTTATTCATTTGTTGACTTTATGTCCCCCCCAGCACATGAAGGGCCACAAGGCCAGGGATTTATGTTTTCACTGTGGTACCTTCAGTCTCTGGACTCATTGTTGGTGCTCAGTAAACATCTGTTGAGTGACTTGAATGACCTTCCACTGCAGCTCACTCCACTGACCTCCCTAATTTCCCCCCAGGGGGCACCAGCCATGTTGGTCCTCCAGTCAGTCATCAGGCCATTCCTGCCTTGGGGCTTGCTGCCCAGCAGGCCTGCTGTCTGTGTGGCTGTGGCCGCCCCTTTTCTCCTCTTAGGTTACAAAGAGGGCTTTTGTGATCTCTCCGTCCAAAGTAGTCCTCTGACCCTCAACCTCTTCTATTCACAAGCCTGTTTATTTCCTGTAAAACTCTAACCGCTCTCGGAAGTCATGTGTTTAATCACGGGCTCATCTTTCTCTCCTGCACACACAGATGCAGGGCCTGTGGAGCAGTGGATGTGTAGCTTACACATCACTGTGCTCCTCATTCCCAGTCTCATGCCTGGCATTGGGTGTGGAATTAATACTGGATGCATGAGGGAGTGATTTGGGGTGGGTGATGAACCCCTACTTTCAGGAGCATTGGAAACTGCAGTGAGGGGGAGGCCTAAGCCGAGGAGCCAGCCTGGCGAGGGCTTCCACTAGGAAGCTGGCCTGCGCCTCGCCCCATGGTGTGCTTCATCGGCAGAGCAGACTGTGGGTGAGGAAGTCCGGACAGGGTTTCTGGCTCCCTGCTCCTCTCAGCCTCCCTGGTGGTTAGATGAGGCCATCTCCTTCTCGCTGGAATGTGCTGCTCCAGGCCCAGAGAGCGAGAGTACCCCCCTTGTGCCACCTTCCTCCTTTCGCTACTTGCCGCAGATGATGACAAAGGCGTAGTGATACCCAAGTGACCTTGCAGGCTGCTCTGGATGCTGGTGACCTGGGTCCCCAGAGGATGCTGGAGGACCTGAACATCCTCCCTGGGCTGTCACGTGAGAAAGAAGCCAGCTTCTTGTGTTTTCAGTCACTGAACATTGTCGTCGTTTGTTGTTATGAAAGTGTCGCCCGGCTCATTAACACATGGCTGTATCCGCTGTGTCTACCTTATAGAAAGTGCTGGATAAACGTGTTGCTGAGTCCCTGGGTTTGTTCCTGCACACGTAACAGAATCATATTAACTAACTAAAGGCAACCAGCTGTGTTCTCTTATTTGCTCAGAGAGTGCTCATGTCTTTCTTAACTTCCTAAGGTCATCAAACTCCCAAACAGTGGGGGTCTCTCTCTCTCTCTCTAGGTTTAGCAGTGGATGTATAAAGTGATGTCCTGTGAGGCACAAGCAGAAAAGACTTTGTGGGGGATTTCTGAATAAAAGCAGCTATGGTGGTCTCTATCTGCTTCTGCCCTTAAGACACCTGGAGGTAGAGCCACTGGGTTCATGGCTGCAATTGTTCCCTGTGAGGACTCCTCAGGGACCCTTTGATGGAAATTCATCTTAGCAGGTTGGTGCTAGATCTTCCTGGATCCACCATCTGCTTTTTTGACATACCTCCACTCTCAGACTGGTTGCCTGGTTTCTTTGTGTTGAATGACCCTTGGAATTTCTAGAGCCTGAGGCTTAGTTGCATACTCTTACCTCAGTTTCTTTTAAGAGTTTTTGCATGAGTCTTGAGATTTTTTTCACGCAGAGTCCTCATCTCCCCTTAGATGGACCTTGATCTTGCTTTCACTGCTGCCACTGCGCTTAGGCATGGACAAATCCCTCTCTGCGTGGATCAACCAAGAGAGATTAGAATTTTTAAAAAAGAAGTTTTACTTTTAAAGAACAGCCCCCACCCAGTGTTAAGAACACTGACTTTAGTAAGTTTAGAGAGTATTGGTTTCCTGGTGGACACAACTTGCAGCCTCCTAGTTCATCGATAAGTCACTCAACACATGTCTATCGGGCTCTTATGAGACAGTGCACTGGGTACAGGGGACCCAGAGATAAATAGTGTGCAGGCCTTGGCCTCAGAGAGCTCATTTGTGCGAAACACAAATGGGGAAACCTGAGTCCTTCTTAAGACTCAGTAACTTGCTCAGCAACATATATCCGTAGAAGGGAGAAACTCTCCATGAGATAAAGAATGGACCGAAGCTGGAAGATCTTGGGTTCAAGTCTTGCTTCTGTCCATTTACTGGTATCGGGCATGTCAACCATTCTGAGCCTTGGTTTCCTGCTTTGGGGGAAAAAATACTCATTTCGTGATTTTGCAGCAAAGACGGTGTGCTGTTTACCAGTTCTTGTCTTCTTTCCTCTTGAGCATCCAGCCTTCCTTGGAATTAGCTGGGCCGTGTAACTGAGTTTTGACCAACGAATGAATGTGGTGGAATTGATATTCCCCACTTCCAGGCCTGGCCCATAGAAACCCGCCACGGAATCTTCCATGCTCTATCATTCTCTAGCAGTGAAGGACTCAGAGGTTCTAGGGGACGGCAGTACCACAGATGAAAGGAGCCTGGGCCCCCAGAGTCTACACGGAATAGAGTTTCCCTTTATTTCTACCTATCTGAAATGAATTGTGATGAAAACAGGAAATTCTTTCATCATGTTCAGGCACTGAAATTTTAGGGTCATTCGTTGTAACGGTTAGCTTACTTTGACCAGGTTTAAATGGAGAAAGTTCTACAAAAACTTCAGAGTGTTATACTGATGTTACCAGTTGTCATCATGGCTTTTATTTTAGAAAACTTTTTGAATGCACAGGTGTAGTTTTTTCCCGCCCCAGGATCTATATAGTCCCTGAATATGCTCAAGGATGGAGAGGGGACCAAGGGAGACCTTTGGAAAATCTCTGGTGGTCTGACTGCAGGGAGGTGTGCATGCCTGGGTGCCAGGCGTGATTCCTTCTGGGAAGGGAGCCCTGATTGACCATCATGCTTGGAGGAGCAGACTCATCTCAGAATAGACTCTGGGCAGCAGTAACCCAGCACAGGGGCCCATCATGTGGGCCCGGGACCAGCTGTCTGAGCATCAGCTGCTCACGGGCTGAGCACTCCAGGACTAAAAAAGGGAGGTGACATTGACCCGTTTGATAACAGGCTCTGGGAGCCACCCAGAACTCTGTTCCCTTCACACGTGGCTGCTCCCAGAGTCTGATCCCATTTGACTCTTAACCATGGTCTTCTGACCTGGCCCTGCAGAGGCCTGGTAGTAGACACAGAACACCCCGTAGATGTTGACTTGTCATATGATCTGGGCAGGAAGTGAGGTGTCATGTGGACAGATCCAGACATAATCTCCTGGGCTGTTTCTCTAAGGAAGCCACAAATAATCAGGGAGCCACACTCCTTATTTATAGAAAGGAGAGAGAGAGGAAAAGGATGGGATTCACTTTATTGATCACCAGTCATGGGCCAGACGCTCTGGATCCTTACAACAACTCCGAGCTAGGTGTTATTATTCCCACTCTTACAGATGAAGAAGCCGAGGCCCGAGGAGGTTCCGTAACTTGCCCAGGATCACACAGCTAGTGACTATTAGAGCTGGGATTCAACCCCCAGGCTTTCTGACTTAGAGCCTGTGTCCTTGACACTATATATACCTTGCAGATTTCTCAACAGGTTAGAGGTACAGTACTGTCCCCCAGGCCAGGCCGAGAAAAGTGATCCCCCGACTCTGTCCTGGGACTCCTAATGTAGGCCCCTCTCGCTAGCAGGTCTGTCTCCTGAGTTTGGGAGAAACACCTTTCTGTAAGCATATGAGGGCTCAGGTCAACAGGTAGAGGCCACCAAGCAAGGGAAATGGGAGGGGGTGAGGTGCCTCTTGGGGAGAAGGAAAGGAAAGAAGTGAGGAGAGAGGAAGAAGAGAAGGGGAAGAGGAAACCAAGAAGGTCAAGCATGAAAAGGAAGGGAAAAGCAGGGGAGGAGGTAAGAGTTGCCCCTGGTGCTCTTCATCTTGAGTAGGGAATTCCCACAGTGGGGAAGGCGGGTGGCTGCTTCCCTGGGTGTCTGGGTGTCTGGTGTCCAGGTGTCCTTCTGCACTTGAGAGTCTGTGAGGATTCAACATTTCTTTGGTACCTCGTTGGTTCTCAGTTTAGCCTAGCCCAGACATTTAGAACAGCTTCAACTATTTTCAGTTGAGCAACTCATCTTTCAAAACACAGGGGCGCTGTGAGTCTCCTCTTGGGGCTGCAGGAGCCATACCTTCCTTCCGCATGAACCTGCTTGAGATGTGTGTGGGGTGGGTCAGGAGAAGAGTCATGCCTTCTGGGGATGGATCCCGCCCCATGGGTTTCTGGCCACTCTGCTGGGGCCATCTAACCAGCTCCCTTGAGAGATGCCTGGCAGCATAATATTTGTTATTTTCCAGTTTTCATTCTACTAATATTTGTGTCTAACCCAAAAAGCTTTCAGCAACAGCCAGCACCACTTCTCTGATCTTGACTGGGTGGGGAAAATGCATTAGAAATCAAATTGTTTTCCAGTGGCAGTCCTGGCTCAGGGAGGCCCCAGGCTCTTTCAGAAGACAGCTGAGTGGTCTGGGAGCACCTGCCCTGCAGCCTTCCCACCCTGTGGCCTCCCTGCCCGCTTTCCATGGGGCAGGGAGGGAAACGAGGATTCTGGCTACTGGCTTGTGGAGAAGATGCACTTGCTGTATTTTCCTCAGACTTGGAGTGAAGTAGGAGGAACGAGCAATGGCTGAGCCTGTAGGAATACACCCCAGTGACCTGACGTTGTTCCCACGTGTTTGCATTACAGAGGGAAAAAGTCTTCAGGCAGAGTCTCATTACATGAGAACTCCCCTGTTGTGGAAAATTGAGATTCTGCATGGTGTTTTGAAGTTAACTTGTTAGAACCACTTGTTTATCTTACTTTCAAAATAACTTTTTTTTTTTTTTTGAGGGAAGGAATGCCTTTAGTCATGCTCCTAATTTTAACAGCTCTGCCCGAGTCTTCTCACTGGTTGAATTATAACAAGACTAGGGAGGTCATAGTCAGTGTATTAATTATAGCAAAGCTGGTGAGGAAGTTCAACCTCCTTTAATAAACACAGCTTAGCTACTTTAAATGAACAATTTTCTACAGCAAACATTTCAGCACATGTTGTCTCTGATAGCAAACTTTAGTGGTCTCATGATTGCAAGTCAACAGTTCTTAGATTTTTTAAACAATCCACTATTGCAGGAAAGTTCTCTGCTTTTTTTCATGAACAGACTTAGATGGAAACTCAACTTTATGATGACAAGATACAGAAAAAGTATGGATTTAACCTAAATTTTGTATCTGATGTGTAAATATTTTCTAACCTTTTTCATCTGTCTCTGCAAAGCCTCATGCTAACCCAAGGTTTTGCTTCTTCAAAGCACTTGTGTCAATAGTGTTGTTACTTAATGTTTTTTTCATTAGGTGCCATTTCATCAAGGCCGAATAAAAGAATTTGGGGCTTATTTTATACATATATATTTCCATATCTGGTGCTAGTCACTGAGCAAGCTGCTCTGCAATCGAATGGGGTAGTATTGGAAAGAGCTGGAAGGAAGGAAAGTCGTGGGGCAGCTCTCCTTAAATTTGATCCTCTCAGGTGTCCCCCTGAGACCTGTGGAGGCCTTCCTAGTGAGGGAGCACAGCCTGGAGAACACTGAAGCATAGCGTTAGAATTAGAAGAGACAGCATGGTGTTTTTGTCTAATCCTTCTCCGGTGTGTGATTTTATCTGAACTGTATCCTTATGGCGCACAGTGGGTACTTAATAAATATTGAGTGATTAGACAGATCAATGAGCAACGGCCCCAGGTGGAGGCAGAGCTCACCATCTCCCAAGTTGCCTGTAGTATCTAGGCCCCAGGATATGTGTCTAGTCCTTTTTTTAAACGTGGATCCTCTAACTGTAACTAGCTACGACTCTTGCTGGTCAGTGTCGCCTCTGTCTCCTCTGGGCTTAGGACTTTGAGTAACAGTAGGACAATTAGGAGCAGGCTGCTCCCATATCGTCCTGGCTAATCATCCTGGAGATGGAGTAGTAGTTGGATGACTCTGACTGTGGGGTGTTGGTCGCTTCTTAGGCCAAAGAGCTCAATGTATTGTCCCTTCCATCACCTAATGTCTCAGGGAAGGGCGACCGGGTTCTAAAGACCAGAAGTTGGCAAACATTTTCTGTTTGAAAACCACAGTTCCTGTCACAACTATTCAATTCTGCCATTGTTGTGTGAAAGTGGACATAACAGGTAAACAAATGAATATCGTGCTTCAATAAAACTTTACTTATAAAACAGTCAGTAAGCCAAATTTGGCCCATGGGCCACACTATGCATTAGACTGTGAGGTCCATGAGGCAGGGAGTATGTCAGTTTTTGTCTTGAGAGGGAGTTTGCAGTATTGGTGAAGATCATGGTCTGGGATCAGACGGTCTGGGTTCAAGTCCCATTCCACCACTTCTTTGCTGGGTGACCAGGAGCTAGTTGCCTAATTTCTCTGTGCCTCAATGTCCTTGTGTATAAAATAAGGATAATAATAGTGTCTACCTCATAGGGTTATTGTGAGAATTAAATGAGACAATAAAGGCTAAGCCCTTAGAACAATGTTCATCCGTAAGCATGTAATGAGTATTAGCTATTATTAGTTTGATCTCTAATACTTGGCACAGTGCCTGGTGCGATGAAGATGCTCAATAAATATTTATGTCATGAACCTGAGGCCCAGGAAGGCAAAACATCTTGTGTAATATCTCAGGGTGAAGTGGGAGGGGCACTGTGTCTGAAGCCATGTGGCTGACTTCCAGACTTGTCCTGTCTTCCAGAGCATGACAAGTTCTTGTTATGAAGACTTTGAATTATTTATAGTCACATCGCTCTCTATAGGACAACTGTTTTAGAGATTCATCACCTCTATTCTGCCAACCCTTCCCTAAGAAACATCTTCCCTAAGAGATGGGGATTAGGGAAAAAACTTCCAGCTTCTTGAATGTTCTGTGTGTGTGTGTGTGTGTGTGTGTGTGTGTGTGTGTGTGTGTGGCCTACCTCCTTCGGTAGCCTCTGCCCTACCTTTCCTAGGGTTGGCTAACAGTAGCTGTGACCGGGGAGTGGGATGAGGTCTGGTAGGGGTGCATGGTGGAGGGAGAGGTGTACCCTAGTTGAGGGCTTGCTGCCTTTCTTCTGCCTCCTGCATTTCCTGGACTGGGGGATCAGTGGGTGAAAACTTCCACTTCTGAGAAGGATTTAGGATGAATTTCTCACCCTTTTTAGCTTCGGGGCCTCACCAGCTTCACACCAGAGTAGCTGTGGATGTTCCATTCTCAGTTACTGTCTAACACCCCCTCCCCTCTCCTCAGCCACCACAGCCAGAGGGCACGAGGTGAGGTGCTGGGCCCTCCCCTGCCCTGCGTGCTGGCATTTCCCAGGCCTTAGGCAGCAGAAGGTGAGGGGAGCAATGAAGACAAGAATTAGGGTTTGTGGGGCAGTGGAACCTACCTCTAAAGGGAGAGGTACGTGAATGCCCAGGAACCACGGGAAGGATTGAGTGAGCTCACGGTGGCTGCGTGTGAGTGCACTGGGAAGTCGCCTGTGTGAGGAGCAGGCCCAGTGCTCACCCACCCCTCTCACAGGCAAGTTCCCCCCTCCCTCCCTCCAGGCAGACACACAGGACCACTAGCTGGGCAACTAGAAGGACTTGTGGGGTGGAAAGGCAGCCCTGCGATGGGGTGGCCTTGCTGCAGCTAGAACTGCCACCAGGGATGGCAGTGGGCAAACGGTTCCTTTGCTTTGGTTTGGGGTTGCATGAGGTCACTGTGACCAGGGCTCGGTGACCTCTCCACACTCCAGCCATTGGTACTTCTTCATTTTCTCCCACAATTTCAGCAGAGCAAGGCAATGACAAGGAGAGAGCCCAGGGGGCTTTGAAGATAGGGACTGTGAGTCTGGGTTTTACTTTGGAAAGAAAATGGCTTGTACTTTGCTCCTTGGTGCTCAGATTAGCAACTCTTGTCTTTCTTTCTCTCCAGCAGAGCCTCTTAGTATAGGGTCACTGAGCATTGTATGGGCTTCGGAACTGATGAACACCTGAGTTAGCATATAATGTGTGTGCTCACGTGCGTATGCACATTTTCCTTAGGAGAGAACCGTAGCTTTGATCGGATCCTCAGAGAGGTCAGTGGTCCCAAAAGGGTTAAGAAACACTGGATTATTTGTCTGTTGAAGCAGAAAATTGTTCTGGGGATGGTTAGCTGGGGAGTTCCTTATCTAATGACAGAGCTTTGTCTTTGGAGATAAGTGGAAATAAGGGACAGGAGCCAGGGGACTTTGTCGAGCCATCTGGCCAATGTCCTTGGTTCTCAGGAGAACTTTCGCTGCGGGGCCTTTAAAATTCTTATAATACTCGTTTCCCCCCTAAATATTTATTACTTTTACTCCTTTTTTCTTATTACTAAAACAAGACAAAAAACATCAACCAACCTCAAGAGATTGAGAAGACAAATATTTTATTTCCATAGACAGAAAAATATTTGCATAAGGCACATCTGAAATAGTACTGTTATTCAAAATACATAGAGAACTCTTAAAACTCAACTAATGGAAAATGAACAACCTGATTTAAAAAAAAAAATGGGTAAAAGACCTGAACAGATATCTCACCACAGAAGATACAGAAGGTAAATAAGCATGTGAAAAGATATTTCATGTCATGTCATCAGGAAAGTAAATTAAAACAGCAATGAGATACCATTACATACATCTATTAGAATGGCCAAAATCCTAAACACTGACGACACCAAATACGTGTCACTATGTGTTTGTCCAAACCCACAGAGCACACAACACCAAGAGTGAGTCCCAGTATAAACTACGGACTGTCATCATACGGGTTTGTAACTGTGACGTCACGTGTACCAGTCTGGTGTGGACACGGATAGTGGGAGAGGCCGTGTGTATGGGAGTCAGTACTTTCCACTCATTTTACTGTGAACCTAATGCTGCTCTGAAAATGAAAACCTATGAAAAGTCAATCAAAGGAATAAAAGGAAAAAGAAGCCTGACTTTTCGAGGCTGCATATTGTTTTTAGGAATGGAGAGGCTGTGTTGTTTCCAGGCAGGTTGAGGCTGAGGGACACTCCAGTGACCTCTGGACGCCGGCATTGAGCTGGTTCTTTGTGGTAGAGAGAGAGAAGAAAGACATGAAAGGGGAATTGGCCCAGGACAAAGGTGTGCACCTCGAGGTTGCAAAGACTAGCAAGGGGTCCCCCAAATAACGTTACAGTACCTGCTCTGGTCAGGCACTGTTGCTGTGCCGGGTGCCCTGCAGGCATCAGCTATCTTCACAAGGACCTCATGGGCTACGCGAGGCTGATAGTAAAAATATTCACTCACTGGGATGACGGGCACTGCCCAGAGTGGAAGCAGCTGGAGCAGGGATCCGGCCGCCCCTCCTGTGGTGGGTGCCGACCCGTTAGTGGCTGGTCCGGGAGGAGGCCTGGGCCGTCCTGCCTCAGAGGGGCCTAGGCTGGCAGTCAGGGAGCACACTGGGTCGAGGCAGGTGGGGAAGGCTTGTCCGGGGGTTCCTAGATTTGGGCCTGCTTTCGAACCAGGTGGAGGGCTTTCTGAAGCAGGTCATCCGCCCTGGCTCCAGAGTGCTGACTCCGTATGTCCTGGGCAGAGCCTGGCCTGTGCCTGTCCCACAGGTCCCCAGGCGATGCTGCTGTGGCTGGTGTGAAACCCACACTTTGAGAACCACCTCTTCTTACCAAATATTTCAGTGTTTCGTAAGTGGCACAGCCCTAGTTGAATATCAAGCTTGCAAGTAAGAATCACTCTGCTTCCACTCTACAGATGGGAAATAGAGGCTCAGAGAGTCAGTCACTTGCAGTAAGTAGGTCACACACCCAGGGGGTGGTGTGGCGGGTCTGGGGGTCTAAATCCAGTCTGCCCGACTCCGAAGGCTTGCCTCTCTCCCAACTTTTCCAGTCTCCCACCACCCTCAGCGACAGCAGATGTCTGGGCAAGTGGCTGACCACCTCTGGGGAGCCAGTGGGCCTGTGACAGGCTGCAGGCGAAGCCAGAGGCATGCTGGAGCCCTGCCCGCTCCGTCTCCTTCACTGGCCTGGGGAAGGCATGCTCTTCCTCAGGTCCCCTCCGCCCCAGCAGCAGCTGTGAAGTTGACAAATCACACCAAACTGTGATGCCTCCTCGGGAGCCTGTTCCAGGATGCGGCCTGATGGCTTCCGGAGAGGACGACAGGCACGCGGTCTACAAAGGAGCTGCTTGCTCCCTCGCTCCCCCGTTCAGCTTTGCAGCTGCTAAGAGGCAGCGTGGGCCCAAGTGGCCCACGGGGGAGCCTATTAAGAACCACGACGCTGAAAAGCGCAGCAGAAACGCTCCATTAAGTCTGGCAGGGGGCCTGCTTAACAATGGGACCTGCCTCAGGAGTCCTGGCTCTGCTCAGCGCTGCCTCAGTCTCCAGCCTGGCTCTCCCTCTCCCCGCCCCTGCAATCCTCAGAACCTGAGTGACTGCAGTTGATGCTGGAGCCTGTAAGACCTTGGCTGGAAGGTGAAGAGAGGCCAAGTGGGAGCAAATCCACAGGGAGCGTCCTCCATGTTGCCGAGGTTGGGCCTGTGCCTGCTGTTCGGTGTGGGCCGGGCTGCTGATGAAGACACAGCGTGCGCTGGGCAAGAGGAGCCCCAGCTCTGGACCCTGTACGTTAGGGGTCCCACTCGGATCCTCTTCCAGCCAAAGCCTTCCCAAATGGCAAAGAAACCTGGGGGCCAAGACGATATGCTCATTTAAGGCCCATGAACCCCTTTCCATACCACACTTCGGGTACCTGGGAACCTGAAGTTCCCTGCCCAGATGGCCCCAAACCCGTTTCAGTGTTTGCCTAAGCTTTTCCCCCAGCATATCCCTTGAAGAGTGGACTGTGTCATTGGGAGTGTGGATGCAGCTTGGACATGTGGACTGAACGTGTGTACATTTGCGTGTGTGTGTGTGTGCAGTCCCTCAAGGGCAAGACAGAACCCAGCATGGCAAGAGGTGGGGGACAGGCTGGGGGCTAGAACTATTGCCACGTAGCTCTCTGTCAGAGCAGAATTCCACGGACCTGAGAATTTTATATTTAAACCTTCTAGGCTTATGAAGAAGATATATTTGTCAAGCATAGTGTATATTTTAACTCGGTTTGTTAGCTTGATTTATAACTTTGAACTCTCTTGCTCTTGGCCCTGTGAGTGTACTGGGTGGGCCCAAATGAAGGTGGTGGTGGGAGCAAGCCCCAAAGGCGTCTCCGCAGCAGGCCAGGCCAAGCACCATGCTTTCAGACGGCCAAACACAGGGTCAGCACAAAGGACAGAACTGGGTAATGCTCCAAGCCCCATGGAAAACACTCATTTTTCTTCTGAGATGTGAGTCAGGAAGACCAGGGTCCTGATGAGCTGGCAACAGCCCTATGAAGGGCTAACTGGATGACCTGTGTGTGCTCTTGTGAGGAAAGGGCCCTAATCCTTGACCTTGACCATGATCTTGGCCACGCCTTTGACCCACTGCTCTCTCCTTTTATAATCTGGTGCCTTTGTCTCTTTCCTAGTTGTTCTCCCCACTGAGTCCCATTCCTGCCCCATCACAGGCTCACATCAAGTTGTATGGTAACTCTCAGGAGGGACAGAGCACCAGGGGAGAAAGCCCCTCCTTTGGGGGTCTCCCATGGTGGTGAAGGCCTCCCTTGGACTTGGCAGGATGAAGAGCAGTGCTGCTGGAGGGTTTATTTGGGAGGGGAGGTAGCGAGTCACCTCTGATTTCCAAATGGCCTCGCTAGTGACAGAATGGGAGAAGAGGAGGGAACATGAGAAGTCCTTCCTGTATTTATTAGGAACCAAACATTCATCCGAAGGACTTCCTTGGATCTTGATCTTGATCTTGATCTCCATCTCAGTATCTCTTTAGCTCTATCTCTGTATCTGCCATCTCTCTTTCCCTTCCTTCCTTCCTTCCTTCCTTCCTTCCTTCCTTCCTTCCTTCCTTCCTTCCTTTCTTCCTTCCTCCTTTCCTCCCTCCCTCCCTCCCTCCCTCCCTCCCTCCCTCCCTCCTTCCCTTCCTTCTTTTTTTTTTAAACCAAATATGGGGTTTTAACATATTTACTATATTCTAGCTGCGTGCCATGTTATTACCTTATTTAATCCTTATGAGAACCGTGTGACATATTCTCCCTATTTTACAAATGGGGAAACTGAGACTTTCAGAGGTGAAACAACCAGCGTAATAATGCCACATAGTTCAGAAATGGTAGAGTTGGGGCCTAAGTCCATATCACCTGACTTCGAATTTTGTGTTTTTGTGCTTTTTCCACTGAGGGAACATTTCCCCTGGGTGGTTTTTTATTTTATTTATTTATTTTTTTAAATTTTAAATCAAGAAAGAGAATTGCCGCCTTGAATGTTTGCTTATCTCCCTTCTGCAGCATTCCCAGGGGGCTTGGTTCCTGGCTCCCAGGAGTGCGATGCGGGCCAGGCGCTGTCTCTTGCGGCAGCTGCCTGCAGCCCTGGCCCATCTGCTCATACAGCTCCCCGCCACCCGCAGTGCTGTCTGGGTGTGCCCGGCAGTCAGACGGCACAGGCCGGCTTTGACAAAGTGACAGAAGCTGTAAAAACAGCTGTTTGACATTCCCTGCCGCTTTAAAACAAAACAACCAACAAAGGGGGTGAATGAAATGCAGAAAATACCCTTGTTTCCATGTGGATGAGGATATTTTTACTTAGAGAACATCTATTTTCCCCTTTCCTTGCTTTCTTCCCTGGTCACCTAATCCAGTCATTGCCCTCCCTCCCTGCCTCTTTCCCTCTACTCCCCTTCCTTCCTCCCATTGAAAGAAACTCGTCCTGCTTCTATTTCTATGTCTTTTTACCGTCAAAATTTATTCTCTCCAAGGACACTATTTCTCTTTGTTTCTCATTTTTCACATCTTCCTTGGTTTTGTATGTTAATTAATCTCTCTAGCGTTGGGTACGGACCATCCCAAGTGTGCATTTTGTAAATTCAGTGTTAGTTTTATGATATCCAAGGTGTCTTTAGTTCACCCAAAGTGGGGGCAGGGGATTCTAGAACAAAATAAACCAACCCTTTTCTCCCAAACCATCATTTAATTTAGATAAATAAAAGTTCACAAAAAGCACAGGGTGTTTTACAGTAACTGGCCACCCGCTCTGGCTGCTTTCGCCACTACCCCACACAGGAATGGGGAAAGTTGTTCTCATCTTTTGACTATAAGGTTGGGCCTATGACCCAGCTCTGCACTGTGGTCCTTCATGGCTTAAAAGCATGGTCCTGTTGAACCAGCTGTCCCTCCAGTGAGTTTCTTTTCCTGTAGTGAGAGGAGTTCCGGCCTCAAGGCCTACACAGCTTGGAACAGGTAAATTACAGACACTCAGCCGAGCCATTAAATGCAGCTCGGCCAAGCTTTACACAATATAACTATGCCCTGTGGCCGACCTCGATCCTTGGAATCGGTGAGCCCTTCTGGATCCCAGGCCTCATCTCAGCAGGTTGTCTGCCCACTGGCGTCCTTTTAAGGTCCCTTGAGTGTTTTTCTCTTGTTCGCGGCCCACATTAAATTCCACTAGAGTCATGTTCCTTAACCTCTGTCTCCCTTTTCAGTCCCTTCTTTCCAGACTAAGCGATTTCCTCCCACTGTTTCCTTCCTGTTTGCCCTTTGCAGTTTGTTCTCTGCAGTTCCTCATAGCTCGTTCTAGTTATTTTCTCTCCTGAACCGATTAAAAGTTTCCTTTTCTCTTCTCCCCTTTTACTTCTTGTTTTCTACTATCCATCAGTGGTTCATCTCAGAATTGGCATTGCTGGAGTTTGCATATGTGTTATTATGTGCATAAAATGACTGAGTCTGCAGCTAGAGAGGCCTATGATGGCTGCTGGAATGGAGAGGGCAGTCAGATCTAGGACCAATGGTAGGCTTTCTATTCCTTTCTCCCCACATTAGATCTATGGACATACCAGTCACAGGATGGAGAAACTTTGAGCCTGTGTGCTGATACCTGCACAGAGGAGAAAAAGTGGTGGCTGAAGGCAGGTAGAGTCTCCAAGAGGGCCCAGCAAAGGCTGAGCTATACATTATGGGAGTTTCTCCAACATCACCAATCAGACAAATCTTTCTGGAGAACAGAAGGGAGTAGAGAGAGGATGGAGAACGTTTTAGTGTTCCCTTCCATGGGATAAAGAGAGATGCCCCCTCGCTATATAAACATAAGGTATGGATAAATATTAGCCACGTAATGTTGGGTTGTCGGACAGGGACTAGAAAGGGGCCATGTAGGAGGGGATTGTGATAGCATGTCACAATTCCCAAGAGGCTGGGCATCTTTGGTGCCTTCCCCCAATATCTTCACAGTTCAGACGAGAGTAGAAGTTGATTTGAGGTCATCCTGACACACCGTCTATCTCTTCCCCTCCATCTCTCACTATAAGTGGCCTAATGCGTTTCGCTCACTTGTCCAAGCTCTGTCCATTCAGCAGTAACCCTGTATACCCTTGGGAATATGGACCTGGCAAGGAGGCCTCTGAGGGCAGGGAATTCCAATGTCTTAGATACCCAGAGTGTTGTCTAGAAGGGGAGTCACAGACTCTTGGGGGCATGTCTCTTAGCTCCGCAGACTCTTTACCCCGAGGGGAGGGGCATAACCAGGAGGAGGAGTGGGCAGAAGGAGTCTCTACACTGTGGAGACGAGGGCAGAGGCCCCGGTCACCCAGGTTCAGGGGCGAAACTGTGTGTGCCCCCTGTATATTCCATATATTTGGTTCACCCTCCATCCATCACTCTGGGTTTTGCTGCCTTCCTGTTCTTGGAGACCGTCTGGCTGGGAGATGGCGAGGGTAGAACTGGGGAGCTGGAGACCTGAGACCTTCTTTAGTTTCCTCACCTTTCTGATTCCAGCTAAGAATGTGTCGTGGGTCCAAAACACACTCATCACCAATGCGCTAGGTCTATTCTGGTTTCTGCATTGATTCACAATGAATAAAAATTAAGTTGGTACTAAATTTTATGGACTCTTAAAAAAATATTCCTCTTCTTTGAGCTTTAACTAGATAGTACCTTGGGAGCCAAAGGCAACTTTTAATTAGCATTTTGCTGCTCCAAGGAGAGGAACCTCCATAATTGCCGGGAGCTTCAAATTACACTGCCGGTCACCCTGCAACTCGCTTCCAGTGCAAGTCTGTACATATTCTGCCCATCTTTTAGGGTTCCCTTCGAGAGCCATTTTTTATTATAAAGCCTGCCCTGCTCATTGCAGCCCTAGCTCCCACATAACCAGTCTGACCTCCTAGTTCTGTGCCAAAATACGACATCCTCCAGCCTCACCCCCGTCCCAGGTTGCCTCTATGAGTGATGAACTCTCCATGCATATGCTCTGTCTTCCTACTACTAGGCTCTCCAGATAAGTACCTCGAAGGTAGGAAAAACATCTCAAGAGGTTTTTAGTTATCATATGAGTTTCCTTCTGTTTTAATGGGTCACCAAAGTATGAATGAAGGAAGTGAGAGAGTTACAGCACCAAGTAACGGTTACTCACGTCGCTTATATGGTGTGGAGGGATCCACTTTCTGGGGTGCTGGTTCTAAAACTTTTGTGGTTCTCAGACTCACCAAGCAGCTTATAGAAGGTGAGGATGCCCAGCCATCCTGACTAAGGGTCTCCCAGGTATTTTGATGTAGACCAAGATTTGAGAACAATTTTCCAGGGGCATGACTTGCCAAATCAACTCTACAGACAGAAAATATCACGTAAGTTAAAAAAAATAATAATTTGTTTTTAAGAAAAAAAGTTTCCTACTGAATGTTGAGAAAAGACAAATGGAACATACTCTGAGGACAAGGACACTGACACACACACAAATAAAAACTTTAACAAAAATACTCATAAATGCCAAATGCAAAATTGGTAGCTTTAATTCATTTATAATTAATCCTAGGTTTATTTTCAGCTCTGTCCTGTTTGCATTTGACCTTCCTACCTGTCTTCCAGCTCTCTGGCGTTCCTGTGGTTTTGTTCATTAACTTCTGGATCTCATAGCCCTGAGGAAGACACTTGGACTCCTTGGTCGGGCTTTCTCACTCTGGCTGTTCGGGACCTGCCCTGCCTCCCGCCTGCTGCCTGAGCCTTTATCCTGCCAGGTAGGACTATCCACGGCTTCAGCCAGGGTTCAAGGGACAGAATTAAACATTTTAAGCTGTCTTGTAATTCCTTACACTTACTTAAAACTCCAAGCCATAAAGTAAAACGATAAATATATAGTTTCTCTATCTCCCAACCAACTGAAAATATCCTTTAGATGTTGAAGACAAGGTGAGAAAGCCACCCTCTGAAACTGAAAAGAGAGCAAGAATTTAGAATATGCATAGCTAACTGACGACAAGTTTGTCAACCTATTTCCGGTGAGTTTAGACCAATTTACAAATCTCCTCAAGAAACAAAGATGTTTCCCCCATCTTTCCAAATTAAAATGTAATGTGAAGAAAAGTTGTATAAATAATTGTAGCAAGTTTAAGGCATTGTTGTCAAACAGAAAGTTGCGTAGTGTCTTGAGTCCAGATAAAAAGAAACGTCAAAGAAAGCTTTTTTTAGCACTTGCACCTGCATTCCAGCTCCTTCGCAGATATATTCTTAGACTAGGGAAGGCATAAACTCAAACAGAACATGTGTTCCAGATCAGGACAAAATTTCTAATAGAAACTTTCAAATTTAAAATTCTGCTCTTGGCTTTTTAACCTGGCCCAGTGGGTGGTAATTCACGTCCACTTTGTCTCAGATTTTTCGTTCCTTACTAGCATTTCTATACCTGATTAACCGTTATTATTCTGATTAACCATTACTTTAACTTCTGTTCTGAGATTCTGTTCTGTCTTAAACTTAAAAGAAAGAAACAGAGTAGAATGGTGGTTTCCAGGGGCTGGAGGTGGGGGAAACAGGGAGAGATTGGTCAGAGGGCACAAACTTCCATTATTAGATGAATAAGTTCTGAGAATCTAATGTTCAGCATGGAGGCTACAAACTGTATGTATACTTGAAATCTGCTAAGAGCAGATCTCAAGCGTTCTCACACACACACAGAGAAGAAAGACGGTAACTATGAGGTGACAGATGTGTTAACTTGCTGGTGGGAATCCTTTTATAACATATACATACAGCAAGCAAATCGCCACATTGTGATATTGAAGTATATCACAGCTTTATTTGTTCATTATGCCTCACTAAACTTGCACCCTCAGAAATATGGTTTTAGTATCTCCTAAGACCTACAGCTCCCTTTGCCTGGTTCTCACTTACCACATGGGCGATGGTGGCCCAGCTCATGTGGAGAGAGCTTCTGTAGTGTCTTGAGAAGAAGGCAGAATGGGCAGCTTTTGCCTTCAGTTCCAAAAGTGGAAACCTCTTGAGAGCTGATTGTGTCCTTGCATCCTCAGAGTGGGGTATACAAGGAGAAGAGCCCATCGAGAAGCAGGGTTGGCCACGTCTTGGCCTCGATAGCTGTCTTCTGATCCTCTCCTCAGTCACCAGACAGTAGAGTTTACAGAGACTGAGGAACTTGTATGTCTCATTAGAAGAAGAGAAGCAAAAGGGATACTGCCAGCCAAATGACAAAATAATAGCAAATATTTTAAAAATGATAAATAATCATCAGTTATCACTAATCATTCATTGTTTAAAAACAATAACCACGCCTTACTCCATGCATTATATATATATACACACACATATATATGTATATGTATGTGTGTGTGTGTGTGTGTGTGTGTGTGTATTTTTAATTCTCAGGACACTCCTATGAGGTAGGTGCTAATATTGTCACCATGACACAGATAGGGACACTGAAGCAGAGAGTGGTCAGCAGCCTGTCTAAGGTCACATAGCTAGTAAGTGGCAGAACTGGGATTCCAGCTCTGATTCTGGGGTCTGGATTTTATACTGTCTTCTGTGTAGTACAGAGTAGAGAAAAGCTGACATTCAGTGCTGTGACAGGTCTGGGATTAACCACCCTGAAGAGTGTGCTTGGAATACTGTGGCCAGTCCAGGCCCCACCAGCTGCTGGGCTGATGCTGTGGGAACCACGTAGGCCTGAGGCCACAGGTGGAAGACAGCAGTGCCTGGGGCAGACAGATCTAGGAAAGACATGACCTGATAGCCTCGTTTCTCACTTTAACTTTGTACAAAGCAGCTTCTCTTTACAGATACATAATTTGATCGACTGAAACCAGAGTGCAAAATCCCAAGGACAGTGCCAAAATGTCTATAAGGGAGGGGCTCAGGGATGACAATTGTTTGAAGAGGAGAATGCGGGCTAGGGGGCTTTTCCTGAAGCTATTTCATACAGTCGTCATGGCCGTATTTCAAAGAGTATGTTTGTTTGCGGTGCCTTGGAGGCTGATGGAGATTAGGAGAGACTGAAGTTCCTTCCTCAAGCCATTCCCTGGTTGGCCTCTGGTGTGGACATAGGTAGCTGTGACTAACGTTTGCAACTTCAGGTGCATTGCTGTGCATGCGCTGTGATGGCGCACTTGCAACCTCAGAAATGTGGAATAGTCAGGTGGTCTTAGAGCACCAGGGCCTCTTCTGAGAAAGGGATGCATGGCTGACATTTCTGAAATGTACCTCGCTGGAGAGGAGAACAAGAGGAGCTTAAGAATCTGCACTCTGGGGTGGGAGTGTGCTTAGTGATCAAGAGTGGATAAAATTCCATTAGAGGTAAATGTTGTCTGACAGCAGACTGGAAAGATATATTTTAAGCTGAGAAATTACTTAATAAATTCAGACCAACACTCTGTGACATTTCCCACAAGACTTTAATGCTGTTTACAAATTCCAGAGAACACCCTGAGTCGTTTCTGGCATGGGCTTATGATTTATTTCAAAGGAAAATGGGACAGAGTGTGTGGGTTTGTGTTTAATGTGAAAAGGGATTTGGAGATGAGAAGTCAACTGGCATGAAAGATTGCAGGGCAAATGCAAAGTAGCGGAGCATGTGGGTGGCCTTGGAGCATGTAACAGGGTATTGAGAAAGGAAGGGGCCTCTTGCCATTCCAGTGCTAATCACACAGTTCCATTTGCACAGGCCAGTAATGCATTAGAGAGGATGGGTTAGGAGGCGAAGCTAGATCCAGGGTTTCGGAAGCACTTCAATTTCAAAGACTTTCATATCAAGAATAGGCAGGGCTTCCGCCCTAAGGAGAGAGGCCAGTTCTATCTTATTCTCCACCAACGTCAGCATTCAGAGGACATGACCAGCATCCGCAACAAGGCGGACTTCAGTCAGAACAAAGGAAGGCATTTCTAGAGAAAAGAGGACCTTGGACTAAGAACTCGAGGGAAGATCTGGGAGCAGATTTTTCGTGTCTGATACTTTGTGTGTTTTGGGAACAAGGACGGGTTAGGTGACCTTGTGATCCAGTACGGAGACCATACAGGGGTCAGGGAAGGAGACATATTCCCAGGTGGCTGCTGGAGTGGTTTAAAGGGAAGTGGGTTCAAGGACTGGGTGACGCAGGAGGCAGCGATGTGGGGCCAGGCTGGCAAGGGGAAGACAAAGCGAAGAAGGATCTTCTTTCTCCCTTTTTCTCCCCTTCTCCCTGGGAAGCTCCCAGTCTCATTCATCTTGCTTGCCATGGAGTATGTGGTTTGAATGGGAAACGAGGACAGTGACAACCCCCATCTCTCTTGGGAAAAAAAATGACATTCCATTTGGTTTTGGAAAATACACAATATTTCACTTATAAAATATTCAATCACTGTCATTAATCCTCCCGCCTAGAGTGGCCCTGCCCCACTGAGGCATGAGCAGCAGACTCTGGCTGTGGCCACAGGCCCGGGACCTCTCCGCCTTCTCTCGGATGGACAATGTCACTAGAGGCGTGAGGGCTCTCTGCTCATAGAGTTGCCCTCTCCAGGGTGGGGGTCTGGGTTTTCCTAGGGCCCTCAGAGCGATCTCTAACTGAAAGGCAAAGGGCTCCCGCTGGCCTAGGCTTCCTGGGGCTGGGCCAGGGAGTTACAGACATAATGTCAGTCTTGACCAAGTTAATTCTTCTTAATGAAACAAAGGGCACCTGTGGGCCCCGAAGACTCTCTCCCGCTCCCCAAAGCTCAGCCGCTCTCAGAAGTGGGCAGTCCTCCCCATCCTGTGCGGCCTGCTGTTCTTTTTCTTCTTCCTCAAGCTTATCTCTCACCTTCTTCTTCTCTCAGTTTTCTTTTTTCCTCGTGGTTTCAATGTCTGTCTGTCTAACTAAAAAATAACCATGGAATCCCACCATGTCAGAGCTGGGGGGGACTTTAGGAACCACCAAGTTCAATCTCCGCATTTGAGAGGGGAGGATACTCAGGCCCAGAAAGAGGAGGTTAGTGGCTGTTTTCCCTAAAGCATTAAGGCAACAACTTCCTCCTCTATTCCCCACCTCTCCCTCCAGGGTGTAGCCTGTTTGTCAGGAACCTAGGCTTGCTCATGGGCAGACATGGACCGGGTTCCAGACCAGTGCTGGGGGTAGGTAGCTCTGTCCCTCTGTACTTCAGGGTCTCTACTACCACCACGAGAAGTGGTGGTTAGCCATGGTGCCTGGAAATGACAAAGTCCTTCAGTCATGAAGAGGAGCGAAAGCTGCATTTTCTTTTGTCTGCCCCTGAAGTCGCTTAGGGAGGCAGGAGGGAAGGGCGTGCCATGGGCAGGGAGAAGGATCTGCCCCCAGATGCTCATGACTCTCAGCAGTTCCCTCCCATTCCTTTCAGCCTTGTAAATCCGTGATTCTAAAACAAAACATTCTGTCTTCTGACTATAACCTTTCTAAGGAAGGGGTTGAGCAAGTGGCTCCAAGAAAAAAAATAAATCACAGTTGCTGTTTGACTCTGCGTCTGCACATTCCCCAGCTGACAGTGAGGCTGGAAAAAAGTGCCTGGAGTCTGCAGAGAGCTTAGGTTTGTTTAGTTGGAGCAGGGCACCTGCCAGTAGCCTCTCCGAGGCCTGGCCAGCCAGCTCCTGCAGAGTCACAGGTGGTTTTAAAAACGTTTCCACGAGAACGAAGAAGCTAACGCTAAATAAGCAATGGCAGCCAGGGCAGAGCTGCTCTCTTATCACTGGAGGATGATCACCTGTCCTGGCTTTGATCTAACCAGTGACTGTGCGATGGCAGAAAAGCCTGCTTCTTGGGAGCCAGGCAGCCTGGGGGTCCCCCTCAGGTTTTACACTCACCTTGACCTGGTTAAGTTACTTCCTCCTTTGGGTCCCAGGGCCTTGGCCTAGGCCCAGATGACATCTCTCATGCTTCAGTTCTTAGGGCGAGGGAGTGTTAAGGGCAGGGAGACCTTGCAACGCTCCCCATCTCCTGGTGCTTGGATCTTAACTTTAGAACTTGGCTGCTGTTTCAAGTTGTTTTCCGCCGCGGAGAAGAATAAATGGGGTTAAGGAGCCCTCATTCGTGTGGTCGGCCCATCTTTTACTCCCCTCATTTAATGATGAGGAGAACCAGACATGTGATTCTACTAACAAGGGCTTGTGGGTTGCTAAGGCAAGGGCAGGGCTGAACCTTCCACAGCGAACTGTTTTCCTTCTGGAAGCGGCCCTTGTCCTAACACTGGCTCTGGGCTTCCTGCGACACCTGTTCATAAATGATTCAGGCCCTACCTTCTGCAGAGCTTTAAAGCTCTCTCTCTCTCCTTCCTTCACTCGGAGCACAGACAGCAGCCCGGTGCTGGAATTTAATACTTGGTGAGGTTTTCAGGTTCGAGAATAATCAGGCAGCACTGTAAACAGCACACAAATCCCACATCCGACCAGCAACAGTTGCAGCTTGCCTGGGGCTCAGGGGAGCTGGGGAGGAGGGAGCGGAAGCGCTGCTATGGTCCCATTGGGGGCTTCTTGGTGAAGTGTACCCTGCTCTTTTCATGGGTGCGGCAGTGGGTGGCCCTGCTAGGCTCCTGGGAAGCAGTTTTCTTAGTTCTCAGCTGATGTGATCACTTCTCATGAAGGCCAGATGCCTCCCCAGGGTGCGTGGTGCCAAAGCTAGGCCACCAAGAAGGATTTTGTTCCTATTCCACTGCCCACAGTTTGAGGAGGAAGCAGTGCATGTTCTTCAAGGCCTGGACAAATTCTTCCACTGCCCCATAGGAACCCAAGGCCTGTGTCTCTGGCTTCTGTGAGTCTGTGGTTCTGTCTCTTGTCAGTGCCCCTTAAGTGATAGCCATCCTTCGTGGCCCAGCCTGCGCCCCCTCGTAAAGCATTCTTCACACTCCAGTCCAGCTTTCTGAAGTCCAGTTGCAGTAAATTTCTGTAACCAGTGATAAGAATGGAGATGATATGGTAACAATAACCATGATAGTAGCTAATATTTACTCAGTGGACACTTGGTGCCAAGCTCTCTTCTAAGTACGCTTTTGTGTGAAATCTGTCGATCGTCACCCCAGCCGTATGAGGCAGGTCATAACAGCGAGAAAGTGGAGGTGCTGTTCATTTTTGGTTTCACGTATGTGAACATTTTTGGTTTCACCTCCACTTACTTCTCGTCCCTGCACTGAGCTTCCTGTGGGAAGGGCTGTGAGACAGCATGGACAGTGAGTGCTCGGGGCTCGGTGAGGCGAGGTCAGATTAGTCTCACAGCAGCAGCGTGAAGAGGTCAGTGTTCCTCCCACTTTTCAAATGAGTTCAGAGGCTAAGTAACTTAGTGAATGACCTCAGGACACACAGCTTAGAAGTGCCACAGGTGGACATAGAGTGTGGGTGTCCATGTCTTCTATAATCCGGTGGTTGAACGAACAATCCTCCTGCCACTTACCAGGTGGGTGACCTTGGACTTAACCTTTGCACTTCAGTTCCATTATCTGAAAAATAGTAGGCAGAAGTATTTACTTCTAAACTTGTGGTGAGGAGTGAATGAGATAAATGCAGGTAAGGGGCTTAGAGCAGGCACCCTGGCACACAGTAGAGACTCAATGAATATTGCTTATTATTATCATGGCTGAATGTGAAGTGATGCCACGCAACAAGTGTTTAGTGATCACCTGTCACATGACTCTGGAGCGGACACTGCCTTAGGTGCTTCTCTGTTTTAACTTCTTCACCTTCTCCACGGTGTCTTAAAAAACGTTAAGCACATAGTAGCTGATGGGTAAACACGTTGTGTTGATTTCTGCAAAATAGCTTGGGGGAAGGTCCCAAAAGAGCTCTTCTGCCTGTCATTGTGAAACTGTCAGTCTTTATCTTTCTTTTCCTCTTGGCTTCATCTGATTTTGGAAGAACCAATGGCTGTGTGATGGCGCAGAGGCCTAGTTCCGGTGGCCTGGGGACCTGTTTTAGGTTTTACATTGATTTTGACCTGGTTGAGTTACTTCCACCTTTGAGTCCCAGGGCCTTGGCCTAGATGACATCTCACATGCTTCAATTCTTAGGAAATGGAAGTGTTTAAGGGAAGGGAGACCTTGGAGTGCTCCCCAACTCCTAGTGCTTGGATCTTGACTTTAGAACATGGCTGCTAATTTGTTTTCCACCACGGAGAAGAATAAATGGAGTTAAGGAGTTCCCATTCGCATGGGTCGGCCCATCTTCCTAACCGTGGTAGTGCCCACACCAGCAACACATAGCATGTCTCCTTTCCTTTCATCACCCAGCTCAAAAGGGAAAGATTCTGGACATATATGTGGTTTTGCACATGTGCAAAGTAGCCATCATTGGAAAAGTCCTGTTTCTGAGCTGGCCATTGGCACCTTTGGCTGCAATTATTAGGAGGGAAGAGACGAACAATTTTTTCAGGGTTTCTTGTTTCAAGTTTGCTGAACTTGGCTAAATTTGAGCAACTTGTTGGGCTGCCTTCAGGGTCTCTGATGTGTGTGTGTGTGTGTGTGTGTGTGTGTGTGTGTGTGTGTGTGTGTGTGTTGGTGGTGGGGGTTGTTGTTGGTGGCGGGGCTTGTTGTTGGTGGTGGTGCAGGGAGCAGTCAAGCCATGTGCTTTGTCTGAGAAAATGGAGAAACACAAGCTGGCTCAGTCCAGGAAGTTGGGCAGACAAATCGGGGCAGAAACAGACATTGCTGACATGAGAGGGGAGGAGGGATCTCTCCATCCTACCAACCGGAATGTCACCATGGAGAGAGGAGGCAGAGGCAAGGCAGAGCTCTCCCAGAATCGTTGTGAGACCCTACAGGTGCAGTCTTACCTGGGAAGCAGGAGTTGGAATCACGTGACAGGAAAAGGAAGAACATGCAGTCTTTCTTGGAAACTCAGAATTAGTCATGTGACCTAACTTCTCCTTCAGCCCCTTGGAAGTTGCTGGGTTTTAGTTCTCTTTGAGATAATTCCTGCAGAGAAAAGATCTGCACTTGCTCTTTGAATTAGTTGCTACTTAATCCTTGATTGAAAAGGAAGAGGATGTACCTGGCCAAGAATGAGAGAAGTGTGTGGGAGTCTAAAGGCTGGGGAGAAGCCTCCCTCCTACTTCTCTCTGAGGGCAGGGGCAGCCCAGGGACAACTGGATCCTCTTGTGTCCCAGCCTGGATTGTACTTTAGTCTGATACTGTGTATTCCAGAGTGTATTGAAAGAGGATGCTTTTTAGAGTGGCCTGTGCTTGCAAAAATGTGGTAATGAGCTGGCAGAGTGAAGTCCAGTGGTGACATCCGTGGGAAGGGAGGACCCCGGTGTCCTGTCAGGTGCCTGGAGGACACCTGGTTTCAGCAGGTAGGGCCTGGGGTCTGAGGCTTCCTTGCCCTCTGCAGGGACCATGGGGCTATCAAAGGAAGTAGGCAGGAAGATAGTAACACCTGGGACATTTGTGAACTGGCAAAGGAAGCCTGGGCTGGGGCACCTGGAGCATCAGATGTAGGGGAACCTTTGAACCAGCTCAGACTATCAGCTCCAAAACTAGGCCCCAGCACCACCTTCTCTGGGGAACTTTCTGGAACCCCTCAGCCTCACTGCCGCCCATCCCTGCACCTCCCCCAGTCTCAGCCCTTACCATATTGTGTGGAAATGACTTGCTGACACTTTGTCTCCCATCTAGACTGGGAGATCCTTGCTGGACTGTGTCTTCCTTATCCTGAACTTCTGTGCCTGGCAGGCATCGGGGTGCAGTAAGTGCTGGTTAGCCCAGTGGAAGGTACAGGCACATCACTGACGCTAGCTTCCCACCCTTCCGAATATTGTCACAATTGACTTTCAGCTCTGAGAATGCAGATCACTCACTTTGACAACGTTCATCTTTCCAGCTTCTACTCACCCCTCCAGTTCTTCACCCTCCCAGCCCCCTAGTCTCAAGGCCTGTGCTCTGGGAACAGAGGCTTTTATGTTAGGCTGGGTTTTGCTGTCAGGCCTAACCGAGCAGAGCATACCTACACTCCATGCATAAATTCCAAGGCCGAGAGACACAATTAGGGCATCGTTTAAGCTGGGACCTTGCCCATGCCATCGTTCCCCTCCATTAACACTGGTGAGAGTTGGCAGCGGAGCCCCATTCCTCAGCATCCTTTCCCATTACAACCCCCGACTCAGATGGAGCAAGGCAGAGCCACTCGGCTAAGAAATTATCTCTGCTTCCTGCCAAGGGAGGAAGTCACGAGCAGGAGCCTCTTCCTTGGGGGCGAATTATTTAATCACTTGTCTTTCTCCTCGAATCAGTGCAACTAATGAACATCTTTTCCTCCTTCCCTCCTTTCCCCTATGCCCTCTGCCTCTCCCATCAGCCTTGTACTAGTCACTTCCTCTCCTCGCTTTTGCCAGTGTCCTCCATGACTTTACCTAGGGAAGGCGGGCCCACATTGCTACCCAGCCCTTCTCTTTCTCTTAATCTTTCTCCTGCCCTAGCATCTCTTCCCCTGGGATCACAGTCAGCCTGTTTAGGAGTGATACCAGCTTTGGGGGACTGGAAATGGCAGAATCTTCCCATATTACATAAAGGAAAAGCTCTTCAGCTCCCTCTGAGAGGGACAATGGAGGTTGGGCTGGGAGGAGGGAGAGGGAAGCCGTAGTCATTTGTCATGGTTAAATGGAAATTTGTTGCTACAATTCCAGGGCTAGAGAAAAGCTTTAGCTAGGCTGGCAAAGGCAACAAGAACTCCAGCAATTGCTAGAAAAATAAACCACATCCCCAAATCCATCTGTTGGCTGGTGGTTCTTGTTTCTGAGGTGTGGTGGCACTGGGCACCCTCGCAGCTCTAGAGCATGGGTAGCCTGAGGTCAGATGACGGGAAGAACTGGGCTGCCCATCTCTTTGACAGCCTTGCAGGTGTCAGCTCTGGGCAGTTGCTTGCCAAGGATCAAAGTGTGAGTTATTCTGCCTGCTTCCTCTCCTTCCTGGTAGCCTGGGGCCAGCACTCTCTAGGCACTGTACTCACAATTCAGGATTGCTCTATCAACCCACTGAGATAATGTTTACTAAGTGCCTAGCACTTCCCTATGCACTGTGGGGGATGGAAAGAGTGTGATATGTTTCTGCCCCTCGCACTGCCTGTACTCTGTTTGAAGACGGAAGGCTAACAACAGTTGAAGTCGAGAAAGCCTAATGGCTTAACGTTGAGTGCTCACAAACAGGAGTTCAGAGAAGAGAGAGCTCCAGGTGAGCTAGGAGCCAAGTGGTCAACTCATTCCTTACACCTGTATAATAGTTCACAAAGCGCTTTCATACAAAAACTTATCCTATTTCGGTATTATTTTAATTCTTATGTATGCCAGCATTTCTGTTGTGGGCAAATATTATATCACCATTTTAAAGCTGAGTCAACTGAGGCTGAGCAAATGCATGCCCTCTGTCGAAAACCAGCATTCTCACTGTGGGTTCTCTACTCCTCTCCTCATGACATGTCAAGCATTTAAATAAGGAAGGGACAAGACTCCAGGTAAGTAGAATTTAAATTAGTGAAAAAGAAAGGGAGTGAAAATTCAAGTAGGAGAAATCAATGAGCAGGAGGATTAAGAATGTTGGATGAATGAACACGTATACGAATGAATTCAGGAATGCACCATGCCTTGGGACAATGAGATGGAGAGAAGAGAAACAGGGTTATTTGTCATTGCTAAATGGAAGGTTATTGCTACGATCCCAGGGCTAGAGCAAGGCTTCACCAGTGCAGGGCGTGTTCTGTAGAACGATGAGGGAGGAGGCTGTGTGGCGAGGCGGTGGAGGCCTGGGCATTTGGGGTTGACATGAGAGGCCCAGAGGGAAGCATTGAGGTTCTAGAAACGGGGGCACCTCCCCCGAAGGCAGGAGAGTCGTGTCTACCTCTGTGTATCTCATGTCTAGCAAGATGGCCTACTCAGGGGCATGGTGGCCTAGAGAGCGGAACACTGCACCTAGAGTCGGAAGGTGACCGTTCTGAGCCCAGATCTGTAGCTTCTAGACTCTGTGCAAGTCTAATTCCTCTCACAGACTTTAGCTTCCCCGGCTCTTCAGAGTTCAGCTGCAACGTCACTTCCTTGGTACTTGGATTAAGTCAGGCCCTCTGTCACACACCTTCACGGCACCCCCTCCTACACCTTCGTGGCACTTGTCACATTGTACTTAGTTATCTACTATCTGTGGGTCCAGGAGAACAGGGCCGGTGTCTGTCACGTTCAGTGTTGAATCCTTAGCACAGAGCGTGGAACTGGGAATGGTTCTCAAGAAATCCTGGTTTTATGAATAAGTGGATTTGTTGAATCCGTATAATGATCTTAACTCACAGAGCAACTGGGAAGATCACAGGTCATCTCGTGAGCTCTTGGTCAAGTGGAAGGTAAATGGGAGAGACTTGTCATTGGGACCTGGATGAAGACCATGGTGGGTCTGGAAGCGAGAGTTTCAGTGTCAGGCATCTAGGGTGATGCGAGGGTCACAGTGGCCTAGAGGCCGTGGCAAGTTGGGTAGGGAGAGCCCGTTCCCAAGGGTCCTGCTGGCCTCCCACTCTCTCTCCAAAGCTTCGTCTATCTGATCTTCCACCCTGTTTGGCTTCTTTGTCTCTTCTAACATCTTTTTAGTCTTTGGCCCTCCTTGCCTCTGTCCCCATCCCATACCTTCTATTGTCTAACTTTTCTCCCTCTGCCTCTTTCCTCCACCTTCACGTCCCTTTGGCCTTTCTCTGTCTTTGGTTCCACTCTACTCAGTGCTTTACCCCTTTGAATGTTTATCTCTTCCAGCCTCTCGTTCCTGCCAGCTCCCTGCTGTTTCTGGCACCCTGGAAGCTTATTGAGATCTGCCAAGTGGATCAATATCAGTGTCGAAGAATTCTTTTGGTTCTTCTTGTTTCGGCTCTTCCACCCCACCATCCACCTTCAGTCCCCCTCAGCTCTCCTCACTCTCTGAATTCAGAGACCAAACCAATGCCCACCAATTAGTGAAGCAGGCCCCAGGAACTGATGGTCCTTCAGCCTCTGTTATATTCCTCTCTATGTAATCCTTTGTTTGGATTGAGCAAGCTGGAAACGTTCCCTCCCCTGGGAATTGCCCTTCACTACCCCTGACCTGGAATGTCCTCAGGGGTCCCCTTATCTCCCCCACCTAGCTCTTGCCTCCCTCCTTTCTCTTAACCTGATAATGAGGCAAATGCCTCACTGTCTTTTCTTGTCTTCATTTAATGCCTTGTACATTTGTCTTCACATCAGAACGCCTGTCTAGAAACTGTCAGGGGACACGGGCCTGACTGCTGTCATTATCTTTCAGTCTAGCCGAGTCGTCTCTTCATAAACATTTTTTTGGTACTAATGTTCATGATGTTGCTGATGAAGATGGTGATAAGTGAGATGAATCACTGCGATGTTTCTGGAATAGTGCCTGGCACATAATAGGTTTTCAATAATCATTAGTAGACTCTTAATCTGAATGATGGTGTTAATTCCTTTTCAAGGCTCCTTTTTTTTTTTTTTTATTGCAAAGAATGGAAACTGACTCAGAGGAGCTTAAGGAAGGAGACTCTACGGGATGTAGCTGAGCCTACACCCAAGGGCAGGACATCAATTCAGGCTTCATTAGAGTCAAGAACCTGAAACTAGAATGTTGTCAGGGCCCTGTCCGGCTACATGGCCTCATCTCCTTCCCTGTGCTTCTCTTTCTGGGTAGACAAGTCCCCTCTGCTTTTCTGTGTACGCAGCAGAACGTGGCCAACTCTCCCCTTGTGTCAGCTTCGCTAAGCTCCAGTGCTACCGACCAGTGTTCCAGTTCTTCAGGTCTGTATTTGTAGAAGAGAAATGTGATCAGCCCAGCTGAGCTTACACGCCCCCTCTGCCCTCTTAGGGTCACATTCCACAAACATAGGCACAGGAATGCTCCCCTCCAGAGTGGTGTGTGTTGGTGGAGGGGTGACTGGGCAGACGCAACAGAAAGAGCCTCTTATGCTAAATACGGTAGAAAGAATGAAGCCTGTCAGACTTGATATACCCATGTTAGTCAACCTGAGCTCTCTCATCACATTACCTTGGACGTGTGCATCCCAGTTGGGGATCACTCCATGAAGTTTGGCCCCCAAATCACTGCTGAACTCAGGCCATTCAGTGTGAAGAAGGCAGGACCAGAACACTCCCGATTCATAAATGCTGGCCAAGCCTGAGTGGCAGCTCCTTTACAGAGCCTGATTACAAAGGCAGAGGCTCTTCTGCTTCTGGCGAAGATAAAGAGAAGCATCTTCCCACACTGGCTGCAGCGATGGATGGATTTGCCCTTCTCCAAGTGATTACTTTGGCTCAGATAAGGAGCCCAAGTGGCTGGCGAGCCAGCAGATTTCCTCTAATCTCTTTCCTAAGAGTTGAGCTCAAACAACCTAAATCACCCTCGCCATCACCCCCCACCATTTGCAGTATCTAGTTTGTGATCTTCCCTGTGAAGAAACAAATGTTTGGGCTTCTTGGAAGGTCTAGGGACTCTGAAAACACTGGATGCTGGGAAAAAGCAAAGTCCTCTAGTAATGGAGTACTGCGGTTAAGAACTCAGGCCTGGAGTAGGCAGCATGGGTTGGCACCCTGGGAGATTACTCAATAGTTAACAAAGTATTTTAACGATTGCTTTTAAAATTTAAATTTAAACAAATGGGAAAATGAAGTCTATGGATTTCTTTACATTCATTTTATGGTCTAGTTTTGCTTTTGCATTGTATTTCAGGGGACTGTCATAATCTTTTCAGTGCCTTGGGCCTTTAAATTTGGATCCTTCATTTATTAAGTATGCGACTTGGGTTAAATAAGTAAAATGGACTAATTATATACCAATTTCACTGGGTTATTCTGAGATTCAAATGAAATCATCCACGTGAGCCTGTAGCCTGGCTCCTGGCACATAGTAAGCCCTCTCTAAATTGCAGCTATTATCACTATCTCATGAAGTGACCGTCAGCTCAGAGAGGAGAAGGGCTTTTAAAAGTACGGGCAGGCGTGGAGCTTGCAAACAGCCACATCCTGGGGAGTTGTTCTGTGGGTGTGACCAGTGTGGAGTGTGCCCCAGGCGAGGTCTTACAGAACTGTCCCTTGGTGGGAAGTGCCTGAGACTTGGGGTGGGGTCAAAGTCAGGGACCAGGAGCAGGCAGAGGGTAGGCCATCCTAATTTTCCAGCACTTCAACATCTAGAAAAACACCCTAATAATCCAGTGCCAACAGCTTCTCTTCTACTTGCATGAACCCTTTCTTATTTAATTTCTCTCTCGTTTTAGGATTCAGATGGTAGATATCATTCTGTATACTTCCATGTGGTCCTCTGGCCACGGCCTGGTGTGAGGACCCCTTCCTGGGAGGTGGCAAGTCCTTCCTCATTGTTCATCATCTGCTTCTTTTCTTTCTTTCTTTCTTTCTTTCTTTCTTTCTTTCTTTCTTTCTTTCTTTCTTTCTTTCTTTCTTTCTTTCTTTCTTTCTTCCTTCCTTCCTTCCTTCCTTCCTTCCTTCCTTCCTTCCTTCTTTCCTTCTTTCTTTCTTTCTTTCTTTCTTTCTTTCTTTCTTTCTTTCTTTCTTTCTTTCTTTCTTTCTTTCTTTCTTTCTTTCTTTCTTTCTTTCCATTTTCCATCTGTTTCTTACTTTACACTCTTGGGAAGATCATTTTCAAGTCTCCTCTAAGGACTGGGGTTCTCTCTGAATCTCCTGAGATTATGGGGTGTTGGGAAATGTTCCAGACACTTTGCTACCTCTTGGTAAGAGAATAGATTGGTTGATTGATTGATTGATTCATTCATATATTCCTTTGTTCATTCATTCAGGTAGCCTCGAGCATTTAGCCAGGGCTGGGATCTGTGCTGGGCGCTGGGTGTCCAGGCTTTTGTGAGATGGTTAATTTGCCTTGACCCAATGAGTTTCCAGGGAAAGTGGTCAAACACTAAAATCTGTCCTCTCTAGACAGTAGGAGAGGGGTTCCCGCTCCTCGTGTTCATTCTTGCTTCTAAACCTACTGGCTGATTCTCTAATTGAATAGTTTCCACAAAGAGTAAATTTTCTTAATACCTTCAGTGCCTGCCTGGCTTTTGGAGCTGGGCATCATATCCCTTTGTGTGCTAATCGGCTTTCTGGGATCATCCGCACTCTCCGGCTTCTCCAAGGAAACTCAGCTTGGACTCTCTTCTGAAAAGAGAGTGCTGGCATTTGCATAAATGATTAAATCTGGGCTTACAAGTGGGGCCAGGGTGCCTCCCAGCTTGCCAGGGGCCTCTCCTCATGGGGTGGGCACTGGGGCTGAGGAAGAGTAGAGCTTTTGCCCCGAGTCTGTGGACAGCAGGCACCGGGTAGTTCGGGGTCAGCTAGGTGAAGAGCTCTGGCTTCAGCCCTCAGCTCCAGCTTGGTCATTGTTAACTGAAATGCTTTGGGCAAGTTCCTGAATTCTTTGTGACTCAGCTATCTCATCCACAAAATCGGGCTAACAGTTCTGAACTGATGTAAGAATTAAATGAGATAATGCTGGTAAAGCAGCGAATACAGCGTTTGAGCCAGAGTAAGCACTTGGTAAATAAAAATGACAACAACAACAACAACAATTATCATTATTTTCAAGGTGGAAGAGACAGCAGGGGCCTAGAAACTCCACCTAGAGTTCAGGGATTTGTTCTCAGGCTCCATGAAGTTGGCCATCGTGTCCTGTAGTGGAGAGATGGAAAAAAAGGAAAAACTGGATTTATTCAGTCAGTTACTGGGTGCATTATATGCCTTCTTACTTAACTTTCACACACCTCACTGAGGCAGGCATTAGGGTCCCCCCCTTCTCAGAGAAGGCAACTGCCAGCAACTCTGGCAGCTTGTGCCAGGATCACGTGGCCAGAAGTGGCAGGCAAGGTTTGAAATCGTGTTTGCCGACCCTACCTCATTCCCTGTCTACTTCGAGGAAGGGAGATTCTTAAATGCTAGCAGAAGAAAAGAGCAGATAAGTCGATTTGCCTACTTGGGCCTGAGCCCTGCACACTTATCGTCTGCCTTAACTGCCGCTGTTCGTTCTACCCAGTTCTGCAGATAGAAACAGAAAAGCTCAGAGGAGGCAAGGGCAGGACAGAGCAGGGTCAGGGCCCGGGTCTGTCTGCCTGCCAAGCCGGTGCTCACTCCAGAGTGGCTGGAATTGCTCTGCCCTGTTGCGAGCTGCCTGGGTGACCTTGGGCAGGTCACTTAATTTACCTACACTGTATCTCCTTTACCTATAAAACATAACAGGGTAACGGCCGCCCTGCCCGCCTCTTAGAGCTGCAAAGAGGCTCGCACGAGGTAATGGGTGTGAGAGGGCTGCATAAAGCAGAAAGCTCTGTTATTACCATCACCCCATGAGACCTCCCGCATGCACCACATCTTCCATCCCCCTCCCGATGCTGTCATCCAGTTTTAGTGCTTTTCGAGTCTCCCAGATCACCTTTCTGTCTCCTGGCTCCAGAGAGAAAGGACTTCTTGCCTCTGCAGTCCCCGCGTTTCACTCTGGGCTCTGAGAACAGAATAGATTGCAGTGGTTTGAACTGGACCCAGGGCTTGAGGGAATGGGCCCACTGAGGTTTCCTGAGCTGGCTTTTGCTGTTTCAGGGTGGGCTCTGCCTCTTCCCAGGCCTGCAGACACCTTGGAGACATCATGCCACTGTGCTCCCCAGGGACCCCAGCCCACAGCTGGGCAGCTCCTATCATTGTAGCTTCTTCCACCCCAGGCACTCAGACTTTCCATTATGAGTTGTTTTCAGTTGTAGCCTCAGAAGAAATTACCTCACATACTTTAAACATTCTTTTTAAAAATAGTTTCCGGCAGCCTTCTTTCTCTCTCTCCTCTCCTTCCTTGCTCTCCCAGCCTAGTGGTACCGTCTGCTCCCTAACCCCCTCAGTGTGGCCACACTCAGTGCTCGGGACCTAACCTAAGCCTTCTAATTGGACTGTTTCTTTCAGAGTCAGTCCAATGAGAGCTGTAAGAGATCATGAACAGGAACTTGTCCAAACTTGCCATTTTACAGATGAGAAAACTGGGACTAGGAAGAGAGCGTTTATTCACACGCGCTCAGTTTGTTAGCTCCCTTTATTGTTGTAGGAGGATCTTGGTGGCATGTGGTGAGAAGGGGCAGAGGGACGTGGTGGCAGAAGGTTTCAAATTCTTTGCATTTGACAGGCCAGGTCTGATGGCGTTAGCTACCTAGTACCACGCCCCACTTGCTCTAAATAGTGAGAAGTGGCCTGAAAGTGAGCAGAGGGTTGTTTGTGTGTGCACACGTGTGCATGTGTGTCGGGGTGGAAGGAGAGGAAGTGGGGAGTGGGGATTGACACTAAAGAGATAATGGACTGAGTGCAAGCCATGGTCCAAAATGGGAAAAATGTAAGACTTGGCTATATGCCTCCTTTTCTGGAATATTCTATGCATAGTCCTATCCCGAGACATGAGGGCTGGATAAAATGATCTTGGGAGTTGGCTTTTCCCTGAAACTGTTTTTGTACCTGTCTGCCGAATCCTGTTTCTAAGCTGGGGAGAGGTTCCTTGGTGACAAGAAGCTTTTTGGCACTCAGGAAATGTTAAATAACCATCATCATCATTTGCAGCATAAAGGAGTAAACTGCATAAAATTGCATTTTCCTTCCTGCTACCATGATCAAAAAGACAAAGCAAATGAGATTTTCTTCTCCCTGCCCAGAGACAATCTCATTGCTTCTGCTCCATCGACCACATAACCACGAGTGGCATTATTGCCATCTCTCTATAACAGATGTGAAACAAACCTTACAGGGAGGAAAGGGTGCTGTTCAAACTCACTTGTAAACTCCGCAGTGGAATGAATCACAGAATCAAATCTTTCTTCTGTCTCCAGGTTGGAGGCTCTTTCCCCAGCCCAGTGTGGGGAAGGCAGAGAAGTTCACTTCATTTTTTTTGAAAAGAGACTCGGGTCCTGCTATGGCCTCCACTACTCCAGGCCCTGAGTAGGTCAACGAGGCAAATGCAGAAGGGGGCCCCCCTGCCCTTGGGCTGTGTGGACACTGCTGTATAAGCAGGGCCAGACGCAGAGGTGGGCACCGGGCAGCATCATGCTTGGACTGCCTTCCAGTTGGCTCAGTTACTTATAGGCAAGGCTGAGAGCTTGGTGGGGACCGCTGGTGGCAGGCAGGTCCTGCCTCTCCTCTGTTTGTCTCCCATAATTCATTGTGGGCTTCAAACTTGCCTACTCCACCAAGTGAAGAAAAGCCCATCGGATAAAGAGTCTAGCAAGGATCTGTAACCAGGAGGTGCCCTCCCTTGGACCCCCTTTATCTCTGAGTTCTTTTCTTATCCCCAGCCCCAGGCCCAGGGAAGCTCAGTGGAGCGGAGCCCTCCACCACCCCCTCCAGCCCCGCAAACACCTTCTCTAGCTTCTTCCATCTCCAGGGATATTTTAATTCTCCTTACACATGGCGTCGGGGGCAGTGGCCTGGCTGGCACACCCTCGATTCTGTTCAGACTTCAAGCTCTGCACCTTGGGAATTCTCATCCTTGCTTGCTGGGCCCTGACTCCCGTTTTCCCTCCTAGGACTGAGGCCAACCTGGTTCTGACCCCTGTTTGTTCCAGCTCTTCTCTTCCTGTGACCATTTGGCTCTTCGTCTCACCAGCTCAGCACTGGCCTTCCAAGGCCCCAGGGTGGTTCACATCTTTGTTCTCCTCTCCAGGTGGTTCTCCCTGCGGTGAAGCATCGTTATCCAGAGCCCCCTCTGGCCCTTATGGCAGAGCCAGGGAGGGAGCTGGCTTCCCAAGGGTTGGTGCTCTGCTGCCCCCTGGGGGCGCGCATCCTGCAGTGCAACTTGGGGAGACATCGGGCACAAACCAGAGGAAAGCTGTGCAGTCCACACGCCTCCATCACACACTTCCCCTTCTCCTTCCACGTCCTCCTTCCCCCTCCAGCTGCTTCTGGCCCACGGGCGTTTATCTCCAGCTGTTTATCTCCAGCTGTGCAAGGCCCCAGCGGAAGCCAGGTGAGGATGCCATGGTCTTCCTTCCAGCTCGAGGGTGGGGACCTTTGGAGAAAAGGCTGGTTCCTTCCAGGCTGCCAGAACCTTCCATCTGTGGAGACAGCATTCATTGTAGATTTGCTCCAGCTTGGGCTCTGCTAGAACAAACACATGTGTGTACGCAACACCCACATGCCCAAAACTCAATTTTGGCAAACAATCAGACCCAGCTAATTAAAAGCTCTAATCCATTTAAATGAATGCAACAATTAATTTAGCCAGATAAATTGTGTGATTTGAGTACTTTTCCTTTTCGTTCCCATCAAGTTGGCCTGAAGACTCATCTCATGGGTGGGGTCTAAGTCTTGTGAACTTTGAAATAGATTTTACTGCTCAGCTTCTCTTCACAGAAGACCTTCCCCCTCACCTGTCACTGACGAGGCTGGCCCCTGATTTTGGGAATCCTTTGCTACTGGTTTACTTCTGGTTTAAGCCACGAGAATGGAGAAACACACAGGCTGGGTCAGATTTACCCTTTCCCTGAAATGCTGCCTATCCGTAGGTTCCTCTCCCTGAATTTCTGCCTGGCATGGGAAGATGTGGGCCTGTAATTGTCTCCCATTCCTGCTCTTTCCAAAGACTGCACTATTAGCCCTCTTACCTTCAGGGCCAGAGAGAGGGAAAGAGAAAGAAATTGAAAGAATTAGAGAGACCAAAAGAATGTCAGAGATCAAGATATAGGGAAAGAGACAAGGAAATCCTTTGCCCATACAATTTAAGTACACAAAAGATAAACATCAGAGACATCACCAGCGGGTAGCCCCAGGATCCAAGGGCTCCTGCCTGCCCTTCCACCTGGTCTCTTGTCTTGAGACATTTATTGAATGTCTACTCCATGTAAGGCCCTGAGGTGGTGGCTGGCAAGAGATAAGACAGGAACATAAATAAGTATAAAGAAACAGTGATGGGTGCCGTGAGAGAGGTACACGAGAACAACACCAAGCGAGATGGAAGAAGGGCCTAGGGTACTTGAAGTGGTGCTTGCGTAGCAGGAATGCTGTTTTCACTGAGATTCAGTGGCAGATCCAGTTTTGGGGGGCCTGAACCTTATTAATTAAGAGGGGGTTATTTAAGAAAAAGAATAAAATTATGAATGCAGAATTAAGTATAAAGTTGACTATCTCAAATGAGAAAAATCATAATAAATATATATTATAAAAGCTGACAGTACCACAAATACCACAAAATCAGAAAAATAGTAAAATGAAAAATGAATTAGCTAATTGGCACACCTCTGTAGCACCTTCTCTCTACGTTTTATGGCTGCATACTTTCTGATGCTGCTTCACATGACAATAATTTTGGAATCTCATTTTCTAAAGGCAAAATGGATAATTCTTTCCTTGGCACAGCTGATCAAAATTTGTTTTGATTATCGATAGCTTCCCAGCTATCTTAAACCATGAGACTCCACATGCACATGTACTTGTTTTTGTGATAATGCTACAGGTTTCTGCCCTAAAACTTTGGAACTGTGATAAATTCAGCATAAGGAGCCATGGGCATGTTCACCATGCACTGTGACCTTTGGCCCTGTACCTTTGGGTCACGGTGCCAGGTGATTTGGCCCAGTGGGTAGATAACGTACTCCCAGAGTCATTTCTAAGCAAGAACTTAAGTCTGTGCAAAACAGTGAACTATAAAACTATAATTAACCCAACTAAAAGCTTTCCCAATTCAGCTTCCCCTGAGCTTGATCCCTAAATGCCCGTGGTTACTCTGTCACCACTGATATGAGGGGAAATGTGATAGAGGGAGGCTGGGATGGAAAGAGATAACTGCATTAATCAGCTTTCGTTAAGACATATTATTTTTGAAAGTTTCACAAAAACATAAGGTCATGTGAATGCATTACCAGTGCCTCCCCCAGAATCTCTAAGGGGTCTGAGAAGTGAGGGGCCTGGATGCATAAGGCTTCGCTGGCATCAGAATAAATCTCTTGTTGCTTAGATTGTAAATTTATTTGGGGTGGTGATAGAAATTGCAGGAACGAGGAACCTGTCTTGCTTACCCTTTGGAGCTGAAGAGAGAGTGTTAAGGGCATAAGTTGTGGAGTCAGTGGTTGGGTTCAGGTTCTGGCTCTGTAATGTAGGACTTCTGTGAGCTTGGGTAAACTGCCCAAACCCCAGCTTTCTCATCTGTAAAATGGGAATAATAGTAGAATTGATATGATGGATAAATATGATAATGCAGACAAAATGTCAAGCACGTAATAAGCAATCAATAAATGCTGGGCACTTTTTATTTTTCAGAGGGAGGAGGGGGATCGTCCAGCTTCAGGGTGGCAGAGTGAGGGTGGAGGGAAGAGTATCCTGAAGGAGGGGACATCTGAGCTGGGTCTTCAAGTTCTAGAATCTAAACATTTGAAATGAGGATTCATATTACTTTGGAGATATGTTCAGTTTTTTTTTTTTTTTTTTTAACATGGTTTAACAAGGTAATTTGGGGCTGAGAAGGTCATGAATAGTAGACATTATTTCTAATGATTTGATGTGGTCAGCCTGGATTTTGAAACGCACGTTTTGAGGCATGGGGGAGGGTGGCTGAGGAGACAGAATGGGTGGAATCAGATGGGAGGACGAGGACTGAATTAGGCAGCATCAGAGGTCTGCACGTGCAGACACAGGCTCACATGCACATGGACCCACATGTAGAATAACAGACACCACATGGATGGCATGTTACCTGTCTCTCTCCGAATTGTTTATCTTGCTCTCTGCTGGGACTTGACAAATAGGAGACAAGCGTGGCAGAGCTGTTGCTGGTGCCAGGCCAAAGCTGTGCACTTTCAGGCATGCACTGGGTCCTTGCATAACAGAATCGTGCTCCCTGGGCCTGAAGGGTCACTCCCAGTGCTGGCTGCAGCTGGTTGATTTGTCTTCACATCTGAGTAGGTTCTTTCTGGCGGGAGCTGCCTGTGGCCTCTAGCAAGCTGATGGGCAAGGCAATTTATTTTATGCTGAAATGACATTGAAACAACAATGCCTCTTGCAAGAGACAATTTGGGTTCTGTAATTGCTAGCCTGGAGGGCAGAGGGAGAGGTCCCTTCTCCCTCCTCTCGACACCTGCCAGAGTAACAGGGATGGCAGCAATAGGACCCTTCCAGAAAAAGAGGCTCGGAGCCCCTCTTATCCACTGGCCTTGAGCCTTAGCTCACAGTCTTGGGCAGTGGCTCTTCTAAGCCAGGCAGGAGCCAGAGATGAAGCAATTCAGGGCCCCAAGAATTAGCCATCCTGAGTGTGTCATTTTGCCCAAAGGTTTCTACCTCAGTTGGATCTAGCCCTCTATTCTGGAAGTTTCTGCCCATTGATTCAGGAAACTGCTGCAAACCCAATAAATCATTAATGGCAATTCTTATACATCCATTTCCAGACACAGAAAATGGAGGCATAGAATGCTTCAGACCAGGCAAATGGAACATGGAGTCCTCTGTTACAGATTATATTTCCCCCCATTATAGATTTATAGTCCCCCCTCTAATTTGCCTATATTTGTACTTTTATCCCAGTCGCACATTAATTTGTATTAATTTGTTGACTGGCTGATTGCATACTGAAATGAATAATAATTTGGACCAGGTGATTAATTTCTATTATTTAACTGTGAGGAGGAGGAGGGAAGATTAGTATATGTCTTCATTAATTCATTTATTCATTCCACAAATATTTACTGAGTGCTTACTGTGTCTTAGGCGCTACATGCTAGGGATAAAACAGTGAACAGGTTACAACTTTTGCTTCAGGGAGCTACAGGCTCCCAGGAGATAGATAAGTTCTTAACACATTGCCTTAGGGGAAGTACCTGGTGCTGTGGGAACACTTAACCCAGACAAGGGGTGCTGGGGCCCAGCTCAGGGAAGGCTTATCAGAGGTGTTGCTGTCTCACCTGGGATCTGAAGAAAGCCCCAGAGTTAGCCAGCTGAAGAGGGAGTGAAGAGGTGAAGGTGAGGCCAATCCATGGTCCAGGACACCAAGGAGCTTCTGGTCTAGGGAAAGAATTTGGGGAAAAGAAGAAGGTGATTGCAATAGTGTGCAAGTGCTGGGATGGGGGAAGGGTAGGACTGAAGGGAGCTTTTGCTAACTAAGTGGCTTTAGAGGAAACTGAGTTGATCTAGGCAGGTCCAGATGAAGGCCATCATCATTGTTCACAGGATCAGGAGGAAACCTGAACAATTAGGGCAGTTCCAGGGCCTTCACTATAGATGCTCCTGTATCTTGACTCCAGGACAATCAATGCCATGAATACCAACTGCCTGGTCTGCATGTGTTCAAGTCTTCAACTTGCTGGGAAGAAGAATCTGATTGGCCCAGGTTGGGTCAGGTGTCTCTACCCTTGGACCAGTCAGGCATGGGCAAGTAACAGGAGTATGGGTAGGCAAGGCCAGGGGGGGATCCCTGTGAATCCTACAATTGGCTTCATTTTTTTTTTTTTTAAAGAGTGGGAATAGGAAGGGCACTTCACTAAAAGCAGTGCAACAGGGAAGCTAGGAAAGGTTTCCTAATGTCTCCACTGAGTCTTCATAGCCTGGGAACTCTGCATGTATTTCCAAGGTCCATGGGTTTCCTTTTTTCCATGCCATCCCTCCTTCCGCATGAGTGGACCTCACAGAGCCAGCTCCAGTACTGTTCGACTTTGGCATATCCTCTAATATCTCTGACGAACTCTGGAAATGACTAAGTCCTGAGAATTTTTCAGGGCTCTGACTTGACGGATTTGGGGAAGGGAGGAAGATATGTGTAGAAGTATGGGGGGCAGTAGAGAGACTCTCTAGACATCTGGGGGTAGAGAGAAACGAGCTATTTTCCTAAGTCTAATTTGGGTTTATCCAAGTAAATAATTTCTCAGGCAGCCAGGAGAAGCCATAAGCCCCGGAGACCAGGACTGCTCAGAATTCAAGCTGCAGTTCTGACAGCGTCAAATTAAAATCCAGCTCAACCTTGGGGCCTATGGGGTCCTTCATGGCTTCACTCTGTCCTCTAGGGCAGGGCAGAACTCCCGGGGGCTGGGGATGTTGTTTCACAGATACGTGAAAGGGGTGGATGAGTCTTTAGCTACTCACCCCTCTTTACCTGTTTACCGGGCAAACAATTTGATACCCCATGGCCCAGAGAGTAAGGAGTGTGACTCTGAATAAACATCTCTGCCCTCTCCACTTGGGCGGGGTACCCTCTGGCCCCTTCCTCATGTCTCTGGATTCTCTTGGCCAGTAGCTGTTCTGGGACAGCTTTCTCTCTCGCCATCATTGCCCTTAGGGGTGGAGTTGTATTCAAGCCAGAGCCAGGGGTGAGGATCAACTCTGGGAACTTTCTCTCTCCCTCCATCCCATGAAGCATTTCTCCCTGAGTGAGGAGTCCCTGGGTCTGAGAGTCAGACTCAGGCTCTGCTGGGCAAGAGGAGCCACCTATTTCTAAAGATGTGCGACTCAGAGCTTTATCACCAGTTCAAGGAGGTCTTAATCCCAGGCCTCAACTGGCACTGAGGACAAGTATCCTGTTGGCAGAAGGCCCCTCATCATGTCTGAACTACAGAAGAGAGCAGGAAGAGCTGAGCTGATGAGGTTAGATAATTTGTCAGCTCGGGGACTTGTATTTTGGGCAATTTTGTATGAACAGGGTGGTGACAGTAATGGTCCAAGCTCTTGGAGAGCTCCTGGTCACCCAGGGATGATGTGATCTGTTCAAGGCCAGCCCTTTGCCTGCATCTTGGTGCCATCAGGCCCTTCAGATGACAGAGGATCTGGACCTATCAACTTTTCTCCTTTCCTTTAAGAGAGAGCTTCTTCAGACTTGAAATGCCGACCTCATCACTCCAGGGACAGTGATTTTCTCATGGTATGATAGCTTTCATTTCTTTTGGGTGTTGGGGTTGGGGGGGGTAAGAGAACAGGGAGCAAAATCAAAAGGAGAGAGAGAAGAGTTTTGTGACGCTTTTAGATGGTGAATTCTGTGTGTGCACGTATGCATGTGTGTGTAAGTGTGCACGCACGTGTGTGCATGTGTGCCTGCACATGTGCGTGAACGTGTATGTGTGCTTGCTCCAGGCCAGCCCATGATGAACAGCAACCTTCAGTATCCAGAGATACGCCTTATTTCATCTTCACTGGTGGAGTCTGGGCACTTGGTAAATAGAGGAACTGGCCATGGTGATGAGCCCCACTTGAAGGCCAAACTGGGTGTCTCTTTACAGTAGGGAAAAATGACAATGATTTACTGTAGAGAAAGTGATTTACTGTAGGAAAACATGGCAAAATAATTTTCTTTCCTCACCAATCTTTCCTGAAAACGGTAATAGCTCACACTTATTGGGCAAGTGTGCTGTGCTAGGCATTCCTCTAAGCTCTTCACACACCGCAGATAAACTCATTTAATCTTCCTAATGACTCTGTGTGTAGGCAATTTTATTTTCCTAATTCTGTAGAAGAGACCAAGGGATGCAGAGGTTAAGTAACTTGGCCAAGTCACACTGGTGGTAAGAGGCAGAGCTGGAAATCAAGCTCGGGCAGTCTGGCTCCAGCTCCTTCAGCTCCTTGCTTAGCTGCCACATGACACTCCTTCTAAGGCCCATGCCTGCATGACTGCGCTGGCACCTCCTGCTGTAGAATCCGAAAGCTGCAGGGCTGACAGGGAGCCTAAAGAGTGTCTGACCCAATGTCCGCTGGGGCTGGATGGTTCAGGGAGAAGACTACCCCAGATCCATCCTCAAACCAACCGCCCCACTGTTGCTGGCCACACACCTGCCTCCTCCAAAGTCCATAAAGCATAGGCTGTTCTCATGGGCAGAGAGGTCAGTCTCTCATTCAATGCCAGATTCCCTCCACCCCTACAGCACAGTAGTCCAGGCAGCGTTGAACACCCTCTCGTATTGGGGACCGTACTGTCCCACAGAACAGCTCCTTTCATCTTTGGATTATTGTCATTATTGAGAGTTATGGCCTGCGCTGAACTGAAACATGTCTTCCTATAGCCTCTTGCCCTCTGCTGGGACAAACCCAGGCCCTCAACCACAGCGCAACCTTTTCAATATTTGGAGAAAGGCTTCGCCTACATCCCGAATCGTCTCATTGCCAGGGACACCTTCTCCATTACTCCTATGAGAATTTCAGGACCAACCTAGCCTTTCGTTGGCTTGTCCACATTCCTGTTAAGGCATCACCATCCTGGTCAGAATGAAGCATAGCAGGACAGTCTCCTCCCTCCTTGCAGAGGTTTTATTAATGAAGCTTAAGATGAAAGTCTCTCTAGACGAACTTCCTCCCAGACTACTTAAAGGGCTTATGATTGATCATCTGAGGCATCAGAGAAATACTTGTAGATTCACATAAGAATCATCTAGAAATCCTTAAAAAATACTAGAAATTCTTTTTAAATTGGTTTGCTATATGCTTGGGTATTAGGATTTAAAAAATTCTCTAGGCATTTCTAACGTGTGGCCAAGGTTGAAAACTACTGATCTCAACTAAGACCACACTAGAATGCAATTTTTATGAAAACAGGGACTTGGTCTCTTTGGTCTGCTGCTATATTCCCAGCAACAGCAAAAGTGCCTGGCACATAGAAGCCCAAGCTCAAAAAACATTTGTTGATGAATGAATGAATGAATGAATGAATGAATTCTTTGTACAGCACTGGGTGTATACTCATCATTTGATCAAGTTTCCTTGATATAATGATAACTAAAGGACATTGAGATGCCATTTCATGGTGTTGGTTGTGTCTGCCCCCTGGTCAACACACAGGTAAAATGACCTAAGTAGGACAGAACAAAGCTGGTTGGCACATGCGAAGGGCTCTTGGGTCACGGCGTCTGTGAAGGAAGCTGGATTGAGAACATGGTGACAACTTTGTGTTTATTTAACATGGCTCTAGAAGGATCAGGAGCAGAATTTAATGGAGGTCCCATTACGCACAGGCTGAGGAAAGGGTCGGTTCAGATGAAAGGAAGCATCTGGAGGCGTGGAATAAGGCCTCATGGAGAACAGCAGGCAGAAGGTCTTCTTTCACAGGCTGGAGGTTTCAGGAGGCATTTATGACAACCAAACCCTGCGAGGCAAGGGGGAGGGCCTACTGCCCAGGCGGCAGCTGTACACGAGAGTCTGAGTGCTCTCCCTGCATCCAGGATACTGCCTCCATGGAGACCCGAGGTGCTCCTCCTCTCCCCGTCTTTCCATCTTCCATTCTGTGTTGTGTGGGGAGCCCACACAGCAGGTTTCAAGGAGGGAGAATCAACGCAGAACCCAGGTAGATGGAATGAGGAAGGTTGTTGAATACAAGGAAAGAGCATGAGCGTGATGAGGTTTCTGGGCTCAGAAGTCATGGAGCAGAAAGAATCTTAAGGAGCAGCTTTCTGAAGGGCAGACGTGGAAATGTTATGACGTAAGGAAGACATGGGCATGGCCAGGGGGCATCTGAATGTGTGTGCGAGGTAGGCAGGATAGAAGGTTCAGAGGCTTTCCCTTGGTAACGGGGCGGGGGGACTGGTAATGTGGACATGATCTCGTTTCATCCTCACAACTCTCCTGTAAGGGAAGAGTGTCAACCCTACTCTAGCGATGAGTATGCCGAGGCACTCAGAGCTTGAGGGACTTGCCTAAAGTCCCCAAACCCAAGTAAGTGGACAGCTGGAGTCCACATGAATTTGCCTGTCTCAGAAGCATGAGTTCAGAGGGAAGCATACATGGATGGAAAGCCTCGAAGTTCCAGTTTTAAAGAAGCTAAGTCAAGTTCCCTTAAGATGTTACATTCCTCTAAATAGATGGGACAATTCAGCCGTCCGCCAGGTGATTGGGGCAGGGTTTCCAGGGTCTTAGTATCCCACTCCCCTTTCTCTCCTTTCATCTGGAATGTGACTCAGTTGCAGGCAATCCCTGAAGTGGAGAGAGCCCAGATCCAGGAGACCCGCCATTTGAACTCAAGGCTGGCCTCTGCCACTGTCCCTCCTGCACCCTTTTCTCTTTCTTCTGGTGAACAAAATCCCTCTTTCCTCTGGGCAACTCATTCTAAGTGGTTTTTATGGCACTGTCCCATGGTCATTTTCTGTAAGGACCCTGTAATTCAGAGGAGCTGATTGCTGTATTTCCAGTCAAGTGTAGAGAAAAAGAGACAGAATTCTGACATTGCTTGAGCACCCGGACCCCGGATTCTGCACATTTCAGTCCTATGATCCAGCAAATACGGGATCGTTTGCAAAGATGGCCCCAATAGCTGTTCCTATGTCTGTGTGCGTACTTGTTTGCAACATGACTGTCTCCTGCTGTACACAGATCGAGTCTACTTCTCCACCCCTCGAATCCAGGCTGGCTCGCACCTAGCTGGGCCAATAGAATGTGGCAGAACCAACATGTTGGCTTCTAGGCTTTGGTCTCATCCTCTTGGAATCCTGAGACCAGCATGGTGTGACAAAGCCTGGTTCAGGCCCCTTGAGGATGGAAGAGCATATGAATGCAGTCCTGATGCCGGGGAGTATGTTGATTTATTCCAGTAAAAAGGCTACATCAGAAGCTATGATTATAACAGAATTGCCACGTGATTATGTTTGTACTTATCCGTGGCCATTTGTGCAGGCCCACCCTGTCCTGAATTGGCCACACTGGCCAGGTAAATGAGAATGTAAGAGAAATCAGTATCTCTGCATCTCCCAGATATTTAAGGGTGACACTAAACTTCTGTGATCCCTTCATGGAGAAAGACTTACATTTTACTTACCATTTTGGTAGTGAGAGGGAACTCCAGGGGTTTCTACTTGCCTCTTCTTACCTCGCCACCTTTAGTTCGTTACCTTGCTCTCTAGTCAGAGAGCTTGTTTGAAGAGCTACTGAATATGTCTGTTTCAGCCAGATGCTCATGAAGTGGGAAAATGACAGAGGATTGGGCTTGAGGTCCTCCTGGGCCCACCGTGAGGTAGACTTAGGTAAAAGACCATCTGCTGCCTGTGTCTCTTTATTACCTGCTCTGACACCACAATCGTGTTCTGGATCTTCAGATTTCTATTATCTTAGAGCCAAGCCAATGTCTAGTAATCTGGAGAAGGATTCTGAGTATTCTCTCTTCCCTAGGACTCAGACACTCTGGTAAATTGTTGCAGGGCAATCTGGGGACTTCTGGGGAAAAGATTCAAGGTATGGTTGCTGTGTAATGACAGGTTTCTTACTCAAGGGTACTTAACTTCCCCTTTATACATGGAGAACTGACTGCAAAGTGACTCAGGTATGAGGATGGAGTGAGGGATTATGTTTCATTAGGATATTATAGGCTTCAATCACAGAAAATGTTAACGGGTTTAAACTTAAGAAAATGTATCTCATGAAAGTTCTGAAGGCAGGGTAGGGCCAGGGCTGGTTCATTCAACAGCTCAAAAATACCTTTAAAGGTGTGGGCTTTTTACGTTTCTTTGCTCTGCCCTTTTCATGGTGTTGGTTTGCTTCCCTCCATGGTTGCAAAGTGGCTGCCACCCTGGCTGTCAAACACCTGTAGTCAAATAATGCCTAACGGGAGAGGGGCTCTGCCGTCTTGGAGTTTGTTTCTTGGAGCAAGGCTTCCTCTCCCAGAGGTCTCATTACACTTCTGTTAGCAAGATGAAGGGTGTTTGTGAATGGTTAGTGGGGAATGAACAAGGTCTGCTATAGACTGCGGCTCTGCATCATGATGGCACATTTGGCCTCCGTTCGCCAGGTCTGTCAAACCAAATAAGGACCCGATTGGTGTGTCCACCTCTTTTTATCTTGGGACACCAGGAGCTGCCATGCCAAAGGTCCCTATGGTCAGACCATTCTGATTATTAGGCTGGCCAGCTGCCTGCTGTGATAGCCAAGCTCACTATGGCTCTGGCTGTCTGTGCCATTCCCAGGCCCGTGACATCCCCAATCCAATTGAAACTGTGCATCTCATTTCCAACTATAGCTCTTCTCCACCACCGTTGCTGGCTGATAAATAACAGCCGCTCTCGCTTCTCACAAAGACGTTGGCACTCCCCTCGCTCATGTACTTGCCATCACCTTGACAGAGGAAGTGTGTTTAGGATCCTCTTGGGAGACATAGTTAGGAGATGGGCAAGCAGACTCGATAAATCAACTCCGACGTTCCCATCTCCCATGGTCTTTCAATGTACTTCCTCTAAGTTATAATATTTAATTTTTGGCATCTCCACTACATTCAGTATGGCACACTAATGAGTCCAGTTTTCTGTCAACCCACCCAGCAAATGATTAAAATGGTTCCTAGATGTTCGAGCTAATGGATTAAATGCAGAATCACTGGCAGATGCCACCAAGTCAGTGAACTCAGCTGACCTGAAGTTTTGGCTTTTCCTTGTTGGCCTAGCATCTTCAGAATCTACTTCTCAGATCTATGCTAACATCGATTATCAAAATCATTCGATTTTGACTATAAGGTTTTCCCTTCAGATATTCAAATATGGACTTTAGGTAAGAACTTCACCCCCCTCCCCACCCTACCTTGGCCAAGGGACATGTCCAGATCTAACTCTAATTGTAGGTGTGGAGACAAGGGTGGAGGAGGTAGAGCTAGGAGAGAGTTGGTTTAGATCATTGGGATTTTTAAGCCAGGTGGAAGTAGACTCAGGAGAAGGAAAGGAGGAGCTTGTTTGGCTGATGACAGAGATAGGAATCAATGAAATTTAGAAAGTCAGTGCTTTCTGAGTTATCTGAATCCTCTCATAAATTTCTCTTTCAATTCCCAGGTCTACCTCTTTCCTGATCAATACTCTGATTTTCACCTAAGAATAGAGGAAGGCTGAAAATTCAGCTTATCGTGTAATTTAGCACGCTGCGGGATAAAATTGTGTGTTTAATTTTGTCTGTCTCAGCACTGTGGCTGTAAGGTGAAAGAGATTCTTCTAGTGCCGTCATAGAAAGTCCTTGGTTTTCATTTTGTGCTTTGAGTTGAGAACGTGAGCATTTGTGTTTTTCATTCTGACTTTAAAAAAATCCACCTAGCACTGTTAGAAGCAAGCATTTTATCCTACACACCTTGAATTTCTCGTACTCTTATATTGTTCTTTTTGTACTCTAAACCTTGACTTCAATATGTAGGTGATTACAGGTAAACACACCTCACCGTTTTGTTGACCTTGCTTTGGCAGAGTCACACCGCGAGCTGCGTTCCGTGCGTTCAGCCCTGACCATGCCAGACAAACCATCCCAGATTCCTGCCTGTTTCTGGAGGTTCTGTTTCTCTCCATCTCTTGGTACCATTTTTGGCATCAGCCAAGGTTTTTATTTGTAAACAACGGAGACTGTGGCTAAATTAAGGAGAGAGAGGAAAAAAGATGGATTAAAAAGATACTGGGTAGCTTGCTGACTCAGGAGTTTTACAGCCAGAAAAAAACATTCAAAATCATGACCTTGGAGGTAAAATCTTCCTCTATCCCCTTTTCCCTGAGTCACTATCTCCTGATTGTGAAGTCCTGATAGGGGCAGCAGGAGTGTCTGGTTGGCAGGGGGTTAGGTTAAGAGCCTGCGCCCTGGCTAGAAAAGCAACATGGGAAGCTATGATCTGGCATTTTCCGCTTCTGTGGTGGGAGAGGGCTCTGACCCCCACCAAGACTCCTGCCGTCAGGAATTCACCCGCAAAAGGAAGGAGTTGATCACCGAACAGCCAAAGCAAATGGTAGAGGCCCTTTAGCCCCAGGGCAAGTCACTCCTTTCTCTGTCCTCAGTTTCCTTTTCTGTGGAAAAAAGGGTCTGACTAGCTGCTGGCTGGGGCGGCTCCCAGATCTGTGCTTCTGAGGCGCTGCCTTTGGCCTCTGGGGAGTAGGCAGCTCGGGCTTGGCTTGCGTTGACTGGGAGCACTTGCTCTGCTCCCAGTCACAGGTGGCAGGGGTGGGGGACGGAGGGGAGTAGCCGCCTGGTGTGGGGGTGAGGGGAGGAGGCCACCTCTCCTGGCTCCTGGCAGCTGTTCTGAGCCCTGTGCAGCTGTTTCCGAAGCAGGTTTCACACCGATGCAGAGAAGAGACGCTGTGCCAGGCAGCGCTGCTAGCAAGCCGGAGAACAAAGTCATTCTTCCAGACGCTGCCCTGTTTGAACGCTGGGTGTCGAGGTGACAGACTTTGTAGACAAGTGATGGGGGAAAAAAACCCCACTACCTTGAGTGATGTTGAAGCCTCGCAAATATTTGGCAAGTGTGAACAGTTGGTTCCCCAAACATTGTCCTTAAACAATGGCTTCTGTAAGAAGTGGCCGGGCTGAGGGAAGAGAGGTGTGCGCCTCTCCCCACTCCCTCTGGCTCCCTTTCCAGCGCAGCATGAAGAGGCTAAACTTTCTCCTCAGTCCCCCACGTGGAGCACCAGCTTCCCTCGGGTTTGCCTGCGGATTTGTTTCGTTTCATACCTCACTGAAGCCTCCTCTCTCTGTTCAGAACAGACTGTACCCAGTGGTGAGGAGAGAGGAGGGGAGGGCAGGGACTTGAGAGAGCATTTCTCGTTTTCTTAGCAAACTCTGAGAAATGTCACAATTGAAGTTGTGATGTGAATGAACAGAAACCAGAGGACTTTGGAAGGGATTTCAATTTACTGGCGTGTCCGGAGCGTGGATCCTGGTCTCTTCTTCACCTCAGGGTGAGGGATCCATGAGTCGCCTCTCTGAAGTTGGGCATCAGGACGTGGGGGTCCGAATCACCACTGCCGTTGGGCCCATGCCCGCTGGGGCCCAGAAGCCCATCCCTGCTGCCCGAGTGGGCAGGGCAAAGATTCACATCACTGACCGTGAGATGGCGTGGTAGAAAACAAACCATTTTCTCCTTCATCTGTTTACCACGTTTAGTAGGGTACGTGTGTCCCCCACAAAATTCATGTCCACCCAGGACCTCCGAATGTAACCTCGGTTGGAAATAGGGTCTTGCAGATGTAGTAAGTTAAAGCTCTTATCGTCTTTTTCGACGGTATTATCCCGGAGTTAAGACGGGCCTCGAGTCCAATGACTGGGGTGTCCTTACGTGAAGAGGGCAGGACACAGAGAGACACGCAGAGAAAAGGGGGGCGTGGAGATGGAGACAGGGATGGGAGCGACGAGTCTAAGCCAAGGGACATGGAGCATCGCTGGCAGCTCTAGAAGCAAGGAGGGAACCCCAGCGGGAGTGACCCCCCGCCACCCACCGACAGTCGGCCTTTGGACTTCAGGCCTCTTGAACTGTGAGCGAATACATTTCTTTTGTATCAAGACACCAGATGGGAGGTAATTTGTTACAGCATCCCCAGGAAACAAAGTCATCACCTACTCAATGTCCCTTTGCCATCGTGCCCTCGACCCGGGTCCTGAAAAACTTTCTCTTCAGGTTTCAGCTCAAATGCCACTCCCTTCGTGAAGTTCCCTGGATCTTCATCAGGAATCCATCATTTCTTTCTCTGAGCTCCCACAGCCTTGGGCACTGACTGTCCGTCCTGTGATTAGGGAGTGGTACCCACGTGCTCCTCCCTCCTTGACTGGGGGCTTCCTGAGGGCACGGCTGGAGCTCCTCATCCTGCAACACCTGGTAAAGTGCTGGCTCATCACAGACACGAGTAACCACAAGTGGAGAACGGGAGGCGGGGAGCATGGCATCTTCCAGGTGCGCTAAAGTTCTAGAGGGGGCAGCTTGCTCCTGGTGACCGTTGACTGCATGCTCTCCTTCCCTTCCAGTGTCACCTCTGTCCTCCACGCTTAGCTGTCTGTGGTTAACACAGCTCTGCTTACACCTTAACGGACAATCTTGCTGTCGGCCGATCCTGGTTTAAGGCTAGGCCCTTCCCAGGGTCATCCATCTTCACAAGGTAGAAAAGCCTCATCACGGGTAGGGACATCTGTTGTGTGTGTGTGTATGTGTGTGTAAGGGGGTGATGGGAAAGTGATCCAGTGGCTTAGCCGAGGGCAGAGAGGTAGAAGACATGAAGGAGGTCAGCATCGTTGTGCCCTTCTGAATTGTACTCTCTCCCGGGAAGTCCCTGGTGGCACCCTCGCCCTCTGCACTAGGCCCACTGCTGCTCCCTGTCACCCCCCAACTCCCTCGGCCCCTCGCTCCTTTCCCACCACCACGTGACCTGGGCCACTTGGGCCTAAGGATAGCTCTTTGTCCTCCCTGGGCTAGCTTTTATTTTGTTGTTGTTGTTATTGCAAGACCAACTCCCCAGGAAACAGAATTAAACTATTTTATCTTAAAATTTTTAAACGAAACTAAGAAAGGAAAGGAGATGTGTGCTCTGACCATGTCCTGGGCACACAGCAAAGCGAGGTGGTGAGTGGCAGGGCCCCCGGGACCATTGACCCCCTATGTCCCAGGGGTGTCGTGTGCCCTCCCCAAGGACAGAGACCGTTGCCCGTGTCCTTGCAGAGTCTCCCGCGGACTCATGAGGTGCTCTCCACCAGTGTCCCAGAGGGCACCCTAGCCGTGCTTGTTGCTTGGGGGCAGGGGAGGTGGGGTGGGATCTGCGGGGACCGCGGCAGCTTCCACTTCAGAGGCCACATACACTGAGGTTGAGAATGATTTATGAGGATGGCTTGGATTCTCTTGCTACAGCTCCCTCTGGAATCTCTGGAAGGTCCTGGTCATTTTATTTTATTTTTAAATCACCAGGTTGTCCTTCACCCTGATCGATGGTCCTGGGAATGAAAGGGAACCTGGCAGGGTCTTGGTGAGGTGCTTCCCCATCCCTTCCTGGCTCCACTTCGATGGCGGGCTCCCTGTCTTCTGAGTGTCGTCTTCATGGCTTGGATTTCACTCTGAGGTTGGGCCAGGCCTTGTGTGAGGAAGGCTTTTAGGAGGGGAGAGAGAAGAAGAAAGACTGGCTTTATTACTCATTCATTCATTCATTCATTCATTCATTCATTCATTCTGTGTCTATGTTAGGCCCTTGGATATAGCCACAAGCAAAACACACCAAAATCTACCGTCAAGGAGCTTACATCCTAGTTTTAGCCGGACTTAAATAGTGGCTGTTATATATTTTCTTTTCCAGAAGGTAGAAGCAAGGCAGAGTATAGAAATATCTCATTGCTAAAGTGAGTCAGAGGGACATGGGGCAGGTAGCTGCATGCAGGCGTCCTTGTCATCAGGCAGCCCTGTGTCTCAGAGGGGCTGCCTGCAGCTTGGAGGATGTTGCAGAGCAGCCGTCACTTTACCAGAGAAGTAGCTTTTCCCTGTACTCAAAGTCGGCTGGGCAAGGAGAGGCTAGAGGGTAGCAGGGCCAGTTACTCCAGCCTCTGCAGGCAGGTCACAGGGGGAAAGGCCACGTTACCTTGGGAGGGGGCCCAGGACCAGAGCGAGAGCGAGAGCGAGAGCGAGAGAAAGATAGAGAGAGAGAGAGAGAGAGAGAGTGTGAGAGAGAGTTATTAATCTCTGTAACAGAGACAGAGTGTTCCGAGCCACGTGAAGCCTTTTATTTTTGCATTTGTTTTCTCTGCTCTGAGTCTCCTGCTAGATGTGGAGCATCCTGGCTGGGTTAGAGAGGTGGTCCCCTCTCTGCAAAGTGAGTTGTGAGACTAAGTAGAGTGACTGTGTTTGCCTTTTCCCTTAGAGGGAGTCAAGGGGCCACTATCACACAAGCCTCTAAGGGACTGCGGTGGGGTAGGGGATAGATGGGGTGGGTGGGGATGGGGTGGGAGGAGAAGAAAGGAGATCAGGAGGGTGGAACTAGGGGCAGGGGCGCCCACACATCCTGAGGTGTGAGGAGTCCAAAGGAGCCACTGAAAGAGTCAGGGACTCAGACCAATCAGAAAGTGATCTTATAGACCGGGTCTCCTGCATCTGCCTTTGCATGGAAGCACTGTGTCCGGTCTCTTACATCCAAGTGACAGCCAGGCTCAGGCCTCCTCGGGGATGTGGAGGGGTCTCAGGTGGAGAGGGCGAAACAGCAGAGCTGCCAGGTCCCAGACTGGGGAGACGGCCCTCGAGTGACAACCGCAGGGAGAAGATGGCCGGAATGCAGGCTGGGAGGTCACTGGTCTCCAGGGGGAGAGCACTCGTGGCCTGGCCCCAGGGACCTCTGCTCAGCAGTCTGACAGCTGTGGCATCTGCTGGAGGGCTGCAGGGCCCTCGTTTGCTCTGAGCAGGAGCCTGACTCCCAACAAGCTACTAGGTCTCCTCATCTCCCAAAACAGGGCCTAGATCTCATCTGTGCTTTGCAGCCTTTATTTATTTTTATTTTTTAAATAAGAGAACTACTTTTTTTTTCTTTTTTAACAAAAGTTTGCAGAGAACCTCAGTTTTTAAAACAATTTAAAAAAGTGGAGCAGTTTCACCTGAAACAGGGCAAGGGGTAGGGTCCCACCTGCTTAGCCTCTCTCTTCCCCTGGCGTGTGGCCCTTGGTCAGGGACTCTTGGGAGCTCAGGTTCCTTGGTGCTGAGTTTGAGAACCACTGGACCGTGCAGGGTAAGGTGCTCTCTCCTCTGACCTTTGGGGCTGTGCAGCTGGTCTTCCTAGGGGCGGGCAGGCAAACAGAAGGCTAGCGGAGCCGAAGACATGCCTTTCTGGCATCTTCAAACGAGGTCTAGTCATAAAGTGTTCTTCTCCCTTCACAGTTTCAGTTTCTTTTGAGTTGATCCTTCAGTTTCTTTTGATCTCTTTTCTGCTGCAGAGGCCCTTGTCAGATGTCTGTCTGGTGATGCCGGGGAAGCACTCAAAGTGCCTGCATCGGGCCTCTCGGTCTTGGTAAAGTGAGCCATCCTCATAGGTGCCTGGAAGCCATCAGGTTCACCCTTGGCCAGCATGGGGGGTGGGTGCTGTTGGGTGCCCATAATGGGGGAGGAGATCCAGAAGCTGCTGCGTCTTGAACCACTTTCTCCCTCTCCTCCTTGTTTGAACCACCCCGAAACCTCTGCCACCTCCACTTTCAGAAATCCCCGGTGCTGCTGATTCCGGAGCATTTGGGGGATTTTGGATGTAAATCGGGTTGCCATTTAGCTTTCCCACTTACCAGCAGTGACTTAGATTTCTTGGGGCTGTTAGGTTCTCTATTCTTTGCCCATCCACTTTGCAGCTTCCTCAAATTGTATTGCCATTTTCTCCTTTCCCGTTTTGCCTTGTCCTTGTTGGTTTATGCCTTTGTAAACAATCCCTTTGCTGTAGTTGTAGTGAGTTTTGGGAGGGAGTCAAATTAGATGTGTGTGTTCAATTCACCACCTTTACCGGGAAATCAGACCAGTTACTTTTATCATTTAAAGAAAGACCTTTCCAGTTTCCCACCTGGCAAGGCCCCAGGTACCCGGCACAGGCTGTGAGCGTTAGCATAGAAAGCTGATATTGTCCCTGTCTTGATGGTCCATTGGTCACTGTTCTGGGCCCAGCATCTTCCCCCTGTCCTGATAATACCCCTGTCAAGCACATTTCTTTCCCTTGTCATATTTCATCATCTTCCCTATTCCTGTACATCACTCTTTCCACTTAGATGCCCTTGGGTCCTTGTCAAGACACTTTTAATCTATCAAGAAAAAAATCAGTGATTTTTTTTTTTTTTAACTGAGCAATGAGGTAGCTGTATAGGTATGGAATCAGATTTTCTGAGTCTAAGCTGGAATTTTTGTTATGGCTCTATATTAAAAAGATTGTTTGGCTGATGTAGTTTAAACACTAAAATTTTAAAATTTTAAAAATTCAAGGAGCACCAGGATGGAATACTGGATATCTGATTTGCCCCAGAAAATCTGGGATGTCGTCATTGTATCTGCAAGAAAAGTGAGAAAAACCTTTTTTTCTTCAGAAGCATATGGTGTAGCTGGGTTGGGAAAATAAAAACATCCCCAAAGATGATACCAAACATTTTGGCCTTTGCCAGATAAGTAATGGGAAGTGCCCTGGGGCTTTAAGAAGGGCAGATCCTGGAAGTGCTGGGCTGGTCAAATAAAAGGAAGGCTTTATGGAGACGAGGTTTAGGGGTGGGCTTTGAAAACTGCCCAGACTACGGCCATGCCACTCTGAATGTGCCCGATCTCATCTGATCTCAGAAGCTAAACAGGGTTGGGCCTGGTTAGTACGTGGATGAAAACCACCTAGGAAGACCAGGTGCTGTAGGTGTTAAAAAATAAAAAAAAGAAAAGTAAAACTGCCCAGAGATGTCTGAGGTTGGTTCTGCGGTGAAGAAGCTGGGGGATGGTGTGAGGAAGACACTGCTCTTCTCAGCTCTTCCTCTATGACCTTTCACCTGTCATCTGTTATCCCACATCTACCTTCTACCACCTGACTGTAGAGGCCTCACGGTAACCCCTCCTCAAACTCAATACTTTGTGTATATCATTTCAGATTAGGTTCTGCTATGAGTAACAGAGACTCAAAATAACTGTGGCTTAAACATGAGAGTCACTTCTCTCTTCACAAAAAGTCCAGAGGGATGTAGGTTGGGAGGTTCTGTTCTACGAAATCCTCAGGGATGCAGGTTCTTTCCAGCTCCCTGTGGTTCTCATCCTAACGAACCAAGATGGAAGTTAGTGCTCCAGCCATCACATCCACATTCCAGGCAGCAGTATGGAAGAGAGAATAAAGAAGAAAGGGGAGCAAAAGATGATCACTAGCTGTCCTGTAAGGAAGCTGCTAAGTTCTGATAGGCCAGAACTTAGTCAGTACAAAGTACACTGGGATCTATAACCTTCAAACTGGGTGGCCAGCTGTTACTGTGGGAGAGGGGATACAGGGACAGCTAGAGATCATGGCTACACTGTCACCGTTAATCACTCTAGGCCACATTTGGCCACCCCATCTGTTTGTTTTTCTCTCATTGGTACATTGCTCCATCAGTTCATCTTGCTCTGTGGCTATCATCACTTAGAGCTGATGAATGTCACGGCTGCAAGAAACTAAAAGTCATTCCGTCTGGTCTTTTTTTTTTTGTACGGTTGAAGAATGATTGTGTGAGGGGACATGACTTGGCTAAAGTCAGCCGCACTGCTGAATCGTTGCAGAGTTGTTATGAGATCACCAGGATAAAGATTTGCCCAAATTGAGCTCCAAAGTGCTGAGGGAACAAGAGAGAAATAAAGCGTTTAAAGCTGGGTCAGTTAACCAGGGATGTCTTCTGCATGAGGCAAGGACTGGAATGAGTTTGGGGAAGAAGAAAGTCATTTAGAAGGGAAGAGAATGTTTACAGAGGGGAAATGGCCTAGATAAAGCCACAGAGTCAAGTGAGAACATTCTGTTAGGGCCTGTGAGTTTGAACAAAGAAGAGGATATGTTGTCAGCTACGATGAAAAATTAAATGGTGAATTGAGGTGGGGGAAGGGGAGCATTGGTTGAATGGGCTTTGAACTGTACCCAGGAGCTTGGAAACAATAAAGAAATGTGGCCATTTCGGGCTTTTTGGTTTTAAGACAGTCTGGTTCAATCCCATCTCTAGCCATCTGTCTCTGCCTCTCTTCATTTCTATCTTTGACCCTGTCTCAGTTTCCATCTCCCTGTTTCTGTGTCTTGTTTGTTTCCTCTCTCTAGCCTCTGGCAATAGCTTTTATGCTTATAAAATGTTTCCTGTAATCCCCTTAATAACTTAATAACTGTTGATGGGTTTCCAGCTCTGAACCTGAACAGATCTCTAATTTCTACACCTTCGAGGTCAGTACTCCCTCAGCCTCCCTCCTGTGCTTTATGAAAACAGAGTCCAGGCTGGTTTTCGCCTGGCCTGGGCACCCAGGACAGGCAGACACAGAAAAGGCTACGCTGCTCCTCTGTGAAGGAGCTCAGAGACATGCACACTCCACAGTTCCTGTGGGCTCAGAGCCTCTCCTGCTCCCTTGAAATCAACCAGCTGTGAAATTTATGATGAATTCCCTGTCCCTACACCCAGAGGTAGCTGCCACGGAGACAGGTTAAAAGCCTATATTTATGGCAAGTGACACTTTCTGAACAAGATGTTGATTAAGGAGCATGTTAGGTTCTTACTGTTCTGCAGTCTCCAGAGGCGCAGCAGTGAATGTGAAGACCATAGGGGGTGAGGGCACCCACCACCTGCCTAGGCCTGGAGGCCCTCAGGGGTGCCGGAGGACAAGGGGAGCTGACAGTGCTGTGCTGAAGTTCATTCACATGGGCAGATTGTTAAATGCTCAAAGATGTCACATACTGGAGGTTAAAATGTTAGTAGCTTGAAATTGGCCGTGGTGGGGCTATTTACACCATGGAAATGGGCAAACACTGTAAGTCAGGGTTGTTCTTCTCCCCTGAAGGACTAGTTCAGCAGCACTCCACTGGGCCACCCCCACTTTGCGCACTCTGTGTGGGAGGGTGGCAGCTGTCTGAGATCCTTGAGGCTTTGTCCAGGGATCTGGCCAGATTGCGGGGACTGCTGGACCAGTTGGGGAGAATTGCTCCACTTGGGGGCTGGAAGGCTGGTATTAGGAGAGGAGCAGAAAAGTAAATGAGGGTCAACTCCATTCTGCCAAGTGAAGCGGAGCTTTTCATCTGATTCAGAGTCCAGGACAGCAGACAAATGCATCACAATAACTGTTTCTTTATAGTGGAAAAATTAGCTTGGGTGTACTTTTTAATCGACATAGTTTTCTCTTGGTTCCCTTCTATTATATGCCTGCTTCCTTAAGGCTCATTTTCTTTTGTAACGGGAAAGGGTAGCTCTGCAATCACAGACCCCAATACATAGATGTATAAACCTTTTGGTTAACATTTAACAGCAGGCTGACAGCTGTATAGCTACTGCCAATGTGTGCAGTGCTGCAAAGGGCTGACTCAGGTCCAGTTATCCATGTGAAACATGCAACAAGAAAAAATCTCACTTGTGTAGCAAAATCTCAGCTACATCCATCTGGTCAGACAGGGCCTTTTGCATGCTGAGGCCCCTATGTGTAAGCACGAAGTGAAGTCACTTCTATACCCTCTAGCGAATGCTTTGACTTTAATTGAACATTAAGTCATAGGGGGCCTCTGGGGTTAACACAGGGTACTAGCCGATCAGTGAATATCAAACACCTCAGACTATTTCCTATGTATAGCTATTACAGTGCACACTAAATATACAGAGAACATAGGTCCTCACAGACACATCGAAGGGAGCCTTGGAGAGTCGGTGTAGGAGAGAGACACCCAGAGCTACGAATCTAACTGCTGAAAGCAGACCTAAGGAAAGTAATGTAATTGCCATTAACCAGAGTGAATGGCCCAGCTGATGGCTGCCAGCAACGTGTGAAAGCTTGATAATCGTCTGTTCATCCCAGGATGAATGTGATGCTCTCATTCCCTTGCAAAGTATTTATTTGTACAAGATTAGATTTGACTGGGGAATGCTTCTTCCTTTTCTAAATTATTAACATCTAATGAAAGGTTATAGCCAAATTCTCTGACAACTTCACATGTGGAAATAAAACCATGAGGAATACAAGAAAAAAGGAAAAAATTGGGGTTATATTCAGTTCCTTGGGGGTCTTTCTCCCTCTGGTGTCATCCCTCCCTGGAGCATTGCTTTTGGGTGGGGGGGAGGGGGCACACAGTTTCTAATTTTCAGCCTTTCTCTATCTACAAATGCAAGGTCATGTCTCTTTCCAATTATTTCAGCCTAAGAGTTCTGTCCCCACTTTCAGGTAGAGCAGCCATTGTGGTTAATTCCGAAGAAGGGGACTTCTGATGGAGAAGGGTTTGTGGTTCGGAGGCAGCACGTCAATCAGCCAGTCTGTCAGTCAGTCAACAAGTCTTTATTTATCTCAGTGGGTGCAGAGCTGCTTATTAGATGGTTGGGACACGTGGTCTCCCTGCCTTCAGTTTCTCCCCCTCACACCATCCTACACACAACTGTCACATTAACTATCTCTCAGACACAGTTCTGATCCTGGTGAACTCTTGCTCAAACACTCTTAGTGGCTCCCCGTGTCCTCCAGAAAAAAAGAAATCCATGCAACTTGGCCTGACATTCTGGGACACCCTCACTTTCACCCATCTTCAAAAGTTTAACTCTCACAATCCTCTTCATGACCCCAAATGGAACTACTTGCTGTCCCCTATCTTCACGCTTTGCTTGCTTTGTCTCTTTTCTACCTCATCTCTGTGTGCTCAATTTCTTCTTTGTCCTTCTAGGTCCAACTTAAGGGTTACTTCTTCCTTGGGGCCTTGTTTGGTTACCTAGCCAGAAGGAATCTCGGCCACCTCTGCATTCTGATAGCACTTTATTTGTACCTCTTTTTTGGCATATCAGTTTTTACTTTGTCGTCCAGCATAGATTCTAGAACCAGACCCACAACCTGAATCCCAGCTCTGCTGTTTACTGTCTCTGTGACCTCTCTGAGTCTCAGTTTCTTCATCTCTCAAATGGGGCAGACTTAAAGTACCTATTTTGTGGACTAATTGCAAGGATTATATAGATAAATTGCTTAGAATATGGTCTGGTAGATGATCCCATAGGAGGATTAGCCATCATTATTTGCAAAAAATAAACAAACAAACAAATGAACAAAAAAACAAAAAACCCATTATTTTATAATGGCTTGGAATTCAGTGAAATTTATCTACAAACTTGGCAAGACAAGTTCCAACTTGAAAAGTCTATATCAATGCTGCAGACATTTGGAATTTAACATTTATATAGCATTTTCCCATCCATGATTCAATTCACTGAGAGCACCTTATGTGCCAAGCACCGTGTCTCACTTTAAATTTGGCGTGAATACTATTGTCTCCATCTTCAAGCAAAAAACACTGAAAATCAGCAGGGTTCAGAGACTTTTTCGGGGAAGCTTATCTTGGATGCACTGGCCCCTGAGTCTTCTGACTCCCAACCACCTCTAGTCTTTACCGCTGCCTTCTGTCTGTGATTTATTAAGACCCAAGTTGCTATACTGGAGCATTTGGATCCCAGAGGAAGGATTACAGAGCCACTATGCATCAGCAAGGGCCTGCTCTGTCCTGAGAACCTGACTCACATTCTGTAAGCACAGACCTACGATCTCAGATTGCACAGAGTGAAAATGTCAGATCCCGGCACAAGTGGGCAGTGAACTATGGTGGGCTACCAATGGGCAGTCAGCACCTCAGTCCACTTCCAGAGCCATTGGAAGCCAGATTTCTCTGTACCTTTCAGGTGGCAACAAAAGTTATGTGTGAGCTCCAGGGATACTAACTCCCTTTACTATTAGTCTAATGAAAATTAATTAGGAAGGCATATCTGGTGCAGAAATCCCCCAAACAAAGCAATGGTGTGTTGTCTAATCATGCATGTCAAAACCAATAGAAATGTGTTGGGTTTGTTTTCGATGATCTGACCCATTGCTCTCCTCCACCTGGTTTGGAAATAGAAATGTGTTTTCTAGATGTTCAACTCTCAGCTCCCGAATGAATTTACTTTTACCCCATGGGACAGCCCTGCCCCCAGCATTGTCCACCCGGGTATCGGTTTGGGATGTGTCTGCCTGCACATGTAGTCTGTCCACAGAGCAGCTCATGTCAGTATGCTTGATGCAGCATGAAATTTCCTGGAAGGCAGAGCTTGTATTCTTGTAATTCTTTCTGTAAGTGGCCCAGCACAGTGAGTGCCAAATGAAGTATGGGCCTTAAAGCTTTGATGGTGATGACATTTAGTATGTCTGCGTCTGAACCAAATTAAATGTTCTAAATTATTCATACCTGGGCTCCCAGGGTTCTGACGATCTGGGTTCCAGCTCAGATCCCAGCATTCATTAGTTATATGACTCAGTCAGGGTCCTGGCGGGAAACAGTGGGCGCACTCAGGAGTCAGTGAAGAGGGTTTTTAAAAGGGGGTTGTGTAGATTTAAGGGAAGCCCCAACCAGAAATGGTGAAGTACCCTAAGCCTAGCAATAATGGGGCAGCTGCTACCACCCTGGACCTCTGGGGGCAAATGGAAGGACTGATTATCAGAATCAGAGAGGCCTGTAGCTACTGCCGAGGAGAGGGCCACCTGGCAGGACCTGTGGCTGTAGACAGAAAACAGCTACTGCCAAACCAGGACCAGACAGGGAGGGAGCCAGGGGAATAAAAATCCCGATTTCTCTCTTCTCTCCAACTGTTTTCTTGCCATTGCTTCCCAATCTAATAGAACATCAGAGGACAAGGGAGCCTATCGATGCAGCCCACAGAAGGCAGCCTCCTGGGGCACAGAGAAGGGTGGAGAGTGGGTGGAGGGGCAGGTGGGGAGAACACACACACACACTATCCAGCCTGCCATGCAACCTTAGGCAAGTTCCTTAAAAATTTGTAATTGAGGTTAATTATATAGCCAGAGGGTTCTTGAATGTGAGAACTGTAAGACATTACATAAATGCATAAGGTTGTGATGATTTTTTATACTTTCTAAGCTGGCTTTTGTTTTATTTTTTTTGGATCAATCTGACTAAAGACAGGTCATGGGAGATGCAGGCCTAGAGCAACGATAAGGCTCAGGCAGGCACACCCAAGAGGCCAGGGGTCACGGGAGGACCCAGGCCTCTCAATGCTGCAATTCAAAGAGTAGGACAAACATTTCAAATTTGCTTTTGGTTCATATTGAAGTAATCTTATTTCTTTGCTGCGATTTATTCAGGTTTACGGAGCACACAAAGACCCACAAAGGCGGCTTTTTGATGTAGTTATGCAGTTATGAACTTATACAGCTGTAATAATTGCATTTTAATGATTTCTTTATATTGCCATAATTGGTAGAGTTAATGATCACACCAACTGGACAATGAAAAGAATGCTCCCTGCAGCCTATCCCCTTCTCCCCTCTCCAGGTTCCCTGGAGAGTGTGGAAAGATAGATGTTTGCTGATTCCCCCTTTATCCACGGCTAATGGACCCCCACCAGTAGTCCCAAAGTTCTCCTTGGAAAGGCTTCCACTTGATACATAACATTTAATTTGCCCTTGTTTCAGGAGCAAACGTCCTCACCTCTCTCTCCAGAAGGAACTGGGCTGGCACGTTGTTCCTCTTGCTGCTACAGTTTCTCTGCACAGTAGTTTTCCATTTCAGGCTTCATTACTGAAGAAAGATCTGGGAAATAAAAGAGTTTGGGGCTGGCGTGTGCACGTGTGCCTGTTATTTAATCATGTCCCCAGTGCAGAGAAAAAAGTCCCTCTGAGATCAGAGCTGGATGAAAGATCTTGATTTTAGCTGGAGGGAAAAGGGGGAGCTAAAAACCAGCTTGACTGAAAATTCTCATAAAATTTGCAAAATCCTGGAACTGAAAGTTGTGCAGTGCAGAGGCACTCCCGTGCAAGGCACGCAGGGTCGGTTAGGGCCTCTCGGAGCTGGGCTGAGCTGGGGGCCACTGTCAGTCAAGCTAATGTTGCGCTTGGAATGGGGGTGGAGGGAACTGACCCTCAAAATAGAGATTGCTTTGGGCAAGACTAGAAAATAAATAATTCCCTTCCTCCCACCTTTCCCATCTGCTTCTGGCAAAGGGAGGAAAAGGAAGCCAGTTAACCGCCTCCCTGGTTTGATGTGCAGTGCTGAAATTCTGGACAGCTCCTGGGGGGGCTGTCAGCTTGATTACCAGGGACGGCGATGGCCGCGGTGGCAGCGGGTTCAGTAAGGGGGTGCTCGCAGAAGAGGCTGTGAAGAGGAAGGGAGGGGTGGGTATTCCGAGCAGAGCACAACCAGAGCCGGTTGATGTTCAGTGAATAACTATTGATCGACATCGGTTTTGCAATGAGTCAGCGGCTGCAGAGTACTCCTTGCCTTATGCTTTGTTAAGGCTAATCTAAAAAGTTGATGTTATGCTCCGAACACTCACCAACCCGTGGTGCAGAGTGAAATTAGGGGGAACAGCCAGCGTGGCAGGCGAGGCCAGCTTGGCACGAAATGTTCACCAGAGGAGCTTGATAAAGTGGTTTGTCCCTATGAGAATGCCTTGGAATTGACTGCAAACTGGACTTCGACTGGCAGGGAATCTCGTCTATTCCAATAGCTATGAGCACAAAGAACCTTCCTCTGTGTCCCCTGGAGATACGACGTGATAACAATTCTCTGGGTAGATTTGCCTGTTCTCCAACTTTGAATTGGCTGAGAGGGAAAAGGGTCTCGGCATGACCACTTTGGCCTTACTTTGAGTCTGAATAATTAATTCCTAGGAGAGTAACTGGAGTGTCTTTAGGAAGGCCCTCCACTTTCCACTCTCCAACTATCTCCTCCTTCACTTCTCCTAAAATGTCATCTAAAGATATGAGAGCCAACGTGTAGCCCTTAGAAAGTTAGCAGCCTGTGATTAAGGGGCCTACCAGGCCATCCTGCACCTTGGTGTGAAAGCCTACGTCAGCATCTTAAGTTCTGAGGTAGGATTAGCAGCATGGGAAGAGAGAGAAGCTGATGTAGGAACATGGGAAGGATGGACACAATTCGGTAGTCTCGGAGCACTGGCTTGGGAGGAAGCCTGACATGAGAACTGTTTTTCTTGAGGATTAAAGAGAAGGATGCTGGGGGTGAGGGAACCAAAGAGATACTTCATCCACTTTGGTAATTTTTGTCCATCCAGCTATGATCAATGGCAGCCCCTGGGCTTAAGCGAATTCTGGTTGCCCTCTCACTCTTTATATGACTTACTGCATTCTGATTATTCAGTAGGCAGATCTATCCTATAGGACAGGGCAGTATGGCCTGGGATGAAAGTTCAGCTAGAGGGTTTTCGGTTGCATCTCTGTGGACAACTGATTAACTACAAAACAAACGACACTGTGATATAGAGCTTTATGGCCTCTAATTTTCTTTCTTCCCAAAAATCTGTGAGGAAGACAGGTGAGGACAAGGAATCTTGGACCCATGGAAGGGGACTGTGAACATCCAGCAGATAAGTGGCGGAGCCAGGAACTTGGATACTCAGTGCTCTCCTGCCCCACACCACCAATAGCCGAGATGGAAATACCTCTCTAATTGAGCATCTTTCAGTATAACCCTGCTTACCAAGGGGATAAACAAAGTGGCTTTGGAAAGGCTTCGTCTCTGAATTGTTAATTATTCAAAGTAATACACTCAGAGGAAGGATACAGGATTCTGAGAATATAATTACTGAAAATCCCCAAGAACTCCAAAGACTATAGTTGTCTGGCCAATCACATTCTTTTCAGCCCAGAACTGTAGCCATTAGGCAACTTCTTCAAGTGTACACGACCGAGAATCAATGGTGATGAAGTTCCTTCCATTATATCTTCTTCACTTTGCAGAGACTTAGGCATAATAAATGAGATGGAAATGTCTGCCAGATGAAAATTAGGACTACTTGCCACTATTACGCCTTCCACTTTGGCCTCAGCCAATATAGGGAGGTATCCAGAAAGAGAGTGAAGGGAGGAGTGACTCAATCAGACACAACAAGGAATAAACCTGACAAAGTATTCCTTATTTTTGTGTTTTCTCCAGCTGCTGGATTCTCTTCCGGCTTGACCAGTGGCAGTGCAGCTGTCCAAGCCTTGTCACTCTTAGGAGTCTCTTGGAATCACTCCCTTATTCTTAGTAGTCCTCTTGGAACCTACTCCCTTATTTTCACAAAATTAAAAATCCTCATAAAATCATGAAAAGCCATCAAATCCTTCATCTACCTAATCATACCACCATTTATCTATCTAATCAACTATCTACCCATCTGTCCATTCATCAAATACTCAGAAAACCGCTGTATCAGGTGATATAGTAGACTCACAGATGAATAAAATACTGCCTCTGCTTTAGGGCCCAAGGTGAAACATGAAGGCCACTTTAAGTATTAACAACAGAGGGATTTGGTATAAGGAGTTGTTGATAGAAAATCTGGGTAGCCGAACAAGAGACGGTGTGACACACAGAAATCAGCACTGTTTGGAAGACGCTGCTCCCCTAGGCTGGGGAAACAAAGGAAGGCGAGGTAATGCCAGAGCCCAGGGGTTGGGGTCCCCAGGTGGACACTGCAACAACGGTGGATGTGTTTGGTGGGAACTTAAACCAACACAGATTTGTCTACTGGGAGCTGGAGGTATGGAGGAGTCACCGCCCCTGCAGGGACACTGCCTGAGAGGCACAGAGGGGGAAAGAGAAATTCCCCGGCTCCCCCTTCCTCCTCCAGCTACATCCTGACACCACCTCCCACTCGCTAAACACAGAAGCTTGGGAGATACAGTCTGCGGGGGCCAAGGTCCTTGTCATCACCAGGATATAGAACAGAGCAAAGGAGGGATGAAGAATGGGTCTGGGGGTATTTGGGTCTAGTACCAGCATAGCCCCAGGAGTAGGGGTGAGGAAGGAGGGTCCAGGATCTAGTTCCCTCAGACCCCAGTACAATCTCCGATTTTAGAATGGCTTCAGGAGGGAAATTGGATCTTTGTCAAAGTATCCTAATGAACCTTTTAGAAATTTAGTAAAAGACTGGATGCTCTTTCCAACATGAGTGCCCGGGGAAAGGGCTCACTGATTAGGGACATTGGGTTGAGTGTAAACATATATCATCACGATGCCTCTGGGCCCACTAAATGGTCATTTATGATGCTCGATCATCAGTTGCCACGCCAGACCTCATGCACCGCACACTCCAAACCAAGCCAGTCTCGCTTTTTCGCATCATCCTGCCTTAGCCAGAGCCGTTCCCTCTCACTTCTTTCTCTTTTCTCCTTGGAGAATTCTTACCTCTCCTCCGAGGACGAGAAAATTATCATAGGAGAAATGTCACATCTGCTAAGGCTCCCCTGGTCCTGCTTCTATGCCCCCAGGCACTTTATACCCTGTTGTATGCCCAGCATAAAGTAGACTGGTAGCAAGTTGTTTATCGGTCTGTCTGTTCTCTTAGTCAAGAACTCCTGGGGCATAGGGGCCGCCTTTTAATCACTCTGTGTCCACACTTACGTTTATGTCTGGCACAGAGTAATAAATATTAGTTGAGGCACTGGATGTGTTATTACTATGTATTCTAAGCATGTAGATAGATAAATAAGACATCTTTTCCCTAAGTGCCTTAGCCTTTCTCACCTCCCCTGGGGGGGGGGTAGTTACCAGTAATTTTGGGGGCAGGGCTGGTCGACCGAGTGAATCTCCAACCCTGGCTTTCTCATGCACAAAACCCTAGAACTATCCCTTTGGAAAGAAATTCCTAGAGGAGTTGAGTCTGAAGGCTGTGAGCAGCTACTGGAACTTTCCTTTTGATGTTTTATAAATGTGTCTTCTCAGCCCAGCCCAACACAACGAGGCAGAATGCGCATCTGTTTTAAACAACTCAGATGGCTTTTACAGCTCGATCATGCATGTGAATTCCAAGATGCAGAAAACAAGATCTTCTCTCCCTTCCTCCTCCAGTTTTCTTTTCTTTTTTCTTTTCTTCTGCCAAGCGAAAGACCCCCTCTGCCCTGCACCTGGCCGTGCCCAGACCTTTGGGACCTTGACCTGGTCCAGGAAAGAAGCACCATCAGGTTGTCTCCTTCAGGGCACCCGGCCTTCTTTCCAAATCCTAGAATTTCTGAGCTTATTGTTCGACTGTCAGGCTTCCACATGGCTCCCACATCCAAGGGGCCAGTGGGTGTGGCTAGGAACCTCCTGTCATTAATATCAATAGCAGCTAACATCCTTCCTCTTAATAAGCAAATCTTTTAATTTTCTTTTCATCTTTAACGCTATCTTCTGTAGACTAGAAAGACTTTTCTGTAGACCAAAAAGAGATGCTGGTAGCCATCGGCACCTTAATGGTGGGTGAAATGGGGCCGGGATACACAAAAATCACAGTAAGGGGCAGCGAACAGAACCCGAAGGTGATGTGGCTGTTCTGAGTTCCAGGCCTGGATGCCACCTGATACCGTGGAAGAGGCAAGAACAGGTGTTGTCACGTAAGATCACCTCAGCTGTTGACAGAGTCGGGGACTAGGACCCTGGGGTTTCTGTGCCTCCCTCTGCTCACACCCACTCTCTGTTGCCCCCTGGTGAGGGGTAGAAGATGAGCAGTGAAGGTAAGATCTTCGTTGGGACCCACAGCTAGGATTGCTCTAAATCTCGGTCTTGTTTGTTTTTGTGACTTCTGGCAAATTAATTAATCTCTCTGAAAGTTGGATTTCTCTCCTATAAATGGAGAAACTTCCTGCCTATGAGGATTAAAGGAGGTAGGGAGTTTAGCCAGGTACCTGGCATATAGTAGGCGCCCAACTGAGAGTCCTTATGACTAGAATAATTTGTACTGCACAGGTTTATTCCCTCTTACTGGACCCTGGCCCTGCCCTCAGCTCTGGGGCTATCTTGTTGGTCATCGCAGGCCTCTTGGAGGAAGGGCAGGCTCCAGCCACAGGAAGCCTACAGCCCCGAGCCTGAACCCACAGGTTTCCTCTACTGTCTTTATTTTCCCCGACCCTCTCCTACGAGTTCTCAGCTCTCAGATGCAGGGAGATACCCTGGGAAAGAGGTTCGGAAGAGGAGGTCGTGGGGAAAGGAGAGATGGATGGGCGGTGTGAACAACAGCAAATGAGGGAAAAAGGCTGGTCTAATCGAAAAGGAGGAGAGGCCCAGGATGGGTGCTCTGAAATGAACATATATCTGGAATAAGGAGTCTGGGGAGCCAGGAAGGTGGTACGCTATTGCTCAGTTAACTTAGAAGTAATAATAATAATAAAAAGCATGGCTTAGAATAAGTCAGAGAAAGATGGTAGAGAAGTGAGTGGATGGCCAGGTCTGATCTTCCTGAAGTGACTTCCATGAAGTGACTGAGCCAGACTCCAGGCCTCTTCTCCCCTATCGCCAGCCTAATGTCATTTACTGCTCCATATCTGCTCCTAATGTCATTTACATCTTTGTAGGAATTTACCTCAAGTGCTCATACTTTCCAAGGATATTATGCCCCACCAAGTGCCTGGCTCGTGGTAGAATTCCAGGCATTGGCCCTATCGTTATCTCACGTTGGGGCCTTCGAGGTGGCCCTAGCTGCTCTCCCTTTGTGCGAGTTCCTGAGCAGGCCTCCTGGGCTTAGCTGGGAGGCTTATTTCTCTCTGCCGCATCCTTCGTGCCATGTATCATTTCCCCTCTTTGATCCTGTGCCTGGGGTGGTTGGAGCTGAGCTTTGCTGCTGAGCGGGACCGGCCTTCACTTCTGTCTGGAAAGATTGGATCTGGCTCCTTGTGGACGTTTCCAGGTCATTTGATGGATGGGTTCACGTAAATGGTGGTGGCAAGTGGCTGGCGGGGAGGGTAGGGAGGGAAAGGAGGGCTGCTCTCTTACCTTCACTGAAAGGTTTGGAAATTTCTGCAGACATTGATTCTCCTTCTTTTTCCACCTCAATCCTCAGGCTGTCTTTCTCACTGTCACTTCCTCTTTCCAGCAATAACTTGGTGGCTCTCAAAGCAACAAGTGTCTTCAGGGAAGCCTACAGCTTGCTAGAGAAGATCGAATTCTTATGAGCTCCAGAGGCGATCCTAGAATTTAGTGAGCCAGGGTGCCCCTAACATGGTGCTTTGGCCTGGGTGCCAACTAGGGTCAGCGGAAATGACAGGGTTAGCCCAGGAAGGGTTAGGGTGGAGCCACATATTTGCAAGCTGAGGGAGCAGGCTCCCCTGTCCTCTGGGGATGTCTGAAGTCAGGTTTCAGGTTTGGCACTGCATCTACACTGGCAATGGAAATGGGTGGGGGAAGTCACAGGCTGGCCCACTTACCCCACTCATGCTGCATGCTGCTCACATATGCCAGCATCCTCTGTCTTTTTATAATGCAACATGTTTAATTGGCGTGGACATTCAGCAAATGAATTGGAACTCACCTGTTGGTCTATACCATGCTAGAAAGAGCCAAGTTTGTAAATCTATTTCTAAAAATATTGAACTCTTTTCCCTACCTACCATGCCTTCAAAATCTGTGCTGATCTAACCAGACCCATGGCCTGTAGGAAGCTTCCAGATTTAAAATTCCACTCAGGAATTTCCAGTCCGGATTAAAAATCTGAGTCTGTGAGCAAGACGCTCCAATGAACTTATATCTCGTCTGATCATGTAGAAGCTCGGGGTCCATGAAGGAAGGCAGGTTCACAGTGGGGTGAGAGAGGAGATTCCCCTGGGCTCAGACTCTCTTTGGTCTGGGTTTAAGCCACATCTTGGGACACAGTGTGACCCTGCGGGATTGGGCTGAGCCTGGACTAGACCCATCTGTGGGGTAGGCAGGTCTGGGAAAAGCAGTCGTGAGTGAGCACCTGATGGTGGGATCTAATGCCCAGCTGGGCAGTCAGCCTGGGTGAGGCCATGGATCGGGCGGAGGCAGGTCTGATGAGCAGCGTCCTGACAGGTGGGCTCAGCAGACAGCTAGGGGATCCGGCTCATGCGCTTTTTGGAGGCCTGACAAGCATGCGGTTGCCATCAAGTGTATTTTCCCCACCTTGTTTCTGACAGCATTTATTTATTTATAACATTTTATCTCAAAAGCAATCTCATGTGGCTTTACTGTATAGATGTTGCTAAAATTATTCTGGAGCTTTCAATCATTAATGTACAATATGTGAAAGGAACAAATAAGACTAGGACTGCAAAAACTACTGTAAATAGACATTAAACCAAAACTACTTACTCTTTTAAGCTTTTAATTTTGATATAATTTCACACTTACAGAGAGTTATATTTTTGCCCCATTTGCTTATTATACTATCAGCTGCTTTTGAAAGCAGGGAGCAGCACCGTAGCTGTCAGGCTGGAGGCAAGGGTGCAGGCCTTATGGGGACCTGTGGCTATAGGCGAGGTAGCCCTGGAGAGGCTGGGGACAGAGCTGGTTATCTGAGCAGCAGAAAACATGCTGAACTGACCACCGAGGTAATTTCCCAGAGAGGTGGGCCTGCTTAGAGCCCAGTTCTGTCGTCTTGGCTAAAAACTACTGAACCTCTCTGAGTGTCATCTCCTTCCTGGTCAACGCAGAGATTAATGTCATCTTCAGCTGTTTTGTGTGAGGATGGAAGGAGCCGATGTGTATAAAGCATCTTACAGGGCCTGGCACACAGTGCTCAATAAATGGTCGTTATGAATGATGGTGATGATTAGAACAGTAATACCCCCTGAGGTGGAGTTTGAAGCCAGAGGCCTGACACGCTTGACTTGGCAGGTGAGGTCAGCTGGATGGGCCTGTGATAGCTGCAGGTGGGCAGGTGGACCTGCATTCCAGGCGGGACTCCTGCTTCCCTGGGCATCACAGGGTCACTGCTGGTGTGGGGAGGCCCACGTGAGGAATTCTTCTGCATGAGGAGCCAAGTTCCTCCAGCCAAACTCCAGGGGCTGGGGATCTTGGGTAAGGGAAGATTAAAACTGACAGCCGTAGCATGGCCCTCCCTTAGCCTGGGAAGGATGAATGGAATATCTGAGATGCTGGAAGCCCTCCTGCATGGCGAGTTCAAAAAACAGAAAGTGTCTCGCTTCTCTGAGGATTCCAAACAGGTTTTGCAAAAATGTAATTAAGTTCCAAGTCCCTGGAAATCAATCACGCTCCCAGGAACTAATACCTTGGCTTGTTGATTAGAAGTGAGGGGAGCCAGGGGGCAATTACTCTCTGATGAGGGAAGTTCTCTGCTCAGGAGATCCAAAGCCAGGGAGCTGAGGGCGGAGAGGGCTGGTGTGGTGGGGCAGCCTCTGGGAGCTGTGGCCAAGTACACATGGCCTGTTTCCTTGGGCTGAAGTTCTCTGTTGGCTACTAAGTCCACCTCCTGATCTACACTTGAGTCTCAGGAGCTTCTCTTCATTTTGAGGGAAACTGATTAGAAACCATTACTGGATCTCAGCGCTCCATGAGGCCATCAGTCATTGTTTGGTTCAGTTTTTACTGTCAGCCAGAATGAGAGCAAGTAGGGAGATGGATAGCCTGCAGGTTAGCCACCGTTGCTGGGGGGCTCCTGGCAGGTCCTGGGTGCCGGGCGTGATGCTTGTTCCCAGGTCTCAATGAACTTCCCCTGCAAAAGAGGAAATGCTGAACAGGAAGTTAAGAGCCCTGGGGCCAAGCCAGAGTTCTGCCCGTAACCAGCCACGTGACTGGAATAGCTGGCCCTCTGGCCTCGGTCCCCACCTATAGAATGAAAGAGTTGAATAATGCAGCCTGTGAGGTCCCTTCCAGCTCAGACACCCTTCCCCGCTGTGTGGGGTGAGGGGAAAAATGGAAGAGCCTGGTGGTTTAGAGGCAGGGTGAATGCAGAGATCAACGGAGGAGAAAGAGGCCAAGGAGACGGGTCAGGTGAGGTAGGGATGGCAGATGGAGGGTTCAGAGAACAGTCTGCTGACCAAGCGCTGCTGGCTCTACAGCTGAGGATCTCGGAAGCCTGAGAAGACTGGGGGAACAGGGGGATTCAGCCCAGCAGAGATTTCCCTCAAACCAGACACTGGGTCCAGCTTGTTTTAGCTCATGTTGACGCTCATGGGATATGGGTGTGTGAGGGGCATGAGCATGGAGAGAAGGAGATGAGAGCAGTCAGAAAGCCTGTTGGAAGCAGTTGCCTCAGTGTCCTTTTTGCCTTAAGGTCAAGGGCAGGTCCAGGTGAGCTCCAGACCCAAAGCCCCCTGAGTGCTGGTGGGTGGCCAGTGGCAGGGCAGCCCGAGGCAGAGAGGGGCTTGAGAGGCTGAGGGCCAGCGGCAGCGCCGGACATGGTTGTAGGACAGCGGTCCCCAACCTTTTTGGCACCAGGGACTGGTGTTCCTGTGAGAATCTAATGCCTGATATCTGAGACGGAGCTGAGGCGGTGATGCTAGGGCTGGGGAGCGGCTGCAAATACGGTTGAAGTTTCACTCTCTCACCTGCCGCTTACCTCCTGCTATGTGGCCTGATTTCTAACAGGCCGTGGACGGGTACCAGTCCGTGGGGCCCAGGGGTTGGGGACTCTTGCTGTGCCCAGTGTCAGTGGGCACCTGTCCCTAGGCACAGGGGGTGAAGGCCTTCTGCGCTCCAGGGCCCGGGAAGTGGGAGGGGATGGTGGGCTTCCAGAGGTGCATGAAAGCACCTGGAGACACTTCAAAGCCCGTGTGTAAACATTACTGTTACCTTCATGGCTGTCGTCTTCCAGCCTGGCCTCCTGAGCCCTTGTCTCTCCACTGAGTTGGTTGTTCCCCCAGGCAGGACACAGAAAGCGGCAGCTCCTACCTCTGGTGGTTTTCTTTCTGTGGTTTCCCATGGAAGTTTGGCCTGGAAATTCCTCCCTTCACAGATCGAGCATCTGGCCTTGTCCTACTGAAGCAACCGGCTCAGTCAAGTGGCCAAAAGCAGGGACTTTGGAATCACAAGGACTTCAGTTCAAATCCCAGATCACCCACTTATTAGCTGATAGGAGTGATTTAAGGCAGTTTCTTTACAGTTAGAGACTCATTTCCTCATATATAAAATGGGGACAAAAATCACGCCTTCCTCATAGAGCCCGTGAGGGCCAGATGGGATCATCCACGTGAAGAGGTTCGCATAGTACCTAGGTCATAGGGGGCTGTTAACGCTATGACTGGTGTTATCATCACGTTTCTGACAGAGCCAGATCCGAAATCCAGGTCACCTTGCTCTAGGGTAAGCGTTATCCTGAAGCTTCACCTTCACCTGAGTGAGTTGTTTTCAGCTCCTTGACCTGCTTTGGATTCCTCAGAGGCAGGGGCATGGCTGAGAGGAGCTTGGAACTCGGAGCTTCCTAATAGTTCTGTTGTCTGCACTCCTAACTGTCTGCCTTGGTACTTCTGCGCTCCCTACATCTTCCCCTCTTCTCAGACCCGTATCTGGGTGAGCTGAAGGTCTTATGACCTCCTTTTTCCTAAATGGCAGCTTCACGAGTGGGTCCCTGTCCTTCCCTCCCAGCGTACCTGGGCCGCTCGCCTTACCTGGCAGTTGTGCCGTGCCATGGAGGGCTGTTTGCTTTCCTAAGCCCAGCTGCTAATGGCCAATTTTCCATGAATCATAACTGCTTTACCCCATTAGGCAGGATAATTGAGGATGGATGGCGGACCTGTTTGCTCAGCACATGGAGGAGCTGACAGCTGTCCTGGGCTCTCCCCCAGTGCCCGTCCACAGCTTGCGCTGCCTCCTCCTCTGAAACCGAGGTCATTTCCACTCCAGGGCCTTGGAAGGGCTGCGCACTGTCCACAGCCCCTGGGGTCCTTCGCCGGATTCCATAGGATGTTACTGACCGCCCGTGCAGGAGGTCAGCTGCCCTGCTTGCTGAGAGCTGGCTGTGACTGACGTTTACTTGGATTAATGTACATCCATTGAGCACTTGCTGTGTGCCAGGCCCCGTGCCAAACACATAACACAGCAGGTCTCATTTAATCTTCACGACAGCCTTATAACATTGCTACTGCTACGAACCCCAAACTACAGATGAGAAAACTGAGGCTGGGAGAGGTTAACGTGCGCAGTCACACCTAGTAGGAGAAGAAGATGGAATTTGAATGGGGCCAGTCCGGCTCCAGGGCTATGCTCTTAGTCACCTCTGCCTGGTCTGTGTGTGAAAAGTACAAGGATCTGACCATCTTCTCTCTTTCTCACTTCCTCTTCATTCTCCCGCATTGTTTTTTCATTTATAAACACCATCCAGGCAGCTCCTGCATTGCGGAGCATGGTGCTGAAAACTTGATTGTTTTGCAATTAACAGAAGGTTATAGATCCACTGGCTCTGGCTTATGCCCTGAAGACAATTAAATGCAGAAAACGGAAAATGTTGAGGGAAAAGAATCCCGCATTATGAAACCAAATAGAAATCATTTAAAGTATCATTTGTTGTTGTTGTTGTTGTTGTTTTGTTTTGTTTTGGATTATCCATGGGTGTGGGTAAGCAAGAGTTGGCTGTATTTTTATGCACAACTTAATCTGCAGCTTCTAAACAACTTCTGCAGCACATTTTTGGACAACAAATTAGTTTCAGATGAGGAACTCTTGCTCCTCCTTGAAAAACATTCTTCATTTCAAATTATCCTCCCTGCCAGCCATCAGGCCTGACAAGAAAGCAGAGAATTAAGCTGTTGATACAAATCCTGGCTTTCGGCTGTCCCTCTTTTGCTCATCACAGATTCTCTTTGTATCTTCCCCTTCAGCGGACGTCTGAGCAGGGAGGAGAAAGCGGTCCAGCATTATGGCGGGCTTCAAAGCTTTGTGCGAGCTTTCTTTTCATCCTCCTGGAGGCTTCTGCTCCCTGGAGGAGCCCTCAGCCAATTCTGGAAATGGAGCCAGTTCAGAGGGGCCTCTGAGCAGCCGGGATGAACCGGCAGCTTCTCCTCTGGGTAGACCACACCAGGAGGGCTACCTGCTGTCATTTCCCTCTGCTGGGCAGCTGGTGGGGAATAAGGACCTTTCTCCAGGGAACAAGGGAGTGGAAGGTACAAGGTCACTTATGAGAAAGCAGGTTCGGTGTTAGTGCTCTGAAGACCTTGGCTTATTGAATTCATCTCTGTCAAGACTCCTGGAAGAGGGTACAATTATTTTTGTTTTACAGACAAGGACACTGAGGCTTGGGGAGATTGCCACCTTCCTGTGGTTGCAAGCTTGAAGTGGGTTTGGGCCCTGACCCTATGCCAGAATCTTTGTTCTTTCGCTTATTCCGGGCTACCACTTGTCTCCATCTGGGAGGGAACTAACTGCTCCTTTTAGATCTAGCTCCCTGCAAAATTGTGATTCCTCCTTTGCTGGGTCGGACTTCCATATCACAAGTCCCACATCATAAGGGCCAGGTGCCCCTCAACTTCCTAGAAGGGAAGAAAATCATATCAGAACTGTTTTAGAACCATCTTCAGAGGAAGATGAAATGGAACGTGTAACTCTGAAGCACAGAATTGTTTTGCGCTAGCACAAAAACGTCACGGTTTTGTCACGTTAGAAAATGTAAAGAAGAAAGAGTGCTTTGGTGTCACTTGGCTGATAATTTTCATAGTAGCATATCTGCGCAGTGGGCATTCTGCCCGTCTGCTCATGTGCCGTTGTTCTTTCATATTCATAGTAAGTCATAATAACAGCGAATGTATAGCTCTTCCTACGTGCCAGGAACTGTTCTAAGGGCTTGGGCTTCATTACTCACTTGCTTTATAACTCATTCAGTATCCACAATTAGCCTATAAGATGTTCTATTATCACCCCCAATTTACAGAGGAGGAATGTGAAGCACAGAGTGGTTAAGTAACCTGTTCAAGGTCACACAGTAAGTGAGAGGTAGAGCGGGATTTGAACTTGGGAAGTCTGGTTCCAGAGTCTGTGCTCTTAACCATGCCCCGGTAAACTCTTCCGCAGAGCACAGATTTCTTGCTCTCTGTTGGGCGTGACCCTTCAGCTGTGGTCGCCCCTTGGCTCCCTGGGCCTCTGGGTATCCTGGGCTGTTTGCATTAGCATTTCTGCCTGGGGACAGCTCATGCATTGATAATGGGGCTATGCATCTCCAGGGGCCCTGGCTTTTCCTTCTCCCTGCCTGGAGCCCACCTTGCAAGAACCTTGCCTATTTGCTCCTCCATTCAGGAGGAGCATTTGCTTCTTTCTTCATTTGCTTGTTTGTTAAATGCCTCCTGGCTAACACTGTGCTGGCACTACTTAGAGCTGAGAGGTGCGGAAGCAACTTGAAGCCCACTGGGGAACTCTCCTCTCTGCTCCACCCTGCACCACTCCATCTCGCCCAGAAGGCAAGGACAACTGAGGATCCAGGGCGGCCTCAGGGGGGTGTAGGATGGGGGAGCAGCCCCAGGCTTTGGCTGCAGTGTGGGGCTGAAGGTGACAGAACACTTAGGCAGCAGGAGACCCAGATAATGGTCCTCAGGTCTCTGCGGTCTCAGCTCTGGCTAGACAAGATGCTCCTAGCGACGGGGCTTGAGATCGAATCATTTCTGGGTGCCCCACTGTGCGTGGCTCAAGGGAGACCTTGGGTAACTCTACTGAGTGAAGCTGTCCCTCCTTGGCCATTGTTTGGTGCTGGTTATAGGGATGACTGCTCATGGTTTCTCAGGGGGGCTTGGGGTCTATATCAGCCAGAGTTCAAAAGAAAACAGGTTTTTCCAGGTGGTTCCAATGAAGAGACCTTAATGCAGGGACAGTTTGTAGAGATGTGGGCAGGGTTAAGGGGCACAGAATGGTCAGGCACCCAGAGAATTGCCATACTAGCCTTAAAGCTAAAGAAACAAGGGGGAGGGGATAGTGCCCCCAGAGGAACAGGATAAAAGGGACCATCCTGCAGGAGCCACAGTCACAGAGGGAAAGATCCAGAGTGTGGGAAGCAGTGGGGATGAAACACCCCCAACCTTTCTTTCCTCCCACCCTCTGAACCCTGTCAGCACCTCCCGGTGGCACACCCTCCTGGGAGCACCGAGGGACCTGGGTGATGCTGCCCCCTGGGGTCAGCCTCCTGGGAGTGGATGGGGAACATATGCACATGTAGCATAAGCAGAGCATCGTCCTGGCTGTCTCTTCTGCTCACACCCGCTGGCAGGGGCCCTTTAGCCTCTCCTCTGCAGGAGCATGATTCTGTTGCAGGAACAGCCGGACCTTGGGGCTCAGCCTGATGTGGGAAGAGTTGTCTCTATCTCTTTTACCCTCCTCCCTCTTCTTTTCTCTCTGCATTTAGACTCCAAATTTTAGAGACCCCAGTTTGTCCCGCCTGGTTCGAGGCATCTGGCACTGCCTCACTCTTCTCCTTCCCAGCCTGACCACCCTCCCTCCATCCAACCCACTGGAGGAGCCTCAGCAGCTGGGCCAGCCTGGCCAGCCTAGAGCCAGCGGTTGCTCTTGCGCCCTCATGGGAAGCTGCTGCAGGCCAGGGTGTGTCTAGGGGGTGGGTGGTCAGGCTGGGTGGTCACACTCTGTTGCTCAGCTTTCCACTCCCCAAACTGAGGCCATAAACCTTTACTGGGAAGCAAGTGGGCACCAGTACTGCCTAGCACCATGGCTTCTGCCCCGCTCCTCCTGTGTAAAGGAGGAAAACAGGTCGTCCTTTGTGTCTACAGAGTTTGCCCAAAGAGGTTTTTTGATGGGGTTAGAGTAGGACCATGGCCTGCATCTCTTTGCAGTCTGAGAAGCTGAGCAGAAGACCCTGTTTTCCAGTGGCCAGCTCAGTGGGGTTTCAGTGGCTTCCTTCCTTCATTCAGTAAATATTTTGGCAGTACCTACTAAGTACCTGGCAGCGTGTCAGGCCCTGGGGATTCAGGTGGCTGTTGCTTGTGGGCAGTGGTGCCCTGTCCAATGCCTGGGGGTATATTTGGCCCACTTAACCGCATTTCAATCAATGTATACCACGCAGGCTCTTCTGATATCAGGTGATGGGACTAGGTTTGTGGTCAGCCAAATTTCGTGCATGGGAACAAACAGGAGGGGCCTATTTTCTGGAAATTGTGTGACTTTGGACAAGCCATCTAGCTCCTCTCTCTAGTTTCTCTACATGTGTGGAAGCTATAACCAGCAGCCCTTTCCTTGAGGAATTATGGCTTTTCCACCCCCTGGGGTCCTAAGGGGGCTGTCGTTCATGCTGCATTACCCCCTATCACTGGCATGTGACACATGCTGGCCCATCAGAGTACCCTACCTGTCTTGTGCAGTGAATCATCTAGATGTGGACATGGAAGCCTGCAAGTATCAGTGAGTTTTCCCTGATTGTTCTCCTCCACAAACCTGCCTTTCTTAGCCTTCCCCACCTCAGTTGATGACAATTCCATCGTTCCTGTTGCTCAGGCAGGAAATCTTAGAGTCATTTTTGACACTGCTCTGTCAGTTCACGGATGGTCCATCAGGAAGTCATGTTGGCTCCATTTCAAAGTACATCCTGAATCTCTTCACTGCTCCCTCTCGTCGAAGCCACCACCATCTCTCCCTGGATTGTTGCCATAGCCTCCCAGTTTCAATCCATCCACTTCAGTCAGTTCCCAGCACAGATCCAGGATGAGCCTTTCCAAATGTAAATCAGACAATGCCATTTCTCTGCCCCCAGCCCTTCAGTGACAACCCACTCCTCTACAAGGCCAGACATAAAATGTCCCTTCCCCCTGTCATTTCTCTGACCCTGTTATCTCTACTCCCCCTTTCTCACTCTAGTCTCACTGGGCCCTTCTCTGTCCATCCATCACGCCAGGCATACTCCCACCTCAGGGGGTTTGCTCAGGCTGTTTCCTTTGCCTGAAGTGCTCTTCCTTTAGATTCCTGCCTTGCTCACTCCCTTGCCTCCTTCAGATCTTTGCTCTATTTCAGTAAAGCCTTCTCTGCCCCTGCTCCCAGTTTAATAATAAACCGCCTGGCACCCCTATGCCCCTTCCATTTTATTTTCTCTGCAATTATCACCATATAATAGATTTTCACCTAATTATGTTTTTTCTTTAATATACTTTTCATTTTTCAATTACAGTTGACATTTGATATATTTCAGGTGTACAACACAGTGATTTAGACATTTCTATAACTTACAAATAAATCTTACCGATAAATCTTGTACCCATCTGACACCATACACAGTAATTACAGTATTATGGATTAGATTCCTTATGCTGTGCTTTACATCCCCATAACTATCTTGTAACTACCAATTTGTATTTCTTAATTCCTTCTTTTTAACCCACCGCCCCAATGCCCCTCCAATCTGGCAGCCATCAAAATGTTCTCTGTATCTATGAGTTTGTTTCTGTTTGTTTGTTTGTTTATTTTGTCCTTTAGATTCCACATGTAAGTGAAATCATATGGCATTTGTCTTTCTCTGTCTGACTTACTCCACTCAGCACAATATTCTTTAGGTCTATCCATATTGTTGCAAGATGGCAAGATTTTATCTTTTTTTTATGGCTGAATAATGGCCCATTGTATACATGTATCACCTGTTTTTATCCATTCATCTATTGATGGACACCCAGGTTGCCTTCATATCTTGACTATTGTAAATAATGTTGCAATGAACATATGGATTCACATGTCCCTTTAAAGCAGTGTTTCGGGTTTCTTGGGATAAATGCCCAGAAGTGGGATTATTGGGTCATCCTTTGTCTATTGGTCTATTTTGTCTGGTATAAGTGCTGCTACCCTCACTTTTTTGTTTGTTTCCATTGTCATGAATTATCTTTTTTCATCCTTTTACCTTTAGTCTCTGTGTCTTTCGATCTAAAATGAGTCTTTTGTAGGCATCATATGTAAGGGTCTCTTTTTCTCATCCATTCGGCCACCATATCTTTTGATTGGAGCTTTAATTCATTTACATGTAAAGTGATTGTTGCTAGATAAGTAGTTATGGCTATTTTATAATTCATATTATTTATCTTTTATCTTTTTTCTTCTTCTTAAGTCCCTCTACTATTTCCTGTTATACTGGCTTGGCTATGATGAACTCCTTTAGCTTTTCCTTGTCTGGGAAGCTCTTTATCTGTCCTTCGATAGCTTTGCTGGGTAGAGGAATCTTGGTTGTAGGTCCTTGCTTTCATCACACTGAATATTTCCTGCCAATCACTTCTGGCCTGCAACGTTTCTGTTGAGAAATCAACTGGCAGTCTTATGGAAGCTCCCTTGTTGGTAACTAATTGCTTTTCTCATGCAGCTTTTAAGATCCTCTGTCTTTAACCTTTGGCATTTTACTTATTATGTGTCTTGGCGTGGGCTTCTTTGAGTTCATCTTGTTTGGGACTCTCTGTTTCCTGGGCTTGTATGTCTATTTCCTTTGCCAGGTTAGAAAAGTTTTCCATCATTATTTCTTCAAATAGATTTTCAATTCCTTGCTCTCTTTCTTTCTTCGGGTACCTCTATGAGATGAATGTTTGTATGCTTGACGTTGTCCCAGAGGCTCCTTAAACTATTTCCATTTGGGGGGATTTTTTACTCGTTTCTGTTCTGATTGGGTGTTTTCTGCTCCTTATCTTCTAAATCACTGATTCTTTATTTCAGTTATTGCATTTTTTATTTCTGACTTTTTCATGTTTTCTATCTCTATTTTAATGTTTTTTATTTTTTTGTTAAAGTTCTCACTGAGTTCATTGACTCTTCTCTTAAGTTTATTGAGCATCCTTACAACCAGTGTTTTGGACTCTGCATCTGGTAGATTGCTTATCTCCATTTTGTTTAGTTCTTTTTTCCTGAGCTTTGTTCTGATCTTTCAGATAGGACATGATTCTTTGTCTCCCCATTTTGGCTGCCTCCCTGTGTTTGTTTCTATGTATTACGCAGGGCTGCTAGGTCTCCCAGTCTTAGTAGAGTGGCCTTATGTAGTGGGTGTCCTTTGGGGCCCAGTGGCACAGTCTCCCTGGTTACCTGAGCCAGGTGCTCCAGGTGTGCCCTTGTATGGGTTTGTGTCCCCTTTTGTTGTAATTGAGCCTTGATTGCTATTTGCACAACAATGGGAGGGATTGACCCTTGAGCTGATTGGTCGTGAGGACTGGCTGGTGACTACTGTGGAGGAGCTGCCATGCAGGGGTTGATCCTATGGAGCAGGGTTCACTTTAGCAGGACTCTAGTGCCTGCCCACTCTGCCCTTTGGATGTGTCGTCTTGGATGTGGCCCCCGGTGGTGGTACGGCCCAGACTGAAACCAGACACCTGGTGTGCAGGCCGGTGCCTTCTGGGAGTGGCCCTGCCACAGGCTAAGTTCAGCTTCAGCCTGTACCCTACCCAAGGCCACCTGGAATGAACCACCAAGCAATTCGGAGACAGCTGCCACCTATACTGACTTGAATGTACTTCAAGAAGCCAAGCCACGAATCAAGGTCAGCTGCTGCTAGTACCGGCTTAGGGCTGCTCAGGAAAAGAGGTATGGGGCAAGCTGAGGCCAGGTGCTACTTGTTTGGGTTTTGTGAACCTTTGAGAGATTTTAGCAAAGTCTGCAGCATGAGCTCAGATAGGCCTTTTGTATGAAAAATCCACTGGAAGCAGCTTGAGTGGGCTGGCAAGTTAGGATGGGCAGGCTCTCAGGGAATCACGTGGGCAGGGCAACCAGTGTTAGGCAGGTTGATGGGAGACTCAGATATGGCGGCTGCCTGGGGCTGCTAGCTGGGCAGGGAGAGGGCGCAGCAAAGAAACTGTGGCCTCCACCAGCACTTGTTTGGGAGAAAGCTGCCCTTCCAGCCTTTGCTCTGGTGTCTTTTGAGCTGTTGCCCCAGTGCTGGAGCTCAGAGCGAGTTCGTCAGCGGGTAAGTCTGAGCGCGGGCCCTTTAAGAAGAGTGTCTGGGTCTCCCGCAGTCCCAATCTCTGTGGATTTTCACATCCAGATTTTGTGGGACCTTCTCTTCCTGGCACTAGAATTCTGGGCTGAGGAGTCTGTTGTGGGGCCTGGATCCCTCGCTCCTCCAGGGGGAACTCCGTTGCAGGTGTGTGGGACCCACCTGTTCTGCATCTCCGTCCCTCCTACCAGTCGCTTCTTTTGTATGTCCTTAGTTGTAGGACTTCTGTTCAGCTAGGCTTCAGGCGGTTTTCGATGAGGGTTGTTCTGTAGTTTCGTTGTGATTTTGATGTGGTCGTGAGAGGAGGCAATCATAGAGTACCTACTCCTCCATCTTGACCAGATCCACGTTGTTTTTTTGTTTCCCACTCTGCCTCTAATAGAGTATTTAATCTATTTACATTCATGAGATTTACATTCATTTTGTTTATGGCTGTATCCCTGTGCCTGACCATAACAGATGCTCCCTTAATCCTTGTTAAATGAATAAATGGCCTTGGGGAGATAAGGAGGTCTCCCCCTCTGCATGGTTGGTCCACAGAATGCTGCTCGGGGCTGTTCTCTCTCCTGCCATGTGGAGACAACCTCCCCGAGAATGTGGACCACAGGCAGTAGGGGCAGAGAGGGAGAAAGCAGCCATATCTTCACTGGACCCAGTTCACTCCACCTGGGCTTTCTCTTTGGCTTTGCAGGCTTGTTATAGGGTTGATCACTTGCAATAGAATAAACTCTGGACAAGAACGTCTGGTTCTTGGGTATTGTGTTGATTTAGCCAAGAGACATAGTTGAGCCATTTGGAAGGGGCAGCTGATATATGTTCTGCTGAGTTCTCTCACCCTAGAGGGTGGGACGTAGTCTTCTGGCTATGAGAGAAACCTGAGAACGGGAGCCTTTGCAAATCTACTGAAGACAGACCTCCACCTGGGACTCAGGAAAAGACAAGATTAGCTGTCCCTATGATTCCAGTGCCTTGGCAGTCTCATCACTGCACGTGACAAGAGGGAAGGGCACCCTAGGCCCTTGAGTTTGACCATGGCATCTGAAATCCCAGGCCAGAATCTTGACTCTGCCGTTTACCTTAGGCAAGTCACCATGTCCCCTTGGCCTGGGTTTCCTTACCTATAATGTGAGAGAGCTGAAATAAATTACTCCGAAAGTTCCTTTTAGCACAGTGTTCAATGGAGGTGGTAGTGCATTATGGTTACATCTGTAGACTCTGGGGTCAAACTGCCCAAGGTCGGTTCTACTACTTACTACCTGCCTAACCTCTGAGCCTGTTTCTTCATATTAAAATGGAATTCATAGTAGTACGTACCTCATAAAGGTGGTTGTAAGAATCAAATGAGTAGATTACATAGAGGGCTCAGAAGTGTGCTAGGCACATACTAAGTCTTGAAAAATGTCAGCTGTTATATTATTATTATTGACTGTTACTACTGGATTTTTGCTGGATCCCGGAGTGATCTCTGCTTCCATCTTTAAGGGTGACCCCCTCCAAAGGCTGGGCCCTCTGTCTGCAGCTACCCTGCCTGTGTGTGAGCAATGACTATCTCCTCCCTCTTCCTGCAGTGACTTGAGGCAGCATCAGGGTGCCCCAAGGGCCAGGAGTCAGCTTCCGCTTCTGGCTGAAGGCTGGGTCTGGCATCACTCACTTAATTTGGAGACTTTCCATAGCATTTTTAGCATATTTTGCTTGGGCTAGCTTATTTACACCAACGATACCTCTTATTATTGTCATAAATTTTTATTCCTACGGACACATTTAAACTTATGGGTTGAATAACACAATTTACGTGCTATTTAGTATGCAGATTGGGTTAATCTGCTTCTGTAAATTCACCACCAGGCCTGTGCAGCTGCCCTCTCCCTCCAGGACCTCAGCCTGATTTGAATATTGCATTCTATCATGTGGGGAGTGCTGTGGGGTGCTGGGGTTACAAGCCACCTCAGCAGCTGAGCACTTTACCGCCTGTGCCTGCAGTCCCTGCAGCACAGAGACCCCAGCAAAGGCCTCCTTCCCAGTGTGTCAGACCGTCCCTCTGAAGGTCGAGAAGCCACTGGGGACCAGGTGAGCTCTTTTCTGTCTTAGACTGTATCCTGAGATGAAGACTTTCAGTGCCAGGGGGTCCTGGGAGCCATGAACCCAGGAAGCACCAGCAGGGAAGGAAGCCAATCAGGAGGTAGTGAGCAGGCTACTGCTGTGGGCAAGCAGGCTCAGTCCACCAGGGCCTCAGATTTGTCCTGCTGAAGGACCAGGGAGTTGGGACACTGATGCCCCAAGTCCCTGCTGACATTGGCTAAGAGCTGCTTCCAGAGGTGCCCCTGGCCCACCCTATTTGCAGGCCTGGAGAAGCCTTCAGGTGAGAGCTTTAGGTACTCATACAAGGATGCTACTAGCTTTACCTGAACAAAGAGTGAATAGGGGATACGATGAGGCCCTGCATTCATGGCTTCTCTTTCCTGTTTTCAGTCCTGGTTCTCTCTCACTTCACCTAAGTCTCACCCCCATTTCAGTTCCTCAGGGAGTCCTTTTTTAGCTGCTCTATTGGAAACCATACCCTCTCATGCCCTGTTTCTCTTTCCTGTATATTTTTTCTTAGAACACATATCACTACCTAATATATTATGTATCTGGATTTTCTCTTGTTTGTATCATTTTAGTGTGGAAAAATATAGTAAACAAATAAATATTTACTATACCAGGCAGTCATGAGCATAACAGAAGAAATTGGAGCAGGGGAAGAAGACAGAAAAGTCATATGGGGATGGGATTCTGTTTTACATGAGTGTGTGTGTGTCAAGGCCATCTTTTCTAATATGTCATTGAGCCGATAGAGCTTTAGAAAGTAAGGAATGAGGCACGTGGGCATGCTTTTCAGGAAGAGGGGACAGCAGGTTCAAAGGTCCTGAGGCAGAAGTATGTTTGATTTATTTGAGGCCAAAATGGTGGGATCATAGTGCTTGAGGGAAAGAGGCTTGAGGACAGAGGGGAAACAGAAGGCGGGAGGAGGGGGTCTGACATGTAAGACCCTGCAGGCCTTGGTAAGGACTTGGAATTTTACTCTTTGTATTAGGGCTTTCCAGAGAAGCAGAATTAATATATATAAAATAAAGAATTTGCTCATGCAATTTTGGAGACTGAGAATTCCCGAGGTCTGCCACCAGCAACTTGCTTTAAGTTCCAGTATGCAAGCCTATAGGTTTGAGACCCAGGAAGAACCAATGTTTCAATATAAGTCCAAAGGCAGGAAAAGACCAATGTCTTAGCTTAATAGTCAGGCAAGAGGTGTTCCCTCTTACTCAGCTTCTTTGCTCTATTCAGGCTTTCAACTGATTAGCTGAGGCCCACTCTCATTAGGGAGAGTAATCTGCTTTACTGTCTACACATGCAAATGTTCATCTCATCCAGAAACACCCTCACAGATACACCCAGAATAATGTTTAATCACATGTCTGGGCTCTCCATGGCCCAGTCAAATTGATACAAAATTAACCATTACATTCTAAGTGAAATGGGGAGACACTGAAAGTTTTAGAGATAAGTGATGCAATCTGAGTTATGTTCTTAAAAGATCACTCTGGCTACTATGTGGCAAAAAGTCTACAAGAGGCAAAGGATCAGGGAGACTATTTCAGAGGCTACTACAATAATCTAGGTAAGAGATGGTGGTGACTTGAACCAGGGTAATGGTGGAAGTGGTGAGGAGGTTAGGTTCTGGGTATATTTTGAAGGAAAAACACACAGGACTCACTGATGGTTGGAATGTGGGACGTGATAGAAGGAATGGCATCAGGATGGTCCCAAGTTTTTAGGCCTGCACTATTGGAAGGTAGGTGTTCTCCTGATTGAGATGAGGACCACTGCTGGAACAACTGTTTTGAGAGAGGAAACTCTGGTCCTGGACATGCCAAGTCAAGATGTCTCCATCGAAGAAGAAATATAGAGCAGACTGTCAGGTGTGCTGGACTGGAATAACTTGATCAGGGGTGAAGTTTTCTCAGTTTGGTGCTTAACAAACTCTTGTTGAATGACTGATGAGATTTTTCCCATGAGCCTCAATAGCCTTCTGTATATCACTATTTTTCATGGTCTAGAGAGACCACCCCAGCAGGTGACATCAGGATTTCTGTTCTGGAACAAGGACCCATCAGGCCGTTTGCCATGGTGCTCTTGCTCTTGCTAATTCTCCGACCTGGCAGAATCTAGAGTGGTGATTCCCACTGGTACTGCAGTTACCTGGAGACCTTGGAAAACATTCTGTTCCTTTGCTCCCAGATTCTGATGCAAATGGTCTGGGCCGGGCCTGTACACGGTAGTTTAAAAAGATCCTCAGATGATTCTAAGGTACATCTCGAGCTTGGAAACTATTATTCTGTGCTCTTGCCTTAACTGACCCCTGGACTTAACTCCTTGTTTGCTGGGACTTAAAAACAAAGTCAGTTTTTTTTTCAAAACTCCATGGAAGATTCTGAAATCTTAGGCAAAAATGGTTGAAAAACACTACCACTTAGAAGAAGAGAAGCTCTAAGCAAAAAAGATATTTAGCATAGTATTAAATTTAATAGTAGTAATATAGAAGCAACCAAATGGAATATTATGCAGCCAGACTAAACGATTTTGTAGACAGTGCAGTAACTTGAGAAAATGCTTATGAGAAATGGATAAGCACAAAGAAGTAGAATGCCAAGTTGTGTCTACATTATGAGTGCAACTATGTAAAATTATGCGTGCTTATAAATAAAGCACTGTAGGGGAACAATTAAAATGAAAGCAGTTGATGTGTTAGTTTAATAGGATAGTGCATGATGTTTCTCCTCTTTTGAATTATTTCTTTGTTGTTGCGCTAACAAATGAAGAAATGGCAATGTTGCTCCAAGCACACAGATCTCCCGCTTTCTGGGAGAGGTCTGAGGCTTTTTTTCTTACCATCTCTGTGACACTTGGATCAACCTCTGGACTCATAGGGGAATCCAGTCTTTGCCTATTAAGTGTCTAATGTATGCCAGCACGATGCAAACTACTGGGGCAGAAGGATACATAAATCAATCATTGCTCCGCAGGAGCTCTCTGTCAGGAGAGGGGAGGCTAACGTGTAAACAAACATTACAATAATTGTAAGACAGTGCCATGGACATGATAACAGGGATAATGAACAAAATTCAGTGTAAGCTTAGATAAATTTTCTCTAAAGGAATTTGGGAAGGTAGCAAAGAGGAGGTGACATTTGATACTGGTTTTGAAAGGTAAGTGGGAGTTCGCCAGATGGAAAATGGATGAGGGTAGGGTGGGGGGAGCAGGAACAGGAGTTCCAAACAGAGTGTGTAAGGGCAGAGTTATCAAAAGCATGGAGTGTTTTGGAAATGAAAGATAGGTTTAGATGAGATATATGAACTTAATAAATAATTATTAAGTATCTGTTGAATCTCAGACATGGGGCTAGATATTGGGAAGACCAAGAATGATCAGCCTTGCCTATGCCTTGAATACTGATCATCATAATAGAAATTAATTGAGTGCTCAATATGCATTCATTCATATATTCTCCCTAACAGTCATGTGAGAGGGTAGCACTCTTATTTCCATTTACAAATGATGAAAGTTGGAGGTTCGAGGACTTGTCCACAGCCATACATTCCTTATACTTTCAGTCTAGTGGAAGAAACAAAGTTAGAGATAAGTCTGAGATGAAGGAAAGGGAGCTCAGAGGAGGGACCTTGATGCAATCAACACAGACTCTTTGAGAAGGGGTCTTAAGCTGAGTCCTAGAGGATGAGTAGGCATCAGACATGGGATGTGGAGACATGGGGAAGAAAGAAAAGGCTTTCTGGTGATGCTGGATGGTAGAACTGGTAAGGTTTATTGTGGCCAGGGTTGTTGAATGTGCTGGGGAGTTGAGACTTTATTTGGTAAGCAGTGGTGAACTAACAAGTTTTTTGTTCTATTTTTAATTCAAGAGGCTGAGTCATTTGGGTGATAATTCAGCCACACCAACCATAAACTCTCAATGACTTGGGCAGATTAGAAGAATGGCAAGAATAATCTACAGATAATGGACAATGGGGAAGAACTGCAGCCCTATTGTGGAGTGGACCAGATCACAGTTTGCTTTGGGGGGAGCAGTTGATTTGCTTTGTTCATTTATAGACTCTACTCTGGCAGTTGTGAAAACTGCTTGCTTTTGAGAGCCACGGCCATCGTCCCAGGCTCGATGTCACAGGGACTGGGGAAAGAAACTCCCCTGTGGCCAAGGGCAGCAGAACAAGTGTGTAACTGGTGTATGCTGCAGATATTCCGTGTTTTCCACGACCCCTTCTCATAGGTGTCCACAGGACCCAGAAAGGGAGACATGAGCTCGCTATCCCCCCAGAGGCTGGGGTTGCTGGGATGGCTGGAACTGAGAGAAACTTGGAGGTTTTAGAAAAGCTCTGGCTTGAGAATGAGGGGTGCCGAGTGATTAATGCTGCAAGCTGCATGGGGTGGCTAATTAAAAATGCTTGAAAGGTCAGAGCAGCACAGGAAGCGTTGACCCTAAACACCACATGCCCAGAGAGCGGATTTTTTCCCTCACTTTTTATTGCAGTAATGCAGGGCTTTTCTGTGAGTAGAATCCAGGGGTCCATAAAGTCTGCGTTTGGGTGGCTGGTGTAAGGAAAGAGGTTTCGATCCTGCTGGAGAAAGCTGTCTTGGGGCCCAGGCAGAGAGCACATGACTGTTAGAACCCTCAGTAGTTAAGAATCCTGGTTGAATCCTGGACTAGCTGTGCCTCCTCCTGTGCTAGTCCCAGATGCAGAAGCTCAGAGGACCTGAGGTCAGGACCCAGCCCTGCCCCTAACTTGGGCAAATCACAGTGTCTCTCTGCACCTGTTTCTTTCACTGTGAAATGAGAGGGTTGGACTACATGATATTTAACCCCCTCTCCCCAGCCCATCTCAACTGTCTCCCACTTGTGGATGCCATTATATGGATCGAGAAATCAAAGACTGTTGATCAAGGGCGCAAAAGTGCAAATTAGCTGGTCACGCAGAAAGTTAAGAGAGCTGGTCAGTACCAAGGGAGGTTCAAGTGGTCTGTTGGGTGCAAGGAATAGGAGGTGCATCCACTGTGGCGGATTTTAAACCAGTAATGAAACCAAGGAAAAGTTGATCCTCTTATCACTATGCACTGACAGTGCCGAGCAGTGTCAGTGATAAAATACTCCTCCCCTTCCACCTTCCCTCCCCTTGGCATGCCACAGTTTGTCTGTGCAATAGTGCTTTGATTGGTACTCTTTCAACGCCTCTGACCATACGGCGAGAGAATCCGTCTAAGGTAGTGACTCTTGTTATACCACCTCTTAGCGCCGGTTTGTGTCCGGTAAAGAAGAGTGATGAGTGACATCGAGTCACGTCTTCAGCAAGAAGGGTGTGCCACAGCAGTAGACCGGAGTGGCACCAAGGCAGCCCAGACAATAAAACATGGAGAGACCAGAACAACACGGAGTGAGGTGTGGGATGGGTCGGGTGGGTGAATTAGGAAGTTCTGAATTCATGGCCTCTGGACAAGGTGGGGGCCGCTTCCCAGAGGCTGAGGTCAGGCTGGACATGCGGTGCCGGGAACAGAGCCCACCTGCATCTCCGTGCTGATTTCTCAGATCCCGGTGCCTGGCCCCTCCTGAGCTCCCCCTTGTTGCACCTCCGGTGGGTTTCTTAGAAGTGATCTGCCCTGCGTCCCCCAAGTTGCCTGCCCATGCCCACATCCTTCTTTGCATTGGGTTTCCTCCCCTGCCTGTCCTGGCATCTGGAATGAGAAGGTCTTTGTCCCCCTTTGGGGACTGGCATATCCTGCATGACACCTCAGTGCCGTGGGCTTGGTCCCCTTGTTGCCTGCCCTTGTACATGATGGTGTCGCTTCAGGCTGTGTTCACACTTTCCAAGGAGCCACTCCCAAGAACAGTAAACGAATCCATGCACAGTCTGTGGGGGCTGGATGGGCTACTCCAGAGAACGGCCTCCCAGAAAAATATGACTGTGGTGGGGACAGAAGGCAGGGGAAGGGATGTAGAACTTGAAGAGAGATCACTGCCAAGTTAAATAAAAAGTTAATTTTTTTTTTTCAAAATAAGAGACCGGTTAGGAGCAATTAAATTGACAACGAATTCAACTCACTCCAAACCAAACCACAAGGACCGCATTCTGAATCCTTACAGATTTACAATTTGCTCATTTTTGTCTTTCACACACACACCAGACACATATTCCTTCTTGCACATTTAGCTTCTAATTGTTACCCTACGATGATTTATTTATTCTGGCAGGAAATGGAAAGGAAGGGATAGCTTCCACTGGAGTTTGTTTTATTTCTTTAATGCTTTCTTTTCTGATTATAAAAGCTACACATGCTGGTTGTAGAAAGTCTGGGAAATGAGTGTTAACAGATAGAAATAACTAGGTCCTGTGAATCCTGTCAGCAGAGGGGACCACTTCAGCCTGCAGCCGTAGTCTCAGTGGTGGCGTTGAAGGTCTGCCATGAGGCCGGCCGGGTCTACCCAGCCCACGCTTTTCCTGGAGGCTGCGTGTCCCCGGCCCTCTCTGGGTCTGGTGGGAGGGAGGTTTTCTGTTCTTGCCGAGGCTCTGTCCCTGCCTGACAGAAGATGCAGGCTCTTCAGCTGGTTCTCCAAAGGTCTGGGCTGTCGTCCTTGTTCTTGCCTCTCTGCTCCTGTCTCCAAAGCTGGATCCTCTCATTTCCCATTGAAATCCTGCTTGCTCACATTTGGCAGCCTTCACATTCACACTCTCACACACATTCAAAACTTACAAAGTCATTTAAAACCCTTTTTATTCACAGGCCTATAACACCATGTGCTATTATCCTGTTATCGTGGACACATATTTCTTTGCATTGCTCAGCAGGCAGTACCCCCATTCAGTTTTGGGAAATCTCCCCTGGATGCTGACCACTCGTCTATTGTGAAGGAAAGCAAAGGGAGCCCCTCTACCCAGCCTGAGGGCCATCGGGAGCCAGCCTGGGACTTTGGTTCGGTTTCCCTAGTCCCGTCTCACACGTTGAATTTCGAAGGAGCCGTGCTAAGATTTAGGAATACTTCAGACATTATTCATCGTGGCGACAGAGCCTTTGTGAGGTGGCACTTAGCCATGTTGGTTTTGAGTATCCCTAGGTGACGGTGGCCTGGTGGCAGAAGAGATCCTATCCTGCCCTGATGGGTCTGAGAGTGACCTGGATCGCATCTGCTGACCATCCCGGGTTCTGACACATCCTGGTTCTCCAGCCTTCTGTCGATTCTTCCAAAATATTCATTTTCTCTTCACATTGGCCGGAGTGCTCATCACAGAAGACCCTAATTTATACCATTTGATTTTTGTCCCGAAGAGTCAAATGCTGTGTAATGACTCATGACGTACTAGTTTGAATTTCTGTTGTGATTTGTAACATTTGCTTTCCCAGGCCACATAAGGGGGCTGAGAGAGAGACGAATGGAGGGAGCAAAATAGAATCACGACAGTATTCCTCGGACACCAACCACCCTTTGCTGCAGGAGTAGGGAACCCCAGTCCTTCCCTCCAAGAACCTCCATGACATTTCTGGGCTTTTGAGCACCTGGCACTTAGCCCAGCACCTCCCTCCTTGCTCCCCCAGGAGATTTCTGGGGGCTCGTGCTAGTCTTTCTCTTCTATCCCCATCTGTCTGTGATCTGCCTGATTTGCTCAAATCATAGTCACTAATCAATTATTTAGGCTGGTTCTTCTCTTTAAAGAGACCTAGTTATTTCAGCTATCATTCTGGGCTGTAATCTGGGCCTCAGAAACCGCCATGCCTTCAGTGGTGACCTCGGGAGCATACGCCACTCTCTCTCTGGAGCCCGTCTACCCAAGTCTTTCTTCTCTGTCACTCCAGTTCTGCCCTTCCCCAGGGAAATTATTTTCAAGTCTCACGATCTTAAGTCACACCCAATAACAAACTGGCAAAGTGCAGGGGACAGAGAGGCCGGAGAAGGGGGTTGATCTGGAACTCCATCTGTCCACTGTTCTAGAGCAGGAGCCAAGTGGACAGACGCACGTGGGAACTGGGAGGAAAGCCAGTCGGGCAGAATACAGCGCTGAAAGGGGACCTTAAAGACAGTGGGCCCAGAGATCCTGCCACCGGCCACGGTGGGAGGCAATGTAATTTTTTTCCAAGCTTTAGGTCTTACAAGATCTCTGGGAATCCAAGAACCAGCAAAGAACAGGTTGGCAGACAGAAGCAGTGTCCTCCACATTCGGCGAAGGTTCGCGGCCAGGAGAGAGGAAAAGAATAGCTTCCAGTGGGGGCTGGGAGGTGTGGCATGGAGCTAGGACCAAAAGGATTTTTCTCAAACCGTATCTGTCTTCTAGATATTGAGTCTAAATAGTCCATGGTTAAGAAAGTGTGGGAATAATGGAATTCTAAATTCCTTTTGGAGATTTATGATTCACATTACTATATTAAAGACTCTGAGCCCTATAATGAAACAAAATTATTTAGGCAGAAGACATTTTCTTTTTTAATTACTTTTTTCAACTTCATGAACATTTAAAGTGGCAGCTAAGTCACAAAATTGTTTCTTTAGAAATTTATCATTATCTTTTTATTCCAAACAGTGTATATAATACACATATACACATACACGTGACTTTAAAGAAGTAGTAAAATGTTACAAAATGGAATATTATCAATCCTTCCGAGGTCCTGCCATCTGCCTCTCCTGGTTCACGTTGCTTTCCTTTCTCCTGAGGTGACTCCAACCTGAATTTTATCACTTTTGTAGGTTTTTCCAAACAATGTATTTTTAAGTTTCACCTCTTTTAAATATTGTACCAGTTCGGAATTATTCTCTTTATAATCTTCTGTGAATTGCTTTGTTCATTAATTATATTGGTGAGATTCCTATATGTTGATGTGTTCTTTAATTTACTCATTCCCATAGTCATTTAATATTTCATTGTATAAATATATCACAAGCTATTTATCTATTATTCTGTTGAACATTTGGGGGATATTTTAATCTTTTCTGTTATTACAAGCAATTCTATTGTGAACATTCTCGTACTTTCTCCTGTGCATAGGGGCATGTTTATGAAATAACCTTCCGTGGGTCGCAGGGAGGATGCAACTCATTGGTTTTACTAGAAACTGTTTCCAGAGATTGTATGTTCCTTGTGCCCATTTACACTTCCACTGCTATTCACATACCGACAGCAAGATTTCAGCTCAGTTTAAGGAAGAACTTTTGTAAGATTCCAGAAGATGGAGTGTGTTGAGGAGGTGATGGGTTCTCTGGAGGTTTCGAAGTGCAGACATGACTTTTTAATTGGTAATTTTGGAGAGCAATTTATGTACTGTGGATAGGAGAATGGAAAGAAACACAGATGTTTGTAAATACTCGAAATCCTTTGGTGGTTGTCCTAATGGTGGGTACAGTGGTAGAAATGCGATAACATCTGCCGGGAGCCTATGGTCTATGTGGCAAATGTCACCCTGGAAACTAATACAAGTTTTCTCATTCTTTTCTTAAAACAATCTTATCATGGTAGATACTATTATCCTTAATGTGAGGTTAGAAGAAAATTAATTTCTTAAGGTTATGTGACAAGTGATTAAGCTGGAGTTAAAATCTGAGTCAGTTGGCACCAAAGCCAAGGGACGTTCCTCTCTGCCATGCGGCTGACAGTCCTGGCAGTAGGCCAGCAGAGACAGGTAGGACTGTCATGGGCGTCTCCCGGGGGAAGCTGAGCAGATTCCTTCCTGCTCTTGATTTAAGCTCCTCTATGTCCTTCTGCTCAATGCTCCACCATTGAAATTTTCAATTGCTGTTTGAAAAGAATTATACACAACCCCAAATCAATTTTGTCTAAGAAAGGAGAGCTTCCAAGTGCATGCCACTAGGGGATCATATAATGGCATTACTTTGATTTTTTACTGCAAATGCTTAGGGATGAACACGGTCATAAATATGCTCTTCTGTTTAGCAATTTAAATATTCTCTGCAAGCTCATTAGGTCCTGTCATCTCCACAAAAAATGGCTACTCCTTGAGCGGAAGCGATACCTCCACCCCAACAGCCTGCTCCCACAAAGGCAGCTGCTGCTGGGTGGGGGACTGGGTGCTCTGCAGACTGAGGGCAGAGAGTTCGAGGCAGCTCTTTCCAGGCATTACTGATAGTGTTGCTGTAGTGAAGAGTCTGACTCCTCTTTCGATGTGTGACTGCTGACTGCTTTTCAAACCCACTTCCCTTTCTCCTTTCACCCACCTTTGGGCAAGCTGATAAGAAAACCATGGTACTTCCCGCTGTGGTATCAGTGGGGAGGTTCAAACCACTCAAGTCCAGGCCGTCATGCCGGCCTCCTTCCACAGTCACCATAAAACCCCAGCCCAGTTGCCCTTCATTGCTCTCTTTCAGGTCATTTTTGGCCTCTTGGGAGCCTATCCTGCTCTTCCCAGAGAGTCTTATGTGAGCAGTCAAACTTTTTATACCCTCTCGGCATGTGTGTACATGGCATCATCAGTCTTAACACTAGGAGCCAAATTTGGGGTGGCGGTGGTCCATTCTACCTTTGTGGGGTTATCACAGTGGTTGGTAAAGGGAAGATGGAACAAGATATGACAGAGACCTAGGTTTCCAGGTCCTCGGCTCTTTAGGCCAGCCACTGACAGCTCCGCAGTGTTCTTGAAAGCAGAGTGTAGAGAGGGCAATGTCAGGCAAATGCCCCAATTTTATCACAATAATGCTCTGGTACCAAGAGCCTGTGTGTTCCTCTGGTCACATGTCTGTGCCACCATGGACAACTCCTTTTGCCAAGAATCAAGGCAACTTGAGCTGCTGAGCCTGTTCCTCTCTAAGTCCATACTCGAATGTCATTTGTTGCCGTCAGGACACTGAGAGCTTATTATCCAGCAAGGAGAAGCTTGATATATTTATCTAATGCCCAGAAGTTTCATCTTCCCTGCATTTTCTGGATGAGGAACTCTCTAGTACAAGCACATTCTGAGACCATCTTACCTATTTAAACTCTTGGAAATGAGAGAGGTTATCAAAAAGGGAGAGAAATGGATGAGCATCCTCAAGCAGGAGCTCAGCAGTGACCTATTTAACTGTCTGGCCTCCTGGGAAGAGAGGGAGAAGGAGGGAAAGTGAAGGGAGGGAAGGGCAGGGTGGGGAGAAGAAAGTTGACCAGAACCCTAGCATGATGACATCAGAATGGAAGTCTCTGACTGCGTCCAATCTGAAGCAGTCCTCCTCTGGCGTTAAAAAGAGGGACAGTGGACAATGGGGCAGGACACATTATTCAGTATCCAGCAGATGTTTGGGACTTTTCCAGATTTCACCATGTCAGGATGATGAGCTTATGAAATTAGTAAATTTTAGGATAAAGAATTTTATTTCTGTCTGTGGCCATGCCACCCTGAATAAGCCCAATCCTGTCTGATCTCGGAAGCCAAGCAGGGTCAGGCCTGGTTAGTACTTGGATGGGAGACCACCTAGGAGGACTGGCTGCTGGAGGCAAAAGAAACAAACAAAAAACCAAACCAACAAACCAACAGAACCAAGTGAGAGGTGGGTGGAATTGGGGCATAAATCTTTGGTTTGTGGGTATCACATTTAAAAAAAAAAGAATTTTATTTCTGTTTCTAGTTTATTTTACTTCTTGTTTTCCCAAATTGCTCCTGGTTAGTATCTACAGCACAGTGTTGAATAGGAGTGGGGAAAACAGGCTTTCTTGCCTCATTCTTCATCTCAGGAGAAAAACATTCAGTTTTTCACTATTTAGTCTTATGTTAGCTGTAGCTTTCTCACACATACCCTTTATTACGCTGAGAAAGTTCCCTTCTAGTCTGTTTGCTAAGAGTTTTTATGAATGAATATTTTGAATTTTAGCAAATGATTTTTCTATAACTATTGAGATATATGATTTTTCTTTTTAGACTGTTAATGTGGTAATTACATTGATTGATTTTTGAATGTTAGACTGGTTTTGCATTCTGGGGATAAACTCCACGTGGTCAAGATGTATTAGCTTTTTTATATATTGCTGGATTCAATTTGTTTAAATTGTATTAAGAATTTTTGTGTCTATGCTCATGTTGGAAATTAGTTTGCAGTTTAATTTTCTTAAAATAACTACTTAGTTGTGGTATCAGTGTAACACTGGAGTCGGAATGAGTTGGGAGCACATTCTCAACCTTTATTTGTGGAAGAGTTTATGTGAAATAGGCAATATCTCTTTCTTAGCTTTGAGGTAGAATTCACCAGCAAAGCCATTTAGGCTTGAGTGTTCTTTATGGGGAGGTTTTTACAAACAAATTTCTCTAATAGAAACATGGCTGTTTAAGCTATTTCTTCTTCTTGAGTTTTGACAGTTTGTATCTTTAAGGGAATTTGTCCATTTTGCCGAAGTTGTATTTATTGGCATGAAGTTTTCATAATATTTGCTTATTCTTCTTTTAATGTCTGTAAGATCTACAGTTATGCCCCTTCTCTCATTCCTGATACTGGCGATTTGTTCTCTCTCTCCCCTGCCCCTCATCAGTCTGCCTAGAAGGTTATTACTTTTATTGATATTTTAAAAGAAATAGTTGGTCTTATTTTTTCCATTATTTTTATTTTCCATTTCATTGATTTCTGTTTTTATCTTTATTATTTACTTCCTTCTCCTTACTTTGGGCATGTGGAGGCATAGGTCTTGATTTTTAAGCTTTCTATTTTTCTACTATTAAGGTTTTCAATGCTATAGATCATCCTTTAAGCCTACTTTAGCTTCAGAAAAAGAAAAGAAATTCTGATATATTGTGTTTGCTTTTTTCCCCCCTATTAAATATTTTCTAATATCCCTTGTAATTTATTCTTTGGCTCATGGGTTGTTTACAAGTGAGCTATTTAATTTCCAAATACTTGGGCATTTTTTCATATATTTTTCTGTTGTTGATGTCTACTTTAATTCCATTGTGGTCAGAGAACGTTCTCTGATGATTTTAATCTTTTTAAATTTATTGAGACTTGTTTCAGAATATAGTGTATCTTGGTAAATATTTAGTGTGTGCACTTGAAAAGAATGTCTTCTGCTATTATTGGGTAGAATATTTATAGATGTCAATTAGGTCAAGTTGGTTGATAGTATTGCTCATGTCTTCAATATCCTTATTAATTCACTGTTTATTGATTGTATCTGTTATTTGGAGAGCATTGTTAAAATCTCTGATCAGAATTGTGGATTTGTTTACTTCTTTCTGCAGTTTTGTTTCTGCATTTTAGAGCTCTATTAGGTATTTATATTATTATGTCCTCTCGATTAATTGATTTCTTTATCCCTGATAATTTTCCTTGTTCTGAAGTCTGCTCTGTCTTTAATATAACCACCCCTACGTTCTTTTGATTAGTTCTAGCATGGCATATCTTTCTTCATTTCTTCTTTTAAAGGTTTCTTGTAGATAACTTGTAGTGGGTAGATCCACTCTGACATCTTTGGCTTTTCATTGGCGAGTTTAGACGATTCACATTTAAAGTGATTCTTGATATAGTTGGATTAGTGCCTACCACATTTGCAACTGTTTTCTGTTTGCTATACTAATTCTTTTCTTTTTTCTGTCTGCTACTCTTTCTGCCTTCTCTGGTCTTAATCGAGCACATTATATGACTTTTCTCTCCGTACATCAGTTATACTTCTTAAAAGTTTTTTCTAGTGGTTGCCCTAGAGTTTGCAATATCACTTAAAATTACTTTTTCAAGTAACACTATAGTGTTTCATGGGTAGTTTAGATATAACAGGGTATTCTCAATTTTCTCTATTCCTTATATTATTGCTGTTATCGATATCTCTGATCCATAAGCTATAATCACAATGTATTGTACCTATTATTATTTTGAACAAAGTCAGATAGATACATATAAGAAAAATAAAGATTTTTATTTTACCTTTATTTATTCCTTCTCTAATATTCTTTCTTTATGTAGATCCAGGTTTCTGATCTATATAATGTTCCTTCTCTCTGAAGAACTTTTAATGTTTCTTTCAAGGCAGGTCTACTGGTGACAAATTCCCTTAGTTTTTGTTCGCAGGACACAGAATTTGAAGTTAGTGGGGTTTTTGTTTTCTATTAACATTTTATTTTAATTCTGTCTGACAGCCCTGCCTTTTGGTATGTTTATACGATTTATGTGATTATTGATATGGTTGAAATTAAATTTGCTTCCAAGCTATTTGTTTTCTATTGACCCATTTGTTCTTGTCCCCAGTATCTATTATTTTTACCTTTACTGCCTTTTTTATTAATTGCATATTTTATGATTTTATCTAATCTAATTTTAGGACATTCATGATAGATTATATAAAGTGGTGAATGAGCACAGAAACTGGTCTGGGGAGAAAGAAAGGAAAGAAAGAGAAAAGAAAGGAAGGAAAGGAAAGGAAAGGAAGAAAGAAACATAACAGAAGATGTAAAAGACATGAAGTTTGGGGTGGAAATAGTTTAGAGGGAAAAAGAAGGAGAGAGAACATGTCAACTCCCACTTTCCATAAGGCCCATTGTATTTTTTAAAAAACAATTCTATGATATTCCCCTGAGTCCTTAAATTCCATTTTATTCGAGTTAGCGTGAATGAACATCTATTTCTTATAACTAAAATGTCCCTAAGACATCTCATTTACTCAGTTTACCTCTTTAAGTTTTATATGATGGCCAGAATAATTAGTCTGAACTGCTGGCGACTTCTCCAGACCCCCTAATGTGTTGGCCAAGAAGCAAGAATCACCTTTGAGAGAAAGACCAGCTTCTAGTGGAGCTGGTATTTGGCTAATAATGATTCATAGCATCCATTTGGAAATGTGATCTTGGCTGCTTTCTGCTCTCTTCACCTCTGTTTGGTCTCCATGTCCCCCTGACTGTCCTCCTGGGAGAGCCATCAATTTCCTTAGCAGGTGGTGCCTCAGTCCCACACCGCAATGCGTGAGGAGTCAGGGCGTAGTCACCTAACAGGACAGAAATGTAGAAAACATGCTCAGCATTCCTTGAGCCAGATTTAACGTTACTGCTTTTCAGCCCTGGTGGTTCCTACTTATTTGCAGGTACTTACTGAGCATGTACTGTGCATTAATTATCTTATTTTTTGTTTCTTTATCACTCTTCTTCTGACTCCTATTCCTCAATTTACTTCCAAGAATATTTTATTCTCCAGTATCTTCTTGGATTACTGGCTCATTTCTCTATTTTATCACTGAAATTTCCCAAAGAGCCAGCCACAGTTGCATATCTACTTTCTTCATCTTTCACTGGCTCCCTATCTCTGTGCCTTCTATCTTCTGCTTTCCCTGTGATACAACTTGGTTCTCTGAATTTCCGTGTACCTTTACAATAAATGCCTCTCTTCTTAAGTTATTGAAGTGACTTTCAGTTCCTTGTAACTAAACAATTTCTAAGACATTCCTCATTTACCTGTCTGACCCCTATACAATGACCAACTCAGGGTCTTTTTAAATTAAACATCCAAGTGAACAGGGGTTTCTCTGGAAAGACCCATCTCTTGTCTTGCCTCAGCCACATGTTCTCCTTGATGTTCTTGAGGTGGCCGTGTGCACACACAGCAAGTGGAAAACCGTGAACCTCTTTGTTGTCAGTTGGGCGAGGGCTTGATACCTCTCTATAGGAAATTTTGGTAAAGTTGATCAGAGTATGCAGGTTGGGCTCAAGCCCAAAAATGATCATTCTGTGGCCTTGAGTAGGCAGTGGCTCAGTTACTGCTGCTGAGATAAAAAGCAGAGGAGAGGGCCAGTCAGTGGCCTGAAATCTGACCAGTGAGATCAGCATTGGACTCGTTCTCCACTGGGACTTTGGAGAAAGAAATAGCAGAAAGCATAGGGATTGTAGTAGAGACTTCACTCCCATAAAGCAATCAGAATGATTTAATTATAGAAATTATTTTCCTTTAAAGTGTGGAGACATACTAGTAAGCAAAATGGAGGAAAACAGTCCCTCAACAAAATTGATCTTGACTACCTGTTAACCATAGCCCAGGTTTAGTATGCACACAGATATATTTAACCCTCTGCTTGCACTTCAGTACTCTTGCCCCAAATAATTATTCTAAAGAAATTTGGTATATAATTATGTCATTCATTCAAAAAAATTGTTATATCATTCATCTATTCAGCAAATGTTGATTGAACTAGGAGGAGATAGAAAGCAAATCTGTCTGTAAGGCAAGGTCACAGTTCAAGGAGTGCACAGTGCATGAGATGAGGAAGGGGTGGGAAGCAGCAGGTTTGTAAACAAATTAAGTGCCGTGAGGTGTCTCGCGAGAAGTCAGAACCACATACATGGAGAGAACGAAGGAGGGAGGCTCTGAGCAGCTGGGTCTGCTTCCTGGTTCCCCCTTTTGTGTTCGCCTCCAGTCCAGACAAGGCTCTTTGGATTTTGTCAACCAGAGAAAGCAAGGCCTTTTTGGCTGGGCTCCCTAGGCTTTACTTCTGTTATGGTTAATAAATAGCCCTGAAAATATCAGTGCAGGAAGGGTCCACAAGGACATTTGGCCAATCTCCGAATTTTAGGAGTTGGAAGCCCAGAGGGGGAAGGCATTTGTGTGGAGTGACCAGCCAGTATCATAGCAGGCCCAGAGAGAGGAGGGACTGTATCCCACATTGTCTCTGTTGAATTGAGATATTTTAGTTCAATGCCCTCAGCTGTAGGATGAGGATAAAAACTCACCCAAGGGAGGAAGTAGATTGGATGAAGTCACAGAGCTGGTCAGAGGTAGGCCCTGGATCTCTGGCCTCTCAGTTTAGGCATCCCCTTACAGATGCCCTGCCCCAGGCATCCTTATACCCAGCCTGGCGTTTTGAAGACCTGCCCCCAGGGTTTCCAGCTCAGGATCAGCCTTCATAGGCCACGATAGTGTTCTGTGGCCTTTTGTTTGCAGACTTCTCCTCTCCCTTCCAGACTTCTTTGAGTGTGGAGCTCTTTTTGTTTTCCTTCATTCTCCAAATTACAAGCTTTCCATAGAATGAATTTTTGATCTTATCCCCCAAAACAGGTCTTTCTCACTTTTCTCATCTCTATTTAGTGTTGAAGCCCAAACTCAGGAATTCATCCTCTATATTTTTTTACTTTTCACTTTTTCTTCTAATTTTTGAATTATTCCATCCTAAGTTTATTCACCAAATATTTACTCAGAACTTACTGTATGGCAAGCACTGTTATAGGGACTGGGAATGTAGCAATGTACAAGACAAGTCTCTGTTCTCACGGATTTATGAAACATTCTTGTGAGACTCTGACAATAAATAAGAAACTATATTAAATGTGATAAATTAGGTATCAATAAGTACCTCTAAAATATTACACCTCCACAATATCTGTCTAGTATTGCTACTTTCTGTATCCACTGCCACTCCTTCAGTCTAAACCACTTTATGGTCTTGTTTGCCATAGTCTTCTACCTATGGTCTCTGAAGCCAGATTTGTTGTGCTCCAATCTTTTCTCCATGCAGTAGCCAAAGTGAGAGGAGGGTCAAGTTCCTCCACTGCTGAAACCCTTCAGGGACTTCCCACAGTACTTAGAATAAACCCAGACTCCTAACCTGGAGGGACCTTGTCTACCCACTGTTTTCCTCTCCTACCAATCACCTGCCACTTCCCTTGGACCCTACTGGCCTTGAGGCTCATTGCAGGCATCAGTTTCCTGCCCTCAGGACATTTGCCTCTAAGCCTGGCTGACTCCTAATCACTCTGAATCTTAACCCAATTACTCTTTGTCTAAAATGCCACCTCCTCACAGAGCCCTTTCCTCATCTTGCAATCTAATTATGTTCCTCTCTCTCATTCTCCCTAGAGCAACTTCTTGTCCTTTATATAACAAGCTACTAGTGATAATTGTTTCATATAGTATTTAAGTGTCTATTTAACATGTTTTCCCACTGTATTGCGAGATCCAAGAAGGCAAGAATCTTGTCTGTTTTGCTCACCAGCAGCATAACAGCTCCCAGCATATTGTTAGTGCTTAACAAATATGTAGCTGTTGAATGAGTTATGAGTTATTATACTTTCATCTCTGACATCTGCCCCCAAACTCATCACATATTCCAGGTTCATACTCCCTCTTTTACGCACAGGCACATTAAAACCTCTATCTATACTTAAATTATTCCCTACCTAATCAGATACATTTATTCTCAGATTCATCCAGCCATCCTCCATCCATTCATTCATGCACTTAACCATTATTTATTGAGTACCTTCTAATTATAAGGAACCATGCCAGGCACTGTATAAGATTAAAAGATGAATAAAATGTGTTCCTTGTCTTCAAGACATTTACAACTTAGAAGAGGATTTTAGAAGTTATCCAATAGTTATAGTGGGGAAATGGGTGCTATGTACCATGATCAGCATAGTCAGCTGTGACAGAAGTGCAAAAGAGGTAGATCGTATTTCCAACTAGAGATTTCAGGAAAGCTTTCATGGAGAATGTAGCACATGAGCTGGAATTTGATGGGTGGGCAAGATTTAGACGGCCAGAGGTGGTAGAGGAGGCACCTCAGATGAAGAAACTGAGTGAACAATGTATGAAAGTAGGAAAACACAGCAATGTAGCAAGATCCATGAGTGGCCCACAGCCTAAGCTACCTGTAGGGGAGCTACGGAAGGCAAAGATGGGGCATGGGACAGTTCGTTCTATATTTGATATCTACTGGGGAGTCAGCAGAGATTTTGGACAGGAATTAAATGAGTTAGGGGAGAACACTGGAAAGACCTTACTTATTCAACTAAGAGATAATCAAATATGGAGGCAGAAAGAGTTCAGGGAAGAAATCTGTGTGGTTGAAGTGGACGGGGAAGCCATTGTGGAGGAAGTAAGACATCCCTTTGCCTTCAAAGTAGGACACTGAGTCGTGGACAAACTCAAAGACGTGACAGCCATTCATCCTTGGACTGAGAGGCCAGTGACTCCACAGTTGGGCTGTATTAGTCAGCTTGGGCTGCCATGACAAATTCTGCAGGCTGCGTGGCTTAAAGGACTGAAATTTCCTTCTCACAGTTATGGATGCTGGGAAGTTCAAGATTATGGTACCAGCTGATTAAGTTCCAGTGATTGCCCTGGCTTTCAGACAGCATCTTCTCACTGTATCCTCATCTAGCATTTCCTTGGTGCATACACATGGAGGAAGAGAGGCATCTATCTCTCTTCCTCTTCTTATAAGACGACTAATTCTCTCAGATTAGGACACCACTCATATGACCTCATCTAATTGTAAATACCTCCTAAAAGCCCTTTCTCCAAACACAGTCACACTAGGGATTAAGGCCTCAACCATGAGTTTTGGAGGGTACATAATTCAGTTCATAGCATGGGGCAAATCAAACTCTAGATTCTTAAGAATCAAAGACCTTACAGACTTCTAAATCATGTGTTTCAAGGTGTGTTTCAAGGAGCATCAGACATTTTAGGTAGCAACTTTGGGGACACCCTTCCCTACTCCAAGAGATAACATAAAAGTGGACTCTACTTTTTTTCTATATTAGGCTTCCACATAGAAGTTCCTCTAGAGAAAGAATTATGCTGCTAAAAAAATTAGAAATTCCCTGGTCTAGTCTGATGACTCCATTTTACCAGAGAAACAGAGGATCCTGAGATTCAGATAGATAGACTGGCTCACAGTCATGTAGCAAGGAAGGGACAAATTCTAGTAGCCAGTGAGGAGACCTAGAATTCTGTGTACAAACTCTTCACCCAGCATTTTGTCCGTTGCTCCTCTTAGATTTGTCCAGGTCCAAGAAAGGAGGCCATGGATGTTCCTTTGACCAAGGCTAGCACCCTGGGACTTCAGCAGGGTGCTGGGCTTTTGTCTGTTCTTCCTTTCCCACTTGGTCTGGACACCCAGATCTGTATGAGTTGACAGGAGTTATGGGCTATTAAATAATTTTCCTAAACAAGTGTACCCAGAAAATTATGGTATAGATGTCTGACTGATGCCCTTACGTCCTGTATGTCACCCACTCAGAGGAATTAAAGGAAGTAAATGGTTTCCCCTCTGGAGATGGGAGAGACAGGTCCTCGCTCTGTAAGGAGAGGCCTGTGTGCTGAGGTTTTTTCAGATCAACTTCAATCCTCCAAGGAGCCAAAGACATGATGAAGACAAAATAAAGCTGTTGGGACCAAGGAAGAACCTGTCTGGGGCTCCTTCTGAGTTTAGAATGGCCATTTTTGGGGTGCCAGAGTTATTTTTGTTTAAAAAGAATTGATTTTTAAAAATGCTATTTCTCTTATGGCTAAAGGGGAGTATGAGAGACTGGCAGAGAACTCCGTGCATTTTCCTCCCTGGTGCCTGGAGTAAGGGCCCCTTCTCTTCCCCTCATGCATGGAGATAGAGCAATCAAAGCTTCCCACTGCTACTTTAATATACAGGCTATCCCGATGGCCAAATGTTTTTCCTTAAACCATCTCCCTTTCATTATTCACTCACCATCCTTCAGGTTGCAGCTTAAATGTTTTATCTTCTCTTCAGAGGCATTTCCTGGCCACCCTACCTCCCACATTGTTATTCTCAACAAGACACTTTTCCTCTTATTCAGAGCACTTAACCCAAAGTGTAATTATATATTTATATGTTTGATGGTTGCCTCTCCCAGATTCTAAGCTCCACTCAGGGGCTGTGAAAAATACTCGTGTATTACAGGTACCCAATTATGTGGCACAGTATAGGCACTCAGTGAATATTTAACCGAGTGAATGAGCAGTTTATTTTCACTAATGTGAAAGTTTAGTTTTCTCTTGTTTTGTTGAGGAAACTGCCTGAATCTTTATATGTTACATTCAATAATCTTGGTCGCTGTGGATTTTCAGCCCAGAGCCAAAAAAGTGAAGGAGTCCAAGAAATATGGTTGAGTCTGTAATTAGTCAGTGAAAGATCAGATCTTGGAATGGGGCTTTCTGTGACAAACTCATTTATTTAATCTTTCGGCAAATGTTTATCGACCAAGTACTATATTATTTGCACTGTAAAAGTGCAAGGGATACAGCATGAATAAGATAGAAAATGGTCTCTGCTCTCATGGAGCAGACAGAAAAAAGTCAACAAAAATCAGCAAGTTTGTTGAGAACATAAGCAGGATGATGAGTTGAAGTGAGGAGCCTACCTTGAGAGGGAATCCCCAAAGCCTGCTTTATACCAAGACCTGGAGGATGAGAATGCACTGGCCAAGCAAAACACAGGTAGGGGCAACAGCACATGCAAGAGTCTGAAGGTGAGAAGGAGCTTAGCAAGGGGGAGCATGAATGGAGGCCACAAAGAGCTCCACAGACATGATAAAAATCTGGGGTTTTATTATAAGACCAACAGGAAGCCATTGGAAGATTTTAGCCAGAAGAGTAACATGATTTGGTCTTTAGAAAGGTTGCTGGGTGGAGAATGGCAATATAGAACCAAAGAGACAAGTGAGTCTATTGCGATAGTTAAAGAAGAGATAGGGGCTTGACCTTGGGTGATGGCAGTAGGAATAAAGGGAAGTGGACACTTAAGACTTACTTGGAGGTAAAACTGACAGGTCTCAGTGATGGATTAAATGTAGAGAGTAAGGGAGAGGGAGAAATTGAGGATGACTCTAGTATGACAAATGGCCCTTTCCTTGAAGTCATGCATCTTTTCAATTTGCTACTGACTTGACCCACCCTGCTTTCCATCATTATAAACCATTAAGGCTTTCACTATTCCCTCCTCGGCATCACTTAGGTTCCAGATTTAGCATCTTAATTCAATAATGTACAATCTGTATGGCTTATATCTTGATCTTCACAGCTCATTGAGCCTCTTTAAATGCTCTGCAACACACATGAATTAAACATGGTGGGTGAAGTGAAAGAGACTCTAAGTGGCAGACATCCCTGCTCTCTCAGCCAAGTGTTCTGAGAAGAATTCAGGTGGGGCCTACGGCTGCAAGGTAATGCTGATGGCCAGTGTCTCAGCAGATATTTTCAGGAAAGATGGAGAAAATAAGTGTTTCATGAAAAGCAGGATATGGAGAAATGAAGGAGAGTGAGAAGGACACAGTCTGAAATACCATGAACTGCCAATCAAGCCCCTTGATCAGCTGGAGATCCTGGGCTTGATGAGGTGATCAGTGTTTTATTAAGCCAGACTGTGTATGTGTGTAGATACAGAGCCAAAGGGGAGGGAAAGAAGGAGCTGGGTGGGGAGAATTGAGACTAGAAATGAGAATAACAGTAGCCAACATTTACTGAATTCTTACTATTTGTCATGCACCATACTAAGCCCTATTTAATGCTTTCACTGCCTCTTTCAGGATTATCTCCATTTTACAGATGAGAAAACTGAGACTTGAGGAGGGTTAGGTGACTTGTTTATGGACAAAAAGTTAAACTGATAGAGCAAGGATTTAAACCCAGATTAGTGTGACTATAAAGCCTGTGCACTTAACTGTACTACACAGAGGAGGACAAGATGTAAGGCAGAGGAGGGGGCAGGTGCAGAGAGGGAGAAAGAGCCTAAGAGAATAAGTGTACTTGATCTTGCAAAAAAGTAGTTGACTAAAATGAAGGAGAATCTAGCCTGAAGGAAAAAAAAGGAGATTAATATATGACATGAGAGTGGATCAAATCTTTTGAAATTTCTAGAGATGGATACGCTGTGTTAACAGCCTTCCACTCTATTTCCCTATTGACTGTAGGCTCATAACTTCTATCTTTATTGCTGTTTTTGCTCCCAGCCATGAAACTCTGAGATGAACCAACAGTCCTCGACTCCTCTGACCCAGACCAAAGCCTGCTGTAGGAACTGGGGGGGTGGGGAAGAGAGCAGTATGAACCTTGATTCCTGAGTGAAAGAAATTCACGGTGGACAAAATACCCCAAGGGAACAGAGTTGTGCTGTAATTAACTGAGATTTATAACTTGGCACCAAAACTGCTCATGTTAGATATTCAAAATCCCCATGCTTGCTTCACCTTTTCAAAGAAATTCCCCTAGCATCCCTGTGACTCCTAAATCCCAAGGGACATTTCAGGAAAGGCTATTTTACTACTTGAAGAATGAGGAGTACAATAAGTGAAGGTTCATGTCTTTCTGCATCTGTGTTCTGGGTTCATTGCTCTCAGTTCATTAACGAATATTTATTTAGACCCAATTAGATAAAAATATATTGATTAGTCTTTATACTCTATTACGTGACCATTACTACACTCGATATTGATGTAGTACACCTTGTACTAGACAGCAGAGCTATACACAATGAACCTGATAGACATAAACCTCGTCCTCATGAAGCTTACAGATGATTAGGATAGATATTGAGTAAGAAATCACAGGTGCACAGGAGAAATGGAAGTGTTCTGACAGTCTGGCATCAGAAGACCTCAGTTTGTACCTTTGAGTATCTCTTTGACCATGGGCAAGTAATTTTTAATCACAGTGAGCCTTAGTTTCTTCACCTGCAAAATGGAGGCCATTCATTCATTCAACAAATTTTATTGAACAGCTCTGGGATTGCTTCAGCTGAGTGAAAGAGAAGTCTTCTCTTGGAGATGGTGTTTGAACTGAGACTTGGTTGATGTGAAGGTATCAGTCATATGGAGGCTGGGAGTGGGGGCGGGCATTCCAGATGAAGGGAGTGGGCACAACGCTGTCCCCCACAGCCCATAGACAGAATACTATGTGCTGCTAATCCAACGGGGCTCTATTGTTTTGTCTTTAACATTTTTAAATGTGGTTATTCTGAATCTCAAACCCTAACCTCAAGGAGCTTCCTTTATATTAGGGAGGGAGCATCTGGAATCTTTAGAGAAGAGGATAAGATGATGGATAGCAGAATGTCAAACAGTGACTCCGAGAGAGAATGTGCTGTGAAAGGTTGAGATGGGAAGAGTAGGTACATCCTCTTTGTCAGGTGGGTTAGTACACCACATGGTAACTGGTCTGTGCTGGAAATCCCCCAAGCAGTGGAAACCGCATGTACTGCACTGTGACCTGCAGCCCCGCCTTCCTCTGTTGCTAAACCTGTCGCTGGAGTGGAAAAGCCATATTGTTGCAGTGGTTTGGGTTCCCCAGGGAGCCACTGGCCTTAGGAAGAGCCCTCGTGGATGTGGGGAAGCAGAGACTGGATCCAGAAATCAGTAGGAGAGAGAAGAGAAGTGTTAAGGGGCCGGGCGAGCAATCTCAAATAAATAGGAATTGGCTCAATTGGTTAGGCCCTTGCTTGTCAGAACCCAAACTTTCTCCTGCCTCCTGCTTTCCCCAAAGTGCTCAGGACTATAGATGATGTGTTTCATCAAATGGCTGTTAATTCTGGCTTCATTTCAATGACAAGATTGGATTTTTTGTGTAACCTGTGCTGGGGACCATATGAGCATTTTGCACATTCCGTGCCCACAAACCAACATATACAAATGAAAACAAATCAGCTCAAAATATGTTCTGTCTGTCTCTTGCAGACTGGGCCCCAGTGGCGACAGCAATATGAGGAGCCCCCATACTGCTGCCTCATTGGCTGGCTCCCAAGCTCCTCTTGCAGTGACAACGTTTTAATCACATTGGCACTACTTTGGAGGGACCCACTGCACCCGAGGTGGCTTTCTCACCACTGGAAGGAGGGAATGAAGCTGTAGTCAGTTTCTCCTTTAGCAGCAGGTGGCCCAATGGTTCAGGGAGGAAGAGGCAGGCTTTTCTCATCTTCTGTGAAACAGGAACCTCAGCTGTAGACACAGTAGCTTCATAAGGAGAGAACCTTCATCTCTTGGTGAGTGAGATTGTCCAGGGCAGGGGGAGGGGGTAGATTTAGGTTGGATGCCAGAGACTTAGTTCTCAGCAGAGAAGATCTCAATTCACAGATGAACCAAAGTAGGAGGGAATTTTCCTGACATAAATTAAAAGCAAAAACAAACAACTCAGCTAAGAGTGGAATCAGCTTTCCTGTGAAACTATAACTGAGGAATGGCTTATTTATTGGTACTACTGCCTGGATTCAAGGAGATAGACAAAATGACCCCTAAATATACCCGCACGTCCTTGTTCAGCATTTAGTGTTTGCCAAGTATGCTCCACCCTGAGTCTATTTTCCCTCGAGCAGGGTCAGCAAACTGTGGCCCGCAGGCCAAATCCAGTTGCCGATTTTTGTCGATAAAGTTTTATTAGAACATAGTCGTGCCCATTCCTTTCCCTGTTGTTTGTATCTGCATTCACACTGCACAGACAGAGCTGAGTAGTGTAACAGAGACTGCATGGCCCACAGAGCTGAAAATACTCATGATTTTTCTCTTTACAGAAAAAGTTGACTACTCTACTCTCAAGCCTTGTGTTCTGACAATGCATTTCACAGTGCAGGGGGCGGGAGCTGGGGAGAAGGGGGTAGGAAGGAAAAAATGATGTGGGTTGTGTTGAATGGGCATTGGTGCACATAAGCCCTAGAATAAAACAGAACTGTGTTCAAGTTTCAGCTTTGTCATTTACCAGCTGTGGGTTTGGGGCAAATTACTTAGCTTCTGGGTGTCTCAGAGTCCACATCCGTGGAATGGCTCTGACAATTGTACTTATCTCATAGGGTGGTCATGAGGATTGAGGCGATTAGTGTAAGCACTGCCTAATGCATAATAAGTGCTCCCTAGAGGGAAGCTGTTATTTTTATTGCTAATCCTGTGTTCCAGGCAGTAGGCTAAACACGCTGTGTGTATTAGCTCAGTTAATTCTTGCACTGTCCCTATGAGGTAGATGTTATTTACGGGAAGGGATCTGTAGTACAGAACATTGCTTTAGGTCACAGGACACGTGCGTGGCAAAGTGGTCAACACAGACATACATCTTGTGGGCCTTCAGGAGGGAAGATGGTAGTGTAGCTCCAGGAATCACAGCGGGGCCTAGGTAGGGACTGAGGGGAGCCAAACCAGCCCTCAGAGCTCATGCCAGCATCGGTCCCAGCTCCAGGAGGAAACTGTGAATCCGTTGCCTGTGTAGATACAGAGGCGTGGGGCTTCTCAGAGGGTGAAGGCAGAGTGCACCCGCCAGCCTGTGGAAGAAATGGGTCTCTGGGTCATTTCATTTTGAGAAACAGGGCAGCAGTGGCCAGAGCCCTGAGAACCCTGTGTCAGGGAGTTGCTTTGGGACTTGGAGTGAAATTGCATGACTTCCTCCATTTCCTGTCACCCTCAACTTTAATTTTCACTCATGGCCTCTTTATGTCACCCTGAGACTAGACACGAAGTACCTGGGTTGTGAAGGGGAGGGTAGAGCTGAGATGAGGATGGTGGTTAATAGTCATAATGGATTGGAGAGAGAGAGGGGCGGGATGCGAAGCCACCAGGTAGTGTCTCGAGGCTAAGTCATACATATTTTAAGGCAAACTCCAGAAGCATTATTTAGTTTCTTGGGTCTATCGATGTCACTTGGACTCGATCAATAGATCTTCCTAGAGAATTCAGAGGAGAAAATCTACGTGGAGCCTGCTCTGCAGGGAGAGCACGTTGGTGCCAGAGTGACAGCTCCGTGAGGAGAGTGTCAAGCACTCGTGCACTGATGTCTGTGCCATCTCCCAGGCTGAAGCTTCCCTCTCTGCCTGCAGGATGGGCCGAGCGATGTGAGGGGAGAGTGAATAAGTGGGAAGCTGTCATCCATTCATACACAAAGGGATCCAGCATTTACCGAGCTCCTCTGGTGTGCCAGACTGCATGCTGAGCAGTAGAGTTTCAAGACTAATGGGCCACCATGACTGTCCTTAAGGGACATGCTCTGGGTGTGCTTTGCCCACAGAGTGGGCTCTAAGGGGGACCCTAGCTGCCAAGGGCACTGGCAGAGCAGGATGTAGAGCTGACTCCTTTGCCAGATGCCTCAGTGATGCTTATGAGATGATGGCAGGGATGAGCTGTTTCTCCACAACCAGCCCCCACTTCTTTTTGGGGGTATGGCTGAAAGCTGAGTCATCAGGGTTGCTTTGTCTCACATTATTTCTTTCCATCTCCTCGTTCCTCATCCCTCACCCCACTTTTTGGCATCCCTAAGAGGGAGGGCTTTATAACCTAATAAAAAGGGGGCAGGGAAAAAGTGTGACAGAAAACCACTTCCTGAGTGACACAAGGTGAGCATTGGCTCTGCTTTCTTTTTCCCACAGTCCGAGCTGCCCCAGACCTGTGGCTGCAGTGGGGTGGGGAGCAGCCAGGAGATGAAGGGGAGAAGGCAAAGACCTTTCTCAAGTAGCTGAGCTAAAGTCCAGTCTACCAGGCCCTAAGGCCACCTCTGCACTCCTACTCGCCCTCCTTCTCATTCTTTCATTCACGTCATCTAATAAACTGCAAAACTCACAGTCTGAAAATCTCTGGCATGTTTTAGAAGAAACATGACTGTGCAGAGCTGTTGCTTCGGGACCTGTATCAAGGGAGATGCTGCATGCTCCTTGACCAGCATGTAATACGTCCAGGCATTGAGACAAATCTCTCTTACATCTAGTTCAAATTCTTTTTCTCAATGCCCAAAACCAGCAATCTCTTAGGCAAGAAGGATAGAGCAGCAATTTGGCATCATGATGATTAATCTTGCTTGGAAACAACTCAAGGGGCCTTCTCCAGCCTGAGATGTTGTTCCATTCCTGATATGGCATAGACTTTGTCCAGTGATGGCTCATGGTTTCTTATGCAACCCTGCTAAATGCAGAGCTCTGGGTCCTGCAGGTGCACAGAGGAAGGAGGTGCAGTCCCTGGCCTGGGAAAGCTGGATGCAGGGAGAGAGTGGGCTCAGGGTTGACATGGGGACTGCATCCTGCCTCTTGGTGGCTGAGATGTATTTTATTTCTCTTCAGCCTGAAGCTCCAGGATACAATGACCTCTGACTTCCAATCTTTCTCTCCTACCTGCCCTTAGAGCACCATCTTTCCAGTGTTTGGTCCTGGTGGAGACATTTGCTGGAGGCTTATGCTAGCCAGGCTGTCAGTGCAGAGCTGCTCCAAACACAATGGACTAATTAGCTAAGGTTTGGAAAGTGCAAGACTCAATGTCTTCAGCCTCCCTTGGTGGTCTCTCTTTTCTAAGATGTGTGTGCATGGGGGATGGGGGGAATTGTGAGTGAACATGCACAGGTCTGAGCTGTAAATTACTGTATGTCCTTTAAAGCAAGATACTTAGACATTGGGCATGACACTGTTTTTCCCAATGTTTTATTATGGAAAAATTTAAATATAAATTTCAAAGAATTTTACAGCAAACACCCATGTGCCCTCTACCCCAGTTCTACCACTAGCACTGTCCTCTCTCTGATATCTTCATTCTTCCAGCCATGCAGCAAACCATTGCAGCTCCCACCATAGACCAAGCAAATCAGAAACCCTTGAGGTAGGCCCAGTAATGTGTGTATTAACAAACCAGGTGATTCTGATGCTTGCTCAAATTTAAGAACCACTCAGACTTTTGGATGCATCTCTAAATAAATTGGAGATATTTGTACACTTTCCCCTAAATACTTCATTCAAGATGTTTATTGAGTATTTACCAGGTGCAAGACACCATTCTTAATGTTGGAGACACAGTCTTTCACAGCCTGATAGATTCAAGATAGCTATCATTAAGTTGAGAGAAACAGCGGGAGGGAGAAAGGGAGAGAGGTATGTGAGCAGGAAGGCAAGAGAGTTGAAAACGTTTCATGTGATTATTAGCACATGCAACTGACTAGCACAGAATAGAAGCAAATAGAACAAAAACCCGTTAAGTTTTTGAGGGACTTGTACTTTTAAGAGATTTTGCAGTGTTTGCCTAGTGGGGTTTAGGAATTCGTTACAGACCAGGAACTGCTGTGCGTCTTTCATTCTTCTTCCTTTTCTCTGGGAATGATGACTGTGGTTACATTGTCCTTGTTCTATCACGATGTATAGCACAGAGGCTGCTCTCCAGGGTGCTGAAGCCAGAGCCCATCCGTCTCTGCCAAGGACTGACCCAGCATGCAGCAACCCTAACTACTGGGTAGACATTTGGCGGCCCCAGGCAAAATGTTAGAAATGACCTTTTTGGGCTTTTCCAAAAATGAAGTGCTCTCCGGATTCCATCAATACGAAGAAGGAAACAGAGAGAGGGGATGAGAATGAGAGCTGGAAAGTGGGTTTCATTGTGCTACTTTGTTGCTTCACACTGAGCCAGGCAAATAATTAGACCTAAGCAAGTAGGATTATCTGAGTCACTGAGTGGTGTTCCCTGTAAATTTAAGGGATTTAGCTGAATTGATTTTGATATGTAAGTAAAATGCTTTGTGACACTGTACAGCAGCAATTCTTTATGCATGGTCCCTGGAATTAGCAGCATCAGCGGTACCTGGGAACCAAGTATAAAGAAATTCTCAGCTCCCACCATAGACCAACTGAATCAGAAACCCTAGAAGTGGGCCCCCAAGTCTGTGTTTCAACAAATGCTTCAAGTGATTTTGGTACTTGCTAAAGCTTCAGAACCTCTGCATCTAAAGCAACAGTTCTCAACGCTGGGTGCACATTTGAATTACCTAGCACTTTGTAAAATATTGCGGCCAGGTCCCACTCTGCACAAAAAAATTGAATCAGAGTGTATGGGAATGATGTTCAAGCTTTGCTATGTTCTAAAGCTTCTGTAAGTGATTCTAATGTATGGCCAGTAGTGAATTGCTGCCTTAAAAGTTTAGAGAAAACATAGAAATATCCACTGAGTGATAGGGAACTACAACGATATAACCTCTAGTTATCAGCCTTGGACTTCTGGGCCCTGAAGCCTTTCTGGGGTTCCCTGAAGACTGACCAGACCCATCAAAGCTGCACAAAGGCATCCCATGAATATAAAACAGGAGGATACTGAGGAAATTTGCACAGAATTGGCATAAATTAGTAGTTTTGCCATCATAGATTACAAGGCCTAATTTGTAGATTGTTTAGATCAACACCATCATATTACAGCCCCCTGATGAGGTCACCACAGTTTGATTCATCTCTGATTTCCTCCCACTGTCCCCGTGATTCCCTAATTCTGGATGGACACGGAGACACAGACACGAGGAATAGGAATCATGAAAACAAAAGATATAGAAACTTTTCTAAGCCATCTTGAAGAGCAAGGATGGGGAACTCCCAACACATCACCTCTCCACATCTCTCATGGTGTATGCTTGGATCTCCAGTGGGACAGGCTCAAAGATAACGAAGAACAGAGACAACTGTGCTTTGCAAACTGTAAAGCATTATAGAAATTTAAGGCAGTGTTACAACTTTTTCTTCTTAAATTAATTATGGTGCAGGTGAGCACCCTCTAGTAGTGTCTGATTCTAAATGAATCTGAATGCCATAGGTTGAATAAAACAAATAGCAGCATTTCTGCTAAATTAGAATTCCTAGGGGCTGTGGACTGAGCTGAAAGCTTATACTTAAGACCAGCCAGGGCTTCACGTCATGACACCTTCTTTGGGTTTATAAAATGACCCAGATCTGAGGTCTTTTAAGATCCTATCAGATTACATTTGTTTAAAGAGTACCACAAAATGGTATTTTGGAAGGAATTAGGACAGGTTGGGGCCATTTTTTTGTCAATACGGTGAAAATGCCTTTTATCTGTCTCATTTGTTTTTCCCTTAAGTCTCAGAGACACTTTTAATCAGTGTTTTAGAAACTGGATGTCATTTAAAGAAGTTAGAATTTCAATCATAGCAGGGGTGGTGTTGGAAAAATGTTTAATAAATTCATCTCATTTCACTTTGAAAAGCTATTTGAGGGAGATTGAAAACTTCTCCCTTCTAAAGTTTCTTCTAGAGCCTCCATGACACTTCCCTGCATTATTTACCATGATAAGCACTCAAAATAGCATTAGCCTGGCAAATATAGGGCATGGGGAGGGAGCTGGGGTTGGAGAGGTAATGATCTAACCTATCGTGGAAGCTATGCCTGAGTTAAATAGGAAAGTTGAGCTCCTTTAGGCATCGTTCAAATTGCAAGAGATTTTAGATCGTTTAATCTTATAGGCTTTGGATCACTCTGGGAGAGGTTAGAGGTTAGCTTGGCAGTATAACAATTTTCTCTGTACTGCTACAAAAAGCAATGGATGGAGAAGGTGATATAGATAGTGTAGCTCATATCCAAGGCTGGTTTTCAGCACATTGTGAAATGAATTGTCCTTTGCAGCCTGGTCCTTATTTTGTGCTCTTCGGTCCCTTTCTATGTCTTCTATGCCAGGGCCAGGAACAAGGGGGAGGCAAGCCTCCTGCCTAGGATAAAAAAGGTAAGGGAGCACTCACTCTCAAGTTTGTTTAAGTGACAGCTCTGCACTGGCATGACCCTGCAGGCGGTTGCCTCCTTAAATTGTGAACCCTGGGCACAATGCCAGCCCCACCTTAGTCCAGGTCCTACTCACCCACTCTGAGTACCTGTTGTTTAGACACTAGTGTCCATATGTTTTCTCTCCCTTGTTACCAGGAAAACCATCTGATGAACTCATTCATGTCAGAGTGTTGGGAGCATACTGAATTATTCACTCTCAGGAATACATGTGAATTCAGAGGAAATTTCTGGAAAGCCAGTATTTGACCCAAAGAAGGTCCATTTCAACTTTGGTGATCTTTCTCTCTTCTCTTAACTACTAGAGCACTCCTTGTATGTACCATCTAGTAAGTAGTTGGCATATCCTCAATGAAATTTCGGCTACCTCAATATCTTATATTTCTGAGTACCAGACCCCTCCCCTGACCCACTCCTACTTTTTCTTGTATCAAATAGGAACTCATTGGTTTCCTTATTAACTGAAAGCCTGGGGGTGAAAATTTAGATGTCAATGAAGGATATATTTCAGGGTGGGGCTCCTTCTTGAGCTAAGATATCTATAGGAATAACCACTACACAAAATAGAAAGTGGAATTTGTGGGAGAGATGCCATGGAAGGAGGAGGAGACTCTGTGCTGGGGAATCATGGAATGTTTTGTGCTGGAACTGGGCTTTGAGTTCAGTCTTAAAGAATAGGTTGAATTTGGATATGCAGAGGTGAGTGTATGAGCATTCCAGGCAGTTGGAACAGCAGAAACAGAGGCTTGAAGGCCTGAAAGCACAGGGTATTCCATAGTGGCTGACCAATTTACATTCCCACCCACAGTGTTCAAGGGTTGCCTTTTCTCCATATCCTTGTCAACACTTGTTACCTCTTTTTTTTTTTTTTTTGATAATAGCTGTCTTAACAGGTGTGAGGTGATGTCTGATATTGTGATTTTGATTTGCATTTCTCTGATGTTGAGCACCTTTTTATATACTTGTTGGCCATTTGTATATTTTCTTTGGAGAAATGCCTATTCAGTTCCTTTGCCCATTTTTAAAATTATGTTATTTGTTATTTTGTGATTGAATTGTAGGAGTAACTTACATATTTGGAAACAAACTCGTTATCAGATTTATGGTTTGTAAATACTTTCTTCCATTCTGAAAGTTGCCTTTTCATTGTGTTGATTGTTTCCTTTGCTGTGTAGAAGCTTTTTAAGTTTAATTTAGTCCCATTTGTCCATTTGTGCTTTCTGTTTTCCATGTTTTTGGCATCATAGCAAAGAAATCATTGCCAAAATTCCTCAAAATATTAAAAATAGAAGTACCTCATAATCCAGCAATCTCACTTTTGGGCAATATCCAAAAGAATTAAAATCAGGCAGGATCTTGAAGGTATATCTGCACTCCCATGTTCATTGCAGCATTATTCATAATAGCCAAGACATGAAAGCAACCCAAATGTCCATCAACAGATGAATGGATAAAGAAAACATATACACATACATTGGAATATTATTCAGCCTTAGAAAAGATAGACATCCTGCCATTTTTAAACACATAGATGAACCTGGAGGACAGTATGCTGAGTGAAATAAGCCAAACACAGGAGAATAAATACAACATTATATCACATATATGAGAAATCTAAAATAGTCAGACTCATAGAAGCAGAGACAGAATGGTGGCTGCCAGGAGCCAGAGGGAGGGGGAACCGGGGAGGTGTTAGTCAAAGGGTACAGAGGTTTGGTTAGGCAAGGTGAGTGAATCCTAGAGATCTGGTGTATAGCATGGTGCCTGTGGTTAGAATACTGTACTATAGATTTAAAATTATTTTAAAGAAGTAGATCTTAAGGGTTCTTATCTCAAAATACATAAATAAATAAAATGGAAGGAAACTTTTGGAGGCGATGTACATCTTTATATTACAGATTGTGGTGATAGTTTCATAGGTATATACCCCAAGCTCCTCAAGTTGTATACATTAAATATGTACACTTATTGTATGTCCATCACACCTCAATAAACTTTTTGTTTTTTAAGTAAGCACAGGGCATACAGTATAGAACAACGAAGAATTTAGTTTCTTAAGGAAGAATTTATGGAGGTAATGAAAGATAAATTTGGAAAGAAATATCGGGGTCAGATTATCAGGGGCTCTGAATAAAGGCTCTGAATGCAATCTTAAGAACTATGGACTTCCAGTCACAGAGAGTGATATAGGTGGGGTGAGTATGCATCGGAAAGTTCCCATACACTCAGTAGAGCTTACTTTGAGTTTCCATTAGAGAGTAATGCATTTAGAGTATCAGGTTTGGGGTGTGGACAGCTCCTGGATATAAACATGTATTTATACTTCAGTGTAAACTAGTTAAATGGCCCTATTCCTTGCATACTGGTATGGTGCTCAGGGCAAGAGACTAGGACCAAGAAAATGATATCACAGAAGGCAGCCATAAGATGATATATATATCATCTTAGTATGTTATATATAATATATATCATCTTATGGCTGCCTTCTGTGATAATTTTATATATATATATACACACACATATATATATACGTGTATATATATATGTGTGTGTGTGTATATATATATATACACATACACACACACACACACATATGTAACTAATTGTAATTCACAAAACAGTTTGACCTCCATTTTTTCCTTTCATCCTCAGAAGAGCTCCAAGAGGGAGATGAGAGTGTGATTCTTTTCATCAATAAGTACACTGAACATCACAGAGCTTCATGGCCAAAGGTCACCAGTTCTCTAGAGTCCAAGTGTTCTTTCCACCTCTCTGCAAAGCTCACCTATTTCACACTCTTGTCGAAGGCCAGCCCTTCAGGGAGCTAAACCTTTGGCTCTTCTAGTAAATGCCGTCATGTATCTGAGGTGGGAAGCCTGAAGTTGTGAACACTGACAATCTGTGAGAGACAAAATCAAGGCAGCTCAAGCTGATCCTAGTTTTGACCTTCCATCTTCAAACTTCTATTTACGTTCTATTTATCAGTGGATTTTCAAAATAAATGGAATAGAGAGAACAGATATCAGTGGCTGCAGAGGTTGCAAGACTATTACTGTCTTTATAAAAAACATGAAGTATTTAATAGGACAATTATCACTTAGTCATGTCTCTGGCACTTGTAAAGAGAAGACCCTGAGCCTAGACTAGAGTCCTTATTGTGTGGTCATTAATACTATGTGACCAGTGTGGTCATTAGCCCCAAATCCCAGGTAACTCATTTCCTATTGAGACTCTGCTTTACTCTTCTACCCACTAAGACTCTTGCTTTCTGAAACTGGAGCCTAGAGCTGGAAACAGTTGCTTTGGGACCTCAGTGCAGCCCCAAGGACGAGGTCTGGAAGCTTGCAGTTGATGTGGCAGGCACGGAAGCCTTGTTAAACTCATCCTGGCAATCAGGGAGGCGGAGAGGAAGGGATCCCACCCAAACAAAGAAAAATAATCACTCACTCCTAGAGTCTCATAGTTGACAGAGCATTTGCACCAGGGCTATCTGACCAAATCATTGGGACAGCTTGAGGATGGAGGCAGGGCAGACAGCCCCTGAGGAACACGAGGCTGAGGGAGGCAAAGTGCCTCTCTGGAAGCCATCCGTCTGGAGAATGTCAAGGCTGGTGCATGGCCTCAGAGCACCTGAGACTAGGTTTGAAGTGCTTTCTGCTCTACCACCCTGCTTTCTAGGGAGGGGAAAATTTCCAGCCTCAGAGAGCAATCTTGTCCAGTTTCAACCTCTGTGACCATTTCTTTTTAAACATTGGTGGGGTGCACCCTTAGTTCACTAGCTCTAGTGTCACCATCTTCAAGAAACTTGTCCTTTTTGACCTCAACCTTTCAGCCTGGGTTTAGGTACCCCTCTACTCGACTCCCACCTAACTTTTTCTTCAATGATAGCACCTACTACTTATATGTTTACTTATCACTTATTGACTTGGTCTCAGCTACAAAGCTGTGAGCTGCTCTGAATCTTGGTCTTCCTCATCGGTTCTCCATGGAGCTTGGAACCAAGCCTAGGACATAGCTGGTGGGAAGTATGATTTGAACTGAGGACCCTGGTCCAAGTCCTTTGTCCTTGCATGGAGTTAGTGCCTCTCTTTCCCTCTTGCCATTTTCATGTCTCATGTTCCCCTCTCTCAGAGAAGGATCTTATGCTCTCAGTTACCCTGAATGACTAAGGGACTGAGAGCAGGATCCCATCTTGTAGTGTCTGCATTTTAACCATTAACTGAGACTGCATGGTAGAATTTCTGGCACTGAGAATCCCAGTTTGGTCATGGTGGTGGTGGTGGTGGTGGTGGTGGTGGTGGTGGTGGTGGTGGTGGTGATGGTAGGGGGCTGTTGTTGAGAGAAGGCTGATGTCCCCTTGATGTAAGAATACAAAGTGGCCAGGTAAGAGAGTTGGGGGGAGAGGGCTGTCTCTGACCCATCAATCTCTTATTTATGAGAGCATGTAGGATGCATCTATTAGAACATGATGCATGTGTGTGTGTGTGTGTGTGTGTGTGTGTGAACAAGAAGGAAAAAGAGAGAAAATGAAGCACAGACAGCCTATTTCTCCCACAGATTCAAAGCCTTCAAAGGAAGCCCAGAGGGAAGAAACCTAATACATTTGTAGCAAGACCATCTTTCCTCCTCCCTGTTTTCTGTCCCTTCTTTCATCTGATACACCTAGGATGACCCTGGCTGGCGCTTGTGCCTGTCCAGCATCTGGGAATGCCTAAATCAGATCACTACCAAGTTCCTGGGTGGGTCCAGTAAACTTCTACAGAAGAGAGAGCAACACGGGCCCAGAACAGGCTTAGAGAAAAAGACTGAACAAATAAACAAGGGCAGAGAGTGCAGCGTGCCATTAGTTCACTCTGCAAAACAGCATGCAATTTTAATGCCCAGAAAAGTGTGCTAAGGGCACTCTGTCTCCTGTCCTTCTGGGTGTACACTTTCCTCTGTCACAGGCACTTTTGTTCATTATCAGTTCAACAACCGTTTTGTACACGCTGGGCGCAGTGAGGGATGCTGCATCCAGCAGATTGCGCTGAACCCAGGACCTCGTGTGCACCTCCCTTCCTGAAGCTGTTCTCGGATTTGCTTAGGTTACAAGCTCCCAAGGGCAGGATCTAGGTTCTAATCATCTCTGTCTCTCTCTAAATGTCTCATGCAATACTTGGTCAATAGATCTTATATACATGTTCCTAGAATGATTGAATAAATAAGTAAATTAATGAAGGAAATGCAAGATATGACCTCTATCTTTCAGAAGTTTATTCTATTAAGAGAGAAAACACTTAAATAAAAGGGTTCTAAGATCCCTTCTAATTTTGCAATTGTTTTTATGAAATATCTACAGTATGATGTAGAATGTAACATATTTCATATGAGTATGTATATTATCACAGGAGAGAAGAAACTCAACTAAGATCCAACCAATCACTGGGTGTCTGCTGTTTGTCCAATAGTGTTTTAGGCACTTCTGAATTATTGCCATATTTCAATTTGACACTAATTTTTTCATTCAGAGTACAATATAATTTAATGGTGATAGCTGATGTTGTTGATCAAGAGTTGCATTATGCCAAGAAATATGCTAATCTCTGTGTGTGAATGATCTCATTTAATCTTCACAAGCCTCAACCAGGGTACTATTTTTCTGTTTTAGTGACTAGAAAACTGAGGCCAAGGGAGAGAAAACAATGTGTCTAAGAGACATGGTCCTAGTTCCTGGCTGCCTGTAGCTTGAACCCGATCTGTTCGACATCAATAGCTGGACTTTTAATCACTTTGGCTGGGGTGGACATGGGCTCTGGGGGCCTGTCTATGATTGATTCCTGGCCCATCACTTTATAGCTATATGATGTGAGGAATCTCTGTGAGCTGCAGTTCTCTGATTGGCAAGACGTCTACTTGGAAAGATTGTTGCAAGGGTTAAATGAGATAATTATATGTACATGCCTGTCACATCGTAGGTGTCAATGCATGTTAGTTCTCTTCCTTTTAAAATAAGGAAACTTAAAAAATGGACCAGCAAATAAGCACTTGCCCTTCAAATCTGCCCTGTTGGATTACCCTTCCTTGCCCCTGGCCATACTCCATAGTTTTCCAGGCACTTTCAAATAGTAGAAGTTTTATTTTCAGGTATTGAAAAGGCCAGGTGGATCTAAATCGATCCTTTCATTTCACATCCAATTTAAACTTTTCTTTTTCTTCCCAACTCAGATCCTACTCATGCTGGTTACCAGCAGTGGGGTGGGGGTGGTCATTCTTTCTCCCTGCTCCATTGCATTTCCATAGCCTTTAGGTATTGTATTTTATCAGGCAGGACAATCCCAGAGATACATGAGAAGGGTAAATGGTAAGGCAGGGAAGTGCGGGGTGGGGTGGGACTAATGCAACAATGTGTTACTGTGCTGGCCACCACTTACTTCAGGAGTAACTGATTCCTCAGTCTTGCAGGACTGACTTTCGGATATGATTCAGTGCACCTTGGTACAGCCTATCTGAGGGTGGGAAGAGAGAAGACTATCTTTTAGTCCCTTGCTCCTGCTGGTCAAAGGTTCACTCCATGTGGAGTTGACTTTCCTGCAGTTCTGGGTTGCTTATCGTGGGCACAAGCAAGTCCCACAGTGTCTTCAGGACATCTCCCGGCAGCAGCACGAGGCTTGTAGTGCAGACGTGAGATGAGGTGCTGCTGGGTCGTGCTGGCATGACCTTGCTTGGATCCCATGCACAGCTGGTCGTGGTGCATTGGATGTCGAGGAACAAGTGGTGAAAGGCAAGACCAAGGTGTATGAGAGGCGCTCGACATAGGTGGGAATCAGCCTGCCTCTCATTAGCTTCCTTTTTGTAGGAATTTGTGTCTCTGCTCTGCTAAATCAGTTATCTCTCTTCCAGTTTCTTTCCAGTTTCTTTTCTCTCTTTTTTTTTTAGATGAGATTGGGACAAATTTATTTATTGGCCTGAATTTTTCCAAGTTTTAAACTATTTAACAATTCCCTGAATGTAAACAACATATTTACCTTAACCAGAGATGGTCTCGGGTTTTAGAAATCTGAACTTGGTACAATTTGGAAGATCCCTTCAGAGTAAAGAACGCAAAACTACTAACACAGAATCAAATACGGAGCCTTGAAAGGGTTCAGACCAAGTGAGAGAACCTGAAGCATAGCATCTCAGATCCACAGCGTACTCACCTGAATCTGAAATTTAGTAAACATGTAGCAATGTTTACTACAATATGTTTGTAGTAAAAAAAAAAAAAAAACCAGAGGGTTTTTTTTAACCTCTTATTCCCCTTCTCCTCCCCCTTGTTATTTTTTAAAAAAAAATTTCAATTACAGTTGAAATTCAGTATTTTCTATTAGATCAAAATAAATGAACATGCTTTCCAGTTTCTAAAATTATGTTAATATTTCTCACTCACTGTGATCTCTCTTGATGTCTCTTGTCTATGTGAATTTATATTTAAAAAGTTATTTGCAGTCCTTTTAGAAATTGTGAGTTCTGAGAAGAACTAGATATAAATAAACTGCATGTTTATTCTGTCATGAAGCAGTGTCGATATCCTCCTGTGTGGGATAATTTTTATGAGCACCTTGGTCCGCTCTGCCTACCTCTTCATTCACTCTGATACCTGAAGTTCCATAATTGTTTCCTATTGTCCCAGGTATGAAGGTCGTCCCTTTTGTCTGTGTGTGGTGGGGTCCATCATTGAGTTTTCTTGGTCACCTGCACCTTGTGGGATAGAGGATGCTAGAAAGCATTCTGGGACAGTGGAATTGTAGGACTCAAAGGGTCCATATGACTTCCATTGAGGGAAACGGAATGTGGTGGCAGGTAGGACTTTCTAGCATAATGAAGAGCAAGGAGGAAAAATGGAGGAGGAGGACAGAGCATAGTATGTTCAAAGACTGGCCATTGGTTGTGGTTCACTGGCGTTTGGAGTATTGTAGGGTATCAGGTTGGAGAGGTCGCTTGTGAAGGGCCTTGAATGGTGTCCCCAGATATTAATGGAGTCTTGGCCACAGTAAATGCTCAATAAACGTTTGTTGAATGAATGAATGAATGAATGAGTCTAGGGGTGCCCTGGCTTTCTCTGGCAAAGGTCGGCAGCCAGCAAGCAGGTGCAGGGGAAGCAGTCAGAGGAGCGAGGTCAAGACCAGGGGCTGGCATGGCGGTTCTGAGAAGATCAAGGCATCAGGGGTTCAGGTTGTTAGAAGGGGCAGCGTCAAAACAGACTCCATGGAACTCAGGCTAGATCAGGAGGTGCCACTCATGGAGAGAGATAATAGTTGTAATTACCAATAGCATTTATTGATCACAAGAGTATTTCTGTTCCTCAGACCCTCATGACAATGTCTGAGGTACAGTGGGCCTGTCTACAGGTGAGTCACTTCTGTAGACTCAGGTCACATCTGATATTCAGCTACTAAATATCAGAATCAGAACTCAAACTCACACATCCAGCTCCTCATTCAAGGCTATTTTAAGTTTGTCACACACACACACACACACACACACACACACACACACACACACACACACACACTCCTGACACATGTCACTCTTGGCAGATGCACAAGTGAGCTCACACAAGCCCGCACCCACAGAAATGCACCGAGATCACACACTCTGAAAGTGGAGGCCATAACAATTCATTTTATTGTAAGTCTTCCAGAAACCCATGTCTCTCAGGCTGTCAGACTGCATAAGCTGCCAGAGAAGGAGGGGGAAAAAAAATCAAAGACTCTTCTTGACAGTTCCCATTAAGTGAAATATGAGGTGAAACAGAATGAAATAAAATTGGGAATGAGATGACAGGGTTTTTCTATCTGACAGAAAACGTTTGAAAGCCACTGGCCTGATTGCCACCCATTCATCACCCGCTTCGGCTGTGCAGACCCTCTCTCTACAGGTCCCTTCTTCACACTCACTAGAGAAACAATCTTTTTTGGAAAGGGGAGGACCCTGCCAAGTCAGCTTAGAAAAGCACTTCGTGTTGTGGGTGGCCTTCAGGCCTCCTAGATCACTGCTTTTCCAACTCTAGCACTAGGTTTCCCTTCCAGCAAGGCCCTCCCTGTTCCCAGAACATCTCCTCTTTCTATCTAGTTCCTATTTCCTGTGCAGCCTCCACATTCCCAGAGCAGCCCTGCATTCCCAGACCTTATTCTCGCATTCCCAGCGAGTCCCCCATTCTAGAACATTCAATAATCAACAGTAGCCCATTCCCTGGATCACCCTTCATTTCCAGATCACCCATATTCTACTCCTATTTCTCTCATTCTTTAACTCAGGCTCCCATTTTCAAGACAGTCCCAGTCCTCAGACTCTGGAACCCAATTCTAGGAGTATAGCATACATTTCCCAGGTCACTCTCCCTGTCCCTTGTCCATCTTGAGATGAGCCCTGGTTCGTGGGGACTTTGATGAGTTTCCTAATCACCATAGCTTCCCTCTCCCAAGCCAGTTTCTTCCCTTTGCACCCCTGGGTGAGTGAGAACCACAGAGAAGTTTGCGAGGCCTAGGGTACAAGGAGCTATAAAGTCAACGAGAATTCTAAGTCCGAGCAGATCAGCTCATGCCTCATGAGGGCACTTCAGCTATTTTCTAAAGCTTTAGTTTGGTCGAAGCCCATGGAGAGAGAGGCTTGATACTCATTCTTTTGCCTTCTTCAGCCCCTGCCCACTGGGGTAGGATCAGGAGACGTCGCCACTTCCCACTAGGACCAGACATGGGAATAAGCTTCCCTGACTCCAGCTTTCCCCTTTAATCCATGCTTCTCATGTCATTTCTAATCATCCTTCCTGGGCGCCATTTTTATTCAATTAATTACCAACTAAAAAATTGGTTCCTAATGATCTCTCCTTACAGATCCTTCTTTATGTATCACAAAACAGCCATTCTTTTCTCCCCAATCTAGCTACTCTCCTCACTTAACATCAGAAGGCCACTCTACTACCCTCATCTCTTGTGCTCTAGCTCTGTGACCTTGGGAAAGTCACCAAGTCTCTGTGTTCTCACCTAAATTGGAGGTAATAATGCTTGTCTTTGAGGGTTGAGAGCATGTGTGTGACTGTGCCATGCCCACGGTGCCCTGTAACTGGTCTGTCTTTCTCTCACCTGCTGGCTCTGTTTGTCTGTGCCAGCCTGGCCCAAGCCAGTCAGCTCCCTGCCTCCAACACATAGCTTTCCCTCTCCTGCTCTCATGTGCTGCCACCACTCAAACCTGCTGAAGAGAAGAAAAAAAGGACTTTGAGGAAGGACACAAAGGTATCTCGTAGGCTCTGGGAGCGTGAAAGAATGGTGGGGGGCCGGAAGCAATCCCTGCAACCTCTGTCTTTATCCACCAGGACCATGGAGTCGCCTCTTCTCTCCTTCTATACTGCCACCCACGTAGCTCCCTGCAGACTGTTGTCCTGGCAGCGTGCACGTAGCAGCAATGGCCCTCCAGCCCTGATCCCCATGCTCCTTGAGTTCTGGTGCCTAAAACCAATGAACTTGAATTCCCGAGTCCCAACTCCAACTCTGTGGGAGAGAGAACCTGACTGATGCCTCATGCCCAGTTCTCCTCTCCCTCAAACCACTGCTCTTATCCTTTCCAGATTCCATCAGCCTCTGCCATCCTCATTCTATGCCCTCTCCCTAAGTGACCCAGTGGGGAGGTATAACCACCCCGTGCCTTCAGTGACTACATCGATGAATCCCCAATCTATGAACCATCTTACTCCTCTGTCTGAACTCAAGACCCACAGATCCAGTGGCCTACTTGATTTCTTCATTTTTGTCTCAAAGTCACTTCTAATTTCAAAGGAGTGAAATGAAGCCCATGCTTTTCCCACCCACCCACCCCCATCTCATCCAATGAGGTACCTGTCCAGTGTTCCACGTGTCATTTTTCTATCTAGGGGTGAGCTTTCTGCCAGCCTTGACGTCTGCCCTTTCTTTATTCCCTACATCTAGCCCATTATCAAATTTATAGATTTTACTCCCCAAATATCTCTTGCATCAGACTTCTTCTGTGTTCGTTGACACCCCCTAGTTCAAACTGTCTTAATTCAATCTCTTGACTATATTACTACTACAGCTTTTTAAGTAGCCATTTTTACCCTTTTCCTAAAATTTCAGGCATTCTCTATATTGAACCAAAAAAAAACTTTAAAAAGAAAAAAGCACAACTCTGATCAGATCTTAGTTTTAAACCCCTTACTGGATGTCCCTTGAGTCTGGAATAAAATCCTAAATCTTTGACATTCTGGTTTTTTTTTTCTGGATGTTGGTCCCTCATACCTCAACTTTTGGTCACCCTCTTTACTCTCTCCATCTCTGCCACACTGGCTTTGTTTTAGCCAAGGCCATTGAGAGCAAACTCAGTGGGAAAGAAAACTTCTGCGATACCACCCCTGAGAGTGTACTGTACTGCCTTGCACAGGCATCCTCTCTGCCTTGGCCTTTCTTTGGCCTTATTTCAAAGTCTTAGACCTCTACCCAGAAAACTATACCCTCATACCCCATTATCTTTAAATCCTACCCATCTTTCTGCTCTCAACTAAAGTACCACTTCTTCAAGGGAGACTTTTGTCAACTTTGTGAAGCACTCTCAGTATCCTGCTCTGTAGCACTCAATTATCACAGTTGAAGATTATAATTTCATCATTATTTGATTAATATCATTCTCGCCTAGAATGCAGTTTAGATGAAAAAAGGTCATGACCATTATTTTGCTCACCTTTGTGCTCACTGTCTAGCACTGTGGCTTCAGTACAAGAAATTCAATACGATCTTTTTTGCATATCCTAACTTGGATCCATGCCTGGCCCCATCACCTGAAGTCATGAAAGCTGGAATCTAAGGGAAGGTACGTCAAGTCCATGTATTGACCACAGGCAACAGATACTGACAAAGGCTTGGAACTCACCTTGTAAGTTGCTGGCCTCTATGGATGTTGGGGTTTTTAAAGTTATTAGATTTTGGGTATCCCTCTGGATTTCCAAAATGCATAAAATAGCCAGTATGAGAATAAAGAGAACACGATAGAAGTTGGACTGTGGAAAAGGGACCCATCATTCTTTATGTCCATTGATAATAGGGTTCATTCACTCATTCAACAGATATCTATTGAGCACCCACTACACCCTGACATACAGTAGAAATCTTCAGCGAGCAAGATGGTACAGGGGCTATTCGTATAACTGTGCACGCGAGAATTCTGGGTCTGTCAAGATTTCCCAATTTGTCAGCCTGACAGTTAAGAATATCTTCTTCTGTGGGTATAAACTCATTTTTTTTTTCAACTCTGACGGTCACCCATCTCAATCCAGGAATACTCCCAGTCCTATAAAGGGAACCCTACTGTACCTCCAGGGCTGGCCTTCTGAGTGGCAGAGACAACAGCAAAGCTGCCACCAACTCAAACCTCGGACTGAAACCAATCTCACTAAGTCCTTGCTCTAATAGTCTGAGTGGAGGGTGCTTTCCACCAGAGCCACTGGATTTGTGTGAGAAAGGAAGGAAGGAAGGAAGGAAGGAAGGAAGGAAGGGAGGGAGGGAGGGAGGGAGGAGGGAGAGAGGGAGGAAGGGAGGAAGGGAGAAAGGGAGGGAGGAATGAAGGGAGGGAGGGAGGAAGGAAGGGAAGGAGAGAGAGAGGAAGAAGAAGGAGGAGGGAGGGAGGCTTTTTTATTCCTGACCCAGGCCAGGCTATCCCCAGACCTCTGCTCGCTCTCCTAATTTTGATTCCAGTGATTAATCTTCCCGTGGAGGGAAGATGCTCAGAGTGCATGGCTTTTCTCTTCTATGGTGGTATCTCATTTGTCTTTCTTGTCTGAGTGAACATCTGATGAGCCAAATTGATAACAATATGTGCAGAGCGTACTGTCCATCCAGGTGCTTAGGAGCTTAGTCTTGGGGGTGTTTCCTGTATGTTGGGGAAGAAAGAGCCACTCGGTAGGCCGGATGACGGGCTGGGTGGAATTCTTAGTCACTCAGCGCACAAACTCTTGCAGCTCCCCTTTGTGCTTCTCACTTTCTATTTGTTTTCCCTTTGTCTTTAGTCAGTTCATATAACTCTGCCTCCCTACCCAGGTATGATGTTACCCGGTACCATTCCAATTCCAAACCTGTCTGCATATTAATCTTGACAATGTACCTGTGGTTTCATTTATTTTTACTTCAGCTGGTGATCCAAATGGTCCCATCTGTGCAATTATTGGCTTGTTTATATCAGAAGAAGAGTTGGGAGCAAGACACACTAATTCACACTTCCATTGACCATAGGTCAAAGCGAGCGATTTATTAGGTAATTGATATGCAGGTCAGAGAGGCCACAAAATTGATCCTATTGGCCACGGAGTTTCACCTTTTGTGGCTACATGGCTCCTTGGTTTCTCTAAGGTGTGTGTGTGTGTGTGTGTGTGTGTGTGTGTGTGAGTGTTGGGAATGTTTTCCAAGTGCTCACCTTGCGCCAGGTTGCTATTTGGAGCTGACAGGGACCTGGCACCTACTCTTTCTTTGCAACTTTTCTCTTTGAAAGTATTTGCAGTATGTGGGAGTGGGGGTGGCTGGCTAACTAAAATGCAGACTCTCAGGCCACCACGGTCTCAGAGATTGTGGGTATGTGATGTGGGGCTCAAGTGTCTGAATTTCACCTGCTCCCCAGGTGATCCTGATGTGACCGAGTTTCACCGGCCACTCAGATGGAGGCTCCTCTGTGCATGAGGTCGAGCCTGAGTCCCCACCCTCGGCACTCTCAACGTTTTGTCCTGGATCAGTCGTTATGGAGGAAGGGCTGTCCTGTGCCTCGGAGGCCATTTAGTAGTATCCCTGGCCTCTATGCATAGTTGTGACCATCAGAATTGTTTCTAGACATTGGCAAGTGTCCCCTGTTCCCTCAGCCCCAGTGGAGAATCACTGACGGAGAAGACAGAGCAGAGCTGTGCTTGGGGTGAAAGCGAAGCTTTGGGCAAGATACTTTGCTTCTCTGAGCCTCTGTTTCCTCATCTTAAGATGAAGAAAATAATAACATCAGCCTCACAGGATTGCTCAGCAGTGACTGCTCAGCAAAGATAACTCTGTCTTCCTCCTGGAGAAGATAGCAGCTCTCGAGGGCTGGGCATTTGGGGACTGGGTTGGGGTGTACGGAACCTCTTCTTTCTGGGACCAGCTGGCATCAGTTTGTGGACCAGAAGAGTTAAGAGGCAGACAGGGGGCAGCTGTCATCTTAGGGGGAGAGTGAAGATCAGAGTTGGGAGATAATTGCCACAGAATCCTTGGGTTTACTCGGCCTCTCACAGTTGACCTCCCTCTCTCCCTGCCAGTCATGAACCACCTCACTGTCTGTGGCCCCAGGGCTCTGTGACTGACTGTGGCCTTCTGTGTGCTCCCAAGTGGCTGATGGGCCTGTAGGTCCCTGTCATCTTCATTCTTCTTTCTCCCCCCGCCCAGCTGGGGTCATGCAGCTGCGGACCCCAGGGTTCCCAAATCTCCTGCCTCCGCTGCTTGCAGTCTGTGGGGCTTGGGAAGGCCATATTGTAAGAAATGTATTTTTAGCTGTCTGAGCCCCCAGTGCCTATTTTTAGTACTTGGCAGAGGGCTTGAAAGCCTGGCCATGCCCAGTAAGGGGGTGGCAATTGGCTCCTGACCGGCATGCTGCTCTGAGAGCCCAGCCAAGTTGGCTCAGCTTCAGGAGGGATAATTACAGTAGTAAATTCTGGATTTCATAGCTCAAGCTTCATCAAGGTAGTGGTGATCACCATTCAGGAGAATTCGTTTTCCCTGCGTAGGATTTGAAACCTTTCAACACCATAATGCTCCAAGTCTGAGGAATGGAAAAAAAAAGTCTAGATGCGCAGGAAATATTGACTAGCCGAAAAGAGAGCCAGGGGAAGAAATGGAGACCCAGACAGAGACCAGAACCCAGGGGAGAGAGAGGGAGCTAAGACAGAGGCAAACTGACAAAGACCGACGTCGAGAGAGGTTTAGTGATGGACACGTGGGGACGGGAGCATGGACCAAAAGAGAAGAGAATAACAGAAAAGGAGAGAGAAGAGAGCAAACTGTGGCGCCCCAACAGCTCAGGTTTCCTGTGTGCTGGGGACTGTTCTGAAACCCGTACATTCACCGTCTCTTTCCCTTTCATGCCCACAAAACCTGGATGGTCTTTACCATGTTTTCAGAGGGGGAAAGTGAATGGAGAAGCAGCCTGCCCGGGAGTACGCAGAAGGAGCGGTGGGGCCAGGACTTGAGCCCATGTCTGATTCCTAAGCCCGTCCTCAGCCAGTGTGTTCGATGGATGGAACAGGCAAAGCCGAGGGTGGTGGGGGGCGGAGAAGACCCACGTCACCGCCACAGCCCACGGAGCCCTTTCGGGCGAGAACCCTTCCCTGACAGCTCTCTGAAATGGGCTCCGTCGATCCAGGTGTCAGGACTGAATCACAGCACTTCCCCCAAATGTGTGCCACCCCAATGGAGCCCCTGGGCCGCTGCCGAGGCTGCCTGACACGCTTCACGTCAGCAACCAGAGTGATCACAGCCCAGGTGTATCGCTGTTTGGAAATTCTGTTTCCTGCCATGTCATTAAGCTAATTGCCCAGGCCAGCTTTTCTGCAGATGGAGGTGGGAACTGAGGGGACAGGAGATAATAGCTTTGGATTTGCCCATTGTCGTTCATATCCCGACCTACCACTGGCCACAGCCCTTCCCTGGAACCCCAGATCCCTCAGCTCCCGCCAAGGACTCCGATGACAGTGCTGTGCGTGAGGAGGGTGTATTCCTGCTAATGACGTCCGCCTCAGAAAGTCGCAGCCCTGATGAGAACCCCCAGTCCCTCTTTCTACATTTGTTCTGGCTTCAACCAGCAAGGGCAACAAGAAAGCCATTTCCAACAGCAAGGACCTGCCAGTATAGACAGCCATCATAAGTCATTCCTTCTGCTCCTGACTCCTGCCCCTCCCACCCCCACGTAGCCACCGGCCTCCATAAATCTCCCGAGCGAGCAGAAATTTCTGTAGGACCTGGGGCTACCCTGTCGGTGTGGCCTCTGGTTACCCAACATCTTCGGGAAGAGAGCCATGGGGTTATGTTATGTTATATTCCTAAACTGAAATACATAGTCAGGTTGGTGTTTCAATCTGTGTTAGGGAGGCAGAGCCTGGAGACCAGACCCTTCCCTAGTCTGGAGATGTGTTGGGAGAGGGAGAATGTGGGGATCATTTTGGGGGCCTGATGGGCTGGCAAAACAGTTGTGTCATTTATTGTTATTGCGGGGCTCTTTGCAGACTCACTGTCACTACTGAAAGGGGCAGATGCCTTCTAGAACAACTGCTCTTCTGGATGTGACAGCACACACAGGGAGGCAGGATCCGTGAAGGCATCAGCACAGAGAACCAGTTACTGAGGTAGTAAACCACTTCCAAACCAGTCGGTAACTAGCATAAGAGACTGAGACCATAAGCTTCCACTTGATGTTACCTGGAGGTGGCCACGGTGGCAGGTAATGTGGTCTGGGAACAGTGGGGAGCAAATATGGGGGACTCCCAGCAGGGGCTGAGCCAACTGAGATTACGGGGGCGCATACAGTCTTTGCCCCTCTTCCAGAGTGGCCCAGCATGGGTGGGACATTGGAGCAGGTGCGGGGTGGGTGGGGTTAGTGGCAGCATTGTTAGAGGGACATAGGGCAGGTGCCTGGATTTGGGCCATGAGGAAATCGTTGGTATTAGGGTCACACCCAGCTGTGGTGTGACTTCTGCACGAAGCTCCCAAACCTGGGGACCTTTCGACTAGCAATTGAATAGAAAAATTATTGGAAGAGTTTGATCACAGGCAGCGAGGGCCATCATTTAGCTGGTGACAGCTGCATCAAACAAAAGGTCACACCAACAATTTTTAAAGGTCAAAAAATGAATAGGATGTTATTGATGAATGACTTGTATTACAACTTGCATCACTTGGCAGGCGGTTCTAGTTAGAGAACAGGGAATCGATTAAAAATTTTTTAATTCATATATTGATTTATGTGTTGATTTATATTACCGTACTAGTTATTAAACATCTTGAATGTTACTTTTGCTCAGATATGTACATTCGAAGTCCGGGAATAGTTTCAAGGTCAAAACAGCTGACAAAACCCAGTGCCCTGACCCAGCAGTAGGGACCAGCAGGCAGGAAGCATGACCACAGAGAAGGAGGTGGGGGACAGGCGGTCACCGTGAGAGAAGGCTTCCTGGGAGGGAGGAGTTTTGAGTCGGGCTTGGAAACTCAGCAAGAACATTCTAGGGTGGAACACCATGTGCTGGGGCAGGAGGGAACTCGCCCCCGCCCTCAGAGCACAAAGCTCAGGACATCAGGACTCCAGCATGGGGTCTGCCAGTGACTGCACCAGACACTTGACCCCCAAAGGCCCTTTGAAATCTGAGAAAGAAAGGCTGCCTTTGAATTCTTGAAAGGCCGCAGAAATGAGAGTAGTTCCCGCCACTGGTGCCACTACCGCAAAGAAGAAAATGGAAAAAGAGAGAGAGCGAGAGGATCTTAATTAATAATTTCTCGTGCTTCATTTCTGCTTTGATCACACAGCTGATCTTTCCGTTGTCTACTGCAGACTTCATTAAGTTTATTTTCCTGTCGGGCACTTGCCCTTTCTTCTGTCTCGTCTTGTCAAAGATAAAGGACTCCAGTGATCCCTTCTAAGCATTTGCCTCCACCCCTGGGCTGCTGGAGGACACCTGAAGAGAAGCTGTGATGAGGTGGAACCAGGGGAAACCAACACGTCAGATGGTCCCCCTGAGTCTGCCTTTCTCCACCGAGATGGCTAGATCGCCTTCAAAGCCAGGCAACCAAGCAGAATTAAGTTCAAAGAGCTTCCGCACGCCCATGAGGCTTTTCTTAAACTTGAAGGTGAACCAGATAATGTGGGCTCAAGATTGTATCCAGCCAGCGAGATGGGTGAGCAAGCAATTTCTCATGACAATCATGGAGTCTCAGCCTTGGGAGGGATGAGAAAGGTCACCTCCTGCAGCCACCCATCTGAAGCTCGAATCCGTTCTGCCGAAGTGATTGCCGAGACTACGCTTGAACTCCTCCAGTGACAGGGAGCTCATTAACTCAAGAGGCAGCTCATTCCAGCGTCAGACAGCTCCGACTGGGTCCCAAATCAGTCCCCTCTCGCTTCAAATTTATGGTTCTAGCACTCTCAGTTGAGTCAATAAGTTAAAAAAGGTAAAAATGAATTTATCTTCCACAAACCTGATCATACATTTGAAGGGAGAGATTCTGTCATCCCAGGAGTTTTCTCTTAGATCTGCCTAAACAGCCACAACTTCTTCACCAATTCTTCATGGGAAAGAAGTCAGATCTCTTTAAATAGGTCACTCGCAGAAGTGACAAAATACTCCAGCTGTGGCTGGACCAGCACAAAGCAGAGCAGGACGATGACTTCCATCGTTATAGACATTATGCTTCCAATAATCACAACAGCTTTTGTGTGAACCATGTCACTCTGCTAAGGAGCCTTCGGAGACTTAGACGTGGGCCAATAATCACACGCTGTAAGATGGACTATTTCCTGCGTATCAGAGCCAGGAGGTCACCGAAAAGCATTGGTAAAGACGGCATTATGTGTGACTGATGCTGATAGCAGATAAGCAGACCCCAGAAAGCTCGGCCAACCTAACTAGGGGACTGTGGCACAGTACGCTGATGGTCAGTTTTCAGGGGTCTGTTTTATATTACTAATGTATTAATCGATTAAGAGAATGATTTTAGGCGTTTGCCGAATCCGCTAGTTGTTCAAACCGGAATGAACAGGTAACTTGTTTGCCATCAGGACAATCACCCAAATAATACGCTATTAAATACACATTAACATATAATAATTGTGTGAAGAATAACTAAGCAATTAATTAACATTTAATGCAATTCATAGTAAATTAGATAGCAAGACTTATTAAATGTCAATTAGCTATATTAGCTACTGACACCTAAGTGATTCAACATGCTAATGCTAATTTCTTATTTCTACAAGCTTAATGACTTGACAAAAATGTATTTACATATTTAGGGATTCTTAAAGTCACCAGACAGTCAGCAAGGAAAATGATCGCTTGCCTGGTGGTTTGGGAAAAGAGATTAGGGGAAAATAGATTAGTATTTGATTTGGGGACCCTTCTCAGCATCCTTTTTTACTGGGTTCCTCTTAGAGAATTTTTTTAGAGGGAAGAGTGTGCAAAGAATTTCGGGGGAGGTGATTCCAGGGAGCAGGGCAAGGGGACGGGAGGGTGAGTCAGAGAAGGGACGGAGCTTATAAAAATGCTGTCATAGGCGGTGTCCGCTGTAGGCAACTCACTCCCCAGGGGACTCACTGAGGGAGCGTGTGGAGTAAAAGGTGGATTCTTTCCCCGAGGGACGAGAAAGCTGGTTTTCACATGTTAGGAGATGGTCTGTCGTCTGGTTCCAGCTGATTCTGGAACTGTCTGTCTGTCCCAACTGCTTTTGTGCCATCTATGTTCGATATGCATTCTCTTTGAGGGCGTCCGTTCAGTCGCTGCTCTGTTTAAAGGCTGTGCTGCCGGGACCAGCAGCATCTGAGCTTCGAGAACACTCTGAACCAGGTTCCTAGGCCACCACGACGCTTTACCCCTGTCCTCTTATTCGTTTTCATCCTAGGCTTTCTCCACATGTCAGAATCATGGCCTCGACTCCTAAGTTTTATGGCTTTGAGCATCAAGTCACCAGGTCACCCTGGCTCTGAAGTGCTCTCTGTTAAGTCTGAAAACCCAGGGAGGGGACCCAGGCCCAGCGTGGATCAGGTACCCACACCTGGACCAAGGCAGGGGCCCCAGCAGTTCTGTGGTTGGGCTCCCAGGCAAGGAGCAGCTGGGTGCCGGTCAGGCCATCCGGCTCTGACAGCTTCCAGGCCAGGCCTGCAGCTGGGCCTGCAGAGAGGAGCAGGATGTTTTTCCTCTGCTCACATTCCCTTCAGCCAAGGGAGGGAGAGAGGCAGACGAAGGGACCAACAGGGCAGGGGGATAAGTGGTCACCGAGGTAACAGCAGGGGCTCTCCACCCCGAGAGGCCGAATGTTACAGGGATAGGGGGTGGGACAAGAGTAACACCTGAGTCTTGGGGGCTCTAGCTGAGAGAAAGGGCACGTCATGCCGGTGAGACCACCGAGGTCCTCAGAGAACTCAGGGAAGGTCAGCGGACGGGCTCGTGGTGTTTCAGGACAGTCTGCCTGCTCCATCTGCCTCTGCCGCCCATGAGGGACACCGAGTGTTCATTTGGACTTTATCTGAGGACAGAGTCAAATGCTCTAGTTAATATAGTTTTGTAATTCTTGTCATTGAAAAAAATGCCTTCTAGAATAAGAAAACTTTCCAGTGAGTGGATCAGGTCAGATTCTAAAAATATTATATACTCTATTCTCATGATTTTTACCTCTGCATAAGTCGTATGGGCCAGTTTCTTTACTTATGTGTTAAATTCTCGTAACAACCCCTCTGATCTAGCATTATTATTCCCAATTAACAGATCAGGCCATTGCAACTCTGAGATTGAGTAAATTCCTAAGGTTTTAACACAATCTGTGAGTGATAGAGCCTGTCTCAAAACTCAGATCTGAATGACTTCAAAGCCCATATTCATTTATTCATTCATTTGTTCAGTCATTCATTTATTCAAAAGCTCTATGTAATAGGCCCTGTGCCGTGCCCTAGAGATACACAAGGGCACAACAGAGTCCCCACCTTCAAGGGGTTACCAAGTAGCCTCAAGGGTGAGCGAAGTGCGAGGAGAGAGATGGATACAGGTCAGTATGGGTACGTGAGATGGACGTTGAGGTCAGTCAAGGGCGGGGGTCATCCAGAGGCGACAACACACGGGTTCAGATCTGGAGGACATGTGGGCACCAGGCAGACAAAGGGGGTGTGGTCAGCGTGCTTTAGGCAGCGGGAGCAGCCTGGATGGGAAAGGAGCGAGTGTCTGGTTGACAGTGTGGAGGGCAGGGGAGGAAGTGGGGGTTGGACGTCGAGGGGAGAGAACGTGGAAGGGAGCAGGGAGGCGATTATAACGGGCCCCCAAGGTCCTGGTAATGTGTTGCACCCACGTTTGTGCCACTATCACCAAAGAGGCTGAGGGTCCCTGACTCAGTTTTGGATTTGGGACTGAGGGATCGAGTTGGTTGGCAGGTTGTGGAGGTTGGCACAATGTGTAGAGGGATTCTTCCTGAATTTGTGAGCCCCTTTCTTCATGTAGGGCCATGGTCTTCTGCATGCTCATCCATCACGGGTGTCCTGTGTGATCAAACATACTCACAGGGAAGGTATGGTTGAAGACAGAGGTATGCTCTATAAGAGCAACAACAGACACCCTTCAGTGCCAGTCCTGGTCCTGCTGTTTACAAACTGACACTGGGCAGATTTCTTAAGGTTTTTCTTATCTGTAAAATAGCCTGGGCAGGGCTACTATGAGAATTAATCAGGTGTATTCAAGGGCCTGTCCTGTCCAATAGGTGTTGGTTCTCCTCTCCACAACCCCTCCAACATTCAGAAATCACAATACATAAACACCATAGTTGTCCACAAACGACAGGAAGGCTCTACAGTCGCATCTTCAAATATTTAAAGACGATCGCTGTTTGCCTATTACGCCTCCTTGTCCCCAAGCTAAATATTACCTTCCCCAGTCATTCTTCATGACATGCTTTCTAGACCCTTACCGTGCTGAATGCCTTCTGAATGGTTTCTAGTTGGTGATTGTTTCATCCACGAGGCCCTGGCTGGAGGGCGAGAAATTCTAGGTAGTCCTGAGAACTGGCCACTGCTAGGTCTAAAGGTTGGAGAACGTGTTGGAAGACTGACAAGGAGGGAAGGGAAGGAGGAACTTGAGAAGAAAGGGGAGAACCTTGGTCTTTGGCCTTGAGAGTGGAAGTCTGAGGTTACTGCCATCCCCCAACAGGTTTACTGAAAAGATGGGCCACGGGCAAAAGCTCACACCTGTTTAGTCAGGGCGGAACCGCAGACCTCTCAAGGGTACCGAGGAGACATAAACTGCCCTTCTGTGGAACGCTGATGCCAGAAATCTCTAACGCACCAGAATATTTATGAGGTGGTCCCTTGGATCTTCAAGGCAGGCTTTGAGCTCCAGTTCTTTCCCAAGGCAGAGCTCTTGATTGTTAGAGCCTGGGGCTGCTTCTGGCTTTGTCACTGGAGGCAGCTTCAGTCCTATTAGTCTCCTGGCTCGGATGTCCCCCTGGAGGGCAGCTGGCCATCCCCTTCCTGTGGGACTCAGAGTTCAGAGCCCATAGACTCACAACCAAGAGAGTTTAAATGCTCAACCTTGTTTGGAGGGTGCCGGGCAGAAATAGTCTTCAGAGTGAATGAGGCAAAAAGAGCACAGGGTGGAGCCAGTGCCGATCACTCAAAACCAAAGGAATTACATGGGACATTACCCTGTATTTTCAGCCTGGCAAAGGCACCTCGGAGACTGGCTGTAAGATGAAGACAGATTGTTGGAGAACAGCTTCCCCTACTCGTCTCCACCTCCCACACCTACGAGCCTCCGTGGTTGCCCAGTTTCCTGTCTCCTGAGAGGTGAGTCACCTTCATGTCAAAATTCAAGTGTTAATCTTCCCATCGTGATGCTGAATTTCTCCCAGCAGGAGACGTTGCTGGTGGCTTACAAGTCATGCTGACAGCGCACAAGGCAGCAGCTGGAGCGGGTGGGCTCACCCGTATTCAGCCTTCAGCCTTGTTCCCCACCCTCTCTGCGGCTGGCTGTCACACTGTGCCCTCCCTACCCCTTGTACCCTCCTATTTCAGCTCAGCCCCTCGTGGCTGTCTTACTTTGGCCCCCTTCTCTCCCCACGCCCACTCAAAAAAAAAACCAAACAACAACTCAGGTAGTGGATGGGGCTCCTTGGTCAGGACGTGGAAGAGCTCCGTACCCACCAGGCCCCCTAGGGGATGAGACCACTTCTAGGGTTGGCATTCCTACTTGACAGGCTCCTGGACTGTGATCTAAGCACTCCCTATGCCCCCAGTGTGTCCCAAAGGCACAAGGCTGGCGTTTTCCTTGCCCTACACTCCCCAGTCCTGTCTTTGGACATGGGGCCCCAAAAGCAGTGTGATTTTATGATTAAGGCAAGAGTCTTTCATCATGTTTGGGCTTATTTGTTTCCTCTCCCTGACTATTTCTTCGATATAGTTTCACTCGGCCTCAGTTTCCCGACAGCCTCTCGTGGGCTTAGATTCTTCAGCTTATAGGTTGGCTGTGAAATGCACTCGTTACCATTTTGGAAGGGCGGGAAGAGGTGGAAGGTGCGGACGTGGCTTGACGTGACTAAACACGTCTCATGGAGGGCCCAGATGGGTGATGGACTCTGACTGCTTTTTAAAGTCCCCTCCCGCCCTGCTTCTGGGGCAGAGCAGAGTCCACACAATCCAAAAGCGCAATGTGTAGCAGCCCCTGGGTTGGGAACACCTGTGTGGAGACGGAACGGTGTTAAGGAGGGGGCAGGAAGAGTGGCAGAGCGAGAAACAGGTTTTCAGGACCCAGGCTGGTCTGTGCGAATGCCTTCAGGTTACGGGAAGAGCAAAAAGGGATTCTGGCAGGCGGGGAGCAGTGGGGTCCTGAGCACCTGGAATCCAGTTAGTGGTCTTGCCTGATGTTTACTGGCCACGTACTTTACACATGCCCTGCATAGTTCCCTCCCCTAATCCTCACAAGGACCACCAGGAAAGGCCTCATCACACTCACTCGCTGATGGCTCCGTGGGGACAAGGAAATGTGATTTTAGGAAACATCAGTGTGGTGATAGTATGCATGTTTCCGTTTACAAAGCACTCGTGTCTATTGTTTTTCATACTCATGACAACGTATGAAATAGCCAGGGAAGGAACAGCCACGTCCAGTTCACAGATCTAGCTGTGCATCTCTTAAATGCCCCCTGTACTGAAGACAGATTCCTCCTCCGGGTGTCTGCCTTTCAGGTGACGCTCTCCAGAGAGCAGGCAGGGTCAATCCTATAACAAAGGTTCATAGAGCACAACGTCCAAAACCTCAGACCACTGCTGAGGCTTCATGTTCCCGAGGAAGGCGGGAAAAAACGGAAATGAACGCATTAAAATCAAGACACAGAAATAGGCCGCTCACACATCTCTCAGCAGCTCAACTCTCGCCCTGCCAAAGCCGTCTGAAGTACACGCAGACTCAGAAGGGCGCAGGCCTGCACCAGAGGAAGCGTAGCCAGCAGAGGCCAGCGCGGACACGGATGCGGGGCTTTCAGATCTCGCCGCAGTGTTTTTCGACTCTGCCGTGTTGTTCCCTGAGCTGTCAAGGGCCGTTAAACGGGTCAAGGCCCAGTGCCTTTAATGACAGTGATTTTGTCCGGGTAGGGCCAGCTTTAGCTATTATGCTCTCCCTTTATTCCGTCTTCCCCTTACCCACTGCTACCGACTCCACAGACATCCAGGGGCCTCGTGACGCCCCAGGTTCCCTCGAGCCCTTTCTAAGCGGCCCCAGCAGGCACCTGTCTCAGGCAGGCCACTGGGGCCTGGGCCTGGCTCTCAGGGAGCTCGCAGATGCTGGCACTGGGATCCAGGGCCTGGTCCACGGGCAGCCACAGTCAATAGTGAAGCCTGAGTCTTAGAGAGAGACACACTTCTGCCATCCCTGCCTCCCTGTCCACGTCTCCAAGCCCCGGGAATGGAGCTTTCAGCCCCGGGAATGGAGCTTTCAGCACCTGACAGATGCACACCATCTACGGTCAGAGGTTTCTGAGAGGTTTTATTGCCTTGTGTTTGTTTCTGCCTATCATCACTGGGCCTTAAGACTCCAGATGTCATTGGGGCTCAGTCCCTGATTGCAAGTGGGAGCGAAGGAAAAACGAGACAGCCCGTGAGGGGAGGATGGGCGGCAGTTGAAGATTAGGACGAGTAAATGGGGAACACAAACATCTTTTCCTCTTGCCAGGACCGAATTAAACATCTGCCTTGCCCGATGACTCTTGCAGCATCCTGGAGAAGGGGAGAGGGTTGGGATAGAGGACGTTTTGTATTTAGTAGTGCTTTTCTAATGGTTTTCAACTAATTTTTTAAGGATGTAATGATAGCATCTGAAAATTGTGTAATTATGTTCTTGCTTCTCAATATTTACTATTTTCTGGTAAATATTTGGTAAATTTGGTAAATTATTTAACCTTTTGCTGTTTCCTTATGAACAGAATGAGCACGTAATGGCACCACCCCAAATGGTACCAATCACCAAAGGGTTATCGTGTGAATTAAGTAAAAACCAAAAGGTACTTGACACAGTGCCTGCAATATAGTAAGCATACGATAGAAATTTAGTTATTTCTATTATTATCTGTGCGTCATGTCTCATTTAATCAGGTAGGGCTTCCAAACCAGGGGTGATATAACAGTAGTGAGAGCAGGAATTCTTACGTTGTTTCTGAAATTTAACGGGACTGAATCTAAGGCGATATAATCAAGTGTGATGTTGACTATTAGTGTGAGACGAAAAGGAGACAGAAGCTTCCAGCATCGTCCCAGGGTGGACCCTCAGTCCTCTGGAGCCTTACAACGAACCAAGGCTCCCTGTGTACTCGCCTCCTCTTGCTCATACGTTCTAATCAGCATGATATCACCAGTGTGCGGACCCGCGTGGTGTCCTGTGGGACGGCCGGATGTTCCAGAGCTCCTTAGACTATGTGATGGCGGAAGATGGGAGAGTAACCTACCCCAGGGGCAAAACCGAACATGAATACAGTCTGTTCCATGTGCGTGTGAATCACTTCTGATTGTCTTTCCTGCTTAGGACAGAAAAGATTGTGTTTGCCAAATCAAGGGGAGCACGCTGTGTGCCTGAGAACTTATCCCTCTGCTCTGGCAAAGACGCTGCATCTGACATAGCAGCTTCCACTTGGCGGAGCCTGTGGGGGGTCTACAGTCACTCTTCAGGACTCATCCAGTTTCTCCTGGAGTCAGACTGAAAAATTAATAGGCATACAAGGCACCACCACCCTTGCGTCCCTTGAAGATGGTGTTGATCCTTGCCATTCCTCCAGAGATGCTCTCTTATTTTTAATTTACAATGTTGGCCAAAAAGGGGGAAGTTTCAGAGACTTCCACTTGGTCTTCTCATGATATCAACTCTTACCTCACAGGCCAAGGACCCACTGTGGAGTTTACCCCAATGGACAGTTATGTCCATCCCCGTTATACATACGGTTATCAGGGGGATGACCACTGGGCAGGCCCAGTGGACCACTGGAAGCAGACGTTGATTAGGTTGCACTTAGCACCTGGCTTCTTTGTGACCCCACTCTTACAGGGAGCTTGATGAAGTTATAGGTCTCTGGATATCAGTGTTAACTTGCACCTAGTATCCAACAGTCCTTGAAATGTCTGGGTATTTACCTTTCCCCAGTGTGCTGAGGCTCAAGTAAACGTCTGTGGATCCCTTGGGGAAGGACTGAAGGAGTCTTTACAGCATATATTTGTCATGTTGCTGCAGGTTTCCTCATCCTGGGGTCCCAGCCACTTTGTCAGAGAATCTCTAGATCTGAAAATTGGCTCTGCAAAGGATTATGACCTTTTAATGGAGCAAACGACCTCCTCCTCCTGATAACACATTCTTATCTTTGTTTGATTGCAGGGCCCTTGTTGGCTACCCATCTATTTTGCCCTAGGAGCGCCCTGTTCTGTTAACCCTCTCTCTAAAGGTTAGGTTCCAGGGGCTGTCACTCTGACTTGGCATCATTACAGTAATTGCAACTTTCTGGCTTCTGGTGGGTAAACACTGTCATGTGACTACTCTTGCTTGGATTGACAATACACGGAGGGCATCATCTTCACTGCTAAGCAGCCAGGCTCTGTGACCACCTCTCCTACCATCAGCCCTGGCCTGCAGAGGGGCTGCAGCTGAGCTTTATGAGGATGCAGGAATCCCTCTCAGCAGTGCACTCCTGATGGCCTAGTCCTCCCAAGCCACATAATCCTTAAGCGGGCCTTCTGGCCTCACTTCCTTTAAGCCTTTTATCCCTGCCTCTGTCTGCTGCAGCAATTTATGTGTTTCAACTTTTCTCAGTTTGGGCCTTGACTTTTTCTGAGCTTCTAAGAGCCACCTTAGTAGATAGCTTGTCCTGTCGCCTGAAGTCTTTACCAGGGTGTTAAATTTCATTTCCTGAGTGCCCCAAATTCAATGAACCCGTGTTTATTCAGTCTTCTGTCCCCTTGAGCATGCGTCCTAAAAATTCAGTCCTGTGGATCCTCCCTTGGCTCCTGCCCGAACGTGTTGGTTAATTCTCACAGCCCCAGTCTCCTTCCTCCCTCTCAGGCCCAGCATTTTCCCAGCTGGCCATGCTGAGATTCTCTCCTAGTGATCACAATGACAGTCAGGAGGTAGAGACAGATGCTGAAGGGTGGCCCTGCTGCCTTGTGAGAGAGGCCTCTGCAGTATCTTCCCCTACTCTTGGGGGAAATCCCAGCCTTTAATAGGGAAGGTGGGTCACCCTGCAGGCTCCGGGGTTCACCAAAATGCCCCATCCATTTTTCTGGGTTCCAGATTTGGTGCAGGTTACTGACGGAGGAGTCCCATGCTGGTCAGAAATGGCCAGACCCAAGGGTTCCCTCCGTGCTCAGATTGGCTGGCCACTGCTCAGGGAGAGCATGACCTTGGCCCAAATACTGCAGTGGCCTGAAGGTCTTATGGACAGAGGCTGTCACCAGCTCTGAGATGCATTTCAATTGCCACAACTCTGACTTACCAAAATCCTCAAGTCATATCTATGTCAATATGTGAGTATATACATGCATAAAGTTTTAAAAATACACCAAGTACTTAGCAGAAGTTACCTCTCAGCAGTGGAGCAATAGCAGAAGGATTAAGGAAGCCTTTCACATTTTATTCCATATATTTCTGAAATGACTTAATTTTTATAATTTAGTATCATAATAATTCACATAAATAAAAATAAAAATATAAACTTAACCTCTAAGGCCCCTTAAATCTTTTTTTCTGATCTTGTATTAACATCCCACCTTTGCTTTTTAAATTTGTATTTACCTGATGTATCTTTACCAACCCTTTATTTTTAATCTTTCCGAGCTATTTTAAGTGTCTTTCTCAAGTTTAAATTTTTAAACTCCACTTGAGGTTGTGTTTTTTTTTTTTTTTGAAAGGGATTTTTAAATCTATTTTTATTGTGATAACATCTATATGGATCGCTGCTCTGGTTTTTATGCAATAGCAGTTGGGTTCCCATTTGTATAAGACAGAAACCTAATCTAACATAGCGGGAAAAGCACGTATGGTGGGATGACTGGAAGATGGGGAACCGGGCTCGTAGAATAAGCAGAATCTGTGGGAGGTGAGATAGGGCCGAGGTCAGGGGTGTGTGCCCCAGGCACACTGCAGCTGGGACTTTGTTATTGTCACTGCTGGACTCCACTGTTTCTGGCCACTTCTACTGTACAGCTGGACTCTTAACTTCTCAGCAGCCACCCCAAATGAGCTCTGATGGCACCTGTATTTTGGGCCACTCCTCAACCTTCACCACCCCGGTTTGGAGCATCTGACCGGCTGAACCCGGTTCCAGGTGGGGGGAAGGTGGTTTGAGCCATCAGCTTCCATCCATCGCAGGAGCCAGAGGCTGAGCAGCCAGGAAAGAGCATCCCCGCCATGTGTGTGTTGGTTGTTGATGACCGCTTTTGCTATTTTTTGGTATTGTATTTGGTTTGCTTTTTAAAAAATCTCCTCCAGTGTTTGAAAGCATAAGTACCACGTTGAATACTCTTAAATTTCTTTTTTAAAAAGTACTTTTTGTACTTTTTTTTGCTTTTACATTTCACTGAATGTTTTAAATCAAAGTGAAACGTTTTCTTTGCATGCCCCCTATTTAAGACTAAAATTCTAAAAATCTCTTATCTTTCCCTTTCCCAATTAATTTCAACTTGTCTGTGGTCTTCTTTTTCTTCTTCTCACTTTCATCTCTTTGCCCTTTGCTCTAAATTCTGGGAGTATTTCTCAAATGTGTCCTTCAAATTACCGATTCTACTTTCTAGAATAAAAATAAAAATCTTCCTTTTTGCTACCTCCAAAGTGAACTCTAATTCTCCTAATACACATTTTGCTTTATTGCAAATTTTTTTATATATCATCCATCCATCTTTCTTTTAATCATATTATTTTGTTTTTATTTCATTGTGTTCTGATTTTTGTTCGTTTCTTAGAGGCACTGTATTCTTGCATTGTATTAAAAATGTCTGGAAATTTTCTTCTGGGTCCTGTAGCATATTTTCAGCGGTATAGAATGACTAAAATGTTTGGTCTGGCACAAATTATTTGGATATGGTAAGTTTTAATTTTCTGTTTTAAAAGATCATAAGTCTTATATGGTTAGAGTTAAATAGAATCATAAATCATTAGTCTCCTTTTACAAATGAGTTAATGAACATTTGATAGTTTTATCATATTTCTGCCTGAATAAAAATTGAAAATTAATCTGCTCTTTCTTCTGCCCTCCCTGCCCCCACCCGGTCTCAGAGCTCTGTGTGTGTTCAACAGTATGCCTCTCGCAGAGGCTTCTGGACGATATTCCTTTTCCCCTGTACCTTAGGCTCCTTACCAGACATTTTTTTCTCGCCCACCTTGAGTGAACCAAGGTCTTCCAGGCTTGGTGTTTTCCCCCTGGTTGGGCGTGTGGACCACCTTGGCCTCCTTTCTGTGTCCACTGAGCAAGTCAGTGGACAGGTCAACGTATATGATTTCCACTTTAATTCTTAGTGACACAGCTTCTCATTTCTGATGTGCTGTACTAATAAACACACTAGACCTCACTTTCTTACCATCTGGATGACCCATCTCCCTGCCACCAAGGTGGCCTACAATGTCTCCTTTCAGAAACTCATTTATACTAGTGATTTGTTTCATGTTTTGTATGTTCCACTAGACTGTCAGCTACACAAGGTTAGGATCGATGTCTATATTATTTATTTTTATATCACCAATACTTACCACAGAGCCTGCAATAGTATGTACATAATAGATATCTGTTGAATGAATGGAAAATTCCAATTAGCAGTATGTACAGCTGCCAAGATTTTCCCTATGGCCGGCCGCTTCTACCTACAACCATTTCCTTGTGTGCACTAATAATATTATTTAGGAATTAGAGAATGCCAGTTGTAGCATGTCTTCCAAACTTCTTAGATCATCTCTGTTTTGTGGGTGTATCAGGGTAGACTATGTTTTTTAACAAACAACTCCAAAATCTCAGTTGGTTAACATAGTAAAAGACTGTTTGCTTGCAGGGTGCACTGGTGTTGGGACGTGGGGCAGGGGCTAGTTCCCCTAGAGGCCCATGTGCTCCTCCCATCCTCCTCTCCACCCTCCTCTAAGTCTCTGGGACCCTCTCCATTCAGTCAGAGGATGGAGATAGAGAGCATGGAGGACTGTGCTTGGGAGGTGGTGTTGGGCCAGCCCTGGAGGTGGTACATGTCACTCTGCTCACATTCCGTTGACCAGAACTCAGGCACATGGCTATGTGCAGCTGTAAGGGAGGCCATGAAATGTAGTCCCTCTCCAGGCCCAGGAAGAAGAGGTGAACACCAGCTCTGTCACATGGAGACAAAACCTCCGTGTGTTAGAGGTTAAACCCGGGAAAGGTTTTTCATTTCAGTTCTGCTGGCCTCTTAGAAAGCAGAGATTCCCTCAGGACTCTGTTGTTAAGTCATCTGTCTTCATTTTCGGTGTTGTGAGTTTTCATCTTCATCTCTATTTCTGTGGGTATTTTGGAGGGAAAGCTGATAAAGGCTTCACTGGAGAATGATAGCCAGGTGTGATTTTAAACTGGAAGGTCTCCTTGAATCCTTCTTGGTCAGAGCTTTATTTTATTTTGCTTTGTTCTAGACCTAAGTGAAGGATTGCACATTTATTTCTATTATGTTTTATTTTGTTAGAGTCAGACCATCATTTCAGCCTGTCAAGATTTCTTTGTCTCGTGATACTATCCCCAGGGATAGCGTTGGAGTTTCTCCAGGAGGCTGCTGTCCATATAACCCAAATCACTCTTTTTGGGGGGCAGGTGGAGATGAGTGAGCGAGGCGGGAAGGGCGGGTTTCTCTTCTATGACTTGGTGGATGATTGACCAAAGTATTTGTAGTAACTCCTCTATCTTACAACTCGTCTGCCCTCACCCTCTCCTGCTTGATTCATTTGTTCACTTGGGGACATGGCTAAAGGGCTGCAGGGAGAGAAGGAGCCCCATGCAGGGAATGAAAAATTAAAACAGCAGCCACTGTGCAGTTAAGGGCCAGTCTGGGTCCTTTATTGCTCCTTCTTTCTACCTCTGGAAGCACTAAGGTCAGGTGGCTGGGATTGTTCATTCATCTCTGCTTAGATGGGGAAGTCTGTGGTACTTGCCCTGGAGGCTCTGGTTGGACAATGAGTACACTTAGGTTGGGAAGCCTAGGTGTCACGGCCAATTTAATGTGCCAACTTGTTTAGGCCATGGAACCCAGATATCTGGTCAAATACGAGGTGTTTCTGTGAAGGTACTTTTTAGATAAGGTTAACATTTAAATGTTAGACTTTGAGTAAAGCAGATTACCCTCCAGAATGTGGGTGGCCTCATCCAATCAGCTGAAGGTCTTAAAAAAAAAAAGGCTGAGCTCTCCTGGAAGAGGAATCCTGTCAGCCTGCCTTTGGACTTCAGCTACGACCTCAAGCTCTTGTCTGGGTTTCCAGCCTGCTGGTCTACCCTGCAGGGTTTGGATTTGCCAGCCTCCATACTCACATGAGCCGATTTCTTAAAATCTCAATCTCTCTGTCCCGCCCTTCTCTTTTCTACTCCTCCCCTGTTGTTTCTGTTTCTTAGAGAATCCTAACAAATAAATAAGACAATCACCACCTCCTCTGCTCTAGAGATGGAGAGAAAAGCACTATCCCCTTTCTTTTTCACCCACCTGTTTTTCTTTAGATCCAGCATGGTCCATCCTTCCTCATCACCCATGTCATCACCGTGATCATTTACAAAATAATCATTATGTGTCAGATACTGCAAAGTGTTTATACAAAGTATATGATTTATTCCTAACAAAAATCCTATGAGATAGAAATTATTATTATCCTCATTCTGCAGTTGAGGAAATTACGGTCCAAGGAAGAAAAGTGATTTTGCTCAAGGTCATGTAGCTGCTAAGTGAAAAAATAGTTTTCAAACCTGAGATGTCTAACTCCAAAGCCCCCACTGAAAAATCACGATACAATAATGTCTGTTAGAAACCCCACTGCACAGGCATTGTGTGAATGAAAATTGAACATGTAGTGACCTCCAGAAGCTGTGTCACCAGGACCAGGGGCTGGGGAGCATCACAGATGCAGAGAGGGTAATGCGGCCATTAGTAAAAAGCACCCAGTGGAGTTGGTCAGATCCAGGGTTGAGTTCTGGCTCAATTACACTTACGATCTGCATGAATTTGGAGAATTTTCTTAAACTCTGTGTTTTCAGTTTCCCCTTCCATAAAATAAAATTAACATTACTTAGCCCATGGTTTGTTGGGGATTAATTACAAGAAAGTATCCAAAGTACATGTTTTCTGTACTCAGCTAATAATAGACACTCAATAAAAAAAAAAAAAAGCCGTCATTAGCTAAAACAAAGCAAAGAAAACTGAAGCGTGGAAAGCAAAAGCCATAGATGGAAAAAAGTCAATGGCCAGGAGCATGATGTCCATGAGAACTCCGCTTCTGCTTTTGAGGTTCAAGGTCAGTGGCTCACTCAATTATTTTCTGCCAGGAAATTTTCGGTAGTGCCCAGCTGAGCACCAAGGCAGGAGAAAGGAGGCAACAGGCAGATGAGGTTGTTTTGACCCTTCGAGTGGTAGCATTCTTAACACAATACTGTTGTCACTGTGTCCTGGGCTCTGGCTCTAAAGTCACATTCTAGATGACCTTCTTCTTGCTCCATGCTTTATAGCTTTGACTCTCAATGGAAGGAGGGGGAGGAAAACAGCTCTAAAATGTTAGCATTTCCTCTGTTGCTCCAAATCTTTAGGATGATCTATAAGAAGTACAGTCAGGAGATGCACGAATGACCCCTCAGGAACCTGGTTGCCCTTCTTTGGGTCTGCGGAAGGGAGAGAATGTTTTTGGCACTATCAAAGGCCTCCTCCAAGGATTCTAAACACTTCATTAAAACCTCACCACCAATTCTGTTTTTCCTGGGGCTGCTAATGAAGGGGTAGAGTCATTTGCAAACCTGAGCCAATTCGAACTACCCTGGCTCCCACTGGAGAAGGCGCAAGTGTCAGCTGGGCTGCCTTACAGAAAACCTAATCTCATAATCAAAGTCTCTGTAATTCAGTCTCAATTGCTCCATGGTGTTTCACTGCACCACCCAGCTGCAAAGATTGTCCTGCATCTGGTGAATTACCCTTCTCCCTCCAAAGAGCCACGCTAAAGGAATTTGACTCCATTTACCATATGCTGCCTCTTTTTTTCCCTTTCCTGAGAAACGACCCACTCCTTTTTTCTGTAACCTTGAGGATTCAGCCAGAGCCCAAAGATAGAAGCCCTGACAGAAATTCTCGTGCTTATAGGTGAAGATCTTTGCATCTGAGCAGGTGTCCCAGTGACCAGGTTGGGTGGGTGTGTTCGCCTCACTCCCTGACCTGTGAGTTGTCTGTTAAGTGTCTGGAGACTGTGAACTTTGGCTGATTTCCATGAGTCAGTGGTTCTTCCAGAAAAAATAGGGCCATATTTTAGCTTTAACATGCAATGAGACAGACATTAAATGTGTTTTTTGTTTATTGTTATTTTCTCAAAGTTGTTGGTCAGCACCCCAGCTATGCACTAGGTTTTTAGGAGAGCCTTGAGAATTCCCTTTTTCTGCCAACCCGACTGACTTCTCCAAGGGTCAGGAATGTATTAGACCTGCAGCTGGATCCAGGATGAAAAACAACAGAAAAGCCACAGGTTGTATAAGGCCAGGTCAAGCTTAGTAGGGCTTAAGGGGAAAAGCACACCCTCAGGACCCAGAGGTACCGAGTGAGTTCTGGACGCACTGTTCTTGTGCTTTGGTCCTCAGACAAGATACCTAAGCTCTCTTAACTTCAATTTCCTTTATCTATAAAATGGGGGAAACTATACTTGCCTCACAGAGTTGGGAGGAAAAAATGAGATGCACTTTGTAAAATGTACTTTGTAAATGCTAACATGCTTTACAAATATGAGTTATTTTTGGTTAAAGTAAAATATTAGACCAAAGCTTTATTTGCTACATTTCTCTTGCTTCCCCTGATCCTAGCTGCTTAGGGTAAATCTCTTGGCCCTAAAGTCAAATATCAGTAAAGGTCCCCATTGTGCTCTGTGACTTGCAGAACAAATTGTTCAAGCAGAAGAGGCCCGTTCTTCCTCCCCTCCCTGCCTCCCACCACAGGGTCTGCATGGAGAGCAGTGATAACTTCAATTAATAGGTGCATGAGGCCTTTGCAATTTAAAAATTTGTTTTCAGTACTTTTCCTATGCGTGACTCACGACAATAGCTCAGGGATGCTTTTGTAAGGATGCGCACCCCTTCTATGAACAAAGATGCTGGGCTTGGAATCCTGCAACATTTAAGCGATGGATCTAGGACCTGAATGAGAGTCTTTTTTATCACAAATCCATCTTCCCAGTACTGTCCTCCACACTACACTGACTCCCTTCAATCCATTTTAGGTTGTTGGTCAGAGGGGAGGTCAGGTGAGAGTACAGAAGGGTTCGCACAGCTCAGCTGCGTTGTCATAGGGGATCTTGCCATCTGGAGGAAGAAGCAGCTGCAGAGTCCAACAGTTAATGTTTCATCTGCCCAAGAGTTGCATTAAAGGGTGAATGCAGATTCTGCTCTCAGGGAACTCACATATAATACACGAGACTAAATCTAGACAAGAAGGGTCTCCCTACAATATGGTCTCAGATTGTGTTTGTTGGTGGTGGTGATGATCATCTTTGGGTTGGAGAAGGGGCTGGATCAATCCAGGAGCCTTACTGGAGGAGGTGGCCCTTAAAATTTAAGGAGAGTAGATGGAGTGACAAATACTCTATAGCTCAGGATGACCAGGATTAAGATTCAAAGAAATAGGCTGGGAGTAGAAACAAGAGAGTATATGTCTACCTGCTCTACAGCCTATGGATTTTTTGGTTTCACTCTGACTGTAATATAAATTTGAAATAGACCCAATAACTATAAGCTAACATTTGCATAATCTGCTAATACGTAATGTGCTTATAAATCACTTTGATTTTTGTTTTTTCAAAATTTAATCTTCATGGCAATTTTTGTCAAGTAGTGTGTTCATCTGGGTCTCCCAGGAAGCAGAGCATGAGATGAAGGCTTATGCACCTGTTAGATGTGCAAGTCCAGGGAGCAAGAGTGAGGGAACGTGGGAGCTCCCAGGAAAAGGGAGAGCACCAGTATGACCAGTATGTGGACACATCATTGAGCTGGTGGCTGCTACATGTGACTGATTTCATGGTGTAGCTCTCTGAGAAGCTGCATAAATTATACCACAGGATACTCAATCTGGGAGAAAGCAAGGAAAAGAATTTATTCCCCAATTCCTTTTTCCTACTTGTCAAATATTTGCTCCTTCAAGCATGAACTCCCCCTTACTTTTGGGCTTCAGGTGTGTGAGAGCCAAGCAGGACTTGGCAGCATGTAAAGCCTTGGGGACAACAAGAAATCTTGAGACAGGAGGCAGGCCGCCCTACACACAAGCAAAAACTGAGCTACTGTAAGACCGTATCTACTTGAAGTCAGCAAAAGCTCAAGCAGAGTTGGTTAACACGATGACTACTAAAACCAGAGGCAGGAGACAACATCCAAGAGAGTCTCATGGGGTGCACGAAAAGTGTCCATCACAGCCCACCCCTTGCACTGCTCAGACTGTCTTGTGCTCCTGATTGTGTCTGGCTCCCACTTTACTGCATGGAGCCTCCATTTTTGTGAGAACAAAATTACCTTGATTCTTCCCTGAGCAATGAGGTACAAGTCTAATTAACCAGGGGGTCTTTTTCAAGGTGGTGGCCAGAAGCAACTTCTGAAGAGTGAAAGCAGGAGGGTCCATTAATGAAGCTAGAGTCCCCTTTGCTAGTTCTGGTTTTAAACCGTAATCGATACTGGTGATCCCCCTCCTCCCTCATCTATGCTATCTAGATTTCTCTCACACGCGGCCAACACTTCAGGTGGTCTGGATTGCTTGCCTGGGAGGCTGATCCTATTGAACACAAAGAGGTACATGCTTTGCTTCCACAAGAAGTCTGAGCTCTTGAGCTGAAACTGCTACGACTGCCCACGTGCGATTATTACATGTCACAGAAGCACTAGAGATTTCCCAGTAAAGTCCTTGGGTTCCCAACATATTCTCCCTGCTCCCCTCACTTTCTCCCTCATTGCATGGAAGCAACTTTGGCTCCTCATGGTGAGCAAGTTTGATTACCCTCCCTCGCAAGTTCAGGAATTCTATTTTTTTTTTTGCCTTCTGGTCTATTGGCATGAAGACCCAAAACGAGCAGGTGACAGTCACAGTTTCAAGTTCAGCGTACTTCTTACTGTCTTTCCAAATGGAACCAGACTCTGTCTCTGATAAACAGGATCTCTCACCTGCCAAAAGGTAAGGCTGCAGGGTAGAGTCATGGAGAGGGAGGGCGAGAGGGCCAATCCTACTTCCACCTCTTGGCTCCTTGGTCCATGTATTGCAGCTATTGGATCACAGCACCATGAAACAGGCTTTAGTTCAACATACACCACATCCTGAGGGAGAGTGCTCCAAGTCTGTATTATCCCTAGACTGGGACTTTAGATGAGCCTTTAACAGTTAATTTCCTCAGTCAACTCAGCCATAGTTTGCGTGGATGGGGTACATGGTAGGAACAATGAAGCTCATGGTCATGTGCCCATTGTCACACCTTCTTTTGTTGTAAAATAAGGTTTTTGGTCTTATACAATGTCATATGGGGTTGCACGTCGGTAAGTTAGGTGTGTATAAGCTCTCAGCACTGCTATTCAGAAGGAACTGACCAATAATAATGGGTTCCTGTGCCCTCCGAGAAGGAAAGGGTTCAGTATGGTTGACCTACCACCAAATGCTTCACTAATCTGAGCAACAGTATTCCATCCAGAGGGTGGCTTTGTGGCAGTGTATGGATCAGATGAGTGGAGCCCATACTGTTTGTCCTATGAATAACCTCTCTCCCTGCCACCATGTTCACTTTGTCAGTGGGCTCATTGTGTCAGCACTAAAGTGGTTGAAAAGACTCCTGGTGACAACCACAAGAAGAGGCACCCCTTCACCTTCTCAGTGGTGAACACACTCTGGTGGGTGTTAACTTAAATACAAAGACATGCATGCTTTCCTCCCCACCCCTGCCTTTCTTTAGGCCTTCATCCCCTAATTCCCCAGTCTTCTTCCTTTTCAGTGCCTGACTAATGAGTCAAGCCATTTACTGATGCCGAGAAGTCTGTGTCTGTATACTTCAGGCCACTTCTCCCTGCATCCAAATGGATGAGCAAGTGTACTGCTGCCAGGTCTGTCCTCTGGGACAGTTTCTCTCCTACATCACACTAGGGCCATCCCTGAGTGGGGCTGTATTGTGGCAGTGATTCATTTTCAGTTAGCACCAACAGACAGTGTTGAGTTATAGTGAATTTGGCTGAGTTCTTTCCTCCTCCATCAATTGTCATAGGTAAACCCCCATGAAGCCATAGGTTTGAGCTGATGAGACATCAGTACGCTAGAGGTAGATGACATGGAAGGCTGGGCCACATATTTTTGTGATTTATTTAGGCCTTTTGAGACTACTTTGGCCAGATTCCAAAAAGCTGATTACTACTAGACAATTGTTGCTGTGTTCACCTGACCTCATGACTTGGATATGATCATTTTCAGCTCATGATGGGTAGCTCAGGTCACGTAATTGCTTGGTATTCCATGACTAGACATTTCATTTCTGCTAGGGTCCTGTGGTATGCCAGGAATTGTTCTTCAAATGGAAAGTAGATTTCTGATGCAGAAGTTATGGCCTATTTTCAGAACCTTAGGTTCTGCACTGTATTTCTCCAACTGAAACTTGCCCATAGAGCAACCTCGTCTCATGTGGAGATCTTAAACACCATCCTTTCTGCTGAGTTACATCCCCAGTGGCAGGTAGGTTATTCTGCTACCAGGGCTGCTACAGAGCTCTCTCGTTCTTTTGAGTCATCCAAAATTTTGGTCAGAGCGTTATTCTCCAGTATGATATATTCTACCTTAAAATCCAAAGAAGTCTGCCAGCGCTGTACTTTTTTCTTAATGGTTGGAGGTACAAAGTATAGCAACTTGACCTTTACCTTAGAGGGAATGTCCTGAAATGCCTCAAATCACTGGACTGTGAAACTTCACCAATATGTCAGTCCCTTGAACCTTCTTACGGTTCGTCTCTCACCCTTAGTAGCACGTGTCTTAATAGGGCAGCTAGAGTACTTTCCTCTCCCTGCTCACTGAGTCCAGCTAGTGAGCTGTCATTAACAGTGATGTGCTGTGTGGAATTTTCAGATGATCAAGATCTCTGAGGTTTATATTGTGATGGAATATTAACCTAGTCCCAGAGGAAGGAAACGAATGCATATTCATACTGCTGTCTCTGTCATATGCAGGTGACTGCGTTTATCCTCCTATTGATGGGGATTGAGAACTATGGGTTTGCCAGCTCAGTAGCTGCATACCAAGTGACAAAGGCTGTGTGAGTCTGTCTTAATAAAGATCCCCCAGCCAGTGCAGAGACTGGTCGCGCACCATCAGATATTCATCTGGCCTTTGCAGGGGCCACCCAAGTAAATTAAATGAAGATGTGATGAGACCATGACTCTTACATCTTTTAAGTCTTTAGTGGTGGCACTAGCCATGCAATTTCTATTGGACTTTGCTTCTGAATACTCTTTTGGTCCATTTCAGAGGCTTCCAATTATTCATTACTAGCATAATGGCCCTGTTTCATAGGTCAGGGAACCAGTGTGAGGACTTCGCCAGGTGCTAAGTACATCTGTCCCAATTTTACACCTGGAGACCAGGAATATAACCATAGAATGGGTCTGCAGACCCAATGGTCCCAATGTGAGAAAGACTAGAGCCAGAATTTTATTTTTCATCTGATCTCCGTGAGCTCTCTAACTTTAGGAGTATAGAGGCATTTCAGGTCCCATGAGTCAGGGTCAGAACCCATATAGAACAGTTCTTGAAAAGTCAGGGTATTCTTTTTTCTCTAGTGCATATGTACCCTAGCAAAGGGCTACGTGTCCCTTTTGAGAAAACTCAGAGGAATGTTTGTCATATATGCTTGCAGTGGCATTGCAGGGTCCTTATTTGAGGAGACTCAGTCTTCAGTCAGTGGGCTCTGACTGTGTATGCCTTAGATCAAGAAAGTAAACAGAGACTGTGATTTCCCATTTCAATGGCAGCCTTCTGCTGACCAGCTCTGGAGCTTTTTTAAATACACAAGTTGAGAAATGCTCTAGATGACTGTAAGAGCACCATGACATATTAGTCATTGCCCAGTGTGTGCTGAAGCCAGTTTGTATCAGTTCACAAGTTTTGGTTGTGCTACTCTTCAACTTGATGTTCAATGAAGCCAGATCAGTAGCTTGAAAAGAATCATGATGGGAGTATTTATATCATTGAAATTGGCTAAAACTACAAGTCGGGTTCCCCCGCCCCCACCACCACCACCAAGAACTAGTTGTTAAACATTTACAAGCATATGACCATCATTGCTATGATCCCTAATGGTTAAAGCACCTTGAATTCTACCCTGATCTTGCTGCCCATTACAGTGATTATATCCACCATGCTTCCAACACCTAACCTTCACCATTCTTTTATCATATCAAAATCACTGATACTCAGAATCTTGTCCCAAGGCATCATCTCCCACAGCAATTTCATCTTGCAGAGGAAAGCCGCCACTAAGCTTGTCAAAGACGCTAGTGCCTCCCTCATCCAAGTACCCCTGAATGACTTAGTGAAGGGCAGGGCAGGTTGTGGGTTCTCAGGTCCTATAAGGACCTCCGTTCTAACGTTCATGCTTTTCTGATCCTCCATGATTCCTTTTTCAATACCATGCCAAGGAAGTTCCAGAATCTCCACCTAATTTACTACAGGCCATTATCATGTTCACGTCCATAAATCATCCCAGCAGATTGTGAGGATAGGCTCTAGGTATTCTTTGCAGAATACAGGCGTGACTTCTAAGTCAAAAAATATTTCCTATTTAGTCTTCCATTCACTCCCTCCCACAAATATCCATTTCTACACACATTACTCTGGTTGCTTCTGGTACATATTATCGAGGTTCTACAATTCCTTCAGCATGTTAGCTACTTCCTCCCAGACCAGAGACTATAATTCACTGCCTTGGCTGTGCTGAGATCTGGTCACTGTATAAGTTTAAAGTGTGCAGCACAATTTTTTCACTCACATGTATTGTGAAGTGATTACCATAATATGTTTAGTTAAAATCCATCATTTTGCATAGGTAGAATAAAAAGATAAAGCAAAAAAATATTTTTTTCCTCATCATGAGAATTTTTCTCTATTTTAAAAAATTAAATGAAACTTTTAATGGAAATTGTTTAAATGATTTTTGAAATTGTTATTTTTTCAATTAAAGAGTTGACATTCAATATTATATTAGTTTCAGGTGTACAGCATAGTGCTTAAACATTTACATAATTTATGAAGTGATCTCCCTGATTAGTCTAGCACCCACCTGGCACAATACATAGTTATTATGATATTATTGACTATATTCTCTATGCTGTACTCATGATTACTTTACGTACTCATGATTATTTTGTAACTACCAATTTTTACTTCATAATCCCTTCACCTTTCTCACCCAGCTTCCCAACCCATCTGGCAAATCCCCAGATTGTTCTATCTAAGGGTCTGTTTTCATTTTGTTTGTTTATTTCATTCCTTAGAATCCACATATCAGTGAAATCATATAGTATTTATCTTTCTCTGTGTGACTTATTTCACTTAGCATAATACCCTCTAGTTCCATCAATGCTGTTGCAAGTGATAAGATTTCATTTTTTATGGCTGAATAATATTCCATATATATGTACCACATCCTCTTTGGACAGTCATCTATTGATGGGCTCTTAAATTGCTTTCACGTCTTGGCTATTGTGGAATAGTGCTGCAGTGAACATAGGGATGCATATATCTTTTTGAATTAGTGTTCTGGTTTTCTTTAGATAAATACCCAGAAGTGGAATTGCTGGCTCATAAGATAGTTCTATTTTGAATTTTCTCCATATTATAGATTCAGATAACAAGGCTCAGATGGGGCCACCAACTTGTCTAAATCCAGCACACTCTGTAAATAGGGGAGTAGAGGCATAAACTCCAGATCTCCTCTTAGCCAGACTGAATTAACCTCTCACAGGATATTCCTTGGAAGAGTTAAAATTCCATTCAGTGTTCCCAAGTCACCCCCTTTCAGAACTCAGTTTATTCAACTCCAGTAAACACAGAGAAGTAAATTGGCAACCAGTCGTTGTTTCACACTATATTTTCCAAAACACAAGACTGTCCCTCCCAGTCAAAAGGCCTGAGAACAACCATAATGAACTTGAGCTCAATCCCTACAAACCAAGAAAGCCGTGGCAGCTAAACAGGATAGTCTATGGGGGCTGTTCCTGCAGGGCTGACTTCGTGCCCCTCCCTCCCTGCCCTTCAGATGCCCCATCGACCTCATTTTCCTCTTTGCAGTGGCTAAAACACAGGTTCCTCTCTCTTCTTCCTGCTCTCGGGAGCATTAATCACCTTCAGTCTTCCCTGAGACCTGGCAAAGGAGAGGCAGCACCTACTTCTTAAAAAACTCTGTCACTGGGGATAAAAGATGAGTCTGCAAAAGCTTGGAGGATCCCAACTTCCCAGTATTGCAAGTGCAAAGAAGGAAACAGGGTGGGCATCATCAGGAAAAGCCTTCCAGGACAGGTACTGGCACACAGAGCCAGAGAGTCAGCTGCCGCCCCCTTTTTCTCTCCTCCCCCTTCCCCTAAATGCCCCCTCAGTGACATCACCGTGACTGCAGTAGACTGAGACTGTTTAGTTGTCTTTTCTGCAGCGAGACAATTCGGGGTGGCCTATGGTATAACATGTTTGCAGCAAATGGTAGGTGAACAGTGCTTCGCAGTTGGATGGTACAGTGCCACGGGTAGAAACAGGTTTCCCAAAGCCCTCCTGAGCTGGGAGGGTCGGCACGCTCCTGTGGAGATGGCCAGCAGATTCCATTTTCCCTGCTTGCTGGCCTTCACCATTCAAACTGAAATCTCAGTCCGGCAATGGGCTTTGACTTCTGTAACTGCCGTTAAAAATATTTGCATGCAGGTATGACACGCAAGATCAGGTTAAATTTTTTGGAATCTGTACATGTAACTATTTAAATGCCCAGGATGCTAACCTCTCTCTACACCTTCCTGCCTTCAACCCCGAAAGCCCTTTCTCCAAGCAGCTGGTCCTCATAACTGCTGTTTACAGAGTCTGCAAATGCACCGTGCTAAGCATTTTACAGCCAGTCTTTCATTTCACCTTCACTATAATCCTATTTGGTAGAATGTTTTATCAGTCACAAGAAAAGAGAGGTTTGAAGCCCAGAGAGGCTGAATGATTTGTACCATGTCATTTAGTCAGTAAGTGGCAAAATCAAACTTGAATTCAGCTTGGCAGAGTCTGCGTCCCAGCCTCTTCCCGCGACAGTAGCTGTACCTTTTAGCAAATTCATAAATGAACAAATATTAACTAAGCACCTACCATGTACCGGGCTGAGCTAGGAACTTTCACATCATATTTTACCTGATGACAATATCATTTCATAAGGGAAAAAATGAAGTCCTTGTGTGTTAGAGTCCTTGTTTGTTAACTAGGATTTGAATCCTGTTTGAGACCCTTCTTCCTTTTCTTCCTTTTTCTTCTTCTCCCTCCTTCCCTTCCTCCCTCCTTCCCTCTCCCTCTCCCTCCTTCTCTCTCTCTCTCTCTCCCTTCCCAGCTTCCTCCCTTCTTTTCCCTTCCCCAATTAATCATGTATCAGTTTGGCTAAGGTTGGAATCTTAGTATTTTTAAGAAATAATTGATGCATTGTGCTTAGCTCAGTATTTGACAGATGAGAAGCACTTGAATAATGTTAATTCTCACTGGCCTCACCCTCAAATCACCTCCTCTCCACTTCCTGGTGAGTAGAAAAGAGACATTTTCTCTTTTCTAGAGGCACAGTGGACAGAGACTCTGTCTCTCCAGCTCAGCTGGTGTTTCCTCTGCTCCAAGGGCTGTGCCTTGCAGATGGCCTAGCCTGGCCCTTGCAGGGACACTTAGAAGAGCTGAGCATCACATCAGCACCGATGCTCCTTTCTGTTAGTTTCTGAAAAATTAGTGAAAAGGAAAACTTTGTGGGATTTTCACATATAGGCTTTGTTTTCTCTTCTTTTTTGTTTTGCAAAGAAAGGCCCCTGCTGGCCTTTTAAGCCCAAAGAAAACTTAACAAACACTTGCTATAAACTACCTTGCTTTTTACCCCTCATCAAGTGGCCTCCCCAACTCTGGAGATTTGCATTCCAATCCCTGCAAAGGAGCAGGAGAGGAGGCCGGATCCTGAGTCTCATTAAGTTTCTTTGCTGTGTCAGTCGCTTTCCCCAGAGGGGGACGTAATACTCTCTTCATAATACTCGGCCCCTCTCACAAGTTGGCAGCTGCTTGCGCTCAACTTATATTCTTGGCTAAGAATGTATTCACAGGGATTTCAAAAAAGCCTCCCCAAATACCTGTTTACTGACTTTCTCAGAGCTTTCTGAGATGGCTCAAGGGTGAGGCAGCTCTGAAGCCAGCTTCCTCTTGCTAATGAGGCTCAAGCTGAGCACTGGGGAGTGGGTGGGGGGAGGGGAGCCGCTGCCCCCTTGCCTTTGCCCTGGGCTGACTCACTCTCTGGACGACCTGTCCCCACTGGAGCTGGTGGGGTCTGCCCAGTCCTTGGCCCAGGTGCCTCACCAGGTCTCCTGCCCAGGTCAGGACCCGTGTGGGTCTCTAGACTGGAATTTGGAATCTCATGGGCTCTTTGGTCCAGTTCTCAGGGCATCTCCGGCCTTGCCATTCCTCAGGTCCACTTCTGTTCGATATATCTTTGTTAAGAATGTAAAAGGTCTTCTCCGGTGTAGGTCTCCCGAGTTCTGAGATTGATCTGTTTCGATGGATTTTATGACGTTGAGTTTTGGACCCTGGTCCTGGGATCTCCCCTGGAATAATGAAATAATTCATGTATGTAGCTCAGGCACTGTCCTAAGTGCTGTATTCACATAACTCTGTAATAACTCATTAAGTAGGCACTATTATTCTCTCTACTTTAAGGACAAGAAAACTGAGACAGTGAGATTAAATCCCCTTCCCAATGTCACATAATCACTGAAGCGGTAGAGCTAGAGTTATAATCCAGCTGCTGTCACACCCTTAACCAGGACAGTAAACTTCTAGAAAGTGGGTGCCTGAGGCTAAGCTGAGCAATGGGTTCTAGAGAAGAAAGTCTCTAATTCGCTTCACCTGGCCTTTGGGGTCCATGCACGTACCCCCTCCACTCAAATATCCTCATTTTTTTTCTATTCCTTTGGAGATTCTGCTTCAGCCAAGAGAAACTGCTCGCTGCCTGCCATCAAACCACATCACTCGCTCTGCTAGTCTGCGTTTCATCACCTGCCACCCTTTCCCGGAATGCCTTCCACCTCCACCCCAACTGAAATCTCACCTTGCTTTCCTTCCAAAAGCATTTCTAAATCTTATCTACTCCAAGAAGATGCCCTTGTGTTACCCAGTTCTTCCCATAGCCTGATTAAAATTTATTTGTTGCTGTCCTTGGGGTATGGAGGTGGGGGAAAGCGAGCTGAGGGTTTTTTTCTAGGTGGGTGATACTGGTGGGTGATCTTTATCCAAGGTGGGACATCATCCTTAAAGCCCCAGGAGTCTATTCCTCTATCACCTCATTCATTCCTTCATTCTTCTGTGAACATGGCACTGTATTGAGATTGTGGGTTGTGCTAGGATAACAACGTAAAGTCTTTTTCTTAGACATGCTTGCAGACCAGTGTTGGATTGCTAGTTCGTGTACATAGATAGTTACAGTGCCAGGAAGCAAGTCAGCAGAGTCTCAGTAGAGACATCAGGTACTTGAAGGATCACCTAGTTGGGGACAGAGAAGGAAGGCCAAATGGCAGAGGTGGCATTTGAGTTTGACTTTCAGGGATGTGTTTTCAAGGTTAAGGGACAATATAAAAATGGCGATGCAGAAGGAAGATTTTGGATTGGATGAAGACATCTGTGTGATGTAAATGAAAAATAAGACTGGAAATGCAAATTGTGGTCAAAATAGGAAGAACCTTATGTACGAGAGAGCATCCTTAAAAATCATAGCTATTAGAGAATAACGAGGAGTCGGCATTTTCATAGGGCACCAAATCAGGAGCCTTTGTAAGGTTTTCAGGTGGGGAGGGAAATAATCAGAAGTAGCTCTCATAGCCATGCGGAAGAATTGAAGTGTTACAGTTTTTGTAGAGACAAACAGGCCTTTCTAGAAATCTAAGCAGAGAGATCATGGCCTGAGCAAAGGCGGTGACAATGGGAATGGACTGGAAGGGATGAATGAGGGAGATCAGATGAGATTTGCCAGAGGGAAGGAGTAAAGATGAGTCTAGGACAATGACAAAAACCAGAAGTTAGGCGGAAATGGAGATTTGGGTAGATGGGGAAGGGAGAGAAAGGACTGATAGTGAGGTCACTTGGGTATGAGTGCCCAAAGAACCTCCAGTGAAGTCGTTAGCACACGATTTGGAATTGTGGCAAAGGTTGGGGCGGCATTGGTCTGGTGGTGCCTAGCAGAGAGGGGATTTGGGCCATTAAGGATTTGGGCCTTCGTTGCTACCTCTTACCCAAGCCACAGACCGATATTTCCTGACCCGGTTCTCATTCGAGTAAAAGCCCACTTGGTCCACGAGCACCACTAAATTAAATTCCTGCCTCAATCCAAGGTTTTATCTTTTCTTCCCATGGTCAGCCTGACCTTCTTGCCAAGGTCCTGGACCACAGGGGACAAAGCTTCTGGATGGAGATACTGGTACCTGGTCTTTCCTCTAGTTACTGTTTACACTGTTTTTCTTCATGTTATTCACAGAGTGACCTTTTCGACGTATTATTAAGAAAATATCTCTCAAGGTTATTCTCTGTTCCTTTATTAACTAAATCCACGACCCCTGTCCCTTCACCAGAAACGTTCAGAGTTGGGAACATCTGTTACCTCTCCATTGACATTGCTGTTCTTGGCACTGGTTGGAATGAGTGAGAGCCTTCTTCTTTGGGCCATTGTCCCATACTAAGTTTACCAAACATGTTCATTTGGGAGTGAATCTTTAACAAATGTGCATCCTTGCTTAGCACTGCTCACTCCTCTGCCTTTCTACAAGAGTCTGTTCATGTTTTTGGCATCTTTAAGGAGCATCAGTGAATTGTCTAGGAGCTGAGGAGAACCAGGATAGGAAAGAATGAGGAAGGAGTAAAAACCATACTTATTTTTCCTTCCACAATAACTGGAAACATTTTAGATTTAGTCATCATTCATGAAGAACACTCACAGATATTAGTTCTTTTGATTCTCAATCCACAAGGAAAAAGATCAGTTCAGCCCAAAAGCATTTACTGAGCATCTACCAGAAGCCAGTCAAAAGCTCAGGAAACATAAAAACTAATAAGACACAGAATGAGACCCATAAAGAGCCCACAGTCTCAGTAGGAAAGACAGATATGTAATTTTTAAAAAAGTAGAATCCCATGAGATACATAAAATAGCCCAAGTATGTGCAAGAACCAGAAGAAAGAATCATCTTTAGATAACAGGTGAAGCAACAGCAGAGGATGGGCTTCTCAGTAAGATTTTGAAAACAGAAAAGACAAATTAGAGGAAATTCCAGGCAGAGAATACACAGGTGCAAAGCTGTGTAACAGCATGATGTACTTGTAGGATTATTAGGAGTCTTGTCTTTCTGAAGGAAAACGTTGGGGGAATTGCTTCGAGTATGGGTAGGAAGGGAGGGTGGTCTGCAGGGAAGATAGACAAGCGCTAACCATAATTCCACAAAGTACCCTGTAGGCCACACTAAAGAGCTTGACCTTTATTCTGAAGGTCAAAGGAAGAAAATGAAAGATGCTAAAAAAGAAACTAACTTTACATTTGCAGATTCTAGGAGAAAAATGTGAGTTCAGTTTGAGACATATTAAATTTAAAGTCCCTATCTAAATTAATTAAATTATATATATCTAAATTAAACAATGCAATAGGGACACATGGGATTGGAGCTCAGGGGAGGTTTTGGGGAGGAAGTGAGGATGGTGGATCATTGCATGGATGGTATGAAGCCAGTATAGAGGATGAGCTCTCCCAAGGAGAGGGTGTGGGTCAGAGCCAAAGCTTGGGCAGCCCCCAGAGGGGTATCAGTGTTCAAAAGGTGGTCAGACAAAGAGAAGCCTGTGAGAGGTGTCCCAAGTATTAGAGGATGACAAAGCTAGAGTGGGGTCAGGAAAGTCATGGCACATTTCAAGAAGAGGTATGGGTGTGGTTCCGTAGTGCAGCTCTTAGCAAGTCTGCTTTACATGTAGAAGGTCGTGAGTTTATGCCCCAGTGGAGCCACAGTCCATGGTCTATGGCCATGTCACCCTGAACAAACCCAGTGTTTGATCTCGGAATCTAAGCAGGGTCGGGCCTGGTTAGTACTTGAATGGGAGACCACTAGGGAGACCAGGTGTTGTAGGCATAAATAATAATAATAAATTTTAAAAAAAGAAAAAGTGATGTGGTCATCAAGTTTACTGTGTAAAGGTCAAGCAAATTATGGACTGGAAAGAGTCCCCTGGATTTAGCAAATGTAAGAATCAGTATGTGTCTCTGGGGAGGATAGGTGGTGGAAGGTCAAATGAGAGATGAGAAATGGGAGGGAGAAGGTGGAACTGCTCTTAGATGAGTGTGGGAAGGAGCCAGTCTTAAAAGAGAAGAAAAAAACCCAAGAAAGAAAGGAGCTTATTGAAAAAACCAGATTCCTGGTCTCTGAGGGGGGAAGGATATGGGTTACACACAGCACAGGGGAGTGTGAGGTCTGGCCTTGGGCAGGAGGAAGACACCTCATCCCCCACAGGAGATGAGGGATGGGAAAAGGGGAAGGCCATTGACAAGACAGTCGTTATGAAACTGGAGAAAGAAACGGGAAAGGAAGTGAAATTGATCGTGTTGAGGCTCACATGAACTAATTGGGCCAAATTTCATAACTTTTTGACCCAGTGTCATTGTGTTGGAAATCTCTGTACAGCAAAAGCTTTTCAGGTTCTGGCTGGTATCCCGCTTATATGACAAAGCCAAATCCTGCAGTCAAAGAATATAGATAATTCTTGGAGGTGGTGTCAAGGCAATATTGGCAATAATAGAAGTGCGCTTAGAAAGCAAAGAACAATGATTTCCAAATAGAAACTGGCTTGCCCATTATTGTGTAGGCGGATCCCCTAACAGCATCTCCTGACTCTTCCTCAATCTTCTATGTAGCTTAGTTTAAAGTTAACCCTGGTGAAACACGCTGCCCAAAAAGCCAGCTGGGAACTCTCTGACTCTCCATGGTTGGATCATTGAAAGTAACCCCCCGCCCCCAGCACACACACACACAAACACATCGTAGCCATCTCCTGGCCTTAATAAAGCTCCCATTCCCGGTGGAGGCCCCTTCGAAAGAGCAAGTCTGGAATCGAATCCTGACACATGAATTAGGCACAGCCAGAGGGTGTCACAGTTTATATTGGTTTCCCTCCCATAGAGTGAGGGGCTCGGTTTCCTCCTGGAAATGGCACCAGCTCCAAGCCAGAGGGTGAAGTTAGTCCGGCTTTGCTACCCTGAGCCTCTTTCTTCCTTTTTCTTTTCTTGGCAGCTAGGTCCTCTTCTCTCCTTCGGGCATGCCACCTCCTGATCTCTACTCTTCGCCTCCCATGAAAACTCACTTTTAGTAAAGATTCTGAAATTTCGTTAGTCATTTACACCATAGTGTAAATCTAAGAAGCTGAGTTTACTTTCCAGGGGGTCTTGCTACACAAAGACTTCTCATTTAACTGTGATAAAGGCTTTGATCTCTGTTAAAAGAGGTGGACGTTCAGAGCAGGAGAGAGATGGCTTTGGGGACCAAAACCTTTCTTAACACATGAGCCTTTCCTCTAACTATGTCTGTGGCTGATTTTGCCTGGACCTTTGGCTCTTCCCTGCAAAGAGGCAGATGAAGAACACCCTGGGCCATCCACATCCTAAGACTGAACTATGAAGACTCAGCCTGTCTAACCACTGGTCCTTCCTTCATCCTGCCCTCAGTCTAACCTCCCAAATCTTCCACTAGGACAGGGCACCCAGGTACTTTTCTGGAGTGACAACCCAGCAATGGCCAGAACCTTTAACAATTCCTCTTCCTAGCATCCTGCTAGTTTTCCTTCTTCATAGTTCTATGTTAATGGACAATGAATGTAATATGGCACAAATACTTGGAGATGAATACAATTCTTTGTTAGCAGAAACAGTTTTATTTTATTGCCTTTTCCGAAACCTTGATGACTCCCTTTTCTTACTGAAGTCAGTGACAGTTGCACAGCCCTTGCCCTTTAACTGTGCCCGATTACCTCGGGGTGCCTGGGAGTCAGGTGTTGGGCTGTGGCTTGGTGTGGACGATTTCACTCAAGCTTCATCTTCAGGCAAACAACTGGATCTTGGGAAAGTCCTGCATATCTAACCTTGTTGTGTGAATACTTCTATACCAAAGGATGAAAAATCAGAGCTGACACCATGTGGATTATTTATATGGATAAAATCCCACCAGGCTGCTCATGATGCGCTACTGCCAGCACTTGCTCTTCTGCTGCTCTGGCCTTAGGAAAACCAATTGCACTTGGCACAATAATCAGTTACCCCTGAGAACATATTTCTTTAAAATTTTCAGAGATTCCAGTGTAAAGACTGTGGAGCTTTGAGCTCAGGTTCAGCTGCTGGGATGTCGTGACTCAGCATCCCTGAGATAAAGGTTTCACCAAACACTAAAATCAACATCTGAAATAGAATCTTGGTTGGACTGAAACTTTATTTCTCCCCCAAATGTTACTTGTCTCTATATCCTTGGAGGGGATGCTAGCACAAGGTCAGCCAAGAATGACACAGAGCCTGCACCAAAAGGGAAAGACTCTCACACAGCAAAGTTTTTAAAATATTTTTTCCTGACTATATAAGCAACATAAGTTAGATATGCCCACTGAAAAAATTTTGGAGATAAAGGCGTAAAGAAGAAAATTACAATTATTTATCATTCCATCTAAATGGAATGTAACATTTAACATTATGATACATTTCCTTTAAGCCCTTTGTATATTTTACAGAGTAGCACATATAGTTTTATATCCTGATTTTTACATTTTACATCATGAATGTAATCAGTTGGATTATAAGGTCTCAAACTCATCAGGGTATAAACATGGAATAATTTTACTTTTCTAATAACTGCTACTACTGTGCTATGTCTAAGCTCCTTCTCCTACATGGGAGAAGACATCTCGATAACAGCTCAGTCAGATTGCATAACTTTCAGTTATTCAGTTATTAAAATTGTTTCATTTTTGGTCATTGAGCCTAGTATTACACATGAAAAAGTTTTCAGTTGCATGTTCAATTGACTCAGAACTTTCCCCAGACCTCCTGTTCCTATCCCTAAGGGACTGGCTAGACAGGCAGCTTGTACTGAAGAGGCCAGTACAGAGTGGGCAGAGGGCACAAACTGCTCTTTCTCATGAATTCCCTCTATCTTCCATACACTCACTTCTCCTGTACAGGGATATGCAGGAAAGAAAAATAAAACAAAAACTAAGACCAAAAAACTCATATGTGACTGCCATTGGCAAGTTGCTGCCACTTCCTCTTGGTCATCACCACTCTTCTAGCCTTCGTCATCTGGTCCATAGAGATGGGAAGGGGATGCAGTGGTGTTTCTGGTGAGAGGCCTAGTCCCATGGTACTCCTTTTTGCCTCCAACTTCATCATACCTACCATGCTCGTATACCTTCCAGGGCCCTTCAATGTGGCCTGCAGGCATAGGAAGTACCTGAGGAGTTCTTGCCTCCTCATCACTTGGCCATACTACAGTCTCCCCCTAACCCACACCCACCCATCGTTTTACTCCCAGCTCTGGAAGAATCTGGGAATAGGATGCCAGGCTGTTCTTGGGTATGCCCCCTAAATTTATAAACCATTCTCTTGAGAACTGCCTTTTTTAGCTTGAAGGTGGTAATAAGTTGCATTTTCTCCATCTCCTCTTCCACAGGGAGATAAAGAGTGGATAAATTCTCTTCAAAATTATTATACTTCCTAAAAAAGACGACTTCATTTTGTATCTCCATAATAAAAACCCACTTTGTATCAATTCTGTCAGTATGAGAAGTCTCAAGGTTAAGAATCAGGTCTCCTTCAAATGTAGTCTCTATAATATTTAATTTCTTTTCCCAACCATTCTGTCTCTGCTTAAACTGTACTATTCCCAGGATGAAGGTCTCAATTGGCATCACCCCATTACAATGGAACTTGGTAAACATCTTCTCGTGGCTGTGTTTCATTTCGTTATATAGATTACCATATTGTTAAACATTCTGATTGATCTATTTTTATGTAGTAACCAGTGCTTCAACGAACATCTCTGCTCAGATTTTATATAATTTTCTTAGGATTATAGCTAACAGTTATTAAGCACATCTTATATGTTGACATTTTTAAAACACTTTATCTTATTTAGTCCGAAGAGGATATAAATAGTATTACTAGATTGATAGTAACGTACAGGGTTTATTCATTTTTTCAGCAATAGCATTAAGCTTTTACACATGCCAAGCACTGTTCTCATTCACATCCACCTGCCCTGGTAGAGATGGGTGGGTGGAAGCCAGGCAGGGCGATCTCCCCACACAGGCTGAGCAACTCCATCGAGTGCCAGTGCCCTAGACACGGGCCCCAGGTGCTCTCTTCTTTCCAGGATCAGAGTACAAAGTGTAGACTATGCCCCAAACCATCGAGGAACTCCTTGCCTTATGTCAAGTCAGAAAGTATAAGTACTCTCCAAGGTGCTGAAACAGCAGTCGTCCCTGCGGATGCACTAAAAAGGATCAGTGACCCTGTACTTGGTCATCACTCGACCTTCTGAAGGGTCAACAGGATAGATGCCTGTCTTCCAATCACTGTTTAAGTAAAGAAGGGACCTGAGTTCTCAAATTTCCCTCTTTCGTCCCTAGGGCAGGATGGTATTAAGCTGTAGAAGTACCACTCATGTCGCCTGCGGACTGACCCCACTTCCTGGAGAAGCAGGAGTAAGAAAGGGCTCATAAGCTCTCTGAATCCTTGAAGTTCTGGTTAGTCTGGTGTTAGTCATAACTGGGATGGGGGGGCGGAGTGAGAGTGGGAGGAATGGACCATGTGTCCTAGCTGCTCTGGGTGATCTTTCCTTCCTTTCAACTCAACACCAATGCTCCGTCTTTTACTGAAAAATCAATAGGATTTGGACAAGAGGAAGGTATCATAGCAGTTAGAAGCTTGGGTATACAGCTTATAGTCTCAAACTTGAATGTCGTAATTCCTGTAAGTATCACTATGGATCGTGAGCTGACAGAGGTTAATTTCTCCTCATTTAAGTCCAGAGGCAGGCAGTGCACGCTTGGCAAACCTTCTCAAGAATGTCTTCCAGAGCCCAGGTTTCCTTTAACCTTTCTGTTATGGCTTCTTGGCATGTGGTTTTCATCTTTAGGGCTGCAAAATGGAAGCTGCAGCTCCAGACTCCATGTTCACCTTTCAGACGGGAAGAATGTGTGAGGGGCATAGTAGATGCATCATCTTAAAGAATGTTTCCATAGATTCACCAAGAAACTTTGACTTACATTTTATTGGCCAGACTCCCTTATTAATAAGAGAAAGGAAGAAAGACAATATTTTAGCTTTCTAATCTCTTTGGTAGAGAAAGGCGAGGGAGAAGCCAGTTTTAAACACCTCATTGTCTGTGCGACCTATAGAATCACTCTCATTCATGCCTTTATAAAATGGCATGATGATGCCTACCTTGTGGAGTTGTTTTGCTGTTGCCTACCTTGTAGGATTGAGATAGATACTGTATGATAAATTCTTATAGTGCCTGGCATATCAAAAACTCTCTACAAACTTAAAAAAAATAGTATGCTGGCTATGTTCATAGACTATGGAATGAAAGAAATACACAATTCAGAATAGGGTCACAGCCTCTCATCCTAGGATTTCTCATTTAACTGGGAATTCGGCAGAATTCAGAGAATTTATATTGATAATCTCTATTGATGACATATGGCAGGGATCAAGAGCCTATCAGCAATCCTGATCAGCAGAGAGAGTTATCACATACAGAATATTTAAGAATGCATTCTATTTGGCATGAGGCTTGTGATGATTTGCCTCACTGACATAATTGTGTCTCTGAGGAGCTGTGAGTAAAGAAAAATTTGGTTAATGCCTTCAGATGCGGAATTGGTGGGGTCTGGATGTTTGGCCAGGCTCTTTCGTTTACTATCAATTTGGCCTTGGCTAAACCTCTGTGGACTTCTATAAATTGGGATTGTAATGATTCTTACCCACCTCTGAAGACTTTGGAGATCAAATAAAGCAATATATGCTCAAGTCTTTTGTAGAGTATAGGTATACAAATAAAAACCAGCTTTAAAACATATGGAAGCAGCAGGAGTGTGCACTGAAGAAGGTGGGAGCTCGGTGACCCTCGTCTGTGAGGAGACCCCTGTACCCTTGTTAATATTCTCATCTGAAGAGGCCCAACCAATCCCATCTCCTCTATATCTGGGGACATGAGTCCAGACTAGGCAACAATGTCAGGTGGACAGTTTGTCTTCACCCCCTCCTCCCATTCTGTGACCACTCCCTTGTTGCCTCCAGGACAATTATGCTCTCCGCATCCCTCCAGCATATCAGACGCAGCTCCCGTGTGCTCAGCAAGAGGACAAGAGTGGCTACAGGTGCAGGCCAGAGACAGTTAATGTTGTTGAGCACTAACATGTGCTGGGCACTCTACATATCTTCCGTATTTTAAATTTCAGTATCCTCTTTTCAGATATATATTTTACACACATGTACATATAGTTTTAAAAGTGAGAAAAATGAGGCTCGACTAGGTTAAGCAAATTTGCCCAGGGTGACGTAGCTAGTAAGTGGCTAGCATGGGATTGAAATCCAGCTCTTCAGCTAAAGAGATCATAGAGTGTCAACTGGGGGACCGTTTGCCCAGCGTTGTCATTTTAGAGACAATGATTCTAAGGGTTAGAGCAGTGAGGGGACTTGCCCAAGGTCACTCAGTGATATCAGTAGGGCTGGAACTGGGTTCCAGACCTCTGAATGGTCAAACTAGTAATTTCCCTGCGTGTGACCATGCTGTCCTCATGGTAGAGTTTCAGATGTCAGCCAAGGACAAGAACGGAGTCTCAGGGAAGTGAGGCGACCGTACCCACCTGAAATCAACCGAGACACCCTAAGTAGGCAGGGGGGCGGTGGTGGTTCCCACTTGAACAAATATTGACAGAGACTCTTCTCCCTTTGAAAATATATCTCTTCAGAGATAGCCCTACCAAGGCTTGTTTCACCCGTCAGTGAGGATCTTGGGGGATGAAGAGGGGGGTAGCGGGGGAGGCGGAGAGAGGGGAATAGAAGAGAAATGAACACCAAGAGAGCAAAACAAGGCAAGGAAAAAAATCAATACCTCATGGCAAGCAGGTAGGAGCTGCGGTTGTGATGAATATTTACCGTGCAGCGGTCTAATGATTTTAGAAATGTTCTTCCGACTGTACTGAGCACTTGTGGGATTGTTTTTCAAGAAACAAAATACATTAAAGCTCAGTCATTAAGAGCTTAAAGGAGGAGGGAGCACAGGCTGCAAGCCCATTAGCACACCCTGTAGTTAAGTAAGGGCCTCCTTCCTAATGCATTTTTAATTTATTCTGTTTTGTAAAATAAAACTTTAAGCTGCTCCTTGTGCCATTAGGTTCGTAGGCAACTCCCGAGCCAATCCTTAGGCACGGAGCTCTGGTGAGCAGTGGGGGGTCACACTGAGCTGAGGTCCATGCGCCCACCTACCTGGGCTCAGCTCTTTGCAGGAGCCCTGCCCAGTGTCTCCTGCTGGAGATGGGAGGGTAGAATTTCAGGCTGAAGGCAGAGCACAGTGGTTTAGTTCCTTAGAACAGCGGTCCCCAACATTCTGGCACCACAGACTCGTGCTCCTGTGAGAATCTAATGCCTGATGATTCCGAGGTGGAGCTGAGGCGGTGATGCTGGCCCTGGGGAGCGGCTGCAGATACAGATGAAGCTTCTCTGGCTCAACTGCTGCTCACCCCCTGCTGTGTAGCCTGGTTTCTAAGAGGCCACAGACCTGAATCTGTTCTAGGCCTGGGGGTTGGGGACCCCTGCCTTAGAAAATCGGTGGGTATAGGAGGAAAGTGAGACCCTGGGAGGAAGGACCTCTAATGTAGGGGCTCACCTTCTCTGAGGACTCTGGAGGCCTAGGAGAGCCTGCCTGAATGGGAAGAAAGAGAGGCATGAAGCCCCAAACCTGAAATGCATGAGCTCATTCAAGCCTCTCAATGGCTCTAGGAAGTAGACATTACTTTTCTTATCATATAGACGAGAAAATATGGTTTAGCATGGCTAAGTCACTCGTTTAAGCTCAGACTGTCCCATGATGGGTGTCAGGGTTCACCTCCTCACTCAGGTTAGGCTGATCCCCAACCAGTCTCTGGGGGGAGGAGGCAGGAGAAGGGATAATACGATGGCCCTGTGAGGGTTCTTTTCAAACGCTGCTTCTATAGTAGATTTTGAACTAGATCTAAAACTTGCTTTGCCTCCTAAGGAAGACAGGAAAGCTACTTGCCTGCTGCTTGCCTGAAGTAGAGGCTGCCCAAGATGATTTGAACTTGTTTTTTTTATCTTCCTTCCCTACCTAGTTTCTTCCTATAAATCTGCCCCCTCTTTCCTTCGGGTCTCTGCTCAGACGTCTCCTTATCAGAGAGGGCTTCCTGGCCACTCTCAAGAGCCCTCCCACCAGCACCCAGGACCCCTACCCCTTGGCCTGTTTCCGTTTTCTCCATGCACGTTTTTACCACCAGACTTATCATATTTACTTGTTTATTTGCTTATTTTCAGTCTCCCCCACTAGGCTGTAAACCCTATGTGGGAAAGGATTTTATCTCTTCTGTTATGTCTAGAGGAATGTCTGGTGTGTAGTAGATGCTCAATAAATAATTACTGAATAAATAACTTACTAACCCTGGGATCCATCTCTCTCACTGTAATTAGCTGGTGGCAATTTGTGGGCAACAGTAACTGATCTGTATCAGCTTGAGAAGATTGTACAGGAAGTTGATATTTCCAAGAACTAATTCCCTTAAAGTAAAATCACAGATTCTCTGGATCCACAAGATGCCTCAAAGACTCACCAAACCAATCTTCTCATTTTAGAGAAGAGTAAGCAGCTCAGAGAGGTAAAGCGATATGCCCAAAGTCACACAGCTCAGCAACTTGTGCCCAATCCGATTCTCTTTCCATACACCAGACAACTGTCACTGGGGTCAGGCCCCTAATCTCTGATGGTATCCGAGGCATTTTCAGAGGTCTGTATGCCCTCCAGTCTTTGTGGGAAGCCCGGGTCAGTACTACCAGATAAGGTTATCAGGTTAGGAGACGTGAGGGGCTGAACCCCTGTTGAATCAGGCAGAGGTATCCAGGCAGTCTGGCTGTTTGCCCCTTCCACATGTCTGCTTGCTGACAGTACCTAACACAGCCCCACTTCTGGATGGCTGTGACCACACGTGCCATAGGAAGCTGTCTTCTTGGTATGGTTTCTGAGACTCTGGGAAGGACTCCTTACTCTGTTCTGCTTTCCCACAAAGCCTGAAGGTCCTTTAACAGAACACAAAGCCTGCCACAACCATGCTAAGAGAGAGGCAAAGCTTCCAGGAGAAGGAGAAACACACTGACTCGAAGTCGCTCAAAGGGATAAGTGACTAGTTGAAGTTCACGTATTGATTCTCTAAGAAGTGACAGGTCAACATGTTCATGGTTTAAGTGTAGGAGGACCCTTCCCTCCCCCGCAAACCTACTGCACTCTCCAGGTCCCCAGGGCTCCCTCTCTGCCTCTCCAGGTAACACCTGCTGTTCCATGTCTCATCCCCACTTTGGACACCCAAGACAGGGCGGTGATCCAGGAGACATCTGGCTGCCTCAGAAGAGCCACTTACTGCCCTGGGAAAAGATTTCTGGGTTTGCAATTAACTATGAGGAGAAAACGCATTTGTTAAGCATCTACACATGTCCAATATTATGTCAGCTGCTTTCACATAATTTTTCAACCACCGAAGACAAATGACACTAATCCTGTTAAAAGATGAGAAATTCTAGGCTTGGAATGGTACATAGACTTGAGCTGATGCACACAGACCTGGGCAATCCGGGCAGCTCTGACCCTGAAGCAAAGGGACTTCCCTTGACCAAGCTGACTCAGCGCCAGGTTGGTGTGGTGGCCCTAAAGAGCTGCTCCATCCTGTGGACTCTCTCAGGAAGTCATCTCAGGGATCTTTCGTCAAAGATTTGACCTGTGGGCCATGGGGAGAGGCCAAGAAATCCTTTGAAAGTCAAACCCATTATCGCCCCCAGCTTGTTGCTGTCGTGGTGATCCATGAGGCCAGCTCAGGGCCCAACATAACTGCCCTCTGATTTGGGGAAGATGCATACTAATGGGTCAGATTACCAGACCTAACTTAATTGTTGTTTTTAATCTTCATTACTGGGGAGAAAGCAATGGACAGTCCCTGGGAGTTTCTTTCCCCCATGCCAGGAAATGAATGCCAGCCTCAGTGGGGCCAACTGAGTCCCTAGTGGCCTCGTTCCCTCTTTCTAGCATCATCTCCATCCTGGGATAATGCAAGAAGCTTCCTCCTCATCATTCGTAAAAAAAAACTTTTCTATTTCTCTCGATAACCTTATCCCTCCTCTACCTCTTGTATTTGTTGGCTTGGCTTGCACTTCATTTTCAAGATACCGATACCAACAAATCACTTTGATTTCCATGGTAACTTTCTGCACATGATGTTGTTGAGAAAATAACCCACAAGTTCACGATGTTGGTGATAATCGAGTGGGGGAAATGGCCTCCACTAACACCCAGCTCTGGGACATGTGCTGTCCTGCTGGGAACACAGGCTGTTAGAAAGTCGGGTTTTTCAGTTCAAGAATCTAGTCTTGTGAGTTCAGTTGTTTTACTAGAGTAAGAAAGTCATAAATGTGGGGAAATGCAGCTTATTGTAGAGACAACTGGTACAGAATATTTAAAGGACGTTGTCTGTCAATGAGTGAGGAAGGGCTAAGGTGTAAGAAGAAGTAGATGTGGGAGGAAGAAGTACTCAAGGAAATCAGCAAGAAAGTCTTTGGGAACCCAACTCGGGAAGCAGGTTAGGTGAATCCATCTGCAAATCAGCTTGTCTATTTATTTCTGTCTTTTAGCAGTACTGTGTGTACCTCAGCACAATCAGCCAGGATTCTCCTCTATCCTGGGACTGTACCGAGGAGGGGGATGTCCTGAAGTCACAGGAAGCTATCTGGTCTTCAGGGCCTAGCTTTTCATGTGAAGAAATGAAGGCCCAAAATGATGAAGTGATTGTGTGTCATAGAGCTGTTCTATGGCAAAGATGAAGCAGGAGTCTGGTTCCTGAACTTTAAGTTCAATGCTCTTCCATTTAATAAGTACACCCACCCACTTTTTCCACCCACCCACTCATCCATCCATCCATCCACCCATCCATCCATCCATCCACCCATCCATCCATCCATCCACCCATCTACCCACCCACTCATCCATCCATCCATCCATCTATCCATTCAACCATCTGTCCATCCATCCAACAATCCTTGACTAAACTTAAAAAGCGAGAGTTCTAATGTATTCCAAACCAGGACTTCTGATTGAATTATTATTTTATAGTTGGCACTTAATTACTCCATAATCTCCCAGCCACTTATACAATATGAGCCCGAGGCACCTCCCAAAAAACTTTCGACCCATCAAAGGATGAACAGGTCAACCAAATGCAGTATGTCTATACAATGGACTATTACGCAGACATAAAAAGAAATGAAGTACTGATGCACATGACAGTGAGTGTTAACCCTGAAAACATGTTAAGTGGAAGAATCCAAACATGAAGGATTACATATTATAGGATTCCATTTATATGAAATATGCAGAATAGGTCATTTCATAGAGAGAGAGTGCAGTGGTTGCCAGGGGCTGAGGAGAGGGGAGAGAAGAGAGGACTTCATTTGGGGGTAATAAAACACATTTTGGAACTCGATATAGCAGGTGGTTGCACAGCATTGGAATGTACTGAATACCATGGAAATGTACACTTTAATAGGGTAAATTTTATGTGATGTAAATTTTATCTCTAATAAAGGAAGAGGGCTTTCTGTCCCTTCAGGTCCTGGACTGGGGTGGGGCAGGAGGGAGAGCTACAGCCGGGAAGCTCTGTGCGACTGCTTCTGGGCCTCGTGAATGGGGGGACTTCCCTACAGAAGGAGCACCCTAAAACCAGGAGGGCCTGGCCCTAAGGGATCCTAACCCCTGTGGGCCCTGTGTGCCCAGGCCTCAGCAGGTATGGTGGGCTCTTCCCAGCATGGGTCCCCACCAGAGTTAGGGCAGCAGTGAGCTAAGTGAAGAGGGACCACAGACCTTGAATTTAAAACAGAAATCTGAATTTTAAAACACTCAACAGCTTTAGCTGCTGTCACTGTTTTTAATAGACTCTTACCTCTTATGCATTCAATTATTATCATTGTCACCAGCACATGGGGGAAATTTCAACGTGCCTCTTGAAAATGTCAAGTTTATTAGACACTCCCTCAAAGCTCTGTTAGTTTTGTTGTTTTGTTCTCTACTCCCCCCCTTCTTTAATCTAATTTATTTATTTCTATGTCGTGCGTGCGTGGCTAGTCTAAACATATGGGCTATTTTTTCTCACTAGTTTTAAAACACTTTAATGAATTCCTCAGAGGCTTGTCACTGGAGTGAATGGGAGAGGGGGCACCGTTCACCCGCATGGAGGGGAAGGGGTACCTGTCAGCTCAGCCCAGGATGCCACCTGCTGGCCTGCCCCTGGGGAGAATAAGTCTCTTCTCTCAGGTCAATGTAATCTGTAAGGCTCTTGGCCTTGGAATTCAGATTTCCATTTTCTTTTTGTTTTGTGGAAAATTACTTCCCTTTTTTCAACAAATGGCCTCAGAGAATTCAACCAGGTCATTGGGTCATCGTTGACCCTGAGCCTCCAAAGAGGCTTATGTTTGATGTGCTCGCTCCCCCACTGTGGATGGCAACTGTCTCCTCATTCTCCTTCCCTTTCCTGATACAGAATTTAAAAAAGAAAGGAGGGGGAGGGGAGGAGAGGAGAGGGGAAGGGAGGAGGAGAGAGGAGCAGAAGCAAAAAAAAAAAGGCCCACTGAGAATAAACACACTCAAATACTGTTCTTTTCTTGCTCTGGCCCAACTTCTAGCGGGTGCATTAAATGCTTCTGGGCAGCCACGGAAAAAGATCCAGTGGTCAGCTGTCACACCTGTGACTACTTCATCAGCCAGGGTCAGAGAGAGCTGTGGGGGACTTGGGGCGAGGGGCCGGAAGGCGGGGGGAAGTTAGACACTTTCCTCAAGAGGCTTTCCAGGCCCTTAAGTCTGCCCTTTGTGGGGTCAATAGCTGTCATGTCTGCTCTGCATCCCACAAGGGCCCCACAACCCATCTTAATGAACTGGTGTGGGTCAGCGAGCTCCCGAGACATGCTCTAGGAGAGGAAATCGGTGACTCTAAGACGATTCATAAGATGCCAGTTCCATGAAAGGGTCCCTCTGGAGGTTATGGTTTTCCTTCAGCTTCATGTGTGTGTCTATGTAATCTAATGTTCCTAAGTTGGAGGCACAGCTAATTTGTTTTCTCTTTTTTTTTTCTTTTCTAATATAAGTTTCAAAGCTAGAAACCTCTAACTACTGTGTTAGCCGCATCCCACAAGTTTTGATATGTAGTATTTTTATCAATCATTTAAAAATTTTTATTTTCTTTATTTTTATTTCATCTGTTAATTGTTTGGAAATGTGTTTTCATTTTCCAAATGTGTGTTCTCTTACTGGTTCCCTTTCTGTTACCAATTTTGAACTCAATTGTCAGATGATGTGTTCACATAAAACCAATATTTCTTGAGACTTGCTTTGTGGCCTAGCAACTAATCAATATTTTGTAAATAGTCCATGGGTGCTTGAAAAGAGTGTATTCCCGATTTAGTGAATGTAATATTCTATGTGTGTTCATTAGATCAATCTTTTAATTGTGTTATTCGAGCCTCACTAATCATTTTGTCTGCTGGATACATCACTTACCTAGAGAAGTATGTCAGAATCTCGCTTCTCATGATGGATCTGTCAATATCTTCTAGCAATTCCATCAACTTTATATTTATTACAATTGCCAATGTATTTAGATTTATTTCTAAATACATTGTATTTTATGTTTTCTGCTTTTCTGTTTCTCAGTTTTTCCTCCTTTTTTGCTCTCTTTTGGATTGATTTTAGTGCTCTTTCCCTCTGCTAGTCTATCCTTGTGGGTTTTGTTTTTTTTTACACTCATTATTTTGATACATATGCTATTTTTTTTGTCTTTTATCCCTGATTTATCATTTATTTAGATTAAATCTTTACTTTTTTAGAGCTGTTTAAAGTTCACAGCAAAATTGAGGGGAAGGTACAGAATCTTTCCCATGCCCCATACCCCCACATGCATAACCTCTCCCATTATCAGCATCCCCCACTGGAGTGGAACCTTGGTTAGAATGGGCAAACCTGCAGTGACACATCATAATCCCCCAAAGTCCATAGTTCACATCACAGTTCACTCTTGGTGTAGATTCTATGTGTTTGGGCAAATGCATAATGACATCATAAGATTGAAGTACTTCTTATATATTTATTTTCATTTCCCCCTCTACTAGTTTGAAAATGGTCTCTTATGTGTTTATTCTTTTAGTGGTTGCCCTAGATATTATCTAGACTTTGAGGTTGTATTGTTAAATGTATACAGGTTTAGAATTCTTGTATCTTTGCAGCTATCGTCATGTAGTAATTAATCCTCATTATATCGAGGTAATGCGTTGATTTACAATTTATTTAATTTGATATTAGCATAGACACTTCATCTTTCTTATAGTTAGTACTTGCTTGGCATATCTTTTTTCATGTTTTTATGTTTTTACTTTGAATGTTTTTGTTCTCACATTGTAACCAACATTTAACTTAGGTTAAAAAGTCTAGCTGGCAATCTGTACCTTTTAACTGGAGAGTTTATCAATTTAGGTTGATTACAATTACTGACATGTTTAGATTTATTTCTACTATTTTGCTTTGTGCTTCTAATTTGTCCCACTTTTTCTGTTTCTCATTTTTTTTTCCTTTTCTGGCTGTCTTGTGGATTGATTAAAGTGCTTTTATATTATTATCTTACCATTTTTTCTCTACTAGTTTGAAAATTGTTTTATATGTTTATTCTTTTAGTGGTTATCCGAGATATTTCAACATGCAGCCTTGATTTAACAGTGTCTAAATTTAATCAGTATGTTTATCTTCCTCCCTACAAATTTAAGAGGCTTAGAATGCTTTAACTCTTATCACCCCTTTTCCAGCTAATATACTATTTTTGCCTAGAATTTGTTTAAGTTATAGCTGTCTGTAACCTCATAATTTAGACATTGCTATTGTTGTTGCTAGTTCATGTTTATTTAGATTTATTCACACATTTCCAATACAGCATTTCATCATTTTTTCTTTATCTTACACATTCCATCTGGGATCGTTTTCCTTTTGCCTAATGTACCTTTAGAATTTCTGTTAGTGTCATTTGACTGAAAATGCAGTTATTTCATAGATCATTCTCAAGAGACAATTTCGCTAGGTATGGAATTCAAGTCATTCTCTCAGGACACTGACCATACAATTCAACTATCTTCCTGTTTTCACTGCTTCTGTTGAAAAGCCAGCTACCGGCCTAATTACCATTCTTTTGAATGTGATCTGTTTCTTTTCTCTCTGACTTTTAAAAAATTAAAGCATAACATTTTTTTTTTTACCTTAAAGTGCATACATCATAAATGTAGTCCGCAGAATTTTTATAAAGTGAATACGCTTGTGTAGTCATCACTCAGATTTAAAAACTGAAAATAAAACCTTGCCAGTGCTCTCGAAACCTCCCTCGATCATTACCGGCCTCTCCAAGGAGAAATGCTGTCTTCATATCTGTCTTCACATATCAGTTTTTCCTATTTCTGATCTGGCTTTTTTTTTTTTCCTCTTTATCTTTAGTGTTTTGCAGATTTCCTCTGCAAATTTCTGCCTCGCATTTGTTGGAATCTCTGAAATGGAGGCTTGTGTCCTCTAGCAATTCTGGAAAACTCTTAGCTGTTAACTCCCTTATCATTACCTCTTTCTCATTTCTTTATCCAGTCAATTACATAAATATTACAATTTCTTACCCTATCCTTTATGTCTCAGACTTTATTTCATGCTGTTCGTCTCTCCGTTTCTCTGGGTTACATTCTGAAATTGTCTTTCAATTCACCAATTCCTCCTTCAGCTCTGTTGAATCTACCATTTAACCATCCATTGAATGTTTAACTTATAGTTACCACTGAAGTTCTATTGGGTATTTTTTCAAACGTGCTTGGTCATTTGTTATTGTCTATTTTTCCTTGCTCGCTATTTTCAGACTTCTTCTTATATCTTGAAACATATTAAACACACCTATTTTATATTCTATTCTGATAATGCTAATGTCTAAAATATTTAGGATTGTGGTGTTATTTCTAACGAATTTCACTCAAAGTGCTTTGTTTCCTTTTGTGTTTTGCAATTTTTAATGATAACTTTAATGTTCCTTGAAACTTCATTTTCATCTGAGGAAATTTTGAAGCCTCAGGTGAAATTACATTCTTCCAGAGAAAATTCGTATTGGTACGTGTCAGGCACTTGGGATCTATACAAACTTAATGCCATGTGAAATTAATTTTTCTGCCTGAATCTTTGGACCACAAACTCAAATGAATGGTTATAATCTTAAGAAGAGTTTTTTTCCCCCTGCTCCCTACAACAAGTTAAGACTTACAAGTTTCCTTGCTATACCCTTCTGCACAATGGGTTTATTTTATTTAAATTTTTTTAAAATTGTAGAATAGTTTGATATATACAGAAAAATTTCTCATATATATTGTAGCCAGTTGCCCTATTGTTAATATCTTATATTTGTATGGTAGGTACATCTGTCAAAATTAATATTAATAGATTATTAATCTATATCAGTATTATTAATATATATCAGTATTAATAGATTATTATTAACTAAAGTCAATATTTCATTTCTATTTTCTTAAGTTTTACCTAATCCTGGCTCAGTCCCAGGGTCTCATCCAGACACCACATTACATTTAGTCATCACATCTCCTTAGGTTCCTCTTGGCTGTGACAGTTTCTTAGACTTTCCTTGTTTTTGATAACCTTAACAGTTTTAAAGAGTAATGGTCAGTTATTTTGTAGCATGTCCCTCTGCTGGGATTTGTCTGATGTTTTTCTCATGATTAGACTGGAGTTACAAAGTTGAGTAGAAAGACCACAGAGCGGAATTCTTTTTCATTCATTCTTTCACTGAAGATACAGCCCTTTGTCGTCTCAGCTTTATGCAGCCTTTCTAACAAGATCGCCCATCATGGGTGAGACCTGGGTTTTCTCTCTGGATTTCTAAGCCCTTAGGAGCCACCAGGACAGAAGCTTAAAGTCCCCGGAGTGCGGCAGATATGCTCTCTTAGGTTCTTGCTTACCTCTCAAGATGTTGGCTTTCACTTTGGTTTTGGCCTCTGCGGAATCCTTACTTATTAGTCCAGCAACTCACATAAGAAGATGTTCTCGCGTAATTTATCCAGCTTTTTGTGTTGTTTTTACTGGGAGAGTCATTCGGGAGATCTTCATGCTGGAAGGAAAAGCTGAGAGGAGAGTCTCTGGCCCCACTTGAAGCTTCGGCATCATCTCTCACCACATCTCATTTTGCATTTATTCGATAAACATGTACCGAGCATCTGTTAGGGGCCAACCATTTTTTTAGGCAGCAGAGAACAACTGATACGCAGTCTATCTCGGTGCAGCCTACAGGCTAGCAGGGAAAGAGCGGGTGCTGGAATGGCATAGTGGATTGCTGAAGGAGAATACTGGCATGGCAGGAAGGGGTCAGGCCAGGAAAGCTTTGCCAGCCATGCTGACATGTAAGATTTGATCCTAAGAGCACCGGGAAGCCACTGAAGGTATTTGGATTCCAAAGTTGACAGTGATCTAAGGATCTTTTTAAAAAGATGTCTCCAGGGTTTAGAGAGGATGTGTTTGATTTTGGGTTGAAAGACTAGTGAGGAGATGGTTACAACATCCAGGTGATACAATGGAAATAGGGAGAAGTAGACTTGGAAAAGTATTTAGGATTTAGAATATACAGGAATTGGTTAGAACACGGTGAATAAGGAACAGAGAGGAATAAGGGTGATGCTCAGGTCACTGAATAGGACAATTGGAAGGACGGTGGCACCATTGCTTGAGAAGGGAACACCAGGGACAGGGGTGCAGGTTTTTTTGGGGGGGAAACCAATGTGTTCAGCTTATAGCACATTTATTCTAATGGGCCTTTGAGGCCTCCAGAAGGAGGTGTCATATTGTGAGGACAGAGATCCAGAACTCGAAGACGAGGTCTGAGCTAGAGACAGAAATGCGAGAATCCCGCTGGAGGTTCTGAGGCTGAGGGAGACGAAGGAAGAGAGACGGGAGAGAGTGAAAGACGGAAGAGGAAACAGGTCGTCGCTCACTCAGGGAGGGGGTGCCGGGGTTCATGAGACGCCTCCTAATGTTCTCTTCAAAGGTTACATTTTGATTTCAAATGTATATAGTGCAATATGACTTACAAAGGCCTTTCTGGGATGTGGTTTTATTGGATGCTGATCTTTTTCCCTCTGTTAGGTACCAATCTCTGCCTGGCTCTCTCTGCTGTCATCACAGTATTCCTCTCATTCGTCCAGTGCACCATACACCTTCCTGCCTCAGGACCTGTGCCTTAGGAGACTAAGGCCACAAGAAATTAGGAGAGTCCCTCCCGCAGAGCCATGTAACCTGGATCCGATGCCAAACCTCGTGGCTCTCCTATTACACCGTACTCTTGAGCCCTGTTCCCTTTAGCAAGGGGGGGCTGATCAGTTGCTGTATTTAGGCAGCTGGTGCCTCTAGGAAGAGTTTGAGAACTGGTGTACGTGAGGGGTGGAGGTGAAGGAGTGGGAACGTGGCATTACTCAAGACTGAATAAGGTGAGGAGGTTGTTAGGGGGCCCTGGGTTGGGGAGAGGGAGGAAGAGTTTGTATCTCCATGTGTGTGGGGGTGGGGGAGGGGTTAAGGGATGGGTGGGAATGACAAAGAGTAGACACTCGGAGGTCTCCAAAGACAAGTTTTGTCTCACTGATTCTTGTTCGTAAACAGACTGCACCAGGTCAGCAGACAGGTGTGGCATGAGACAGGTCCAGGGACATGGGAAGCAGCCTTGGCTTGGTGGCCGGGCTTTAGCCAGCAGGGGCCCCGGGCCGAGTGCACCTCTAGAAATGCTTCCCAGTTGAATTCCAATCTGATGGAACCACGTGATCCATTCGAGTACTTCCCAGAGGGAAAACTGTCCCAAAGCCCTCAGAGCAGTTGTGGGAATGGGCCTGCACTCCCTGGGTGGTCTCCCTGTGCTCGCAGGGCAGGCCGGGGCTGGGTGTGTGCTCTGCAGATGCGGGGCCCAATGCTCGACCCCATCCTCACGTGACTCACCATTCTGACTCCCCGTGAAGGATAGGGTAGTCCATCCACTCAGCACAGACATTTGTTGAGCAGCTGTTATGTGCCTTGCACTGTGGGTACGAAGATGATTCAATCGTGAGTCTCCAGCTAGGAGACCAGAAGAGATGAGATGGGAACCCAAGTGGGGGTCACAGATCAGCACGTGAGTGGCAGTGAAAGGGGTACAGAGGCGCGCCAGAGAAGTCTTAGAAAACTGCAGACCCTCTCTCCCTCCCTCCCTCCCTCCCTTCCTTCATTCAAGTATTCCTTGGGCATTACTGGGTACAAATGCGCAGTGACCGAGAGCGTGGGCTCGGGCCAGACTGCCTACCAATTATTCCTGGCTTCTCCAGCACTTCTGATGAGTGACAACAGGCAAATTACCTAATGTCCCCATGCCTCAGTCTTCCCATTTGGAAATTGAAGATAAGAATAGTATCGATCCCCTGGGATTAAAGTGGGAGGTAAACGAATTAAAACATGTAAGGTGCTTAGAATGTTTCCTGGTACGTATCCGCACCCGGAGCTAGATGTTGGCTATGACGATGACAGCTGTGACAGCAGCGGTGCTGGTGGTGCGACAGGCACTAGGGGTGCAGCCAAGAACACCATGGATAGATAGATAAGGTCCCTGGGCTTCTGCCACTTCCAAATTTGGGCAAAGGGAGGAGAGAGAAGTAGGAACCAGGGAAGGCTTTAAGGAGAATTGGGCTTTGAACTGAGCGGGCCCTGGAGTTCCAGCAGGTTTCAAGCCCTAGCGACTGTTTGGAGGTGGAAAGGGGGTGTGGGAGGGAAGTGTGCAGAGCGTGGTGGCTGGGGCCCTACCTGGGGCTGTGCAGAAACAGGCCAAGGTGTGAGGACCCTGTTCTGAGGCTGGAGCATGTCCCCTCCCTGGCCCCTTTGGGTGCAGCGAAACAGACCATTCGTGATGCGATCAGAGAGCCAGTGCCTTACCTGGGACAACTGATTTAGGACTCACTCACCTTCCAAGCCAGCGAGCACCAGCTGAGCTTGGAGATAACGGGCTGTGAAAGTATCTGACCCGGATCCCCTCCTGCCCACCCCCCATACAGAAGGAGACTTGCGGGGCTGTGCAGTAAGCCGCCGGCCGAGCACTTCCTTCCCGCAGGCTCCTGGGATGGGGCGGGGGGCGTCTTGCTGCCTCTCCTGCTTGTGAGCTCTGCAGCTTCACCCCGGCTGCCCCCCAGCGGGAGGAGGCCTGGATTTCTCCACCTCTAAAGGCTGCCTCCCCACCGAGACCCAGGTTTGGGATGACAGCAGACGTGGGACTCAGACTGGCCTATGTTTGCACCCTGGCTTTGCCGTGGGTGGTCTCGGGCAAACCTCTGAGCTTCAATCGCCTCATTAGAAGACGGAGATAATAATAGCACTGTACAGGCTGGCTCTGAATGTCAAGTGAAAACCGCATATGGAGAACGTGGTGCAGAATAGATGCTCAGTCCATGCCTGCTTCCTTTCCCGTCCTCAGGGCGCTGAACCCCTGGGCTCCATCTAGGTCTGAGTCTCCTTTCGCTTTCAGGGGGGACAGGAACTGGGCTCGCAGAAAAGGCAGAGAAGGGTTGGCCACAATATTATCTCCTTCCCCCAGGGGGCCTGCACAGGAGGGGGGTGGCCACTGAGGTGTGCCTGGGTGAAATGGCCCCTGTGGAGCTTTGGGCCCCTCCCCTCCCCTCTGGCCCCCAGGCCCAGGTGTTTGTCCCCTCCCTTGGGATCAGGGAGTGATCTAGGTGGTTACTTACCCTTGAGGACTAAAAGATTGAATCTGCTGCCCCTCCCAGGCACTGTCATTCAATATGCAAACCCTCTAAGTTAAAATGCTGATGCAGCTTCCGAAGGCCTTCCTTGGGGGAGGGCGCTGGGGACTGGGAGGGGACTTAAGGGCCCTCTGGACAAAATCTCCCGGCAAAGTCTCTCTGGATTTGCTCCCGCCACCCTTGACGCTGGTTCTGCATTTTGGAAACTTGAAAAAAACTGGAATATCATGAAAGAGAATGTCATTTGGTCTTAGGAGCTGTGTTTCTTTCCTTCCAGCTTCGTGCTCTAATTAATTGTCTGTCGAATCCTTGCGTGGGGCTGACATGCGGACCCGTTTAGACTAATGAATTGTTGTTTGCAAATGATACGTTCGAGGCTGGTTTAATGAGTGGGTCCTGCCCTAATAGACTCCTCAGATGGACATTTGATTCTTCACTGAGGAGAGCAGTGCTGACAGCCTTCCCTTTTCGCTTTTGCTTCTGGAGGCTTCTCCGCCAAAGCTCAGGAAGCTCAGAGATGAAGTGAGGTGCGGGGACAAATCTGCCCTCCACTTAGCACCCTGCACTGGGGCCGGTGGGAGACCCAGGAAAACGTACTCCTTCTCCCTCCTGCCACAACCTGCAGATGCAGACGGGTGATGGGCTGTCTGTGCTTCTAAACGCCAAGATTCCACCAAGAGCTTAAATACAAGAACCTATTACTTGATGAAGTAGGACCGCTTAAAAAGTTACAGAGAAATCTGATTGTGTTCAGGGGCAGTGATAGGCAGGTTTGGTCAAATTGGATTTTAAAGGTATTAGAGGTTCTGAGTGTTTGAGAGAATCCTAGGGCGATGCTTAGACGGGAGAGGAGTCTCCGGGAGAGAAAACAACTGATCCCGAACATTCTGCTTGGTGCATTCCTTCATTCATTTCACCCCAAAACCAGCCTTTGTTGGGCACCAACTGTGTGCTCAGCACCACTCCAGTGCCGAGTGACACAACACAAATAAGCCTCCCGCTGTATGTGTTAAGGCAGGGACTGTGTTCAGGACGCAGTGGAGCCTGAGTCGCCGACTGCCTATGAGAACCCCGGGCGTAGGCATCCGTCAGGCCAGGCCAGGCCCTGCCCGGCGGGTCGGCCAGCTGGTGCCGCTGCCGGCTGTGGCACGCGGATAAGTCCCTGAGCTGTCAGTGCCCGCTCCTGAGGTCTGACTGAGCCGCGTCCCTCTCCTCCTGTTGACTTCGTCTCGCTTTTATAACAATAACATGAAAATGCTCGGAGAAGGCGTATTAGGGAGGCTGTGATGGAAGAGCGCAGGCCACCGCGGCACTGGTGAATGGAAAGTCATTCCGCACTCAGGGGTGGGAATCACTTCTTCTCAAAGGCAGGGTCTTTCCTTTCATCCCCAGAAGAGGCTCGTCTCCATCGCCATCTTCCTCACCTGCCCCCTCTCCCCACCACCTCTCCGCGTCTCTTCCTGCCGCCTCCGACCTGTGGCTCCAGGAAAATCAAGTGTCTCTAAGGTCAGTTGTCCCTGGCCACGGAGAAAGCACAGGAAAGCGACACCGTCTCTGAGTTGCAGCCGGCTCGGGGGCAGGAGGCTGCTTTACATATGTTGGCCTCACGGTGCGCGGGGGGACGGCTGTGTTAAGCTGTGACAGCAGCGCTCCATGCCACCAGGCAGCAAATGGATTTCAGATCCGCCTTCGTTTCTAACGAACGGCCATGCCTGTGCCGCCACATCCATCAGCAGGAGACGATTCTGCCACATTAACAGCCTTGCTTAATGGCTGCCTCCCTGCTTAGCACACCTCGGCCTGATTAAACTGTTCTATGAAGAGAAATGTTTTTGCAATAAATATCTGTCGGGAATTTCAATCAGGCTCCAAGGCCACCACCGTTGCTGAGTCATGGTTCCTTTCTTTTCAATTAAGGAGGCTTTCACCGGCCCTGGGAGCGGGGCACTTTGGGGAGAACTGACAGATCGGTTTCAGGAGCACAGAGGAGGGAAGAAAAAGAAGTGTCAACACCAGTGGCGAGGAGAAAGCTTTTCAGGCCCAGCGGGGAGCCTGGGAACAAGTCGGGGTGCCGAGGATGCTCCACGTGTCATTCCCGGCCTCCTCCTCTGTGCTGGGAAGGAAAGGAATCACGAGCCGTGCTGGGCTCTGCCCAACCCACTCTGTGTCCTCTCCAGCCTCGTCCCTTCACTGGCCACGCCAGACAGGGGATGTCCAGAAGAAAGAGAGGGGCCCAGGCTGAAGGAGCAGGGTGCTACGTGCTCCCAGGATTTCAAGACCTCAGCAAGTGTCTGCGGGATGCCGGGCCTCCTTCTAGGAGCTTCGTGTGCCGTGACCCGTGTGATCCTCACAACGACCCGACGAGGCTGGCATTATTGTCTCCACTTCACAGAAGTGCAAAGACGGGCAACTGAGGAAGGACGTGAGTTGGCCAGTTCACACAGCCAGGCAGGGGCGGAGCCTGTGTTCGCCCAGCCACCGGCTCCCAAGCCACACGCAGGCCATCACCTGCTGCCTCGAGCTTCCGGGGTGGCAAACACTCTGGAGCATGTTGGACCCCGAAGAGGATTAGATGCGGTTTTTTGCCTGAAAGGAATTGCTGATAGGGTTGCGGCAAGAAAAACACACCAGCAGAATGGCTCAAAAACAATCCGATGGACAGCCTTAATAGTCAAGTGAACAAGCCAGAAGAAAGGAAACCGTGCACCGACCGCTATGAGCACTTCCGACTTCTGGAAGCAGAAAGCCTTACCCCTCCGCAGCCGGGTTAGAGCAGAGGCAGGGGGAGGGGCTCGCACTGACTTCGTCATCGGGGTGGATATGTCGCTCATCCAGGGTGGCTTCCGGGCTCTGGTGGCTGTCTCCTTGTCTAGCCCCGAAGATACTGATGGATATGGATGGGAGGAGGGAAGGGAAGGGCAAGGTCCTAACTCCCTCTGGCCTCTCCAAGGGCAACAGCGGAGACCGGGCCCACTGAGGGGCGATCTTCCGTGCCTGTTGGATGTGGGCAAATCTGTTGAGTGTTGATGACAAAGCTGTAGGAGGGAAAGGGACCACACCTCGTCGCTCATTGGCTGTGGTGGGTGTCAGGTTGGAGGATGTTATGTTCTGGCCACGTAGAACAGCAGCTGAGCGGTTCACTCAGTATCAAATGTTCTGTACCTTCAGAAGGGGATGGGGAGGAATGAATAACTTTCTAAGAAACAATTAACCTACAGACAATTCATACTGTCATCCTAATCCAGACACAAAGCGATACTGGGCACTCCGTTCAGAGACAGCCCGTGAGGACACAAAGTAGACCAGTTTAATCATCTTTCCCTGGCAGATGATGAAGCCGTTTCAGTTTATTTTGCTTTATATCATGTTGGGCACCCTGGGCCCGGTGAGTAAAGGGCTGGCATCCGGCCAGAGAGCCGGGGGCGGGAAGAGGAGAGAGAGACAGAGGGGAGAGGGGGAGAGAATCAGTCTCGGAACAAGGAGGCCTTCTCACCACACCTGGTTTTCGTCATCGTGTCGTAAAAAATCTGCGGTAAGAAATGCGAGAAGAGGGCATGGGCGTGGGTTTTCGAAGGAAAAGAACCTCGAGCCCGTGAGCAGCCCGCGAGCAGCGTTCCACTCAGTGAGAAAGGAGATGACTGGCTTTGTCACCGAATCACAGCCTCCCTGGACAGTGCCCCCTTAGAGGACCTGACTCAACGGTCGAAGCCATTGTGGACCCTGGGAGGTTGCAGCCTCCCGCTAGGGAAGGCAGTTGCCTTGTCTGTCCTCCAGGTCGGGCCCTCAGGGCCTGGCTCCATCATTCCCTCGCTTTCCTGGCCCTTGAGCTGGACGCCTCAGGTAGCCACGTCTGCTTTATCTCCTACGTGGCTCTGCCCTGAGCCCTGCCAGGTCTCCCCTGCCCTCCAGGCCTGCTGTCACTTCATAGCACCTTTGCAACCCTGCGACTGTAAGCCTCGGTTTTCTTATCTAGAAAATGGGGACAGTAAAACCTATCTCACAGGGAGCTGGGAGGATGCCATGAGATACAGTGGCCAGCCTGCTGCCCCGGGAGCCCACTGCCCGTGCTCGGGCACGGCTGGCCATTTAGGCGATGACTGTGAACACGCCCAGCGACGTCCGCCTCCCAGCAGGTCCCCTCCTGCACACTCCCTGACGCCAACGCCAGACTGGCCTTCCTAGACCCCCACTTTGGTCGTTCGTGCTTAAGCAGCTACAGGCCCTACTGACCCCCGTGAGCTCAAGTCTAGAGTGGCCCGCCTGGCGTCCAAAGCCCCCGCCCAGGCCCCACCTTGCCTTGCCGGCCTCCTCTCTCACAGGCGCACGATTGGAGGCTGTCGCACGTGGCAGCTAGCTTGTGTACTGTTCTCCTCTCACGCCAACCCATTCTTGCAGTTTAAAAGAGGAAAGCAGTTCATGCAGTGGGCACTCAGCTCTTCTGAATACTTTGATGATTATGGAAAAAAAGATACCACTTGTACTTGACTTTGTGTTTAATAGAATGTATACGTGCGTGTATGTGTGTAGATGTGTGTACATACAGACATTTATGTAAAGCATCTTACCTCGTCGAAGGGATGGGTTCAAGTTAACATTTACTGAGCACCTGGCAGGTACCAGTGAAGGTACCAGGCAGGATATGAATCTGAAACAGAAGGACAGGCTTTGGGGCAGGTCCAGATGTCTTGGGGTTAGCACTTCTTGGTACCTGACAATTCCCCATGCGTGGAACGGTCTACAGGTCCCATGGGGTTGGTGGGCCCTGCTTGCTCACACGTAATGTAACGCAGATGCCACGATGCACACGGGTGCACATGGGGGCCCAAGCGCACAGAGTTCATGTGGCACCAGTCACTCCACAGAGGTGCGTGGGTTCCCTGTGGCTGTCCCATTAGGCCGGATTATAACTCCTTGAAACTGTGCATCTATTACCCTGCACAGGCCACTAGGCAGCTTGCAATAAAACACACGGTTGCTTTCTGTTTGCCCTGATTCCTTGGCCCTGGTCCCCACCGTGGCCCTTGGGCTGTGCTCCCCTCAGCTCGGCCTCCTCCCTTTGTCCTCCTTTCTAATCACTGCTCCCCCCACCCCCCGGCTCTGGCTCTTCCATCCTGACATCACTAGCAGTGTGGTGTTCACAGCATCTGATTCATCTGGCAGCACTAATTCAGGATGGGTAGCTGTCAGGTTCAAGGGGAAGGAGCCCCGTGGTCCATGGGGGAGCCCAGTCTTTGGCAATCTGGGGAGAGGGGACGAGATGAAGTGCAGCGGACCAGCCTGTGATGCCACGGCTCTGTGCTCCTGGGTGACTCAGCAGTGTGTGTGTGGGGGGGGGCAGGAGAGGGAAGCCTGCAGCTCTAGTGATGGTGCAGCAGTGGGGCAGGGGAGGGGGTCATGGGAGCGTCCTGTCATGGTGGCCGACCTCCCCCACAGTGCGGCCAAGGGTCAGAGCAAGCTGGAGAGCAGACGCCTGGCATGGAGCCAGACAAACTTAAGGATGACCCTGAGTCTGTCACTTAACCTCTCTGAGCTTCTGTTGTGTCATCTGTAAAGTTAAAATAATTATTTCCAAGGCTGCTGTGAGGAAATGCATGTAAAGGCCAGACAGAGCTCAGCACCTGGCACTCAGCCGCTGAACAACCTTTGCCTGTGCCCTGGGCGATCCTTGCCAGGCGACATCATGGGGTCGCTGGGAGGGTCAGCTTTGTAAACCGCAGAGTGTGTACAAATGGGAGGCTTCGTTAGAACAAGGACTGCACACTTTTCCTGCGAATAGCCACAGTAGATATTTTAGGTGTTGTGGGCCACGTAGTCACTGTCACAACTACTCAACTCTGCCAGTGTAGCGGGGAAACAGCCACAGACAGTACTGTACCAGTAAAGTATCAATGACACTTGATTTCAAAGCAGGCGGTAAGGCCGTGTTGGCCTGTGGGCCGCAGTTTTCCAGCCCTGTGTTGGAGATGGGATGAGGACAGGGCTCCCCTAGTCCAGTGACCGAGGCCTGCTCTGCACCTCTCTTGCAGCTCCCTGTGGACTGTGTGACATGGACCCATCAGGAACCCCAATCCTCATGAGCCCCATCTCCCAGCAGGAAGTGTGGAGCTGGGGAAAGCGCACAGAGCTACCTTCCACCTACCACCCGGCATCTTGTGAGTCTGCGGGCTGGGCCTGGGAGGGACCCTAGAGGGTCAGACGCTTAGTCACTTGTACTTGCTGAGCTGATCTATCGGAGGAGGTGTCGCACAGTCAAATGCCCACGGGCAAAGTGGGGAATAAAAATGAGTGAAGGCTCGGGGTGCGACCCAGTCCATGTTGTTTGCCACTTTGACTGAGGCAGATGTGTTTCTCAGCTATGAGGAAGGAGCAGAGCAAGCGTGATAATGAATGATAACTGGTACTCCAGGCCGAGAGGCAGTAGGGAGTGGGGGAGCCTGGGGCGAGCCGGGCAATTAGTGCCCCCTGTAAAGGGCTATAGGGAGCTGCCACTCAGCTGCCACTGAGTGTTGCCTTCGGGGAATTGGGGACCAGTGTCAACAGATCTTCCATTTTTCAGGACAAACCATAAATCTAGACTCATAAAATCTCTCCGTTTGAACATTGGATTCATTAAGACAAACCATAGGGGCTGAAGAAAATAGATCTAGAACATCTAAGGAGACTGTTTTGCTCACCTACGTTTCTAGGTCCCTGGAAACAAAAGTCCTGGAGAACGTGGGGCCGTGCGAGGGAGGGTTTCTGGGGGAGAAGCCGGAGAATGTTCTACATCCAGGGCTTCTTAACCTCAGCAGCAGTGACATATTGGGCCACTCTTTGTTGTGGGGACTGACCTGTGCATTGTAGGATGCTTAGCAGCACCCCCGGCCTCTATCCACGAAAGCCGGTAGCAGCCCCTTTCCCCAAGCTTGGCAACCACGAAGTGTACCCAGTCTGGCTGACGCCCCTGAGGAGCAACATTACCTGGATGGAGAAGCACTGGGTTCCGGAGAAAGGAGGCCAGCAGAGGACAGCCCGGGGGCGCAGGCCTGCCCAGTGATAGCCCTTCAACAGGGATTAGTGGGTGAATGGTTCTAAATTAGCAAATTTTAATTTAGACCTAAATCTCCGTTATTTCCTGAGGCTGGAGGAAAATTGGTGACCGTTTAAAATTGTTAATTGGAACCCGCTGCGACTCAGTGGAGGGTGAAAAGCAGTAAAGGTCTGGATAACGATGGGGCAGAGGGGCAGGGCGGGTGGGGCAACAGCTGGTGACAGGTTGACAAGGAGCCACAAGCCACCACGGCCGGCGGGAACAGGGCGTCCTGCCAGGTGATCCGGTGGCCGTGCTCTGGGAGCCACGGCCGCAGCACGGGACCCTGCAGGGAGATGAGTGTCCAGGCGTCGATGGGCAGGAGCCGGAGCCAAGCCGAGTTCCCTGGGGAACGTGACCTGGCAGGGACAGAGGCGGTGGCGCAAGGTCCTGAAACTAGGGGAGGGTGATCCCTGGGGCCAATGGGCATTGTCCTGAAGTAGTCAGCTCTGGTGCTGTGCTTCAGTGGGCGAGGCAGTTCCCTCATTAGACGCAGAAAAACCATAGTGAATGCAGGTGATTCCCCGGACCAATCGCTAAAGGTCTAAGTAGCATCAAGGTTAAGTTCTGGCTGTAGGCGCCAGAGGCCCCAAAGTCGTGGAGGAGGAGAGAGGCAGAGATGTGAGGGAGAGATGCTCTGATGGCGGCGGTGAGGGGCCGAGGGGCAGATCTGGTGGCCGAGGCAGCTGGAGAGTCTCTGAGAAGGGGAAGGGGGCTGAGCAGGGAGAAAAGGGCCAGGGCTGAGGGAGGTCAGGGGGCAGGGCCCGAGGCTCTGTGTGGTGGGGCGATGTCTGTGTTGGGAGGAGCTGCCGTCTCGAGCCTCCTCTGAGTTTTGATCTACGCGAGCTTCCTAGTCATCAGGGTTTCTCTTCTTGAGTTTCTGGCGTGGACGCTTAAATACAACATAGTTCGTCAAGCTAGAAACGTCTGAGGCCTTGGCTGCTGGCCACCAAGGGCCTCAGGGAGGGGAGGAGCGGGGAGTGGTCTGAGCCCTCAGCAGCCAGAACTGTCCAAAGCAGAGGGAGAGGAAAACCCACGTTCCAGCCCTCTAACCAGGCAAGGTGGCCATCTACAGTCCTGTTTCATGGATAAAAAAAGCTGAGACGCAGGGGAGTGACTCAGTGAAGGCCACCCAACCAGGAGCTGCAGGCCTGGATGCGGGAGGAGGGGGGTGTGTGTGCGCGTGCACCCGTGTGTGTGTCCCAACTCTACCTCCAGGGTCCCCTGCACATGCCATGTTGCTTGTTTGAAGAGAATAGCGCCTGGGGGTTTAGAGTTAAGCAAGGTGAGAGGAGTTCAAATTCAAGATTATCCGTGGGGAGTGGCTTGGAGTGTGTTGGAGGTGCCCTGTCCTCCTGGGGCACCTCACCAGGAGGACGGGACGCTGCCCAGAATCTCAGACAAGCCCTGCACCCACCGCCCGCCCACCCAGCCTCCACCGTGCGCTCGCTGACCTTCTTTCCCTTCGACAAGGCAGCGTGGTCATCAGCAAAGCAGGCCCCCACCTAACACTGTTGAAGAGGCCTGTCACCCAAAAATAACTTGAAAAGCGACAGAGAGAAGCTGATAAGCATAGGAAATAATTTATTTATAGCGCGGAGCACAAAGCCGTCAAAGAAACTACAGGCAAGCGACAGCCCCGGCGCCCCCTGGGCGGCAGCTGAGGGCCTCTCCCACCCCAGGGGGCTGCCTCGGAAATGTGCCTCTTGAGCTGGCCCTGCTGGGGGGTCTGCAGAGAAGCAGCAGGCAGGGTGAGGAACAGGGTGTGGAGGGGACCTCGGTTAAGGCTTAGATTCGGAGCTTTGGGGGAGACCCCAAGGTCCACACCGCTGGAGGAGTTTAGCCAGAGGCTGGAACCCCACCGTGGCCGTGTCGGGAGAAACGCCTGCAGGGCCGGGAAGTCTGAGGGGACCCGTGTTCTCTAACTCTGGCCGCAGCTGAACAAGACAGACCCGTGCTGTCTCGTGTGCATTCCTTCTCGGAGGAGAGGTGCCCGTGGCTGAGTGCTCTCCCTGCCCCCTCTTTCCTCCTTAGCTGCACCCACAGGCCCATGCGTAGAAGTCAGTCTGCAGTCTGGACTGGACACTGTGCACCAGCAACCTCTAAGTGCCCTTCCAATGCTGGGTGTGTTCTAGAATGTTCCAGCCTGGCCCTGTCGTTTTCTTTAGAAAAGAAACATCAAAAAGTTGTGTTCCATAAACAATTATCTCAAAGGGACAAAAGGGATGAGAAGCCGGAGGATTTCAGACGTGGAGAACAGAATGAGATCTGCAGGAATTTCCATCACAAAGTGCTGTTATAGCTCTGAGTGCGTGTTTATTAACTGAAAAAACAGAAATACACAAGTTTGATCAAAACTGATGACACCAAACTTAAATGTCACCGAATCTTGAACAACACAAACAATCAGACCCAAGTCGACAAGACTCTATCTAGACCGTCCAAGTGGGTGGCGGCCTGGTTCTTGACCCCAGCTGGTCCGCAAACGCTGGCGAGGCCCGCGGGCCAGACGACCGCTGAAGACAGAACCCGTGTGAGGTTCTGCTCTGCTCACCCCTACTTCCTCCCTTCCCTCAAGATGCTCTCCTGATGGCGATCAAGGTAAGACCGATAGAGGTAGGTGAGGCAGCTGGAATCCTTTATGGATCAGTCGTGGTGCATTCTCTTCGGTTCATGAAAACTTGCAAAGTAGAAGCCGCTGAACCCTGCAAGGGTCAGCTCTGCGCCTTTCACACCGTGGCCTGCCAGCCAGCCGGGCGGTCTCAAGGTCTCCCGTGTGCCTTGCCTTGTTCTCAAGGAGCTGGAACTGCCTTGGGGAAGAAAGATGATTACCGACTCCTTTTACCCTACGCTAAAAAAACAACAAATAATTTGTTTCGAAAGAATTTCATACTCACTGCAAAGTTGTCAGTACAGCACAGAGAGTTCCTGTCGTACCGCTTCATCCAGATGCCCTCACCGTTGATATTTCATCGCATTCCCCCCTCTCTGTGTGTGTGCGTGTACATGGGCTGATCTAGTTACCTGAACCCATGAATTAGTCTGGAAAATATGCCTGCTCAGCGATAGGGGTAATGATCCTAACAGCAGCATTTACTGAGCATGTAAAATGTCCCCGGCGAGCGTGTGACTAGGCACTTCCCATCTCTTAAGCCATTCGGTCCTCAGAATAACCTTAAGAGGCAGATACGTTATCCTCCCATTTCACAGACGAGAAAGCTAAAGCACATGGTCCCACGGCAAGGAAGCCGTGGAGGGCCAGGGAACTCTAACCCAGGCAGCCCGACTCCACAGCCCTCGGCTTAGCCAGCTGTGGAAAGGGAAATGGACGTGGGCCTGGCTGGACTCCCACGTTTGCCCTGCTCAGGTGGGCAGGGGGAGAGCAGAGGTGGCTGCCCAGGGCCCCCAGGGAGTTCCCTCCAGGAGTTTCATCCTCCCGGCTCTTCTGAGATGACTGACACTCTGAGGACAAACACTCGCCGTGCTCATCCCACGTGAGGAGCTGCTCCAGCCCGTGGCGTCAGGTCCGTTCTCTGACTTCGAGCTCAGAATCATCGTTTTTACAAACCACCCATTTTTTAGAAGAAGAAATGAATTTGCTCAGTTTTATTCCTCATTTCTGGATAACATGCAGAAGCCACTTAGAGCTTAATGTTAACACTGTACATCACTGTCGGCCCTGCCGTGAGTGGCGCACGTCACATCCCCGCCGTCTGCAGGCTCTGAATGCTAGATGAGCAGCGGAAGCCAGAGGATTCGGTCGGAGGAGGAGTTCTTCCCTCTTCAGCTCCAAATTTCTGCAGGAGGATGAGTCCCGGGGCTGTCTGGTTGTGGGGAATATCTGGGAACCTGTCTCCACGCCTGTCACCCTGTGTGGCACCCAACATCATCAGCCCCGAAGCTTGGCAAAACCTGTCATTCCCCGGATGTGCAGATGCCCCCTGTGAAAGGATCAAGGGTGGTTCTGAGGCTCTCAAGGTCAACTGACATCTCAGGCCGAGCTGCCACTTCCCCCTGCCATGCTGCCACTGCTGGATGTGCGCTCTGCCTTCCTTCCCCTCCGCTCCCCAGGTAGAGATATGGAGCGTCTCCAGCACCCAGAAGGCTCCCCGGGGCCTCTTTCCTCACTGAATGGGTGACCACTGTTCTGATCGCTATCGCTTTTCTTGAATTTCCTCTCAGTGGAATCTTACAGGAAGTCATTTTCAGCTCCTCAGCCACAGCGCTGCTGAAAGGAGAAAGCTTAGAGGGGGGAGGCCTGGTGGGACCTGCCCGCACTGCCTCGTCCCCTGCTCAGAGGCCTCGTTCCCTCCTCAGAGGGCCTCAGTGCAGAGGGCCTCCGTGGCTGGACTTGCTCTGGCCCACACTGGCCTTGCTCAGAGGCTGTTCCGGGGCGTGTGAGCTGGGTCCCCGAGTCTTCAGACACCTGTCCCTGGCTCTCTGAGGGCTGGGTCCTGCTCCAGGAGAGATTCTGTTACACCCTTGGCAAAGCCCCCACAGAGCCCTGCTCACCCCCTGTGGCCTCAGTTTCCTTTCGATGTCACCACAGAATGTTAGGTATGAAAAGCAATATAAAAGTTCTGTTCTGTTAATTTTTTAAAATGAGGAGGTATGACCCACAGAGGGGATCGGCTGGGACTAGAAATCAGGCCTACCGACCCCATCACTTGCTCTTCCCACCACAGCATTTTCCTCTAGGGCTTGGTCACCTCGGTATTCAGGCCATTCTGCTTGAGCCCCCTTCCTGTCCCCTGGCCCTTTCTGCTGGTCTCCAGAGCGTATTTCCCACCAGGGCCAGCGAGGGTGCTGTGGGACCTATCCTGAGGCCAGGCACAGTAAAGGTAGACACCCCTACCCACAAATTCACTTTGCCTTTCTGTCCCCCAAACCCAGAATTCCTTTTGTCGGGACCATACCCTTTGGGCCCAGATGCCAGCATCCCTGGCTTGGGAAACACATTAACCTCACACGAATAGCAAATGATGGCCTTTCAGCCTTTTTTTTTTTTTTTAAATAAAGTTTACTGGTTGTTGACATTGTACTAGGAGTAGGTTTGAAGAGAAGGGGAGGGACGGGCCAGATGGCCCTGGGGATGGGAAAGTAGAGGGAACATCATGAGAGGGGAAAAGGGTGCAGGCAGCACCCACGAAGAGCTCCTCCAGCTCCTCGATTTTGCCAGCAGGCCCTTTCCTCCAGCCTGCCGCGGGCCCAGGGGGCAGTGTCACTGGCCCAGAGGCCGGCACACCCGGTGGTGCACCAGCCAGGGGAGGGCTGGGGGCTGGGCCTCAGGGAGAGGCACCGGCACAGAGCTGCCCTCCCCTCAGCATCCCCTCCTCCCTCTGTCATCTGGCCTCCTGGCCTGATGGGGAAGATGATCTTGCCACCGTGAGTGTCCATCTGAGAGCAGAGCGAGAGCTCTCCCATGAGAGTAACAGCTCTGGCCACGTAGAAGTGATGTGCCCAAGCCTGGGCAGGGGCCACTGCGTAGGAGAGGCCCATGGAGAGGTCTGAGGGAGAGGTTTCACCCTGCCCTCCTTGGTGTTCAAATCAGGGGCTGGGCTGACAGGCCCGAGGTTGGTCCAGCTCTCGCCCACTCACAGACCCAAGCTCCAGGAAAAAACCGCATCTTTGGTCCTCGCGTGGCAGTGCGGGATGAGATCAGGTGTGACACACCCCATCTCTCCAGTGGCCTCCCTGTCCCCATCCCATCCCACCTTCACCATCCGGCTCTTCTACCCAGAGGAGTCCTACTCCACCATGCCTGTTCTGGCAGCTCCCAGCTCATGCAGACACCTGCGGGGTCATCATCCCTTGTCCCTTGTTGAGACCAACTTGGTAGGACTATAAGGTGAAATACCCAAGTGTCTTCTGTGATCCCATGGCAAAAAGTAGTGGGACTGAGACTCAAAGCTCTGTTTCTGATGCTAGGTCCAGAAGTCTTCTGGGATGAAGGGGGGGGGGCCTGGGTGAGCATCAGGCGTAGGGGCAGCACTTGGCATCTAGGGCTTAGGGGGCTGCACACATGCCAGGACACTGCCTTCCTGCGGGCAGTTGAGCCCCTCAGGCTCATGCACCAGGCTCCGTGTAGTGTTTTCTCTTCGGTTCCCTTCAGCCTTGCTGAGCGGGGCGTCCGAGCTCATTCTGAGAGGCTCACGTGGGGTGGGAACGGGACTAGGGATCTGTGAAGCTGGAGGGAGCTGCGAGGAGAGGGCTTTGAGGGAAGATGAAAATGGGCCGGACAGAGATGTGGTAGCTGCTGCGGGGAGAGGAGAGTTGGGGAAGGAGCCGAGAGTTGGAAAAGGAGATGTTTGGGAAGTGTCGGGATCTGTGGTATCATCCCCTTGGTCTTCCCATCAAAACTACCAGCGTTTCTGGAGATGTGTGTGTACCTGTGAGAGAGATGTTATACCTCCTGAAGCCGGCCTCACCTGGGGGCTACAGATGAGCGGGGTGGCCAGGAGGAGAGGTCCAGGGACATGAAGGTTTCTCAAGGAGGCTGGTGGCCTCGCCTGCCCCCTGCCATAGTCCTGCCCCAGGTTCAGCCTCCACGCTCCTCCTGCCCAGGACTCGGAGACGTCCCCTGTCTGCGATCCTGCCCCTTGGGACGGCATCTGACATACACCTCTGAAGGTTTCAAGGTTAGATGAGGCCTGGGAAGGAGCCAGAAAGAGGTTCAGAGACTCTAGAGAGAACAGGTTTAAAGAGAGGCAGGACGTCGCTGTGGGGAGGAGGAGGAGGAAGGTGGCTGGGAGCTCCTGGACTCCGCTTTGCTGGTTTCTCATCAGCTTCGAAGGTGGGGAGGACAAAGAGGATTTTCTCCGCCCTCGGTTTTCCAATAAGGACTGGAACCACTCTGAGTTTGAGTGTAATCCTGATTGACTCCATCTGCCAGGGGAGAGGACAGAGAGAAAAGAGAGAGAAGAGAGGGAGGGAGGGAGAGAAAGGGGAATTTCACGGTGCCAGAGCCCTGGCCTGAGTCTTCTCTCCCTGCTGATCTCACCCTAAATCTTGTGTTCCTAAGGGGGCGGAGGGGTGGGGGTGGGGAGATCGGATTTAGAGAAAGGAGTAGGAGTCAGGCTCCAGGACCAGGCGGAGGGGCGAGTTGGAGGGACGCCCAGGTCCTGTTTGTCTTCTCTCCGCCTTGGCTGGAGGCCAGAGAGGAGGCTAGTGAAGACAGGGCACTTGAAAGAAAGCTCGGAGCAGAGAGCTTCAAACAAGTGCTGCAAAAGAAACCACAGTTTTAATCACCCTCCCCTCCCCAAATTAGGGGGTTTCTTTGTACTTTTATGTCTATTCTTAGCTCCAGAAATTTACAAAAGTTTTGGACAAAATGTGCAAGCGAGCTGAGGCTCTGCAGAAACCAGGGGACCGCTAATACTCGATGCACACAGAGAGCAGCCTCGCCCAAGGTCATGCTCTCCTGAGTGTGGTCCCCAGCTAAAGACCGACCGATGGAGACAGGGCAGGCAAGGCCAGCCATGGCAGCCCCACGGGGGACAAGCGCCAGAGCTTCCTGCGGGGTGACCCAAGGCTACCACAGGTGTGGTGTGGTGACCGACCTCTCTGCCTGCTCCTGCTTCGTCCCCTCCTTCCACTGGTGTCGATCCCGAGGACCTTCTTACGCTTCCTGCAAGCTGAGCTCCATCGGAGTCCGCTTCCCGGAGGCCTCGCCAGCCACAGCTGAGAGTCAGATTCGTAGCAAGTGCGAGAGAGGAAATAACCAAGAGTGGCTGCAGGAAGCAGAGCGAGGCCGGGGGTCTGCTGTCGGCAGGATGGCTAGGAAGTTTGGGGTGACCCCAGGGAAGAAACCGGTCTTGTGAAGAGCTGGAGCAAAAGCTCTTCAGGCAGAGGAGACTGTTAAAGACGCCAGGGAACCCAGGGCCTGGCACCTGCCTGGTGTCCCCTGGGTGAGAATGCAGATGGAGGTGGGTCCTAGAGGCTCCCCAGCAGAGGGGACCTGTGAGTAGAGGTGAACTGAAGGTGAATGGAAGAGGGAGAAAACTTTCTAGTCCAAGAGCTAGCACAAAGGCATGGGGAGGGGAAAAGAATCCGCTGTGGCTGGAGGGTGAGGTTCATCGATGTGAACGCAGCGGATAGCGCGAGTGGAAAGAGGCTGGAGCCAGGGTTCGAGACTGCTCCCTGGTGGGGAAGGGGGCACCTTGTGAGAAGGAACTAGGTGGGATTGTAGAGGAGAAGGAGGAGATGATGCTAGAGCCTGGGAGACCAGCTGGAGGGCCCAGCGGGAGTCCAGGGAGGAGCCCAGGAGAGCCGGACCAGGACCATGACACCGGCTCGAAATGGAAACCGAGCTGAGAACCGTTTTGCAGAACTCACAAAGGAGGTGCTGATAGGGGCAGAGAGGAAGAGTGGGAAATGAACACCGGTTTTCTGGTTGGGGCGACAGGTTAACGGATGGTGCCGAGGCTGGGGGCAGAGAAAGGGAAGCCGGCTTGCATGGGGGAAGGGAAGAAGGATGCAGGACTCCACGGGGTGAGGGCGATGGGTAGAGGGGATGCCGAGTACCAGGGAGGGCTGGAGGGAGAGTTGTTGTTGGTGATGCCCTAGGCCGTGAGGTGAGGTCCCTCAGGAGAGACGGCAGCAAGAGTTGAGAAGAGAGAAGACCTTGCAGGCCCAGGGCAAGAGGCAGAGGAACCAGCCATAAAGCCTGATTCCGGGCGGTCAGGAGCTGTGCTGGGGAAGCCAGGGGAGGGGAGCCGGCAGGAGGAGGCAGGAAGCCGCCCAGAGGGGCGAATGCCATAGGATCGGAACTCAGGCCACACTGGAGGCAGCAGATGCGAAGAAGCCGTGGGTGACCTGGATGAGGGCAGTGACAACACACCATGCTGGAGAGTGGGGGGCAGGGCCAGGCTGCACACGATTGCGGGCGGGGTGGGAGGTAGAAAGCCCATGAAGTGAAGTAAGTTGCTCTCCTGATTGAACGTCTGTTGAGCCCCTACAACGCGCCAGAGAACGGGTAAGGCCCTTTTTGGCCCATAAATTAACCCATTTAATCCCCACCAAGAGCCTGCGAAGTGGGTGCGGTTTTCCTCACCCCCGTTTTTCCAGCCGAGGAAGCAAGCTCAGAGAGGTTAAGGGAGTGGTCGCTCAGCTCCAGTGCAGCATAGAGCTCCTTTCCTGAGTCTCGGTCTTGTGCTGTTCCCGCCATCGTCCCAAGCTCCCTTTACTGTTAAAACAAAAATGAAAGGTATTTAACGTCGTAGGCTTTGGGGAAGGAGCCAGAGGGGGTGATGCCACAAGGGCAGGGAGCGCTTATGGATGGGTCCAGAGGAGGAGGGGGTGAGCCTGGAAGAGTCAGGCCCTGCCCCCCTGCACTCCCCTGAGCTGCGTGGGGCTGGGGGAGGGGGTGCTGCACCAATGGACAGACACGCTTCGAGGCCAAGGGACTGAAATTGAGACTGAAGTTCGCCTTTGATGGTCTCAGCCTCCTCTGTGAGGTGGAGGTGAGGGAAACTGTTTTCTTAGGGTTAAACGAGGGGTGGCGGCCTAAGTCTACCTGAGACAAAGGACCTGCTGTAGGAAGGTTGTCCCTTACTAGGTCAGAGTTCCAGTGTTTTCCACTCCTCCTTTCATCTTCCATTCATCCATTCAGCAGTGTCACCGAGCACTTCGAAGTGCCAAACGCTGTTCAGCAGTGTCGACAAAATGACGACGAATGAGGTGGAAAGGGCTCCCGTCCTCATGGAGCATTCAGTAGAGCCTTGAGAACTGTTTGGATGCAGAACTAGGAATTCATTCAACCCTAGATAAGATACCACAGGGGAAATTGCTGGGATGATTCAGGCATGACTTATGTCAGCCAAGGACGAGAAGGACAACCAGGAGCCAGGGGAGACTGACCCTGGACCTGCAGAATCTGACGGGGGGTTGTTCGTAAGGCTTCTCCCCCCTGCTGACCTGCACTCTGAGGGCACCGCCACGGCACAAAGCAGCTGCCCTGGTCCTGCCCTTGCACGATCCTCCCGTTCTGGATCCCAGCACCAACCCCTTCGGCTTTCGTGGTCCCTCGGGTTCCAATGTCTACCCCTGGCCTGGAAGGGGAAGGGCTGGTGGTGCCAAAGGCAAATGCAGTGAGTGGAAGGTGCTGGACAGAGGGGCGGGAAGGAAGTCCATCTCCCCACCTCATCTCTAACTCATTCCACGAGGGAGCCGGGAGCACCTGTGCCGAGACTGGCCCCCTCCCCCTGCCCCACCCGAACAGAAGCCTGGGACCGTCTAAACCAGGCAATGACATTGAGCGGGAAGCCCCGGCAAGGCGGAACGAGGCCTCTTTCTCCTACTTTTTAGCCTGGGGAATTGTTCCATAATTAAGGGGAAAAAAATGATGAATGCAGACGTGGGGAAGTCCCCATACTTCATCCTTCTTGCCGTTGAATTAACGACGTAACACATCGTGTTTTATTACAACTTTATGATAACTAGAGTTATTACCGAACTCATGTCTATGGAAAAGGCAGAAGCGTCATCACCGTATGAGTTCACGAGATGCTTCGGTGGGATTTATTGAGCAAAATGTGAATTCCAACCACTTGGCATGAAGCCCTTCCCTGACACAGGACCCTGTTAGCCATCCTGAAACACGAACAGCTCATTCCGCATGGGACCTGGCAGTCTGCCCCAATTATTTTCTCCTCCTCCAGGCAGTCTGCCCAGATTTAGAGGGCCGCATTCAGAACTTTGCTCTTCTTAGTAGAACTAACACCTGCCCTCTCCTAGCAAGCCTCGAAGGTCACGGATGTCAGCCCGAATGTGGAGATAAACCTTTTCCATTTGCACGAGGCTTTGTTGTTTTCCAAACACAATCAGAGACGTGACCTTTCCGTTTAAAAGGTCAAACAAAACTTTTTTGAAACTAGAGCTGTATGGGCATGAGGGCCATCCATAGACTTTGCCCTTCGTGGTGTTTTGGGGGTGAGGGATGGGGAGGGGTGGCAAGTTGATGTAATGACAGAAGCCAGACCATTTGTGAGAAATGACTAAGCCCTTGGCAGTGACCTCGTGCAGTCGAAGGGAGCCTGTCTGCGGAGCCTGCTGCGAAGGGCTCTAGAAATAAGTGGCAAAGGAGGAGCGAAAGCAGAGGCGGTGAAGAACGCCTAGAATTTGCTCACGGGAAAGACGACTTGGGAGGATCGAGATAACCATCAGCCACCTGAAGGGCCGTTCTGTGTAGGTGGAAGGAAGGGACGAGAGGAGGGCGGACATTGACACCGAGTGCCCACGACATGCTAGCTGGGCTTGGGTATCCCACTCATCCTCAGGCCCCGACGGCAGCGATTTTTCCGTCCGTTTTCATCCATAAAGAAACCAGAGATTCGGCGAGGTTGGGAGGGTTGTCCGAGGTCATCCAGCCAGCCTTGTAAATGACCCTGTCGGGAACAAGCCGGGTCTGGGGGTGGAGGGGAGGCCGTGCAGGAGGACTGGAGGGGTGGAGTTCGGGCCACACATGCCGCCAAAGCTCCATCCTGCGTGTGTGTGTGTGTGTGCGTGTGGGGGGGGGTCATCGCGAGAGCTCACAGAACTGGGATCCCAAGGGCAAGAGCCTTTTTAAGGGATGGAAGGTCAGCGACTTATCCAAGGCGTGGGTTTCCTCCGCCAAGTCGGGCAGCCTGGGTGCGAGCAGCTGCAGTGGTGGGGTTCGCTCTCTCCACACTGCTGCCCCACCTCTGGCCAGCTCTCACAGGTGGAACGTCCCTTCTTACATGAGACCCACCTCTGTCCCCCCCTGGAACACGCCCCGCATGCTGGGGTGCTCTTCCACGTGGGCCCCCCCTCCATGGAGTTTCAAAGCCCAAAGGCCTTCTGAATCCAAAAGAATGACTGGACTTGGTGGGTGTCATCCGAGCCTAAGGAGTCCCTTTCCGGTTTACTCTTCTGCAGTTCAGAGACAGAAGCAGGGGAGCCCCTCGCCGCTCCCCGTGTCGGCATTGCTATTCTGCTGATAGAGAGCCGTCCCCTTTCTTCAGAGCCCGGTGAACCGGGCGGTCCCAGCAGCAAGCATCTGCCCAGGGGTGGGTTTCCCACTAAAGCGGCTCCACTGCCCCCATGTCAGCTGCTGCTGGGTCCATGGTTCTGCCTGGAAGATCCCTCTGATCATCGCTGGGCTCTGGGTCATTAGCAGGGGCAGGTAGAAGGGGTCTCCCTTCTGTAGTGTGTGGTGCTGGAGAGTGAGGAACACGCCCTCCGACCCCTACCCCAGGCACTGCTAAGTCTGCTTCTGCGTAAATCCCTCTGACCACTGGGCCACACACAGCCGTGAGGAAGCCAGCTGCAGGTCTGCTGCCCTGAGGCTGGGATCCCCCTCCAAGGCCCGGCAAGAGCAAAGAAGAGTGACGTAGCACAAGCGTGGGGTCCAGAGACCTGGCTTCTGTGCTTTCTCTGCCACTCCTCCCTTGGCTGTGTGATTTGGGGCAAGTCTCTGCCCTCTCTGAGTCTCAGGTCCTTTAATCTTAAGATGCGGGACTGGGTCATAGGTGATGGCGGAGATGCTTTCTAAGCTCCAGCATGTTGCGGCTCTGGCACATCGCAGGACCACGCGTCCATCAGGCTGAAGCCTGAGGCCCGACTTGCAAGGCCAGGGTGTCATTCCACACCCAGGGTTCCGATGAGATGACCTCTGGGCTTCTTCCACTTCCAGAAGTCTGCGAGTCACTCCCCCAGACCGGAACGCCTGGCCCCGGGCAGACCTGGGCCTTGTCCCACCGTCTGTGACACGCGGTCCCATGGCGCCAATGCTGTTGAAGGGCAGGCTGACGTGAAGGCAGCAGGTGTCCCCTAAGGCTCTGGCCGCCAGCAAGCCGCTGGTTGCACTTGACAGGAGTTTCGTGGCGGTGGCATCAGGGCATTTGGAACTGAGGGAGAGAAAACAGTGGCACTGATAACTGAGTGTCTGCGACATGAGTGCCGAGCCCTTTCCTAAGATGCCTTTGTTTGCAGCGAGCCCGAGCGGGCTCTCCCGGGTGTGGCATAGTGTGCTCCCTATTCAGGATGCCGGCTGCGGAAGTGTGCTTGATTAATGACAATTTGTTCAGCAGAATATTTAGGACGTGAGACCTTCCTCTCTATAGATGTATTCAACCATTTTTTTAATTTTTTTTGGAAAAAGTTATTTTGCTTAGTCCTCTCAGCGACCCACGATGCAGGTGTTGCCCTCCTCGTCTAGCAGTGATGACAATGAGACACAGAAAGGTTAAGGACCTTGTCCCCAGCCACACCGCTTGGAAGTGGCAGCGCTGGGCCTGCAGTCGTGGTCCAGCAGGCTTCGAAGCGGGTGCTCTCCCCACCACCCGCCCTGCTCCCTCTGGACTGTGCGCAGGAGGGTGCTTCCTCAGGCACCCTTCACCCTCTCTACCACCCCCCCCCGACACACACACACACTCACAAACCACGTGCATGCACTGTCATCCTAAACCTGAGCTAGCGGGTTGGAATGGGGGAGGGCTCAACGGTTACAAACATCAATGAACACACCCTGTCCTCAAAGAAGATTCCAGCCTCTTGGGGCGGGGGGCAGCGAGGGCACGTAACTGAAGCCTGTGCCTTCAGGGACATGGGGACAGCACTTGCGCCGGCCGGCCTCTGGGGAGGAGCCGCCTTGAAGCCCTCTGGTGGAGGGAGGACAGAGCTGGGGCACGGTCCCTTTTAACCCCTTTCTGCTCAGGGCTGCTGCCGAGGTGGCTGGTGGGCCCCGCAACGCGGCCGGCATCTCAGGATGGCGTGACTGGGTTAATTGGGCTTTATTAATAGGCGAACGCTTCGCGAACTGTAATTAAGCAGGCATGCATCTGGTGGCAGCGGTGGCCGGGGGTGGGAAGGGTAAATCCAGGAGGCTCGGAGGCACCATTAAATATGCATGCCCTCGCTCAGGACACAGCCAGGACCCGGTCCCTGTGCCTTTGTCACAGCCCGCTCTGTCAATCAGAGGGCCCTGGTGTCTGAGATCCTGATCTATTCAATGCCTGAACCTGTCTTTTCTCTCTGAGTGAGACCCCGCTGTGGGCGAGGGTGGGAGGATGCGACGGGCCAAGTGTCCGGCTCTCTCAAGAAGCAAGGAGGTGATGTGGGTGCTGTAAGGGTAGGGACAGGAGTTTGAGGCAACAATCTCCTACGAGGGCTGCTGCTTGAAGCTGTGAATCTCACTTCGTAACACACACACACACACACACACTTTCAAATTCTCTCTCCTCTCCCGTGGTCCCCCACCCCCGCCACTGCCCCTCTTGTCCTCTGTCTCCTTGGCTGAGCAAGGCAAGAGGTCTTTTTGCCCCAAGGGGCTACAAGGGACAGGCTGGCAGACACCCAAGGAGGCCAGAACAGACAGTGATGGATCTGGACCAGAACCCCACGCAGGGTGCAGCTTGGGAAGTGAAGGAGAAAGGTCGCTCGGCAGAGAGGGGGGCCTGGAACCCAGTGTTTAGACAGGGGCAGGCGTGTGTTTATGGAAAAACAGAGCACAGGGTGATAAAGCGGCTGTGGAAAAAGAGGTCTGAACAATGAAACCCTCCTCGGTTGCTTGCAGCCCGGACAGCGTGACAGATGTGGAGGATAAACTTTCATCTGGCCTCTGCTAAACCCACCTCGCTTTTCCATTTGGTCTCTAGGAAATATTCCAGAACCACTTCTTTTGCCTTTTGGAATCTGGGGCTGTTTTAAATTTACCTCCATTCGGCCTCACGAATGCATTTTTCTGTGTCACCTGCAACAGAGCCAGCCAGGAGAGGCTGAGCGTGGACCCATCTGTGCCCCGGTCCACCCTGGGCCTTGTTCGCGCCCTCCTTCACCCTGAAATGCCCTTTCTCGTCCCCACCTGCTCCTCTGCCAAAGCTCAGTTCACACGTAACCCCTCGGAGAAGGGTTCCCCGAAACCCATCAGAACCAGCTACAGACAACTCCCTCCATCCTCCCGGGCTGTCAAGGGGAGAACCTGGAGTCAGAAGAGTGGGTTCCAGTTCTGGCCCCACTCCCCTTGGGCAGCAAGCCACGGGTGGCTCCCAAACTCGGTGTTCTCGTCTGCAAAATGGGAAAGATGAGAGCACCTTCCTCATAGAGCTGGGAGGTTGAAGGAGACGAGACCTTATAAATCGTAAACTACACATCGCCACAAGAGCCTCGTCAGTATTTTGTGTTCGTTGGTTCCTTGTCTGTCTCTTTACTTCGATGCGCAGTCCTGGGTCTAGTTTCTGTGTCCTTGGCACCTAGCGCATTGCTCGTTTGTTGAATGCATGAACGAACGAGCGAGATAGAGGATGAATCCTAGCTGGCTGGGCCTGTGGTTTCTTTCTGCAGGATGCTGGGGCCTGTGTTGGCCAAGCAGTCACCCCAGGCAGAGACAGAGTGAAGTGAAATATTGGAGGTGGCTCAGAAGTATGTGCCAGCCTCAAAGGCCAGTGTGTTTTAATTAGCATAATTAATGACAGCACCGACTGGCTCATTACCTGATGGGATTAATGGGCATCATTTGTCTCCCTACGGTGGCCTTTCGGTGTGGCGGAGGCTGCGGGAGATGGGAGATGGCACACGTCCTCTGCCCTGGGCACGGGTTCCTGCGCCTCGGCTGGATCCGCCTGCCCTGCCAGAAATCTCCTGTGTCTCCCCTCAGCTTAGGAGGTTCGCCACCCTTCTGGAGCCTAGCTTCCCTTCAGGCTAAACAATTGATATGTAAGCACAGAGAGATGCTGGGATTTAAAAATAACTGTCACGGGACCTGTCCCTCCCCCAATCTCTCCTCCCCCGCCCCCCATGACTAAGGCCACACTGGCCCATCTTCAGCCTGGGCCTGTCCTCTCCATTCAGCCCTCCAGTCGCTTTGAGAGACCCATCTGAAGAGCCTGGTCTCTTGCTGCTGAGACAGGCTTAGGGACAAGCTGGAGGCAAAGCAATTAGGCTCCCTGACAACAGATCCCACTTGAAGACGCATGGGCTGTCTCTTCCCCTCCAGCACCAGGGCCTCAGTTCGGAGCCGGCTCCCTTCCAACTATAACGAATTACCTTCGCAGCTGGAAGCAGACTTCTCCCTGCCTTATCTGGCAGCAGAATCGGAGTGCCTGGACCCGATTCCTTTCTGAGAAGCCCAGGACACGCATTGTGGGCCACAGGAAACACTGCCTGGAATCCCTCGGCCTCTGGTCGTGCAGCTGTGCCCAGCGGATCCAGGGAGAGGCTGAAGCTGACCTCTCCAAGGGAATGTGATGGGCAGAGAGGAGCAGGGAGGGCGTGGGCCCTGTGGGGAGTCAGGCAGAGTCCTGTAAATCACGCTGCAGAAGCTTTCAGCCGGCCCTGCGCATTTCAAGCACTGAAGGGTCGGCCACCCAGAAGCAAACGCCTACCACAGAGCTCGCCCCAAATGTTTTAATCATAAAATAATGGCATAGACTTAATTCTGGCACATTCCCGGTCACATTTACAGCCCAAGAGCGTTGTGCGTGTGGATGGGACTCGGGGGCTACCTTCTGGGGGGAATATGTTGATGTCCGTGTGGTGTGTTCTGTGTGACATGAGTGTGTGCTTTTCGGTGTTGCCCGGGTCTGTCCAGGCCCAGGGCGTCTCTGCCTACAGGGGCCGACCATCTCTGGGATGTCCGTGTGCCTGTGGGAACTGCGTGTCTTTCCTTGTTGGTGCTGTGTTTGTCTTGTTGTAAGTATGTGCATAACTGTCTGTCCGAGTCTCTGTGCCTGATGCACATAGGGAGGACAGACATCTGGTGTGTCCAGAATACCCCCCCACACACACACACCTTTTTTTTTTTTTTTACTGGATTTTAGAGTTCAGGAGATTGAACACTGACTCAGTCATCCACTGTGGGGTGTAGGACATACTACAGTAACGTAGAAATGCTCGTTAACATACGTAGTGACATCCACTGTGGACGGCCACGAAGACTCCCAGAGCCATAGTTCTGGAATCCAGGTGCACACCAGGAGTGGTGGTAGAGGGGGCCGGGAAGTATTCTGGCGTGTGCGCTGTGGTGGGGCTGGGAAGGGTGCTCCGTGGTGCTTATTAGAGCAGAAGGTGTCCCTGTGGACCATTTCATGCGTGAACTGCGGAAAGCCTGGGGCCCAGAAGGTCCAGAGCAGCTCCTGAAGGCAGAGGCACGGGGCGTGCATGTGCATGTGTGTGCACGTGTGTGTGTGCGTGACGACAATCAGGGCCACCACTTTGTCCCACGGCACGGACTCCCTGTGCTGTGTCTTCTGTGGAGTTCCAGGAGGCACCCTTCACACTGGGCAGTGTGAGTGGTGCACCCCCGCCCCCCGGCCGGAGCTGTACCACACTGAGGCCCCAGGGAGGGTGTTAGACACAAGATTCCTTCCCGCCATGTCCCTGTGCCCAGTCCTGGCATCGCTGCCAGCCCAGCTCCCTTCCCGGGCCAGCGTTACCATCCAGGCCCTTAGCTGCTGCCGTGTTTGGAGCTGAGGCTGGGACAGGAGGCCGGACACGTCTCCAGGGGCTGGGCTCCCCGGGTTGTGGGGACACGGCCAGCATCCAAGTCCTCTTCCCTTAGAGGTCTGCAGTGACTTGTAAGAAAAAGACTCTTGATGCTCAGTGGGCAAAGGAATCAGATGGAAAGGAGTAGTAAAAAGGCAAAAAAAAATATATATATATATTTAAAAAACTGATTTTTGCTTTGGAAAGGTCAGCAGTGGAAACCTGCTTCCTTGCCAACACGAGGCTGGCGCTGGTACTCAGCAGCCTTCTCCCGATCGATAGGACACTGATCACCTCATAAAACAGTATGGAGGCACAGGGCTCGGGATGAAGGCTTCGGAAGGGAGGAGTGCCTGCCACCTGCTCCACGCTCGCAGGCTGGTGGCAGCCTGTAGACTGAGCCCCACGCTGCCCCGACCTGTTACTGTCCAAGCTCTGCCACTGCCACTTGGCAGCCGAAGGCCACCTACTACTCTTCATTTTCAAGGGTGCAGCTCCATGGACAGATGTCCTTGTTTATCGTTGTGAATGTGGGAGCACCCTTCCTTGAGCAAGCTGGGGACCCCATTAGTCAGGCCTCTGCTCAGTAGAGGTGGCCCCAAGGGAGAAATGGGGCATTTTCCTCTGGTCAGTGGAGTCACTTGCATACCATGTCTTCTTTCCACGAGAATGGAGCTGAGGGAAGGAGAAGTTGGAGAGAGGGGTAGCAGAGACCCTCACCCCAGAATCCTCCATGCTTATGCTTGGCCTGCACATGGGCCATCTGGTAAACCCCATACTCTTAGCGATACAAGCTTTGACATCTTCAGCCAGCCCTAGTCGTAAGTCACAGTGCAGACGGTCCGCAGGCTCAAGGGTGTGAGGGGCAGGAAAGGGGGACAGTGACACTTTCAAAGAAAGGGGGATGCTGTTAGCGCGTCAGTCCAATTATGGTAATGTGCCGGGGTAATTGGCCCTCCAAGGGCGCAGGGGATGCACACGAGTCCAGTAATTGCAGGTTCACTTTGCTCTGCATTCGTTATCCTGCTTTGGTGACTAATTACTAGTATTTAGCAAGTGGATATTGTCATCTTCAAAGCAGGTGCAGCTGTGGCTTGGGTGCTGGAGCCGGGGCCAGCTAAAGGTCAGCTTCTGCTTAGGGATAATTAATTTGTCTTTTATGGATCTGAAATGTGCTCTAAGCTTGTCTCTTCCTTTTTGCCCTCAAACAAACAAACAAACCAAAGGGAAGGGGAATATACTTTGTGGTTCATTTCAATGCCCTTTCCATTGAGGCCAGAATTGACAAAGAGGGGTGAATGGCTAGAGGGGGTCATGAAGCTCTATTCTCTCTAGAAAAAGTCAGACAATGATCCCCTAGGCAGGACCCACATGAACAGGGAAGCCAAATGGTCTCGGTGACTATCCACAGGTGGGTACAGCCTCTAAGCTCTTAAATCCTATTTACTTGTTTGTTCATTATCGCTTATATTTTGGACCCTGAGATACCCTGTTCCTTAAGGGTTAGCATTAGAATTCCAGAAGGAAGTGGAATGACCATGGTGAATAGCTGTTGAACACCTACTGTGTGTCAGATGCTCATTTTATTTGTGCACATAAAATACTCACTTTGTTTAATCTGCACGACCAGCCCTAGGAAAGAGGTACTATTATTATCCGCATTTTACAGCTGAGAAAACGGGTCTCAGAGGACTTCAATATGTTATCCAAGCCGAAGTAACAGCTGACATTTAATATCTGGGCTGTCAGATGCCTAACAAAGTCCCTTCACTCAGCGCGGTGCTGTGCTGAGTTCTCTGGCCTGCAGGAGCAGCCCTCACGAACTTTGCTTTAGGGAGGACCAAGAGCCCAGGCATTGTGAGCTGCATCGGCAGAGCCTGCTGGTATACCCTGGGAAGCCCAACGTTTGAGTTAAGTGTGATTCCATGGGCATGATCCTTGGTAGAATTTTATCAGAGACAAAATAGAAATCAGATGGAAAGGAAATGACCCCACCCTAAGTCCTGCCTCTTCACTGAGACTCCTCAGCAAGCCTGGCCCACAGAGCCCTTTCTCCATCTTAGCTGTCTCGTGTCCCATGAGACAGCGGTCCCCAACCTTTTTGGCACCAGGGACCGGTGCTCCTATGAGACTCTGATGCCTGATGATCTGAGGTGGAGCTGAGGTGGTGATGCCAGTGCTGGGGAGCGGCTGCAGATGCAGATGAAGCTTCTCTCACTAGCCTGCCACACGCCTTCAGGCCACGAACAGCTACCATCCTGGGGGTTGGGGACCCGTGCGCTGGGTTCTGGTTCAGTTAGAATCCTGCTCATTTTCATGAACTATCTTGCATTGCTCTCTAATCATATCACATCTATTTGTCTCTCCAACAAGTGTCCAAATGCATTTAGGTCAGGGAACTGGCCACATGTGCTTTCGACGCTTCTGGGACCCTTGCCTCTGCCCTGGGCACATAATAGGTGCTCAGTAGCTTGTGATTGAATCCCATTGGGAGGAAGGGAGGACAAGGCTCCTCCTCTGACCGGTTGGTAAAGGACAACCCCTCATTTTTCAAACTGGCTGGGCAAATAGAGGATACTTTAGGAGTGGTGTGTATGATCCTTTTATACGTGTACATTTTGAATGCAGGAGAGCATATTAGATACTTTTGGAAGTTTCTTATGACCCATCCGCCTTGCAAAATGGAATTTCAATCATATGGTTCTAAGATGACACTGGAAGGTGAAGCATATAGGAGGGACTTACAGGATGTAAAAGTAGACACTTTAGGCATTGAGGTTCCCAACCAGGGCCTGCTGCTATGGCAAGGCAACAGCATTTTGTTCTGTGGTATCGCTGCAGCCTACATATTGACGCAGCCAAATGAATTCCCCTCTTTGCAACCTGACCTCCTTCTTCCTGTGAAATGATCTCATTTCAAAGCTAACCACAAGAGGTTTGGCTGGGCACCCAGCATGCCGTGTGCCTGGCATTTGCAAATCTTCATGCAAAGTGCAACTTTTTTTTTAAAGACAGTAAATAAATCCTGTCCAGAGAAATCTTGGAAACGTCTGCTCCCAGCCACGAGGTGAAAAGAAAAGCAATCATTCTCCCCACCCTTACAACCATTATCTACCGCTCTTCTTGAATGTTCAAGCTTAAGTTGCTTTTAATTTTAGATCAGGAACAATCTGATTTGGGGCCAAGGTCTTTTTTCACTGTCCTTCAAAATGTATTAAGCGGTGGTGTTTTTCCACCGCCAGCCTGCTCTGTTTCAGTCTCTTTAGTGCCCAAAGCTGATGCCTCACCAAGAATTCGACCTGTCGCCAGGATGCAGTGAGACTGTACTGTGGAGCAGCATCCCCCCACCCCGGTTTATAGCAGGAAGCCCAACAATTATGAGAGGGAGAGAGAGAGAAGGAGGGGGACAGGGAGAGAGAGAAAGACAGACAAAGAAGAGAAATCGTCTTCTGCACAGGTTTGGGGGATGCTCAGCTCCTCCTTGGCAAAATGGGGCAGTGTCCACGTGACCACCCAGGGAAATGACCAGTCAGTAGGCAGCGTTCCCGAAGCTCAGATCACTCCTTCCCACTTCTTCGCAGTCACTTTTCTGTGCGTCTGTCTCCCATCCCTACTATCACCGCAGGAAAGTCAGGCCCCCTCGCAGGCCAGGCTGGCAGTGCCGTCTTGCTCACCGTCTCCAGCGCCATCAGTGGACCATAAGGCGTGAAAGACATTTCTCCCAAGCACCACCAGGGACCAGGCATGGGGCAGGGGAAGGTGCTGATACCCGGACCTTTAGATTCTGTGAGGATCACTCAGGCTGCCTTGCAAAACCTTAGCTCGGTCTCCTGGGGCCTTCTGCTCGAAGCCTGAGACTCCATCCAGGCTGCGCTGCACAGACATGGTGGCATCTGAGACACCTAAGACCCCATTTCCCTAAGCCGACTCTACCTTCCTGTAGACTTCAACCTTCAGCCTACTTGACAGGACCTCAAGCCTCTGACTGTGTTCCTTCAAGGCCTCCCCCACCTCAGTGGCAGATCTGGTTCTAGGCCTCGGCCCATTCCACACTCCCCCATGGAAGTTACTAGGCCAGATCCCCAGATCGGAGCGTGGACGGCGCCTGTTCAAAGCGTGGCCTGGGCGCTGTCTTGACCTCTCACTCTGGATGGAATGTTCTTAACAGAACTCTCACAGTCGGAACCCTCATACCCGCCACCGGCATGCTCTCCCCAAAGGCCTCTGATGAGAGCAATGTGTGGGGGGTGGGGAGAGTTAACAGGGAGAGAATGGAAATTACAAGAGTTTAAGCCAATGTCTGGTCTCTCAGGATCTCAGGCTCTGCAAAGCCTAGGAAAGTGACAAAATATTTACGTGTTTCGCTTCTCTCCGCCACAGCCTTTCTTGGGAACATCTGACAAGGTTGCTGGTGAACAAGCACATCCGGTGTGCAGGCAGACAGGCTGGCAAGGTGCTAAGGAGAACAGCAGCTGCCGGAACAGTCTCCTCTTGCAGAGGAAGCGTGTCCCTCCCCGCATCCCTGCCTGGCGCCACGCTGCCTGCAGAGGCGAGAGTCAGCCCCTGGGAAGAGACCAGTGTCTCTGGGCTCCCTTCACGGAATGCGCAGACCCGGCCGCCCCACCCTGCATGCTGTTTGGGGTCGGTGAGGATGGTCAGAATGGGATTGGAAGGGCAGGGACCTTCCTTTCCTAAAATTCCGACCGCATTTGGGTCTCAGTCAATGCAACTGAGTCTTTGGAGGGACCTCAGGAACGTGGGCTTTTCATTGGGGCGATTAAAGATTCACACCACAGGGGACCCTTCGTTCCAGTCCTTGGTGCGTGCCCCACTGCCCTCTCCTGTGGAGTGGAACAAGGTGATATTCCTCAATCCTGATCTTCATCTGAACTGACATGTCATCTTGCATGTGCTCCTTCCTCTTTTCCCTCATCAGACTGCATTAGACTCAACATGGAGCAGTGGAAACAGCAGTGGGACCAAAAAGACGTGGGAAATCGTCTCCATGTTATCCCCAGACAGCTGACTGCAGGCAAGTTGCTCTTCTCTGCTGGATCAGATCTCCGCCTCGGTGCTGTAGTTCTCTGCTTTAGAAGATTCTAGGCTTCATTCTATGCCTGGCTCATCTCTCGTCAGCATTCTACCTTTCGAAAATATCTGCTCTGTCTAGAATTTGGTTAGGACACCTCGAATGCCATTGTGGCTTTAAAGACCAAGTTTAAAGTTCTTTCCAGGCCACAAAGCTCTTTTCTGAGATTTGTCCTAAAGATCTTTGGGCTTTGCTTTTCTCCAACACCTTAGCCCACCCCTTTCTCTCTTCTTGGGTCTGAGCTTCCAACTTCCTCAAGATGCTCTATCATTTGACTTTCCAAAGAAACATGTTTTTCATTTATTCAACAAATATTTACTGAGTGCCTTTTATAGACAGGCTATGTAATAGTCAGCTATTGCTATACGAATGCTGTGTAAGAAATGACCCCAAAATGTCAGTGGCTATCAATAACAAACGTTGTTTTTCTTGTTCAATGAGCTATAGGTTGGCTGGGACAGCTCTTCTTCAGGTTCGAGGTTCGGCCCAGGTCTGCTTCACAGGTCCCCCTCTCAGGTCTTAGGAAGAAGAGACACAGCTACGTAGGGAACTCTTCCCATGGCGGTGAAAAGTAGCTCCTAGAAATTAAGGCAAACCATGCAAGCCTGTGTAAAGCCTGTGGATAGATGGAGTGCACTTTCCTTCCACTATCATCTGCCTAAAAAGGTCAGCCTGAACGCCAGTGAGAGAGGAGAGAATACTCCACTCGCGGTTAAGCCGTGACAAATGCGGGAAAAGGAGGAATCGTGAACAGATAATGCAATGTCACGCAGAGCAGTTTCTACTTTCACAGAGTTCGCAGTCTAGTGTGGGAGACGGTAAACGTGCAAACAAGCAGTATGATAAACAGGTAAGTTTTCCAGAGAAGATAACGTGAGGAATCTACTTTTTGACAGGGCGGTCTGAGAAGTCCTCTATGAGATGATGCCATTTCAGCGGAGGTTTAAAGGATGGAAAGGAGCCGGGTGTGCCGATAGAGGACAAAGAGCTTTTCGGCCAGTGGGAGTGGCTTGTGCAAAGGCCCTGAGGAAGCGAGGCCCTTGCTGTGGCTGAAGAACTGGAATTGGACCCAGTGCGTCTAGAGTGCAGTGGGGAGGAGAAAACAGTGTGAGCTAAGACTGAAGATGCCTGCAGGGACCTGGCACATTACTGCTCTCCCCCCAGACCTACCAACCGCACTTGACCCTTGACCAGTGCAGGGGTTAGAGGCACTGGCTCCCGCCACCCCCAGCACAGTTGAAAATCCACATATAACGTTTAACTCCCCAGAACTTAACTACGAATGGCCTAGTGTTGACCAGAAGCCTCACTGAAAACACAGACAGTCGATTAACATACATGACTTATGTCATATGTATCATACACTGTACTTTTATAATAAAGTAAGCTAGAAGAAAGAAAATGTTATTTTTTACAGGAAAGTAAGCTGAAGGAAGAGAAAATACATCTATAGTAATTACTGAAAAGCACCCATGTACGGGTGGACTGTGTATTCAGCTCAGGGTCACCGCAACGCTGCGAAAGAAACCACCACCACCACCAACGCCTCCTCCTTGAAGCCTCCTTTGGTTGATCAATGTGTTGAAGTCACTTTATATTTTACTAAACAAACACAAAACCAAACCAAAAAGCCTGCAATCTGTTTGCAGGGGCTTGTGCTGGGCCAGGCCTGGAAGAGTCTGGGGAACTGGTGAAAGCTGCTACTCTGACAAGTGAGAACGGAAGGCATCCCCTGGGAGACTCATCCTCCCGAGAGAGCGCCAGGCCTGACAGGTGGCACCTGATAACGTTATGAGAAGGTAAATGTCTGAATAGGGCTTTTTAGGTGGCCCTCAAATCCGCCGCAGGCACAAGGGAACGTTCTGGAGTGATGGAAAAGTTCTACATCACGATCAGGGTGGTGCCACGTAGGTCTGTCACTTGTCACAACTCGTCGGACTGTGTACTTAAAATGGACACAGTTAGTGCTATGTAAATTATTCCTCAATAATAAAGTGGAATTTAGAGGTAAGGATCAAAACAAAACAGAAAGTAAATAATATGCGGAAAACAAAGTAAAAATCTGACCCCGGCTCATCGCCATGTTTTCCTGTGGAGAGGGCAGTAAGTAGGAAAAGGAAAGGCTTTCAGTGTACTCTCTGATGCTAGAGGTGGACCCTTTTCATAGGCGTAGGATAGAGGAAGGGAGACACTGCCCCACCTTGTCACAGGGCACTGGCCGCATGGAGACCTCGGCGGCTCGTGGTGGTGGTGGTGCCGGGTGGGGGTTGGGGCCGGTGCGGAGCGTCGGTAACCCTGCCTGGCAGATTGCACAGGACCCGGTGGCGGGGCAGACATTCTGCCCTTTGTAAGTGACGGTGACGTGCAGCCGTATAAAGATGGGCATGGCAGCAAGGGCGTGCCCAGCGGAGCTCAGGAGAGACGGCCGCGTCTGCGACAGCGCCGTCCAGCAGGAATGCGAGGCCAGGCACACGTGCGAGCACAGCCGTGGTGGTTAGTTTTCTAGCAGTTGCATCGAAACCCACCGAACAACAACAGCACTCCCAAGTGACATGAGACGATAATTAATTTACAATTTAACCGTAGTTAATTCAACTCAGTATCTCCAAGACATCATTTCGGCCTGCAGTCAATATGAAAAAAGACATCACTGGGATGCCTGGACACGTTTTTGTTCCGAGTCTTTGAAATCTGGCACCTCACGCTTCAGTTTGGAATAGCTGCAGTTCAAGAGCCCAGCAGCCACCTCCTGGACAGCACAGGTCGACGGGAACAGCAGCGCCCCGGCAACCGAAGTGATGTGAGTATGTGAGGGCCCCTCACCCCACTTCACTCAGGAAAAATAGCCAGTCGCTCTGAGAGTCTCTGGCAATACCCGGGAGTAGGACTCCACAGGGCCGAGGTCCCCGTGAGCAGGTGGAGCAGGTGGAAGAAACCCGAGTTGTCACCGTGAACGGGCAGGAGGAGCACTCGAACCCAGAGCCCAAGAGGCAGAGGAGCTCAGATTCCACGTGGATCCATACAGATCGTATCCTAGTGTGCACTCAAGTGCGTTTTCACGCTGAGCATCACGCAGACACACCAGGCCCCTGTTCACCTGCAGTACGAGCGCTGCGTTTCGGGGCCTCTTATTCATTCAAGCCGCCTATGGGTCTTCCTTATTCTCCCTCCCAGAGTCCCCCCACCCTGCCCCAGCTGCAGAGTAGAATATTTCTGGAATTTATACTATAAAAAACTGGTGTCCTGAGTCGCTGTTTCCAAGGGCGTGTGCCCCTCCCTTCTCCTGTCGGCCCCTTCCCCTCCCACCACACAGGTTTGTCCTGGCCGAGAATCACTCACCAAACCAGAAAGGAGCATTTCACAGCTCAGAGGGCATCAGAAGGATCTCCACGCAGCACGTATTGTCTGTTCAAGGAGCTTCGGCTGCAGAGCTTAGAACGATGCCCGCACAGAGCACGCGCTCCACAGTGTTGGCTCCTCACTCCTAGCACTACCTTAGCAATTGAGCGGGCCAATCCCTCAGGTCTTTCTTGGGCGCCTGCTCTGTGCCGGGCACTGTTCTCGGAGCTGGGGAACAAAAGAGAACAGAATAGATCCCTGCCCTCAGAGAACTAACACCCGGCTGGGATGATAGCAGTGGACAGCCAATATGTAGATGGTATACAACACTGGAAAGTGGGAAGTCCTCTGAATAAAGGGATAAGGAGAGCAGGTGAAGGGATTCGGAGTCCAGAGGCGGCAGGTGTGCTGGTCAGACAAAGGGTCTCTTGAGAACCGGATCAGCAAACTAAACCCATAATGTGGCCAGTGGCCTTATCAGAAGGGTAAGGGGTCAAACCCAGACACACAGACCCTGGCCTCACCCCGCACCCCCTGGAATGGTGTCCATCTCTCATTTAAAAATTCAATACACAGTAACCCTGTGAGACTGTGGTGAGGCCTGAAGGTTTAATGGCACCTTTTAAATCCCATATTCTCTCAACTGTCAAGTGTCACTGACTGAGCACACACAAGTGCCAAGCCACGTGCCAAGTGCCAGGACCCAGCTGGGAGCGAAGATTAATGTAGGCCCTGCCTGGTGATACAATCTAATAGGGCAAACAGACATTAAACAACAGCTATGAATAATTTATTGTAAGATTCTTAACATGCAAAGTACTGCAAAAAGAAATACCGGAGCGACAGAAGCGCTTAGCAAGGAGCCTAATTTAATCCCCTTGGTGGAAGAACTGATATTTAAGTTGACCCCTCAAGGGTGAGTTGGAGTTAGGTGAAGAGAGAGAGAAGAATGTTTTCTTGGACTTTCCTGCCATCGTGCCACTGTGCTTACCTGAGATTCCAGCTGGGATTCAGAGGGAGAACAACACTCACTCATTCATTCATTCATTCAGAGCTATTCTGTCCCTGTTAGATACTAGGAAATAGCAATAAACAAGCAGAACACCCCGAAAAAAGATCTGCTCTGATGAGACGTAATATTGTAGTGGAGAAGACAGTCAAATGCACAAGTAAATTATGATGGGGATAAATGTGGAAAAGAAAAAGAAGGAATGTCAGTTCTGGTGGGGGCGGGGGGTGCAGTGTTATGTGGGAGGTGGTCAGGGAAGGGGAAAAGCATTCCTTGCAGAGGGAACAGCAATTGCAAAGGCCTTGAAGTAGGAGTGTGTGTGGCAGAGTTGAGGAAAGCCAAGGAGGCCACAAAGGCCGGGACAAAGTGAGCACGAGAGGGGATGAGGCCAGAGAAGCCAGGGGACGGGGCTTTGGAGGCCATAGTGAGGACTGAGCTTTTCCCTGAGTGAGGGTTGTGGCCGGGAATGACGTGATGTGACGCTTATTTTAAGAGGACCACTCTGACTGCTGCTGAGAATAGACTGTAGGGCTGACGCAAGGATGGACCCAGGAAGACCACGTAAGGACCTGGTGGCTCGGACCGGGATAGAAGGACTGAGTTCCCGAGAAGGGCTGGATTCTAGAGCCAATAGGATTTGGTGATGGCTTGGATGTCAGGTATGAAAGGAAGAGGGAGCAGAGAGGACACCAAGGTGTTTGGCTTGAGTCTCTGGCAACATGGCGTTGCCACTTATTGAGACAGGAAAGACTCTGGGAGGAGAGGGTTCAGGGGAGACCCCGGGAATCTGTTTGGGGACAGGTTAAGCTCAGGATCCCCATGAGACATCCAGTGGAGGCGAGAAGCGAGTTCAGGGACAAGGTCTGGAAGGAGACAAACAGATGCCGAGCTGGCAGGTGTGTAGTGCCAGAAGGCTAGATGAGGTCGCTGTGGAGGAGCTAAGGGGGGCCCCTGGGGCCTCCACACTGAGGAAGAACCTGCAGAGGAAACCTGCAAGGGACGCCTCGATCGAGGTGACTCGGAGTGGGCGACGCTTCGTTCTTCGGCAGCTCTTTCCCCAGTCTTCCCGCCCCCACTCCTAGGGCCCCCTGCAGCCAGGGCCTGATACGTGGACACGCACACGCGCATGCACGCGCACATGCACACACACCCACTTACTCTCAGCACAACTTGCTGTCTGCTTGAGCGCTGGGCCTGAGGGACGGGAGTGGGCAGGGGCCAGGAAGCCGCCTGGCCGGAGATCGGCAGCCTGTGCTGTCATCTTCAGATCCCTTCCTTGTCGCCGATTCTGCTCGTCATTGGTAAGCCCCTGGGAGGCCGAGAAAGAGGAGGTTCCTTACGTAAATTCACAGCCATGTGAACCTGAACAGCAGAGTTCGCTCTTGAATACCAGAGGAATGAGTCGTCTCATCCGTATCTCCGCCCCTCGGGACACCGTGCCTGTCCCAGACGACCAGGCTCCTGTCTGCTGTGTCCTTGGGACCTCAAGGACGGATCAGGCAGGAGGGCCTGGTGGCTCTGACCATGTGCCAGGGACCAGCCATTGGCCATAGCCATGGTCGTCTTCACCGCCATGCAGTTCTTCCCAATCTCTCAGGAAAGCTTTTTCTTCTTTCTTCCTTTCTTCCTTTCTTCCTTTCTTCCTTTCTTCCTTTCTTCCTTTCTTCCTTTCTTCCTTTCTTTCTTTCTTTCTTTCTTTCTTTCTTTCTTTCTTTCTTTCTTTCTTTCTTTCTTTCTTTCTTTCTTTCTTTCTTTCTTTCTTTCTTTCCTTCCTTCCTTCCTTCCTTCCACCCTCTCTCTCTCTCTCTCGCTCTCTTTCTATATATTTAGCAGAGTCGACGTGAAATATTCTATCAGTTTCTGGCACACAGCCTAGTGATTAGACCTTTATATAATTTATGAAATGACCCCCCCATTAGTCTAGTGCCCACCTGACACTAAATGCAGTTATTACAACGTTATTGACTATGTTCCCTAGACTGCACTTTGCACCCCCATGGCTCTTTCCTAACTACCAATTTGTACTTCTCAATCCCTTCGCTTTCCTCACTCAGCCCCCAAAACGCACCCCCATCTGGTAAACACCGACTTGTTCTCTGTATCTATGAGTCTGCTTTGGTTTATTTTGTTTTTTCATTCTGCGTGTGAGGGAACTCATATGCTATTTGTCTTTCTCTGTCTTATTTCACTTAGTGTAATACCCGCTAGGTCCATCCATGTTGTTGCAAATGGAAAGATTTTACCCTTTTTTATGGCTGAGTAATAGTCCATGGTATATGTGTACCAATTCTTCTTTATCCAGTCGTCTTCTGATGGGAGCATCTCATCCCTTTACATTTAAAGTAATTATTGGTAGGTATGTAGCTATTGCCGTTTTATTGCCTTCAATTGTTTTTGTAGTTCTATATCCCTTTTTCATTCTCTCACTTTCTTCTCTGATGTGTTGATGACTTTCTGTAGTGTTACGTTCGCACTCCTTTCCCTTCATCGTGTCCCTCTTGTAGATTTTTGGTCTGTGGTTACCACGTGCTTCGCCGCTACCCAGCTACGTTTGTAACAGTCTCTTTTAAGTTGGTGATCACTCAAGGTGGAACACATGCTAGAATCGCTACATCTTCACTCAGCCCTGCCACGTTCATGTTTTTGTCACTATTTTTTACTTCCTTAGTGTATGAGTTTGCGTGAGTCCCTTAATGTGCCATTGTGATTGCACATGACCTTCCTAATTTTGCCTTTTAACCTCTGGACTAGCTTCAGGGTTGGTCGATTCACAACTTTTACTATATTTTTGCCTTGGTCAGTGAGATATATTTTTGCCATATTTTTATTCCAATTTTTAATTTTCTCCTCCTTCTTGTTCTTCTTAAAGGAGTCCCTTTAACCTCTCTTGTAACACCGGTTTGGTGATGATGAAGTCCTTAAGTTTTTTCTGGTCTGAGGTCAGCTAAGTTTCGCTTGCCGTGGGTTAAGGCCAGTTTCTCTTGCCCTGTCCTCTGACAAAAAGAGCCTATTGATTGGTGACTGGCCATTCAGTCATCCTCAGGCCTGACAGGCTTGCGGTCCATGGTGGGGCATCATACAGGACATCACCTGCCCTCCTGTGACAGTGTCCTCAGGCCCCAGCAGCACACAAAGTGGGAAGGTGAGAGGGCTACTCCTGGCAGCGTTGTCTCCAGTGGGCTCATGGTGACACGGTGAGGGCTGCCCAGCGTCGTGGCCACGGGAGCCATTCCGTGAGAAAGTTAGAGAGGACTGGGAGGAATGAACCCATCCGCTCTGTGGAGAAGCCACAAACACACGCGCCCCCAACGAACCCCAGAGGGTGGAAAACCCAAATTAATACCCTCTATTATTAGATGAAAGTCAGACACAGCCAAAATGAGCAGCCAGGGACACAGATGCTGACAGCGTCTCTCGCTCCGATGTTCATTAGAGCCCCCATTTTGTCCAATCGCTGTTTGTCTGTAAAGCGGGGGATTTGGGAAGCGGAGAACAGCTGACAGAGGTGTCAATAAGCCAATTTGTGGCTTGTTAGAGTGTTGCACTCGTTTATCGGCATTAAACGAGACAAGACATTGATGGTAACACAGTGGGAGGGAAGTTGCCTGGACCAATGGTGTCCCTTGCTGAAAATTAATTTAAACCTTCTTTGTGCCAGAAAGGGTAGAGGTAATTCATTACCAAAGTGTTGAAATGCCACTGGAAATGAGCGAGGGTAATAAAGAAGAGTCATCAGCCGCTGAACAAATCCGTTTCTCTCGCTGTCGGTAAGCCCTCGGCAGCGAGACGCGGTGAAATAGCGCGCTTTATGGCGGGGAAGAAAGCAACGAGTTTGCTTCCCGTGGGGGTGGGTCGGGCTGCAAGACTGGGAAGGGGCAGTTTCCTCGCAGACTTTTGGGAAACCGTGATCGCTGCTGCTGCCCATAGCCCTGTTCACAGCCACTCTGCGCGGCTGGAAACTTAGTCTGTGTTTTGGACCCGTCTCTCGGAGAGTCCAGGGTTTCAGGAAGGCCAAGCTCTTTCACCAAGAGTCTCCGTCATCGTTGTTCGGAGCATTTGCAAGATCTCAGCGCCGTGCGCTGGTCTCTGGTTGAGGCTGGGCCCAGCATTACCCGTCGCTCTGACGTGGGACACATGGCCTGAATTCGTAGGGTTTTCATTTTCCGCTGCTTGTGTTCTTTTGGCCACTTTATTTTCCCGGGAAAATAGCAGACATGAAAACCACAACTCACGAGGACCCGACTGTTGCTAACTGGGTGGAGGTAATCTTTTGGTTCAGTGTAGACTTTGTCTTCCCAATCTTTACGGGCCCACGTTCTACCCCGGGGAAGGTGGAGAGGGAGTCACGAGTTCAAGTTACGCTGGGTTCTCCTTCCGAGGGTCCCCATCATCGCATCCATCCCCCATGTCCCAAGCAGAAGGCTCCGAACCCAGCCTTAACTAATTAGGGGTGGAGAGAGAGACCCCTTTGCGGGAGCTTCTTGGAATGGAGCACACTTCTGACATCTGGCTGGGTTTATGTTGGCCGTGTCGTCAGCCCGTGGCCATCCATGCCCTTTGCTTTATGACTTTGCATGAAGGAGTGGACAGTGTGACAGTTCCGGGCCTAGATTTTAAGAGGCCTTGTGCCTTTCCTCGCCTTCAGGTGCTTCTGCCATCTGCACTTATACCAGGAGGAGGAGGAGGGACACCTGGGCCGAGCTGTACCCTGACTGTCCGGCTAAGGCTGGCCAAGACCAGCTGACTGCAGGTGACCCCCCAAAACGAGTGCTTACTGTCACACACCGTTGAGTTTCGGAGGGGCCTGTTATGCAGCAATAGAAAATGATAACGCCCATTAAAACCAGGAAAGAGATTCTTATATGTGGTAGACCAACCCTCTTAAGGGAAAGAATAACCTCTCCTTGAGGAATTATGCAGTTACGAGAGCCAGGGTATGTCAGGGCTGATGGCTTTCTCAGAACGGAGGGCCGCTCTGTCACCAGTGCCTTCCTCTGCCTCTGCCAACTGGGCCACTGGCTAAAAGCCTCGTTTTCACATGGAGAAGCTCTGGCAGGAGCTCCCCGTCCCTTTCGAGAGTCTTTGTATCATTTGTCCCATCCTTTTGTTATTAAAAAATGAAAGCAACGACCCTGTCCATTAGGGACCCATTCCAAATAATGGCCTCCAGACCTCCGTAGAGTCCTTCTCCCCTCCATGATTGGGGCAGGCTTCCAGATTGTACTTCTAGGACCCACGGGCGAGAGACAAGGGAGACTCCTTGTTCAGGGGCGGTCAGATGCCCGGAGGCCCCGTCTTTCTATGCTGTCAACCCACTGACAGAGCGAAGAGCTTAGGCCAGCATCCCCACTGCCCCAGGAGGGGTGATACGTCACTGTCAAAGCCTTCGTAGTGGGAGCACAGGTCCCAGGAGCTTGGATGTGGGTTGTTTGCGGATAAATACCTGAATTATTCATTTTTTCAGCTCACTAAAGGCCAGCAATTCTTACGTCTCCACTAAGTGTGGTTGGCATACAGCACAGAGCCTCATTTTTCCTGCTGTTTATATAAATGGACTCGCCCTGCCCAGGCTCCCTGCTGCAGATGTGTGATTAAAGGATTAAAAAGGTGATGGAAATAGTAATCATGTCTGTTTTCTGACAGAGCCTTCCCTCGAGGGGCCCCAAATGGCTGTGTTCTTATTCATACCTGCAATGAGAGGAAACCTAGGGGGCGCGTTCATAGATGGGCCAATTGGCCCCCAGAAAAGGCCAGATAAGGAGTTGCCCCGGGTTGCCCAGCTCATCAGCTTCCAGCTTTGATTGGGCAGGGCCGGGGAGGGAGAAGTGGTCAAAACAGAGTTGAGAGCCTGCAGACAACTGCATCGGCAGTCCCCCCAGACTGGGCCTGGAACTGGGACACACCACTGAGGGTGAAGCCCTTAGGCATGGGCCATGGGAGGCGGGCAGTCCAGCGGGCAGAGAGCTATTTGGAAAAGATGTCGCGATAGCTAGACAGACATCCTACCCGGGGGGCGGCATCCAGGAGGTCCAGAGGATGGCGTCTAGTCGTTAGACTGAGGTCAGCAGTGCAGTAAGTTCAGGCGACGGCCCGACGTCTCAGGCAGGGCTGGACTCCAGAGCAGGAAGGACCCAACAGAGCAAGGCGGCACCCAGGCCAGAGATGCTGGGCATGGGGCAAGTTAACAAGAGGCTGGCACTGGAATGGGCAGACGTCCCAGGACAGCTGAGTCAAAGACCGAGCAGCCAGTCAGGTGGGCATCGAGTCCCCCAAACCACTGGTTAGACTCACTCCGTGGAAGCGAAGGCCTGGCGTCAGCACCCAGAGAAGGCCTCGGTGTGCTCTGGGAGGGGGCTGAGGTGGGGGGCTGCATCGTGCAGGCTGTTTGCATTCAGGCTCCCGGGATTGCTCCCACCCACAATCATGCCTTTCGGGGAATATGGGACTGCTGAAGAGAAGGGTCCGGTGCCAGGACAGGGGACCTGGTTCTAGCCCAGGCTGCGCTACCACCCGCATGGGGCTGAGTAATCTGCCGTGGCCCAGCCTCAGTTTCCCTTCTCCGGAAGAGACCAGCACCTCCCTAACTCCCTCCTTCACGTCACTGTTATGAAGGGCGTACGAAGTAGCACGTGAAACCACCTGGGAGAAACATGACAGTGAGGCACTGTTAGCGTTACTATTTATCTGACTCTTGTTCCATCTCCTCCCAAGTCGAATTTCCAGAGGCCGATTTGTGGGTGTGAGAGCTATCCAGGCCCTTCATCCCTCTTCCCCAGGCACCCACGCCTGGACACTTCCTGTCCATCATCCCCTAGTGGAGGCTTCAGTGACCCTAGGAAGATGCAGAGCATGTGAAAACCGGCGGGAGCTGTGGGTCATCGGATTTTCCATTTTATTTTAGAGATGTGGGCGCGATGTTCCCTGCCTCCAGGCGCGCGGCGAGTTAATGGCTGAGCCAGAAAGCACAGTCTGGCGTACTGGGGACTCAGTACCTCTTAGGCTTTATTATTATTCCAACGATACCATGCTCTCACAAGGCAGTCCATTATGCTCCTTATCAACGCCACTGATAAAAGGTTTGGGGTGGCAAGTAGTGAGAGCTGCAGAAGAGGGAAGTCATAAGCGGTGCCAGGGAGCACATTCTTACATTAATTAATGTCGTCTGAAATGCCTCCTCTTCCAGGCAGCCAAGCCAATCAGGGGCCCTTCGCCTGTTCTCACTGTCTCCATGTATCTCGTTCGTATCCCATGTGCTAAACCAAAAATGCTGCTTTCCTTCCTTTCTCTCCTGGGCTGGCGGATCCTTCGGGACAGGTTCTGTGGCCTTTTCAAAGTTGCACCCACGGTATTTAATATTTAATATGTGAAGCCGTAGATATTATTATAGTTCAGGAATCTGTCTGACGTTTCTTGGATGTTCCCAGTTTCTTTCAGCCGTGGGCCCAGAGAGTCTTGGGCTGAGAACCAAATTCCTCAGTTCTCATCCTGGTTGCTTCACTTATAGTCTACATATGGCTTTAGTCAGTCACTTACCCTCTTTAAGCTTTTGTCATCTCTGAAAAACTGGGCTATTGATGGAAGGCAATTTGTCAATGACTGTCAAATCTACACACGGATAAAGACTTAAACCAAACAATTTCCCTTCTGGAAATTTATCTTCAGATACACTTGCATACATCCTGCAGATACGCCTGCCCACAGGTTACCCTTTACAGCATTATTCGTAGAAGTTAAAGACTAGACTTAAATGGGCTTTTCAACTAATTTATAGAATAGACTACAAAGTAGCTACAAAAAGAATGATGTGTCTACATATACGGGAGTCAAATAATCTCCAAAACACAGTATTATATGAAAATAATCAAGATGCCTAATCGTGTGTAGAGGAAGCTTTTCATTTGCATAAAGAAGAGAGAGATTATATGCATTTGCTTGGATGTGCATGAAATACCTGTGGAAGGCTTCTCAGGGAACCGGGGCTGGTTGTGGATGGAGGCAGACAGAAAAGAGGGGCTGTCCACCCTGCAGATTTTAGGACCTTTTGAATTTTGAACCGTGTGAAAATAATCCATTTGCAAAGAGTATCAGAAGAAAGAAAAAGGAGTGACAGTCCCAGCCCACTCACCTGTCGCGAGCAGCACATGGGATGATGCAGACACCTGTCAAGGTAGACGTCCGGGACAGGGCGTGATGCCATGGGGGGCTCTTGCTGCCCCCAGGCCTGCGTTCACCTCTCGCCTCTGAATTTGAGACGCAAAGCCGTGTTCAGCCAAGGTCCCGTACAAATCATCCAGAGCAGATTTATAGCACAGCTTTCCAGTAACACTTAGATAAAACATTTCCGCTCTCCACACCAGAACTCTCTGAGGAGGGGCAGAGGGGCCAGGACCTCCCAGGAGGACCTGGGACCAGAGTCTAGGGGCCCTGCGATGCCCAGGCCTGAGGCCAGCTGGCCCGTAGCCCTCTCCTTCCCTCCCCACTGCAAACCAGCCCATGTGGGCTTCCAGTTTGCGATGACCAGGAGCCCAGGGAGGACCCAGGAAACAGTGATCTGGAGCCTGGGAGGGCTTCCTTTGTCCCCTCTGTCCCCTTGCTGGTTTCTAAGGTTTTACTGCTGTAGAGTTAGGGACTCGCTCTGACTTGACGTGAAAAATCACCATGAATCCTAAATTCCTGGAATCATACCATTAGCCATTTATTCCTGAGCATTGTCGTCCATGTGCAGACCCTCTCTTTACATTTAAGGTTAAATTTTGGGGGGAAGGGTAATATCTTAGGAACGATTAGCTTAAAAGTACATTCATTCATTCATTCATTCATTGGATGATTATTGAGAATTTGTTTATGGCAGACACTGTACTGCGTACCTGGACATATGGGCGAATAAGACGTTCATTGACCTCAATAATACCTATCATAGCGATGAGGATGATGGTGATGAATGCTCGTCACGTGGCAGGCACTTTCTAAGCCCTTTGTGTGCATTTGCGTTGAATTCTCGGAACGAATCTGAAGTAGGTAATGTTGTTATCTCCATTGTTTGGATGAGGAGACTGAGGCTCAGAGATGTCAAGCAATTTGTCCACGATCCCACAGCAGGTAAGGGAGCTGGTATATAAACTATTTATCGAGCAGACATTTTTCTAGAAAGAGACAGTAGCCAGGAGCAGAGGGCCTGGGTGCCGTCTCCCTGTGGTGTGCAGAGACGGGAGGTGATCCAGGATGACATTCCAGAGAATCCTCAGGCTCATGCCTGCCCCTGGGGATGTTGGGAAGAGCTCGTGGCTGCACAAGATTTAGGGAGGCAGGAGAGAGACTAATCAACAGAGCAGTAAATTGCATGGACATCAGCCAGGATGACTGGCGAGCCAAGTCGGCTCAAGGGGTCAGCCTAGGGAAAGGGCCCGGGCTGAGTCAAGATCCTCGCTGCTGTGCAGAAAGCGCATTTTACCTAAAACCAACGTGAGGCCTGGGCCCAGGCCTCCCAGAAACCAAGAGAAGTGGGAGAAATTAATCTGTCGTTGGCAGCAGAGTGGAAGCTGAGTGAGCTAGCTAGGGAGGACCCATAGGATCCGGCCACGCAGGGATCAGCTGACTCGGGGGCTGGTCTAGGGGCCCTTCTCCAGCCTCGCTCCCTCCTCGTGCAGATTCCGGCTGTGCCCCTGAGGGGGGCTGATCCTAAAGTGCTCCCTGGGACATGGTATTGAGCCCTGAATAATAACCTCACCCACTTTCCTTTTCCGTGCCAGTTCTCCCTGGCCGAAGTGGAAGCTCTGTGCCTCCCTCCCTCCGGGCCAGATCTTCTAGAAACTGGGAGGCTGGGAGGATAGAAGCAGGAAGAGGCTGAGTCCTGGGATCAAGCAGACTCACCTGGTACCAAGTCGCAGTCAGAACCAGGCCTGCGGCACTCATTTGGGGTCTGGAAACGGAGAGGCAGAGCTTTCGTCCATTCTGGAAGAAAATGAAACCGGTTTTTTCCTTCCCCGATTAGCATTTTTATTGCGTCCCTCCCATTTGCTCTGCCCGCTCATAATTAAATACTGCCCATGGTGTCTCGTCCATCTTGCTAATGTTCTCCTGGACCCTGATGGACTGAATTTCTTTATGGACTCGCTCCTCTGGTGGAAAATAAGACTCACGTCCTGCGCCTCCCCGGGCAGGCGGGCCGGCCCGGTTGGGTGTCTGGCATTGAGGTCAGGAGCCTCGTCAGTGTCTCGGGTCTCTGATCTGAGATCTCGGAAGTGAAATGGAAAAAGCACCAGGCCTTCTTGTCCTCGGAGCGGCCCCCGTGAGAGATGAGCCAGGGCACCGGGCGGCTGCCTCTGCTCTACTGGGGCAGGCCTGAGGCAATGACTCTGGGAGGTTGGGGGGTGGCAAGGGGAGAGGGACGAGGCTCCCCTGGAAGGAGATTCTAGACTCTTGGCCTGGACGCCGAGCAGAACCCTGAGGCAGGTTCTAACCCGATTCACCACCATCCTCTTTACATGACCCACAGTCATGGCCACGGCCGCAGTCCCTCGGGCCACCCGCTTCTGGTGTCATCATAACCCCAGCCTCCCTTTGCCTGCCATTCCCTTGCCAACCCTCTTCCCCATCCCTGTCCCCGTGTCCTCAGTAGCCTTCGTTCTTTTTTCCAAGGAGCTGCCTTAGGTCCCTCACCTGTTCCTCCACCTGCCTCTGCTCTTTAACCAAAGCCCGGCTTTCGCCTTCGTGTCCACCTTGCGCCACGGTAAGGAGTGGATGGCTTTGCATTTGAACCTTCTCGGTTACCGGTTTGTCAATCCAGACCACAGGTTCTCAAAGCGTGGTCCCCAGACCAGTAGCGTCGCTTTGCATTTTGGATCTTGTCAGAAATGCAAACCCTGGGGCTCCACCCCAGACCTAGTGAATTAGAAACTCTGGGAGCGGGGCCCAGTGAGCTGTGCGCCCTCAGGTTTGCGAGCCACCGCTCCAGACCAATTTCTTCCACAACCTTCTCTCAGCAGCATCTCCTCTGACGCCTGCTGAGGCATCACGTGTGGGCTTGCCTCCTCCTCTCAGCCACGGACTCCAGGCCACTCCCCGCCTTCCCGAAGGGTGCTGGTGGCCTTGCTCTGACCACTCTCCAAGGGCCTGCGTTTGCCTCCTCTCGCACCCCTGCTCTGCGCCTCCTCCCTGGGCAGTGTCACCTTTCCCACAGCTGTCCTCAGCTGTCACCTCGATGCCGATGCTTCCCACCTGCACGTTTCTAACGAGCAGCTCTCTCCCAAATGCTAGAAATGGCCTTCCTTCTGCCTCTTGGGCATTCGACATGGACTACACCAGACCCTCCCCTAACCCAGAGCTCCCCAGACTGACATCTCGGGTTCCTATTTCAGTCCATTCCCCACTCAACACTGTGCACAGACTTCTCTGATCTTCCACTCCCTTCAACGTGTGCTCTTCCCTCCTGCACCCACCCCCTGCACAACCCATCCGTCCCTGGGGCCCACAGACCGCTGCTCCCCTCCTTGGCCGGGTCTGTCTTCGTCGCTGGTTCAGTGGCCCAGTTCAGGTCCCCCGACCTCCTTCTGCCACCCTCCCTTCTCACTCTGCCAGAGTTTTGCTAAAACTGACCATAATGGTCCCTCACGGCCTCCAGGACAGACCCCAGCCGGGCTTCCTGTCACCTGGCCTCTCCTGCTCAGCTGCCTGCCACTCTCGTCACTCGGCCTGCGCTCCCGCCACTAGGCATGCTGCGCGTTTTGCTCTTGACTCCTTCTCGCCCTTAAAAACACACCCCACACGCCCTGCCTGGGGCTCCCTCGTCCTGGACGTGCCCTCTCCTCCCACTGCTCTCGCCCTTTTTACGGGACGTGCCCGCTGCTCTGCTCATCTGTCAGACCTTGAAAGTCACCATCGTCTTCCCATTCCAGGGCACAGGCCCCGGCACACAGGTGAAGCGACATCAATATTTCTTTGCTGGCTTCCTCCAGCTCGTACTTCAGAGACCGAGACCAGCGAACACACGGGCACCCATCATCTCTCTGCCGTAGCCTTCTTGGCCCCGCACCGCATCATCCGAGCACAGCGGAGGCGGCGTCGCTCCCACCCGCCCAGGCAGCTCTTTGACACTGGCTTCCCCCCTTGTTACTTAGTGTCACAATTTCTCCCACATTAGAACGGTAGAGGGAATGAATCTGTTCCTCCCTCAAGTCCCACCTCGGGGTGGTCCCATTCTGCTTTCAGCTCAGCCTGAGGAACCTCCCGCCAGCAGAGGAAGGAGGAAAGGGGACTGTCCCACAATCCGTAACCCCCCTGTCAGGTCTCACCCCGGCTGGTCCTTCTCCTGAAATCTCAGAGTGGTATCCATGCGGAAATTTCCGTCAGGGGGCAGGCATTTCCTGCAGCCCTGGATGCTGACCGGCTCCCGGAGAGACCCCGTGTCCAGAGGCGAACAGCAGTGCCTAGAATACAGTGGGCTTCAGCGTTCGTTGACCGAGTAGCAAAATGCTGAGGAACAAAACTGCTCTCAGAGTGCCCGCCCCTGGCGCGCTGCCAGTCCCTGCCTCTGCAGCCTAATTCCAGAGCCTCTGTGCAGGCAGGAGTGAGGCAGCAGAGAGGGAGATGGAAGGAGACCTGGAAGGAACATCCCCCCGTGATTCTCTTCCCTGTCCGCCTCTGAGGAGGGACTCTGGGTCAGGAAGAGCACTCGGGCGGCCCAGGCGGCTGGGCCTCCCTCCTTCCTGCCCTCAGCCCTGGGCTCATGCCCTTCCAGGCGGTGGGCAGAAAGAGGTAGACAGACGAGCTCAGAGACAACTTTAAGTGAATTCAATTACCATAGCAACCAAAACCACCAGAATGGGGATTAGGCTTCAGACAGAGCATCCGGCATCCAGGAGAGGCAGCGATCCAGAGGCCATCGCGTGAGAAAGGGGACCAGGAGTGGGGCTGGGAGAGGGCACCCACCCCAGCTGCCTACCCACGCCCCCATTCTCTGCACTTTCGGGGACTCCTCGGAGCTCTAACCTGCCAAGGAACAGGCGTCCATCCCTGCTGGGAGCTGCAGGGGCCTGGAAGAACGTGTGAGGCTTCGAGCAGCGCGCAGGCTCTGGTCTTCTGCTGGCCTCTCACTTCCCACTGTGTCTTCCCGTTGACCAGCAGGCCCGGCCAGCCTTCTGCTCCTCTTCGCAGAATAACATTTAAGCGCAGGGGCCCTGGAGTCAGCCTGTCTGGTTTCGAGGACCAGCTCTGCTCATGATCTCGAGCACATTGCTGAACTTCTCTGTGCCTTGGCTTTTCCGGGGGGTAAATGGAGAGGATGGTGTCTGTTTCACAGAAGTGCTGTAAAGACTGAGAAACCATAGTGCATTTAGAGCCTTAGCACAGAGTGGCACATGTTAGATGCCAGGCCAGAGTCTGTGGTCACGGCATCACCGCCGTTGCTGTTAATTCCATGATGAAGAGGGTGACAAGGATGACGGCTCCAGTGCCTCCTGGCCCTTTTCTGTTCCCACGATGAGCACCACCTTGGCCAGATTAAGGTGCCCAGCCTGAGGGACACAGAGAAGATGCCCAGGAGGCTGGCAGGGTGGGCCACAGTGGTCAGTCTCCTCCTGCTCCAGAAGCCAGCTGGGAACTCAGAAGGACGGCATGGGCCACCTGGCAAATGCCCGAAGGCTGGGGCCCTCATCTGGGCCCACCCGCTGTGGTCAGCAGCTGTGGTCAGCCTGGGGAATCTCAGTGAGGGCAGAACCCGAGATGGTCTCATCCCCCTACTCATTTTTCCCCAAAGAGGTTAAACAAATCTGTGATCGTCAGCCCCAAAGGGCTGTTGCCTTCCCTGAAGGAGGAGGAGCTCTCCTCTGTAAAGTGGGGATAAAATCAAGGCCAAGTTCACAGAAATACTAGACCTGCTCCTGTAGAACTGAGAGCGAATGCAGGCGCTACCTGTATGACGTGTGTGTGTGTGTGCGTGCGCGTCTGTGTGGGGATTTCATTTCCCACGTGGCACGGGAGCATCCAGAGGGCAGAGACGATCCTCTTTAATGATGCAGAAGCCTCGGGACCAGGGCTGGGTGAGGGCACGTCCGGTCCGCCTCCAGGGATGCACTTGTTCAGTCCACAAGGACCCTTTGAGCACCAGTGATGGCCAGACCTTGTGCAGTTGCTGGGGAAGCCAAGCCAAAGACGACTCAGGAGATGGGCTTGGTGCTGAAGAAAGACCTCAGAGAAGCTCACCACGAAGGAGAGGCATGGCAAGGATGCCCGGGACGGGGGCTGGGCATCCGCGAGGTCCCGCATCTGCGTTCGGCTGGGAGGAGAAATACATTTTGCCCAGCGGAGAAGGAGGAAGGACTCTGCAGGCAGCGAGAACAGCAGGTGCAAAGAGGGAGTGTGAAAGGGCCGGTGTGTCTGGGGGAGGTGAGAAGTTGAGGGATGATAAAGCGCGCGGCGTGAGTGTGTGTGTGTGTGTGTGCGTGCTTGTGTGTGTGCACATGCGCGAACATGCATGTTGGGGGCCGATAAAGGGTGGAAAGGACAATGGCAGGGGATGAGACCCAAGAGCAAATCTCTTATCGTCAGGAGATCAGCAGATCTGCAAACCTCCAGAGACTGCGTGCGGCCTGCGCTGCTGGGATCTGCTCAGCCTCAGTTTGAAAATTCATCCCCCTCCAACCAACGGAGCTGTCGAACTGGTCTTAGGAAACCCCAGCCTGTGTCTTAGCCTCGGCTGCTCACGGGTCTGGGGTGTCCCCAGCCGACAGCTCCCACCAGCCCAGCACAAACAGCTCTGTCTGGAAGGGCCGTGGGCGGGAACTCTGACCACCCGGCTCTGGGAAGGACTACACCTACCCCTGCCCCCAGCCCCCAGCTCTGTTTTGCATCCCCTTGCCCCAGACTGGCCTGGTCACCCCGCCGGGCAGCACAGCCTGACCTGGGCCCCTCTGTGCTACTCCACATCAAACCAACCAGAGTCTGGCTCGTTTACCTCCAGCATATTCCTCTCACGTCCCCTCCTCGCCATGCCCAGTACCACTGCCCTAGCGGTGGCCTTTATCTTCTTTCTCTTGGAATACGGCACGCGGTAGCCTGCTAATTGGTCCCCCTGCTTCCCATCTGGTCCTCTTCAGCTCTACCCACCACATTTCTGGGCCTGCGTGTTTTTCACACACGGATCTGGATGTACCGCGCATCTGCCTGCTGCCCGCGGGTGGACCCCTGTGGCCTGCAGGCTGGAGTCCAGCTCCTTGGCTCGGCTCCCCAGCCTCAGCCATCAGTGCCTGCCTCCGGCCTCACCCCCCAGGCACATCCCGAGCTGGCTCGTGCCCTGGTGTCTTTGCTGTCAAGTGTTCACTTCATCTCCTTGCGCACTTGGCAGATTCCTTGTCGACTTTCTGGACTCAGCTCAGACTTCATCTCCTCCGGAGTACCCTGTCTGACCTCCGACTCCTCTGGGTGCTTTCCTGGCTGTCCGTGCGCACCCCTGTCTCATGCACTAGCTCCGTGACTGCCCCAGCCGTGTGATGCTCGCCTACGACTCTGCATCCGAGAAATGGGAATAAGAATAGACCTAACCCACGGGGGTTTTTTAGAGAATTTGCAGATGTAGCTTCTCTTCACCCCTCGGGTCTCGCTGACCCCCAGATGAGGTTTAGGGAGCTCTGAGAAGGTGGGGCCTGTGTCCATCTTGTCGTCCCTGAATGTCCTGCGCAGCAATTAGTGGATGTTCGACGAGTGTGTGTTAAACAAATGATCTTTTCCATAAGTGCTTGTTGAGCTAACGCTGGTGGATGAGGACCCACCAGTGTCATTAAAATATTTGTTGAATGACAGACTCCAGGTTAGTGCTCCCTGTTAGTATGTAGGCGGCACTGGGGAAGCGGTGGAGACAAGGAAAAGCATATTCGCTACTCACGTGTGCCGGGCAGACCTGCACCTGAAGCTGGGGCTTCCGTTCAACTCAGCAGCGTTTGGGAAGGTGAAATGGGAAGGAAAGGAAATCTTCCTTGGGAAAAGCAGCCTGTACCTGGCACCGACCCACGTGCACCTGTCACCTGTCCCACGCCCCCGAGCAGGGCGGGCTGCAGTTCATGTCCAAGGCTGTGGTGCTTCCTTCTTTGTCCACCTCGGAAATCTGCAGCCAGGAGCCACCCTGCTAACATCGAACCCGCATTTGCGAAATAACTCGGGCATTTCCTGAGATGTCGCCTGCTTTCCACGGTGGGGATTCCGGTCGGTCCGTGTGAGGTTGCTCATCGTCTCATACAAAGAGGAGGAGTTTTCTAACTTCTCTAAGCATGTGATCCCCCCCCACACACACACACACTGAGCCTGGCTGACTCCATTCTTTATGACTCCGGGCATGATTTAACACATCCACTTGAAAAAATGGAAGAACAACTTCTTAAATTTGTAGTAAATGTGTTGTTCGATAGATCTGATTTACTAGCTGAGAGCCGTAGGAGAACCGCTGTGGGGATTTATTGTGATGTCGTCTCAGGAGCTGGAGTCCACTGCCTCTGCCTGCTCGGATTCCCCGGGAAGGGAAGGCCCACGATGCATCTGGCACCAGCTGGTCTATACAGCACGACTCCCCTCCAGGTGGTGAGGCCATGGCAGGTGGGGGAGGGCAGGGCTTGTCCCATGGATGTAGTGGCATTTGTTCTGAGTGGTTGGTTGGGGTCAAGGAGCAGAGGTCTCTGGGCATTATGGCTTGTGAGAGATTTACAGGGCTCCACTTGGCTCCTGGGTGGCTCTGCAGAAGAATTAAATGGATAGAAAGCTGATGTGTGCGTGTGGATATGTGTGTGTGTGTGTGTGTTGAGGGGAGAGATACAGATTCACAATTTAGAGGCATTAAGAAGGGTTAATCTCTTAAAAACGAAAAACCCTTCGTAAGATAGTCTTTGCTTAGATTCCTAAAGCAACTGGAGGCATCTCCTTCCTGTTCCCTGGAGAAGACTTGGAAGCGTAGAAAGTTCTATAGCTGGTAGGGCGGGTGGCCAGGGGAGACACAGGGAGAAGACTGTCCCAGGCTGAGGGGCAGGGAAGGCCTCCAGGGAGAAGAAGTGTTTCCAAGTTTAGCCCCACATGTAGGCTCAGTGAAGCAGAGATGGGGGGAAGGACAGAGTGCCGGCAGAAAGAACGGCCCGAGCAAACACTCGGGGGTGAAGAAAGGCTGGGAGTCTAGAGAGTGGCACCACTCTCGATGTGGCCAGAACACGAGGTTCAAGGGGCCCGGGAGAAATAGGAAGCGGGAAAGCAGAAGTAAGCGAGGATTTGGTAACGACACGAGACACATTAAAGGACGTCTGCTTAATCTGGGGATTTACAGAGAAGTCTGAACCAAGGAGGAACACGCTTGGATTTGTTTTACGAACATGGCTCTGGCTACAATGTGGTCATGGACTGAAGTACTGGCCTCCTTCGTTGGGCTTCCAGTTTTGGAAAATTCCCTGGGAATCCTTAGCCTAGGCCAGGAGGCGCAGCCCTGGTCCTCTATCATGTCTCGGTGTCTGATGCTTAGCACGTGCACGGATGAGCTGGGGAGCATGAGACACTGCTCCTGCTCTCAGGAGATGCAGTCTGACGAGGCAGGCTCTTCCCGTATGAGGAGGTCACAGCAGGCATGTTCCCAGTGAGTATGTGAGGGCCGTGGGATCACAGCCAGAGGGCTGACTGGGCGAGGCAGGAGCAAGGACCCAAGGTCTGGGTGAGGAGAAAGGCCTCTCATGCCTGCGGCAACCTGATTGCTGGCCAGACCACCCTCTGTCCTGTCATGAACAGCATGGGGAGCTCTTCTGTGGGGGTCTGAGGAGAGGTGCATTGCGGATGCCAGGTCTATCATAGACAGCACTGTCCCGTGGAACTTTCTATGACGGTGGAAAGGTTCTCTGTCCAGAGTGGTATCTTTACCCACACGTGGCTACTGAGCACTTGAAATGTGATCAGGGCAGCAAATAATGGATTTTACATTTTTAATTAATTTTAGTTTGAATTTAAATTGCACTGCATGGCTACTAGCTGCCAGCTTAGACAGCACAAATCTAAGGCGGAAGATCCTCGTAGACAGTCCTTTCAGATGCTGAATGTGTGGGAGACTTTTACAGGCAGCTCTTACTTCCTGTGCCTGGAGGGAGGGCGGTACAAGGCAGGAATGAAAGGTGGGGCACTGGGTTTAAATCCTACCTGTGCCACTGCATCGGTCAAGGCCAGCTTAGTACTTAAACACACATCACCCAAACTTCAGGGGCTCGACGTATGAAAATTAAGACAAAAGTTTATTTTTTCACTCATTTCACAGTCGAATAAAGTTTGAGGGGCGGGTCTCTGCTCCACACAGTCATCCAGGGAACCAGGCTCCTTCCTTCTTATGGCTCTGCTCTCCTCGAGGTCTGGAATTTGTCTTCACTCAGTGAGTGGATGAAGAAAGAGGGCATGTGGGATTGCCCTGGATGTCTCTTAGGGCCTGGCTTAGGTTTCCTCGGCCAGCACTTAGTCACATGCCCGAAACTAACTGCAAAGGATCCTGGGAAACACAATCAAGTTATGCGCATGAAAATTAAATATCCAGTTTGATTCGCATCTACTCAGTCTCTGCCACAGATACCTCTGTGACCTCAGGCCTCAGTTTTCTTATCTGTGAGATGAAAGTACAGTGAGAACTGGGAAGGCTGAATGTGAACAACGCTGAGCCCGGTCGAGATTCGTGACTGTGATTCTTGCCTATCCCCGGGGCACAGATGCAGATACTAACCACATGTTCTTAGCAGCATGGGGAAAGGTAGGAAGAACTTTTTCCCTGGAGAGATGGTTTTTGTTGGCCACAAGGAGGGTGCAATTACTGAAATGTTTACAGATGAAATTATATAACATCTGAAATTTGTTTGGCGAGTAGAGGTGTAGCTGAAACATGATTGGCCTCTGGTTGGGGATGCGTTCATGGAGGGGATACTATACAGTTCTCTCTTCTTTTGCAGATGTTTAAAATTTTCCGTTATAAAGACCTTTTCAGGGCCCTGCAGATCCTTCTTTAACAAGGTCTTGCAGAGAAGTCAAGAAACCTCTCGTGACCTTGCAGTATGGGGACAGTAGCTGGACTGTCTTTGTTTACTTATTGACTCACCAGAGCAATTAACAGTTCTGCAGCTGGGTCTTCCTCCAACCCGATGAGGCAGAAACACCCAACCCCAGGCTTGAGCTCTGAGGGAACGATGCACTTGACTATGAGCGTCACAGATGTGTGGAGCTGGAAGGGGCCTTGGCACCATAAGCTGTGTCTGTTTACCAAGAGGAGGTTGGTACGAAAAAATTGGTGCATAAATCCCCGAAATACAACACTTTTGCAAAGGCTAGAGACTTGGTTTTCTAGCTGCAGAAACAGCCGTCCTCGCTGCTTATAGCTGCATTAATGAGGCCAGTTTTATGAGTGGATGGTGACTCCTTGGAGTTGGCAGGAGTTTCCCATCTCCCCACAAAACTCCCCTATTTTTCTGATGGATGCCTGAAATCCTACCCACTATATTCCATTGCTTTGGCTTAAGGATTGTGTTCTCTTAAAATGTGAATACTCTCTCTCTAGATAGGACAATCATTTACGCTTTAGTTTAAATGACTGTATCAGTTCTTGCTGATGAGAGGGGAATGGGGAGAAACAGGCACTTGAAGCTTAAGGCTGCAGAAATGAGGTGCCACAGAATGAAGGGTAGAGTCAACAGAAAAAATTATCTAGAGAAAAACTCCTCTGATTTCACGTTTCCCACAGTCTCAATGTTAACAGTAACCAAACGGGAAGAACTTGAGTGACCTACTGAAATTTCTTCACAAACAAGCACTGTAACTGTGCCCAGTATTTAAAAGAGCTCGTTTCTAACCCATGTAAACTCAGATACAATATTATAATAATGGCCAACATTTTATTTATAATTACATGAGACACATTATTTGCTTCATCAAACTCAATCTTCATGAATCCTGGATGAGTCAATACCATCATTATAACCCATTTTACACGTGAGGGAACTGAAGGTCAGAGAAGTGGCTTGCCCAAGGTCACACAGCTTATACATTAGAGTCCAGATCTGAAGCCAGCTCTACCCCAAGCCCATGTTCTCACCCCCCACCCCAAGCCTCTGCTGTCCCAGGTTCCCTAATGTGGTTTTCACACAGTTTTATACTTCAAGTCCAACAAGCTTAGGTTTTGGCATCTCCTTAAGCCATGCCAGGGTTTTGGGTAACGGGTTTTTGACAGGCCTTCATGCTGGTTTTTATGGGGGAAGCACTGTCACAGCTACAGGCCCATTTCCCACTGACCACATCCTAGCTGTTCCCAAGGAGGTGACGTGCTGGGGTGCAGTTGACATTCCACCAGAAAAGAAAGAAACGAGTTCCCTGAAAACCAATCTAGTTCGAGAGCAGAACCCTGGCCAGATCTCTGCAAGCAGCATCGACTGAGGCTCATTTTGCAGGTCCGAAAGGGCTGGAGAAGGGGGACTTAGGGGCTCTTTTTATCTAGGATCAGCCAAAAATCAAACACCCTCATCCTTTCTGTCTTAAGCGTGATCAGAGGGGACCTGAAGGTTGACCAGTGGACACATTTATTGCACATTCTCAGTTACACACAGTCAAAGGAGCCACATGAATGAAAGTTCAAATAAATTTCTGATGCAGATTTAACTGAGCATCTGTCTGCAACGTGCCAAGCACTGAGCTAGCACATTCAGAGAAGGCTAAGAAATGGTCCTTGCCTTAAACAGCTGAGAGAGAGAGAGAGAGAGAGAGAGAGAGAGAGAGAGAGAGAGAGAGAGAGAGACCGCCATACAAACAACTAAGGTAACGAGGTACGAAGTAAGAACTATAGCTTGGGTATGAGGAGGGACTGTGGGAACCCAGTGGGGAATGGGGATAGACTTAACCAATGTGTCTAGCGTGACCTTTGGGCTGGGCACTGAAGGTTTCAGGCCAAGTGCAAGTTTGCTAGGAGGACAGAAAGAAATAGGAAGTTGCGGGGGCCTTTCTGGGAGGTAGTGCAGCATGTACGAAGGCATGATGGTGTGAAAGAATGTGCTCTGGTCCATGTGTGGGTGAGTGGAAGAAGCTAAGGCCAGAATGGAAGTGAGGGAGAGGACGTGATCAGAACAGGTTTTTTTAAAAAGGAAATTATCTACTGCAGAAAGGTGAAGGAGGTGGTGAGATGAAGCAGAGAGGTGCCCATGTACAAAGCTGGAAACGTTCTAGATAGTGAGGGGTCAGGGAGAACTCGGGAAGGGACTGTCAGCATCAGAAGGAACTTGAAGCTAGCAGCCCCCAACAGCTCTCCAGGGAAAAGAGCAGATGGAGAAACGGAGAAGGCCAAGGACGGAGCCCTGGGAAACGGCAGCGCACAAGGAACGGGAGCCATCAGGGGAGAACAAAGCAGTCACTCCTCCCACAAAGAGCACCTGCAGCCTCGAGCCATCCTCCCCCAAATCGTCACTTGCAAGAAACCCCCAAAATGATGAGGGTGTTTCCTTCCTTGCAGCGCCTGTGTCCCCTTCTCAGTCTCGCTTTTCTTTTTCCCTTCCCTCTTCCTTCCCCTCGTCTCTCCACCTGAAGGAGGTCCCAATGAGCAGAGAGCCCCCCACACTAGGGCCCTGCCTCCCCAGGAGTTGCTGGGTTGGAGCAGGCGTTAGACTGACAAAGGTCCCCTGGAAGGACCGACTTTTGGAAACTCCACTGGAACCCAGCAATTGTGATGGCTTCTCACTTGCCATGACTGGCCTAAGCACAGTGACTAATAAGATGACCATCCAGGCGACTATTGGCCTCCCAGATGGGGTTAGGGTGGCAAGAAGTGAGGCCTCCCCCACTCCGTCAGGAAGGACCAGAAGCACCGGATGGTTCTGAGAGTTCAGCCATCAAGGCCACCAGTGGTGGACAGTGCATCTGGCCGGGCCCAGCTGGTCAGTCTGGCTCATGCCCCAGTGGGCAGGCAAGCCTTGACCTTCTGAGTCCAGGTCAAACTCCTCAGCATTTACAACACTGCCAAATACCTCACCTTGGGAAATGAGAGAAAGCCAAGTTTTAGAATTCCCCAGGAAGACTTCACCCTGAAGGAAACCCAGGTACAACCTGGCCTGGACGCACTGAGCCCTCACCGCATCCAACCTGTGGAGGCCAAACACAGGAGACACAACAGGGCCAGGTCAGGAGCGTCTTCTTGGGGCAGACCTCCTACCTGATTATCTGACCTGTCCCAGGGGGCTGCTCTGCCCTCAGAAGGGCAATAATCCAATAGCCCTGGGGGAGCGCCTTAAGGGGGAGGGTTCCGAGCTTCACTCCAGGTGTGTGGTCTGGGACGCATCCCTGAGCACCAACCACCTTCCTTAGTGCCACCCCTGTGACTCTATACCTTCATCAGAAGTCTCCCTCTTCTGGGGCTTAGGGAATCACCCATCTCGACAAGGCGAACTTGACCTATTGTGGGCTGTGGCCTGGCATTTTTATAGTGGCACGCATGGAGGCGTGTGTCCGCCTGTGTGTACAGTCCAGCAGTTGTACCGTCTTTCTCAGGCAGGTTTCTTCACAATTCCCGTTAGCACCTCTCCTGCTTTGAACCACCACCACCAACAGGTATATTATGTCTCCCGAGTTCCAGGTACTGTTCTAAGTGCTTTATCTGCAATAGTATGACCATATGAGGTAGAAAATACTATTTATTGCCATTTTATGGTAGATGAGGCAAACGAGGCACAGAGAAGTGTCTTCCCCAAGATCCCACAGAGTAGAGGCAGGTTCAAACCCAGGCAGTCTGACCTTAAAACCTCCAAGATACACAGCACCCTGAGTGTATAAAGCCCACCACCCTCAGAGTTGTGGTCCCACCCCCAAGTCCCTGCCCCATCATGGGGCAAGCTCCTGAATAAAGTAGGACAGCCACAAGCAGTGAGGATGGGAGCAACCCTGTGGACACTCTGAGGCTCAGCTTCAAAGGGCGAGTCTGAGCAGAACAGCCTCGGGACAGAGCCACGCAGACACACACCAGCCCAGCATGTCCACAAAGAGGCTGTAGCCTCAGAGCTGGGTTGCCTCACAGTCCACACAGTGACAAGCTCTGCAAATAGCGGCCAGAGCCACAGGACTAAAGAATCCTCATGTGTGCACAGCTTGGAAAGGACATACACACAGAGGGAACAGTTGTCCACAGGAGCACTGTCTCTAAATAGAAAAGAGCCTGAAATATCCCCCCACACACACGCACATGCACACACACACTTACACACACTCTCTCTCTCTCTCTCTCTCTCTCACACACACACACACACACACACACACACACACACACACACACACACACAGCCAGGGCCAGCGGAGCGACCGAACGAATGCCTCAGCTATGCCGGTGGCAAGGGGAGGAATCTAGTGCCCTGGCAGCTCCTGACTTTCAGTTCCTATTTAAAATGTCTGAATTGGGAGCATCGACAAGCTCCCAAATTAGCTTTTTAAATAGAAGCTGAGAGTTAAAGGAAAAGCGGCCGTGTCATGGGGGAAAAGCAAGTGAAAATCCCGGCCAGGCCAGGCCAGAGGCAGAGAGGGGGAAGGCGAGGCCAGGCAGTGCTGGAAATGTGCACTGGGGGACAGGAGATGGCAGGACGACAGCAGGTCCTGGGCTGGGCCTCCTCTGGGGCGGGAGGCCAGGGGGTCTCCTCTCTGTCCATCACTCGCTCTTACTTTTCAGGTCACCTGGCTGTGCCAAGGGCTGGTAAATAAAGCCCACACTGGCCTGGATGAGAACTTCAAGTGTTTCATATTTTACTCTAGATCTTCTCGACAGAAAGGAGAATACGGTCTGCCGGCCACTTTGCTTAAGTGATGAGATGTGAGCCTGGGGGAGCCGGGCCAGGCGTGTGTGTATTTTTTTTGGGGGGGGAGGAGGGACAGGGGCGTTCTGAAACGGTGTCCTGTCTTCCAACAGGGCTACAGAGAGCAGGACAGCACCGTCTCCCACCAGTGGGCCTCTCTGGAGGAGGCAGGGTGCTCTCAGCTCTCTTCTCTGAAGCCTCCAAGCTTTGGGGCTGACCCAGCTCCCGAGTGCGCCCCCCCCCCAATGCAAAACAAAGACAGGGACGTACGGGAGTTCAAACCCGGGCAGAGTAAATTACTGGGTTTAACTCTTTCAAGCGGGACATGGGCTTGGAGGATGGAAGGAAAGCGCCGCTCCCTGGACCTGCGCGCCCAGAGTCCGAGGCACGCCCCGGGTGACAGCGGTTGAGGTCGGTGGTTGGGAGGAAACGAGCTCTTCTTCGGAGAGGAGCGAGGAGCGGGTGGGAGCAGAGCCAGGGCCTTCCCCGAATCCTTCCCCCGTCTGCCAGGGAGCGGCAGTGTTGTTAATCATTATTACTGCATGTAAATCGCTATGCAAATGCCGCGCGGCTCCGGGACTCCTGGCGACGGCAGCGCAGCCCACGCCCACCTCGTGGAAGGCCGCGGGCACTCCTCTCGGCTGGTACCCCGAAGGGAGCTTTGTGGGGAGTGGGAGGAGTGCGTGAGACGGGGGCTCCGCGCCGCCAGGCCCACAGGGCCGGCCCCCACCCATAATCGGGAACAGGTAGGGCTTCGCGCAGACCAGACCCCGCTCTGCATCGGCCCCCGCCGGGCCAGGGGTGCTCTGCCAAGCTCCCCCGCCTCTCACCGCACACCTCGCCTTTCCCTCGGCCTCCGTCTCGGGCGCACGCCTCCCCGCACCCGGCCCTGGGATCGCTCCAGCCTGCGTCCCGGGCCCCGCTGTCGGGCGCCAGGCCGAGGTCCCGGGCACCGGGCACCGGGCACCGGGCACCGGGCTCCGGGCTCCGGGCAGGACGCGCGGGGGAGGCCGGAGCCGGCTCAGCGCGGTCCACAGGGGCCGCGGGAGCGGGTCCGGCTCGGACACCCCCCGCCCGCCCCCCATCCTGGGCGCAGGCGCCGGGCCGTGGGGACCCATGGGCTTCGGGGAGACCCGAGGGAGTGGGCGCACCGGGCCTGGGAGTTCGCGCTCCCGAGTCCGGACTCTCGGCTCCGGGTCCTGCACACGTGGCGGGGCAGGCGGGCGAGTGCCTACCTCCGGGTCCTTTCCCCCGCGCCCCGGGAGGAGCGCGGCTCCCCCGTGGGGTCCCCGTGTGCGTCCCCGCCCCACCCGCCGCCCCACCCGGGTACCGGCCCGGCCCCAGCGAGCGGGGCCGGGAGCGCGGGGAGCCGGACGCCTGCGCGGGGCGGGGGCCACCGCCCCGGGGGGCCGGGCGCGGCCGCGAGCCGGGCGGCGGGGTCGCCCCAACGGTGGGGGAGAGGGGGACCGGCGGTGAGGCCCGCGCGCGCCCCGCGCCCCCAGCCGCCTCGGCCCGGGGCCGCGGCACCCACACCCCGAGCCCCCACTCGCGCCCGCGCCCCGCCCCCGCCGCGCTCACCTTGCCGCGCGCGCCCCGCGCCGCCCCCGCCGCCCACGCGCTCGCAGCGGCGGCGGCGCACGCCGCGCGCCCCGGGCACCCCGAGGACCCCGCCACGCGCCGGGGCAGCGAACCAGGTTCTGCCTCGTCCCCCGCCCCCGGGCCCCGGCTCGCGCGCGCGCCCTGCACGCAGACACGCGCGCACACGCACGGGCACACTCTCACGGACTCACACTCACGCGCGCTGCAGTCACGCCCCCTCGCGCGCCCGCGCCCCGGGGCCCCTCCGCGCCGAGCCCCCGGGTCCGCGTCCCCCCCCGCGCCCGGGGCCGGGCCCGAGCCGTTCGCCGGCGGGATCGGCCGGGAGCGCAGGGCGCAGCCCGCGCCCCCGCCCCCCGGACTCCCCCTCCAGACTCTCCGCCCCCCCCCGGACCCCCTGCCCGACCCACCCCCCCGCCGGGAGGACCTCGCCGGCTGCCCGGGCCGCGGGCTCCGCTCCGCTCCGCGCGGCGCCGGCGGCGGCGGGGCTGGGAGCGAGCGCGGGGCCGCGAGCCCGCGGGCGGGCGGGGGAGCGGGGGGCGGGGGACGCGCCGCCAGCCCCGGGCTGGGGCGGCGGCGGCGGCGGCGGCGGAGGGAGGGGCCCGCGGACCGGCGGGCGGACGCGCGGACCGAGAGGCGAGCGGCGCGGCGAGCGCGGCCCCGTCGGCGAGGAGGCGGCCCCGGGCTCCCCGCGCGCCTGGGCGCTCGGCGCCTCCGCGGCCCCCGCTGCCGGCCGCGGCTCCCGCACGCGCGGGGCGCGGGGCGCGGGCGGCTTCCCGAAGGTAAGAGGGACGCGCCGAGCGCCGCTCCCACGCCTGTTGCTCCCGCCGCCCCCGCGGCGCCCGCCCGCGCTGGCACCCAGGGGTGGGCGCCGGGGCCCCGGGGGGTGGGGGTGGGGGTGAGGCCGGCGCCGCGGGGGCGCAGGTGCCCTCGGGCCGGGCGGCCACCTCCGGGCAGCGGGGCGAGGTGGGGTCGGGGTGGGGGAGCGGTGAGCCTCTGCCCCTCTCCATCGCCTGCCTGCGCCCTGGGGCGCCGGAGGCAGCGCCCCGGGTCCCGGCGGCCGGGCGACGGCTGTGCGGAGGGGGAGAGGAATGGCCGAGCCGGCAGCGGGGAGCAGTTCGGGGCGCTCCGCAAAGTTCCGCGGCCCCGCGAGCTTGCGGCGTGCCCCCCAGGGGCGGGGACCCCCACGTCTGGCCCTGCCCAAGGCCGCTGCCACCCTGCCAGCTCGGAGAACGTCTCCAGGGACGGCAGGGGGCCGACGCGGCCGGCGGCGCGGGGTGGGTGGAGTGGGTGGGGGGTTCCAAGGACTCACTTGGAGAGGCGTCTACACTGGGGATGGGGCGCGCAAGCGACCGGGCCGAGAAGTTCCCCGGGATCGGCCGGATTCCTGCGCCGGCTCCGCGTCCCCGTTGGAGAGCCCACGATGTCCTGCTCCTGGGCCGGGCGGGCAGCGGGGACCTGCCGGCAACAGGCGGAGGTCCGGGACCCGAGTCTCCCAGCGGAGGGGACTCCGCTGCCTTTCCTAGGACAGGGTGTTTGAACTTCCTTGTGGTCTGGGGCACGGAGCGACGTGTTTGTGAGGTCTGGCAGGCGTGCGTGTCGCCTGCATGCACACCTGACAACGTGTGTTCCAGGGAACCTGGGCGTTCAAGGGCCGGGGAAGGGGTTCCCGGGCGTGCAGGAATGCGAAGCCCAGCCGGTGCGCCTTTCTTTTCCCACGTGGGCGCTTCGGCACAGTCAGGTTTTCGTGTGTGTGTGTTTCTGTCACCACTTGAATGCCACCGAATGCAAGTACACAGGGACCCCGGAGCGAAAAGGTTCGTGGCTTGTTCCCTTTTGCTGTTGAGACTGGAGGAAGAGAGAGTTCAGTAAAGTACCCTGGCCAGCCTAGGAGTGGCACTGTGGGAGAAGAGGATCTGTGTGTGTGTGTCCCAGGCCTGTACCCCAAGGACCCTCGGCTTGGCACCCCGTCAGTTTCCTGCGTGCCTACTCCACCCCTGTGGGCACAGGAGAAAGGCCCCCGGAGTGTCAGGACCCTCCCCTCCCCCAGAATGTCCCCATTCTGAGCTGAGCGATGTGATGCACAACTGTGGAAGTAAAAGTCCCAGCGATGCGGCACCCCCCAGCGCTCTGCGAGGTCAGTGAAGGGCAGACCTTGGTGATGTGACATTTTCGCTGCCTTGAGCCTGTGCCCTCAGGGTAGGTGTCAATCCCCAGGACAGGCCGTCTGGTCACTTAGCCCACATGGGGCCCTCTCCCTCCCAAACTGGAGCTGTTTAACAGGGCTGATTTTTTACAGCAGGGGAAAATGTGTTTCCTTTTTCCAGGATTTTTTTTTGCTTTTGTCATTTCGGAGCTCACCTGTTTTAAATGTCTCTTCCCCAACCTCCCCCCCACCCCCATCTTTCCCACTGTCGAACTCTTCTGCCAAAAACAAAAATAGCTTCAGATTTTTCATTTGTAAGGCGTCCACGTCCTAGTAAAACCTTGGCATTTGAGGCATGTGCAGTGCCATTGGCTGGAAATGGGGCCGCACTGTTGTGCCTGTTGCAGGAATTCATACCCAGGTCGGCTCCAGGAGGTGTCGGTGCCCGTCAGGGGCCGGCGCCGCGGTGAGAGCCACAGAGAAGCCCTACTTGAGCTGGGTCATGCCTGCAGGGTTGCGTGGAGGGTATAGGGTATGGCTGGGGTGGTCTTGGGCATGGTACCTGGTGGGACACTTTTCATCCCCTTCCAAACCCAGACACCCCCCTCCCAACACACAGAAAGTAGCAGTGGGGTCATTGCTCCTTTTTTGGTTCCTTTCACCAGGGGAATAGGCCTTAAGCCTCTGGAGATGGCATGGCTCTTGCCTGCCCTTCTTTGGGAAGATTGCCCTGGATTGATGCATGGGGTAAAGGTTCGGCTTTGGCACCAAAAGCTTTTATGATAGATGGAGAGGGGTTGTTTTTCCTTCCCCAGCTCTGTTATTCATCCGAAAGCCGTCTGTAAAAACTCAGGGCCCTTGGAGAAGAGATTGGCCTGGGATGGAAAGGGTGAGGTGGTGGGCTCAGACTGGCAGGGGAGGCATCAGGTATCGAGGCCTGGGAGTTGAGGGACGCAGCACTGGGCGAAGGGAAGGGGAAGGGCGTAGTCCTCTCAGGGGCAGAGCTGCATGTCTGGCCCATGTAGGGTGCTGCAGGGTACTTCCTGGCTCAGATGTCCCTTATTCTTTGCCACTCGAACCTCTTCAAGGTCCTGCCTCTCCGAACTCCATTCTGGGGTAAAGCAGGGATGTTAGAGGTCTGAGGTCCGGGACGCAAGGTCTAGGAGCCTAAATCCCTTTACTCTCCAGGGTTCAGTGGATAGACCCGGCCTTCTATTGCCTTGAGCTGTGAGTGATGCAGGTTGTGTGCCCTGCTCCAGGCATCAGCCTCATCAGGAATTCTCAGAACTGCCTTTGCTGAGAAGAGGCTCCAGCTAACTCCGTCCCCACAGCAACAAACCCAGATGCTCTACTTCCTGCTTTGCATGGGTGACAGTCATGAAGAGGTCTCAGTGAGCAACAGCCTGGATGTCCTGGATCCAGTAGAATCGAGGATTATCGGAGCCCAAAGTCTCCTTGTCACGTTCTTGTCCAATTCTCTGATTTTACAGATGGGGATTCTCAGGCCCAGAGGGTGATGGTCCTTTGCTTTCACAAGTTCTGGAGAGAGCTGAAACTGGGATGCAGGTTCTCCTGACTCCGTGCCCTTGGCTGCCCCGGATGGGGTGAGGGGAGTCTCTGCACCCTGCCCTTTTCTCTGGGGGACACCTGGATCTGACTAGACCTAGGTCAGGAAGGCCATTTGGTCTAATGGAAAATCCTCAACTCCTGGATCCATGGAACTTAGCCACTTTGAAGTAGACTTTGTGGGTCTTGGTCTCCTTACCTGAAACTTGCAGGCACAAGTGTCCACATCATAGTTTTTTTGTGGGATGCACTAAACGTTTCCTGTGAAAGTGCCTATAACAGGGCCCCGAGCAGTGTCAGTGTTCAGTCGGTGCTAACACACTGAATTGAAATGATCTGTGACCGATGTTTAAATTGAGCACTCACTTCCCAAACATCCCTTGCTCCTTAGTAATCCTAGTTAAGTGTGTGCCGAGGGACTAAAATTCTCCTGGTCAACCAGGAGCTCTAAGGGTAAATTTCCTGAAGAAAACTATAAAACGCACCAGGACGTGTTCCCAGAGCTGCCGTCGGTGGCGTGTGGATTCCCCACCGCCGTGCATGACTGAGCCTTCGCTCTCCCCTCAGTTCCCGTAATCAAGAGCTCATCAGGACTGTGCTGTTTGTCTCTTCTCTCAGTGGTGACATTTACTGGGAATGTCATTGTCATTCTTCTTTGCTTCTGTGGCATTTGAATCAAACTCCCTTTATGAGGGAGCAGAGGGAACTGTGAATATTCTTCTTGGCATGCTGGTGGGGAAACCGAGGCAGAGATCTGCTCTTTCAGAAAACCTGACTGCGGGCGCAGTGAGTCAGAGGCATTTACGTTGGATGCTTTTGATCTGGATCTGTCTTCAGAGTTTACTGTCTGTCTGGAGAGAGGATGCCCGCCCTTGAAAACCGCTGAAATAGACGAGCGAGGCCTGGAGTACAATTGATGGGGAAGGCAGATGGCGCCTATGAAGTCGGGGTTTGCGTTTGAGCATGACCCATGCAGTGCACTCTGCTACCTCCTCGGTTGTCAAGTAAATATTGAGGTGTCGTGGCCTTTAACCTTAAGGAGCTCAGTGCGAGGTGAGGAGAGCAGGGCAGTGGCCCAGCCGTGCCCTTGAACTCCATGTCGAGACTGCCTCCTCGTCACATCCTTTAGCCAGTTAGTACGACTCCTCATGCTTTGTCTTCCTCATCAGTGGTGTCTGCCGCCTTGGGCTGTACGTGGGGTCAGTTGAGATGGTCCATGCAAGCATGTGACACTGTGCCTGGCGCACAGTCAGCCCTTGGTAAACACGTTCTCCTTGCAGGAGGCGCTTGAGAAGCGGCGTGGCACGCGGCTACAGGGTGGGCCCAGACTGGGATCCCTGTTCTGCCCCTTTCTAGCTGGCGGACTGTTGAACTTCAGACTCTCCTTCCTAGGGTTGCTGTGAGGACTGATGATCCATAGAAGACAGTCAGTGCAGTGCCTGGCGTAGAGTAACCTCTCGGTCATCGTTAGCCATGATTATTAACAAGGCACAGAGAAAGTGTCTGTAATCCAGGCCAGAGGGTAATAGTGCTAGAGGAGAGGGGCAAACACAGAGGGGAGGGGAGGGGACATCACAGCGAGGGTGAGGAATAGGTAGGGTTCTACGAGGAGGGCTGAAGGAGGACTGCCAACAGAAGGAAGAGTGCCCAGACACAGACCCCCACCAGGAGTGTGTGGGGGCCGGTCTGTGGTCTTGTTGCTGGAAGCTAGGACGGGTGCATGAGACCTGGGGCTGGAATGATCTGCCAGGATCCCAATGGGCCAGAGAGTTTGGACTTGACTTTGTAGGCTGTGATTTTGTAAAGCACCATCAGAGCCTTGCTTTAGAGAGATGACTCGGAGCAGAATGGATTTCTGGGGAGCAGGAGAAACAGCAGTGGGATGAGAGACAAGCTGGCCAGTGGGAAGGAGGCCTGAGGGGACTTGGGCCTTAATGAAGGCAGTGGGAGCCTTTGTCTCATTACTTGGCACCTCTTTGGGTGCAACAATGAAGAAGGTGGGCAAGGTGACAGGCCTGGGGTCAGGAGTGCCGAGAGCAAAAGGTAAAGAGCAGCTTTGTGCAAGGAGGGAGATCCAGGTTAAACCTGTCCAGTTTCCGAGGCATCCAGGCAGGAAAGCCTAGTGGCGGCTCACACGTGAGAGGGGGTAGAGATCTAAAAATCCTAGAAGAACCGGGCAGCAGGAGGAGGAAGCAGCTTGACAGGGAGAGAGGAAGCTCAAATCCATGACAAGACTCACCTCTGCCTCACTTCTTTAAACACAGAATCAAAATAACTGAATCCTAGAGGGTCCAAACAATTCTAAGTCAGAATTAGTCCCGCGTGATCGGTTTAGGATTAGTGAACGCAAGTGTGTCAATCCCTAACAACTTCCCGTCGCCGTTACGTGTGTTTCTGTGTCACCACATGTCTTCCCACAGATGGTGTACATTTGGGGATTGCAGAGTCATCTCACTATCGTCTTTAAAAAGCCAGATCTGGGAAGGTAAATCTGTTCCCCAAAGCCAAATATAATTCTCTACGCCATTGTTCCCTCCATCCATACAGGGGACAGGGAAGTGTGTACGCAGTGTGGTTCAGAGAGCAGTGGGTGAGGGGACAAGGTGGCCCCGCTCTAGAGGAAACTCCGAGGACAGCGTGGGGCCAGGTGACAGAGGCTGGCGTGGGAAAGAGTATTGTTACATAACTCAAGGGAGCTCAGGATGGTGGGCAGATGGAGATGGGAGGCGAGGGATCTGGAGATGGCAGTAAGTGTGGCTCAGCTTCCTCTGGGAGGGAGAGGTGCAGTGCATGGGAGACAGGTGAACCGAGAATCTGAGAGTCCCTTTACCAGGTGGGGAAGGGACCCGGCCTAGCCTCGTAGCCTCTCCTCGTGGCTTTCTGTCATGGCTCTGAGGGTCGTGATTGGCTACTGGGTTGCTAGGTGTCCCAGAGAGCAGCCCGTTTCCCCAATGGGTCGAGACCATCGCGGACTCACCTGGTCCTCCACTCTCTCCTCGTTTCTCCCAGGGCCCCCCAAAGCTGTGGACTCACCCGGTCCTCCGCTGTCTCCTCCTGTCTCCCAGGGGTCGCCGAAGCTGCGGATGCACCCCGGCCTCCTCCTCTCAGTCCTCGTGACCCCCAGGGGCCCCCGACGCTGCGGACGCGCCCGGGCCTCCTCCTCTCTCTCCTCCTGTCTCCCAGGGGTAGCAGAAGCTGTGGACTCACTCAGTTCTCTCTCCTCCTGTCTCCCAGGGGTCGCCGAAGCTGTGGACGCACCTGGGCCTCCTCTTCTCTGTCCTCGTGACCCCCAGGGGCCCCCGACGCTGCGGACGCACCTGGTCCTCTCTCCTCCCGCGTCTCCCAGGGGCCCCCGACGCTGCGGACGCGCCCAGGCCTCCTCCTCTCAGGCCTCGTGACTCCCAGGGGCCCCTGAAGCTGTGGACTCACCTGGTTCTCTCTCTTCCTGTCTCCCAGGGGTCGCCGAAGCTGTGGACGCACCTGGGCCTCCTCTTCTCAGGCCTCGTGACTCCCAGGGGCCCCTGAAGCTGTGGACTCACCTGGCTCTCTCTCTTCCTGTCTCCCAGGGGCCCCCGACGCTGCGGACGCGCCCGGGCCTCCCCCGCGCTCTCCCCCCCGCGTCTGCCGGGGGCCCCCGACGGCCGCTGAGCGCGGGCGAGCTGGTGGCGCGTTCCGGGCGGCGTGGGGCCGCGCGGCCGGGCTCAGCATGGCGGCGGGCGTGGCGGCCTGGCTGCCGTTCGCGCGGGCGGCGGCCATCGGCTGGATGCCCGTGGCCAACTGCCCCATGCCGCTGGCGCCGGCCGAGCGGCCGCAGCGGCAGGACGAGCTGGTGGTGCTGAACGTGAGCGGGCGGCGGTTCGAGACGTGGCGCACCACGCTGGAGCGCTACCCGGACACGCTGCTGGGCAGCACGGAGAAGGAGTTCTTCTTCCACGAGGACACGCGCGAGTACTTCTTCGACCGCGACCCCGAGGTGTTCCGCTGCGTGCTCAACTTCTACCGCACCGGCCGGCTGCACTACCCGCGCCACGAGTGCATCTCGGCCTACGACGACGAGCTGGCCTTCTACGGGCTGCTGCCCGACATCATCGGCGACTGCTGCTACGAGGAGTACAAGGACCGCAAGCGCGAGAACGCCGAGCGCCTGGCCGACGACCAGGACGCCGAGGGCGCGCCCGAGTCGGCGCCGGCGCTCAGCGTGCGCCAGAGCATGTGGCGCGCCTTCGAGAACCCGCACACCAGCACGCTGGCGCTCGTCTTCTACTACGTCACGGGCTTCTTCATCGCCGTGTCGGTCATCACCAACGTGGTGGAGACGGTGCCCTGCGGCGGCGGCGGCGGGTCCCCGGCGGCGGGCGCCGGTGCGGGCGCGGCCCCCGCGCACCCCGCCGCGGGCGCGCGCGCCGAGCTGCCGTGCGGCGAGCGCTACGCCGTGGCCTTCTTCTGCCTGGACACGGCCTGCGTCATGATCTTCACCGTGGAGTACCTGCTGCGCCTGTTCGCCGCGCCCAGCCGCTACCGCTTCGTGCGCAGCGTCATGAGCATCATCGACGTGGTGGCCATCCTGCCCTACTACATCGGCCTGGTCATGACGGACAACGAGGACGTGTCGGGCGCGTTCGTGACGCTGCGCGTCTTCCGCGTGTTCCGCATCTTCAAGTTCTCGCGCCACTCGCAGGGCCTGCGCATCCTGGGCTACACGCTCAAGAGCTGCGCCTCGGAGCTCGGCTTCCTGCTCTTCTCGCTCACCATGGCCATCATCATCTTCGCCACCGTCATGTTCTACGCCGAGAAGGGCTCGTCGGCCAGCAAGTTCACGAGCATCCCCGCCTCCTTCTGGTACACCATCGTCACCATGACCACGCTGGGGTAAGGCGGCCAAGACACGCGCGGGGGGGCGGGATCTGGGGGGGACGGGGAGGATGGAGGGGTGGGGGATGCGGGCGGGATGCGCGCTGCGCGCTGGGGCTGGGATGCAGGGTGGGGGAGTGCGCCGCGAAGCTCTGGACCACCGCATCCTCCTCATCCGCGCTGGGCGGAGGGGGGCCGAGTGCCTGCTCCAAGGGAGCAGGGGGAGTTACTTGCCTCTTGAGTGGGGGCAGGCGCACGAGTGATTCGTTTGGCGGGGCGGGGCAGTGGCTCGCTTCCACTCGAGCTGGCATTTGGGAATGGGCATGCGTTTCATAAACCATGGATGGGAAACCGAGTCGCCGTTGCTTTCGGCCACGCATTCCGCACACGCGTGTGTATGTGTTTGTGTGTGTCTGCGTCTGCGTGGGGGGAGGGCTTGGTGACAACTGCATTTTGTATGCGCCCGCGTCTATAAGGGCTGCGGCAGGGAGAGGGGTAGGGCGGCAGCTGGGGAGGAACAAGGCTGTGGGGAGTTTGGTGACCGAGTGCTGAAAGGAGGTACACGCGTATTTCCACTCCCAGAAGACTGGGAGCACTTTCTGGAGCCTTCCTGCCCTTCTCCTTTGTTGTGCATTTGCAGGCTGTGTTCTCTTTGCCCTTCCTTTTCCTTTCTGCTGCCACAGATGCTCCATGGTTCGGTAGCCCTGGGCGGACTTGCTCCTAAGTGACTCTGCACTTGGGTTTTCTGAAAAGTGGGTGGAACCCTTTTTTTTGTTGTTTTTTTTTTTGTTTTTAACTTTCTCACCCTGACTTTGTGATAGAATGACCCGGCCTCCCTGGGCAATGGCAAGATGGTCTGAATGAATCATGTGGTCGGACACAGAGCGGCAATATTGTCAGAGGGAGGGAGGGAGAGGCAGTCAGCGAGGTCACGGGTGACTGTGTCTCTTCCATCTCCCGGAGGTCCCCTCTCCAGGCGAGGTCGCAGAAATGTACTTATGGTGCTGGGATGTGAAGCTTGCCATCAGAGGAAGGGGGACCAGGAAGGAGAGTGCAGTCTTCCCCCTAATGGGATTCGAGCCGGTGAAGGCAGCTTTACGGGGACATGCATTTCCTAAGGTTTCTACTTCGGCCATTGCAAGGCATCGAAGCTAACGCAAACCCCTTCACGGTTCATATGCCGGGTCTCTGTTTGCTCAGGCCAGGAAGCGATCTACTGCTGATGGAGAATTCATGAAGCTTTTTATTTGGTCTTTGACAGTTTGGTTGGCGGTGTCCCGGCGATTCGATTTTTCCCTGGCTGAAACCCTACGGCGCTGGTGTCCGTTTTTCCATAGTGCTGTGTGAGCTTATTGGGAATGACTGAGCAAGAGATGGGACCTTTTAAAAGGATTACATTTGTCATTCTGCCACATGGGAGGGAGTAGCTAGAGGTGTCATTGACCAGTTGTGAAGGCCACATTTGATGGGGGCATTCCCTTCACCTCTAGTGCGTCTGACAGAGGTCATCATGCCCCTTCCTCCAACACATACACACACACACACACACACACACACACACACACACACACACACACACTTCTTCACGTAGGTGCTCCCACCCAAAAGGGCTAAGAATATCTGGTCATTTGGCCTTGTCTCCCTTGACTCAGGTGGAGATGTGGGCTTCTGAGCAGAGCAGGACGTTAGGGGTAAAATGGGCTGGAGAGCTGGCCACCATGCCAGGAAAAGGAGGCCCAGTTACCCTATGTAGCCCGACCCTGGCCATCCCTTCACTTTCCTGAAGGGGACCTCACCCATGGCCAGGACCACCCTGACCACACTTCTGATGTGGCTCTGACTGTCCAGCATCCGCAGGTAAGCCTCGACGGGACTTAAGACACCAGAGTGATGCCTCAGGCTGCCATGAAGGGAAAGCAGGGCAGATGGATGGGCGTCATAGTTAAGACAGGACTGTTTCAGAGGACATTAATGGCAACTCCGGTGGCCACCTGCCCATTACTTTTTATTATTGGTGCAGCCGCATATGTGTGTCCACTCTATGTCAGCAGCGTGCCGAGCCCTTTGCACGCATTATCTCTTTAAGTCTCCACAACAGCGCTGCAAAGTGGGAGAAATTCTGTACAACTTTGAAGATGCAAAAGGTGAGGCTCAGAGAAGTTAAGGAAATTTCTGTGGTCACTACTGTCTCCATCCAGTGTCTCTTCTCTCTTTCCTCACCACCCCACTCGTTCCCATACCATCAGGGCCCATAGGCGGGGATCAGACCTTCGGAGTTACTATTTTATTATGTGTCATAGTCCATTCTAGCCATATTGCTATTTGAGAATGCATCGGTGCAGTGAGCACTTCACGCCGGGCACTGTTCTAGGAGTACAGGGCTTTTATCAAGAAAACATTTCCTTCTGGCAAGTTTAAATACTGCCTTCGAATGAATGGTCGCTTTCATAGCAAAATCCAGTGTTTTACTTTCACTGGGGAGACTGCGTGTTTCCTTTAGCATTCGCCTTGTAGATCGAGGAGCAAGTCCGGTGTCGGGATGGACAATCTTGGCCTTACGTTTACTTTTTTGGCGGGGAGCAAGAGGACTCTGCCAGAGAGTGAAGGCAAAGAGGAGGGGAAGGGTACCTGTGTAGGAGAAGCCTGACTCCTATGATTGTGGGGTCCTCACCATGTCTTTCTCCAGGCATCAAAATGTCTAGCCTCAGCAGGGAGAAACTAGTGGCCAAGAAAGGAAGTCTGTAGTAGTGTCTTCCTTAACCTCCCAAGTACCGTGACAACAGGCTTTTACTCCCCCTTCCGTCCTAGCCAGTGTCACCCATTGCTGGGGTGGGCTGCTTCGACTCTGACCTGAGTTGCCATCGGAACCATCACCAGGCTCATTGCTTGGCTGTACATAGCAGGTGACTGGCAAGATGCCTTTCAATGCATAGGTCAACGCGAATGGGGTGCCTTTCCCATTTGCTTGGTCTGATACTATTCTCAACCCCTTCCGGACCTACGTGTCCTCTCTCTAGGGTGGACCCAAGATTCTGCCCCAGCCCTGGCTCCCTGGAAGAGAGGAGGGCAGCCTTCTCTGGTGTTCGGTCCATCCAGTGGGTTGCTCTGTAGTGTTGTGGTTTCTTCATGCCCTCTTCGGAGGCCTTACCAACTTGACCCCGGAAACCTTCTCTCCCTGGGCTGTTTTCTCTCCTGAACACATTCACTGGCTACTCTGTAGGCTTGATAACCATTCCACAAAGCCTGACTTTTTCTTACTCTTCACTGGCATTTGAGCCCCGAGTGGCTGGGGAATACTAAGGGCCAACATTCTGCCACGTTCCACGTTGTGTCTGGTTGCTTCCAGCAACTCCTAGCACACTTAGTTCTTCCTGCCCCCAGACCCTCTTCACACTAATCCTTCTCCGACCTCCCGTTTCCAGTCTTTAGCTCCCTCACAGCGCAGGGCTGACCGACGGTCCAGGGGCCGCATGCCCAGAGAAGGTGTTTGCTCTTCCTGGCTCTGGTAGCATCTCTGCCTGCTTTCCCAGGACTTTCTGGTGAGTCACTCAGGTGTCCTCCAGGGAGGGATCTCGGGAGCCAATTATTCCTGTTTATTCAATATCTTGAAATACCTAAAACACACAGGACAATAACAGTCCAACTGCCACCAAGGCTTGCGGGTAGCTTTTCTTTGCAGCCTCCTATGCTGGTGGAGAAGATGCCTGTGCCCGGCCCACATTTCCCTTATACCCCCCTTGACAGTTGAGTTCCCAAATGCCCCATTAAAGGATTAATTTCTGTGCTCATAATTGATGCTATAAATAAAATAAATCCTCAATTATCTCAGTTAACAGAGAGAAGGGATAACATAGAACTCCCAGTATTAAATAAGACTAACATCTTATTTTGGGAATTTAGTTTGGGATGTGTTATATGTCACAGGCTTTTGCAAAGCAGATTTTCCTTCTTAGCTTTGACTGTGCTTGTTACTGCAATTGGCCTGGCTCTGTAGCCAGTCAGTAGGTGAGGCTCAGTGTCGGGGCGTGGGGAAGAGGAGAGCACGTGGGAGGAAAGGCTTGTGAGCGAGCATCCACAGGGCTACTAAGGGCCAGCTCTAGTCCTGGAGGGCATGAGACCCTCTTGGATATTTGGGGAGCAAGGGAGCACTGGGCTTGGGAAGGACACAGGGCAGCGTTGCTCCTGGTCAGGAGGCCCGCTGCTGCCTGGTTGGCTTGGTTATGTAATTGACACCAGCAGCCTATCTGTCACCCCATGCCCCGAGATGAGAGAGCTTTGACAACGTCCCAAAATCACTTTAACGAAAATGGAATTGATTTTTACTGCTTCCAGGCACGAAGCAGCCTCCAGGTGATTTGCATTTCCCTTTAAAACATAATCCTGGACGGGGCCTGCCTGGGGTTTCTGGAGACAGGGAGCAGAGCCCAGGAGATAGATGCAGGTGCAGCCCAGTGTGGGGTGCTTCACCAGGCTCCCCAGTGCCAGAAGTGGAGCCGATCCGAGATCTGTTTTGTTAACCCTTCCATTCCCCAAATTCTGGCCGCACCTTCATCCACTACCTTTGGGTCAGCGGGCCGTCTGACCCATCCGCCCTCCTCCCAGCTCCCAGGGCCACCAGTGCCCGCCTAGATGGCGGTGGGTCCCTGCCCGGGGGTACCTGATCTGAGTGCACTTCCCGGAATGAATGACCTCAAGGTCTTCTCTTGGTTTGACATTTCTTAAGTTGACTGGTGCTGAAATTTTCAAAGAAGGCTACAGACCCACATCCCAGCAAGGAAGCATCCTTTCACTTGGCGTTCGAATGCCTGCTGTGCTCCAGGCAACACTGTAGGCTCTGAGACTACGCAGGCCCTACGATTGCACGTCAGCCCAATGGAAGGCACAGACAAAGCGAATTGGATGAGACTCAATTCTTTTCTTTTGAACCAAAACAAGAATGGGCGGGAAGCGCAGTAAACAAGGAGCGAGGAAGGAGGCCCTATCTCATGCTCTTCCTGCCGCTCCGGGAACGGCCCCTCATTCTGCTCTGTGTCTGGCTATTCCTGTTGTCGTCCTTCAAACCTCAGCTCGGCACCGTCTCCTACGGGAGGCCCTCCCTGCCCTCCCGGAGCTAACAGCCCTCCGCCTGGAGCCCCTGTCTTGCCTGTGGCCACATGTTATGAATCGCACACGTCTTTCTCCCACGAGGTGAGCTCCTCTAAGAGCACATCTCTTTCCAAAGATCACTGTATGGCCCAAGCCTAAGCACAGAGCCTGGTGTGTAGCTGACCTCAGTAAATAGCTCCTCGGCCAAACCGGTTTGTGCCCCAGCTTACCCATCTTCCGCTTTCTCATTTGCTGACCATCTCCCAGCCATTGTAAGAGCCGACGAAAGAGCCATCAAAACGTTGGCTCAACAGGGTATGTGCGGGCAGGGCCGACCGAGGTGGGGAGGCCACGCAGGGTGTTCTCTGGTTCTGATGTCAGCCTTAGCAGGGTTGGGCCTTTCTTGCGAGGGAAGTTTAAACCCTCGTCCCTCCTTATTTTTGGCAACTTGCTCTTGTTTCCCACTGTAGACTTTGGGGCCAGGGAGGAACAAAAGGGAACCCAGGAAATGTCCCCTTCATTCAATTATTTATTCTGCAAATATTTATTGAGTCGCTGCTGGGCACTGGGAATACAGCAGCAAAGAAAACAGAAACAGTCTCCGACGTTGCGGAGATTACAGTCCAGGGGAGGAGACCAGACGGTAAATTGACAAACAATTAAATACATTCCATGAGGCAGCAGTTCATGCTACAGAGGAAAATAAAGCACGATGTGATAAATGGGAGCTCTGAGCATGGGAGGGTGGCGGAGCAAAGGAGAGTTGCTATTTTATATCAGGTCGCGATGGGCCTCTCAGATAAGGAAGGTGATATTTGAGCAGAAACCTGAGGGAATGTGGGTAGCTCGGGGAACAGCCAAGGCAAAGGCCATCGGGCAGGAGGGGCCTTGGTGTGCTATTCTTGGAATAACCAGGAGGTTCTGATGATGGAGCCACAAGAGCAGCGGGGCAGGTAGTGGGGGCAGGGGCCAGCAGGTCATGCAGGGACCTCGTGATCACAGCCAGGACTTTGCCCTTGACCTTTTAGTAATTCGCTTGGAGTGGGAAGCCACCAGAGAGGCTTTTGAGTAGACCTGATTTAGGCCTTAAAAGGATCACTCCGGGTGCTGGGTAGTAAAGACAGTGCAGGGAGAAGCTACCGCAGTAATCTCGGCAAGAGACGACGGTGGCTGGGACTGAGGGTGGTGGCAGTGGCGATGGAGGAGCTTTTCTTGGCCTGACGAGAGGGTTATCAGTTTTGAACTGTATACTTTAAAAAATATGAGCAAATAGTAGGAAAGCATCCAGTTGAATAAATACGTAGAAGGTTGATAAGGGAGATTTTGCATATGTTCGAAGGTAGAGGTGACAGGAAGCATGCCCTGGTCCTGCTCCCACTGTGCCAGCTGAAAGCATCACCAGCTCCCACAGCAAGGGACTGGCCCGGAAAATGCAGTCCAGTCCCGAAGGCCTCTCCGCTCCTGGGAGAAGCGTTTCACGAGACGAGGCCTCGAGGCCCTGCAGGGCGGCTCTGAGGCCCAGGGCAGCGAGACCCCAGTGCAGCTGCACAGGCCCGAGAGCCAGGTTGGAGCACGCATGTCCGTGAGCAGGTCTGGACTGGCTGCGGCAGAGGCATCTGTGCCTGGATCGAGGTTTCTTTCAACCCAGCCAGCATTTGTTGAGCACCTGGCGAGGGCTGGGACCAGCGCTCCCCTCCGTGGGGGACAGTCCCAGTTCAGAAACTGAAATAGAGAGGCCACTCGCAAAGTCGCAAAGTCGCAAAGTCGGTGGCTGTAGGAGCTGCGGGCCTCAGGGCTGTAGAGGAGGGAGAGAGGCACTGGCGCGGTAGCATGCGAGCCTTTGGGGTGCTTCACGTGGTGTCAGCTTGGTCTTCGATCCGGCAAGCCACGTGGCTGCAGTTTCTGCCGAGGATTCCCAGGCTGGTGGCCCTTTCACGGCTCTCTTCTAGAATCTTCAAAATTCATCTCAATCTCTCCCCGTGTGTTTGGTTTGTTTGGGTTTCCTTCTTTAAACACACCCATAAACACAAACATGATTCTTCCTGAGGAGCAGCAATTATTCTGCCTGAAAATAGTATAAATAAAAAGCAGCCTGGCCCTCCCTCTCCTCAGTGTTTTTGTTTCTCTCGCCCAGGAGGGAGCTCCTGTCTCAGGTCACGCGAGGCTTTTGGCCGTGTGCCCTCATGGTGGGAGCTCTTCCGGGGCAGGGACGGGGCAGGGACTCTTAGCTGTGAGGCTCTCCCCACCCCTGTCCCCAGGCAGGTGACCCCAAACACAACCTCCCACTTCCAGGAAGCTGACCCACTACTAGTGTCTCAAGTGTTCCTCCTCTGGCGGTCTCCACGTCAGTTTTCCTTTTCTGGGGAGTGGGAGCCAGGCCCTCAGCATCTCTTTGGGAAGGTGTGTGCAGCAGTGACCACAGATTGACTTCTGATGGAGACTCGGTTGTGCTACGGAGGAAGAGGTCACCAACACGCCTTTGAGCACCCAAAGTTCTCGACAGAAAGGCTCAGACAGCCTGGCCTCCAGGTGGGGTCCGGAGCAGATAGGCCTCTTCCCCCCCAGCCACCACCTGCTCTGCCCAGCTCAATGCAAATGATGGGCGGGTGGGAAGGTGGCGGCCTGCCGGGGAGGGGAGATAACTGAGTCTGCTGACCGTGACTGGGTGGGGGAGATTGCATCTAGCTCATGTAATCATATTCTGGTGTCAGGACTTGAATGAGTGTCATTAAACCGAATCAGAAAAATCGTTTTAATATAAGTGCCACCTCACACACAAGCTAGTTGATGGAAAGATGGATGAGGCTGGGGACGCCTCCTTTGTAATGCGATGCTGTAAAATCCCATCACCTTCATTATTTCCCACAGAGCCAGCGCATCATAATACCCATGAGCGGCAGAACAGCTTGAATTTAATATACAGAAAGTCCAATCAAACAATAAATGGATGGAACTATATAAAGAAACCATTTTCTGGGAGGCTGGCTCCATTCTCTGGGATTCAGCTCCCTGACACATGAAATGTGCATCAATTTCCCCCAACTAATGCAGCTGCCGAATCACCACATGTGATATTTGTTTGCTTCGGAAGGGGAAGAGGGGAATTTTCCCCTTGCATTATCCGGCTATCAGTGCAAAACTGCAAATCTCGTTTTCTTGGCTTGGCATCCAGTGGTTCCTGGTGGCACAGCGCGGCGTCGTCTTGATGCCAAGACTGGAGGCACAGCCCTGCTTCATCCCAGAAGCTTACTCAGTCCCAGTTGCACTTTGTCATCTTTAAATAAAAACCAATCCTGGACACCAGAGTGGGCTGTCGGGGGCTGGGACGTCGCCATCCCCTGCGGTCCTCTGCGAGAAGCTGGCCAAACCCTGGGCTGTGCTGACACAGCCCACGGGCCCGCGATGCTCTGATTGTCCAGGCTTGCCTGTGGGGTCGTGCAGAGCAGACGTTTCATTAAGGACTGGATTCCTCCTCCCAGCACAGTCCTCCGTCTCCCCTTCCACCGCTTCAACCCAGCCAGCCGTTGAGAGGCTGTATTCTTAAGTAACAACCTGCTCATCCACACAGAATTAAAAAGGCAAATCTGCGCTTTAGAAATTATCCAATACACGTCAAGGACGGAGGGAGATAATCTCATTATGTCTCCGGTGTGGGATTCTCTCCACCACTGTTTTCCTAGGGGCCTGGGTAGCTGAGAGTTAACCGTAATTACAGGCTGATCGCTGCTGAGAAGTATCATTAGTTTATTTTTACTTCTTCGTGGTCACACATACTTAAGCAGGAACAAAAAAAAAAAGGAAAAACACAAACTGGGGGAATTAAATGAAACGATATCAGTACCCTGGACAGCATAGACCTTGATTCAGTGCATCAGAGATTATTGGACACCCCGTGTTTGTGGGGACCTAGAAATAAATTAGACCTCAGCCTGTCCCTGGGTTTACAGTAGAGCGGGGATTCGGATGTGTTTATGAGCAAACGGGAGGGAAGGGGGTCTGTGCCGAAATCATCAGGGCGTGTTTGGCACAGAATCCGTGCCTCGTAAATATTTGCTGATGAATGAATGCTGGGCTTCACGGAACAGGTGACATTTCAGCTAAACCAACACCAGTGGGTAGGATTTGGGTGCGCGGAAACGGGAGATGTCAGTACGTGGCAAAAGGGCATGGTGCTTGGAGAGCTTAACAAATGTGCTGGGCTGCTGGCGTTTGAGGGGTACGCTGACGATGGCGAAAGGTAAGCAGCCTCGGAAGGCGCTCTGGAGACGGGGAGGGCCTAGAATAGTAGTCCCAGGGATTTCTTTGGTAGGCATCAGGGAGGCCACTCAAGGTGTTGCCGTGATGGCGTTGATCGGGAAGAAATGGCAGCTCTTTCCTGGGTGAATGTCGGACACGGTGTGGTCAGCCATAAGACTGATGCAGGGAAGGAGTAAAGAAAGTGGGACCTCGGACAGTCCCTGTGGAAAAGGAGGGAAAGGACTGGGGTGGAAAGGCATCCAGGAGGAGAAGTCAGAGTAACTCTGGAGTCGCGAGGCTGGCTGATTAGAGACGTGGAGCTGGCTGGCGGACGTTGCAGCGGGAGCAGCTTGGCGGGAGGTCGGGGAGGAGGCAGAGGCAATGAACTTGGCTCTGCCCCTGCAGTGTTTGCCGTCTACCCCGCTGTCCTTGAGGTGGCCGGCACGCAGGTGGAAAGGGGGACCGGAGCTTTGCAGTGAGAAGGGGGCCACAGGGGCAGGTTTCAAAATTATCAGCTGAAGCAGGAAAAAGAGCTGGGACTGCCAAGGACAGCACCGAGGGGCGGAAGAGAGGGGGCCGCGGGGGACACGCTCTGCTCCCCTTTAGCAAAGTCGGTGCCACCTGAGGACGGCTTTGCTGAGGTTTCCACCTGTCTTCAGCCTCCCTTCTTGGCCTGTGGAAGTTCCCTTTCATAGGGTGTTTTTGCTGGAGCTCAAAGGTCATATTGGTTTTTTCTAGTAAAACAAGGTTTCCTTTCTAGTTTCCTACAATGATCATTGAATCAACAGCACTGACCCAGGGAAGCAAAATTTATTTATACGCTTTGCTTAAAAAAATAAAATAACAGGACCCTTACCTTGCATGTGGATAGGAGATGGAGTCTGAATGGTCATGGACCGACAGCCGTCCGTGCCTGGCCAAGGGGGTGCTGACTCAGCATGGCACAGCCTTTGTGGGTGGCACTGTCCTGGTCGTTACCGTGCCGGACCCCTGGGCAGGGCCTTCATGTGTCTTAAATCTCAACCCCTCCTCCAGGGCAAGATGTCAGGCACACCCCTGGCATCGCCTCGGCCCGCTCCCTCTTCGAGATGCCACCTTGGGACTTGATAAGCAACAGGGAAGTGGTGGTTCAGCAAGTCGGCAAACGTGCATTGAGCTGTCCCTGTGAGCAGGACACAGCCCTGGGGGATACGTGCCTCCCGAGAAGGAGAGAGAGGGGATGAGGACTCAGGCCTGTGAAGTGGGCGCGAGGTTCCCATTCCACGTGTGACAGAACTGAGACGTCGAGTGCAGGTACCTCGCCTGAGCCCCGCGCTGTAGCGGTAGCAGCATCGCTGGGTTCAGACTAAGCCTTTCTGACTCCTTTGGGGCCCACTGCGTCGCAAGGAGCCTTAGCAGGGGTGCCCTGCGCACCCAGAGCTGCATTCTGGGTTCAGCAAGGTAAGAGGTGCGAGTCGAGGGCAAGAAAGTGTGAGCGGAAGGTGCAGGCTGTTGGATCCGGGGCCGGCTTCTCGGAGGCGGCGGCGTTGCAGCGGGCCCTTGCAAGATCGCGGTGGACAAGTTAAATGTATTTATTCATTCGATCGTGTATCCAACAAAAAGGTGGCTCTTCCTGTGTCAGGCAGTGTGCCTGGGACTGCAATATATTCATGAATAAAATAGACCAGTTCTCGGAGGCTGGCATTCTCGTGGGAGCAGCAGACAATCAGCAAACGAATGTACAAAATACGGATGAACGGTTGGAATGAAAGCTCTGAAGGGAGAGAGAGAGAAAGCTGGAAGGGGAGAGAGAGTGGGGCCGTCAGCCTGACACTGGGGAGAGAGGGATGCGGAGTCACAGCGGGAGAGGCCGCCACTCCTGCCTCTCCCCGGCGAAGGTCCACAGTTGCTTAGGAGTCGGGGAGAGGCTGGCCCCGGGACAGAAATGATGCCTAAATAGCTGTGCTCCAGACCCTTTAGGGGTGTTATCCGGGAGGTGGAGGAGCAGCTGCTTGCCGTCACGGCTGAGGATGGAGGAGTAGGAGTAGTCTGGCCCGGCCACGGGAGGGACCACTGTCCTTCACCGTCAACGCCACCGACAGCAGTGCTGTCGCTTCTACCGCGTTCCAGGTACTGGGCTAAATATAGACTGTTTACGTGCATTTTCTCATTGTACCCTCTCGGTCACCTCCCGTGAACCACGCGCGAGATTGCTGTTTGCTGTCCTTTAACGGACGCCGCTGCGGCCTGCTTCGAGCTGCAGCTGTGAACAGGGAAACGCGGTTCCTACGCGTGTGGGTCCGACCTGCGTTGGCTGTTAGCTGGCCTCTAAGCGCCCCGCTTTCGTAAGAGGAACCTTCGGGAGAAATCTCCCCCCCACCCCTGAGCCTCTGTCTTGGGGAAAAGAGGAAGGAAGACACAGCGCCCCCAGCCTCCTTCCGTGCCAGGACCTGTCGGCAAAGGTCACAAGAGTAAAGAGCGAGCACGGGACAGTGACAAAGGACAGATCAGAGTCTCAGAGTCGGGAGGGACAAGGGTAGCGGGTTCCAGGCTTGTCTGGGGCAACAGCGGCCTGAAGGGACCCATGCGACGAGCAGGAGGCGAAGCGCTTACGGGTGAAGGGAGGGAAGGCCCCAAACGGAGATGGGAGATGGTGACGCAGCAATAGGCCTTGTGCAAAAAGATAAATAAATACAAATTGAGGGAAGGGAAGTCGCAAATACCCACAGCACTTAAATAGCCTACGTGACTACCTTTTGGAGTGACTTTTTAACATCTCATGGCGCCTTCCCCTCCGGTCTCCAGCGGCTTTTTTTTGCCCATGTCCGATGTCTGGGTGTTGGTGACATCCCTACCCACGCCTACAGCTGACCCTTGGGCGGAACCCGGCCTTTCGGCTGGCCCCCCCGCTGAGAGAGATGGCAGCTCAGCTCTGCGGAGAGCTGGGTGGCCGGTCCTCACAGCTCTGGCCTGGGGGGAAGCGGCAGCGCTGGGGGAGCCTGTCAGAGCCCAGTGACGGAGCACAGGCGGCCCGTCCTCCACTTCGCGCAGGTGGGGCACGTGGGGAGGGGCGGGGAGTCTCCCGGAGGATGTAGGCCCTGAGGGGTCGCAGGTGCCGAGCCCTCCCCGAGGAGTCTCAGTACCGGGTGTGGCTCCCTCCTCCTGAGTGTTGGCCCTCGCTTGCCCCTCGGCTGGCTCTGGTGACATTTTGACATCAGACTCGTTCTGCCTTTTCCACACCATTTCTGCGCCAGAGATGAGGGAGAGCAGTGTGCCACATGTGACCCTCCCTTCATCCTCTCTTCTCCCTTCCTCCCGGGCCTGCGTCTCTTCTCCCTCCAGAAGCTGCTTGAAGTTCTGAGACTTTGCACCCAACGGCTTGTGCTCCTGTCCTCCGAGCTGAAGCCCCTCTCCTCGCCCCTTCCCCCCGTGGCAGCAGAGGCTTCTCTCTGGGCTGGCAAAGGGCTGCTTAATGGAACATTTCCCGCAGCCCGCCTGGCATGCTCGGAGCTCGGGCAGGGCTTAGAGAGAGACGATGAAGCGTTGTGCCCACCCCCCACCCACTCGCCTCGTGGTTGACTTTCCTAATATTTCCACGTAAGGTCAGCTTCTCGTCGGGGGAGCAGAGGCTGCTGCGTTCACGCTCGGAGTCGGGGGCTAGAGGCCCGAGTTGCCTCGTGTGCGCTGACCAGCCGTCGGCTGGGATGGGGATCTCTGCAGGATGACAGCAGGACTAGGAGTCAGATGCGGGGCGTGGGGCCACGTCCAGCAGGCTGTGTGACCCTGGGCAAGGCACCTCCCCTCTCGGGCCCTCCGCGTCCTCTTCGGAGTGGTGAGGGCTGGGACTTCGTGAGTTCTCCATCTCCCAGCCGGTCTGCAGGCCGTTCCGTCTCCCTCTTCAAAGGGAAATGGATCATCAGCCCAGTAGCCTGGTGATCCACCGCTCGGAGAACCAGCCACGAGATGGGCACTGGGGACCGTCCCATTTCCGGTTCTTCATCTCCCAAGAGGCAGAAATGAACAGAGTCCTTGCCCACAGTGGCCATCGGAAGCACGAGCCTGCAGAGGGGCCTGGGAGGTCCTGTTGGACTTCCCAGGAGGGCTCCAGGGTACCCGATGGAGACCCAGATCAAGGTCAGCAGCCCCCTGCCACGCAGTGCTGGGTTTAGGGAGCGCAGGGAGCTGTGAGGTCAGCTCCCCGAGCACGTCTGGATGGGCCAGATGAGGGGAAGGCAGATGCTGTCAGCCCTGGGACCATCAGATAGCTCTTCAGCCCCGCGTATCCCCGGATTTAGGCAGAATCCAGTTCGCTGTCCCCCTTTGCTCTGGAAGGCGAATATAATTATGATCGAGGAAGCCACTAGGGACTCACTGGCAGGTAGGCCCTGGGACACCTGTCCTGGCACGGACTTAGGGTGACACGGGCACAGCCCTGGCAGACCCAAGGCGTTTGGGGAGTGGAGGCTTCCTGGGTGTGCCGGCTCCTCTCCGGGCCCCCTGGGGGCAACAGCCGAGGGCCTGTGTGGCACCGATGGGCGGGTTCTAGGGCGAGTGGAGACCTCACCCCGTCCATGGTCCCCCACCGCCCCATCCCTCCTGACACCTCCACCGGGGTCCTGCTTGCCCCCCCCCCCATCCCTGCTTATTTCACTCCTGTCATCCCGTTGGCCTGTAAATGGCCCTGCCCTTCTCCACTCCCGTCATGTCATCGCATGAGCTCCCCGCAGGAATGCAGGGGAATCTGTGTATCGCCGCTAGCATTCGCGTGGGCAGCCCGGCGCACATTACCTTGAGTTATTTGAATGAAACCAACCATTAGATGATCACGGAGGACGGGGGAGAGGGCGAGCGTGTGGGCTCCCTGGCTCTGGGCCCCTCACGGGCTTTCCTTCCAGCACGCAGAGCGGACGAGGGCGGCGAGGGGGCAGGCAGCAGGGTGGGGGTGGAGGAGGGGCAGTTTGGTGGAGATGGGCCGGCCAGGGAGTGCCCCCCAGCGAGGCCCTCCTTCTCCTGTGGCCACCATCTGAGGCCTGGGTCCACAGCCCGATGGCATAGGCGGCCCTGGCTGCTCAGCGAAAGGCGGCGTGTCAGTGTTATTTAATGAAACTTAAGTCAGGGGTAACTTTCTTTAATGGGGGGGGGGGCTGTGTATACACAAAGGTACATATATTTTCATTGTAAAAAATCAAGTTTAAAATCTTTGTTTTCTTCGCGTTGATTGTTTACAACTGAACCAAAGACCGGTTTGTTTAAAATCAAATGCAAACCAGGGAGATTCAGCAGGCCTGGGATTTGTAGTCTGTTGAGGGTTGGGTGAGGAGCTCAAGCCTCCGCCTGCGGTGCTGTTTGAATCAGCTGTTGCCCATTTCCTTTATTCAGTCAACAAACATCCCTGCTGGGCAGACCGTGTGTGTCTGTCTGCTTCTGGGGTGACAAAGAGCCTGGTGTGGTCACCAGATTCAGAAATGAATCAGACGGCCTGTACTGACAGCTCGAGTCCTGCTCGGTGGCAGAGCTAGGGACCGTGGCCTCCGAGCGATGGAGAGGAAGGTGAAGGAGGCAGCCCTGTCCCCAGTGACTGGGCACCGTGGTGGTCCCACACCTGCGGCCAGAGAGTCCGAACCCTCCCGTTTCCTGCTTTGGCAAGAGTCAGTTCCTCTTCTCCACCCCACGCTTACGTCTGCCTCCTCTTAGCCCCTAGAGTTTCAGCAAGAGAAACCTCCATTCTGTCCAAGAGGAGCCCCTCTGAAGTTGTGCCTCCCTCCTCGCCCCAGGGTGGACGCTTCTCCTTTAGCCCAGCGTGCTCACCTGGCCATGCCTTTGACCTTGCTTGTCTGGGGCCGGCCAGGCTGCTGGAGGCAGGACCTTACTGGCCAGGTTCCTGCTTTCCTCCCCTCTACCCAGCCTCCCTGGGGGCTGAGATGTGCACACACCTCCTGTCTGTCACCCAAACCCGCTCACCTGTGCATGGAGGCCCATGGGTCAGGAGACCCCAGCATCCTTTGTCTCACCCCTACCCACCTGGTGCTCTCGGGGTCCCAGGTGGGCTATCCTCAGTGTCAGTCTGCTTTGGCTCAGCACCATGTGCCGAGCCAGGGAAGGCAGTCACACCCCTGAGTCCGGGACCGTGGCGCAGGAGTCTCAGTGCCCTGCCCTCCCTGCCCGGCCCTGACTGGGTGCCCAGGCAGCCATACTGGTACGTAATTGCCTGTTTCTCTCCTTCCACCGAACTGCAATAGAATTATAACCAGAAAGCAATTCAGAGGCGCTGGCCAGGGGGTGGGATTAAGGAGTGGGATAAGGATGAGTCCTCCGCTCCCTTCCTGTGGACGACTAATTCCCTCCAAACGTCAAGACTGCCTCGAGGAGGGCAGAAAGATGCTCTCAGACAAGCCAAGGATTTGCTTAGACAGAAAACCTTCCCAAAGAGAACAAACCCCGTGTGTTGGTGCAGCAGCGGGCGGGGCAGCGCAGCCTGCTTGGGTCCCTCCGGTCCCCGAAGGCCGTCTGGCTGGAAGGCCCCCTGGAACCTCCTTCGCAGATATCCAGCAAAGCTCCCTGCCTGGACGTCTCTCCTGAGGTCTCGCCTCCGCCCCTCATGAGCGGGTCAGTGCACGGGCCCAGGTCAGCCTCCGCTGGAGCCGGAGGTCTCTGGGCAGCCTCCACCCTCCCTAGAACGACTGACTCAGTGACAACTGTGACTTTGGCGGGGCTGTTTAGCCTAAGAATGATGATAGGAAAACCCTCGTGTCAGGGGCCAGGCCCCGTTCTAAGTGCTCCACGTTTATTAATTCAGTTTTCACAACAGCCCTATCAAGTAGGGGTTGTTAGTATCACCCCCCCACACCCCACTTACAGATGAGGAAACTGAGGCACGGGGAGATGAAGTAAATCATCCGTTGCTCGCCCAGTGGCCAGGTGGGATTTGAAACCCAGGCATTCTGGCTCTGGAGCCCCCCTGACTGCGAGTCTAGATCGCCCCTCTCACGTTCACGATATTCTTCTTCAGTTTCTTCATAGGATTGTGTCAGCTTTTGCTGCATAACAGACCACCCCAGGTTTGAGTGTTTAAGCTGTAAACACTCATTATTTCTCTTGATTCTGTGGGTTGGCTGGGCAGTTCTCTCGGTCTGGCTGACTCAGCTGACCTCTCCGGTTAACTGCGGCTCGACTGAGGCGGATGGGCGGGATGGCCTCGCTCACACATCTGCTGGCTGGCTCGAGACCCGCCGGGGCGGCAGGGATGCATGGCATGGCTCTTGTCTTCATCATCCAGCTCGATAGTCCCGATCCCTCAACTGATGGCAGTCACAGAGTCCCCAGGAGCTGCAAGACAGGTCAAAACCAACGTGCAGACACTTCAGGCGCTTTTCCAGACTCTGCCTCGGGCACGTTTGCTGATGTCCCGATAGGCAAAGCGAATCCCATGGGCAAGCCCAGAGGCAAGGGGTAAACAACTGGATTCTGCCTTTTGTTGGGGGGAGCCTCAATGTCACATCAGGTGGGGGGTGAATCAAAAAGGATGGAGACTGCCTTTGCGGCCTGGCACAGGGTCTTCACTGTGAACTTGGTGGACTCAGTTTTTAGTGGGTGACAGAGGGCTGGTTTGGACAGGGTGGGGGTCCACGTGGAACTTAGCCTTGTCGAAAGTCCATGTTACTTCCACGATGCCAGCACAGGTGGCTTCAGGTCCCTAACTGTGGGGCGCAATGGAGTGATGCGGCTTTTTCGGTCGGGAGGTTGGGGATAGCAGTGGAGAGAACAGGTTCTCGTCTCTGGTGGCAATAACTTCCCCCTGTCCCAAGGCCAAAGCGGGGAGTCATAGGCTTTTTCATTCCTGACAGCTGTAGGCCCCGCTGGAGGTTCCTCAGAGCACGGCCCTGAAAGCAGACAGACCTGGGTCGCAGCCCCAGCTCCGCCACGTCCTTACGGCGTGACCAAACAGGTGTCTGCCTTTGAACCCCGGGTTTGGGAAATGAGAATTGTTGTGAGGATTAAAAATAATGACGTTCGTGGAGGGCCCAGGCCGGTGCCTGGCACGTGTGTGCTCGACGTTACCCACCGCTGAGGCTCGCACGTGGGCGGGATGGCCAGATGAACAGAGCTGTCACTGGTAAATAACTCTTGGCTTGCCCAGGAAGACCAGATGGTGTGCCAGCGACTCGGGCCAGGGAAACTCAGGGCAGAAGCTGCAGGGAGGACGGAAGTGGGACTGTAGCTGCCCGAGGGCTCAGCTCTGCAGGCCCCACGCACACAGGCGAGGAGGGCTCCGGCTGAGCCCCCTGCCTCGGCCGTGAGAAGGCTGGGATGACGGCCCGGTGTCACTCGGGCAGCAGCTGCGGTCAGACAGGAACCCAGATCATCCTAGTTCCCAGACGGTGCTCTTCCTTTCACGCCGTGAGGTCTTCTGATGCCTCCCTCCGGCCTCCCGTAAGATGCCCAGTTCCCTAGGCCGTCACCCTGTTGGCTCGTCACCCAGTTTCAGGGCAGAGCTGCGGCGTAGGGGAGCGGAGAGGAGATGCACAGTCGATGCAAAGGGCAGCACAGAGGGGACTTGATAACTGCTGGCAGCTGCCAAGGAGGAGACAGACAGCCCTTCGCGGAGCAGCCTGTGCCCTCGGCACTACGCAGAGGTCAACCCTGGCTTTCAGACTCCAGGGAAACAAAAGAAAGAGACGTCCCCATCCAGCCGGCCTCCTCCCTCCCCTCGCTCAGAGCTGCCGGGAGTGGACGAGGAAACGGTTATTTATCAGGGAGTCGGTCAGGAAATTGGACACGTTCAACAAAGACCGGGGAGCATCATGCCAACTGAGTCTGATGGGGGTGACGGGGCTGCTGGGAGCACAATGGCCTCGCTGGCGTCAACGTTTGCTTTCTGAGGGACAGCCGAGGCCGCCCGCTGCCTTCGTGATGAGTGCAGGTGGACAGGCCGCCGTGGCCAGCCCGATCCTGGCTGCCGGCCCCTGTGGCTCCGCCAGGAGGGAGCGAAGTAGGCCGGGCTGTAGCCCGGGGTCCCTGGGCAGAGAGGGGCCTGTGCCCTCCGTGGCATCTCTCTCCTCCCCAAGGCAAGAGCCAAGTCCAGGCTGCCTTCCCTGAGCCCCTCCCCAGGCTCCTGGGCATACACCCCCCTGCTCTGGCAGGGAGGGGCAGGAGGCAAGGTGTGAGCCGGGGTCTTCCCGAGGGGAAAGTGGGCCTTGAGATGGGGTTCCCCCTAACCTCCCCAACCGCCACGGCCCTGGGTGCCCTGCGGGTTCCTCATTAAGAAATAGAAAGATGAGTGTTGATGGGAAATTGCTCTAGAAACAGTCTGTTCTGTTCCGTCCCCTGTCCCCGGGGACGTAAGCTCATTCCCTCATTCCCATCTTCACGTGAGAGAAAGTGTCTCCCCTGGAGTGGGGGCAGCTTCGCCTGTGTAACTGTTTGTGCCTCAGTCAGGCCTCTCTCTCTGTCTCAGCCTGAGGGGTCAACATGGGGTTTGTTGTCCCCACCCCCAAATCTGGCCCCAGGTTCCCCCAAGGATTTTCCAGTGTTCTGTACCTGACCCCCTTTTGGGCCTGGACAGGGGTCACTCCAGAGGCCCAAGCTTTTGGGAACTTTTCTGTGGAGAGGGGAGGAAGGAGGACCCAGCTCCAGCTGGTCTTTGGCTCCCGTAGTGTCCCCACCCCATGGCAGACCCCGTTTCCCCATCTGGAGGACGACCGAGGCTGTGAGCTGTTCCCAGGGTTGCTAAGTGGAGCTTTAGCAAGTGCTTGGAGGATCAGCATCCTTAGCAAGAAAGGACCCTGGGGCTGGGAGTGTTTTCTCAAGGCCCAGCTCTCAACCCTAAATGGATGGCAGGGCCCTGCAGGATTCGTTTGGGGTCTGCTGTGAAGCCAGCTCGGGCAGGCAGAAGACACAGGTCGCAGCAGTGGGGTGAGTGGAGGGGTTTGGTCCAAGACGGGGAAGAGAAGAGTCACTAGGACTTCAGGGCCCTTGGGCCGCAGGCTGTCGCCACCCCCAGCCCATTTCCGCACTCAGGCTCTGAGGGAAGGGCTCTCTTGGTGTTCTCCTTCGTACTGTGTGCCACAGAGCACTCAGCAGGGACGGCGATGACACAGGAGATGTTCCAGGTTCCTTCGTCACAGCCAATGGTCTCTGGGGTTTACCACCCTTCCTGGCAGTGGGCAGGGGGAGGGTACAGATGTCCCCCCTCCACCCCGCCTCCCTGCTGGCCCCAGGTGTCGGAGTGCAGGTTGTGTGTCTGTGGCTCAGTTCATGGGCCCCTAGGAGCTTCCAACCTTGTGACCTTTAGGAACAAGGAAGGCCCCTGCCTGTTCCCCAGGGAAAGTGGCGGATGGGGTGGCCCCCGAGAGCAGTGACAGGTGAGAAAGGGAAGGCTGTCGACCTCAGAGGCCTGGTGGAGGAGGAGCAGCCATACAGAGAAGCAACCCCAGCTCTGCCTCTCTGTTTAGAGTTGCCTTTGGCTCCTAGAAAGAAATCTTCCCGTGAGTAATCGCAGCCGAGAAGGCTGAGGCTTGTGCAGGGCGTTGGAGGGCGCGTGGGAAGGCGCCCTGGAGGCGCACCTGCCGGCCTGTGATCCGCGAGGCCAAGGCAGCGAACACGGCGCATCCCCTCCTAGGGGCGAGGACGGGGTCCAGCTCCCGGACTTTCACAAGTCGCCCCTCCTGACCGTGACGCAGGCCGCTTCCCTGCCCGTGTGCCCTCGTGTGCTTCCCTGCCCCTGTGTGGATCTGTCGTTGGGCGATGAAATAGAACATGACGAGTGTCATTCTCAAGCAGTTACCAGCAAGATGCATCGCGGCGGAGCTGGAGCACACGGCAGGTGGCCCCGGGCGGCCGCGGTGTGAGAACTGATCGGGGGTTTTGTCCCCCTCCCCAACGCCCGGAAACACCAGATCGGGCTTCGGGCAGAGGAAGAAAAAGGCCGTCAAAGCTCCAGAGCCCGCCAGGCGGATGCTGGAGGCTCTGGGTGAAGATCAAGGGCGGCCCTGCGGTGCCGACCGCCAGGAGGGGGCTACAGGAGACCCCCCCCCACCGGAAACCCCCAGCTGAGCAGCCCCAGCCTGGAGAGCTTTGGGGGGCTTTGGGGAGCACGGAGGGTGGAGGCTAAGTGGCAGCGTGTTTTACTTTATCCCTGCTGATTCTGCTGAATGTCTCTGTTCCCTCACTCCGGCTCCAGCCGCCCCCCGCTCCCCAGTTCCCTGGCAGCTCGCTGCTCTGTTCCTGCGTCGATCAGATTGCCCAATGAGGTCCGCAGGGCTCCCGGCCTGCGCTGTTTGTCAGTGACCAACTTGTCCTCCTCTTCCCGGGGAATGGCTCCGCTCCTGGGCACTGCCGATTGGGCCCGAGGCCCTCTCCCGCCCCGGTCTGGACTCAGGGCTCTGCGGGGAAGGGCAGAGGTTTTCTAGAGCCGATGAGCCATGGGGCCCCAGCAGGGAAGAGCGCAGCCTGGTCAGGTTAGATGCCTCTAAGCAAGTTGGTTTAGGATTGACTCTCTGTCCCATGCTCAGGAGGAGAATGTCTCCCTGCCCCAGTGTGGCCGTGTGTGTGTGTGCGTGTGTGTGTGTGTGTGCACACGTGCACGCACCTGCACCTGTGTGTGTCTCTGCATGTATGTATGCCTGGCGGTTAGGAAACAGCCAGTCTCCAGGTTATCAGGTCCCTGGGCGGAACCCCTGGGGACTCAGGGGCCCTAATTCATGTCCCCTGGAAAAGTACCAGTGACCCTGCTGTACGCCGATTTGCAGGACGGCAGGGACTAGGCAGTCTGCTCTGCCCGGGATCTCCACAGGCATGGATCCCCAGCCTCAGGGGCAAGGTCCTAACCCACCGCCCCCCGCCCCCACCTACTCACATACCCTGGCAGAGAATGGCAAATTGATTTTATAAAAGCCGGAAAGTAGATGATGTAGGCATCGTGGGGCCTACGTTCTCTGTTGCAGCTACGCACCTCTGCTCTTACGGCACAAAAGCAGCATAGACCGTAGGTGAGAGAGGGAGCGTGGCTGGGTTCCAGTTGTATTTATAAAAACAGGAGATGGAACAGATGTGGTCTTGGAGCCATGGCTTGTAAGGTGTGGAAGGCGGGAGCCTGACATCAGGGCTTGCCCTCTGCAGACCCCACTCCTCTGGGGCCCAAGCAATGTCTTGTTTCAAAAGGAAAACTTGGCACCGGCTCTGCCATGCTCCCCTCCCTGTGCAGGTATGCACTTACCCTGTTTTACTTAGAATCGTGTCATTACGGAACTGAAAAGGTCATCTCGTCCCACCCACTTACTTTACAGACGGAAAAAAACGAGAGCGTAGAGAAGTGAAGCTACTTGCCCGGGATCGCACCACTAGTCGGTGGCAGAGGTGGGGTCGTGCGGGGCCTGGCAACTTCGGGGCGGATTTTTCCTCTCTGCTGCCTTGTTCCCAGCCCATCGCATCCTTAGAGTGGGAGGAAAATAACCGAGCACCAGGGAGCCCCAGACTGGGCTAAGCACCAGCTGGGCGTGTGCTCAGTGGTTGTGGGGCCTCCAGGGAGCTGGGGAGAAGTCCTGGAGAAAGAGCCTGGCTGCTTCCTGGGAAGGGACACCAAGTGGGGACAAGGAGGGACTTCCGTCTGGCGCTTCTACTATCAGTCTACACCTGTGTTGGGCAGAGATGCATATCCATGTGCTGCTCTCCGGATGCCCCCCATTGTGACTCTGGGACTTGAAGGCCAGCCCCCCACTTCCCTCCTCCCTTAGACAGAGCTTTGAGTTCAGCAGAACAAAGTCTCCAGAGACTTTGAACAGGCTCTTCCCCTGGTCTGGGCCTCAGTTTCCCTGCGGGTGTAACAGGGAGGTATTCAGGCAGGGATCTCGTCCTCACTGCAGAGAGGGGACAGCTCAGGTCCGGAGGGCCCAGAGGAGAGGCCAGGTGTCCTGCTTTGCGGGGTCTCTGCCTGGCCTCGCTTGGGAAGCCCAGTGAGTCAACCCCAGCTTCAGCCGGCCTGGCAGTGGGGGTGGGGGAGAGTGGGAAATGAGCCGAACCCAAGCCTGGTGTTCAGCTGCACCTGCCCTTGAAATTAGGAATGCTGCATGGCAGGAAGAGAAAAGTGGGACTCGAGAGCCCAGGCCAGGCCTGGAAAGGCTCCCGGAGGACGCTGAGCTCACAGCCCAGACCCTCCAATCAATAGGGCATGGCTATTTATAGCATCAGCCCGAGAGAAACTTAATTATGATCAAAAGGAGCTATTTAATACCGTGCTTGCCGAAGACGCAACCTCATGTCAGTGGAAATTAATCAGCGGCTGCCGTGGGCTCCTGCCCCGTCGGGCTCCAGATCTGGGGAGGCGCCTGGTGGGAGCTGGGGCGCCAGCCGCCCCGGGAGCGCTGATGACATCAGCGCCCTTGCGCAGTCACCTGCCGTGCAGCGGTCTCCTCCAGGGCTCCAGGTGCAGGGGGCGAGGGTCCTGGATGCCAGCCGGGTGGCAGGAAAGGTTAAGGGAAGGGGACTCATGACTCAGCTCAAGTTCAGCCTCAACCTCAAAGCGTTCCCACTGGCGTCTCCCTCTTCTCCTTACTCCTGCAACATTCGCAGTCGTTCATACATATTTTATACCCTGGTTGGAACTCGGTATGCCGCCTCTCGCTGGGTGGCTTCGAGCTTTAGTTTCCTCGTCTGTAAACGAGAGGGAATAACAGTCCTTCTTCATGGGGTGGTTACGAGGATTAAAATGAGTCTCCACCCGGTAACTTGCTGAGAACTGAGCTTGGCACATGGCAAGCACCCGGTAGACTCCAGCCGTGAAGACTGGCACTGTTACTGCTTGCATGTCACTCACCTTCGTCTTCCCGGCCAGGCTGTGTTTCTTAAGGGCAGAAAAGGCACCTTCATCCTGGAGGTGACCTCGCTCGGTGCCCAGCACGGTGCCGGCCATCTGGGGGGTGTTTAATGAATGTCAGTCCGTTTGATTCAGAAGCTGAAGGAATTCATTCACTCGTTGGTTCACTCATTAATTTATTCTAGAAACCTTTATCGAGCCCTCGAGTGTCAGGCCTCGTGTAGGACATCGAAGATGTGAAAATCAAAATCATAAACACAGACGAGCTTCCTGCTGAGCCGCTCACCGTGTAGACGTTGTCGCTCTGCGGTGTGGTGCTAGAAGTGGGGCCGAGATCCTGTCGAAGCACAGAGCAGGGCTGGTTGGCCCCCATCAGTGCCCCGGGGGCTTCTCGGGGTAGATGGTATTTGGGGTGGGACCTGAAGGGACGCATGGGACACGAGGGAGGATAGGGATTCCAGTCAGAGGGAAGAGTCTGTGCGAAGAAAGGCCTGGAGTTGTGAGAGTACATGGGCCCCCCTTATCCACGCTTCCGTTCGTCGTGGTTTCAGTCACTCGCAATCAACTGAGGTCTGAAAATATTAAACGGAAAATTCCAGAAATAAATCATTCATAAGCGTTCGATCGCACGCCGTTCTGAGTAGCGTGATGAAATCTCCTGCCGTTCCTGCTCTGTCCTGCCCAGGCCATGAATCAACCCTCAGTCCGGCGTCTCCTCGCCATGGACGTGGCTCAGTGGCCGTCTGGATCATCGAGTCAACTGCTGTGGTGTCACAGTGCTCGTGTTTAAGTAACCTTTATGTTACTGAGTAGCAGCCGCCAAGTGCAAGGGGAAGGATGCTGGCTTTGGGGACAGGCCAGGGAGCAGCTGTAAAGTGCTTCCTTTGAGTGGAAATGCACGTAGAGGACGAAGCACGGTGTTTGTACAGTTTGGGGCTATCTGTGGTTTCAGGCGTCCACGTCTTGGAACATGCGCCTCACACATCAGTGGGGCGCGGGGGCTACTGTAGTCACATCGTTCAGGAGAACCTTGAGCAGCTTCTGGCCAAGATCACCGGGGCCACCGCCGGACACTTCTGTCCAGGCTGCGCTCAAAGGCAGAACTGGAGGCGGTAAGCGGGGAGGAGGCAGGAGGAGGGCCCGCCTCACAGACCCTCTAGAGAAGTGCTTTGGTTCTAAATGTTTGGCTTAAAGACCAGTTTGCTCCCCAGGAAAACCAAAGGAAATGCCTCAAGTGACGGTTTTGGATTAGAAACCCAGAAGACGGGTGGAATTTTCATGTTGGGAGCTGGGGGTCTCTTCGTGGGACAAACATCGACAATGGAAGAGGTCCTCCCTTCTAGAATGAGCAGCTCTGCGCGACACTGTAGGCGAGTGGTTAGGAGTGGGCTCTGGGGTCCGACTGCCTGGACTGGAACCCCAGTGCCAGCCCTTCGGGTCAGAGGACTCGTACTTGAACTTGTACGTGAGTAAGTACAAGTCCTCCTGTGAGGAGAAAGCAGCTTTACTGTCACGTCCCACTGTCCCCGGGAGTGTCTTCAGTGGAGCCAGTTCTTCTGCTGCCCTGGATGAAGCCTGAGCCAAGTCCATGACTTTTCAGGTCGTTCTGAGGTAATGAACACAGCCTCAGTTCCATAACTGCTGTGTTCAGCCCAGCCCCATAATCCCAGCTTTAAACTCCAGTGAAAGTTAAGACGCCCCCTGTCCCCGGGCTCTGCCTGCCGCCGGTGGGGATGGGGCGGTGGGCGCTGCTGACTTCTTGCCTCATGAAAGGGCTGTCTACAAGGGTGTGAGCAGGGCTTGGGAGCGCAGAGAACCCCGGGACCTGCAAGTACAAGGGGAAGGAGAAGTCACTAGGACCAAGAGACGGGAGCTGTGTGGCTAGGGCTACCCGAGGGGCAACCATCTTCAGAAGAGGGGGCAGCGGCCCGTGGCGACCCTGCGGGGAAGGAGAGAGAAGCCCGTGCCTCCGCTCCACTTAGCCCGTTGCAGGGCGGATGGGCCGTGCATGCAGCCCGCGGAGGCCGGCCTCCCGGGCTCGGCCTGGGAAAGGTGGATGGTGAGTCTGGAGGGCCAGAGGAAACCCCCTCAGGGGCCTCCCCACCCGCAGTTTGGAACAGTGGAGGGAGCACAGGGGCAGGGGGTGGGAGTTCCGAGTTCTCTGGGCCCAGCAGGTGTGTAAAGCTGACTCCCCAGGGCATGCTTTCAGGGTCCTTTGGAGACCCTTGCCCCACCCCTGCAGATCCCCTGACCACCTCTCCCTGATGGGGCGCCCAGCACCCTGCTCAGCCCTGCGTGTTGGGCCGTCTCCCACTTCCCTTGGGGCCCGCCCGCCACCCTCCAGGCTGCGTCTCTCCGGGGGTATGGTCCGCTCGGGGCAAAGGCCCTGGGAGCGCCCTGGGAAGCCCTTTGAGCCGCCATTGAGCACATCACTTTCCCTTTAGATCATTCGAGTGTGGATCAGACAGTTCTCCACGTCTCCCAAGGGCACGGGGGAGCCACATGAAACTCTCGACGTCTCCTTAAAGCCCCTCGCTCTTGGCTGGACCTGAGCGGGGAGCCCTGGCGGCACACCTCTCCCCAGAGCTCCACGTGCAGTGTCCATCCCCAGCCTCGTGGGTGGGTGGGGTGCGCGGCCGGCTCAGACCCCGCGTGGTGGCCTTGCCTCCCTCTGGAGAATACGGTAGATGTTGCTGTGGAGCCTTGTCTGGAGCTGAGACTACAGAAGTCTGTTGTCCAGTTGCCCCAGCTTTGTGACACTGAGTGAGTGAATGAGCCTCCTGTGCCTCGGTTCCCTCACCCACAGGGGTGATACCGGTACCTACCTCGTGAGGATTTAATGAGCTTGCACTCAGATGATGCCTGGGATATAGTAAGTGCTCAATGAAATGTTGTCATTGATATTATCATTTTCTTTTTCATGTGATTGGGGAATGACGTGGGGAGCGTCTTCCGCAAGAAGAAAAGCCGAGAGGAGGGAACCGTGGAGCCCCCTCACTCTCCTTCTCTCTCGCTGGCCTCCTAAGCCTAATGAGTTGAGGGTGGTTGGGAGGCACTAGGCCCCTTGGCAAGGGAAGAGGCAAGCATGGATATTTCTGGGGCCCCTCATATTGAGCATTAAGCATGACCTTGGACAGGCTTCTGTCCAGCATTCAGCCTCTCCCTCTGGGGAGGAGGGAGCTTCCTCCCTCCCCTGGACATGTGAGTGGGAGAAGCCAAGAGGGCCGGTCCCTCCTTTTCCAGCCTCGATGGCTATGAGCAGGGAAGTGGCAGCCGAACCCCAGGAACTTCTTACCCCTATCAGGATGCCAGGGGCTGCAAGCTGTGATGCAAGGTGCTAAAGCATGAGCTGGAGCAAGATGAATCACCCCGTCAGAGCTGCCCCCGGCCCCTGGATTCCCTTCTCCTCCTCTCAGACCTTACGTGGGAGAAGCAGGGGCCAAACGGGAGAGAGAGGGCACCTGGGTTTGTGGAAGAGGCTTCCAGGTGTGTCCCGTCCTGCAAAGGTGGGGCGGGGAGTGAGGAGAGGACCCTTTTGGAAGCAAAGACTTCGAGCCACACAGCAAGCAGCCTCCTCCCAAGAGGCTTCGTGAGGGTGGCATTGCCCCAGTCCAGGCCCAGGGCGGCACTCAGCTTGCGGATCCCTTACCCTGTGGCTGACCCCCAGAGGCTAGAGGTGCTGGCTGTGTCCTGCTGATGGACCAAGGCCTGTTCCCAGAAGATTCCACGATTCCCAAGGCCCGAGCTGTCGGCCTGGGTGCCCGTGTGCCCTGGCTGACTGCAGCAGGGCTCGGCAGTGGGTCGTCAATAATCTCAGTGTTTCGCTGAGGACATTCATGCCTCCAGGCTTTCCTGCTGTTCCTGGGGCCTGAATCATTCTCTCCTCCCTACCAGATCCCCCGCTGTCTTTCTGGAGGCACTTGTGCTCTTTAATGGGTTTTCTTTGACTCTCTTTGCTGGTTTTTCTTCGTCCTCCCACCCTATAACCTTGGGTGTTCCTGCGGAGCTTTTCCCTGAGTCTCTGTCAAATGTCACCTCCTCAGGAGACCTTCCCAGACTGCTCCATCCACAGTGGCCTAACTCCAGCTCCGCTTCATTCTTCCTGTGAGCCGCAGGTCATCTCCTGGCATCATTTTGTATGTCTCTTTGGTTGTCGTCTGGCTCCCTCCTTTCTCTGGGATGCAAACTCCACAAGGGCAGGGAACTCATTATAAAGGATTCCCAATTCGAAGAAATGGGGGGCTCATAGACTGCGTGAGCCGTAGACATTGCTGGACCAGAGGTGGAGGTGAGACCCGGTGCTGGGGAAGCGTCCGACCTGGGCCACTCACCAGCTGTGGGACTTGGGGCCAGTTACTTGGGCCTGCGGCTGTAAACAGCGGACGTATGCAAAGGGTCTGGGTATGGCGCCTGCACATAGTAGGTGGTCACGAGCTGTTGTGACTGTGGCGATTGGGTAGAGCAGCGATCACAAGGTATCCTGCCTCCAGGCCAGAGACTTTGCCACGTAATCCCTGTCACCCCCACAGCTCTCAGCCACAACACCTGTCACCTCTCCCTCCAGCCAGAAGGAAGAGCCCTAGCTCTCGGCTCCTGCAGCCAGCGCCCAGGTCGGGTCCCCTCCTCTCCTGCTGGGGGTTTCCGCCCTGCAGCTCTCTTATCCGCCTGCTGGTCACGGCCCTGTAATTCTGTCCCACTCTAATTTTGCACGACTCTGCTCCGGTCACACGTCCCTCCATGCCATAACTAGTCCAAGTCAACATTTTTCAAGCACTCGCTGGGCCCCAGCCGCCTGGGCCCCGGGGAGAGCATAAAAGGCCTGACCTCGGGAGTTCGCAGGCCGGAGGGGGGCGCTGCAGACGGGCGGGGGTCTGGGGAGGGAGGCAAATGCCATGTGGGCGTCTGGTGCGGGGAGTAAATGCCACTTCAGGGGCGAGCAGAAGGCTGTGTTGTCAAACAGCGGGCGACCGGCCCATTAGCGGGTCATGGAATTAACTTAGTGGGTCATGACCAGCATTTAAGAAAAGAAATTCAATAAAGCGGAATAGAACTATCCGGAAGGGTATTGTAGGCTCACACCCGGAGTACGGGGGAAACGTCGTTTCTCTGAAGCTTTTGTTTCCATTTTATATGTTGACGTGCGTGCGATGTAAAACGCGTTTCTTATTTTGAGTCGCAGTGGAAATGTCTGGAAAACACTAGCATAAGGTGTGTGTTGTTGGCACACCCATCCTCGGGAATCAGGAAGCGCTTCTTGGAGGGAATGACATCGCAAAAAGAGCTGATTTATTGGTAAAAGTTCATCAAACAGAAGGCTAGGAAGACAGGAGCCTCTTCTGCTCAGGAGGGATCGTCCAAAAGTGCCAGGGGCGGGAGACAGAGGGAGGAGAGAGGAGGCAAAGGGACAAAAACAGAATTAGTTTTAATTGTCCCACAGATCAAACAGGCTTCTTCCTGCCGCTGTGCCTTTCTCTGGTGTCCCCGCCCCAGCCTCCCATCTCCTTTTCTCTTCTCTTCTAAAACTGGTCATTTACCTCCCCCAGCCCAGCCCAGCCTGATGCCCTGGCCCCCGTGAACCTGACCGCCCTCTGCGTGGCCTCAGCGTCTCAGTATCCGGCCCTCAGTTACTTCCTTTCCTGCATCTCTGTCCACTTTTAGAATTTACGGTTCATTTTCACCCACAGTGTCTCCTCTGAGGGTCCCCCTGGCCACGTAAGGTCAGTAAGACATGTCTCGTCTTCATCGTAAGGAAGGGAAACTGAGGCACGAGGCCGTCCAGTGCAGGCCCAGGCTCGCTCACCAGCTGCGAGTGATGGAGTCGGCACCGTCGCCAATTTTCTCCTCCCAGAAAAAGCACTTTTACTTGTATCGTGCTGGACCTCGAGCGCATGATGCTCACACGGACACATCCGCCCAGTTGTCAGCCCGTTGGGGACGGAGGCCGAGTTCTACACCTGTGCCTCTCCCACACGCTAGACACCCGGGATGAGGCCCAGAAACTCTGCGTGTGATTTTCTGCCCGCCCTGGAGATGACATCAGGCCCCAAGGAAAGGGTCGATGGAGACCCACCGAGATAATAAACCGTCTACTTTTTCTTTGCTTCTCCAGTTGCACTTGCCTCTCTCCTCTGCTGGCTCCTCCTCCTCCTCCTCTTGCCTCCCAGAAGACCTTTCCCTTCATCTCCTCCCCCACCATCTCTCCCCACCCTCGCCGTCCCCTGCAGTGCATGGCCAGCCCTGGTGGCAGGAGAGGGGCCAAGTCCTGGGGGAGGGGGGAGAGGTCTGCTTGCTGGGGAACAGGGCAGGGCCCTGGCCGAGCCTTTCATCTAATGGGTCTGGGGGTTTCCAAGTCTCTCTGGGGAAGTGCCCCACAGAGCTGGGATGGAATTTCTCTCCAACCCCGGGTAGAACATAAAATAAGTGGAAGAACCAGCAGAACAGCTCAACAGGCTGTGGGGAGGGGGAGAAATCAATCCTAAGTGTGGGCCAGAGTCCCAAGCGCCTCGCTGGCTCCCCTGGGGGCAGATGCCTTCCTGCCCCTGGGGGGCCGGCTGTCCGCCCTGGTGAGTCACACGGGGCTCGGTGGGGAGTGATCTGTTTGCTGCTAAGCACTCTCCCTGGCGGCTTTTCCAGAAGCTGGAGCCACGAACAGATGGAGCACACTTAGCTCTGGCAGGGGAGCGCCATGCCCAGCACCAGCCCGGTGCCTTGACACAGACCTTTCCATGGAGGCCGAGCAGGCGAGGGCACAGGCCAGACGCGTGGCGGGGTCACAGGCAAACCCGTTTGCCCGGTGACCGCAGCGGGCAGCTTTCCCCGGCAGGTAAAGAGGGCCCGCCTTGGCCGTGCTTTGCCCCTGGGCACACTGGGACCGCACTAGGTGTTTATGGAAGGAATAAGCTGAGGCCAAACAAGGCTCTTCGGAGGCCGGTCCTTACCTCCCGCCCTTCTTCACCTTTCCCTGTCCGCTTACCTGGTCCCTCTCACATACATACGCCCCAGATCCCATTGGAGGGATGTCATCATACCCAGAACAAGGGTCACAAAGCAAAACAAAATACAAATAAATAAAAAATCAGATGACAAGTATGATTCTAGCACTCCCCAGGTCCCTGTGACGATTCCCACACAGATGGTCTCCCGTGGGTCATTTGTCAGCCACCAAGGGACCGTGTGAAGTTCCTCCTAACGCTGGCAGCTCCCCCCCGAAAGCCCCAGGCAGAGGAAGGATGCCCCATGATGAGAACCCCTCTCCCCTAGCAATCCGACAGCACCGCCGTCCCGACAGAGGGATCCCCGGGACCACGGGACCTCGCGTGTCTGAGGGCTGAGGGTGGAGTCCCGGTCCTGCTGGTTCCCAGCTGCGTGACTCAGGGCAAGTCACTTCACCTCCCTGAGTCTTATTCCTTCATCTGTTAACTGAGAATACCTGGGACCGGTGTCGGAATTGAGATGATGTGCGAGGAAGTGTCTTAGGAACTTTGAAGTGCTGACCGGTGTTTTGTTTACGATTTTCGTGTCTCCCCTGGGGGGGGGGGGTGGCCATGACTCGCTTCCCATGCAGGGTGGGCGAGGGGACAGAGAAAACTCTAACAGGATGTGGATGAGCCTTTTGCAAACACGGAGAGCCACACAACCTTCTGCGTTCTCCTTTCTCAGGATTTGATTCTGAGAAACCTGCCAGTTTCTGAGGGAACATTACAGGGAGGATGTGGTGGTCTCGGTCCAGGGCGTGTAGGTGAGGGGCACATAGGCATCGCTAAGCCAGGGGGACATGGAGACGGGAGTGAGCCCCAGCAGGCCCTGGGCTGGAGGCCTGGACCGGTCAAGAAGAGTCTGTGCCTCCTTCCAGCGAAGGCGAGGCAGCTTCTCTCCCATCTCGTTCACTCACCGGGCGCCGCAGAGAGCATGGACCCTGCTCCAGGCCTGTGCTCAGCTCCACGGGGCATGTGGGGACGTGGCCTGCTGCCTTGTCTCGTTTCTGTCTGGGACATCAGCCCTCCTGTCCACCAACGGAACACCAACTCAGGCCAGGGGTTGCGGAGCCCTCCCCACCCACCATTCATTCATTCATTCATTCTCTCTCTCTCTCTCTCTCTCTCTCTCTCTCTCTCTCTCTTTCTCTCTCTCTCGCACGCACACGCTCACTCCCTGGACGTTGTCAGTCCCTTTCTCCTTCGTGTCCCCACTGCACTCTGAGCATGGGTCCACCATGGCTTGCAGAACGCCTGGCTGCACTTACACGAGGCCGTGGGGAAGCTGAGATGGAGATTTTTTAAGGGTAACAGCTACCGTATAGGAAGTGCCTACTATGTGCCATGTACTGAGCTTGGCGCGATGCACACATTAGCACAGCTAATGCTCACAGTACCCAATGAGGTGGGTGGTAGTCTCCTTTCCTCAGGTGAGAAGCAGGCTCGTCCGAGACCGCAGGGCCAGTCGTGAAGTGACGGAGCCAGGACTCGAGCCCATTCCATCTGACGCCAAAATCCCTGCTCCCTGCGCCATCGCGGGCGTGGACAGAGGCCACAGGGCCCGCGCGCCAAGGCCTGGGGGCCCTCGCTGGTGTGGGCATGGGGCAGCGCAAGGAGACGGTCTCTTAGCAAACGGTGTCCTCACCCCCCTCACGGGTCATGGCTCAGGACCTCATTCAGGGTTCTCACCTGGCAAAAGAACCGGCTGCTGAGCTACCTGAGCGCAGAAGCCAACCGAGGCCAGAGCTCCGGGACCTCAGAGTCCTGGGAAAGTGGGCAAGGGCTGAGGGTGAGGCCTGGCCGAGGCCTGAGTGCCTCGTGCCTCCCTGCGTCAGCCAGCGCAGCCGCAAGCCCCTCGTTCCTCGGGGCTCCCGCTGCAGTTGGGGTCGACCAGCCATGCCTTTGGCGGGCTTGGAGGCTCCCTGAAGCCTCCGCTGGGGCATCTGTGAAATGGGTAATGCCAGTTTGGCTTCACAGGAGGGTTGCAGCGATTAAAGGGGGCGGTGATACATGTCAGTGTCTCAGTATAGCGTCTAGGAGGTAACCGTAGAAGGACCCGTGGGACATGCGCTTGACCTTGAAGGCTGAACTGTGCGTCCGTGTGGATCTGTCTTCTGCGAAGCCCCCCAGAAACCCCTCCTGTGCTGTCTGAACCACACAGGCCTACCACGTGTGGTAGAGGCAACTTCTGCTCCCACAAGGGTGCCCAGTGTGTCGCTGGGAGGGGCTGCTGTGGCTCTCCCCCTCCCTCTCTCCCTGCCTGCCTTCTTCCCTTCCCCCACAAGGACCCGCTGTGTGTCGAGGGGGTGACCCAGCCCCATGGTCATGGTGCTCGCGGCCGAGCGGCGGAGGCAGGCCCACCGCGTGCTGTGTGCAGGGGTGGGCCGGGCAGGGCGCTGTGGGCTGCGCAGCTGACTGCCGCCTCTGTTGTGGGGCTCACCCTGGGCCTCCTGCAATGGTAATGGCTGAAATGCCCATATTTGTTTTCACTTCCCTCCCCTTGGAGTGTAATCACCTCCAGGGACTATATTCTCGTGTTCAAGAAGGAACATTCTCCGAGCTCCCTGTATGTGCCAGGCACCGCAGGGGATCCGCGAAGGCCAATGAGCCAGCATCGCAGCGATCGCGGGCGGCGGGAGCAGCACCGAGTAGCCCCAGCACTGGGTGCCATGCGCCTGCCCTCACGGAGGCTGCTGGGAGGCCCAAGGGGCTGGGCAGGGGATGCCACGGAGGGGCTCTGGGGCTCACCCTGTGCCCAGGCCAGGGTGGGTGGGGCCCCACTCCCTAGGGAGTCACTGCAACAACAGAGGAGTCTTGGCCCCTTGGGAAGGCGTCCTTGGGGCCTGACTAAGCTGCAGCACTCAAGGGCTCCATTTGGCTTTTTAATTGTGTCTTAACCTTTATTAATTGGGAATGGAATGACAATGGCATATGCCGAGCACACAGCAATTGCAAGCTCTGAGGAGGCACAGAGTGGCCCGCGTCCCATCTCTCCCACACCCCCGACCCGCTCGGTTGGGCCTCCCCATGGGACACAGAGGGACCCAGGCCTCCCTCCTCCTCCCCGCCATCTACCCCCTTACCCCCCGCCTGCAGAGGCAGCCCATGATAGTGCTTTTAATGTAGCTCCCCCTCCCCTTCTGTATTTACATAATAATAAGTCTAATAAATAGTTGTCGAGAAGATGGATGAGAGCCCTGTCTGTATGTTTTCCTGACAGATTTAGTCCTTTATGAAACTCGCCAAAGCAGAGGCTTTTCTGAAGCTAATGAAAGGTAATCGCTGGAGGCCCCGGCTGGGTTTCGCTCGGAGTCATTGGCAAAAGCATGAAACTTGGAATCAGAGTTTGTGGGTTTGGGTCGTGGCCACGCCACTCCCGGGCCTGGCGTGCTCCCCGAGCCTCCTTCTCTTCCCCCCGTAACGTGGGGGGAGTAACGCCTGCCCTGCCACCTCACGGGGCAGCGTGATGCCACTTTGTAAGTCTGAATGTGTCTCCGGTTGCCATGGAGGCCTCGGGATGGCCCCTTGCTCTCACCAGCCTCCTCCTTCCTCCTGGCTCTGGCCTGTCCAGGTGGCCCACAGGAGAAAGGGGAAGGGCGTCACAGCCCAGAGAGGATGTCAGGACGCCGCGGCTGCAGCCTCGCTCTGCTCCTGTCTCACTGCGTGACTTCAGACAAGTCACGTCCCCTCTCTGGGCCTCAGTCTCTCCTCTGGGCCTCAGTCTCTCCTCTGGAAGGTCTCCTTCCATGAGCCAGCAGCTAGGTTTCCTCCAGCCTTAACCACCTCCAGTCTGGTGGGCAGAGGACAGTGCTGTGTGCCGGGGAGGTGTTGGGGCTGTACTTGGCGGTTAGGTGAGGCTGGGCCTGATGCTGATGCTCTCCACGGAGGAGGAGTGGAGTGGAAGGGGACGGGGGCCAGGGCACCTGTGCCCTGTTCATAGCCTCCTGTTGGCCGCGATTCAGCCAGGGTCCTCCGCTGCTTCTGAGCCCCCTTTGGGGTGACGCTTTCTCACCAACCCCTTCTCCAATACAATGGCCACCTCTCCAGCTGGCCTGAAATGGGCTCAGCACCCATTTCTCCTCCCAGTGTCCCCCTTCTTCCCACCCCCCCGGCCCCTTGCCTGCTCCGAACACTCATCCCCCAGCCTTTCCCATGGATGCCACCTGCTTTCCATCAGCGTGGCAGCCTTGGTCTGCCCCACACCTGTACAGTCCCAGCCCCAGATCTTCACCCAGGTGAAGGGCGAGGGGTAGGATGCGACAGAGCACCCTCCTTCACCCCAGGAAGAGCACGGGAGCCCCAGTTCTTCCTCTCGGGAACTGACCTTGGGAAAGTCAGAGCCAGAGCCCCGTTTCCTCATCTAGAAGTGGAAATGCCGTGGCTTTTTCCTGACTTAAAGCTCCACTCCCTTTTCCACTCTGTTTTCTCCCTAATATGTGTTGTCTTATGTCTTAGTGTGGATTTCCTTGAAAACAGAGCCTGAGACCAACATTTGGGGGCCTACCCTGCGTGGGTGGCCAGCCCAGAAGGCAGGCATGCGACAGGAAGGGAGAAAGGCCCGTGGTGGTTGGGAGCTCGTGAGGGACTGTGTAGGCGCGTTTCAGACTTGTCACCCCGAGGACACACAGAGCCTGGAGCACGTGACACCTGTCTGCCGTTGGCTGTGCCTCTGTGAGCATGCAGGGCTTCCCCAGGCTTCAGAGAAAGCCCGAGGCAGCAGGGCAGAGGGACCTGCGGGCGCCACCCGGTGCCCTCCGGCACCCCACTGCCCTAGCCTGGAGCGAGGCGGGAGGCGATGAGGCTCGGCGCCCCACCATCGCGTGCACCGTTCAGTTCACCCCTAGACGTGGTTCCTGTGTACGGTTCCCCTGTCTTCCTCCCCGTCCCCGACAGCCGTAAGCTCCTCGAGCGCGTGGGTTCGCAGGGGTTCATGTCTGTGTGCCTGGAAGTGTGCGGGGACATAGCAGACGCTCAGTCAACGCGCAGCCAGAAAGGAGAAAGCACACAGGATGGCTAGCGCCGGACCTGGCTCGCAGTCAGCATCCGGTAAACACCCACGGTGTCCGTCCCCACGTTGAGTCAACACGGCCTGCGCCCCTCCGGTCCCGGTGGGCAGAGGCCAGAGGCGTTTTTCTCTTATGCCCCTGGGTCCCCAGGGCAGTGAGCTGCCAGACGCAGGGACCTTGAAAAGCAGGTGGCCGTGCAGGGTCCATCGGGCAGTAGGTCAAGGCTCCTTCACCCCGTCTAGCCCTGGTGGGTGGCTGATGGGCTCTCGCATCCCACCCCGGGGGACACTTGTCCTTGCTCATTGCGCGTCAGAGGAAAGCTGTTTCCTATATCAAAGGCAGCCTCCGGTCCGCCTCCAGAAGCTCAGAGGCCTCATTCCAGTTGCAAGCAGGGAGACTGGGAGTCTAGAGGGCCCCCCGCCCAGAGCTGGGGTGTAGATCCCCAGGCCGGCTCCCCCTGTGGGGCCGAGGGAGCCGCCCGCCCCTGGCTGCCTGTCATCTGCTGGGGATTAGGACGCCAATTGTTCTAATGCTTGTTGACATTTCATTTCACACGCTGCGAAAGGAACCTCTCCAGAAGGGACGGGAGGGAAGTTTACTTTAGCGGAGAGGGAGGAACGTGTCCTCTGGGGTCAGATGAGGCCCTGATGGGTGTTCGTGGTGAAAAGCTGAGTCCAGCTGGAGAGGGGCTGAGGGTTTGGCCTTGGCGCTCCCAGGCCGTCTTGCACGGAGGACCTGTGAGCCCCACTGTGTGCGGGAGGACGTACCGGCCCCTCCTCTTCCCCACACTGAGACCCTTAACTGCTCCCGCTGGTGAGAGGCAGAGCCAACACCAGCCACCCAGGCCGCTTGCTTCCTGGGCGTCCACACCTAGTGAGAAGAGGTGGGAACGTGTCAGGTTTTATGGTCAGCATCTCTGCAGTGACCGCCCCCCCCTTCTTTTTACTCCTGAGCGGGATACCCCTCCCGCCTTCCTGCTGCCCCCTGAGAAGGTTCATTGAGCCCCGACTTCGCGTGGGCGCTGTTCTGGGAGCTGGGAACAGCAGCACAGGAGGCAGACGTCGTCCCTGCCCTCGTGGGATGTGCTCGGAGAAGAGAGACAGTGAAGCCTTCAGTTACCATAAGGATTCAAACGCTTGATCGGACCTTGGACCCGCCAGGGCGTGGCTGGGTGTGGGGGGGATTACAAATAAAAATACTCGTACCTAGTTCCATCTAATCGGTGAGGAGCGTGCCTGACCCTGAGCAGTTTTTGTTTTCCCCGGGGAGTGAGCGAGTTTGAGAACGATTGAATGACAACGTGGTAGCTGCTAGAAGGTGGATCCAAACCTGCTTTGAGAGAATAAGATTGTGGGTTGAGACCTTGTGGGACGGGGGTCTTTGGAAAAGGATTCAAGTTCGGGATGACCTAGGCAGTTGGGGTGTGGGTGCAGCATGGGGGTCTGTGGGAGCCGGGCAGGCCCGCCCTCAGGCCTTGGCCCCCACAGGGCTGAGATGTGACCCTCGTCTCCCACACACAGCCTGTCAGACCCGGCCCTGGGCTTCCTTAGCTATGACTCTCTCCCTTTCCCTCTCCTCTACCAGACACACACGTGCACGCATGTGCGCACACACGGGCTTCTCTCCCCTAAGCACCTGCCACCTGCTTCGGGGAGCCAGGTGGGGAAACGTCCCTGACCCCCGTCCCAGGGCTGCCGTGGCTCGCTGTGCTCTCGTCACACTGCGCAGTCTCCCCGACCCTTTCCTCCTTCGCACAAGTCGGCTCCCATCCCTCCTCTGCTCAGAGCCTCCTCTTGGTTAGAGGAAAAGCCAGAGCCTGTCCCTGGCTGGGGTGTTCCCGCTCCCCCGCTGCACTGGCATTGCGCGCCGGTCCCTGCTGGTGTCCTGACTCCCTAAGGGGCTCCTGCCTCTGGGCCTTGGTGATTGCTGCTTCCTCCCCCTGGACCCCTCTTCCCCAGGGAGCCTCACTTCTTCCAGGTTTCTCCTCAAAGGCCCGCTTACTGTGAGGTCTTCCTTTAGCATCCCGATGAAAGTCTCTCTCCACCATTGCTCTCCACGCCGTCCCCTGTGCTGTTCTTCATAGCACTTGTCACCGTCACCATCACCATCTGACATGTGTGTTTATTGATTTAACAAATATTTATTAAGCACCTTCTTACTATTTGTTAAGAACCTAGGGTACCTGGCCCCCTAGGTTTCATGTTCCTGCGTGAACCAGCACAGTATCCGGCAGAAAATAGGCATTTGATACATGTTGAATGAATGAATGGGTGTCCTGAGACTCAGCCCAGGCCTTGGCCTAAGGCGAATCCTTGACCTTCCTTCTCTGGTCCTGGATATCTTTGTCTGTAAAATGAAGGGTTCCTGAACAGTCCACAGCTCTGCCTTTTTATGAGGACTCACGTCAGTGAGGAGACCCGTTTGGCTGGAGCACAGTGGCCTCGTCGGGGGAAGTGAGCTGAAGTGTTGGTTGATTGGGTTGGGGTCAGTCTGAAGGGGATTTGAGTGCTGGGCTTTGGGCTTCAACTTCACCCCAAAGGCAACGGGGAGCCGCTGGTGGTTGTCGGCTTGGGGAGAGGCATGCTCAACGTGGTGCTTTAGCAAGACCAACTGTGCAGGGCGAACGGGCTGGCAGGGCCAGGGGCGATTACTCTTGACCTCTGTCCGACCCTCTATCGCGCTCCTCTGCCATGTGACTGTGCATTCAGGCCGGCCCGGGTGTGGAGGGGGAGGCTGGCTGACCCGTTCCCAGGCTGGCAGTTGAACCCCAGGTAGAAGCCTGTCCCCTTCCCCTTGAATGTGCGCGGTTCTCAGGCTACAGAGGTCACTGAGCCCCCCCTCTTACTGCCCCAGTCCCCTCCCTTAGAAGGTTACGCTGTCAGTCCCGGCCTGTGCTTCCAGGCACAGACTCGTCACAGTCGGGGAGAAGGTTCGGGTAGGGATGAGCACAGGTGTCTGGGGAGTCTGCCTGAATTCCTTTTATGCAGCACCGGTGCTTTTCATCCTCCTGGTGAGACCAGCCGTCCCTGTTATCCAGGCTGCACTCCTGCCCCCACCCCACCGGGGGGTGGAACAGAGAAGCTCAGGGACTGGCCAGGCTTCCGAGGTCAGTACAAATGGTGATGTTGCCTGTGGAAGGGATGCCGGGGGTGGCCACGGGGGTCACCGTGTCTGTTTCCAGGAAGGGAACGTCCTGAGCCTCTGGGAACTTGGACTCACTGTGTCCACAATCTGCTCATTTCACCCCTCGCCTCCTCTTCCCCAAACCTGTTCCTTCTCCCTTGTTTCTCATCTCAGCAGATGGCCCGCCACCTGCCCAGGAGGCGGGCCCAACCTGGGCCTTATGCAGACAACTTCTCCCTCTCCTACACCCAGATCCATCGAAGCCGGCCTTGCAGCGCGGCTGACACGTTCATTTCCCGCTCTGGGCCTCAGACCCTGGTCATCTTTCAGGCAAATTCATTCCACTAGCCCTCCAGCCGGCCTCCCAGTTTCCAGTCTCACCGCCATCCAGCCAGCCCATGATTAGTTATAAGAACCACTCATTAGCAGTTCATTCATTCATTCATTCATTCAACAAACATTAATTAAGCGACTCATATGTACCAGGAACTGTACTAGGCCCTGGGTGAACGCGAGAGCCCACGGTGTCTAGTGGGGAGACAGTGACCCCCAGGGACGGATAATTCTCTAACCTTCGGAGCTCGGAGCGCCCTGCAGACAGGGCAGAGCTGAGAGTGCTGGCTCTCATCTAGTCGAGGCAGGAAGCAGGGAAGGTCTCCTCGAGGAGGTGACACTTAAGTAGACCCTGAAAGGTGAAGACCTTAAGCGCACGAGGCCAAGTGGGGATGCCACCTGGCGAGGTGGCCGGGGCCTTCCCTTCGGGCCTGGCTGCCCCTGAGCACCCATGCCTGCCCCGCTGCATGCCTTCATGGTTCCAGTCCGACTGTCCACCCTCCACTCCCTGCTGCCCGGCGCCTTTGCTTTTGCTGTTCCCTCTGTGCAGAATGCCACGCCCGCTCTCCTCCCCGGCCACCATAGTCACCTTCGAGCCTCGGACCCCTCCTCCGGGAAGCCCACTTGATCCTCCAGTTCAGCCCTGTAATCATGCCCCCTTGTCAGGTTTTCACCTGTTCAGGGGTCTGCTACCTCCGTGGACCCTGACTCCACCCTGGCTCGCCCAGTGCTGGCGTGTGACAGGGACCTGCTAAATATTGTTGAGCTGAACCGCCTGAATGGAAAAACATGCCCAGGCTGCCTGAAAGTGGTCACCGGCCCAGCCACTCAGGCTCCCAGCCCGAAGCCGACAGGTCCCCGAGGGCACAGCCACCCTTCAGGCTTGGGCTCTCCCCATTTCCTTTTCTAAATACCAGCCATACGGAGGCAGCCTGTGCATGCGAGTGTGTGTGTGTGTGCATGTGTGTGTGTGTGTGTGTGTGTGTGTGCGAGCACGCGCGTGGATAATCAGCAAGTTGACAAAAAGAACAGTTTATCGGGATAAGATGTTTCCATGCTTTCTGCATGAATTATACAGAGCGGGTCTGTGCTGCGCATTTTGCTATTTTCGTGAGGCAGTCTTTCGGGGTTTATTTCCCGTTCGCACATTTGTTGGGATAATTACATGGGGGCATGTGTGTGTGTGTGGATGAATGGAAAGCGGATCGGGGTGTTCTGTGCCAAGGGCAGGCGCCCTGTTCTCCCCGTGGACGCGCTCACACTCACTGGATCTGCAGCCGGGGCTGTTGGACCCCCGGCCCCTCTTCCGCACACCTGAACGGGCCAAGCTGGCCCATCAGATTGCAGCAAAGAGGCGGGTCTGTTCCTGCGCCAAAATGAGATGAGCGGATGTGCACGGGGGACTGAGCACGTGCCCGGCACACGCAAGTGCTCAGCAAGACTGAGGCTGTCACCGCGTCAGCATTAATGCTGTTGCCATTTTGGGGGTTACGTAGTATTTGATGATTATGACCCTTCCCATCCCCGAAATCCCCTGCTCCTTGTACCCATTGTCCTGAAGATCTGCATCTCCCAGGAGAAAGATGGGTGTTTCTCTCTCTGAGAAGTTATGACCAAATCAAGAAAAGATGTTCAAATGAGCTAGTGTATGTACACATCTCCACATAAACGAGTAAAAATAGGCAGTGAAGTTATCTGGGAGTCAGGGAAGCGGGTGGCTGTACGCACACTGGGGTGTGGGCCCTACCGGCCTCTCAGAAATCTCCTTGCAGTCAGGCTGGAGAGCACGGGGTGGGTCGCGTTGCACCAGTTTTAAAGAATTTGGCTGATGACGAATCTGAAGGACCTCGTTCTGAGGTGGCTGAATGAATAAAGGGTCCCATGGGCATGGGCTCTTAGGGATGATGTTTCAGTGAAGGTCCTTGTCGTGAATTTTCAGAAGCTACTTAAAAGCGTACGTAGGTCTTGTGTTTATGCCCGGGCTCTGTGTTTCATACATGCCCCGCGTGTGGATGGATTTGGCTGTGAGTCTGGTGACCTACAGGGATTCCCGCGTGCCTCCGCTTGAAGTCAAGGAAAGGTGACACTCGTCAGCCAGTTGACCTGGATCAATAAACAAAAGTAAGCAGAGTAGCTCACGGTTTCTGAGCGTGAATCCTATACCAAGCGTTAAGTGCTGTCTGTGTATTAACTCATGTACTAATCACAACAATCCCGCGAACTCGGTCCTGTGAGGACCTGCATTCTATGACGAGGACACTGAGGCGTAGCCGGTCGAAGCACCTGCCTGCGTCCACCAACTGGCAGGTGAGCAAATGAGGACGGGAGGCCAGAGCCTGTTTGTGCAACCGCATCTCTGCACAGTCCTCACACAGGCACAGGGCGGACCCACGCATGCACGTGCACACACACCTCACACAGCACCACACGCACACGTGCTCATGCACACTCACACACGTGCTCACACACAGGCACACACCACACATGCATGGTCACACACATGCACGGTCACACTCACACACACGCGCGCACACACATGCTCACACTCACAAACCACATGCTCACACATACTCACGTGCACACTTTCTTGCAGATTTACTTCCCTTTTTCTTTCTTTCTTTCTAAGAATGACATTGACACGTCCAGAGCCCATACCAGCCTGGCAGGATGGTGGTCTTAGATTAATGTGGGTTCCCTGTCGGCGCCAAGGACCAGTGCTCCAGTGAGAGTCTAATGCCTGATGGTCTGAGGTGGAGCTGAGGTGATGACACTAACCCTGGGGAGCGGCTGCAAATACAGATGAAGCTTCGCTTGCTTGCCTGCCACTTACCTCCTGCTGTACGTCCCAGTTCCTAACAGGCCATGGACTGGTATTGGGGGTTGGGGACCCCTGGGTTAGAGCGTTGCATTCACTGGCTCTGTCTAGGCCTCCCACGCCTGGGGCTGAGGCCCCTTGCTGTGGCCGGCATCCCCTAGCTCTGGCATCCCTGATCCTCCTGCTCATCAGCTGCCCTGTCCCCTTGGCCACCATGACTTTTAAGGAAAACATGGGCTTGGGCGGAGCCTCATCTGACCGGACTGTGCCTTTGCTCTGGTGCTCCTTGTCAGGCCAGCAACAGATGGCGTGGGGGTGGCGAGCCGTGGGGGACGGGTGGGAGTCAGCACACTCAGGAAAGCCTTGCAGCGCCAGGAAAACAGCCCTCCCTCCTGTGCCCCTTGTGTCGCTTCCAAGCCAGCCTCAGACTAGCGGTGGCCCAATTATGGGGCGTGGAAAGCACCGGTTACGGGGAAAGGTGGCTGTGGTCATGGCGTGCTCTCACCAGGAGCGAATATGATGTCCACCTGGGGAAAGGGGTGCCATCGGGGCCCAGGGCACCGACTCGCTGTCCTCACAGCTTCCCAGACTGGCAGAAGGGGGCGTAGGTGTGAGGAGGGGAGACCGAGGAACTCAGCCGCCTCCCATCCCACCCGGGCCCACCTAGCCAGTCCTCACCGGCCAGCTCCCAGGACCAGCCCGGACACACTGAGGGCTCTGGGTCTCACTTCCCTGGACATAGGAGAACCACTGAGAGGAGGGGAGAGAACGGAGGAGGAGGGGCCTTGGCACTACACTGAGTGGATCGAGAATCAAGATTTATCTGCAGTCAGAGGGCCTTGTCTCCGCGTCCGTATTAGGAAGTGCAGTGGCCTAATCCCCATTCTACAGATGGGGCAGGTGGAGGCCTGGGTCAGAAAATACAGTCCTGGCACAAGTCCACGCTAAGGAGAGTCGATAGCTGGACCGGCCTCGACTTACCCAGAACATTTACCTCTTTACCTTCTTCAAAATAGTAAAATAATAATAATAAATAAAATAAAGGAAGAAAGGGTGGGCGTGAGGGAGGCGAGGAGGAAGGAGCGAGGGGGAAGGAGGTTCTCAGATGCCCCTGGCCAGTGCAGGAGAGAACTGGGTGGCAGCCTGGGTGGCCCTAGCTCCTTCCTAGGACAGTGGAGGTTTGTTTCTAGTCACAGCTCTACCTTTGCCTCCTCTTTGAGGGTCCCCAGGTTGAAGGCAGGGCCCCGAGGAGCAGTGGCAGCTTGGTGTGTCTCCATAGTTGCCTTCCATTCGTATTGTCCCCTCATCCCTCGGACGTCACCTTTCCACGGGCGCAGGCTTGTCCTGCTGGAAACGTTCTAGCAGCGGTGCAGGTGGGTTCAGCTTCGAGGGGACCCCTCTATGGAGCCGAAGGCTGCTCCGGGTGAACTCTCAGGTCCTCGTCCACGTCGTGACCGGGTGACCATGCAGGCCCAGTGCGCACAGCTAACGATGGTAGGGGTGCAGCCAGCGCGTCAACCTTGCTGTCCGGCGAGGACTCCCACGTGCGTCCCTTGGCAGACCCCGCCAGGTGCTCTCCTCACCCCGTCCACAGAGGAGGACAGTGGGCCTCGATGCGCTCGTCTTCCTGAGGCCGCGAGGCTGGCGTGTGGCAAACAGGAGTTGACCAAACGTGTGTAACTAACGACACCCCGTGGTCTCCTTGGAGCAGGGGCTTAGCAGTTAGGGTGGCCGAGACTCCGGGGACATTCCCAGCCCTGGATTCCAAACCCCGGCCCAGCTGCGTAGCCGAGTAATGCTCCTGCCCTCTGGGCCTCTCAGTCTGACAAACCGGAACGCAGAACGAAGCCCGCTCGAGTGGGCTCGGAGACCGAACCCCCAGCCCCTGCCTCCCACCTCCCAAGGGATCCGCGGTTGGAGACCTGCAGTGAGTTACCTGGGGTCACACAGGGGAAGCCTGGCCGCCCTGCACCCCTTCCCCAGGGCAGGAGCTAAGCTGGGGGCAGCCTCCCTGGCCGACGCCTGCACCGCGCGGCAGTTTGGTGCCTCCTGCCACAGTGTGGTGTCCGGGTGAGGGGCGGTCGGCCAGGATCTTGGGAATGCTTGGCCCAGCAGACGGATCAGACGCTTTGATCCAAATGACTTCAGTGCTCTGTGTTATGTCATGACTGAGAAACAAGTCCAGATTAACACAGCGCTGACTCCAGAGGGGCCAGTGGAGGAAATGTCCAGTAAAAGTCCCCAGGGGTCTCTGGGTCTGGTCACGGAGAGCTTCCCGGAGGAGGAGGTTAAACCCCAAGCTCGGAAAGCCCCTCCGCTTTGGAAGGCGCACCTTGGCCTCCCGGACTCCCTCCCCACGTTCTCGCCTCTCGTGACTTGGTGCTGCTTCCTGGAGGCCTCTCCAGCCCTCCGCACCCCCAAAGCAGCCCCCTCTGACACCCCGTGAGACGCTGCTTCAATTCCGTGAGTGCTCCCCTGCCAGGACTCAGTGCTCCCACCCATGGCTCCTAACAGGACGCTCATATGGAACCCCAGGGGCAAGTCCTCCCAACTCCACCCCGACCTCAACCCCCTTTTTGAACTAGAAAAGAGAGGAAAGAAACCAGAATCCCCATGTTGCCGGAGGAGAAACTGAGGCTCAGAGGAGTTTTTTGTTTTTGAGTCATTGACTCGGTCACATGATGATTCAGCCCAGCCCCGCCAAGCCGCCTGTGGTCTTTGTCACGGCCGGGGGCAGTCAGGGGTGCTTTATGGGGGGGATCCTCAGTGGGGGTGGAACAAGGTGGGCAGGGCCCGGGGCCCCTCGCCCAGGCCTCGGGGTGGCGATTTCTTGGCTTCTTGCTCAGCCACCGAGTCAGTGACCCATCCGTGCAGCTCTCGCTGAGCAGCGGCCTGGGCCTTCCTGCAGAGAGAACAGAGTGAACGCTCTCCAGTCCCTCAGGAAAAACCCCAGTTTAGGTGTCACATTAAACAGAGACAGTCCTCTGTCCCCGGCTGCGTTTGGGTTCAGCAGTCACTGGAGGTCGAGAGTGAACGAGACTCTTCTGGGGTCCCCTGCAGCCCCAGGATTCACTGACGACGACATGGGGGTCTTGCCTGTTTGTTGTCATGTCGGTTTTCAAGCCAATTTGCTGTGAATTCAAAACCCAGTCCCAATACAACTTACTGTTAAAAAAAATAAAAATAAACAAAAAACAGTGAATTGCATCAAATCACCTCGCTTCGTCCCGCATTCCCACAGCCCTTCTAAATCAGCCTACCTAATTAGCTTCTTCTCCTAACCCAAAATATGATTAAATCTGAATTAAAAATATCTATGCAGAGTAGGATCAGACACACCTGAGCATTTTCTAAATTTAGCAGAGGACAATAGGCTCTGGGTTACTTTAATTGGGTGCAGGATTGCTGCAGGAATACATTTTAATTTGGATTTCCAGAGCGTTTCTCTCTGTCTCCTGCCTTTAAATTGCGTAGCAGGGAAAGGGGGAGCGCGATGGGGCCCGTTCATAACTGTCCTCCCTCCCGACTCACCTTGGAGCTGAATGAACACTGCGCGGCTGGTGGAGGAGGGGACAGGCGAGCCGTGTTCCCCGTCTGCTCAGCTGTGGCTCTCTCTGGAGCCGGCTTGCACAGGGAGCGAGGCAGCAGCAGGACGGGCCAGGCTTTGGGGGGGTGCAGTTGTGGGGTACCTGCAGCATCTTTCTCCTTGTCGCCCAGCTTGCCCCAGGAGCCCCCAGGAGTTCCCTCCGCTTTCTGATGCTTATGGGGGGAGGCGCTGCTCAGACCTGAGAAGTGGCCTGCAGTTGGGACGGGCACAGGAAAGAACAGTGTCAACCAGAAGGTGTGTCTCCAGGGCGCTCTGTCTCTGTCGGGTCCTTTGCTGGAAGATAAGCAGTGATTATTATGATAATTATAATGATGTGTTCCCCCAGGAGATGCCAAGGCGGGCTTCTTACCCAGGGCTTGAATGACTTCCCTGATTGCACCTATTGCCCTCCATCGTGTGCGGGGAAAAGAGGCCTGGGAGTCCCGGGGTCTGGAAACCACTGGGGTGCAGTCAATCTTGCTGGATCGAGAGCTGAGAGTAGGTGGGGGTGTCACCCAGCCGAGAACCTGAGAACCCGGGAGGCGGCCCGGCCGCCCAGGGACCAGAGGTGGGCCAGGCCGGGCCTGGCTGGCTGGCTGGCGTGAGGAGCCTGGCTTCTCCGCAGGCTTCTCCACTCCCTGCTGGAATTCTTACACCAGGTGCTTGCAACTGATTTTCAATTTGCAAAGCAAAACAAATTTGCATTAATCGGAAAAATCCACAGGAAAGACTGTTTAGATTTTAATGCAGCTGCCTGCGCCTGTCGGATTCTGAGTGTGCAGGGGGCTCTGTCAGCCCTGATGCCGTCCCAGGCCTGTCATCTCCCCTCCGGAACGGTCGTGTCTACGGAGCAGATTTCCTCTCTGGGTCCCAGACTCGGTGGCCTTGTCCCCTGCACACTGGGAGAGGGGGACTGGAGTCCCACAGTGACTCTGCTCCTAGGAGCTGCTGTGTAGGGAGCGGCGTGAGGTCTGTGGGGGCTGCCCTGAGGCCCTGGGGCCAGGACACCTTGGGTCATCTGGGAGCTAGACTCAGCCCCTCTTGTGAGGAGGACTCTGTCCCCACACCCGCGTCATTCCTGGCTGGCCCTGCCTGCTGCCCGGGGGCTCCTTGCTGCATGTCTGAACATCCTCTTACCCTCAACTTCTGCAAATGTGACCAGGGTGGAGAATTTGTGTCCAAGCCAATGGTACCGCACCGTCTGCCTCCATAAAGGAGTGGACCCGACAGCCGGGTGCCCTGCTCGCTGAAGCTTCGCTGCTGCTGCCCTTTGCTGAGGCTGCGCACGGGGCAGCCACTGTGCCGAGCGTCTGGTGCAGAGGGCAGCAGCACTGGGGGAGGGGTTCCCCTGGGGATGTTTAAGAGCAGGGGGACCCCAGCCGCTGAGCCTCGGGGGAGTAGGCAAGCCTCATGCCAGGGCCCCTGCTCCCTCTCCTGCTGTGCCAGTCATTCATTTAACAGGTCGTCATTGGACTCCTAGGTGACATGTGCTTTCTAGTGATTCGGGGACTAGCAGTGATGAAGGGAAGTGAAATTCCTGCCCTCAGGGGGCTTAGGGTCTAGTGGGGGTTGATAGCCTGGAGACTCATAAGCTGAAGAAAGAATCTGTCAGGTGGTGGTCAGTGCTGTGGGGTCCACTAACGTAGGGCTGCTGGGTGGACAGTGGCAGGGACATGGCAGGCAGGAAGGGCCCCACTGAGCGGTGAGCAACACTCAAAGGAAGCAAGGGAATGAGTCGTGCAGTTGTCTAGAGGAAGAACATTCCAGAAGAGGGAGCAGAAGTACAAGCAGAACCAGGCCTGGGACATCCGAGGACCATCAGGGAGGCCAATGTGGCTGGAGAGGAGGAAGAGGTGAGTTTAGGAAAGAAAGAGGGAAAGCGTCACATAGGGCTTCAGCCTTCCTTCTACAGTGCTTAGGGCACTATTGTCATTTCCGGCTCACGGTGTCTCTTTTCCAATGAACTTTTGCCCCCTAGGGCAGCGGTATCATTGATATCTGTATTTCTGGTGCCTGGTACAGTGCCTGGCATATAGTAAGGGCGCAGTGTATGTTTGTTGGATGGATGGATGGATGGATGGATGGATGGATGGATGGATGGGTATATGAATGGGTGGATGGGTGGATGGAAGAAAGGGAATGAGGGAGGGGAGAAAAAGGAAAGAGAAAAATTAACACGGGCACTGCCATTCCCAGCTCGTCCTGAAAAGCCCATCCCAGTCTTCTCTCCCTCTGCCCACTTGGGAGGTAGTGACCCTACCCTTTTACCTATAATGGGGTCCACGCCACAGGATGACACTGGCTGCCAGTCACATGCCCAGCCCTGCTTTTGGTACTCCCGTGGCTTAGAGCCAAAGATGGAGGCGTGCCCATTTGGGGGTGGCTTTCCAACATGGGTGATACAATGATGTGCGCTTCTCCACCTGCGGGTCGCAATGCGGGGTCTAGAGGCCAGACCCTCAGTGAGAACAGAGTCAGCAGCTTCCACAGTGAAGAATGGGGATGAGGGCCCCCGGCCCAGCCTTCCCAGCCTCCTCAGCCTGTGGGCTTCCCCACAGCCCTGGGGAGGGGCACTCCCCCACCCCGTCGGTCCTCCGTGATTCCTGAGGCGGGGAGAGTCTTGGAAAGCCTGGGTAACGGACAGCAGAAGATGGGAAGGGTCCTGTCGGCAGGCCTGAGCTCAGGGGGCAGAAGGCCCCAGAGATGTTAGCCTTGTGAGTGTTCCCAGCTCTAACAGGGGGGCCGTTTAGTGCTCTCCTTCCCGCTGTCAATAATTCTACCAAACAGGCAAGAACGAGAAGAGGCGTCTGGGTGTGGGGAGCCCACCTCCTTCAACTGTCTTCCAGAAACACTTCCTAGAACCTAGCCAGGTCCCCGAGGTGTCCAAGCTGTCAGCAGAGCCCAGAGCTCTGGGATACGAAGGCCGTCCGCTCTGGAGCCACTTGGAATTCTTGGGCTCAAAACTCTTGGGTGTTTGCTTTTGGCTGCTGAGCCAAGGAAGAAATACCAGGCCAAGCTGGGCTCTGCCAACTATTTGGACACCTCGGGGACCTGGCTGGATTCTAAGAAGTGTTTCTGGAAGACACCTGCCTGCAGGAGGTGGGGCTCCCCACACCCAGACGCAGGTCCATCTCAGAGAGCTTGTGTGTGAGTCGACCCGAGAGAGCAGACTTTGGAGTCAGAGGCCCGGCCCTGGCGTCGCCAGCCGTGTGGCTTTGGGCACGACGTCACGTAATCTCTCTGGGCCTCAGAGTCCGTGGCTGGAAAATGGGAGATGATGATAGTTTCTGTGGAACTGGAGGATTAGCTAGGAAAACAGGCAAGAAGCACTTCGCATAGTCAGCAGCCCAGAGTGAGGACTCACTAAATGCTGGTTGTGGCCTTTTCGGGAGGATAGATGAAGGAATGGAGGGAGGTGCGTGTTTAGACAAGAAAGACTGAAAGGGGAGAGACCAAGCGTCCTCTAACGGGAACGCTGCCTAAAGCAGGTCAGCTTTCAGGAATTAGAGCAGGGTTCCTGACCAGGGTGACGAGCTGCCTGTGAGACAACGTGCATCCTCATACCTGCGGCAGCCTGGGGTGATGGAGGGGAATTCAGAGATGCTGCTCGTGTTCCCGGGCTCCCTTCTTCAGAGCGGCAGAGGGACAGCCACCTGGGGCACGTCCAGATCTGGCCTGGCGTGGCTGGGCAAGCCACTTCCCGCCCCGGCTTTCGTTTTCTCTTTGGGAAAACGAGGGGAGTGGACTGGATGGCCTCCCAGGTCCCCCGGGGCTCACCTTGAGCCTTTCCGTGGGACCGGCACCTACCTGTGAGGCAGAAAAGCAGACTCCAGACCAGACACATCTGGACGTGAACCCCAGAACTGCCCAGTCACATCTGGATGTGAACCCCAGAACTGCCCGTCCCCAGCTGCGTGACATCAGACGTGTTCATTGCCTTAACCTTAGCAATAGGAAGGTCTGGAAGGTTAAGGGACATCACGTGTAGGAAATGCTTGCTGCTCTCTGGTGCTGGGCTCCCGAGAGCTCAGTCAGTGTTCGCCATCACTGGTGCTTCTGCGGCTGCCCTCGTTGTTCTGCTCACGCACCATCAGAGCAGCGGGGCCCACCCTTAGGTGCCGCCCCAGCTCGGGGTAGGAAACTTCTATGCTGCGGGAACCACAGACCGTGGAGATCCATCACACACAGGCAGTCGGTATTGACGTTAAGGAACATCCACTGCGGTTACCCTGATACATTCTTAATGGTATGCATCATTGTTTCAGAGCCGCACAATAATTAGGCATAAATGGAAAGCTAGGCATGTAAATGAAAATAATTAGGATGTGTAATAATTAGGCAAAGAAGGCATTTTTGTGATCAGCGGGGAGGAGGGAGGACGGCAGCGCTGGGGAAAAGGACAGGACGCCCGGCCCATCCTTTCCACCCACGCGAGAAGGCTGGTCCCTCTCCCAGGTCGTATCAGGGCCAGGTGGCATTAGCCACGCCGCCTCAGGCTCCAGTGCCGGGGTCCGACAGAGCCCTCGGCCAGATGCTCTTCAAACACGGGACCTGTGACAAGGGAAGAAAGAACATAACTAACTGGGGATCGTGGGTGCCCATGTGGGAAGGGACTCCTTTCTCTGTCGGATAGTCAGCGCCTAAAGCAGCGACTGGCACGTGGGAGGCCTCACCCATCTCTCTCGGTTGAATGAATGAATGAATGAATGAATGCATAGAAATGCCTGTGGGTGAGATGCTGGTAACTGAGAAGCAGCTGGAAGAGAGGACGATTTGGGGGGAGGAAGAGAGGCAGCGAGGCAGGGCTGCCGTGAGCCTTGGGGAGGCCCGAGAACGGAGGGGTTTGGAGTGTAGGTTCTAGAACTAGGCTGCGCGGCCTTGGCTACCTGTGCAGTGAGCTGCTCTGTGCCTCAGTTTTGTGCCGTGGGAGGTGGAGACAGACTGACAGGGAGTAGGTGAGTTCACACAGTTGATACACGTCGAGTGCTTGGCTCAGGGCAGGGTCCGTCCTCGGTGCTGAATAAAGCCACTGACTAGGCACTTCCGTGGCCTCTTCTGTAAACCTCGGTGTGTGACGGAGCCGAATCGCTCGCTTCTCTTGGTAGCAGAGCTGAGCAGATGGCGCGAGCAGCAGGAGGCAGTTCTGACGTGCGGAGCCCTCGGTGGGGACAGGACAGGGAGCTTCGATGCCTCTCGTTCGTTCGTTCGTTCATTCGTTCATTCATTCATTCATCGAGCACTTGTTTACATTCCCTGAGCACCTAGCGCGCCGGGCCCTATTCCAGGAGCCAGTGATCCAGCTGGGAGCAGGCACAGGGAACGACACCCCGCGGCTTACAACCGAGCGGGGAAGAAGGTTAATCAACGTAAGTGAAATGTTCAGTGTGTCAGTCAGTGCTGAGTGCGACGGGGAACAGTTAAGCCGGCAGGGGGAATGCAGAGCCTGGGTGAGGGTGAGGGGGACAAACTGGCCCCCAAAGAGCACAAAGGTCTCAGTCTTGGGGCCTCTGCATGTGCGTGGGGACGTTCACCTCGTGGCTTTTCTGTGGGGAAGTTTGAAATGCCAGGCCCGTGGGAAGCCGTCTTCTCCCCACAGGTGGTGTGAGATGCCCCCCCCCCCAAGGTCGCATACCCAGTCATCTGTTCATTACTGGGCAGGTCACTCATTCGAAGCCACGAAAGCACATTTGTAAAGTAAAAACTCCTCACGTTTCCCGGGCGTTGACCAGTGAAAGCCACTGTGCTGAGGACATGATGACATTTTTGTGTCCTTTGAGGCAGACGTTCTCATCCCAGTTTGCAGATGAAGCAGCGGAAGCCCAGGGAGGTTAAGTGACCTTCCCAAGGTCATCCAGTTCCAACCCGGGTGGGCTCGTGTCTGACTCCAGAGCCTGCCCTGTTGCCACTGAAACGGCGAGTCACAAAAGCCATGCGGGGCCTCCAGCGACAAGGAAGGACTCAGTAATGCAGCGGGGAGGAGGCGAGGGACTGAATTCACACTCCTAGGGCTTGAATCCTGAGCGACCTTGAGCCCGCTTCACGAGCTCTCTGTGCCGGGGTGGGGAGTGAGGGGTCAAAACGGAAACCGCCCATAGTGTCGTCGTGCGCGTTCGCTGAGCTAGTCCATGAGGCGCTGACACGGTGCCTGCCGCAGAGTCAGCTGTTGCGTCGTCGTCACTTCCCGGCGCTGGCCCCTCCTGCGGTGGCAGAGCCCGCTGACCAGTGAGAGGACCGCGGGTGAGCCCCTGCAGCCAGGGTGTGGTCTGGCTGGGGTTTCCCCTGATGGGGGTCCCCGACACAGGCAGGACCTGGGGCTGCGACCTGGCCCCTGGCCCGCGGTTGGCAGCCCCTCCTCTTGCCTCTGCCGCTCGCTCAGCACCAGAACGCGACTCAGACCCCCAGCTCGAAGTGTGCCGCTGTGAAGGCAGAGATGCCCTCACCCCCGAGAGAGCCCTGTCTGCAGCTGCCCCTGTCCGGCACATCGCAGTGCCTGGCATGGAGTGGACACGCGTTTTGGGGTCGCGGAATGCCAGCGCCGACCCCACAGCCTATGCCAGTGGCAAGGGACATGCGCAGCCCTGGGGGTAGGGAGCCAGGCCTGTCAGCCCCTCCCTTTCTCAGCCCGGTTCCGCCATCGGCTGACCACAGAGGTCAAGGGGGCATTTGCTGTCAGGTCTGAAGCATCACTTGAACCTTTCACGTTGGCCCCTGCACATTGTCCCCACACGTGTGGGGTGGACCAGGTTATGGGGATAAACGTAGTGAAGGCCTCGGTTTCAAGGAACGTGACGTGGTCCCACGGATCCCTGCTCAGAAGTGTCCACTTAGTGCATCGACGTGCCGGCTCTGGCTCCTCTCCCAGGCGGGGGACGGTGGCCAGGAAGGAGGATGCTCTTGTCCCTCTCAGGGTCAGAGCCAGAAGCAATATGTTTTCCCCTCCAGGGAAATTAAAGAGTCAGGTGAAAGGGAGCCCTGTCTGGAGGGAAGACAGGTCAGGCTGTTATTTCTCAAGTTCGTTGTGTCCTGAAATAGCCCAGATCTGTGGCACCCAGCGCCTCTCTGCTCCTCCTAAACTAAGACAGCCCAAGGGCACCCGTGCCTTGGTGCCCCTGGCTGGCAAAGTCCTCATGGGGAGGCATCTTCTAAGCACGAGGGGGCCTTTGGCCGCTCTCCGGGGTGGCTGCACCACTGGGCAGCCCCCGAGCTGAGCTGCCAGCCTGTGGCTTGGTCTCCTACACACACATAAACAGCCAGAACGGGAAAACTCCAGTGCCTGAAGTGCGAACTAGAAATGCTTTTGGACGCTCCGTGCAGGCCGGAGGGAGCCCAGGCTCTGTCTGGTAGCTGAGTGCTCGGCCCGAGGACTCTGGTCGCAGCCCCAGGTCCTCTCCCCGAACTTTTCATGCCGCCTGGGCATTGCGTTCATTGCTCTACTACATGCGATGGTAATTATTCGTTCGTGTGTCCGTAATCCTCTCCTGTGGACTGTCGGCTCTTCTGGGGAGGATGCTCGAGGTCGACACCTTTGCTTCCACAGTCCCATGGGCAGCGCCTGGCACATGGGTGCTGGAGAGTGTTTGTGAAGTGGATGTGAGGGAGGGGAGGGCGGGAAGAGTGATGCACAGGCTTCCGTGGTCAGTGCCCGGGTGAGCCATCTCCTGTGGCTGCTCCTGTGTGAAGAGAAGCCCGGGTAGGGCTGTGCTGTGGTCCTCGCCCGTGGATGTGTCTCTTACTGGAGGGACAGCTCACGAGCTCCAAGGTTTGAAATCCTGAGCCCTGTGCACTTGCCTGGCAGCCCCACAGCCTTGGTCCAGCCCCTCTGGCCTGTGGCTCTTACAGCAGCATTTCTGCCCACCCGCAGCCCAAGGAGGGGTCATGGACCTGCCTGTGCAGCAAGCCCCTGCGCCTCCACCAAGGGGCTGAGAGCTGCCGAGGAGGGAGAGAGGAAGCCGCCCCTGGATTTGCACTGACACAGACACATGTGCTGTCTCCTTAGCACAGAAATGCGTTTCCAAGATGTTGACCCAGGTGTTAAAACGCCGGAGATTAGCATCCTGGAGATGAAAACGGAAAGGTCACACACGCTCCCTCCCACCAGCCCGCTGCCCAAGCTGGGTCCCGATGAGTGACCACTGCATTTCACGTCCCGGCCTGGAAGCCTCTGTGGGGGGGTCACCTTAAGCTGTTCCGAGAACCAGAGGTCGTCCAGGAAGGAGGAGGACCATGGGAGGACCTGGGGCACATCCTAGCTTTTCAGACCCGGCCCCGTGTTGTGGAGCCGAGGGAATGACTCTGCCAGTCGAGGGAAGCAGACAGGGAGCCCCCGGGAGCCCGCTGGGCCTGGCGCTGGGCTAGGCCTCCACGCACCTGCGTCCACCCCGTGAGCCCACCCTCTCCACCCTGCCGTGGCGGTTCTCTGCAGGGTGCCAAGAACGTGCCTCGACTCTGTAAGATGCCGTACAGGTCGTATATTCCAAGCCCCTCGTTTTGCTGGGGGGGAAACTGAGGTTGAGAGGTCCAGGCAGTCTGCGCATGGTCACCCAGCCAACGAGGGCCGGAGCAGGGTGGAACCAGGCCTGCTGCCTCGTGGGCCAGCGTCCGTTTGGAGCTCACAGGGAGCATCGGCCCTGAGCGTGTGCGCCTGCTTCGCCCCCAGCCGAGCCTCATGGCCGAGGCTGCCATCTCTGTTTCAGTCACGGAGGAACTTTCAGTGAACCCTGAATGCATCACATCGCCATCTCTTTGAATCCTGACAATCACCGTATAAAACAGGGGCTGCTTTTCTCCTGTCGGTGAGAAAACTGTGACTCAGAGAGGTCCGGTCACTTGCCTGAAGCCACCCAGCCACTAACTCCTAGAAACAGAACTTAAATCCCCATCCGACCTCAGAGCCAAAATATGTCCAGGAAGGTTCTAGCATGCTCCCAGCCCTTACGTGTACTGACTTCATGAATCCTAACCAACTATGAGATAAATGGTGGTGTTATCCCCGTTTAAAGGCACAGAGAAGCTAAGTATCTTTCCCAAAGTCACACAGCCAGTAAGGAGGGGAGTCAGGATTCGAACCCAAACTCTGACTCAGGCCACCGCAGTGTTCACGCTGAGCTGCAGACGCCGGGAAACACTTGTTGGATGAATGAATAGAAGAACCGGAGCCCCGGGTGGGCTGCGCTGTCAACACTCCTCCTCTCCCAGCCACGACCACGTCGCCTCTCCTCACGACACAAACTGCAAACCACTTAGCTGTGCGGAAACGGGCTGGGATCCCCATTCTACTTTGAGTTCAGGCGGAGACTCCAGGTTCCCCTTCGTCCCTTCCCTTCCTCTCCTCCTGCCAGTGGCACCCCGTGCGTGAATTCCAGATGCCACCTGTGGCCGCCGGTTCCTAATGGCATCGCCTCCTCTGTGTTCAGCTCAGACAAATTAGGGCTGCCTGGAGGCACTCCTGGGCTTCGAGGCAACAAATAATTGGGGACGGAAATGTCCGCAGAGTGAGTTTTCAGCAGCCTGGAAGAGAGATGCCGTGGCTGTCGCAGTAACTTTATTTTTATTTATTTTTTTAAAATCGTTGCCTACCCAGAAGCACTGCCCTGCTGTCATCGCGGGCGCAATGCCTTATATTTAGGCATCCACGTTATCTCCGCAGGAGCTCAGAGTCCTGGTTGATCCCGCTGATCTTCCTCACAGCTCTGGGAGAGGTGAGGACAGGATGCTCTTTCGGCTCTTATGCAAAAGGAAAAGTCAACGCTGAAAATAAGCGGTGACTCCTCCTCTCCCAGGCCTCAGAGAAGTCGGGGCTGGTGGCGCGACAGACGGAAAACATCGCTGGCGACAGCGGGGAGACTCACACTCTGAACCTCTCCCCTGCTGCTAAGTAGTTGTGTTACCTTGGGCAGGTCGCTCGCCCTCCCTGGGCCTCAGGAAAGTGAGAAGTTCAGACTGAGCTGGTTTCTGAGTTAAGATGCGCAGGTGAGAGTCCTTCCAGCACTTTATTCAGAACCGGGCCTCGAATTCCCTGGGCCGGGTCCTGCCTGTGGCCTTGGGCAGTGTTCTGCACCTCGTTTGTCAGAAAGTCCACGTTCAAACCAGGGAAACAGAGGGGGTTTAATGCAGGCGACTGGAAATCAGATGATGAAGAGGGAAGAGGCAGACGGGGGGTGGCGGAGAGGCCAGCAGAGCTGAGCGGGAAGCCAGCACCCCGAGGGGACCCGTCCCCTGGGCATGGCTCGGCAGAGGGGGGCTGTGGTGGCTGTCTGGCGGGAAAGCACACTCAGCAGAGAAGGAAGAGAGAAATACCTGGCTTCTCTCGTCCTCCCGCCCCCCATCTTCTGCCAGTGCCTCCCGGTGACTGAATCCAGCTGGAAGCCACTTGGTACGGAACCCAGGAGAGGTGGCCTGAGGGTGAGGGCCAGGAGGCCCGGCCCGCTCTCCCAGATTGAGTTCCTCGCCTGCCAGGTGGAGATGATAACACGCCTGTCCCCTGCTGTGGTTGGGAGGGTCCCGAGATAATGCACGTAACGTCCTGGATGCTGTGACCATCCAAGGACGAGAACTCTTCAAGCATTAAGATCCTCTGACCGTTTCCGTTGTCATCGACTAGGGTGTGTGTGTGCGCGGGCACGCGCGTGTGTGCATGTGTGTGTGTGTTTTCTTGCTCTCCCCGCGGGTAGCCGTCGTGTTCTCTCGCTGAGGAGAGATCCGTGAGAAGGGAAGACGTGGAAGAAGGATTTTGCATCACGCCACAAACGAGGACGCGTCCTGTGCGAGGCCCGAGGAATAGAGAGATGCAAACAAATTCGTTCCAGGCGTAGACTGTCGAGTCAAAGGTAGTTTTTTTGCAGTCAAACGGTTTTTTTCCAAATTATTTTAAAATTTAAATGAATATGGGAAATTGAGCATTTTGTCCAAAGCGACCCCGACCAGAGTTCACGCTTCTGATCGTCCTCGTCCTTCCCCTCCTTTCATCTACTCAGCCCTGAAGTTCTCTGCCTTATCTGGACTCTGGCTTAATGAGTTCTGAGCATCAGGGCCTGAGCTGCTCTTTCATGTCCAAGCCATTGTGTTTGCTCCTCGCAGATCCAGGTCCAGCCTTCTCCGTCTGCCCTGGGCCCCGGGCTCATCCCCAGGGGTCCCCGCCACCTGGTATCCAGCTGAGTGACCAGCCGGAGTGCTAGGGTGAGAAGACCGAGCATCGCCTCCCCACTCCCTCACTGCTCTGGGCGCCGCTTGGGATGAGCACACCCGCCAGGCAGCCTTGGCTCTCCACGTGGTGCCACCTCGGGCTGGGTCAGTGACAGCCTCCGGTCGTTGCTGGGCCCCGAGTGCCCGGCCTCCCTTGCTGGTGCCACTGATCCTGCCCCGGCTCTGTCTGCGGCCCTTTCGTCAGCCTCTCAGACCCTCCGAGAAGGGGTCTGTTGATGGTCCGGCCCTGACCCGAGCTCCTTGAGGAGGTGCTGTGGGTTCAGGGCAGATCCGAGGGCCTTTAGGCCACCAAGGTGAAATCCAGCCACACTTTTTCCAGCTTTAGCCTTTAGCAAGTTACTCAGCCTACGCGAGCCGCTTTCCCAACTGCGTTGCAGAGTTAAGAATAAGTAAACGTGATGAGAGATGAGAATTCCGACCCCATCCCGATCTTGTGGGGTCATTGTAGAGGGTGAATGAGAAATAAACTAGACAACTTGTGAAGAGCACTCAGCAGAGCGGCAGAGAGTGGGGCTCATGTTGCTGTTCCTCGCTCTTCAGGGCGTGGATGCTGTCCTTTGCCCCCTGGAGTCCCACTGCTGGGCGTGCAGCGCAGGGCCTGGCCTGGAGTCAGCATCCCCAGTGTGCAGGGTTTGGGGAATGAAGTTTAGATAAATAGGATGCTGTATAAAGTCTCCCTCCTGGGGCCAGGAGAGTCAGAGTAAAAGATAACTTAGTGACCTGCCCCCCAGGAGAGGAACCTGAGGACGAGAGTCCTGGGCAGCCTTGCATGGTCACAAGAAGGGCCGAGGCCTGTTGCTTGGGATGGCACACGCACAGCCACTGGGTGCCGGCAGGTGCAGAGTGGCCGAGGGCCTGGGGTAGCTCCCACCCAGCCAGAGCCACTAGCCCCGAGCAGGGCCCACACTGGGGGCTCCAGCTGCCCCTCCAGCTCACACCTGGCCTGGGGTGTTCAGCAACAAGAGACCGTGTCAGGAGCAGGAGAGGGAAGGGGAAGAAGCACCCAGCACAGGGAGGCACAAGCACGGCCAAGCAAGCTGGTCCTGGAATTATTTGCAGTCCATATGCCAATTTGCTTTGTCATTGCCTGGCTATTTTTAGAAGCCACTGGCGTATCTAGGAAACCAGAATCTGTTGACTGTGTTTCTTCGGTGTGGGGAGTGTGATCGCTTCCCAGAGATGCTGAAGGAATGTGTGAGGCCGGGCTGGGGGAGACGACCTGTCCTCCCGTGGGTCCGGACTCACGTGCAGATGTGCCCACGCAGCCCTGCTCTCCCACGGGGCTTGTTTCTGCCCCGCTGGTGCTGAGTCCAGGGTCCGGGTGACCTTTCCCAGATGGAACATCGGCGGGGAGTGGAGGCCTCAATTTCAGCCACCAGCTGGAGGGACCGGGTGGGGTTCTCCCTGCCGCCCTCGTGCTCCCCATGGCATCAGGCCGAGCATTTGTCCAGTGGCCCCGGGGCAAAGCTGTCCTTTGCTCCCTGTTCCCAAGGAGAAGTAGGAAGCAGAAGAGAAGGGATGATACGGCGGCGACCTGAGCTCCCGATTGGAGCCTTGGACTATTCCCCATCTTCCTCCATCTGCCTAGAAAGCAGAGAAAAGAGTGGCACTTGTTTCGAATCAACTCGTGGTCCCAGATGCCCTCTTGGGAGGGAGAGGGTGCCAGTTTGGGCTGGATCAGTCCTTCGGTGAGACCGCGGTTGAGGGACTCCTGCAGGGGTTTGACCAGGAAAACTTTAAGTTGTGCGATCTTACGTTTGTTAGTGTGTACATGTGCCCAGTCTGCTTCAGGGACAGCGGCCAATCAGGATTAGGGCCACTTTGGTAAGGGACAAAGTGAGGCACTTAGAATAAAATTTAAACCCTTTACGCTGGTCTGATAAGACCCCTGCCTCCTCTCCTAACCCACCCATACCGCGGCCCTTGTCCTCAGGCTTTGGCCCTGTGGCCTTCTTTCCAGTACTCTTACGTGTCAACCTCACACCTGCCTCAGGACCTTTGCACTGGCTGTTGCTTCGGCTTCCCTCAGATCTTCCCAGGACTTTCTCTTCTCATCATTTAAGTGTCGGGCAAATGTCACGTCCTCAGAGAGTCCTTCCCTGAGCACCAGCCGTATCTAAAGTTGCCACATCGCTCAGCCATGTGCCCATTACTCTTTTACTTCATTCACAGCACCTCTCGTTACCTGTGCTTATCTTATTCATTCTTGTTTACTGTCTGTCTCCACCATCTGGACTATAAGCATACTGAAGACGGGATATCTTGTTTACGGCTACATCCCTTGCGTCTAGAACAGTGTCTGGCACATAGCAGGTGCCCAAGAAGGTTTTGCTGAATGGATTAATGAATGAATGGGACTGAGCTCAGGCTCCGCACTAGTGCAGCTCATCACTAGGTGCTCACGCCTGAGTCATCGTCTCTCCCACCATCCCAGGACAGCTTCCCTCTGCCTCCCCCACAGTGCCTTCCTCGCACACGGCCAGTGGACGCGCAGGCATCACTCCAGTGTTGGGTGGCACAGCCCTGAGGGTGTCGCCTGTGCACGGAGAAGTAATCTCATGGCTCCGGTAATCCTGTTGCAGCGTCCCTCGCTGTGCTTTCTGGTTCGTCACTTGCGGCCTCCAGCCTGGATGCTTACTTTCTGTTAGTTTTTTTTTGGTCTGGGCCCCATTCAGCCCCACATTTCATACTAAAGCTACTCTTTCTGCCACCACTCTTTGCTGATGTCAGTAACAGGTTCCTTCTGCTCTTCCCAGCACTCGTCTGTGCCCCCCAAGCTCTTGGCCTTGCCACCACCCCGACACTTACAACGTGCGCAGAGTCTCTGGGTGCCTGCTGCCCCCCGTGTTCATCCCTGGCCCTAGCCTTTGTGCTGGAGACTACTTAGTCTGCTATAGTCACCCCCGTTCCGGTCTGGTCAGTTTTTGCTTGGTCAGTCTTTTTCCATCTTGTGTCTGTTAACCTACCCAGGTCTTCATACTTGACGTGTATTTCTTATAGACAGGGTACAGTTAGGTTATTGATTTTTTAAATCAAATATGACAGTGTTTTTTAGTTTAAGTGTTTAGACCACTTATGTGTAATGTAATTATTAATATGGTTGAGTTGAAGTCTCCTTTCTTGCTCTTTATTTTCTAATTGTCCCATTTGTACTTTATAACTGTTTTCTTCTTCCTCTGCCTTGTGATGTAGTAACTGACCATTTTTATGATTTTATTTCATTTTCATTGTTGGCTTATTAGCCGTATTTCTTTGTCTTATTTTTTAGTGATTAGTTCATGGTTTATATTTTATTGTAAATATAAATATATCTTTTTATTTTAACATCAAAACCTATCGTAAAATAATATACCACTTCACGTAGAGTGTAAAGACTCTTATAACTGTGTGTTCTGTTTTCTGACTTGTCCTTTGTAGGATAGTTGTCATGCATTTTACTTATGCATTTTATAAACCTCAAAATATCGTTAAAATTTTTGGTTCTAAAGAGTCACCATTTTATAAGATTGCGAAAATGAGTCCAAGTATGTTTCCATTTACAAACCTGTCTGCTCGTCTTAGTGTTTGTTATTTCTCTGTACAGATCCAGATTTCCAACTAGAATAATTTTATTTTATCCCAGAGAACGTTCTTAACATTTCTTCATAGGCAAGACTGCTGGCAAGGAATTAGCTCAGCCTTAATGTGAAGAGGTATTCTGCTTTCGTTTTTAAAAGACACTTCTGCTGGGTATGGAATTCTAGGTTGGCAGTTTTTCCTCTCCGTGCGTAAGGCTGTCGTCGTCTTCGGGTCTGCACACTTTATGATGAGATAACAAGTCAGTCTGCCTCCTAGCCTTTGCTCCTCTGTACGTAACGTCCTTTTTCTACTGGCTGCTTCTAGGGTTTTCTGTTGATACCCAGAGTTCAGCAATCTGGTCATGATGAGCGTTGGTGTAGGTTTTGTCGTTGTTTTTAATGTTTACTCTCCTGAAAGTTTAATGAGCCTTTTGGAGCAATAATCTATAGATTTCACCAAATTTCGAAAACTTTTGACCATGTCTTCAAATAGTTTTTTTCTGTGCTCCCTTTCTTTTGGGGGAGACTTCAGTTACACATATGTTCGATCACGTGATATTGTCCAATAGGTCATTGATGTTAACTTTTTTCAGTCTTTTTTGCTCTCTTTGCTTTGTTTTGGATATTTCCTACTGTTACATTTTCAAATTCATAGACTTTTTCTTTTGATGTGTCTGGTTGGCTGTTACTATTATATATTTTATTTTGGTTGCTGTGTTCTTTCATTTCTAGAAGTTTCATTTGGGTCATGTTTATTCCTTCAGTTTCTACCTCATCGTGTTCGTATTTTCTTCCGCATTTCTGAACATGTATAGTATATTTGTTACAGTAATTTTAATATTCTTGAATGCTAATTTCATCATCTCTGTCATTTGAGTCATTTCTATCGATTAATTTTTCTCATTAGTGGTCATTTTCTCTGCTTTTTGGTGGCCTTGTTATTTTGTTTTTATTTTTAGTAGATAGCATTGTGGATTTTACTTTGTTGGGTGCTATTTTATTTTTCTTAGAGTATTAAACTTTATTCTGGCATACAGTTATTTGGGATCAACTTGATTTTTTCAAGGTTAGTTTTTAAGCTTTCATAGGGTGAGTCTGGTGCTGCCTGTTACCTCCATTACTAAGGTTATACCTTTCTGGGGGTTGTACCTGATGCATTTATTCTAAGGTCCATTCACTCTGACTCATGGGAACACACGCTCTTCACAGCCCAAATTAAGCTCTGGAAATTTGGCTGATTCTTTGTGGTAGTTCTTTCCCCAGCCTCATGGAGTTTCATTTCTTGTATTTGTAAATCAGTATTTAGCCACAGATTGGCTGGGGCCCCTTTCATATATGCAGAGGTCTTTCTGATATTCTGCTCCGAACCTTCTAGCCGCTTCTGTCTTCTTGAAACCTAAGAGACTGGCCCCTGGGTCCCCTTCCTGTGCTTCAGCCTAGAAATTGGGCCAAGACAATAAGGTGGGGAAATTGTAGAGCCCTCCCTTATGTGATTTCTCTCTCTTAGGGATCATAATCCTATATTGCATTTTTCCAATGTCTGGAATCATTTGCTTCATGTATTTTATATGATTTTTTATTTATTTATTTTTTTTAAAGACTGGAGGGTAAATCCAGTCCCTGCCAGTCTACCACAGCTGTAAGAGAATTGGCAGTACCTACTTTCATTATGCTTATTTTAAAAACAAAAAAAACTGAGGCACAGAGAGATTAAACAACTTGCCCAAGATAACATTTTCTTAAGTGGTAGAGTCCAGATTTGAGTCCGGGTCAACAGTCTCCACTAAATCATCAGCTCCTTGAGGTCAAGGACCTTGCCTTTTGTCCAACCTTGTTCACTGCTGTATGCTGGGCGCCTAGTACAGCACCTAGTACACAGTCGATACTCAGTAAATGTTGTCGAATAAGTGAATGAATAATTAATTGGCTTTTCCCAGGAAGGAGAGAGAAGGTCCTCGGTCTTTCTTGCAATAGGTTGTGCTTATGTGATCCCACTGGTCCATGCTGATTATCAAGTCCCACAGATACTCCCTCACCTACCGCTGCACACCCCCTGCATAGTCAGTCTCCTGTGTGGAGCAACAGCTGCTGCTCGCTAAGACCAAATCTGCTGTCTGGCTCCCGCGTTGAAACATATCATTTTAATCATGCACTTGCGAGCCGGGAAGCCAATTTGCATTACAAAAGTCAAATTCCTTTCCCCCCGTGGCGGCCATGCAAAAGGTTTGGCCTCTTTTTCACTTTGTCCAGAATGGAATTCCTGGGCAAGTAGGAGCCCATCTCGGGCTGAGTCATTCAGGAGAATAGAGGTCTTAAATGGTGTAGAGCACCAACCTCTAACCTCCCTGTTCCCTATGTATTTGGGGATGGTGGAGGAAAGGGAGTCAGAATTGTCTCCCAATGGTCCCCTTATTCAGAACTTTAAGTCTGTTTTAGATGATGGCAGAGCAATTGATCGAAAATTATATGCCCATTTCCGTATCTGTATAACTTTGCATGTTTATTTCATGCCCAAATAAACTCATTTGGATTCTCTCACTCCCTCTCTTTCCCTCCTGCTTTTGATGTATGATAGAGGTCTGGCTCAACCTGGAAAAATGACCAGTTCTTCTGGCCTTTGTTTCTACAGAGAAAATGGGTTTTCTCTGGTCCTGGTTCAGCATCCCAGAATCCACTCCTTTGCTCCGCAACCTGAGCACTGTGGCCTGGGTGACGTCCCGGTCAGCTGAGGTCTGTGCCCAGCTGGGGCGGATGACTGAAGTCGAGAGAGTGGGGGACTGCTTATCAGGAAGGTTTCCGGCAGACAGGTTGTCGGGTGCCCTGCCCACGAGTGTCTCCCCGGGGACTGAGTTGCTGTCACTTTGGGTAATTGGATTCCTGCTCGCCGGCAGGACGGGCTTCAGTAACCTTTAGGATTAATTGCTCTAGTCGACCTCCGGTGCCTCCGCTGGCAGGCTGTCCTCCCTAGTCTTGATCAGAAAGCCCTAGGGACCCACCGTCAGGCACTGGGCTTTGGGACAGGAGTGCGAACTGGAGACTTCTTGATCTGAGCCTCGTGAGATTTCCCACAGATGTGGGCAGAGGCACCCACGGATGATGCTGTTTCTCACCTTCAAGGCAAGGCCCATTCCATACCATGGACCTTCCCCAGGTGGGGCTAGAGGAACTCCTCCTGCGACGGTGGTATGAAGTCAGCAACATCCAGCTGTCGACCTCCTTTCTTTGGCTTTCTCCCACCTAGGAGGACAGAGAGGCTCTGAAGTCCTACAGTGAAAGGCTATGGCTGTGGCTCGTGGGCCACTGAAAATTCATTTCTGCTGCATTTGTTGTCCGGAATATAGAACCCAAGGTAGAGAGGCAGGGGCAGTGGCACAATCCCAGACGGCACCGAGCATCTGGGTAATAGTAATGGCTAGCATCTACTGAGTAGTTACAAGGAGGCAGGCGCCTAGCCTGTGCCTTAATCCTTTAATCCTCAAGCAGCCCACTGAAAGATGTGGGATTCTGAGCCCCATCCCATCAAGGGAGAGATGTTTGCAGCAGAGAGGTCACGCAGCTGACTGTCCCGTCCTCCTAAGCACAGACACCTGTTACCAGAGCCACGGCTTCATTCACTCCCGTCTTTGCAGGCCTTGACAATAGGATTTCTCCATTTCTTTCTGGATTTGGGCGAGGAGGCTGGCAGTGACCATGGCGACACGGAGGTTCTGGAATCTTCCACAGAACTTGGCGCAGAAAAGGATTAGCCCCCGTGCACCTCCACAGGCACGGCAGTTACGACGCTGAAGGCCCTTTTTCTCATTACTCGTCGTAGCTCCTTTCTCACACCGATTCACAGTCCATCAGTGAGTAAATAAATACACGTTCACGTGGGCTCAGGGTACCCCGGTCGATAGAGAAGGAGACCGTCGCTGTGCTGCCTAACGGCAGTCGAGTCCCCATCCGCTAACCTTCACTCTTCGCCGCTCGGGCACTTGGCCATGAGCGGTGTGTCATTATGAGACTTTCCTGGAAAGCCTGATTGGCCGCTCGTTTGTTTCCACTGCCACCTCCCCACCCCCCCAGATGGCAATGGGCGTTGCCATGACGACGAGATGGGAAGCAATCACACCTATTGTGGGGCAGGAATGTTGACTTGCATGAATAAGCATGTGGGGCTGGAGAGAAGATGAGACACACACAGCCCTTCCTGTGCCCAGGAAGAAAGGAAGTTAATTCAGGCTCGAGGAGCCTGTGTTCTGCATTTTAAGTCCCCACCCGACGCCTGTGGAAACGTTTTTACTTGCCAGGTCACATTATTCTCCTACTGACACGGTCTGACCAAAAAAGGCGCAGGACCGAGGCTTAAGACGCATTTTGAATCCAAACTTCACTTCGGGGATGAGAAACTCCTCGTTGCTCTGGGGTTTGGGTTGTTTTGTTTTTATTCCTTGCTCATCCTCCCTCCTTCCTCACCTTTTCTTCTCACACAACCTTCAGAAAGCTGGGGGGAGCCCGGGGGTGGCCTTCCCACATAACCTAGGAGAAGAGCCCTGATTTCTTTATTTTTGAGAGAAAAAGTGTCTAATTCAGTCAAAGAAAAGCTCAAGAGTAGCGAATCCCTGCCAGATTGGAAAGTCACTGGAACATGGAGCCGAAGCAGGGTGACGTCAGGGGCCTGGGCAGCAGGCAGGAGCTGCCCCGGGTGGGGGTGAGAGAGGATGGGCTCAGAGCGGGGCCACCTCCCTTCGAGCTGCAGTTCTGCTGAGACATTAGCATCGTGGAGAGTTCTAGAATCGGACTCCTGGGTTCAGCTTCTGGTCCTGGCTCTTCCCAGCTCACAAGTGTAGACCCGGGCAAGTCACCTCGTATGTGTTCGCGTCAGTCTGGGCTGGAGGAGGATGAGATGAGCTAACCCAGAACTTTTGCTGTGCAACCTGAGCAAGTTAGTTTACCTTTCTGAGCCTTGATTTACTCACAATAAAATGGAAATTACATTTTCCCCACGAGTAAGTATCTGTGAGGAGGAAACGAGGTAGCGTGTGGGAGAGTGCCTAGCTGCTGCTCTTCAGGCATACAATAGGTGCTAAATAAATGTCAAACCTCGATCTGCTACTCTAAGGGGACAAGGGAGTAGAGAGGATCTTAAAACGGTCAGGAAGGTGGGTAGGAAAACTGGGGTGTGAGCAGGCTTGTAAAGAGTAGGCCCGCACCTGCCTGTGCTCCTCGGGGCTCCGGGGTCTGCAGCTTCCCTCCCAGGCCTCCTGCCCGTCCTGAGTGCCACTAGCTGCTGCTCACCTTTGCCATGTCCTCAGCGTATAGGCACGAAGGACAGGGATCAGTTATCTGTTGCCATGTGGCAAAGCACCCCAACACTTAGCTACTTAAAACAACAGACATTTGTTACGTCACATATTCCGAGGGTCAGGAATCCGGGCTGGCCTGGTTGGGTGCCTCTGGCTCGGGGACTCTCCTGTGGTCAGTTCAGAGGTCAGCCAGCGCCGCCTTCATCTGAAGGGCTTCACTCACGGGGTCGTCGGCCCGTCTCAGTCCCTCACCGGGTGGCCTGCTGACATGGCAGCTGGTTCACCCCAGGACAATTGATCTGGGAGCCCAAGACGGACACCAGAGCCTTTTTATAAACTTGGAAGTGGGATCCTGTCACTTCTGCCTTATTCTGTTAGAAGCAAGTCAGTCTAGCCTACGTGCAGAGGCAGTACACAAGGTGTGATGACCAGGAGTCATGGGAAGTCATCCCAGAGGCTTCCTCCCAGAGGATCCAGGGTGGTTTTCTTCAAGTCCAACCATCAGGAGAACCACGGTGCCCGGGACCGGGGCCTTTCCCCCTTTGCTATTGTGCACAGACGTAAAGCACACGTTGTCTTCTGGGTCTGAGGCCACCACGCCCATGACAAGTCTGTTCCTCCGTGGAGAGCAGGTCACTTCACCAGTCTTTATCGAGCACTTGTGCCCTATGAAACGTGGCGGATACCATGAAGGATGGCTGAACACGAGGCAGCGGGAGCCCAGTGAGGGGAGGTGGGGACCAGGGAGGGAATGAGGTTCCATAGAGTGAATTCGGAACCGATCCTGGAAGAGGAGGTGCTAGCCAGAGGTGGGGAGTGGGTGTTTCTGTCCCTGGGGAATTCAGCAGGAGGAAAGACCTCGTAGATGGGGGGCAACAAAAGTCTCAGGGCTGTTGGGACCTGGGAGAGCAGTGGGCGGCGGATTCTCTGGTTCCCTTTGGTTCCGTCTTGATGGCCTTGGTCAGACTGGATTGAGGAGTGGATGCCCAGCACACAGGTGGATCTGGAATACGGCGGGAGCAACACCCCCAACCCCAACAGCTAGGACTGAGGGGACGTCTCTGAGCCCAAGGTGGGGCAGAGACACCAGGGGCCAAAAAGCAGCGTTGTAAGAGAGAACCAGGCCAAGTCTAGGGCGGCTTTCAAAGATCGAGTCACTGGTTTGGTTCGACAAGACAGGGAGGAGTTACGATTGTTGTCGTCGTTGTTAAATAATACAGTGATGTGCCAAGCGTCCGAGCCCCAAGTAAATGACCGACTGCGAAATGCCGAGGCTCACACTAAATCACGTGAGATCAGAGAGGGAGAAGCTTCTCCTCGAGTGATCTGGACAAGGTGGGCCTTTAAGTGGGCCTCACAGCACGGGCAGGAGGTTTGCTAAGCCGGGCTGCGCGGTGTGGCAGGCAGGGCCGGCGGCACTCGTGCTGAGGTGTGTCCGGGATCACAGGTGCTCGCCGCAGAGGCCGAGGGTCAGAGGAGCTGATATGGTGGGCTCTCCGTGCCCCCACATGCGCCTCAGAGCAGGGCCTTGGCTCCCGGTGTCTGCCTCCACTGTCCCGGCCTGAAAGCTCTTCGTCTTCAAACTTCAGGCTCTAGGGGAGGAAATCAGCAGCGTCTCCATGTACCACGCGTTCCAGGCTGGGTCTCCCGTGACTGCGCGGGGCTCACAGGCCCAAGAACACAGAGCTTGGATGTGGAGGGAGCTGTGAAATGAGAGTCGGGACACCTGGTCCTCTACCTGGCTAGCTGCATGGCTGCTGACAGCTCACTCCCCTTCCCAGCGTTGTAAGGTCCTCGTGTGCGAGACGAAGGGCTCTGAGTAGTGACCCTCCTCTCTGGATGCTCACTGGACTCACTCACAGAGCCTTCTGGAGTCTGTGACACCCAGGCCCCACCACGACGGGTTCCACTTTAATTTAAAGGCCTGGACAGGACCGTCCCTGTGAACTGACCTGGGATTCCTATGGCCTCTGGGGTTGGGAACCATTGGACTACATGCTCGCCCGGGTTCTTGGAGCATTGTCGTTTTCCCGGGTGACGCTCAGGGGACTACACACCACAGTCACCTGGGGACTGGTAAACAGCCGCCCTCCCTCCTGACACACAATGTCCAGGTCAGGGCGAGGCCCGGGAGTCTGCATTTAAGCATCCCCCGGGTGTCGTTACCCCGCTAGAAGGCCAGAGTGTGTCCCTTCCGTCACTTCCTGGGGGTCCCTGTGAAAGGCACCGAACTCCTCGATTCTCACATCGAAGGAGAATTGTGGCAGTTCCTCACAGGGTTGTGACGTTCGGCTGAGACGTTGGCACCAGTGGTGTCACTGAGTTCTCTTCCCGCGGCTGAGTGTTCTGGGGACACGTTTCTACACTGGTCCATCCTGCTCCGTGCCTCTTCGGGTGCAGCACCCAGTGCCATGAGGTCACAGATGCTTAATCAAAGGGTGTGGCTGGAGATAATGAAGACCTGGGCCCGTTCGGGAGTGTGCCTCAGAGATCCACTGAAAGAACAGGACCACGCAGTTTCTAAATCTGTCACTTGGGCTGGTTGAGCCTGAAAGGCTCTGATGAGCTGGGACTGATTCATCCTTTCTCGGCGTTCTGGGGAGGCGCAGGGAAGAGGCCCCTGGAAGACCGTGGACTTCCGGCATGAATAACACAACACAGCCTCCCTCCCCCTCTGTCGCCCACGGGGCTGCCCCCTCCGCAGGTGGCCTGGACACAAAGCCGCCGCCAGCCTGGAGCGGCCAGGGCAGAAGGGCAAGCCCACGGGGTGGGCCGAGTGTGTGTCCCGCCTCCCCACAGCCAAGCCCCTGCCTCCTTTCCTCCCCCTGTGCGGGGTCACCATGGTGACTTCCTGTCCCCAGTACCAGAGCCAATGGGCGGCAGGTGCAGATAAGGGTCCCTGAGCAGGGGCAGCTGTCAGGCAGCCAGCCTGCCACCAAGCCCGGCATCGATCCCGCCCGTGCCCACGGAGGACAAGGCTGGGGAGCAGGCAGCCCTCTCTATGTTTAGCTCCCGGGCTGGTACCTCCCAGTGCTCGGCTTGGGAAGAGGCTGACTTCCAGCCCGGCACGGGCGGTTTAGCATCCCTCAATTAGGCACACTCCGCGTGGGGCTGTGTGTCGCCCATTGAGAGAGGGTTCAAACGAGATGGGTAAACAGGAGAGCGAAAGGGACGGGGACAACAAGACAAAGCCGACTTTTAGCAACCAGGGAGACTGCCCCTCAACAGCCCCCCCCACTGCTCCCCCCCCCCCGGGCCATCCCTGGTGGAGCTGGGCAGGGCAGGGGTCGGAACCGGGGGTCAGAGGACAGGGCTCTGCGTTGTTGAGCGGTCGGTTTGGTTCCTGAGTCTGGCGCCCAGGGCAGAGGCAGAGCCCTGGGCGTCTGAGTGTTTGCCCCAGGGCCCTAGATAAGACCCCTCGGATGGGGCGTCATGTTAGGGAGGGGGCACAGGAGGGACTTGGGTCTCTGGAGTCCAGGTTAATGGTCTGACAGCCCAGAGGTTCGCTCTGAGCCTGCCCCTCCTTCCCCCCAAAGTCTTCCACCGACGCCTGAAAGGGAGGCTGCCCACCGGGGAGTGCGAGGCCCCGAAGTGTCCAGCTCCCTGACTTCACTAGGTAATGCGCGTCTCTGGGTGCTGCTGCCCGGGCCGCGGTCCATCCAGTGGCCTTGCTGAGCCCCCTCAGCCCCAGGCGTTGTGGGGAGCGAGAAGCCGGGGAGATGGAGGCTCTGGCGTCCCGAGGAGCACAGGCCCGGCTCCGGGCGGGGAGCACGCTACCTGAGCACAGAGATCGAAGTATCATGTTGTACACCCGGAACTTACATGATGTTGTTAATCGGGGTTACCTCGATGTCGAAGAAAAGCTCAGGTAGTTCTAAGCATTCGGAAATACGTGAATGTTTAAGTGTCAGAAAGAACAGGAGACTGAAGGATAGACACGGAGCTGGGGACTGTGGCTGCGGGGGAGCCCACCTAGCTGAGGCCTTGCAGCCCCGCGCCCCCAGCCAGCCCTTGTGGGGAGGCTCTAGCCATGCCCGGTGAGGCCTTTGGCGTCAGGTTCATTGTCATCATTGAAATTTTGCTTGAATACAGCAGTAGACGCAAGTGACTCCACTGCTTAATGAGTAAGTTACAAGGCAGATCAGAAATTGGTGGCTTCTCCCCTGGGGCTTCCTCTCTGATCTTGAGAGAAGTGCCCCCCAGAGGCCTGAACCACAGCTGACCCAGGGTGGCTGAGCGGGTGCCGTCCCCAGATGGCTCGGCGTCTTGTAAGCTGGGACATTTGGCTCGTCTCCCCTCCCCCACTACACTCCTGTTGCCTGCTCCCCCACCTGCCCCCCCCCCAGCCTGTCCTGCCCTAACGCTCACTTGCGGCTGGTAAGTAGGCCCCAAGGAAGACAACGGAAAACAGCCACGTGCTGGAACTGGCGCTTCCCCCTGGTCACTGGGCTCTCGGGGACAGCGAGTCAGGCCGAGCGTGTGGCACAGACTGGTGCCCAAGAGAAAGGGTCCCTCCTCCGTGCCTGGGCAGCCCAGCTCTACCCTAAAGCACATCGGGTGGGAGAACTCCTCCTGCCTTCGGGGTCTGTTTCTGAGCTCTTGCAGCCTATGCTATGTGTATGAGGTTTCCATATATGTATATGATGGATCCATATGTCTATATATATATTTTTCTTTAAAATACTGATTGAGCAGCTACTACGAGCGAAGCGCCGTGCTCTTTTCTAGAGTGGGTTGGAAACGGACAGGGGAGAACGGAAGGTAATCATCGTGTGATTTGCTGAGTGCCAGCATGTTCCAGGCGCCGTATTAGATGCTTGACGCCAGGGCATTTAATTTATGCCTCACAACAACCCGGAGAGGTTAACCCCGTTTCCAGAGAGAAAATTAAGGATCAGGAGCCCTAAACTTGGCCAGGGGCACAACACTGGAAAGTGGCTGGCAAGCTTCAGACTCCAATCCTAAGGCTCTCCTGGCCCCAGGGCTCTGGGCCACTGGCCGCGGATAACACATGACCGTCCGCAGCAGCTTTCACACGAGCGTGCAGGGAGCGAGCACAGACAGGCACACCCACAAGCGCTGCGACTGCAGGAGCCGAGTCAACGTGCCCCTGAACAGCAGCGCCTGCGGGATCCAGGGTCCTGCCCGGGAGCCGTGAGCACCGTGTTGGGGGCCTGTCTCAGCCACACCGCATCTCCAGCCTTACTCGCCTTTTCCCACGAAATCGCTCCAGGGAACAGGTGTCGTATGAAGTTGCCGCCCCTTGTCTGCTCTTTCCTCCACCCCTCTAATCCCTGCACCCTACATTCTCTTAACTCAAAGTACAGGATGCCCCACCTCTTAGACCTGGGACCGCTCTGGGACTGGCCTCCCCCTCGCTGCTCATTTGTGCCCCGTGCCTGTCCCACTGGCGAGGCGCTGGGAGCGGGCGTCCACCGCTTCCCATTCATCTGCCACGTCTGACAGGTGCCCTCCGACATCGTAGGTGGTAGGGATGGGGTGCTCTGGGACATTCTGATCCTCCAGCATCTTAGTGCTTCAGAAACGGCACCCAGACACGTGGGACCTTCCTTGGCTTTGTCACTGCCTCGTGGCGTGGTTTGGGTCCTCAGCTTCTATGGGGCTCCACCAGCGTCCAGCTGATTCCTGAGGCCCCTTCCAGCGCTGATACTCCAGGACTCTTATAGGGCACAGCCCCTCCCCGTCCAGGGAACCTGGGGGTGAGGGCCACGGTGGGAGGTGCCTGGAAGGACATCCTGGTTCTCCAGCCTCCAGCCAGGGCGAGGTCAGGGTGGGGCTTTGGGGCCCCAGGTTTGGCCTGAGGAGAGAAAGCATCCTTCCTAACCCCTTCCTGGAAGGACTGAGAGTGAGCCCCTGTGTTCGGTGCTCCGTTTCAGTATATATCGTCCTGACCCTTTATTTTTTTTGAGATCTTCATCTCTAATTCATCAGTTGTGCCTCTGCGTCCCCGGTGCCGAGCGAGGGGCCTGCGCTGCACAGCACGTGGGCTGTGAGTATTTGTTGAAGAAACGAGAGTTTCATACTGGCCTTGAGATGCAGCCTGAGTCTTCGGCTCAAGCTGGAAGGCATCTGTGCTAATGAATGTTGATCTTGCCTCTCCAGTTGGAAAGGAACTCTTTAGGGGGTAGCTGGACTTAATTCTTCTGTATCTCAGACAGAATCTCACCCATTCCGGGCGCAAAGACCGGCTCAATCGAAACGTGTCAAAATCAATACCACCCTTTGGACTCCAGGGGCTACTGCTGAGGCTCTTTAGGGCGAGTCCCTATTTAGCTTTAATTACCTGATTTCATATGAGCTCTGGGAGCAAGGGTGACTGAATAAGATTTTGCTCCTGGGTAATAGCTGACAATGAGTCCCTCACACTGAATGCTTATTTCCTCTGTGACATCACTGTGGTAGATGCTTTGCTTCTCGCATCTCATTCAATCCCAATAACAATCCCTCTGCATTCATTCATTCATCCGTTCAGCCGACGTTTCTTGAGCATTCGCTGTTTGTCAGGCACCGGGCAGACAGTGGTGTGCCAGACAGACACCGGGTGGCTTTCCCCGTTTTACAGACGAGGAAATAGACTCAGGGATTCTTAGTAACTCGCCTGTGATCACAGAGCTCCCGAGTGGCAAGACGGCATCTGAGTCATCTCTCTTCTTCACTGCACCTGGGAACGGTGCCCGTCTGCAAACGGAAGGTCGTAGCTGGTTCTCAGGGTGGACATTGCTGTGGGATTCCTCTAGAAACTGACAGTGTTCATATCAAGTGCGTTATGGAAATAGCTGTTTGGCAGGTAAATGTGCCTGAATTGCTCACTGCGGGGGGCGGGGATGGTAAAGGAAGGGGGAGGTGCTCCTGCACCCTCCTTCGGATACAGCATCAAGAGGGAATAAAGGGGTTCTCCTTCCCGCCAGGGGTGACACAGGAAGTGGAAGAAGGTACGGGGGAGGGAAGAGAGGCTTGGGTGGGAGTCTCCGGGGAGAGACTCGGAGGAGGCATGGTGAGGTGACTAGCAGCACTACCAGGACCCTGACTGTCCCCTGCTCTGGGCCGCATTGAACAGGGTCCCTGCTCCGAGGCACTGCGCAACGTGGTGGTGCTCCAGGGCCCCCCAAGGACCTGTGAAGGAGTCCCGGACCACCGCTTTCGCGCATTCCTGCCTCTCCCCTGTCAGCAGGAGACACCCACCCCGAAACGCCCACTCCCACGGGCACCCATGAGAACAGGGGGCTCCCACAGGGGCGTCCAGCTCTGTCCCCTTTTGCCACCACCTCACACTCACACACGCATGTACTCACACACATCCTAAGGGGAAATGACAAACCGTCTTCCCAGTCCGACCCACCTCCCGGGTCCACACAACTTGTGGATTTCAGTCTCCTGCTGAGATGGACCAGTGAGTGGCTGGCTCAGGAAGAGGCAGCTGCGGGAACTGGGGATGGGTGTGTGGCTGGTGTGGAACTCGACAGGCCTTTCTGCAGACACATCACTCCTGTCACCTGCAGCCCGCGGCAGAGGGCAAGGGCCACTCTGTCCTCCTCACGCCAGTCGCAGCCCGGGGCCAAGAAGCAGGTCCTTAAGGCCTTTTCAGATGGTCATTCATCAGGCAGAAGGGAGGAGGAGAACAAAGGGTGGAAGGGGATGCAGAGGGCTTCCTGTGGGCAGGACTCGGGCCTTTCTGGGCCTGATCGATTTATGAGACCCACCTGACACGTCAGTGAGGGCCCCTCTTCTGCTCATGAGGCGTCCGGGCTCCGTGGAGTGGCTGTCGGAACAGCGATAGGCCAGGAGCTGAGCCAAAAGCAGGGAAGACACAGCAGAGGTTGGATGGTGACCTCTGTGGGGCGAATCAGAGGCTAGAAACCCTTTGGGGTGAGAATAGAGACCCGAACCCCGTAGGCCGGGAGGTTGGAGAGAGGGAGAAGTGTGCGCTCCTACCACAGCTCCTAGTAGGAAGGGACAGGACTGTGACAGCTCTTCTGGCACTGCTGGGACAGCCGGTATCGTTGATCACAGCGAAAGGAACAGCTGAGATGGTGCTGAGTCCCTGGCAGGTCCCGGTCCTTAATTCGAGGAGCCAGCGCATTGTGCCATCGGGCTAGCGGGTGGTCCCCCAGGGCTGAGGCAGCTGTGGTCACTCATGTGGGGAGTGTCTCCTGGGAGGCCAAGTACGTCCACTGCCCTGACACCGCTCCCTGCCCTTCTGCTCCCCCCCACCGTGGCTTCCATTCAGAGCCGCTTTCTCTGGGAAGCTGTCCCCAGCCCCACTGTGTGGTCTCTGCTGTTTCCCTGCGTGGCCCTTGCTTCCTTCCCCTGGGTCCTGGAGCTTGCGGAGGGCAAGGCCTGTGCTTTGATGACAGGTAAAGCCCCGCACTAAGTCACCAGGCGGTCAGAAAGCCCAGGCCCACGTCTGACGATGGCGCCCGCGAAGGAGACGGCCGCCACCCCCGTTTGGGCTGACGCTTTAGGGCGCACGGGGCAGGCTGAGCATCCCTTTGCCCATCCGAACCGATCAGCAGGCTCCGAGGTGGCTCTCACTGTCTCCGTTTTGCAGATGAGGGAAACAGAGATCAAAGTCTTAAATCACTGCCCTTTGCCACACGGCCAGCGGGCACCAGAAGCGGAGCTCCGGCCCTGCGCTGTCGGGCCAGACGGCGCTGGGCTGTTTCTCTCAGAGCCGGGTCCACCCCCCACTCCTCCTGGGCCTCAGTTTCCTCATCTGTGAAGCGAGGAGAAACCGGGCCTGCTCCCCGCCGATTTCTAGAGGATGTACCAGGCAGTCAATGGCCAGTACTAAAACTAAAATGTGCAGTGTTGCTGACCAATGCTACCCCTATCAATTCGGTTAAAAATAATATAAAAAATGTTTTAAATGCATAGAATAGAATAGTAGCCAAAGTGAGTTGAGATCTCGGTCAAGAGGCAGGAATAGGGCCTGTCCGTGTCTCTGTCTGTCACATCCAACTCAGGGGACGTGAGTCCTGGACCTCCAGGCTCTCAGGAAGGTGTCTGACTTCGGATCTGGGTTCGAATCGTGCTCTGACGTGCAGCAGCTATGTTCCTGAGGAAGTCGCTTCGCCTCTCTGAGCCAGTCCCCCCCCGCCACCCCGGTGTCATGGGACGGTCCGCCTGCCTTTAGGGCTGTGGCGAGGACGAACGGAGGAACCGTAGGAGCCTCTGCCCGCAGTAAGCCTTTTCCCCTAGTCCCTTAAAATTATCCTCTTATTTTTATCTTTAGTCCTGGAAGTGCTCATGCCTGAGGGGATGGCAGAACAGCTTCCTGAACTTCTTCCTCCTGGCATGGAACCAAGCTTTCTTCGAAGAAATCCTTTTCCACGCTTGCCGTGGCCCCCGATGGGGGACGAGTCATATGCTTACCCCTAGGAGCTGGCGGGGGGCGCGGACACACCGGAGGGGCCTCACCTCAGCCGCCCTGCTGGGGGGCTGGCAGCTTTCCTTCTCAGGCTTCCCGCCCACCCCGGGGCCAGGCCTGCTCCCCGTTCCCCTGCCTCGCCCCCCCGCTCCCCCCAGAGGGCCGGCGAAAGCACCCCGAGCATATGGAGAAGGGGTTACTCGGCAGCCCCCTGACTCATCGTGCTGCTGAATAATCCAGGAAGGTGACTGGTTTAGGGAACATGCCAAGTCGATAGCAGGGCCTGATCACTGGAACGCGGCTCCCCAGGGAAGAGAAAATGAAAAATATGACTAAACTGTCCTCCCACACGGGCTGTCATTAAAACAGGGCTCGGTATGTCACGGATATTTTTGCTCCGTCTCCAAATAATTTGTTCTTCCAACTTTAAAGAAATTTCTTTAAATTTAATTTTTATTACCCCCTCCGCCACCTCCCTATTTGCCATGCACTTTGCTCTGTGAGGCCAAGCGAAGGCAGAACGCGTGTCCTCGTCACCCAGGGCAAGGCAGGAGCCCCCAGACTGCCAGGTCCACAGGTGGCCGGGGCCCAGGCGAGCCGGAATCTCCCTCTCCTCCTCCTCTCCTCCCTGCCCCTCCTCTCTTCTCTTTGTTCCCCCCACACACACTCCTTCCTCCCTCCCCTCTCCCTCCTCCTCCTCCTCCTGCTCTGACTCCAGTTCCTGCCCTTTGGGCAGCTGGAGGCCAACATGAGCTGAGGTCTCCAAGCCCCCGTGGTCTGTGCAGGCCCCATGGCTCTGTGATGCTGTGAGGAAGAGGAAACGAGGGTTCATTGCGTAAGAGAAAGCTCCGCAGAGCCACAGCCGGGGACAGCGTCTCCCTCCCCTCCCCACACCTTCTCACTAGGTGGTTCCTGGCCTGGCGACCTGGGCCAGCCCTTTGCCAGGGCAGCCTCCGCCACCCCGAACTAGGAGCGGCCCACGGTGTGTCACGCAGCCCCGTAAGGGTCTTTCCTGCCATCCTCATCCCCCAGGGAGCATCAGTCACTGCGCGCTGTGGGCCAGGTAGGGTGCTGGGATGGGGATGATGCAGCCACAAGTGAGACCGAGGTCCTGCTCTGTGTTCTGGTGATGGGGGTAGGTGCGGGGCATAAACAACACGTGGGCAGATGAACACGCAAACAAGTAAAATACCTTCAGGCGACACGCTGTGCAGGAGCTGGAGCCGCGTGGGGTTGGGGAGGACAGTGTCGGCCAGAGAGCTGAGGAAGGCCTGAGGCCGGGCTTGGGCCCTGACCCTAAGGCCTTACCTTGTGAGCAGTTGACCCTTGAGCTCTTGCCGTGTCTAGGTCCTTGCTCACGGCCCTTTTCCCTCTGAAGGGAAAGCACCTGCTTGCCCCAGCCTTGGGTGGTCGGCTCTAGGTCAGGGCCACGCCCAGTAAATGATGCGACAGGCGACAGGCGACAGGTGACAGGCGCTGTTAAGGTTGGAGCAGAGGAGAGTCTGGGGGATGGAATGGCCAGGAAGGCATGGGGAGGGCATGGGGACCCATGCCAGGCCTTTGCCTGTGTTTCTCCCCCTGCAGTGCCGCACCCCACCCCCTTCACCCCACCCCGCCAGCTCTGGTTCGATCTTCGGGCTCCAGTGCCCCTTCTTCAGGAAGCCGTTCCCTGTCCCCCGTGCCTAGGTCTGTGGGACCTGCTTATCCCGCCCTGGGAAGACTTCTCACACAGCTTTGGGTGGTCCTTTGTGTCTTATCCCCCCGCCCACATACACACACAGATACACACACAAAAGTTGACTAACTGAGGCAGGGATGGCCTTGACCCATCTCCAGTTTCCCAGAACATGACACAGTCCCCGGCTTCTCGCCCCGATGTGCGAGGGGCTCCCCAAGCGCGGTGCCCGCGTGTCCGTGTAGCAGCACGTGCGTACGGAGCCCTGGCCTGCCCCAGGCGCTGTGCTGGGCCCTGCAGACACCGCCGTCAGCAAGACACACGGAACTCCCTGCCTTCGGGGAGCTCAGATACTGGGTGGGGGACACGCCAAACCCGGCAAGGAAGCGGAGTAACATCTTGCATGGTGATAAGTGTAACGGGGGACGATAAAGCAGAGGAGGGGGCTGGGGAGGGTTGGGGCCAGGATTGCACAGGTCAGTCCGGGGTGGCCCCCCCAGAAGGTGTCTGTGGGGATGCACCAAGGCGAGGGGAGCCACGTGGACCTTGCGCAGTTGGACTCTCCCGTAGGGTGACTCTCCAGCAAGTCAGCCCTCTCCCTGCTGAACGTCCTCTCTGATGGACCGTCGTCCTGGGGGTTCAGACATCCTGTTGTGTCTTCCTTCTTAAACACCCTGCTTCCCCCCCCCTTCACTTCCTCCTCACAAACCTGTCCTGTTTCTTTGCTTCTCTTTGTGGCAAAACCCCTCAAAGGAACGTTCCGATCCATCTCCCATCCTCTTTCTTCTCCCCTTTACCTTTTTAACGTGGTAAACATTTACGGTGTTGCCCAGGCGCCTGGCACTTCACAGACACTCGTTGATTCGGTCCTCGTGACAGCCCTGCGGGTGGCCTGCGGAAGCCAGGACAGGTCCAGTGACTTGCCCCAAGTCATCAGGTAGAAGAAGGCAGAGCGGGGGTCTGAGCCCCGGCAGGCCGGTGTCCAGGCCTGTGTGTGCCTCATCGGCCTGCTTTGCAGCCTCTCCGAGCCACACTCCCCGAAACCCAGCCCCCGGGAGTCGCCTGTGCCACTTCCCTCAAACTCCTTGAGATCAGCGTGACCTCCGTGTTGCTAGGCACCTTGGTCGCGTCAGCCCCGCTGTGTGTGACATGTCACCAGCACTGAGCACGGGCGGTCCCTTCCTCCTCCTTGACACACTGTCTTCTCCAAGCTCCTATGGGAAGCGAACCCCTCTGCCTCACTTTCCCTGCTGGTCCCCTCCCCTGGCTTCTCTCCTCCCCAACCTGGGGGTGCCGGGCAGCCCAGAACTGGCTCCTTCTCCCTTCTTTCCGGCTATGCTCACTCCCTGGGCATCGCGTCTAGCCTCCTGCCTGTAAACGCTGCGTGCTAGGCCCCCCGTGTTCGTAATCCCAGCGAGCTCCCCCAGACGCCAGCCTCACCTGTCCGTGCCTCCGAGTTCTCGGCGTCGCCACTCAGGTACCTAATAGACATCTAAGGTTCCTGTCCACACTGAACGGGTTTCCTCCCCCACCCTACCTGGCCCGTGCCCGCCCCACCCACGCTCTTTGCCCTGGAAAGTTCCGGTAGCTCAGGTGCTCAAGCCAGAGCCTTAGGTCCCCCGTGGCTCTCTGTGTCTGTCACACCCCGCATTCCACGTGTCAGGAAATCTCACCGACTCTTTCTCCAGAACACACAGGACCGGACGGCTTCTCGCCATCTCCTCTCCAGCACTGCAGGTCCAGGCCGTCACCTCTGGGTTCCCGTGACGCCCTTCTAACTGGTCCCCTGTCACGGCAGCCAGTGCGACCTTTTCCAAACTGAAGTCGGAGCGGGTTTCCTCCCCCTGACAATCCTCTGATGGCTCCCCGCGTGATCCAGGGGCAAGGCCAGTCTTTCCAGGGTCCTCCAAGGCCGTCCGCCCTGGGGTCCCCAGGGCCTCCCGGAATTCCTACAGCGCCCCCTGCCTCCCCAGGCCTCTGCTCCCCTTCCCCTGCTCTGTCCCCCCTCCACAGCACTCTCACCTAAGTGCGAAGAAGGAGCCTGTCCTCACTGGGACATCAGCTCCACGAGCAGGAACCTTCCCTTTGTGCAGCCATAGTCTGAGCCCCTAGGGCAGAACCTGACAAACCTGGTCCTTGGTAAACACCTGCTGAGTGAGCAGTGGGGGCCAGGGTCCCCTTGCGTCCCCCTCCCTGCTCAAGCGCATTCAGGGTCCATCAGTCCGTCTATGGGGTGGGCCCACGGACGAGGCTGAGGCGTCTGGGCCTCACTCTCTGGGCAAACCTCTCTTCACATGTGGGGTCACATTTCGGCCTGACCCACGGAGAACAGCACGGCACCGAGCACAGCACGACAAACCCCGGGCCAGCAGCCATGCGTGCCACCTCCGTTCACCCGGAAAGATCCACCGCGTGGAGACCCACCGCCCGGTCTGATGGGTGATAAACTGACAAAACCAGAGAAAAGCCCCGTGTCAGCAAAGCTGCCCTGTGAGTGGCAGGAAAATGAGCTGGGATGGGACCTGGAAAAGCAGTTGCGAAGGCCTCCCGGCCCGTCGGCTGCAGCCGCGCCTCGCCGGACCCTGGGTTTTCCGACGGTCGCCCCTTCCTCTCTTCTTTCTCAGTGCGTTCGCCTCTCTCTGTTGCTGCTGCTCCCTTGTGCCGCTCTCTGCGGCCCCCACAGAGCTTTCTGTCTCTGTTTTTGAGTTTCTCTGGCTCTGGGTGTCAGTCTCAGGGCCTGTGTTGTTCCCTGTGTGTCCATTGCCTGTCCCTCTCTCTCTAACCTCGGCCCTTCTCCATTCCACTTCTTCCTTTTTCAGTCTCTCGTCCCGGTTTCCTCTCCCTCCCAATGCTCCCCCTTCTCTCCTGTGATTCCCGCTCCCCCCACTCTGGCTTCTTCTCTTGGCCTCTGGACTTTGGGGGCCAGTGCTCTGCCTCCGCTCACCAGGCGTCCCCCAGAAAGTCCTGCCTCTCTCCCCACTCTGCCCAGCTGGGGTGTCCCTCTGTGACCCTGGCCTCTGGTCTGAGCAGAGCCCACCGCGAGTCCCTGCCCTCGCAGCTCCTCTGCCCTCCCTGTGCCGAAGCTCTGGTCCTCCCATCCAGGGTGACCCTTCCTGGCCCCACCGCATCTGCCCTGCTCGTCTAGTGGCCCAGGGCCCTTGCCAGGACCTGGGACTTCTCCCCTTTCATCAGGGCCAAGCCTGTAGATGAACCCAAGGCGTAGGTTGTTCTTCAAGATGCCATGCCAATTTTCGGAGATTCTTGTAGAAATGGGTTTCCTAGGACAACCCCCTCCAGATCCCAAAGCCTCCTGTGCGGCTGCTTCCCACTGAGCATGACTCTCATTCCTGGACGGTCCACGGTGACTCCTTGTCATGTTTGAGTCCTGCCCATCTTTCTCTTTTACAGCCAGCCTGTCGGACAACTTTATAAAAGTTATGAAGCAGCAGCCTCTGGGCTCTTTGCCTCCTTTCTGCCAGTCTTACGTCGGGCTCACTTGCGGGCTCTTCCTTTTTCCAACCAGCAAATGCTCAGCCCTGCTATTCCACCACAGAGGCACCACGGGCCGCCCGAGGGGTCCTTTCTCCTGGGGGTCAAGCGCATTCAGGGTCCATCAGTCCAACATTTTCATTCGGAAATGTTGTCACGTATCCGAAGGCTGAAGAACAGACCCGGCTGGGCCCTCGCGTGAATTTGGGAAGAGTTCTGTGTTTTTCTGTCCGCCCTCCCAGGCCCCGCTTTGTCCTTCTCTACTGTGACCACTGCTAAATGGTTCCCTGTTTTTGTCATGATCCCCTTCTGTGTCTGGAGACATTTTTCCGTCCCTCCTCACCCTCACCTACCAGAGGGATATTTTCTTACGAGGTTGCTGAACACTAAATGAGATCCTGTCCATAGAGGGGCAGGGTGAGGTGGAAAGCATAATAATGAGGTTTTTATAAGGCGGTCACAGCCCCTTGGCAAATCTCTAGCTCTGGGGCAGAGTTTCTCACTGGCTTTAACCTCTCTGACTTCTGAGACCACCCCCACCAAAACCCCCAATTTGACCCCAGGCAAGGTCGAGCAGGACCCTGCTTGCCTCTCTCTCCATTCGCCCGCTTCCTTCCCTGGGTTCTCACAGGCCCCAGCTTATCTCAGAAGACTGCAGTGCCTTAGGCTGGAAACAGGCCTCTCCTCCACCCTGCAGGAAGTTCCTCAGGCGTGGGGTAGGGGCCAGGCAGACAGTGTTTACATCTCTGTTGAATGCTGGCTGTGGCGGACAGCTCACTCCCTTCAGGCTTTGAGGTCAAGAACGTGCATCTTGGGGGTCACACTGAGCCACCTTCTTCTGGTTGTGTCACCCCAGGCACCTTTCCTTAACCTCTGTTAGTCTCATTTATCACCTTTGTTCAAACAACAATGAAAAAAAAAATACGTTTATCAGGGTGCTGTGAAAAGTCAGGGAGATAATGCAGGGAAAAGTGCTTATCACAGTGCCTGGTGCTTTGTGAGTGCTCAGGAAGTGTAGCTATTTTGTTATCATCTCGGATGGCAGCCTTTGCATGGTTCTGAACTAAAATGGGCCTCCCAATAAATTGAAGAGCGCCTGGTTCTGCAGGTCTGGAGCTACACAAAAGGTGCCTAATCCCCCTTGCAAACGACAGCCCTTCTCATGTTTGGAGACAGCGTTCATGTCCCTTCTCAATCTCCTCCTCTCCCATTTAAGTATCCCGAGTTTCATCACCTATTCTTCACATTTTGTGTGGTGTCCAGGCCCTTTGCCATCTAGGTCCCTGTCCTTTGTCCGTACTTGTCAATGCCTTTCCAAAAATACAGCATCGTGAAGTGAAGGTTTGACTATGAATCTGGTCTGCCTTGTCCACAGCACAAAGGGGACTTGCCCTTGATCTGGATCCTGTAAAACAGTCAAAGCCTTCATTCGCGCGTGCTGGCGCGTCTGTTTGTTGATGGGTTGACTTGGCAACCTGTGACCCACTAAAAACTCCTGATTTTCGCATGGATCCCTCCAGCCCAGTCGCATCATACTTGTCGGATCAATTTTCTGGAAAATGCAGGGTGGCTGTTGTGTCTGATCGATTGCATTGTATTTGCTTTGACCCCTGTTGTACGTCGAAGATCCGATTTCAATATCGTTACTGGAATATGTCATAGATTTCCACATTTAGAAATCAAGATATATGACAGGGTAAACTGTGAGAAGTTTCCAAGCTGCCACAGCCGCCCAGCCTTCTCTCTCCTCACGCAGGTAGTTCTCAATTTCTTACGCATCCTTTTGGCGTTTCTTCACGCAGGTAAAAGCCAATTCCGGTGTTGGTTCTTACACTGTACCTGCTGTTCACACAAACAGGAGCATATTTTACACTCCGCTCTAAAGCTTGCTTTTTTCACGTAATAATGTTGGAAATCCTTTTAAATCTTCCGTCTTTCTTCTTGATGCAGGACGGGGCGAATTTCCCTTAGTCGGGGGGAGACCAAGCCCCAAGAGGAGGGTCCTTTGGTGGAGAGTGTAGGAAGAATTCAACACACACGCTGAAGTCAAGAGTCAAAAGGAAAGTTTCTTAGAAAAGGGGGAACACTGTGCAGACAGAGGGTGGTCTCCTCTCAGAGGCAGAGAGAGGGACAGTGAGAGAGACAGAGTAAAGGCACTGAGAGGGACCGCGAAACCATAGAGAGAGACGTGGAAAGGTGGTAAGACCCAGAGGGGGCACGAGGGGCAGTGACAATAGACAAGACAGTGAAAGAACCCCGAGTGTCCCGGGAATTCAGTTTATGTGTCACTCTACAGTTCCAGTGAGTTATATTTAAGAGACTTTGTTAACCCATTTCCTTTGATACGGACATAGAGTGGGGAAGGGGAGTGGTCTGTAGCATGAAAAGGTAAGAATATGTAGAGCGGGAGGCCTGTGGGCAGTTCCCAGCCTTTAATCCACGGGTTCCCCGTGGTTTTAGCCTCAGGGAATGAAGCTCCGTTCCTGTTTCCCCTTTGCAGGTGTGGGGAATGGGTGGTTCCTAATCCCAGCAGATGTCTTCCTTCGTTCTGCAGGTGTCCCCCTGGCCTGGCTGCAGGCCTGATCAGCCCATCGCAGTCTCTGGTTGTGGCTTGATTAACATTTGAATTCTCTTGCCTCCTCCCTACGTTAACGTTAACCTGCCCTGGTCTCGTCTCTCTCAGACTTGTGACATTTGCGTATAAAGTAAGCGTGTCCTCAAAGTCTCTATCCAAGTTGTCATAGAAATGTGTAGAGCCCAGAGGCCTGTCCCCATGGCCATGCCCCAGGCTGATAGGGCAACACCACTGGGCTCAGTGTCCTACCAGTTACTGGTACAACTAACTACGCTGGTTCCCAGCCCGTTTTTCTCCTTGACTCAAGGATAATGCGCCCGTGCGTGCGTCACAGACCTCACTAGAGGGCTAGGTGTGTAGAAGCTTCCTGATTTATTCAGAACAGCGGTTCTCAACCAGGGAAGGTTTATCCCCTAGGGGACATTGGCAATGTCCGGAGACCTTCTTGGGCGTCACAACCGAGTGTTTGTGTTGAGGGAGGGACTCCTGCTGGCATCTCGTGGGCAGAGGCCAGGGCACAGCTGACTTCCCTGCAGCGCACAGGGCAGCCCTCTTGCTCCCGGCCACACACACAACAAAGAATCATCAGGTCTGCGTGTTGAGAGTGCCGCGGCTGAGAAACCCTGGTCTAGACCTTCACCAAAAGAGAAAAATTTCTAAGTGTGTATTCGGTGTTACCCGGTCTTAATCAATCCTGTTGGTTCTTAATAAACACCAAGAATTGAATTCTTTTTCTGCAAGGAGAATCTTCTGATTGGGGGGAAATCATCTTGACCCTCCAGTCTCATGGAGAGAGTCCCCAGACTTTGGGGGCTGCTCATCTCATCTTATAGGGATTAGGTTCCTCCAGGGGTGTCCTGCCCCATGGAGATACCTCGGTGTGAGAATTCTCTCTCTGGTGTTTTCTCTCCTCTTTCCCAGGACCACTCACATTCCTGGTGATGCCTTCGGTTCTGGCTCCTCTCCCTCCAGTGCCCCCACCCCCACCTACCCCCACCCCAGCCAGGAATGACACGGACTCTGTGGAAAGTTAGGGAGTCATACTAAAACATCAGCAGCAAGGGGTCAGGCACAGGAGAGTAACTGTCTTTAAATATGCCCGTTTCCCACTTAGGGAGGTGGCAAGTGTCCCCAAATGAAGGCCTCAAAAACCTTAACAAATAGGGGGGGAAAAAAAAACAAAAAAACTCCCTACACCTCTTTAGAAGACTAAGGCTGAAGAGAATTGAACGGAAGCTCTGAAGGAAGAGCTGTTGGTGTCCTCAGAGCCCAGAGCCCCCGTGATGACCAGGACTCCCAGCCAGGAATGGTCCATGTCTGAACGCACCGAGATCCAAAGTGCTGCCGGGCCGTTTGTTCAGGGATAAAGAAAGCCTGGACCCAGCTCTCGGGGAGCTTACAAGAAGCAGCCTGTAGAGTGGAAAACGTGAACTTGGGACAGACCTGCATCTGAACCCCCGGCGGTGGCGAGCCCCTGTTCACTGGACACAGCATTTAATGCCTCCCGGTGTCAGCGTCGCCTCTCTAAGATGGAAATGGCGATTAGCTATCTCGTGGCTGTGAACACGAAGGGAGAACACGCTTCTGAAATGCATCGTGCAGGAGTCGATATTGCACTTCCCGAGTGCTCTAACATCCTAGCACAGATGATATTCGACGCAGAATCGGGTAAGTACTAAGTAAAGGCACAGAGCAAAGAGTCATGGAAGCATCTGGAAGTGTTTCGAAGAACATAAATTCGTGGTGCTCGGAAGACCTGGCCGCGAATCCCTCTTCCATCTCTCCGTAGACGTGGAGACGTGGTCACTCTGCTTCGTTTCCCTGAGCCTCTGTGTTTTTATCTGTCAGTTAGAGGTAGCAGGACCTATCTAAACAGTAGCAAATACTAAATAAATGCCTGCTGTGCCTGACCTCTGAGTGAAGCGGGACGTCGGGAATGCTTGGGGAACGCCCCAGGAAGTTCAGGACACCAGCTGTGGGTGTCAGAGAGACCTTGGTCCAGTTACCGTACCTCCGTAAGCCTCCGTTCCACCCGCAAGGTGGAAGCGAGCGTGTGCAGTGAGTGATGTAATGTAGGAGAGCAGGTAGGGCTTGGTCTGGGGGCTGGAAGGTCCAGGCGAGCTCGGTGTCGAGGGCCTGCTGTGCCCGTTCTTGGGGCAACAGGAAGCCCTTACCCGCTTTTGAGAAAAGTGCTTGAGGCTACCTCCTGGCGACAGTGTGGCAGGTCGGCTGGCGAGGGGGGTGCCTAGAGGCTGGGAGACCAGTGGGCCCAGAAAACTGGCCCGAGTGTGGTTTTTACCATTTATTCACTTTGGCCTCTGGCGCAAGCCCTGGGGATTCAGCAAGGTCCCAAGCTCCTGGGGGCGCTGGGCCGAGGTCCTGGGGGCAGAGGGAAGAGATCCGGCCCCTCCCTGCTGGCCTCTCCTCCACCACCCTCCCAGCTCCCTGTGACAGCTGCGGCTCCCACCCCCAGTCCCTGTTTGGAGCAGTGATTAATACAGGTTTAAAATAATCTTCGTCTTCTCCCTTTGTCCGCCCCCAGCACAGCCACGCTCTCCACCCAGCCCCCCACCCCCTCCTGGCCACACCTCGGGAACCAGCCTCGGGGCCCTTTCCCACAGGGTCCCCGCACCTCAGCAGACCCAGAGCAGACACAGACCTTCTCCAGGCTCCTTCTTCCTCCCTCGGGGGTTCAGGGCGGAGAGCCTGGGTCTCTCTCCTCACTGATGCTGACCCCCCAGAAGGGCCAGGCCCCTGCCTGCTGAGCAGGATCTGGGTGCAGGAGGCCCTGCCTCCCTCTCACGTGGCCTGTTAGTCAGTTTGAGACTAACATGGAGCACCCCATGCCTCAGTGTCCCCAGAAATCCTCTGGCTTCTTGTCCTTGGATGAAGAAAACCAAAGCTCAGAGAGGTTAAGGGGCTTCCCCAGACGTCAGAGGGGCAAATTGAGCTTAGGGGCCAGCTGGTCTGTCCCGGAGAGGCTGCTCGCCTGCCCCCCTCTAAGCTGCGTGGTCTCAGGTCCTGTTCCTTCAGTGCCCTCGGGCACTGGGGACGGCCCACACTCTCCTCCTCTGTCTGGAGACACTTGCCCCGGGTGACTGTGAGGCTAGCTCAGCGCTTTGGCCTGGCTGCAGCCGTGAGGTTCAGACTCAGGGAAGGACACGAGGGCATAGATAACTTAGAACGGCAGATAGTGGACCAACATGGCTGTCACTGAGATGTCAAGTCACGGGGCATATAGTTCAAAGGCATGCGGAGATGTCTGGTCTACCTCCCTTATTTTACAGAGAGGGAAACTGAGGCCCAGAGATAGGAAGGGTGAGCTCAGAGCCCTACAGATGCAGAATAACGAATGGCCTGACCCCCCGGGCCCTGCCCTGTCCCGGAGGCCGCCCTGGACTCCCACCTTGTCACACGAGGTGTAGAAGCTGCTGCCGGGCCTTCTCCCTCCTGGTGACATCAGAGATGACATAGCACAAAGAGAGTTTCTTTCCCGGCACATGGTAGCCAGAATCAGGGGCTAGGAAAGAAGGAATTGTGTCAGGTAGCGGGGACGCCGGCCCAGAGTTAACCCCGAGAAACCAGACTGGAGAAGCCCGTGTGGGCAGCGGGTGGGGACTTGAGCCGGCGCGGCCCTGGGCAGGTGCTCACTTGGCTGCCGGAGCCGAACTGTGCGTCTGAGGACACAAAAGGCACTTTCTCCGCTCCGTCTGGTGGGAGAGCCGATGAGCTCACGCCTGTGCGGAGACAGAGCTGACAAATGCCGAGTTAATCCCCGATGGCTTGCTTGGGATTAAAAAAAGATGGGGGTGGGGAACTGTGTCACTGTGGGCAGGACAGGGAGACAGGAGTGTGTTTGATGGCCTGGATGGAGTCAGGCTAAATATGTAATGTTCTTGACAGAGATCTGGAGGGGACCGTCCCTTTCTCTAAACAGTGACACGCAGGCTCCCTGGCTGGGAGCCGGAGGAGCCGGCAGCGGAACCCTCAGAGCCGCTTCCAGCGGCTTCTTGGGAGACAGGCAGGAGACAGAGGAGGCCGAGGTGGGGAACACGGCAGAGGATGTGGGAGCAAAGGGCCGGTGCAGCCGGAGGCTGGGGGGCGGAGGGGGCCGGGACCAACCCGGGGCTCCCTTTATTAAAAATATAACGGTTTATTCTTTACATTTGGAATAAAAACCTGATGTAATTACCTAGCAGTGGGGGAGCAATTTCCAAGCAGCTTTATTGTTCTGCTTCCCAACCAAATGTGCCACAAAACATCCACCGGGGACTCGCGGGAGCGAAGACACACAGCAGTAACTATGATATTTAAATGTTTCCACGGTAGAAATTTCAATAAGGTTTAAATGAGCCATAAGCTGATTTCTCTCGGGATTGTTCTTCCTCCTCCTCCTTCATTACTTAAGACACCGTGCTCCTGCGCCGTCCTTCTCTGGCCCCAGCAAAGAAGTCCCCGCAGGAAAGTTGAAAACTTTACGCGTTGCCATTCAGGGTGCCTTTCTCCTGAGCCATGCCCACGAGGCGCTGGGCACCTGAGACGTCAGCTGGGGCAGCCGCAGGCCACGGCTGTCCCCTCAGAGCCCAGGCGTGCCCCGGGTGGTTCCACGCAGGCTCACTCAGCTCTCCTCCGTTCCCGGTTGTACCTCCTGCAGTGGCAGTTGCCGATTTATAACCCGGCCAGGGTAGGGAAGCTTCCATAACTCAGTGTGCAAGTTCTTGACCATCAAGACCGTGTCTCAGGTATCCCCCTGCCTTGTCTAGCTTGGGCTGGGAACCTGGCCGTGGGTAGCGTCTGGAACGGGAAATCAGGTGTGTGCCAGGTCCCTGTGCTGTCCTCAGATGTGTAATTCTGATCAAGCTAGGTTCAGAGAGAGATGCAAAGAAGGGAAAACAATTCTGCCAACCCATAAATATCCACTAATAGCTAAAACGTGAGTAGGGCCACACACACACAGACACACTCATGTTAGTTCGTTTGGCCCTCACGATAACCTTAAGAGTGTTATCAGTATAATCATCCCATTTTGCAAATGAGGAAACCGAGGTACAAGGAGCTTCAGTAACGTGCCCGAGGTCGCAGACGCGGTGAGCGTCAGAGCTGGGATCAGCCCAGTTGGCTTCAGTGGTGAGGATGCTCGCTCACTACCACCCAGCCTTGCCAGCCGGCCCCGGGATGCACCTGCTCGAGGCTGCATCGCAGGAACGTTGACCTTCCTTGGGATTGAAATCTTCTGGATGAGCTGACACTGGAAGAAATGAGAGGGGACACTTGTGGTGGCACCTACCTCGGAGGCCTTGAAGGACGCATGCCCCGATGGGAGCCCTCCCTCCGAGGCAGGCCCCCCTGAGTTCAGCCGTTGTCTTCCCCAGACTGTACTTGTATGTGGACGGCCCAGCAAGCATCTCTCTCCAAGGCCGAGACGAAGCACGTTCCAACTTTCATGCCATCGCGTTCTTTTCCACCCTGGAGTGCATCGGTGCTGGGACAGAGTGAAGAGTTCTGGGCATTTACTTTCATTTTAAACTTTGAAAAACAGGCCATATCTAGGAATATTCGGCCAGAGAAGTGCCTCCACGCTGAGTTTCCTGTTCCAGGCTGCATTTCAGGGGCCACTCGAGTGATCCTTGGAAGCGGAGAGGCAAGAATATACACGTAGGGACTCGGAACCTGTCCTTGCATGCAGAAACCCAACTACCCAAGCTCCAAGCCAGGTCCCTACCAACGAATGTTTATGGTGCTTGTATTGATCAGGGTTCTCTAGAGAAACAGAACCAACAGGAAATATAGTTCTTATAAGGAATTGGCTCCCACAATTGGAGAGGCTGAGAATTCCCAAGGTCAGCAGTTGGCAAGCCGGAGGTCCGGGAGGGCTGCCGTGTGGTCCCACGTGAGTCCACAGGCCAGAGAGGACCCGTGTCGAGCTCCAACCATCAGCAGGAGGAGCTTTCCTCAAATTTTTAGTTTTTTTAGTTTATTGAGACTTTCAACTGATTGGACGAGGCCCACCCACCGTAGGGAGGGCACTCTATTTTATTCCCCACCATTCAGATGTTAATCTCTTCCCAATCACCCTCACAGAATAACGTTTGATCAACTCTCTGGGCCCCCTGTGGCCCAGTCAAGCCGACACATAAAATTAACCGTCCCGAGGCCCCGCCTGGGTGCAGCAGGCTCTGCATTCTCTACCCCGTGCCCTCCAACTGTTGTTCAAGGGGGCAGGAAGGTGGGGAGCGTGCTTAGAGCACCCCATCAGCTCCTCTAATGAGGCTGCTCTTTCTGCTGACCCCCTACATCTGTTGTCTTCCAGAGCCAGCTGTGCAGGTTAAAGCATCAGTACACGACAGTGGGAGGGCCTGTCTCCCCCTCCTCGCCCCTTCTTTCCCTCCTTTTCCTCCCACGCTAACAGAGGTAATGGAGCGGAGAAGCCAGGGCTGGGGAGAAGGGTCCACGCATGGGTCCAGCCTTATCTGTGGCCTTGGGCCTCCACTCTGGGCGCCCTGGATGGGAGGGTGCTGGAGAGGAAGCAGAATCCCTGTGTCTCCCTGTTGCTCAGCATCTGAGCTCATGCTGAGTAGAAGCCCCATGTCTTATTAGGCATAATAGGGCCATATTGTGGCTGGCAGAAGGGAAGCTCATTTCACACTCTGGGAAATGGGATTCAGTGGAGAGAAAGGAAGAGGTTTCACGTACGTGCCTCTCTGCCTGCTAGTCTGGAAGTTGGCAGTGGCGACAAGCCAGAGGATATGAGTACGCAGTTCCCCTTCCAGTTACCCGGAGGTGAAATAGCACTGAGGTTCACGTAGGGGCTGTTGTCCCAGGCACAGTCTGTCCTCCACCTACCAGCCATGTGACCTTGGGCAAGTCCTGTAACCTACAAGTCACATAACCTTTCTATGCCTCAGCGTCCTCATTGGAAAAAAATGAGAATAATAACAACAATTGCTCCATGAGATTGCTCTTGTGAGGATTAGAGGAATTCACACACACACACACACACACACACACACACACACACACACACACACTCTGATCTACAATGTCCAGCACATGGTAGGGCCCCAGAGAATGAATGCTAGCGGTTGTTAATGCCCATCTGCCTGCTTTCGCTTCCTGAGATCTGGAGACTCAGTTTTCTGCTGGTGGAGTGACCGCAAAACTTAAAGGCCTCGGCTCCCCAAATGTGCACTGTGAGGAAAGGCACTTACTCCAAGAGGAAGGTCAAGGACTCCTTCCCTTGCCGCCCCTACACGTCACGAGACTGGGTCGAAAGCACAGGCTGGGGGGCATTGGGATTAGTACGTGAGACCCCTCATCATCACGCCTCTCTCCTGGCGTGGAGAACTGAAGAGAGACTGCAGACCCTCGACGCACCAGCTAGAACCACATCTGTTTCTTCCTCATATCCCGCCCTCCCTCCACGCCCCTGTCGGCTCTGAAGCCCCTGCATAGTCCTCCCTGGACCTTCCTCGCTGGTCAAGGTCGTGTTAGAAACGAATGATCTACTCCCCTACGGGCAGCTCAAGCGTCTTCTCCCTGCCTCACTGCCACTTCTCAAGTGTGGACACGTAGGTACGCCAGCACTGAACGTGTCGGGGACCCTGGTTTGATGGAGTTCCAAGCCTTCTTGGATACAGGCAAATTTAGTCAAAGAAAAACCTCACCCCAGCCCCACTAGAGATCAGTGGCACTCCCAACAATGACAGCTCGTAAGCCCAGCACAGTGCCTGGCACACAGTAGGTACTCTCCTAAGTGCATTCGAATGAATGAATGAATGAATGAATGAATGATGATCGATGATCTCTGAGACAGGATCCCAATCAGTCACATTGATGTGGCGCCAACCTACCTGGAGACAGGAAGATGGTGAGGATCCCGGGAGCCCCGTTTCATGGGGAGTCAGGACCGGGGGAAGGGGGAGGGACGTTCCCTGTCATCTGTGTGTCCTCCCCGACCCCTGGTCCAGTACCCCTCGTGCTTCTCCAGGTCAGTTTCCCATTGCTCTCCTTCCTCCCTCTTCTCACGTCATCTGCCTTGAGAAGAGCATGGTAGGAAGAAGGAGGGCTACATCTGTCTCTTTCCCTACCCCTAGGTTGTTATTAATCCAAAAATCACCATTCTTTGACCTCAGAATAAGTCCCGTGAGTGTTTTGGAGCAGATTGCACCTGCCCGGTTCTGTTTTATTGATTTGGTTCAAATCCACTCACAGTTCCTGGGGTCCCACCAGCTGAAGGCAGGGTGGGAGGCCTGGAAGCACAGGTGCCACCTAATGAGGGTTGCTTCCTGGGGATGAACATCTGTCTAAAGAGGGCCTAGGAAGTGGACGGGCCACACGCTGGGCCAGGTCCTCGCAGGCACTCACCAGTGCACGGTTGGTTGATGGCTCTGGGCCTCTGCCCACTCGTGGGGTTTGTCTAGAACCAGGTCCACGTCGTGGCCCTTGGAATTGCAGACTGTCCTAGCTGAAAAGAGGTATTTGACAGGCGTGGAAGCCGAGGCCCGGGCAGGTGAAGGGACTTGCCCAAGGGCACGGCACAAGTCCGGAAAAGGGGTCCAGGCACGGATGCACTCAGGAATGCCAGCTTAGTGGACTGAGCTCTTGAGCCACACCAGCTTGATTTAAGAAAGCGGCAAACACTTGGGGGCTAGTTTCCCTGCCAGTCAGATAATGAACTTCCCCTGTCGGAGCGTTCCCGAGTTTCACTGCCGTCTCTGGTGCCCACATCCTGAACAGAGAAGGCGCACGGCAGGCAGGCACGCCGGCTCTGTTTGTCTGCTCCTTCCATGAGCATCCATCAGCCACAATTTCATGTTGAATGGGGCTGTGAGGAACTTCAAGGCCGAGATTATTACATTTTGTACATTACACTTCTGCCAGAGAGCTAAAAATACCCTCCTGGTGGTTGCTAAGTGCGGGTCTAATGGTTTTCCTTGGAGGAAAGAATAGGATTCTAGTTTCTCCGAATCCGGAGGACAGCGTCCGGGGAAATGAAGACGCGGAAATTGTTGGATCTGGTTGTAGAGCACCCCAGGGGGAGGAGAAGCGAGGGACAGCCCCAGAGTTCATTTTTCCCCAGTGTCAGGGAAAGTCTCCAGGGACTGATGTCGGCCAAGGGTGGGGATCCCTGGAAGGAATATAGCAGAGGCTGTAACCTCCATGGAGAATTCTTCCTGACCTGCAGGCCCCCCGTCCCTGGGAGTCTGGCTTTCTGAATTGTTATTTTTAGAAACCTCGTTCTTTCATCGGCATGGAATGGCCAGTCCCCAAAGTAGCACCTACATCTTAGGTATTTTAAAGGTAAAGGGATTGATTTAGGGAAACCGAGCAGGGTTTTGAAACAGCTCACCTGCCTCCCCAGCTACCTGATAATGGACCTAGGTGTCCCTCACTTGATAAATTAAAAACAGTTGACCAAGCCTATAGCCACCCCAACACGGCCCACCTCCTCTCACCTGGCCTTGCACTCGCCCTGACTACAAACAAAAATATTTGATTTATTTTTTCACCGATACATCCGAATCCAGCTAGGAGGATCCACATATTGTGGGATAGCTCCAATGCCTTTCTTCGGCACAGTGTCCAGCCCCAGGTCACTGCAAGCCACGTAGCCCCTCTAGAATGTCGCCTCGGGATATCTGGTTCATACCCCGGGATATCTGGTTCATTCACCGGAGGCTGTTGCCATGGTTTCGTCCTCCTGATTAATTTGGACACTGACATTCGCACAGGCTGATGCGTGGCCCTGGGAGGTGGGTGAGCAGTTGGTTGGGTGGCAAGGGAACCGGGCGGGGAGCGGGATGTTTGGAGCAGAGTTTCAGCTCACAGAGGAGAAGCCCTGGGGGCTGGTTAGATGTCACCAGGCCCACGTGGCTGTCAGTGGCTGCCAGTGGCTGCCAGGCCGCGGGCTGTGTGCTCAGAAGGAAAGGTCCGCGTGTCATTGTTGGAGGGCTTGGTTTTCTCTTGCTCCTTTAGTTCAGGGGAGCACTGACGAGCTCAGGAAATGCTTACAAACGCAAAGTTCAACTACTTTCTTGGAAGAAAAAAAAAAAGAGGGAATTGGGAAAACAAATCTTCCTGCGTCAGAATTGTGAGATCGCACTTGACTCACGACTTGGCTCCAAAATGCCTTCTGCTGTCCCTAAGAATCAATTCTGCCCTCCCAAGACGGAGATGTGCCCCTCAGCAGCAGACAGGCACTTTAAAAGAACGAGCGAGAAGCGGCAGAGGCAATTCCCGCCCCAAAAAGAGCTTCCATAAGTGTCTTAACAAGGCCACAGCTCGGTCCCAAGGTGACCGTTTGGAAAGAACAGCACAGTCGAATGTGTGTGTTCCCGAATGTTTGGGAAAACGTCCTGGCGGCCTGTAGCTCCTACGCAGTCATTCATGCTTTTTGGGGTGGGGGCCGGAGAAGTGGGGTGATGAATCCGAATCGGCAGAGGACCGAAACGCTTCCCATCGCTTGACTTCCAGCGTGCGGTATGATATATAGATTTCGGACATATCTCATGGCATGTTTGCCTTCCTAATTATGTTTTGATTCAACCAGGATGGAAATGAGCTGGCGGCCTGCGAGCAGACACCAATTAATGGCTGGGTCAGGCTGGTGCGAAGCTTTCTGGGTATGTGGAGCAACGGGCAGGGTCTGGGGGATGTAACGTTTTGTACGGACGACGTGCTCGGTGCGTGATCCACCTGGGTACGATGGAGGGCTGGCTGCGATCAGATTCATCAGTAGCCCAAGAATGAAACCGGCGCCCATCCTCACCCGCGCCTAGTTCATTCCCTGTTCTGCCTGCTTGCCCCAGATAGTCCATGATCTCGAGTACCAGAGGCTGCCAAGCAGGGCTTTTCGTCCGTGGCAAGGGGGCTAATCTGTATTCGCATATTAACCATCCTTCCTGGTGGATTGCAGCAACTTGGCAGTGGGCACTTGGCAGCCGGGGAAGAGAAGGCCTGTGGAGTGCTCAGAACAAGTCTATGCAAGCATCTGTTTAAAAGACCCTCCCAGCCAGATGCCCCGGGCCGGACTGGGGCCCTGGGCTGGGGCGGCAGCTGAACATTAAAATACCCTTAGCCTGTCTTCTCACGTGGAGTGAGCAGCATTCACATCCCCCGTGGAACGGATCCGGCCCCAAACAGAAAGTCGCCTATTCATAAAGCAGGACTTCCAAGCCAGTCTTCCTTCTGCCCACAGCCCCCTGCCCCCAAGCGGGGCTACTCGTTTAAGACTTTTCCCTCCAGAAGTCCTCGTTTAGTAATTCCTACCACCTGTCACCCCATACGTGCCTTGTGCCACGCGCCCTGCCGTTACATGCCTCCTTCATGTGCGACCAGGCAGGCAGTCCCAAGGAGAGCGTGTGCCACCCCTGTCCTGGCTAGGTTTGTGTCTCCTTAAGGGCAGGGTCTACTCTTGTTTGAGTGCCCTCGTCCTTTGCCCCACTCCACCCTACCCCCCTAACGCACACACCTCCTGGCAGAGGACAGAGACAGTTCAAGGCAGGACAGGCGGGAACACAGCCCCAGGGGACAGTGTTAGGGGTGGTGGCTCAGGACAGACCAGCATTATTACCCAGAGGTTCACATGGGAGTCAAAGAGGCATATGCCAGAGGCTAGCGGAGAAACTGAGCTTCAGATCCCAGGAAGACCAAGCACAGCTTCAAGTCCAAGGATCAGAGGCAGGAACAGCATCCGGTTCACGACTGAGAGAGTCCTTGCACCGGCATTTCCCCAAGCGTGGCCTATAGAGAGCCATGTCCCACAGAATGGCATTGGTAAAAAGGTTTACAGGTCAAATAAATTTGGGAAACATTGGACTGAACAAAATTAAACAAGTTTATTCAGTGCAGGGCTTCTCGGCCTTAAATAACTGACCTGCATCCCGTAAGGGGAAATGCCAAGTTCACTTAACCCCAGCGCCCTCTTATGTGGCTCTGCTGAGTACGCTGGGGTGTCTATAGTCTCTTCTTATTGTTTTCCCCGACGCCCCGGTTCCCTGGTCTGTAAAGTGAGAAGAATGACAGTCCTCATAGAGCTGTTGTGAAGAATAAACGAATGAGTATATGAAGCTGTTTAGAAGATGCTTGGCACTTAGCATCAAGTCCAGGGTTTTATTATTGCCTTGATGTCTTTATGATTATTATTTCTGGCTCCTTCTGATCTAGCTCTGGCCTTCGCCACTCCTGACTTGCCCCCTTGACGTTCACTCCTCAGCCCCCAATCCAGCGACCTTTTCTTGTTCCTCCTCCCCGTGCGACGTTCAGTTCTCCCGTTCTCGAAGGCTTTACCCTCTCTGCTCGGACTCCTCTTCAGCTGCTCTTTCCTGTGGTCCCTCTGCTCCTCTGGCCATCGTTCCTTCGGTTCCTCTTTTCCTCTACTTTATAAACTTAGGTTTTACCCAAGAATCATTCCTGGCCTCTTTCTGCTCTTGCCCAGTACCCTTTCGTTAGGAAATCCTGTCCGATTTCAGAGCCGCATCTGCTCGCCTTGGCGAAGGCCCGTGGGACCTGATTAATGTTCATCCCAGCTTCTCTCCTGAACTCCATGCTGTCCAGCTAGTCTAACCATGTGCTGGACATCTCACCCTTGAACCCTCCAACCCCTCCAACTCAGGGTGTCCACAGCCGAGCTCACGGCCTGAGCCCTCTGGCTTGCTTCTTCCTTTCACGTCCCCTATTCCTCTTAGTGACACAGTTGTCCTCCGCACCACCCAAGCTGGAACCCTCCCTGCCTCCTGCCAGGCCTTACCACTCGGGTTACCATCTTGCTCTGAACTCCTTTTCCTCATCTGCCTCTTCCATGATTCGCTCCTTCCTTACACCTCCATCACCTTGACGGCATCACAGCTTCTTCACTGACGTCCTGACCACAGTCCGTTCTGCACTGCACTGCTAGGTTTCGCCCTCGCACGCCCTGCTTCAGAACGTCCACTTACTGCTCCCCACGGAACAAAGCTGGGACTCCAGCCCTTTCCCAAGGTCATCTCGGCTCTCCTTCCCGTGACTTCAGTTCACAGCGTCTCCACTACCACCCACCGAATGTCTCCATGTTCCTCCCCATCTCAGTTGCTTCTTGCTTCGTGAAGTCACAGTTGCTCCCGCTGGAAGTCACCCCTTCCTCTTCTGATGTCTCCTCCTGGAGGGCAGAGTCCTTCAGGACAGAATCCACGTCTGACTCACCTCTGTCTCTCACCCCACACACACTTTGCACAGAACAGTAACTCAGTAGATGTTCGTTAAATGAATGAATACATCGATGGATCGGTGGTTGGATGGATGGTTAAGTGGCTGGATTGGAGGCCACCTCTTTCCTCTTTTTGTGTCTTTTTTACTTTCACTGAGTCCATCTCAGGTCAGGTACCATGTTAGACAAGATCGTAGCACTGTGCTTACTGGCTTACGTGGCTTTCATTCTAAATCTTGGATGTGGTGTTCCCCATCCCATGATCAAAGCTCTCTCAACAGTGTACCCTGGCTGAAGGTTCTCCAAGCAGTGACCCCCTTTATACGTCCATGCTGTCATGGTGCCCGTGTCTTCAAAACGGTACTGACACCAGCCAGCCCTCCAATTAAAGCCATAAACCTTTATTATCCCCAGTAATTTCCTTTAGCATCTAAGTGACCATCTGTCCTCTTAATGTGGGCCCAGTCTGACGGTAGCAGAGTGACTCTAGTGCCTGGCATCAGAATGGGGGCGGGGGGGGGGGGTCAAAGTCAGACGGACAGCTCTCAGAGTTCGCCATTCCCAGGGCCCCTCCGCCGGGATTCCCATAGTTGCAGATCTTCACAGTGAATGAAGCCTGTGCTCACGGTCTGCTAAGAACTCTAAGTGTTTATTTAAGTGAAGTGAATTTAGGATCTGGAGGAAAATATGAAATAATGAAAGTGACTTTTGTGATCCTACCCGCTGGGGTTTGAAATTTCCACCGCTACTGAGAGGCAAGCAAGACACTAGTGATCAAGAACATCTGCTCAGGAAACAAGCTCCCGGGTCCAAATACTCTAGCGGTCAAGGTCCATTCGGGAAAAAAGAAGCCACCCTAGGTATTTCAAACAGAGGAGATGTAATACGGGGAGTTCCTTGTGCGACTGCTGGAGAGCTGGAAGGACAAAGGAGAACAGTGAAGTAACCGGAGGCAAGAAGTGCAGGACCCAGCTGCCGTCGCTAGCTAGGGTGGGGAGGGTAAGAGCGGAGACTTACCCGAACCTAAAGCGTGGAGGAGCTGGTGCCCAGATCTCTGAGGCCCTGGCTGCTGGGGGCCCTCACACAGAGGCTGGCTCTGAAATGCCCAGAAGAGTTGGCAGCTGGAGCCAAGGGCCACCGCTGGAGCCACACGGGCAGGAACAGGAAGAAGTGGGAAAAAGTTTCCCCCTGCCACCCCGCTTTCCAGTCTCCTCCTGATGCCTGCTGTTAGCAAAGCCAGTATCCAGGGCAGCCAGGGTCCGGCTCAGAGCAGAGGACAGAAAATGGCTGGAGCTGGAGCAGCAGGTGAACCTTGGCTGGGTCTGTCCCCTCGGGCGAGTGGCTTACCTTCTGGGCTTCTGTTTTCTCACCTTTGGAATGGGAACAACAGTTACGCCTCCTGCATAAGGTCTTGGTGAGGTTTCAATGAGCAACCACACCAGAAAGCACCTGGAACGGTGCTTGGGGCGTAGCAAGCACTCGACAGTTTTTACCAATCATTATTCCACCAGCGTCTCAATCTGCTTCCCATGCCACTTACCCCCGATTCCAGACGTAATGTAGTTGTCCTGGCTGTGGGTTTGACACACGCACTTTGTTTCTGTGCCTAACTCTGTGTGAGTGTGTGTGTGTGTGTGTGAGTGTGTGTGTGTGTGTGTGTGTTTGTGTGTGTGTGTGAGTGTGTGTGTGTGTGTGTGTGTGTGTGCGCGTGTCCGTTCGTTCTTTTGGGTGGTGGCTTCAGGAAAGAAATAGGGTCCAGACTCATCAGGTGTGAATTCCAAACCTGGATCCGCCGCTTCCTGGCCGCACTGTCCTCTCTGTGAATCCCCGCTTCCTCCCTGGAGGCGCAGGCCCACACCACCTCCTTGCAGGATTATGAAATGAGATGTTCATTCACTGTGTTGGTTTCACCCCTCTCTTCCTCCGAGACTGAGCCCACAGGGCCACGCCTCTGAGGATGGAAGAGGGCGAGGAGACTTAGGGGCGGGCAGGGCGGGGACCAGTTTGGAGTGAGGGCTCGGAGGGAGGGAGCCGTACCTAGGACTTCCAGGTGGTCCTGCAGGCCGGGGCGGGGGCCCCGGGAGCTCTGTTTCTGTCTGATGTGCCAACGACTTGTGTGTTTCTGTGCCTCACGAGCTCACTTTCAAAGATCTATAATCCATGAATGTTAAACAGACTTTTTTAGAGAAAATATTACATAAGATTGTAGGACATTTCTCTGGAAAAAGACAGAAGGAAAGAGGGGCTCTGATTTCAGGCAGTGACCGCTGGCGTCCTGCTGCGACAGTGCCTGAGGGTAGGTGCGTGACTTATGGAAGGCGACAGGCATGGGGCTTAGGAGCGTGGGTTTCGGAGTCAAGGCATCCTGGGTTTAACTCCTGACGCCACGCTTGTTATTTGTATGACTCGGGGATAAAACCCCCTCAATTCTCTGGCCTCGGTCGCCACAACTGTAAAATGGAAAAGATACCTCAGAGGGTTATTGTGAAGTTTAAATAAAATAATGTGTGGAAAGCATTTTAGCAGAATGTTCGGCCCATAGTAGGTGCTCAGTAAGTGGCAGCTCTGTTAATCAGCCACTTAAAAGGATCATAGTGGCAGCCTTCTGTGCCGGCCACTCTGCTGGGTGCCCTAAGGGCCTACCTCACTGAGACCCTGTCATGGCCCGGTGAGGGAGATGCCAGGCCTCTCCCTGGTGGTGCCACGAGGCGCCGAGGCGTAGCACAGTGAGCGGCTTCCCCAAGGTCACACACCGTGTGTGTGCTGGAGCCGGAACTGGAACCAAGGTCTGTCCGATACCAAGGCCTCTGCTCCTGCCCACGAGAACGGTGCCTTGTACGAATGCTGGGGTTTTGACCAGGCTCAGGAGCACCTTCTTCAGAGTCCCTTACGAAATACCCAGATTTCCCTGTTCACCTTCCTCAAGGCGCCTGGGATGTTCCTTGAGTTTTTAAAGCTTTTTCACTCTTAGATGTGCACACTGCTCTAGGAGAGGGGAGATTGTATCTCAGAAACTATCGCTCTAGCGAGCTGTCCTTTCTGGAACAACATGAAGAGTCCCATCCCCCCAGCACCCCCTGCATGGAAATGGTGGTGAGAGGTGTTCCCCTGGGGCGAGGGGCACACTGAAAGGGTTCCACGACCTTCTTCCCTTCCAGCTGCAGTCTCACGGGATTGGGACGCTCTGTATATTCAGAAAATACCCCAAACATGGTGATCTTACGGATCTCTCCAAGAGAGTTTCCAGTTTTCCATAATCCCTCACCTAAGCCCTCATCTCCTAAAGGACTACGTTTAGTTCTAGTTAGACCGACAGACGGGCGTCGGGCGCCTTCCCGATGCCAGGCTCTGGACTAGGCTTCCCAACGTGTCTTAACTCACTGGGCTCTCTACCCGGGGATGTGCCTAGGAGACCAAGGGCAGCAGCAGGGTGAGGGAACGGCAGGGCGGTTGGAAGTGACCATGGACCGCACGCTCACTCTTGGCCGGGCATTGATCTAAGCACATTTGACTTGTATTAACTCATCAGCAACTCTTACTACCCACTCTCTACAGATAAAGAGACAGGGGCGCAGAGAATGAGGTAACTCCCCCAAGGTCACAGAGGTGAGCAAATGGCAGAGCCAGGTCTGCAAAGCAATGAGATTTTTTTATAATAAGCGCACACAGGAATCTCTGCATGATGTGCATTGAAAGGGTTGCAGTGCCCTCCAAAGTGTTTCCTCGGGAGGCTGCGTACTTAATTCGGTGGCGCTAGCGATGCTGATGGGTCGGTGGGTACCTCTCGGGAGATGGCCGTTACAGCTGATTCAGGAATTAAGTGGAAAAGGCGGCCTTAATACATTAGAGTCACATCTTGTTTTGGACGCAAAAAAGCACTCCTGGTTCTCAGCCGCTGCGTGTGTGTGTGTGTGTGTGTGTGTGTGTGTGTGTGTGTGTGTGTGTGTTTAAAGAAACAAAGAAAATCAGAGAAACCACACAGAAAAGTGAAATGGCATCCTCTTAATTTTGCTTTGAACCGAAAACTACTAGAAAACATAAAATCTATTAACATTTTAAAAATAAAAATAAAATGGTCACAAATACGTTCTTTCAAAAGTAATTGGCACCCACGAATGAAGAATATTATCATCAAAAAGATATCAATATGCGTCTTTAAAGAAACTTCAAGAAGAAAAGTCCAAAAACTATTTTGAGTAATGGAAGGGGTTCGAGCTGCTACAGTCTCCACTACTAAAGATTCTCTTTGGGATACACCATTTCCAAGTTCTTTTAAAGATACTAATCGATAGTAATACCTCAGTTCCCCAGCAGCCGCCCCTGTCAGCATAGACATGCAGCGTTCCCGCGGGGCACATGCTCACCCCGCTGGTCATCCTTTAAAACCAGAGACCAGCTCTCTCCCGCCCTCCCTTGCCCTTTTTAAGGCCCTGACCCCAAAGCGAGGTGGATACTGTTCATCAGTGCCCACTCCCAGCTGTGATTAGGTTTGAGTAACAGAAGGCGAGGCGGGAGCAGTCCCCTGGATTACGTGCGAGGAAGTCGTTGTGCGAGTGAAAGGGATGATGACACGTGTGAAAGGACGCACGGAGCGGAGCGGGAACTGGCCCGGAGTGGGAACTCAGTGACCACCGTAAGGAATCGGGGGACTGGGACCGCTGAAAGCCGGAGCCTGGTCCCACCACCTCCATCAGAGCGCAGCACCAACGCCGAGGACATTTTAAGCTCAAAACAGGACACTTTATGACCGAGGCGAGTTGTTGAACTTCTGGCTGCCCTTGACAGGCCACCACCGTCCTGCATCTGTCTCCTATTTCCCCTATTTCCCGTCTCCTCCGCTTCCTTGCTTCCCCCACGCCGTGTCTGTTTACGAGTTCGCATTCTGCCAGTCTTGGATGTGAGCATTCTCTCTAACCGTGTTGGTCGTCTGTGTCCTCCTCTGCCTTCCTGTCCCCTCGCCCTCCCGCTGCACACACAGACACACAGACACGCACACTCGCCGATCACTCCTTGGAAAACCTGCCCTTCCTCTCGACGTGCCCTTCTGTGAGGCCAAGGTGAGGGCTACGTGAGTCATTCCGAAGGGCAGAGTTTGGGAAATCGCCTGACCCCGCTGACTCTGGAGCTCCTCCTGAGATGTCCTCCAGGGGCCCAGAAACATCCTAGTGGAGACAAATGAAGGGGCCGCCAGGGATGATTGGGGCCTGAAAGAATGGGGAGAGTGAGGCAAGTAGTTTCAAGCTACAGGACCAGAAGGGAGGGGACAAAGAAGATCTCTATTTGTTCCTCTTTGTTTAGCCTTTAGAAAGCCAGATAATTGGGTCCTGCCGTGACATCAGAATTTACATTTTACTAGCCAAAAGAGTCCAAGGCAAAAGAGAAATCCCAAATGCCCAAAGCCAAGGTGCCTGGATGGGGACGGTCACTGTTCCCCATCTGGCAGGAAGAGCATCCTCACACCTCAACCCCTCACATCACCCAGGGCCAGCCAGCCCCGGGTCAGGGAGTCACGAAGGTTGATTAGGGTCTGGCAACACTTACACGTGGGGACTGACCCCCCGCCAGGCACCCTCCCGAGTGCTTGTCCTGTCGTAACTCATTCAGCTTCACAGGGACCCTGTCGGGGTGAACTGCTAGCACCCCCATTTTACAGATGGGGAAACTGAGACGAGGGAGGTCAAGGCCGTACAGCTTGTAAGTAGTAGAGCAAGGACTAGGGACTCCGGAGCCTGTTCTCTGAACTCCTACACCCTTCTGCGCGGCGCCGAGTAAGCTCGGTGCGAGAGCTAAGGGCCCCGCACCCACAAAGGGGCAGAGCCCGTGGTTTCTGGGCCCCGGGAGGGGGGGAGTGTAGGCTCACGGTGTTAGATGAAGGGTAGACTCCAACGGCCCCATCGCTTGATTTACAATTTTTCATTGTAAACGTTTTCACGATCATTGTTCATGGAGAAATCTTGTTGAGAAGGTGAAGAATTCTTCCAAATGCCCAAGGTGAGGTTGGGGGCATTGGCATTCAGCCCATGGGCCCATCAACTGTTTTTATAACTATTTTATTGGCGCATGGCTGCTCTAGTCACACACGTGTTGCCTGCGGTGGCCTCTGCCCTATAGTGGCAGAGCAGAGTGGGTACGACAGCCTGCAAGCCTCCAATACTTACTCTCCGGCCCTTTATGGGAAGAGTTTGCCAACCCTTTCAGCTAATAGTACTTCAGCCCACACCCTCTTGTCAGCACGGGCTAGGAAAACCCCAGTGATCCCGGACCCCAGGCACCGGCTCCAGGGCTCCCTCCACAGCCAGGGCAGTGCGCTCACAGGGGCCCCTTGTTCTCTGCAGGCCCCAAGGAGACGCATCATGTCCTTCGGGGAGTCTGTGCGGCCCAGGGCGGGAGCAGGTGGGTGCAGATTATTATAAAGTGCCAGCTCGGTGGATGATCTCTGGGTTTGATTCCTTCTGCTGGTTTGGGGGGTCTCTGGCATGGCTTGAGCCACAGGAGCCCAAATCAAGTGGCAGAGCAGTGCAGTCAAGACAAATCTCCTGACCCCACGGAGGCTGCCGGAGGCGGCCAGCTGATGGATGGTGGAGGGAGAAATTCTCAGTTGCCGTCTAATCTGTGCCTGGGAAATAAATTGCTCTTGTCACTGGTGTCTGCCCCGGCCCTGCAGGCCCCCCCTTCCCTGCAGAGCCCTCCCTGCACCCCAGCCCTGCTCTGCCAGCCTAGAAATGCTGCCTCAGGGAGCGGGGATGGAGCAGGCAGGGGAGGAATGAGGAGAACGCTCTGTCTGGTCCTCTGCAGCCCCCTTGCTGCCATCGGCCTCCCTCCACGAGCACCCGCACCCAGAGGAGAGAGCTCCCTGCAGGGTGGGGCATGCGGTGGACCTGCCACAAGTCCTAGGACCTCCGTTCTCTTATCTGTAAAAGGAAAAGGCTTCTAGCATTATCTCAGAAACCTTATTATTCCATGTCCCTGAGACCGTGCTGAGGGAGGGAAAGGAAAGGGATTTGCACAGCTGAAGTCTAGAAGAATCCCGACATCTAAACATAAAGTACCTCCATGAGCCGCAAGCGCTGAGCCTAGAGTCAGGGCACTTCTTCACGGGGACCCTCTGTGTGGGCTCAGGTGTTTGGGGTTGTCCAGGCTCCCCCAGCAGAGCCTCCCCTAAGAAATTCTTTCTTCCTCTTTTCTTTTTTTTTAAATTTATTATTATTATTATTAATTATTTATGCCTTCAGCACCTGGTCTCCCTAGGTGGTCTCCCATCCAAGTACTAACCAGGCCCGACCCTGCTTAGCTTCCGAGATCAGACACTGGGTTTGTTCAGGGTGGCCTGGCCATAGACCATGGACTGTGGCTCCACTGGGGCACAAACCCAGGACCTTCTGGGTGTGAAGCAGACGTGCTCACCCTACACTATGGAACCACATCCTCTTTCTCTTTTTAAAGGAAGCTTTACCCCGTCCCCCCCAAAATTATCTATGCCATCTACTTTTCTCCCTCCCTCCTTCTCTCCCCCCACCCCACTCTCTTTCCTCTCTCTCCCCTTCCCCTCTCTACACACACAAGCATGCACACACACACACACACACACACACACACACACACGCACACTTCTGTTCCTGGGCATTTCACAAGGCTCCCTCAGCTCGTGGGTTTGTCCTGTGAGGCCCTTTAAGAATGAGAGGTGGTGAGACAGGCTTCACCTGCAGCTCCTGCTTGAGAGAGGACAACAGGGAGGCCTCCTTGCTGGGGCCTAAACCTTCAGAGACACGTCCTATCAACAGTCCGAGAAGACAGGGATAGACAGAGGCTGAGATCGGGGCTCGAAGCTTTCTCTGGCTGGATGGGAGAACCTCCATCAGCAGACAGCTGACATCTAGTCAATCCAGGAAGGCCTGCTGGAAGAGGCGGCGTTTCAGAGCTACCTGACTGAGAAAGGACAGAGGAGGGGTCACCTCCCTGCGGAGGCAGACATAATCACAGCCTCATCCTGGGAGCTAAACTGGATCTGTCACTGTGATTTCACAGCTGCAGCTCAGGGATGGGAGTAGGGCTGGGAGGGACCCTGCGAGCCTGGGTCATCCATTCGCAGCAGGGACAGCGCTCAATTCCAAGCCGGGGAGGTGGAGGTGGGGCAGGCCAGGGTGCCCTGAGCCATGCTCCAGATTCCGCTCGCCTCTTCCCCGGTTTTTATCTCAGGTAGAGCCGTCAGCGGCCCAGCTTCCATCAGTCACCTAACAAATATTAATCAAGCGCCCGAGCCGTTAGAGACAAGCCAGGCCATCCTGGGGCCAAGGCCTGGCTCCCACATTTATTCATCTTGCGTCCTCAGTTAAGCTCCTTATCGTCTTGGGGCTGCTATTTCCTCACCTGTTAAATGGAAATCACAATAGCTGCTGCTTCGGTCTTTGATGTGGCTTCAGTGAGACAATGTGAGATCAATAAATGCACTTATTCGCCGCGCACTTTTCTGAGTGTCCGCCGTCGTGACGACTGTTGTCGGTGGCACCTGAGACTGTGACCTCGTGTCCACTGTAGCTGCCGCAGACTAGCACCGAGGAGGCGGTCTCCCCAGATGGCCCCTGGTTGTCCGCAGGGTGCTTTCCCGGGGTGGGGAAGGGCTTTCCCACACCTCCTGCCCCCTTGGCATTGTGGGGTGAAGGAATTGCACTCCACACTCGCACCTCATCAAATGGCACCCACCTCTGAGGGCGGCTGTGAGGAGTAGTGACTTTATGTGTGAAAAGTGCTAAGGACAGTGGTTGGCGCATGACAAAGGCTCAAGGAACAACCATTGGCATCGTTTGGGTGGAGCTTGGCTCTCCTGGAAACTGGCCTTTGTGATGGGACAGTCCCCTGGCTCTCCCTCTCCACCGAGGAGTGAAATGGTAGCCTGCCAGAAAGGGGAGGGGGAGCCCTCTCCTGTGGCTTCTGGAAAGCTCTGTCCAGCCTCCGGTGATACCCAGAGGTAAAAGGAGGCAAATATTTCCAAGTAAAGTCCTGGCATAGTTCCCCTTGCCGATTCAGGGGAGGAGGTTCCAGCTGGGCTCAGGGAGAGAGTAAAACCCCAACTTGCAGGGCCTCGCAGAGTCATCCCATCATTCGTTTCCTTCCCATCGGCACCAATTCCAAGCCCCCCATCGGCACACCGAGGTCCCTCCCTGTCTTAGATGAGGTAACGCTGAGGCTCAGGTCCCCTGGATTGCTTCCCATGAAGCCATCCGTGCAGGCTGTGCTCCGGCAGGGCCTCGGGAGAGCGGGAGCTACGCAGGGTCAGCACCGTCGCTCGTGACTGCACTGTCTGATGTGTAGCATCGGTGCGTCAGGGCCTCGTAGGTCATGCTAGGGAGTTCGGATCTTCTGAAGGAAATGAGGACCAAGACGCGTTTTTAAACAGGAGACAGACGTGATCAATTGATTTTCTGAAAGGTCATTCTCTGCTGCGTGGAGAAAGAACTGGACACGTGTAGGAGGGAGGAAGGGAGACCAGTGAGGGGGTCTGGCACTGGTGGCCGCAGAAAGCAGACACGGTGACGTTTGAGCAAAGGTCTGAATGAAGCTGGCCAAGTGTCCATGCCAGGCAGCGGAAGGAGTAAGTGCAAAGGCCCTGAGGCAGGAGTGTGCCAGTCTGATCGGGACCAGCAGGGGCGCCCGCGTGTCAGGGATGGAACTAGCCAAGGGAAGAGAGCAAACACCGAGGTCAGAGGGGCGTGGAGAACTGGGCCCACGGAGGCCTGGGGGTGGGGCGACCAACAGTCCCAGTTTGCCCGGGACCAGCACGTTGCCCAGGATGTGGGACTTTGGGCTCAGGACACCAAAACCAGCCTGTCTGGCGGGCACAATGGACACAGCGTTCAGGGTCCACGATGCTTTCAGACACCCACAAAAATGTTTTCATTTTAATTGTTTTGATCAGAAGAAAAAAATGAATGTGATAATAATGATCATAATCGATCCAGCCGGGGTCATCTTTGTCTTTCTACCAGTGCGGCCATGAAGTATACTTTTTAATTTTTACTTTTTTTATGGAGGAAGAAGACCATGAAGGCAAAGGTCACAGTACAGCCCTGCCTAGCAGGACGGGTAGTCGCCCTACTTGGCAGGCCTTTGGAGGGACTTGGACTCAGGGTTGGTTGAACTTGCCCCCGTTGTACAGAGAAGAAAACTGAGACCCTGAAGGGTCAAGGCAAGGTCAAGATGGTGGGTTAGCCTAGAAAAACGACAAGGGAGAAGAAGGGATAAGGATATCTGGTAGTGGAGAAACAGGACCTGGCAACGTGTGTGCGTGTGTTGTGGGGCCGAGAGGGGGGACAGGATGGAGGAGGCGTGACCCTCAACTCGCCGACTAGGGCAGCCCTGTGTTTGGTGGTGTCTTTCTCTGTGATGAGGAACGTGGCAGCCGGTGCGTGACCTTGGGCAGGTCAGGTAACCTCTGAGCATCAGTGTCCTTATCTGTGACACGGGGGAACCCAAAGGTGTCTCCCAGCGTTACTGTGAGAATCAAAAGACTTAAAAAGAACCCCGGTAAAAGTGCTTGGTGCCTCGTAAGTGCTCGTAAAGGTGAAGTGGACCTTCCCGAAGGTCCAGTTTGTTTCCTTCATCCATTTATACATTCAGTCGCGATGTTTAGTTGGGTACCCTCTCTCTGTGAAAATCCTATTCTAGGGGAAGGGACTGGCAGTGAAGAAATCGCATCCTAAGTTACTGGGGTGAGGATACATGTTCTTAAGAAAAATCCTGTAAGAAAACAGAGTCACAGAGGGCTCGCTGGATCGGGTGCTCAGGGGGAGCCTCCCAGGGAAGGCACGAGCGGGCAGGCGAGTTCCCCTAAAGCTGGGTGGCCCTTCCCCTGAGGTAGGGGGCTTGCCTGGAGTTCTCTGGCTGCCCCTGAATGGAGCAGAGCAGAGAAGGCCGCGGGGTCCCCTGGAGCCCCCAGCCAGGCGTGGGTTTGCTGAGAGCAACAGTTCGCAGCTGCGCTTCCACCAGAGGCTTGCGGCACCCCACCCCGCCCCCAGTAAGTGACAGGCGTTTACTTTCCCTGCTGTCCTGCCAGCAAGGGAGCCCCTGGAGCTCAGCCAGGAGAGGAGGCGGAGGACAGCGCACCCCAAGAAGGCCCCAGCCCGTGGTCACCTATCTTCAGCCCGTGGTCACCTACCTTCTCCTGTCCGCACCACCTGGGGCCCCGGGCGCCCAGCGGTGGCACCTTAGGAATGTCGCAGACTGTTCTGTTCTCCCTGATGCCGTCCCCGCACAGAGGCCTGCCCTCTCTCCCAGGGGGACAGAGCCCCGAGCCAGCCAGCGGGGCACTGGGAAGTGGGGTGACGGTAACAACAGCTTACGCGAGCTGACGGGTGTGGACAGCACTCGGTCAACCTGGAGACGCGATGCAGACCTTCTCGACAATTGTCAGTGCCCGGAACTGGGCGGGGGCAGAGGAAGTTAAAGGAGGAGGGGTGACCGCGAAGCCCCGGGACTGTGACCCGCAGGGAAAGGCCTGTGAAAGGCGCACGGATAAACAGAGGCCACCAGACTCCCGCCGCCTCGGTCGTGCTCCAGCTGAGGAGGGGACAGGCAGCTGCGGCCTCTCCCGGGCCGGAGGGGCCCCTCTCCGTGCACTGCTGAGCCCCCGGCCCATGGCGCCCGGGCTCCCCTCCTCCTCTGCCTCATCTGGGGCCTGGAGCCGGCAGACAGGGACAGTGCAAGCGGGGACACGCGCTCAGTGCTGATGAGCGTCGCCATGGAAATCGGCAGGTGGGGCTGGCGGTGGCTTCCTAGAGCCAACCCCGGGCTAGGCAGAGGCTAGAGATGCCCGCTGGGGGTCTGGCCAGAGGAAGGCTGGGCGAAGCGGCAGGCGGAGGGACTGGGGACAGGGGGGACACCCCGGTCACCCGGCAGCCTCCCCTGATTCTGGTCGTGCTCGTCGCACACCCACCTGCGTCTGCACCGTGCAGACAGCGTCCCCCTCGCGTCACCCTGCGTAGTCCCCACGGCGGGCCGGTGGTCAGTGTGACGCTTCACAGACAAGGACACCAAGAGGGTGCGCGACAGCCCCACGGTCACACACAGGCCCGGGTCCCGCGGCTTCTGAGACCACGTCGTGTGCTCCTCTTCCCGAAACTTCTGAAAGCACCACCCACACCACATCGGTGCCCTCAGAGTCCAACAGCCTCGCCGTCCTCTCACTTCTCGTCCTGAGAAACGTGGGGGTGAAGAACCGCTCCCCACACACACCAGCCCCCCCCGCCCCCGTTAGGTATGCCCAAGGGAGCGTCCAGGACGGGTGGGCCGGAGGGTACCCTTCAGGCCTTCTCGCCATCCTCCCTCCCTGCAGGCCGGCTTTTCCGGGGGGGCCCTGCCAGCGCTTGGACAGACGGAGGAGAGTGAGATGGAGGTGTGTCCTGCAGGTCACCTTGGACTGGCTCCGTCCCACACCGAGGGCCAGAGCTCCTCTCAAGGGGGCCCTACAGACGTGGTTCTCCTTCCCTGGGTTCTGGTGCCGCCTCCTTCCTCCATCCCATTGGCCAAGGCTTGGTGGCAGGTCTGCCGGACTCGCCTCGGGTACTGTGCTGTCCCCCGTGGTTTCAGCGGACCTTCCTCGTGCCTCTGTAGGGAGACGCTTTACCAGCCTTCCTGTTCTCCCTCATTCGGGTGCCGTCCACCAGGGGTGGGAGACGCGGAAGGAAGGAGGTCAGAGGGAAGGTCTGAAGTGAGACGGACGGTCCTCCCAGACCCAGATGGGGAGGAGGATGCCAACTCGGGCCCTCTCCGGGGCCCTCTCCGCGGGAGATGTACCTCCGGCGTCCCGTAATCCCCGCAGTCTGGAAGAGGAGCCCAGCGGCCTCCTGGCTCCTGCGTGCTCCCTCCCACGCCTGCCTGGTGTGGTCATTAGCATAAGACGCAGACTCTTTGCTCAAAGAGGACCTTCCAGACGCAGCCAGGGTGTGAAAAGTAATTACAGGCTGGGGATTAGAGCCGCCCCGGACCTCACTTGCTGGAACAAAGCTCTGACCTTCGCAGGGTGGATGAGATTAGTTTGCTTTAGGATAACGAGCACCAAGAACTCTTCCAGGAGGGAGACGGGTGGGCTTGCCCCGATGCTGGGGGCGGAGCACACTGGGGAGGCCTGGAGGCTGCCCAGCGGGACACCCTGGGGGACCGCAGGATGGGGGAAGCAGGGCAGGCCTTGGAGGCCTGAGCAAGGCAGCGAGGGAAGGCAGCAGTCCCGCTCCCGCAGCCTAGTGGGGGCTGCACCTCTGGTTCTGAGGTGTCAGTCCGGGTTCGACCTCAGCCTGACATCCCCCCATGGCCCTAAGGACCTTGGCTTCCCAGAGTGGGTGATGAGAGCCGCCCGCCGTGGAGACTGGGCATGGGTGGGGCGGGTGTGGCCAACCAGGGCTACAGGAGTGACTGCAGACTCTGCCTGTGACGTGGTGTCAGGGACTTAGCGGGCTCCCGAGAGGTTTTAGTGGGATTCTCCAGGTGCTTCAGAGCTCGCCCACGACACAGACGGGGCACGAGTCCAGCGTCAGGAGGCCAGGGTCTGAGCCCCCGCTAACCAGCGGGTGACACGGGCTGTCTTTCGGTAGCTCAAGGCCTTAAGCCCCTCATCTCTGAGGTGGAGGCGACACCTCCCCTGAGATGACTGGGTGCGGGCATTTGCAGCAGGCGAGGTGTTTGAGTGGCCAAAGCAACTGACCAGTTATCCGTGCCTCAAGGGACATGCCTGTCCTCACCCTTCACACCCACCCACTCGCCTCCACCCACTGACGGAGGTCAGTGTCACCCTTCCACGCCCCCTGACCCCTTCGGCCACCTCTCTCCCTCGCCTGCAAGCTCACCAAAGCCCCTCTTGAAGGAGCCCTCCCCACCGCCGAGGAGGAGGCCTGGCGGTGGCCGCGGGGCCCTTCCGGATGCCTGCCCCTGCTCAGGGTGCCCGCAGACACGGCCCCCAGCCGGGGATGCCAGATGTAGCAAATGAAAATGCAGGACCGTAGACGCTTTTATTCACAGCGTAAGTGCGTGCCGAACGTGGCACGGGACACGGCTGCACTAAAACATCATTCGTGTTGATATGGAGCTCAAGCTGAACTGGGCGTCCTGTGTTTTATCTGGCGACACCCCCCGCGGCCAGGAAGGCTCCCAGACAGTCAGCTGCCTGGCGACTGCTCTGGCCAGTGGCCTTGCTCCGAGCCATACCAGCTCCTGGGCTCCGGCCCTCTGAGCCGGAGGCCGGGCTTCGGCGTAGGGAACATCGGGGTGGGGATGGGGGGGAGGACCTCATGTCCTAAAGGACCCCCTGTACCTTTTCTGCCTCAAGGGACCTTCGACCAGTAGTCCATTCCGATATTTACTGAGCACCTGTTAGGGGCCAGGCCCCGTTCCTGATGCTGGGAACCGCGCCGGCCCTCATGGCGCTTACACGCTAGTGGGGAGCAGGGTCAGGGAGAGGGGAGCAAACGGTGTCGTGTGCGGTAGGAGAAAGGGGAGCGGCGTCATGGGGAAAACGCAGCAGAGATCGTGGAAACGGAGGGGGCACCGGGCAGAGGAAGGTGGGAAGGGGCGAACCGCCTCTTGTGTGCAGGGGTGGAGGCTGCGATGCCACTTAGGGTGGTCGGGGTCGGCCCCCCGAGAAGCTGCCGTTTGGGCAAAGGGAAGGAAGTGAGGGTGGGCCGGGATGATGCAGAGAGGGAACTCGACCCCGATGGCTGGTGCTGGCGGCCCCACCGCCGTGCGCTTCTGCCCGCCGGGCCCTGGCGCAGGGCGCTCCCTGCCTGTCCCTCTCACAGATGCCGCTTCGTTTCATCCCCCTGAAGGCAAGTTTCATCATCACACTTTTCCAGAGAGGAAAGATGAAACGACTCAGACCCACCCGAGGTGCTGGGACTCGAGCCTGGTTCTCCCCATCCCGTGTCCCCGAGCGTAACGGGGAGCACGCAGGCCAGGCCGTCCGGGTGGCCTTGCACAACCGGCTTAACTTTCTCACCCTCAGTGTCCCCACGTAAGCGTAGGGTCAGTGTCATTAGCTGCCTCAGAGCATTGCCATGAGGATCAGCGGGTGAGACACGTGTCACTGATTCCGAGAATAACGCCCCCGGGCAGGGCCGGGGTGACGCGGTGTGGAGCCCAGGCCCGGGGACAGCAGAGGACGCGGAGAGGGACGGCGTGCCAGGCAGGGGGACGGCGGAAGGAAGGCCACCGCGGGCAAGCCCCCCTGCACGTGAGGGGAGGGGCGGACGTCGCCGAAACTAAAGTGACCTGACTCCGCGATTGTAACTGCACGGGTTCGAGGCTGTGACTTCGGCGAGTTTTCTTTTCCTTGGGGAGGCGCCGGCTCATTGTTTCTGCCTGCTCGGGCCCTAGCTGCGTCCCGAGCGCGCCCGCCCTCCGCCCGCTGGTCTGGGGGTGCCGCCACCCGCTCGGCGTGAGCGTGATTCAGCCCGCGCCCTGCACGCCCCTCCGTCTGCATCGCGGATTCGCCTTCGGTTTCACTCGCGGACAAGAGTCTCACAATTCGGATTTATTAAAACGATTACCCTTAAGCGAGGGGCTTGGACGGAGCCCAGCACCAGGCCGGAAGCCGTCTGGGCCCGGCACACGCAGACCACGGGTGCCCGGCTCTGAGCGTCTGTGCCCGGCCCGTCCTCACCGCCTCCGGGAAGGGCACCCCAGCCACACCGCACCCCAGCTGCACCGAGAAGGGCACCCCAGCCGCACCACACCCCAGCCGCACCGAGAAGGGGACCCCAGCCACACCGCACCCCTGCCACACCGAGAAGGGCATCCCAGCTGCGCTGAGTAGGGCACCCCAGCCGCACCGAGAAGGGCACCCCTGGCACCCCGCATGCTGCGGAGCATGCCACAGAGAGCGCAGTGCAGCCCGAAGGTGCTGAAGCTGTCCTCCCAGCATCTGGAATTCATTGTCCCTGGGCTCGCTTCACTGGTCCGCCCCCCCACCCCATCTTCTCCCTGCCAACTTCCTTCCAACTGTGACAGCCACGGACCCCTCAGGATCTCTTGCCAGAACAGTGCTTCGGCACCTGGAGCCGGGACTTAGACAGAGCGGGCACCTGATTCCTACCGAGCGGGAGGCGGCTCGGAGAACGAGAAGACAGAGGGGTGCTCCGCTAACCCTGCGGCCGGAGACCGGAGCCTGTAATGCACGAGCTCCGTGACCCCCGTGACCTCCACGTGTAGTCACACATGTAAAGACTGATGGGTCAGGTACTCTGGGGGCCTTAGGGGTAGGGCAGGAGGAGGCTACGGGGAGCCAAGCCAAGGAGCCGGCGTCTTTCTAAACTGCCCGAGCACTTCGCTCTTACCCAGTGGGCAGTGCCACTTGCCAAGACTGCCCTGCGAGGATCTTAGAGCCACGTCGCTCGCGTCGCAGGGTCCCCAGGAGCTGCGAGCCACTCCCGGTGCCCCGGCTGCCACGCACTCAGGGCCCCGGCGCTGATGCACTCCGCGCGCAGGCAGCGAGCCCTCGCGCTATGCCTGACGCCCTGCAAGGCGCCGGGATGGGGGATGCAAAGAAGACGGAGAAACACGCTCGGTCCCCCAGGAGCTCGTCGTGTCGAGTGGGGAAGAGGTTGCTTACGGCGGGCGTGTTTTCAGAGGTTGGACCGGAGAAGGGAGTGACGAAATGCGCCAGGAGCCGGGGCGAGAGGCCACATTTTCACTGAGTGCAGAGGGTTTGCTGCAGAACCCGAGCCCTGCACTTTCCTTTACCCCCCAGAGGTGTGTGAGCACGTCTCTGCGGAGCATTCCGGGCTCGTGGAAGATGCGAGCTTCCCTGCACTCCACAGGCGGAGGCCCACGTTGCACCCAGCGAGCGTTCACTGAGCACGTACCGTACGGCAGAGGCCGTTCTAGACTCAGGGGATGCCAAGGTGATAGACGTGATCACAGTCCCAGTCTAGAGGGGACACGGACAGACAGACAAAACACACTGGAGGCCGGTGGACTGTGTCCTTCGGGGGGGTAGAGAGAGAAGGAACCATTACTAATGGGGAGAAGAGCAGCTCAGGGAAGACGTCCTAGGGATGGCAGTGTCCAGGTTGGGTCGCGAAGGATGATTAGGAGTTTGCAGGTCGAAATCAGCAGGTTATAAAGTCAGTGGGGAAGATCGTATGGACCTAAACGTTGGACATTACAGGCGGGTGACAGCAACACAGATGAGAGATAAACAGGCATCCCAGTGTGGGGGACCAGCCTCCCAGCCGCCACAGGCCTGTCGTGGAGAACAAACCCTACCCAGGCTCCTCCGCACGTGACAAACACGCTCAGCTCAGCCTTGGCGACTGTGGCTCGAGCCCCGTGCGGGTGTGTCATGGGGCGTTTGAACATGAAGCCGGCCTTCTGTCCCCAGTGACGTCACCGGTCACTTTCCCAGTTCCTAGGCTTCCCAGTCGTTGAGGACAAACGTGGGAAAGTCACCTGGTGCAGTGGCTCCCAGCAGCCAGTGACCAAACCAGCCGCGTCGGAATCACCCGAGGTCCCGAGGAGCACACGGCCCCTTGCCGTCCTCCTGGAGGGTCCCATTCAGTGTGGCCAGGCTGTGACCCAGGGTGATTGTGATGACGCCCGCTGATCACGTGTCCCCACCTTGGTTATCTTTCACACTGAGGGACGTGCTCTGAGGGGGCGAGGCCTGTGGGCCGGCTCTAGGGGTCTCCAGAGTGTGCTGCATCCTCCGGGGATTCCTGAGGGAGCAGAGGCTCGGGAGATGTGTCCCCAGGCACCCTGGGCAGGGGGTGTTGGGGCTGCTGCTGATCGGGTTGGTTAGTGACTGATGAAGATGCTATTTTTAGCAGTCGGGCAATTTGGGCTTCTCTAATCAGGGAGCCGGGGACAGGCCAACTGAGGGTGCCAGGGGATTTGAAATTTTACACAGAGCTTGGACCAGGGGAGGTGACATTCTTGCGCAGGGGTTGGTTGGAGGAGAATCAGACGTTTTCCAGCCCCACAGAGAAAAGGGCAGGGGGAGAAGTTGCTAAGATCGAGCAGGAAGGAGTGCAACGAGATGGAGAAAACTTATGGGTTCCTCTGGTGCGTTCCCTAGAAGAGAAGGGGACTCTCTTCAGCCTTCAGAAAGGCAAGAGCTGAGTCGGGGTGGGGGAGGCGGTGTCCGACGGCGTCCACAAGGCAGGTCTAATAGAAGACACGGAGGGCCCAGGATGAGGAGTCCTGTCACAAGGGGCTTGGGGTCCCTGAAATAACGGGCAAAGGGACCAAAGGAACCTCATCACAGAGGAGAAGAGTCCAGGCAGGGAACCGGGCCACCACGCTCTGAGGATCAGCAAACGGAGAGACCCCAGGTTGGGCAGGCCTCGGCCAGGCTGGAGGACGAGGGCCGGCAAGGGCATCCTCAAAGGCCACGCCAGGCGGCGGCTCGGTCAGTCTGGGCCAACCCACGTGAGCCTCTCCTTGTCCGGCTTTCCCTCCGTCGCGCCCATCACGTGTCCTGGGGCCCCTGCCCGCAGCCTCGGGACAGCCTGCCCCGGGAGAGGGAAGCCGGAGGCCACTCCCCCCGTCCTCGCTCCCCAACTGCTGTGAACAATTAAGCCCAGGACGGCCATTAGCGAGCGCTGAAGGGCCGGTATTGATTAAGGATAATTATATTTACTCTCCGGCACTGTGGGGCCTGGCAGGAATATTTTTTTTGTTAATTTGCTGCTGCTTAGCCTCAGGAACGAGGACCGATGCGCCAACCTCCACCTAGATCGCTCCTACACACGCACACGCACACGCACACGTCCTCACCGTTGCTGAACCCAGCATCTAAGGCCCACGGCATTCCTGCAGCTGAGATTCCAGAAAAGAACCTGGAAATGGTTGAAGCAGTTTTATTTTCTTTGGGCTTTTTTTTTTTTTTATCTTGGATGAGAGACACGGAGGGGCCCACATCGCAGCGAAATACAGATGCACGCACACAAACGCACTCGGACACTACTTCCTTCCCTCCTCCCCAGAAGTCTATTTTTAAAACCGAAATTCTGGGAGGAGAAGGTACAGAGGTGTCCCTTCTCTGTCTCTGTGACATAAAAACCCAATTCTGCGAGGAGAGGCCCTGTGCCCCCTCCGTCACCTCGCGAGAGGCGCCTTTCCCACCCACCTCAGTCCCTCTGGCTCCTTGGACGTGCCTGTCTCCTCCCTCACTCTTGGCGTTTAATTCCTGCGTGAGCATGAGCACGCCTTCGCCGGCTCGCCAGGTCATAAGTGCCTTCCTTCCTTCCTTCAGTGAACCGGGCCAGCCACCGGCCCCGGGCTGAGGACACCGAGGTGCCGTCTCTGCCCTCGGGTGGCTGACAGTCAAGGGAACCCCACAGGTGTCACACATGCCGGGGTCCCGGCCCCGGGCGGGAGCCTGCATCCAGCTGCCTTGTCACCTGGGGCAAGGAACCTCTTTAGGACTCAGTTTCTCTAGTTGTAAAACTGAGATGGTTCGAGATGATAACGACACTTACCGCTGTGACAGGATGTGGGATGAGTGTGACGTGCTCCTCTGGGCCTGGCACGTAGCAGATGCTCAGTAAACACTAGTGGCTATGCTTAGTGAGTGTGTACTCCATGCCAGGCTGGTCTCACGTAGACTGTCCCCTAGAGTCCCCACGAGACACTCACGAGAAAGCAGAGGCACGCAGAGGCCGAGTAACCTAACAGGGCCGTGGGCGGGCTGAGATTCAACCCCGGGTGGCCTGGCTCCCCCGCCCCTACACCTGCCCACGCCGCTGTGACTCTGGCTCCCATCCTCCTGTCAGCAGCTGCAGCAGAGGGTGTCATGGAGGAGACGCAGAAGAAAGGTGCCTTACATAACCCGGGGGAAGTGACCTCGGGGAGGAGCCCCTGGGAGGCGACAGACGGCCCCCTTCTGCAGGGGGAGCTGAGTGTTCCGAGGCCCAGAGGTGAACGAGCAGAGTGTGTTCGGAGAACAGCCAGTATTTCAATCTAGTGGATGGTAGTTGGGGCGACCACATATCCTAGTTTGCCTGGGACTGTCCTAGTTTGCACCTGGTGGCCCAGCTTAATTCCAAACAGGCCCGCGTTCACTCTCAGGCAATCCCGGTTAGGACGATAAATGATGTGGCCACCGTGATGCTAGCCGCGTTGGGACCGGGGAAGTAAAAACAGGCTTTGCCTACCCCCACCCCAAGGACTCTGATTTTATCCTGAAGGACGTGGAGACCCACTGAGCAATGAATTAGAGGGAGCAAGGCTGTAGCCAACCGGACCTTTAGGATGCAGCGGTCCAGGGGGATGGGGATGTTGAGTTATTAAGGAAGTAGAATCTGCAGGCTTTGGTTCCAGAGAGGCCCAGGGTTAGTGGGTGAGGGCCTGGATTCTGGTGCCAGGCTCTCTGGGTTCAAATCCTGGGCCAGCCACTTATTAGCTAAATCTCTCCGTAGCTCACTTGCGTTACTTAGAGTTAATATATAAGGCAGTGATCAGCAGGAAAAGCAGGGGTGACTCGGTCACTTAAGCTTGAGAACAAGAGGGAAGACGCAGGATGGTGAGGCCCGTTCGGGATATGCCGGATTTGAGGTGTCGGAGGTGGGAGCAGAAACCAGGTAGCAGGACATGCCAAGTCCTGCGTATTAGGGAGCTCTGGGACTCGGGAAGGGATCCGAATCATGATCCGAAAGGCCGGAGACAAACCAGGAGAGAATTAGTTTCCAGAAGCCGAGGGAGAATTGAATTTTCGCAAGGACGGGATGTTCAACAGCGGCCGACGTGAGGTCAGGCAATGCGGAGACAAAGCAGCGCTGGGTCTGGACGAGGAGGCCATCAGCGGCCCTGGCGGGCGTGTTTCTCAGTGGATGGTAGGGATGCGTGTGAATGGAAGACAAGGAGGCGGAGGGAACGCGTGTGGACTGCTTTCAAGAAGCTTGCTGCAGGAAAGGGCCAATGGCCAAGCAGGTGCAGCAGGGTCAAGAGAGGTGTCGCTGTCTTTAAGGAGCAGAGCCTGGAGCTCGGGAGAGGACAGCAGAGATGGAGAGGTTGAGGAACAGTCAGATAAAGGCATAATTGATGGAGCAACGCCCTTGAGGAGGAAGGAGAAGACGAGGTGCTGGGCTCTCCGGCAGGAGCAGCTCAGACAAGAGGAAGACTGCTTTTTATTGTGAGCTGGAGGGGGAGAGATAAGGATGAGTGGGGACACAGATAACTTTGTCGGGCGAGCGGCGTGCCAAACGGGCAACTGGCACTGTTTTCCCTGCAATGTTGGATTCAAGACCTCCAAAGGAGGGACAGTCGGGGACTGGAGGGGATGCTGTTGTTAGGGGCATCCACGTGGACCCCGTGGACACCGGGGATGATGGCAGGGCCTGGATTGGAGTGAGATAAAGCACCACGGGTTCTCAGTGAGCAGAAAGCCGATAAGGGATGGAGACCAACAAAAGAAGAGGAGCGTATGTCTACTGTCGAAGAAGCAGGACGCTTTTTAGAAATTTGACAGCAGAGGAACAATTTCGAAGTGGCCTCGGTTATCCAGGAGGGGCCTCCCTCCATCCTGGGAAAAGGAGCATCTCTTCCTGGACAAGTCTGCAGGGCCCTGGTGAACCTGAAGGCAGAATCTGTGCCCAGTTTGCCTTTGCCTCGTTTTCCTACCCATCTGGCATATTGAAGAGGTTGTTTAAAATGCTGGCTGGTTGGGAGGCGGGGGAGGGAAGAAGGAAGGAAGGAAGGAAGGAAGGAAAGAAGGAAGGAAGGAAGGAAGGAAGGAAGGAAGGAAGGAAGGAAGGAAGGAAGGAAGAAAGGAAGGGAGGAAGGGATGGATGGATGAAGAAAGCCAGCCAGCCTTTCTTCCATCCTGAGACACTCTTCCACCTGCACCTCTGACTCTTGCCCTGGACCTAGTTTCTCAGTTGGACTTATTTAGTCCCATCTCGCCCTTCTGTCTTACTTCCCGGCCGGGCTTGATCAGAGAACCCTGAAATGCAGGGCAGAATGTGCTTCATTGACTCCTGGGGGCAAAATGAGGCAAGATGTCACCCCGACGAGGACCGCAGCTCATCTATCCCCAGCGGCCACCCAGACTCCCACCAAGGGAGCACAAACAGACTGGCTTTATTTTTAGCTCCCTGTGGGCCCCTGAGCCCTGCCCCACTTTCTGAACACAGAGAGCTTGGGGCCCACACCATCTGGCCATAGCGGAGGGATGGGGCAGGCCTCGCCTTCCCCGCCACTCATGATGAAAAGCCGGGGGAACGCAGCCCTTTCCACGTCCACGTTTTCCAGGCCAGGAAATCCACGTGGCGGGGTCTCCGGTGAGGCTGGAGTCTACAGACGCCACAGTGATCGGTCCTATGCCCAGGGCTGTCTCTGGTGGGGCCTCCAAGGATCTTGCTATGGGAGCCCCAAACTCCAGGGGCTGTTCTGACTCTGCAGTTCTGCCCCAGACCCCAGCTAGCATTTTTCTGAGCTCAGCTCGAGTTTCGCATAGGTTTGGGAACAAGTCTATAACTTGGAGGGTCAAGGACAATGAAAGCAATAAAGAGACTCCCAGTTGAGCTCAACCCAGTCACTGTAATAAAGAACGAGCATCGCTTATTCATTCACTCAGCAAAGGGTGGAACACATGCCTGGAAAGATGCTGAGGATGCCAGAGGTGGACATAACATCATCTTTGCCCTCGAGGTGCTCTCTGTTCTGTATCCCATCACCGATCACAGGGACTGCGACATCCAAGGACCAGAAACAGGAGGTGGGAGTGGGGCTGGGAGAGCTGGTGTTCCTTCCTCCTGAGCTGAGTCCCTGGGTTTGAAGTTTCTCCCTGCTTTTTCTCGTCTCTAGCATGCCCCCGGTTCACCCTGTGTGCCACACATTCTCAGCTCCTACAGGCAGCTGAACTGGGAGGGCACCCGCCATGTGGACACAGTCCTGCAGACGGAGGTGGGTGTCCCTTGGGCAGAGATTCACAGTGTTCGCTGGCTGCCCGTGGAGCCCCCGATGGTCACTGTTCAGAAGACCCTCTACAGGATCATTTTCCTCCCCTGCTCTCCAGCCATCCAGGCCTAGGACGAAATCTTTTGTCCAGCCCTTTCAGACTCAGCTGGTTCTGCAACCTGGACACCCCTCAATGACATTTACTGCACAATCAGAGCGTTGCTGGGTCTCTCCATGGATGGCAGCACCCTATTTCCCACCCTAGGGCCCTGGCATCTGTAGGGGTCCCTCCCGTCCCATGGCTGCTCCTCAGAGGGACACTAGGATTGGGGCAGGTGGACAAGGGCCGGCTGTCGTAGGTCCAGAGGGGGCCACCCAGGGCAGGTGGAGTCTGGACGGATGAGCCCATATGGAGCTTGGCACCATCTCCCCCTCCCCAGGGCACTTCTGCCAGGAGCTCTTCCCTGCCCCGTGTCCCCTGTGAATGTCCAGCTTCTCAGGAGGCCCGGACACCTGGGCCCCTTCTTGGCTGGCATTTGGGACCCATATGGCCCATATGGCCTCTCAGGTGGTTTGCTTCCCAGCTGCGTGCCCTCTGCTTGGGATGAATTTCCGTGATGCAATTCCCCAGAGTGCCCGGGCCAGAGGCAGGGCCTGGGAATTGGGATTCGTGGTAAATGGCACATCTGGGCGAAGAGTGCCCCCCTGAGCCCCGAGGCAGTTTGTGGCACCTGAGGCACCTTGGCATAGCCACCCCGACCATTTTAGAGCATACTTCTCAGTTCTTCTTGCCTCCTAAAGAACCCCAAATAAACAGATACTGAAATAAGACTTTAAAGTGAAAGCAGAGGGCATAAAATGCCCAGGAAAGGCCAGATACCTAGAGGAAGACAGGCATGACGGAGCAGGACAGGCAGGGGACTGACACGGGTTGTGCTCGTGTGTAGGGGCCTCGTTTGGCAACTGGCACTTAGCTACTTCTTGTCTCGTTTACTCTTCACATCAGCCCCATGAGATGTGTTGTTATCCTTGATGCAGAAATGAAGAACGCCAGAGAACTGAACTTGCCCAAAGCCACATAGAGAGTACGCTGAGCACTGACCCTAGAGATGCCCAGGAAGCCTCAGGAAGAGGAGCTGCAGATTCAGGACAAGGGACTTCTCTGACGTCCACCTGCCAAGAGCAAGTTGGGCCTCCTGTCCTTTGGCCGGAACCCATGCTGTCATGGAGTGGACAGCAAGGGAAGGTCTGAGGACATGAGGAGCCAGAACACTACGTGCCAGGAAGGTGCCTGCGTGTCTGAATCAGGGGGGCAGCCCAGGTGAGAGGCTTCGAGGGGGGCTCTGCCACAAACTGCCTGCAAGACAGGAGGCAATAATGACGGGGCCTCTGACTAATTAGACGACTGCAAATATCATTCCTCCAAAAGCAGACGAGCTGATAAATTTTTTACTTGACCTGCTAATAATTTTATCCCTTAAAAGGTAGAACAGGCAAATAGGGGAACCGAGTCTAGACGGAAGTGTGATGTGCAGCATAGAATCACGTGTTGCCAAGACTATACCCTTGAGGACTTCTGGCTTCGAAAGGTTTCAGGGCACGTGGCAAGGTGGGAGGGTCTGCATGACAAGGACGGGTCCCAGAGGGCGCCACACCCTGCAAGAACTGTGTCGGAAAGTCTAAGCCCAGAATCAGCCATTTAATAAAAAATAAAAAATAAATCTGGGGAACCAAAAGACACTTTCGAGATTTCTGTAGTTATTGTTGCTAAGAGCAAGGATTCAGGCATCAGGCCCACCCCGTTTGGATCTCGGCTTTGTGACTTTGGCCAAGCTCTTTAATCTCGTCGAGACTCCATCTCCTTGCCTGTAAAATGGGGGTGATATCTATTCATAAAGGGTTATTGGAAATAATAAGTTTGATAATGGCTGGTAGGTGGTTGGGCTGGTGCCTGGCACGTTTGGTTCATATTCACCAACACTATCATCACCATTGCTCTCTGTTGGTAATGCCCTTGCTCCCCTGTTCTGACTATCAAACCTTTCCATTAAGGTTAGTTTTAGTGATTTTGGTTATTTTCAAGTAAAGCCTGCAGCAGGAAAGTGAACAGCGTAAAGGACTGTTCTGGGGGTAATATGGTGTAATATTGACTTCATTTGAAAGAAAAGTCTAACCAAAGGGGATCGGGGCAGCAATGAGGGCGGGAAAGGAACACAGCTCATATGCCCGCGTGGAGAGGACACCCTGAGAAGAGTGAGAAAATAGAACCACCTACCTCTCGTTTTACTTCCATCTTTGTCACCGAAAGGAGCAATTTTTGAAACTATCGTCTTTGAATGAGATTAGGACTCCAGACCCAAGTATCTGATGTCCCAGGACGTCATACAGTTTGCACAGACAACGGCAGGAACATTGCTTGGGATCATTGAGAAATCGCATGGAACAAAGGAGACTCTCAGAGACTGGAGACGTCCTAACTTTTTTCAAAAAGCAAAATTCTAGACGTTCTAGGTTGACCAGTCTGATGTCCAACTGATACAATTCTAAAAAGACAGAGCGGCAAATAGGTGGTGTGTGTGCACTTAGAAGAGAAACAGATACCCTGGAGCCGGCACTAAAAATAAATCATGCAAACGAACGTAGTGTTTTATAGGTATCTTTGCCAGAATTTCAGAGAAATGCTATTGGCACATAGATTGATTCTGGGAAAATCCTTAGTGAAGTCACTCGTTTCCACACTGTGGATAACATGGGGAAATGGGATCTGGACAGTCGTACAACGATGTGACTTCAGTGACGCCTTCCCAAAATGCCAGTTTGTCGCACCCGAGTGTCTGGAGACTCTCTTCAAAGGTAGTTTGTTCAGTGTTTGCATCAGTGACACGGAAGTCATGCTGACAGATACATAGAAAGTTAACGTACCGTATGGATCCAGAGCAGGATCCAAACTGGTCTCCGCCACCTAACAGGATGGCTTACACCAAATAAAGTGAAATAGAGACATGCAGAAGGGTTGCAAGTGGTGCCTGTAGATACCCAGCCCTCAAGGGGAGATGGGACGTAACTCCCCACGCTTTCGGTGTGGGCTGTGAGGGTGACTTTCTTCCAAACAGTGCAGGACGGAAAGGAGCAGGAAAGCAACTTTAGCTTTCTAGTGGAGAAACTGACAAACGTTGCCTCGGCCTGGTGATCAAGGCCAACATCAGCAGTGATCGGTCACGTGAAAGCATGATACGATGTGGTCAGAATGGCACTTTACCTCTGCGTTCTTCTTCCCCCAAACCTATAGCCCAGTCTCTTTATCAGAAAAATATTAGACACATCCCAATTGAGAGATTTTCTACAGAATACCTGGCCCGTAGTCTTGAAAAACTGTCGAGAATATCCAAAGTAAAAAAACAATTCTCAGAAACATGCGTGGTTTAGAGGCGCTGAAGGAGACATGACCTCTAAGTGTAATGTGGGAGCCTAAGTAAAACCCAAGGAAATCTGAGTACAGCACGGACTTCACCTAATCGTCTGTCGGTGATGGTTTCCTGGGTGTGGGAAACTGTACCGTATCAACACGTAAGATGTTAATGGGAAACTGGCTTTGGAATATACGGGAACGCTGTGCTATCTTTCTATTTTCTCTATAAATCTAAAACTACCCTAAAATAGAACTGTGTATTTGAAAAACATGATGGCTATGAGTGTAAACTTCATTTAGGATAAAAAGGATGTATTAGGTAAGTGTCCCCTGGGGGATATCCAAATTAAATAGAGCTTATGGGAAAGACATCTAGGGCTTTTAATCGACCACAATCTCAATACGTGGTTGTGAAAGGAATGGGAACCCTGTGCTGCCCCGACCAGACCTCGGCGTCCACACCAGGCAGCTCGGCCCAAGGAATCTCAGGTCGGGAGCCCAGACTTCCTGAGTTCAAGCCCGGGCTCCGCCAGCCACATGCCGGCTGTGTGAAGCCAGTCACCTCGCAGAACCTCTCTCTTCCTCACCTTTCACACCTGCAAAGTGGGCAAATAACCGACAACTCCTCATAGAGCCAATGGGTAGCGCAACGCCTCTGGCCCCTAATCGTTACCCAGGGCTTGGATCTCTGTGGGCCACGGAGGTCTGACTGCGGTGGGCTGGGCCCCGTGCCTTATTTTTTAGAATATCTTTATTCCAAAACGGTGTTGAGTATCTCAAAGAATAGCCTTAGATGAGGGAGTGGTGGGGAACTTACTGTGTTTACCTTGGAGAAAAGATCGGATTAGGGGAGCTGTGGCTTCGATGCAGATTAAGTGCCAGCAGGTGAAAGTGACAATCTCGGTCATTAATTTCCCGAACCGTTAAGTAGGTCCCTAAGCCTGTCTGGAGCTTTGCTTCCTTATCCTCGAAATACAGATAAGGGACATGTTTGGGTCAATTTTGCAGAGTGGCTGAGAGGATAAAATATGGAAGTGCACTGCATGAAAAGCAGCTGTGGTTAATAAGCATCCATTGTTATTAGGACCGCCTTTGGTGTGTGTTTCCTGTTGTGACTGTTCGCAGGGGGTAGGGAGAGGACAAGAACATGCTGTTTGAAATGCTTACTTTTTTTTTTAACTGCAAGGCCATCAAGGGCAAGTCAAGGTCACAGGCTTCTCTTCAGGGACAGAGGCTGGTGTCGTGAGCTCATGGAGAAATAAGGGCTTAACTGGAGCGAATGCACGGGCCTTGGAAATTTACCCAACTTCTGTGAACCTCAGTGTCCTCATCTGGGAAATGGAGATCATTGTATCAGCCTCACGGGGTGGCTGCAGGGTGCGTGAGTGGGCAGGGTGCTGAGCACCTGGGCAGTGGTGGCTGACGCTGTCATCTGCCCCTCAGCAACTTTGGGGAAGCGGCGGCGATCTGAGCACCCCATTTCTAGGGCCTGTCAGTGAAATGGTCACTGGCAATGGGGGTAGGGTCAGTGGGGAAAAGCTCATCTCATGGGAGACAAACTAGAAGGCACAGGGAAACAACCTAGAGGACAGCACGTGGAGCCCACATCAGCAGGGTGCAGGCTGAGACTAATCATCCATCCCAGATACTTTAAAGCCACTTCTTATGGATCTCTAAACAGTTGAGGTTGTTTAGGGTAAAATCAGAGCCCGGAGGGAATCAGATCACTGGGAAGGAGGGAGATTGGGTTGGTAAGAGAGATGGGGAGTCATTGCAAAAGTACCCAGTGGTGACTGTGGTTCGGAAAGAGACATGGGGAGAAGGCACGTGGCCTAAACTGGCAGTGCCCGGTCCCAGAGGCCTCGCGGTGACAGGGACACAGCAGAGGGAGGACAGGTGACTCGGCCCTTCAGGGTCCGTGTTGACTCATCCTGTATCTCGGATGACCAGAGTCATCCACCATGCGAACTTCTACATCGTTCAGGGCATGAAGCCACGCGTTATGCCCAAATCTCCTTACACCGGAGCTTCCTAAAGATGTTACCACATGCCTTTGGAGAAAAATGACAACAGTGAATTCAAAAATTTTTACAGAGCCTGAAGGTACAATCGACAGTGACAGATGGATGAGGATTTACATAAAGTGACACAGACACTGATTTTCTGGATAATTTTTGATAACGTCAACAACAATTAAAATGGATCACACACATGCATGCGTGCGCACGCACACACACGTGCACACACACAACACACAACCACTGCCAAGCAGCAGAGCCCCAGCAGGGTCAGCACAAAGGTGTGAATGCAGATGCCCGAAGGTCAGGAGTTAAACCCTCATTAGGTCTGGCCGTTCCCCCCCTGGTTCTCCTGCCAACACTGCCTCCATCTCTGCAGGTTGCGTTAGGGGGTGATTAACCTAGAGTTTCCCCAAGAAACAGCTCTTGGCTTAACTCAGATGGACTGAGCGCCCTCTCAGCTGCTGGGCTCCAGGTTGCTGCCTACCCTTCTAGGTTGGTCCAGACTTCCTGGGAGCGTACGAGTCGGCTTATCTGTCCTCAGAGCAGAGCCCCATGTTTTGAAGAAAGATATTGACAGACTGAAGCGCGTTCGCAGTCAGGCAGCCTGGCTGATGGGGAGCTGGACCACGTCCTGCTGGGAACCTTGAAGGAAGACTCAGAGGGGCCTGTGGGTTGTCTCCCAACACCTGCAGAGTTGCTATGTAAAAGATGTAATAGACCTTTTCTGTGTATCCTCGGAAGGCAGAGTTAGGACCCGGGGGTACAAGCTAGAGGGAGGCGGGTTTGGCTTGGTCCTGAGAAGGACTCACAGATAATCTGGTCGCACGGACAAGTAATTAGTTCTTCAGCATGACAGGGGTTCAAAGGCCGGATGGCCTCCCGTCAGGGTTGCTTGTGAGGGGTTCCACTTTGGAAGGAAGATTGGATGAGAAGATCTCTAAATTCCTTTCCAAGCACCAGATTACGTATTTGTGTGTTCTCGGGAAGTAGAGAGAGCAGGAACTGAGGGTCATAGCTTAGCCAGAAAGGCTGGAGATGAGTACGCAGAGCCTGGAGAAAATCTTTTTAGGTTTAGCAAGTCTCTAGTCCTGGTTTCAAGCTCTTGTGTTTTGTTTTTCGAGCTCTTTTAAGCAGAAGGAGCAGTAAATTCGAGTCTGGCTTCTGTTTGGGTGTTTAAAACACCCCCTCCTCACAGGAAAGCTGTCTCTAAACCCCACTGGGTGTCAGTGGTAGCTGCTTCCACGCCTCAGACCTCATCCTCTTTTTCGACTTTGAAAGGTGGTTACAGGAACAGGGAGATGGCTGGCTGAAGATGCCTGACCCCCGCTGTGGGTCAAATCATTAATCTGGTCCCATTGGAAATGGCCGAGTCGATCAATGCAATAGAGCTTATCGCAAATGACTCGGGAGCCCTACTTCCCACGCTCAGGGCTGCGTCCATGCCTGTGGGGGACCGTCTTCCTCCTGCTCCTTGCCTGTGTGCTCTGGGCCCTCCGTTCTTACCCTGGATCATCCGTTTCCCTCCTGAGATAAGCCCTGTTCACCGTCACTTCTTGTCAGGCTTTCCTCATTCTTTCTTTTTTCATCTTTTTTAGTCAGACTCGCTGGTTCTTTTTAAAGGGTTTCAGCCTTTAAAATGATGATGCCCAACACCATCGTCCCTGAAAACCTACCTACACACCGTTTAACAGCTGTATGTGTGGAGAGATGCCCCCCAGGTTAAGAAATTGATAAAAAGCTGTGTTTTAGGTTCCCTGGCCTTCGTGCGTGGGCAGCAGAAGGCAGGGAAATTGAGCCAGAAATCAGCACCCCCAGCCTTTGGACAGCGCGCCCTTCGCGTCCTCTCTTTTCTTCATCCGGCCACGCCTGGCTGTCCTGCTGTTCCTGCCTTGACTGGTTCGAATTTCTTATTTTGAGCATGATTCCCAAGGAACTGAGGACTTGTAACAAGCTTGAAGTCGCCTTTCCTTTCCGGGCCTCAGGCTCTTTGTCATCGAGCCTGTGACTGCCCCTCTGGGCCACACCGGGAAAGGCCATTCATTAAGGATACATTGGATGCCTACAAAACAGGTGCGAGAGTCCCAGGCTGCTTGCAAGCCAGGGAAAGGTCTGCTCTAATCATCCCGGAGTCTAAAAGGCTTCCATTGTCTGTCAAGATCCGAGTGTAAACAGGGCGCAATAATTGGGCCCAGGCATCTCTAGCAAGTTCGTTCGACACCTCTCCAGAGCAGCGGATGGATCGGACATGGTGTCAAGCGGCGAGCCTATTAATGTACAAAGCAGAGAGGTGTCGAAACTGGCAAAAAGCAAAGTCTCCATTTCTTCCCAATCTCCATAAAAACAAGTGAATGTGGAAGCTCAGCTGTCTTCAGGAATGAGGGGCCAAGGGCAGCTTGGCAACACTGCCAGTGCGTGCGGTCCTCCTGCCTTTCCGGCTCCCTCCCTCCCTCCTTGCCGCCCACCTATCCCTGAAGCTGGAACTACCTCCTGGACCCAGTATGATGTCCGTTTGCTGCTGGGGAGCTCGAGGGGGGACGAGAGATGGCTCCCATAGAAATACAAAGGCCCGTCAGCCTTCACAGCAATGATGGGGATCAGAGTGGCTGTTTTTAGTTATAAAGACATCTTGGAGGGAAAATTTACCAAAGATGTATTTATTCTATTAGAACTACACCTCCCTTTGGCCTAGTTATCTCCAGCACCACATTTGTCACTCTGCCACTGCATCCTGGAGGGGAGGGGAGAACACAGAGAGAGACCATCTGAATTGAAGCTCTGAGTTTTCAGATAGAGCAGTTGTGGGTTTAAGTAAAAAGCAAGACCCCGGGCCTCCTCCATGGTCACCTTTCCCTGCACTGGTCTTGGAAATGGTTCTAGCTCCTCTGCCCTGTAAGGAGGGGGTGAGGTTGGATATATTTTCAGGAAAAGAGGTTGGAGAAATATGAAATTATAGAAGAGATGATTAGAGAATGGCATTAACTTTTATTAAAGATACTTTTGATTGACAAAACCCTCTTTGGGGAAGCTTTTTTGGAACTTAGACAGTCTCCAGAAAAAGAAGGAAAGAAGAATTGCCAGATCTGATGTACATTGTCGCGCAGCATCCCAGGCTAGTCTCGGAGTGAAAAGACATGGGTTCTGCCTCTAGGTGCTTTGCACAAGCACATGCTCGGGACTAGACACCTGCCTTCGAAAGAGGCCTTGTCATCCGCTGCCTGACCATTAGCCATGAGGTACCGACCCGCACGAGAGCTTGGGAGCTTGCTGAGTCTGTGCCTTTGGTTCTCTGACACTTGCTGAGAGAGGGGAGACCCACGGAAGCGAGGTTAGAGGAGTGTATCATTGTGCGGACAATCCCAGAGGGATGGGATTCTGTAACCACACCTCAGGCCCTGTGCACAGCTTGTTGGTCTGGGGACATAAAGGAGGGAGACGTTCTAACCCCTGTGCTCCAGGAGATCATAGGCTGGTATCACATACACACTCAGCAGTTCCCACCCCTGGCTGCAGGGGTTGTGTGTGTGTGTGTGTGTGTGTGTGTGTGTGTGTGTATGTGTACAGGAGTCTTTATATATATATATCTGAAGCCTGAAAATCAGAAATCATCTCTGGCAGTGGCTAGACTCCGAGAGCTTGTGTATTTAATTGCTCTCCACGTGATTCTCATGGGGACAGCCCAGCACGGATCTGCATAGCCACGGTTGGGAACACTGGGACTAGGGCGGTCAGTGACTTCTTGCATTGGTGAGACCTGATTTTTATGGATGGGTAGGAAGGCAAAGCACAGAATGAGCAAAAATATGGAAATAGGAGTGAGTTGGGCATTTAGGGCAAGAGATTTGAGCCAGCTGGAAGGGAGAGACTTACCTCCACCACTTTCGTCCTTCTTTGAGGATGAAAAGGGGGAGTCAACACAGCCAACATTAGAGATAAGTGAGTATCGCAAACCTTTGAGGCCAGCAGGGATGCTGCCTGAATCCATTTACTGCAGTTTCTCTGAAGTCCCATGTAATTATAAAATTTATGCAAACAATGCTTATTTTAATGTAAAAACAATGTTTTCTCACCTTTTCTAGTTTAACAGAGCCAGACTCAATTTTTTGGGTCTCAGAAAAATTATCAAGGACTGCAAAGAGCTTTTATTTATGTGGGAGATGTATGGTATTAGAAATTAAAACTGTATAATTTTTTAATATTTATTTATTTATTTATTTATTTATTTATGGTGACATTGGTTAACAAAATCCAGTAAGTTTCAGCTGTACACTTTAACAGTAAAGCGTATATATATTTACACTGTGTGTTCACCTCCCATAGCTAGATTTCTTTCTGTCACCACATATTTGACCCCCTTTACCCCGTCTACCTCCCCCCTCCCCCCATTCCCTACCCTCTGGTAACTAGTCTATTGTCCATGTCCATGGGTCTCTGCTCGTCCTTGTTCATTTGTTGCTTTTAGGTTTCTATCCCACATGTAAGTGATATCATGTGATTTTCAACTTTCCTGTCTGGCTTATGTCACTTAGCATGATTATCTCGAGGTCCATCCATGTTGCAAATGGCAGTATTTCATCTCTTCTCATGGCTGAATGATATTCCATTGTACGTATGTCCCACAGCCTCTTTAGCCAATCGTCTGTCATAGGGCACTTCAGTTATTTCCATGTCCTGGCCACTGTGAATAACACTGCTATGAACACCGGTGTGCAAATATCTTTTCGGATTTGAATTTTCAAGTCTTTAGGGTAAATACCCAGTAGAGGGATTGCTGGATCGTATGGTAAATTAATTCTTAGTTTTTTGAGGAACCTCCATCCTGTTTTCCACAGTGTCTGTACCAGTGTACATCCCCACCAGCAGGGTATAAAGTTTCCTTTTCCCCTACAACCTCTCCAGCACTTGTCATTCCTTGTCCTGTGGATACAGCCATTCTAACAAGTGTGAGATGGCATCTCATTGTGGTTTTGATTTGCATTTTCCTAACGGCTAGCGATGTTGAGCATCTGTTCAAATATATGTTGGCCATTTGTATGTTCTTTAGGGAGACGTGTCTGTTCAGGTCCTCTGCCTATTTTTTGATTGGATCGTTTTGTTGTTGTTGTTGTGGTTGTTGTTGTTGTTATTGAGCCGTATGAGTTCTTTGTATATTTTGGATACTAGGCCCTTATCAGAGGTGTTACTTGCAAATATATTTTCTCATTCGGATGGTGGTCTCTTTACCGTGTTGATGATTTTTCTTGCTGAGCAGAAGCTTTTTAGTTTGCTGTAGTCTCATTTATTTATTTTAGCCTTTACTTCCCTCACCTTTGAGGTCAAATTCATAAAATCCTCTTTAAGTCCAAGGTCCTTGAGTTTAGTTCCTATGTTTTCTTCTATGCATTTTATTTTTTCAGGTCTTATACTCAGGTCCTCAATTCATTTTGAGTTCATTTTGGTGTGTGGTGATAAACAACAGTCTAGTTTCATTCTTTCGCAAGTGACTTTCCAGTTTTCCAAAACCATAGAATTTTTTAAAATATTTAAAAATATGTGTATGCTAATTCATTCTAAAATAATACATCCATTTGTGTGTTAACATTCGTTTTCTGAAAAATAACTGCATTTTCCAAAATAAAACTAGTGAGAAGAGGAGCATTGTTCTATATTTTTGCAGATCTCTTTAAGATCTAGCTGGATTCTCACATCGACATCTGCATTCAGTCTGTGGTTATATGTAGTCTTGAGGCGTCTGAAGAAAACCTAGAGCCACACAGCAAGGCCCAGACCAGGGAGGACAGCAGGGCATCTAGGAAACAACGTTTAAGGAGGCCTGCTCTCTCTGGTTGTGGCAGCACAGGGTTGGCCCTGAGAGTGTGGGCCCCCGTAAATTGTACACTCTAAGGGCCTCACTTGCTTCCCTTTAGTCCCAGCCCTGTCACAGGGAGCTGGAAAAGTCACACAGGGAGCTGGAAAAGCAAGGCGTACTTCAGGGGCCTTGACAGGTAATGAGTATCCTTTCTGACACCACACCGAAACACGAGTGGTGGGTTAGTTACATTGTGGAATCTGAACAATATCAATGTAGTCTTCATACCCTGTCACATTAAAGTCTGTTGGTCATTCCTGCACTTCGAATGGACTTTTTTTTTTTTTTTACCCATATTCACTCGCCCTTTGAAAGGGTCTTAAGACGCCCAGGGCCCCGCAGACCATACTTCGGAAATTGCTGGCTTAAGGGATGCTTCAGGAGCTGCAGGGAGGGTGTCAGAGCCGGGATGTAGGTCGAGATGCAGAGTGAAGAGTGAGTATAAGAGGCTGAAGAAATGAGCTGGGGCCAGACCTGAGCACACCTCATGTGCCACGCTAAGAACCTGGCCTGTGTCTTGAAGGACCTGAGGAGCCACGGAAGAGTCTTAAGCAGGGGAGTGATGGGATCGGGTTTGCATTTCTAGATTCAGTCATTTGCTCAGCTGATATTCATCGAGCTCCTGTTGTGCCAGGCACTGGGGCTAACAGTCAGCAGAGCAGGTTTCTGCCTTCATGGAGCTTCCATTCTAGTGGGGAAGCGGAAAATACATAAATATAGACACATAGGGGCACTCTGCTGACAACAGAGGAGTGACTCGTGGAAAGTGGGACTGAGGGGAGACGAGTGCAGACAGGTGCAGTGACAGCCCAAGGAAGAGATGGAGGTGACCAGGGAGTGGCTCTGGGAGTGAGTAGGAGAGGAGGTTGGGGAGGAGGAGCCAGATGAAGGATGTGGTCAGCCATGTCGCTGTGGGGGAGTCTAGGATGGTGCCTGGTGTGCTAACTCGGGCCGTTGGGCCTCCTGTCCTCGGCCACGGCGCACCCACAAGGAGGAGCGTTTGGCGGGGACCGATAACTAGCTCAGGGAGCAGCAGGTTGAGTTTGGGGCGCCTGGGAGAGTGGGGTCATGCAAGTGCAGATGTCGAGCAAGTTGTTAGATCGCAGGAATCTGACTTTCAGGAGGGAGGACTGGACGGGGGGTTGAGGTGTAAGAGTTATCACTTATTCGGGTGGTGAGCCGATAACGTCACCCAGGAACAGTGCTTAAAGTGAGGAGAGAAGACAGCCGGGGGACACTACCACCTATCCCCCTATTCCTGCCACCTGCCTCAAATTCAGTATGCTCCAGTCAGATACGCTGTGTCCCCCTGCCCTGAAGGCTGTCCTCCATCGTAGGTAATGACACTCGTCATCACCCTGGGTGGCCCCTCTCACTCAGCTCGCACCTACCATGGCTTTATGATCTGCCCAGCTCTCCCTGCCTTACCCTCTACCCCCCTAAAGTACCCCTTTACCCTTCTACTCTGTTCCTTCTGTTTGGGAGGTTCGTGTGCGTTTCTCCTACCACACTCATCAGAATCTTGTCCGCATAGAGAATTTCTGCTCCTTCTTCAAGACCCGCTCTGACCTCACACAGCCACACACCCCCTGACACAGGTGGTCATCTCCCCCTTAGTCGTAGCCTACCTCACCATGACTCTATTCTGGCGCTCACAGCACCATAGCACGACTGTGTGTTCCCAGGACTGTCCTGAGTGAGAGTCACGTGACAGCAGGAACTGGGGCGAGGTGTCTTAGTAGCCCTGGTTTCTGGGTCGGTGCCTGCATGAATGCTGGGACCTCAGCCTAATGGGTGTAATGGGGAAGGAAGAAAAGCAAGCACCGGGGTAGGGAAGTGGCGCTACCGGCCAGTCACACCCAGCATCAAGGCCAGAGGGAATCCGATGTGGGGTGTGAGCGACGCTGCAGAGGGCTAGAAGCATCGCGAAGCTCACAGGCAGGCAGGAGGTTGTGCCTTGGTTCCAGGTGTGTCATTTGCTCAGAGAAAGACCCTAGCAGTGGCTGGCGTGGCGAAAGGGGGTGACAGCTGCAAAGAGCAAAGCCGAGTGTCCAGACAAGAGGACAGAAAGCTGAGCGGTTTGTTAGCGGGCTCCCTCCAGACCCCAAAACACCAGGCAGTGGCACCAGGCAGACTGCAAAGCTCACCCGAGGCAACGGGGAAGACACATACTCTCAGGATGGGCTGGGGAACGGGGCTTTACCCCACCCTCTTAGATGATCTCAGACGAAGAGCTCGGAGCCCTCCAGCCAGAAGGCTGTCACGGCAGCCGCTGACAGCACCTGAGGCACCTAGATGGCATTCGTTGCCTGGAGAGACAGTGAGGGCGCTGGCCCAGCCAGGGCAGAGGGTTCACACGGTGACAAATGGGAGGCCAGGCTCAGTTGTGTACACGCACGCTTTGTCTATGCAAACAAGAGCAATAACAAGCTGAACGCTGCGACAGAAACCCATCAGGGACCCCATTATTATGAGACAGCCACAGGAAGACGGAGGTAGCGGCTAGGTCCCATGCTTGTTGCTAAAGCCATGGGGGCATCCCGTGAGCACCAGGCTCTGTGAGGGAAGGAGAAAGCCTTCGTCAGGCCTTGCTGCCCACGCCTGGCAGCCCTGAGCCCAGAGGCCATGTCTGGAACCGAGGCCTCTGGGTGCTGCTCGAGGTGGAGGCGTGAGCCTCCCGCGCGCTGCTCCTTCCCAGAGGCTGCTCCCCATAGCCCCTGAGCAGAAAGCAGATGCCCCCTCCCAGGAACCCTTAGCAGGTACCAATTCCCATCCGTGGGAAGAGGATATGATGGAACAGCCAGGAAACTGCCGATCTTCGTTCCTATCCTTTATGACCAGGCTCTGGCGACAGGGCCCCTGCTGCCTGCCTTGGAGCCCCATTTCTCTCCCTCTGCTCAGCCCTGGTGTCGGAGCAGGAGGGAGAGATGGCCAGACAGTAGTGCCCACTCCACCCACCAAGGGATGGGTGGGGCAGCCGCGGGAGATGGAGACAACAGGCTCTGCCAGTGGGAGCCGTGTGACCTCCCTGGGCCTCGGCTTCCTCATGCTCAGCGGGGGTGGGAATAGCATCAGCCTCACAGGAATGGGAGCGCGTAAGGCCATGCGCAGAAAGTCCTCAGCCCAGTGCTCCACGCGTGCTGAGTGCTGTCCCCACTCGTCCTGCGTCTTGTGCACACACATCTGGTCTCTTCGCAGCCCGCGCGAGGGGTGCGTGTCTCCCGGCTCTGCTGCACACCTGGGCGGATTAACCACTCTGCGCCTTAGCCTCCTCATCTGCAAACTGGGAACGAGAATACCGGGATGCTGGAGACTAAACCAGGCGGTTCAGGTGAAAGCACATAAAACAGTGACGGGCATCCCTCGAGGGGTCCTTCAGTGTTAGCTGGTACTGTCACAGAGGCCGAGTCTCCCAGGAGCGGGGAGTTTGCTCTGAGGTGCCACTGTCCTATGAAAATCCTGAAGGAAGTCTTCAGCCTGGGGACCTTTCAGAAACTACGAATTTACCGGCATGATAAACCACCTGCGAGGGACCTTCTGACTCGAAGCGTTGACGACAGGGAGAGTCCAGGCCCTGAAGCACACCTGAGGGCCGGCCCGAATGCCCCTGGGGCCCCGACGGGATGGTGGGGGCTGTGCCCACAGAGGAAGCGCGTGTCGGATGACAGCAGACGCACATCGTTAGAAATAAAGTTATTATGGTCCCACGGCTGCAAACCCGAGAAGAAAACATAGCTCACCAACTATGAGAGACTCTAAAAATGAAATTATCACAGTAAAAAATTGCATCTAATTTCAACAAGGAGGTAAACAGGGCTTCTGAAGAAATCAATGTGGCTACGTGGGAAATCTCTAATGAACCCAGATTTTAGAAGTCAAACTGGGGACAATAAATTGGCAGCAAATACTGGATAAGAGGTTAATGTCTTTCACATATAAAGAGCTTCTACAAGTCAATAACAAAACCCCTAGGCCCAGTGAGAAAGTGAGCCAAGGATGGGATAAACAGTTCGCTAAAGGAGAAATAAAGCCGCTTTCCCAAAGACGGACATTCTCCAGTCTCAGCGGTAATCGAAATGGAAATCCAAACACCTCGATAGCCACTTCTGTCTAGACTCGTTCCTGCCTCGTTCTTTGCTGTGATTGTTCCTTATGTGGTTTGGTTATGTTTATTTGGGGGCTTTTTCGTTCTGTTTTGCTTTTGTGTTTGTTTTTGGAGATGGAGAGGACATGGGATCCTGCTCTGAGCACGAGCAAAGACGTTTCAGTTGGCCTCGGCACTTTGCCTCCAAAGCCAGCATCTTTCACGGGCTTCTCTGGGGGCCGCAGTGTCCCCAGGCCGGGCTTTGACCATTCTCACCTAAAGCAGCCTCCGCCTTCTGTTGTTGGTTTTGTTTTCAAGCGTGAACTTGTCGCTGAGTCCGCAGCACGGCCACATGCATGTCATCAGCCGCCTTCTGATTGGGATTACTTGTGCTCGCATAGTCAGGATTTCCCCCGAAGAGTCTCCAGCTGTGGGTTCAGACCTCAGGTCTCGCCTGGGCTGCGGACGAGCTGAGGGACCTGGTGCAAGTCATTCGACCTCGCCGAGTGGGTCATAACACCGCCCTCCTTCGCTGTGAGGGTCACGACGAGGACCGAAGGAGCTGGTGGTCACACCGAGGGCTTGGCAGGGCATAACGCACCCCACAGTGAAATGTGTCATTCAACTCCCATTTTTCTTTCGCTTTTCCCATCAAGGAAAAGGTTCTTTGGGTTGGAAAAAGTAAACCCAGCACCATTCAAGAAAGAAACAAAGCTCGAAACAGGAGCAGAGAGAGTGAGTGGTTCGCGCTCTAAACGAGCTCAATCCCCAGGCACCTTCGAACCGTCAGGCCTGATTCGCGGGGCTGTGATGGGATGTGTCCGGCCGTGTTGTGTGGGGGACCAGAGGAGAGTCAATGGAGGGAGGACAGGAAGGACAGTGGGGCCTAGGCCGCTGTCACATGTGAGGATCCATCGAAAGAAGTTTAGTTAAGGAAAGACCGAGAGGGTGGCACGCACAGTACCGCCCTCTGAGGATCAGGGAACCTCACACATTACGGAACACATCTCACCACCCGCTCCCACTGTGCCCAGGCCCCCCGGACACGCCTCAGGGTCACGTCTCCCCAGCAGCCCCCTTGGTGGTGCTGGGAAGGAGGTAGAGAGACGTGGAGCCGTGGTGGTTCCATCCAGAGCTCAGCCGCCTCGCTGGCCCCCCCACCGTCTGGCCGGGTTCAGACTATGGCTGCACCCTCACAGGCCACGTGAGCTTGCTCAGGGACCGTGGCCTGCTTCCCCATCTATAAAGGGGAAGTGATGCCTCCCTCGTGGGCTTGTTATAAAGTTTAGATAAGATGCCATCACGTTCTTAACGCGAAGTGTGTATTCAAGAGATTTAGTGATTTTCCCTTCTCCACTTCTCGTGTCCCTACGTCTGGTTATAAAAGGATAAAAGGAAAGCTGCTTCCACCAACACTAAATCGAGCCTCCCACATGAGCCAGCAATTCCATTGCTGGGAATACACTCAAAAGAGTGGAAAGCAGGGACGCAGACAGGTGTCTGTACACCAGTAATCACAGCCGCAAGAGGCCGAAAAGTGGAAGCCAGTGCGTGTCCATCGAAGGAGGAGCAGATAGACGAAATGTGGAGTACGCAGACGATGGAACATTATTCAGCCTTAAAAAAGGAAGGAAGATCTGATGCCTGACACAACGTGGAGGAACCTTGCAGACGCTGTGCAAGGTGAAGTAAGCCAGACACAGACACGAAGAGTGTGTGATTCCGCTCATGTGGGGTACCTAGTGGCGTCAGAACCAGAGACAGAAAGCGGAGTGGTGGCGGCCAGGGCCGGGGCGAAGACAGAACGGGGCGTTGATGCTTGCTGGGTGTAGAATTTCGGTGTGGGAAGATGGAAACTTTCTGGAGGTGGGTGGCGGTCATGGCTGTAGGGTAAATTTGCTTAATGCCACGGACCTGCACACCTAAAAAGAGACCAAAAAGGCTGAATCTCGTTCTATATATTTTACTCCAGTAGGAAAGATTGCTTACCTGACACAAAAACACGCCCTAATTTTAGGCCGTGACACAGTTGTGGAAATATTAGAATGGAAAAGCCATGTAAATCTTGACGAGATTGTGATTTTAACACCGAGAGACGGAGACCAAGATGGAAAAGGAGAAGACTGCGCAGTCCCCACACAGAGAGGGAGGTAGAAACACCATCCATCGTGGCTCACTGTCAAGGTCATGGGGTGACCAGGCCTCCGTGGGTAATGTCAGACAGGTGTGGCTTGTAAATCCTGGAAATAGTCCCACCACTCACGGTTCTGGGAGCAGTGTGGGGGGAGGAGGGGGAGCAGGGCTTGGCCACACAGGAGGTGAATCTCACGTCCTGAGTTGGGTAACGTCGGCGCACACACCCCTCAGAGCCAGCCGTGCTCACCCCCCCCCTCCTCCAGACGGCGGTGGAGCTGCAGGATGCTCTGGTCCCAGGGACCGCTCCCTGGTGACCCCTCCCAGGAGCAGCAGGAGGCCACTGCCTGCTGACGGAGATAACAGGATCCCAGGGCAGGGGGCATCTGGCTGCCTGCAGCAGAGGACGCTGGCTGGACCTTCAGTCCGGGGAGGAGGGAGGCTCTCCCCCGGGTGCTTCCAGAAGGTGTCCTGGCCGCATATTTTTCAGGCTGCCTCCTGGAAATCTCAAATTTCAAAGCCACCCCGGGGCCCAGGACCAGAGCCAGCCACCTGGGCCTCCCGAGCGGGCAGGACACCAGGCACTCCCCAGCCCTCTCTCCAGCACCAGCATGGACCCAGGACCGTTTCAATGGCTTGCAAACGAGGACACCAAAAATAAAAGAAAAAAGAAAAAAAAACACATGCACTTTCAAGGCCCTGGGCCGGGCTTACCCTCACTAGGACACTGGCCACACCAGGTGCCACACTGCCCCGCTGCCCAGACCCAGGACCCCTGTAAGGTAACTGACCTCCCTGGGCCTCTGACACTCATGAGTAAAGTGCCAGATCTGCTCCCAGCTCCTGGGACCTCTGCAGGCAAAGGGCGGAAGTCTCCGTTCCATCCACAGGCGTTTGCTGGGCACCAGCCCCGCAAGGACAGCGAGCCAGCCTGAGAAAGAGACGAGACGAGGAGGGTGAAAGCAGGGGCCGCCCTTGGGTCTGTGTGTGTTTCCCGGGGCTGCCCTAACAAAGGGCCACCAACGGGGAATTTACTCTCCCTTCGTTCTGAGGACGGGAAGATGGAAATCGAGCAGCATCGGCTCCTTGCTGGGGGGAGGACACTGCCTCTCTCCCGGCCCCCCAAGGTCACGGCTGTCCTGACTTGCAGAGGCGACTCCAGCCTCTGCCTCCTTCCCGTGGCCGTCTTCCCTCCGTGCGTCTGTGTCCACGATTCCCTCTTCCTCTAAGGACACCAGTCACTGGCTGAAGGGCCACCCTAACGCAGTATGTCCCCATCCTCACTTGATCACATCCTCGAAGACCCTATTCCAAATAAGGTCGTATTCGAAGGGTGCAGGGGTTTGGACTTCTATATATCTTTTCGGGGGGCACAATTCAACCCAGGGAGCTTCCAAAGGCAAGAGTAAAACAATGTAGCAAAGGAGAAAACAAAAACCTTAGAACAGGGGTCCTCAACCCCCAGGCCGGTGAGCAGTGTCAGTCCATGGCCTGTTAGGAACAGGGCCGCACAGGCCTCAGCCCCACCTCAGATCATCAGGCAGTAGGTAGGTTCTCATGGGAGCACCGGTCCCAGATGCCAAAAGGGTTGGGGACCACCGCTCTAGAGCCAGTTGGAGTTGGTCTTTTTACCCTCTCAGAACCTCAGCATCGTCAACTGTAAAATGGGTTAACAGTATCTTCCCTGCAGGGTGTGTAATATCTGCAAGGCGACGGCACTTAGTAAGCGCTCAGCAAGTAGTAACTAATATTGTCACGACGTATTCATCATCATTATTATCATCTGAACTGTGAGGATGTCTGCACCTGGTCTATGTGGTCTAGCTCATCGTATCAAAAGCCTAAGTATATGCTATATACCCATAGCAGGTGTGCAGCTCAGCTAGTAATGATGGCAAACACGCTGGAGAGAAATTACATCAGATTGTGGGGAGCGGGGTTAGTTTAAGGGAAGAGGTGACACTTGAAATGGGCCTGGGGAAGGTGCATGAGATTTTGGCAGGTAGACAGTGCGGGGGAGGGAAGCGGGGAAGCGGGGTCTGCGTACAGGAGCGTCGGGGGCCGAGGAGCACAGGCTCGTCTGGAGAGGAGCTCCAGGTTCCACTTACTTGGCTGGAACACTGGGAAATGAGGGACGAGAAATGGTGATTAAGTTCGTAAAGGGGACTTTGGACCGCAGAACAGGAGGCGTTTGCACTTAATTCATAGTCAGTGGGGAGCCAAGGAGTGTTTTTTGGAAGAAGCGAGGCCATTAAACCTGCATTTAAGAAAATTAATCTGGTGGCAGCGTGTGGCATCCGAGGTCTCGGGAGCCGGGCAGAGAGATGGGGCCGGACCTGGAGGAGGTCGCCCTGGGGGATGAGGGCCTGGCTGGTCCTGCCTCAGAGGCTGACGGAGGGTGTGGACGAGGCAGGTGCCCTCTCTCTGGGCACGGTGACCTCATTATCAGATGGGCAGCCAAGTGCACAAATCAGGAGAGAGACAAACACTGTATGCTGTCATTTTTACGTGGAATCTGAAAAAAAGTTCAAGTCACAGAAACAGTAGAAATGTCACCAGGCCTAGAGGATGGAGGATGCTGGTAAAAGGCCCCAAACTTTCAGTGATAAGATGAATAAGGTCGGAGGAGCCATGCAAAACATGGAAACCGTAGTTGATAACACTGAATCGTATAATTGAAATTTGCTAGGAGAGTAGAACTTAAATATTTTCATCCAAGATAGATCGATAGATAGATGGATGGATGGATGGATGGATGGATGGATGGATGGATGGATGGATGGATGGATGGACACGTGAGGTGATGGATGTGTTAATCAACCAGAGGGGGGAATCCTTTCACGACGTATACATACATCAGGCCACCACAATGTCCACTTTAAATATCTTATAGTTTTGTCAATTACACCTCAATAAAGCTGAAATTTTAAAAAAAATAGATGGGGGGGGCAGTGATGAGTGCAGGACCCTGGCGTGGCTAGTCCTTAGCCTCAGACACCAGCAGGGCGGTGAGCGGCTCTCACAAGGACACCTGCGGGGTGGGGACAGGGTGAGGCTCCTGCAGAAACCTGTGTCCCAAACCTGGTCCCCCTCTCCTGCCCTCTGGGGGGTTGGGCCAGGAGCAGCCCAGACCTCTGCTCTGAGGAGCCGAGAGCCTGGTCTGGCTGCTCAGCAGCTCCGAGCAGGCTTAATTGCTGCACATTAACTTAACTTCCACCTCGCTCTTCCTTTAGAATCCGTGAATATTTATGAACCGGCTCTTGCTTAACGAGGAGGGGAACAGGGACATTAATGAGCTTTGCTCCCGGTAGGGCTTGGGGTTCTTTTTTTCTTTTTTGTCTCACATCTCTAATCTGAATTCCAGCGGCACGTTCTTGCCACCCCCTGGCTGCCGAGTCGAGAAGGCCCGCTGGACCCTGTTCACTGCTGCCATCCGGGCAGAATCTAAGCACGCTCAGGTGGAGGGGGGTGTGCGCTGGGGGGTGCGTGCGTGAGGACGGGCCCGTGCATGTGTGTGCGCGCTTGTGGCCACACTGGGGACGTGTGACAGCTCCTGAAAGCACAGAAGGCCTGGCTGGGTTCCTATGGGAACTGGAAGTTGCTTCTCCTCTTGCACTGGGGTCCTCAGAGATGAGAGAAAAGAAGGCAGGCGCCCCTTGCTTTTGCTGGGTCGCTTCTTCGCAGGCGCTGTCGTGTGGGGTGGGCCTCCTCTGGGCCTCCTCTGGGCCTCGTGTCGCAGGCACCTGCCCCAGGACCTCCTCTAAAGGGGACAGAGCTTGAGGCTCCACAGAGAGTGGGCCCTGGACCTGCCCTGCTGACCCGAGGACGAAACGAGGAGGCCCCATGGAGTAGCCAGCCCACAGCCCACGAATAAGACAGGGACGCCCGAGAGAGAGGGAGCGGTGAACCGAGTGGGACGATACGCACTCTCTCACCTGCGCCAAGGAGCCCTGGGAACGCCTCGGTCCCCTGGCTCCTGTCTGCTCCCTGGAGCCTTAGCCCAGTTCCTGAGGGATGTCAAAAAGCCTGACAACGCTATAACTGATGAATCAAAGGAGAGAAGCAGAGCCGGCTCTTGGGAAAGGGCCGATCCCGCCCGGTCCGTGTCAGGTTGACCCTCCCCGGCCTGCCCTGGGCCTCGCCGGTGTCTGAGGAATGAATGAACGAGCGAGTCTGCGTCCGGGTGCACTTAGGGCTTTATTGGAAGGACACGGGGGGGCTGAGTCGATTCCACCCCAGTAGTCTTTGTCTTCCCCAGGGACTAGGGCGTGCCAGGTCTGGGGGTGACCCTTCAACCTGACATGTCCACCTCCTTCCATGAATGAGTCAAGAGCACCAGCGTCCTCAAGGAGCGAGGCTGGAGAGCTGGCACCCCCACCCATCCCGGAGTCCTGGGGTCCCAGGGTGGCGGTGGTGGCTGCCACGGCTGGGGGCCAGGCCACCTGCATTTCCGCGCTATGGGGCTGGGCCAGGTGATTGGACCCTCTGTGCCTCTGCTTGCTCATCTGTAAAATGGGAGTGTTGGGGTCACCTCCCTCGTGGACTGCTGTGAGGATGAAGGGGACAATTCATGAAAAGCCTTTGCCACCTGTTGTAGGGTGGGCGCGGGAAGGCCCGCTGTTACTCCCACTGTAAGCCCTGCCTCCTCGCCCTTCCCCCGGGTCCTCCCCAGGGTCCCCGGGGCGGCTGCTGGCCGTGGAGGTGGGGGCTGGCAGCACCCTGGGGATGAAGCAAGCCCAGAAATTCCTTCCCAGCTTCTGTCTTGACCCCTCTGAGGAGCAGCTCTCAGGAACTAGAGTATCATGATGGGAAATGGCCGATCAGAAAGGAGAAAAGGACAGAGGATGGGGAGGGAGGAGAGGCGAGAGGGAAGGGGAGAGGGGCACCACGGTGCTGTTTGGTGAATGAGATTTACCGAGAGCCAAAGCTAAGAGTCAGCCTGGCCCCCAGGGAGCTGGAGATGACACCCAGAGGGCGAGACTGTTTTTCGAGTCCAGTCTGATGTGGCCACCCAGGCCCTGAGCATTCAGTCACACCCCTGGGCCTCAGCTGTCCCTTCTGCCAAAGAGAGAGAACTGGCCGTTCCTCTCAGAAGCGGGAGGAAGCTAAACTGACCAAAAGTCCACCCATTTCTTTGTGTTCGCTGGAATAAAGGCACCGCATGAGGCAGGGTACAAATATAGCCAGGTATTCCTTTATTTGATAAAAATATTAGGGCACGGGGCCTGCCCACTATGGCTGAGCAGAGACGTCCCAGGGACTCAGGTGGAGCAGAAAAATGAGCACGTGCCTGAGACAGCAAAGCTGGGGGTTGGGGACACGGATAACCATGAGGGGCAAGTCGGCCACGGTCTTGACAGCTGGGCCTGCGTCCCCTGAAGGAACTGGGCTCGGGGTGTTGGTGTCAGTTCTCGGGTGCCACGGGGGTTTCTCTGGTAATAAGTTCTCTGCGTTAGGCATGTGTTAATGCCTGATTCATCTGAGAGATTAGAACAGAAGAAGGTGCCAGGGGCCCCTCAGTCACTTATCACTCGGCTAGTCATGCGGCACCTGCTGTTTGCAGAACTCACACTGGGCCAAGTCAGACGCAGTGGGCCTCGGGACCTGCCCACGACTTGTTTTCAGGGATGTCAGTGAACGTTGTTTTCTCTTACCCCGGAGCGGAATCTGCAGGGCTTTCCCTGGCAAACTCGGGGTCACCTCGTCCGGGCCGCACCTCAGTTTGTTGCTGCCGCTGTTACGGGGCTTTTCCTGCTGCGTCGTGGTCATCGGTTTCGATGCTGGGCTCCGGCACTAGTCTGCACCTCCCAAGGATGAGCACCATGATTTATGGTTCTGTCTTTCCGTGCCCAGTGTCTAGACGATGCCTGGCAGGTGTCACATGTAAATAAATGCCTACTGGAGTCAGAGGGCTCCCTGTCTGTCTCGGGTGGTGGGCTCCCAAGGGCGGGCCCATGTCCTTCGTTTTTCTCTGCCCTGGAGACCTACCCCGGGGCCTAGCACATCATCAGGCTCTTCATTTGATGAGTGACTGGTGCATTCAGCAAATTCCGTAAAAGCTCAGACAGATCACCAGCGTCGTTGGGGTGGGACCCCTCAGCAGCGGGAGAGGGGATGCATAAAGCAGTCAGCATGGAGCCCAACGAGGAACAAGCACTCCCTGAATACTGTTCTTGTCACCCTGAGGGGGTCACCACGTGCCTCGGGGCCTCAGCTTCTTCATCTATAAAGTGGGAGAGGAGCCCCAGCTGCCACAGGCGTCTTGAGGGTGAAGCCTGTCTAGCTCCTAACAGGACCCAGCTCGGGAGCCGGTGCCTGGCTGGGGGAGGCACCCGGAGCAGAGCCTCTTCACCTGGCCCAGACGTGCGAGACCTGGGACTCGTTATGGTGGCCGAGCAAGCCCAGGACAAGCAGAGCCCGGGGCCTCTCGCCCCTGGCTGCAGACGCCGCCCCTGCGGAGCCCGTGTCCTGGACGGATGCTACTGTTTGCCCTTGTGCCGTGGCGGGAAGGGCGCGGGAGGCCCTGACCCAGACGCCCCAGCTGAGGCAGGAAAGGCTTGGCCTTGGCTCTGAGGCGCAGCCTCCCGTTGCCATGGCTCCTCTCTGACTCCTCATGCATTTTTAAAAATACGTAATTTCTTAAAGAGAAATGAAATTGGATGGTGCATTAATCTGAGGGCCTGTAGTCTGATAAGAGCTACTAGCTTCTGATCCTCGCTAGGGTTCAGGGCGTGATCTGGGGGGGTCCTTTGCCACCCCTGTCTGGCCTCATCCCCATCCCTGCTCACACGGAGGGCAGTCGGCTGAGCTCCTCCTGCTCTTCCCTAGCTGGGTTCCCAGATGCCTGAGGTTACCTGCCACTTGGGGGGCTCCCGCTCCTACCCTCTCCTTTGCCTTGACCAGCTTCCCCACCTCTGCATCTAGGTGGCAGGCCCTGTCCTGGTGAGGGTGAGGCTCAGGGGATGCTGAGAGAACCCCTTTCTGGGTGCCCCCAGGGGCTGAGGAAGAGAAACGGAGGGATGGGTGTGCAGGTGTACGCGGCAGGAGCTGGTGTGGGCTCCCCTCCTGCCAGCCTCTGCCCAGCAGCTGGTGTTTGGGGCTTTGGCTCAGATACTGGTGTGAAGTCGGTGCCTGGTTCTACTGCTTGCAAAGGGGGTGACCGCAGCGAAGTTATTAAACAAATGAGTCTGAGTCTCTGGGAAGCAAAGGTGACAAGAGGACCTGTTGCACTGAGCCTGAAAGATTAAAATGTAAAATGTCCAAGGGAAGGAGGTGCTAGCCCAGTGCCCGGCATACAGCAAGCACTCAATAAACGCGCACCGCCATCGTCTTGCTGCCTCTTTGCGCTGGGGTCCTGCCCAGCTGCCCTGGAGGAAAGCCACGTCTCAGCCCGATGGCTCCTTGAGCTCCATGCCAGTCAGGGGTGAGTGCCCAGGGACCCCACCGGTCTTTGTGGATTACCCAGAATGCCTAGTGCAGGGCGTGGCACCCACGGCCACTGCCGCCCCTGGGGTGTGAAAATCAGCTCCTCCAGGGCACCCAGCAGCGGTGACATTGTGTGAGGGCCGGCTGGGCACAGCTCGCGCCCACTGGGTGATGACCAGGTACCAGCACCACGGGCACCGCTCGCCCCATCCTCACCACAACCCCAGGCTGCAGGGATGAACATCGGTCCCAACGAGGAGACTGAAACTCGGAGGGACTGGCCCTGCGTGACCCGCAGGTAGCAGGGCCAGAGCTGTCCCAGCCTGGTCGTCACCCCCACCCTCTTCCCGTCTCTTGAAGTCAGTCTGTGCCAGGCCAGGGAGACAGGGATGGGGTGGGGGTGGGGCGGGAAGAGGTGTCGGAGTCTAGATTCTATAGAAAGTTCTCAAAGACGACGACAGGTGTCGCTCACCTGTTCCTGGCGAGTAACGTCCCTCCAGGGGGCGTTTAAACTAGAACTTCAGTCATGCCTTAATGGAGCCGATTAATTTCTAAAAAACCATCACGCCCCGGTCGTCTGCAGGTGCTGAGGGAGGAGGCAGAGCCACAGACAGCCTGTCCTTTAGGAGGACAGTCCTGTGAGTGCCCTGGGCTCGGGAGCCCCAGGATGGCATTCGCCCAGGGACCGAACCCCGTGGGTCGGCTCGCCCTGCCACCCTTTCACCTCCCCTACCTCGGCCAGGATGGGCACCTCACAGGGAACCCCGGGTTCATCCGTTCAGCGTATCTCTTGAGCACCTACTGTATACCAGGCATGGTCAGGGTTACCTGGGTTTGGGCAGCAAACAGTAAAAATTGATCACCTCCCACATTCACATAGTGTTTTCTCGTTTTGTCCAAACTCCTTGACCTCCCTGACCCCAAGTCATCCCCACCGAACCTTGTCGGTGGAACGATGTGTGTGAAACACCGGATCCGGCCCACCCAGTGAGCATGAATCCTCTCTTCTTCCCCGTGTACAAGTAACTCAGGGGTCACCAAACCTGCTGAGCAAATGAGGACAGGGAAGCGCAGACAGGGAGGCTCCCGTCGCAGCGCAGCGCGGCGACAGACCCAGGAACCCCCCCTCCCCGTGATCGCACTGGCCAGATCCCCTCTCCTCTTACTCAACAGTTCTGTACAGACAAAATCGGCTCAAACTGAATATTGATTGTGGTGTCGGGAAGGTGTCGCAGGCAGCCCAGCCAGTGTGTGAGTCAGCCTGCCCGAGGCCCCTGCCGCTGGAGGGGGTGCCAGGCGCAGGCTGGAGCGAGGGCGCGTGCTGAGACCAATTATTTTGGCCCCCAGCTATTAGCTTGCCCCCTTTCACAGCTGCTGCAGACTTTCGCAGTAAAGACCCCAATTTGTTAGACCCTGGAGAGAATCTGGCTCTTGCACAAAAAAAAACCCAGACACACTCTGGAAAAGAAACGGCCAAGTTTTACTCTGATTCTAAGCACCCAGTGGCGCCCGCCTTGGCCTCTCCTGTTATTAAAGCCTTGGGCGACAGCAGCAAACCCGCTCCCAGGTCCTGGGAGGTCACCCCCGTTGCAGAGAAACACTGGATTTACGGTTAGCTCCAGGGCAAGAGATGGGCATTTTCCACCTTCCTGGGCTCGGCTAATTGGCTTTAGATCATCACTAAGAGAAGGAACAGTTCTCAGACACATGCCATCTCTCCAGCCGAGACGAATGCTTGGAGAGAAGTTCGGGGCGTGTCAGCCTGTGCCCAGCATGGACCCTTGGGGGGTGGGGCAGCCTCTGGGCAAACTGGGTGGCTGGAGCCCCAGAGGCAACTCCTTCCTCCGCCCCACCCCGCAGGTCCCAGGGCAATTAGGAGCCGCTTCCGTCAAGGTGCTCAGCCTCCCCATGAGGGACCTGCCCTCCTCCAGGGAGGCAAAGGCCCAGCGGTGGGACCGAGACCTGGACGAGACTGAATAGGCACCGGGTCCAGGCACCCACCCCAGGCCCGCATCAGAAGGGGGAGATAAAAGCTAGCGGGGGCAGCAAGAGACACACCGCTCACCCCGCTTAATCAAGATGGAGCCGCAGGTCCATTCAGGACCCCTCGGTCGTCTCCTGCTCCCTGACCAGGGGCAGAAAGGGCAGACGAGAGCCCGCTCAGCGCATCCAGCCTCCATCCCAGTAATATCCTGTCCACACCAGGCGATGCCAGGCCAGGAAGCGGCTTCTTGCTCGAAATTTCCGGTGCTGCCTTTGGAGCCAGGAGGGGCTGTGAAAGTCCATTGTGGCCAGACCAGATACCAATCAGCGGATGGAGAGGGCTCTGCGACAGGCCGGGCACAGCCAGGTGCCGTGGAGAGGGCCTGCGTCTGTCTCCCTGGAGCCCGTGAACCTCCCCAGGGGAGGGCGGTGACCCTGTCTTGACCATGTTTGAATCCCCGGCGCTCAGCCCAGGGCCTGGCCCATCCATCCACGATCCATCCATCAGCATTGTCTTCACGGAGCCAGGGGCCCTTGTTCTTGGAGAGCCCGTGCTCACATGAGCAGGTCCGTGCGTGGGCGTGGGTGCACACACAGACACACACGTCACGCTGCACCGAAGGAGTGTGGCGCGACTTTCTCTGAGTCGAGAGAAATACTTTCCTGCTGTCGGAGCAGAACAGGTGAGGCCGGTGCGTTGTTGGATTCTGCAGTCCCCTCAGGCTCTTGCTAATCAAAACCGAGTTCCTCCTGGCTGGCCCTGGCCTCCCACCCCCCACCTGCTAAGGCACACAGCACCCCCCACCAGGCCTCTGCGTTCCTCCTCCGCCGACCTCCCTCAAACAACACAGCCCAGGGCCAAGCTCTCAAAGCTTCTCTTTCTCTTTCCGACCCAGAGCCACTTCCAGTCCTTCTCCCACACGCCCCAGGCCTGCTGAAGGGCACACAGGCCACTGGCACTGGCTCTGCTTCAGTCCTGTCCGCTTGTGTTTTTGAGGCCACGGGTCTGAGCTGACCCAGGTGTGGGGGCTGTTCAGGGCATCCCTGTCCCTCCTGCTCCAGTGCTTGGAAACGAAGGGCACACACTTTACGTCGACGTGCAGGAGGCTTCTCCGGCAAGGGCCACCTGTGACCTTCAAAGTCCCCAGTGAGCCAGGAGCTGCAGAGCAGGAGGACTGCTCACAGAGCTGATGGTGTCCTCTTTGGGGTGTGTTGGTCTTAGGAATGGCCACCTGTAGTCACTCCCACTCACCAACTTTGCTTGTCAGAATTTCCAGAATGAGCTTAGGCCAGAGGCTATGCTGGGAGAGGAGAGAGGTTCCCCGTTGACCTTGAACCCAGGGGCGTTTGTAGCTGCCCTTGGTCAGCAGTGGCCTTGACCCAGCCTTGGCTGGGAAACGAGGTCAGGAACTAGACCGTATTCTGCAGTTCACCTGACTCCTCGTCCTTGGAGCCACACCTCTGGTAAAGAAACCCTGGCACTCACACACCCATCGTCACAGCAAAGAGGAGGAAGGGGCTTGTGGACCGCGGGCATTTGCAGGAGACGTATTTGGGGGGCGACCTAAGTGCTCGCATTCCTTGATCTCAAACAATAAACGAGTTCCCGTCAATATGAATAAATAAGCACAATGAGGCTAAGAAAATTCAGAATCATGGAGTGATGCATGTCCAGCCAAATGACTCAGAAAAGGTTTCCTGAAACAAGAATATTTGTATTTTTAGTACCTGAGAGAGGAAAGGGACCAAAACGAACACGAAGTGCGTGTATTTTCTCATTCGTCCTCTTCTGGATAGTTCCTCACAACTGATCGTCTCCTCACCCGTGTTCAAGCCGCACACAAACCCATCCATCAAGTACGTGGTGTTAGTCGTTCTGATGTTTTAGTCCTAGAATTGCTACTTGGATGTTCTCAAAGTTGTTGGAGCGCTTTCTAGTTGCCATCCTCTGACAGAAGCGTTCAAGCTGTCTTTTATTGTCTGAATTGTAAGCGTGCCCGTCTGCGGGTGAAAATGCCAGTATTTCAAGTATCTGAGGATCTCTTTGTTGTGTATCGTTTCTTCTGTTCCCACTCGTGGTGTCTTCTTTCCTTCTGTCTTGGTTGTCTTTGACTCTGTGCTGGTCAGTGCGTTTGAAGAAATAACCTGTGGTTTGGGGTTCGAGCGTTCTTCCAGGAAAGATTTGAGTTTGTTTCTGCCAAACGCCTGGGGAGGCTGCCCATCCAGGTCCACCTGAATCTGAATTTCTCACCCAAATGCGATGCTACACGTCCATGAGACGGAATATTTGCTTCTGGTTCATCTTTGCTTGAGGGTGAAGCCCTTCAGGGTCCTGACTTGGAGGGAGGTGGAGAGTATTTTTTTAGGACCCCCCCTTTCGGGCAGGGTTGGGGGGACTGCAAAATCCACAGCTCACGTGTGTCACGGTTATTGTCGGATTCCTTTGTTTTTTAAAGGCCAGGGTGGTGTCAAGACCTGGGCTTCTCTGCGTCCTCGCTTCCTCAGAGATTATGGCCCAACGAGTCCTCATCACGTTGTCGCCACTTTGATGATCCTAAGCCAAAGTTTGCTTCCTCCAGCTTCTTAATCATCCTCAGAAGAAGGGTTTATCCAAATTGCTTAGCAAGTCCATGACTGGACGTGGATGTCCCTTCTCTCATTTTCCCTTACAAGGACCAGGTGAGGTGAGTAGATAGGAATATTCCCATTTTGCATATGAGAAAGTGAGGATTGGGAACTTTGCCCAAGTCAGATGGTCCCCAAGTGGAGGACTCAAGAGTCGAATCGAGATTATTCTGAGCCTAAAGAACATAGTTTTTCCACTTTACCCTGCTTGGGAATGGCAAAGAGGAGCAGGAAAGCTATTTTAAGCCTCTGTGAAAGGCATGTGCAGAGTTCAGAGGGAAATGAGAGAACTGGGCAGCGAGCACCACGAGCAGATGCATCTGCAGAGCAGAGCTTTTGTGTCCAAAGAAAAACCCTCACATGGAAACGGCAGGCCAGGCTGAGCAGGTGCTCCCCACTGGGGCAGGGGGCGGGGGTGGGGGGTCCCTGCTGAAATAGATGTGACTCCCTCACGTGACCCTGTGCCTGGGGAGACAGACGTGCCCCACTGGAGCTGGGGTGTGCGGGGGGAGGCAGGTGAGCGTCGAGCATCCCGCAGCTGGGAGCCCAAGCCAGAGCAGAGCGTGCCCGGTGGGCGACACTAGATTGTCGCTTGGTAGCGGGACCCGGGAGGAAGGCCAGACCAGGGGTTTAGGGTTTGGCCTGATGGGAACTGCAAGGCGCGCGCTCACTCACATCCATCCCTCTTCTCCTCCGGCTGTCCTCGTCCTTTCCCTGCCATGGGAAGTCCCCCAGCGGCCTCTCTGAAACACCTTGGCCCCAGATCTCTGAATTTACTGAGACGTAAACACATTCTATGATTACTTTCCCCCACAGGCCAGGCGCTGCCTTCTGGCTGCCTTCTGGACGGCAGGAGTGGGGCCTTTCTCTGCAGGCTCTTCCCCAAGCCAGGCGGACAGCAGACTCAAGCCCCCCACGCCCCTGCCCTCCCGGCTCTAACCTTGCTCTCAGGCACAGTTGCTTTCTCCACGAAGGTTCAGGACTCTGCTGAGACACGCCCCGTAAGGGCGGTGGACGTGCACTCCCCTAGGACTGTCCTTTTGCACTCGGTCTTATTTCTAAGATTAATTCTCACACCATCCACGCAGGACACTCATGAACACGCGCAGGGTGTGCGTCCGTCTGACTGCAGTGGGGCTCCACGGGGACCCCAGCAGCTGGGAGACAGAGAGGGTGGACTCAGGGCAGAGGTCAGGGGTGCGTGGACCAAGCCTGGCGCTGGGCGTACGCCCAGGTCGTGGCTTTGGCTCTCCAGCAGGGCCTGGAAGATTTGCTCCCGCAGTGTCCCCCACGTGCCCCCTCTCCAGTGGACAGAGGCTGAGATGCATGCGTTCTCCTCTTGAAGATTTTCTCTGTTTTCCCCCTGTTGGGGTTGATGTTTCATCAAGATTTATAGCCGATTGAGTCATTTTTAAAGGGGCCCTTTGATGAAGAGAAAGGATGTGGATAAGGCCTGCCCGTCAGCTCACGCGCCCTTTCTTCGTGCCACTGGCTCCGCATTGTAGCCGAGAAGCCCTCTGCCCGTCATGTGGGCACCGCCACCCTGCAGCAGGCTCATTGTGCCACCAGCACAGCCCTGCAGAGGCCGAGGCGGGAGTGCCTTGCAGGGAGGCTGGGAAGGCTCCGGAGGCTTCTCAGAGCCTGGACCACCGGTGCTACCTGTCCTTCCCTCACCGAGAGGTAGTGGTCAAGGGCAAAGACCCTGGAGGCAGACCACCTGGGCTCAGGTTCCAGCTCTGCTGTCTGACCTGTGTGATTTAGGAACTGTTCCTCAGCCTCTCTGAGCCTTAGTTTCCTAATCTGCAAAATGGGGATAAGCACAGACCCTATCTCCTGAAGTGGTTGGGGGAATTAAATAAATACAAAAGGCCGGTGTCTGGCACATAGTAAACATTCACACATTAGCCTTACGTTCTCCCACCCGAGGGATCTAAGGCCTGAGAGCTGAGTCACGGGCCCGAGTGCACAACGAGAGAGAGCGGCAGGTGTCCCATTCAAAGCCCATGCTCTGTGCGTGAAACTGCGCCTACCAGGCTTGGGGCCTGTCAGGGAAGAGAGGGCGGGTGGTGTGACACAGTGGGCCCTGGAGCCGGCCATTTGGCTGGCAGAGGGCCAGACATCCTCCGGGGCTTCCAAGGGCGGAACTGGGACTTCCAGGTGCCAGTCGCAGGCGAACTGGCGCCGTGAGCAGCGGCCTGTGACCCCAGTCGTTTCAAGGAGAAGAACCACGGAGCTCTCGGTTAGAACTGGGTTGTGACTGGTTTTACACGTAACCAGTTGTGTGTCTGTAGCTACAGTTCGCATGTATGTGGTGACCATAAACTGTGTATAAACAGCTTGTAACAGTTTGTTTAAACATATAAACCGAGTTTTATAACCAAGCTCCCCTCACAGTTCGTAGACGCGACTTTCATGACAAGCCCTCGATGCAGGTCGTTTCTGTGCCATTTTCCAGAAGAGTAAACTGAGGCCAGGAAGCACGTGGCTGCCCACGGGCTCCGAGTGGGCAGAGCAGGGACTTGGGCATCTGTCTGACCCCACGACGCGTGCAGGGAAGGCCCGCGGGGGGCCGAGCCGAGGCTGAAAGGCCGCTGTGGAGCGGAGCCTGTGCCGGGTGGGGCTGGGCCTGCCACCCATTAAGCCCCTGTCCCAGTCTGAGACTGAGGCAGCGGCCTCCAGTGCATTCGGAGGAGGCCTAGGGGAGGAGGGGAGGGAGGGAGCACGGTTCTAGACAGAGCAGCGTAGGGGGTGACAGATAGGACCTGGAGCAGGCAGCAGGTGCAGCCTGGATGGCTCTGTGAGTAGCAGAGCGGGAGTGCCGGATGAGTGGGGACACCTGGTGGCCGTATATAGGGTCAAGTGGCCAGATCACTTAGCACTTCCACCGGTCCTGGCCTGGGCCTCAGTACTCCTCACAGCGGTCCTTGCCTTTTGCCCACCTCCCCTGCCCATCACTCCGTCTGCTGCCATCCCCGCAGGAGCCACCAGAGAAAGACTGCGAGGTGGCAGCCGAGGCTGGACCTTCAGAAATCTGCACCAGCCTCGACACTGCCCACAAGACCCTGGCTGACCCGTACCCCCCTCAGCTCCTGCATCCCGGGGCCCCCACCTCCATGCACTTTGACTTCGAGCTCCATCCCTGCTGGGAGTACCGTCTACATCTGTCCATCTGTCCCTGTCTGTCCCTGGCCACACCCCACCTCTGCTGTGCAGACTTTACGAGACCCTCGTCTTCCTCCTAAAATCCAGGCCACCCCTCTGTGACAGGAGCCCACCCTGGCGTGGACCACGGTCTCATCATGGCTTGTGGCCAGACCCACCCTTTCTGAGGACTGCTTGCTAGCCCAGGGTGGCAGGGGCAGGGAAGCCATCAGGAGAGGCGCATTGGGATGGACATACGAGAGGAAGAGAAGCAGATGGTGCAGATGGTGCAGGCCTGTGGGACGCCATCGCCCAGGGAGCTCTGCGGTTTGACCAGACACATGCCTGGTTCCCTGTGGCTCTTTCTTGTCAACCTCTACTCCCAGGAGTGCAGAGGGGACAAATGGGACAAGTCTCCAGGGGACCGAGGTTGGGGAGAGCAGACGGAGCAGGGCCCAGTTTGCAGAAGAGCACGCCTGTTGGGGCCAAGACCTTGGACGTGCCCGTGTGACTGCCAACCCGTGGATGCCCCAGCGCAGGGCTGGTGCCCTCGCCCGCTCAGCGAGGCTCGTCCCCAGGGCTGGGCCCAGCCGGAGCGGGCTGTCTCACAGTCTCGGGGCCTCTGCCCCTCGACTTCCTCCTTCCGGAAGTTCAGTGTCCTCGCAGACCCCATTCAGAGAGCCCGGTCAGAGCGCAGGGACCATCCGATGGTCCATCCAGGGAGCAACACCGGAAAGAACCACATCCCAACTTGCATTGGAGCGTTTTCCCACCGGCAGAGCATTAGCGACTGTGATTACATCTCTCCGGGTTTTCATGTGATGGTGGCCGGCCAGAGGGCACTGTCCCGGTCTCGTTTCAACACTGGTTTGCTGTCTGCTCACCCTCCACGTCCTCGTCCGTGTCGGTGTGTGTGAGCGAGAGGGACTATGTCTCGACGGGGACCAGGCTTCAGTCAGCGTTGTGATGTGGCCACCGCGGCAGTGGCCTCTTTAGGTGACAAAGCAGGTGCAGGTCGCTCGTTTGGTCCTTTCTGCTCTTCCTCTAGCCATAATAGGAATAGACTCAGGTAGGCGGACCTTATGGCCCAAGTGACAACGGCAGGGTCCCCAAGGGTTAGTTTGGGAAGAAGAGGTCCACTCCAGAAGCTGAGCCCCTTAAGCACACCCAGCTTAAGGCACCGTGTCCGTCACAGTTAATCTCAGCATTTCACTTTGTCACGTCTGGAAGCCCCATGTGGTCCTTTTCACACCTGCCTGGGCGTGGCGGATAACATCCTCTCGTTAGTGCACCTTCGTGACTCCGTTCTTCATGCTCCATGGAAAACATTTCCTACGTGGCTCCTCTGTGTCTGCCAGTTCCCGCACCTGAAGCTCCTGGGCGGATTAGGGCCCAAATCTTTTTTCTTTTCTTTTGCTTCGTCTTCTGTTGACTCTCGCTCACGGTTGCTTGCTTCCTTACGATTCGTTCAAACAAATTCCTATTTACTCGCTCTTAATCTGTGAGACTCCTGAAGCTGGTGGATGTTTGCCTGTGGACAGGATGGAAATCTGTCTTGCCCACGAGCCAGGCCATCGTGGGAGCCCTTTCACCCCACCCCGGGCAGGGCCTGGCTTCCCGTGGTCACTCTGAGTTCTTTTTTGTTCTTGGCTCCAGGCTCACTTTCCCAGTGACGGGTCACAGGACCGGCTGTTGCTGGCATAAGCCCTTAGGGCCATGGTGTACCTCCCCTCTGCTCCCCCTGTGAGCTGTACCCTTCCCTTGTGATTTGCTCCTTTTTATTGAAGGAGGGTTCTCCGACTTCGAGTGAACCCAGCAGCGCATCACAAAGCGTATTTTATTCAGGATTGGGATGTTTTGCAGCAGAAGGGCTCCCTGAGGAGCTGGTCTGCTGGAGTCGGCAGATGCAATGCTAATCTGTTCATAGTTCATTCACTCATTCGACAAATACCCTGAGTGCCCGCCATGTGCCAGGTGTGGTTCTGGGTACCGAGCACACAGCCTCCGTGCCCCCGGAGCGTGCAGTCTGATTCCAGGAGGGGTCAGTCCCGGAGGCCACCCCAGTCCACTGACTCGGAACCATCGAGTTCCCGCTGTGCATCAGGCCGCACACCAGGCACTGGGGATGCGGAGGGAGGCAGCCCTGGGCTCAGACCTCGCTTATCCCAATGGGAAAAACAGCCATTTCAGGGGGTATGCCAAGGCCTAAAGGAGTGCGTGCTCTGATGGAGGTGGAAAGACGCGAGATGGGGGAGTCAGCGAGGCCTGGGGAAGGTGACCGCTGAATGGCACCTGGAAAGATGAGTAGTGTTGCCTGGCAAAGAGAGAGAAGACCATTCTAGCAGGGAGAAGGGCCCGGCTAAAGGCTTGGCGTCAGGAAGGAGCCCGATGCACCCAGAAGCATGGACACAGCGTGCGGGAGTGTGGGCCGCAGCAGGAAGGGAAGGGCGGGGCCTGGGCTGGAGACGTCTGTCCCATCTCCCAGCCAGAGTGGACCCAAGGTTCCTCCCCTCCGCCCACCCTCGCTCAGCCAGGTACCCAGTCCCGCGGGCTGCGCTCCCTGAACAGTACATCCATCCTCTCCTCCCCGCCCCCACTGCTGCCACCTCGCCTGGGGCCTCATCATTTCCTGCCTGGACTGGTGCAGTGGCTGGTGTCCCTGCCTCTCCCTTCATCCCATCGGGTTCATCCCCTACTCTGCTTTCAGGGCGATCTTTCGAAGATGAATAGTTGATCCTCTCGCTTACAATCCTTCACACCTCCCATAGCTTTCAGGAGAAAGTTCAGACTCCCGGGTTAACCCAGAGGACCTTCACGTGGCCACCTCTCCAGCTTCGTCCCCTCTCTCCCCCATCCTCCAGCTGTAATTTGTTACGGTTCCTCGGATGAACCCTCCTGCTTCACAGCTCGGAAATCATCAGTGCTGCTGCCTCCGAGAGGTCCTCGGACCACCCTCCAGCTTGATTTAGAGGCCCCTCCCTCATGCTCACGCAGGGCCCTGTTTCCATCCTTCTCTGAACCGTCATCATGATGGACTTGTCTGCCTGCCCTGTGAGCGCTCCTTGGGGGCCCAGGACATGCCTATTTAGCTTTGTATCCCCAGCCCCTAGCAAAGTGACGGACACAAGGTACACACCTGCAGGTATTTGATGAATCAGTCAATCCAGAGCACAGGTGCAGAGCTGTCTGGGCCCCGTGCAGGTGTGAGTGTGAGTGTGAGTGTGAGTGTGAGTGTGTGTGTGTGTGTGTGTGTGTGTGTGGCATCGCTCTGGGAGATCAGGTGGGCCCTGCCACCCCGTCTGTGACCCCGGAGCCTCAGTTTCCTCACAGGGGCAGCGAGTGGTCTGAGGCTGCTTGCTGCCACCTCGTTTCTGCTCCGACATTCTGTGAGTCCGCAGGTCTGTGACCTGTGGGGAGAGGATGGTTTAGTGCGGTGGTCCTCAAAGCACAGTCCCCAGACCACCAACGTCAGCGTCACCCAGGAACTTGGTTAGAATGCAGATTCTCGGGTCTCACTCCGGATCTACGGAATCAGAGACCTGAGGCCACGGCCCAGCAATCTGTGTGTTAACGAGCCTCCCAGGCCATTCTGATGCGTGCTAAGGTTTGCGAACCACTGGGTTAGAACAGCTTTGTCACCCAGCACGGCTGCCCCTGAAGTGGCAAGACAAGATGATGGCCACAGACCCCCAGCGGCCAGGAGGCTGTAGCTGTGACCCTGCAGGGCAGGCCATGCACAGTGATGGCCCGGAGGGGCCGACACTCCCTTCTCCGCATCCAGAGCCCAGAAACAGCTCCCTTAGCACCGAGAGCTTCCCCACCGGGCTCCCGGGCTCCCACCACTGAATACTCCTCTGTGTTCTCGAGGCTTCTCCTTCTCATGTGCATCAGCCAAGTCCTTTGGCTCATTTCTCTCTTCCCGCAGTCAGGCGTATAGTGAGCAAGAGGGGCCCTGAGGTCAGACTGGCCTGGGCCGAACACTGGCTTGGGGAAGCTGATGACCCCGAGTGAGTTCCTTACCCTCTCTGAGCTTCGGTTTGCCCATCTCAGCAGTGGGGCTCGTAATACTTTGGAAGGTTGTTATGAAGATGGAGTGACACAGGCTGATGCTGCATAAAAAGAAACTATCGCTGAAGTGTCACTGGTGGGGACTGGTTCCCCTGCCCTGAGCCTCAGCCCTCCCCTCTGGATCCACGTCCCAGTTGGGGTCTTCGGAGGATCCTCGAGGCTCCCAAGTGCCAACCCATCCTGCTGGCTCCTGGCTCACTGCTGGGTCTACTTTGCAGGCCAACCCAGGAGAGTCCCCTGACGGGAACGTGGTCAGAGATGTGTTGGGGGGAGACTTAGTGCATCATAATAGGAAGAAGGAGCAATTGGAGGTTTTCATTTTGTTTCCTAAATCCCCCTCCTTGAGAACCAGCGGCGCAGGGCCAAAGCCGTTTGTAGGGGTCTGGCTAGGCTGCTGTTCTCACTCCAGTCACCTCCCAAGTCCCCCCTTGCTCTCTAGCAGCACTGGTGCCCGCCGTGTCGGCTCCTCAGGGACCGTGGCTTTGGGCTGCAGCACCTAGTACTGTGTGTAGGGACTTTGGAATAGAAGTGACCTGGTCCACGTCCCCACGCTGCAACTGGCCAGCCAGGTGGCCTCTGGCACACCACTTAACCATCCTGTGCCTCAGCTTCCTCATCTGTACATGAGGGTAAGAATGGTATCTATTTCCTAGGGCTGTTGGGAGAAACAGTTGAGATCACGTATTCACAGTACCTGACATGGTATGGGCTCAAAATAAAAAAAAAGAGCGACAGCAGTGCTGCTCCATGGGAGGGAATTTGGACGTGAAAGGAGGCTGACAGGGTGTTTGTGAAGGGATGAACTCGTCAGCCCAAGCTGGTGTTCAGCATCCTCCAGGGTGATGTACCATTGTCCTTTGCCCCTGGACAAGGAGATGGCCCCGCCTGCTCCGAGACAGATGACCTCTCCTCACTCTGACCCCACCCAACAGGACAGCGTCCATCCCCCATCCCCACGCCCCACACCAGGGGCACCAGGAGCAGAGGTGGAAGCCAAGTTCAGGGGCATCCCAGTAGAGAAGGTGGGTGCAGGAGCGGGTGTGGTAATGAGGCCGAGATAGCCTCCCTGCAGACACTCCTCAAGGACCTGTCTCCTTGGCTGAGCTCCCAGAAGCTGGGCCTTGATGGGCAGGGCCCTGGCCTCCAGGGAGGAACAGACCCCACTAGACGGGCGGCCCCACCCTGCCTGAGCAGAATCAGATGGGAGCTCGGCTTGTACTTATCTCTCGGCACCTGGGGGAGGAAATGAAGGCAGCAATTAATTGTACAAGGCGGGTGGTTTGTGCAGCTTAAGTTCAGATAAAAAAGTTTAATTATCCCTAAGCCTTAATACAAATTAATTAGCCTTCCATCTTAGGAGGCTAAGCTTCCCGGCTCTTGCCACAGCCCAGACATCACTACGGATGGCCGAGGGTGTGCTGCGGGGAGAGGTGCGCAGAGGACCTCAGAGTCCCTGAGGCCCACCTGGTCAGGGCCAGGCCGCTGCCTCCACGTTGGCCCCAGGTAAGGTCTGGGTATGAGCTCTAAGTCTGGGGTGAGCACCACAGCCCACCTAGACCCAGGATGCCACTTCAGGAGGGGCTTTCTTATCCCTTCCCTGAGGCACAGAGCCAGGACAGGGCGAGAGAGCAGAGAGGAGGAAGACAAAAAGGGAAATAAAGGCATGGCTTCAATTTTTTGTTTGTTTGTTTCTTGAGGCCAGGACATATTTTGTTTTTTCTTTTCTGACCCCTCTCTTTCTTCAAAATTCCATGGAGAAACTAGGCCATAGATACCCTTAGGACTTAAGGAATCACCATCAACTCCCCCACCCACCTCACTGCTCCCGTCCGGGGGTGCCAGGAGGGGCCGCGGGGTAAAGGCACTGCCCATCCCTGTCACTAAGATCCTGATGAGCTGCTGTGAGGGAGTTGGCTGGGTAACGGGCATGTCATCTTCGCAGCAACATCGCAAGGTGGGTTTGATTCATTGACTCACAGGTTCAACATTTATCGAAGGGCTTCAGAGTGACATGCTTGGATTTGCATGTTAAGAAGGTGCTTCTTTGCAAATTAACGGGGAGCAAAAGTGGAAATGAGAAGTCTGCTTCAGAGCCGTTTGCTGAAGTCCAGGCTACAAACAACGGTGGTTCGGGCTCGGAACTTACTTCATAAACACTTATCAAATTCTTCCTTGGTGCCGGGATTGAGCCTTTGACAAATAGTAACTCATTTAATCCCTCAGAACCACCCTGTGAGGTGGGTGCTACTATGTTATCAATTCCAGAAAACTGAGGACGAAGAAATTAAGCAACGTGCTCCAAGTCGCCTGCCTCGCCAGTAAGTGGCAGAGCCAGCGTCTGCCCCAGGTGGCCTGACGTGCAGAGTCCACGCCTTTACCTGCTACACTGGCTGAGGCAGGGACACAAGAGGAGGGGTGTGCTAAGGCCGACTCAGAGCCCTCCCCCACCACCACCTTCTCCCGACCTCTGACCCCACTGCCTTCAGGCAGGGGGGCGGGGGGACAGGATGCCCAGGACAGAGCAGGGCAATGGAAACAGACCAGTCTGCCCCTTACTGCGTGAGTGAGTGACCTTGAGCCAGTCATTACCCTCTCCGGACTTGAGCTCCTCATCCCCGAGCAGGATTCACCCTACCTGGATAGGGCTGTTGTCGTGAGAGCCCTTGATGCAGTCACGTTCCTGGCACAGGTCCTGTCCGGTGCATTGTTCACGCCATCCCCCCGCTCCCCGTCCCCTCTTCTGCAGGCCACATGCTCCCGTTCCTTTGATTGTTTGCCACCTGACAGGGCTTCCAGACAACTCACCATCCCAGCCCCACTCCTCTGGGCCTGATCGAGTCAGCCTGTGTCCTGGAGCACACAGAGTGCCCAGAACTCCACACCGCAGCCTAGAAGCGGTCTGCACCAGGGAGCAGAGTGCGGACACACGCTCCCTTTGTCTGGACACTACCCCGCTGTCCATCCAGCCTTCGGTTTTTCAGAGCTGCATCTTCACACTGGTGGCTGTGCTGGAGTTAAACCTCCCGGTGATTTTTATCATGGACGGCTTGTAAAGCTGGCCTCTCCGGTCATTGATTGTCTGAGTCGAAATGCTGGTGTTGCCATTGATCCTTGTTAAAATCAATCTGGTTGGTTTCACCCATGATTACAACCTGTTAAATTCCTTTTGACTCCTGAAGGTCTCAATTCTCAGTAGCTCTGTCATCTAGAAACGTCAGGCGCTTGCTTCAAAATAATCAGCGGGAGCCTTACCGTCACCATCACCCCCACCATCGTCGCCGTCATCCTCAGGATCATCATGGGATCCAGACGGAAGGAGGTTAAACAAAGAGCAGTCTGCTGGTCTGCAGAGTCCCAGGAAGGACTCAGCGACTAAACCACAAGACAGGCCGACGCGAAGCTGCTCCTCCGCGAGAATTAGGACAGGGAGGTGGACTTACCAGACCTCCCGTTCCATCTCCCTTCCCTTTCTGCGCGGCAGCCTGCTTCCTCCCTGGCTACTCCCTGGCTTTTTCCCACCGCAGAGCACATGGCTGCCAGCAGCTCCTGAGTTGTATTTGTTGCTCCTTTAACTTCTTTGAATGACAGATCTGGTCTCAGGGGTAAACCTCCAGGGAAGGGAAAAAGGTGCTGGTCATCATCGGTCACCGGGAAATGCAAATCAAAATCGCAATGAGATGCCACTTCGCACTCGCTAGGATGCCTAGCATCAAAAAGCAGCTGGTGACAGGTGGAGACACCGGAGCCCTGATGTATGGCTGGCGGGCTGTAAAACGGTACAGCCACGTTGGAAACTGGTTTGACGGTTCCTCAAACTGTTAACCAGGGTCCTGAAACAAAACGAAAACGTGCGTCCACACGAAAGCCTGTTCACAAACTTTCACAGCCACATTCATTCATTAAATAGCCCTAAAGTGGAACCCACCCAAAAGCCTACGGAAGGATGAATAACTAAAACGCGGTATGTCTATGCAGTGGGAATGACTCGGCCGTCAGAAGAATCGAAGGACTGATGACGTGCTGCCACGCACGGGAGGCACCTGGACGCCTTAGCGGACACTAAAACCACTGACTTGCACGACGTAGGGGGACGGATGCTGTGGTGTGGGAGCGATGCCTCCGTGAGGCTGTTAGACCCAGGAAGGGAGCCAGCTCACGGGCCCAGCGAGAGCCACGCGCCCTGCCCTGCGCGGGCTGTGATCGCGGGAGCCAGAGCGTGCGGAGGAGCGAGGCAGCTCCGGGGAGAGCCGGGGGCCTGCGGGCAGAGGCTGTGGCCCACGGCGGGGCGGGGCACGCCTCGGCGGTGGCGAGGGTGGGGGGTCAGGTGGAAACCCAGGCGCCCGCCTCGATGGCTGCTTAGAGGGGCTCTGCCTTCCCCCAGACGCCGTGCTGAGCGCTTCTCCTGAATCAGCTCATCATCGTCACCGCCGCCACTCTGGAAGTCGACTATATAAACCCATTTTTTATGGGTAGAGCCTCGGGTTAAACCACTTTCCCAGGTCGCTGCGGTGTGGGACACGCACCGAGGGGCTGGGCTCTGACGCCAGCCTCCCTCTCCGTCGCGAGGTCATGCTGCCTCTCTCTGGCTTCAGGTAACCCGCAGACGGGAGGCCTCACTTAAGATCTGTTCCCCGTTTCCCTTTGCTCAGTGACTCATTCACTAAAGGTGACCCTTCTCACGCGAAAGGCTGAAAAGCTTCGCGCCCTTTGCTGGCGTCCGGCCGCTGCGGGTGACCTTTGAGAAGCGCCAGGAGCCTGGAGACGGTTGTTCGTCCCCCACTGAGCACACCGCTGTCCACTCCATCGTCCTCCAGCTGGCCACGGGTACCAAGAACGGGGACAAAAGCTCGTCTTGCTACAATTCCAGTGCAGTGTCTCTGCAGCAGCCTCCGGATCCATCGTCAATTAACCCGCTCAAAACAAGAAATAAGGTTAATCCGGCAAGATGTAAACTGTAAGCCAATCCAATTGATTCCCCGAGTGTTTGCCAGCTGTCGCCTGGATCATCTGCTCTCGAATCCTGCCAGCAACTTGACGGCAGAACTGATGGACCCTGGGCCCGTTAATCTCAGGCTCTTTTCTCCTCCTTTAAAAATGTCAACACAAGAGTCTGCCGTCTCTGGTCTCCTGGCATTTCTCTGCTGCTCCACGATTTCTCGGTGGCTCTACACATCCATCTGCCCGTTCCTTCTGCCTCTGGGGTGGGTGCAGGCGTGACCCCCCTGAGGACACCGGGGCACCTGCCTGCCCTCCCGGGCCCTACCTCGAGCTCCAGATCCTTTTTATCCACATTCGCTCCAGCCTTTCCGAGATAAGGCACGTTCTGGGCGGAGAAGGCGGTTGGGTTGTTCTGCCTTCTCTCTGTCTCCTGTTGCCAGCAGACCATCTGCCCCCGCCGTGGGCGTAGCTTTTCTCCTTATTCTTTCTGCCAGGGGGCGGGGGTGTGAAACCATCTTTCCGTTGTCCTTGGTTTTTTCCGCCCGTTTCCGTCACTCTGAGATATGGCCTTCCTGTCCTGACACGGTCCTTACATTTCCCTGGCATGGTGGTCACGTGCCCGGTGTCCACCTTTCAGTCACATCGTCTGAAAATCACAAGTAACGGGTTCACCTGTCGGGGCAGCCCCCTTGTCCTTCACCTTTGGGATTATGTGAACGTGGGGCAATCAGCTGTGGTTTTTAGAGTTTCTGGCAACAGAGACCGTGGGTACCAGAACACCTCGGTGAAAGCAAGAGCGTCCAAGTGGACCGAGCTGTGTATGTCACAACAGATTGTGACCTAGATACCCTCATTACCTTTATCTTACAAACAAGGAAACTGGGGGCCATGGCAGTAGTCCCCCGGGTCACACAGCTGTTTTATGGTGGAGCTGGGTGGGTCTTGAACCCCGGTCGTCTAACTCCAGTAGCCGAGCTCTCAACCGCGTCACTGGGACATCGCGGCAGAGAAGGCAAAACTAGTGTCCAAGTTCCAGAAGGAGCTATGACAGGTCTCAGTGTCAGTGGCTTGACTGACACAGCTGGATTTGGGACAAAAGGAGAGGGAGGAGGATAGTTCTCAACACAGGAGCCACTTCGTAGGGCGTTGAGACGCTTCAGTGAGATCAAATGTGTGTCAGCCACCAGCATCGCCTCCCCAGAGTCCTCAGGTGCTTCAGAGGCGAGGACCTCGTCCTTCTGAACTGACTCCCTCCCTCCCTCCGGTCCCACGTCCCCTCTGGAGCCCAGGACACCTGGAGTTCCTGAGGGGACAAGGGACTTGGAGCCTCACTATTTCGGCAGCAACAATTCCTGAGCCTGTTTCGGCCCCAGACGCCCAGAGGGCACAGAAGCCAGGCTGAGGGTGTTTCTGGCTTCGGACAGAGTCATCATGGCTCTTTGCTTAATAAGGCCTTTAAATTATCTCAGTGAAGAAGAGGCTAAACACTTAACCACTCTGGAGAGTCTTGTTGACCGGAGGAGAGCAGATCTGGCCCGCCTGCCCGGGCGGAGCAGGACCCAGGCCAAGCCGGACCCAGGCCAAGCCTGGCCCCGGGGGCAGCTGCCAGGGCGTGAAGTACTTGAGAGTTTCTCAGAGCTCCGAGAGGAGCGGCCCCGTCCCAAAGCGGCCCCGCGGCTTGAAGGCATGAGTTTCGGAGCTCGTGGTCCCCCTCTCACTCGGTGGTTAGTGGCAAAGACCTGAAAGCAAAAGGACTGGGCTCCAACCCCAGCCGTCCCCAACCGCGGTGGTCCACGGCGTGCTTCTGGGCCTTGGTTCCTGCATCGGAGCTATGGGGGTGAGGATGCAGGGGTCCCAAGGTCATGGGGGTGAGGATGCAGGGGTCCCGAGGTCATGGGGGTGAGGATGCAGGGGTCCCAAGGTCATGGGGGTGAGGATGCAGGGGTCCCGAGGTCATGGGGGTGAGGATGCAGGGGTCCCAAGGTCATGGGGGTGAGGATGCAGGGGTCCCGGGGTCATGGAGCTTATGTGAGGTCAACACGTAAAAGTGCTTTGTAAATTTATACATCTTTGCAGCAGTAGAAGGTGGGTTTCTTATCTATTCTTATTAGATAAGAATAATAATATCTATAATGTGAGGTCGTGTTGCTCTTCTCGTTGCACTTGGGACGAGGGCCGTACTCCTCGTCCTGGCCCAGTAGACGGTGCGCGATCTGGCCCCTCCTGTGTGACTCCGCGTCCCTTACTGTGCCCGACCATCCCTAGCCCCGGCCAGGCTGCTTCTCTCGGGACCTCCGTACTTTCTGCTCCCTCCTCCCCGCGCACTCTCCCCCGAGGGTGTCGCATGGCTGGATCCTTTCCCTTCGGATCCCAGCTCAAACGTTCCCTCTTGCAGAGAGGCTTTTGCTGGCCACACGCTCCCCACCTGGCAGGGCACCTGTCTCTGCCGTCTTCACAGAAACAGACACAAGTCGCGATGTTTCATGAACTCACTTCCCTGACTACAGTCTTCTCCGTGTAGGATGCTGGCTCCGTGAACGTAAGGATCTTGTCAGTTCTGTTCCTTCCCAGGTCGTATCACAGGACCTGGCACATAGTAGGCACTCTAACCGACTGCTGAACGAATGAGCGAGTGAAAGATGGGCAGGGAGGTTGCCCGACTAGTTTCCCACACGGTCCCTCTCCCTGCGCCCGCTTCTCTCTCTCAGATACGGGGACATGGTGCCCAAGACCATCGCCGGGAAGATCTTTGGCTCCATCTGCTCCCTGAGTGGCGTCCTGGTCATCGCCCTGCCAGTCCCTGTGATCGTCTCCAATTTCAGCCGGATTTACCACCAGAATCAGAGAGCTGATAAACGCAGGGCACAGAAGGTGAGCCTCAGCGCGGGGGCGGGGAGGGGTGGCTGGGGGCCACCCCGGAGAGGGGCCTGGCCCTTCACCTTGGCGGTGGTCACGGTCAGGCTGCCAGGCCTGGAGCCGCTGAGGGAGTCACTGCACAGGTGGCTCTGGCCATGGCTCTTTCTACCTGCGTCCCAGCCCCCGACGGCCACAAAATGCAACAAACCCTCGATTGTTCATGAGCTCATGACCTCCCTTTCGGATATCGCGTGCCGTTTCCTCGCTCCCCCTCTGAGACCTCAGCTGCCACCACTGGGCAGTGCCCTGGACTCGTCCCCTCTCCCAGCCAAGACCTTCCTGGGGGACGTAATCACCTTTCTCTACCCTGCAATAGCCCCTGCAAAACACAGGCACAAAGATAACTGTGCTGAAAAGGAAAACGAATCCTCCGAAAGGGGAACGCTGCCAGGCCGTGGAGTTCAGGGACAAAGGGCTCGGGAGGCTTCGGTCACCTCGGGGCGTCTGGCTGGTGCAGACCCTTGGGTTGTGACTTCTGCGTGGTCCCGGTCAGGAAAGGGGAGGACAGAGGGCCAGTCTTCGTCCCTCTTCTGATCTGGGCTGACGCACGGTTCCCCTTCAGAGCATCTCAGCCTCCAGCGGGCATTTCAGGGCACGACCTCCCGAGGGGACCTTGTTGGAAGTGTCGCTTATGGGAGCCCGAGAGTTTGAGTCCCTGTAGTGTTCTTTCTTTCATTCATTCATTCATCCATTCATTCATTCCGCAGCGTGTACTGAGCACCTACTGCGTGTCAGGCCCCTCGCGCCCCAGCTGAGCCACGCTCTCACCACCCGGGCCCTGCTGCTCTCCTTCCACTCACAAGGGGAGGCCCCAGGTAGCGGGTCCCTGACGCAGCAGAGGAATCCAGAATTTCAGAATAGTGTGTGCTGACGGGGCCGAAGCCACAACGTTCGCAGGAGCCAGCTCCGAAATGTGCACTTTATATAAATAATAACAGAATACACATGAGATAATTATGTTCTAAACGCAGCTGGTTCCCACGCCTGGCGTGTCCCCTTTGAGGCTCCTCCTCGCCCGGTTGTCCCCCTCCGCCTGTGCTGGAATACGTGTTGACTAGTCCCCACCTGGGCCTGTCCAGCCGCCAGGCTGCCTGCGACTGACCTTCTGGCTCTGTGCTGTCCTCCCATCCCCTCCGGCACCCAATTCCTACCTCTCCACCCAAGGTCAGGGCGCCCCCACCCCCATCTCTGCCGGCCCTTCCAGAAATAGAAGCCTTATCTCTCCTCTGTTCCCGTCCGCTGGCCATCGTGAGCAATCTCTGCGATCATTATGCAGTCCCGAAGAAAAGGGCAGTGAGAATCTGGGGTCTCCTTTCCCGGCCAAGGAGCCTGAGACCCTGAGGGGCCGGGGGTCCTACCACCGCCCCATCCCCCAGGGCTTGGCCTGACACAGGTGCTCGGCCCAGCAGGTGAGGTTCAAAGGAATCCTCAGCTCGCCCAGGAGGCAAGGCTGTGCCCACACCCTCAGGGCGTCTCATCCTTGTCATGTTCCCCCCACACAGACTGTGACCGTGACCATGTCCCCTCCCCGGTGCTGAGTGATTAAATCCGGAGGGAATCGGCTTTCCAGTATATTCCTTTCCTGCCGCCCCTAAAGATGAGACCCCTCCCTCTGCCCCCCTGCCCGCCCCCCTCCTTTTCACTGTCTCTTTGAAATCAGAGTAAGTACTGACAGTGCTTCCACTCCGCCTGGCTACCCCCCTCCTCGAGGCTGCTCTCCCAGCGCTGTCTCCTTGGCCCTGTCGCCGTGGGCTTCCTGCGAGGGGGCAAAACAAACAGAAAGCAAGACTCCTGCCCGCTCCTAGCACTGCATCTGCCACCCTGAGGCGAGGAAGAGGGTGCGGGGTACTCAGTGGGCCGTGGAGAGACGGGCCGGGAAGGAGGTCCGCGGAGCTGCTGCTCGTTCTTGGCCCAGACCCCACCCTCGGGAGGGAGCTAAGCAGCCTCCAAGGTGAGCCCGCCGCAGCCCAGGGCCTCGCGCGGGAAGGCGGGGTCCAGGCGGTCCTCCCTCGCCAGGACTGGCTGGCTTGGGGCGGTTACTCCGTGACCCTTTGCTTCAGAGACTGTGTCCTCCGAGCCAAGCGGCCTGGAGATCAGCTGAGGAGGTCCAGCAGGGGCCAGAGGGGCAGGAACGTCTGAAGGGGGTGCTTCGGTCCCCGTCCCCAGTTCTGGTGCCTGCTCTTCTTTTTCTTTTAATGGACACTTTTATGGGACTCGTTGCCGATTAACATGCAGTTGTAAGAGCATCACAGCCAGGCTGTGGGCCCAGGTACGACCTCCCGGTTCTGTTCATGGTTGTGAGTGTGTGTGAGTGTGTGTGCGTGTGTGTGTGTGTGTGTGCGCGCACGCGCACACACGCGCTGTTTTATACGTCGTCACCTCGGTAGGTTTACGTGTCCACCACCATCACCCCACCCTATACAACCCCACCCCCATCCCGTCCCGAACCTTTGGTGACCCTCTATCCGTGCACCATTTATAAAACGTTTTCATTTCAAAAACGTTGTATCGATGGACCCATGAGGAGGTCGCCCTCGGAGACTGACTTTTCCCATTCCACGTGATTCCCGGGGCTTCACACCCAGTTGTGTGTCAGCCGGTTCCTCCTTCTCGCTGTTGCAGACGTGAAACATCTGCTGCGGCCCGTCTGGATGATCCCGCTTCGGGGTGTTTGCACACAAAGCAGCTGTGATGGTTCGCGTACAGGTTTCCGTGTGAACCCAAGTGTTCACGTCTCTGGGATGAATGCCTGAGACCGCAGATGCCCGCGTTCTCTTTTGGCTTTTCCGTCTCTCCCTCATCTTCCTCCTCCTGCCTCTCCAGGGGCAAGAGATGCCAATACTCTTAGCCATAGGGCACCCGCCAGCCAGAGAGCTAGGAAGTGCCCGATCGTGAAGGGCTGCTGGGGGACTGACAGACACCTGAGCTCAGACCGCACCTGGACCGTGGAGCATCCTCCATCCAGACCCGTCCTCCAACCCTCCAAGCTCCACCTGTTGAAAATGCAGCTTCCTGGGGTTTGGCTCATCAGCTTTAGATAGAAACTTGCTGACAGGGGAGGAGGAGCGAGATGCTGGGGAAGCAGCATTTCACCTGGAGGCCGGCCGACCGGAGCCGGTGGCTTGCTGGTCCACCTCCTCGCCCTGGATCAGTCATCTCCCCTCGTGTCCCCCATCCTCTTGTCTTGCAAAGAGTCTGGGTGACCTCTAAGGTCTCTTTCCACGCTCACGCTGTACTTATGGCCACAGAAGAGAGGGAGGCTGACCGGCCCACACGCGGACTGAGCCCACTGCCCTGGCTTTGACGTCCTGGGCCATCGTAAGCCTCACTTGAGCACCTGCTCAGTGTAAAGCTCTGTGCTGGGTGCTGAGGATGAAAATAGGCATCAGCCACCCACTCTGGCCCTCGGGAGCTCAAAGCCGAGCCGGGGGGCCTCCCCGAATTCCATACGCTGGGGCTGGTTCTGTGGACACGCTGTAAACCTCTCTATCCTGTGTGGGAAGTGATTAAACGATACAGTGCATTTGATATGACAATCTGTTGCTTTAATAGAGCCCAGGGTAAGATAAGATTAAAAGAAGTGCCACCAAGGAGAGCAGGAGAATCTTTCATCCCCGGAAAGTAATGAAGACGGACCCCAGATACGAGAAAGGTCTGGCTCAAAGCGGCGCAATCAAATTATGTGAGGCTGTAACGAGCTTGGCACAACTGGATTTCTGTGTGCAGCGCTGGGCCCCCAGCACTCCCCCAAAGCAGTACCGGCCACATCCTCTGATGACAAGGAACTGGCTTCAGTGTCCATATCTGGCTGGGACTCCCAGGGAGAAGGCCCTGGACCTGAATGAATGTTCTCGGCTCAGAGGAGAACGGCAGGGTATAGGGCGATAGGGCATACTTACCACCCTTTCTCTCCCACTTCCCCTCTCCTCTGTCCATCTAGAGGCACTCTCCTCCCCAGACTTACAGGCACATCTTCCAGGTTCAAGTCCTAGCCTCTTCCTCGTATTTAGAAGCCAGGGAAGGGAACTGATTGTCCCCGCAGGGACGTGCTGTCCACAAGGGGACTTCTCGGGAAACAAGCACTCAACACTTGTTTGCACTTGGAGGGGACACTTCCTCCTGTTGGGGAGCAGGTGACAAGAAATAGAAATTGCCACAATTCTCCAAGGACTCTTCTGCTCAGAGGCCTTGCACGTGGGCTTTCCCAGAGGCAGGGGGTCCCCTCTGTCCCAGGATGGGTCTGTGAGCCCCTGTGGGCTCTTTTGCTTCCAGTAGCAAGGGCCTGGGGCCAGGCCCAGGTCTATAAGAGCCCAAACTTGGGTTGTTTATTTTAAACCAGCAGGAACCCCTCTACCGTTCCTGTCTCCCTGTCTCCCAAAGGCTCCTTCCTCTTAGGCGTCACTCGGTGGCTGTGCTGCTGTCATGATGACACCGACTCTGGCTCTTAGGAAGCGGGGCAGCCAGCCTTCGCGAGGGAGATGGGTCTGCATCGCGATACCACGAGGCCTTCCTGTCGGGGGCCTGCTGAAGGCTTCCCAGGGGAGCTGGGAGTTTCAGGCCCAAGTGGTGTATGGAAACTTGTTCCATCCTCCCCTCTCTCACACACATAGGGCCACTTTGTCACGGTCGCATGCACCTACACTCGCCCCCACGGACATGGATGACAAAATATGCACATACTGACACACCCGTGCATGAGTCCCCTCCCAAAGACAGACGTGCGGCTGTCAATCCATTGATTAACTTAAAAACTACGAGGCACTGGGGATGCGCACGTGAACGAGACAAAAAGTCCTGCCCGCGTGGAGCTTACATTCTGGCGGTGGAGACGGACAATAAATCAGCATAAATGCATAGAACTTATACCACCTGAGTAATAAAGGCTCAGGAAGAAATAGCAATCGAGGGGCACGCACGCACACTCCTTGCTTTGCTCGTAATTAACCGATACCTGGGCACCTGCTGCACGCAGGGAGGTGCCCTGGACCCTCAGGGAGAATCGGGGGAGCTGTGACCCACACTCCTGGACAGAGCTCACTGCCTAGTTAGGGATGGGAAATACACCAATGCGATGGTGAGCAGATGAAAGTCTGGAAGGAGGGAGGACTTTGGTGAGTGGTATTTCTCCTCCCAGGATGACACCCGGCTGGGGAGACGAATGGGAGCCCCAGGAACTCTGCCAGTGACCGAGTGGCACAAGGAGGGTCCCAGGGTCTATAAGCAGGGATGGGCAGGGCTAGGAGCGAGCGGCTTCCTCCCCTGCGTCCGACATCACCTGCGAGCCCGGCCTCCCTGGGAGAGCCCGCTGGCATCGACTTTGCCAGGCTTGCTGTCTTTAGACCTCACTCTTTGACTTTCTCTGCCCATCACAGAAGGCCCGCCTTGCCAGGATCCGCGTGGCCAAAACCGGCAGCTCCAATGCCTACCTGCACAGCAAGCGCAACGGGCTCCTCAACGAGGCGCTGGAGCTGATGGTAGGCGCCCAGAGGACCGGGGCTGGGGAGGTGGAGGGCGAGGTGGCCTTGTTCTCCCTTCCCGGGGCACCAGCCCTCTCACCCCGAAGCCCCAGTCTGAACCCTGAAAACAATGTGTTTCCAAACTTTCCCCAGGTAGCAGCGCCCCCTCCACACACCTCTCCCATGGGATTGTCACCACTGTCCCCAAACCAGCTTTAGATCAAGGGCCCCCAGCCCAAAGGCGAGCACGTTCCATGTTAACCCTAAAATTCAACTCACCCCTATTTTTCTAGCGCCCTCCTACCTTCTGCGGAGAAGCGACAGGGATGGAGAGAGGCAGAGCCACCAGCTCCATGCTCAGTCTCTCTTCTTCTCTTCCTAGGGCACCCCGGAAGAGGGGCACGTGGGCAAGGCCACCTCGCTCATCGAGAGCCAGCACCACCACCTGCTGCACTGCCTGGAGAAAACCACTGTGAGTCCCCGCCCGTCGCCGCCTGCCCTCTCAGCCCTGGCCTGGCCCCTTTCCGATGGCCAGGAGGCTCACGCAGTGAGAACCCTGCCCGCACCCTCATCCTGGGCCCGGATTCGGGAGGCAAAGTCTGTCCTGTTCAGATCCAAAACGTGGTGATGAGGTCTCCGTCAGCCCTCGGGAGGCGGAGCAGCGTAGGGAGGCCAGCTCTGTCCCGCAGCAACACAGAGGAGGCCGTCACCCCCAGCCTCTCCACGCCCCCACACCAGCCCCCATGTCTTGGTAACTGAGGGCTAAGGGCTCTGCCTACCAGTTTCTCAGTCCTGAGGGCGTCACTCTGCAAAACTAGGGCTGGATTTAGACTAGATGCTACAGGCCGGTAAAGAACACCAATTTTTGTCCCATCCCTGGGGCTAGGTTGATGCAATCTGGGGTCCCTCTGCTCTGTACGTCCCTCTTCAAGCGGGAGACAGTGAGGGAAGGGGGCAGTGCGTATATTTTGCTTGCCGGGGATTTTATTATTACCCCTTCCTCTCAGTCACCTGCCGTTCCCGGGGAGTTCGGATCCCGACAGGCTTGCTGCTAGGACAGTCGTGGTTTAGGGCGTCACCGTCGGAATGTGGAATGATGCCTGTGCCTCTGCAGCCGAAAGGAAGGGCAGTGGGGCCGACCGGGACCCTTGGCACGAAGTGTTGGGGAGAGTAAGGGGAAAAGGAGCAGTCAGGGTGGACGACCCACGAGAGACAAAGTAAAACCTAGTGTCATTCTAGAACCTTCCTCCCCAAAGAGCCTGTAGGCTCAGCACACCGAGGAAGAACTTTCTAATTCTTAATTTTCCGTATCGGGGCCTCCCAGATGCAGGGGGTCAGATGCTAGAGCCAAATGTGCGCATGCAGGAGCTCAGCTGCGGAACCCACGAGGACTTCCAAGCCGGGAAGGGACTCTGAAAACCCCAGTCCCCAGGCTTAGCAAGCGTCTCTCAGTGTCAGGAGCTGTGTGTGTGTACACATCCCGAATTTCTCTCCAAGACTCCGAGCTTGCCAAAGGGCTAGGCCTGGACCCAACTGCCCCTTCCAAGTTGCATGTGCCGGGTGGAATGTGTACACTGAGAACGTGGGTGGGGACACCTGGGTTTGAAGGGCTGGAATGCTGGCGGCGAAGGGGGGGAATGCTGAATCCGAGGGGGAGAATGTCGGCCCGTGGGGCTGGGATGTGGGGATGGAGGAGCTGGAATGCTGGATTTCAGGTACGGAATGTCGGGCTAGACGCGGCAGAATGCTGGGGGGGGACGGGATAACTGTCGGCTCTGAGCGGGGCACCGCTGGGGGAGGGCCGGGGGGTGGAATGTCGGGCCGGTGCCGGGGGTGGGGGGCCGGAGAATGCGGGGAGCCGGGGCTGGAATGCTGGGATTGAGAGACTGAATGTCGAACTGAGCTTGGGAATGCCGGAATGTACAATCAATGGTGTTTTTATCTTCTGTTGGCATGTTGTCCTGTAGGGGTTGTCCTATCTTGTGGATGATCCCCTGTTGTCTGTACGAACCTCCACCATCAAGGTATAACTTTTACAAATTCAATTGCTGTGTTTTCTCTCTGATTCTTCTGAGTCTGTGGATCCTCCTCTTTGTCCCCCCCGGTCTGGGTCTCTGCATGTGCTGTTGATTCTTCCGGGGCTCCTCTTCCCGCCGCCGTCACACCCAGTACCAGCCCAGGCTCCCGGGTTTTGTGCTGAACCACCCACCTGCCTTTTCAACTCCCTCTTTTGACCTCCCCGGGGGCTCGGAGGGGGTGGAACGTGGCACCGATGTCGCTCTCCTGTGAGTGCCCACGTGCCACATCCGTGGCCCGTCAGAGCCACCTCCCTGGCTCCGCGGGGCCTCCTGGTATTGGCTGTCAGGGCTGGGCTCCCTCTGAACTCTATTCTCACACAACTTCTCTTCAGACTGTCCCCACACCCCGGCGGCCTTGGCCAGACCACTAACGCCACAGGTGTTTAGTCACCTTGGCCATGTGGCCATTTTCAAGGTCTCTTGAGTTAAGCTCCACTCTGTCCTGTAAGCATTCCCTTCCCACGCTTACACTTAGGGAATCCTAGGCCTCCAGGTGTCCATATCCCATTATCAAGTAAAAAAATAATAATAATAATAAATCAGAACCCTGGCAGTTTGACCCGATTAGCCTTTAAGAGCAAAGCTCTCCCAATTCTGCGAACAGTCCAGTGTCTTTAAAAGCTTATGCCTCACCCTTAGCCAAGATCCATAGTATCTCACCCGCTAAATCCAGCAAAGGCAGCGTAGCAGAACCACTACCACAGCAGTGACCCCTCGTCTGCCTCTCTGGGGGGATCCTGCACAAAGCCTGAAGAGTAAGTAGTCTTTGCTTCTAGCTCTTAGGATGCCACTAAATCCCTTTGTGACCTCTGTGTCCCTACAGCTCAAAGCTGTAGACGGACTGCATGTCACGACTGCACTCCCCGCCCTTCAGCGCGAGGGCCAGGGCTGCCCGTAGAGCTCTCTTTCCTTCTTCATCTGATGCCTGTGGGACGTCACCCCTCCTGGATGCCTGTCTGGGCTCCGGGCAGCTGGGAGCCCACCTCTCACGGCCAGAGCAGAGCCAGGCAGCCATACAGAGCACGGGGGCTCCTCCCCCTCTCTCCCGTCTCCTTCTCCGACACCTTTGCTTTCTGCTCCCCACAGAACCACGAGTTCATAGACGAGCAGATGTTCGAGCAGAACTGCATGGAGAGTTCGATGCAGAACTACCCGTCCACGAGAAGCCCCTCACTGTCCAGCCACCCCGGCCTCACGACCACCTGCTGCTCCCGTCGCAGTAAGAAGACCACGCACCTGCCCAATTCCAACCTGCCGGCCACTCGCCTGCGCAGCATGCAGGAGCTCAGCACCATCCACATCCAGGGCAGTGAGCAGCCGTCCCTCACCACCAGGTGGGTGGCTTCCCTCCCCGCCACCCCCGCAGGCTGGAGTCGGGGCATTCACAGAATCCAACAGCTTTAGGAGAAACCTGAGAGTCCTCTAGCCCGTCTCCCCCTTTACCTAATGCATGAGTCGCCCCCCCACCTCCCCCCCAAGCTAACCCAAATGCCCTTCATGTGCTTTGGAGGGTACTACAGCAGGCTTAGGCCCCATGTGGGGTGACATACCAGGGAAAATAACTTTAAAAAAATCCATAAATGATCCATCCCAGTGCAAAGAATAGACCAACCGTTTTCTCAAGGAAATAATTTTCACAATTGTGTTAGACGTGGCTTATCCCAGGCTGATTTTGAGTCATAGACTGAATTTTCCCTCCCTTCGGATTATATTTATGCCACTTCCCACTACCTCCAGTGAGTTGTGAGGAATTCAGAGAAAGCAAAAGTCAAATGCCGCAGATGATAGGTAAACGGTCCACTGGAGGGGAGAACATAGTCTGAATCCCAAAGCCCCAGGATCCACAACTTTGCAATTGCTGGCAGTTTAGGAATAATAATCAGAATAGATAATTACAGGCTGATTCCTGAAAAGAAGACAGAGGGACACCCAAACCACCTCCTGGTTACTCTGAGCGGGAAACGTAGGGCACCAAGGAAGCTGTGGGACACTAGCAAGAGGAGCCATCATCAGCTCACTCTTTTTTTTATCCCAGTCGCTCCAGCCTTAATTTGAAAGCAGACGACGGACTGAGACCAAACTGCAAAGCATCCCAGATCACCACAGCCATCATCAGCATCCCCACCCCCCCAGCGCTAACCCCCGAGGGGGAAAGTCGGCCGCCCCCTGCCAGCCCCGGGCCCAACACGAACATTCCCTCCATAGCCAGCAACGTCGTCAAGGTCTCCGCCTTGTAAAGCCACTGGACAGAGGGCCAGTGCAGGTAGTGGGAGTCAAGGGGGCTGGCATGTTGGTGGGTGGCCGCTGGCACCACTCCCTCCCCGTTCCCCCATTCTCTCTGCCTGCCCTGTCGCACCCCTAGCACTGAAACGCGTGCCTGGAAGGAAGAAGAGGCAGCAAAGGGGCCCCTGCGGTTCGCTGCTCCCAGCTTGGACATAGCCCTGCGAGCCTGCCTCTCACCCGGGCAAGGAAGGGAGGGTGGGTGGGGTAGGGGCAAAACGGTGGGGGGAGAAGCTACGTGCCAGGACAGGGCCTGGAGGGGGCGGGCCTCAGACCAAATAACGATTGTTTCTGGAGACCCCAGCGAGGGAAATACAAGACCAAGAGCAGCACAGAGGCCAGAGTCATCACATGCAAAACGGGAAGAAAATATAACACTGTGTATTTAAGCACCTTTTCAAGGCTCTTAATGGATAATATTTATTCATGGGAAAAGGTGGAAAAGAAAAACACCAACGGATTTTTGTGAAACGTTCTATCTCCATGGACCCAAAACCTTTGAACCAAAACAATGCATTTTGTGAGGGTTGTTTTTTTTTTCTCCTTTTATAGCAAAGCTTTTAGGCTACGAAGTCAGTCACTGCTGAGTTCTCTCTCCACCCCCCAGGGGGTGAGGTGGAGCGAGTCTGGGCCCCCAATGCCCAGCCCACCTGTGCAGAGCTGCCAGGTGACCACACAGCAACCTTTACCCTCTGTCTGTCCCTGTCTCCTTTGTCTCTGTATCTCTCTGCTTCACCACCCCCCGTGTCCAGCCATCTGTCTCTACATAGGCCCCAGTGATCCTATGACATGTTAGCAAAGTCTCCTCCACTGGCAGGCACCTGCAGATTGTACTTCCGAGAATGTGGTATGGAAGAGAAAGGAATGGAGCAAAAACGAGTGTTGAGGGATGAGGGAAGTCCACCTTATAAAACTGAGTGCTTCCCTCATGGTCGAAACTGCCAGTGTCTGCAGTTTCCATTTCTGGGTTAGAAAGGGAGTGACCAGATGTACCACACTGGGATGTGCCGGTGTGGAGAGGACAGAAGACCGCAGGGCTCACCGCTGCAGTCGGCCCCTGTGGCACCTTGCTACGTACCCTTCCTCCAGGACCCACCATAAGGCCCATCCAGAGCTGTGCCAAGGAGCCCCATGAGCAGTTTCCTGCAGAGGGCAGTGGTATGGGGACCAGGCTTCTGACTTATCTCTCGCCTGAGGCAACTCCCACGTGGAGGCTGCAGGAGGTTCAGCCCAAGTGCCTCCCAAAGGATGCACCAAAGTGTGAAAGCCAGTAAGAGATTCTAGATGGTTCTTCCCTGGTCTGAAAGACGCCTCGAGATCTGAAGCGTCTTCAGGCCTGATGTCCCTGAAGATAAGTGAAATGGGGAGAACTTGATCCCCTCTGTGCAAGGGAGGACGTGGATATCGCTTCTGGGAACCTGGACAGCATTTCTGTCCGAGAGGCTTGCACCCTGGTGGGGCTGAGAAAAGCATTTCTAGAATCCTCCATCCATTTTCACTGCTTATAAGAGCAGGTGGGCCTCAGGGTTAGCGACGAGCCCCTTCCCGCCCTCCCCTACCCCCAGCTACCCTACGGCAACCTCTCTGGCCGGGCCTCTGATACAGGAGCGCCTCGTCCATTCTCCAGCTTAGTCAGCTGTTCAACTGTAGGCCAAGAGTTTCTCTGCCCACCACAGCCACCTAAACGAGTTTCACTAGCCGGGAACATGAGCACACCTTCCGTGGGCCTCCCTGTGGCCCCAGCTCTATTGACCTCATAAAGGGGGAAAGACGAAGGGCTGTGAGGTGGCACCTAGCCAGGAGGTGGGCAGCAGGCAGAGGAGGGAGCCTCCTACCTCTGTCTGCTGTGCTGTTCTCACCGCCGACTGAGTCCCTTCTCTGGGTCTGGCCTCACGGGTTCCCCACTAATGTGCAAATGGGGTGGTTCTGGCCCTGAGCTTGCGGTCTGAGGAGACAGAAAGGCTTTCCAACTACAGACGAAGATGTGTGCACGCACACACACCACCTCAACACACCTGAGAATACGGACCTAAGTCCGTTTACTTCATACACTGTCTCATTGGAGAAGGCAGAAGACTGGGCTGGACTCCAGCTAGAGGGCAGGCAAAGGACTAGAAAAGGGATTTTTTTTTTTTTTTTTTAAAGAGGTAACAGAGTCGAGTTAGGAATGTCTAAGCAGGTTTACATCATAAGAACCGAGCGGGGTAACTGCCGTATTTAGGCCATCGCGGGTTGGAACAGTGACCGATCCAACCCAAGATCTGTGTGAAAGTGTACCAAGGAGGCCGAGCGGTTCCCACAAAAATTAATCAGCACATTGTAATGATCATATCCCAAAGAATTTCCATTTTCTGACAGCTTCCTTTCCAAATCCCACATTTTGCCAGTTCCTAAAAGACCATTAGACCACCCCCTTTGTCTACCTCCCCCAGGGTAGCCTCAGCCAAGGATATGAGCCCCGGCTCACCCCTGGTCCAAAAGACGTCGACCCAGGAAAGTGGCCCATCCACACAGCAGCCAACAGCCAGAGCACGCTGCTGGTTGTGAGGACAAGGAAGGGCCGAGGTGGCCCCATCAGGTCAGCAAGTCTAACTCCGTGGCCAGCGGCTGAAGGATATCGGGGCTTTCTGGGGCAGTGGCTTTCTGGTACAGTGACCCTTGAACTTTCATAGTTGATGAATCACTTTAGCATAACGGATGATTCCCCCCAAAACTACCTATCCCATTCCATCCCACTCAGCTTTAGGGAGAGTTAAAGGAAAACTAGTCTCCATTCACATAAATGGAAACTGAGAAAGTACAGTATTTAGAGTATATCGGAACTAGAAGATACTAAAGTCTCTCTCTAATAGTTTATGGTATAGAAAGCTGAGGCCCAGAGAAGTTAAGTGACTTGTTCAAGGTCATGCGGTCATTTAAAGACAGCTGGGACCAGAACACAAGTCCCTTGGCTCTTAGTCCGATGCTTTTTCCACTACACCATCGCCTCTCAGAGCAACAGGGCTTCAGAGACCATGTACGGATGCGGTAACTAGAGACACAGTCTTACGTAAATGCCAACACTGCCTGGGCGCAGCCCGGGAAGCCACCTGACGGCGCGGACACAAACCATACTTTGGAAACCACCATTCCCTGGGGAGCACTGGCCAAAAATAAGCTAACAAGCAGTCAGGTTGTTCAGTCAAATGCTCTCTTCTCAATGAAGAGAGGACCAGGACATTTCAAAGCGTACCTTTCTAGTCCTTCTGACCCTTACTACCACCTCTGACAGTAGTGGGTCAAGTTACCTAAACCCCTCATTCAGAGAGGAGTGCAGGCAAGGAGCGGAATGACTTATCCCAGGTCACACGCGGCACTGTGATCACAACCCAGGGCTTCGACAGCCTGTCCTGAGGAGTTGTCCTCCATGTCATGTTGCATTACGCTGAGGCTTGCTTATATTTTTAGTACCTGGATGTCAAGGGAGGTGACTAAGGGTGAGGAAGCATTCTATTCAGAAGCGTCCTGGGCCAGGAACTCCAGAAGCAAACTCTGTAGTATTCCTCCCTCATCCATTTTCATAGCTAGTGTCAAGCTCAGCACTAACTGTATAGAATCCTGTTCAAAAGACCAGGCGGTCTCAGTGACAGCTGAACACTCTACAATCACACAGGAGTATAATAAGGCCAATAAGTGAAATTCAGAAAAACAAAGAATTTGAACAGAAATTAAAGTGGACAGTTACTGTTGATCCATGATGAACAAAAGTCGACTCAGAGATATGCTGCAGACTTTGCTGTTTTCAAACTGACTCCTACAGTTTATGATCATGTCACTTATTTGTTAGAATATAGGCAGGGAAAGTGTATGTTGAAACATGTACCTAGATCTTTTTCTTTTTGACTTTTCAGAAGTAGTGGTTGAAATTCAGCTAAACTTAGAGATTGAGGTTATTGATGAATCCTAGTGGTCCAGACTCCCTCACTTCGCCTACCAGGTACCTACAAGGCAGAGCGATCCCAACGCTGAGATCTTAGATTACTAAGGCAATATTACTTTCCTTTCTAGTTGGCATGGTAACCATGACAAATAGGAACCTGAAAGACGTATTTTCCCTCATTTCCTTATGAAATCTCATCATTTGCAAAGCTTTAAAACAACTGGATGAAGGAAAAACATTATGTTCTGTGACCCTTGGAACTCAAATAGCCTCATGAAGAGTAGCATTAGAACTAAGAGAAAGAGGCTATCAGCAAAAGAAAGCTTTAAAGGGGTTCCTTCTGAGTCTTGTTTTCTATTCAGAATGTTCTGTTTTTCACATTGAGTGCGGGAATGACATTTCTATCAGCAGGTTACTTACCTACACTGGATGGTGTCACTCTAACCAGTGCGAGGCACTGACCCAAGTCCTGGGGGGTTCCTTGGACCAATAGACTATTTTACAAACCTGGGAGGGGGGAGGGATGGTATATTTTTGATAATCAGACATTCCAATGTAATGTTTTCCTTAGCGGTCACCCCCCCACCCACCCCATAAATGTTATCGTGAAAAACATCAAGTATGTTTTCTATTTTCGTATAATAAATGGGCTTTGCTTACAACATCACAATGGCAAAGAAGAAATACTGTACAAAACTGCAGGAAGATAAACGTGAAAACTTTCTATGGAAAAAATATCTTCAGTTTCCTGTCGTCTTTTGAAACGTAGTGCATATGTTAAAATGTATATCATTTACAGTACTGAGTCATGTGCCACTGCTGTACCTGATGTATCCAATCTGGATTAAACAAACTATGTGCCACAAACCCTAAGATGTTTATGAATGTTTATTTTAATATCAATTCTCCTGCGTTACACTAGAAAGTAAGAGTCATCTGAACAGAGAGGCTTTCCATCTTGCTAGAGAAAATCTCCAGATCTCAGAAGGGTGTGTGACAGTCTAATTTTCCATTTCCGGCCCTCTCTCACGGCCAGCAACTGCTCGGTGACATCCCTGACAGTTCCGCCTGCCTGCCTGCTGTAGTCACTGATGTTCACTAACAGAGAAAGCATCTGATTACATTTGTCAACAGCTCTGTTTGGAGGCCCAGCCCCTATATTATTGAAAGAAAATCTCCTTTTATCAGTACTGGTTCTGCTGAGAATACACTGACTCCATCTAAACTATGGCCCCAAACTAAAAACTCAAAATTAGATGCTGGGAAGGGTATAGCAGAAAGCTTGGGAATCAGGTGATGGCGACCCAAGTTTAAGTTCTATCACTTACTTATATGACCTTGCATCACTAGTTTTTCCCTTGGCTTCAGTCTGATTCATCTTAAAAATCGCAGCAATTGGATTAGATTATCTTGGAAGATATGCTGTAACCTTAATAACTGACTTAGGTAGTGAGAGCAACAGGCGTTTTCATATGTCACCGTATGTGGCAACGACCATGGGAATCTTTTTAGTTTCCCACAACCACCAGATCCCAATTAATGAAACCATAGAAATGGAACATTAAGGCAAATGCATGATGCCCAATGCCCTAGAAGTTGGCTGTGAAATAAATGCATTTTAATCACTGGTGCTCGTATCCTTATCACCCACTAGGTGTCACCACAGATCCATAGCACAACATCTTGGCGAAAAATAACTGAGCATTTGAGCAGTATTTGCTCTTTTTCATTAAAAAACACAAAATGTTAACTGGGACATACGTGCTTCTTCACAGAGGCACAAAACAATAACCATATCCTGCCAAACAAGAGAGTACCTTGTGGTGATATTCCAATGTCAGCTATGACTATCCAAAAAATTACTTTTTAAGATTAACACAGGTTTATTTACACGTAGGGAAAAAACTCTAAAACTTTACTCCCTTCCCTTGTCTCATATGAGCTGATCCACGAGTATTATAATTCAATTATATTTAATATTGAGGGGTTGAATTTTACTTTTAAATCACGTTTTTAAAAGGTTGGTAAACATTGCTGCAATCTTTAAGCTACTTTAAAGATTAAATATTAAATTACACAAAATCATAATTCGTATTCTAGTTCTAAGTCAAAATTATCCAAAGCAGCAGGTTTCCCAAAGATTTCTCTGCACGTTACTACCACTAGCCTATTAAGTTCAACTTGTACAATTGTCATGTAGTGATTTAGTATTTGAGAACTGATATTTAACCCACTCACACTAGCCATTACCTGAACTTAAAAAGACACTCTGTACAGAATTAGCCTTTCTGTAACCAGAAAGTGTTTCCCCTTATTAGTAATATAGTAATTAAATCTTAAAAACTGCTGCAAGAGACCCTAAAAACTCTTCCAGTGCAACTCCCTCGTTTTGTTGATGAGAACACTGGATTTTTACAAGTTAAATGGCTGGTATAAGGCAAAAGGAGGCAGCAGCAGAGCAGTCTCAACCAGGGCAGATGCTCTTTCCACTGCAGCTCAAAGCATTCTAGCGTCAATTTACCCAAAACCCCTCTAGGGTCCTTAACAGATTATAGGGACGTACACCTACAATGACAACTCCAAAGAGAAAAGTCTCTTCCACACAAAGGCAGTCACAAAGAGCAGCAGATTCTTCTCACCGCCACCACTGTAACTGCATCCCTTATTCGGGAAAATAACAGCTGAAATTTTCTTAGCAAATGCTTATGGAAAAATGAAGCAGTTAGTGTTTTCATGTTATGCATATGCTCACCTCCAGCTTATTTTTCTATTTAAAAAAAGCAAATATAAAATATGACAAACCTAAAGAGTGAATCCAATTAATTTCAAGACTAATGGGTAACCTCATTTCTAATTAAGATGCAGCAGTATCCTAATTAAAATCTCCTAGCAATGACAAACTGTGAACTTGGCTACATTGTGGGGGAAAGGGGAGAAAAAGAGGTATATTCAATTATACAGAAATGACAGGATTTTATTTAAATGTGTAATTAAAGCCTCTACTTCTTAGTAACACACTGGACCTAATTATGGATTTGCTATTTAGTTAATTCATTCTAATTTGGCAATACATGTACAGTACTGGTACCTACAAGTAAAGCCTACCGTTGTCCAACCCAAATGACAGGAATCCAAGTTAAACCAAAGTTTAAGACTGTGTTAGTGACTGTTAGACAGTAAATGACCATGGCTGTGGATGCTTGCTGACGGTCCTGAGGGAAAATGATTATACTGCCTAGACAAATATGTACACAGGAAAGAACTTTCCTTTTAAAAAGCGTATATTTATCTCCATACGTAAGAGGTACTCTCACCACAAATACAGCTCAGAGGTTTGGGAAGCAAATGTGTAATCATAAAAGGACTGCCACAGAGAAGAAGGAATGTGTAACTTCCAATTATATTTTTCTAAATCATAATTTATAGACGTACCATCTCAGAAAAATGACTGTTTCCTTTAGATCCTAGCATTAGAGGTAAAAACTGGGAAAAATTTCTAGAAGACACAAGATTAGGATACATTATGGGAAGAGTTTGAACAGAATGAGTCCCAGCTTCCAGCAGTGTAGGGCAGTTAAACCATAGATGGGCCCAGAGGGGTCTATGAACCCCTTAAATTACATACACAATTCTTGTTTATAGAATGAGAAATTTTCTGAGACTATCTATAGCTTTCATCAGATTCATAAAAGGATCTAAAATCTAATAAAGATTATGAATTGTTTCTCTGAAAAAAATAAGACAGCCACCAATGATCCTTAGCTATTTAATGTACTATGAAGGTGTGACCAGCTTTCATAATCTTAAAGACAAAAAAACACTCAAAAGATGAACAATGTCAACACTTTTGGCTAAGTTTGTATTTTTCCTGGTAACAAATAGTTTTACTGAAAACAAAGAGCGTCAGATCGAGTACCACTGGCAAAGTCTGAAGCAATGTTTACTTCTCCTTGTCTAAACCTAAGGGGATTTTCTGACCTACCATATTACAAATTCCTACGGGAACAAACACCTCTATGGAAATGCAGCCCAAGCCTTTTGTAAAGAATTCCCCAGCATAAACTAATGTTTTTCAAATCGCAACTGTTTTTATTTTTTAAAGTAAGCAGTAGTATAGGTCTTTTCAAACGTTTCTTTTTGGAATGGCTTATAGAAAATGGCACCCTGGGACTTTAGCACTATGTCCCCCAAAATTCATCAAGAATCTGATTGATAAAAGTTTCTTTATAAAAAGGTAATATACCTGACATAAATCAAAGGTCAAAACAATCTGAAAAAGAGATGGATCCCATCAGAAAGCCTTAACACTTCAAGTTCCTCAAAAATGCCACTATATGCCATTCTACTATAGGTTGAGGGGGATGGCTATCCAAAGGTATCGCTCACTGATACTTTCGGATGGTCTGAAGTGTGACCTCTAGTCACTGGTTACCACGCATCATTTCCTGTAGATAAATGGTATTCATGTGATAGGCCGCCATCCAACTTGGATGCCTCTGAGCATTCCAATAATAAGACTGAGAAGCAGCAGCATAGTATTCCTGCCAGGCCCTGTAGTAAGCTCTCCAGTACTCCTCATAATCCTGATAGGTACCAGGAAAACTGAGATGTGTTTCCCTGTGGTGGTCGTACCAACCATCTTCCTGGGGTTCCGTCTGCCATCGATAGGAGGACCTAGGTCTAGGAAGGGTTCTCCGGCTCTGCTTGGCTCTTAGGTTCACCCCCTCTTTATGCCTTGCCTTTACTTGGATGTCAGGTGATTCTCGATACTCTAGGTTAAGAGTGTCACTGCCATTCAGAGGTGGTTCCAAAGGGGTGTGGCCGTCCACAGGGGTAGTTTCTGAGTCTTTCAGCTGGGTATCAGAAGAGCCTTCCACATATGACTTATTTCCTTTGCTCTGGGAAGAAGTCCTTGAGCTGTAAGAATCGGTGTCACTCTCCGAGTCTCCAGACTGGCTACTACTGGCCAACACCTGCGCTCTCTCTTCAGTAATTCGATCCCTCACAAAACCGTTCTGAGGGTGCACAGTCTGACCCCCAGGGCCTGTGTAGTGCCTGATGATTTCCACAGGTTTCTCTAACCCCTCTTTAACATAGTGTTCATAGTCCTCTACCAGTTCTGCCAAAGTCAAAGTGCACGGCAGATGGATCTTAAAGGAAGAGAGACAGGGAATTTTGGGGAGAGACACAGGTAATTCTTCTTTGCCCTGGTGCTGATTGTTGTTAGAGTTTTCAACAGGGGTCTGAACAGAAGTCTTTGTTTGCTCTTCCAGCTGTGTGGTACAGCCCAGTGCTTTGGGCGACACTGCCTTTTCTACAATTCCACACTCTGAGTGGCTTTTCACAGGCAGCTTTTGTTTGGTATTACTTTTTGATTTGACTGATAGCGCAGACACAGAAGTATTTCGAGATGAAGCCAAATGGTTACCGTGAGCTTTCTGACTTTGGGAGGGTCTCTCTATTTTTTGAATTTGTTTTTTTAAGGGCTTGGCAGGTATGCTCACTAAGCCGTGTGTATGCACGGCAGCTTGACCCTCCACATCCCAGTCAGAACATTCTTCCATCAGACCAGGAGGGATGGGATCTACAGAGAGGGAATAAAACAATATTAAAATTCTCGCGCTACTCTAGACCGGCAGTTTCTGAATAATTTCATAAAATAAATATTTTGTAAATCAAGACATAAGCTTGGAGCAAGTTAAAGAAATCTGCAAAGATCATAAAATGAGTTATTACAAAGGCAGAACTATTAGAATCCACAGGACTCCCAGACCTGTGTTTAATCTAACTTTGTAAAAGCACTAAAGGAGTTACAACATAAATTGGTAAAAAACTGTTACATTTATCCAATCACCATGTATCTCATATTCTGTCATGTACACACTATAAGTATACCTTTATGAATATGTATATATATATACATGTACATATACATACATAGTAATGTGCACATATTAACACAGATAGCAAATAAACCATATTTCCACACAAGTTTTTTAGGGTTTTTGTTTTCAAGAGGTCATTAATAGTTTCAAACACACATTGTTTCCAAGATGGCATTTTAAAAGAACAGCTTGACAGATGATTCATTAAAATCAAAAGAAAATACTTCAAAAATTGCAAAATAGTGTCCAAATTAAAGATACTATGCCTTCCCCATAGTGACAAAGGAGAATATGGCAAGAATTACCTTCACAGTGACAAAACAGGTAAAATACCCCTCCTTTTAAAAAGAATAAAATTAAATTGCAAGGCTATAAACTAAAGCATGGCGTTAACACGGTAGAAAACAATTTTTCATTTTTCATGCGCCACAGTTAGCTTGCAATCTTCTCCCTGCTACTTATTAGCTATAAGAGCTTAAGGCAAATTACTTAATCTCTCCATGCTTCAATATACTCATCTACAAAATGTAGATAATAATAGCATATACCTCACAGGACTGTGGTGAGAATTAAATGAGTTAATATACAGAAAGACCATGGAATAGTACTTGATGCATAATATGCACTCTGTGTTAACAATTATTTTTATTAGGCCTTTATCATTACCATTATTATTCTGAAACAGGTAAAACATACCTGGTAAAGGCAGAAGGTTGACCTTACATTTCTGGGCAATTTTCATCATCATATTTTCTTCTTCTCCCCGGCAACAGTAGGTCACTGTCAGTCCCAAAGTACCTAAAGCACAGAGGAAATGTTAAGTAGTAAATCATTTTCACATAAACAAAACTCCAATTCTACCTGTCACATTACTGATTCCTCCACTTAAAGAAAACACCCAAACTTTTCTTTTTTACCAAAACGGCCAGCTCTGCCAATCCGATGCATATATGTCTCCCAATCCAATGGTACATCCAGATTCACAACCAGATTCACCTTCTCAGCATCAATCCCACGGGAAGTCTTGAATTAAAAATAAGAGAGAGAAAGAGAGAGAGAGAGATTCTGTTTGTATTAACTGCAGCGTGGTACTAATGTACACTTCTTATTCTAGTATAACCAAGAACCAGATTAAAAACAGGAGGGTGTTCAGGAGGAAAGGGGATATTTAGGAGCAAAGGAAAAGGGAATTCATTTCTAATGACTAATTTCAAGAATACAGATGAAATATGAAAGACATTTTTATGGAAGCACATTCCCTAGCACTGGAAAGACAATTATCTTCTGGTATTCTTGTCAGATACACCCCATAAAACAACAAATGAAATCTGTACATCTGGTAACAGAACATATGTTAAGAGCATTAGTCACCCAAAATGATGGGGCAATTTACCAAATCTGTGGAAATGAGGACTCTGCAATGAAACTGCTTTAGTTTAGCCATAGCATCAAGACGCTGATTCTGATTCATGTTGCCTAAAAATGCCAGAAAAGAAGGTCATATAAAAACAACCTAATACACAGTTATCAAATCTGCAAAAAGGAGAAATCATAACTCCCACTCTTAACACTTTAAAAATATGCCAAAGTTAATACTATTCTTATATGCAAATCTAGGTTAGGACCTGGAGTCAGAACCTTTTAAAACAGGGTTAGGCAATCAACTTGAAATTAGTTAGGCAATCCACTAGAAATTCAAAAATCTATTTTAAATACTCGGTTATGCCTACAGATATAACTATATCTGCAAAGTTACATATGAAATATAACAACAACCAAGTCTACATGATTTGCAACATATTTTCTCACAGGGCACTAAATTAACCACCCTGGCCAACCCCCAGGACCCTTCCCTTTCTGGAACAAGACCTCAGGTGTTAGGTCAAGAAGCAAAATATTTGCCTATTAAAAAGACAAAAACAAACTGCTTTATAAAATTATTAAGTTCTCATTTTCTAATTATTATATACCAAGTTATTTCTTAAAAAACAGGAATATTGACATATCAAATCCTAATGAAAAATAAACCTGAAATTTCCTCTGAAGACTCAGCATAACCTCACTCACAAGACAAATCATAAAGCAATATTCCTTCCCCTTGACTTGGGTGAGGCCTCAAGTCAGAATACTAAACAAAGATTAAAGAGATGAATTTACCTGAAATGCACTCTGCAGGAAAGCCTTTAGAAGAAAGGATGTCAGCCAGATGTTGTGCTCTATAAAAAACAGAGAGGGTTATAATTTCACAAATATTGATCCACACCTATGCTTCTATTGCACAAGTTCCCCATGACCCTTTAAGGTACATTACCTGCTGTGCAAATTAGAAAAGACTAAGGCTTGATTAAATGGAATTCTGCTGAACAGTTCCTGTAAATGCTGAGCCTTTTCCTCAAAAATCTTATGGGCCAAAGGGTACGAACTGACAACTTTGTAATACTGCTTCAAACCTACAAAGAAGTCGAGAGTCTTCTGTTAATAGCAAATATAAAAGTGATAGGCAACTAGACCAGGGAAAGCTCCAGGATATCATGAACAAACCAGCAATACTAAGTATCCAATATCTGTACACACCTATGAGACTCGGATCACTGGAATTTAGTCTTACAAAAGTGGGATCTCTCATGTACTTTGTCAAAGCATTAGCCAAAAATTCTGGGTAAGTTGCTGATACTGCCAATATCTGTTTACTGGCAGGCAAGGAAGAATAAATCCAACTGCAAAAAAGAAAAACACATGCCATGGAGACTAATCAGAAAGTAGTCATTACCTTGAAGAGCTAAAGACAGATACTTTAGGCATCATTTTAATAGTCAAAGTTAGTTATTTTTCTTACTTTATTTGCTCCTGGAAGCTGCCTTCTTCTAATAGCTTATCTGCTTCATCCAGAATAAAGAGACGTATACTGCCTGGGTTCAAGTAGTCAAGTTCTATCAGTTGTTTAATTCTGCCTAAATTTTTTAAAAAATTGAAATATTTATGATGCACCAAATTTATGCACATCTCAGCCAATGTTGTCATTCTACTTACTCAAAGGTTGTACTGCTGACTTTCCCAACCCAACCCTCATTGTGTATTTATGCACTAAACCAAAATTAGAAATCTTGAGTTCTGATCTTACCTAAATCCATTATTTTCCCTCATATTTCATCACCAATTAAGTATGAAAAATAAACACTACTTCTATCAAAAGACCTGAATGCTAAGGTAATGGATACTAGATTAATTCCGAGTGATTCATAACTGATTAATAAAGCAGCAAAAAACAATCTCAATCCATGGCTTAGAATGGCTTCCTGAAAGTCATCTGCTTCATCCTCTTCTCAGAAACCTATCCCATACATGTTCTTAAACATCTTTAGAAAAAAAGAGTTCACAAATGCTGTCAGTAATCCAATCACGTCTCTCTATCACTAGTCAAAGGCTCTTCATCTCTAATCCTCAAAATAATTATCATAGCTATCCAAAGATTCCCATATTATTGTTACAGTAAAAGTGTTCAGTTCCTAAAAGCTCCCGTTATGAACAAGTATTTGCTATCTTACCAGGAGATCCAACAGCAATATGACACTTTTTAAGTCTGGTTTTGTCTTGTGATAATGGAGTCCCTCCAATAAAGACATGACACTCTAAACCTTCCATTTTTATTCCAATGGCTGTAATAACGGAATGTATCTGTACAGCAATTTCTCTTGTAGGAGCCAAGATCAAAATCTAAGAAAATGTAAAATATATCTTTGAGTCATTGGAATAAATACATGTGATTGGCATATTCATTATAAAGTAAACTATTTTTCCTTTAAATGATCACATTAAATGAGGTTTTATGGACAAGGGAAACTATTCATTTATTCATGTATTCATTCAACAAACATTAAATAAGAACCTAGGTAACATGAGTTTCTGTGGAATCAACAGTTAACAGTACAAAGTACTTGCTCTCATGGCACTTTCATTCTTGAATGACAAGAAGACATACAATAATGAAGCATATACAAATAATGGCAGGTAATGAAAAGTCCTATGAAGAAAAATCAAACAGGGAAAAGAGAAAGAAGTGACAAAAAGAGTCATTTAAATGGGGTGAACAAGGAAGGCCCCTCTGAGGAGGTAACAGTTGAGCAGACACCCAAATGTACATGACAGAGTAGAGCGTGCTGTATGACGCCTGGGAAGTGCTTTCAGGAAGCAGGAGCAGCAAATACAAGGGCCTTAGGAGAGCAGTGTTCATGGTGTGTTTGAGGAACAGCAAGAAAGCCCCTTTGGCTGGACAGAATTACTAGGAAAGTAAAAATCAAAGACCTAACTCTCCAGGGGCTAGGTCATGGAAAGCCTTGAGCATCACAATGAAAACATTACAAAAAACTGTTGGCAGATAAGGTGAAACTATGTGGTCTCAACTATGAAAAGAAAAAAAAAACTGCTTAAAACTTGTTTTCTGGCACTTCTTTATTTTTCTGAATTTTCCCAGTTTTCAAAAATGAATATGTATTACTTTGATAAGATCTTATATTAAAAAATACCAATTTTATTTATGAAACTTATTCAGGGGGTTGGCATTTCACTTGTTGCCAAATTTTCAGAAGCCAAATCTCAGATATATCTCAATGCACAAGTAGAATAGCCCAAGTCTTTGGGAAATAGAAGGATTTTCTATGGCAGAGGTTCCCAACCTTTTTGGCACCAGGGACTGGTGCTCCATGAGAATCTAATGCTTGATGATTTGAGGCAGAGCTGAGGCGGTGATGCTAGCTCTGGGGAGTGGCTGCAAATACAGATGAAGTTTCACTCACTAGCCTGTCGCTCACCTCCTACTGTGCGGCCCAGTTCCTAACAAGCCATGGACTGGTACCAGTCCGCGGTCCAGGGGTTGGGGTCCCCTGTCCTATGGCATCTGGATTAAAAAACACTGTTGAAGAAACAGCATCAGATACACGTGACTGAGAACCTGAAATACAGTCTGTCGTAATTACTGAACCACAAAGTAAGATTCAGGATCATATCTGATTCATCTTTGAATCCCTGATGCCTGAAATACTGTTTATACCTAATATGGGCTCAACAAATCTTTGTTGAAGAAATGATCCCCAAACCCAAATCTCCTGTTAATTTGAGTAAGTCCATCTTAGATCGACACTATGAGATCTAAGTGCTTCTAGGTACTCTTGATGAGAACCCAGAAGCCGGGACGTCAATGATACACCCAGAGAACTATAGGAACCACCTGCAGTTACCAGCAACAGCCAGAGCACCACACTACCACACTACCACGAATGAGGCCAAATGCTACATCTCACCACAGTCTGATTGGTAAGTAAAAAAGAATATCTGTATTGTCAAATCATGACAAATTTGACACACACAGGACAGACATTCTATTCAAAACGCATTAACAATAGAAAACCTCCGAACTTCTAACACTAACCATGCATCCTTGGTCACCATCCAGGCAATCACCACTCAGTGTCTACTTTTCTATTTTTCCACGTCGTTGAACTTCATCATTCACCAAATGCCCGTCTACCTCTGAGGAGCTACTGGTATATCCTCAGAGCGTGCTAAAACTCGCATAACACCCCTACCCGGGTCCTCCGACCTTCACTCACCTGGGTACTTAAGTTTTCAAGCATGAGCGCGTCCAAGGCGATGGTGGAGAACACGCAGGTTTTCCCCGTGCCGGACTTGGCCTGAACGATCAAATCTGAAAAGGAAAAAGAATACATACCGATCACTAGCCAGCACTGACGGAAGACGCTCAGGGACCAGAGTCCCGGAGCTAGGAGGGTCTCCGGAAACGCCTCGCTGGCTCCGCCGCGTTTAGTTCGCTCTCAACACCGCGCGGCCGTATCCGGGAACGTGCTTCTTCCCCCCAACCTCTACGGCTTATCTCCTCGAACTCGGAACCACCTCTCCGTGTGGAACGAGCCTCAACTCTCCTCACACTCAACACTGCGCCAACGTTTTACAGGAAAAATAAAAGGAGAGCGAGGCTCGAACGCGCGCGGCGCCTCGCCCCAGGCGGAGGCCTGCACGGGCGGCCGCCCGGGGGCCCTCCCCGGGCCACGCCGCCGCCGCCGCCGCTCCCCGGCGCCCCGCCCCGCGGCCTGGCCACCGCGCCCGGCCTCACCGAGCCCGCAGCGCCCCAGCGGGATGGCCTTGAGCTGCACCGGCGACGGCCGCTCGAAGCCGGCCGCCCGCAGCCCCTCCAGCACCGGCCGCGACAGCAGCAGCGACTCGAAGTCGGCGGGCTCGGCCAGCAGCACGTCCCCCGTGCGGGGCCGCGGGCCGCCGACGTCGTGGGCCGTCCGCGGGCTCCGCGCCGGCCCGGGGCCGGGCTCCGGGGCCGAGGCCTGCGCGGCCACACGCTCCACGGCCGTCGCGGGCTCCGCGGGCTCCAGAGCGGCCGGGCCTTCCAACTGCGCCGCCATGGCAGCCGCGCGCGGCTCGATCTCGCGATACTTGAGGCCTGCGAGCGAGAAGAGGGAAAACTTTATTGGCAGTTTTCTCGCGGACACACGGACACGCCCGCGGGGAGGGGCGGGCGTCGGAGGCGCGGAAAGGCGGGGGCACGGCTGGGAGGACGAGAACCTGCGGCCGGAGCGAGGCGGCCGTGGAGGGGAGGCGGGGAAGGGGAGGCTGCCGGCGTGCGGCCGCCCGCGGCCTGCGGAGGGCCCGCCCCGCGCCCCCCGCCTGTCACAAGGCTGTCGTTGTGATGCGCGGCGCGCGTCACGCCCCCGGCCTTCGGGCCCGGCCCCGGGTCACCTCCCCCGTCCCCCCCGCGCCCCCCGCGTCCCGCCCCGACTCTCTCTCTGCCCCTGGAGCCGAGCTGGACCGGATGGACCGAGCGGTCCGGAGCGGTACATACAGCTCGACGCAGCTCTGCGCCCCCGGCCCCTGGCACAGCCCCTGGCCCGCGGGGAGCTCGGATAAAAGGGACCTGAGTCCGAACCGGGAACAGGACTGACGACACCTGTCAAGGTCGCAGCTCCTCCTCACACACACCTGCGTCTCTGCTGAACGCTAAGCTTGTCCACCTGTCCGTCTCCTCGGCACCTCCACTTAGACGTCTAACAGGTGTCTCAGATTTAACACGCGTCCTCTCTGTGGGGCTCCTGTCCCTCCCTCCGCGCCCTACCCCGCCGCCTCCCACCTCGTGGGCGGCGACGAGCAAGTCTTGACCACTCTTCCTCCCTTTAGGGCTCTGCTTAAATATCTTTTCAGAGACGCTTTCCCGAACGCCCTGAGATAGCTCTCCCCCATCCTGTCCTCTCCCCCGCCCTTCTCAGCATCCTCATTGCCTTGTTCTGCTTTATTTTTCTTCCTGGTACTTATCACTGTCTGAAATCATATGTGCTTATTGTCTGTCTCCCCCACTCAATGGGGACAAGGGACCTGTGCCATCGGGCCTGCTGTAGCCCTAATGGGAAAAATCAGAATCTGACACATAGAGCTCAATCTTGAATAAATGAGCTCCTATAACAAAGTTTTAGTCATAATTCCAAACGTAAGTATGTCTGCAACCTAATTTTACTCACAATTCCAACCTAGATATTCTGCATCCGACCCCAGCTGTTTCCTTTGTCCTTAGATCATAATCCTGTCATTATCTTGCACTCCTGTGCACTTCGAGTGCACACACACACGCACACACAGTGATGATCCAGATTCCAAGCCATGTCGGAGGGACTTTGGATGATAATCTTATTGAAAAGAGTCTTAGAGACGCATTTTGCTTAGAAATTGAGAAAACATTGAGAAAACGTCAACTGTCCCTTTGAAGGAATGGAACTATTGGGAGTGGGCACTAAAGGCCCCAGGCTTCTTCTGAGTACCCCACCTCCTTTATCCACCTAATCACCAAATCTCAAACCTGGGAATTATTCTCGACCCCACCTTCTACTATCCTTCTCCCCTTTCTAACAATTCACTAAGTGCAGGTAATTTTGCCTTTTAATATTTTATCCATTCCTCTTCTCCTGTCTCCATAGCATCTGTCCTTTTGTAGGCCCCTTCACCATCCTAACCATTGCAACAACAACCTGAATGGTCTCCCTGTCCAGTTTCTTCCCGGCCATCCCCTCCACAGGTGCTGGCATGATTTTTCTTAAGTGGATATCTTAGGTTATTTAGATTCAACTTCAGATTCTGCTCCTTTTGACAATCATTATATTTCCCGGTCAGGCTCCCATTTCACACTATAAATAATTCCAGTCTAGCTCTTACCGTGTTCTATTTACTTGCTTACGTGTCCATCCCTCACACTAAATAAACTATGAGCTTCTCAAAGAAGGTAATTTTGTCACTCCAGGCTCTACAGCCCAGCACCAGGCCCTTGGTGGACCTAATAAACATTGAATGGCTGACACTTTCTTGCTCAAAAGTCCCTGCTGGGTCTCTGTGTGCACAGGAGTGGTTCTGTAGAAAGCACACCCACCACTATTGAAGAACCAGCTCTCACACCAAAGAAAGAAAGAAAGAAAAACATTTATCATTTTAATGGCATTCTGTTATTGCATTTGTTAGTTATGATGTTTAATGTTACTGAGAATAAATTATATGCTGTAGCTGAAAACACAAATCAATAAAACGATTTCCTCAGTAGTTAAAAATTGCAATAATCCTGTCAACCATAATTTTTGGTGCCGTAAAGATAAAACACAAAGGTAAGAGACCATTTAATAACTAGTTAAGGTGTGAGAGTTACATGCACGGAAACCAGTTGGACTGTTGTCTGCCTCCCAGCCTCCCCCAGGATAAAATCACAATGGGACCTCAGCCCCTTTATGATGTTCTGACTGCCTGGAAGTCCTTTCCTCACCACCTGTGAGCTAGAGAGGGGAGCAATCCTGTGAGCTGAATAAGTGGGAGTAAGACTGAGACGGAATTGATGTTGAGGTTCAAATGGTCCCCATCCAATCATTTTGCAGCGAAGCTTTCTACACCCAGAGGGAAGGAAAACCATATAAATAAAAGCCTGGACACAACCTGGCCCACCCTGGGTGTGAGGATCTGGGAGAATGTGGAAAGACGGGAAGGTACTAAGTTTTTTTAGCCACTTTTTTCTCATTTGGCCCTCAAAGCAACAAAGTAGGCAACATTCTTATTTGCATTCAATCACAAACATCTATTTATTTAACAAAAATATTCTGAACACCTAATATGAGTCAGCCAAATGCTGGATGAACAAAAATGGGATAAAATAAACAGAGCCCTTGCCCTCTCGGAGAAAGATACCTGCAAATAGGTGGCACTGATCAAGAAGGAAATACGCAAGCAGCACAGGTGGTGCAAAGTCATATTGCAGCACTGACATTTTTCAGGGTCTTAGTTGCTCAAAGTATGGCTGCCTTGTGGCGGGAGAGTAAGAACTGAGAAATTGAGGGGAAACTTTTGGTAATAGCTTTCTTCTCTATGCTGTTCTCATCCCCACCCAAAATCAGTAGTTTAAAGCAGGGGTCCCCAAAGCAGTCCATAACCTGTTAAGAACTGAGTCATACAGCAGGAGGTGAATGGCAGGTGAGTAAGCGAAGCTTCGTCTGTATCTGCGGACGCTCCCCAGCACTAGCATCACCGCCTCAGCTCCACCTCGGATCCTCAGGCATTAGATTCTCATAGAAGCACCAGCCTGATGGAAGAATGACACAAAAAATGTTGGGAACTGTGGGTTTCAAGTGTGCATGGAACTATGAGAAAAGCTCCATGCACAGATCCTGCCTTCTCTAATGCCTGGCGTCAGGAGACAAAGCTAAAGTCTCAAGAAGCCCTGGGGGCTGATTTTCTGAGCTGATCCCGAAGGAGAGATAACGAGCTCACCAGGCAGACATGTTAAGGGGATATTCTGGGCAAAGGGAACAGATCGTGCAAAGGCGTGGAAGCAAGAGAAACCGTATATTTAGGGAAGGCAGGACCTTCGGTGTGAACCAGGCAAGGATGACCGCAGTCACCAGGAATCGAGGCTGCGGAGGTATATTGATCTCGCATTGCGGAAGACCTTGTCTGCCACCATAAAGAATATGAAATGAGCGTGCCGTGCTCTCCCAAAGCGGGATAGGGTTATGCAGCAACAAAGAGAAATACATTTGGAAATGTCGAGTGAATAATGGCCAAGGGGAGGAGTTTGGCTTTTAATTTGCAGCCCATGGAACATCATGGAAGTTTGGGAACGACTTCATGGCAGGGAACTGCAAAGCCCACTTTGCACCTAACAGCTCCGGGGTCGGTGTTGGCACATCGCTTTCCGATTGCCAGCGCTCCCTGGATGCTGTCTATCCAGCAAACACTGAGCAAGCACGTCTTTCTGAGGCCTCTTTTCCTCCTATATTTTTCAGTGCATCTGCTCAGTGGACTGGCACCACCAGCAAACTTAAGTGACATCGAGTTCATCAAGTAACAATATCTGGGCTTCCAGACAGAATTTATTGTTCATGACCCTGCTCAGTCCTAAGTGGCTCCCTCCCAATATGGAGAATACCGGGTTTTGCATGGACTCCATAGCCTGTGGGGTGATTCTATCTTCAGTATCTTTTCACGCAGGAATTAGGAGAGGGGGAGACACAGCAAAGGCCTGGCACCCTGCGCTCTGCACAGCCACCTCTGGCCCTGGCGATTTGCCTGGCTGGCTTTGGGAAAAGAACCCCAGGCCATCGTCCCTCTCTCCAGACCAGACACTCCTCTGCCCAGGGCCCACATTGATTAATTGCCCCATTTAATACCACAGCCTCAGTCTTTAGGGAGAAAGGCTTCACGTTTGCTCTTCTCCTTGTGAGAACGGGGCCCAATTCATTCTTATCCAGGCAGCATAATAAATAACCTGCTCCCTTTGGCAGGGAGTTTATTAGAGACTGATGGGACATTTAACAATAACTGGGGCCTGTGATTTATTAGGTAGGGAGGCTTGTGGCGTCTCCGAAGACTGGGAATGTGGAATTTAATTGATAAAGCGGCTGTCAGCCGCAGTGAGATGCACTCAATAGAATATGCATTTGAGGGATCCTCTTTGGGGCTGTCAGGAGGGTTTCTGCTAATCATATTCGGCTCCTGTGGATGCCGGTGTCTGCTGGATATCTGGGAGAGACACAAATGGCAGGGAGGGGACTTCAAAGGGGGCCCAGGGAGGGGTGCACCTGTCAGTTGTCCACCCTGATGGAAGAATGCGACACAAATGAGCAAAAGGAAGAAAAGAATTTCCATCAAAGCGAGGGTCCTCCTTCAGGGGCCTTCGTCTTTCTTCTGTGAGCTGCTCAAGAGAGAAGAGGGGCTGAGCATCTACCTCCTAAAAAGGGAGGGAAGTGAAAGAGTTAAAGCGCTAGAAGAGAGATTTGTTCTGGAATTCTGAACTCCCTAAACCTTGAGATTTCTGCACCAGAGACATCCTGCCTTACTGTCCAGCCACTGACACTCACACACACACAAACACACCCCACATCCACACGCCTCCTTTGAACCCAATTCAGGTGGCAGCTCCTCCTGTCACTGCTGATTTCGTGCCGAGAACAGAATCACAGAAATCAGGTGGATGGAGTCTCACCATTTTTTGTTGTCTCCCAGCTCCGCAGACCCCAGGATCCAAGCTGAGCACCTGGAGAGAAACGCTTGTGGTCTGGTGGGTACAGAGCACGCAGCTACCTCACCGTGCCCTTTGCCCATCCTCTACTCAGTTCCCTGACAATGAGAAAGATTTGTTTAATCTCTGAGGGCCATCAGTGATGGCACAGCTGATGGCACAGCTCTGTCCTCAGGCAGCCCCGAGCCTTTCCAAGGCAGCTCTACGCACATTTTCTATTCCCCACACCCCTCGGGCTGGTGCTCAGCCTTAAACAAGGCCATGTAAGGCAGAGAGGGGCTTTCTGAGGCCAGCTTCCCTCTTTGATCTTCCGCATCTATTCTTAGGTCCCAGGAGACTGGTCTGCCTCCCTGTTCCCTCCAGGGACAAAAAGGGAGGGGGAGGCAATAGCCAGGGAAGAAAAAGTAATTGTCACTGTCTAATCTGAGCCTCGGTGGTGACACTGAGGGACCTCTGAGCAGAATGGATACAGCAACTGGTTTGATTAAATCAAATCTTTCCCGCAACCTTGTTAAATTAAACTGACAGGCGGGGAGCAGATGAGGAAGGGCAGAGGGATCAAGCCTGTGGGGCCAGGCGGGGAGGGCAGGGGAGGCCGAGAGCCAGGTTGGTAGGAAGATCAGACAGCAGCAGCCTGCCCTTTCCCTATTTGCTGACTAGAGATAGGAGATGAGATTTATGGATGTGAGATGCTTAAGTACCTGTCTGAGCACAGGCTGTGAAGCTGACACAGAAGCAGACTGCCGCCTCCCCACAGGCTCTGCGAATTCCCTTGGCAGTCGGCTTCACATTTGGAACAGTGCTCTTGACATTTCAAAGGGCCTTTACACCCTTTGCCTTCACAACAGGCAGGCAGCGGTGGGATTATTTGCCTCACTTTACAGTGAGAGAAATGGAGGCACAGGGAGATGACAGGGCCATCTTGAGTCAGGCAGCAGAGCCAGGCTAAGACCCCACGTCCCCTGCCTGCCGGTCCTGGCCCACATCACCTCCAGCGTTACGCCATATGGCAGAACTGCCTAGATTAGTCCCTGGACTGCCATCTCCTCTCCCACCCACCGGAGAACTGTAAACCACACAGCGTGCTTTGTGGCCCATTAGAAAAATGCCACTTCTCAGCGGGCTCATTGCAGTCCACCTGCAAAGCACAGGATCAACTTCCAAAGGTCACGAGGCCATTCTAACACACTCATGTCCCTCTCCCACCTGCCTGGGCCCTTCCAAGTCACTGCCGCTCTACCTAATTACAACTCAGAGGAGGGGAGCGGGGAGAGGGATTGTTAGCAACACCCGCAAACAGCAATTGTAAAAGGATCACACTGACACCCTGCTGGCTTCCTCACCTGTCACCCAGTTCGTCACCTGCCAAAGCTAATTTTCCACTCACCAGTGGGTGAGAGCTCATTTCAGGGTGTCTGACACACACACACACACACACACACACACACACACACACACACACACACACGTGGATACAAAGCACCATTGTGAATATGGCTCACCCAGGATGCCCTCCTTCAAGCTTCGGAAGCACACCGTGACTCCTGTACTGACACTTCCACCCCTCTCCAATCTCTTTTTCGGTGAGGGGGACACGGGGGTGGGGATGCTGGTAGGAATGGTGCCTGCCGACTGCCAGAGCACACGTTGGCCTCTACCTCCTTGGGACAGGGAACAAAGGACAGGAAAGGGTAGAAAGCAGACTTTCAACCACTGCCACCATGAGGGACAAATGCATTTGCTCGATGAGGACAGGGGAGAACGTGTATGTGCACACCAGACATGGTATCACCAGGCTCTTTCCCACATAATTTCGATCACCACTCTTGACCCAGAAAAGGCAGCACACAGCAGACAGACAGATAGGTCGCAGGTGCTTAGACAAATATCACCAGCCTCCTAGACTCATCTTTGGTGTCAACTGGCTGCACCCAAACCCAACATTGCCAATCTATCTGAAATCATAGAACAGATCTCCTCTAAGGCAAGGAGTTGGATTCCTCTAGAAACACCTGACAAAGCCAGGTGGAGGAGAAGGAGGCCTCGCCTGAGGGGCAGTGTCGGGAGATCATTAGATCTGGGCTCCTGCTGGTTCTGCCATTAGCAACCTGGGTGACTGAGGGCAAATCACTTAACATTTCTGGGCTACAATTTCCTGACTTGTAAAATGATATGCTTGGGCAGGAAATGCAGACCATTCAAGTCTGAGAGCTTTAGAGATCACAGAGAAGAAAACTGAGACCCAGAGAGGTTAAAATTACTTGTGCAAGGCCACAGGGTGAGGCAGTGGAGTGACCGAGAGGGCGTGGGTTCTGGAGCCAGAGCCTCTCTCTGCCTGCCGGAGGGGAGTTCTGGCTTCCTCGGCTGCAGAGTGAAGGCAGAAGGAGCCCCAGCCTCAGAGGACTTAGCAAGAATAGGCAGCGCCTGCCACAAGGAACGCCCTCAATAAATGTGAGGAGCACTATTTTTAGTGACGGGCCAGAGGTTCAGACCCACGTATCTTGACTCGTGGTCTTTCCTTGAGGTCATAATTCCCTGATTATCTACAAGGTCCTTTTCAGCTCCCAAATTCTATGGTTCTAGTCAGAAAGATTAAAATGCAAGTTATTTGCAAAACCCTCCAGGCAGAGACACAAAAGACCATTTGGGGGGTTCATTATTCACTCTCCATTGCCTCAGTCACTTTCTATGGATGATGATTCATGGGGAATAATCACAGCAAAGAAAACCTGTCCCAAGGCAGGGAGGCGGAGGCCAGAAAAGCCCAAGCGCCTTTGCACGTTCAGCTCCCATTTTTCAATATGCATCTTCATTTATTAAGTGATGACAGTGTTTGTTGGCCTCATTGCCTTTCCGCTCTGGGAACTTGAGGCTTTCTCTCAAGACAGACTGCCGCTCTTGCCAGGGAGTCACTGCCCACCCAGCCCCCACCCCCCAAAACCGCTGGGAGAGGAACCTGCCTCTCTGAATTTGTAGAAACCCTCACAGGAGCAGCTGTCACTCTCAGCCCTGGCTTCCTGCAGGATCTGCAGGTTGAAATCTTCACCATACCCCAGGCTGAGGTCTGACCTGGACTAGGACAGCTCTCTGGCCCCTGAAATTCAGACCAGAAGAGGCCTAGGAGCCAACCTGGTGGAAACAAATGTACAGTAAGCCAAACCTGATAAGTGACCTCTTTTTCTCCTCCCTGCTTGGCCTCAGAAGGAGAAGCAGGTGGCCTCCTTCCTCTCTTACTAACAGTCTCTCCCTGGCAGGCTGCCAACTCTGGTCCTTGCTAACAGCTACCAGAAGCTGATGGAGATGAGATGGCCAAGGAGCATGTAACGAAACGAGCTTTCATTCTGAGTTTTGAGCCATGGCAAGGCCACAGGGAAGCCAGTACTGGGCTCCCAAGGAGTCGGACGTGGCAGAATGCCCCCAGGAGACTGCTGAGCAAATCACTTTCCTTGTCAGTGCAGTGTATCTATCAGCATTAGTCTGTACAAATTCCATACGTGTATTTCCTTTAGCTGTGCCCTCACATTCTTCAGGTGTTTTGCAGTTGAAAAATATTTGCTTTTCTAGCAAATGTTTGCAAAATGGAGATATTTGCTTCCCCAGGAGCAATGAGACCATTGTGCAGGCACCGTAAGCAGGGGGCCCATAACCGCGACTCATTCCAAATAGGTCTCAGTAGCAGCCCACAGACTAGCTGTTCGGTATTTGGACTAGTCTAATTTCGCACTTAAAATTCCTTCTGAATTGTTCAGGTGAGAAAGCCCATTCATACATGGAGTTTTCTCAAAACGCTATACAGCAAGTCCTCGAATACTGTCATTTCACTCAACGTCGTTTTATGAGATGCCACAGGAACATGACTTTTGTTTAAATCAATGAGCCTATGGAAAAAGTGGTTTTGCTTAAAGTCACAGAACCCATCGACGACGTTGGGTAAGGACTGACTGTACTGCTATGTCTTCCTCCGAGAACTTTTCTTCCGTCCCCCTCCAAAAAGTTTTAACACCAGCATAATCGACAGCCTGGTCTTGAAGCCCAGTGACTTTGTAAAGAAGTTAAAGCTGTGAGCATGGTGACTAGGGATGGTGATTCTGTGGATGGAGAACTACCGGCTCTCACTTCATCACTAGTAATCTCAGTAATCCACTGGAGGGCACAGCCCTCCTGCTTTCCGCAGAGCCAGGTAGCAGAGAGGTTACCTTGGAAACAGGGAGACTTTATTCCCTCACCATACAGACCAACCTTTTGGGGCCTCAGTTGCTCTGTCTATAAGTGGGGAGAATGACACTCTGTGTTTGAAGACGTCAAAATCTAAGGAGCTTTTTATGACTAGAGTCTTTGATTCCTCCACTCAGTCAAAAGAGTTTTAGTTAAAACCCAAAGGGGATTTTTCTTTTGGAACCGAGAGGCATCCCAACATATAAGCCACTTTGTTCCACTGCTACCTCCCCTGGTGTTGAGAATGTAAGAGGCAGAGAGCCCCATCCTCTAAGATGACAGAGGGAGGTGTCACGAAAGCCAGGAGTTAGCTTCTTTCAAGAAGAACTAGGCTTCTGTCTAGCTCCTTCCCCACCATCCGATGTGTTCACACTCAGACACGTAGTCTCTGCTCAGCACCTCTGGGCCTGCTGGCCAGGCGAGGTCCTCTGCCTGGAGAGAATCAGTTCTGCAGTGATATCTGAACACATTCCAACAGCACGTGTTTATCTCTAGGGTCAGCCTTTCCTGTTGGTGCTCGGGAGGCCTGGGGGGAGCTGGGAATAGGATAATGGCTGATGGCAGCCCCAAGGGGCGGAGGCATGAGGGCGATGGGGACGTGAACCCCGCCTTTGGGAGGGTGATGTTATGATGAGGTTTCCAGACTGTGGTGTGTGTGGCCATGCTTCTCCTTCCTCACACCAGGGTGAGCTCCCCAGCTCTTTGGTTCCCAGTGGAGATGAGATGGACACCATCTCACCCAGGGGTGCGTCTCTGAGAGCTGGCTAGGACTTGATGGGTGGGGACCTCCAGGTGGGGGCTGTGGATCTGGAGCCAGGAGAATAGCAGTGTTTCCATTGTTTAGTTTAGGGTCTGAGCTCTGTTGGGACACAACCGGTTCTGCCCCTCCCTTTGAATTCAGTTGTCAGTGCCAGGACCCTCAGGCTCTGGCAGTGGGACAGAGGGGCCACCCTCTCTGACTATGCTGAGCAAACCTCAAGAGTCTGGCACCCTCAGACACCATTTCCAGGAGCTGTACCCTCTCCCTCAAGAAAAGTGCCCACCATTTACTTATCCCCATCAGCAGAGGGCAAATGCTGAGATGCCTACACAAGGTTCCATCCCAGCTCCAGAGGGCCTTGAGAAAGCATGTTCAGAATCAATCCTAAAACCTTTTATTTATTCTTCCTTTTCAAATTAGGTAATCTCATCTTCCCTTGAGGTTGAGTTGGGGGGAAGGGGAGGGAATGAGGGAGGAGGCTGAACCATTTGATGCCTCTTCAGCAAAAATGAATCATGTCCTCCATCCTCCATCCTCAGCCTAGGAATATTTACCCATGTTTACATAACCATGGCAACAGGCTTTATTCTCTACCACTTAAACACTTAAAAAAAGGAAGGAATGAAGAAAGGAAAGAAGGAAGGAAGGGAGGGAGAAAGGAAGGAAGGAAGGAAGGAAGGAAGGAAGGAAGGAAGGAAGGAAGGGAGAAAGAGGAAAGCAGTTCTTTTTTCTACTCTTGCCTCTTGCTCTCCCTAAATGACCTGTTCAGAAACAAGGTAAGAGAACTCCACAGTCCTCCCCGCCACCCCCTGCACGTGATGTTGGTCTTCTCAGAGGCAAGGGAGCAAGAAAGTTGCAATGGCTCAGCGTCATAAAAGGACTTCAGAGTTTGACAGTAATTGTATCCCAAAGTCCTGTGGGAACCACAAAGTAATAGCACCTCTGACCTATCTGAAACCTCTCTTTTGAGCACCACAGTGAGATTACCATAATTAAAAAAAAATTTTTTTTTGGCCATCTCCTTTAAAGTGGATGGAATGCCATCTGGCTTTGCAAACAACATATTCTTCTCTAAGTTAAATTCCTCTTGTTCTGACTACCTCACAGATCATTGTCAAAGTAGAGTTTCAAAAAGAGTGTAAAAGTGTTAGATTCACATAGGTTTAAACTAGAGGCAAGGGAAACTGAGGCCAGGGGAAGGAAAGCATTGGTGCAAGGTCATTGTGTGTTGTCAGCAGTCTGGGAAACATAATCTCCTAGTCCTTCCTAAGTTCTTGCCAAGAGATCAGCTGCATTTCCTGGGGTTTTAAACTGTAGCCACCTTCCTACATCCACGTCCAAGAGGATTCTAGTCCGTAAGTCTCAGGGTTGGCGAAAACCAGGGTTTAAACTTGATTCTAAGGACTCTTTCAACCACAGACCCACACAAATTTCATCTGTGCCTCTTACAGCCACCACTGTGCTGGATGCTGGAGACTGATTGAGCAAGGCTCTGCCTGTGGGGTTGGGGATCCCTCTTGGGAAGCTTCTCCCCCTGTAAGGCTTCCTTGGTGGACATGTTAATGGCCAGGCTCCCTTTTCTATCCCAATACCAGAGGATTCAACTCCAGAACTGGTTCAGCTCCCTCCTGAGGGGTTGGCTCCCAGTCTGAACAACCCTCTGTCCCATGGAACAGGGCCCATTGGGGATATCTGCTCACAACTGCGAAGCATCCGGAAGGTGGGATGGGACTCCCCTGGGTGGTGGCTGCAGGGAGAGCAGAATAAATGTAACTTCAGGTTCTCCCAGCGTGTGTTGGAAACGCCTGAGCAAATTCTCGGCTCCATCCCTCTCGCGTCGCGTTTTCGGACCCATGCGGATCCTGAACTGTGACCATCGCCCAGCCGCCACTGAGGCGCAGGCTTCGCACTGTACTGTGCCTCACCTGCGCCTCTTCCTTCTGTCCTCCATCCTTCAGCGACGGCTGCCCCACCTTCGTGCAAACCTGGCCCTCCTAGCTAGGCCCAAACACGTGGACACGTCCACTAGAATCGAGGAGTTGGGGTGAAGCGGAGGCCATCCGCCTGGACTGCGAAGTCTTCGCGTCTAAAGATGTTTTTTAAAATCCCTGCTCCCTCTCACCTTTCAATCAATAGTAAGCAGAAGAGGCGCTCTTCGCTGACACGACACGGATCGGAATCCCCCCAGGGCCTGCGTCCTTCTCTGGCGTCCTCACCGTTCTGTCTCGCTCGCTCAGAGACCCCAAATTCTGCCCGGGGCACACTTTCCCGTTAATTACCTCGAAACACCACATCGCTAATTGCCCTAATTCCTCTCGGGCCCCTGGCGCGCCCCCGCCGTCCGGCCGCGGGCCAGGCGGGGTGGCGCGGCGCCCGGCACCTGTCGGGACCCGCAGCGCGGTTCGGGGCGGGTCTCGAGCCCCGCCGGGAGGCGCGAGCGGCGAGTCCGCGACCCCCCTCGGGGGGATCGGAGCAACCGCGCCCCCCAGGGCCTGGCCGAAGCCTGCATGCCGCGGGTGCCGGGGCTGCGGCTGGAGAGTAGCATCGGAGCATCTCCGAGGCCCCCTCCCATCTCCGGGCGAACAGGGCTCTTCCCTAAGAGTTCGGGTAACTGCGGCCGCCAGGGCGTCGGGCACGCTCCGTGCCCACCGAAGGAAAGCGTTCCCCTCCCGCGACTCCGTTTTATGGTTTTGCAAAGACGCCCTCCCTGAAGTCACGGTGTTTTGCTTTGCTTTGTGAACACCTCTGTCTCATCCCTTTCCCGCCCTCGTCCCATGCACGCTCCTGAGAGCCGAGACCTGGCCTGTCCCGTTCAGCATCCCCGCACCCCCCCCCCCGGAGGACCGCGGAGCCTCCATCGCCCCGTGGGAAGAAGCGAACGGACCCGCGGCGGCGCCTCCGCTCCGGTCTCGGGGTGAGGGGGCGGCCGGGACCCCGCACTCGGAGGCGGAGGGGGCGGCCGGGACCCCGCACTCGGAGGCGGGGCCGAGCCGCACGAACAGAGTCCACTTGGGCGAACGCTTCCAGAATTCAAAAGAACTGCGAGCGGCTTCCGGGGCGCGGGTGATCCTTGCCAGGTCGGGGTTTGGGGAACCGGACGACGCTAAGGCGCTCAGCCTCTTTCTGAGACGGATGCTCCGCGCCCACCTGTGCGATGGCCAAACGGGGCGCACGTGCTTTGCCGGCGGGCGTCGGTGCAGTCTGGCGTCCCCATACACCCCCACCCCGCGGCTGCGCCGCCCAGGACCAGGGGTCCCCCAGCCAGTGCCCCCGCAGGTCCCCCAGGAGCCCCGGCCCTCGCGGGGCGCAAACCCTCGCCGTGGTCCGCCCGGCCCCCCACGCGCTCTCCTGATTGGCTGGCGGCGCCCCCACTCGCGCTCTTTTGATTGGCTGGCAGGGCCCCCGCCGAGCGCTCATTGGCTGGCCCGCGCCTCCCTCCGCCCGCAGCCCGGGCTCGCAGCCCGCGGCGGGCTGAGCGGCTCCGAGTCGGGCCCCGGAGCGGAGGCTCCGCTGGGCGCGCGCGGGGCGGGGGTCTCGGGGCGCAGCAGCCCGCGGAGCGCGGCGGGTGTCCCCACCCCGGAGTTCTCTGCTGGAGCCGAGCCCCGCGAATGGGCGCATGAGGGCGAAGAGCGGGGCAATGGACTGCTACCTACGCCGCCTCAAGCAGGAGCTGGTAAGAGCAGAGCGGGCGCCCCGAGGCTGCGCCCCCAGACGGGCCCCCAGCTCGGCCGGGCCCCGGGGCCGGGACGCGGGGCGGAGGGGGGCGCGCACCCGCGGGGCCTCCCCGAGGGAGAGGGGCCACGAGGGAACTTGGAGCAAAGAGGCCCCACGGGCAGGTGGCCAAGACGGAGCAAACCCGACCCAGAGGGAGAAGCACCCGGGGAGCCCCGGGGAGGAAAGGGGGCGCACCCCGAGACGGACAGGCACGCGGACCGAGTGGCACCCAGGCGCCGGCACAGGAGCAACGGGACGCGGTGCCCGGCTGCGGGGCGACTCGGGGCGCCGGGGAGGGTGCCCGGCGCGGAAGGTCAGCCGGGGACTGGTCGCTCGAGGGGACCTGGCACCGCTCGGGGCGCCCAGCTCCGCCGGGCTTGGCAGAGCCGGCGCGGCTGCGGGGGCCGGCTCGGCCGGCTGTCTGCCCGGGCTTGCCTGCCAGCAGGGGCGGGGGGGGGGGCTGGCAGCTGGAGCCGCAGGGGAGGGGGTGCCCTGCGCGGAGGAGGGGCCCGCCTGGCAGATCTCGAGCGGGCGCTGCCGAGGCCCAGCCAGATGTCAGGTCTGGGCTTGGGGCTTGCGTCGGGAGCGTGCGGGGGCGGGGTGCAGGGGCAGGGAGAAGTAGCTGGGTGTGAGTGTGTGTGCAGGGGGTACCCAAGTGGGGGAGGGCTGCCTGCTAAAGCTGTTAGGTTCTCACCGACTTCATCTACCGCCCCTCTCCACCTGCTACCTTTCTGCTCCTTCAAGCACCAGAATTCAGACTGTCAACCAGGCTCTCTTTAGTGCCCTCGCCTCTGCCTCTCTTTTTGCCCCTTTTAGTTTGTTTCTCTTGAAGTCTTAGTCTCACTTTTCTCTCCTCCTCTTTCTTCTTACTTTTCAGAGCCAGGGTCACCCAGGCTCACAACAGCAGACCTGGATCCAGAAAGTGCCAGCCCATGGCTCTCCAGACTCCATGGCAGCCTCTCCCACTCCTGCCTGCAAACTCTACACTCTTTCCGCTGGGGAGGGGACTTGGCAGCCTTGTCAGAGGCCAGCTTTGGGGGCGGGGGAGCTCGAAGCAGCAGGTGTCCTCACTGATGCTTCCTGGTCAAGTTGCCCAGGCACTCTTCCTGTCTGTCCCACTCCAGGGCCTGCCTTCTCAGGCCAATGGTCATTTCTCTGGTACTTTCTCCTGAAGCTCTTTTTATGGTGACACACATATGGGAAAGTTACTCAGAGAGAGGCTTCTTCCGTGAAGGACAGAAGAGTCTCCATCATATCTTGTCCCAAACTAGTTTTCACATGCTTCCCTTGTCAGTTTGGGGTATCTGGCCCAGCTCACACATACACAATTCTGACCTTTCCCATGCATTTATCCCATCTAGAAAGAAAGGTCAGAGTCATCACAGATAATGTCTGAAGTCCAAGGCTCCTGCTGAGAAATGAATCTTAACAGAATCCTCTTTTTATGCATGGAATCTGGGACCACACCACCCACCTCAGGATCTGCCTTAGTAGAGGGTTTGTGGGTGTTCCTGGCATGGGCTTGAATTTTAAAATTCTACTGATTTGCATTTTTTTTACAGCACCCTAGGTGGGAGGTGGTGAGGGGAGGAAGAGAGAGTCTGTGGGTGCCAGGAGAATAAAAAAGGCAAATAGGAATCTGCACTGAGCTGAGCTCCAGGTCTTGATTTGCACAGTCTTCTGCCAAGGACCGGAGCCCCCAGTCCCGGGAGGAGGAAGGGGAGAGGCTGAAGTCACCCAGCTCCCCATTAGCTTTCATTTGGCCCTTTGTCTGAGCAGCTTCAGCCTTTGACTCTCTTGGAGAGGAAGCCAAATGCCTGGCTTGGGGCCCAGAATGACACTCAGATGGGAGAGCTCTGCACCCTCCCGCCCCCCCATGGGGCTCCACCCCCTCCTCTGTGCCAATCTGCCCAGAAAGGAGACAGAACAGAGTGACAAGCAGAGCTATTAGAGTCTTGTTCACTCCCTGGCACCTCAGCCCAGTGCTCAGGTCACTGAGCCAAATGTCAGTGCCTCAGTTTTCCCAGTGGGAGTGAGGAGAAAGCAGAGCGGTTAGCCCAGGCTCAGCCCTCAGCCCCTCTGAGGACTGTAGGGATTGAATTCAATGCAGCTTAGTTGTGGCTGTGACAGGAAGTTGTTGGCTTGTTTATCCCGCAGGTCTGCAACGAGATGGGAGAGACATACGGGCGATTTATGTCATGAGCTTGCGGGCGTACATGCGTGTGCGTGTGTGCGTGCGCGTGCATCCCAGCCAGAATCTTCCCTGCCACCCAGGAGGACTGTATGTCGCCTGGCTTGGCCCTAAGTTAGTGTGTGCCCAGGAATGGCACTCATGTAATCTAGTCAAGTTTTCGACATTCATTCATTCCACTAAATTCTCTTCCAGAAGCATTCGTCCTGCAGACACTGTGGGTTAAATCTGCCCGAGAAGAAAACACTAATGGGCTGTGAAACTACCTTTGTTGAGGGTATTCTGCACTCCCCTCCTGCATCTTGGCCCTGTCCTTGACCCAGAAAATCTGGACAAGAAGAATCTGTTACTGAAAACCAAAGTAGCAGAATTTTCCAATTTCCCGAAGCAGAAAATGTGCACTGTGAGGAGTGAGCACTGTGGGGAGGCTGAGGGTTTGGGGATCCTGGCTCAGTTAGGTTGATGTCTAGAGAACTGGCCCTTTGCCCCTGCCTGGAAGGGGTCGGGGATCAGGTTTCAGGAATGAAATGTGGCAGGAGAGTTGCAGCAGCTGACACACTTCTTCATTAGGATGAGAGGGGGCCAGGGCTGCAAATACTCAGCAGGGAACACATCCCTCCCCACTCCAGCCGTCAGAGAGAGGCCCTGCCTGAACATAGGCCTTGGGGCCAGCTGTTCCTCACACACTGCTCCCTTGAGGGCTTCCAACAAAGGGGGTCTACACAGCACACGGAGGAAGCAGATGCAAGATGCTCACAGGGCGTTCCTCTTGAGTGCAGCTCAGCATACAGCAAATAGAGAGCATAATATAGGCTAGTGAGCAGGGCTCATGAAGTACAGCCAGTCTGGGAAGGCTTCCCAGAGGACGAGGAGGAAGAGGTTGATGGAGGCCAGTTCTTGGAACGTCTGTCCTAGCTGAAACACAGTGAAGCAGCAGGGGGACTTCTCTCAGGCTGGAAAAGGCCATCCTAGGACAGCATGGTGTTCCTAGAAGGCAGAATGCTAGTGGCCACGAATTCAGGAGGTTCTGGCATTTGGAAGAGGGGCAAGGCCTAAAGGCGAAGTAAGGAGAAAAGATGCGACAGAGGAGGCGCTGCAGGAACAGCCTTCAGCTCTTGGGCAAAAGAGCATATTTCCTGAGGCAGAAAAAGCTTTTGCAAGGGATCTCACGACGCAGTCCCCCTTGGTGTTTAGAGCTCGGGCAAAGAGAAAGAAAGTGGGGTGGTCATTGGGAAGAGCGTTGGCTTGGACTCAATTCACGGCTTTGTGTGCCCTTAGTAGATTACTTAACCTCTCCGTGCCTTGGTTTTCTCATCTGCAAAATACCAACTGTACAGCTACTGTGAGGATTAAAGGACAATATAGGTACAGTGCCTCCCCAGCTGTAAATACTCAGCAAGGAACATATGACACAGCACCCAGTGTGTAGTAGGCACTTGGTAGACTCCTGGTGATGAACTAATGTGTGTTCACTTACAGAACATACTATCCGAGTTCATACTATCTGTGTTTAATGCACTTTACCGGGCTCTAGTGCTATATATAGTGACGAATGTAAACAGACATCGATCCTGCCTTCAGGGCACTCACAGTTCACTAGGAGAGATAATTGTAATATTTATTGATGCCGACATTTACTGCCGTGCCAGGCATAAAATGTATTATTATTTAATGGCCACAACAACATTAAGAAGTTGTACCTCCATTATTCCCACTTAATAAATGAGACACGGGGAGGTTATGTGAGTTGGCCAAGGTCATGGAGCTGATAAGTGACAGAGCTAGGATTCAAACTCAGCCAGCGCAGAACTCACACTCTTAAACAGTGCGTGTGTGCACACGTCCAGGATAGACAGAGGACACGGGCTGTGTGAGAGGCACAGCTCAGTGCTCTGAGAAGGGCGAAATGACCTCCAGCTTCGTGGAAAAGGTCGCATGTGAGCTAGACCTCGAGGGACAAATAGGAATGTGAACAGGAGAAAAATACATTTCCAGGCAGATAATGAAACAACATGAGCGAAAGGCACAGAGGTGCAAGTAATGGGGATGTTTGAAGACTCACTTGAGTTTGGCGAGAACCTAGGGTGTGTGCAGATAGGTAGTGAGCAACAGGGCTGAGAGAATTGTTGAGAGCAGACTGTGGGGGCATCTGAGTGTCGTGCTGAAGAGTCTGGCCTTTCCTACACGCGTATAGAGACATGCCCTGGGATCTAGGAGGAGGCATGGGGTGGAGGTTGGGGGAAGGAGGACATTGAGGCAGGAGGATGAGGTAGAAGGTTATTACAAGAGCCCACGCAGGAGAGTACGAAGGCCTGAACCAGGCAGGAGAAAAGGAAGGTGACTTCTTGAGGTCCCTTGGACACCTGAGGAACCTGAATGGCTGACTGCAGTGGACAGGAGCTGAAGCTAGTCGGGGGAGAAGAGCTTGGTGAGATGGAGAGGCCAGCTCCCTGAAGGGGCACCTTGGACCCCTCTCTCCATCTGTCTGCCTCTGGCCCGAGGACATGCCCCCCAGGAGATGGTTCATTTGGGAGAGAAGGCTCATCCATCTCACACTTCCTCCTTTCTTTCCCATCCTCCCTCCTCCAGCCCTTGGCACCATTTCTACTTTACCTTCCTGTTGAGAGTTCCAGCCAAGAGCAGGGGGCTGTGAAGGTCCCCATTCACTGAGCCAGAGAATGGGCCACTTGGCAAAAATGGGTCTTTCCCATTTCCGGCCCTGAATCTCCTTCTAGCTTCCAGAAAGGCTGAAAGGAACTGTGTGGGGATCTTGTGGGTAATGGGGGAGGGGGAAGTGAGGAAGGGCACTCTGCCAGGTCCATAGGCAAAGCTGGAGCCTGTGTCAAAGGATTCTGGCTGAGCTGGGAGAGGGCGTGAGATGGATGGATGGAGGGCACAGCTGTGGGATCAGTCAGGGGCCTAGGAGAGGCCTTGGGAAGGTTGCCGAGGATGCTGGTGTCACACTTTCCCATCCCCACTCCTCCCACCCCACAAAGGGCCCAGCCAAGGAGGGGAGGGTGCTATCCATGGACAGCTGACCCCACACTACCCGCCGGGGGCTCGCGATCCGGGATGGCGGGGTCTGGCTTCCAGCGGCATGTTCTCTTCAGCCCCAGGCAGGCAGTTCTCTCTTTAGATGATTCAGTGCAGAGACGCCTTCAAAGGGGATAAACTGAATTGGGTCTTGGAGTCCCTCCAAGACTTCATGTTCTTCATCCCTGTATGCTGATAACTGCCCTTTGCACATCCCACCGACTATCCTGGCTGCTCCTCACAGCAAGCCTACGAGGCCGAGAAGCCAGGGATTACAATGACGTGGAAAGCTCGCTGGCCGGGAGTGAGAGGGCCAGGCTTGGGGTCCCAGTCCTCCCACTAGTACGCCTCCGAACCCCAGGCCGTAGATCCGTCTCCACTGGAGGTGCTCCAGATGACGTCAGGAGACACTGAGGTGAAAAACTTTTAGTGTTAGAGATATATATAGAGAGAGTTACCATCTGTTTATGGTGACTAATGTGCATTTCACATAAGTTCCTATATAAAGACATTTATATAAACAGTAGATTTTTTTAATTAAAAAAAATGTTTTTTTTAATTTTTTACACCTACAGCGCCTGGTCTTCCTAGGTGGTCTCCCATCCAAGTAGTAACCAGGTCCGACCCTGCTTAGTTTCTGAGATCAGACGGGATCGGGCTTGTTCAGATAAACTGTAGATTTAAATAAAATATTAAATAGGAGAATAAGCTATGTGTGGATATGGCGAAAATCGTGAAGGAAGTCTAGGGCAGAATGTTTGGGAGACAATGAGGGAGAAATCTAACCTCCCAGATCCCTAGCTCCTCGTCCACTAAGTGGGGATACCCCCGCCAGCCTCCTGGGGATCAGGTCGGTCCATGTTAAGGGAAGGACTAGTGCAAAGCACATGGGAGGGAGTGATCACTGTAGAGAAGCAGAATCCGAAGCACAAAAGGTTGGCGAGTCTGCCCAGAGTCAAGTGGCTGAGGTGGTTGGCTAGGACTGCAGGCCAGGTCTCCAGACTAGACTGAGCGGCTAGTCACAGACACCAGGAGCGTGCCCGGCGGTGGCATCCAGCTCTGATACAGGGAGGAGGGAGCCACAGGCGGGTTTCAACTGAGACTCAAGTTTGACATGAAGGAAATCTTTAGAATGAAACATTTCAAGGCCCAGGAGACGCTGTAGGGTGGGAGATGGACTTTGGGGGTTGTGTGGGTGCCAGGAGGTTGGGGAGACGGTTCATGGCCTTTCTCAGAAAGGATTCTGGGATATGCTTAGGAAGGGTTTTATGTTTGATGGTGGAGCAGGTTAGCTGTGTGTGTGTGTGTGTGTGTGTGTGTGAGAGAGAGAGAGAGAGAGAGAGAGAGAGAGAGAGAGAGATTACTGAGACTGAGATTGAAGTGGTGGAGAAAGGTGGAGGTGGCTGTTAGATCTATTCCCACTCAAACTGAGTGGGGTACGATTTGGTCCCATCCCAAGGAAGGACCCGAGGCTCCGAGGCACTGGGAGGCTGGAGAGGTGGTTGGCAGGCCCCAGCCAAGGCTGGGTTTCGGTGCTGATCGTTTCTAGCTGGGGCTTTCTCTGCCTTGGCCCCGTTGCTGGGCTCCCTCCCACCCCGCACCGCGCTTCCCTCTCCCTTTTTGGTTCCTGAGGTAGAGAAACCCTGGGATCTGAGAAGGTCCCACGCTCTGGACAAGATAGCAGCTTGCCCCCTGGCTCTCTCTTGGGGTGACATCATCCCCCTTGGGGTGGGAAAGGCAGCTCCCTCCCAGTCAAGATCCAGCGGATACTCCGGCCTCCCACCCCTGGCGGCCTCCTGGTTTCCCACACTCGCTTCCTTTCGTTCCCATTCTCATCCGGCTCGCAGCTGTCTCCTTGCCTTCCATGTCAGCCCCCTTTGGCATGAGGATGGGCAGGAGGATGCCAAGACTTCCTTTTCCTTCCCCTTTCCTTCCTCTGTGAGGGGACGGGGGAGGGAGAGAAGGGACAGACGGGACAAGAGATGTGTTTCCCCTGATGGGACCAGATCGATGAATGGAATCCAGCCATTACTGTGCATTCAGGTTCACTGAGCAAGAAATGTCCTGGAAGTTCTTAAAAAGTCTTCAATTAAGATAACAGCCCAGATTCACCTCTAGGCCATACGTAACTACATACTGCCTCACTTAATCTGCCCAAAGCTGTGTGAGGCAGGAACTCTTATCCGCATTTTAAAGAATGGAGAAATTAAAAACAAACAAACAAACAGAATTTACATAACCTACCCAGATCACACAGCTATTACGTGGTAGAGCTGGGATCTGAACCCTCTTCTGTTTGTCTCCAGAACCCGAGCTCTTCACCAGCACAGACTCTCATTCTCCGGATGGGTATAACTTTAGCTCTTGTTTACTTAAATGGGGCCTCTGTTTTATGGGCTGCCCTGAAGTCACACTTACCCACACATGCATTCTCACTGGAGAATGCTAGAAAATGTCAGCATTATTTCTTAAGGGTTTTTTCCATATTGGAAGCGATTGAATGGGGTCATTTCATTCTCCCCACTGCCTCTGACCTGGACTGTGGGGGGCCTTCTGGAAGGAAGCCGGCTCAGAGTCCTTGCCTCTTGGTGAAACAAAAACTTGCAGCATGTCCCAGACTGTCTCTGCCCTTGTCGTGAGTTACAGTTCTAAAAGCAGCAAGCAGTCTGGAGGGGCGATGAGGGGTGCTCGTGGCGCTCGATGCATGGTCTGTAGGTTTGCGGTGAGCGCAGGGCGATGGCTAGCTTCTGGGGAGACGGAGCAATGCATAGCTCTCAGTCTGTGTCTCAGGTAGAAGATGCTCGAGGAGTGTTGCTGAGTGACTGAGCACGACCGACCAACTGCCTGGAGGAGCTGGGGCGGGGACAGGAGTGGCGGGACAAAGGGGAGAGCATTTTAAGCCTACAGGAGGGGTGCTGACAGGGGCATGAGGCACACAAATGGGTTCCCAGTGATGAGAGCCGGGATGAGAGGCCAATCTGGTGGCTGGAGGGCCTTTGAGGAGGCTTCTGCACTTCAGGATGGAAAGGCAGAAGTGAGACATATGGGGACAGGAATGGGGCGGTTGGGTGGGAAAACCAAAAATGACCTGTGGCTCCCGGGTGGGGTGAGGAGGAAAGTGGAGGGGGCGGCTGTGGGAACCAGGAAGCTGAAGAAGCAGCAGTTTGGTGAGAAGGGACCTTGAGGAATTCGGTTTGGGGCTTAGTGTCTCCTCTGCCTCCCTCTGGGACTTCTTAAGGCAAAGAAGCTGGGGCGGGGGCGTCCCAAGCGCAGACGCCTCACGGGCTGTGTCTCTTGCAGCTGCCACTCCAGTGAGCTACACTTGCCCAGGCAGCCTGGTGAAGCCCAGGCTGTCGGGGTCCCTGAAATTGCCACTTCTTGCCCTGTCTTGGGGGAGATGTGGAATGTGGGCAGGTCCCCACTCAGCAAGGTCCCTGTGCCTCCAGGGACAGTCAGTTCTCCATCTTCATTAGTGCTGAGAGCTTAAGAGAGCCTGGCCCAGGCCACCACCCTGCTGGGGCTGGGGTTGGCAGGGGTGGAGTTGACCCTGAAGCCTGAGAGGGTCACCTGCCAGTCAGCCCTGAGGAGCTTCTGTGCCCGCCCTACTCTCCCCTCCCCTCACCCCTCCAGCCGGAGGGCTTAGCTCTGTGCATGAGGACAGGCCTGGAGGTAAGATGATCCCCCCGGGCTCTGGGGGGCTTAAGAAACAGATGGTCCCCGCATAGGAGGTTTGCTGCTGGTAACCTGAGCAGATCTGGGGCGGGAGCTGGCAGGACCAAGGCAGCTTGGGCCCGAGGACCGAACCTCATGAATGCTATCAGAGGAAGCATCCCCTGCCCGGCCTCCAAACTCGGCCCCCACCCAAGTCAGTCGCTCATCCCCTTCCAGCTGGCACCTGGGACTCGAGCCTTAGCCACCCACAAAGGGGCCCGGGAGCTGGCCTCCAGTGTCCCCGCTCGCAGCCAGGGCAGCAGCTCCGATTGGGCTGAGAAGGCAGGAGGGGCGCTGGAGCTACGCCTAAGAGCAGCCGGGAGGGGCTGGGCGTTTGGAAGGGAGAGAAGAGCTGGGAAGAGGCGGGCACGGACTTCGCAGATGGGAGCGTGCTGGCCGCCTCCTCCCCCCGCCAGCAGCCAGGTGTGAACAGCCCCCAGCCTCCTCGTTCTCGCAGCGAATCTCAGCTCCTCTTGCCCCAGTGTCCCTTTCAGCCCAGTGCCACTGCCGTGGTCTCTCGAGCAGAGCTTGGGACTTAGGCCTCTGGCATTCAGAGCGAGATGACCTGGGTTCCAGCCCAGCTCTATGAGCTGTGTGACTTTAGCAAGTGACTTCACCCTCCTCCTATGGCTACCCCATTTGTTCATATGGGGACAGTAAGAGCAACCCCAGAGCGTTTATATGAAGATGAGATGAAGTGTGTAGAGTCCTTAGCACAACTCCTGGTGTGTAGTAAATTCTTCCAAAATGTCACTGCCCTCGTTGTGATCACCATTGATCACCATTTCAGGGAGGCTCAGAAGAGGAAGAGGGCACAGACACAGACGATGACAAGGGCGTTCTGTCCACACCACAGTTCTGGGCACTTTCAGGCTGATCTCAGCTCCCCCTCCTACTGTCCGGGTAGTCCTGAACAAGTTACCGTCGTGGCCCAGTTTCCTCATCTGCAAAGCGGGAACAGTGACAGTCACTCCCAGAGAGTAGTTGAGGGGATGAAATGTCGGTTAATCTGCACACACGCGTGTCTGTCCCCACGTCGGTGGAGGGCAGGCCAGGGCAGTGCCTGCCGGGCTGTGTCAGCCGCCCGAGGTGTTTCCTTGGCGCAGCCCTCTCCGTTGGACCCCCCCTCCCCCAGCTCTGGTCTGCACTGTGCCAGGCCCTGCAGGGGTGGGGACAGGGGCCGGTTGGGATGTCGCGGAGGTGTGTCTGGGGAGGGGGTCTAGGTCCAGGGCCAGTGGGGCTGGCCGCAGGCTCACGGGCCCTGTGCTCTCTCTCTCTGTCTCTCCCGGGCAGATGTCCATGAAGGAGGTGGGCGACGGCTTGCAGGACCAGATGAACTGCATGATGGGCGCGCTGCAGGAACTGAAGCTCCTGCAGGTGCAGACGGCCCTGGAGCAGCTGGACATCTCGGGCGGGGGCCCGGGCCCCGGCTGCTCGGCGGGCCCCCGGACACAGCCCCCGGCCCAGCGGTGGGAGGGAGGCCGCGGCCCGGCCCGGCCCGCTGCCCGCGCCCCCTGCAGCCCGCCCTCCCCGGGCCGCGGCGGCCGCGCCAGGGCGCCCGCACCCAGGGGTGCGTGTGAGGGGGGCGCGGCGCCCCGGCCCAGGACACGGGCGCCCGAGCCCCCGAGCCGCGCCCCGCGGGGCTTGGAGCCGGGGGAGCCGGACGACTGGACCTCCACGCTGATGTCGCGGGGGCGGACGCGGCAGCCGCTCGTGCTGGGGGACAACGTGTTCGCGGACCTGGTGGGGAACTGGCTGGACCTGCCCGAGCTGGAGCGGGGCGCCGCCGCGGACCGGGACCGAGACCGGGCGGCGGGGGGCACCCCGGGGCCCGGCCGGCGGCTCGCGCTCTCCGCCGGCCTCTTCCGCAGGCTCCTGCGTGGCGTGCGGCCGGCCCGCGAGCGCCCGCTGCCCGAGCGGCCGGGCTGGGCGCCCCGCGCGCCCCGCAAGGCCCCGAAGCGCGGCCCCGCCAAGGCCGCCGGCCGCCCGTCCGCCCCGGCGCCTGGCCCCGCTGCCCCCGGAGCCGCGCCCGCCGGCTTCGACGTGGACACCGCCGTGTGGGTCTGAGCCCTGGGGCCTGGGCACCGAGCTTCCGAGCCCGCCCGCCGGGGCCAGGGCCCCAGGGCCCCAGGGCCGCGCCCCTGGGCGGGGGCAGAGGAGGGCGGGCAGGTGCTGCGTGGCTCCCCGAGGCCGGGCTGCAGGTCCCTCTCCCCCAGAGGAGGGACAGGAGGCCAGAGCACGGAGCCGGCGGACAGGCCCGAGGTCAGGAGAGGCGGGGAGGGGGGCCCGCAGGTGCGGGAGGAGGGTGCGTGCGTGCGTGTGAGTGTGTGTGTGTCAGTGTCACTCTGGGGCTGGAAGTGACAGCAGGGGAGAGGGCAGGAAACCCTTCACCCTCCTTCACCGCCCCAAAGACTCCTCCTTTCAGCATTCTGTGTGGATCAGGGCACGGGGCCTCGGGGACCCCCAAAAGGACCCCGTAGAGGCCTTGTCTCCGTCCCCAGTCCCCAGTCTGCCACCCTGGCAAAGCCTGGCACAGGTACTGAACCCCAGCCTCCCTGGAGGCAGAGCAGCAGAGAGGCAAATCCCCGCCCCACATACCTGTCCCTGGTACCTTTGGAATTTCAGCCAGTGCCTGGCCCCTGAGAAACGGCTGAACGAGGAGGAGCGTAGGTTTAGGGAGGGTTTGGGACAGCCCTGATATCTTTCCAGAGACACAGGAATGACACTGGTACAGCACTTTAGACGCGGGCCCGCCTTTCCGTATCCGTTATTGCCTTTGTAAGTGGGCAGCTGAGGCAGATGTTATTTCCACTTTCCAGACGAGCGAGCAGCCCGCGGTGTCACCTGTCCAGGGGCACAATGACGGCAGGGCAGGAGGCAGCCCAGTCCAGGGCTGACTGAGAGCGGCTGCGGGGCCTTGGACTCACATCGAGTCCTCCCCAACACTGTGTCTCCAGCCCTGAACCCCCACCCGGGACACAAGGAGGCCAAGGTGCATCCAGATGAGATGAGCACTCATTTCCAAATTTCTAAATTCCTAGTTCCATAACCGACCTCGGCACTGCAGCGCAGCCATGGGCCTTGTCTTCCCACCTGACCCAGAACCAGCCTGGGGGAGGGAAGGGGCAGGGCCCGGCAGCAGCTCAGCTCCTGCGGCAGTGATGGTGGGCGCGACGCCACCCCGGCGGCCCCCCTGGAAGCCACCAGCCTGCCTACTCCGGCCTGGGACACCCCGCTGGCTGGGAAAAGACAATGTAGGTCCCTGTTCCAGTGAGCCGGCCTGGGAGGGCACACCCTCTCTCTTCCCCTCACCCCTCCTGGCTGATCTTTCCCCTGCCTGATGGCGGGTGACAGCTGCAATTAGAGGCAAGAAGCCTTCCTGCCCTCAGAGCATTAATAGCAAACTAGAGAAGAAAAATAACAAGAAAGGCTCTTCCTGCATCCTGGACCCCCTGGGGCAGAGATGGAGGGAAGGGGCTTAGAGTGAGCAGCTCCACAGCTTGAGTTAGGGGAGGTCAGGGTCGCTCCCATATCCCTACTCAATCAAATGGTAGATGTTTGGGTTTTGGTGGCAGTGGCCAAAGGCGCTAATTTTTTATTTTTTTTTTTTTGAGAATTCCTTATTTGCCAGGCAGTACACACAACATGTCTTTCAGACTTCAGAACGATCCTAAAAGATATTGTCATCGTCCTCTTAGCAAATAAAAAGACCAGGACTTAAAACAGTCTTGTCCAGAACCACTGTCCTTTCCTCTCCTCCCCTCCACGGAGTTTGCCAACAGAGCAGCCCTTTCTGGAGGAGCCAACCTGCCCGCCTTTTGTTGTCCCTCCCACAGATTTCAGTCCTGGGGAAGGCCAGTTGGCAGTGGCCTTTCTGGTGGTGGCGGTGAAGTGTGCGTGTGTGTGTATGTGATTGTGCAACGTGTGAGTGTGGCGATCCCATCTCCTCTCAGTCCTGAGAGGAGGCAGGGGGCCACTGGGCCTCTGGGCGCTGGAGAAGCCAGCCAGCTATTTATTCAAGGAGGCACCAGCTTCGCATCGGGAAGGATTCACAGGAAGCACAATCACCTCCAGGCCGGTCGTCTGTGACTCCTGTCCTGTGCACTGGCCACAGCCATTCAGACCAGTAAAACAAAACTTGTGAGCACCTCCCAATGTCACGCATCGCAATAGGAGCCGAGAACAGCGGTGAAGAGGATCCAGTTCCTGACTCGAGGGCCCAGTGGGAAGAAAGCAGCCACTCAACCCACTGGTGAGAAGGATTCATGGGAATGAAAACTCACTTTAACTTGGGCCAGAACAAAACAATTAGGAGTGCCATTTGTTGCCAACATCATTGACAGGTGTCGGGCACTGTCATCACTGTGTTCTTGTTTCCTTCCCACCGCACACTGGAAGAGTGACTCTGAGAGGCTCAGAGAAGCTGAGCAACTTGCGTAGGGTCACAGTGGCAGAGCTGGGATTGAAACGGCTCCAGCTGACCTCCAGGGTCATGTTGCTCACACCGCCCCACAGATTGTCAAAATCTGCTCCAAAGCCAAGACGAGGGACAACCACAAAGCCTGTCCTCCCACAGGACCCAGGCAACGGATAATAAACGGGACACTGCCTTCTGCTGCGGGGATCTTGCCCTGGTCTTGACAGGGCTGATGTATGCCCCATCACCATGTCATGCTTTGCTAATGAAAGCATATGGCCGATTCGCTTACCTACCCCCCCACTCCCAATAATTTTCCCTTTTCCCTCCCTTTCTGGGCTCCTGCCATGACAGTGATGGACACTATTTACTGAAGCTGAGGGAATCGGGCGATGGAAATGGCTAGGGCCTCAGCGGTGCAGGAGAGCTTCGGGGCGGGGAGCAGTGCGTGTGAGGGGGAGCTGGTGGAAGTAAGTGGAGAGAAACTGACAGCTTAATTCTGCCCCTGGGGCTCATTTTATGGTTAATTAGGACATGTAAATAACCTGGAAGCTCATTTAATATCCTCCCTGGCACAGGGCCCTGCCTCATACCTGGCCCACTTCCCTGGCAGGTACGGGGCCCCCTGATTGGCTCAGGCGTCTGCTCAGGGCCCCGCCTGCTTCTCTGTGGCCCTGTGGCCAGAGTGTGTCTGTAGATGTTCCTGGACCACAAACGGGAGCTGGGAGAGTCCCCGCTGGGCATGGCTGTGGGGCTGCCCAGTGTCCCTCCTGCCCCTCTCTCCAGCCCTTCAGACCTGGGGCATCCTCTCTCCCGAAGCACCTTCCCTGCACCCACCCCTCAGGGTGAGAGCTGAACTCACACTTTCCCTGAGGAATAGAAACCTGGTTCAGCTCTCCCCACCACATCCCCCTGGGGGTGGGGGGGGGCCCTCTGTCTTTCCCAGGTCACATGACGCCACCTAGGGCTTGGGAAAAAGCGAAGGCACAGCCTGTGTCCAGCTTTCAGTCCACCTCAGGTGACTCCCTGCCCAGGGCAGCTAAGGCATTCCCACTAATAGCCCGCGTGAGCACTGGATTCGGAGTCAGGCGGGACATGAGACCCATTTCTGTCACTGCGTGAGCTTGAGCACATTGCTTGACCTGGCGCCTCATTTTTTAATCCATGAGTTGGGGATAATGCTGTGAGATTTAAAGGACATAATGCACCTCAGGGTCAAGCACGCCTTCTAGACAGACGCTCATATATATTGGTCCAATGTGGACCACCTGACCTTCAGTTCAGGCGCTAACCTGGTGACCCAGGCAAAAATGCTAAAAAAAAAAAAACAAAAAAAAAACTTTCTCTCGGAGTCTCGGTCTCTTCTATTAAAAAACATATACTGGCCCCATTACCTCACAGGATGTAGCAAGGATCAGAGAAGACAATAGGTGTGGACGTGTTTTTGTGCAGTGTAAAAATATCCAGATGGGCTGTTATTTGCCAAATAGCAAGCAGTTTACACTTTTCCACTGGCCATGAGGACAGGTGTGTGTGTTGGAGGGTGGGTGGGGCACGGAGAGCGCACACTGCCTGAGGATGTGCTCTGGGGGGACCCCTACCCTTCCTGCACCCCAGCTCTCCCTCGCAGCCTGCACGGCCCTCATGATCCTGGCAGGGCCCAGAGCATTGGGTGAGCCAAGTTCTGATGGGTTTGGAAGCCAGGCCTCGATCTGCTCTCTGCTCTAAGGCCTTTTCTCTGGACTCCCTGCCAGGCCCCACATCTCTCCCTGCCTCCCTGGGGGCTCATGGCCCACAGGAGCTTGTGGCTGTGCTGGAATCCACTCCCTCTGGATGGCATGGTGGAGGGAGGCGTCCGTGAACCTGCCCCCGTGAGCAGTCATCTCAGGGCTCAGGGTGGTGCTGCCAGATGAAGCGTGATGGACCAGAGGGGCCTCCCCAACCTGGTGGGGAAAGACCAGGACCTCACCCTGCAGTCACCCCCTCAGCACTGTTATTGGATGTCCCCTGTCCCCCTTTAGCCTTTTCTACCCACCTTTTAAAACAAGGTGATGAAGCCTCTCTCCCAGATCCCCTCTGAACCCGACAGAGGTCTTACCTCTTGCCTCTCTCCCTGCGCCCTTCCTCAGTCCCAACGTATCCACCTCCTTCCTCCAGCCTGGATATACACCCCGAATTCTGGCACACGCACAAACACACACACGTGCGCCATGATGAAGTCAGCCTTGCCAATGTCCCCGAAACACTGGGCAGAGAGGGGAGCAGGATTGGCAGCTCCATACCAGGTCTCGGCCGCAGATGCCGCACATCCTGGCTTCCACTCCACAGCTGTCCCCTCTCAACAGCTGTCCCCTCTGAGCGCATCCTTCAAGATGACTGCCCGTTTCAGGGACATAGAACTCACGGCCAAAAGTTACCTCCTGATGCTCTGTGCCTCTACCCCTACCCCCTCTCCCCCAGCTTCCTCCAACTGGCCAGGGAGGGTGGTGCAGGCACAGATGCCACCCGTACCCAGGCTGAGGCTGCTTTGAGGCAGAAGATGTCCCCATCCAAGGGGAGAATCAGGCTTTGTCTCCAGCTCTGCACACTTTACTCCCCGTGGCTGCTTCTCCTTCCTCCTGTGCTTCTCCCCCAGCCCTGACCAGAGGCAGGAGGCCGGAGGCCAGAGCCCACAGCTGCAGGGAAGGGCTGGCTGGCATCTTCGGGAGCACAGGAGGTGAAGGGAAAAATGTCTTAGGGATCCCAGGACTTCTTCCCCGCTCAGCTGACCTTCCCCAGTTGTCCCCAGCTGTCCAGAGGCCCAGCCTGGCCCACTTAAGACACTAATGGGCATGCCCTCCACTTGACCCTCCACTTCGTAAGCCTGGGGCTTGTTATGCTGCTTCCTGAAGACTCCAGCTCCCCCACTGCCTCGGGACTGGCTGACTGGTACTTACCTTTTACTCTGCAGTTTAAGGGGCATTTCTGGGAAGCCCTCCCCGGGGGCCTTAGAGGGCCTGTACCCAACCACAGCACTGTCTGTCGCTCTTGTGCACGCTGAGCACCCCCAGGGAGCAACTGGTCACCTCTCAGTTCTGTGTCTGCCGCTCTGGGCACAAGGGCACTCAGTGTGACCTCCAGCCGAGGGGGGCCTCGGTGGAGCCTGGCTCTTGCTTTGGATAAGACCAGCAGCCAGGGCCTCCTCGGCTGCCTCCCAGGCCCATGTTCGCTCCACACCTTGGCCCACTCCCCAGGAGAGCAGAACTGCAGCCGAAGACACTTTTGAGAGAGCAAACTCTGTCCCTAACTCCCCTCTCCAAACTGTGGTCCCCTCTGCCCCTGGCCTCTCACTTGGGCTTCTCCGTCAAGCTTCCCAGGCCAATTCTACTCTAACGTGGCTGCCTGGAGAGCCTTGGTCCTCACCCCTTCCACCCAGCTCCCCGGTCCCCGGGCACTGCCGCTGGGCTGCTCAGAGCTCAGACCCTCCGGACGATGGCACCCACTTCTCCCCCGCCTGCTCAGCCCCACGTGGGGCCCAGGCTCCATCCTGGAGGACATTGCCTTTGCCCCGGCCTCCATGTTTCCTCTCGTTCTGCTTACTCCCTCTGCAAGGGTCTTCCTGACCTGGCTCATCTCGTCCATTTTGGCCCCAGACTTACTCTACCCTAGGAGGCTTATTCAATCTGCTGTGCCAGGGGTCCCCACCCCTGCTGGGGACACTGAGTCTGCCAGATTCTCCTTCCCCCATTGTGATTGTGGAGGGGTGGGGTGGGGCAACAGGGAAGGAAGTGAGAGTTGGGTGTTCAGCGCCTTCCCTACCTCCAGCCCTGCTCCTGGCCACACTCCAGGCATTGTCTCCCAGGGGCTGAGGTGCCAGCAAGGCAGCAGGCGGATAGTCATCAGCGTGTAAGTGGTGGGAAAGGGAGGGTGTCGGGCATACATTTTTTTTAAGCCCCCAAAACCAGCAACATAAAACAAAATCCAAAACAAAAACGAAGCAGAGGTTCTTCCGAATGGGGTTAAGTACAGCAACTAAAATAGCTGCATAGACTCAGCCCCCGGACAGAGGTGCCAAAGCGGGTCATCTTGTCCCGACCGCCTCCAGGTACCCAAACTGCCCACCACATGACTGGCCTCGGGGGTCTGCTCGTTACCCTCGGGAGCCCTGGGCCGGACTGACTTAAGCAGGTGTTAGAAGCCCTGACCCGAGGTTCCAAGCATCTGTTCAGATAAGTCAGTTTATATCCCAGAAGAAGGGTCAGGCTCTGTATGGGTGAGAATCCCAGTGCTCTGGCCCTGGCTTCTGGGCCCTGCTGGGCGCATAGGGGTAGAAAAACTTCTTTAAACTTTTCCATTAAATGCCCAGGCTCCCGGGGAAGGCAGGCAGTGCCCCACGCCTCGCCCCAGCTCCAAGTCCCACCTTCCCAACTGGGAAACTGCATGCTCAGCACCCTCCTGTGTGCCTTTCCTCTCACCCACGAGGGAAGGCCTGAACGATGAGACCGTGCTGGGACAGTGTCACCTACCCAAGACGGGTGCGTTACAGAAAAGACCCTGTTACCAGTCTCCTCAGTCAACATGGGGGATCCCCCAGGAAGGGCTGGAGGGCCAGAGGGGTCCCATGCTGTGAATGGTGGAGAGGAAACCTTGGGAGGTGAGGGTGGGGACTAATATTTACTGTGTGGCCAGCAAGTGCCAAAAACTCTTGAGAGGAGCAGAATCATGTCAGGTGAGGCAGATGGAGAGAGAAAGAGAGAGAGAAAAAGATTTTCCTCTTCCGCCTACTGAAGACGCTGCCCACCGCCCTGCTGACAGCCCGTCAGGGTTTGTCAGTGACCTCCATGTTCTTTGCCAATCCCTCTTCATCCCTAACCAACCCCAGGATGGACTTCCTGGACCTCGACTCCATCCATGCTCCACCCTAGCACTCCTGTTCAGCTCATGTTCTTAAATATTAAACATCCATCTTCTGTCTAGACCGCTTCCTCTGCTTCTGACTCAAATTCAGTCTCCTAACTGCCATCCACAGGCTATTCTCAACAGGCAGGGTATGCCTGATGGTAGGTTGAGTCAGGTCACATCAGATCCTTTTCTGAAATCCTTTCCATGGATCTCACTCAGAAAACGCTGAAGGAAATCCACTCCCTACCCAACTCCACCGAAACCCTACTACTCTCTCCCCTGCTCCTCCTGCTCTGGCCACACTGGCCTCTTTGCCAGTCCCCCAGGATGCCAGGCAGACGTCCGCCTTTTGGCATTTGCAGACCCGTCCCACTGCGCGGAAGGCCATTCATTCTTCCTCTCCTCCGAGATGCGTGGGCTGCACATTCCAAATATTGACATAAAAAGGAACTTCAGTGAGACCTAAACCTTCAACCCACTACCAGATTCCCTGTGTTCAGCACTCCTGCCCTCTTACACAGCTCAACTGTTCCCCATAGCACTCATCACTCACACATACACGTGTGCACACTCACACACACATCCACAAGAACAGAATTATTGGTATTCACTGCTGTATCCCCAAAATGCTAACCAGCACCTGGCATATGGTAGAAGCACAATAGATACTCACTGATCGCCTGCAGTGGTCATGCCTTGCTCTGCTTTGCAGGCCCTACAAGAATTTTGACACGGCTAAACTTTAAAGGCTCAAAATAAGAATCCCATCACTGCTTAAAATGGGAAGGTTTATTAAGGTTTATTTTCCTCAAGAGGAACAGCCAAGCCCATGCTTCTTAAGAGAAGCAATTAGCACGAAATGTATGTCACACCCCGGTCCCAGAACTACAGGAGCTTTGACAAGCCGGGGACCATGCAATGTGCACCCCCAATTCCCTTTTCAAGCTCTTGTTAATGTCTGCAAAACGGATTCCATGCTGCCTTCCAGGAAAACAGAACCAGGCACCCAGTTCAAAGTCTCCTGATGTTCTCAACAAGAACATGTAAGCAAAACATCGCATTAAAGGAGCGGACTGCACATTCGGCGAACCTAAGATAAAACTGTACTAAGAAAACTCCATGCTCAATGCAATGTCTGTGCTACATTTTTAAGAACTTGCATTCTTTACATTTTTGCGGAATAAAAATGCTGAAAGCTGGGTGGTTAGACTGCCTCAAAGGTCACATTGATTTCCCTCCCTGAAGATGGGCCCTTTCCATATCCTGGACAAGCAGCCAAAGCACTCACTGTGCCCCTTGAAGTCTGGAGCCGAGTCCAGAGGGGCCATTTTAACACATTTATAGCACCTTAAATACGTACAAGATCCAAATAAAACAAAAGATTTTTTACAAGCATTTTCCTCCTCCAACGCCTGACCATGTCTTCGCACGTCAGTTTAACCAGATACAGTTTATAAGAGCAGGTTTTACGATTGCTTACAAAGGAATATACTGAGGTAATCTTCATTTGTCTCAGTCCTTAGTGAAAACAAAATTCGGACACGTGAAATGACAAACATACGTGTACTTATGAAGACAATGAGGAACGAAATTTGAAATTGGGCCGGTCCAGAAAATAAAGGATGTGTGTGTGTGGCGAAAAACAGCTCCAGACCAAGTAACATGTCTGAATAAAGTGGGCAATAAAATAAAGATCAGCATCTTTCCAAGATTAACTTTTTCCAAGTACACTTTACCTTCGAAGCAGCACTGCCTCACTGAGGAGTGAATGGTGGCTGGTTTTGATGGCAGATCGAGGGGCCAGAGATTAGTCCAAAGTTGTAGGGGGAAGAGGGTGACATGTCAACATCCATATTTCTCCACACATTCCTAAGAGAACCAACCCTGGGGCCACAGCTCAATAAATTATAGTATTATTCATATCTTTGATAAATTGCTTACATATATATATGTTTATATATATGTATATATATATTGCTTTGATAAGCAATTTATCAAAGATATGAATAATACTATATATATATATACACACATATATATACATATACATATACATATACATATACATATATATATATATATATATATATATATATATATATATATATATATATATATATGTCTTCCCTCCCCAATGAGACTGCAAACTCTTGAGAAAAGGCTTTTAGGCCTCTTCCCGAAGCCTGCAGTGCTTATAGATTGCTTGAATGTTTCATTCACTTACAGAAACGTTAACTGATGCTGAAGCTCCCTCTGGCGGAGGGTGAAGTTATAGTCAGATTGTATTTCCTGTTAATTTCTACAACTAGATTGTTCGGGGGCACTCCTAAGCCACTGAAGTCGTGTGTTTGTGTGTCCTGTTACCTAGAACTAGTCCCATTCTCACCCGCTAAGGCATCTATCTCACTTGTTTTCCTCTTGTAACCATAGCAGTGCCCATTTATCTTCTTTTGTGTTTTTGTGGGAAAAAAGAAAACTACTAACTAACATCAAGCCCCCTCTAAATCATGTGGTGCTCATGCAAACAAAGCTGTTATACTTTAAATAAGCACAAATACTGTTATGGTGTCAGTTCTCGGGGATTTATCGTACAAGATTTGTACAACATCCCTAAGGACTTTTGGATTTTTCAGCTATAAAAATATGCCTTATTTTCAGGCACTATCTCCTCTGGAACCAAGACTAAGTAAGTAGTTCACACAGGGACAACACTAAGGGACACCTATCTCCCTAACAGCGTACCCTCCCGTCCAGTAATTTACAGCCCTGATTTCAGCGGGTCCCGCTCTGCATCCTGCTGTGTGTCATGGGCATTTATCCCAACTATCCACAATACGATAAAGGAATACACTGGACCTGCCATCTTTCTCTACCATGTTCTAAAACAGAGGACACCAAGTTTGTGCCACTAGTCAAGCACACTGTATGTAACCTGGGGTTCTTATTTAATGATGTCTACTTATCTGGCAAATAACTACGCCACCTATATAACAGGTAATATTTAGACATTTTTTCCTTATTTGTGAGATGTTTGTCTATGATTTTTAAGTCCAAAGAGATGTTTGAGAGGTGAGTTTTAAAGCAAGAATGACTTTGGAGGACCTTTTATGCCATGGCATGGACAGACTGGCCCTAATGGTTCACTTATTTTTTTTTAATTTATTGCATTTATTAGATTTTTGGCCCCTCAATCCCAGACATATGTATAAGTGGATCGGTAGAAGGTAAAATATTACATAACTAAGTTTATTAGAAACTTGAAAGAATACAATTTCCAAATATTTTTTACAGTACTTTTAACATTTTCTCAAGTTGGTCAGAACTTACATTTGAAATCTGTTTTAAATTTCAATTCCGTAACTGATGGCTGACCACACCCTGGAAAGTCTCAGTAGGGCATGAACACTACTTCACACCTGGCTGCAACAAGACAGCATCTGGATCCCTGAGTGGTGATTTGGACTCTCCGGGGCTGGTCTCCTCCTCAACATCCAGGGACAAGGCACAGGGTTTCCTAAGCTTGTTTCTTTCCTTCTCCAGCATGTACAGCTAATGAGTTGTTCTGCTTGACCTCTACGGAGAATAGGTAAGTCATATTACCCTAGGTCCATGTCCTACTTAAAAGCCCCATCTTTTGTAAAAATGAAAAAAGCCGGGAAGGAAAAGCACCACTAAATACCCAGCTAAAAATCTAAATTAGCAATCTTTTCCACACTACTACTACTATGCTATTTCTTATAAAGACAAAGCAAAAGCAACGGGCAATCTTTATGTGCTTTTTCACTTTCAGATTTCCTACTTCTCAGATTCTTCAATCTATTATAAAGGAAATTTGAAAAATTTTTACGCAGCATATTTATTGGTGGATTTGTACCCACAAATTAACCATGGCAAAAGGATACCCTTGATGAAATTACAAGCTGTGGAAGATTTGAGATACTAAAAGTTAAACCCTGATACAGTATTAAACTTATCTTTTTACATATAAAAATAATACACGGTGGGATAGTTGATTCAAGAAGATATAATCTCTAAGATCAAGAGAGAATATACAAAACTATCCCATGTTGTCCGATGTATTTTACTGTATAGGAGGAATAAATATCTCTAGAACAGAAAGTGCAAGGTCTGTTCCTACATCACTAGTTAGTTACTTTAGGGTTTAAAGCCACGAGTTCTTCAGGTCCCAGAGAGGAGCTACTTGTTGCATTTAAAATGATGTGGTCAATACAAAAGAAAGGCTTTAACTCTATAAAAAATAACAAAAACACACAAACCAAATGAAAATGTACTAAAATTTAATCATCCATAAAAGCTGTAATTTAATCTGACAGTAAAACACAAGAAGCAATATTAGAGTTGGTTTAGTATATTATATATTTAGCTTTGAAAGCCATAGAAATCAGTTATACCAGTTTTTTTCCTATAAAAGACCCATTTTTCCAAAGCATTATGCACAAACAATTTTAATTAGAATATAATGACAGAATGATATTTCATAATTTTTTAAATATAAAATGAAGTCAATGACTCAAAAAAGTTATCTGCTGCAATGAGTTTGAAGGGAAATTCCATAATCTATATCATTACAGATATAAAGTATAATGGTTCAACTTTTTAGTGCTTGACAGGGAGGAATCATGATAAAAAGGTCAATATGAAATCATTTGATTATAATAGCAATATCTAACATTTGAAATGCATCCATGCTCTTTTGTATAATCATATTAGAGTCAAGTATATTTATTTTTCACATCTGTTATAACTGCTATTGCGAAGGAGAAATACTATTGTCTTATTTTCCAAGAGATATACACTGAGCAATTTTTTCTCCAGGGAACTTGTGCAAACCAATATAAGATCTAAATTCTTCACATAATATATAAAACAGGAGAAGCCTCTTCAGATTTATTTTTTGAAGTCTGGAATGCTGGCACTTTCCAATTAGGCAACAGTTCTTCATTCCTGTAATCTAGAACATTGAATGGACACAAACACATATTATATACATGGTTAACTTCTTGATGTTTCTAACAATATAGAAAGAAACAAGGATTTTGGCTGACTGAGAACTAAATCATACTAAACAGTTCCAGTAACAGGGCTATTTTAAACTCTCTTTAAAAATGTTTTAAAAAGTTTTATTATACTTGGTATTTCACAATATATCTGACAGTCCTGTCTATAACGAAGAAAATAGTGACTGTTCTATTTCTATCCCTTTTTCATCTTATTTGAAGAGTTTGTTTCTGCTAAGGAAACGGCACCCGCCTGCATCAACTTTCCATGAGAATTTTTTACCAAACCACTTTCTGGGGGCACATTTATCAGGATCACCACTTCTGGCATAGGTTAGGACAAGAAGAGATGATATGTAAAGAGCTGATCCCCATATTTAAGGGCAGAAGATTCAAAGTTACTCTTATTGCTCAACAGGAAAGGAAAAGAAAAGTTATAGGGAGAACTTCCTGAAAATGACTCTCTCTCTTAGGTCTTTAAAAATGGGACATGTTAGAAAGAGATTAACATGTTTCAATACAATTTTGCCTAAAAGCTAAGGCTAGGGAAGCTGCCATCAAGGTTCACGTACTCTTACTAATGATGTTTACAACTGCAGTTTAAATTTCCCTCAAAACTCAGTTTTCCAGTGGGATCGACATGGCCCTTCAAGTCTGTAACCACAGCAGAATGCTCTGCATGCAAAGTACTCTGACTGTCAGGTGACCTATTTTCAAACGTTCATAGATATATCGGAGCCTAAAAATTTATGTAACCAGGATGAAAGCCTTATTTCTAGATCTAGGCCAAGATCTCTCTCCTCTAAGGTCAAACTCACAATACACTGTAGGGTGTGTAAGAGGGAATTTTCACAATAGGCCAGGAGATGGCACCTCTTCCTTTAGACATAAATTTAATGGACATTTTCTTTCTGAGACTTGGAAGAGGATCAGCTAAGGTAATGGTATCAACAAGCCAGTCAACTTTCTACTTCTCAGATTCTTCAATCTATTATAAAGGAAATTTGAAAAATTTTTACATAGCATATTTATTGGTGGATTTGTACCCACAAATTAACCATGGCAAAAGGATTCCCTTGATGAAATTACAAGCTGTGGAAGATTTGAGATACTAAAAGTTAAACCCTGATACAGGGAACTGTAGTGGGAACTACAGTCCTCACTTCCCCTGTCTTTGAACCCATACCTAAACTGACCCAAACACCAGCAACTGTAACAACAATCACTTTCAGGGCACTGATGATGTACAATTATTAAATCGAGATTTCACTAAAAGCCTAAAGCCACCATTTGGCCAGAAGCTGTCTTTCCTGAATCCAATTCCCAGAGGCAATCTCATGCCCTTTCCTCCTCTCTACATTCTTTTAAAAGGGAGCATAACTACTCAGTTGTCTCCCTTGGGAGAGATTCTTTCACACACCCAAGCAAGCACAAATTAGTTCGGTCATGCTCTGGAAGAGGTGATCTCCTCAACAGGCCACAAGATGCAGCAAGAGTTAGTGCAGCCGGTGCTCATGTGGGGACACTGACTTCCCTCTCATGGGACCAGGTTTGCAAATCACATCATAAATGGTGCTGTCTATACAGCTGATGAAGATAAATATAGTTAAAGAAAAACAGAAATGGTCCCACAGGGCCTGGTTTCTCACTTGAGAGGCAGCTTCAATGCTGTCACTAATGTCTTCCCAAAGGGTTCACATAATGAAAAATAAGCAGCACTTAAAGTCAGCTGCTGCTTAGAAACCTCCAGACAAAACCAGTGTGCCTGAGAGCAGATGACCACTGAAACGACACTGCGGTACCACCATTCACCCAGCGGAGTGGCTCAAGTGGAAAGGATGGACAATACCAAATTTGAACATGGAAGTGGAACTCAGACTGCAGATGAATGTGTAAACTGGTACAACTACTTTGAAAAACGTTTTAGCGATATCTACTAAGGCTGAATGTACACACAGTGGACAACCTGGTCGTTTCTACACCAAAGAGAAATGCATGCTCACGTGCACGGAGACTTGGGCAAGAACGTGCACAGCATAACTGCCTAGACTAGTTCCCGAAATGAACTCAAATGTACATCAATAGCAGAATACACAAATATACTGCTAGTGTACACACTAAAAATGTACTGCTACATGCAACAAGGATAATTCTCAAAAACACACATTTTTGAGTAAAAGAAGCCAGATGTAATACATTACATGTTTTTGTTTATGTTAAGTTCAAAGACAGGCAACACTAACCCATGCAGTTAGGAACCGGGGTGGGGTGCCATCTGGGGAGCAAAGACTATTACTGACACATATGGGTGTGTCCACTGAAATAATTCCTCCAATGTGCACTTAAGCCTTTTGTTTCAGAAGAATCGCTGTTCCTCTTCAATTCAACATGAATTTGAGAGTGACCTTGGAAAGTGTTCTATTCATTCCACCACTATTTTTTGAATACCCATTCTGTACCAGGCAGTGGGGACACAGTCCTTGCCTCAGACAGCTTACAAACTCACGGGGAGACAGAGAAATTACCCAACAGAAGAACATACCCACAAGTTATATATCACATTTACAAGTAACAGAAGCCTGGAAATACCCTCATGGGTGAAAAGGGAAGTGGTTACGGTTGGGGAAAGCTGAAAATAAAGTAAGAGGGCAAAAAGGCATGAGCTCTGCTTTTAGCATCTTACCTGGCTCAGAGCTGCTGCTTACTGCAGGTCTAAAGCAGCAGACATGACTTCTTTTTAGGCTTCTTCTTTTCCACTGGTGTTTTTCTATTTATCTGTCTGACCAGGTCATAAAATATCTAAATAAGAACAAGAAAGAAGTATTTATTCAACCAACATTTGAGGCCTTGTTCCATGAAACGATTTTGGGTTGGTTCTGTTAAATATTCTGCTCTTGGATCTGTAATTTGCTGCTTTGTTTTAAAGGCAGGTTTCTCAGAAGCCCCAGCTGACTCCCAATCAGGGTAAAGCAGGACTCACCTATTTACAATGAGGGAAATACACTTGCTCTTAGATATTAATATCAAATTAGGAAAAAGAATTATTGCAAAATAAGGTAGTGAGGATATATCCTGCATGGACTCTTAGACATGTCAACACCTACTTATTAAGAGAATAGTTAATGCTCAACTGGAATCTTCACATTTATTCTATTTAAAAAAAACTTCAAAATTACAGAAAAGTTGCAAGATAGCACCAAGACCTTTTGTAGAATCTTTACCAAGATTCACCAGTTAGTAACATCTTACCATGTGTACTTTTATCATCTCGCTCTCTCTACACACACCCTCACACACTCCCCCTCCCCTCCTACACTTTCTCAACCATCTAAGAGTAGTCTGCATACCACAGGGCCCTTAATAATTGAGTGTGTGTATTTCCTAAGAACAAGGACATTCCCTTACACAACCACATCAGTTATAGCATTCAAGACATTTCACCATTGACACGTTACTCTGTATCATCTACAGTGCAAATTCCAATATTGTTGGTTATCCCAATAAGTGTCCTTTAAAGTAATTCCTGTTCCCCCCTCCCCCTGCAGAAAGAATGCATCCAAGATCACATACTGCATTTCATCTCCTGTCACTTTAACCTTCTAAAATCTGGAAGAGTACTTTGGCCTCTGCCTTTCATGACAGTCAGTCCTGAAAAATAATGGCTAGTAACTTTATAGAATTTCCCTCAATCTGGATTATCTGATGTTTCCACAGGATTACATTTGTGTTGCACATTTTTGGCTAGAACAGGGCAAAAGAGATTGTGTTCCTCTCAGCACATGATTTTTGCCTGTCCCTTTTTGGTGAGGTTAATTTTGGTTAAAGTGAAAAATAGATAAGGTCTATGACCCTTGATTTAAAGTGACAAATAATATGTTAATAAATCTTTTGAATTCATTTTTAATAAAAAAATGCAAAGTATCAAAGGTAAAAATACAATACTACTTATTGCACAGAAACGAATTAATTCTGATATGTCCATGTGTTTCACAGAGCTAAGTACGCCACAGTGCTGGAATATGAAGTAGATCAGCTGAATTTGGTTCTTTGCTATGGAATGAGAATGCTCATTTACTAATGACCTGGAATAGAAACAAATTATGACAGAAGCTCCTTACTATTATTCATCTGTAACAGTAGTGCTTTGCAGAAGTGTATCAAAATGTTTTCGTTTTTAGGGGCATTACTGGGAAAAATTTGAACATGCACTAAACATAGTATCACTATCAATTTTCTTGATTTTAATAATTGTGTTGTGGTTGTGTAAGAGAATGTTCTTGATCTAAGGGTACATACACTAACATATTTAGAAGTAATATAGTGTGATACACACATGTGACAAAACGGTAATAATTGATGAATGTAGATGAAAGGTAAATAACAATTAATTATTTTTGCATCTTTTCAGTAAGTTTTCAAAGTAAAATATTTAAAAAATGATTGCTCTATATTTTTTAAGATGGACTCAGATAAAACTTCTATTTATGTTTTTAAATGGTCCTAAAATTAATATTCTAAACCCGTAAAAGTGATTTATATTCTTTTCTTTCTGCTCCTTCTCTCCTCCTCCCTACTCCCATTTTCTATTTCTCTATTATCTTAATTTTCTATTACCTTATTTCTAAGAAAGCTGAAAACACAGAATTTATGAATAAAATGGTGTTTTGTTTCACAACACTGAAATCCAAATTGTTCTATAACTCTGAAGCCCTTCAAGAACTTAATATGCATAAGCCACAAACAAGTTCATTAGTTCCCCACCCTCAATGTATAAGTTATAAAATGAAAAATAATAAAAGGATAAACTAAAACAGTCAATACATCAGAAACCATACATTTCTTCATGCTAGCCAGTTTCAGGTGGTAACTGATTTTGTAGTATTACCCTTAATTTCTTTGGCAAACACTGCCTACCTCAGAGAAGCAGCTGGTTAGTGATGAGGGCAAGTTCAAGCTACAGTATTTGTTACATACGCTGAAAAGACCTCAGCCTAGTTTCTTCCTCATTTCTCTGAGTTATAGAAAAATCTAAAGGGAACACAGAATAGTTTCTTAATCCTTCTGCCATTCCTCAACTAGGATGTCTTGATTCTAATTATTCTTCCTACAAAGAACAATTAATTCTTGATTAAGACTGATGATGATTCATTCTAGTAAAGCTATGTATTACTTTCAGAACATAGCAAAAATGGCATGGGTAAGAGTTTTAAAAATATATAGATAGATACAGATATATAGAAAATTAGAGAGCATTTAGCCAAGCAGTATGTCTATATGTAATTTTAAATTTGAGTCCAAGAGTTGACTCTTGTGAAAGTATGATCCCTCTGTCTTCAGGCATTCAGAAATCACACAGTTGTTTACAAGGCATTAGCTGTCAGAGGAAACATTAGCTATTAATGTAACTCTATAGCTAGATTATAAGGCTATAAAGAAACATTAAAAAACTTGAAATATTACTCTCTCAAGAATTTTTAGCATGAAGTTTGTAATGTTTTCTAAGAGAGTATGGATTCTTAAATAACTAATACATTTCATCTTGTTTTGTTTTCCTATTTTTGTTTTATAAACTCTCACATCAAGGACTGACTTTAACAACTGCTATAAAAAAGGGAACTCTGTTGCATTTGCAACCTCAACAGAGAGGGGTTTAGTAGTATGTAAGATCCCACAAATACGTCAGGCTTAAATGGTAAGGAACTGTACTCACCCTGGCCCCAACTCAGCCCCAGCTAAGCCCCAATAACGTACTTGGTGGGTGGTACCAGTGAGGGTGAGGAGAGGACAGCAAAGAACCAGATCCCTAAGGCCCATCATCCTACAGGTAGTACCTTGCATTACTGTTCTCCTAGCCAAGCTCATGCATCAATCCTAATGTTTTATTTCAAAGTTATCTTTCTTTTTTTTCTTTTTTTGGAAGGCTGTACTAAAAATTAAAATTTTATAATTTGCCACATTTTTCAAAATAACATCTATAAACTAATTCCACCACAAAGAAAGTTAAAGCTGGAAGCATATCATACTGTTTTTTACTGACTTGGCAGTGACTAAGAAATAACTGTTGTTGAAGATCTCACTAGGACTTGTACCCCACTGGGATGCAAACTTCTTCAGGACAAGAATAGAGTGTGTCTGGATGACTGTTCCCCTGTGTCTAATACAATGACAGACACATAGGCATGCAATAAATATTTGCTGAATAAATCAAATTTATAAACATTTTTATTCACGTAAAAATTATGAAAATTGTTTTGCCTAAAAAAGCAAGCTTTGATATTCTTATTTGTAAAACAGAGGATTTGCAGCAAGTTCAATTTTTTTTTCCTGCTAGATGTTTAAAGTAATTTGGTCATTTCAAAAATCAGGCAATAGTCTACAACCATAAGTCAAGTAAAAATGACTTACAAAACCAAAAGCCAGAGAGAAACAGCAAGCAAAAACACAGGACTCTGATAACCTAATCTACTCTTAGCTCTCATCTGTACTGTGAGCGAACTGAATTCTGATTGGTTACCTAGGATGTTACAAATGAAAAACACACCAGCAAGTGCAGCTTGTGCACTATTAGAAAAAGAAAGAAGCCTGCTCTGGTTAAGAGAAAAAAAAATCTCATGTTAAAATCAACAAAAAAAGGAAACCTCAAGTTTTTGCTTGGTTGGTGGTGGCAGTTGGGGAGGTCACTAATCTTTTAGGAATCCAGTGAACTACTGGCCCTTCACACCCAGGCAGGCAGCTTGCTTGTTAAGCATTCCTGTCCATAGCTATGTTCTCGAGATAGCAGAGTGCTTAAGTCATGGATGAAAAAAGCCTTGTGCACCTGCTGTAACGGGCCTAAAAGATCGAGTGAATGCGAATTACAGTTCCATGTCCACACTCAAATTCTTCCCTTTAAGTCGCAGACTAAAGGGAAGCAGGACGTAAAATGCCAAATTCTATGATGTCCATGAGGTAATATCTGTCTGTACAACATAAACATAAGTTCATTATAACAACTACATTGATTTTTGTATTTTCCTACTTGATTTTACAACCTATTTTATACATATCTGCCTAGGTAATTGTTACAATACAAAGAGTGATACGACAATTTTCATACACCACTAACTTAAACTTCCTCTATGCCAATAAAGTAAATGTAAGTATCCTTACTAATAAGTATCATCGAAGTAATTTTATGCAAGCAAAGGATTATTGTTTCTAAGAATTACTTAGTGCTTCCTATAAATCGACAGAATTGAGATTGTTTAAAAGAACATTTTTCTTAGTTTTTTGGCTGTTAAAAGAAAAAAACTAAAAAGGCGCTTATCTGTGCTGCCTAACAGCTATAGGTTACCTCATTAACGTTGATCTTTGATTTTGCAGAAGATTCTAAAAAGGCACAGTTACACCACTGTCTTGCTAAATTCTGACCCTGTTCTTTGCCAACTACTCGCTCATCTTCCAGGTCACATTTATTGCCAACCAAAATCATCGGAACCTGTGGGGAAGGAAAACACATAAAATGAGTACTAACATACTTGTTACTTAGCAACTACCTGCCACCAAATGAAATGTACTGAGGACTATAAGCTTCACCAAATGCTTAAAAAAGGGCTGTATGTGTGCTGAAAGGAAGAAGGTGGATAGAGGGGGAAAAGGGAAAAAACATGGAAGAGATCCTACCATGTTGATCTGCTAAATTATTTTAAGAACATAATCCCAAAATTCTCATGTGAGCTACTATTAATAGCTGAATTGAAAGCAGAAAAATCTGAAGGAGAAGGACTCTCCTGCAGCACAGATAAGAATGTACTCACTGGGCCTAACTGTGGGTTAAGTGCTTCATTTCACTGGCCCAATGAATGCCAAAAGTTAAAAGGCCAACATGGTAAGACCAACACAGTAATAGGCTCAACTTCTACATTTGACATCTGGATGTGAGGAGGAAATAAAGCCACAAGGCAGTTTTATGTCTTCCCATATATTCCATAACAGAAATGCTTGACTATGTCCATCCACAAAACCCTACTTCCAATAAAACAGGTTGCTAACAAACTGTATAATGTTCTTAGTTCAAAGGTATCTAGAGAGCAAAGTCATTTGTGAGGTGACAGACACCACACAAAAGAAAGGATTTAAAGGACATGGCGGATACCTAAAATAGGCAATTATCATGTGCTAGATGAAACACACTAGACACCTACAACTCCATCTTTTTTAGTTTATTATGTGGGATAAAGAGATTAACATTACCAGAGTTCAGTGATTTGCATGTAATTGCCTATGAAAACAGAACTCTCTTAGATAAATTAGTCATGGGAAGGAAGAGAACTATTCATTAGGTTACCGTTGGTCATGAGTCATATGGCATAAAGCCCTTCCCGCCTACGATACTACCCAAAGATAAGGTCCTAAGCAGGTGCATATGTTCCCATTAATAATGAGAGAGAACACACAAAAACAGAAAGGTACAAATGAAATTTTATATCCTAATTTATATAACTGAAAAGAAACTCTAGCTCAAAACTGGGGTGAACATGTAAAATATACATGTTCATTTCATCTTCGAGAAAAAGCACAAAAACAATGATGACGTTAGTCATCGAATAAGACAAAAATTCTGAAACAAAAAAAAAATACAAAAACCCAGTTAATTAAAATCTTTAAAATAATTTTAAAAACCTATAAAAACTATACCGATAAAACTTTAGAAATATTTACAAATCATGTGGTTCTTAATAATGTTCTCTGAACACTGTTTCTGACATAACTACCACCTCTCAATGTTTGACCTGAGTTCCATTTCTTCTACCAAGAATTCTGACTCCTCTTCCTCTGCTACACTTATTACCCACAGAGACAACGAGCACTTTATCATACATGTCCTCCTAACAATTTCAGCATGTAATTTGTAGGTAAATTTAGAAAGTTAAAAAATTTTTTTGGTCACAGGAGCTCTTTTAGGCATGTGGTTGATACCCTCCAAATACTCTACTGACAGAGAAACCAGGCACTTTTTATTTGGCCATAGAGAGATGGCAGTATGTCTGATAGAAAAATACTTACATCTTCTGTGTCTTTAACCCGTAAAATCTGTTCCCTCAGGTCCTGTAAGTCATTAAACGTGGATTGAGCTGTAATAGAATATACTAGTGCAAACCCTTGGCCATTCTTCATATACAAATCCCTCATTGCTGTAAATTGCTCCTATAATAAAAAATATGCAATTATAAACATGGTTTCTTGAACATATATTGGAATAACTTAGATGAAAATAATCACAAGTGAGCTACTGAATTTTTTATTACCTGCTATGACAGTGAACACAAGACATGATCTATGATTTCTAGAAACTCTGAGGTGAATGTTCCTGTTGCCTACTTACGTGACTTGCAATAATAACAATAAACTGGAATCAGGAGGGAAATCTTAACCATCTTAATTTGTTTTTGTGTGATTCTGAAAACTTTAAATTCCTTTTTATATACAGATTCTAAGTAAATTATTTTGATGCTACTAAAGATGGCCTCCAAGGTAGTGCTGTTAGAAAAGAGAAGTCCAAGTATTGAACCCTCGAGGCTCTCCAAAAGTAAGAGGCTGGAGAGATGAAGATGAATCTGGAAAGATGACTTAGGCATAACCAATGACAAAGGCAGAAAACCAAGCCTTTTGGGAAGCCGGATGAATAAAATTTCATAGAAGATAGTGATCAACTGAGTCAAAAGTTGCCGAAAAGTCACAGGAGTTGGGGATACATGCAGGAGATTGATTATAAATGACAGACCATGGACTTAAAGCGTGTGAAGAGGGGTTGAGGATATGAAGGATAATTAAAGATATTAGGATAAACTGACTGTAGAGAAGTTGACAGCTATGAAAGGAAGTGAGCTGGAAAAATGTAAATGGAGAGTAGGATGCTTGAAGATGAGATTAGTTCTATCACAGCTATTGGGGTAAGCAGTAGTAGCATCATCCTTACCTGAACTCAAGGAGAAGAAACCCAACACAGATTCCATAGGTGAACTCAACATACAATTTAATAGTGACGTGTGGGCATTAAGTACACCATAGATGGTTTCATGCACATAAAAAATTTAATAAGCCCTACATTTAGAGAATTTATTCCTAAACAGAATAATTACTTTTACTCAGAGGAATTATTCAGATAACAAAACCTATTCACAAATTCAAATCTACCAAAAAAAGAGAGAAAGAAAACATCCTTACTGTTCCCGCTGTGTCCAGGATTTCGAGCATACACTGTTGGCAATCTACTTCGACTTGCTGTTTGGGTTGGGGCAGGGTGAGAAAAAAATAACATCAAAATGTCATTCTGTTTTCCTCCCATCTCTTCACTCAAAGTATCTATTAACAACTATAAAGCTTTCCTTCAGTTTGCTGTTTTGGTCAAGACTTAACTTAGTACTTAATTTAAAGAATTAAGAATCAGGCACATTCTAAAAATAGTATAGAAGCCATTATATAATGGCTGTTAATACTGAGTTTAGATATTTTCTGACCACTGAAAACTTTGGTGTAATGACTTTTGTTATTGTTGGAAGGCAAATGGTCATACTCTGTGACTTAAGAAAAACTACAACAAACAGGTGTACTAACAGAAAAAATTGCATAAGAATATGTATGTTTACGTTATCTTCAAAGAAAACAAAGCACAAACATTAAACAGCTCAAGATGAAGACAAGGTTTTGGGGTAAAGAAAATTTTGCCAACTTATCACGTTCAAGTTGTTAAAAGTTTTACTGAAATATGTTACACCTTAATTTAATACACAGGAAAAAGTTAAGAGATAAAGGAAAATTTTAAGAGATAAAGTCCTTGAGACTTCTTCAACTTGTTTGGAAAGCTGTGTGCATATGGTGAAATTTTATACACTGAATTCTACTTTCCCAGTGTTTTATAAAAGAAACCTGGCTTAAAGGAAGTAGCAACTATCAACTGTGTAGAAAATTTGTAATAAATAAAGGATTAAGAAAGTATTCAATCTTTAGCATTCTAGGTGTATATCTCTGTAGTTAAAGCTTTAACCAGAAACTTATTTGGGAGAAATTTCAGTAATGCAACACTGTCTTCTAAAATTAACTTAAGGCCTATTTAAATTTTTCTTTTGTGTCAGATCTGGGATTGATGAGGAAAATTACTGGCATCCACAAATTCACTGTTCCACCATTTACATGGGACTAATGCAAACTGAATGAATAAACATGCCCAACTTGTAAATGGGCTTGTTCAATGAAAAATGAAGTAAGCCTAGTTTCTCACTGTACCTACAGCATAATTTTGTATCCAACTGGCAGAAAACAAAACTGCTCTGCCACTGTGGCTTGATGAGCTTAATTTCTTCTTTCTTCTGCTGTTTCTTTCTTTCTTTTTTTTGGTATACCGTTGGCTACTAGTCTTTCTTAAAACATTGTCCCTCCCCGGCCTCCATGACTACAACAGGTTTGGGAAATAAAATCATAAAAATGCTCCACAATTCTAGCTGGTCTTGTAATTAAGGAAAATAGTATTTTTTGTAAAGACCAACTTTTTCCTTTTAAATAAGCTTTACTTTTTAGAGCAGCTTTAGGTTCACAGCAAAACTGAGCAGAAAGTAAGGAGTTTCCATATACCACTCTCCTGGCTCCCCGCCAGCCCACCCCACCATCAGCATCCCCACCAGAGTGGCACATCTGTTAGGATCAACGAACCTACACCAACATGCCATTATCATGTCCAGTCCGAACTACATATTATGGCTTTGATCTTGGTGCTGTACACTCTATGGGTTGGGACAAATGTATTATGACATATATCATACAGTATCATACAAAATCCAACAACGAGTTTATTATAGTCTAAAGATCAAATATCTTTAAAGTTATCCTATAAGTAAAAATAAAGTCATTAGAAAACTTCAAACATAAAAGTGATCTTGTTTTTAGTTCACAAAGAGTTCATCAAAAACATACCTACTAATTACATGCAACTTTTCTACATTAAAAATATTTCCCATCAAGAAAATAAGTACATTAAAGAACAAATTACTAATCAGGAATAGAACACATAGCTCTCGGTAGCTAAGTAGTATTCTATGAGAAATATTTTGTCTCGGTGAAATTTTTAAAAATGGATACAGAACATTTATATCATTTTTCAAAATTATTTTTTAAAAGGCCATTCCATGGATTAAGTTTTAAAGTCATAAGGAACTACTTATAAGAATGTGCGTACACATTTCACATTTTACCTTTCTGTAGGAATCTTCTATCGTTGGGTCATATTTTTCAACAAAAATTCCCTGAACGAACTGAACTGTCTAGAAAAAAAAAGCAGAGAAAAGTTAAGGAGTTGAAAATCAACCCATCTTGAATGTTATTTAACCTTACAATGTGGTAAAGATTAAATGAAATTATGTGAAAATTCTGGGTAAACATGTAAATGTAAAGTATCATTTTTCAATAAGGATACACCCATAACTACGAGCACACTTATTACAAAAGGAGATGGACACGCTAAAGAACGTGGGCAACACTGTGGTGACATTATACTATCAAATAAACATTATACTGACTTTTAAAGTGCAACAAAGATATGGTTAAGGACACAGAGATTAATTTACTGAAAAATGAAAATTTATCAGTAAACTCGTATTACCTTTATGTATCTGTAGTTAACTTTTATCTCATGCCCTTAAAGGATAGTCAAAAAGTTCTAAATTTTAAAGTCTTATAACAGTCTTTTTAATTGTGAGGGAAAAGAGTAAAAGAAATTAAAATTTATAGAATTTATTAAATTTATAATCACATTCCAATTTCACATTCTCCCCAGAAGCATTTATTTTTCCCATTTGCCAGCTGAGATGCAAATGTACAGCTTCCTTATTCTAAAGCCTTACTCATTTCATCTTTTTTGGTCATCTACTTTTATCTCTAGGATTTCTGGAAGCACAAACTAGAAACTAGGTATTTTATGCTTTGGTAAATGAAAAAAAGGACAGGTGATGATTGTGAAATATTTCCTGGACAGGTTCTGGTACACTGTTGCCTTAAAAGCGAAGGTAAGAATGTGGACCATGGTCAGATGGGCTGAGATCATCAGTTAAGTTACCCAGAGGAGTATTTTATACATGGTTTTTGCTTGAGCTAAACAGATGAACATGAATATAGTAAACTAACTTCTTTCTCCTACTAAGTGGCTATTTTTCAAAAGAAACTACGTTGTTCCTGTAGATTTTTAACTATTTTATTTATTTTTGAAAAGGTAATTCACGGACATAAGACATAGACAAAATAAAAAAAAGACACAAAAGATTACGCAGTGGTGATTATAAATAACCCTACCTACCACCACTATTCCCAGCTACCTGACTCCATTCCCATGGAAGGAACTGTTATCTGTAGCTTATTTACCCTTGCAGAGATAGTCTGCAGTTTATAACATCTCCCCCCTCACTCTCCCTCTTTTATAAAACAGAAGTGGTAGTCTGCTCTATTTGGTATGTTTTTCCCCCTGAAATAATATATCTTGGACATCACTACATATCTATATATGTAAAGCTGCTGCATTCTTTTTAATGGTTATATAGTAGTCTACTCAAACTATGTATTAAAAACTTACTTTACTGGTCCCTACAATAGGCATTTAGATTGCTTTCAGACTCTTGCCACTGTAAAGAATGTTGAAAAGGGATATCCTTAACCATGTCATTTTGTACATGTAAACTTCGCATGAGGTAAATTTCCAGAAAGAGACTTGCTAAATTGAATATTACATTCATTTAAAATGACAGGTTTTCTCAAACTTCACCACAGAGGTACTAATTTACACTCCTAACAGAAACCTAATTCTCATGAAATTAAATATGACTGATATACTCATGGAACCCCAAATTATATCACAAGCTTCCCTTTTAAGCTATTATCTTTGGAGCTAATTGTTTATTTGATGTATTTACTCGAACGTCTCACAGACATACCAAATTTGGTAAGACTCTTGATTTTCACTCTCAAATTTGTTCATTCTCCAGTGTTTCCCTTCTACTCACATGGTCCATCTGTAACATTAGTAGTTCAACTAGAAATTTGGGAGTCATCCTTGACAGCTCCTTCTCTCCTAGTCTCCACAGTAATCCAGCACTGAGTTACATCAGTTCTACCACCTACTTCATTCTCAAAACATCCAGTTTTCTCTTTGTCACTGCTATGCTCCTACTATAAGCTTCCACAAACAATAATCTGTCTTTCAAACCTACTGTTTCTCATCTAAATTACACAAAGTGTACTCTTTACAACATACATCTAATTCTGTCACCTCCACTTCCAGCCCTACCTTCAATAGCTTCTCATAGTCATTGAGAATCAGTTCCAAGTTCTCATATAATCTTCAAGTTATAATCTGGCCCCTGCCTATCTCTCGCCTCACTTCCCTCTACTTTCTCCCTTGTTCCCTCCTGTCCTAGCAACTGTGACCTTTCTCTTAGTTGTTTAATGCTAATTTAGGTTAACATGTCATAGGGGCTTAACAATCTGTACTTTTCTTTCCAAGTATTTCTCTCATAATTAAGTAGTTTCTTGTTTAATTGCATATTTATCATGTCCTCCACAATAATGTAAGCTCTATGAGGGATTGTGATGGGTTTTGTTCATTGCTATAACCCTATAGTCTGACATTGTAGAAGCTCAACAAATATTTATTTAAAAAAATATAGATCGTATACAAAAAATAACCTTCATTCCACTGAAGTCTGGGGGCTGGTAGGGCAGGACTTACTTCACTGGCACCTATAATAATTATTCTCCCCTACTGGAATGTAAATTTCTCAAAAAGAAGAACAATCTTATTCTTCTTGGAATCATGAACACTACTAGTGCTTGAAATTGAGTAGGTACCCAATAAATATTTGGTAAGTGAAAGAATAAATGAGCCACCATTATAAAACTACACCTCTATGGTTACTAAATGAATCCATTTTCCCTCTGGGCCAGACATTAGGCATATAAAAAATATTGCCACCTTTTCTCTTTAGTGAATAGAAGTTTTGAAGCAAGAAAATAATGTTCTTCTTGCAGTATCCTAATTAGTTATAGTTATATGGCTAACTTACCAGAGCAGACTTCCCCACGCCTCCTGAACCAAGGACCACTAGCTTGTACTCACGCATGATGTGGTCTGTTTAAATACTGACAATCTGGAAAAAAAAAAATCAAAACTTAGTAAATATGCTAAGATTAGCCTGAGAATGTACAACTGTTACATAAAAATGAGATTTTGGTTTTTGTTTGCTTTTCACCTTAAGACTATTAAGGGGAGACAGAGGTGACACAACAAAATAGTGCACATTTTAACATAAGTGTATAGAACTACTGCCAAGTACTTTAATTCATTAAAGATCATCTCTGACTAGCATCAGTCGGTCTGTTCGTGTTACTTCTGAGAATGTTTAATTAGAAATAAGATGATTAAAACTAGTGATTTATGAAGCTATCATTTAAATGTGTACTTTTTTGAAAAGTTCACTCATGAGCTTTAATGTACATGCTGTTTTATTCTCTTAAAATATCATGTAGTAATTCTATACTATTTTGTTCATTATTGTATTAGAGCTGAACCACATAAAATGTTACCTCAAAAATTATCAGGATACAAATGGATGAGTGTCGATGAAATGTTAAAACTCTATAGGTAGGTATTAGTAATCTACTCCAGAAGCCCACATTTTTAGAGATAAAAAGTGAATATACTTTTTCAACTCTAATTTTCAACATTTTAAACTCCAATTCTCCGATGTATCTTTATTTATTTATTTTATTTTTTGGTACAACCCCCTTGGAGTACCCTTCTAGTTGCTAAATAGATCCATGGTTAACTTAAAAGGTAAAAAAGGCAGGAAAATATTTCCAATGGCTATGATATAATAAGAAGGAATGGACTTTCCATCCCACAGTAACAGCTAAAACACCACACAAAATATATGAAAATGAATGTTTTCAGGCAATAAGCACTACAAGACTTTGATCTCTGAGAGGTGAGAAGAAAACAAAGTGAGACCTATGACTGCCCTGGCAATGCCCTGCTTGGAGGTATTTTTCAGCCTGTGGTGCAGGGAGGAAGAGCTCAAGCAGAGACCAGAAGCATGCCAGAGAGACTTATGCTTAGAAAATTCCATAATCTGTACAGGGGCCCACCAGAATCTGTGGCCACTCATTAAGGCAGGTATGCAGGATAACTCCATGAGGTAAGACAAAGAATAGGGATCTACAAGCTGAACAATTCCCAGAATGCTAGGAAATATTGGCGTTCTGACCAGAAAAGTCCTCCTTACTGAAAAACAGGCAATTAATTCATCTGAAACTCCAGAAGATTCACACTTGAATAGCAGAGGTAAAGATGCTCTAGAATAAAAAGATATTCTAGATGCTTCCTAATAAAGCTTAAAAACAAGCCTCAAAAAGATAGTCAATCCACAGGTAACTCAACTGCTTGTCAGAACAAAATTCAAAATTCAGTAAAAGAAAAATTATTTGCCATTCAACAATGTAAAATTTACAATGTCCATAGCATCTAATAAAAAATTAGTAGACATAAAAAGAAAATATGACCTGAAAAAGGGGTGAAATGAGAAAAAGTAGTAAGGACTCTAAAACTGCTATTATAAATATGTTCAAGGATTTAAAGGAAAATATAATGAGGAGAGAAATAGGAGACATAAGAAAGAATCAAAACCAACTTCTAAGGTTCAAATATGTGTGTGTGTGTGTGTGTGTGTGTGTGTGTGTAAAGGAAGTATCACTGAATATGATTAACAGTATATTAAATACCACAGAAGAGGCACTAAGATGCAGCTAGAAAAAGCGTGATTAGGAGGAGGGCAAAGAGGGGATAGAAGGGGGAGAGGGAAAGGGAGAAAAGAAGAAACAGAAGAAAAAAGAGAGGAGAACCGCAGAACAATGTCAAAAATATTTTCCACATTTGATAAAAAAGTATATATCAACAGATTCAAGAATTTCAAAGAACCCTTAGTGTAAATACAAAGAAAAATACAAGGCACCATAATAAATTCCTGAATAGTTGTCAAAAAGAGAAAATCTTATAAGCAACAGAAAAAGTTTAGATACAGAGGAACAAATTTAAGAAAATACATAGACTTTTTGAGAAGCTATGCAAGACAGAAGAAACATCTTTAGATGCTTAAAGGGAAAAGGGTGAACCTAGATGCTAAATACAATGAACAGTCTTCAAAAATGAAAGTAAAAGATTTTTTTCAACTAAAAATAAGTTGGATGGAAAAAATTCACCAGCAAAGAAAGTTCTTCAGGTGGAAGAAAAGGAAAAGAAAAAAAACTTGGATCTACATAAAAAAAAATGAACTGCTGATAGATGCAACAATGTGGATGAAAATACACTAAGCAAAAAAAGCCAGACAAAAAAGAGTGAATACTATATAATTCCACTTATATAAAATTCTAGAAAAATAAACTAAGTTACAGTGCCAGAAAGCTGCTTGGGACTGGCGGTGCCAGGGCAGGAGTGATGACAAGAGAGGTGCTTAAGGGAACTTTTTGGGGATGATGAGGATAACATGTACCTTGACTGTGGTGGCTGTTAATGAGTGTATACATTTATCAAACCTTACTGAACTGTACATTTAAAAAAGGTAAATTATTTTATATGCATATTACAGATCAACAGAATTAATTTTTAAAAATTCAATGGGAAAGAAAAGAAAATTTCTCAGAATACCTATTACATACATAGTGTTATGAACTGAATGTCTGAATGTGTCCCCCATAAATTCTTAAGTTGAAACTCTTCCCCTAATTTGATGGTATCAAGAGGTGGAGCTGTTGGTAATTAGTATTAGATGAGGTCATAAGGGCAGAGCCCTCAAGAGTGGGATTGATATGTATTTCCCAGCATCAAGTAGCTCATGGAGGAAGAAAAAACAACCACCACATGATGTGAACAGTTACTACAGAGACAAAATTAAAGGGTTGGGGAGGGATGGAGGAACAGAGGAGAGTGCAAGACAGTTTTTCCATTTAAGTAGCATAAGAGCTAAGTGAAAAACTGAACAGGAATGTTCCAGGTATGCAGGGAAGGTGCTTGAGCAAATACTCTAAACCATGAAGCAGAGAAACTCCAGGGAATACCACATAGCTTGGTGTGGAAAATGAGGCTGGGTATGGAGACTGGGTTCTGCTTGCAAAAGCACTTGCTATGTCAAAGTATTGACATTTTACCTAGTAAGCGATGGGGAGAAAACAGTGATTTTTAAAATATAATATAGTTAGATATATATATTCTGGAAAAGTAATACTATATATAAAATGGACTGAAGGAGACTAGAGGCAGGGAGAACAGTTAGGAAGTTACTGTAATATCTCAGGTAGACAGTGATACAGTGGCACCAGCACCACGGCTGAAGAGGAGACAATGGCTTCTGAAGGTAAGACAGAGGATTCTGTAACTGATTAGAGGTTATTATTAAGGGGAATGAAGATGAGTTAAGGATAACTCCTGGATATCTAGCCTGGATAAATTAGGTGGCTGGTAGCATATTTTCCATTAAGCCAGGAAATACAAAAGGAAGTTTTAAAAAAAAGTTAATACTTTCTGCCAAAAATTAAGTTTGAGATTCCTATGGGAAAGCAGGTAAAGACACCTGATATATATTTAAAAATCCAGGTCTGGAAGCTCAGTAGAAAGCAGTGGGCTAGGGGTAACAGTTTTAAGAATCGTTATAAAAGGTGGTAGTAGCTGAAACCACAGTAGATGAGATCAACCAAGGAGCATTTATTCAGTGAAAACAGAAGAAAGCTAAGAAGAACTGAGCCCTGAGAAACATCCACATGTTACTATACAGACAGACAAAAAGCCTGAGGAAAACGTGAGGGAGGAGGTTTGTGCCAGATACTAGTCATCCTATACCTACCTCTCTCTTTGCATCAGGGGGTTCCCTAATTTCCATGAAAAAAAAATATATATACTATTAAATGCAAGTGCATGTGTTTGACCCAAACAGACCCCCAAATTCTAATTCCCCTTCCAAGCCCCAAGTGATTCATTCTCAGTTTGGGAATTGCTGTCATTTTAATGAGATGTGAATTCATCATTTCTCAAATCCAAAAAGTACGTTATCTTTCAAGAGGGAATCAATCCTATTATAGCAAGGCTCATTTGTACTCCCCAAATTACCTCCTAGGGCAATAGAATTTGAGGAAAGCACTCTAGACACAGCCAAATTATTCTGGGTATGCTGTAACAACAAAGTATTTGGCCCTTGTTCCTCAACTCAAGTGGTAAAACAGTGAAGTTCCAAAGACACTTTTCTATGTATAGAAAATTACTCTTTACACATAACAAATACCATGGCTTATGAACGTAAATCCACATGTACACATGCAAGCACACACAAGAATGATATAGCTAAGAAAACACTTTTACAATCTATTAAAAAAAAAAATTTTAAATGGGGGAAAAAAACCAACGAATACCCAATAGAGAATAATGTAGATTAATATTTTCTTTTTAAAGGGGTTAGTTCTAACTTATTACTGCCAAGTTAGAAAACCACTATGTTCTTCCAAGCAAATCCCATGCCTTTTTATGGAGATCTCTTGTGCCCTGCGCTCCCAACACAGCACGAGAAAATTTCTCACTCTGGTTAAGATTTCCTGACAAATAAAGAGGACAAGAATAAACATTACACGATGTTTAAATTTAAGTCAATCTTGAGTTCCTGACATTATGGTCTAAAGTTATAATATACCAATTTTTTCATTCTTCCTTCAGCAAAAGTACTTCTAAATTTCACAAAATAACTTAATAGTCTTTATGATATAAATTGATCCCAACTTTGTTTTTAAATGTTAATTACAAGATGAAATAGTTTCTCCTGCACAACTACACTGACAAAACAAAATTTATTAAAGGAAATTTGGTTCTGACAAGAAATTCTGGCAAAAAATTATTTCATATTAAGAAGAACTGAAGGTAGTTTCTTAACAAGCAGTTATTTTCTTGGTTATATTTAAATATTTACAGAAGCCACAAGTATTTTAAAACTGACAACTGACTACAACATGCTGAGTAGGGTGGGCGTAAGTATAAAATCATGGTTTAAGATTATCTTTCTGAAATAAAGAACACTGTTCATCATAGTACATCATAATGGAAATTCAACTTTTTTGTAACATAAAATCATATTATTTTCCTATTGAGAGAACCTTCTTGATACTTTTCCTTCTTGTTCTTTTCCAGACTAGTACTTTGAGGAGGAAGATTCCTAACTTAATTTACCTCTGGAAATCTCGTCTATATGTATATACGTCTATGTGTATATAGACGTATAAAATGATCGGACATAATATACTTGTAAATGAAGTTTATAAATTAGTCTTAACACTTAAAACCAGGCATGCTCAGCCTACCAGTACTCCCTACCATTCCCCACAATGAAAAGAGATAAACTCCTATAAATAGATGTCAACATGGACTCTCAGATAAAATCAGATTTGAGGAAAACAATTAGACAGAGGCAATAAATTCAACAAAAATCAAAGAAAACGCCTATAAAAGATTATAAAGTAATCGTAACAACCTTGAAGAAACTTGGGAAGTTGCCAAGTCTATGTAAAAGACACACTGTAAACTTAGGAAATAAAATATTACCATAAAAAAAAAGTTCAGTAGACAAGTTCAAGAAAAAAATGGATAGAACTGAAAACCAAGTTAGCGAACCCATACGCTGAAACCTATGAAAGAATGCAGAACAAAAGGACAAAGATGGAATGTATGAAAGAAAGAGGTAAAAAGGATATATTCCAAGTTCTACCAGGTGACAGGAGGTCTAGAAATTGAACAGAAAAACAAAAGAAATAATAGGAGATTTCCAGAGGTAAATTAAGTTAGGAATCTTCAGATTTAAAGTGTCAGATGAATGCAGTTGTCATTACCATCATCAGATTCACAAATGAAAATACTGTAGTTGAAATTTCAAATCACTAAAAGACAAACATCCTAAAAGTTTCTAGAGAGAGAAAATATATTCCCCTCCCTTGAACGTGGGAGGGTTTAATAAAACAGCAGAAGCGATGTCATCTGATTTCTGAAGATAGAAAGGGTCCCAGAGCTGTCCAGCTGCCCTGAAGCTGCCACTTAGGAGAGACCTCAGAGATAGTGGCCTGAGGAGCACTAATTGTTTGCGTCCTCTCAGAACCACGAAGAGTCAAGCCTTCTGGATGATTCCAGAGAGCACCACCTGTGGGCAACACCCTGAGAGACCTCAGGCCAGATCTGCCCGCTGAGCCACTCCCTCATTCCAGAGTCAAGAACTATGAGCAATTACACGTCAGTGTTCTAAGCCACTACATTTTGGAACAGTTTGATAACTAAAATCAGAAGAAAGGAAAAATGAACAAACTGAAAATAAAAGATGTCAGACAATTCAAATACATCATTAACTACATTAATAAGTATTCCATAGGAAAATTAAAAATTACAAGGCAAAGTATACAAAGCAAAAGTTGATTATACAGACAATTTGACCAAATAATGAAATACTTAACCCAACAGATCTATACAGAGCACCACACCCAATGACTGTAAATTACACATTTTTTTTTCAAATGCACATGGATCATTTACGAGAACAGATTATACTGAGCCACAAATCAGGTCTCAATAAATTTCAAAGGACCGAAATCATAGTACAGTGTATATTCTAACCACTATGCAATTAAACTAGAAATCAATACAACTACCTAATCTCAAAATGTTCATTAAGTTAAACACCACAATTCTAAATAGCACATGGATCAAAGGAGAAATCAAGATGAAAAGTAAACAATTAGAACTAAATAATACATATCAAAAATTATTGGAGGTGGTACTCCAAAGAAAAAAAAGGAAAATAATTCAAGAAACAGCAAGGCATAACAAGAAATCATGGCAAGCAAATAAATCAGTAAAAATTATACCTAGAACGCTAATTGTCACTGTAAATACATACAAAAAATCTGGAAGTAAAACTCCATGATTATCTCAACATTGAGGTTTGGGAAAAGTTAGAAAGTAATGTTAAAGGAATGTTAAAGTTTTTCTTTTGCTTAGGAAAAGGATGAAGATATTTAATCTATATATATACACTGAAAAAAATCTAAACGTGAAAAATATAATGTCGACAACCAGATTATAACTTAAAAATTACTAGAGAAAAAAATGTTAAAAAAAAACCCTGACCAATTCAACCAGTTAGAAAATAAAAAGCAAACAACAGGAAAGGTAAGCAAAAGATAATAGGAATAAGACAAAACAGGATCAGTAGCCCTAATAAAAAGAAATCCTCCTACATTCTAATTTTGCAAACCACAAATAATTAACAATTTGTCTTAGAAAGTGTAACAACCTTAAAGAAACTTGTGAAGTTACCAAATCTATGTAAGACACATTGGAAACTTAAGAAATAAAATATAACCAACTCTCTCTCTCCTTCTCTCTCTCTCTCTCTCACACATACACACACACACACACACACACACACACACACACACACACACACACAGTAGATGGGTTGATAAGAAAAATGGATATAGCTGAAAACCAAGCTAATGATCCAATATACTGAAACCACCCAAAGAATGCAAAACAAAAGGAGAGACATAGAATGTATGAAAGAATTAAGAAGGATAAATCCCAAGTTCTACCAGCTACAAATTCTCAATTATAACCTCAAATATCTCTATTTGATTTTTTTTTCACATCTAGATTCTGCTTAGACAACCATTAGATCTTCTCGTGCTCTTTTTATATTACTTGGGACATAGACCAGGTTGCTGTAATAAGAGACTCTTCAGTGACTTAGACAAAATTCGGGTATTTTCCCCTCATGCGTCAGTCAGAAGGGACTAGGCGAGGGCTAGTTTGCAGCTTCGCAGTCTGCGAGAGCTAAACTCTTATGTCCTTGTCATCCTTAGAGTATTGCCCTCTTCACATAGCTAAAAACAGTTCATCACTGTGTCCACACTCCAGTCCCCGGAAAGAGAGGAGGAGGGGATAAAGGGACCCCTTTCCTCACACAGGCATGACTTTCACTTGCATCGAAATTGGCAAAACCTTGTCACACAGTCAAACCCTACGATCACAGGAAAACAGTGACATGAAAGCTGTAGCTGGACAGCAAGGCGGCCAAGCAATACATCCACTACTGAGAAGGAAATATGAATCAAGGAAAACTAGCAATTTCTGCCACAATTTTCCAATTCTCTTTTCTTCTCTTACATATTTTCCATCCCTGTCTCTTTATTTTGGTTCATTTATCTCTCAGGTCACCTACTATTTCAATAATTCTCTAGTCTATTATTAAAACTATTGAGTTTTACATTTTTTAATTTATATTTTTCATTTCCAGAAGTTCCTCCCCACTTCCCCGCCCCAAAAAGTCTCATTCTGGTTTTTATAAGCAGCACAGTGAAATGCTGAAAAGCCTGAACTTAGGATCCACACTGCCTGGCCAGAATCCTCCTCTACCACTTGCTCTATCACTACACCTTTTCCTCCTAATGCTGAAAACTAGGAATGTTTTTAATTAATGGAAGGGACAATATCACAGTATCCAAAATGGTCCCATACTCTGTGACTCTGGGTACAACATGTGCTCTTGGATCCTTGGATCCATGAGCTCTCAAAAGAGTAAATGCCTGTTGTATTTTAGCAACATAGTAAAGGATCAAAAAGTACATCAAAGCGAACCCTTTACATGTATTACCATCTACTAAGTAAAATGAATATTCTTCAGCAACTATTAGCATTACAGACAAATAAGACATCTGTGAACCGTGAAGAAAATTTTATAGGCAGTGACTGATATAAAATTTTTTTTTATATTTTAAAGGTTTTTGACAAAAACTTTTTTCTTTAAAAGATAAGGTTTACTAAATTAGGCTTACTAATTTATGCTATAGCTAAACATATCAATTCCAGACTCTCGATAAATAATACATTCCATAGAGGTATTTACTCTAACCTTATTCCCTTGGCATTGCCACATAAATTATATAATCATAACTTTAAAATATAAGACTAACACAAAAACAAGCCATAGCTAATGAAAAAGTATAAATTTAGATTAATTTCTAAAGCAAAATGGCAGAACTGTCACTACATTCTTGAAATCTTTATTTTTTTAAAGACTACTTCTTATAACCAGCAAAAATGCTGTGACCTTCTCTGGAAAGTAATGTGATGCAGCCCATAGCAACTGAATTTTATTTATCATTTACAAAGCTCTTTCCTTTAATATTTTTGAGTTCGTCAAAATCAAAACTATATATCATTATCCCCATTATAAAGATGAGGAAACCATACAAAGTTTAACCCAGGTTAAGTGACTTAGGCATGAAATAACTGGAGGCTGTACTCAAGTCCACGCCTCCTAATTTTAAATGTCATTCTCTTTTCAATGTATTACACTGTTATATAACAACAACAAATGTAGTATACATTTACTGAGAGCTTACCACACGCCAGGGACTGCTGTAAGATCCTCACAAAAGGCTTATGAGGTAGGTACTAGTAATTTGCCCAAGCCACACATCTAGGAAGAGGAGCTGTGATTCAAACTCAGGCAGCCTGCTTCCAAAGTTCATGCTCTTTAACCAACACGCTAACCTGCCCCTACTCGTACAGGGACAGAGAAATCTGCATATGCAGGGAATATCTTTGGAAAAAAACTCAAAATGAGGGGATATGGAAAGAAGGGAGATTTTTCACTTTTCGCTTTACATGTATTTCTTAAAGTCAGGTGGAGGAAGGGGGTATAGGTAGAGAGGGAGTATTATAACAGATGAGGAATTCCATAAAAAAAGGCACAGATTCAAAAGAATGAAGACTCTGATGAAAAACTATTTTTTAAAAAAGTCTAGGTGGCTTGAGAACTTACAGTGAAAGTTAGGGGGAAAGGAATGAATACAGATGTGGTTTAAACAGTAAATCAGCAACCTACTGAAGTCCCTGTATGATATCCTAAGAACTTGAAACTTTCTGATCACAGAGAAGAAGCCACCTAAGGTTTCCAAGCAAAGCATTTGCGAAAGAAAAAAAAAATAACTAAAAATTGCACAGGTTGGAACAAAAGCATGAGACACTAGAGTATTAAGACCAGACAGGAGGGAAAGGAATGCGGCTGGGATTTGAAATAGAGTTAATCTTAAAGCAGGGAACATAGTTCTGCAACGTTGCTGTGAACATCAAATGGGATAATGCATATGTAGCACTTAGCACAGTGACTGACAAATATTTATTCACTAAAAAATAACTACTACCACCACTGCTTCACTACTGTAAGTAATTAGGGTGTCACTGGTATTTTGAGAATTGTGAAAAGGTAATATAAGACACGAATGGATAGCACTGTCATACTAGGAACCCCAAATATGGAGCCAGTATAATGAAATTTGATTCTAAACCTTATTGAATTGACTGACGGTCCACAGTTTCTGAAAACCATAAATACACAGACGGAAGTGGAGACCTAGGAACTCACATTAATAACCTCTGAGTGAAAGAAAAGACCTTTCTGCTGGCATATCTGAATCCAAAACCAAGCACTGTGTATTGTATGAGTCTAAGTTGTTTGACCCTATTAATATGCAATTTCCTTAGTAACAAAACGAAACGAGATTAAGATACTGCTCATGAAAATTAAACAATATAACATGTATTAGGCACATATAAAATGTCTAAAACAGGAGCAATTAAATGCTTTTTTCTTCCCAAAGGGAAAACAAAGGACCAATGTTTTGGTTTAATGAGAACACTGCCACATTAGAAACCATGGTTAGGACCTTAATTTATTAGTCTGTTTGCTTTAATAACTTCACATTTGTCTTAGCAAGGCCAGAATGTCATGACTTTAAAATTCTCATAAACTCTGAAGTTCTATACAGGTTCCAAACTTTCTTTTTGTATGACCATCAACACTCCTAGACTGAGCTACCACCAACTTACACCTGGATCACTGTGGTAGCCTCTCATCTGATGTCTCCAGATCTAATTTCCCCCCTTCAGTCTTTTTTCCACAATGCAGCTAAAATGATTTTTATAAAGAGATTAATAGTGTTAGTGACTCTCCTCCCAAATTCCTTCAGTGATCTTCCACTAACCTTAAGGATAAAGACCAAAGATGTTAATATGGCCTATGAGAGTATGCACAGTTTGGTCCCTAATTCTTATTCTAGCTTCATCTCAAAACGTGCACCCACTTGTTCTCAATGCTCTAGCCAAACTAGCTTTCTTTCATTTTCTCCAACGTGCCATGCTCTCCTGCCATGGGAATGGACCAGCTGATAACATGTTTTGGAGAAAAATGAAGCAGAAAGGGGAATAGGGAGTCCATAGGGCATAGAGACTTGTAATTTGGAAAAAAAAAAAGTGATACTGAGCAAAGACCTAAAGGTGATGGGAAATTAGAGAACAGTTATGCAGACATCTGAAGGAAATACATGGAGAGGCCCTGAGATGCCTGGTAACCTCCATCAACAGAAAGGAGGGCACCCTAACTGGAGGGCAGTGAGAAAGTGAGTAGTAGGATAAGAGATAAAACGGACAGCTAAATATTATATAAGGGCTATGGGTTTTACCTGGTATGAGATGGTAAGTCATTGGATGATTTTGAGCAAAGGGTAACAGGTTATACCATACGAACACTAATCAAAAGAAAACATGAGTAGCTTAATTAATTTCAGACAAAGTGGACTTCAGAGTAATAAAAATTATCAGGGACAAAGAAGGGCATTACAGGGAGGAAAAAAAAAAAAGAAAAGAGATTTAAATCATAAAGAGGGGCATTACATAATGATAAAGGGTCAACTCTCCAAGAGGAGATAACAATAATTAATGTGTATGTGTCTAACCACAGAGTGCCAAATACATGTGGCAAAAACTGATAGAAAAAGGAGAAAAAGATGAATCCACTATTTTAACTGGAGATTTCAATACCCCTTTATCAGTAACTGACAAGATCCAGCTGGCAGAAAATCATTAAAGATGAAGCTGAAGTGAACAATACCATTGATCAATTGGATCTAATTGATATTTACAGAATACTTCATCCAACAATAAAAGACACATTTTCAAGTACACATGGAACATTTAGCAAGACAATAATCCAAACTATAAAATAAGTGTTAATAAATTTAAAGGAATTTAAATCACACAAAGTACGTTTTCTGACCACAATGGAATTAACTGAAATCAATTACAGAAAACACATTTTAAAAATCCCCAAATATCTGGAAACTAAATAAACATACTTCTAAATAATCCATGATTCACAGAAGAAATCAAAATGGAAATTAGTATTTAAACAGAATGAAAATGAAAATACAATATATCAAAATCTGTGGAATAGAGAATCCAGAAATTAACCCTTATACAAATGGTCAAATGATTTAACAGAGCGCTAATACCATTCAATGAGGAAAGAACAGTCTTTTCAATAAATGGTGGTAGGAAAACAGGATGTTCATATATAAAAAAATTAATTTGGACCTATACTTTTACACTGTATACAAAACAATTCAAAATGGATTAAAAACTTAAACATAAGAGCAAAACTATGAAACTCTGTGAAGATAAGGAAAAGCTTCAAGACATAAAATTTGGCAATTTCTTGGAAAAGACATCGAAAGCACAAACAACAAAGAAAAAACAGATTAAATTGTGCTACATCAAAATGAAAACATCTTAAGTGTCAAAGGTTACTATCAATAGAGTAAAATGGCAACCCACAGAACTAAAAAATATATTTGCAAATCATATTTCTGATAAAGAGGTTGATATACAGAATGCATAAAGAACTCTTATAACAACAAAAACAATCAAACTCAGTTAAAAAAAAATGGGCAAAGGACTTGAATAGACACATCCTCCGAAAAGATATATAGATGGCCCATAAGCACATGAAAAGATCCTAAACTTCACTAATCATTAGAGAAATGAAAATCAAAACTACATGAGATATCACTCCACATTCATTAAGATGGCTTATTACTGAGACAAAATAAATAAACAAATGAAGAAACCAGAAAATAACAAGTGCTGGTAGAGCGTGGTGAAACCAGAACCCTTGTGCACTGCTGGTGGCAATGTGAAAACATGGAGGTTCTCACAAGATTGCAAATTGAATCACCATATGATCCAACAATTCCACTTCTGGGTATACACCCAAGAGAATTGAAAGCAAAGACCCCAAAACAGGTATTTGTAGTACACCCATGTTCACAGCAGCATTACTGACAATACCCAAAAGTAGAAGCTACCCAAGTGGCCACCAACAGACAAACAGATAAAATGTGGCAGACACACACATGCACAAAATGAAATACCATTCAGCCCTAAAAAGGAAAATTCTGACACATGCTACATGGATGCACCTTGAGAACATAATGGTAAATGAAATGAGTCAGTCATGAAAGGATAAATACTGCAAAATTCTACTTAAAGTACTTAGAGTATCAATCATCAAATTCATAGGCAGAAAGTAAAATAGTGGTTGCTAGGGGTGAGGGAGGAGGAGGAATAGGGAGTTAGTTTAATGGGTACAGAGTTTCAGTTTGGGAAGACGAAAAAAATTCTGGGGCAAGATGGTGGTAACAGTATAGCAAAAATGTGAATGTACTTAATGCCAATGAACATACACTTAAAACAGTTACAATGGTAAATTTTACATTATGTGCATTTTGCCACAATTCTAAAACAATAAAGGTAATTCATCATATTAATTAACAACAACAACAAAAAAAATAGGTAGAGGAGCCAGCGAAGCAGGACAATAAACAGTAACCAGTGAGGTAGGAGGAAAACCACATGTGGTTTCTTGGAACAAAGAGGAAAAAATATTTCAAAGAAGAGGAAGCGATCAATTTTACATGCTGATGGCAAGTTAGATGACTGAGAACTGACCACTGGAGGTCACTGGAGACTCGAAGAGCTAACTCCAATGGCCTAACATATGGGCAAAGGCCTGAGACTGGGAGATAAGAAACTGGAAATCGCATGATAGACAATTTTTTTTTTTGAATTTGCTTAAAGAACAGAGAAACAGGCTGGACAGTACTACCAAAAAAAGGGAACCTCGGTTCAAGAGAGGTTTTATTTATTTTTATAGTAAGCAGTTCAGTACATCAGACATTTGTGAATGAACTATTCTCAAGACTGAGTTCACTGCTTGACACTAGCAGTTACAGTGCTGCAATTTTGAATCTTACCTTTTCTCTTCAAACATTATCTCACCATTGTTTTATCTCAAGGTCATTAAATTTTTAAATAAAATTCTTTAACAAATAATATTGCAATAAGTATACAATGATTTGACTTTTGCTAGTTATGTCCAAACGTTCTGTCATCTTATAGATAATGCTACAATGAATCCTTGCACGTAAGTTTTTAACTAGAGTTGTCATTTTTTTCTTTGAGTTACATACTCAGATGGATCATTAACAAGACCTAAAGTTAGAAACATTTTTAAGGTTCTTCATGGATAATTAATAGTTTTATCAATTTACATTCCCATCAGGAATATGAGAGTCTCATTTCACCAAATCCCTAACAGTGCAGAGTTTCAGCTCAAAACTTATTTCAACTTAAATTTCTTTAACTGGTGGGGTAAATTGTTTTTCAAATATTTATTAACCACATATTTTTTCTTTGGTGAACTGCTTATTTTTCCATCATCATCTTCGAAAAAAGTTTTGCCTATTAATCTGTTATTTTTAATTAATAATCTGCTAATCATTAATAATGAAAGGACAGCCACCATTTTGATTAGTCCACATTTTTTCTCCAGGTGTTATTTTAGTTGTTTATCACATTCAAATCAATTTTTGTTAATTATTTAATCTAACATTCCTTTGTCATTTTCCCTTCACTGTTTACGATTTGGTTCATTACTGCTAAGGACAGGGTATCAGTGGATTAAAGCGAAAGACTGGGTTTAGAAATGAAAGTTCTGTTGTAAGGAAGTTAAGAGTCTCTTGTGCTATTAATATCTGGTTTATTCTGGTCTCCCTTTAAATGAGAGTTCAGAAAGTTTATATGTCTAATAAATAAGTATATAACAAAATCTGGTAAAAGCAATTAGGACAACAGGACTTGGATTCAGTATGCTGTAATTAAGTGCTGGCTCTAACCACTTATCAGCTGGAAGACTCTGGACTTCTACACCTCACTCAATTCTCATAATCTATTAATAGAGGCATCACACTTACTGAGGGCTTATATGTGTCAAGCATGATTCTAAGTATTTTACTTTTGTTGACTTATTTAAAATACAGCTCTAGCATATTATAATCATTACTTTACATAGAGAAAACATATAAACAAGAGAGGTCAGGTAACTCATCAAAACTCACATACAATTAGTAAGTGGCAGAACCAGGATTTGAACCTAGGCTTTCTTCAGTGACCCCCATCCTGGCTTCTACTCACTCTGTTACGTGGCCTCTTTCATCTTTAAAATGGGAATGATACCATCTATCTCACAGATGGGTGAAAGGATTAAACATACATAAAAGAACTTTATAAAGGGTAAGTGGCCAGTTATAAAGAACACTAGTATTATTAAGGATATTTTTTAAATAACAACAAAAAAAGAGATCCCTTGTATGTTTTAAAATTAGTTAAAAACAAAAAAGATGATACAGCAAATTCCTCAGAGCATATACATACTGAGAACTAAAATCCTTACAGTAACTGTTAAAAGTACTGTGCAGACAGCCCTTAGGTCTTGCTTTCTGGCTGAAATAAAAAATTCCTGCCTGAGGCCAGAAGAATATATAATTTATTCCATGAAAATGATAGTGCAAAGCATGATTCCTCGGAAGCCAAATAAGTTAAATATGCCAGTTTAGAAGTGCCATGAAAACAAGACACTCAGCTTGTCTTTCTTCCTCTTGCATCTTGTCATGTCTTCCTCTGCTGTGAAACACCAGTATCTGGTTTTGTACCCCTTCCTGAGATCTGTAATGCCATACATACCCACTTCCTCTTTTTCTATCCAAATCCTCCATGCCCTGTGAGGTGCATTTCAAGCTCCAACTTCAATGTTGTATCCATTAACTCATGTCTTCAGTCTTCTTTACCTCTCTTCTCATGACTTATACACACTACCTAGTCTCTGGTAACATTTTTTTTCTTTTTGTTGAGACATAATTCAGTTACCATAAAATTCACTATTTTAAAGTGTTCAACTCAGTCGGTTAGAGCAGTGGTCCCCAACCTTTTTGGCACCAAAGACCTGTGCTCTTATGAGAATCTATGACCTGATGATCTGAGGTGGAGCTGAGGCAGTGATGCTAGTGGCTAGGGAGCAGCTACAAATACAGACGAAGCTTCATTTGCTCACCTCCTACTCAGGCCTGATTCCTAACAGGCCCCGGGCTGGTACTGGTCTGCGGGCCCAGGGTTGGAATCTCTGGTTTGAAGTATATTCACATTTCATCACTCTTAAAAGAAACTCCGCGTGATCAACAGTCACTCTCCACTTCCCTGTCCTTCCAGCCTCTGGCAACCACTAATCTACTTTGTCTTTATGGATTTGACTAATCTAGACATTTCTATAAACAGAATAATAGAATGTGTGGCCCATTTTTTTCTGGCTTCCTTTGTTTTATAATGTTTTGCAAGGTTCATTCATGATGTAGCATGTATCAGTACTTTTTATGGCTGAATAATACTCCATTTTATAGCTAAACTATGTTTTGCTTGTCCATTCATCGGCTGAGTTATTTCCACTTTTTGGCTGTTATGACTAATAATGTTATGAAGGTAGTGTACAAGTTTTTATGTGAACATGTGTTTCCAATTCTCTTGGATATACATCTAGAGTAGAATTGCTGATCATATGGTAACTTTATGTTTAACTTTTTGAGGCACTGCCAGCTTTCTACAGCAGCCCTACCATTTAACATTCCACCAGCAACGTATGTTCCAAACTCCCCATATCCTTGTCAACACTTGCTATTGTCCATTTTTTTTTTATTACAGCTTTCCCAGTGGGTATAAATGGTATCTCACTGTGGTTTTGATTTGCATCCCCTAATGTCTTTGGTTATATTTTATTTGATTTGATATATATCCTTTAATTCATTGTCAGCAAACCCTTCCTGTCAAAGGCCAGATAGCAAACATTTTATGCTTCGTGGGCCACATATGGACAATATTACATATTTTCCTGTTTTTTCTTTTCTTTCTTTCAGTTTGTTTTTTAAACGACAAAAGCAAAAGCCATTCTTAGCTTAAGGGCCATATAAGAACAGGCCTTTCTTTCATAATTAGCTTTGCCCTCTCTATCAATATCAACTTTGCTGAAAGCAAGGTAAGGACTATTTTGTTTTCCTTCATAGTGACCTTCACAGAGCCCATGAATACAGGAGCACAAGTTCTAAAAATATTTGAACCAAACTTCTTGCACAAAGACTGCCCTCAATTTAAAAGAATATTATGTACTCCTCCAAGTATTTACACACTATAAGTTAAGCATACTAGTTTTCTAAATGATTACTAAAAGTAAAGTCAATTTTTTTCTTTTGAGTGTAGGCAGCTTGACTAAAAATACTGTAAGAATCATAATACCCTTTGAATCAAAATTATATTTAGTCTATTAAGATATCTCTAAGTTCTAAAGCAACAAAGATTAAAATTATAGTAATATACTATGGCAGAACTTGATATCCACTCTTCTAACCTGATATATAGCCCTGCCCCCCCACCTTAAAAAAAAAAATCCAAACCAAAAGATACATATTTCTGGCAAATGTGAAAATCTGTAATTTTAATAATTTGAGTTTTACATTCTGGAAATGGTAGGTTGTTCATATAGAAGGAACTGATTCTACACGGAAGTGCATTGATATAGTACAATGAAAACTAATGTAAGAGACAGCAGACATAACTAGCTATTTATCTCTGGGCAAGTCAATAAACTTCGAAGCCCAGATTTTTCACCTTTAAAAGTAGATGGTATTCCACCGGTCCTACCTCTTTATAAAATTGTAAAGATCAAATGAGTTTATAAAAAGCCCTATATAAATATCACTCATATACTGTTAAGAAGAATTCTAAACCAAAATCAAGTTTTCACTATTAAAACAATTAAATATAAACAAGAGTTCTCTGGGTCTTCATAGTATAACAAGCCTTTTCCTAATGGTCCCAAAGACCAATGAAGCCTAGGGTGGTTCTTTATTAAGCCTTTCTAACAGAGGAATGGAAATCAGCACATAAAGGTTAATCAAGTGCATAAAAGCATTCAGACCGGTTCCCCAGGTCTAGGAATCTAAGATAACACTCATTCTTCTGCATCTTAGCTTAGTTAAAAAGAATAATGTACTAAATATTCCTCTAAATACGAAATTGTCTGCTAAAAATTCAACTGGAACCAAATGGTAACCTCAAAATTCAAGTCAGAATCAGTAGTAAGGTTTTGATCAACAGAAAAAAGTGATAATGAAGCAATGATATCTTCCGTTCTAAGTACTTTATATGGGCCATATCATTGGATTTTCATGACCATAAGATATGAGTATAGCTAAAGAAAGTGAGGCCAAGAAAACTATCTCACCAAAGAACACAGACGTAATTTGTACAGCTGGGATCAGAATTTAGGCAACATGACTTCAGGGTCTACATTCTTAACCTAAACTGCTCTCTTACTAAATTTTGTTGATGAGATTTCATTTTCTATAGTAAAAGCAAAACAAAAACAAAATCCAAGGAAAAGGCAAAATTTCCAGATGCGTGTTTGATCTCATTTTCTTTCCTCATCTAACGACTACGAAACTAAATGAAAATGCAGATAATGACCAGACGACTAACAACAAAATAGGGTGATGGATGAAGGGCTGAGATAATATAGCCTACATTCTAAAAACAGCATCTAATATTTTTTAAGGTTTCTTTGCTCACAGTTGCTGAATTCTTTTAAGAAGATCATTCCAATGACTTTAAGTCTATAGGTACTGTGTTAAAAATGTGCTGGAGTACTGGCCACAGAGTAGAAGTACATTACATACTTGAAATACTAGTTGCTGGCAGAAATGATTACCAGTAAATACTTTTAATCACCCAGGGCCACCCACTGTCCATCAGCATAACCAACTAATGCCACTTCTACTTTCCCTACTCCAATTTGTATTTACATTTACATTAAAGAAAGGTCCAGTACATAACAAGGCTGCATTTTTGCAGAAACCAATATATTACAAGTCTCCTTGAAAATGCAATTATGGTCAAAGCTTTAAAATACTTTTAACTATGAAAACTGCTTTGAGTACAATATTTCTGCTAAGAAAATTTTGACAGAAAGAATGTTAATCCTGGTAAATAGCTGCTTAATGACAGTATCTAGTTCTATATTTTTAAAATTACATTTGAATGAAGTATATCTTCCTTTTATTTAAAGAACACACCATAGGAGGGGAAAAAAAACCCAAATCTTGCATTTAACATCAGAATGTTAAAGGGCATTGCCCAAGGGTCACAAACATGAAAATATTTAAGGATACTAAAAGAGCTGTCAAAAAAGTAACATTTAATAAAATATTTAAAATTACAAAAATAAAATGTGGGGGTATGGAAACAATCTTTAAATTGTCAAGAAAGTAAGTTTTATGATAGATGATAAAATTTCCAAGCAACCACACACAAAAAACCACAAGTAATTAGAAATTATATCACACATGAGAAGTGACTGTTATGTTACACTTGAAAATGTAATTATTAGAAGAGGAATTTCTATGTAGAATTAGTTCTAGATACCACATATACCAGTTATTTTTACTGAAGAGCAGAATTCTCAAGACAGTACAGACCAAAAGCCTGATGTTATCTATAACATTAACACATTCACATTGATAAGGAGAAACTTCTCAGTATCTAGATTCATCTTAATCCTTTGACATATATGAAAATATCATAAAGCATATACAAATCGTGAAATTTGAAAAATGCTAAATACAAATACACAATAAAATTCCAACTCGTAACACTGTGCTTGAGTCTAATACTTTTGGACTAACATAACTTCTAAAGGTTCTTCAAGAATGAACTTCAAACTTTTACTGTTACAGTACAACAATTACCAATTTAAATAACTTCACATTAGTGAAAAGACACCAATGAATAAGAAATAGTAATAAAATTCTCTACAAGCATATAAAAAGAGCTTACTTTGAGGCCTAGATTTGGACTAAGCTTATTAACTAGGAAAAAGTATTTATAGTCAAAACAAAACCACCTGAATACAGAAGACACTAAAACCTTGAGGTCTGGGTTCAAAGAGAAATATTACAATTAAATATCTATGATTACATTTTCTAGAAGCTACAAGCTTAACATGTATTAGATAGAGCCATATTTGTAATAATATCACTGGCCAGAAGGAAATGAATGAAATGTTAGCCCAAATCAATTTGTAAGGCATATCAAGCACAGCAAACAACAAATTTACCTTGATATCTATATTAATACAGAAAACATATGTAACAATAGTTCCTAATATCACAAATATCTATTATGCCTAACCATCAAGGATATAAGGTACAGAGAAAGAAAAATAAAACCAGTTACTTGAATTTAACAAGAAAAAAAAATAACTATAATCCCTTTTCTCAAAATGTTAGTTTATCAATTATACAGCCTTTGTGTAACAAAAATTGTTGGAAAGAGAAAGAAAAATCTGGTTGTTTACTAGGGGTTTTGTCAAAACTAGGGTATTGGAACATACAATAGGAAACAGAGGTTTACTTTTACCAGAATATCTTACTGTCAGCACACAAAAATGTAGCAAAAAGAATTGTGTAGCCCAAATATGAACTCATAAAAAAAAGCTCCTGATCATTAAGAATCACTTATAATTGTCTAAATTAATTTTGTCCACCTCACTGAAACTGCAGACAGTTTGATCCCTTCATCGTCTCCCAGACTATCTTCTTCTCTCCCAAACCAGGACTCCAGGAGTGATCATGAGTATAATATGGTAATTAAACATAGACTTTGGAACCTGACTTCCTGGGTTTGAAGTCCAGCCCGTCACTTTACTTGCTCTATAATCCCAGGCAACGTCTTAACCTCTCTGTGCTTCAGTTTCTTCATGGGGATAGTGCATACCTCACAAGGTCCTTTTGAATAAACGAGTTATACCTTTAAAGCACACTTACAAATGTGCCTGGTCCATGGTAAGCGTTCGTTCTGTAAGTGCTCTTTATCATCATTACCATCTTCGTTGGAGATGGATTGCCCAGCCACTCCAGTCCATGTATTCCTGTTTCCCCCAAATCACCTGTATAACCGTGAATGAATCTTAAACTCTCCCTTCATTGCTGGAGAAAAAAATCACATTATGCAACTCATGTCACTACTACACATTCCTGGTCTGAAATCTCGCCTAGGCCCTCAGTACTGTACTGATGTCCTTTTACCAGCCTTTGCTCCACTTCCTTTCTCTTTCCATCCCCTCATTAAAATACACTTTTCAAGTCTAGTCACTATTGTCTTTGTCCCTAAAGTACCACTCAGAGGACAAAGTTGCTCCTCCACTTGCCCTCTGCAAGTCTGTCACACAAGCCAGAATCATGCAACCCATAGTTGACTTTGTTTCCCATAAGCAATCAACAGCCACGCTAGTTCTCTGGGTTTTCTCTCTTAAATATTTCTTAAAATTGTTTACCCTTTTCATCATTATTACTATTGTGTTAATTAAGACCCTCATTATCTCTTAGCCAAATCCTTCTATGAAGAATATTAAGAATTAAGAACATGCAAGTATCTAAAGTAGAGAGAGATATAATATTGTGATTGTTTTTCAGTATCCAATCTTATACCTCTTGAATCCATCCTTCAAATGTAAGCCAGAATGAATCACTTAAAATACAGCTTTAGTGTGGTTTCACTGCCTAAAATCCTTAAATAGTACATACCACCCTCTTCCTATGACTTCTTACCCTTTTGGGTTAAGTGACTAGCCCCTCTCATCACCATCGATGTACTTTAGAAGGTACAAGAATTTATTGAAATGCTATGTAAAACAAAACAAACCTTTCTAAAGTACAATTTTCTGAAGGTAGGAAAGAAGGTCCAAAATTTTCAAATTCTCAGCAGGATCTATGACCCTCATAAGTAAGGTTCATTACTCTAGAGGATAAGGCCTAAACTCATTATTAGGGCTTGCAAAGGTTTTCATGATCTGGTCCAGGTCAGCCTCACCAGCTGTTCCTCTATGTGGGGAGGTATCAGGAGTTGGTGAAGTGGGCATCCGTTTTTTGTTTTTGTTTTTTGCTTGTCTAGTATCCCTTCCTCCTTTTGGTAACAGCATCCTGATTCTCTGCTGGAAAATAACCCTACGTTCCCTCCCTCACTGTGGTACTGCTGGGAATGTTAACCAAGGTGTCCTACCCACCACCGGCAAGGGAAACAGCTCACCTAACTGCAGGCTGGGCCAATCAGGAGGAATTTCCTAAGAAGCTGACTCTAGAGCAGGATTCTGCCTGTGGTACATTAAACACAGTCTATTCTTGCTACCTAAGTCCGGACTACTGCAAATTGCCCTGGTTCTCCTCAGGTTTCCTAAAATTTGCATGCTCATTTCTTATTTTTTCCTTTTCCCACTTTTATTTTTATTTATTTTTTCATCTTTATTGAAATATAGACAATTAGTTGCCTGTATTTACACTGGACTATTCAATGAGTTTTTTTCAGTCATAGTTGGCATACAATAATATAGCAGTTTCAGCTGTATATCAGAGATCCACACAACTCACAAAGTGATCACACCACTAAATCTAGTACCCACCTTCCCCTACGTGTTTATTACATTACTAACCATCTTCCCCACGCTACACTCTACACCTCCATATCTATTCTGCAACTATCCATTTGTACCTTAATCTCTTTGTCTTTTTTTTGTCCTCTCAAGCACTCTCCCATCTAGTATCCCTCTAAATATTCTCTGTATCTGTTTATTTCTGCTGTTATTTTGTTCTTTAGATTCCACATGTACATATTATGTAATATTTGTCTTTCTCTATACGACCCACTTCATTCAGCACAATGCCCTCTAGGTACACCAAGGCAGTATCTTTTCCCTAGATTTGGAATTGCTGGGTCATAAAGTAGCTCTATTTCTAATTTTTTTGAGGAACCTCCATACTGTTTTTCATAAGTGGCTGCACCAATTTGCAAACCTACCAACAGTGTATGAGGGTTTCCTTTTCTCCACATCTCACCAACACGTGTTGTTTGTTGATTTATTGATAGCCATTCTGACATGTGTAAGGTGATATCTCATTTTGGTTTTGATTTGCATTTCCCTGATAATCATTGATGCTGAGCATTATTTCATATGTCGGCCAGCTGTATGTATGTCCTCTACTCAGTTTTGAAATTGAACTGTCTGGCTTTTTTGGTGTTTTAGAAGTTCTTTACAAATTTTGTATATTAATCCCTTATCAGATGTATCATTGGTATCTTCTCCCATTCAGTAGGTTGTCTTTCCATTGTGCTGATGGTTTCCTTTGCTGTACACAAGCTTTTCAGTATGAAATAGTCCCATTTATTTTTTTGCTTCCCTTGCCCCAAGCTAGTAGATAATAATATTAGTAAGAACAATGTCAGATAGTTTATTGCCCATGTTTTCTAGTTTTATAGTTTCAGATCTTAAAGTCTTTAATCCATTTTGAGTTTATTCTCGTATATGGTGTAAGGAGGTGGTCTTGTTTCACTTTTTTTGCATGCTATCTGTCCAGTTTTCCCAACACCATTTATTGAATAGACTTTCTTTGCCCCACTGTATTTTCCTGACTCCTGTGTTGTAGACTAACTGACCATATGGGCATAGGTTTATTCCTATCCCGCTGATCCATGTGTCTGTGTTTATGCTGGTACCATGCTGTTTTGATGACTACAGCCTTACATTACAGCTTGATCATCAGGTATTATGATTCCTCTTTTTCTTTCTCAAGACTGCTGTGGCTGTTCAGGGTCTTTTGGGGTTCTATGTAAGTTTTAGAATTATTTGTCCTAGTTATTTTTTGTGTGAAAAATGCTATTGGTATTTTGACAGAGATTGCATTGAATCTGTAGATTACTCTGAGTAGTATGGACATTAGAGTAATGTTATTTCTTCTTATCCATAAGCATAGTATATTCTTCCATTTATTTGTATCTTCCTCAATTTCTTCAATGCTATAGTTTCCTGAATACAGGATTTCCTGCCTCCTTGGTTAAATTTATTTCTAAGAATTTCATTCTTTTTGCTGCAATTAGAAATGGGATTTTAATTTCTCTTTCTGATAATTTTTTACTAGTGTATAAAAATGCAGGTAATTTCTGAATATTAATTTTGTATCCTGCTACTTTACTGAGTTCATTTATTAGTTCTGATAGCTTTTTGGTGAATTCTTTAGGGTTTTCTAAATATAGCATCATGTTATCTAATGTTATCTGATGACAAATAATGAGTTTTATACCGTCCTTTCAATTTGGATGCCTGTTATTTCTTCTAATTGCTGTGGCTAGAACTTCCAACACTATATTGAATAAAAGTGCTGATAGTGCATGTCTTTATCTTGTTCCTGATCTTAAGAAAAACGCTTTTAGCTTTTCCCCTTTGAATATGATGTTAGGTGTGGGTTTGTCATATAAGGCCTTTATTATGTTAAGGTATGTTCCCTCTATTCTTTGCTGAGAGTTTGTCATTAATGGATGCTGGATTTTGTCGAATGCTTTTTATGAATCTATCGATATGATCATATGATTTTATCCTTCATTTTATATGGTATATCATGTTGATCTGCACATATTGAACCAGCCTTGCATCCCAATAATAAATCTCACTTGATCACAGTGTATGATTTTTTAATGTATTGTTGAATTTGGTTTAATATTTTGTTGAGGATTTCTGCATTTATGCTCATCAGGGATACTGAGCTATTGTGTTCTTTTGGTATAATGTCTTTGTCTGGTTTTAGAATCAGAGTAATAATGGCCTTGTAAAAATGAGATTTAGAGCCTTTCTTCCTCTTGAATTTTTTGGAATAGTTTGAGCACAGGTGTTAAATCTTCTTTGAATGTTTGGTAAAATTTACCCATGAAGCTATCCAGTCTAAGACTTTTGTTTTTTGGAAGTTTTTTGATTACTAATCTGGTTTTATTAGTAGTAATTGGTCGTACAACAGCAGAATTGAGTACTACAAAAGAAATCACATAGGCCTAAAAACCTAAAATAGTTATTATCTGGCTGTTACAGAAAAATGTTTGCTTACTCCTGCTCTACTAGCTCATTGTAGAAAGTATGACTTATCTTCAGGAGGAATAGGCAGAAAAGAGTAGGAAATGTTAGAAAAGATGATACAATAAATAAATTAATTGTATTACTGAGTACTTACCATGTACAAAATACTATTTTGATCACTTTACATATGTTAATATTTTTAGCCCTCACAATATTCCCATGAGGGAAGGCTATTATTTCCATTTTATAGATTAGGCTAAAACAAACTTGCCCAAACTCAACGGACATAAATTACAGAACTAAGATTACAACCCAGAAAGTCTGGCTCTAGCATCTATGTGGTTAACCACAACACCATACTGCTTTATCACTCATCTTGTCTATTTAATCTGCACTGCAACAATGACGTCGATTTTCCTTAGAATTATATTACAAACTCTGTGATGGACCAATACTGAAATAAAGAAGTTTGTGGCCAGTGCATCCCTCAGAAAAGTTGAGGGATTACAAAGACCTATGCTTATCTTCCTTAAAGGCAAGAAACTGAGGAAGATGCTTCCTTGGATTCATTCATTGACTTCCCCTAAACCATACGGAGCTCAGGGAAGCTTCTATAAGCAGGCTAAGATAAAACATGTTCTCATCCTACTAGTCTTAACTCATCATGATCAATTAATAAAAATCTCTGGACTGTGAAGCCAGGATGTGAATACTTCTCAAAGCTTCTCAGTTAATTCTAATGTATGGCCAGGCTAGGGTTGAAACCCACCACACTAACTTCTCTCCTTTCAATAAGAGTGGTGATTAAAAGAATCCAGGTGAGGGGAGGAGCAAGGGTGGAGATGGGGGAACTGGACAAAACTAATCTTTGAATAATCAATTTTTATTTATACATGCTAGTAAAGAACATTTCTAGTCTTCCTGTCTCACCTCTGTAGCTGAAGATTCAAAAAAGAAAAGCAGGTATAAAAACAAACTAAATGTTTCTATATATTTAGACAGGAAATCTCTGGAAAGATACATAGCATATGTATCTGTAAAATACACAACTATCAGTTTTGCTTTTACTTGATCTGTATTTCTTTTTATAATGTATTCCTTGTTTAGTTAAAAATAATGAATTTAGTTAAAAAGTGTGACTAAAAGGATGTTCAAGGATTACTTTAATTATACTTTGAACAGGAAAATAATATTAAACAAAGAGCCAGTAAAAATTACTTTGTTTTCTTGAAGAGCAGCTTACTTTTTGTCAGAGCACAAAACAAAATCTTTCAACTTCTATACGCAGTGTATATGTATATTTTAATAAACATATTAGAGAATGTTTTCCACCAGATGGCTATTACTAATGAAAGTCTTACAGGCAGTAATTTATCACAACACTTAGTATAAGGGGAAAATATTTTAAATGATGGGAAATAAGTGGAACCATTTTGAAGTTTTACATTCTAATTTATAATTATAATCATTAATAATTTTACATTTAGTTAAAATCAAATATCCTCCTTGTATGGACTATTCATTTAACTGAATTAGAAGCTTTTGATATGGCCTCAGGCTTTAGAAACTAAAAAAGCAGGTAATGGGGTGGTAAAGCAGTATCTGAGCACTTGCAAAGGCTTGGAAAAGGTTTAAAGTCATTAGGAGTTAATGCTCAAGCCTGGTTGCCATGTTTGCTGCTGTCATTATGAGTAAAGGACCCACCTTCACAAATATTTACAAAGTGGTTAAGTTAAATTCTGCACCAAAGAATAAAATCTCCAACCTAGCTAACTGGCAAGTGTCAATTAAAAAAATCACATTTGAGATGTTAATTTTTAAATCATACCAAGCAAAAAAAGACCACTGCTATAAGGGAAAACAGTTGGCTTTCCACCTTGCTTGATGAAGAATCATGCCCCAAAACAAGGTGAACTACTGTTAATGACCCTAACCAAGCTAGCTGTGGTGACAACTCAACTGCAAGAGACTGCTCTTAGAAAACAGTCCTACCTGGATTGTCTAAGCACTGAATATCACTTAAGACACTCATTATAAACTAGTCTTCCTCCTAGTGGTGAGTGTAGTACTCTCAGGAGAGATTTTTCATTATAAAGAGAAACTAACTCTTCCAGAACACTAGAAGCATCTGAAAGTCTCACTCGAAAGTGTCTTAAAAAAAGGCAGACTTCTGAATTACTGCCGGGCACTGAAAGGTCTCAAGTCAAAAAATGTAAATCCTCAAAAATCTGCATTATTCCAATCCAGCCTAGTTAAAATACAGATACTTTTCTTTAAACACACACACACACACACACACACACACACACACACACACACACACACCCACCACCACCACCACCACCACCACCACCACCACCCCCCCAACATCTAGCCAAACTTAAAACTGTAATTTGTGATCTGAAAAATATACAGGCATACCTGCTTACTTAATGAAACATTTTATATTTCCAGATATAAAAGTACAACACTATAAAGTTACAGTAATTAAATCCAGTACTGCCAACATCTAAGCAGGAAAATAAAGGAATGAAGAAGAGAAACCCTAAAAAACATTAAGTCATGAATGCCAAGGTTTATAAATAATGAAACAACCTAACTGCATAATAGTCTAGTCCACTTAACAAAGAAGAATATACAGGGTTAGTCAAAAACAGTGGATATGAAGTGTAAGATATTGCTAAAGTCCCTAGCGATCTCCTACTTTAATTTCCTATAGACATCAATGCCAACTTTTGGTGGTAGTAATAATAATGGCGGTAATAATATTTAAATGCTTTTTGTATGCCAGGAATATTTATTTAACCGTCAAACATGTCTAAGAAATAGGTACTGTTCTTTTTCCACTTTACAGATGAAAAAACGGAAATTAAGATGTGAAGTTAACAGCTGGTAGGTACTATATGCAAACTTTCACTATTTTTTGCCTGCTGGCCACAAATATGTTATCCAATGACCAAGTGTTCAAAGTGAGATGTGGCATACCATTTATATACATAAGTTAAAATTCTGTAAAAAAATTATCCATAGAACAGTAGATAAATAATATAACTGAGGCAAACCTGAGTCAGAAGAACCAAATGAAAGTTTTCTAAGTTTTCCTATCAATGGTACAATACTCTTCCCATTTTTCTCATTCCCTGCACCAAGAAAATGGCAACCTACTTTTGCTTGTTTTTGTTTAAAGTACAGATTTTATCATTACATATAATTTCACCTCAGGAATGCACTGTTTATTAATTCCTTTGTAAAGGCCTGAACTCATTTTATCCCCTAAGAATCATCTTTAAAACTTTTATTAAATTTAATTTATATTTTATAACAGATTAGTTTTAGAACTTTCATTTTCTAATTATAAAATATATAAACAATGTATAAAGTTCAGAAAATAAAGGTTTAAAGAGGTAAATAAAAGTCACTCATAATCACAATGGAAGATGAAAAATCTGGTCCTCCTGGTGTTTCCTTTTAGCCTGTATTCTACATATGAACAGATATTTTGTAAAAATAAGAACTGAAAACATACTATGTAAACATCAGTAATCTACCTTTTCTCCTGCAACAATAGAGCACTTTTTAAAATATGTTGACAAATGCAATTATTTGGCTGATTTTCTACAAAACACTTTGAACTAAAAAAGTTTGTTACTGTGAAAACTAAACCACATGGTGGAGAAGGGATGGTGGGTCCTTCATCTAAAGAATTCTTTTGCAAGTACTTAAATGTTTAAAACAATTATTTAAAAATTGTACTGATTAAATAGGCATTTTATTTACACTACTGAAAATTTTCACATGTCCACCTTCAACACGTCAACACAGAGAAAACAGCAAACACGTGGTTATGGAAGTGTATGGCTGCAAAAGATCAAAACTGTTGACAGTTCTCTGTAGACACAAGCTCGGCCTAGTACACTTGAACCTAAGTGAAGCCAGCTAAGAACCCCACAAAGTGATGATTCTTTTTTTCCAGTGTCTAAGGCCTATTGCTTACATACACAGCAAGCAGATGGCACTGAGTGGTGACACAATCTCAGACTTGTTCTACTGATGACAGCAGTCCACCAAGTCTAAAGCATAATGGGAATAATAGTATAACTTTATCATCTGAAACCCTCCAACACATGATTTCAACTGCAGACTTTGGTTGGTTCTTAAGTAATAATGCCGTCACATTCCAACGTAAAAACCATGTCATTTGAGTCTAAGTAAGAAGTCACTAAACATTTATTTAAAATTCAAAGGGACGTTTTACAATGGAGTTTGTCCCAACTGTGTTATTCAATATTTAAAAGGCACAGGGACTTTTTAAAAGACAGGATACTATTTGACCAATTTTGAGTTTAAGTTCCGGACTTATGTGAACATAAAAGAAACACCATCAAAGTAACTTAATACCTGAAAATCTAAACAAAAAATAAAGATTGGTCTCAGACATAAGATTCACCTTCCAAACTCACCTGCCCATGGTTTTTAAGTTAATCTGATATTCTAAAATAATTAAATTTATAAAAGTTCCACCCACATCAATTTTTATATATACACATCTATAGAGAAAATTGACTTGTACTTTATGTGAAAAACAAGTTTCTGAAGCATGAAAATTTCATACCAGGGAGATAGGCATGTCATTACCAAACTGATTATACTAGAATGGAGAGCAGGGGGCTACAACAGTGGAGCAGTCTAAAAGCTGTCATACAGAAATCTACCACATAAACACACACACACAAATAGGAGGAGGAAGAGCATTTTGAGGATATCAAAAACTAAAATATCATATAGTTATCTTTTATTAACCTGTCATATTATAGCCTTAGTCTGAGACAGCTAGAAACAAATTTTTAAATGTTCCTTCTTCTCAAAACCCTCTTAATTCTAAATTTATTGTACTTACACCTCAAACCAACAAGACCGATCCCATACTTCATCAAGTAATAATACTGCCATAGATGGTGAGGCTCATCACTCTGAAGGTCCCTGTAGGCAGCCACATGTAACCTAAAGTGTCTTTTCTACCTATTCAACATTATCTCCTCATAGCCTTCATTTCATCAATTTCATTCCTTTTGTGTGTGTGTGTGTGTGTGTGTGTGTGAAAATAAATTTCTTTTCCACTGTTATGCTTAGCAACTTCTACATGTAAAGGTTTCTACTTTCGGAACCTACTAAAATAGTTTCTTTCAATCTCTCAATTACCTCCATTTACTCTCATCCCTTAGGTATCCATTCCTATTTGGTATTCACTTGAAAGAACTCTAAACTTAAATTTATCAAAATATTAACTCATTTGAAGGATTAGAAACTGTATCAATACACAGTTCAGAAGTCTTATACTACCAGTCTGCCCGGTTTTAACATCAGTTGAAAAAAAACTTATTATGTTTTTTAACTCTATTAAATTATCACTTCATATTTCTAAACAAACCACACACTTCGTTGTATTAATAAAAAACAGAAACACATGCCTCCCTCAACTGAAAAAGAGATAAAATGGACAATATTGGCTACAAAATCATTTAACTCTTGTTCTACCATCTCGTTTCGGAAAACTACAGCAAATTTTTAAGATTTTAAAAATTAGATACAAACAGAACCAAAAGACAATATGAATGTAAATACAAGGGTCTAAAGCAGATTTTTTTTAAAAAGCTAAACACGTTATAGACGACTCAATTAAAATCTAAGTGAAAATGACAGCTTCCATGTTTCTGGTCCTTTGGGATATCTATTGTGATTTATTTTATGTAACTTAAACTTCATGGGGGAGGAGAGAGTTTTGTAGAGAAAAAAGATGGGTGAAGTAAAATGCTTCTGAAAAATTTTCTTCAACTGGAAGAAAAATGGTGTGTTGCACTGAAGAAAAGATTATAGTGATAGAAGCAGTCTTCTGTTATTCACCTACTGAATCAATCATTGATTCATTTATGTTTGCGTGTAAGCAAAATACATATATTTATTGATCACCTATTTTATGCTTTCCATTATGGTAATCCCAGGTTCTGGTAATTCACTGTAAATGATATTCTTTATAATTAGAGCTTGTGAATTTTCATAAATTATATAATTACTTTGAGTTTCATCATCTGTAAAAAACAGTATTTATTTCACATATTTGCTGTGCGTATGAAATGAGATGTAAGGGTTTTACCTTCAAGAAAATATTAATCCCCTTCTCCCTGCAGGCTGCTCTAGAAATAAGGATATTTATCAGTGGTTCTCAACCTCACTATAAAAAATATTTTCTGTTCTCCAAGGATTCCATGTCTTTGAAGATTTTTGCCTACCAACTGTATTGACATTTTATTAACCACATAATGGCTAATTGGAACTCTCAAATTGTCAAAGGCATAAAAACTAACAAAATGCTAGGTTCTTGAGGTTTAAGTACAATGTTTTACTTCATTAACAGTCTGCAAATCATCACAATGTATGACAATGATGTATGATACTTAGCTCCAAAGAGTTGAGACATTGTATGATTATTGGTCAAAGCAAAGATTCATAAATTTCACCTGTATAAATTTACTGAAAGTAAAGGTAGACTTTTCATTAGGCTGTTCACAATACTAAAAATAATTCATTTCTACATCTGCATACCTCTGGGAAAACATTTATGTACAGTAAGTTAGTGATTTTCTATGTCTAAAGAAACTACTGGTTACCCTATATATCTGTTTTAAGTCATTATCATTAGTAACACCATCTTTGAAGTTACACACATTTATCCATAAAGGCAGGTACTAATACAATCTCCTGTGGCCTCCCATTATTTCTTAGAACAAAATCCAAATCCTTCACCAGAGACTTATGTGATCTGTCCCTTGCCAACCTCATCTACCAATCTCTTCTCAGCTTAGCACAATGGCCTTCTCCAACCTGACTAGCTGCTTCCCACTTTAAGGTTGTTGTACCAACTGAGCCCTCAGCCTGGGTCACTCTTCTTGCAGATGGTCATAGCTGGCTTTTTGTCATTCAAGTCTCTTATTAAATACCATCATCTTGGAGCTTTTCCTCAACACTGAATCTACACCGTTCCATCATCATTTCATCCAGTTATAGCTTCTTCACGGCACTTGTGACTTCTGAAATTATCTTGTTCACTTATGTTTGTTTACCATTTCTTTCCACCACCACCAGACCCCACTGGTACAAAGAGCTCCATGAGCGCAAGTTTTATTAACTGCTCTATCTCCAGTTCCTAGACTAGTACCAGACACCCAACAATCATTCAATAGGTATTTGCTGGATAACTAACCAAACTGTTTAAGATTATTTGTGGTAGGATTCTGAGCTCTTAGTTAAGAACTTATCTTTAGCATTCAAAAGAAATAAGAAAAAATGTTCTTTTGATAAAAAGAATAAGAAAAATGTACACTATATTCTATTCAACCAGTAGGCTTTATGTTCTTTTATTTTAATCCTTTGGTATAGAAGGATATGAAAGTCTATTAATGTTTCACATACTTCATATGTTGCCTCATGTAAAACTGAATGAATTTTTAAAATTTCAGCTTTACTGAGGTATAACTGACATAAAATTAAGTTTTAAATAATTTTTACAATTTATTATCATTAATTTTTAAATAATTTCTTATAACATATCATGAGCTGCTAGCCACTCAATCTAATAACTTATTTTTCCTGCCAAGATGCAAGTAGGCTTCTAAGAATGTAAGACATACACACTGGGAAAGCAATAACTGCCATCACAGTGACAATGCCAGAATGGCCCAAACCAGGGAAGATCCTGTTCTCAGCAATGGTTGGGGAGGAAGGAAGGGTAAGAGCAGTCAGTCCTAGGAGAATTATTGTAGTTCAGATTTCTGTTGACAAACAGTAACATCTTTGAACCAATTCAAAATACTCTACTGGAATCTTATAGTTGGTGGCATTAATAATTGTTTTGAATATCGGAGGTCTTTTTAGTAAATGAAATATCATCCAATTTACCAGATCTGCGTTTCTGCAGTTTCATATAAGAAAAACAGTTATTTTTAAAAAGTAACACACAATCTCCAATATTATGTGCTACATTTACTTATTACAATTATGTGCTGCTTTATAATGGGAATACGTTCCAAGAAATGCATTATTTGGCAAGTTCATCACTGCAAACATCATCGAGTGCACTTACACAAACCTAGATGATCTAGCCCACTACACACCTAGGCTGTATGGGACAGCCTATTGCTCTAAGGCTACAAGCCTGTATAGCACATTACTGTACTGAATACTGTAGAAAACTAACAGAATGGTAAGTATCTGCATATCTAAACATAAAAAAGGTACAGTAAAAATATGTCATGAAACAATGGTACACCTGTATAGGTTATTTACCATGAACTGCACTTACAGGACTGAAGTTGCTCTGGGTGAGTCAGTGAGTGAGTGGTAAGTGTGTAGGACATTACTGTCCACTACTGCAGACTTTATACACACTGTACACTTGAGCTACACTAACTTTTAAAATAACACTAAATTAAATCAAGCACAAGACAGTGATACAATCAAAGAACACAGTGAACACAAGGTGTATGAGGTTGATGCTAGCGTAACCTGGCATAGTGTTTTAAAGGAAACTTTTTTAATAAATAGAAATACACTCTAAAATAACAATAAAAAGTAGAGAACAAGAAATACATAAACCAGCACATAGTTGTTTATTACCAAATACTGTGTACTGTACATAATTGTACGTGCTATACTTTTCTACAACTAGCAATGCAGGTTTGTTTACACCAGCATCAGCACGGAGGAATGGGTTTCGATATGACATTAGGCCAAAGGAATTTTTCAGCTCCATTAAAATTTTATGGGACCACCATCATATATGTGATCTGTCATTGACAGAAATATTATGTGGCACATGTCTGTAATTTAAAAATATTTTCAAGGGTACTTTTAAAGGGAAGAGAGTTGAGTAACAATCAACAATAGGACTTTATTTCTGAGTTTAAAAAATATTTGAAAACTAAGAGAAACATTTAGAAAGGTATAACCACCCAATGGTTTAAAAAATGCAAATACCTTATATCACAGGCCTGTATTTTTTTTAAATGGGGTCGCTTTTTTCTTAACTGGTATTATTAAAGGAAGACAGCGAGTAGATCATTCACAGCTTATGTGAGTTTACTGATGGGTCAAAAAGAAATATTAATGTCAACCTTTAAGCTAAACTTGCTTACATTCAGCCAAGTGGAAAGTACAATTAGCTTAGCATAGAGCTACAGCTAGAAACAAAAAAAAACTAAGAATGTCATTTGCAAACTATTTTAATTAAGAATTTAAGGGGAAAGGAAAGAAGACTAAAAGTAATATTTTTTCTAAAGATCATAGACTCAAATTTCTATATTCCATTGCTCCATATTTCACTACCCTCAACATTCTAACTAAGCTGCTTAACAAACAAGAAGTCTATACTTCACTTTTCATCACTTCTGTTCACAACGGATGTTTCTAAAGTCGTCACATTCACAAATGCTGGAAAGACAACAGGCATAAGAATTTCACCTTACAGGGAAAATTTTTTTTAAGATAATGTCCCCCAGAAATACGATGTCTAAAAGTGAGGATTCCTTGCTAACTAAAAACTTAAAATGCTAAATAAGTAAAATTTCTGAGGAAACTATAAATTTGTCAAAAGAATAGCATAAACACATGCTTTTCACTAATGAAGTAACAAGAATCTTTTACTTTTTGATTTAAAAAAAAGTAGCAAAGACCACAGTGTACTGAGTCCTAGCCTCTCTCAGAGGCTGCCTATGATACAGGCCATCTCTTAGCCTCAGACTCTTTCTTTTTGAATTTCGCCTCCAAACTGGGTACTTTTGAGAAGATCCAGAAATCTTCACAACATGACTCCCTGCGACTCCCCACAAAAACTCCCCTCATTTTCTTTTAAATGCTTGGACCTTGCTTTGCCTGTGTTATTGAACCAACCTCCCGGTCTTCAGTCTTTTTTTTCCTCAATTCATTCCAGAAGATGAGGTCATATTCCTCAAATCAAAATTTGCACTCCTGAATAAGGTCTAGACTTCTCAACCTAGCATTCAACGACTACCAAAGTCTAGCCCCAATCAATATTTATGTCCTTATCGCCATATTTTCTAATTATAAAAGCCTAGGCTTCTGTCAAATTAGTCTCTCTTCCAACTTGTCCTGAACTTTCTATATCAGAGTAAGTCATTTGTACCACAAAGAATGTCTACCACTCCCTTCCAGCTGCCATTGCTCATGGCCATTTTGCATTTCTACATTCATCACATTAACAAGACAATACAAAAGGCCTCTCCTGCTCTACCCACCAAAACTGGCAAAAAAAACAAAAACATAAAATACCCACCCAAATTTAACAACAGCTAGCTTTTATTAAATGCCTACTATGTGCCAAGCAATCCTACAGTGTATTTTGAATCCTCTCTACAAGATTATTAAGTAGGTATTATTTTTCCCCTTTTAAATGAGACAGCCAAAGTTCAGAAACATCAAATCATTTATTTAGTAGTTACCTCAAATTATACACCCAATAAGTTGCCTCCAATCATGTACTTCATAAGTGGGAAAGCAAGGATTTGAATTCAGGATGCCTAACTAAAAATTTAGTTTTACATAATATTTCTACTTACTATATACTACGAAATAAGCTTTCTCATATTTGTCATTTTAGTAAAGGGAGACATTAAAATGATATTTCATCCTAACAAAAGAACAATGTTCAAATAATAACTGCAAATATCTTTTTATGTCACAAAGATTACTTCTACCTAAAATATTTTAAAAGAAATTCATTCTAACCAACTTTTTCAAAATGACTGCTAATTACTAATCATATGCTATGACGGTTTTAGATTAATATGAGGATTTTGTGATTCCCACCCAAGAACTGTAAAGGTATCTATCAAATTGGCAAAGATTGTAAAAACTGACCTACTCAATGTCATTGAAGGTGCAGTGAGACACACACTCTTACACACAGGGTAACCACCCTCTGATCCAGTTATCCCACTTCTGAGAATCTAACCTAAAAAAAGAAAGGAAAAAAAAAAGAGATGCAATCAAAGATAAGTGTACAAAAATGTTTGTCCCAGTGTTACTTAAGTAGTATTATTATAAAGAATCAACTTAAAAATCCCATACTAGGTAGGAGAACACCAAACATCCTGTTCAGAGAATAAAGCAGGGACAAAACAGTCTATATAAAAGTATAATTCCAATTTTTAAAAATATTTTAAAAATCTATATAAGAGGAGAACTAAAGAAATACACATTAAAATGTCTAGTAATTATTTCTGGGTGACAGGTTTATGGGTGATTTTCAATTATTGCTTTACATTTGTGTTCTTTTAATAATTTGCCACAGTGGAACATGAATTATTTTAAAAAGAAAAACAATATTTATGCAGTTATAATTACTGAAAATGATCCTGAACCTAACAAGGACATATTACTTGGAATTGAAACTACATTTCCTACTGCAAAGAAAATATCAAATTTTTGTTTCCAGCTTCTGTTATGCTTGCGTTTACTTTCAGATTATGTAAATGCCTTCCAAAACTAAGTAGTGTTCATGAAATTGCACAAGGTTCACCATCTAAAAGTCAGCCAATGCTCCAACAGAAAGCACCACAGTTAAATGAACTGTTTTACTGTATGTCTATTTACAAGAACAAATGTCCAATTAATCCTAACTCAAAACATGCAAAATGGAAAAATCAGAAAAACTATTTTCATTTTGCAAATTAACTAAATATACCATTGTTGCCTTATAAGTACATCACAGTTAGGTCTGGAGGGGGAAACTTGAAAATAAAGCTGGCAAGCTACCAACATTCACTAAAAATGCACACTGATGCATTTTATCTATATGCACATTTATTTCTGTTCTAGTGGATAGTTAACTTTAGTGGCACAGGATAACTTTAATCAGTGTAAAAAAACCATTAAGCTGTACTACCAAAAAAAAAAAAAAAACAAAAAAAAACAACTCACATTAAACATACAATTAAAACTGCTAGCTGCACAAGGAAAAATCTTCCCTCCAGTGTGGCATATATGCAGAAAAGCAATTGGGGGGAAGGGGCAGGGAAGCCTTGAACTGAAGTAAAACAGGCAGTAGAGCAAACAATTTTTATTTCACTATATTTTAAACTACTGGGAAACTGGTTTGCTCTAGTGCTAAAAAGCTGTTAGAAAATAAGACCACAGAGACAGTTGTTCAGCAACTAACAGAATTTAAAATATTTTACTTAGAAAATGAATATCATTCTATTTTTATTCTACCATGAAAATACATTTATTTATAAAACATATGTCAGGTTTGGCAATCAAAATAAATTAGTAGACTATAAATTCCTTAAATAGAAACTACAATCTCACATCTCAGTTTCCATCAGAGTCTAATATTGGGTCACTCAAACATCTGTTCAATGACTGATTCTGAAATCTATTAATAAAATTATGCAACATTTTCACAAGTATACAATGGAATTTAAAAAGATATTTCAAAAGACATCAATGATTTGAGCTAGATACTAAAAACTACATAAAATCCACAGATTAAATTTCAACTGCTAAAATAATTAAGTTATGGTTGCTTCCTTAATGTTCTATAAATCTTGTCTAGAATGAAATGATTCTATTTTTAAATGAATTTTAAAATATCACTGAAAGAATAGTGAATGAATTTACTCTCCGGATTACATATCTGACACTTCTGAAATGTTCAGTCTGCAGTAAGAGAGAATTTCCTACTACTGCTAATTTAGAATCTTACAAGCAGCATTTGGGATTTGTCCAAACAGTTGTAGCCAGTTCTTTGTGCCTCTCTAACTTTACACCTTTGTAGTTGATAACTAAACCACAGTTCTATCCTGAGCAAAGTTATTTTACAAGCAGAATAAGTAAATACAACATAGTACTGCAAACAACCATAAATGTTATAGGTATACACACGTGTGCGTGTGTGTGTATGTGTGTGTGTATGTGTATGTATATATATATATATACACACACACACGCTTGTGAGTTCAATATAAGGCACTTTTTAATTAATCCAACATCTTTTATCAGTTATAATACAGTATGGTAAATTCCTATTCTTATAAAATATAGCCTGATATAAATATATTCTGAAACTAAACATGGATTACATATTTAATTACAAATTTGGTTAATTTTACCATGCTACACTTTGAACTATTCTCGATCAATGTGAAGTAAATGTGCTAGAAATAGGAATGTATCTGGGAAAATTGGATATGCAAAGAAATTTTTTTTCCAGATTTATCTAACCTAAATTTATACAGCCTAAATAAAAGTCACTAGTACCAAAAAAAGCCATAAACTTGTCTAATGTTGAAGTTAATTTCACAGAACATAATTAATCCTCCATGTGTATGTATATCATATACTTCTGAAAATTATAGTAAAATATTTTGACCACTTATAGAAATACACTATTTCTTGTTTCAACTCCACCTTAATCATCACACACAGTTTTCTCACCGGTGCACGCATGTGCCTTCTATCTCCAAAAAGCCTATTTTTATGCAGAAATTAGAGCACGGCATAGTTTTGTTGAACTGCTTTCATGGTCAGAATGTCACGATAAGCTAAACTTACAGGTTCAATACTCATCTAGATCATCATCTAGATCATTTAACTTTGAAACAAACTGCCCTCTTAACTAGTCATCTCAAAACTGTGTTTGAAGGGGACTGGAGAGAGAGAGAGTGTGAATCATTCAACGTAAACCCATAACCACTATCAGAAAAATTCAAAATGTGAATGGGCCAATAATATCTCTGTACATGAAAGGACTGAAAAAGCACATAAAAACAACCCCCAAATTTCAATTACAAAAAAGAAAAAAAACAGATACTGCATCTACCACAATAACATATGAAAGCTTAAGTATTTTTATGTTGAACACTAATCTTTCCCATACGAAGTGACTGGCATTAAGTCAGGCAGCAGTATATAATAGAAAAAGCAGAAAATACTTGGAAATATGCCATAACTCTTTTTAAAATTGATGAGTTCAATCTGAAAAGGAACATTAGGAGGAAGTTTATGTTCACAATTTTAAACCCACCACCACATTAAGATATAAATGCTTTCTATGAGATATTTTTACTGGCCCTCTAAAATAAAGGAATTTTAGTACAGGGAGCTTAGAGGTTATCTGAGGTTCAATGGTCATTTCCTGGGTCCATGTAGCATGTAGGGGATGCAGCGCTAGGTGCTTGGAGGTAACTCAATTAGTTCAACCCACTCAATTTATAGATATTGATGTCCCCCTGATTATGCCAAACCAAGCCACCTAGATTTCAGAACCAGAAATGCTAAGCAATGCCTTCACAGTGGTATACCTGTTATCAAAACAGACTGGTACGGCCCTCAAAAAAATAATTAAAATTTCAAAGATACAATGCTGAACTTATTTAACAGAAACAATACTGTGTTCTGAATAACTGAAGAATTACAATTAAAAAATTCAGCTGAAGAGCGTTCTCAACAAAGTGCTAGTTGCATAATTTATTGCAAAGAACAAAATATGGGGCTGTCATCACAGTTGTAAAATTCTAAAGACATATACAACAGAAAGTAAACAAACTGCAGATATCATTTAAAAGTCTTTGTAAGAATAAAATAAATTATCAATATGAAAAGTTAAATGCTTGACTGGAATGCTGATTTTATATAAAAGATCATCAATCACATACTAACAAAGTTCATCAGTGGCAGTGAACACTGACAAGATTTTAAGTTATTTAACTATTAGATTACAAAATAAAACAATGTAAACCTCCCAGGGGGCAGAGATCCTGTCTAATTCATCTCTCTATCTCCAACAATTAGTACCTTGTTAAATGTTGGAGAGGTGAACTAAAAATATATGAACTCTAAATGCAAGCTACTGAAAAATCAAACCTAAGAACTTACAAGATCTCTTCTATAACTCAAATTATTTTCTAAGTAGTAAATAATACTCAATGAAAGTGACACTATGAAACTTACGGTCAACAACTGTGACTATCACTTTAACTAGTGCAACCTACTCTGAAGGAATTCATAAATACACTAAGAACACAAGTATATTCACATACTTTGACTCAGTAGGCCTTCTTCTAGAAATCAATTCCCCAGGAAATATTCCAACAGAAAGAAAATGTTGTATATACTAAAGTGTTCATTTCATTGTTCTTTTAACAGGGCGAAGAGGAAACTACCCACATGCCCAACAGCAGGTAGACTATTTTGCAACCACTGAAAAAGATTTAAAACGAAGATTAACCTCCTCATTGGTCTTCCTGCTTCCTCCACTCTCCCCTCCACCACTCTCCTCCAAGTTGATTTCCACACAACAGCCAGAATGCTTCAAACTAACTTAAGTCAGAACAGGTCTCCCTTCGACTCAAAAACCTCCACCGGTCTCCCCATCTCACTCAAAATAAAACCTAAAGTCCTCAACACGGCCTACAAGGCCTACAAGGCCTTATAGTGTGGTCCCAGCTACTTCTCTAACCTCAAGTCAAACTCATTTTCCCTCTTGCTTACTGGTCTCCTGGTTGTTCTTAAAAAAAAAAAAAAAAAAGACAGAAAGAAAAAGAAAAAAAAGAAAGAAAAAAAGGCCAAGTACACTGAGGGGTCTTTGCACCTGCAGTTCTCTCTGCCTGTAACCTTCTTCCCCAAGGAAGCATACATCCCTCACTTCCTTCAGGTCTCTACTCCAGTTTCATGTCTTCCCTGCCTGACCCTTCCCTGCCAGTGATTCTCTATCCCATCACCCTACTTTACTGCACAACTCTTATCATCTGACATATTCTATATTTATTTGGTTATGGCCCATCTCTTCTGATTAGAATATAAACTCTATGATAGTAAGGACTTTGTTTAATTTCCATAATAGGCATTCAAAAAGCACTTGTTGAATTAACACTGAATGTCAATACAATAATTATTAACTACATGAAAAAGCTTGGAAGAGAACAGGAAAACTGAATAGTTTCATTTGTGACGTTTCAAGTGCTGTCATATTGCTCAGATGTACATACAATAAAAATCTTAAGTCAGTCATGATTATGATTATAAGCTGCCAAAAGTGACTGTAACAGTCTTATTTCCTCGGAAGCCATCAATAACTGTTACTGACTGGTAATAGTTATTAATGAGAACTTTCCCCATAAAATGGTAATAACTATCACTCTTAAATCTTGTTCCCAAAGACCCAAAGTTTAGTCTGTAAGTGTAAACAGTGTCAGTCCTGAAGCCACACAGAAAGTGAACAAAGGCTTTTGAGCAGTTTGAATATGGAACTGAGTAATATTCAGGGACCCAGTTAACTTTTGAGACAGGTAACCAAAATTGGCTTCCGAAGGTTCTTGAAACTGAATGTAAAATTTTGTGCATAAATGCCTATTTTTTCTCTGTGGACTCTACGTATTTCATCATATTCTCAAAGGTGTCTGTGGCCTAGAAAAGGTCAAGAACTACTATTTTATATGTTGGAAGTGAAATGCAATATTCAAATGTAAGCTACCTCTCAAAAAGGATAAGAGATATATAAAACCTAGACATTTCTTTGTAAACACTCAGTTCATTCAAAAAATACTGAGTGTCTACCATGTGCCAGGCACCATATGATCCTCAATACCTTACATCTCTAATCATGGTTTGCAGTACACAATTCAAAATACCGAGGCAACAAGATTCACTGAAACGCCAGCTTAAAAAAAAGAATGTCAACCAACGTTAAGTATAATTTCAAAACAGAAAGTGTTATAGGAAATCAGAATAAAGACACAAAGGCGCTGAGGGCCTGGTTTAGTGCTTATTATGTCAAAATACGGCAGATTTCAATTACATCAAAAGAATACTACACACACGCATGCCCGCCCTCACACACTGACAGGAAACCAGAAGAAAGTTTCCAAATCCTGTTTCCAGCAGCATCCCTTCTAAGGCTGCCCTTCAGCATGCTTTTGAAGGTAAGAGCCCACATTAAACTAAGCTGACAGACTCTGTAAGTGATAAAAACAGAAATCCTCCTCCCACGCCCAGGAAGCAGAGAACTGTGGACACCTGTAAGGCTGTGGCCCATTAACCTCCTGCCCTCTTACTATTCCCCTTTCATTTCTTATATCCTCCTTTCTTCAAAGCAATGACAAAACTCTCCCCGCTAAAAAGAAATACGTAACCGCTCAACAGAGGTCAAAAGGTCCCCTAAACTCTGGTCCTTAGCCCTGTAAGCAGACCCTATCTCTTAGGCACCAGTGTCTTCCCCTCCTTTTCTCCCCATAGAAGTCAATTACACAATTCAGCTGAAGACAACTGTCCCTTAACTTCCTGAGTGAAAGGGCAAGCGATACTTCTCCCAGCCCCAGTTGGAAGAAAGACAAGAACCACACGGACCTCGTCCCTAACAAAATCCAGGGAAGCAGAGAGCCCCCGAAAGGCTACGCCGGAAAGGCGAACACATGGCATGCCACGGAAAACCTGGGAGCGAGGAGGGCGGGAAAGGGGCTGGGAGGTGCGGTGGGAGGCGGGGATGTCAGCCCTGTGCCCCGAGCGGATAGAGGAAGGCAAAGGAGACCCCAGACCCTGACCGCAGTGAACACACAGAGAGGGCAGCGCTGCCCTCTACCTACCCGCATCTCGCCCGCATTAGGAGGGCGGGGAAGTCACACCCGACCCTTCAACCCCCTCTTCGCGTGTCCCCCAAAGGGGAGAGAGCTGGGTGTGCGGGAAGCTCTGACCCTAGCCTGGGACATGCAAGGAGAGAGGGAGGAAAAAAAAGCGGCGATGTCCAATCTCCTCCATCTCTTGGGGGCTGGAGGGGCGAGGGACGAGGGCAGTGTGTCCGGGCGGACGGCGAGGGAAGCGCGCCGGGGCCGTGACAGCTCCGGGAGCTGGAGGGCGGGGGACACAATGTCCTCTTTCTCTCCACACCCGGCCCGGGCCCCTCCCGCCCGCCGGTCCGTCCGTCCGCCTCCCGCAGGCCCGGCCGCAGGCGCCCCGCTCGTCGGCGGGCGTGGCCGAGTCCGGCCCCGGCGGCGGCGGCCGGGCCTGCCCGGGCCCGGGCCCCTCCCGCCGGCCGGGCCCCCGGGCCGCCGCCCCGGACGCCGAGGCAGCGCGGAGGAGGAAGCGGGCGCCGGGCACTGACCGGCGGCCCGGGCCGCCCCGCGCCCCCCGCGCCCTCCGGGCCGGCGCGGGCTCCCCGCCCCTCACTCACCCCCCCGGTCCGGCGCCTCCTCCACCGCCGCCTCCTCCTCCTCCTCCCTCCTCTCGGCCGCGGCTCCGGCTCCGGCTCTGGCTCTGCGCGGCGACGGCGGCGGCGGCGCCTCCGGAACGCGCACGCGCGCGCACGCACGCACGCAGCACGCAGGCCACGCCCCCGGCTCGCCCCGCCCCTCCGGCGTCGGCCCCGCCCTCCCCCGGCGTCCCGGAGTCTACTTAAAGGGGCCGCGCAGGACGCGGTGGGGAAAGCGGAGAACAGCAAGGGGGTGGGGGGACGGGGAATGGGGACATCTGGCCCTGCGAAGATGGGAAGGGCCCCGGGGTGCCCGAGGCTGAAAGTGATCTGAAGAAGGGTCCGAAGCTTCAGGGGGAAATAGGCTCTTGGAGGGAATGTAACCGTTTGACAAGGACTAAGTGAACACCTCGGAGATGCCAGGCCCTGTTCTCAGCGCAGGGATGAAGCCGTCGTGGAGCTTGCATTCCAGGGGGGTGGGGGAGAGGAGACAGACAACAAACAAGTAAACAGAAATTCCGGGGAGTGCTGTGCGGTGTGAAAAAATAAAGCCAGGAAGGGGATGACTCTATAGCTGACCAGGAATTGCCCCTCAGAGGAAACCTCTGAGCACAGACATGTATGATGTGAAGGAAAGAGCTGAGCAAATACCTGGGTGGGGTGGGGTGGGGTCAGCCTTTCCAAGCTGAAATAAAATCAGCTGTGAACTCAGAGGTGGGACTATGCCTGGAACAACAAAAGTCCAGGATGGCTGAAGGGAGTCCGCTGGCCAGAGAGCAGCAATAGGCTGCGAGGTGTGTAAGTGACCAGCTCCTGTGGAGCCTCATGGGCTGATATGGAGCTTCAGAAAACCATGGGAGGGTGAATAGAGCAGTGACTGCATCCGATTCACATTTTTTAAAGTTACTCTTGGTAATGTGTGTGAAATACACAGCAGGGGAGCACAGCAGTCCACTTGGAGACCAGAGAGGAGGCTGTTGATGGTGGGTCCGTGAAGGAAAGATCATGGGTGAATGTTAGGTTTGGGTTAGTGGTGGTGCCGTTTGATGAGACAGGGAAAGACTCAAAGAGGAGAAAATATGGGGTGGAGGAATCTGGAGTTCTCTGTTTTGTGCATGTTACATTAGGTACTTGGTATGCATCCAAGTGGAGATGTTGAGTAAACAATTGGATATTTGAGTCTGAGATATAAATTTGGGATTCATCAGCACACAGATGCTTCCGAAGGCTTAGGGCTATAGAAGATCACTTAGGGAGGGAAAGTAGCTGGGGGAGAGGACTAAGAGGAACCCTAACACTTGGAGATAAAGTAGACAGGGAGAAGGGGCTACCGGTCAGGTAGGAGAAACACCTGAACAGGGTAGAATATTGGTAAATAAGAGAAGTGTTTCAGCAAAGTGGGAGTGATCAGTCTTATCAAATATTGATGAAGTGAATAAAGTGAGATCTGAGAGTCTGAAGGCTGGTTTGGCTTGAGGAAGGTGGCAGATGTCCTTGACAAAAGCAGTTTTAATGGGGTCATAGAGGAGACAGCCTGATTAGGGTATGTTAATGAGAGAATGGGAGGTAAGGAAGAGAATTTGTAGCAAATCCAAAAAGCTCTTGCAGAGCTTTGATGTGAAGAGCAACTGAGAACTGGGAAGTAGCAGAGGATTACTTGGGATCAGGAAGGGTATTTTTAAGATAGGAGATGTTTCCTCATGTTGGTATGCTGGAATGATTCTTTAGGAAGGTACAGGTGATGGTGCAAAAGAGACAACTGGAAAAAGATTGTCCTCCGGTGAGAAGCAATGGGACCTAGCCTAGAAGTAAAGGGTTGGCACTGAATAAGAATAAAGACTATATGTTCACACACTATTTATGGAGAGAAGGCAAAGTCTGTGGATGGAAATGAAGGTAGGTCAGGTAGTATAATCAACAGTCACATGCTCAGGCCATCAAGAAAGCAGAAGGGGGTGAGTGAGAGCTGAAATCCGGCCCCTGTTCTGCTAACCAAGCTGTGAGGCCACATCAACTAGAGGAAGGGGCACCCTTTCCAACTGCTCCACCTGAAGGGTGGTGCCTTCTAGCAATCCTACACACACACACACACACACACACACACAGCACAATTTCCCAGGTCATACTGAGTACTGTATTTGCCAACTATCCTACTGTGCTTTCTTTTACTCTATGCCATAGTGACTGAGGAAGGGCTATTGGCTAATCAAGAATATAGAGGAAAGTGAGAAAGAATTCCCTGGAAGAGTGGAAGAGTACCTAGAGAAGTATAGCCTGGACAACACTGAGGGCCCTCTTCAGTTGGTGGTCCTGTATTTGTAGTGAGACCACTCAGCAGGTTTGTGTGGTTTTTCCCCAGTCACATTCCATTGCTGGGGGTGGGAGGGGGCGGGGGTTGAAGGAGAGTTGTATTTAATTGGAGCTGGATTTTTCCTGATGAAAATCAATGAGAAGGGGAGGGGAATATTTCAGGGAGTGATAATAGTGACAGACCTTGGAATCTAAGCTGGGAGGGAAGAGAGGGCAAGTAAAACAGCAGTGGGGCCAATGGTTTGGTGGTCCCTGTGGGAAAGAATAGTTCAAGAGGAAGCATCTAATAAGTAGGGGCAAGGGGACTTTCCAAGGATCGAGCATGGGGAAGGGTGAGTGAGGCGGCTGGGAGAGAGGAAGTGAAGGTATCCGTGAGAAAAAACGACTTAGGCAGACGCCTGTAGCTGGGGAAGCAGCAATGTCCTCGGGCTTCTGCCCTCCTCTCCCTCCTCTCTGAATGCACATAAGCCTTTGGTCTTGGAGAGGCTAAGGGAGCTGCACCAGCTGGGGAGAAACTGAGTACAGGAGGGAATAAGCTAATGACATACTACCAGGCCCCTTTATAAGCCTTGGAGCAGCCCATTGGGTGTTTTGCTTTATCCACCCCCTCTTTTCACTGTGGACACCCAAGCATGTAGGCACTTTATCCTGCCTGGTGTTCGACAGAAACTAAACGTTTTTAATCCTAAATCCAGCTCCTCCTCTTCTTGATTTCCCTTTTCAGCTCCTGGCACTACCTTTCTCAGCTACTCAGTCACCTTTAATCTATCTTCTCCGTCCCTGTACCCAGTTAGTCTCCAAAGTGTAGCAATCTGCACTGTCCAATAGAACATTCTGCCATGATGAAAATGTCCTTTACCTGCACTGACCAAGACAGTAATCACACACGGCCAGTGAGCACTTGAAATGTGGCTAATACAATTAAGGAACTGGAGTTTAAACCTTCTTTAACTTTAATGAATTTAAATTAGATTTAAATAGCCATGTGTGACCGGGGCTGTTGTATTCTGGACAGACACAATGCTTCCTACACAACTTTTCCATCTGCCCCCTCTTCTCTGTCTGCATTGCCGCTTCCTTAAGTCAAATACTGATTACTTCTAGTCTAGACTTTTGCTTTAGTCTCCTGTTTGGTCTCCACCTTATTTGCTTTCCCTTCAGTCCATCTTGTGTGCTGCCAGAGCCATCTCTGTAAAACAGTGGCCACATCAAGACTCTATTCTATTTTTAAAATTATCAGTAGCTCCCTATAAAATTAGCTACAAACTACTTAGAATGCCATTTGTCCAGTTGTGTCTCCATCTCACTTTTCCAGCCTGACCTCGTACTACACCCTCGTGTATATAGAGCTGCTTCTCATGCAAAATCGAATTCTTACTAAAATTCCTATCAGCTTTTTACAGAGGATCCAACTCATTTGCCTAAAGTGTCTCTGCCTGTAACAATGCCTCCCATCTCTTCTCCCAGCTCCCAAATATGTTGAAATCCTTGAAAGGCTCTGTCCTACCTAAAAGCTTTTCTGATTTTTCCTCTCCTCTGAAATTCCACTGTTTCTGTTTTAACCTATTCTGTGGCACTTGCACGCTGCCTTGTCATACATTGTGTACATTCATTTTACTCTTGCTACCAAATATTCCTCCTTGCAGATGACTGTGTTGTAATTATATTCATGCCCCTTGCAGTGTTGGTTTTGCATCTTATATATTCAAGGTATTCCTCAACTAGCCACTGAATTGAGTTATATACTTGTGGAATGTGAAGAGCATCCATGCTTCTTTCTAAGAGTGATATCACTAACCCTTACAGAGACTATCTCTATGCCCTGAGAGAAACAAAAAGGAGCAGAAGAAGCCAAAAAGCAATTATTTCCTGGCACTCCTGTTACAACTGAAATTTCTTAAGCCGGAAGGCCGAATTTGATGCACAGCTCTTAGAAATTACAAAGAAACGAATGGAAATAAAAGAACAAGCAGGAAAATATAAATTAAGTGGGAAACAGCTATTTGAAACAGATCATAATCTTGACACATCTGACATCCAGTTCTAGGAGAGTAGAAACAATGTGGGAGGTACATGAGTCTTGAAAATGGATGACTTGGAGTCAGAGGATGAAGAGGGGTCACCCAGATTACAATCTTCTTACCCAGAGAGTGACTTCACAGACTCAGAGAACAGCCCCATGTGCAGAGGGCCTCGACTGCCACTGTACTTGTGGCTTTGCTGAGAGGGTGTTGATTTTCCTTGCTTTTTTTCTAAGAAAAAACCATTTCCAGGAGACTAATCTTCTAGCTTTCATCATTGAACTTAATAAACTGACCTTAAAATTAAACCAAAACCAAAATCTAAATCATGAGATTTCCTAACACAAGGTTTAAACTTTTAAAGAGAAACAGACTAGTAGCTTCTCAAACTCAGGGTATGTTTATAACTCAGTTCCAGTTTATAATCCTAGAGAGTGTGATGTGCTTAGAAATGTCAGGAACTGCATAGCAATTCTTAGGGTCAATTTATGAAAAAAATCCTTTAAGAAGCATTCTGATTGTGACACAAATCAATAAAAAGAGGCTTTCATCTAATAAATATTTAGAAAATGTATTTTTAGACCCCAGAATCTTAGAAACCTATAACCCAAGAGTAGAATTACACCCTCTATGCCCTGCAATACCTAATATACTTTTCCTTTTGGTGTAGTGGTTTTAATGATTTAAAGAACAGGTATACTATTTTACACAAAAACTATACCTCACACCTGTAGTACCTTATACACATTTATTCAACAAACCCCAAATGAGTGCTGCTTGCCAAGTACTTATGCTTGTTGCTGAAGATACAAAGATATGGTCCCTGCCTTCGAGAAGGACACAAAAGTAGAACTATGACCTGGCATTGTTCTATCATTTTATAGTTTTCAAAATGATTCCACATTTAATCCTACCTGCATGTCATTAAAGTAGGTGTATCAGCCTCATTTTGTGGAAGGGAAGAACTTTCTCAGAGGGATTGATTATATGAATTGCACAAAAACACAGAGCTACTAATTGGCAAGATCTCAAACTGGAACTGATCTTTGGGTGGCAAGACATTGGTTAATTTAGAATGTAATTTTCCTGAGGGAGGGGCCTTGATCTGTTTTGCTCATTACTATATTCCTAGAGTCTGAGAAAAGTACCAGGCACTTGGTAGGTTATCAATAAATATTTCAGGGTGTGTGTGTGTGTGTGTTGTGGCGATAGAGAGAGAAGATATATGTGCTGAGCTGATCTCTATATTAGTGCTACTTCGGGTGTAGTCCACTAACTGATGCTGATCCACAGATTGTTTATTACCACTTGTCTTAGTCAATTTGGGCTGTTATAACAAAATACCACAGATTTGGGGGCTTATAAACAACAGAAATTTATTTCTCACAGTTCCAATGGCTTGAAGTCTCAGACCAAGGTGTCACCATGGTCATGTTCTGGTTAGAGCCTTCTTTCTGGTTCTTAGCAGTGCCTTCTTCCTGTGTCCTCACCTGGTGAAAGGGGCAAAGGATCTCTCTGGAGCCTGTTTGATACGTGCACCAATCCCATTCATGAGGGCTCCACCCACATGACCTAAGCATCTCTCAAATCCCTACCTCTTTATACCATCGCCTATGGGGTTAGGATTCCAATATATGAATTTTAGAGGAACACAAACATTTGAACCATAGCACCAGTTGACCTTAAGGTAAAATGAGAGTAAGCATTTAAACTATTTTGTGGCTACTTGACATTGCCGTGACATACAAGCGATTGGTAGACTAGCTTAGTTGATCAGGGCATAGACCAGGAGAAGTATTGTCCAACTTGCGTGGTGAGTCACATATGATATCAGCTATGTACTAGTCTTTGGCATCTACTCTTTTATAAAATTTTTTGCCTTTTGATCCCCTTCACCCATTTCCTCTACTCCTCCTCTCGCCTCTGGCAATCACCAATATGTTCTCTAGATCGATGAGCTTGGCTTTGGTTTTTATTTTAGATTCCACATATAAGAGAGGTCATATGGTATTTGTCTTTCTTTGTCTGACTTATTTCACTTAGCATAATGCCCTCATATCCATTCATGTCGTCACAAATGGTAAGATTAAATTCTTTTTTTATGGACAAACAATACCCCATTATTATATATATATATACCACCCCATATATATACCACCTCTTCTCTTTATCTAATCATCTATTAATGGACACTTAGGTTACTTCCATATCTTGGCTATTATAAATAATGTTGCAATGAACATAAGGGTGCACACACCTTTTTGAAATAGTGTTTTGGATCTGTTCAGATAAATACCCAGAAGTGGAATTGCTGGGTCATAAGGTAGTTCTATTTGTAATTTTTTTGAGGAAACGCCCTACTGTTTTCCATAATGGCTGCACCAATTTTCAAACCCACCAACAGTGTATAAGGGTTCCCTTTTCTCCACATCTTGCCAACATTTGTCATTTCTTGTCTTTTTGGTAACTGCCATTCTAACAGGTGTGAGGTAATACTTCATTGTGGTTTTAAATTTTATTTTCCTGATGATTAATGATGTTAAACATCTTTTTGTGTACCTGTTAAACATCTGTATGTCTTCTTCAGAAAAATATCTATTCAAATCTTCTGCCTATTTTTTAATTTGATTTTTCTTTTTTCTTTTCTCTTTTTCTTTTTTCTTCTTTTCTTTTTTACTATTTAGTTGTATGAGTTCTTTATTGTGAATATTAACCCCTTATCAGATGTGATTTGCAAATATTTTCTCCCAGTATGTTGTCTTTTTATTTTGTTTATGGTTTCCTTTGTTGTGCCAAAGCTTTTTAGTTTGATGTAGTTCCACTTGTTTACTTTTGCTTTTGTTGCTTTTACTTATGGTGTCAGGATAATAAATCATTGCCAAGACCTATGTCAAGGAGGTTACCACCTAAGAGTTATATGGTTTCAGGTCTTACGTTCAAGTCTTCAATCCATTTTGAGTGAGTTTTGTGTAAGATAGTGGTCCAGTTTTATCCTTTTGCATGTGGTTATCCAATTTACTCAACACCATTTACTTAAAAAGATTGTCCTTTCTTTATTGATTTTCTTGGCTCCTTTGTCATAAATTAATTGACCGTATATGCGTGGGTTTATTTCTGGGCTCTCTATTCTGTTCCACTGATCTGTGTGTCTGTTTTTATGCCGATATTATACTGTTTTAATTATTATAGCTTTGTAATGGAGTTTGAAATCAGGGAGCATGATGTCTCCAGCTTTGTTCTTCTGTTTCAAGGTTGCTTTGGCTGTTTGGGCTCTTCTTGGCTCATACAAATTTTAGGACTGTTTGTTCTATTTCTGTGAAATTGCCTTGGAATTTTCATAGGGATTGCATTGCATCTGTAGACTGGGTAGTATGAACATTTTAACAATATTAATTCTTCCAATACATTAGCCTGGACTATCTTTCCATTTATTTGTGTCTTAAATTTCTTTTCTTCATGTTTTGTAGTTTTAAGTATATAAGTATTTCACTGTTATAGTTAAATTTACTCCTAGATATTTTATTCTTTTTGATGCAACTATAAATGAGATTGTTTCCCTAATTTTTCTTTTTGATAGTTTGTTCCTAATATACAGAAGTGCAACAGATTTCTGTGTATTGACATTGCATCCTGCAGCTTTACTAGATTTATTTACTAGTTCTAACAGTTTTTGATTGAGTCTTTAGGTTTTCTATATGTAATATTATGTCACTTTCTTTCTTTTCAATTTGGATGTGTTTTGTTGCTTCTTGTCAAATTGCTCTGGCTAAGACTTTTAATACTATGTTCAGTGGGCGTCCTTGTCTTGTCCTTGATCTTAGAGGATAAGCTTTCAGCTTTATACACTTGAGTATGATGTTTGCTGTGGGCTTGTCATATATGGCCTGTATTATGTTGAGGTACATTTCCTCTATACCTTCTTTGCTGAGAGCTTTTATCATGGTTAAATGGTTGTTGAATTTTGTCAAATGCTTTTTGGTTTTTTTTTGCATCTATTCAGATGATCATATGATTTTTATTTTTTATTTTGTTTATTTTGTTAATGTAGTGTATCACATTGACTAATTTGTGGATGTTAAACCATCTTTGCATCCCTGGATTAAATCCCACTTGATTATGTTATATGATCCTTTTCATGTATTATTGAATTTGGTTTGCTAATATTTTGTTGAAGATTTTTGCATCTCTGTTCATCAGGGATATTGGCTTATAATTTTTCTTTTCTTGTGGTGTCCTTGTCTGGCTTTGATATTAAGGTAATGCCGGCCTCATAAAATGAGTTTGGAAGAGTTCCCTCTTCTACTTATGAAAGAGTTTGAGAAAAATAGGTATTCTTCTTTGAATGCTTGGTGGAATTTGCCAGTAGAGCCACCTGGTCCTGGACTTTTGTTTGTTAGGAGGTTTTTGGATACTGATTCAATCTCCTTATTAGTAAGGAGTCTGTTGAGATTTTGTGTTTTTTCATGATTCAGCCTGGGTAGGTCGTATGTTTCTAGGAATTTAATCATCTAATTTAATCCTAACCATTTTGGCTATTTGCCACCCATCTTCTTCTCTTCTTGGATATTCTTTGGATTTTCAGAATGAGAACACTTCATGCCTTTAAAGTGAAAAAGTCAGCAACAGATTTGGAAATATTTTTTTAAATACTTTTTTAAAAAAATCACAGAAGCAGTATATACCAATCTTATGCTGTGGAGGCATTATTGCTCAGTAATTAAGCATATGGTCTCTGGAGTAAGACTACATGGGTTTAAATGCAGGCTCTACTACCTATTAACCATGCAATCTTGGGCAAATTGCTCAACCTGTTGCAGCCTAAGTGTTATTATCTGTAATATGGTACTAATAAAGGTACAAAATTTCATAGAATGTAGGTAAAGTTAAGGGAATTGGACATGTACAATTCTTTTCATAGATCCTGGCACATAAGGACAAAATATTGTTTTTATATTATAATAAATATTATCTATCATTACTATTCCATTCTGGGTTCATAAAATTCATGCTGTTCAAAAGAGTCTAAGAACCTTGACTCTACAAGTAATTCTGTAACTATTCAGGCTTGCAAATAGCTGGTCACTTTTTTTAATTATCTACATTATTGAAAAATAATAAAGATCACCTAATTCCAAAGTCCTTTATATTTATTTTTGAATGCATTGTGGAATCTGAGGGACAATACATTTGTTTCCCAAGTGGCCATTAAAAGCAGTGTCTGTTTCTTCACCTCAGGTTTATTTGAGTGGTAAAGAAGGCAATGGGGGTAGATGCTTGCTGTACGTTGCACGAAGTACATTAGTGGGGATAATGCACACACAGATAACCAAGAGTTGTGTGTTTGATGGTGTGTATATTGCCTATTTATATGTCTTATACAACAGACTTTATATGTAGGGTCCCTTTCTGCTAAGCTGTCGCCAACTCATTCTTTCTCTTTCCTTCTGTGAACATTGTTATCCGGAAGAAGGCAGCTACTCAACCATGCAACTCTGCAGCTTCTAGAGAGAAGTAAGGATTTTTGCAGCAGGGTAGCTGGATAAGGATGAGCACGGAGGAGGACACTGCTAATCAATGAAGGGAAAGCCCAGTGTAGGCAAGATGCCAGAATGTGCCAACAGTAAGTGAAGTTTTTTCTTATCAGAAGAGAAAAGCTTGCACTTAATGGCACTATCAAGAAAGAAACGGTCCCAAGGCCAACCTAGCCTTCAATATATGGAGGGAAAAGGAATCCAAGAGGACTTGCCCTAGCTTTGTGGATGTGAGTTACCATCATTTATCCCGTAACAAAACCCAAGCATATGTAAACCACAAATTAAGCAACCTAAATATATGTAGATATATGAATTTATAGAAGACAGAAGAATGTGGTGAGGGTTGCTAGATTTAGCAAATAAAAATGCAAAATGTCCAGTTAAATTTGAATTTCAGATAAACAACAAATATGTTTTTAGAATAAATGTATTCCATGCAATACTTTGGGTTTGTTTATCTGAAATTCAGATTAACTGGGCATCCTGTATTTTATCTGTCAACTTTAAGTGTGGTTAAACATGTAGGCTCTGGAGTTAGGCTGTGTGAGTTCAAATTCTGACCCCGCCACCTACCAGCTATGTGACCTTGAACAAATTACTTAACTCCTTGAGCCTCAGTTTCTCTATGTGTAAAATGAGGAGGGCATGTCCCTACAGAGTTGTTGTGAAAATTAAAAAATACATAAAAAATTTATAATGGTAACTAATTGACACATAGTAAATGCTGAAAACATACTAGGTACCTTTACAGGCAAGATAAATGGTTATTTACCAACTGAAATTTTTTTAAATAGACATTATATTCCAGGGGCCTTTAAAAAAAATCTCCTCCCCTGCCATTTTCATGGTACTTCCAATTTTCTGTACAACAAATTGAATTAACACAACTTTTAGATGCACCTTCTGTGGCATAAAGGACCGCACAATCAACATCTTCCAATATCGTCAGGTGTCCTATTCCTTCACTAGATGCCTAACCCTTTGACTCCATCATGAAGATGTCCTCAGCTCCAAATTTCCACTGAGAAATTGGGTAAACTGTTATAAAGTACTTACTGGATAAAACTCAGGAGCGAATGCCAGCTCTAGAATGGGGTTTATTGTAAAGGGATTTCCGTGCTCCGTAAGTTATTGAAGAGCAACCAGCTTGTACAGACAGTTCCAGTTCTTGGGTATAAGATTCTATTAGCACAAAGTTAAAAATCAAACAAGAGGAAACGTGGTGAATGTAAAGAACAGTAGACCTGCAATCCAAAAATCTGGTTCTCCCACTCAGAGTAAGTCACCTGATTCTTTTGAACATTTCCTTCTTTATTTATAAAATGCAAACATCAATACTACAAAAGGGTGGGAATTAAGTTAAATAAGATGATATAATGGACAATACAGTACTGGGAACAAAATAAGCACTTGATAGATATTTGTTGATACAAATCTGTTTATTCATTGGAAGAAAGACCATACACTAGAGTAGGCTTACAGAGGTAAAAGCCTGCGGCTTGTGCTACTTTACATGGCTGAGCTAGAACAGTAACTTCTTCCTCTGTCCATATCTGCTTCTGAATGTGAACCAGTAACTTCCAAACGATAATACAACCTAAGAAGAATTCAAACAGGGATTCCGTCTTTCTAATCTCCAGTGACGTGTGTGTGTGTGTGTGTGTGTGTGTGTGTGTGTGTGTGTGTCGGGAGTGGGCAGTGGTGAGGTAGGAGAAAAGTCAAAAAAGGAGTTGGAAACTTTCTTTTCCTTTTAATAACGAGTTGAGCCAGATACCAAATTCTGTGTGTCTTAAAAATGTTAGTTTGAGGCCAGAAAGTGAAAACCACACTTCTGGTGAATTTACAATATTAATTTTGAGCCGAGGAAGCAAATCCCAAATTCAACCAGATTCAGAAATTAGGACCTCGGCCTTTCTAGACTATTTACTAATCAGGTTTGTTACAGATTAACCAGAGGGAGAATGTATTAGGGGGAAAGCATAGCAGAAAAAATTATAATTTCTGAGAATTCTCTAACTCAGAGAATGAAATTTCCTCTCTTAGCATTTGCTGCTAATAAACGAGACTTGAATGAAGGAGTCTAGTATTTTCTAAGGCGGACTGAAGGAGTGAGATTAGGGTTTTGCCAACGCGATTACCTCGTCAGTCAGTTATTTGGGGTTGGAAGGTCATAAGGAGACCTTATGCAAGGCAATGTGGAGAGGATGGTAACTAGGGGAGTAAGTAGAGCTGGTAGTGGTAGAATGACTTAGATGACTATTTTGAAAATCACTTAACTAGCTTTATACAGATGTGCCTGAATTTATGATGGGATTCCATCCCAATAATACACCTAACCATCATCACGTAGCCTAGCCCACCTTATTCACACTCAGAACACAATATGTGAAAAACGCTGGCGATACAGAACACTGTGGGGGCATCGGTTGTGTCCCCTTGTGGTTGCGTGGCTGACTGGGAGCTGTGGCTTGCTGCCACTGCCCAGTATCACAAGAGAAAAGCTTATATCGCTAGCCCGGGAAAGGATCAAATTCAAAATTTGAAGTTCTGTTTCTACTGAAAGTGTATTGCTTTTGAACCATTGTAAAGTCAAAAAATGATGCCATTGTAAGTTGAGGACCATCTGTACATTGAATGTCAGTTATGTCCTCAGTAGCTTAATAAGCAAGCATTCAGGGAATACAATGACATGTAAAGCAGAGCACCAGCACCCAGTATGTCTAGTTTAGGAAAGGGAACTTATAAGTCTAGGTGAGACAGAAGAAGATAAAAGGAAGATTCTAGAACCAGAAGGTTAAGAAATCTCAAATGCCTAACATTTGAGTAAAATAAAGGAAGGGCTAAATTCTAAAACAGAGAAGAGAAATAGAATTTGCTACCAAAGAGGAGAACTCCTGGCAAAAAAAAATCATTCAGTGATGGGTATGCTGGGAACGGGATAGAAGGCCTTGCTTGGGCTTTGAACTTGGCAAAATGTAGAGGGGAGGCATCCTTCAAGCACTTCCCTTGCCTCTTGCAGCACCGAGATGCATGGGATAATGGAAGAGAAGCCACAGCTTGTGTACCCCCGGGACAGGCATTGGAAATGGGTCAGCCTCTTCCCACTGGGAGTGGGAAGGTTTCTCACTGCCCCTCTCTCTACCCCCTGAGCTGTAATCTCTAAAACGAACAAATTATCACAATTTCAGCCGATGCCACTATCTCACTGATGCTCATTTGCTGACTTTAATGAGTTCCAGAACCAATTTGTGATCTTCTAATCGGTTCGGGTTTATCACATAAAGGAAGCCCTGTAAGTCTTGTTAGAGAGGCCAGCTCTGCAGACCGCAGACACGTTGATACGGAAATAAATTAAAATGCATTCTTGCAGGCATTGTAAGGCCTGGAAGTTCCCTGACACCGTGAAGCACAGAAGTGTCCTGATGAGCCAGCGCGTGTACAATACTTATCTTGCAAACTACATTCAAGCGTCCTTTTGTTCTCTTTTCAAATTTCACAGCTTCCTCTGCTCTGCCTAAAAAGGAAAACTCATGTCTTCGAGCTGTTACAATAAAACTATTGGCAGCACGGAAAGTGAGAACAGAGCCTTGCCTTAATTTATTGCACCACGCAGATTTATTACACATCAGGGTAATAATAACAACACTGCGACTTGCTGCCTGACTCTCTCCTCCTCTGCCCCAGGAGGAGTGCGGTGGAGGGAGCTTGGAGGGCCCGCGCACTCCCTGTATGGTGCTAAGCACTGCTGGGCACGCTCCTGGCTCCGAGCCGCCAGATGATGTGGCACTCCGGGGCTGTGCGGTGCCAAGATGAGATGCAGAGCTGGTGAGGAGATGCAGTGTTTGGACGGCAGACGCTGGAAGCCATTTGCCAGGTCTGTGAGAGGAGTGTTTCCCCAGTTGTTCACTGGCAGGGGAATGAGCCTTCCCATCAGAGAAAAGCTTCCTCTACCTGAAATCTGAGGTCACAGTTGGAGGCCCAGAGAGTCCTCTACAGGGCGTTTTACCTGCCTTTTGGCAGCCACACCGAAAGGAATCAGACTTTCAAAGTTAAATCTGTTCAGAGTTTCTGAGGAACGATTAACAAAATGCAGGGTTTGAGACAATCACCCCCCAGGCCTAGGGTTTCCTCCGGGGTGCCAGCCACACTTCGGGCTGCTTCTCCGTTTCTTCATCATGGCTTCCAAGTCCTGAGGTTCCCAGTTTATCTTGGCTGCTTCCAGGGAAACTGCTCAGAGGCACTTGGGTTCTCAGCCCACCCATGGTGACAGTGACATCCTCACTGAGGACAGTGTCCATCAGAGGTGACCTCCTGCTGCTCTGCTCGCTCTGAAAGCCTCTCATTAGGATTTCTAATTTTTGAGATAATGGGAACTTAATGGGGATTACTTTGATTTTCTCTCACCAGCCCAAGCCTCTGCTGCCCCGCCTGAACAAATTGCATCCTGAGCTCATGAACTCATGAACGCTGTGGCCCAGGGGACCGCCGATGTGACCTCAGAAACTCAGTCCCACCCTATTACCTAATTTTCTTTTCATTTGTGCCAAGAGTTTTGCCTGTAACAGGATTTCGGTTTCTGATCCTCCCGGTGACCACTTTTGACCCTCCTTTTTCCCCTCTATCAATTTTTAGAGAGAAATACATCTCTAACAAGTCATCAATGGACTAATCAATGAATTCTAAGCATCTAGGAGGCTCTGGCTCCTGCTGCTCCTCTTCTCCTCACCACATTTTATGAAAATCAAGAATTCATTCTGCCCACAAAGCACTCCCTGGTTATACTCTAAAACAAAGATTCACCCTCCGAGGACAGTTCCAAGATCAAAATGTTTGGAAAATGACGTATGATTAACCATCAGAGGAATCAAATGAGTTTAAATAATATTTTTTGAAGCCACGAAGCTCTAAGGATCCGGACATTTTATGTATCCTCTGCCAAAGCTTTGGCTTCCTTCTCAATAAATAAATGTCAGTCTGTTTGTTTTTGCATTGGTAAGTGACGGTCAGTGGGGGTAGATTGGCCCTTGGGGATTTCTATCTTGCTAAAATGATGGCAAGCCACAAAAAAAAGGGCAAACCACCATTATTAGTAGACCAACTGTGACCCAGTCCTCTTAGGACAGGTGGATTTGGGTGTCGCTGGCCTCTGTTGGCTCTTAGCTGTTGGGACTACTCAGCAAAACTTAAATCTTGGGAATCACTTCAGTCTTGTGTTTGCTGATTCCCAGCGGGTAAGAAACCAAGTCAGTCTCTACCTGAGGTTCAGTGAAGTGTTGCCACTTCTCACTTGAGCTTCTGAAAGTAGGTCTTCATCTCACTACTCACCCCGAAGCAATCTACGGGTACAGAAACCAGAGAGTCAGAGAGGCTAATGAGTCACAGAAATGGAGACAAACATGGTCTCGGTGTGTTTAGAGAGGCAGCAGGCCCGGATGCTTCAAGCACACTGCTGATCATTTTTGATGGAGGGCCCAAGACTATTTTCACTAAAAAATTGTTTTGAGGATAAATTCATAAAACAAGAAATTCCCCATCCAGCAATTTTGAAGGGTGGGTGTCAAAGGATTGGCCTAAAAGGAGGAAGAAGGAAAAGGGCACCAAAGAAGGCAAATGACAATGCAGGATGGGAAGTGGGTAGAAACGGTAGTATTGTGTAAAAAAATCAAACAAGTCAAAATTATGTCAGAAGCGGGGACTCATTTTTATTTATTTTTATCGTGATTTTTTTTTTTCATTTTGTTTTTGTTTTCAAGGTTATAAGCTCAACTGTGGACACCCCGGCCCTTGAGAATTGATCTGAGATAGATCCAGCATGTAACAGGGACCCCAAAGAAGAATTTAGATCAAAGTGTGGCAGTGAAGGGGGAAGATGGAGGGGTTGAGAATGAAGCAGGGCCTTTAGTCCCTCAAGAAGCAGTCAGCCTGTCTCTGACAGCGTTCAGGAGCGGAGACAGGGTGCAGAACCTTGGCTCAGCAGCCCCTGACATTGCCCGGCCTGGCAGTCTTGCTGTGGAGCACTCAGCACATGCTCATTTGCTGCCTTCCTCAGGCTGTAGGTGCTGACTTTGCTGATAAGAGTCTCCACCACAGCCAAGGGCCTCTTCCCACTTCCTCTCTTCACACAGCGATTCTCATCAGAGAAGCCCAAGCCCACTCTCATCTGCTTTGCATCTCTTGCATCAGAGGTTTGGGATGGCAGATTGCAAATGATCGCTGCAGCCTTTCCCTTTTGTGCTCTTGAATATGGCGCAGAGGAGGCAAAGAGTGAGTCACCAGAAGCAAATAAATGTCTACAGCCCCAGAATGTGTCCAAAACGCAGCTTCTCTGAAAATGTAACAGGGGGCTTTCTTTTTTCTTTTTTCTTTTTTTTTTTTTTCTGCAAAAAAGCTGAACAGGATCTCATAGTGCCTCAATCCTACCAATTCTACCCGTTTTGTTAAAAAGAGGAGAGAAAAAAAGAAAGTCAGATACTATCGCCTTAGTTGTCAGGGTGTGAAGAAGGATCTGAAAGACAGTCATTACCTTTTACATGGCGGTCCTGAGCGGTTCGGCTGGGAATAGTGGGTTTTGTATCCCAACCCTACTGTTTGTGCCCCAAACTTGGAAGGACAGGGGTGAAAGTATTTTACAAAGGAAAAAATAAAATAAAATAATTGTGATCTAAAATTTTCTCCCTTCACAAAAGTTAAAGTTCAGTTTGCATTCTGTCAGATCTTCCCTGCACCCCAGCTAACACCCTGCTGCTTACCTCGCCTCTGCCTAATTTTGACACCTTTCGTCTCAGAATCCGTGGTAAACACTAATGAATTTTCACAGCATTCTGAAGTTGGCCAATTCATTCAAACCGATAATGATGACAGGTTGGGCAGTAGGTGGCAATTTCCTTTGTTGTCATTACTCTTCTCCCATGCTGGAAAACTGAGGCATGGAAGTCTTCGGGTTCTGGACCTCATCAGTGGTGTTCCAGGAACCAAGCCTGACACTCTGTCACCTCTGGGAAGTGGCTTTTTGTTCAGCGGCGGTACTTTCCAACGTCAGCACTTGTGTATGTCAGCAGCTAAGAGGACTCCTGTCCCAGGGGCCCCAGGTTCTCGGCCTCCTCTTGCTCTCCGAAAAGTTCTCAGGGTAATTGAAGAAAATGGGGTGGGTGGGGAAGTTTGATGGTTGGGTGCTTGAAGGGATCTTAGCAAGGAGAGGCTCTTTGCGATTATGAATTAACATAGCTAGAGGGGACTGGATTGGAGACTCAGCTTTGTCCTTAAAACTCTGATAGAAAGCTGGTACGACTTGCACTATCTTCTCCCTTAATAATGAAGCATCATCGCAAAGCCCTGGCCAAATCTGATCCCTGGTATCACTTGCCCTGCCCCTGGGGGTGTTGCACACACTCTGTAAACTTGGAAGGGGGCCATGCTGGGGTAGATTTGCTTGAGGCTTTATTTGTTTCCGTCTTCAACAGAGATCAACAGGACACTTGTTCTTAAGTTGGTTGAGATGGTCTTAGAGTAGCTGGATAATTCAGTACCTGCTGGACGTGGATCATTTTGTTTAAGGGCTGGAAGAGAAAAGTGGACCATACCCACTAGGTAGAAAAGATTAGACCAATGTACACTCGTTAGTTCCCCTCTTCATGATCTCTCGCCTCAGAAAAGTGAGAGAAAAAGAAACTGTCATCATTTAATGAATGTCCCTTCCCTACGGGGTACATGGTGAATACTAATTTGGTAAATACAACTCTGTGTCTCAGCAGGAAAGGGGGAAAGAGGAAGTGGGAAGTGACATTTATTGAGTGCCAACTCTATGCTGATCACTTTATGTAAATACTTTAATCTTCCCTCACGGACCCTCCTTTTTAGGTCTGATGATTCGCATTTTTTAGAGACAGTTCTCCTAGGGCCTCATGGTTAGGAAGCCATGAGGTCAAAATTTCAAACCCAGGGCTTCCTTATTCCGTGTTCTTTCCATGAATATTCTTATCATACTGAAGTGTGTATTTTAAATGAAGGCAGACTTGATCCCGAACCCAGCCTGCAGGAGGAAAAGGACAGCAGTCAGGTACTGTTTTCTTCTACAACGTGGTTATGAGAACATTCTTCAAGACAGGAAGAGTCAGGATTTCCAACTCGTTTCAAAACCCTGTCTGGCTGATGGATCTGATTCACTGAATGAGCACCTGTCTTTCCAGGGCGTGGGGTGCAGTGTAATCAGCTTGTGGAGGGAGATACTCTACAATTTATTTGGTAAAAAATCCAATTAGAGTTTACTCTTAATCATTTATCAGTAAATTTAAGGGTACCTTAAATAGAAGGACCTTCAAAATCATACTGTTCTTACCCTCGTCATAAAATAATTATAGCCAAATTTATCGAGGTCTCATTATGCACCAGGGACTGCCCTTTAGGCTTTGTATGCGTCCTTTAATCCTCCTACAATCCTATAAGGAAGGTACTAATATTTTCTCCATTTACAGATAAAAGTACAAATAAAAGGCACAGAGTGGTTAAGTAACTTGCCCAAGGTTACACAGGAAGAAAGAACTAAAACTGGGATTTGAACTTCCAGACCTGGGCACCTATCATCCATATTTTCACCATCTGTCACTGGGGAAAATTGTCCATGGATAGGAAAGGTAGTTTCTGAGCTTGGAGAAGAAGAGTCTTCTTTTTTCTTTTCCATTTCTAGAGCAACAGCAACCTTCTGCCACATGAAGCACGAGATCCCTAAACCCACATACATGTCAACCTGCTAAAGAAGTTTGCAGAGTTTGATTCAAGTCCTTCGTTATACAACTTTGTTCTTCTCTCCTTCTCCCTAGCTGGCCTTCAGCATCCTCCTCTTGTGATGGGAATGAGGGGTGATTGTGGACTAGAGTCTTCCCTCTCAGCTGTGGGTTCCCACCCTCTGGGGCGGTCATTGTCCTGGACACTCACAGGCACGAAGAGTGGCTGAGATCCACTCCGTGGACACAAGGATCCCACCATCATCACTGTCCTTGCCGAGGAGAGGCGGGCAGTTTACCCACACTGAACATTCACGGTTGAGGTCAATGAACACGTTCTTTTGTTGTCTAAATATAGGCACGCAGACCTCACTGGCTTCAAAGGAAGGTCTTGGTCGTCCTGGAGAGCCAGTGAGGGAGTCTGCAGCAGCCTCAGCTCTTGATTTGGACTGCTGAAACTCACATCTGCCGACCTTTGCAGGTGTAAACCAGGATCACAGAATTACTCACTCCACTCAGATGTGTAAAGAAAACATAGTTTCTTTACTTTCTGAGTCCCTCTGGTGTCCCTTCTGAGCCCTCACCTGCTGGGTAGCAAGAAGGGAACAACAATTTTGGTTGAAGAGGTTTGAAAACATAGTCATTTAGTTATTTAAATGGTTTCTTTAGGCTTCACCCTGCTGCTTCAGGTGAAGGCTCAACCTTTCAGGTTCCTCCCTTCTCCTGCTGGCTTCTGTATAAATGGTACTCATGGCTCTGAGACCAGCCCCTCACCCCACGGTGACCTAGCAAGGGATTTCACGGAGAATGGAAAAGAGCTCTCCTGCCCTTGACGTTCTCCTATTTATCTCATTTTCCTTCAGGAGAGGAAATTTGCCTGGAGAGGAGAGGCCTGGAAGAGGAGGTCTGCTAGCCGGCTAGCCTCTGTCTCAGGCAGAGGAATGTCTTCTGTACCCTAAGGGGACAACTCTAAAATCGGAGTGCTTGGTCCTTGAACCTCTAAAGAGTATAGATTACCCAGTTCATTTTTCCAAGCCTGTTACAGATAACAGTCCTGACCTGCCTGAGACGTTATTCATCCAGACAAAGCCTCTGGGACGTGGGCTGCATGAGGAGGAATTTAGGGAGGAATTGAAATACTGTGTTTGCTGAATCCTGACCCTATTATATCAATGTTGGGCTTGGGGTGTTGAAGGGGAGGAGGATTCTAGAATGTGCTTAAAAGCATCCCTTGAAGAAGAGGCAGCGTAGCCCAGAGTTTAAATGCTTGGACTTGGATCCAGAAGCCTCTGCTATCTCCTTGTGATTTAGACAACTTTATTCACATGTCAACTCAGTTTCCCCATGCTTAAAATGGGTAATTAGCAGTCTCTCTCATGAGGTGATTACAAAGTTTAGACTTGTTAACATAAAGAATTTAAACCTTTGCCTATCTCACAGTATGCACTCCACAAATATTAGCCATTTCGATTCCAAACACGTTAACGTTAGATTTTAAGCCTTTGAAGCTGCTTCTGTGTGATACTGGGAGGAAAGCATGGGTTTCCAAATGGACGGTTATTTGATATTGAGCAAAGTTATACGTCCTCTGGGAGGCATAATCGGAAAAAAATGAGGATACTATCACAGGATAGCTGTTAGAATGAAACGAAATAATGTGAAACACTTAGCAAAGCGTTCGGCACATAACTGAGGCTCAGCCAATGTTTCTCGCCCTTTCTCCTGATGTCAGTAACACGCTCTCTTATAACTGTTTACTGTTATACCCTCAGTCAGGAGTCTACGGCCTTTGCAATCTCTTAATGAGCTGGCTAGCACATAGAAGCCCAGTAGATTCACTGACAGATGCAAATGAGCCACCAGATATGGGCCCCAAGACCCAGAACTTCTCCCCTGTCAAGTGCGGCTGGTCAGAGGACAATTCCTGTCTTCTGATCTTCAGATCTCCTGGGCACACACATTTCTCCCTTCTCTGTAGTAAAATTGCACTGTGGCCTATTGAAGGCATTTGTCTCTGCTTTCCTCACATCACTCAACCCACACTTGGAGAGCAACGTGTTTGCATAAATACCAGCAGATGAATTTTTTTAAATATCGCCTTTTCTCTCCTGGCACTCTGTGAGAGAAATGAGCAAATATAAACAGAAGAGTATCACACCAGAAACACAGCAGATGGCTTCCTGCTGGAGATCTGGACTTCCCTGGAGTTCACACATTTGGGAGGTTTAGGATTACGACAAAATCCACTTGTAATGCTCTTACTTTTCATTTCTTGGGCACAGTAGAAATTGCTTAATGACTGAGCTTAACGTACACTTTCAGTCCAAATATTCCCTGTGAGGAACGAGCAGGAGGCTGCAAGCCCTCCCTGTGGGAGAGGTGCCCTCCCTAAGCCTAGCGCAAATCCAGTTTGAGTAAAGAATCAAGGAGAAAGTTTGTCTTCACTCTATGCTGCAAGGGCAGGGAAAAAAGGAAACTCATTTCCAGTGTCAGATGGTTTCATGCTTATGACCAAGAGTTTATTATAGATATTTTAAAAAAAAGGAAACTGATTGTGCACACTCCTGGACCCAGCCTGATTTGAGCCATCTCAGTTCAGAATATACTTTCTGAGAAACGCATTTAAACCTGGGGAGTCGATCCTGAACCATCCCTTACTCCAGCTCACACTTTGGGTCCAGACTTGGTCAGATATTGTTTTTATCCATTCAATAAACATATTTTATTGAGCATCTACTCAATATAATGGACTAAGCACTATTCTAGGAGTGGGAACATAACAATGAAGGAGGCAAATATGGTCCCTGACTTCGTAAAACTCAAGTCTAGTGGGGAAAAGACGTATGATATAATCATGCTATTATACTGGTATGAAAAAGCACCATGAAGCAAGTTTCTGTTTCCGTCAACCACACTGTGTTCCAAGGACTGGCCTTGGAGAAAATGGGAGGCGAAATGCCCTGCGGCCTCAGGTGTTCAGAGGGTCTCTAAGACCGCCCCTTGGAAGAGCTCTTATCCCACACAGCTGACTTGGTTGAGCCCCGATCTTCATGGCTTTCTTCATTCATGGGCTTCTCGAGAGAGAGTTATGAATGATCCCGCTGCTAAAGTGGTGGCCTCCAGAGCTCTGAAAAAGCTCCGCCAGTAATCAATAAATATTAACTCATATTTTTCTTACAAAGCATGTTTATCTAATTAGGTTTAACAAGGGAGACAGCATGATGTAGCGCAAAGACCACAGACTTTGAAGTCGGCCCCGGGTTCTAATCTTTGCTCAAATGTTAATAGCATATCTCTTTTTGCGAGTTATTTCAGTTTTCTGTGGTTTAATTGCCTCATGTGCAAAATGGGGAAAAGAACGCTTAACTCTGGATTGTTGAAATTCTTAAATAAAATGATCACTAAGAAGAGCACATTCTCCTGCATTATGCTCTGGAACTGTGTTCTATACGACACAGGACCTGTCTTTGAAAGAAAATAGCCTTTGCATGAAACGTTTAATGACAACCATACAATTGTGAGCTATTTGGTAAATGGCAAATTGCATCCACAGCCGACTTTGCTCATCCTAATATCAACTCTTTTCTGTGTCTGCTGCCCTAACTCTGCAGCTCTGCAACACATCTCTCCAGCAAGTGACTCAACTGGGGAAACCCAGAGGAAATCAAAATAAGAGATAGTAAGACACCTTATAAACATTTTGAAATGAGATCCTCAGGTTGTCACACTAAGCGTATGTAGCCCCTCTCCTTTATTTCACTGTTCTTTTCACTCATTGAAAATATTACTCGTCACCTTCAGGATGCTCAAACATGTTGGGCTAAAGATGGAACTTGTGGGCCACCTTTGACAGGGATATACACAGCTACATGCTGGTGACATTGCCTTAAGCGGTTTCTATGTCCTTCAAGATCTCTGTACCAGAAATCCATGAGTATTATAGCTTCAGACAGGTTAGATCCCCCAAGGAGCTGAATTAGCAGCTTCTTCTGTCTGTCCTATAGGTCTCTCCTGCAGCTTTCAGGTTACCAGTTCAGCTATTGTAGGATTTACCACATGCCTAAGTGAGAAGACCTCCAAATTTTGTAGAGTAATTAAAGAATTAGAGTTCTAAAAACTGGAAACAAATGCAATGTCTAAGACACTGGGGATGATTAAGTTGACTCTATGGGTTATTAGTCAGCCATTAATAATTATGGTTACATAATTTTCCATATGATAAGAGGAAAAAAACGGTAAGTAGGATATAATTAGCAAAAAGCAACGAACAAAATTCTGTACGCGAAATGAGAGCAATAGGGTTGAAAGAATAAATCTATGCCTATAAAAGGACTAGAAGGAAACACATTTAAAAAGTTAACATTTTGAATGCTGGAACTATGGCTAATTTTTCTTCCTACTTTTATTTTTATATCAAGTATACATTGCTTACATTATCTTAAAAAGCATTTTGAAATGAAGACTTCAAAGGTCAAGAATGTGGACTTCCTTGAGACAATTTTCATAAATTATTTTCAAAGAAGATTTTCAGTAATTTCCCGGCTGGCTTGGCTGAATGTGAGTCCAAGTGAGCAGAGGCAGCACTTTTAAAAAATTGAATGGGCATCAGAAAGTGTGTGACGATCAAATCTTGAGCTCTATCTCTTTTTTTTTTTTTATTTATTTTTTTTTACAGTGGCTGTCCTATTCTTGCTGGCTGCCAAGCCTTGTTAGCTTTCAGTGTCCCCACTTCCCCTTGAGATCAAGCTTTGCACTTTTCGAGTCATGGCATCTGGTTGTGCATGTATGCGGGATAGGGGTGGGAGGGCTGTGGGAGATGAACCCACAGGCTGGGCCAGGGAAGCGGAACACAGATGCAGGCTAAAAACTCTAAATGAACTCATTTTGTTTTTTTCTGGTTTTAAGCTAGTTCTCAAACTTCCTGGGTTTTGACCTAAAACAAGAACTAGACAGTTTGTGAGCAAATTCTGTCATCCTCATCTGAGGGCACAGTTTAAAATTTTTCCCCCAAAAGATTCTCTTCGCAGCCATACAATATCAACACTCCTGGATGCATCTGAGCCTGTGTTCCTCACACATGTGGTTTTTCTTTCTGGCTTCTTGTGACAGTGTAACAGACTTTGAGAAAGACTGCAATCTAGCCATGAAATCGGACCATTAGCCGTGTTCAAAGGGCTCAGCCTATTCCACTTATTTTTTTTCTTAGAAAAGTATCTCATGGCCTAAGATATCAGGACACATGCTCAGTGGCGTCTAAACCAAGCTGATCCCGATGGGGCTGTGTCCCCGGATCTCTCACCAGAGCTAGAGCCTTAGCCACCCATCATGTTCGCCCCCAGTGCTGTCTGGAATCTAAGCTTGGCCATTCGGCTCCACCCTTATGCTTTGAGATAAGGTTTTGGGAAAATGACGCATTCTTAAAAATTCTAACAAACAGAAAAGAAGAAATTTGACTTATGCCCCAACTCTTGTGAACCAGATGCCATAGGACTAGAAGGGCAGTGGCGCTGAAGCAATGTCACTTGCTGAGTGTCCGATTGGCAGACTTGCAGCAACCTGAACAAAAAATTCCAAGCCCTGGGACTCAGAACTTGTAAACAGAAAAGGACAGAAATCAGCTGACTGGTCCAGCTGAGTTTTACTAGACAGCCCAGTGTTAGCAGTTCCCGCAGGGCCTCCTCTTAGCCTGAGTCAGCCAGGGTGTGACAAGCCACAGTGCTGATCTCACCTTTGCAAGCCAACTGAGTTCCCCGCCTCTTCACCCACTCGGCTGCTGTCAGCCACCTCTGCCAACTTGTTCATTTTGTTTCTATTTTTCTCCTTCTCTCTCTCTCTGGGCAGCCACCTCCTCTTCTATTTACCCCCCAACACACCCGCTGATCTTCAGAGTTCGGCTGTTGAAGTGTGGTGACTCATTTGTTATTTAGGTATTTTGGGTTCATTACTCTTCAGCCAGTTTACCCAGAAGAACCGCACAGAGCCAACACAGAGAAGAGAGGAAATGGGGGCGTGCTGATGGGAGGGGATGGGGCAGAAATCCAAGAGCTGCTATGGAAAAATTCAGCGGAGGTGCTGCTGTCCAAGCTCACACTCAGAGACCAAGGCCAGTCCAAAAACAACAATAGGAAGGAAACAGGGCTTTGATTAAAACTTCATTGAGAGGCCTGGACACACCCCCCAGAGTTCTCCCACAGTGGAGATGGCGTGTTCAGGAATCCAAAAGAATCATCATTGCTCTTTGGGAATATTAAAAGCAACCACACCCAAGCTGCTGTGTTGACTGGGCCAAAGTAAGGTAGAAGGGTGCAGTTATGGGACAGCCAAGCAGCGCCCACAAAGCAAGACACTGGCCCTAACCTTCAGTTTCCCCAGTCCCCAATATCTTCAGCTCAGCTCTCTAGATTTGCTTTGTGGACAATATCCGGTGTGGAGTTGTTGCTGTCTTGACTAGACAGACACCGCTTGTGTTGCGAACAATGGAAAAATCATGTGTGACAGGTCAGCCGTAAGATCCATAGGTTTGAAACACTTCAAGAAAATTATTGTTTAGAAATTGATTTTCCTTAAATTGCTCCCTGAAGACTATTTAGTACATGATGCTTCTGCTTACACTGTAAGCCTGCCTTTTTCTCATTCTAATCTCTTTAGTAAGGGTATTGAATTACTGTTTGTGACATTTGCCATCCGTTTTTAGTTTACGGTTTGCAAGATTAGCATGCTGGGAGCATTCATTCTTTTCTAATTATGCATTCTTTGATCCAACAAAATTCCCCAAATGCTTAATGTCAGAGCCAGCCCTTCAGGTCCAGACTGGGGCTTGGGATAGAGCCCAGGCTTCTGATAGGCAATTCCAGAACAAGATTCTGAACTCTAAGAGAAAGAAGCTGATGAGAATAGAGAGATGACTGATTCATGTTAAGTCTCATGATTATTGAGCTTGGGCTGTTAACATCTTATGAAGCATGAGATGTTAAAATAGTACGTTTTACCTAACAGCTGCTATATGCAAACCATTTTACTGGAAACAGTGATAAATAAAAAGAAAAAAAGATATATGATGAAATCCATGTAGGATGATGGAAGAGAAAAAAGAAGAATCTAGATCTCTGATGACATCATGCCACCAGACATACATCATATAGATCACATTTTCTGATCTATAATAACCTTACTTTAAATAAAACTTTAATTTACATTCACTAATAACTTTAAACATACTTTTAAAAAACATTAAGAATAAATCACAATTAATTCAAAGATAAAAGCATAACTAAAATTGGATACTAGGGAGCGAAGTAATAAAATATATGTCAAAACTTGTGGGATGCAACAAAAACCACAGAGAAATTTATAGAAATGTATAGAAGTTTTAAAATGCTTATTTTGAAAAAAGGAAGACTAGAAATTAATGATCATGTGTCCAACTCGGGACATAAAGAAAGTAAGAGAAAAGAAATAATAGGGTTTTAAAATAAAAATTAAATAGAAAACAAAGTTATGGTAAAAATGATCATGAAAACAAAAAGCTGTTGCTTTGAAAAGACTGATAAAACTGATAGAGATTAAAAGGGAAAATCACTACATATATAACAGAATTTTTAAGAAATAAGAGAATGCTATGAACTCCACACAACTAAATTTGAAAACTTATATGAATGACCAGTTCCCTAGAAAAATGAAACTTACTAAAACTGACTCAAGAAGAAATAGAAAATTAGAGAGCCATAGCTATTTTTAGAGAGTTGAATTGGTAGTTTCGAATCTACCTACAAAACCAAAACAAAACACATGAGGGCCAGATGGGAAAACTTGTACTGCTACAAAACAAGTTAATATAAATCAGTAACAATTAAGATAAAGTGAGCTTGACCAAGGGACAGGCAAATACCCAATGAAACAGAACAGAGAGCCCAGCAACTGCTCCAAACCTATAAAAAAAATTGCTCTAAGACAAGTGGATGGTGTTACAAATCAATCAGGACATGGGACTAAGGCTATCGGTTTCCACATCAAAAGATAAAATAGAATTACAATTACCCTGCACCATGTACCAAAATTAATTCTAGGTGGATTAGATTCCTAAATGTCACAGAAAAACTTTAACAATTTAAAAATAAAATATGGAAAAATATTTTTAAGATCTTGGGAAAGGAAATGATTTTAAAAATAAGATGTTGAAAGCACAAATTATGAAGATCCAGATTGATATATTTCATTATATTAAAATGAAAGCTTCTTTAAAACAAAAACATTCAAAGTGAGAGGTCAAGCCAGCAGAGAGCAGTGTATATTTACAATGCATAGAACCCCCCAAATTAGTATTATGAATAATATATCCCATAAATTCCTGAGAATAAGACAACTCAGCAGGGGAAAATGGACAAAAGATATAAACAGATGCTTCTCAAAAAGGAACACTAAAATTGGTGACTAAACATAAGAAAAAATGGTCAGTGTATGTGTAATCAGAGATAAAACTACTAGATATCTTCTCTTAATACCTATCAGATTAATGAAATTTTTAAAAAGTCTGCGTGGTGGTGAGGATAGAAGTGCTTGTTTCTATACAGCTTCTTGTTTGTATTGTCCTCCCACTAGAATGTAGAGACTTCCTTTTGTTCACAAGCATCATCTCCAGTGCCTACAATAGTGGCTGGCATTGCAGGGAAGTGAGGGCAACAACCGGTAGTTGAAGATGCATATAACACTCCTCTCATAAGAATATGCGTCATAGGAAGGTATCCTAGAACAACTCTTTTACATGTGCACAAGAGATCATGTCCAAGTACATGTATTATTTCAAAATAGCAACAAATTGGAAGAGAATAGATAAATAGATTGTGGAATATTTCTACAATTCAATAATATATGCTGGCAAAACACATGAATTAGAACTATCATATATCAGTGTAGATAGAGTGTTATATTATTTTTCTGTACTTAAAATATATTTTTTAAAATATGTCATTAAAAGAGTTATATACCATCTTTCAGGAGGTTGAAAAAATGTTAGATAAACAAAAATTTCAATATAAAACCAAATGTGGTAATTTATATAATTTGTGCTACCCAAAAGTTAAAGGAAAAAAAAAAAAACATGTGATGAGAGATACAAAGTGATATGAGAATCCTAAAAGAGGAAAAATTAATCTCTCCAGAAGGGATCAGAGAAGTGTTCATGGGTGAAGTTACACTTAATATTTAAATAGTTAGAAATGGAGCAAAGAGATTCTTGGCGGAGGGGATAAAGGCCCGGGTTGAGAAAATAAAGCACTGGGAAAATGTGGAGCATTTTCAAGGAGTGTTTGGAAGCTCATTTGTCTAGTATCAGAGTTTAGTACAGAAGAATGGTTAAAGATAGGTTGGGATAAAATCTTGGAGAAATCTAAATACCAAGTTGAAGTGTTGGGTAGAAAACCTAAACTGCCTGAGGTGTGTACTCTGGTGCCCGGATTTATGTTTCAAGTACTTACGCACTGTTCAAATTTATTTTCTTAGAAGCTTGGTTTAAGATATTTGCCTAATAAATTGGTTTTTTTACACTTAAAAATTGAAATATCACTAAGATACCCAAACATTAATAATAACTGTATTAACACATTTATTTAAGGAAATATGATTTAGAAAAACATGTAGATATCTAATTTAATGAAGAGCTTTATTCATACTTTTTTCACTGTTATCACTAATTTATCACGAATTTTCCCTCTGCCTTGGGTATAAAACAACTTTTTATTCACTTGACCTTATTTTTAGACTCTGTCTCAGTGACTCACTTGTTCATTCATTTCATTCTACTAATATCTAAAACAGCCTATACCAAATAATAATGGTCCTTGCTTAACGGAGCATACATTCTAGGACAAGACACGTAGGTAAACCAGCAATGACAATAGAAGTGATAGGGGTATGCACAGAATGTTCTCGTGGAACAGATGAGGGACAACTAATCAGGGAATTAAGAAAGTTTTCCTGGGGGAGGTGATACTTGAGAAGAATGCTCAGCAATTAGTTAGCTGGACCACAGAGGAGAACATCCGAGGAGGAGGCTCAAGGGCATGAAACATCCTGTGCACAGGGTCAAGTGTGATCAGAAAAAAGAAAGTGTGAGGGTGCTCAGTGGAATAAAGGCCAAAGACGTAGGCAGGGGCACGTTATGAAGGATTAGGTGTTAAGTGAATGGGAGGTGAATGTGGAGACAAGCATGCAATAGGCAGACTTTGCAAACTTGGCTTTGAAGGATAGAGAGAGGGCCTAGAGCTGGGAGAGGAGAGCAAGGTGTGGAAGCATGGAAGTTGTTTTCAAAGAGAGTAGAGATGAAAATATTTATGTGCCATCAGGAAAGACCAAATGAAGGGGAAGCTGAGAGTAAAGGAGAGAGAGGAGATGATTAATAGCGTGAGAGTCCCCTGAAGAGGAGGCAGAGACCAGGTGGAGGATGAACTACGAACTGGAGAAAAAGTTAGGCTGAGACAGGAGGCAAGGGGGAAAGGGTATCATTAGAGTTTTTAGGTTTTAGATGCTGGGGGCTGTCTCAAGGAATTTCAACCTGATGGCTTTAATTTTCTCATAGAGTAGAAAGATGGTTTGCTGAAAAGGAAGGTGATGAGGGTTTGAAGAAAAGGTCAGAAGAACTGTTAAGAAGAATGACAGAAGGAACAGGTTAGCAGCAGCTTGAAAGCCACCAGAAGCTGGAGCAAAAGTATCTGATGGCTTAAAGGCCCTGGGTGCACGAGTACAGAAGGCAGGAAGTCAATCATCAAGGCTGGAACGTTACAGAGTGCTCGAAATACCTGGACGGGGTTGGAATACATGGAGGAGGAAGAGGGCTGGGAGGAGGCGACTGAGAGAAGGTTTAGAGGACAAGGCCGCTGGTGTTGAGGAGTCAAGGAAACGTAAGACGATGTGACGTGAGTCTTCCACGTGGACACTGGAGTTTCACAGTCTGATTGAGGCATAAGAGGTGTGTGGGTGGGGGAAGGTATGTGAACCAGTTGCCAAGTCCTAGGTGAGGGGTGGAAGACTCATGATCCCAGCCGACTGCAGGGTGGTTTCACCAAATGAGAAACCATCTGCAAGAGGGCAGTGAGGTGTCATTTCTGCATTCCTAACAAGCTGCCTGTTTGTTTGTTCATTTGCCTTTTCATCCATCCTTTTGTGCCAATCCTTCAACCACTTAAAAATATTTATTGAATATTCACCATGTGCCATCACTGGAGGTGAAAAAGACGTATGATGTCAATCTATTCGTTCTGAAACACACATTTTTCACATCCCCCTTCCCCCTCTCAACCCCTTCAATTTTTAATATCTCTGAAAACGATGGGAACACTTCTTACGCTGATGTCAGCCAGGCTGCAGTCGTGGTGTAGTTGTCATGCTCTGCTCAGGCTCAAACTTAGTCATTGCTGTTCATGTTGTCATTACTTCAACTGAGTTAAGTATACTGCTGGTAATAACATGTTGAGCTGAGCTGCTGCTTAAAATCCCCAAAATTACACCATCGTTTGGCATTGGAAGGAAAAGTTATTGTATTTGCAAAAAGCATGAAAATAGTGGGACATGAATTTGATACTAGTAAAGCAGATATTTATTATTGAAGAAATTACCACAATGCCATGTATTATTGCAAAAAACAAGAACCAAGTGTTTTACCAGACCCTCGAAAGAAAAAATACCCACAAAGGGATAAAATGGTGTTATGTTTCTTACTGATACATACACAAAGATAAGCCAAGCAATGCAATGGAAGACCTGGAGAATCGTCCCACATCTCAAAACCATAGAGGCTGGTGTGACTAATTTTCGGGTTACAGGGTTGTAGTTAAGGCATCGTGCCATAGCTCAGTTGGCAGGATTTTTATCCTTGGCGATACATAACATCATGGTGTGTCTTACAATGAAATGTGCCTCAGAATGGCCAACATATGATCATTCATGTCCTAGAACTATCTAAACATTTTCTTTTATAGAAACATAGAATATCAGACCTGCAAATACCAATGCCTTCCTTTCCAAATAAGGAAATCGAATCCAGGAGGACTGTGGTGGGGCCCAGGCTTACACTCCACAGTTTGTTAGAGGCAGAAGAAGGATATTGTCATGCCTTCTGGCAAAAGGAGCGAAAAAGGATAAAAATTGCACGATGGCTTAATGGCCCAGACCTCCATTTAAAACCCTATGATTGCTTTTTTTTCTTCCTTTGGGAAGGACAATAAACAAGCCCAGTAACCACTAATCTTTGACACCAGGCTTCTGACTTGTGCTCACCGTCCATATCTGTTTGATCTCTTTAATCACTGGCCTTTCTAATTAAAATAGACCGCATGCTCTCAGTGTCCCTTTTTATGTTTCTCAAAAAAAAATTGCAAACACATAGGCAGTTTAAAAATAGCTAGAGCTAGCAATCTGATATTGGGTACGATATATATATTTTTCAATACCTACAAAACTAAGTGACGTCACTGTTAGTCCTCCCCTGCGGCAGTTAAGGAAAGAGGGTGTCCAAACTTGAGAGGGAGAGTTAAGGGAAGAGCAGTGGTGATACCCATCCCATGCGACTGATGACACCACCACGAAGAAACCAGAGAGAGTTCTCTCTTCTTACCCCATCCCTTCTGGTCCACGTATCACAGAAGCAATCTCTTTCCTTATTGTCCACAGCTCCTGATATTAGTGAGAAAATATTTTTTTAAAAAGACTGTGAAAATAAGATGAAAGATACTTTTTTTTTTTTTGCCGTGGAAAGCTGCAGACTCTTGTGAGAATTTTATGGCCAGGACTTGGCCTTCACCCTTTTAGGTCCAGTATCTTTACTGCATAAGATTCAAATTTGGTTTTTGTCTGTTTTTGGTTGTAATAGCTGCTAATGTTTCTACTTTTATTAAATAATGGCATTCTGGTCACCAGCCCCACTAGTCAGTTATAAATGATCTCCTATTTACTAATGAATCAGTCTAAAGCCATCGGGAGAGTGTAAAAGACACTCCGAGAGACAATATTTCTCTCTTCTCCCCTCTTTGAGGCACCTTTATCTTTAAGCATTTCCAACGTAGGAGAGGTTTGCTCTTTCCTGATAGAAAAACTGATCCATAGTGTGTCTTGTTATACATCCTCCTGCTCTTTCTTAATTGCAACTACAAAGGTTACAAGTTTTAAATAGCCAATTAGGACACGGTTATGTTTTTAGAAAGCACAATTAGACTAATTCATTCATGGTGGCTTCGAGTTTTTCCTTATTAACTCCAAAAAAATCCATCCATCTTTTGTCCCTTTTTCAAAACTGGAAGGTTGATCATTGAAAAGGAAATTAAAATTAAACAAACAAACAAAGAAAACCCAGAAAGTTGGTGTGCATTTGACTTCACTCTGAAGCAACCTTCTGACCATCGCCCCATCCGCTTTGACATCAAGGAAGACAGCGTTGGAGCATTATTTTTCAGAGGGAGGATGAAAGGGAGGCTTCCTCGTTTTGTAAGACCCACACCACGTGGCTGAGAAGTCAACGACTGTGCGTTCATCTCCTGCACTGTTCAGGGCTTCCCGGAAAGCATGCTTTCTCTCTCCCTGCTTCACCATTTTGGCGGCTGGGGCCTGACGAGTGACTGTAAGAGCCGATGGAAGTGGATCCAAACCAAGGGACCAAGCTTCCTGATCCTTTTTCTGTGTGTGCTTTTCCATTAAAAGATCAGTTGTATTTACAGTTGCGTATCTCGTTTTGCTTATTTGACTATTATTACAAGCATTTTCTTGTATTACTAAGACTCCTACATGCAATTATTAGTAGTAGCATACTTTCTCACTGTTTGTATATATATATTTTTAACCCATTCTCCTGTGATCATAGATTTAGGGTGTTTTCCAGCTTCTGCTGCTGTAAATAATGCTGTGACAAACATCTTTGCGCATTCATCTTTTCCTGACATGAGATCCACCCTGAGGGTGATGGGTACACCACTCTGCCCTTTTGCACTTTCTCAAGCAGGGCAAGACGTTGGGGATGGGTAAGAGTGGGAGAGTTCAGAGGGCCAGTGTGGGTCGGTGCCTGGCAACCCCAGCTCTGTGGCCAGAAAACACAGGAATCTGCAGAATACATTCAAAATCATCCTTTCTTGCCTTTCCAGTCAAATGATACACCCCATGAGGACAGAGTGGACCCCAGACCTCCACGTACCCTTGCAGCGGGGAACACTGAACGGCCAGGATCAAGGTCAGGGGACCGGGCTCCGGCCTGGGTGGGAGTAATCCCCTAGCTTGACGCTTAGTAGCTTCAAAGGGCAATCTGATCCGAAAGCCCTCAGGTCACGCTTTCTAACACAGCTGTCAGAACACACACCCTGTAAACAGGAAATGCCTCAGCAAGTACAACTGAGCACATCTTATTTCTATTTTTTAAGAAACTATTACAAAGCTGGAGGAGAGCGTGACATTTATCTGGCATCACGGCTGACAAGTTGGGGCTGCTCCCTGACAGCCTAGTTTTATGTTCCCGGCAGTTGTGTGCCTACTGCTGGTTAACAGGTGCTTAAATCGTCTCAGATTAATCAATAACTCATTTTGCCTTGTAAAATGAGTGTCTCCATCAAGGAAGCTGTAAGTTACACAGTTCGTTTTTGCTGTCATAGAAAAGGAAAAGATTGACAGACCCCGAGCCGATATTTAGATACCTCTAAACTCAGAATGTGGAACATTTAGCACAGGGCCAAAGGAAAACCATTCAAACCAAGGATGGGGAGGCTCTAGTTGATTGAATAGCATCAGGAAAGGCTAAAATTGAGAAGTGATGACTTCCAGTGAAGACTTAGCTATATGGAGAGCACAGGACTAATCCACCCCTTGCATCAGGTTCCATCCCACCTCTTCCCCTGGCCATGCACCATCTGTTCCAGTCGCACAGCCTCATCAACTAGGCTGTTTCGCACCACAGGGCCTTTACACGTGCCCCACACACCTGGAATGCTCCCATTCCTCTCTTCTCCACTCTTCAGCCAATTCCTGCTCATCCTTCAAGGCTGAGATGCCACTTGATTTGGTGATAGCATGAAGACAGCATAGTATAGGGCGGAGAACTTGGACGTTAGAGTGAGATGCAACCGGGTTTCAATCTCGGTACCGTTTCTTACCGCATGGGTAACCTTCGACAAATTGGTTTAACATCTGTGAGTCTGTTTCCTCCTCGGTTAATGGAGCTAATGCCTGGCTCACTGAAGTGCAGTGAATATCGATCATGTGACTCTACAAAGTGCTCGACTCCATAGAGCGCTTGGCTTACAGTAGACACTCAACAAACGTGGATTCCCTTTTGCCATGCCATCTTCCAAGCCTTCCTTAATTCTCCGGGCAACGTGATTTTATTCAAAACTCAGAGTATGAACCTGTGTCTTTTCTGAGTCTGTAGTATCTATGTAGTATTCAAATTCTCCATGCCTTCCTGAAACAATAAGGCTTCCAGATGAAACTTTTAATTCATTTATTTATTTGACAGATATTTATTTAATGACCTCAGATGGCAATTACCCCACCCAGCACTTGTGTTCTCGATGTGTTTTTCCTTCTTTCAGAATAAAGTCTCTCAACTTTGACACTATCGACATTTGGCCCAGATAATTCTCCACTGTGGGGGGCTGACCTGTGTGTTGTGGGGTGTTGAGCAGCGCCCCTGGCCTCTACCCACTAGAAGCCAGTAACGACTCCCCCAAATCAGATGGGACAACCCAAAATGTCTCCAGACATTGACTGCCTCTGGTTGGGAAACTGCTCTCAAACTTTGCTCCCCTGGTTATTCCTTCATCTCTATAGTCTGTATTCAGCCTTCATTGGTACCTTTCTCTCATAAAAATATGCTATTTTCTCCAGTCTCTCAGAACAAATAAATCGAATGCAAAACCCACTCCCTGCACAGTCGAGTTCTCCTAAAGCATAGCCTGCCTTCGTTGTTCCTTTCCATGCATCCTTCCACCCGCCGCAGTCAGGCCCCTCCACCCCGGCAGGAAGTGCTCTGCCGAGTTCCTACTGATAAATGGCTAAATCCTGTGTCTTCTTTCCACTGCTCACCTTGTCTTAACTCTGTGACATTTGACACTCGATAAATTGTGTAATGTCTTTCTTTCCTGGTTCTTCTTTGACCCTCTTTCACCATCCCGATGGGGTCTCCTTTGCTTTGCTCTCCCCAGGGCTTCTGTTCTTGGCCTTCTCTCTTCGCTCTCCCCAGTGCGCATACACCCACTGCCAAAGCTTTAATTCTAATATAACATCAACTCCAAAATGTTTGGTTCCAGCCCAGATTTATACACCAAACTCATATATCCACTGTGTGTCTCTCAGACATCTGGAAGAGAACTTTCTCCCTGATCTCCTCTTCCCAAAGCTGTTTCTCCTCCCAGCTTCCCATATCCCATCTCTTCTTCCCAGCTGGGCACCGTGTAAACATTAGGTCCTGCTGTTGGAGTAAAGATGGTCCTCTTAGGTTACTTAGGAAAGAAGGCCAAGCCAGTTCCTTCCCCTCCTAGGCCCTCCTCACAACCTTTGGCTGTACCCTACGTGGAGCAGCAAACCTTAGTATCACTATAAATGAGATAAGCTCCGTGAAGCACCCAGCACATAGTAGGCAGCTCCTTTTCCCTGTGATTTTCTTCTGGAAAACACACTCGAGAACATGAAGAGCTATGTATGAGTACTGAGATTCAAAGTGACTTTGTTCTCTAATTTTTTCCCATTGAAAAGAAGTTATCTTTGGAACTAAAGAAAAAACATTTTGCTAAAACACCCAGAGAAGCACACCTAATCACGCCACTCCTCTTTATTGGCTGTTCATTGCCCTCGTGATTAAGTCTAAACCTCTCAGCACGACTTGCAATTTGGCCTTGATCTAGTTATAAAACCGTAGCTTATGCTGAACTACTTCCCTCCACATTACACACTCTGGCAACTCCCAACCTTTTCCAGATCCCTGGACGAGCCAGGCTGGGGCCCGTTCCTGCGTGGGATTCTCCCACTGCGTGGTGACCGACCCATGCCCTCTGTCCCTTCCCTTCCATTTGTGCTCGTATGCAAGCCCACACTTACACGCACACTCTGGGACACCGGGCCAATTCTCATTTCTCAAAACACACCTCTCCAAGTCCTTCCCTTCCTTCCTTCCTTCCTTCCTTCCTTCCTTCCTTCCTTCCTCCCCACCCTATCTCTTTCCTTTCTCTCCCTCCTCTCTCTCTCCCTTCCTTTCTCCCTTTCTTTTTATCTTTTTAAATTATTATTATTTTTAAATAATAATTATTAAATAATTTAATATTAAATATTAAATTAAATATTAAATTAAATATTAAATATTAAATAATTTAATTATTATTATTTTTAAATAATTATTATTTTTTAAAATTATTATTATTTTTTGCCTCCTTTTCAGCTTTATTTTATCTATGTCCTGGAGTCATTTTGGCTGCTAGACAAAATTGTGTCCATTTCTTAATTTCCATCAGTGGTTCAGTGCCTTCTTGTCAATGACAGTAATCCAAATGGGCGTCCTATTGTGGTTGGTGGGACCCTCCAATACCTTCCTTTATTGTTAGAGAAAGGAGATTGTACGTTGGGCCTTCCTGTGCAAAGGGCTGCAGCATCAGGACTGGCCTGAGAGTCCTGGCCAGTTTGATTTTCTCCTTGATCGGTGCAGGTTGAAGATAAAAAGTGCTACAGAGCCACAAACATAGCCGTAGTTGTGGTGGTCTGTGAAGTGAGCATAAAACCTTGGTTTGTCCCAGGTCACTTGGCCTGGCCATGGCTTCTGCTGGAACCCAGCCACATGCACAGCCAAGACTTTGGGCCCAATCAGGCACTTGGAAAGGAATGCAGTAGTCTGGATTACTGGTTTATTAACAGTCAGGTGGAAGAGACGCAAGGGGCCAGGAATGGGGAAAAGGCATGGCGCTCCCATGCCCTCCCCGAGGGCTTCACTCTCCCTAAACCTCTCTGTGTTCACCAACCCAGAAGCTCCAGAATCCTTCCCTTATCTCTTAGTTTCCAAAAGAAAAGTAAACACGCTCTAAGCTTTGTTGCTCTTCGCCCATTCGGACATTCCTCAGAGCACCTAGGATGCTTGGTTATATTTATTTGTTGATTTGTCCATCTCCCTCCAAGGCACTGTGCACTCCTTAAGGGCAAAGACTGTGTCTTTCATTTGTCGTACAGGAGAGGATCATTTAAATGTCATCTAACGAGAAGCCCTAGAGTAGCCTGTGGGATGGGAGGCGGGGAGGGAAGTAAACCTGTAGCACTTACCGCCTTTTGGGGGCTCGCAATTGTGTCATGAAAATGAATGTGATTAAGTGGGGTGAAGAGAGAAGAAATTATAATAAAAGCTAAACACTTCATATGCTTTACTTCTCATTTAATCCACTATTTACTTGGAAATAAGTACTATTATTTTGTAAATATGGCAAATTGAAACTTTAATGAGGTTAAGTGACTTGACCAGCAGGGAGTAAGCTTCCAAAATCCGAGTTCCTCATCTAAACACAGGAATGTATATGATGCTGCTGTGTGAACAAAGACCTTCAAAACCCGACGGAGAAATTAGCATCAGGGTTACCTCACGAGGAACCAGGATTCCTGCAAAAGAACGCCCAGCTGCCGGCTGATTAATCCGAATTTACGGGGACTGAGATTTCTGCTTCTCCTTTCGATCCCTCTTATCACCTCCAACTCTAGAAAAACACTGAAAACACAAGCTTTGCCAAGTTGCTGAATCCACATCCCTTTGTCCTAGGGAAACTCCTGGGTCTCAGGAGACAAGGAAAATCAGACCCGGGTGAGGGAGGTACCTGGAAGGGGCTACTTCTTGGGGCGCAATGAGAGCAGTAGGCCCTGATGGGGCTGATTAGGGGGCTCTATTTAGAATGTTTATCTCAGATGACCTGAGGCCAAGTCTGTCCTTCCCCCACTCCTGCAGGTCCTCTCCCCCAAGCCCTGGCTGTGGGCCACACAGAGGCCTCCCTCCTGGTAGCCTTGCTAATGACTTTAGAGTCTGATTGAGATCAGGTGGCCTCGGAGCTGGCACCAACACCCACGACACTCTCCAAAGATAAGGAAACCAAACATTAGCTAGCTGGTAGCGAACAGTGACACAAACACACCCACGCCTTCCTCCCCTTCACTTCTTCAAAGGAGCGGCAAAAGCCACTCTAACCTTATTTGGATGGGGAAATAGAGTCACCCCCAATACCACCTCCACTGTTTAAAGTTGCTGTAGCCCGGAGGGAGTCTCCTACGGAGGGTGCTCGCTTCGTGTCCCCTGCTGAATCTGGTACCTTCCTTCCTTCCCCCAGGAATTCTGGACATAACTTCACCTGCCTGAGCACCTTAATTCTGTGGCCTGGATTGTGTGTATACTTAACTGATTCTGTGGACTCTACTCATTATGCAGAGATATAGGATGCAGCTGAGTATTTTCCAGCCACGTGATGCACTTTGTGTCTTGTGTATCCAAAGAGTTTATAATCTCCCTTGGGACTGAGCCACCCATTTCTTCAGTGTCACCTGGCGAGTTCCTCTGAACAACAGCGTGAGAATTAGCTCGAAGCTTGTTGGGAAGGCAGACTCTCAGGCCCCACCCCAGAGCCACAGAATCGGAACCTGCCGTTTACCAAGATGCTCACGTGACTCACTCACCTGCAAGTTTGAGAAGCTCCGGGCTAGAGTGTTGGTGACTGATATACAGACTCTTCTGTGACCCCAGTGTGGTGGCCAGGATGGAGGGCAGGCTGTTTTTCTCTGTCCCCCGAGGTCCTTCGGTGTGGACAATAATTCTGATTATTGCATGTTTCTCTAGAGGTTATATTTTTTTTCAGTGCCCCGTGCAGGTGGTTTTTTATTAAGAGTAAATAGCAATAAGAGGAAGAAATATTTACTGAGTGGAGCATTCATGTAGTAGGTGATTTACGTGTGTTATTTCTTTTCTCCTTTTTGTGTTATTTCTTTTAATCATTGTTGTCTCCGTTTAAGCTGCCATAACAAAGCACTGGGTGGCTGAAACCAAAGAAATCTATTTTCCCACGGTTCTAGAGACCAGAAGTTCAAGATCAAGGTGTCAGCAGGTTGGTTTCGTCTGAGAGCTCTCTCCTTGGCTCGCAGACGGCACAGCTTCGTGCTGTGTCCTCACATGGCCCCCCTCAGTGGGTGCATCTGCCTGGTGTCTCTCTCTGTATCCAAATTATCTTTTAAATCAGATTGGATTAAGGACCATTTCAATGTCTTCATTTCAACCGAATTATCTCTTTAAAGACCTTATCTCCAAACATGAGTACATTCTGAGGTACTCAGGGTTAGGACTTCAACATACAAATTTCAAAGGGACATGGTTCAGCCCATAACACCTATAAAGTGGCTAATTATTATTATCCCCATTTTACACATGAGGAAACAGGGGCTTTCAAAAGTTCATTGATTTGATTAATGTCACACCGAATGACAGAGCCAGAACTGAATTTTTTTGTTACTCATGAGTCTGTTCAGTGATTTACCTAGCATATTTATTTACTGGATCTCTACTCTGTGCTATGCACTGCAGTTTGTGTTCGGGACACAAAAATCACGGTTCCTGCTTCCATAAACTTTATATTTTTGTGAATTATTTTTTTTATTCTAGAATTTATATGCTTACATCCTCTACTGCTGTAGAGATTTGGTTTTGTGTAGCCTCATACCATTTTTTATTGCCATTTTTTACAGTAATCTTCCCGACCAGCCCAGGCTCTGACTCTAACCTCATAAACAGCTCTCTGGGACCATGCTTGTTTCTGGTCAGTCCTGGCCATTTCCTGGGATGACTGACTCATCTCAGTTTGCCTGGGACTTGGGCTTTTTCTCTTCAGTCTCAGGCAAAATGCCATCGTTGGTGGCCTTGCTAATTCCTGGCTTGCACAGTTGTCACAGAAGTAGGGCCCAGTGTCAGAGAAGCAAGGTGGACTGATGGGGCAGTGACACTGCAGCTTCACCTAGGCCTCCATCTACCGCTGAAGTAGAAATAACCTGGGACAGCCTGGCACCTCCACGATGGGAACTGAATCAGGGGACCACGGAACATCTCAAGCACCGGCTAGCCTCAACGTAAGCATGAATAAAGTGAATGAACAAAATGATCTCTAGAGGTTCCTCGGCTGAGGATTCAGGAATTCCTCAGTTTCAAACAGCCGACCGTCCTTCCTTAGAGAATCTCAGCTTCAGTTAACAGCATGTGAGAAGCTCTGGAAGTCCCCTCTGCGTGGCCCTCTTGGGGAGAACAGAGTGCCTTCCCCTCTGATGCCATGGCCCTTGCAGGGCGGTGAAAAGAGCTTCTGAAAGGCAGCCCAATTCTGTGGCATAAGTGACTACCGCAGCGAACACTGCGGGGCCCGCTCCTGTACTTCCCTGGGGCAGACGCATCTTCTGCTGCCCACTGTCCTTTTGTGACCCGCTGAGGTGCAGCTCTGGCACCTCATTGACATGGCAGGCCCCTCAGCTGCCGAGGTGCCAGGTACACTGGACTCCAGCCTCTGTTTGCTGTCGTTCTGCTAGCGCTCAATGCCTCGATGAAGGGGTCAGGGGACGAGGAATAGTCAGGGAGCCTCATAATTAGTCAAATCTATGGAAACTCCTAAATATGAAATTTAGCTTTTTTTAACCCTCTCCCCCCAAATAACCTATATATTTGCTATTTTTTTTAATAATTCACTGAATTCAAACTTATGTGCAGAATTGGGGCCATATATTCTCTCTGCAGAAGGGCCTATTACAAAAACAAGGGTCTCCCATAATATTTCTGATTTCAGGGAAAGGGGATTGCTTAGCCATATTTAGTCACTAATTCTGTGTTCTAACTTAGTCGAGGAATTAACCGACAGATGTTTAAGTAAGAACCTACTGTGTGCAATGGTGGCATAATAAAAATTTTATTTAGTCTTTTTCTCGGGTTCCTGATACATAGTTCCTAAAAACCTTGAAAAATTTTGAGTGACAGGAGCATCTTTTGTTATTCCCAACGAGGCCCTTTTGATGACACTGGAGTTTGTGCTGACGAGGGGACTCAGGATGAGAGCTCTAGATGGCTTCAAGAAGGAGGCTAGTCATCAGAAAGATCACATTTTCGCCCTGCTCTCTGACCTTTGGGGTGGGGGCAGGACTGGATGTGGGTTATAAAAACTCTCGGACAACGGGACTTAGGAAGCTTCCAGGTTGGCAAAGGCACTGGTGTTCTGGGAGGGTGGCTCACCCTTCCAGAGCGGACACGGAAGCTCCAAGCATTCTTCACCTTCCATTTGGCTATTCCTGAGTCACATCCTTTATACTAAACTGGTAAACATAAGCAAAGTGCTTTCCTGAACTCTATGAACTGTTCTAGCCAGTTATGGAAACTGGACGGGGAGGAGTTTGTGGGTACCCTCAAGTCTGCCGTTAGCGAGCAGAAGCGTGGGTAGCCGGGGCACGCCATTTGTGGCTGGCATCCGACGTGGAGGCCAACTTGGGGGACTGTACCCTTAACATGTGGGGTCTGACACTAACCGGTTGCAGACTTGGATCATTGGACACTCTGTTGGTGTCAGAGAGTTGGAGCACTGGTGTGGAAAACCCACGTATCTGGTGCTAGAAGTAGTAGCAGAAAGCAGCACTCAGCAACGAACCTACTGAGCATCAAGGAGGGGACACAAAAGTAATAGATGGTCATTCGGGGTTTACAATCAGCTGGGGGTTCAGATACACATGGAAAAAGGCACAGTTCAAAGCCGTTTTGTCAAGTGCCCAACACATGAACCGCTGTACCTCCTCAGGCCTTGATGTGACCTTGAAGTCCTTTAACTTCAGTGTGGTTTTAATTTATGCATATTCTAAGGTGCACAGGCTGTAGGGTATGAGAGAAGAGTAAGAGGCAAAAGGTGGCTTTAGAGGCCCTTGGTTTCAGAGCCGACTTCCAGGAGGGTCTGCCGTGCTGACTAGCTGCCGTGCTAGCAAGGCGGTGACAGCTGGGTGCTAGCCATTGCTAGTTCGCAGAGCCCTGAGTCCCCATGCCAAACGTTTGCGTGTCCTCTGGGAAGTCAAGAAGCTTCCGTGTACCACGCACTCGGGACATGGCATGCAGCCAGTTCCTCCCTGACATTCGATGCTTCGCTTTATTTTTTTCCAAGTGCAAAGACCATCACAGAAGCTCCTCCTCTAATTGGGAAAAGCCTTTGTCATGTTACTTATTACTCAGAACCTTCCATGGAGACCCCTGAATGCCATCCTCTCACAAATACATTTGGCTCCAAAAGTGCTAAAAAGCAGGGCATTTTGACTTCTGAGTAGGCCATGCAGTCCCCTATGCACCCAAGAGTGATTTGCAGACTCCTGGCCAGAAATCTCTCTCTCTCTTAGACAGTGATGGGACCTGGAAATATTTCAGTTCTCAGAAGCCTTTGAAAGCACCCCAGAAAGATGATAGCTTAGATTCCTAGAATCACTGAGTTAGAAGGGAGTGTAAGGATAATTGAGCCCATTTCTCTCTTTTTAAATTAAATTCAATCAAAGTTTTAGTTCCTCAGTCGTACTAGTCACATTCCAAGTGCTTGATGACCTCACTTGGCTAGTGGGTTATGGTGGCTAGTAGGCAGCACAGGTCTGGATGTCACTTCCTCTGACTTCCCCAGCCTGTGCTGAGTGCCCTCCCACACGCTGTTACTAGAGTATTCTGTGGTAACCTCGATCGCAGTACTTACCTCACTGGGATACAGCGGCCCGCTTACTTGTTTGCTTTTCATCTGACTCTAAACTTTTTTTAACAATTCGGACTCTGTCTCATTCGTCTTTCTATTGTCGGCAGCCCGCAGTCCTGGCCTAAAACAGCTGCTCGGTTTGTCTGAACAAGGTTGAACGCCTGAACACCAGCCATTTTCTCTGGACCATCAAGGCCCAGTGAAATCTGGGCCCTGACCTCATCTCTTACCACCCTCCCCTCTGTTCACTCTGCGGCTGCCACGCTGGCTTCTTGCCATTCCTTGACTGCCCTCGGCTCTGTGTTCTCTGTGCCTGGAAAGCTTTGCCCTGAAAGCCAATCCACTTTGCTCGTTCCCTCGTTGCATTTAAACGTCTCCTGAAAGGAACTGCCTCCCCTGGACAGCCTTTTGGCAATAGGCCTCGCTCTGCCAGTCACTTTCTAACCCCTTTATTTTTCATCATGGTGCCCACCCAGTATGTTATTTACTTAATTAATCTGATTCTTCCAACTAGAATGCAGGTTTCAGGAGGGTAGGTCCTTTTCTGTGTTGTTCATGCTATATTTCTGGAAACTAGAACAGTCTGTGACATCTGATAGGTGCTCAATAAATATTATCAACTGCAAGAAGGTTAGACTACCTATCATAGGGGAGACTGGAGAAAGGGGAGAGATAAGAAGGCACTCAGAAAGAAGCAGAGTTCCAGGAATTTCAATATTTTTTCCCAGTTCAAACTTCAAAATGTCCAAATGGCTTGGAAAGTCACCCAATGACCTTGATTTATGACACAAAAGTTGCTGCTGGAGAAAAGGGATAATTACGAGTTTTAGGAGGCTGAGGCTTCATGAGTATGTCCGATTCTCTGTCCCCAGAACCAGGGGACACCTGATCCTCCAAAGGCAGAGGGGTTGGATGGGTGGAATACAGCTGCTGGAAGCTTCCATGGCAGGTGGTAAAGGAGACCACCGGTTGGGCTGATGATGGAAGGGACTCCAGCAGGATGCACGGAAGAGAAAGGGGACAGGTAGGAAAGCTCTTGAGAAAAGAGGTCGGACTGGATGTTGGGCCACCGGAGTCCTGAGTGGCGGTGAGGCACGACAGGAAGACGTAAGGTTAGAGGCAAAGATCTGAGTCTGAGTTTGCAAACTGATCACTTTGGAAAACGACTCAGCGATGTGGGGCAAGCTACTCAGCCAGCGCTCTGTCCTCACCTGTGAAACAAGACAATTCGTATTTCACAGGATCGTCATGAAGATGACATGGCATGTTATATGTGAAAGTGCTCTGCAAACGGTCAGGTATTTGAGAAATACAAGTTATTTGCACTCTAGGCATTTTCCCATGAGTTCTCTCGTCTGCTTGCCCTACGCATTCATTCACTGAATCTATCGATTGTGTACAACTCAGGGCTCTTGTAAACTTTTACTTTATTATAAAACTCAGATCCTTTCCTCTTGTACATCCTATGGGATTCAGGAAAACCAATTTCAGTCAGGCCTTGGAGAAAGATCATAATTTGTAACTCAAGGAACCATGTTTCAGCGTTTCAACAAATTGTGTTTTCCAAGGATTTCATGCGTGAATGTCTTATCTGCCCAAATAAGCTGTAAGCGGCTTGTTAAAAGCACAGATTTCAGTCATTCAGTCCTGGATTTAAATATTGGCCTTGCTACTTACTTACTTGCTGTGTAGGACTTTGGGTAGGCTACTTAATCTTTTTAAGCACTAGTCTCATCCACAATACTGACATCATAATGATATCATCTGTAAAGTGTCCGTGAGACTCAAAAGAGACAATGAATATAAAGTTCCTAAGTCAGAACCTAGTACATAGTAAGAGGCTAATCAATTGAACCTTCTGTACAATAGCTGCTAACATCACACTAAGCACTAGTATTGAGTTTTCCTAAAGTACTTGATTGAGAACTGGAAGTAAAGCAAAGAAAGCAAATAGTAATTAAGGTCAATTTTGGCTTTAATCTCCCAGCCTATCAATAAGAACTGAAAGAGTTATGGTTTCCTGACCCAGGCAGAACCTTTCACAGAAATATAAAAGCAATTCCTTTTCTTGGATTGACAACTGATAAATCTCACTTGAAATATGACAGTGGGTTTGGGTGGAGGAAGGGGACATTGGTGATGTTAGTCCTGAGATGTTGTGAGAATGAAATGGTGTGGGACATAGGTATGGGGCAGAATGACCTATTTTCAAACGTATTTTCCAATTTCAAATCATTTGCCCCATTTTCAGACTACGTATCTTGATTTTCGTTCAGAAAATTTAGTGGACACAAATGTAGCTGTGTTACTGTATATCACCAAGAAGGATTAGCCTTACATTTATTGATTTGGTTATTTGTTTAATTTATCCACATGGTCAACAGTTTCTAAACTCCTCCTGAACTCTGTGCTAGGGTCTAAGGATCAAATGCAAGGCACCCAAGGTCTCGATCTCAGGTTCTGGTGTGGGAGACGGACATATAACCAACTGTACTGAAATGCTGTCTGAGCGATTTTAAAGGATCATGTACAAAATGACCTGAGTTGTAGTCGATGGGGGAATTCCTTCTCCCTGAGGAAAGGTGTGATGAGGTCAAGAACAGCAGACTTGAAGCATAGCTAAACCATGATGCCACAGCAGAGACCTGGAGGTATGGGCTCCATGTGTCACGTGGTGGAGCCGTAGGGCTGGGTGGCTATGGGAAGCTAAGACTGAAAGTTACTTTGGGCTCAGGATGTGGAGTCTTCAATTCTATGATAAGCAGAACCTTACTCAGTAGGCAACACAGAACTGCTGAAGGGTTTTAACCTGGGGAAGACTTGATTCTGAAGGTAGTTTTTTCAAGAGTAGGGAGAAGAAATGGAGTCAGAAAAGGCCAGGAGCAGGGAAGGCATGCGGAAGAATATTGAAAAATTCAAAGGTGATTGGTCCTGAATTTGGATTGTAGCCATAGGGATGAGGAGAGGGGATCAATCTCAGACACGTTTCTGATAGAATTGACCCAACTCGGGCCCTCTTCGAATTATGTGTACACACACACCCCCCCCATACAAGTAATTCAGTGCTTAACGTGCTGAAAATCTATGACCTGGAATCGAGGGACAGGACAATTGACAGGAATGTTACAGCACTAAGGAAATTTCACTGGTCGGAGTTGCAGAAACACAAGGCACACCTGAGAGCAGAGTTAGTGACTTATGCTGTGCTGTGTGCTTTGACTTCACAGCATCAGAGGACCTAGCATTAAGACCTGACGCTGCCTGCCTTGCAGCTAGACCCATTTCTTGGCCTTCAGCCGAATAAAAGGGACGATTTTAAATCAAGCTGCCATTGTATTTCTCCAAGACTCAGTAGGCAAATGAAATGTGAGTGAGTGCTTTAAGTACTAAGCACAATAATTTTATATTTGTAGACTGCTTTTAATTTTCCAAAATATTGTTTATGCCCTTGGAGTCCATTTGATTATATCACTTGACAGGTAGAATAGATATATTACGATTTCCTTTTCAGATACTGAAAGGGAGGAAAAGTAGAAATAAATAACTTCCTTAGACTTACAGGTAGTTTTCCTGGGACACTTGGGACAAGCATGCAAATCTCTTTATGACCATTCTTATGCTTGTTTCTGCATTTGGTTACAGAGGCTCTAAATTCCACGAAGTTGAAGACTAGGGTTAGATCACTGCTGTCCTGTCAATGCCTACTAGTAGGAGCTCAATAAATATATTAGTTTAATTAATAAATACATGTTTTTCCTTCTAATTCTTCATTTCTGTTTCAACTGCTAGGTTCTGTTCATGCAACATCCAAACCTGCAGAGAATTTTAACAGTTTGTTTGAGCCAAGCTGACATATGCCGGGGAGCGAGATCTCAAGTGCTCTGGAGAGTAACAGTTTTTCAGCTTCTTTTATGAATTTGAAATTAAGGAAGGAACATAAGGAAGATTACATGGATTTGGGAAAAGCAAGGTGGGGATTAGAGTACAAAATAGCGAATTTAACCAGATTATATGCTCTTGAGGGTGGTTATGGGCTTGTTTAAAGGCGCGTTACCATAGATGGCACAGAAAAGATTGACGGGGCTTGCTTTAGGCTAAGATAAATCTTTTACTGAAAAGTTATATGCCTGGGGCATGACAGCTCACCATGACCTGACCATTTAGAAATTTATGACCAGGTCACCCTGTGAGGTTACTTTTCACAGAACACCTTTTTTCCCTATTCATAGTTCTTAACTTCTTATGTTAATTGATTAACTCTTATGTTAGTTGATTATTTTTCTTGCCTTTTTTCTTGCCAATATGGGAAATAAAGACTGGACATTTCCTTCTAAATAATGATTAGATCTGATCCCGCAAGTTTTTTTTTTTTAATTACAGTTGACAGTCAATATTATTTTACATTAGTTTCAGGTGTACAATATATGGTTAGATATTTATGTAATTTACAAAATAGATCCTACAAGTTCTGATATGTATTTTCATTATTATTATTTATCATTCAGGTCTAAATATTTTCAAATTCAGTTTCAAAGAATGTTTTTTAAAAATTATTTTTTTAATTGGAGTATAATTTAATTGCATTGTGTTCAGAGAACTTGGTTTTTATGATCCTGGTTATTTTAAATATTTTAGAACTTAATTTATAATCTAGTATATGTTCAATTTATGTAAAAAAAATCTCTTTTGTAATGATCTTCTCTTGCTGTGACTGTTTTATAATTAATCAGTTTCGTCAAGTTTATCAAATTATTGAATAATCCCTTATTGTTTTAGTCAGCTTGTTTGATCAGTTACTAAAAGAGATAAGTTAGAGATTTGTCAATTTATTTTTCTTATTTGTTCACCTTTTGTTTTATATAGTTTAAAGCTATCTTATTAGGCACATAAATGTTTAGAAGTTTCTATCTTCCTGGGAAATGGAAATAGTGATGATTCTGTAGTGACCCTATTTATCCGAGTGAAATTTTTGCCCACTGTTCATAAAGCTACACCAGCTTTCTTTTAGTGAGGACATTGCCATCCTTTAAGTTTTAACCTTTCTTTGTCCCATGTTCTGAGTGTTTCTCTTGTAAACAGCAAATAAGTGCATTTTTAAAAACACTTTTTAAAAAGTCCTTTCATATTTGATTTTTAACACAGTTTGGTCTATTTGTTTTAAGTGCTATCATGCTTAAATTCATTTCTACTGTTTTAATTTGGACTTTCTATTTTTGTTTTATTATTTCTACTCCTGCTTTGCTTTCTTTTGAATTGAGATCCCCCCTCCCATTCTATATTTCTCCCTTTAGTGGATGTTATTTTCTTAATGTGGTTACCCTAGAAATTTTAACGTGCATAATTTACTTAATATAGACTAATTCTAATTAATATATTTATCTTCCTTTCTAACAGTACAAAGAAGCTTAGAGTGCTGCTACTCAAATCAGTCTTCCCAACTCAAATGCTTTACTGTATATACTTGTTTATTTTTATCCCATAAATTAGTCATTTTGTTATTGTTTCTATAAATTGTTTTGTAGATTTAGCTACATATTTGATAGACTATTTGCTCATTGTTTTTTCTAACATCTCAAACCTTTCTTCCAGCATAATTGACTTCTTCTCAAAGTATATCTTTTTAGAAGCTCATTTAGTGTTTGTTAGTAAAATTTGAGTTTCTAATTATCTGAAAAATTTTTTATTGCTGTTTTATTTCTGTAAGATTTCTTAATTAAAAAACCTATTTTCAGGCAGAATTATTTTTTATCTCAGTCTTTTGAAGACATTATACGTCTCTTTTCTGGCTTCCATTGCGGTGTTGAGAAACCAGTTGTCAGTCTAAATATCACTCCTCTGTAGGTAATACCTTTTTGCTCTGACTATTCTTGACATTTTCTCTTTGTTAACTATTCTTGACATTTTCTCTTCGTTAACCTGTGGTTTTACTCTAATGTGTATAGATATGTTTTTCATTTGTTATAGATTTACTGTGATTTCTTAAATGGAACATTTGTGTCTTATCAGTTCTGAAAAAAAATTATCAACCATTACCATTTCTTAAGTTTAAAAAAATTATAGTAAAATATACATAACTATTTTCACCATTTTTATTATATTCATATTGGGCAGCTATCACCATCATTTCATCTCCAGCACGTTTTTTCCTTCTAAAATTGAAATCCTGTACTTATTAAACATGAATTCTCTCTTCCCCCAGCCCCTGGCAATCACATTCTACTTTGTCTCTATGAATTTGATTATATACTTATTTCATATTCTGTAACATTAATACCTAGATTTAAAGTCTTGACAGGTAATTTTTCTCCCCCTTGATGTTGCTCTACTGTCTCTCACTCAGGGAATTTTGTGTCATGTAGTTTGTGATTTTTGATTGTGAGCTAATATTCTTTGGAATTTTGTGGGAATTCTTAAGAGACTTGAATGGAGAAAATTTCTTTCTTTCTTTTTTTTTTTCCAGAGGTTTGGGTATTACCAATCTGGAACTGCTTTGACTAAGTTTTTGATTTGGTGTTTTTCAGAACATGAGGGAAATCTGAATTCAGGTCCTAAACTTATTTGAGGTCTCACATGTGGTTACAAATTCACAAAAACTTATAGACCTTGCACTGAATGCCATGGCTGACTGTTTTTCATTATATTCTTTTGAAGGGTATTATGTGTGTCTCATTAAACTATTCACTAATCCTTTGCAACTCCTGGATAAATGTTTAGGTCTCTGATCTTACTTTTGAACTTGTGTGAACTTGAGACTTATTGTGCTGCCTCCAAGTGGCCATTAAAACAAATGCTCTAGATTACTGTGGATTCGCAAATGCTCTAGAACAGCCCTCAACTTTAGCATTTACCTCTTCTCTAGGTTTGTGCTGTGGTTTTTATCTTTGACCTTTGAATATTTTTTTTTTTTAATTTTCTTGCCAACCAGCAGTTGTTTGTTAAATTTTACCTGGTGGTTTTAAGCAGTTTATAGTCGCAAGGTTTCTCGGGTATGAAATTCTCTGTAATACTACATACCACATGGGTTCTCAATACTTCTAAATGCTGTGATATTTTGCTTCTAGTTTGATCTTTGATGTATGTTTTATGTGTATTATTTTAATGCTCACAACAAGTCTGTAGGGTGGGTATTATCATTATTCCTACTGTAAAGATGAAGAAACCAAGACATAAAAAAGTAGGATGCCCGAGGTCATACGGCCAGTAAGTAGTGGATATTTGAATTTGGGAACTCCGGCCTCGCCAATCAATTGTATTGTTTCTGCTTGCACCCAACACCCTTCCTGCTTGCATTCTGAATGAAGAGGCAGTGCATACCCACATGAAACCATTAGACGACATTGTAAGATAGTATACGCTCAAATTCTACATTATGTGTACAGGCTCTGTAGGTGTTTACAGAAACACGATCACTGGGAAGTCTCCTGCCAGTTGGACTTGAAATAGGTCTTGAGAAATGAATTTGAATTGAGTCAGAGACAAGGGAAAGAGAAAGGAAAATTTAAAGGAGAGGAAAGATGAGCCCAGTGTCGGAAGTAGAAATGAGCGTGATAATATATGTTTGAAAATACACGAAGCAGAAGGTCTTCAGAAAGAAATGGGCAATTCAGTTGGATAGGTTTGGAAGAGACTGAAAGCCAGATGAAGACATGTAAGTGAAATAGGCAGAAATTAGTTTTAAGATAGAGACCTTTGTAATAGGATGGAATTTACCAAAAACTGTGAAGGGCCTGACATTGTATTCTACCTATAAGCAAAAAAGTTGACCTGTTGCAGAGATGTTGGCAGAAGACAAAAGACTCCTGAATCAAAAACAAAGGACTTCGTTATTCATGGCACAGCAGGCAGCATGAGTTTCAGTTTTATATCTATTGTCCTTGCTTCCCCAGTCCCACAGAGTTAATACTATATAGCCATTAGTTCATGTCACAGCTAAGGAAATTCAAATCTTTTATTCTGGGCTGCAAGGATCTGCCCAACTTTTGCTTGAGAGGAGATAGTATCTTTATGACACTAGGCCACACACAATTCTGTTCTCTGTGTTAGAGGGAAACAGTCCCCAAAATAAGAGCATCGGTGCCTCTGCTTTCAAGATGAGAAGCAACATGAGAAACCCGTGGAAAATAGTTTCCCCAAGCTGTTATCTGCGAAATAGCAATTTGAATATGAAAAGCAAAGATCTAACCTGTTGCTATGGACTGACTTTTGTGCCCGCCTCCAAATTCATACATTGCAGCCCCAATGTGATGGTATTTGAAGGTATGGCCTTTGAGGGATAGTTAGGTCATGAGGGAGAAACCTCATGAATGGAATTAATCCCCTTCATAGAAAGGACACCAGAAAGATCATCTCTCTCTTTCTGCCATGTGAGGACACAGCAAAAAGGCAGCCATTTGATCAGGAAGAACTCCCTCAGCAGACACTGAATCTGTGGCACCTTGATCTTGGACTTCACAGCCTCCAGAACTGTGAGAAATATGTTTGCTGTTCAAGTCCCCCAGCATGTGGTAATGTGTTATAGCAATGCAAGCTATTGTTAGTCTTATTCACTGTAATAGTTCTACAGGTAAGTATATAGCAGGCCTTCAATAAATATTTGCTGAATGCATTTAGTGCCTAACAATTTTTAGTGTTTATTATGGGCCAAGCCGAGTACTAATCACTCAACAAGTTTTAACCCATTTAATCCTCATAAAAATAAGTACTGTTATCATTCCATTTTACAGATGATAAGTCTGAGGCATAGAAAGTTTTAATTAACTTGCTCCAGAACCTACATCTAAAAAATTGTGGAGCTGGGATTTGAACACCAACAGATGATTCCAGGATCTTTGCTCTTAACTAGGATGATCAGCTGCCTCTCAATGCCTGCCTAGTGGTGGTGTTTATTGAGAAAAACATGAAAAAAGGGCTTCTAATGAAATAGCGAATAGATTTGGTGATTTACTAGATACAAGGGATGAAAAAAAAGAATGAGTTTTGATCTTAGTGAAAATAGTGGAGTGAGGTACTTCAAAAGTCTACCCCTCCATAAAAGCAACTAGAAATTTGGCAAAACTGTCAGAATCAACTTTTCAAAACTTGAGAAATTAATAATTTTTAAGCAATGCAGGGAGAACATATTCCAGGAAAAAAGTTGAGTCTTGGTAAGAATGGCAAGCATGTGGCATTTTAAGTCCGAGTCCCACTTCCAGCTCCTCAGTGATAGTCTTGAAAATAACAGCCTACACTCTAATACCAGTACCAGAGGGAGTAGAATGAATGTCATTTGAAAATATTGATCTTTGGTTGATCTGTCTGGTGACTCCCTAGGTAACAAGCTCAAAAAGCATTTTATCTTACTTAACTCGGAACTTGTCCAGCTTGAAAGCCACTACCCATGGTCATTTGCTGAAAACATTTATAGGCAAATGTTTTAGCCTTTGCTGCTAAGGCAGTGGATAACAGTTGGGATAAACTATATTATTAATCAAATTCCTTGGGAGGAAAGGCTGGGGAGAGAGATGCTTTAAAGAAACAGGGGTTTTGAAAAGCTTGGACATATTTCTGGGAATCTAGCAGGCCCAGGGATGTCTATAGGCTCAGGGAAGACCAGAGAAGGCCCTAAGCTCTGACCGCTAGTTGATCTGCATGAGCAGGAAGTGAGTACCAAGGCAGAGTTGTAAATTTCCTGGCTGAATGTTGAAGTCTTGCCCCAGTAAACACATAGAATCCCTCTGCAAAGACTGGGATATTGTTTTTTGTTCCAGGTGTTTAAGGAAATCTCTATAAACTCATCAGCTGAGCACTAAGTCAACAGAACAGAGGTTTCAGTGGCTAGACATGGCAAAGAACACAATCTTTATAAAATTAGTCTAGAGAAGTCACCTAACAACAGCTATAAGCAAGCATCAGCAAAGCTTATGGAGGGAGTAAAATGAGATTTCAGAGTTTCCAAGTTATAATATCTAAAATGTCCAGTTTTTAATGAAAAAATATGAAGCATGCCCCGAAACAAGAAAGTATGGCCCATTCAAGGAAAAAAAAACAATCAACAAAAAGTGTTCCTGAGGAAGCCCAGATATTGGACTTCCTAGACAAAGAGGATACTATGAACACTCGTATGCCAACAAATTAGACAACCTAGACAAAATGGACATATTTCTAGAAACCCACAAACTCCTGAAACTGACCCAAGAAGAAATAGAAAATCTGAATAAACTGATACAACTAAAAAGATTGAGACAGAATCGAAACACTTCTAACAAAGAAAATCCCAGGACCAGATGGGATTGCACTGAGTGAAAGAACTCAGACACAGGAGGTCCTGTATTCTATGGCTGCATTTATAAAAATGGCCCAAATAGTCAAATCCATAGATACAGAATGGAGATTAGTAGTTGCCAGTGGGTGGGGGTGGGGGTAGGAGGGAATTGAGAAATGCAGAGTTACTTTTTAGGGCAATGGCAGCATTCTGGAATTAGATAGCAGTGATGGTTGTACAAAATCGCGCATATACGGAAAATTACTGAATTGTCCACTTTAAAATCGATAAAGTGGTAAAATTTACATTATAGGGATTTGATCTCAATTAAAAAAAGTGAATTAAAACTGAACTAATCCTTGTTAGCTTTCAAGTCTAGGTAATTAAGAGAATAATTTCACAGCCAGAGACGAGTCAGTTAGAAAGGGGAGCCTGATGGGTGAGGACAAAAGGCAAATTTGACTTTAAATGTGTTGACTACGAATCGAAGGCTGTACATTTGGTTGGAAATTATGACTGACAGATGACTAGGGAGAGTGCAGGGCTAGCAATAAGATTGGGAACCTTCAGCACAGAGCATAGTAGAGACTGGGAGAACGAAGTACCCCCTCAGAAGAGGGCCCTTCGTGCAGATCATAGCCAATTCTCCAATTCTCTCTCTCTGAGAAGGCCCAACGCTTGAGAATAAGCAAAACCCCGCCACCTTCAGAAAAGTCTGCTCTGCCTTGGAAAGATAAGTGACGGTGTAGAAAGAGGGGTGACTCTATTCCAATCAGTCCTAGAGTACTTCTCTCCTCCTTCTCAAGGCAGGGCTCAGTCGTTCAATGAGGAAAATTTGCTTTTCCTTTCCTCAATGCACCAAGACACCAATAAATGACGGTGCTGACATTTTGGTGAACTCTCCCCATTGGGAGTTTTAGGCAAAGAATGATGTTATCCAATTGCGTTTCTAAGATCATTCTGGTTGCTTTGTGAAGAATGGATGGGAGAAGGTGTCCAGGAAGACCAGACAGTTTTGTGCTGTCGGTAGTGAATCTCCTTGGAAATGAAATTCTTCCATTTTTCTTTCAAAATCAAGTACGTGTATCTGAGTTCACACAGAATGACTTTAGTTTCATTTTTTTTCTTTTTGATTCATTTGTAAAAATACCCATAAAAGCTATTTTTAACAGTCAAGTTGCCCAAGAACTCATACCTCTTGTGTGTATGTGTGTGTGTGTGTGTGTGTGTGTGTGTGTGTGTGTGTGTGTGTGTGTGTGTAACAGACTCTCTTTCGAAATGTTCCAGATATTATAACCCAGAGAGGAAATCTACAAATAGACTTTTGATTTCAGTTTTCCGTTGCATTCCAGATTACTGTTTTTATGTTTCTTTTTTCAGGAACAAACGGAGTTTGTGAAGGAGTAGACACACACAGCAGTGAGTTACCTGACATTTCAGCAGGGCTGATTGCAATTCTTTTCCAGCAAATCCCAGGAAGTTTCACAGTGAAATAATCAGAAATCTCCAAGTAATACTTTGGAAAGATATTTGTGGGAGCCAAATGGTTGTGCCTCTTTAAGTCTGGTTAACTTTTATGTATGCGTGCTCAAGACTCTCCTGGGAGAATTAAGAATTTAAAAGGATGCTCTCGGAGCTGCTAGAAAATTTTTATTTATTCTTTCTTTATCCCTGGTCACAGAGAGAAATCTATCTACATGACAAGTGTTGAATTCAAGACCTGGTCTGGATGTGGACAAACACGTCTGGGATTGTAAATTCGCCCATAAGAGAAATGCTCCCTTCACATCATAAGTCACAGATGAATGGGCATCCATATGGGTGTGCTGCCTGAAGTCTGCACAGCTTCTAATGAAATGTGCCCACCCTCATGTCTCAGGGGACTGTTCCGAAACTTTGCTTCTCTCTTCAAGCTCTCTCCACAGCCCTGGACTTCCTCCTTGAATGACTGTCCCGGTGCTTCCTTCATCAGATGCGAGGCGGCCTTGGGGCAGCTTCCTGCTGCTCCCTCCTCGGATCCAGATCTGCCCTTTCACCCACGTGGAAAGGAGCCACCCAGCCATTCTGCGCATCATCCCCAAGTTCAACAGCTATTTAAAGAAGGAACACGAATAGAAGGACCGTGATCCTGGTAACACAGACCTCATAAAAATTCACATTTTGCTTCTCCTCTCCAGCTGTTTCTTTTGAAGGCAATAGCCATTTTCCTGTCTCTCAGTCCTGATTTACTGAATTTCTCAACCTCATCCTCAACTAAACTTACCAGCTTTACTGCAGTCCCTTGCAGTTTCTTGAGACTCTTTATTTTCTTGGCCTCTGTGCAGCTACATTTTTCTGGGGGACTTAGGCTTCCCAGGCTTTTTTATGGATTCTTCTTCCCCGGTCTGTCCACTGAATTTGGGTTTTTCAGGGTTCTGCCTTAGCCCACTTCTCTTCTCTTTTGCATTTTTTTCCAGGTTATCTCATTTATTCTCATCACTGTAGCCATGTACATGCCTGCTAAGCATCTCGACTTGGATATTTCGTAGGCGCCTCAAATTTGGCACGTCCCATGTTGCCTCCTCTGCAAATTTATGCTCCCTCTTTCCGTTTGCTTGCAAATTACCTGCTAATTTCAGTTCAGGATTCTTTTAGGATGCTCATAGCAGATTTCAGATCCCCTATACAGAATGTAAAGCCCTGAGCTCATTATTTTCTTTCTCTAAGTTCTCCAGAACTCTTAGAAGCGACCAATAAATCCTGTTATCGTTTGTATTGTCATTAAAATATCCCACAGCAGCAAATATTTGTTCATCCACAGCTTTACCTTCTGTGGACGAAGTTGACAGACTATGCCATCTGGGCCAAATCTGACTTGCGGTTTGTTTCTGTGAATAAAGTTTTATTAGAACCTAGCCACATCCGTATGTATACTTATTGTCTATGGCTCCTTTTGAGCTACAGCTATGGAGTTGAGTAGATCTGGTTTGCAAAGTCTAAGGTAATGACTATCTCATCCTTTTCAGAAAAAGTTTGCCAATTCCTGTTTTATAGGCATTTTGATTAAAGGTATCACTATGTGATAATTTGTATAACTGTTTTTCCATTGCATGCCATATGATACTAACATCCCCTTTACTACTGAAAACAGAGCTTTTTAAAATTTAATTTTAAAAAAGAGAATGAATCCCAGGTAAACCAGAACCTATTCAGAGAGTTCACCCTTCAGGTCTTCGATCTAAAATCATGTCTAGAACAAAATTTTCTATATATTTTGCCCCAAATGCATCTGTTCCTCTTTGATGTCCCAGGAACCAAGCCTACTGAGTCTCCTTTGGGTTTAGAACCATATTGTCCACAAACTAACTGCAACCTACACAAGGTTAGATGTTACCTTACACGATTGTGAGATGTGATTCAACAGTCTCTGCGAGGCTGAGGTCTCAGTGCCTGGTGCTGGAGTGTGAAGCTTGCAGGGGAGGCAGTCAGGAAGGGAAGAAGGTGGATGTAAAGTGGGGAAGGGGAGCAGGAATGAACTGGCACCCAGAGCCTCCGGCTGGAAACTGTGAAGATGGACTGGAACCTGTGTCAGTTTCTCATCTCCTTCAACTTCCACAGGAGGAGCTGGCATGCTCTGTGCTGGAGCTAAAACTCACCTGGCCCAAGAGTCAGAAAAGCTGAAGAAAGAACCAGAAGGAGCTGGAATAGCTGCAGGCCTGGTTGCTGCCCCAAACCAAGGAGAGGAGCCAGTAGAAAAGTGACAACATGCATGAGTTCCTTCGATGCGTCCTGCCCCTGCACCAGCCTTTCATGTGTCAAAACATTGTGGTTGCTGCTTCCCTTTCACATAAAATGTCCCTAGAGTCCCTCCTAACCAGAAATACACAGGGAAGAGAGTTCAGGAAAATGGTCATTCTAACCAAGTTAGCAAATTACAAACCACCACAACCACATTCCCCATTACTAAATTTTTAATTCAATGATTTTTAAATTTTAATTAAATTATTTTCCCCTTTTTTCCCATGTGTAACGAGTCTCAAGCAATTAAATTTCTAAAGCTGGGTACCCACTTTCATTCCTCTTCATCTTCATCATCAGTCGCTCGCCAAATCTTGCTCATTTTAGGTTCTAAGAATATTTCTACTACGTTTTTTTTTCTTTAACAGTGAACTAGCACTTCTCGAGTTCAGACTTTCTTTACCTTTTGCCTTATTGTCATCACCACCTCACCAGTCTCCCTATCTGTCATTTGACCTGCTTAAATCCATCCTCCTTTTTCTAGCTGAATCAAACTACCTCAAACTACCTCAAGCTGAATTACATCGTGCATTCTCCCATTCGCTACTCCAGAGTGATATAATTGGTAGCGGAGATTGGGAATAAATATTTTGTAAGGTTATGAGTAACTTTCTTGCTTTTCTCTGTTTCTAGTGGGGTTTGTTTGTTTATTTGTTTGTTTGGGCATGTGTGGTAAATTTAAATAATATAAAATTTACTATTTTAGCCATTTTTAAGTGTACAGTTTACTAGCATTAAGTACATTTACATCGTCACAAAACTCCTACCACCTTCCACTTCCAGGATTTTTTACATCTTCCGAACTGAAACTCTACCCGTTGAACACTAACTCTCCATCCCCTCTCACTTCAGCCCCTGGCAACCATTGTTTTTCTTTTGGTCTATAAACTTGACTATCAACCACCCTAACTAATTCATATAAGGGAAACCATACAGAATTTGTTTTTTTTGTGCCTGGCTTACTTCACTCAGCACGATGTCCTCAAGGTTCATTCATGCTATAGCAAGTATTGAAATTTCCTTTCTTTTGATATACTAGTCCATCACATGCACATACCACACTTTGCTTACCCGTTTTTCTGTTGACGGACATTTGGGTTGATTCCATCTTCTGGCTATGTGAGTAATGCTGCTGTGAACATGAGTGTGCAAGTATCTGTTTGAGGCTCTACTTTCAATTCTTTTGGGTGTACCCATGTCCTATCTTCTACAGATTTACTCTCCTTTGTTTCGTCTCTGTCCCCACCTTCTACCTTGTGCTTCTTTGATAACTTTTAACTAATGCCTAACTACTAGTACTTCTTGTCACAGCCCATTCTCTTTGTACTGCTGTACCTTTGTTTATGCTCTTCCCTCTGTCAAGAACACCCATCCTACTTTTTAGTGACTCCTCTTAATTCTCCCTTTAGAAATTAGGTTATATGCCATCTTCTCCAAGAAGCTTTTCCCAAACCTCCACGTTGGGTTACAATTCTCTCTTCTGAGTTCCAGCAATCCCCAGACTACACTGTTTGGTTAAGATGTTACATCATATTGCAGTTGTCTGTAAATTCTTCAAAATCAGGGGTCAGATCTTCTTCTTCTTTTTCTTCTTCCTCCTCCTCCTCCTCTTTTTCTTCCTCTTCCTCTTCTTCTTCTTCTTCTTTTGCTTAACTCCCACTGGCTAGACACAATTTTTGGCACATAGGTCACATCTCTAAAATTAGTCTAAAAAACTAACTTCATGTCTCCAAGGCAAGTGCCTGCTGCTAAGGGTGGGATATGATTGCCCAAGGCAAACAGAAGCTCAAGTATGAGAAGTCCTCTAGTTTTTGCCCTTAAGATTAGGCTGATTTTGGGGGCAGAGTACATGAAATCTTGCAGAAAAACATAAGTATCAGATGACTTCCACGTCGTAGACTACTTTGAAAAAGTATATAAAGTTCAGGCCATTCAAAGGGCATTAGGCAAAAATCCAGTTCCTCTGTGGTGTCCTCGTCCTTTCTTGGAGGAACGCCAGGGGTCCTGGGAACCTTTTTATGTTTCAGTGCATTCAGATAGAAACATGTTTTAAGCAACTTTAGTTCTTTAATTCCTGAGAATGTTTCTCTGAATGCACTCCAACGAGTATAGATGTTGCAATTATTTTGTAGGCAATATGGTCCTAAACCCAGAGGAGACTCAGTGGGCTTGGTGCCTGGGCCTGGGCCAGCAAAGATGAATAGACGCATTCAGGAAAAAATACGTAGTTGTAGGTGCCTACCACACAGGGCCAGGTGTCAGGAGCAGGCTGATTTAGCAGCCACAACAAAAGAGACGGATCCTCATCAAGAGCCCCCTCCTCATATTTTCTGCTCAGAAACACTAGTCACACCGGACATGTGCCGTGTCTGAACAGTGAACTTGAAAATGGAAAGACTTCTCAATTTCTGCAAACACGTGAATGAAGAGTGTAATGAACTTTTCAACTCAAATCCTCCTTCTGTAGTTGGAAACTTGAGAGCAGGGAGTCGCTTGGGTACAATGTGTTTTTCTGCATAGTATCTTGTCCATTAAAATGTCTATTGAAAATGGAGGAGTTGATTGGTCGCCAGCTAACATCCTTGTAGCATCTTTATCAAATGTGCTTGGTACATGTTTGATAGGAGATCTAATTCCAGAAGAACAAATTGTGTTTTTTTTTTTTTTAGTGGGATTGGTGTCGTTTTCTGCCTATCACAAGAAGGGTATTTTAACGACTGGTATCATTCATGATATCATCCTGATATGCTCAGTTTGCCAGCACAACTATTCTTTTAAAAACTGTGGAAATGCTATATAAGTTGACAAATAGCCACTGGTTTTTGAATCTTAAATGCTTAGGTTTTTAAGGAAAGTATTTAAATAAAATAATAAGAGGGCCATTCTGGTAGTAAGTGCACAGAAGAGAAGATACTCTAGAGTAAATGAATAGTAATTAAAGTGGCTGAACAAAAAAGATCGCATCTCTTTTAATCCTGGTTATCACAGCCCCCTTATGTCTTATGTTGCTAATTATATTCTCTTAATTTTCCTTAAAATTTATTAACTCCAGATTAAACATATCTTCCTTAGGCTTGGTAAAGTAGGATTGTTTCCCTCGAAACATAATATTTTTATTCCTTAGTATTTACCAGTGAGTATAGATGGCCTTCTTTCCAGTGTCCTAAAGGAGGGCTTCCCTAGAAAGGAGAACACCCTTGTGACCTAAAACAGCTTGTCCTGGGGACAACTCTCAAAGTGCTGCTTGGATTTCAAGTCTCTTTGGCCTCTGTTATAGAAAAAGGCATGTTTCCCCTTTAAATAACAATGGTCTTCCGAAGGTAGGTTTTGCATCATAATGGCTATTTACAATCCTGCTTGCATCACCATCACCAGGTGATGAGCTCTGACCTCAGGTTACCTTCAAGTGCTCACAAGTCTCCCTCCAGCACCTGTGGAGGACTCAGCTCTTGGGGCTATTTATTCATTTCATGCAGGATATTTACTGAGCATCTCCACTCTGCTGGACATAGGAATACAGAATAAAAAGGATGAGCCCTGCATTCAAAAAGCTCGGGGTCCAGGTGAGAAGCCAACGGATAAACAGATAACCTGCAGTTTGACTAGTCCTGTATGAGACGGGAGAGTCCGGGAAGATGTAAGGAGAAACAATGAGATGTTGGGGAAGAAAAGCTTTTCAGAGAGTAGGTGATACTTGATCTCAGACCGTAAAGGATGAGAGAAATGTTACCAATTAAAGAAGAGTTAAGTGGAAATAGTGGGTAGGTATGTTTGGGCATAAGGTGGTTGCAGGATAATGAAAACCAGAGGGAAGAATTTGGACCTTAATCGGTGGGTAACAGAAAGCAAGCAACCGCAGGCTGAGGAACAGGGCAGTGTGACCTGTGAGTTGTTCAAGACACTCGCGTCAGACCTGACACGTTGGAGCAGAGAGACTGGCCTGGAGGCAGCCAGGTAGTTCTTACACATGCCAGTCAATTGGAAGGAAATAAAGCCTGGGATATGGGGAGATGATAGAAGGAAAGGAGAAAAAAGGAAAGTACCCCAGTGGAAAGAAACAGTGCTTGGCACGTGGTCAGAAGATAGAGGTCTGTTGAGAGAATAATGGAATATTTAAATGGATAATGGACAGCACTGGATGTATTGAAAAAGAGTGAACATGAAACATGACTTTGACTTTAAGGATTGGCAGGGATAAGGAATATGAGAAATGAAGCGGGTTCGAAGAAAAAGAAATTACCTCCTGCAAGGTCAAATTTTGCCTCCTCCTCTGGAGTATGTGACTTAGTACATAGCAGTTGGTCAGTAAACATTAATGGGCAGTTTACCGTGCAAGTCAGTGGGGGAGAAGAAGGCGTGGCTTTCAGCCTTCTGGTGTCCTAAGATGGTTAATCCTGGGGGTACCTCTCAGTACTAGTACTCAGTACTCAGTACTCAGTGCTGTCCTGGCTGTTAACCTCTGTGGCCTCAGTTTCCTCCTCTGAAAAAGGGAGAGTAGATTGGTGACTAGCTAATATTCTTTAAGCACTAATAATCAATAACTGTTCTTTTTGTCAATATTGGCATTCTTTCTCTTTAAAAAAATTTTTTAAATGAACCCCAACTCTTCAGGCTCATTCTTTCCCTCTAAAGTGAGCAAAGAACACTAACGTATGAGGTACAGAGAAAACCTAAAGGACTAGTGAGCTGAAGGGCTGTTTCTCACTGTTTGAAGGATCCTGTTGCCGAAAATGGAAGTGGTGTCTGGAGTGTTGTTTTTGCCCTGTCCCCTGGACTTAAATGGAACTAAATTCTCTTGCAAAGAGGAGAAGAGAGGAAAGGAGAGGAGGGGCTGCCTTGCCTGGGAGCTGGCTGCTAATCTCTGCTCTGGAAGTCCAAGTTCAAATACGCTTGCAGAACAGCTTTAGCTCAGTTTTTTCTTTGTGGACAATGAAGCTGTTGTGGGTCCAGAAGCTGGATGATGGCAGCAGGATTTCTAGAGCTCAAGTGTGGTACTCAGAGCCGGACAGGACACTAGTTTCCTATAAGCAGGGTGTTCCCTTAACTTTCATGCCTCTTAGTTTCCTGAGTTCCTGAGAGCTATGTTGTGGTTTAGTTCTGGATACAGTTCTTGACTGTTCATTGTCTTTAGACTCTGGTTCCCAGATGTAAGATAAACAGAAAGTAACAGGGAGGTAAATAGGAGTGGAGAGTAAGAGAAGAAGTCATGGCATCGAGTACGCACACATGCACACACAGAGGCAATATGCACACATGCACACACACGTGTGTACACACACACTCACAAGCTGGCTCATTTATTTATTTTCTACTGCCGTCACTCGTGCTCTCAGAGCCTCCTTTCCTGCCAGGTTGTGTACGTAGTTTTCCCCCGAGGGACCAGCCCTTTCCACTCCAGGTCATGGGAAGGGGCAGGAAGGAGATGACTTCCTTTCCAAGGGCCAACCGGAAATCCATGTTTGGAGAGGGTCCCTTATAAGAATCGATCAATAAAAATAGCAACGGCAAAGGCCAAACCTGTATGAGTGAGACTGCACAATCACCAGCTCTAAGAACATGGAAGGAAATCAGTCTTGTCCTTCAGGAGCTCAGCAGAGACCAAAGCAAACACCAATTCTGATGTGTCACTCCCTACGCCTGCTCACAACCCAGGATCCCAAGATGATCATCTTGGGACATATTCCATGATATGCTGTCATGTGCTCTAGTTTCTTGTATCCTGGATTTAAAAATCATTCCAGTTCTTAAACCGTACCGATGAATGCTGTGTCATCATTATAAAAGTGAGGTTAAATTAATATTGAAAGATACCCATGGCATATTTATTAGGTGAAATAAGCTGGCAGAACTGTATGCATGATATGATCCCATTGTGTCATAAAGATGAAACACCTGCACAATAACAATAAAATGCATAACAATATCTGTATGGTGCTTATTATACAGCAGGCATTGTTCTAAGTGTTTTACATTTGGTGACTTATTAATCCTCGAAACAATCCTATGAAATGGGGGATGATATTTATCTCAATTTTATATGAAGAAATTAGAGTACAGAGAAGTAACTTACTCAAGGTCACCCAACTAAGTGGCAAAGTCAGAATTCAAACCCAGGTATCCTGGCTCCAGAGTGTCTCTTATTAATTTAACCAATTCATGCTGTACTAGAAATGCTGTGTCAGCATAGCACAGTTCTAGAACAAATAAACACACAGCAAACTATTAACAATAGTTAGCTAAGAAGTGTGGAAACGGCAGGTGAGACGAAGGATAAGAGAGGTGATTTAATTTTTATAACACATACCTCTGTGTTTTGGGGCATTATTCTTAAACTATCTTATTATTTGTTTAAAGTCTTGAAAAATTCTTTAAGGGCTGTAGACAACCATCGAATCTGGTGGCCTAGTCAAAGGAAGAGAATAAAAAGATCCTGTTTCTAGGAGGAGAGAATAAGAACTGAATTAGATTTATGAATAGAAAAGAAAAAGTAAGAGATGACAGGGAAAGGAGAAGACATGAGGCACTTAGAGTAGTCAAAATCGTAGCGACAGGAAGCGTAATGGTGCTCACGAAGGCCTGGGGGGCAGGAAGAGTGGGGAGTTAGAGTTTAATGGCTACAGTTTCGGTTTTACAAGATGAAGAGTTTGGTGGATGGATGGTGGTGATGGCTGCACAGCACTGCAAATGCATTTAACACCACCGAACTGTGTACTTACAATGGTTAAGAGGGTAAATTTTATGGTAGGTGTATTTTACTACCAAAAGAAAAAAAATGAAGAGAAAAAGGAGAGAAGGACGAGAAAGAGGACCGAGAAACCAGTAGAAGCAACAAAGAAGGGAAAGAAGTTAAATCTGTGCATCAGAGTGTGGTGACGACCTGGGAGCTCTGACACTGTCAGCTTTAATATGAAGTCTCGGTGGTGGGAAAAACCTCTGTTCGCCACGTACAGAAATGAAGTATTTTGCACACTTTTAGGTTAACCAGGAATGTCTTTTTTTTTTTTTTTTGGACGGGGAGAGGGGATGGTCAGAGGGTCCCAGGGGGAATTTCAATCATAACACACTTATCTCCACTCTGAGACCAGGTATTTTGGTTAAAAAAAAAACAAAAAGTGCTGCTTTAAAACAGAAGTGGGTTCCCTGTCTCTGAAAAATGCAAATGTACATGATCCTGCCCTCTACCCAGCATACAGATAAACAAGGCCACTCACTGCACACTGGCGTGCCAGGTCAGGGATCAGTTTCAGCTGATGAGACACACCTTGCTGGCCTGGTGACAGGCCTCTGTGAGGTGGTCCCACTCCAGCAGAGCCCAGTAGCTTCTTTGCCATATCTGCTATCAGCTCGTCTACCTCTACTCTTGAACTAGAGACAAGGTCTCTGGAGGAAGAAGCGTGCTCCTGCCTTTCACACCAGGGCCTTTCCAGCATGTACTTCCTAGGGGCCAGACAGTGCTCAGCCTTGGGTGGCTTCAGGGTCTCATATGTGGGGCACCGTTATCAGAAAGGCTGAGTCTCTGGAAAAGGTTGCCTCCACGAACAGCCGTCCTAACTTGTTTCTGACAGCTATGATATTTTGGAATACAAATGAGATTTTCTTAGTTTTTCCTGAGTTGGATAGATTTCTTTTGAGAGCATGACGTGGGTTCATTTTGATGAGTATGAGGAGGTACCACCTTCCTATCTCCTTCCTGTGGTCACTGTTTCATACCTAGATAGCTACCACTATAGTAGTGACTGCTATATTTATTAAGTGCCTATCATCGAGTCATGCTGAATATTTCTCACAACAAAATGCTGGCAACAGAATATCATCACCATTTTATAAAAGGATAAAACTAATAATCAGAAAAAAAGTCTTATCCAGAGCCACTTGTTTGTGACAGAGGTGAGATTTGAACACAGGTCTGTTCAACTCCAATGTATATATTAAATATAATGTACATATTAAATTTGTGAATTATAAAGGGTAGATTTCTCCTTTAAATGCAAATAGGAACTATTTTCTAATTAAGTGGTTCCATAACATATGACATTAATAGAGACTACAAGACATTGAACATGTTCAAGATTTTGCTTAGCTTTGTTCAGTCATCAATTTGAATAGCAACTGTAGCCAAGAAATCAAGGGAAGGCTGAGACTCAGAAGGGCAACAATGGGAGAAGTAAGAATGATCATCAAGAGCAAAGATGTGTCATTTGAGATTAAGGCAAACATCATCCACACCCTCATGTTCCCTATTACTGTGTACGGATGCAAAAGTTGGACAGTAAAGAAGGCTTATAGGGAAAAAATGATTCATTTAAAATATGCCCTTAGAGGAGATCTCTCCAGATGCCCTGGACCACCAGAAAGATAAATAAATGGGTCCCAGAGCGAATTCGTGTCCTACAAATTTGGCCACAAAATAGCCAAAACAATTTTGAAAAAAAAAAAGAAAAATACTGGAGTGCTAACACTATTTGATTTCAAGACTGACTACAAAACCGCAGCAATGGAGATGGTGTGGTATTGGTGTAAAGACAAATAGATTGATGAAACAGAATAGAGTCCGGAAATTAGACCCACACATATATCATCAATTGATTTTTGCAAAAGATACCAAGGCAACTGAATAAGGAAAGGAGAATCTTTTCAACAAATGGTACTGGAACAATTGGACAGCCATTTGTAATAAAACGAACCTCAAACCTTACCTCATATCATGTACAAAAATTAACTCAAAAGAGATCATAGACTGGAATGTAAGCCTAAAACAATAACAATTCTAGGGAAAAAACACAGGAGAAAGTGGTAGTGGCCTTGGCCTTGGAGAAGATTTCTCAAATACGACACAGAAAAGACAAACTATACAAGTGAAAATAAGTAAACTGGACATGCAAACAAAAATAAATAATCAAAATTAAACCTTTGGTTTTCAAAGACACTGTTAAGGCAATAAAAAGGTTAGCCACAGGCTGGAGGAGAATATTTGCAGAACAAATATCTGAAAAAGAATTTGTAAATAAAAATATAAAGAATTCTAAAAACTCGATTAAGAATGCAACAAGTCAATTTAAAAATAGGCAAACGATTTAACAGTGACTACGGAAAGAAGATAGGCAAATGTCGATATGCATATGAAAAAATACTCAGCCTCATCAGTCATCAGGGATATGCAAATTGAAACAACAGATAGCGCTACGGAACCTCTAGAATGGCTAAAAGGAAAGCGACTGACCATTTCAAGCATTGGCAAAGACCCACGTAGAGGAACTGGAACTCTCATTCGTTACTGGTGGGAAGGTTAAATGTCACGATTGCTTTACAGTATGGCTTGGCAATTTCTGAAGATGCTAAATACACATCTACCATGTGATTCAGTCATTCTGTAACCAGGTCTTTACCCAAGAAACATATGTCTATGTAAAGGCTGGTTGGCACTTTTATCTGTAAGAGTCCCAAACTGGAAACTGGAAATGCCATACGATGGGGTCCTACTCGGCAATAACAGTGAAGGAACTAGAGATGAAACGACAACATAGATGAATCTCAAAATAATTACGCTGATTGGAAGAAGCCAGATAAAAGAGTGCGTACTTAACTGTATGCCCCCATTCACACAATTTTCTAGAAAATACAACTATAGTGACAGAGGGCAGATCAGTAGATGGGAGTAGGGAGGGGTGGAAGGAGGGATCACAGCGGGGCAGGAGGAAACTTTGGGGAGCAATGCATATGTCATCTCGAGCGTGGTGATGATTTCCCAGGTGTATACATATGTCAAAATTGATCAAATTGTGCACTTTATGTATGTGAAGTTGATTGCATGTTAATTATACTTCAATAAGTGTGTAAAACAAAAGGGATTCATTTTAGATTTCTACTCCCCATTTACTCAAAGACACAACTGAAACAAAATTACTCCTACCATGTGCAACGTAATCTAATATATCCATTTTATTCCATTCCATTTAACTGATAATATACTTTGATCACAATCTACTAGAAGGATTTCGTAATTCACTAATGGTCGATCCCCGTAGTTTGAAAAACATTGTTTTATCATATTTTTGAAAAATGAATGACTTGAGTCCAAAATAGATTCTCTTGGTTCCAGCAACAAGCCCCTCAGAATCAGTCTCTGCACTTTTCCCACTAACTGTCACCTTCGCTTCTGTTAACGTGGTTGAGAGATTATAGAACCTTAAAGTGGAAGACCTAATCGTTCAGATTCTGGCATCGGAGACTGAAAGTTATTCTCATCAGTTTGTCACCATCTGCCTACTGATTCACTTGGGAGTCTGTGGGTTTTATGATCTCACAGTGATATCACTAGTCAGGATGATGCCATCTCATCATCCCCCAAAGCCCACACATTCTTGTGCCAAGGCTTTTGGACTTCGCTATCATGGGTAGCAGCTGCTATTAGCTCTCGTTTTCCTCATAAAGGAAATCAAGCGTGCTCTGGCAGTGAACCTACTCTTTGTGATGACTTATTTTGTTTCCTGAAGGATTTACTCTTGGTAGTTCACTTTGGCCCATGCACGAAGAAGGCCCTATGGAAAGCAGTTTCTGTTTCCTCACGCATGGTACATTCACAGTGGTAAAACTGTGTACAGCAGGGTCTGGCGAAGAAGAGGAAATGCTAGAGGAGGAAGTGGGCGAATAAAAGATAATGAAAGGATTCTAGGCTTGGGGTTGTTTCAATTCTGCTATCAGCGAGGGTTGCTGTCTGCAACTTCTTCATGTGCCTGGCAGTCTCGCTCCAATTATGCATCATTCTGTGTCACGGGAAGTGGTATAATCTGCAAATTCAGTCTGTTTTATGTCGGTAAAGATTTTAATCAACGAATTTGGGACCAAAAGGAGATGTAAGTCAGGCAGAAGTTTGAGTTGTGATTCTGGCCTCAGCATTTTTCTAGACAGTGGCTGAAGATAAGATACCGGAAGACCGGCTATTATTTCTCAAGACCTCGGCTTTCTCATGGTTCCAGAAGAATCTGTGTAGTAGGCACCCAAACCAAGCCTCGTGGCACACTCAAGTGACACAGGATTGCAAAGGAGACCTTAAATTCTTAAGCTTGGCGGAGTGGCCTAGGTCTCAGTTGATTTAGCTCCAAAAATCTAAGATCTAGATTCTGCTCAGATAAGAAGCAGCCAGAGGTGCTAATTTCAGAATCTGAACAGTCTTGGGGGTGGGGAATCGGGGTGCATTGATGCTATTCCTTCCGGACAAATAGATTTTAGGGTTGAGTTCACACCTTATTTAGAACCAGGGGAGAGCATGATACAGTGACAAATACTTGGTCTTGATGTCAGGCAAACTCTGGTTCAGATTCTGTCTCTGCTGGCTGCCAGCCTCGTGACCTTGAGACAATTACTTAACCTCTCTGAACTTTAAACTTCTCATTTAGAGCAGTCGTGTTCAACCAGGATTTTGCCTCCTGGGGAACATTTGGCAATGTGTGGTGACGTTTTTAATCATTAAAAATGATTAAAAATCATTTTAAACCACTTGAGGGTGGCTGGGTGCTACTGGCATTTAGTGGCTAGAGGCCACGGATGCTCCTAAACTTCTTCTAACAGAAAGACGGCCCCTCACGACAAAGAATTATCTGGTCCAAAATGTCAATAGAGCTGAGGTTGAGAAATCCTGGATTAGAGAAAACGAATGCCAAGTGTCTGGCATAAAGTAGGTAAGTGCCGAATCGATAATAGAGATCAAATGATCCTTTCAGTGTGGCTAATTGAAATCCAGACTCTGGGGAAGCAAGCACCACAAGGGCCTGTTGTAGGTTCAGGGAAAGTCCCCAGCAGTGGCACCTGCGGTCCACTGAACCGTTTGAGCAGGTGTAGCAAAGGGGTTCAAAGCAGTGACGGTGGAGCCAGCCTGGCTGGGTCCAAATCCCAGCTCTTGCATTTAGTACATGTGTGTTCTTGGACGAGTCACTTAACCTAAGTTTATTTATCTCTAAAATAGGACAACCGTGATACCTGCCTGACAGAGGCGTGTCCAGGTGCACAAAGGACAAGTCTCCATAGCATCGTAACTGCAACTAATGTTTGCTGCTATTGCAAATAGAGTAGTTACGGAGCCAGTGCTGAGAGGAAGATTGATTTTAATAAGAAGCTCTGAACTTCTTGATGTGAAGTATGAAGGAGAACGCAAACCAAACCAATGGGTAATTCGCAGGGCAACAGAAAGTTCACCGACTCGCTAAGAACCCACGATGAGCTGCTGGGCAAGGTGCCAGTGTATAAATTTATTTTATTGATTCCCCTGGACACTCTTTGAAATAGCTTTTATTAATCTATTTCAGTATATATGCAGAAATAGGCTCAAAAGAATTAAAGTAAGGTGCCCAAACTCGGGGCAGAGCTGGGTTTTAAGTTCACTACGTTTTTGTAGGCTAAGATTCAGAAATGCCTAACTCAGGGCAAATTCTTGGATATAAAACATTCAACTAGTTGGAATTCTCTCTGTTTCAGGAATGGAAGGAAAATTTAAAGCCAAGCCTCTTAGGACAAATGTCCTGGGGTATGTGGGTGCAAGGGAAAGAGAGCAGGACACGAGTGACAGGAGCAGTCCTTGCTTTTCTCCGGTGACAACTGTTGAGTCCGGGAAAGCCACCTTGAATTTTCATAGCAGCATAAAGCCATGAAGAACAATTCTTGGTGATGGCTGAGGCCAGACAGCCTGAGAGAGAGGACCTGGACCATTCGGTTACTCAGCGTGGTACTTTCTGCCACGAGGAGATGCTTTCCAGCGGATTCCTGAGACGCCCCTCCTCTCTGTAAATGTTGCCTGCGACTAGTGGCGTGTGTGGTAGGATGAGGCCACAGTAGTCTGGGACCGAGGAACCAGCAGAACCAGGAAAAAGTCCTTGGTGGTAGAAGCTGTGGCCTTCCTCTAAGCAAACAGCTCTGTTTAGATAAGGTGGAAACGGTGCCTAAAAATATTCGAGAGGCCTGACCGACTGTGCCCGAAGAAGAGGAGTGTTAAAAGGTCCCCACATTGAAACTCAGGGCTGGGCTGTGACCCAGGTGGTTTCCATGGATCTCTGGCTTTCCTGGGGGGGGCCCCTCACCCCATCCGGTGCTGGAAGGCATCGCTCCCTGCTCTCACCCCGAAAACTGTCTAGTCAGACCTCTGCAGCCACCCGCCTGACTGCACTGGAGACTGCACAGGTGTTTTTAGGATCCCTGGGCTGCCCTCGCTCAGCGCCATCCCTGTGCCCTGTGTGTCCTGCGGGGAGGCTGTGTTCTTCCCGGGCAGAAATGCTTTCCCAAGTTCACTAACCCGATTGTTTAAATGTAGGGGAGGAAACAGATGCTGGTTGGGCGGAAGTCTCTGAGAAGATAGGGCTCTGGCGGTGGCTTGCTAAGGCTGATAAGGACGTGGGTGTGCTCCCAGAGAGGCCTCTGGGGATTTGCTTTGGGCCTTTGTGACATTGCCCTGAGCCACTGCCATCTGAACTTGGCTCTGCCACAAGCTCCTCCTCATCTTTGACGTGGAGAGGAGGGTTATTTTTAAGCTGGTCTTTGTGACTTCCTTTTGGCTGTCATCCTTGCTCTCCTCTCTCAGAGCCCCTGAGAGCAGTGTCCTGATGAGGCTGACTCAAGGTGGGGTGGCCAGCCAGGGTCCTAGTAGGTGAGGGCTGGCTGTGCGTGGATGGTGGCGCAGCCGGGGAGGGAGCCAAGGGCACTGTCCTGGCGGGCAGAGTCCAAACCCAATGGCTCTTGCGACAGGACTTTCAGGAGTCCCAGCTTCAGGCTCAGGTGCTGTGGGTGGGGGCAGGGCAGGGGGTGGAGCCACCCAGCAGGAGTCACGTGGAACCTGCAGTTCCAGGACTCTCTGGGGCCATGTGAATAGGTAGGTGCATCACCCATCACCGAGCAGATCCTGATTTGGGGGCTGCCTTTACTTTGGGCCTGGATGTGCAGACAAGACCAGCTCAGCTCTGTCGTCTGCGGGGAACACCCTCTGGCGTCCCTGGCTCCGAGTTCCGGAGGAGCACATCCGGCTGGGTGTACCACCAGCATCCTCAAATTGTGTTGAGGATGAATCACACCGACAGCCCACACCCTCCGTCCCTGCCTTAGAATGGGGGAGCTGAGCCCACGGCACTGCGACCCCTGGGGCAGGCCCGGGAGACAAACCCCCGCCTAGGTTGCCTGTCGCCTCTGGCTTCCTCTGGTTCTCAGACCCACAGCTGGCACAACTCGGAGTCTCCCCAGAGACCTACAGTTGCTCAGAGGAGCGGGCCCATCATCTCTGGCACAAGGAACAGTTATTTCCTCGTGGGGACCTCCCTGCTGGTCACCTGCTGTGGGTGGCCAACAGCATCCCCAGCTTGCATCAGGAAGCACCCAGCCCCTGTCCTCTCCCCTGACTCCCCAAAATGTCTCTCAGCCATTGATTCCTTCATTGCCTAAGCCGCAGTTCAGGCCGCTGCTGCTTTCTGTCCAAGGCTGGGTCCTGAGGCTGAGGCCTCACCAGGTGGGGTCATTGTGGTGTCACAGCCCCTGGGGAATCCCAGGAAGAGCCAGTCTGTGTCTCACAGGGGTAACCAGTCCATGTGGGGCCCAGAAAGGCTGGGCCAGGTTGGAGTCTGGGCCAAGAACTGGGTCTTCACTCCTGAGCCTCCTTCTTGAGGAAAAGAATAGCCCCTGAGGCTGTCTTTCTGTGGAATTCCGGATTCTCGACTCGCAGCCTCTGTCACTCATCTGTAGAGACTGGCAGTGTGACTCAAGGAGGGCCCCAGGCAGGCAACTCAGGGGCTGGGGGTGGTGACTGCCTGCCGAGGGGGAGGCTGGCTCCCACAAGCAACCTGAGGCAAGTTACGAGACCTTTCTAAATGTCAGCTTCCTTACCTGCGAAGAGCAGATGTGATGAAATGACGGGCTGGAGGGCAGGGCCACACCCTACCGTAGAAGCAGAGCCTGTGACACACAGAGCCCTCAGCATCGTGCCAGGCCCAGGGGAAGCCCACAGCAGGGTTAGTTGCTATTTCTGTATTACTGCACAGAAAAGTCCCGAGCCCACACCGCACGCACGCACACACACACACACGCACACACACACACGCACTGGGCGGAGGTGGTGCTGGGTGCTAGTTTAGACTTTGCCTCTGAGTCTAAACTACATCTAGTCCCTCCTCAGTCATCCTTCTGTGAAATGGGCTGGACCTGTTGTTTTCTAAGACCCGTTTCAGCCGTGACACAGAATCTAACCTTTAAAATGACACTCGGAAAAGGGAGGAGGAATTGGGAGGCCTGGCAGCAGTCCCAGGGCCTTACCCCTGCGCCCCCTCTGCCCGTCGTTGGTTCTGCTGAGAGCTGTGCCCTTTGCCCTCCTCCCCGAGGTTCTGGCATCTTCCTCCTACAGCCCCTCCCTCCCCTCCCCCACAGCCTGCAGCTGCCCTCGCCTCCCTGCAGAGGTCTCCAGTTTGTCGATGGCACGAAGTTCACGTTGGTCATTTGTTCCATTTGCTCAGAAACAACAGCCAGCATTATTGGCAGGGGATGGAGAGGATGCCAGCTCCAGGATAACACAAAAAGCCCTAGTCATGGGCACTGGCGGGGGTGGCGGGGAGGGCAGGGGCGCGGGCCGGACCGTCTTGCAGTGACCGACTTCTGTTGCTCCAGCTGAAGTCATGGTCACTGAAGCAAGGTCTAGATTCCTCTGGGAAGGGCCAGAGCCAGCCAGTTGACTCCTCTTGGTCGGACAAGGACAGAATGAGATTCCGGGTATCTCAGAGGCGGAGGCTGACTGGAGCCTGGCCCGGCCCTGACGCTAAACCCTCCACGGAGAACAAATTCTATTTCTTTGTCCCTGGAAATCAGGAAGGATCCCAGGGTTAATGAAAGGTGAGACGACGTTTGGTGTTGAGGGTTGAGAGCAGATACAAATACGCATAATGCAAGTGACATTATGGGCCTCGTGTGCCCCATGTTCGCCACGCAGCAGCTTTGACAGGAGTTGGTGGTAACCTTCAGCAACCCTCAAGAGCTTCGCAGCAGAGAACAGTGCCGAGTCACCTGCCAGGCCCCGCAGACTGAATGACACATGAGAAACCAAAACGAGGATGACTGCTTGGGGTGGTTTGGCCTTTGAGGCCAGACCGTGCTGGGAGAGCATCACCTGCGGCAGGTTGGGGGCCTGCGAGGCTCCCAGGGGCTAGCGACCTGGCAGGCTGCCCTTCCCCAGGCTCACACAGGACTCACGGCGGGACTGGCGGGGCCCCCAGAGAGCAGACCTGCGGATGCCTCCCCGGCGGGTGGGCACCTCCCCGGTGCTCACAGACACTCGGAATGGGGGCAGCAAGGTGCTCCCTGGCAAGCGTGGAGAACGAAGTGAGAGATGTTACTTCCTCCCTGAAATCTCCCTTGGACACTTCCCAGTCCTGAAGCCAGGAGCGGTGTCGGGGGACTTGGGATGGAAGTAGAGCCCCTCCAGTGGGACCCTGAGAGGGGCAGCGCTGAAGAATTCACAGGACCTGGGGAGCGCATCCTCATGGACTGTCAACTGTTTCTGCCAGCAAAGAAACCTGGCTGCTTGCTCCAGGTTTGACCTTGAACGAGCCACTCTGGGCATCGGTTTTCTCGGGTGCCTCCACCCCACCCCAAATCTCTGTGTCCTGGAAGCTCCACACCGAACACAATGACCTGGGCCAAGTCACGTCACTTAGTGAGTCCTGTCCCATCACGTATCAGACGAAACTGGCCAGCTGGGGCCGGAGGTGGTTCTAGGTCCTGAAGATGGGGCAGTGACGACAGGACAAGTAAGAAAATGAATACACTAGCTCTGACGGTGAAAGGGAGAACACAGGAAATAAAAAGAGTGAGATGATGGAGAGCACATGCGTGTGTGTGTGTGTGTGTGTGTGTGTGTGTGTGTGTAAGAGGGCACCGTCTCAGATATATCCCAGCAATGAGAGCATAAAAGGAGCTATTGTATGTAAAAAATGCTGAAACCACAAACTGTGATGTGAATATCAGACATTCCTTCCCAGGATCCCTCCGACTAGACCCAATCCAGTCACACGCTGGTTTTTATCTTTACTGAAGTCAGACGCTAAAAGCTATTTTTGTTGAGGAAACAGTCCTTCTATCCCCTCCCTGATTCCTCACTGGACACAGAGAGTTATGGTCAGCGTTCTTACGAGGTGGGAAGAAGTCGGGCTTGAGAATAGGACATTATATATTCAGCGAGAAGTTACTGCAGGTTTCCTGCGTGCCAGGTACTATTTTAGGCTCTCGATACTTTGGGGAGAGAGGAGTGGGAGGGATATATAAAGATGAATAAAGCATAATTTCTTCTGGAGTTTTCTTAAGGAGTTTATTAGCTGGTGGGAGTTTTCTAGCTCGTAGGAGAAGCAGTGATGTAAATAAACAGCTACAAAATAGTATAATAAGCCCTCGAATAGAGAGAAGTGTGAGCTGATGTGGGAGCACAGAGGAGGAAGCTGTTAACTCAGCCTGGTAGGAACTCCACCCCTTTGTGCAAGGAGGTGGGATACACATAAATAAAAATAAACCCCACCTAGGGGACTCGTAGGGTTAGGCCCTACTCAGCCCCTTTCCTAAGGGAGCGTTTCCTATATACCGCTGGATATGGATAATTCGGTTATTGTGTTGGAGGTTTATCTCAAAGGGCACTTTTAACTTCAGAGGACATTTTTAAATCTCACCATCTGCTTATTTCTTTTGCCCAAACTGATCACCTAAACTATAATTCTGGACCACTTGTGGAGGAAGAATGAATATCCTCACCCGAAAGTCACCGGGGGTGGCTGACAAGAATCTTTGTCTAACGGCTTGGAACAATCGACCTGTAGACATGCCTTTGAAATGAATGCTGCTGCTCCTTCTCATGTTATTTCTACGTGTTAGTTATACTTTGCCTACTTCCCAAAAGGATGGGAAGCCGCTCACGATAAAAGAACAGGGTATGATGGAATCGCTGACACACCAGGAGCCAGGGGACGACGTGGGGCCCATAGACACCCTGGAAAGCCTGAGCAAAGCACGATCGCTGAGACACAACACCAGCTCGGAGCCTCCTGATGCCCACGCGAAATGATCCAAAGCTCTCCCACGACACAGTTAAACAAAGCAGCCCAGTTTAGGAAGAAAAGCAGCCTCTTTTCTAGCACTAGACTCCTCGGAGGAATGTATCCTCGGAAACTGTCAGCAACAGAGAGTGTCTTCAGTAGTCACGAACTGCTGAGGCAGCTTCCCAAACTTGCCTTTGATAAAAAGCCATGAGAATAAGGTTTCAGCAGGGAACAGAGTAACACGCCATTGTCTGATCGTGGACAGGATGAGCAGCACGCAGAGCAGGTACAGGCAGAGGAGGTCGGCTGCTCTGCACTGGCCCAGACTGACCACCTTCTTTCTGGGCCAGGATTTGACGACCAGAGCTGAATCCCAGCCTCTCACTGCCCCTACCAGCCGAACGGCCCGCCAGGAGGTCTCTCCACTCCTGTCTATGGGGTGGTTGTGTCAATTTAGTGAGATAAACAAGTGTTGTCTGCACTGGAACTCTCACAGGTTTGAGCCAAGAGGACTGAACCCGGTACCTCTCAGAAATATTCCATGGGATTGGACGGAACGGAGGCAGGTGGCAATCTGTCCTCGTCTCCCTTGCCCTTAATTGTCATTTCTCTCATTTTCCGCACCATCCGAGCTCGCTGGCTGACTAAGGCCTGAAGGGGAATGCCACCAGGTTCTCCACTTCTTTCTCAGACTGCGTGCCGCGTGGCAGTGAGGACGTGCTGCCACCTGATGGTCGCTGCTGAGCATAGTGCCACGGCAAGGACGGGAATCAGCCTTCAGCTGATGCCTGCAAGTTCTGCCCACCAAGACTCACTCAGGTCGTGCAAACACCTCCTCCCTGTCCGAGTGCCTAGAACCTGGAACTAGCCGAATCCTTCTCTGGATCCCCCACTAGGACGCGGAGACCTGACAGGCTTGGTGTGGGTGGGGGTTGGGTCGAGTTGGGTTGGGAGTGGGGGTGGGGGTCGGCCTGGAGCAGTTTCCCTTCTGCGGGGCAGGATTTCCTGTTGCTGGGAGTGAAGGAACTTGACCTCTCCCTTCTTCCTCACACCAGCTCTAAGTGAGTCTCCAGAACTCTACGGGCCTCTGGGGTCCCTGGCTCCTTGGCCACAGCTGGATTGGCTCCAGTTACTGGGCCCTCGTAAAAAGCCTCCTGGGGGCAGTGGTTCCAGATCAGCCCCTGGGAAAGCCATCTGAAGGGCCCAGCCTCTTCCCTTTGGCTTGACTGAGAGACAGAGAAGGGAGGGGGCCGGGGAGTACGCACTGGCCTTCCTGGGGTGACCCTGAGCTCTTGTTCCGTCTAGCAAGCATCAAGCTCTATAAAAATACAAGGCTTTGGGGAAGTGGCGATGGAGCCAAGAGGAAGTGAACAAACTAATTTTGTGCAAGTCTGAAGGCAGCAGCCGAGTCAGGGAGGGCCAGGCCCCGGCTGCCGCCTTCCGCCTGCATGACATCCTGTGTCAGCAGCCACCTGCACCGGTCTTAGGGTTGCAGCGTCCTTTCCCTGGGCCCTGCTAACCCTACATCTTGCCACTATTGCAGGCCGGTTGCTGTGGTCTCTCAGGCTTTCCTGAGAAGCTACGAAGAATAGTGGGACCGGCTGTGGCCAGCCTCTTAGGATGTCAGGCAGAACTCCAAGGGCAAGATTGCAGCCTTGGGGTTGAGCTGCATCCAGTCGTGGCAGCCTGAGGAGGCTCCGGGCCAGGTGTGGGGACAGGGGAGGCCTTTCTCCAGGACTCCAGTTGCTTTTCCTGCAATTCAAGCTCACGGTTCCTCCCAAATCCTTGCCTCCTCCATGGAGTTCAGGTCCTTCTAGTAGAACAGAAGCAGACATGATCCTTCATTTGTTGAAACAATCCCAAGCCACGTTTCACTTATAATGTATTTCATCATTAAAAATTCTATTTGGTCCAATGAAAGTTTTTTGGGGGGCCCAGTGCTCCCCTTGGGGTCTCCGCCCCACCAGTGGCCTGCTCCTACCAGCGTCTGTCTGGCTCCCCCATCTCTTCCTAACCCAGAGCTGGGGCTGGACCTACATTATACTTGTGCTTTGCTCTGGTGACCTTGGCTGCCTCTTTCTTTTCCAGATGTGAGGTTAGAACCCACTGACAACATGGCAGCATCAGATCTAGGGATGCCTTGTGCCTGTGAAGGCTTCCTGCGGTCGTTCACATGCTCAGTCATTTAGGGAGGGCTGTGGTTCCGAACCTGCACTCTGAGGCCAGAACCCAGGCTCTTCGCCAGCCCTGCCACTTCGTCGCCGTGGAGGTCCCCGCCCTCCAGAGTTTATAAGGTAAACACAGCACATCGGGGTCCCAGAAGGGGAGGTGTCTGAGACTCTTTTCTTTTTCAAGGTCCTGTTTGAGAACAGCTTTGAAGGGACAGTGCTTTTTTTCCAGGTGGACACGGAGGACAAGGGCCTTCCCAGCGTCTGGGCCACTGAGTGCTCAGCCTGGTGATGCTGGGGCTTCCAGTGGAACCAGGTGGTGACTGGAGGCTGCAGGGGCTGGCAGACCCCATCCCAAAGGTTCCTTACACCATTCCAAGGAGTCTGGACTTGATTCTGGGGGCAACACGGAGGCTTTGGGGGTGCGGGGTGAGGGGACTGGCATCTGGATGGAGTTGGGTTAGGAGGTTGAGGTGGTGGCTGCACTCTCCACGAGAGGCGATGAGGGAACTTATGTAACCAAGCGTGGCCGTGGGCCGTCGTGGGGGAATGTAAGCCAGGCGACTGTGTGCTCTGGCCTCTCTGGCCTCTTTCCCTGACTGCCCTTTGGTGTTAAATCTAGGATGAAAAGGACACTCAGGGCATGAGGCCCCGTTTAGGCCAAAATGTTAAGTGACTGTAAAAGCCTTTCCCTGTGCCCCTCAAATCACAACACCTCCCTGCCCTGCCCTGAGTAGCCAGGGGCTTTCTTCTCAGAAAACAGAAAGGACAGGCTTCCCTTCTTCAAGAGAGAACGTTCCTCAGGTCTGTGCAGAAAATTCTGGAAACAATTCCCAGGTGGGAGGCGGAGCCTTGGTTGGTGGCCCCAAGTGTGTCCCCTGCCTCTCCTTTCCCCCACGGGTGATGCTCTCACAGGCTGTCCTGTCCCCTCCATGCTGCTCTTGTGACTGGGGCTTGGACAAAACCCATCTCCTTTCGAAACCACGGAGATTGTCACTGGGCTCTGCAGCAGCTGAGACGGGCTGGTTCCCCCAGGACTCACATGGGTGCTAAACGAGGAGAAAGGGCCAAAACTCTGAACACACACACCAGTCAGGTTTCCAGCTCCAGCTGTCGCCTCTACCCCTAAGGCCTCTCCATGGGCTCAGGCACTTTTCCTGGCCTCTACCGCCTTTCTTCTCCCCACAGTTCAGGCCCAAAGCCACCCCAGGACCTCAGTCTTTTTCTTTCTAAGTGCAGGAGCCGTCCATTGCCTGACCGGCTCCCAAGCCTAGAGCAAACGTCAGTCAGTGCTCTCCTCTGAAACTGGACCACCCTCTCCTTCCTCAAACCCCCCAGGGAGAGGTGAGCAGACAGATCCTGGGCTGCCAAGCTCTCCAGGAAGACCACTCCTCAGCTGCACGAGCTCTGCAGCCGGCAACACGACTCGTCCCTCCCCCAGAGGGTCCTTCTCTCACAAGGTTCTCTGGGGCTCTGTCTGGGTGCTGAGGGCTGCGGGGAGGGTGCATTTTTATGGTGAGTCATCAAGACTCAAAGATCGCTGTATAATGAGAGCGTCTGGTTCCATTAGCAGGAATCCTCCTGACATTGCTCTCTGCGACTTCCTCCTCGGAAGCAGAGATAACAAAAGCAGTTGCTGTAGACGTATTTGTGAGGCCACGTTGGAAGCTGACAGCGTTTCCCGAGTCCCCTCAGAGCAGGGATATGGGCCCAGCTGACAGTGTGAAACGCTGGAGCGACAGAAGTGCAGTCAGAGAGGGCTGCCCCTTTCTTCCCTCAGGAAGGCATGACAGGCCTCTGAGGGGCAAGCGTGGCACTCAGACAGAGGCGGGCTGACCTGGTGTTGCATGCAGCAGGGCTCCAAGGGTGATGAAGAAGCAGAAACACCAAAGAAGACCCAGAAGGCCCGGGACTGAGGCATCTTGCCAGTGCCCCAGGGGAAAATGCTGGTAGCAAACCCCAGAACGACACTTTGTTACTGCTAAATCTTATTTTCGGCTGTGCATAGATCGGTGCTTTAAGGTAAATACTACAAATCCTTCAATCCACTGTGTGGCCTTAGATCTGACTCTCCCTTTTGCTGTCTCTCTACATAACCCCTTTGGGAGGCACTGAGAAGCACCTGATCTAGGTGGGCCCCAAGTAGCAATTGCCTTCAAGTGTCTGATTCCCAGGAGCTGAGAACAGGTGAGCAACTGCAGGGGGAGGACCTGATTCCCAGACAGACACTCACTCCTGCAGGGCGGGGACGGGGTTGGTGGCAGGAGGGGGGAAGGCTGTGCCGTGTGATCACGTGTACACATCGTCCTTTCCCGCCTCTCTCCACGGCTGGTCATCCTGTTGTCCTGTGGTTCCTCAAATAGATCTGACACAGGCTGTTGCTGGTGTGAGGGCCTGGTAGACGTGTGGGCTGAGGAGACGAGGCGGAGTGACGGCAGATGTGATGTTGACAGGATGTGCTGGATATTTGCTTTTCTGAGCAGGGAATCTTCGCTTGTCCCTTTGGCAAAAGACTTTGATGCAAAGGCTGGGCTCCAGCTGTGTCCAGCAAAGAGTGGGTGGCTTATAAAACAACAGAAATGTATTTCTCACAGTCCTGGAGGCTGGGAAGTCCAAGATCAAGGCACAGGAAGAATCCGTGTTTGAGGAGGACCAACTTCCAGGTTCAAAGATGGTGGAGGGGTGAGGATGCTCTGTGGGGTCTTTAAACAGATCACTGACCCCCTTCATGGGGGACTCCATCCTCAGGACCTAGTAGTCTCCCAAAGGTGCCATTTCCAAAAAGAAAATCATCACTTTTAGGGGCAGATTCCAACACAGGAATTTCAGGGGGACATACACAGTCAGTCTCTGTGCTGTACGCACTAGAAGGAGTACATTCCGGCTAAGGTTAGAGGCTGCCACCGAGGTCTGTTTCTTGTTTCTCTGTCTCCGGTTTGCCCCATTGTCATGGGTTTTGCTGTTGTCGTCGTCGTTGTTTTTTGCTAAGCTAGCAGAAAGCCAGCATAGTACAGCGTTCCTGGCTCCTCTCCCACCCGGAGCTGCACTCTCATCCGGTCCTGGATGAATGGATGTTGAGTCTTCTCCCGGCCATCCACAACCCCTCCTCTGTTCTTTCCTTCTCCTTGTTGAATGTTCCTGGCTCTGTGCTTCCTCTTGGCCCATCTCACTTCCTGAAAAAGCCCTAAAAGGGTTGCTTATCTTGATAGAGTTTCAGTAGCCCTACGGGGGTAGGGGAGGGCGGGGGACTTGAGAACATCTATCCGGGGAACTAAGAGCAGCAGCACGTCAGATGCAGCCCACAGAGAACTGTCCTCCAGGTTCTGGGAACCTGGTGATATGCGGCCTGCAGAAGGGCTGGAAGTGACTGCCCTGTGATGGGCTCTCTGTAAGGAGGGGAGGTCGTGCAAGAGAGCGCGCCCCTGGAGAAGAGAAGACATGGGTGAACTGTGAGTTTCAGACTGTTGCTGCTGCATCCGGAGCTCCAGCAAGAGCTACGTTCACGTCTGTCACCTGAGAGGCTCCTCTGGGAAACTAAGATGACTGTCAACGACACGGCTAAATTGTTGACCGACATTGCCTACATCTCCATGGAGATCGTCATTGGGCTCTGCGCCATCGTGGGCAACGTGCTGGTCATCTGGGTGGTCAAGCTGAACCCCAGCCTTCAGACCACCACCTTCTATTTCATCGTCTCCCTGGCCCTGGCTGATATTGCTGTTGGCGTGTTGGTCATGCCTTTGGCCATTGTCGTCAACCTGGGCATCACGGTCCACTACTACAGCTGCCTTCTCATGGCCTGCCTGCTGCTGATTTTCACTCACGCCTCCATCATGTCCTTGCTGGCCATTGCGGTGGACCGATACCTGCGGGTCAAGCTCACAGTCAGGTAATCTGCTTGCAGAGGGGTGGTGTAAGGCAGTGATTGAGGTGCCTGCGAAATGGGGCTGCAAAGTTAAGATCTCAGACTTTTTGAGGGAAAACAAATTCAGATTGGCTTCTGAGCTTGAAAGAGGTTCTTTTCACCATTGGTGTGTGAGGAGGAGCTGAAACTCAGGAACTAGAAACAGCAGAATGCCTCTCTGCTGACTATGGAAATGTCTACTCTATGAGCCAGGAGAGCTAAAGATGATAAAAGCTTGATGCATCTTTAAAAAAAAAAATGTTCTTGACTTTTAGAAATGATAGACACCTGTTAGATAAGAAACAGGCAGATAAGAATAACAGGAGATATGCTGGTGGTTCCATTCTTTGCAAATGTAGGTTATCTTAACTTTGTGTCCTTTCCTGTGTTGAGAAGGGGATCAGAAAAGTTCTTCACTGCACAAAGTAAAGTAGTAACAGCCTTTCATGTGAACAAAACAGACCCCCGTATGGAGCAATTGATTTCCCCAAGTGTCCTGACTACATTGGTCTCACGTGTCTCTTAGAGAAGGAACACAGTGAGAGAGCCATAGACAAGCTTTTGATAGAAATGAGCCAGGGTTCAAATTCCAGATCTTGACATCTGATCTTGGGCAAGTTGTTTAACGTTCTCTGCGTCAGCGCCTCATCTTACTATAGTGGTTAAAATGCTCTGGATTCAGCCTTACTTTTCAATTTTAGCTCCACCACTTCTAGCTTGGACAAGTTGCTTGATTTGTCCGTTTCATTTCTCTCATCTGTAAAATGGGGACAACGATGGCACCTTCTTCATAAGATTAAGGAGGTAACACATATAAAACTCTCAGGAAAATGTCTGGCACACAGTCTGTGCTCAATAAATGGTAACTGTAACTCTCTCCATTACCATCAATGAAAGGAATGGTAATATCTCTCTCATGTATTTGATTTCATTGAGAGAAAGTCTACTGAGAACGTAGTACTTAACACAATCAGTTTCCTTCTTGCCATCTGTGTAGCATGTTGTCAGGAAGGATGATTTAAAGAGAAATGGTGACTCTCACTGAATAAGACTTTTAAGGTGCCAGAGCATTTCAACGTGACCTTCCCAACTCCATGGATTCATTTAACTCAAACACCACGTGTGGGTGCCAGAGCAAGAAGAGAAGCAGGCCAGGCACAGGAAGAGGGGTTAGCGGGGAGACAGGGTATTATTCATGGACTTCAGTACAATAGCCCCACCCCCGAAAGAAAGAACAAAAGAAAGAAAAGGCCAACAAACCAAAAAGTGCAGAGCACAGCAGACGAACATGCTTTGACGAGCCATTTCTCAGGAGGCAGGCGCTCCCAGGGGACTTAGATAATTCTTACCTCCCAGGAATTCTTGGGCTGGAAATGGACTTTGTGAGTGGCGTGTGCAAGCACCTGAGTCTAGGTAATGTATTCCTGATCCATTCTCGATGGTACTTCTAGAAAGTCCCCCAGAGAAGCCTGTGGATTTTTCTCTAATCATTGTCTGCTCAGTTGGCCTTCATATCCAGTAGAATTCAGCCAAAATTATCATAGAATAGTAACACTCTCCTACTCTGTCTCCTTCATCAGCTCTGTCTCCCCAACACTTTAGCAACTCCTACTGTGAACTCACCACCTCTCTTCCGTTCAAACAGATACAGAACGGTCACCACTCAAAGAAGGATATGGCTCGCCCTGGGCCTTTGCTGGTTGCTGTCATTCCTGGTGGGATTGATGCCCATGTTTGGCTGGAACGTGAAGCTGACCTCGGGGTACCCCAGAAATGATACCTATCTTCCTTGCCAGTTCCGTTCTGTCATAAGGATGGACTACATGGTCTATTTCAGCTTCTTCACTTGGATCTTCATCCCCCTGGTTATCATGTGTGCCATCTATATCGACATCTTTTATGTCATTCGAAACAAACTCAGTCAGAATGTTTCTAGCTCCAAAGAGACAGGTGCATTTTATGGACGGGAGTTCAAGACCGCCAAGTCTCTGTTCCTAGTTCTCTTCCTGTTTGCTTTGTGCTGGCTGCCTTTATGCATCATCAACTGTATCATCTACTTTGACGGACACGTGCCAGCCATCTTGCTGAACTTGGGCATTGTGCTGTCCCATGCGAACTCCATGATGAACCCTATCGTCTACGCTTGTAAAATAAAAAAGTTCAGAAAAACCTACGTCTTGATCATCAAAGCCTGTATGATCTGCCGGCCCTCTGATTCCTTGGACCCAAACGTTGAACAGATTTCTGATTAGTTGTCCATGAATGACAACCGTCAGTTAAAGTCCTATTGACCTTAAGATTCAACATCAACACACATTTGAGGGACTATCCATGTGGGCTAAGAGGTTTTTCTATCCTCGATTCCTTCCACTGATGAGGAGGGCACTTGGTTGGCTGCTTCTAATTGTACCTCTTCTACTCCCCCCTTGCTCCAATTCAATTTGTTTTCTTGTCCTTCTTCTCTAATTCAATTTTCTCGATGCCTGACTGGAGGACAATGTTCTACTGTTCCTCCTTCTCCGATGGAGAAGTCATGGAATCTGATGGATGCCTCGTTGACTTACTGACAAAAGGCAGCATTTGGGCTGGATGCGTTTGTGATGGTGACTCAGTTCCACTCCATGGTGGAACCAAGCGGAGAACACTGCTCTCAGCAGATACCTGGGAGATGGTGGGAACGGAAGGAGTGAACTGAGTTTAAGGGAGGCTTAAACTGCGGGATTCATCTGTATATGTACTGAGTAAATAAAAGATGAAACTAACTGTGTGTAGCTCTTTCCTGAGGGTACGGTTCACCTGGAGCTTGAAGACTCAGCTTGCTACCTGGCGCCATGTGGCACGTTCAGCTGTGTGAATTCTGGGCCCCTCACCCCTTCCCCCAGAACACACTTCTCCCTTTTCCTGGGCTGGTCAGAGCATTTGTCAGATTTGTGAGCCATTCATTGATTGTTAGAGAAATAATGATTCTCTAGAGCTGAGTCCTACTATTTCCTCTGGTGTTTCCTTTTAATAGAAGCAGCTGAGGTGAGGCAAAAAGAGACCCTGGATAGCTAATATTGGTTGAGCATATTCTATGCACTAAGCACTTGGAATACATTATCTCTTTAGATCCTTACCATCTCCATTTTACAGAATAAAAACCTGAGGCACAGAGAGATTAAGTAACTTATCCACGGTCATACAATTAACAAGTAGTAGAGCTAGGATGTAAACCCATTCCTGCCTTGTGGGAGAACCCCAGCTCCTAACCACCTATGCTCTAACCACATGAAGAGGAACTTGTCACTCCTCCAAAATCCAAACTCCAAAGCTCACCTATGTACAATTAGCAGATACCTGAGTACAAGTTACGATGTGTATACCTGAGAACTGCTGAGTTGTTTGTTTCTTTGTTGCCTTAGCTACTATTTTTGATCTCTCATTAATCAGGACACCAGACAGGAATAGATATCTAGTCACATCATTCAACACTGAGTGTGGCTTGGGAGATTCAAGACAGTATCTCTGGTTTGGTCTGTTCAAATTGCAGCTGTGGACTCTCCCTCCCAAGACAGTAAATATATGAACTTGATGAGAGCAGCGAGATGGGATTTCAATTAAACCACATCAGAGAGGATAAGTATTCTGAAAATGTTTGATATTCATTCTTAGCCAGCCTGAAAGTTCATCCCACACCCAATCTTAGGCTAGAGAATGATGATCATATTTATCTTGTTAGCATTTCATTTCAGAGAAGGGTCCTTGTTTCTCCTCTGTCACTCCAGAGAGAATCACTGCTGTCTGGGAAGTGTGAGTTGGTCCCCCCACCCAACCACTTCCTGGTGCCACTCCCAATCCTACCTTAGAGGCAGAAGACTGGAACCCACTGGTCCCGTGGGTCCCTGGGTGTGGAAGGGGATTTTAGTGTCAACAATCTCCCCTTCAACATCTTGGGGGGTATTTTTCTTCAAAAATTCACCCCACTCCCCAGTTTTTTTCTCAATGGTATCCTCTTATTTGATTTGAGGCTTTTCCCCTAAATTAACTTCTGTTTTTAATCAGTGCCCCTCCAGGACGAAGCCCTGGGTTTATTCTGGGGCTTCTGGAGCCTCTGGCACACTGTTCTACCAGGAACCACCTTTGCCCAGTTGGAGACTTGGGGAAGTGCTGGTTAGCTCTCGGTCCCACATGATTTCTTCACTGAGGCCTAATTTACCATCTCGAAGCTTGTTGCTGTAGCAACACTTAGCACCTGCCCTTTTTGGAAAGTGGTTTAAAGTGACCATTTTCTTCAAAATAAAACATCAGCCTGTTCTGGATCTTCTGGTGTCTGGAGAACTGTAGCTCCTGAGTTTCATTTATGCCCCAACACACTTCCCCTACCGTAATTATCAGATTTAGACATCAAATTGTTTCATCTGTAAACATTTTGCTTTGTATTTCTAAAAGATACTTTCAATTATTAATTGGCTTCTTCTTATTACCCATTTATCTTCTATTTACACATAAAGAGTGAAAATTAATTCTATCTTTAAGAAGCAGCAACAGAACCAATAAAACCAAGCAATACTCAGAATGCTAGTAGACACATCTGGCTATTCTCTGTGACTCTGGGCCTTTTATTTGCTTTGGTATGTTACTCTTTTCATTTCTTGGTCATTGTATCCATATCTGTCTGCACACAATCCATTTCTCTCTCCCTTGGTACTTTCTTTGGTTTTATGTTACCATTGCTGAGCAAATAATTCGATTTAAAAAAGGGCAGAGACATTTCTCCAAAGAGAACGAACATACAGATGGCCTCAGAAATATGAAAAGATGCTCAGTGTCACTAATCATCAGAGAAATGCAAATTAAAACCACAATGAGATGTCACCTCACACCTGTCAGAATGGCTATCACCGATAAATCAACAAACAAGTGTTAGTGATGATGTGGAGAAAAGGGAATCCTCCCGCACTGTTGGTGGGAATGTAAATTGGTCAAACAGTATGGAGGTTCCTCAAAAAATTTTAAATAGAACTACTATATGACCCAGCAATTCCACATCTGGGTTTTTATCAAAAAAAAAAAAAAAAATTTCAAAACACTCATTCTAAAAGATACATGCATCCCTACGTTCATTGCAGCATTATTTACAATAGCCAAGATATGAAAGCAACCCAAATGCCCATCTATAGACACCTGGATAAAGAAGTGGTGGTGTGTGTATGTGTACACACACACACACACACACACACACACACACACACACACAATAGAATACTAGTCGGCCATAAGAAATAATATTGCCATTTGGAACAACACGGATGAACCTAGAGAGTAACATGCCGTGTGAAATAAGTCGGATAAAGACAAATACCATATGATTTCACTTAGATGTGGAATATAACGAACAAAATAAATGAACAAAGAAAATAGAAACAAACTCATAGATACAGAGAACGTTTTGATGGTTGCCAGATGGGAGGGGAGTCGGAGGGATGGGTGGAAAAAGGGAAGGAATTAAGGACTACAGTATGGCAGTTACAAAAGCAGTCACGGGAGTAGAGTACGGCAGAGGGAATACAGTCGATAATATTGTAGCAGCTATGCACAGTGTCAGATGGGTACTGGACTTATTGGGGTGACCACTTAGTAAGTTATACAAATGTCTAATCACTATGTTGTACACCTGATACGAACATAAGATGGTATGTCAACTGATTTTTTTCGTTTTATGCTCAGGAGCCACAGAAATACCTGGGGCGGTGGAGAGGCTGCAGGCAAAATGACTAAACGGATTTCAACCTCCTCTGGGTATGGAAATGTAGAAAAACAACCTCTCAGAGAAGGACAGAGAACAAAGAAACCTGGAGAAGCCTGGTAATGAAAAAACAAAGGCTGCAGCCAGAAGAATCGGAAATTCAAAGCTAAGGCCACAGGTTCTCATATTTGCCCTGAGATAATCTGGCCCCATGGCTAAAGGAGCCCTAATGAATCACAGCAGTGCTTCCCCAGCAGCCCTGGCCTTTTATCCTCGAAGAGCTTAGGCCTCTGTGGAGGAGGGGGGTATAGACAAAGCAACTTCTTTCTTTGATTTGCCCAAAACCACTCCCTCTGGGACACAATAGTCGTCTAAGTTTTTGCAACAGCCCCTGTCACTTTTTTAAGGCATGACCTTGGGCAGCTTTTTACTTCTCCAGGCCGGTTTTCTTCTCTAGGACTTTGAGGACTCCATTCTCATACTCCCCAGGAATTGTGATTCATACATTCAATTCATTCATTCAGTAAACAAGGACCATGTAGATGTTGGGGATACAAAGATGAGCAGAAGACACAGCATGTGTCTTCACGGAGTTTATAATGTAGAGTGGGAGGGAGGCAAACTATCACACACATCGTACAGTTTATACTCTGTGAAGGAGAGACACATGGCAATGGATCCCGACCCTATTTCCTTTCAGCAAGGGGCAGTCCCACCCTTTCTAGCCATGCTGCACCCTCACACTCAAGCCATGGAAGCCTGGCAGCCTGAATCAAGGTCTCTTTCTGCCTTTGACATTCATCTGAGTCCCACTGCATTTGTATCACCGAAGTGTAGCAAGAGGTGGTGCAAGCTCCACGTTCCAAGCTTCTGACCGACGAGCTTCGACGTAATGACAGCCAGTTTCGGGCCCGGAAACACACTCTGATGTTTAGGCCCCATCAAGCCCTCGTGAGAGAGCTGGAGACTTCTGCTGAAGAAAACGCTCAGCAGAGGCGGGCAGTGGACCTGACTTACTTTTTCCTTTCTGTTTCCAACAAAGCAGACAACCTGTGAAACCCTCCCCATGTGTCCTGACTCCAGAGAAGGTGGGACGGCCCACACCGAACAGATGTGGCCGAAGATTTCTTTTATTCAGCTCACAACGAAAGTGAGGTTACAACAGAAGCACCATGACAGCCCACCCCTATCTGGGGGCCTGATTCTGATCTCTCTGGTGTCTGAAGAACCCTCTAACCTTGCTAGCAGTCGTTCGTTGGCAGCGAAGTAAGAACAGTGACAACCAGAGGAGCTCTGCGAGGCCACCAAGCGAGGCTGCCGGCAGATAACATCTCCAGATCTGACTTCTCACGCACAACCAAAACGGGGCCGATCTTGATGAGGGGGCAGGAGAGCACTTGTATTTTATTTGTGAGCCAATAAATTCCCAACCAGTGTTGAATGAACTCCAGAGTATGACTAACTTCTCCCGAGACATCTCTGAAAAAGCATTTCTGGAAAGGTTTCTTTTAAAGTATAATCTTTATTCCTGAACTGGGATGACGTGCTGTCTTACCCGAAGCAAAGGCGAGGGGCTCAATCCATGGTCCTCAAAAGACCGTCCTACACGAGAAACTGTCCCTGGACCAAATGGATGCCACTTTTGATCAACGAGAAACCAAAGTGCGATGACTTCAGTGAAACATTCATTCAAACCAGGGAGCACAAATCAAGACCGAGGCATCAACCGCTGTGGCTGCAAGTGGGTGACACTGCCATGATTGCCAGAATCACCAAGACTCTTCGTTCCCACCCGCATGTCTGCGCCCTCTCTCCCCACGTGGCGGTGTCTCTCCTGCTGTTTCAGGGAGTTCCCAGGGTCTCCCCATCGTTGTCTCTGCTGCCCTCATAAGACACTTCTCTCCTGGTCTCTTCTAATAGGGTGCTGGCCAGTGTCAGTGCTCAGGAGACTCAGGTGGCCCTCTGGGCTGAGCAGGGTGGGGAGGTGGCTCTTGGCACGGTCCTGCTCATGCCCCGCATGTGTAGGTCCACGTTCTAATGAAGTCTTTCATGAACACAGTTCCTTCAGCTTCCACCCTCTCTCCATAGGAAGGGAACTCAGAGTCGACAGCTTGATGGGAAGGGAGGGTGTGGGTACCACTCCATTCCCGCCATCTTCTGTGTTTCCATACAGCCAGTCCCCCTCCATCCCAGAGTCTCAGATCAAACAACATCAAAAGCCCTTTTTCCTGCAGCCACAAAACCACCCCAATCCATCCCCTGTGGCCACGAACTAAACTTACTCAAAGGAGCCTCAAGCCTTCTGGTTCTGCAAATAACGATCTAGGTGGGGTTCGGTTAGGACATCCTATGACAAAGCACAAGGGCAGATATCCATCTTCCGCAGCTACAGACCCAGCCCTGTACAGATGCCTCGGAAGATTTACACTTGACTGTTTGGCCCACAACGTCCCCTGAGAATCCTACTGGTTTGTTCTGCTTCTACGATCCAGGCTTCAAGAGTCTTTTTTCTCCCCTTACCCAGCAGAGGACTTTTCAACCTATAGTCAACTACTTACTCACTCATTGCATTCTCTGGGAAGACTAGTTGCCCATGTTTTCATAATAGGAAGACAAAATCGAAAAAACAAGACTTTGTAAACATAGGGCTATGCTATTAAAAATGCGAAGCTTCAGGAAAACAGGGAACAACAATTATTCGGACAATTCACGTGGATGGCCTCAGGACGAGGCTTATTCCTCCTCTGGTAGCTGTGCATAAGGCCCTGGCTCTGGACTAGAAAGCGTACGTGGCTTCTAGCTTCAAGGTTGGTCGAAATGTTTGATGTCGGCCCAGAGTTGAGGAAGAGCCATAGGAAGAGAGGCCTCCCTTGGGGATGCTTCCCACAACCAGGCACAGGACAAGGGCATTCGTGGTGCTCTGCTGCCCTCGTGGGGCTGGCTGCCCTGCTGTGCGGTGACCTGGTCACAAGTGTTTCCCTAACCGGGCTTTCTCCCAGACCTGTTGACTCCCACAGTGGGCCCACTCCTTTCTCGAACCTTCATCGTCTCTCAGAATCCAGCTGTCAGATGCAGCCGTTCCGTCTCAGAAGGAAGGTGCTCTGGGGATCGCGTCACCTGACTTTACCTTTCCGCTTTGACACTACACCTGGCTCTGGGCAGCTGGGCGTGGAGGCAAGATGCAAAGAACCTGAAGTCAGGGGACTTGATTTAAATTTTGGCTCCTCACTCGCTAGCTGGGAGATTTTAGGTAAATTATTTCATCTCTTTGAACTTTAATTTCCTTATCTTAATCTTTAAAAATATTCATGAATTTTTATGAGAGATCTGTGGAGGATGCGTCCTATCCCCCACTCGGCTTCCTTCCCTGTGGACCAAGCCCCATGAGGGTGACACTCCTCGATGACACCCATCGGAGGTAAATGACGTGTGTGCGGTGTGAGTCTGGAGGAAGGAACTGGGTGTACCTTCCCGCACTTCTTCCTTTTTTAAAATCTTTCGGTACAGCTTTTAAAGGGCACGTGAGCTCTTCTGCAACTTCTGGGGACAGCTGAGCACTGGTTTGGTTGCAGGGTGGGGAGGAGGCTGCTCTGTCCATCATGGGGTCCCCTGATCTGAAGCCCACTTGCCTGCAGCTCCAGTATATGCTCCACTCTCCGGCGCAGACCAGGTTTGTAATAAAGATGGTACTTTGTGCTTTTTCAGCTGAATCCTCTTTCTTATTTCTCAGTTGGTTCAGAATTCAGGTGCGGAAAGGGAGCATTAGGGTTTGGGTCCCCTTAAGATGCTCAAGAGGTAAATGAAGAACTTCAAAAGTTACAAAAAGCTTCTATGGGAAAGCCTGCTTCCTTCCACCCCCCTCTCAGTCCCTCCGTTATCAAGTGATGAGGGGCAATCACTAAGGCCAGTTGATGTTTTCTTCCAGAGACATATTAAATGTATACAAATACAGGTGCACACACATGCACACACTCTCACACAGTCCCCACTGTTCATGAATAAAGCAGATGCAGAAATCTGTTCAGCAGCTTGTCCTTTTCATTTAATAGTATCTCTCGGAGATTTTTTTTTTCTTAGAACATAAGAGCTGCCTCCTTCTTTTTAATGTCAACATTATACTTCATCAGCCAGTGCCTTCTCAATGGACGCTGAGGGGTTCCTCGACTTTTCACTGCTTCAGAGAGCTAAGCAGAGGGATAAATGTGCAAGCTCTGGAGCCGGCCTACCTGTCGGGGTCCCAGTGCCACTACTCAGTAGCAGTGTGAATTCGAGCAAGTTATTGACCGCTTTGTGCCTCCATTTCTGAATCTAAATGAGAATAATAATTACTCTAACCTATGAGCATTTTGTGAGGATTCCATAAAAACATGCCAGCACCTAGAATACTGCCAAGAGTGTAATAAGCCTAAGTTTTAGCCAGTTTGATGAATGCTGTAATTAGGATTACACAGGTGTTGGGGAGGAAGAAATTTTCCTCTACCCTTCTAGATTCTTTCAGCTGGCCTAATAATTCCATTGACATGAGACAGATTCACAGGAGAAAATAAAATTTAACTTCATGCACATGGGAACCCCACATACACAGAAGAGTCAGAGACCCCACATACATGAGGGGTTCAGAGACAGAAAGGAGGAAACGAGGTATATATGACATTCTGAGCTAAGGGATGAGGTTAAGATGCCTGAGGCTTCAGAGGGGAAGAGGGCAATTCACAGGACAATAAAAACAGATGTTCAGTAATTAGCCATATACTTAGGTCTCAAAAGGTTTTTTCTGGTGATAACTCTTATTCTGGGCAAGGTCCCCCATTTAAATTCTTTAAGGGAGAAATAAAAGTTTCTCTTGAGCCCACAGGGTCTGATTGCCTCCAGCTCAAAATAATCCACACGCCAAAGCGACACATCTTGGGGGCGCCTGTTCTGAACCCCACTCATAGGTAGGTTAAATTCTCATGGACAGAATTTAAAATGTTAGCTATCGCCAAGGTACCAGCTGACTCTCCCACCAGCACAACGTGTGTGTCTCGCTTCCCCGCAATCTTGCTCAGTTTGTTACTAAACTTTGTGAGTTTTGCTAATCTTATCGATGGCAAATATTATCTCATTGTAGCTCTAATCTCTATCTCTCTTCTGATGAAATAATGAGTTGAGTATTTCTTCATATAGGTAAAAGCCATTTGTATTTGCTTTTCTGTGAATCACCCAACCTTATCCTTTGTACTTTTAAAAAATTACCGAGTCCTTATTTTTTCTATTGATTCATTGAGAAGCTCTTAATATACTAAGAAAATCAGGCCCCTGTCTATGAGATGCTTTGCAAATATCTCCCCAGCTTGTCTTTTGCTTTTGGATGGTGCTTCCTAAGTCAAGTTAATCTTTTCTGGTTTCTGGGCTGTGTGTCTGTCATACATTCTAAGCTGTGCTCCATGTTGAGATGGTTTTTAAAATTCTCTAATATTTACTTGTAGTACTTTCATAAATTTTTTACTGTTTAATTTTTGACACATCTGGGATTTATTTTGATAAAAGGAGTAAGAGATTGATTCGATTTTATTTTCATCTACATGGCTACATGTCTCCATACCATTTATTGAATAAATCACTTTCCCCTAAATGATTTGACATGCCATCTTCATCATACTCTAAATTTCCTTATGTATCTTGGTCTATTTCTGGTCTTTTTATTCTATCCCATTGATTTGTTTATTCATGCACCATTAACATATTGTTTTAATTAGTCATGCTGAATAAAACAGTACTTTTAGTAACTGTTATGGCTAGCTTTCCCATTTTGCTTTTATTTGCTTATTTTTATAAATTTTTCTGGATTTTATTTATTTATTTATTTTTTGCTTATTGTTGACATAAGAGCTTTAGAGTAATCTCTTGGTAAAAGTAATCTTATTGGTAGTTTTACTGGGGTCGTCTGTGACAGGGGTCCCTACTCCCTGGGCTGTGGACTGGTATAGGTCTGTGGCCTGTTAGGAAACAGGCCACCACAGCAGAACGTGAGTGGTGGGGAAGTGAGCAAAGCTTCATCTGCGTTTGCAGCCACTCCCCAGGGCTAGCATCACCACCTCAGCTCCGCCTCAGATCGTCAGGCATTAGGTTCTCACAGGAGCACTGGTTCCTGGTGCCAAAAAGGTTGGGGACCACTGGTCTATGGAGTTATCCATTGGGATTTGGGGGTGAGCATGATTAACGTTTACATTACTTTTTAGTTCCCACATAATGTAGTCATGCACATATCATGCTATCACAAGGAGATGGACATCACATATGAGTAGTGCTTTATACCACAAAGACCTTGTATTTGTGTAAAACTCTGAGATATACACAGGGCTTATGCATATATCATTTACTCTCACACTAAGAGGTAAGTATTCTGTTTTTCAAGATGAAAGAATTGAAGCTTTAAAAGTTTAATGAACTTGCCCAAATGAATATAGCTAGTTAATGATAGAGGTTGATCAATCCTGAACTTGAGTATCATCATCTCTGTTAGTTTTTTCTGGCTACAGGTGAGCTTCGGAATTTTGGCCCTGATATCTGGATGTGACAAGGACAGACAAATGAGGAAGAGGAAGCCAACATCACAGAGAGTTTGCTTTTATTTATAATTCCTGGTAGATAGTTCATTTGGTTCACTCCTTCCAAGTTGATCAATGATGCCACATTCTTGGTGCACAGAGTTTGTGCCACACACTTTGGAAGAAGACAAAGGGAGGCAGTGTTGGCCATCAGTGGTTAACAGGCTGTCAGTCCAAGTGGGAGGGCCAGCAATCTTTTCTTGAGCCAGGAAAATGACTGGCCCTTGGTCTTTGAAACTGCTCGCTAACTTATCAGATCACACTCAAACAACTCCACCTGCAGTTTCACACAGGTTGTCGTCTAAAATTTTGAAAAAAAAGGAAAGTGATGTATGGAGATGGAGCTGAGATGAGAGGAATTGGATTCAAGCCTCACTGGAAATGTAGGGTGAGTTTGTCACTTTGATTTCAGTGTAGATAACGGAGTCTGGGTTTGCAGAATGGTTTGCAGTTAAGGGACCTCTCTTTTCTTCTGAGGTTTTGAGAGTCATGCTGGCAGAGGTAAGTGCCTCCTCTGCGATGGCTGGAGTCTAAACAGGAAGAAGGAAGAGGAGTGAGGAAGCTCAATTGAAAGGGATGCGTCTCTTTAGAAGCAAGTGCTTCTTCAGCAGTAACTTGAGAGCTTTGGTCTGAGATGAGCCAGAGAAATCAGAAGAACCCTTCAAAAAATCACTACCCCCATGTCCAGAAAGCAATACTACCATTCTAGCAGATAAGGGATAGCAGAGAGGGAAATTCCAACACCAGCAGGCTTCCAGTAGTGCAGAAACAGTGTGGTCATCTTACCTTGGCCAGAGGACATGAGTGGAGATCCAGGGCGTGTGAACTGGACTGACCTGCCACAAGTACAGGAAGAAAGGGACAAGGCTCACTAATGGGATCTGGAGGACTCAGAAGCCTCTCCCTTCAATCTTGGGTGAAGGGGTGGGGTGTGAGGAGGTGTTGCGGGTGGAAAAGGTGGAAAAGGTGGAGGGTCAGGGAGAGAAGAAGGGATTCAAATCTTTGGTCTGCAGAGAGGATGGGCTGAGCACAGCTTTACCCCCTCCCTCCTGTTATTCACTCAAGGCTTTCTTCTTCATGGCAGAGAAAGAAGAGCTGTCTCACTTCTTAGAGGCCACTTACATTTTCTGTAGCTCCTTATGATGTAGACAAGGGCCATCACCAGCAGTGCCAGCAGAACCCCAGCAAAAAAGGCTATGACCAAAAGAAGTTCTCTGCTGTTGTGGCAAAGAAAGGGAGCAGATAAACGGCTGTGCTTTTTGAAGGCCTTTCCTAATGACTGGAGTGCAACTTTTCCACCTGCGGGCAAACCTCTGAAACAGCTGTCAAGCTGGTTTTTAGCTTTCATTCTCACACACTGGCTTTCAACTTTTTGCACTAGTGTTCCAGATCCATTTGAGACTCCAAAGAAAGCTGTGGGCTCTCTTCCCCCTTAAGAAATTTTCATAATTCTCAAACTATTAAAATAAACCAAAGGGGAGGGAAGGCTCCCATGCTCACTTTACGAGGCCACCCAATACTAAAACCAGACAAAGGCAGGACACAAAAAGAAATTTTAGGCCAATATCTTTGATGAGCACAGATGTAACAATCCTCAACAAAATATTAGCAAACAAAATTGACCGACGGAATCTGGAGGAATCAGAAGCCTCTCCATTTAATCTTGAGTGAAGGGGTGGAGTGTGAGGAGGTGCTGCAGGTGAGTAAGGTGGAGGGTCAGGAGGGCAGGGAGAGAAGAAGAGATTCAAATCCTCTGTTTGCAGAGGGGGTGGGCTGAGCACGTTTTTATTAATTAGATTCAATACATTAAAAAGATCATACATCATGATTAATTGGGATTTATCCCTGGGATAGAAGCCTGGTCCAATAGCCTCTCAAAGTAATTAATAAACAAAATGAAGGATAAAAACCATATGATCATATCAATAGAGGCAGAAGAATCATTTAACAAAATCTAACATCCATTTATGATTAAAAAATTTTCAGCAAAATAAGAATAGAGGGAACATACTTCAACATAATAAAGGCTATATATAATAAACCCATAGCTAACACCTTACTCAATGGTGAAAAGCTGAAAGTTTTTTCTTTAATATCAGGAACAAGACAAGGATGTGTACTTTCAGCACGTTCATTCATCATAGTATTAGAAGTCCTAGACACAACAATTAGACAAGAAAAAGAAATAAAAGACATCTGAATTGGAAAGGAAGAAGTAAAACTGTCATTATGTATAGGTGACATAATACTATGTGTACAGAACCCTGAAGAATCCATGAAAAACTATTAGAACTAATAAATGAACTCAGTAAAGTGGCAGGATACAAAATTAGTATTCAGAAGTCAGTTGCCTTTTATTTACTGATAACAAACTATCAGAAAAAAAATTAAAATAATCTCATTTGCAATTGCATCAAAAACAATGAAATACTTAGGAATAACCAAGGAGGCAAAAGACCTGTACTCAGAAAACTATAAGATATTGAGGAAAGAAACTGAAGAAGATGAAAATAAATAGAAAGATACCATGTTCACAGAGCGGAAGAATTAACATGGTTAAAATGTCCATACTACCCAAAGCAATCTACAGGTTCAGTGCCATTCCTATCAAAATATCAATGGCATTTTTCACAGAACTAGAACAAATAATCTTAAAATTTATATGGAACAGTAAGACCTCGAATAGTCAAAGCAATCTTCAGAAAGAAGAACGAAGTTTTAAGTATCACACTACCTGATATCAAACTATACTACAAAGTTATAGTAATCAAAATAGCATGGTGCAGGCAAAAAACAGACACATAGATCAATGGAATAGATTAGGGAACCCAGAAATAAACCTATGCCCATAAACTCAATTAATCTATGCCAAAGGAGGCAGGAATATATAGTAGGGGTAAAGATAGTCTTTTCAATAAATGGTGTTGGAAAAACTGGGCAGACACACACAAAAGGTTGAAATAAAATCATCATATATAAGAATAAACTCCAAATGGATTAAAGACTAAGAGTAAGACCCAAAACCATAAAACTGCTAGAAGAAAAATAGGCAGTAAGCTCTTTGACATTATTCTTAGTAAAAAAAAAATTTTTTTTGGATGTCTTCTTGGGCAAGGAAAATAAAAGGAAATACAAACAAATGGAATTACATCAAGCTAAAGGGTCTTGGCACAGCAAAGAAAATCATCAACAAAACGAAAAGACAACCTTCTTAGTGGGAGAAGTTACCCACTAATGATACATCTGATAAAGGGTTAGTATCCAAAATGCATAATGAACTTATACAACTTCAAAAAGAACATACAAATGGCAAATAGACATATGAAAAGATGCTCAAGGTCACTAATCATCAGAGAATGCAAATTAAAACCACAATGAGGTATCACCTCACACCTGTCAGGATGGCTATTATCAATGAAGCAACAGAGAGCAAGTGTTGGTGAGGATGTGGAGAGAAGGAAACCCTTGTGCACTGTTGGTGGAATTGCAAATTGGTGCAATCACTATGGAAAACAGTATGGTGGTTGCTCAAAAAATTAAAAATAGAGCTATTTTATGACCCAGCAATCTCACTTCTTAGTATCCAAAGAAATCCAAAACAAAATAATATTATAATTCAAAGACATACACATCCCTATGTTCGTTGCAGCATTATTTACAATAGCCAAGATATGGAAGGAACCTATTGTCCATCGAAAGACAAATGGATCAAGATGTGGTACATTTATACAATGGAATTTTACTCGGCCATAAAAAAGAGCGAAATCTTGCCATTCGCATCATGAATGTACCTGGAGAGTAGTATGCTAAGTGAAATAAGTCAGATAGAAAATAAGTCAGATACTATGATTTTTTACTTATATGTCGGATCTAAACAAACAAACAAACAAACAAAATATAAATAAACTCATAGGTAAAGAGAACAAACTGATGGTTGCCAGATGGGAGAGGGCTTGGGGGGATGGATAGAAAAGGTGAAGGAATTAGGAAGTACAAATTGGCAATTACAAAATGGTCCCAGGGATGCAAAGTACAGTATAGAGAATGTAGTTAATAATATTATAATAATTATGTATGGTGTCAGATGGTAACTAGACTTTATCGGGGTGATCACTTAGTAAGTTATACAAATGTCTAACTGCTATGTTGTACACCTGAAACGAATATAATATGGTATGTGATTGAAAAAAAAAAAAAACATGTTCATAGACTGCCCCACACAGCAAACTTTACCTATAAACTTAGGGGATTCACGGATATTTTGAGACTTAGGGGTCCCCAGGTGAAGAAAAACACTATGAAGATAAAAAACTGAATCAGTTATTCCACCGTTTCTAATCCCTTCTCCCCAGACTTCCCTCCCCAAGTCCAGAAGGTAAAGCTGTCGACACAAAATCAAATGCCACGTGGTACAAGATAAAACGGGTGGGAGAATGCTCACTTACTTTTCGTAGGTGGAAGGGCAGGGTGTAAAGGTAATTGCTGGGGCTGTTGTGGTTTGGATCCCTTGACTGTCTATGAAAGAACACGAAGGGGATTAGTGTATACGCGACTTTTCCCACTTTTCCTGATCTTTCCAGCTTAAGTGTCCCCAGATGCCCTACCCTATCCAACCCGTGGAGATCACTGATGGGGCTACAATTCTGCCAATGGAGAGGATACTGCTCCTTAGACCTTTGACATGAAAATTAAAACCCTCAGCTACACAAATGAAAGAAGAGCCTGGTGTTTCTGTAGCTTCACATGTTTTTGACAAACAAAAATATCTCCCTCAAAGATTTTAATTAGGTCCTCTAGGGAGATCAACTTCGGATTTAAGCAGAGAATCTCAGGGCCAGCAGGTACAGACCCAAAAGTGAATCCCAGAACCAGTGTTTCCCAAGGTCCTTGGGAGTCTGACCTTGGAACTACTGCCTTTTATCTTGGTTTCTTCATTCCTTTGCTGGGCAGCTATTCACAGTGCCCGGCCAAAGGCAGCCACAGTGAGTTTTTCTTATACCGCAGACGGGGTGGGGGAGTAAAGGAAGTGAAGGATTCTCTTTAACTAGCCAGCTGAGCTAATACCAAGCACAGAGTCACCTTTATACAAATTTGGAGGGTCAGACAGTTCTCTCTGGTTCCCTTTTTCACTTTTCTTCTTGCCATTAGGTTCTGCATCATGGTAAAATCTGATTCTTCCAACTTCAGAAATGTCTCACTGCATGCAGCCTTTCAGCACAGCTTCCAGGCATCCCAGTCCATTTTCACTTGGCAGTGAGACAGGTAATGGTTTCTGTCCTGAACTTACCAATGGTGGGGTCAGGTTGGGACTGATTTCCTCCCATGCTGTCTTCCCCTGAGAATAAAGAAAGCACCTCTTACTTAGAAACCTGGAATGGAGCGGCAGTGGAGGTCTCAAAGGCAGAGAGTAACAGTGAGAGAGAGGCAAGGCATGGGTGGGTGTTCTAGTGGGGTCAGTGGTCCCAGACTTTACGTGGCGTGGTTACCGCAGCTCAGAAGCCAGTCCTCAGCCTTGCAGGTCCAGAAATGTGATCTTATCAGGGCACTGAGAATTGACTGATTGCTCCAGAACTAACTCCCGCCGACGATCGCACAGGAGACCGATGTATAAACTGGAATGACATAAGGAACCCGTCGGTGTGTGAGAACACGTAAGGAAGCCAATTAAAACCATAATTTTGCTTGGTCAGCGCTGAATTGAAGCAAGGATGGGAGAAGATGAACGGATGTTTTTGATACTGAGTGTCGTTTGGTTCTGATGTGTCTGCCTCACTCTCCAGCGGCAGTATCGAGCCAACTTTGACAAACTTGTCGTTGGAGTTCCATCCTCGAGGTTTCATCACACATTTCCATTCTGTTCACAGATGGTCTTTTTGAGTATGCCAATATCCTTGTCTAAGCGATGGTTCTATTTGTTATGTTATACTTTCTATATTTATTTATTTAAATTATTTATTTAATTATTTGTACCAAAAAGTATAAAGTACCGAAAAGCAGAAAAGTAAAATCACCCAAACTCCCACTAATATTTTAGTGTTTTTCCTGTTAATTGTACTTGCATGAATTTAAAGCATTTTTTTAGTTTTTAATTTCTTCCAGTTTTATGGAGATGTAATTGACATATCACCATGTATTAATTTAAGACAAACAAGTCAACGATTGCAAATGATTACCACAATGAGTTTAGTAAACACCCATCATCTCAAAGTTAGTTTTTTTTTTCTTGTGAAGAGAACATTTAAGATTGACATCCCCAGGACTCATTTATCTTATAAGTGAAAATTTGTACCTTTAACCACCTTCACACATATTTCTCCCACTCCCCAACCCTAACCTCTGGCAACCAGCAATCTGTTCTCTGTATCTGAGGTCAGTTTTTAAAGATTCTACATATAAATGAGATCATAATGTATTTGTCTCCCATGTATTTTTTAAAAAGCTAGTTAAGATATTTCTTCATATCACTTTTTTACTAAACTTTTTGTCATAAGTACTCTCCCCTGCCACCAAAATCTTTTTATAAGCATTTTTAGTGGTGATAGGTCTTTCTGTTATAGCTACGTGCCATCGCTTGTTTAAGTAGTTCCTTACTTGTTAATAAACATTGTTTCCACTTTTCTTTAAATAAAATAATAAATAAAAATAAAATAAATAAAACAATTTTAGGAGGCTACAATTTTACTTCATATTTAGGTAAACCCATGGTAAGAATTTTTGGCTCTGCTGTTTTTGTCATATTTTAGGATGATTTACTAAGAAGACAAATGCCATCAACTATTTGTGTTTAATTGTTCAGCTTTCAAAAGCGAATCAAAAGTTTTTCAAAGGTTTGGGAGCAAGGCCTCATTCCACATACCAGTGGCAACAGCAACACTGTCAAGTGCCTTACAATCCACCAAACTTTTTAGATCATGCAATGCAGGGTAAAGAGAAAGGTGCCGACAGGAAAATTTAATGAGAATCCTGAGCCAGGAGAGAATGGGAAGCGTACCATCCACAGCAGAATCAGCAGTGGTAACAATTTTTTGAGCACTTTTTGCTCCTTTTCTAATTTAAAAGTCAGCAGTGCTTTTTGTAAAGCACCATGAAGAATTTATACAGCATTTAAAAAATGTTGAAATATGTGTTTGTACTAAACAGAGTATGAACTTATCCTATGAACTTACACTAGAGCTTACCATGGGGAGGTGAAGGTGATCATAGGTTACTGTAAAGTCTTCACCTTCACATTGGTGGCTCTGGATTTACAACATCCCAAGGAAATGTTACCATAGCCACCTCGAAAAAAAGTTGGGTCACCTCACCCGGAAAGACAAAACCATGAAACAGTACCACAGTGAAATAGCTACTTTTAAATCCAGGCGGAGAAAAGCAGGAAACCCATTGCCCTTAAAAAACAAAACACACATTTGACAGAAGCATAAATTAAAATAGAAACAGTGCAATGTGTATATGTTTTTTTCACATTTTGTCTAGCACCGGAGAATCTTCCTAATTGCCATTAAGTCCACCAACTAAATGTAGACATTCAAACATGACCCTTCCCCCACCAAATAAAGTTAAAAAGAAAAAAAAAATGATAGAAACCACTAACAATTAGATGACTTTCTTTTTTTTCTTGTGAATGGTTATTTTGTCCAGTTAAAAGATGGGATAAATGCCTTTACCTTTTAAGAGAAAGCTGGTCACGAGATGCCCTGGTCCGAGGCTGAACAGTTCACTCGCTTCCGCTCTACTACTCTTCAGAATGACGAAACAATTACTGTCACTGCCACTATCAAGCCATGTGTCACAAATCTTAACTAAACTGGAGGGCAGACTTCCTCTTTGAGACCAACACTCTGTATTTTTAATCCCAGGAGCAGTGAGCTTCTTTTATATCTCTGGACACATGAACACAGAGCATAGAGAGATAAGACAAGCTTATTTCTAGTTAAGTGCATGTTGAGTATTTAACTACCATGCCAGATATCGTGGGGGTGATAGCAGTGTGACATTATCATTGTTGCAAAACATCTTAGAGTGTCATTTATTCTAACCATGGAGATGAGGTTGATAAAAAAAAAAAGAGAGTAGCGTTAAGTGTCAGCTGCATGGACTTTGAGTGTGTTGAGCAGAGAGCCCTTCAAAGAGAAGGTGAATCGTTTATAACCATTTATTCATAAAACAATTTTAATGAATATACTTATTAAGCACTATGGACCATACAGAGGGCTAGGTGATGTAGGTGATTCAGAGAGCAAGGTGGAAAAGTTCCTCCTGGAGCCGACCATCCAATCGAGAAGAGACATGATAAACGAGTGAATGACAGATTAAACACAGGTCCTGTTATGGGCCACTAAGGAAAGAAGCAGAATGACGTGCTAGAGAGTAAACGGTGGGAAAAGGTCTTTAGATCGAATGGGTGACCAGGGAAGGCCTGTCCATGGAGCAGACCTATACACTGAGAACCACAGGATGGGGGGACAGAGTTGGCCAGGCAGAGAGCCCCAGGGAGAGGGTTTCAGCCAGAGGGCAGAGCAACTCATAGGCCCTGAAGAAGCGAAGAGCCAGCAGAGCTGGCACCAACATAGACTCAAGCCTGGGGCCTGGGCATGGATGGGGTTTGGATGAAGGAGAGTGACCGGGTGGGGAGAGGCTAGGCCCTGGACTGGTTGCTGGGATTTAAGTGATGTGTTTCTGAGATTCCAGCATAGTTCAAGAGTGAGGTGAGTAGGTTATGTAGATGGGTTTTAGCCAGATCATGAAGGTGTTTAAATCCAAGCCAAAAATGTATTTTAAGTATTAATAAATAACCAATAAAATTTTTTGAATTGGGATATAAAAATCATGGCTTCTAAGGAAGGTTATACCACATCATATAAATTGTAGATATATATATAGAGAGACAAGAAAATAAGCTAGGAGTGTAGGGCAATACATTAGGTATTTAATAAGGACGTGAGCAGTGGGAACAGGGAGGAACCTACTACGACCCAAACACCACTACGCTCTGTAGGACGTACATTTGCTGAAATGTTATAGATCTATGCTGGGCATCGTATGGGAGGGAGTGGAAACTGAAACAGAAAGGGCTCAGGTTACACAATAAGGAAGGAGAGTTGGGTGTCAAGAAAAGGAACATGGAGGAGATGATGTTTGAGTTGCCTTGAAAGACCGGTCACATTTTCCAGGTATACAGAGGAAAGAAGTATATTCTAGGCACAGAACAGCATGAGCAAAGGCATGCTGTGTCATGTTTAGGAAAATGTAAGTATTTCACCATTGCTGGTGTTTTGAGGTATGAGGGTGGGGTGGGAACAGGAAATGGAAGAGGAAGAAGAGGCTGGAGAGAAGGACAAGACCAGATGATGGAGGTCCCTACACAAACTTGACCTTAGGAGCAACGGAGAGACTGTTGAAGAAGAGTAACACGATTACACGTGGGTTTAGGCAACAGAGTAGAGGGGGAACTGGTGAAGGGCCAGAGTGGGCAGGGAGTCCTTCAGTATGGCAGAGCTCCAGAGAAGAAACAAGGATGATCTGATCAGAGACAATGGCCATGGGAAGAAGAGGTAGGGCAGATGAGCTACTTATTGGTTGTGGGAGGAAGGTGAGAGAGGACTTGGGATAACTCCCAGGTTTCTGCTTTGTCATCATTGACAAATAGGGACAATAAGCAAGAAGTGAGTGTAGGACTGGGCGTAAATAATGAATTTACTTTTGGACACACGGAGTTTAGGGTGCTTCTGGAACATTCAGGCAGAGATGTCAAGAGGGTAGCCAGACACACAGGTCTGGGGCTCATGAGAGATCTAGGTTTGTGCTGTAAAGACTATGTGTCTCTCCTTTTGTCTCGGAGCCTCGCTTGTGGTAGCGCAGTGACGAGTTCTGGCCTATGGGTTATGAATGAAAGAGATGTAGGTCCCGTTCAGTTAAAGCATTTGATTGCTGAAGCTAGACCTCCTCTGACCCCTTCCCCACGGGGTGATGATAACAGAGATTTTGTGACGAGGTGAGGTTGACAGCTGTAAAGCTGGATTACTCACTGAGCCATCACATGGAGTACAGTGTCTCTGAAGGGTCACCTGAACCTGCCGTGGATTCTCTGTGAACAAATTCATCCATGTTACATTACTGAGATTTTAGAATAGTTTCCTATCTCACTTAACCTAACCTATCCTAACATTAAGATATAGATTAGGAAGTCATCAGCATATACGTGATAGTACAAGTCATGGGAATGGATAAGATCGTGCAGGTACGATTTGTAGAATGAGGATAAAAATCCCTAGGATAGAACTCTGAGGAACACCCATATTTTAGAGGGAGGCAGAAATAGTGGAGTCAGCTAAGGACACTGCGCGGAAACAGTTACAGCAGTAATAGCAAACATATGCTGTTGGAAGGCAGGGAGGAACGGGAGGAAGGAGAAGCTGTGGCCAACAGTGCCAGATGTTGCTGAGAGATCAAATAAGGTGAGAACTGGAAACGAGTTTGTAGGGGAAATGGAGATTATAATCTCTGCTAAAGGAGCTCGGGTGTGGCAGTGGTGTGGTATAAGACTTCAGAGGGTTGAAGAATAAATGGAAAATCCCCAGGCATACAGCAGATCAGGTCTTTGGATAAAGTCTCTCATTAAAGAACACCAGTTGCTGGATAAAACATCTCAAACACCATATTTAAAAAGTGCGTGGCTGAACTAGATGTTGGAAATTCTTCAAGGTTGGAAAGGAAGAGTTGAATGAGACCTGGAGCTGGTGTTTGCTCTGGAAATAGCCACCAATTTGGGGGGACCTAGAACTTGGGTTTAAATAAAGGCTCTGTGTGAGGTCAGGAAACCAAGTGCAAAGCCTGCACAAAGATGGGAATTTGTACCGGACCTTCTGAAAGGGGACCCACGATGGGTGAACTAGGAAAAAACCATGCCACACATGGGAATGGTAGGAATACTTGCTATATCACTCTTGTAGTGCAGCATGACAAATAAGGACAAATTTAGAGGCTTAAACCAGTATGTATTTATTATCTCGGTTTCTGTGGGTTGGAGGTGGGGCACAGCTTAGCAGGGTTCTCTGTGTCAGGGTCTCACCAGGCTGCACGCACTTCAGGTTATTGGCCGGGGCCTTGGTTTCATCAGATCCACTTGCAAATTCCCTATTTGTTGAACGAATTCCTTTCCTTTCAGCTGTCTATGACTGAGGGCCCCAGCTTCTTACTGGCTGTCAGCTGGAGTCTGTCCTCAGGTCCTAGAAGTCACCTTTGATTTTCTCCTCCTTATAGCCGGGCTTTTGAACAAAATGCTCCCACCAAGAGCAGCAATGTCCTTGCTGTCGCTGAGTCGAAAAGGCACATCGTGGCCCTTATCTTACTTGACCTCTTCGCATCAGTTTCCAAAGCGCTTTCCTCCTCCGCCTGCTTGATCTCCATCCAAGCTGAGGAAGCCTTCCTTTTTCACTCTACAGTATTTTCCTAGGTTATTTCATCCATTCCCAGGACTTAACTTACTACCTATGTGCTACTGATGCCTTAGTTTATGCTTCTAGCCATAACTTTACCAAACCTTAAGCTCATTTCCTACATGTCGCCATATGGCTAATTCACATTCAATATATTCAATTCATATTCAGTAATATTCATATTCAATATATTTGATACTCAGTCAATAAAACTGAATGCAGCACCTTCTCTCTTGACACTTGCTTCCTCTCATCTGTTCTGTCAATTACCAGCATCACCAAAGCCGGAAACCTGAGGCAATTTACACACTTCTCTCAATCTTACACTCCACTCTCCTCCTGATATGCAAGCCTTGTCAATTCAAACTATCAAATCCATGTCAAATCTACTTTTTTTCTCATTACCACCATTCTCTCTCAAGCCACCTAGACAACTGATTGCTTCCTAACTGCTCTTGCCATCTACTCTGTCCTCCATTGTCCTCCAAGAGTCAGAGTTGTAAAAAAAAAAACACAACAAAACTGAAGGACGAATATGCAGTGGAGACCGTATGCGGCTTGTAAAGTCTAAACTATTACTATCTGGCCCTTAAGAGTTTGCTGACCAGTATTTTAATGTATTACTCATACTTTACTTAAAATTTTTTACTGGCTTCCCATTCTTTTAAAAAACGTAAAAGTCTTTACCATGGCCAGAAAGGCCATAAACCTGTGGAATCTGGACAAGCTATGTCTCCAGCATCATCCCTGGCACTCTACCCTTCCCTTTCTATACTCTAGTACTGTTTTTCAAGGTGCCGTGCTCTCCCTCATCTCGGGGTCTTTGTATAAGAGGTTTTGTCATCTCTTTATCATTCAGATATCAATATAAGTATGATTTATTCCAGAAGAACTTTCATGACCTCCTGTAATAGATTAAATTCACTTATTATATGGGTTCCTATTACCCACAGTTGGAATATTAGGAACACGTACTGTTCAGTGTCTACATTGCTAGACCGTGAGCTCTGTGGACAGATACTATATCAAATGATGTAGAAGCAAGTGTCAAGGGAGTTTTGAGCAGTGCCGGACACACTGTAATTTTTATAAATGATTATTGAATGAGCTATTTCCCCATTGAAAAACTTCATTTTTTCAAAGTCCATCTTTATCTTTCTTGCTTTAATGAAAGTTTCCCTTCTGTTGAAGGCTAATTCTTCAACTTGTCATCTGAATATCATACTCCAGCTTAAAGATTTTATATCTATCATCCGTTATCTCTTCCACCCTCTTTCTTCTATTGGCTCTTTCTTCACAGGTATTTACTTAAGCCTCTCACCCTAAAACATTTCCTTGAGCCAACCTTTGGCTCCCTCTAGTAACTATCCCACATCTACTGGAATGAGTGGCATTCTGGGAATGATTCTTCATTGGTCTATCTCCTCACTGCCTTTCAATCCTTTGAACACCACTAAAATCTATCATCTGTCACTGCCATTCAACCATAACTACTCTAAGGGCCTCCAAAGACCTCCAAGCTATTAACTCTGATGGGCACTTTCTGTTCTCTCAATCTCCCCCCAAAATTTGCTCTTTCCACATGAAACTCCACTCTTGACTTCATGACAGTCTTCTCTCCTGGTTTTACTCCAATGACTGACCATCCTCTCTTGCAGAATCCTCTTTTCCTGCCTCTTCTCCAACACTAATGTTCATTCATGGCTCTATACTTAGCCCCCATTCTTCTTCTTGAAACACAGTTCCTCCTATATTCTAAATCACAGTGAATATTTTTTTCTTCTCTCACGCAGGAAACCTATGACTCAACTCATCCCTTCTTCCATATTCTCCCCACTCATCCTACTAATGTTGCCTTTACTATGTCTCAATTCCTTCCTTTCCATCCACACTGCCAAGGCCTTTAGTTAAGATCTTCAATGTCCTTTAGCTAGAATGAACCAACAACCTCTCCGAACCATCTTCTATTGTTGCTAGTGATTTTTCTGAAACAAGAATCTAATCATTCCTCTGTTTAAGACTTTTTCATTGGCTTCTCTGCCCTCAGAACAAGATCTAACTTCTAAGCATAGCATTTAGGGACCAAATATAACTCCTATTTATATTTTACTCTTTAACTTCTTGAGTTTAAAAAGTTACTCTCCTACACTAGCTTCTCTACAATCATAAATGCTGCTCTATCTGCCTGGGACTCTAATCCCACTCTAAGCTAACTTCCTCTCTCAAATGCCCATCTCTTTTCTAAAGTGTTACCTTTCTGCTATCTTCATTTAATTAGGTGCCTTCATTAACTTCTTGGGACTAGGATTTTTGCTTTAAGCATTACTTATTCAGGTTAATATTTGAAGGAACAGTTGTGGTTTGCAACATTGTCAATTCGATTAGGCTGAACTATACAGAATTCTCTTCTTGGATGTTCTAGTTAAGAGTGAGCCATAAGAGATTCTTAGATTTAACTCTGTTGCAAGATGTAGAATAAATTACAAACTTTAGAGGACAGATGTGAAGCAGCAAACACTGCAGTTCACACACATTGCTGTGATCTGTTGGTCCCCTAGTTTTAGCTGGGCCTGCAAATTCTCAACCTTTTTCTGGATCGGCCTTTAGCTTTTCTAACCTTTGGACTAGGTGTGTGTGTGATAAAGGGCTTGGGGTTTTGTAGGACAATCAAGATCTGAGGTAATAAAAACTGACAAGGATTTCAGTTTTTGCTTGTGATTTCCACTCATTCCTACCCTCTCCTTTACATCCATTTCCTCTTCTTAACTGCCTGTTCCATGAGCCTCACATTCCTGCATCAGAAACAAAAATAATAGCCTTACTGACACTGCTTAATCAGTTCCCACGACAATGTAAAATCAACCCCCTTACACATGAACACATATCCCAGGAGTTGTCTCTCTGATTGAATGCTGATGGTTATGACAAGGAAAATGATGAGGCGGCTGAGACTACCAAAATGGTGCTTATCATTCTACTCTCAAAGCTCACCTTGTGCTAACATCTATATTCTATCACACATTCTTATTGCCTTTCTAGTGGATTCTTAACTCTCTGAGGTAGGGATTTTTATCTCTGTATGATCAGTGAAGGGTGGTGCTTAGCACAAACTAGGTGTTTACAACTGTTAAATGAATAATTTGGAACCTGTTGAACCTATCAGAATCTCTTTTAAGTAACAATAAAGATGTCAATCTAGTAGTTGACTTCATTATCCATCGATAAACACTGACCCAAATGATCGACTGTTAGAATTAGACAAACCTACGAAAGGGCATAATTTTGATTTATCTGCCAGATTATTGAGTGATTTTATGATACACTGAGTCAATAATGTTTTCTACAGATATAATAATAGTAAATGATTTGATATACAATATTTCTTTTAGTTATTTTAAGAATACTGAAAAGCTTTAAATTTCCCATGACCTATTAGCCAGAAAGAGCTTACCACTAATAATCTTATAAACAAGATTATCAGTTCAATGAGATCTTTAATTTTTATCCATATGGCAAAGATTGAAATATTTCAGAAAATTATGCAATCTAAAAAACCTTGTTTCAACTGTCAGTCGATTGCAAGATGGTAGAATAAATTATAAATGTAAACTGTAACTTGGTAGTCTCTAGTCAGGCACCAAATTTTACTAAATGCAAACTGCTAAATCAAAAGTGATCATGGAACTCAAAATGCAGAGCAAGAAGGACAAGAAACATCTCACTAACCAACAGACTGTTTTAATTCTCTTTCTATATGAAACCAAAGCTTTTCATTTCAGGTAAGATGAACTGAAACTTCAGTAGACTGCAGTACAGAAAGATTCTGTCCCATAGGCTAGCTTCCATTTAGTCAGTCAACTGTTTCTAGCTGTCTCAATCAGGATGGACGCATTTACAGAACTGGCTGGGCTTGGGCCTTCTTTGCAAGCAGCTTTAGATCTGCAATGCACTTGGCAATTGTCTCTTTTTCCTGTGATAAGGAGAGAAATCTGGTTAGACCTTTCCAAATCATGGAAGGGTATAAATACCGTAATTCTAAAAGATACCTTCGACATGACCTTGACGGTCCTACACAATCTCAAAATGGATTGCTGGCTTAACATAATAGATTACTAGGAATTATTTAATTATTTAACAAGGGGAGATACAATTTGGTTTAGGCAAATCCAGGGAATTAGTTAAAATCCTCTGGCTCATAGCTCTTATAAGTCAAACCTATATAGAGTTTGAAGCCAGATACTCTTGTAACCATGGGCCACTGATGTTAGCTTGTACAGCTTATAGCTGCTTGAAAAAGACCAACCTAATGAACATTAGTAATACAAAAATGTAAAGAATGAAAACAATTTTAATCTCCTTTCTGCACTTTTTTTGTATTTTTTAAGTTTCTTAAGTATATTATTTTTATTTAAGAGTATTAAAAATATTAAACATTTATTTAAAAAAATAAATATGCTATATACCTGGGAAAGAAGAAATTGTGGCATGTTAGTAAATAAAAAACATCTAAAAAAATCAACTTTAGATAAACAATATAAAACATTTCTTTTCAGTTCAAGATCAATAAATCAGGTGGCTGGGAAGAGAAATGTAATGAAAATCACGGAATTATTAAATGGAAGGAGCTCATATAGAGCCTTGTCTAGTCTGTTTTACAGAAAAATTAAATATGTTGGTTAATGTTTCTCCTAAATGATGGAACCTGAACACAAGTCTGCCACATCCAGTATTCTGAACAATCTTTTCCACTGTTTTGACATTTGTTGTCAGAGATCCTTAAACTTTCAGGATGGAGAAAAGCACCATGGTAGTGGTGCAGAATTTTCCAGGTTGCCACCATCCAGAAAAATGAACTGACTCTAGGCTAAAGACTCCTTGCCAGCTATTCCTACCCTAACAGAGCCATCAGCAGATGCTTGTCTGAGATAGCAATACAACTCCAGAAGCTTCAAACATCATGTACCTGCTGTGCAGAGATGCTCTGTACCACGTGCTTCTCCACCCAGTTTATCATGTGTTCTTGTTCCTTTCGACGCATCATATTCTGCACAGAGATATGGTAGTCCAGGCGACTTTTTACCTCCTTGTACACTCTATGCAGCCGTTCCCGGTAAGTAACCTCCAAGGCCATAGCAATGTTATTCTGAAGCAAAGTTAAGAATGATGAAAACTATTTGCATAGTTGAAAGAGCATTTCCACTCTGAGGATTCTGCCAGTTAGAATACCCAATCGCTTTCTTGCATTTTATAGAAAATTATTTAATTTAATATGAAGATAACACAGACACATAGTAAAAAAATCTAACAGCATATGGTAAAAATATATGCAGCAGTAAGTCTCTGCCCCCCACCATACGCCACCGATTTCCTACTTCTTGGCTCCCCACCCAGAAATATTTAATAAACAAAAATATATGTACGTACACACACACACACACACACAATCACTTTTACTAATCATGACATGTAGACCCACCTCAACTTTAAAAGTTACAATGGATTGAACAATATTGGTGTCCCGTAATCCATAATTTATTTAAACTCTGTTAGTGGATTAGGTTGCTTCCAATTTTTTCTACTATACATAATACTTCATATATTTTATACATCTTTGCGCTTACTTGTGAATACTTGCTGGATCAAATAATAGCTAACATCTGTTGAGTACTACTATGTTCTAAACACTGTGTGTCAATTCAATTAAGTCTTTGATCACACTATGGGATAGTTATTATTGTTATATCATCTTACAGTGAAAAAACTGAGACAGAAGCTAAGGAACTTCTCCCAGGTTACAGAGCTAACCTTGTGAAGCCAACATCTAAAAATAAGTTTAGGCTACAAAGCCCATGCTATTAAAAATCCATTTTAAATTGTGGCCACAGGAGAGTTGTACCACTTCATTCTCTTACCAGCAACACAAATGTCTTGTTACTCCAAACCATGACCAAGTATTTATAAAACCTTTTACTCTCCACTATTTTGATAAACACAATATTGATTTTAATTGTAATTATCTGAGAAAATTTACACATTTACATTTACTTATTTATGAATTTTCCATATCCTATGTCTAATTTTCTACTGGGATGTTGGTCTCAAGGTAACTACCCTTTTGTGTCACATGAATGCAAGTATTAACTTTGTTTCTGGTATTTGTTTCTGGTCACCAAGAACCTCCACGCTGCTAAAGCCTATGGCAAATTCTTAGGCCCTTTATAATTTGTAGGGCAACTACAAATTGAAATAGCCCTTGTTTTCACCTGTTTTCTTCCTCGTGTTCCAGTCTTATGGCTTTAAGTGCCACCTGTAAGCTCCTGATTCCCAAGTGCCCAGTTGGAAGTTCTCCCCATCATTTCCAGACTTATATAATCAACAGTCTACCTAACAACTCTACTTTGCTAACTCAAAGCATTTCAAACCAATACATACAAGACCAAGGCTATCAGCAACAAGGCAATCAGAGTGACCCTTCAAAACCTAAGTGAGGTATCACTCCTCTGCTTAAAAGCTTCAATGACTTTCTCTTCCATTCAGAGCTTTCACAGACATCTGTAAAACTACTTAATCTAGCCCTGGCCACTCTCTACCTTGCTTCCTCCTCTTCTCCTCCTAACCCCTTCCACTTGAACTACATTGGCCTTCTGACCTTTCCTTAACTATACCAAGCAAGCTTCCAGATTTAGAGCCCTTGCATTTGTTCTTCTCTCTGCCTAGAATATTATTTCCCCAGAAATCCACACAGTGCTCTGTTCAAATATCACATTAGAGGCCCTTTCTAGGGTGCCCAGTAAAACAGTAACTTCCACCTTCTAAAATCTCCTTCCCTTTGACAGTAACTAATTGATTTATATAGCCCTTAGTATCAGCTGACAATTCTGATCCATATTTTTCCTGTCCTTCTCTCAGTCCTTGGCTAGAAAGTAGATTCCATAAAAGCAGACTTTGTTTTGTTCTCTGCTGTATTCCCAGGACCCTGCATTGACCTGTGTCTCCCTACAGGAAGAACACAATAAATATCCATTAAATAAATATTTTATTAATAAATTTTAATGACTACCATTTGATTCTTTTGAAAAAGTTACATCTTCAAAAGCCAGACTTTGTGTATATACATTATGTATAAGGCAGAAAGCATTCTCTGGTAATAACTTAAGTAAGCATAGAAAAAAGTTTTAAAATTTTCTAAGGTTTTCAAACATTTATGTGCTTAAAAATATTTAGAGATCCTATTTCAAAAAATATAGATTCTTGGACAGTTCCTAGCAGAGGTTCTGATTCTAGTCCTGCAATGGATCCAAAACCCTGCACCAGATGACTGAAGCACATGTCATCCTGAGACAGTAAGAAACACTGGCCTAGAATCCTAATGTTTCAGATTCTTATTCTGCCTTAGCATTTCATATGCTTCTGTAACATAAAATTGCAACAAAAAGACATCTCACTGTAAATATCAGGCATAAAGTACTGGGCTCAAAGGAAATAAAAACAACATACTTGAACATGTTCCTAAAGTTGTTTTAGAAACTAAATAAGTTAGAATCTAATTATGCTCTGACCCTGGTAAAAAACCATACTACTGAATCTGCTTTGTGAATTTGGAATGCAAGGTATCATTATTTTCTTGTATAAGCATGTATGAAATAAAGAGCATGTATTTTGCCCATGACCTCAGACAGTGAATGCCACTTATTAAATCAGCTATTAACTTAGGTACTATTTTCTGCTGTACGAATTGAAAATTTTTCTTATAACTTTATTCTTTCTGATTTTAGAGTAATGATTCTAATTATTTACTCACTTGACAGGTCTTAAATGTCTAAGTAGCTGTAACTGCCAGCCTACACTCAAATCTTCTCTTTTATAAACTCAATCTATAAAACCACTCCTTATATAAGAGTCTAAATTTCTTTTTTAAATGCACACAAGTAGGTAATTTCATTTTCCTTAGAAAGTTCTGAAACCTACCCTCTGGACATCAAAAAGGTAATGACGCTTTTGAACCAGTGCCTGCTGTGACTTCTCCGTATCAATTGCATCCTGGATGTATTTGATGGAAGCCTGCTTTGCTTCTTCTAGTTGGGCAATTTTTTGCTGCAATTATGACATTTATATAACAAAGATCAGTGAAAGTACCAAGGGTAATAAAAACAGATTCATTTTATTCTTCATCAAAGTTTTACCCCTCATTTGTAAACACACCCACAAAGAAACATACAAACATATAGGGAGAAATGCACAAATCCTTAAAAAGAATTGCCCATAATAACTACACAATATTTTGTTGAATGAACAAAACTATGAAAAAGCTGAAGTTTGGCAGATTTAAAACAATTTATCTAAACTTCCAATCTCAAATTAGTAACTAATATTAACACCTATAATTGTATTTACTAATTCCTAATTTTATTGAACATACACATGAGTATACATACATTCACATCAAAAACATCACTTGATGGCTTTGATGCTTCTACTACAGCCTAAAATGGAAAATAAGGTTTCCAGTTCTTACCTCATTGAGTTTATCAGCAAATTCCCCAACAGAGGCACCATATTTTTTAATTACATAGACAAGCAACCCTATTGTTGATATGGCAGAGATGGTCTCTGGGGTAACCACATATATTTCTTTGGACAGAAAATATAAGATAAGCCCAGTTCCAAGCACATAGGGTCCTAAAAGAAGAGAAAGTTATTTTACAATGAATATGCTAGGTCTAAAAAGGGAGAAAGATACCTCTGCATTTAATTAGTTAACAGGAAAGTTAAGTAATGATTTAAAATAATTAGACTCAAAGACAGAACACTGGATTGAGAAGCAGTATGACAGAGCTGAAAGAACAAGAATCTGGACTCAAGGAAACCTGACTCTGCAATTTATAGGGAACATCAACATAAATAAACTCTCTGGGCTTAGTTTCCTCATCTGTAAAATGGTAACACAATCTTTTTCATAGGGTTGATAAAACTGAGAAATAATGTATGTAAAGTGCTTGGCACAACTGCTGAACAAACAGCAACTACTCTACAAAGATGTCAGGTATCTTTCACAAGTAATTTGTGTAGCAAAATATACAATTTATTGAATGTGAACATTGGTCAGAATAAAATCTATCCATTCTTGCCTATTTTGATTGAATGGGAACCTGATACTGGACATAAGCAAAAACAAAAAACAAAACCAAAACTATAAAGTAGTATATGTATATGGAAGAATTAAATATCAACATTCTCAATTCCTATAGCATCTAATTATAATGCTTCAAATATGGCAAACTTTTTCTTTAACCAGGACAGGAGCTCTGAAAGAACACAAACCATGGTGTATATTTCTTCAGGATTTTCCTTTGTGCCTCATTAAGAAGGTAAGCAGGGACAAAGCAAGCCTTCGGGACAACATTTTAGTGTTTCTGAGCAATACTAGTTATCAAAGGAAGTTAGGATATATTATAAAAATAAAAGCGTTATACACTGACCCTTGAACAATGTGATGGGGGAGCTGGGACATGAGGTGCACTCACCTCCACCCTTGCATAAACAAAAATCTGCATATAACTTTTGAATCCCCCAAAACTTAACTAATAATAGCCTACTGTTAACAGAAGTCTTACTGATAAGGAATAGTTGACTGACACATTTTGTTTTTTATATATGCTATATTCTTACAATAAAGCTAGAGAAAATAAAATATTAAGAAAATCATAAGGAATAAAAAATATATTTAGAGCATTTATTGAAAAAAAATCTCTGTACAAGTGGACCCATGCAGTTAACCCCTGTTGCTCAAGGGTGAGCTGTAGTCTCACATATATTTTACCCAGTTTCCCAAAGATTCAAGTTTTTAAATTTTCCTTCAATGTAGAAATTATAAAAGTGAATTTGCAAAAAAGGTCTACTACATGTAACATTTTAGTCACCCATGGAGATCGGAGGACACCAATGTTTCTTGCAATTTCAGTTAGTGAAATGCCATTTTAGGCCACTCGTTAGAGGATTAAAAATGAATCTTTGGTTTCCATGTTCCACAGCTATAGCAGTATTTGGGTACAGCAAGAAATGCACTGTGTGTAGTGGAAAGAACACTGAACTTATCCGGAGAACAAGTACAACTAGTACAACTCAGTCACTAAAAGGAAAATGATCTTGGCAAATTACTGATTTTCTAGTAATAAAAAAATAAGATTGTTGTAAGGATTAAGTAATGTTAATTAAAAACATGTTGCAGCATAAAAATCTTATTTCAGAATACTTTATGCCTTTTTAAAAGAGGAGACAATGGTAAGTACGACCCTATTTCTGTTTTCATGCTTACACATCCAATTTAATAATCTCTACTGCTCTACCTGGCTTTATTTTAATCCACAGCTCTTTCTATTACCTGACAGTATATAACACTGTTATTCATTTTTTTACTGTCGATCCTACAATAGAATGTATGTTCCATGAAAACAGGTACCTTAGTTCACTACTGTAGACCTAGAACAGTACCTGGCATAGAGCGAGCATTCAGTAAACTTGGTATACCAACAAATGGCGACACTGCTACAAAATCAAGTTAAAATCTCAAACACATTTATTCCAAAGACATGTTAGAGCAACTAAATCAACTGTTATACTGGGTCACTTCAACACTGGCATGATTTTTGTGGTACCTGTGGAAGAGGTAAGAGGCTACTAAAATCCTAGGTTAACATGAACTAGACCATCCAAACATACTATCAAACATCAAGCAAATGCTCACCTGTTACACCAGTTTTGGGATAAAGGAACTGGAAGAATTCCTCAGGGATCAACCCGTGACGAACTTTCCCTCCATATTCAGGAAGAGGTGGTACAGGTGCAAGAGTTGGCTGCCCCGTGTGAAAGATCCTTGTCGCCTGCAATACTCTACAGGTAGTAATTTTACACATTTAAAGCTTGTTCTTTAAAGAGAATACAATGTATGAATAATTAGAAACAATGTATGGGAATGAGGATTAAGGCAGTTTCCCACTGTCATAACAGAAAGAGAATAAACCAGGATTAGGAAGGTTAGGGTCCAATAATTAACTGTGTGACAAGGGCAAACGACTTACTTAAAGCTGTATGTAACCTACTCAATATCAGAATCCCTTCCAAGTCTCATGGGTCATCTGTCTAGCACTTTCTTTGCCAACTATTAGCACTAAAATATATAAGAACATAGATTCTGCAACTAGGTTATCTGGGTTCAAATCCTAAACCTGCCACTTGACTTTGAGCAAGTGACTTAACCTTTTGTGATTTCCAGTTTCTCTCAGTGGGAATAAAGAATACGACCATATCGAGCTTTTGTGAGAATTAACTTAGTTAATAAAGTGTTTTGAAAAATGGTGTTTGGCACATGGTAAAATTCTATGTAAGTGGTTAGCTAATATGTGTCCACTGTGTTATGTCCTTGACAGCAAGAAATTTGACCTTTTTAAATATTCTCTGTGATGGGTTCTAATAAGTATATGAAATGCTTTTTCTGTGTTGGATAGCTCTAATTATGTTCATCTTTGACTTGAATTGCTACATCCATTCTTGAAACCTCCATCCATTGGTTCTAATTTTACTTTTCTCTGAAAGGAAGATAATGCTCTTATATCTAGGTTAACACCTCTTTCCCCTCACAATCCTGACTATCCACCACAAAGAGCTCTCTGGTTTTGTCTACAAAAATGAGGTATACAGAACTGAGCATAATACTCTCAATATAGCTTGACCAAATCATTCATTCTACAAATATACATTTTGAACTTGCTACTGCCACTATTGGGCTTGAACTATTGTATCATGATTTGCTTATTAATCTTGTATTAGAGTACCCTAAAATTGCATTTTTAGTACTTACAGCATATTGGTGTCTCATTACATTTCTAATGAAATAAAATCCTCTAGTCTTTTTCATATCTGCTGTCAAGCTTAGCCTCCCTCGAATATTCAGTATGTTTTCATCCCTTACCTCCCCATTCTCTCTACCTGTATCCCCTTGCAACGTAAGAATTTATATTATTTCACTGATTTTGGTTCATTGCTTGTCTTTTTAATACTACTTCTGCTTCCCAATGGATTAGCTAGCTACCTCACCAACTTGTGAAATCTGAGAATCATGCTCAAAATTCTTTCATTTAAATCAGGGTTTCCCAGCCCCAGTACTACTGACATTTTGGGACTACTGACAGTCTTTTGTTGTAGAAGGCTATTCTGTGCACTGTAAAAGGATCAATAGCATCTCTATGGGCTTTACACACTAGAAGCATCTAGTATAGCATCCCCACTCACACTTGGTGGTGACAACCAAAAATGTCTCCAGACATTGCCAAATGTTTCATGGAGGGAAAAATTGCCACAGATTGATAACTACTGATTTTAACCAGAGCACCAGAGAACTAATTTGGCTGACACAAATCCTCTCCCCAACTGGCTGTTTTACTTCAAGTCTTCATCACTTCTTGCCTAAACTCATTAACAATCCAAAACCCGGTCTCTCTGCTTCTCCTCAAATACCACTTAAGTCTAGCCCCCTGCACACTAGCTGACAATGTTTTTAAAATGTAAACTTGACTTTAAAACTCATCAGCAGGATCCCTCCTGCTTATGGAAAACACACAACTTAGTACAACCTACATGTTTCAGCACCTGCCAAATATCAAGTTCTCACCTTCCTTCATTCTCCTACCTTCCAGCCATTTGGAACTACTTACACCTCACAAAAACAAACAACCCCCCCCCCCCCAAAAAAAAAACATGCTCTGTGCTGCTGCTTCTGCCTGGCATGCCTTTCACTTAATAACTGCCAAGCCCAACCAGCCTCAGAAGTATATCCTTTATAAAGGTGACTCCAATCTTGGACTAATTTTTACTCATTCCACAAAACATTTACTGACTTTGTACTTGTGTCAGGCCCTGGGAGCATAAGAATGAGTCAATGTAAAAGAAAGTGTTATTCTTTGTTTCTTATGTATGGATCTGGTGTATTTATTACCTGTATTGTGATTATTTACTTGTCTGTATGGAAAGAGAAATCTCAAATAAAATTTACATGTTCTATGAAATAATATTAGCGATAACAGCTGCTAACATTTACTAAGCACATATTACATACAAAGCACTATTTTTATAGTTTCACAGGAACTGTCTCTTAATTTTTCATAACCCATAATGTACTATTATCTCCATTTTCCAGATGAGGAAATTGAGGATGCACAGCTGGTAAGTGTGAGGAGCCAGGTGTACGTCATTCGTCTAGCTTTGGAGTCTTCACTCTAAAGCAGCAGTCCTCAACCTTTTCACAGAAGGAACTGGTGTTCCACCAGATGGCCTAAGGTGGAGCTGAGGAGGTGATGCTAGTGCTGGGGAGCAGCTGCAGTTAGAGATGAAGCTTCCCTCCTGCTGTGCCGCTGTTTCTTAACAAGTCCGGTTCCTAACAGGCCACAAACCCGTACTGGTCTGCAGCCCTGGGGTTGGGGACCCTTGCTCTAAACCACATTTTACAGTTGTTTCCTCTCTAGGCTGTGTATGAGCTACATGAAAGCAGATATTTAGCCTTACTCATTTTTCTACCTCTGGTTATATGGGTGGCACATAAACACTGACTGAATCAATGGATTTCTGACTTACGATCTGGCAATAAAAGTCGGAATCTGGGAAAGAGATAGAAAACAAACACACCTCATTGTTTTAACTCATATGATGCTTATAAGGCAGGAAGCAACGAACGAACGAACGATCTCATAGACAACAGCATGGTGGTTACCAGAGGGGAAGGGAGATGGGGGAAGATGAAGAGGGTAAACGGGAGTCACACATACCGTGCTGGAAACAGACTCGACGTTGGGTGGTGAGCACACAACGCAGTATACAGATGATGTACTACAGAACTGTGTACTTGAAACTTACTGTTACTAACCAACTTTACCCTAATAAATTCAACAACAACAACAAACAAACAAAACCTGTCCTGGGGTATGCAATCTAGGAACTCTCGATTGCAGCTGCGGCAGCTATGCCTCGCTGAAGGTCAAAAGTGAGAGGGGCGGGGCTCAAAGGACGACAAACCCAGTTTCTAGCTTAGTTCGGACCCGTCACTTACACGCAACTTTGCCATTTGGTGATCGATACGACGAGGTTCCGGGCAGTTACGAAAGCGCGTGTTTGAATGAGCCTTTACCCGTTCCGAAATTACCCAAAAAAACCACGTAATTTCTGGCCTAAAGCTAAGGGGTCGCCGAGAAACGAAATGAGATGATAAACATGGACGAGGGGGGGTAGTGCACCCCGCTCACTTACCCTGGGCCGAGGACGGCTGCGTTTTTCAGAGAGGGGGCTGCAAAAACACGAAGCGCAGATCAGCAAGGTCAAGGTGAAATGTGGTTTGCCCTTCCTTCCTCGGCCCTCGCGGGGTCCGGGCACTAAGGCCCTGCACCGCTCTTTCCTGCACCCCGAGTCACCCACGGTCACCTTGGGAGCAGCGCTCATCACTCCCCACTCGGGCCCGGGTCTCACTGCACCTTTCTTCACCTTCCCCTCCCTCCCCCCCGTAGCGAGACGCGCTTCTTTACAGCCACGCCAAAAGCCTGGAGCCCGGGCTACGCCTCTCACCCGCTGCGGCGGCGGCAGAAAGGACCACCCGGGACAACATGGCCAGCGAGGGGGGCCACTCGGGGGTCTCAGCGTCCCCGCGACCTGGAACGGAGCGTCTGTCAGGGGCAGGGGCAAGATGGCCGCGCGCAAGCCTCGCGAGAAGACGACGCGCGCCCTCCTTCCCTCTGACGTCGTCGCGCATTTCTTGTCTCGCGAGAAGCGGCACGGAGCCTCGCGGAGGAGTTCTCGCGAGACGTGGAGGGCCTGCCCGCCTGCCTGCCTGCCTGCCTGCCGAGAGGGGCGGAGACGCAGCGGCACACCACGTGGGGACTGCGAGCGCGGCGCGTCCCGCGGGCGGGCAGCGAGGTCGCGGGGCCCTGGGACGGTGGCGATGAGGAAGGAAACCCCGCCTGCCCTGCTGCCGCCCGCAGCGCGCGAGTGGAACCTTCCCCCCAATGCGCCGGCATGCATGGAGCGGCAGCTGGAGGCTGCGCGGTACCGGTCGGGTGAGCTGAGGTCGCGGGCCCGGGGTCCCTCCGCCCGGCTCGGGGTGACCGTCCCGGGACGGAGCCTTCCAGCCCCCCCCCCCCGCCGTCCTGCCCGCCCCTGCCTGGTGTCGCCAGCCTCAGCCCCCGGCCTGGCCCGGCGTCCTCCCGAGCCCAGATCCGGACCCGGCCCGCGTGGTTTGCGGGGCGGTCGCCATGGAGACGAGCCCTGCCAGCCTCACCCTCTGACAGCCTGTCCCTCCCTCAGATGGGGCGCTCCTGCTCGGCGCCTCCAGCCTGAGCGGCCGCTGCTGGGCCGGCTCCCTCTGGCTTTTCAAAGACCCCTGTGCCGCCCCCAACGAAGGCTTCTGCTCTGCTGGAGTCCAGACGGAGGCCGGAGTGGCTGACCTCACTTGGGTCGGGGACAGAGTCATCCTAGTGGCTTCCGATTCAGGTGAGTCATCTTCCCACAGGTGGAGTGGAGGCCAAGGGGTGCACGTTCCTTCTTTAATGTCCCCCACTCAGTACTTTGGAGGAGTTTGAGGATGTGGGTCCCCAGGGTGGGACATGCCTTTTCCAAGATTCTAAATTGCCTGGTGGGGATTTCTGGCAAAATCCGCAACAAAATTAAGAAAAAGGCTGGAACCATTCATTCTTCTTTCATGTAACCTCCCCTGTATCCCCCCAATCCAGACCAACGATAATCTTGATCTCAAATATGGTGCTGAAGCCATTCTGTGCTCTTTCCATTTCTTTCTATTTTCTTCTTAAATGCCTTCATTCAACTAACTAACTTTCTTTCTTTCTTTCTTTCTTTCTTTCTTTCTTTCTTTCTTTCTTTCTTTCTTTCTTTCTAATGTCAGGCTCAGCAGTGGAGGCTTTGGTATTTTTTAATAAAAAATCAGAATTTGGGTGTTGGTAGGCATTGGATGGAAGAGTAAATGTAGACATTAAAAATTGAGCCTCTGACAGTTGAACACTACATGTTCAAGACAACTTTTTTGGGGGGGAGGGGGGAAGGGTGGCTTTGTACTTAACCAGTCACTGTGCGAAATATTGAATCATTCAACATATTTTTAAAGACTCTGTAAGACATTTGTTTAAATTGTTCAACAAGTATATATTATAATTGGGAAGGTTTAACCGCACTGGACTATGTGTTACACAGACAACCGTGGAGGCCTTATCCTTTTCCCTGGGAACTTATTTTTCCAATATTTTCTCACTGGAAGCAGGGTAATAGATTTTACCAGCTATTCCATCTTTACCTGGCTTTTTATAGAAGCCTTCCGTACCTGTCTGGTAATGCCAGTATAAAGCCAAATGGCTTGGAAGTTAGCTAAACCCTTTAATATGAACTTTGCTTTTATAGGAATGACTTATTTTGTTAGTTTAGTGACAATGGACAACTTCGATCCTAGAAGCGAATTACTGTCTCAATATAATCCAGGCTCATTTCCCTCACCCTCCATCCCATCCCTAACAGGTGCTGTTGAATTGTGGGAGCTGGATGAGAACGAGACACTCATTGTCAGCAAGTTCTGCAAGTATGAGCATGATGACATAGTGTCTACAGTCAGTGTCCTGAGCTCTGGCACACAAGCTGTCAGTGGTAGCAAAGACTTCTGGTGGGTCCTTGTTCTCATTGCTCCTGTCTCTTGGCCTCCTTTGGGTGTCTTTATTATCCTGTTAGCCTCATTAAGTAAAGTCTTGGGATCACTATAAGAATGTCGTGATTTATTATGACGTGTCTTAAGGTTTCCTTGGAGATTTTGCAAACTATTATAAATAGATGGTAACAGAAGCCCAATCGGCAAAAACAGGACATGTCAGTTAAAGGAAGTTTCTTGTTGAAACACATATTTTTATGTAGATAGTGTAGGTGAAAATTACAGTTTCTTTTTGCTTTTTAGCATCAAGGTGTGGGACCTTGCTGAGCAGATGGTACTGAATTCATACCGGGGTGAGTGCCTGCTCTTTCCTTTGCAGCCCTAGGCTCAGCTGTATTGTCTTTAGTCTCCCCTTTGGGCTCTTTGAACTTTGCATGGATATTAGGGGCAGCAGGTCCTTGGCTCTCCTGCCTGATAGTTTTCTTCCCTAACTATAGGCAAGCCCCAATGTCCATTCCTTACCCATATCTTAATTTTCCTATTTCTATTGATGACCTCACCACCTTCTCAGCCACCTGAGACTCAAACTCGGTCCCCTTCCACTCCTGCTTTCCCACTGTCAGCTGATCACCAAGTTCTTTTGCGTCTTTCCATTTGGTCAGTGACCTCCCTTCCCATTTCTTATGCTCCCATTTACTTTCAGGCTTTACCTCACACAGATGGTGGCACCCATCTCATCTCTCCTCTTGTAATCTTTGGTCTTTCCTTGGTCTCTTGTGGCTTGCAGATTAAAATTCCATTTTATCGTCATAGCATTCAAGCTCTTTTGCAGTAGATCCTTGGCATTCTTTAAGTATAAATCCTGAGGCTTGTGAGTCTTGAACTTTTGAATATTCATCTCCATAAAATTTATATTTTACTGGTGGGACCTATCACTTTCTACTAATGTTCTTTTTCTCTACTCACTTTCATAAACAATGCTAGCAGTTGACTTTGTTTTGGGAGCCATTCTTCATGAAGATACTGTATCTTCATGAAGATAATGTCTAGAGCATTAACATGCATGTGGCTATGAGAAGTGGATGCTAAGTGATTATGTAGTTCACTCAATGGCCAAGTGCTTTCCTCTGCCAGCCCCCATCACTGAACTTTACCCAGATGCTGTTTCTTTTGCTCTTTGGCTCTTAGGGAGAAGCCCCATTTGTTTTATACCTTTGGTTTTTATACTCCTGAGCTTTGTACCATGGGAGGATTTAGGATGGGTGAGAAATGTGTGTTCTTTCTATGTGGGAAAAGGCAGTTGTGAAGTAGAAGGGGGAAGGGGCACTGACAGATTATAGGCAGCTTCTCAGATCAATTCTAGGGAAGAGATCATTCAAGAATTCCCTTAAAACTCTCAGTGTCCAGAATTCTCTTGAAAGTTTGTGTATACTACCTGCAGGCATGTGTCCTACGATGTGAAAACTGCTATTCCAGGATGTCTTAACAGTAAATTCCTTCACAACTCTTACTCAGTCCCTAATTTCTCTTTTGTTGTCGTTATTAATTCATTTTTTCCAAACCGTTTTTGGTTTTCTAACTCCATCAACATGTCCTTTTCAGTTTTGTCTAATTTCTCTCTCCTTTACAGCTCACTCTGGGCCAGTCACTTGTGTTGCTGCCTCTCCCCACCAGGTCTCTGTGTTTCTTTCATGCAGTGAGGTGAGATACAGCCTCTTCTTTCCTTCCCAATCCTTAACCACGCTCAAACTCGCTGGGCCAGAGTCTAGTGTGGAGACCTCAAAGCTGGCAACTGCTTCTTTGGATTCAGAAGCCCTTTTTCTGTTCCTCTGTTTCTAGGACAGTAGAATTTTACTCTGGGATACACGCTGCCCCAAGCCAGCAACACAGATGGGTGAGTCCCGGAGCCAGTGGTGGGAGAGTGGCACAAGGAACCCACCTGGAAGAGTCTTACCTTTGTCAGAGGCAGAAGCAGAGTTGCCAGATGCCCAGTCACAGTGACATAAGTGACATAACTGTTTTTTTTCCACTGAGGTTCTGCTGACCTCATTTGTGCAGCACATACCAAGAGGAAAGGCCTGTTCCTGGGTGGGCAGTTTACATTTCTGGGATGGGTGGACAAAAGAACCAGGGTTGTTACCTTTATATTTTATTCTTGAAATTCATCTGTGACTCAGGCTGATGGATAAATGGAGGTTTTGAGGGTCAAGGATGAGAACACAACTGCCTTAGTGGGGTTTGGGAAACCAGATAAAGGTGCTCCTGAGATTTAAAGTGACTTCATCTGAGAAGCTTCTCCAAGCTGGGCTCTGAATCGTGTTCCGACCCTTCTTCTCTCCTTTGCAGGCTGCAGTGCCTCTGGCTACCTTCCTACCTCACTGGCGTGGCATCCTCAGCGGAGTGAAGTCTTTGTTTTTGGTATGGCAGCTCATCAGACTGTACATTGACTCTGGGAATGGGGAGGATGATAGAGGGAGTGCTCCCTCCTAATGCACAAGGCTTCAGCTGCTCAGTTCTATTGGCACACCCGGGCACTAGATGACCTATGCTCATGGGGAATGGGGAGACGGGATGATCCAAAAGTGCTTTCAATTTAGCTTTGGGGAATATGATGATTTTTTTCCTCAGTAGATTCAAGTCCTTATTGTTTTGTTCTGGCTCCTACATTTTGGGCATGGCTAGGAGTCAGTGGGCCACAAAGCAATATACAGCAGGTCCTCAAGTAATGTCATTCATTCAACATTGTTATGTTACATTGATAAGAAGCTGTAGGAATTTAAGTCTTGTATATACCAGTTACCCGTGGTAAAATTGGTTCTGTTATATGCCATTTTGCTTAAAATCGCAGAACCTAACGATGACGTTAACTGAGGATTTCCTATGTAGGGAACTCTGGTCTACTGTGGATAGTTGTGGCGTTATCATGGGATTGTGGCTGTGTATATGGTGACATAGTTTGTGTTTAAATTAATAATTACATCATCCATTAATTTAACTTCACAACTACCCAATGACTAATTATTCTTACTTTACAAAAGAAGAAACTGATGCTTAGAGTGGTTAACTTGTCTAAATTGAGGAACTAGCCTTCAAAACCAGGTCTGGTTGACTCCAAAACCCATGCTCTTAACCACTGTGATTCGCCCTCCTTTCTGCAGGTGATGAGAATGGGACCGTCTCCCTTGTGGATACAAAGAGTGCGAGCTGCGCCCTCAGCTCAGCAGTGCACTCCCAGTGTGTCACTGGGCTGGTGTTCTCCCCACACAGGTAATGTTCTTTGTCATCAAGGGCCTGGTAGGTGTGAATGGGCATAGCAAGAGGAGATGCTTCTGTTGGCAAAGCATAGCCACTTAGGTAGCTCCTGGAAGCAGACCTGCTCTAGATGAGGTTCCAGAATGTCAAAGCTCTCCAAAGACTGTAGTCTGTTTTTAGGTTGTCCAGTCTCTTTCTGCAAGTGGCTAATATGCTGCTCAACACCCAAAATAATGACTCTTGTGGCTTCTAGGACTGAGTGATTGGGAAGGCCTGTTTCTGAGTAATTGTTGAAGCTACAGGGAGGGACTAGGTGGGATGATTAATGGCCAGGACAGTTGTTAACCCTGGCTCTCCTCCATTCCCCTTGTCTTCCCTCGAATGTGGGCTTGAGTGGTAGCCAGACCTTAACCCAAAGTGTTGAGTATCAGGCCACCTTCTCTGGGTTGCTTTAGGGTGGGGGTTGATCAGTGGACCAGCAGGGTTTGTCTTGGGACCTGTGAGTTTTACCTTTCACAACCCTCTCCTTCCCCTCCTAGTGTTCCCTTCTTGGCCTCTGTTAGTGAAGACTGCTCTCTTGCTGTGCTGGACCCTGGCCTCTCCGAGGTGTAAGTGTGAAGTGGAGGGGTGTGCTCAGGAATCAGGGAGGGGTGCGTGGGTGGCTGGGTCCTTCTCTTTAGAAAGTGCATTGTCTCGTTCAAGGGGACTGGTGACAGAAGTAGGCTGGCTGTCGACCATGTCCCTGGCCCTGGGGCTTACTCACAACTAGCTCTATCTCTGGTAGAGGAGGAACATGGTGGCAGGTGGAATTTCTAAGTCCGGCATTCCAGTTGTCACCCAGGAGAGCACAATCTACCTTCAAGCATAAAGAACCACAGATGTGAAGGGCAACCTACTATAGGATGAAAGGCATCAGACAGATGATCTGAATTGTACTTCCTTCTTTACCATGATTTGCTGTCTGACTTCCACCCACCCATATCACTACTGCCTTTGCTCTGGCCACCACTTCATCTCTGAAAACAGGGCTGTGGATTAGATGATTGAAGAAATCCTTTACGTAGCTATGCTGCTCTCCTGATGACAAGGCCACATATTTGGTGAAGTGTGTGTAACACATCCAAAAAATATGCCCTGGATGTGTCGAGTTCTCTTTCTTCAAGTCTCTTTTCTCTTGTCTCTTAATGTGCCAAACTTTTTCTCTCTTCTAGATTTAGAAGCCGAGCCCATAGAGACTTTGTGAGAGATGCTACTTGGTCCCCGCTCAGTCCCACACTCCTTACCACGGTGGGCTGGGACCATCAGGTCATCCATCACATCGTGCCCACAGAGCCTCTCCCGGCCTCAGGACCTAACAGTGTTGCTGAGTAGCTTGAATTTAAGACAAAAAGCAAATCCCCATGAGCGGCCAGTCACTTTGCCACTGCCCTCACAGTTAGTGAGATGGCACAGGAGCCTCACACTGTGTGTCCATACTCCAGATTCGTGCGGCCACTGGACACATCGCTCAGCCTGGGGATGGCGGATTCTGCGGTCCTGTAGTCATAGGGAAAAAAAAAAAACTTTCTTAAAAATAGATATATATGTATGAGTGTGTGTAGATACATAGTTTTCGATGAGGGGATAAAAAAAATCCATCCTACATCGTTCCCAAGGACTGTCTACACCCCCCCCACACACACACACTGTCCCCTAAAGAATTAGTCCACGGAAGGGTTTTATGCTCCCCAGGTAGCAGTGCATGAGGAATCGGCCATGTCTGGATGAGGTCTGAGATATAGCCACTTCTGGATTCTAGGAAGCAGCTCGTGTACTACTCAGAAATAGAAGCAACTTAATATTTTATAGAGCTATATTCACCTTCATCATAGGTGGCAATGCTTCCACTCAAAAAATCCAGCCCAGCTCACCTTGAGGAAGAGCCAGGACACCCTCCCTACTGTTCTGCACACCTTGCCATTAAACCGAGTCTGAAATCCATATTCTGGCTGAATAAAAAGGTTTGGCTGGTGCCTGTGTAATGCTCGACCCCCAACACTCAGAGTTGTGCATGTGAGAGAGGAGTGTTGGTCATAGATGCCATAGAAACGAGTTTGGGGATGGTGGAGCGCTTCAAAGCATTTCAGTTAAGTTAAAAACTGACAGACTCGTAGAGAAATTTCTTGTCGTTTTTTCCTACCTGAAAACAGCCTGGGGCCTGACCTCTCCTGCCTCTGGGCCCCTTTCTGTGGACATAGGAAGTCTGAATGCTCCTGTTTTGGACTCTGAAAATTTTTAAATTGCAGGATCAGATTGAGTATCAGAAATACTGACTAATGAAATAAAACATTTAGGCTTTTTTCGTCTGTTGAACTGTGTGTGATATGTGCAGTTAGACATTTCACATAGGTGAGTTGTTAAGAGTGTCTTAGGGCTTATTATTATTATTTTATTATCATTTTATTAATTTAGCTTCTCTAGCTCCCCAGAATAGCTAGTTGGAACTTAAGGTAAATGTTTGGTTAATTGGGTTTGTGGACTGGTTACTGCCAGTTAGAAATCATGTATTTTTGCGCTTTACAAGTTTAACTAAAATCACATGAAACTTAGACAATTTGAAGGAACGTGGACAAAATATTTGTGATTAAAGCTTCCATATGTCATGCTTGCCAAGCATGAGCTCTGTTCTCACAGTACCCTCGAGTAAAACGGGGATTTGTGGTCGTCTGCTGCATTTGGGGTGAGGTAGGAATAAGGCCCTCCCCACTCCTGACTATAAGTTCCTGCGAGAGTAGAGTGCGTGGGTAGAAACATGGGTTCTTCCCAAGGTAAAAGCTTCAAATCTGTGATGATTGAGAGGCAGTGGGGGGTGGCAATTGAATTTGCATAGCCCTATTCCTTGTGGACTTAGAATGACAGAAAACTCAGTAGAAGAACTAACAATCCAGGAAAATGTATGTATGTGTCAAGGTGGTTAAAATGACGTCAAAGAAGGAAAACAGTTTTTGAAGAACCACATTTCTGTAAAAAATGTTAGTCCGGGTTCAGATCTGTGCTGATGAGAAACCCACATTTATTAATGTTTGCCACCAAGACATTTGCAGACCTAATCAAAGTCACAGTAGGAATGACCACAGTTTTGGTTGAAACGTGACCAAAAAAGATTGCACAGCACAGAAAGTGACCTCCAAATAATGAGAAAAGTAGTCCTGCATGCCAGGTCATTCACTAGGTCTTTGGCTTGGGAACAGTTTAGTCATATGAGCGTGGACTTGGTGTTTGACACGTGGGAATGAGCTCATTTTATTGTGTGTGTTCAAAACAACACATTTTTAATTTCACTGGTTCAACTGTCTGAACGCTGGAGAAAGTCCATTTCCCTATCTTCATTCTTACTCAAGTCCATTAACCATGACCCACTGTGTCCCACTGCCGCTCAACCCCTGGGTAGCTCTCAGGTCACAACGAACAGGAAGGCTTGAGTCTAGCCGGCACCAGAGACACCGGGCTGATGCTGGACAGTAGGAGGCCAGTTCTTTAATAAGCAGCTGCACAGGCATGACCTCCTGGTTCACCGTCACTGCAGCAGCAAAGTCACCCAAGCTCTGGCTGCTCTGGTCGCCCAGCCACTTCTCTGAGCAGCATGTCAGGAAGGGCAGGGAATCAGGCCCCTGGGTGATGGAGCAGGCCGGGTTCCTGTAGTTTATTTCTTAATGGTTCAGCTTCTTGGAAAGACTTGCTTGCCACATCCAGACTTAAAAGTAAAGGACTCATCTTCAAAAGGCAGATTCTTGTTACATTTGGACAGCACAAATATTCTTTGTATTTTGGAAGCTGTTTGACTTAATTACTTTGTATCTACAAATTAAAGCAATAGAAACAGGTTTGTTTCAAAATACGCTTGCATAAACATTTCTTTCAGTAAAATGCACTGAATATAACGGGCTCTGGGGAAACTTTCGAGCACCAAAGGAGAGCCAACATGAGTGGAAGGAACTGAGGATTTGTGATCAATCGCCGTTTGTAGCAAGTTTCTTACTCCCAATTTGTGGGTCTCACTGAACACACCACTATGGTCACTTGGGTAGGAAACGATTTCATGCGTTAAAAGGGTAAGCAAGCTCTAGCCTCAATTTTGAGCTACTTAAAATTCCTCAAGAACAACAGCGGCCTGTGCGGCCTGGTTTTGGACAAGTAACGTAAGCAGACTAGTCTTGGACCCAAAACATATTTTCTCAGGTTGTCCATCAAAAATGGGCAATTATGGAGTTTTTCCTTCATTATTTGTTACATGGTCACAGGACGAATACTGTCCAGAGAGGGAAGAGCAAAGGCCAGGAGAGGAGAGGAGGGTCTGACTCTTAGACAACACAGTCCGTGATCTCGCAGTCTCCTTTTATGATTTCATGTAGCCCTCAACTTACTCTGCAGCTTCAGTATGGAGTAGATCATTGCAATTCAAAAGATCAGTAAATAGAGAGTTTAATCCCCCAAACAACGTCCTTTGACTTTGTGGTGGGAGCCCAGCCAGTGCCATCCATTGAAAGTCCCTTCAGCGAGTATAGACCTTTCACCTGGCCCACGATGCGGGTGCCAGATGCTGGTTAAGCACTTCACTTCGGGAGGCACCATGTTGTACGCATTAGGAGCTTCCGTTTCAAACTAGCCTTTTCCACTTCACTCGTAAGCCTCAGCTAGAGCCGCAAGCTGAAATTAATGAAGCTTGTTTGAACATAGTATTTACCTCTATTACTTTATTAAAATATTGTTTTTTGAATCGCCTCCATTTTTAAACTTAAATAATATCTATGAGGGGTGGCTCCATAGTGTCGTGGTTAGCATGTCTGCTTTACACACAGAAGGTCCTCGGTTCACGCCCCAGGTGGAGCCACGTGGAGTCACACCCACCTCACCCTCTAAGCCCAGTGTAAAAATGTGATACGTTAACTCTGCGAAAGTGCTTCAGAGAGGGTCTGCACGTCACAAATGCTTCATAAATGCTAGCTTTGAGCCCCTCCAGGGAAGGGGCTGCATCTCTTTGTACCAGTGGCCAGGTAGTGCCTAGCGTTGGGCTGGCTCTCACTGAGTGCTCCTCTGAGTATTCCTTTCTCCAGAGCTCCTGGGTTCTCTCTCTGTCCAAAGGGAGGCCTGTCACTGCAGGGTTGTAGATGGCCAGGGCAGAAACCCCATTGTCACTAGCTCATGGGCTTCCTAAGAGCAGGGAGGGGCTTGTCTGTCTTGCCAGTGTTTTATCTCAAACACCTAAAGCCATCAGTGGCACATAGTAATTGCTCAATAAATGTTTTTGACTAAGAAAATGTGTGAAGAGAAATATTTCAGGCATCTTTTTTCTTTTCCTTTTCATGGGAACATCAGGGGGTGGGGAGAGACTTTGGTGGACTTTGGACAGCCTGGGCCATCCCAGGTGATGCCTGTGGGTTGATCACTCTCCTCTCTTTTCCTTCCTTCCCCTTTCTTGTGCTCTGCACTGCTCTCTCCTTCCCTTCACCTGCCCTTTCACTTCTATATCTTTTCATTGTTCCTCAAATGAATGCAGCAAAAAGAATGGTGACTGCAGCTACCCTTTGGAGTGGGACCCAGCTTACCAACTCTCTTCACCCCCACATCATAGGAACAGGGAGCTGAAAACTGCTGTCCATAGGGGGTGGGAACTTTGGCACATGGAGGTGAGACTTTGCTGTAACCATTTTCTCTCTGTGTATGTGGGGTGGGGTGCTGGCTGATGGGAGGGGGGAGCATGCAGGCTAGAGTGAGGACAGAGTAGGGAAGCCAGCTTGGCTGTGGGGAGAAAAGCTAGTGCAGGCCTTTCCCTGTGTCCTAACCTGGCCCTGGATTCAAAGGCTCCCCTGACCTCTCCACCGAAGTTCCCACAGGTGGTAAAAAAGGGAGTAGAGGGAAATAAGGGACAAAATGGGGTGCTCACAGTTGTTTAGCACGAGAATAAACCCCAAAACTCACAGAGCCTGGGTTTCCTCACTTTAGAAGTGTAGCTGGTGATATCGACCACAAAGGGCTGTGTGGGAGGAAAGGAAGTAACAAATAAAAGGCGAAGCTTTGCACCTTGGTATGAGGCTCTATCCAACGCATGCTGGCTGTTCTGCCAGCACTTTACCCTCCGCAGGGCAACGTGGACATGAAAAACTGCCTTCCTGTTCTCCGGGGAAGCATTTCCCCAATTTTATGGCTGAGGCCAGGGACAAAGGCCACACCTGCCTCCTCACTGTAGGCAATGAAGTGCTCGAGAGGGTGACATGGCTGCCTGGGAGTGAGTGACGTTGAGCCAGTACAGGACCTCCTGTACAACGGAGGGGGACTTGGGTGTTGGGTGGGAACTGGCTCCGTCCACCCCAGGCCTCACCTCTCCCTCTGTGACCACTTTCTGAAGACTCATCGTAAGTCAGGGGCTGGGCTAGCGGCTTCTCACACTTCATCTCATGATCACTCAGAAGAGACTTTACAGAGTGGTTGTTCACATTCCCCATTCTTAGAAATAGAGAGTCCAGGTGAGAGGTGTTAAAGGACTTGCCTTATTCCGTGCAGGTGTTCCTCAGAGGTCACCCAGCTGGGAGGTGGCAAACAGATCGTGGCCCCCAGGCCTGCCTAACTCTGAACCTGACTAAGTCGCTCATCATTGCATACAGGACTAGCCCAGAATTGTTTCAAGTTCAACTCCAGTAAGTTAGAAGTTTCCAGTAGTGTCTTTGCCATGGAAAGGAAAGGGTAGAAAAAGCAGGGAAGAAACGTCGTATAGCCAATGAACAAAAGCTCAGAGACCAGAGCCCCTGTCAGAGCTGGAGCCTCTTGTGCCAGGTTTTGTAGCCTGGACCCAGAGAAGCTAGATCTTTATGGAAATGCTGGCCCTTAGCTCAGTTTCTGTCCGCCAGTGCAGTCAGGGGAAGGTCGGAGCAGTCCCGTGAGGCAACGAGCCGGCCAGTGGCACCATGTTTTCCATGCTGGCTCTGGTTTTGTGTGTGCTGCTCCCTGGTGCTGTGTGGCCTGGGGCAGGCCGAGGTTTTACTACTCTTTCCATCAGCCTGAATTCCTCATTCCTCAGTGTTTAGCTCCTGGTGCTAGGAGGGGCCTTTGAGAAAACTTGAATTTCAAAGACCTGCCTTTCTTACCTCCAGTCACATCCCCCAGGCTCCACAGGGCAGGGACCAAGGGGCCTGGCTGGGGGTCGTGGTTCTCCTTGCGTCACCCCTGGCCTCCCTGCAGGTTCACCACTCTGCTGTCCACACTCACCCACTGGGAAAGGCTCATCGATTCAGTCTCACTCTCCTGAGGACACAAGCTTTGATGGTGTGGACCTCTGCTTCTTATACCTTGGACTACGAGGCAGCCAAACGCATGACCGGTGGGCTTTTCTCTTTTTAACTGTAGTGTGGCCAGCCTGGCAGCTCCGGAAGGAAGACCGGGAATCCTGCAGAGAAGGCCATGACCCCTGTGGGTCATCAGTCTGAGATGACTATTGCCTTCACGCATCTTCATACTGAGCCCTCTGGAGTGAAGATCATGCTCCCTAGAAGGAAGTCTATAGCACCTGAAAAGATGACTCTCCCTTCCAGAAAGATGACAGTCATCCCTGATGGGCACACTAAGATGCAAAGAGGAGAGAATTTGGATTCTGAGGTGGATGCTGGCCCCCAGGTAGGTTACTTTGGTGTTTAGATGGATGCTGAAAACAGGGTGTTACTCTCTGGCCCTGTCATCTAGCTCCTGGGACACATTTCTTTTTTTTCTGACAACCATTCTTCTGTTAACTTAATGACCCTTCCAACAAGCCCTCTCTCTCTAAAGAAAGAAAACCCAGAAAACTCTGCTGTGGATCAAGAAGCCTAAGCTTTGTTGGTGGGAGACAGCTGGTGGAAGCCCTTATCTTCTCTTCTAGGTCACCTGGCAGTGGCTGTCTGTGACAGCCATTCACAAACCACTCATGGGACAAAGCAGGCCTCAAAGCCACAGTGAGGGAACCTCTTTTCTGTTGAATAAACTGGGAACACAAAAATCCATCTGAGTTGTCTGAAGTTATTTTCTTGAAATGACCTGTACAACCCACTTTCAGCTTAAAGTCACTTTCCCCTACTGCTATTTTTGGAGAGGAAGTTGTGTCTGGCCCACATTGATGTTTTCCAGAGCGGATGATGTGCTTCCCTCTCTGCCACGAACAACTGCTTGCTTCACTGTTGGTCAGAGCCAGAATCTCTTCTAGAGCAGTTTGTCTCAATCCTCAAGGGAGACTGGGAGAAGGAGGGGGACGTTGAATCTTCCATATTTATCCCCTGCTTGGTAAAATCTTAGTGGTCTCTGAAAAGAAACACCCCCCCACCCATTCTTACCATAAGGAGTGGTTGAGAGAAAGGCACACGCAGTGTTTTTGTGTGTTACCTGCACACTTTCCCTAGGTCTCCTCCAGAAACATCAGTTCCCACTTACTACACACTGGAGTGTTTTCCTGGGCATGATCAACCCTCATAAGTTCGTATAGATGCAGGATCAATTTTCAGCCTTTCCCTTCTGGGGGACAGTGGTGCTCAGACAAGGTACCATACCTATCGCTGATGTTACCTTTTCTTTTAGAAGTGCAGCCTCTAAGTCTTTAAAACAAAGATATCAAATTAAAATACCTATAGGTCCAAGTGCTTCTCAAAGTTATTGAAGCTGGTGAAGGATGTATTCACACACGTGTGGGTACAGGCCATAGGCCCGTGTTGCCACAGCATAAATCAGAAATCAGTTAAGTTGCATAACAAACCAACCCCCAAACATAGTGGCTGACAAACAGGCTAGAGAGGGAAAGATTAGAATTTACCCTATGGTGTTGGAGGTGTAAATACAAAATCATGGTTCTGAAAGTGTATAATAAGTGTGTGTGTGTGTGTGTGTGTGTGTGTGTGTGTGTGTGTGTATATATATATATATATAGACAACTAAGTTAATATAAAAGTAGATATAGAGAGCACCTGGAAGAAATGACGTCTCAGAAGCAATAAATACCTCTAATGTCCAGATCCTTTAAAAAAACTTTTTAGGGCTAAGATATATAATTTCATATTATTAAATTAAAATTTTTTTCAGTTACAGTTGATATAAATATCTAATGCCAGAGGCACAGATGTAGGACAGGAGGAGTCTTAAGAACTGCCGGCAAGGTGATGGTTTGGCTGATTAATGTGGGTGGGATAGAGGCAGGGCCCAGGCTCAGATGGGCGTGACTAATAACAGGTGCTGACTGTCCACACCTTGGAAAGTGAGCCACAGAGAAGATGTTGTGAGCTTTTGTCACTTTCTAATTTGAATTTTGAAGAGTCACATAAAAGGGTCCTTTCAATAGTCCACAAAACGTCATTATTATTATTATTTTGGTAAATTAGGGACATCGCCACCAGGTGGCAGCAGCAACGTGGGTTAAACATTTTATGGGGCCAGGAAGACAACGAGGGGAATATGAGAAAAGCAATTAGAATTCCTTCCCGCAAAAACACGAAATGGAATATAAATCTCCTTGTCATTACTGTTAAAATTGATACTTTTATGCACATTGAAGCAAAGAGTTTGTGAGGCTGCGGTTTGGGTAGAGGTTGAGTTCAGAAAAACCAGACTTGAAGTCCCAGCTCCGCCTTTTATTAACAATGAGATCATGGGGACGTTAAGTTACAGTGGTTACACGACATATGCGCCTGGCACAAAAAGTCAGTGTTTAATAGGTGAGTATAATTGTCATAAGCATATCCTGTATAGCTCTTAAGTTTCCCTTTAAAAATTTATTTCCCCAAAGAAATACTAAATCATACGCATGAAACCCAAAACCTCTCTGGGTTTGCGCATAGCTCGACAGCTTCAGGGGTAGATTCACGACAAAGTTCCAGCAACTTCTCGCATGCCAGCTACACCTTTATTGAGGGAATCGTTTTGGTGACAGGCCTTTCCCACTAATGCTTCTAAAAATGCTACAACCTAAAAGACTAATAAATGGTATATGGAAGGTATTAAGAGTGTCATTTGCTGGATTAAAACAACTTTAATGGCTCCTTACTGCTTACAGAATAAAGTCAGTATTGCTTAGCCAGGTATATAAGGTCCATTTTATAATCTGTTCACTATCATAGAGATTCCTAGTATTCTAGTCCGGTGGTTCTGTCCCTGGTTGTAATCAATCAGGAAGCATGTCGTTAGTAACTTGATAGAAAAATAGTTAAAATATTGAAGATACGGAATACACACTGCTTTAATATAATATTGTAGACTCAAGAGTATTTCTCTTTTAGCATTACAAGTCCTTCCCATTTCAGATGGTTTCTTTAGTGGTAACATTTCAGGGCTATAATTAGCATAACGAGAATTGTGCAGATCCAGTGCAGGTTCTTTGGATGTGTCTTGGTGTCTTGGCTGGCGAGGAAATATGTTGAGAATTGCTCTTCTGGCCAGGCTGGTCACAATGTTCTCTGAATTTATCACACGATTTCATTCCTTTGTGCCACTGATCAAGCTTTACTTCTGCTTGCCATGATTTTTACGCCTCCCTTACGTCCTCATCTAACATCCTGCATGATCTTTACTTAAATGTTACCTCTTCTGAGAAGGCTTTTCCATCCTACCGGGAGCTACCACTTCCTCTCTCTGCTTGCTTAATGAATACTGTTATTATCCCTCTCATTTGTTCAACACACATTTAAATGCCTAGAGTAATTATAGCTCCTCATAATTTGATTACGTGTCAGTCATTCCAGCAGGAATGCAGACACTGCATACAAGGACCTTTTCTTAATTACCTTTGCACTCCCAGAGGTGGGCACAGAGAAGGCACTCAATAAATGTTGGCTAATTCATGACCTGAGGAGCTGGAAATAAAGAGTAGAGTGTCATGTACTATGAGAATCATATATGGAAGGCTATAGATGAGACTGACCAGAGGAAGAGGGAGGAAAAGGAGGAGAGAGTAGACTGTCAACCTCCAGAAAGAACAGGCCCTTTTCCAGCTAAGGAGCAAATTTTTTCATTGTCAGCACCCATTTTTCAGTAGGCAAGGGAGGGTACCAGGATCTTTTGTCCCCAGTGCATTTTACATTTGTTATCTCATCCTAATCTTTAGAATCCGTCCGCAAAGCCGTTAATTGCTTTTTAAATTGACCACAGTGTGGATATTAAAGTCCTTGATGCTTGCCAGAGGAAAAAACAAACAGAATCCATGAATGGGTAGAGGCACAAGCTTTCATAAGAGGTAGAAATGTCCACATGCCTAGAGATAAGTGCGGGGAGATTAGGGTATAAGAGAGGGACCCAACCTCCCTCTGTGTGTCCGACACTTGGGCCTGCCACTGTGTCCTATGTGTTGGTGGGCAGTGGAAAATCAGTACCATGAAGACCCTCATCTTAGTCTTGCTTTGCCTACACCTCTTAGAGAGTATGGAAAGGTGTGTTTTGGGATTCAACTTCATTGTAAATTCCAGTTCTAAGGGAGCTTGACAAGCTAGGGAAGCACAAAGGCTTGACCCCAGTGGGGTCAAGACTTGAAATGAGTAGTGCATGTGTGTGTCTGTGTGTATGTAAGTGTAGGTTGGGTGTTTTGTTGGCTAAGAAAGAAGATGACGATTCCTGCCCCAAGTTTATAGGAGGAACTGGGGAGAAACAGACATTTATTCTTTGGAAACAATAAGTAAATACGCAACCCAACTATATGGTGAGGTGTATTTCCATGCTGGAAATCCTGGAATGACTGCAGGGGTCAGAACTTGCCAAAATCTGGACCATTTCCTATATCTGAGTACTGAAGAGGTCTGAGAATATCCAGGTCAGAATATTGGAGCGATTGCTTTAATGGGAGCAAGAAGCAGCTCATTCTTCCTGTTTACCCTATTCCATGCAGAATCATGTGAAAAAAAGGCAAGTCTATCTGCCAGGCGATGGAGGAGCAAGGTGAACTAGAGACTCTTCTAAAGAACCACGCCAAGGATGATCTCACTGCCAAGTATTATTTCAGCAGTGATGCTGTTGCTTACGAACCCATCACCAACTATTTGGATGTGAGTGAAGCAGGAGTGGGGGTCTGTACACTGGGCTAATAATCATTTTTAAATGCTCATTCATATCTCTCATTAGCTCTGATTTTGGACTAGTTACTGAACCTAAATCTTACCTTCTTATGGAAAGTATCTGAATAAATTATGGGTTGGTACCATCTAAGAGGATAGAAGTTTCCTTTCCTTGTTCCTTTCCTCTCATCACTGGTCCATCTCATTTATAGGGTTAAGACATTCATAGTGAGATTGTTCAATTCAACTGAGATATCCAAAGGAAGTCCTACGAAAGAGTTGCATAGGAAGAAGAAAAACACTCACAAGGCCACTGGGCAACGTTTCTAGAGCCTCTGGACACTGTATACCTCCCTCTTCGGAAAGACACACTGGTGCCCAGAGCAAATATTTGAATGCTCTGGAGGCTATAATGCCTGCTCAGGGCACTCAGCAGGCCGCTGTCCTGTGGGCTGTCTTCAGTGAGATGGTACGTAAAGCATCAGAGCTAAAAGCCACGTTAGGAATCTTCTGTTTCAGCTCCCACGTTTTATAGATGGAGGCACTAGAGGCAGATAAGGGATGTGACTGGCCCAAATTCACTTAGAACTTAAACTATCTCTTAGTGACATTCACCTCTTGCTTTCCATGCTACCTCTCCTTCCAGGCTTCCTAGCACCCTTTGCTATCACAGGACCAAGAAGGAAGAGAACGGTGGTGGAAATACCTAACACTGGACGAGAAGGGGAGAAGTGTGTGTGTGTGTGTGTGTGTGTGTGTGTGTGTGTGTGTGTGATGTGAGAGGGTGAATAGACACTTGGGAAGGAGAAAAAACTGATTGCTTTCCCAATTGGGGTGTTCTGGCATAATATGATATGCCTGTGGAAATATCATTTTATTATAAAGTAGAAAACACATTTAGGGGAGGATATTGTCTTGCAAGGCTGAGTCTCAGCTGGTCAAAGGCCAACAATTAGGGAGATAAAAGTGAAATCTTGAGAGGAGTTGGGTCCCACATGGGGTGGAAAAGTTGTTGAAGAAGCCTCTTATTCCCCAAAGGAAATGATTTTGGCAAAATGTGGCTTCCAGTGGGTCAACTTCTTCCCCATTCTTAGGACAGGGGTACAGATCTTTCTTCACAGGCTTTTTATTTGGGGGAGATCAGCATTGGGGCACCACCCCAAAGTTTCCTGGTTCTCTTTGACATGGGCTCCTCCTACCTGTGCGTACCCTCCACGTACTGCCACAGCCAGGCTTGCTGTGAGTACGTACCTACCATCACCATTGGCCCATGGATGGGAGCAGAAAGACAGGCAATGTGAGAATTGAGCACAGGCTTGTAATGTCAGCTCCGGAGATCTCTCCTTAAATTAGGAATATCTAGAAATCTTGCCCTCGGTCTACATTTCAGAAGGGCTGACAACTCTGGAGAGAGACAGAAGAAGTAGACTCACACTTCCATTTCTTCTCTACTGCCCCTTTCCCTCAGCTCTTTTTTGTGGGCCAGGATTCCTCAGGGAATGGTCGATTAGAAGGAATTCGGGCAACTTTTGTCATCCAAGGGGACAGGCTTTTCTGGGGCTAACACAGTTCGTCTCTATTACAAATGATCTTAGGCTAGCCTCCTCCCAGTTTGGTCCGATGATCCCATTGGGAGTAAGTTCCCTCTAAGTATTTTGGGAAGTGGCAAATGACATTAATATTCCATTTTGCTTTTCTACAGCCAATGACAACATGTCCAACCCCAGCCTGTCCTCCACCTTCAGAAACAATGGGTAAATCTATACACTACCCTGTGGCAGTGGCAGCCTGAGTGTGGTCTTGGGATATGACTCCATGACTGCGGGTGATGTTCTCATAGCTTCTAAGGGTTTGTGGTTGGGATCCCATTTTCTGGAGCCTTAAGCCGAGAGAGAAATCATGATTACTAATTATAAGAGAGAAATCATGATAACGTTCTCAGGAACTGAGAGTTGGAAAGATGTCAAAGATCATCGAATTCAACCTTCCTCTCCCCACAGAAATTGCTTCCACAGCAGTCTTGACTGCAGGAAGCTTTCTATGCATTAAAGTTGTCGTGTCTTCCTGTGACTTTGCTCCCTGGACTTAACTCTACCCCCTGGAACCACATAGAATGAATCTGCTTCCTCCTCCACACAATTTCACTTGGGATATTTGAAGACCTGCTCTTTCACTATTTTCTTATTTTTTTATGACTAACAATGATAGTTTCTCTATCATTCTTGAACATGGGTTGTTCAATACAAAACCAGTCACAGCCCTTTCATCATTGTACAGTGAAGTGGAAACTGTAACTTCAGAAAACAGTTGCCTCTGCTTCCCCTACACCCACACTCTTGTTTCCAAAACACATGGTTGGGTGAAACTGTTGCCCTTTCACCTTCCTCACCCACACGCATGATTGAGCTCAGCCTGAAAGAAGCCAACTTCCTCTCCCCAGAAGAGGTCCTGGCTTCCACATCCTGGGCACCCAGGTCTAGGAAGACTCTTCTGTCTGCTGCCCCAGGTTCAGAATATCATGGTCAATAACCAAGAGTTCGGCCTGAGTGAGAATGAACCCTGCCTTCTCCTGCCTTCTCATAGCTCTGAGCACAAATAGCCTGGGAAAAGGCAGGCTGATAGCTGTAGAACACTTTTCACTTAAAAAAAAACTAATCTGAATTTCCTTTTTGGGTTTTGAAGTGTGTGGCACCATTTTCCCCACAGCCCCAAAGCTGGAAAAAGATTTCAATAGTCTAGCCTGGGGATGTAAATAATTTGATTTCCCTTCCAACTTGAATCGATTGTGTTTATTAATCCTGTGTTGAAAATTCAGACTGATAAATAAGGGATTTGCAGTATTTGCCATCTCACTGAACGTGCCACAGGAATCCCAGATCCACGTACATATGTATACAACAAACCAGCACAGGGTAAGGGAACATTCTGAACTGGTCTTTATTCTCTCACATGGTAGTTATGAGCTCCTTGCCCCTCTCTGGGCCCCACGCTGGAAGACAAGAGGGCCGCAGCAGCGCAGAGGGCGAAGAGCAGCTCTGTCCTCCCTCCTGGAGATTCTGTGCATAGGAGGAGCACGTGGAGATAGTCCCAGCTGCTCAATCGTAAAACAGGCTTAGATAGGCCATGCGGTTCCGATGCTTTCTGAAGTCTTTGTCGGTGGGCAGCTGCAATGAGAGAAAGTTGTCTTGGTCAATATTCTGACGAGAACCCTCTGTCTCTGGTCTTCCTTGCTGTCCAGGTAGAACTGCTCATTATAGCTGTTGTAGCCTCATGAAGCCCCACCCCATAGTCACCTCACCTTAGCGATTCTCTCGACTTTTATATGTAGACTCTCTGTCATCTTACTCTGGTGTCTAGCATGGTAAGAACTGTTTTTTATTCAGTAAATCTCTCAGTACAGCTGATAAACTCCTCGAAAATGAAGTTATATGTTTAATTCTTGCATGTTACCCATAAGCCCTAGCACAATGCTATTCACACATTAGGCATTTAATAAATATTTGTAAAATTTTCCAAAGTCCACTAGGAGAAGAAAAGTCACTTTTTTTGACATCCAGCTTGGGCAAATCATGATAGCTAATATAGATTGAGCGTTTATTCTATTATAGATACAGTGTTAATATTATTATATTGTAGATAAAGTATTAAGTGCTTTTCTATGTTATCTCAATTTTTACAACCTTATCAGATTGATTCCATTATTATACCATTTACAGAAAAGCAAACTGAGGCTTAGAAAAATTAGGGGACTTGCCCAAGATCACACAGCAAGTAAATACTAGAGCTAATATTTGAACCCAGACACTCTATCTCAGAATCCATGCTCTTATCAGAATGTTCTATAGACCCCTGATGATGTAATACTCAAGTGACGTGGTGGAAAGAGCACTGGCTTAGGTGTCACAAGATCTAGATTCAAGCTGTGCAACTTGCACAAGTCACTTAATCCATCTGAGTCTTAATTTCCTCTTCTATCATATATAATTCTCCAGTACAGAACATTATTTGAGAATTAAATAGAAAATGTGACTTTTGTTCAGTCATGCACACCTTTAAAAATTGCAAAAAATTGTGTAACTTTCCAAAAAGACTCCCACATGTACATACACAGAAAACGGCGCATATAATTTCAGGGAACAAACACTTCCTGCGGCTCATTTCCAGACCCTGGTTTAGAACCCGCGACACTCACGGGAGGACTAGAATGTGTGCTCTACAGAAGCCCGATGTTATTACCTCAGCTCTTAGGGTTCTCTTCTGTAGATGTGGAACCTGATCCCAGTCTGGAGATCCAAATTTCATTGGCCAGGAGATTCTGGGGGGTGGCTTTGTTTCTGGGTTGTATGTCCCAGGGCTAGAAATAGAAATACAAATAACATCATGTCTAATGAGTCACTGACCATATACGAACTCCATCAGTACCACTGCTGTCCCTGAGGCCTAACTCTTTGGGAAAAGGCAACAGACTGACGCGCTTTTATATGTCAGACATGCATAGGGTTCCTTTGCTTAAAGTATTTCTAATTAAGTGTCAGTGTGAAAGATATATAGTCTTGACATTCAGCTTGAGTAGAAATTGACTCTAGATTAAAAGATATTTCTGCGACTCGGTATCCTTAGCTGAGAGACCAGAAGATCCCAGAAGTGGTGGACAATATGAGGGATCTACCATAGTGATGAATTAGTACTTCCCATGATCCAAAGTTGGGGATAAAAGTGCAGTGATAATTTAACCTATCAGCAGTCTAGGGACACCAAGCAGAACCAGTTCAATTTTCTTGACAATGAGATGATTTTACAATTGCTTTTGTTCATGACACTTTGTGTTTCGGTGTAGACTGTGCTGTGATGGAAATGACGCTTAGAGCCGACATGGGGTTCAAGATTCGACACTTCCACTTCCTTACTGCAACCTTAAGAAAGTTACATTTACTCTCTGATCCTTGGATTTCTCATCAGTAAAAGAAGAACCTTGACCTTTTGCCCTATAATTCCACCCATTCTGAATGGCTTCCTTAAGCACTTACAATACATCCCTTGATTACAGACTATGGAGCCTAACCCCATCCCTCCTCCTCTGTCTCATTTCCTCCTTGCTTACTACACTGTAGCCATACAAACTTTCTTTCTTTTTCCCTCAAACTAAACTCATTTATGGCTTTTGCATTTGCTGCTCCTTCTGCCTGGGAAGCTCTGAAACCAGATCTTCTCAAGGCTGGTTCAGTTTTATTCTGATTTCAGATCAAGCATTATTTTCCCCCGAAAGGCCTTTCTTGACAATCTTTAATAAAGTAGCCTCTGGTCTATCACTCCGTATCATATTATCATCTTGTTTTATTTTTTTCATAGCACATCATTAGGTCACTATATTTCCTGGTTTGCCCATGACAGTCCTAGCTTATGGCTATCTTCTTGGTATAATTATTCATAAGGCTCCTTTTCACTCTCAGACGTGTCATGGTCGGACTAATAAATTACACGGCCTCTCCTTAGTACTCTTGATATTTTCTGGTTTGTTTGCTTCTCATCTGTTTAGGCTCCACAATATAAGCTCCAAGAAATCAGGGGCTTTGTGCGATATGTTTAACGTAAAATCTCAAAACCTACAAAACTGCCTGGTACATTTATAAATATTTAAGTGAATGGCTATGATTTACAATTCTATGATGCCAGTGATCTGGAAGGCAAGAGGTTGAAACTTTAAGATGGTTGGAGTATAACTCCTTCTTTATACTTCCTTTCCTGCTGCTCTTTATTGAAATGCACCAGAAAAGAGGAAACATACCCAGGAATTTCCGTGTCCTTTGAGTATGTCTTAAATCGAGGCAACAAGGTATTAAATGGAGCAAAATTTTGTTTGTATTTTTTCTCCTGATTTACTGTCTGGTACGTGCTGGGGTTAGGTGTCATATCCTGTTTCCAAGAAAAAGATCATATGTTAAAGGGTGATATATATACACATAGAAAGCCTTCTAAGTAGAAAAATGAAAACATCAGAATCATCTTCTCCTTGTTTATATATCAGCTACAATTTAACCACCTCCAGTTATAGAAATAGGCCTATGATAGGTAGAAAACCAAGATAAAGATGTGGTTCAGGTACCTAAAGATATATGCTTGGGTTGTAAAAATCAGCCTAGGCTGGGTGAGAAACCAAGGTTAACTTGTTACAGCTACTATCTCCACCATCTCGCTCAAGAGACTTTTTTTTTTTTAGGGTCAATATCCCTCTCCTTGAACTTAATTAAGTGTCAGGAAAATGTCCAAAAGATTAGGATTCTATACTGAAGTCTTTTAGACTTGAAATTCAATTACACTAAAGAGTGGAAAAGTTAGAATTTGTTTTTTAACTGACAAGATAATATGATGCATATAAACGAAGCTTCCAGTATTTTAATAGCTTAGCAATGAAGCTCTGTCTTGGCACTATTTCTTCCTAGAATTTTTTTCCTGCTCTCCCAGGACACTCACATACACATATTTGCAATGCCGATACCCAAGATTTTCAGATAGATTTAAAAGCTTTTGCTTAGACATCTGTTTTTCTTGAATTTCGGCACATATTGTTTATGCAAACTCCCACTCTCTGCCCTTTGCTCCCCAATGCAAATGCAAGCAACAATATGGATCACACTAAAATTTAAGCACAGTCAACCATTTCTAACCTTGATTGGCTTAAACCTCATGGATGTTCTGGCTCCAAAAGCATATCCTTTTCTACTGGTCGGTATCCTAGAGAGGTTGTATACCAATTCATACACATTCTTTGGGTAGAATATAAAAAAAAAGATAGAAAGAAAAAACAGGTTACAGTCATCAAAACAGACTGAACTTAGAATGTTCTTACTTGAATCTTCTCTGCAAAAGTTGCTCTCTATTGACCCTTTTGGGTCAGAACCACACAAATAATTACATAAATAACACAGGTAACTTTGCAAATGTGTCTAGATAGATAAAGTGACATTTCTATGCCTTCCAGTGAATCCAGACCCCTGGGCCCCAGAGAGTTGATCTTGTTATTCCATAAACTGACTTACAAGCACTTCCATAGCCCAGGCTTAGACTAATGGGAGGGTAATTGGTGTTGGTTCACAGGACTTTGGAGGTGGAAATAAAGTGGGGACTATACTGGGGAGTATACAAAACAAAGGCTTGCATTTGGTGGGGGTTGGAAGGGGGAGCAATGGTCCTTTAATTTCTGACATTGACCCTGACAGCTGGTTACAGCGAAAGAGGGCACCTTTCACTTTGAGACCCTGATTTCCTAAATTCTGTAGCTCTTCTTCCAAGAAACGGGTGTCCTTAGGTGGGTGGGGAACTGAGACCCACCTATGGGAAGGTGAATACTCACATTTTCTGCTTTGTAACATCCAGGCCCTCTGTGAGGTTCCCCCCTAAGAGGGAGAAACTTGTTTCCCAAAGAGTTTGGGGGATGGAAGTGAGGAAAGAGCTTCCTCTGTTGACATGTTCCAAAGGAGTATTGAACCAACGTCTCTGAAGATCAAGAAAAGGAGAAATTCCACATGAGGGGGGGAGCCCGCACTTAGAAGGTCTAAGGGAGGGCGTTGGCGGGGAGTGGGGTGTCGGGGAGGCGGCGCAGAGGACAGGCCCAACCGAGCTCCCAAGAACCAGAGGAGACTCCAGGAGGGGGGGAGCAAAGTGCATCTCCCACCTCGTCTTTCCCAGGCTCCCCGTCTGCCCCTTGCTCTCCACTCTTGGCCCCCGCCCGCAGCCCCCCTCACCCGCTTTGTTGAAGCACATCGCGCGCGCCGCTCGGGGTAGCACTTGTGTACCGCGGCCGCGTTGCCAAGGCAACCAGGCCAGCCCGGCGGGCCGGGCCACCCCCGCGCGGCGCTGCCCACGGGCAGCGGCCCCGAGCGCGCATGCGCGGCCGGCGGGGCAGCAGGTGCACCTGCTGGGGGTAGTGGGGAGGCGCTGGGCCCGCAGCTGTAGGGGCTGCTGGGGTGAAGGGGTGCACCGAAGGGCTTTGGAGACTGGGACCGCGGGAATGCGCCGAGGAGAGAGGGACCCTGGGGCTCAGAAAGCCTGGGAATCCCTGCGGCTGGGATCAGGGAAGCGGGAAAATGCAGCCGCTCGAGGGATGGGGTGGCGGGGTGGGCTTCTAGAGCAGGGGAATTGGGGACCCAATCGAGGCCCCAGTTAGACCCGTTTTTCCTTTTCCCCAGCCCTTCTCATCAGGTTCCCTTGTTCCCCTAAGCAGGGCGTGAGGCTTTATAAGGGCAGGAAGCCTTGAGTGGAGCAGGAAGGGTGCAGGAGAACCACAAAAGTGCTTAATAATTTTAAAATCCTGGGTAGTCACTTAAACGTCTAGGTCTGTTTCCTCATCTCCAAAATGGGAATAATAATTCATTCTTAATAGGGTCGTTGAGAGGATTAAGATAGCAGGATTAAAGCACTTCATTGTCTGGTACTTGGTGGGTGATAATACAGGAGGTTGGTTGCTGGTACCGAAAACCATATCCAGCCAGCTCAGGAGCACTCCCATCCCAACCCAAGAGGAAACGTCGGGGTGTATGTTGACTCCTTTACCTTGGTCCTGGGTATTACCACTCTCTTGTTTTCGCTTGACTTTAGGATGGCTTCAGGTGTGGGAGGTAACAGAAACACCCAGCTGTGACAGATCCATACAACCCTTTAGCCCCTGAGGATGACCCTGGGCTGGCGCTGTCTGCAAGGATGATTTTATAGATCTAACATAGGGTTAACAAAAAAGGTGATGCCAAGTCCTGGAGGATATTTTGGATACTTGTAGAAGCATTTTCCTTGTTAAAAGTTATTGGGGAGATGCTCCTGGTCAATAGGCTAAGGAGACTGGACACCCAGCAACATATTTGCTGTGCAGTCAATTGTGTCATGTCCTACGTAACAGTCAAATATCCTGCTGGACTCTACAAAAATAATTGGCTGTACTTGACATATATGATAACATTTAAAAATTATTATATATAATAACTTTTTTTTTTTTTACAAAGAATAATGCAGAAAGTGCAGTAATATAGGAGAAGGTTGTATGGAAGCAAAGCCTAAATGGAATAAAAGATATGGTCTTAAAGTGACTGTGCAATTTGTCCCAGGTGTTCTGTCTACTCAAAGTATAGCAATACTGATGGTAAACAAAGTGTAAATAACCTTGGCATTGATAGGTCACTTTCACTTTTCATATTTTAGGTAAAATTAATATTTTAGGTACCCACAGTATTTTTGAAATTAGTATTTACATTGTTAGTGATGTGAAACATGTCTTACAAAATGCTTTGAAAATATGACAACCTGTTCCCTCATTGGTGGTCTGGTTTGCTTCCAACTCATCTTCCAGCAGAGAAGACATTTAAAAAAAAAGCTAGACTAAATAAAATATATATATTTGAAGACATTAGAGACATATCAAGGAAGAACGACCATGCAGAGCCAAGACCCCAGACAGAGGGGGAAACCAGCTGTTGGTGCGGCTCTTCCCTTTGAACATTTGCTAATTAAAAAGCTGGCTGAGAAGCAGAGAATTTGAGCAGAACTTTGAACAGTCTCTGAAAGCTGGGGAATGAAAATTAGGCTGGGCATGGAGGAGGGAGGACTGGAAAACATGCTGGGCTTTTAGTTGGGATCCTAAAGAGACAAACTCTAGGAATAAGGGTAAACAAGAAATGGACCAGCTTACAAATAGCTCTGAAGCTCAGCTTCATATCAACTCAATCCTTAATTACATCAAGATGATCAGCTTCTACCTTTATTGCATACCAGAAACAAAAGTACATCATCTATGACTATAATATCATCCAGAACATCAACAAATTTTTATGATCTTTTTATGTAAAATGTTTGGCATTTAATATAAAACAACCAAAAATAATAAATAAAAATAAGCCCAAGGGAAATCTATATATTTGGAGTTACCAAACATGGACTTTAAAATGACTATACTTGGCTTGAGATTTTGGAGGAAATCTACCACAGGAGATTTCCATAGAAGGCAAAAGAAAACAAGGAAATATGTGACTATAAAGCAAATTTTTGGTTTCTGAGGTTAGAGGCCCTAAAAACAAAGTCAATAAAGATCCCAGTGTACTCAATGAAAGAGAATTTTCCCCCATCAATCTTCCTGTTCGTGTTACTCATATAACACACAACTGGGCCTGTTTACATCATGATTGATGCAAATTTATCAACTTTTTCTTAAGGCCATGGCAAACATAGCAGAGTCAGAGATGGAGGATCTATGTGCCGTATCCCTCTCCTGTATAATCAACTGTCTAATGGTACAACTGAGAATTTCATGTAACCTTGAGGACTGTCAACATCCACCATTTGAATGATGATCATGCACAAAGAAACAGATGCAGTGACCAGCTACTTAGTATAGAAGAATATTTAGACAAAGTTTTATATTGTGGCCACTTTTGATGAAGATCTCAATAAAGAATTCAGCAGTTCCCATCACATACATTTCTAACCATCATTATAACATCAAAAGGATGCCTGATGTTTATGGAGACTATCTGTTATAGCTATGAGACAGTTATCTGCTTTTTCATTTGACTACTATGAGGCCATTACAATTATTATTATTCCAGGAAACCACCTGCTCTGTTGCAGTGGTCTAATGGAATAAAGATAAGTAGATGCAATTTTTGGTGTAATGTTTTAAATAGAATTTGTCTTGTTAAATATATATTTTTTGGATTAAGTAATAATAAATCAGTTCAGCAAAGAGAATAAAGCTGATTATTACATCCCATAAATTAAATGACAAGATGGAGAATCTTAGAAACAAAGAGAAGGAATCAAAATTTGCAGAAAGTGCCATCACTGTAAGTAAGAACTCAATGCATGGGTTTAACAGCAAATTATAAAAGCAGAAAAGAATTAATGAAGTGGAAAATGAATCTTCTGATTTATTAATTGGAGAGGCAAAAGGACAGAAAATAAAGGGAAAAAAGTGTAAGGACAGATGAGAAACAATGAAAAGGTCTAACATACAGGTGGCAGAGACAAAGAGTTGCCGAGAATATTCAGAACTGATGAAAAACATTGAACCAAAGATTAACAAATGCTACAATCTCAAGGAAGACAAATACAAAGAAAATGTCACTTGGTCATATCATAGTAAAACTGATGAAAATCAAAAGGAGAAAATTTTGAAATCAACCAGATAAAATAGGGTTGTTACTTTAAAAGAAGCAGTGAGAAGCCTGATGGCTGACCTTCCAGCAGAAACAACAGGAGTCAGGCAACAGTGAAATGGTATCTTTAAGTGCTAAAGTAGTAACAGTAAAAGGATGGAATACGTATTCCATGTGAAGACTAGCAAAAAGAAAGTGATCGTGTGTATAGCAAACTATCAAGGATATGAGGGGCAGAAGAAAGCTGAGGAATTATTCCTGATTGAAGGCTATAGTTGAAACATGACAATCTAATGTAACACATATTTCTAGATAGGATCCTGGATGAGGTAGGAAAGATATGTTGTTGGTACAGTAGGCAAATCTGAATAGGGTCTGTGAATTTAATAGTAGTGCATCAGAGTTGATTTTCAGATTGGTAGGGTTGTATGGTCATAATGTAGGAGAGAATTTGCAGGACAGTTACACTAGACTTTTTAGAGAGGATGAGACATGGTGTCAGAAAGTGTGTGTATATATGGAGGGAGAGAGGGAGCAAGGGAGAAGTAACATTTAACAATTGAGGAATTTGGGTGAAGGGGATAAGGGAATTTTTTTATACTGTTTTTGCAATGTTTCTTTAGGTTTAAAACTATTTTATAATGATTTTTTTAAAAAAGAGATACTATTAAAAGAGTGAGAAAAGTAAGCCAAGATTTGGGAGAAGATATGAGTGAAAAAGCATCTCTAGCCCTGCAACGTCCACTACAGTAGCCACTATATATGTTAACTACTGAGCACTTGAAATGTGGTTAGTCCAAACTGAGATGTGTATAAGTGTAAAATATACAACAGACTTTAAAGGCTTAGAATGAAAATAAGGGTGCAAAATATCTTATTAATAAATTTTATATTGGTTACACGTTGATAATATTTTTGGATATATTGGGCTAAATAAAACAGTATTAAAAATAAGTTCACTTGTTTTCTTTTACTCTTTTTTAATGTGGCTGTTAGAAAATTTTAAATTAAACACATTGCTCACATTATAATGCCATTGGATAGTGCCAGTCTGGAATGTATAAAGCACAATTACAGATTAATAAGAAAAAAAAAAACAACCTAATGAAAATGAATAAAAGTCTTAAATGGGCACCTCGGAAAAAAAGAATATCCAAATGGTCAGTAAATATATAAAGTGTGCTCCAATTCAGTAGTCATAAAAAATTGCACATTAAAACCACAATGAGATACCCACCAGATGGCTAAAATTATAAAGACAGGTAACACTTAGTGCTGCTAAGGATGTCAAATGACTCAATTTTTTTTTTTTTATGGTGAGGCGATTCTTGGTTGACCATACAGATTGCAAGGACCTTTTTGACTTACCATCCCCTATTATTATTTTTATTTTTTATGCATATAGCACCTGGTCTTCCTCGGTGGTCTCCCATCCAAGTACTAACCAGGCCTGACCCTGCTTAGCTTCCAAGATCAAATGAGATCAGGCTTGTTCAGGGTGGCCTGGTCGTAGACTGACTGGATATTTTTAATACACTTTTAAGAGTAAGACACTTTTTCCTTGGAAAACTGGCAGTATTTCTGAAGCTTAACATCAACATCCCTATGACTTAATAATTTACACACTGAGTAAATTCACATAAAATTCAAAAACGGGCCAAACTAGTCTACGTGCTAGACGTTGGAATGGCTTTGTAAAGGAGGGCAAAACCAGTAACTGAGAAGGGACATGAGGAGAGCTTTTGAAGTGACAGTGATATTCCATTTCTTGAACTGAGCACTGACTGTTTGTACCTGTGAGTTCACTGCACGCATTTCATGAATCTGTTCAGTTATGATGTGGGCCGTTTTTAGTATATGTGATAGACCAATAAAATAATTATTTTTAAAAAATCTGGCTACCCTAGAGACAGCACATTAACATTATTTATTTACTTATTTTCAAGAGTAGCATAGTCACATCCTTTTTCCTTGTTTAACTTCAGTGGTTTGTAATTTGCCTAGTATTGTCCCTATTTTAACTAAAACAACTTACTGTTTTCTGTTATGAGAAACCAATAATCTGGAGTATTAATGATTCTCCTAACACTAATTCAGGTGTCCGCATACAGTTCTTTTCTTTTATTTTCTACGCTGCTTGTATAAAATGACATTTAATCCTCTCTCTTAACTCTAGACTTATTTATTATTCATTATATGGTGCAAGAGCATATATATATATATATATATATATATATATATATACACATAAATGTAAAATATGTATATTAATATATAAATAATATATATTTAACATGTTATATTACATAATAGAAATATATTAATGTATCATTAAATATATATTATTTTGTTAGGAATTATTTTTTCTCATCTACATTATAATTATGGCATTATATTGTTTGGGATAGTATCTGTGGTAGGTTCTGTTACCCATGACTTTAACTTGAGCATAATAAAAGGGTGTTACAAAATAATTTGTTACTCTAAGCAGGACTTGGGTTTGAATAGGATGGAGAACCCATGATCCAGATTCTGCTGGAGGGTGGCCGTGTCTCGAAAAGGGAGACAGAGCAGAGCAAAACGAGACCTTCTATATCCCACTTTCCAGTCATTCTTAAATATCAGCCTCTTTCATCTGGTTGTAGAGGAATGAACCAGGATTTGAAGCCACTCAGAACTGGTTCCCAGGAGGCACTAGACTGTGGTGTACTAGCTACACAACCTTGTGGAAGCTACTTAATCTGCCTAAGCCTGGTTCATCTATAAAATGGCTCTCATCATTTCTTGCCTCTCAAGGCTGCCATGAGAATGTAGGAGCTAACACAGGACAAAACTTGCCCAGCAAAGTGACTAACCTATAATCGGCATTTAACAAAGGATAATGTCCTTCCAATCTATCACCTCCATGCCCAGGGCTACAGCTAACTCCAAGGGCACCTGTGTGCAAATAAAAAAAAAAAACTGTGCCCTTTCATCTGGGTGGGTGCCACCCCTTGTCAAGGCTCATGACTTGGTGAGAGGAGCACTTTCTGTAGCGCTGCTTGGATCAGGGCCCGCATGTTATCTCGTGAATACCCAACCTCGTTCCAACTAGATTCCAATATGAAGGGATAAATTTTCATACAAGTACTAGAGTCTAAGAACATGATTACCATCAGCAAAGTCCCAAAGGAATGGCTGGGCGATCTTTGACAAGTATTTGCTGCCCTTTATGTTCGTAGGTAGATCAGATGATAGGGACACTGTAGATCTCCAAGAAATTCTGGAGTCGAATTCTTTCTCAGATGAGCTTTCAAGAATTTTGTTTTTCTCATGTCCTTTCTTCATGACTCAGAATAAGTGGACTTTAAATGAGAAAATAATGAGTGTAACTAAAACTGGCTGCTAAGCAATAGCCCCACCCTTGAGTTCCCCTTCAAGTTATTGTGACATGGCTTTCTATGAGGCAACATTGTCGTTTGAAGGGAGCCAGAAAGACTCAACTTTAAGAATTAGCTCTGCTGATTAGCTCTTTGATCTTGGGAAAGTTTTTCGCTCAAGATCTCAATCTCCTCACCTATAATACAGGGACAATAGTCACCACTCAGGAGATAACCTGCATAAAGTACCTAATCCAATGCTCAGCCTGTTAGTTGCCATTTCCCTTCCCTCCTCCATTGATTTACCCATTCAACAACTACTTATTCAACTCTTGGAATATGTCAGGCATTGCGCTAGGCAATGAAAATATAGCAGTAAACAGACATCCTTGTCCTCATAGAGATTCTCACGAAGGAGGCAGACAATTAAAAATGTGAACGCATAAAATGTGTGTTGTGTCAGGTATTGATAGGTGCCAATACAAAACAAAGGAAGCCTGGGGATGGGGGAAGAGAAAGGGTTTTCGATTTTAGGTAGAATGTCCAGGAATGGCTTCATTCAAAAGCTGGCTTTGAGGAAAGGTCTGAAGGAAATGAGGTAAAGACTCAAATGGAAGTCTGAGGAGAGTGTTCTAGCTTTTGCAAAGGCCCTGAGGCAGTAACGTGCCTGGACTATTTGAGAAACAGCAAAAAAGCCAACATTATTGAAGTGTGAGGAAGTTACAGTGGTCATAAGGTCTGGGTCACACCCATCCTCTTCTTGCACATAGTAGATACACAGTAAACATTCATTTGAATGATGAATTAATATGTAAATCTAGCAGGGGGACATTAATTTTTAGGCTGCAGTAATTTCTGCATTCTAGAAAAGGTGACAGAATTAATCTTGGTGGAAAAATGGTGGCATTAGAAAAGACATTAGTCTGGAAACCACTCTGATTAGCCACTGGCTGCAATGTTGTCCAAGGACGCTTTTCTCAGTCAACAGCCTCTTTCACGTCCTTCACCAAGTCTAGTGCCTTATATCCTGATGTCGCCTCTTTAGGGCTATTTGTCCTAGTAGTGACCTAGATAAGAAACTCCTTCTGAAAAGACTCCCCCAAATTCCTACATCATGTTTTACTCCAGACTTTACCTTTCTTTGGCTGGAGATGTAATTCGTGTATAACAATACCCAGTTTTATTGACTCTTGTCTCCATCTGTTCATTGAGGACACTGGTCTCCCATACCTGTGTCTTTGATCACCAAGGCATGTCACAGAAGTGCTCAGAAGTCAATACAGCAGCTACAAACACCATGAGTGCTCTTTTCCTATGTTCTGTGACTCTGTTCCAGCCCTCTCTCATCAATATTGAATTTAGATTATGTCATCAGCACTTTATTTCTGCTATGGCCTTCCAGTGGTTTCTCAGCTCACCTGTAATAAAATCCAAACTGTAGTACCTAGAACATTGACTGGCACATGGTAAATAATCGGTCAGTGTTGTGAGTTCATGACTGTTCACTACCCAGAAAGCTGTGGGTGCCTCCTTGCTAGCAGCAGTGCTGAGGACACTGAGGTCTGGTGAAGCGAGGCAATGGAACAAAGTCATTAGGACTATGAGCCCTGGAGCCAGCCTGCCTGGCTTTGGGTCCGGCTCTGGACCTTATTAGCTGTGTGATGTTGGGCAGGTTACCTAAGTCCTCTGTGCCTCAGTTTCCTTGAATTAATATTATCTTCCTCACAAGGTTGCTGGGAAAATTAAATTAAAAAAAAATACATGTAAAACACTTAAAACAGGGTTTGTCACACAATAAGCATGCCAGAAAACATAAGAGCAATTACATTCTCACTATATTGCTAGGAGTCTTTTAGTTGCAAATGAAAGAAACAAATTTGAGCCAGCTTAAGCAGCAAAGAATAGTTTAGTATACAGTTATAGGGGAGTTCTACAGAGCCCACAGGCAGAAATGCACCTGGGCCTCAAGAAAGGCGCTAGAATCGGGTTGGAAAGCCATCTGGTAAGTGTTCTTGCTCCTCGACATCGTGACTTTTCTCGGGAGCTCCCCTTCAGTCTTCCTTCTCTGCATCCAGGTAAACTTGCCCTTGTCAGATCCTCACTACAGATCCTGAGCTTACTCGTTACAGGCTCAGCCACGCTCAGGGGCTGACAGCCAGTCCGTGCTCCTGGCTGCTGATTCAAAGTGGTGATAATCTGGCCCTGTGAAGTCTGATGTCCACCCTAGTCAACCAACCAAGCCAGGGGGAGGACACGATGAAATACAAGCACAGTAGCTGGTGACCACCACCACGAGTTCAAGGAGGGGATGGCAATCTCCTGAGAAAGGGACACTGCTGGCCCAGGGGCTGAACAGACACCCCAAAGGGAGCCCACTGCACGGGTCTTTCCAAAACTGCCAATCCAGGAGGTGCTGGACCAGCTCTGGGACCTCAGCAGAAGTGAAATCTCTGGCTTTCTGTCCTTGAGGGAGCCGGGGAGGCCTGTGCCTCCGAATCTCATGAAATCACTTTGGCTCTTTCCTGAGGACAGTCACCAAGCTATAGGCCTTTATTCTTAATGTCCACATCCCATCCTAGCACTAAATCTTCAACAGTTCGTCCTGACAATCTTCAATCTTCACGCTGATCAATGCAGGCAGACGGGGGATTGTGCTGTTGTCTCCACCACTTTCTTATACACTTTCTTCCTCTGCTCTCCCTCAAGCACAGCCTGTATTTTCACATCTACAAAGGTTTCTACTCAAATTGCTAAACACCAAGGACACTCATTTTTGACTGACAGATTTTACTGCAGAACTCTAGGTAAGAGCAAGTTGTACTAAACACAGGAGACTGTTCAAAACCCTAGGGAATGGAGACAGGTCTGAAGGTGGAGTGGTAATGCCTCTCCTGTCCACCTCTCAGAGTAGAATTGTTTTAAAGACTCAGGAAGACGAAGGGTTTAAAAGTGCTTTAAAAGAGCAGATGCCTTGGCTGTGTTATTTTTTCTTGTTAACGTTTACTTTTAAGACCACTGTCTAGTTGGTTTCAGCTTTGGGATTTTTAGGCCAATGATCCCAATCCTTTAATTTAGGGAATTGCAAACTCTCTAAAAAAATGAATTAATATTCTTTGTTCAAAGTAGGACAGAGGGCCATGCTGAGTTTCCATATTTTGAAGAAATAAAACAGGAACATTACGGTGGTCCATCCCAAGAAAAATATGTACATATTTCAGCCATCAGCCTGAGGAGCAGACCTTCAGGCAAGAGAGATTAATGAGCTAGAGGGACACATCTGTGAACAGACAGCCTCTGTGTGCTGGCGCTTTGTTGCAGTAGGAAACTTCCTACATTTTACTCTTTGAGGGTTTTTTTTTTTTTAGCATTTTCTGTAGACTCCTAACCTACTGAGGCTCATAAAGCCTCAGGATTTCTCCTAGAATCCCGCTCCTCTCTACTCTCACTCCCAAGACCACTAAAGTGTCATGAGCCTTGAGGCTTGGTGAGGGGAGGGAGACTTCAGGACAGCGAAAGACCTATCCCCAGGGAGGGAACTGTGTCCCAGTGCTTTTGCCAAAAGCAAATCAAAACAGGAGATTTGGTTTGAAGCAAAAGGAAGTTTTAAAGGGGCAGTGAAAGGAGAGAGAAGGAGAGGGAGAGAGAGAGAGAGAGAGAGAGAGAGAGAGAGAGAGAGACAGTAGCTCACAGGCACAGAGTAGTAGTGGCTCCTTACCCGCGAGGAGGGTGAGCTTGGTCGTCTTGTCTCAGCGGTAGAGAATCGCTAGTCCATCCTGCCTTTTATGCTCCCTTCCTCCCCATGACTTATCAGAGTCTCCGTTATTGTGATTGCCTCTAAAGTCAATGCTGATATTGGTAGTGCTCGAAAACCTCAAACCTATTTAAGAACCCACTATTGACAGGGAAACCATACTATCTTGATTTCACTTTACAAAAAGGAAAGATTGGGCTGAAGCCCAGAAACCATACTAAAAAGCTCCATTATGGAATAGCTTACATGATTCCAAATATTGGGCTATACTCTCTGAATAGCAACTAGTTGGCTATTTCATACCCATGTATGAAATACACGGTCTCTTCCAGAAACAGGTTAATATGTTCTCCCTCTGTCTCTTTCTCCTATGCCTTCTCACGTGATGCTAGAATATCTAAAAATAGAATAAATGTCCAGTTTATCAAATTTCTTATATACACTTTGCTAGAATTTATTCTACTGAAAACTTGTCTGGAGTCTGAAGATTTTTCCTTCCATGCTTTTCCTTTTTTTCATTTTAAAACTCTGATAAGTTTAATGTAGGTACTGTATGTAGGTACACATCAGTCGATACGACTTACATCAAGTTTTATATTTACTCATTTTTGCGAAGACATCATATACACAAAGATATATTCAATAACTGGGAAATCATAAAACTTCTGCTCTATATTTTCAGGTTTGTTCGATCATAAGACTTCTGATAAGGATCACGAGCATACCAGTTTCGCCTCTTCCAGAAAGGTGTAATTTTATCTAAGAGTTTACCTGGGTTTTATTACAGAACATGAATTCCCACAAGCGTCTTTTTCTTGCAGTCATTTTCTCCCTCCCCCATAATTATTTCTTATAACCTGTCTTCTTCCTTAGCTCGGGGCCAGAATGAAGTCGAAGAAACCTGTAGATGATGGCTCTCCCGGTCTCTCACTTGCCTTTTCATGAGCTGAAGCACATCGTGGTTCTGGATGTAGCTTCAGGACACTTGGAAGCCAGGAGGCCACGCCTCTGAGGGCTGCTGCCGCATGACCACACGTCAGATTTCTGACCGATGTGATAAGCCTGGGAGCAGAGGGAACAACTGAAATCTAAACATGACTAAATTGTTAGGTGGATGGTGCAGAGCTAAAACAGTTTCCATAGGCCGAAGCTGCCCAAATATTCAGGGGCCGTAAGATTGCTGCTGCCACTCTTGTGGTGTCAGCAAAACAGGGCCACCATCCTGCCATTCCCCTTGCTTCCCTCTTCATAATTATTAGTCTTCCCCAAAGAGGAAAGAAAACAGAATATAAAACACGTGAGTCCAAAAGGACTGTAGATTTAGCTCTTCCTCTTAAATGAAGCAACCAGTTGGCAGATGAGGTGATGCAGGTCTTTGCGAGGCCCTGATAGGCAAGGTCATTGCCCTTGAGGTTGAACTCAGGGTCACCAAGGAGAATTGTAAAGCCCAAAAGGACAAGTAGGGCATTTTGCCTAGCCAGTGGCATCTGATTTTGTGAGTTACTAGCTGGAGGATGGCCACAGTCACTTAGACTAATAATATCCAGAAAAAAGTCACCCTGAACATGGTGCTTTGCCTGCCAGGTCGGGCATTATTGATCCTTTCCTCCACCAGCTTTCCTGGAAATACAATTTACACAAAATGTTCTGTTCCAAGTGTTTCCCTCACCTGCACCCTCGTGCTGTCAAATGTTACAAACCACACTACCAACCTAGACCCCAAGAAGAAGGACAAATGCAGACTGCAGGGTGGCATCCTGCACAAGCCCATGGCTGTGGGTTCTTAGTAAGGGTTCCCTTTAGTTAGCTGACTGGAGCAGAAAGAAAGAAAGAAAGAAAGAAAGAAAGAAAGAAAGAAAGAAAGAAAGAAAGAAAGAAAGAAAGAAAGAAAAAAAGGAAGGAAGGAAGGAAGGAAGGAAGGAAGGAAGGAAGGAAGGAAGGAAGGAAGGAAAGAAAGAAAGACAGGAAGGAAGAAAGAAATAGATATAGATAGATATAGACAGAGACTTAAACCTAAATATACCAGTAATTACATTAACTATAAATGGGCTAGATACCTTAGGTCGCTAGTCTGTTTTCTTATTTAAAAAATGCTTAAGCATATGCTGAGAATGTTGCCATAGGCATTAGCATGTGAGAAACCAGGTAGGAGGTATTTTTTAAAAGGCATCCTTCCAGTAAAAGGTGAGTCACGAGTTGTAAGGAAGAAAGGGAAGAAGGGCAGTTCCAGTCTGCTATAACCTTACAGCCAACACTGTACTCAGTAAATACCATGGGAATGCACCTGTCTCAAACCATTAATGTTCATTCACTTATTTAATAATGACCTGATGAATCATGCCAGGTACCACGTGAGTGCTGGGCTACGTGAGTAAACACGACAGAGTTCACCATCACTGGTGCAGACAGATAAATAAATGGAATATTATGATCGGGTGAATTAAGTGCTGCGGAACAGAGTACCTATTAAAACCAAATAAACAAGAGTGCAGCTTGAGGAGTGGGCGGTTACGCACCTGCATTTAAGGGTTCCAAAGAAAATGGTCAGAGGTAGGTGGAGAAAATCAGGAAAATATTTTTGGAGGAGATTGCTTTTAGAATATCTAGCCTGGGCTGTGAATGAGAGTTGGTCTCACAGCGTGGTGGGGCCGAAGGGTGGCCCAGAGTGTGGGGTAGGGGCATGGACACTGTGGCGATATGGCCAGCTTTGAAATGCTTTTCCGAGCTGTGTGACCTTAGGCAAGTCCCTCAGCCTCTCTGTGCCTCTCTGTAAAGTGGGGATCATCACCATGACTATGTCAGGGGGTCTTTAGGAAGAGTCAGTGAGTTGATGTTTATAGAGGGCCCACTCATAGAGGGATCTATGTGTTGGTTAAATAAATAAAGCAGCAGGAAGGGACCTGGCACGAGGACTCGGGGAATACCAAGGGCGACTTCCTCCCTGGCATATCTGGGGCAATGAGATAAGGAGCCATGAGGGTGTGTGGACTCTCCAGATGAAGAGAGCAACCCAGATACATGTGCAAGTGGCTAAAGGGCAAGTCACGGGGATCACAGGGGTTTCTGGGGGAAATCCTGGGCCAGAGATGTTTTAATGACTGTGAAATATGTGCAAAATATGTCAAATCCACAAGTAATTTAATTAAAGTTTTCATTTTGTAGGTGGCTTACAAAATGGCTGGGTGAGCACTTTACGTGGATCTGGGGACTTTTTTTCTGCTGACTTATGCGAATATTCAGTATACAATGGAGCATCTGATCAGCAATTCTGAGCCCCTTCATATAATTCATCATCCAAACCCAGACGCATATGAGAGCAAAAGGGGCATTAGAATAGGGTAACTTTTGAAATATTTATTTTTGATTGATTATTTTATACAAATGAGCTTATCAAATAGTTTTATTAAAACTATTTTCAAAAATAAATTTTTTGGTAAACACAATAGAATATACAGATGTCAAATGATAATGTACACCTGGAAATTACATAATTGTATTAACCAATGTTACCCCAATAAACGTAATTAAAAATTTTTAAATGAGAAGGGCTCAAATGCTAAATAATATACAACTTTGAAATTCTAAAATTGCATTTTGAAATATTTCAATTTGTAGGAAGACTCTTTTGGTGGAGCTATTGTTTTTTATTTATGACTTTTAATCAAACATGTTTATTGCTATATGAGATTAGAAAGAAACGAAAGAGGCCTACGATCTTACAGCATCCAACTCTGGGGAAATATTCAAAGGGATTGTAAACAGAAATAACCAGTCTATGGCCATACCACATGAATAAACCTGATCTTGTCTGATCTCGGAAGCTAAGTGGGGTTGGGCCTGGTTAGTACTTGCACGGGAGACCACCTAGAAATACCAGATGCCGTAGGCATTAAAAAATAAAAACAAACAAACAAACAAACAAATAAATAAATAAATAAAGATAATTTACTTGATGAGTTTTTTCTTGTAAAGATATTTGTTGAAGAGTTTCACGGTATGAAGGCAAACAGATATCATCTGTGAAAGCATTTAAGTTGAAATGTTTAAATATGTTAACAGAAAAAAGTAGAACTGAAAATATTCCCTATTTAGCAGAATTTCCTCTGATCATTTGGAGAGAGAATTTTTCTCAATTAAAAATATTCTGGCCTACAAAAAAGAAAAAAAATCAATAGAGGGTGTTAGGGGCTGAAGTCTATCCCTTAAAAATTCACACATTGAAGTGCTAACCCCCAGGACCTCAGAATGTGACTGTGTATTTGGAGACAGAGCCTTTAAAGAGCTTCAATAGGGTGGGCCCTAATCCAGTATGACTGGTGTCTTTACACGAAGAGGCACTGGAAGCTTCTACCGTTTCCTGAGTGCCTACCAAATGCCAGGCACTGTCACCCTTTCGATTCCAAAAGGCAGAAACTATCAGCCTCATTTGACCTTTAGGTGATATTCAGAGAGGTTAAACAGTTTGTTCAAAATCATCCAGCCAGGAAAGTGGCAGAGCCAGGACTCACACCCTACTCCTCCATGTCAGTGTCTCCCTGCAGGCACCCAGGTCCTGTGAGCCTGACCTTCAAACTTCGCGTTGGGCCCCCAACTGGACCAGAGGGCCAGTGAGTCTATCTGATAAACTGGTCAGGCATTCCTGGGTTCTGCCACTTGCTAGCTCCGTAGAAAAATTTTTACCTGTTTTTCAGTTTCTTCAACTTTGAAATGTCTTTTAAGACTTTACTATGCTTGTTTCACAGGGTTTGCTGTTAAGGTTACGTAAATAATAACTTTTAAGACGCGGAATAATGCCTGGCATAGTAGTCACCCACTAAATATGCTAAGTGTTTATGTGGCCCAAGATCCGTTTTCGGTTTCATTGGTGGCTCGTTGGTCTGTCGGTGTGGGATGCACTGCAACATGGCCACCTCCAGGGGGCAGTATTCACAATGAATCCCGAGTGGGTGGCACTTCCTGGGACACACAGGGTGCGATGCTGAGGATCTGGTGAGACAATAATCCCCCCTCCTGCCCCCCAAAATGACAGCAACCGGCCTCTCCTGGGGAGAAGGGTGCTGATGGCTCTGCCATGAGGCACAAGAGTGATTGTGGACAGGACTCAAACACTAGGCATTCTGGTGCTGACATCTCCGGGGGGATTTCTGAAAGGCCTATGTGGACACCTCTAACCCAGCACGGGGCCCAGGCCCAGAACTCGCTAGTTCCTGAGGCTGTCGATGCCAGCACAGAGGACCTCGTCGTTCCACTCGAAGGTTTTGATCTGGTTGTTGGACGTGCCAGGGAAGGTGCAGACGATGTGTGTGCAGCAGACAAGGGTCCACGTTCTCTGGCATGTAACTGGCGGTCCCAGGGAGGTCCTGGCTCCGGTTGGTGAAGTAGCACAATTTTAGCTGCTGTGCCTGGAACGGCAGGGGAGGAAGAGACGACCCTTGCCTTGATGAATATCAGGTACCCTGGCGTCCCCTACCTTCACATGAGACACTTGCCTAGCTGTAACAGGAGGGCCAGTCCTAAAGAAGAAAAGGGACTTTGGTGAGAGGGTGGCAGGCACACGCTGTCCCTGGCTGAGAAGGAGCAGGCCTGGGGCGGGTCTGGAAGGAGGTCGGAGGGCTGTTGTCATTCCTGCTCTACACAGCCTTTCCCAAAAAGGACCCCTGGGTGATGCTTTTGGAGAAGTAGCTAATGTAGGCATTTCCAAGCTGCCGGGGGGCTCAGATGACAGTGTACAGCTCAGGAACCAGGGAACTTTAGTCACTAACTCATGACAACTACTGGTGCTGGAGATAGAAAAGAAAAATCTAGGCAGGGTCCCTGCCCTGAAAGCGCTCACGGCCTGATGGGGAGTCAAACCTGCGAGCACAAAGGTGCGATGCAATGTGACAGGCGATGTAAGGAGATACACATGGAGGGAAGACTTCCAAGAAAGGTGACATCTGGACTGACGGGGCCTCTCTTTTCTCCTTCTGGGCCCCTTTAGTACTTGTGCTGGCCTAACTCTGACACAGCACTTATCACTCTGAAAGATATTCATTTATTCGTCTGCCCGGCCTCCAGAGAGTTCAAGGCTTAGAGCCCAAGACACAGGCCTTTGATGAACTCTTAGGCTACAAGCAAGGCCAAGGTTAATGTGCTGGGTTCATGATGATCAAAGCAACAGCAAACCCAGAACGTGTTTCAGATGTGTCGGGCTCTAGCCTAAATGCTTTGCAAATATTAACTTACCCCTCATATCTCTGGAAGGTAGGTACTATTCTTTTTCTCATTTTACAGATGAGAAAACTGGGGCACAGAAAAGGTAAGTAATTTGCCTGAAGTCACAGAACCAGTTAGTGACAAAACCAGGGTGAGAACCCAGGCCATCTGACTCCAGACCGGGCTCTTAATTACTCAGCAATTCTGCTTCTCGGGAGCGTGGTGACCAGAGGAAGCAAAGGAGTGACTCAGACTTAGAAGACCAGAGGGGCACCCCAAGCATAGTCTACCTTATAATAAAGAGATCGGAGCCCTGGGGCAGCGTTTAGGGAGCTCTGGGGACAAGTTCCCCCAGTCTCCAGCAGTGCTTGCCACCCATGTTCTAGGGGAGGAACATCTGATGCTTTCTCAGTCGGGAGGAAATATTCAAAGCCGCTTTGACTCGACTCTCCTAGATCTCGCTCCCCTTCAGATCAAGTAGCCATCGCTAAGCCCCTCCTCTGCAGAAATTCCAAGCACTGCCACCGGTATCAGGTATACGACCTTACTCTCCCTGAGCCCATTACTTCATTTGCAAATTGGACTCACAATTTGAGCCCTGAGGATTAGTGCATGAAAGTGTTATTCGAAGGTTAGAATAAAAGTAATTTTTGTAGAAGAAAAGGATTAGAAGACAAGTAAGAGAATGGGGGAAAACACAATTTGTTCTGAAATTAGAGTGTCTGAATCCAGAAAAACCTCAGGCTGGACAGCATGCTTTGGCACCATGCTTTGGGACAGGAATTGCAAACTTTGCTGCCAAGGGCCAGATAGTAATATTTCAGGTTTTGCAGACCATACCGTCTCTGTCTTTTCAATTCTGCCCTTGGAGAGAGACAACATGTCTACAAAGGGGGCTTGACTGTGTTCCATTAGAATTTTATTTACAAAACAGTCAATGGACTGGATTTGACCCAGGGGTCCCCCTGCTTTTGATGGTTCCACTCTGGTCCCCTCTGGCCATAAGATGAGGAGAATTTAGGTCCAGGTGGAGCCTGCATCCTTCCTTCTCTAAACCATGCTCCAGATAACCAGGATGCCTGCCCAAATAACCCTACTAGCCTGTGCCCACCTCCGGGGCCTGTACAGGCCTTTGCCTGCCCATTTCTATTGGATAGTCCTTTTGGTATAGCTTTTTAGGAGTTCTCTCTATAGTGTCTAAATCGACCTTTTCTCTCTTATATTTCTTTTAATTTTTTCCTTTTTAAAATTTTGTCTTTTGTTTATATCATCTTCGTGCGATTTAAAAAATATTTTTATGGAGTCCAATCTGTCCATCTTCATTTACAGCTTCTGCATCTAACCCAGGAACCAGGACTCGGCGAGAGAGAGCTACGTAAGATGCAGAAGGAAGGAGCAGAGAAGTAAATACGAACAATGCAGCAAGAGTGACTGTGCGGAATGCAATGTGACAGGGCTCTGGCAGGGACCCCACAGCTTCCTTTAGGAAGTGAGATTTGAGACAGCATTAGAAAGGGCATCTGGGTATTGCCAGGGTGCAGAAGAGGAGTCAGACGCATGCACTGCAGCCAGGTCTCAGTGAAGTCTCAGGGGTGGAACCTGTGGTGGACCTGGGAGCACATGTGACCACTGAGGTTCAGGGGCCTTGTAGGAACCGAGCATTGCCAGGTGGGTGGGAGTATGCGGATGTCCATTTCTTGGCGTAAAGCCAGATTTAAAAGCCAGTCCTGGGCCACCTTGATGTACAGGGACCTAGGAAAGCAAGTTCTAGCTCCATTGCAAACCCCAAAGAGGACCTGAATCCCTAAGGTTTGGTCAGAAGTAAGCTTTAGGGATGTGCTGGGGGGGAGGGGGATTGAGAACCCAGTTCTAGCACAGAAGAAAATGAAAATGAGAGGGTTTTTGTTAGCCAGTGGGGAAGCTGAGGCACAGTCACTGGTCCAGATGGAATCCTGGGTGCAGGTCCCTGCAGTGCTTCTGAATCACCCTCAGCCTAGACTGGGAAAGAAGAACTCTCATGGGGGCACTGGGAAGTAGTGCTCCCTAGTGATGGTGGGTAGGCAGCTGGTGGGCGCTGGGCTTGTGTCCTGGGAAGGTGCAGTCTCCCTTGTCCTCTCAGTTTCTTCTTGGGATAGGGACTGTATCCGAAAAGTTAGGAAGGAGGGTAGGGAGAGAGGGTGAGTCCATGACCTGACTCACAGTGGAAATAAGTATGAACCAAAAAAGAGGAGGAGGCAGAGGGAAAACACCAGTGAAAGCCAAAGGGGAAAATGCAGAAAAAGGAGGCAGCAATGCTCTGCTCTAAATATGGAGAAAAGAGCTTTCCCCACTTGCCCCAACACACACACATTCCTCAGGCTTGGCATCTCTCCTCCTTGCTGTCCGGGGCCTGCTTCGGGCCTAAACTTGGCATGACGGAAAGGGGCTTTTGCTAAGGTGCCTCTGGGCAGAGGAAGAAACAGGGTCTTTCCACATGTGTCAGCTACGGGAGGCCCATCCACAAGGCAGGATGCTGGGAGGGAGGATACACAAGGTCAAGTGTCCATCTGGGAAAGAGAGGAGGCAGAGCAAGTTCAAGGGAGGCATTTGCTCCCTGCTGAGAAGAGTGGGCCTGTGCGGCACCCAGAAAGCCGAAATAGAAAGCCCCAGCTTTTGAAAAAAACGAGAGAGGAAGAAAACAAACTGGAGGAGACACCCGAGTACCTTGTCTGAGACCCCCTTGTGTGTGAGAAGTTACTATCAACCCTGAGCTAAATGTCTCTAACACGTTCTTCAGGACTTCGTGTATGAGACTGGGCCATAGTTGGGGCATTTAACAATGGACTCTAACCCTTCTCCCTTCCACTAAGTGGGATGTGAGGTCAAGGCTGCTTCTTGCTCCCCACAAGACCTTCAAGACTTGTGCTTCAAACAAACTAAGATCTCAGTAAGTCCTTGTTAACTGAACAAGTGCAGGAATAACTGAATAGGTCAGTCATCTGTGTACTTCCAGCCAGCTCCTGCACACAGTAGGCCCATCGCTGGTAGTTCGTCACTGATAAATGGATGAATGACTGACTGACCTCTTGGGAGCCCAGATTTGGTGGCTGCAAGGCTAGCCCTATGCTGAAAGTTGTTGCATAAAGTCTCGCCTGGGTTGAACCACCTGTGGGAACTTTACTCAAATACAGGATGTGGGCTGAAAGCTTCTCACCTTCCTATTTTCAAGGGTGGGGGTTGGGCGCTGAAAGTGCCTCTGATTTGTTAGTGGAGCCCGTGCAGGGGCTGCCAAATCTGCTGAATTGAGAGTTGGGGGAGGAAGGAGGAAAAGGGAAATAGAAGCAGCAGCCGGAGATGAAAGGGAAGCTGTTGTCAGGGGCTCATGCTGTAGAAGGTGGGGCCGGGATCCCGGAGGGGCCCGGAGATCATCGTATGTTATTTACCCATGACCCTGTCCCAACTCTCCACAGATGGAGACCAGGGAAGGTCTCTACAGAACGGGGATAATAATGGGATTGCTCGTAGGGCTGGAATATGATCGTGCATGTGAAGCACTTAGCAGAGCGCCTGCATCCGCATGGATATCTCATATTATTTTCCAAAACTCTTTAGATATTCATTTCAGTTTGATGTCACATTGGTGAAGAAGGAAGCTGGAGAGTTGTGAGGAGCCCAAACTTGTGGCATCAGGGTCAGCTTCCTGTGGCATCATCACTTCCTGCCTGACCTCGAGGCCCTGGCTACAGAGAACCGGGACTCTATATGCTGCTAGAGACCAGTGGCCGTTCCCTGTGTGACAGGTTAGGTTCTCCAGAACCGGATGTGGAGTCGGAGATGGAGCACGAGTTTTTTATCAGGACTTACCACCTATGAAAGGAAGGGAGAGGGACAGAACTGGGCAGGGAGAGAAGCTGAGACACGATCTAGTCCCGACAGAGCTTCGCCAACCTGGCAGGAGCTCTAGAACAAACCGTGTCCATCAGAATCGCCTCGCTTCACACCAAAACGCCTGGGCCTGTGCTCCCACCTCATTTAGTCCCTCGACCTTGGGAGAGGGGGACATCTCCGCTTGAGGCAGACCCTGCGAGAAACAGCACCAGGAGGCTGGCTGCCAACTCGCCCTGCCGCTGGGCAGCAAGTTCCTAGAATGAACGCTCCAGGAGAAAGGAGCCTGTTACCTGTGACCCTCAGCCCCTCGTGATCCCCCCTCAGAAACAGATGCTCATTACTCTAATTATTTTTTGATGCCTCTCATTCGCTGAGTGCTGCTGTTCACAACATAATTTCACAGACACGGCCTCATCTTGTTGCGTGTTGGTGTGAGGGGTCTTCAGGGGAATCTAAAATAGATTTCAAGGCGGGGAGAATGAGAAAGCTCATCCAGCCCACTGACTCGTGATGCAGTGGGTCTCACTCTTTCTAGATCCGATGCACTTGGGCCAGCTAGTATGAAAGAGGATCTGGGCATGCATTGGAGGGGGGCTGGAGGAAGAAGTTTGCACTCCGAGTGTGTTTGTTAGAAGGTGAACTGAGGGACAGAGAGTGCTCAGAGGAGCTAAGCTGGGGTGGGGCTGGGGAGGAATGATTTGACTTGGGCATGAAGAACAGCCTGAGAATGCAAAACACCCGAGCACTGCTCCTAGCTCCAACAACAGCTTCATCTTAAGCAAAGTACTTTCCCACTCTGAGTTTCAGTTCCTCTACCACACGCCAGTGTCCTCGCACTCAGCTCCGGACCCTCGTAACTAGCGTGCCTACGTAGTGCATGGATTGCACTCCTTACTTAAGAAGTGTTTGATGTCACTTCCAGCCACGCCTGAGTAACCCTCGTGCCTTAAACTGGAAAACTAGATTAAACATGCGAAGCTGTTAAATATAGGAAACAGGCAACATGCAGTGCAGGACTGTGAATGCTGAGAGAAAGAAAACCAATGGGGTGAGCCTGGCTGCTCCCCCAGATCGCTGCCCCTCCCCCAGGTACCTGGCAGCTGTGCACTGAACGGGTGGGTACTGCTTCAGCGCTGGCACGATGGCACAGTGACTTCAGAAGGCTTCATAAACCGATTAAAAGTCGTAGGAGGGACGTGCAGGGGGAAAGCATTGGTTGGAAAGGCCAGGTTGAGTTCAGATTGTTCCACAGTGTCCCGTGAGTGGAGCAGTGCACTGGGACTGGTGGCTTCTGTAGAAAATGGTAGGCCTGTTTGGCTCTCTCATTCAGTTTATGTTATCGCATTTTTTTGTTGTTGTTTTTTTTCATTTTTTACTTGACTTTCTTTTTTTTTTTAATTTTATCTTATTATTAGTTCCCCCTGATTGCTCTTTCTCTCCTCCGGCTCTCCACCTCACCGTTACTTTAATGCTGACTGCATTCCCTGTGCTGTGCTCCCCATCCCTGTGCCCATTTATCGATTACTAATATGTACTTCTTTAACCTCTCACTCCATTGGGTTCTCTTGAGAAATGAGGGAAGTGCAGAGTAGAGAACCAACACAACCGTGAGAAAAAAACAAGTGCACGTCATAGAAAAGCTGGAAGCAGAATTCCTTTTGGAGAACTTTTATTGTTGTTGTCGTCGTTAGCAAAACATTCAATTCTGAAAAGGTATGTCCCAGGATCTGGTGTAGAGAGCAAAAACCAAGCAAGACAAAACAAAAACAAAAACAAAAAAATAACAGAAAACAAAACAAAAACAACTAAGTTGCTCTATAAAATAAAATAAGAATATTTTGAGTTTGGGCTGGCCATACAAGAGGAGAGGTAAAGGGATCCTGGAAGGGAAAGGGAAAAAATTTTAACGGATGGGAGAAAAAGTTATATAACCCTCATAGCCTGCATTATACCCTCTCCCCATTTTACAGGGAGGATATTGTGCAGCTTTCAAATGGCAAAGCCAGGATTGAAATGCAGAAATCCATAAGCCTGGTGTTCTTTCTGTCTTCGGGTTTGAGCTGGGCAGTGGTTGGTTGCTCATTCACAAACTCTCCTACCTCTATCTATGGAACAACTTTGAGGTGCAGGTCCAAAGGCTCATGCTAGTTGCGAAATGAGGTATCAGGTGCTCTGGCAGGAAGCCCCAAAATGACCTTGGGGAACAGGCAGGCTGTTTCCTTTGGTTAATGCAGTGGGTGATCATTCCACCTCCTTCCCCAGAACAAGCCAGTAAACAACCTAAGCCCCACCGCCCACCCCCAGGCCTCTGGCAACCAGGCCTCTATCACTAGTTTCAATTTCCTGATAAGCAAGGGACCAGTATGTGGGCCCCTAAAGAGTGAAGTACTGTCCCAATTTGTATTTGGTTTTCTTTGTGTATTACAAAAAGGAAACAGCATAAAGAAAGCAAAAGTGAAGGTTTGTGACTATTCAGCAGAGTCCTGTTTGGGAAGAGACGCCAACTTGGTCCATATAATAAACAGACACGTGGGCGCCTGTATGAGTGTGCATGTGCACACGTACACACACAAATGCACATCCGTCTCTTTAAATGTGGCCAAGACAGAGTCGGAATGGTGTTCTCTGCATGAGCCGAAGGGAAGGAGAAGAGAGCCGGCTCTGATAACCCAGTGGGCAGCCATGGTCCTGAGGGTGATTCTGTTCCTGCCCCCAGCCTCTATACCCAGCCACCTCCTCTCTTCCCTCCAGGTCCCTGCACACGGTGCCCTTCCCCCTTTCTTCACATGCTCATCTTTCAACGCCTTTCATCATTTACTTGGCTTCCCCTACACAATGGCCGTGATCCCTGAGCAGACAGACAGCCCTCTGTGTAACTAGGTTGGTCAGCACAGCTCCTTCCTGGGCTGGGCAGGGGTGAGGGAGAGGAAGGGAATCGTGGGAGCATGGGCCATACCTTCTTGGGCTTTGTTCTTAGGGCGATCCCAGGGAGCTGGGGGCCCATGTCATTAATGAGTCAACGAACAAGTATTTGCTGATCTCTGTGTTCTAGGACCACGCTCAGTACTCGCTGTTGTTGTCTCTGCTCATTAAGTGGGAAAAAAAGGGGGGATAGAAGACAGTTACCCATCAGATCCTTTGACTAGGCTGAAGACAGGGGTTTGGATAGGGCCATCTCCTGGGTTCTGGTCCCAACAGCCACTAGCTGGCGATGACAAGGTTTCGCTAGTCTGCCAGGGAGGCCAGGGGCGGGCAGATCCTCAGTACTTTTCTTTTTTTTCAATTTTTTATTATTAAATTACAGTTGACATACAAAATTCTATTAGTTTCTGGTGAACAGTATAGTGATTAGACACTTACATAACTTATAAAGTGATCACCTCGATAAACCTAGTACCCGTCTGACACCAGGCCTAGTGGTTACTATATTGTTGGCTATGGTACCTATGCTGTACTTTACGTCCTCGTGACTGTTTTTATAACTGATGATTTGCACATCTTAATTCCTTCCCCTTTTTCACCCATCCCCCATCCCTCCTCCCATCTGGTCTCATTTCTTAAAGTGGGGATTTCCTGTTGCTGTGACAGTGTCAGCAGAGGTATAAGCACTTGACAGGGGGACAGCCTGGGTCATAGGATTGCCTCTGATCCTGTCCCTTCTGACTTGACATTCTTTTCTGTTAGGTTCCTTCTGTCGATACCTGGCCAGGATGTGGTGGTTAATGAGAGAAATGAGGTGCAGGGGAACAAAAAAGGTGTGAAATAAAGAGATTTTATTGTAGACAATAAAGAGACGCCGTTGCAATTCAGGCAAGGAGAAGAGAATTTCAATTCAAATTAGTCATTTAAAATTCCCATGGAAGACATCTCGGTTATAAAAGATTATCACTTAAAAAAATAAAAAAGAAAGGTGATGGAAGATGCACTATTTTGTAAGAAAAGGCTTAATACTGAGATTTTATTACTGTAAGAAGGGTTCCGCTTATTAATTTATGGCTCTTCTAGAATGATCCTGGAATTGATGTGCAAGCTTTGTTTCTCCTCCCAGAATCTCAAACCCTGATTCTGAAATGTCAGATGTTGTAGACGTGGGACAGAGGTAGGTGGTTTTTCAGTTTCCCCTGGTTGGGTGAAAAACATACGCAGTTGTGAGAAATTGCACAAATAAGTAGGGAGGCAAGAAAGACCTGTAGACAGAATCAGTACTTTTGATAAAATGTGTTCTTTCAGGTAAAGAAATTTGTCTTTGTGATGCTGCTTCGACTGTCTGCTTACCTCATCGAACAGGTTGATGTGTTTGATGTACGAGACTCGTTTACATTTTAGAAAAATTCCGCTTGTTAGATTTATAAGTCTTTCCCGTCGGAAGTTTAAAACATTGGAGGAAAATCAGATATTTAAAATATCTGATTGTAGGTAGGAAGTCTAAAGATCTCACGATCTTCAGTCCTCTTCTTTCCCCCTACAATGGTGGACAGTGGGCTCCCGTGCCCAGCATTACTGAACTACATGTCTGCCTTTTCTCTGGGGAGTTATTTACATCTCTGAGGACTTCCAGTAGCAGCGACACTTATTATGTTTAGCCTCTGTCCCACAGAGGGAACAAGACCAACGAACCCACATAGACTTGGAGGAATTTCTCAGTGTAGAAGGGAGAGAGTTTAGGGAGCAGTGAGTAGACTGGCCTGACTATAATCACACAGGGCATCTGTGTGAGAACACCACAAGAGGCTTACAGTACAGACCCACATGTCAGCCTCACAGGAGATGCCACAGCAAGTGCTGGTGGCCTCCTCAGCAGTGCCCCCAAGAACTTGGAGATAAGGTTCCCATCCAAGTGTGAATTAAAGGTTCACTCTATCTGCTCTGTGACTTTGGGCAAGTTTCTTAACATCTCTGAGCCTGTTTCTTCATCTACAGAATAGGCATAGTAACACCTACTCAAAGGGTTATTGGTAACGTTGATTTGAAATGATGTTTCCAAAATGCTTAGCCTAGTGCCTGGACTTGTAAAGAGCTTTCTGTCCCTATTCAGTGAATGGCCAAGGAGAACCGGGAAATCCCTAAGTGTCATCCGGTGTGAGCACTGTAGTGCAGTTCACCAATTATGTGTTGGCCGTGTGCTAATGCCACAGTCAAGGGCTAGGGTTTTATTTTTTAATATCTGTCCAACAAATAGTATTAGAAGCTTGTAAAGAAATTGGTTATGCCTATCGGTTGCCCAAAGCCCTAAATAGTGCCAAAAAGGTACTTTCACATTCTAGCACCGTGCCAGGCATAGACACACGGAGGTGAGAGAGCAAACAAGACATGACATGATCTGTAGTTCCTGGGGATGACTAGAAAGGGAGAGAGCAGCTGAAAGATTAATCTCAGAAAGAAATGTGTAACTACAAATCTTTACAGGTGCTTTTAAGAAAACAAAGGAAATGGTATGATTGGAGGATGTAGCAGAAGGATCTGATTTAAAGGTGGGGGAGGGGTGTCAGGGTTCAGTCAAGATTATTCGACTGTAGAGACTTTGTCTAGAAGAGAGAGATTTGAGAGCTTTGGCTCCAGGAGCTCTTCATGGTGAAGTGAAAGGTCATCTTTGTTTCCAGCAATCAGATGTTCTTTCCTACTCCTGGCCATTATTGCTTACTCCTGGCAGACTTCTGGTTATTGTCCAAGCATTCATCACAGGAGATCAGAAGTCAAGATCTCAAGGTAACTTGAAGGATAAATAGTTGGGTTCTGTTCACCTCAAGCTGCAGAGAGGATGGATACGACGCTATTGGACGTCTTCAGCACCATTGATAGTGTGATTCTGTTGAAGGGCCCTTTCTCTGGAGATATTCTTGGTTTTGTTGTTGTCATCCTGGTGTTTTTATGCCGAAGGACAAGATCACATCCTGTGCATGAAACATGGTCCTCCCCTGAATGCAATAAACATTACCATTGTCAATCAGTCTGGAACATATGAGCATTTCCACCGCAGTCAGGGCAGCTGGTCCCTGCAACCTGGAGCAGGCCTGGCGTCAGGCAGACAAGTGTCCAGGGGAGGGACACCTCTGCAGATCCACCCCAAGAGCAGAAATGCTTGTTTCTACTGTTCTCTCTCTTGTAATAGCCTTCTCTGATCACAAAGCCTTCAGCAAGGTCATCACAAACATCATCTCCTGACCTTCGCTATTCTGCATGGAATTAGAGACAGGGTCCAGGTTGGGCAAAATGGCACAGAGCAGAGCGGTAGTGGTCCGTCCTGCGTCAAGTGGGAGGAACTGCAGGAGGAGGAAGAGAGAGTTTGGAGCCCTATGACAGACTGATGACAAGCAACTACCAGAGTTGACCTGAGAAGCACATAAGCACATCTTAAGGGTTTCTCAGAAATACCTGGACACAGGAACCTGGTAATAGACAAGTACTTCTGCCATTCGAAGAGATGAAGTTGAGACCACACGGATCTGGGCATTAAAGGGATGTGTGACGTTTGGACGTTTGCATTTCAAGTCTGTTCTTTCTAGGGCTCACAGCCACCTTGCAAGGTGATTTAATCACCTCAGGAGAGGGAGGCTCTGTGCGCCCAAGGTCATCCTGTTATGCCACACTCTCTCCCTGAATAAAACTTATCTGTGGACTCCCTTTAAAGTCTTCCAGAAAGGAGGGCTGGCACCATTTTCTTCCACTCACAGCCAGACTCTGGGTACAGTGGGAGGTGGAAGCTATAAGTCGAAAAAACCCTTTTCTCTTAGCCAAAATGAAGGCCTCTTTTTCTTTCCTTTAATTTCCTACTTCCTCATCTACAAATTAATCAACATCTATACCCATTCTCAAATAAAGTACCCTTTTCCCATTTAAAGCCAGTCTTCTACCTACGGCCCTGCCTTCCACCTTCTCTCCTCCACCCAAACCGTGTTTCATCTGCCGCTTTTTCTTGTACTTTACATCTCATCCCTGCTGTCTCTCTACCTCTAATGTCCATAAATACAATCTAATCTTTTCCATCATAACCCACCACTTGAAACTGAAATCTTTCTCTCATTATGGAACAATGGACACTTTTCCTATTGTTATATGCACTTCTCAAAAAATTATTTAACTCCACTTCCTTACATCCTAATAATTTCTGCATTTATTCTCAACTAGCTTAAACCTCCATTTATGTCATCCCAACATCCCAATGAACATATATTTTTTAATTTTTTGAAATTAAAGTCTCATATATGTACAGAAAATACATGCACAGAAGTGTACAGTGGAAAGAATGCTCACATAGTGGACACACCTATGTATCTGCCACCAGGTGAACTAGAGCATCACCAGCACCCAGAAGCCCAATTACTTCTTCCTTCCTCCCTAAATCTAACATCATCCTGACTCTTCATACCGTATATTCAATCTCCCTATTTTTAACTTATGTAAATGAATCTTACATTATGTTCTCTTTTGTGTCTGGCTTTTTTGCTCAACATTATGTTCGTGTGAATTAACTGTCATTGTATGTAGCAGTAGTTTGTTCATTTTTACTGTTGTATAGTGCCCCCATTGTAAGAATACACCTCAATTCATCCACTTCACTGTTCACGGACACTTCAGGTTATTTCCAGTTTGAGAATATTAAAAAGAGATTTCCATAATCGTTCTTGTACACGCATTTTTGGTGCACGTGTGCGCGAATACTTTTTCATGTGCTTTTAAAAGAAGAAAGTAGTTTGGTTGGAACCACCATAAAATAGTTTGGGAAAATTAAGGCACAGTAATTAATATTCAACCAAATTGGACAAGTTTATCACGAACAATTTCTAAACCTACACAGAAATGCAAAAGACATAGGTGCAGCCAAGAAAAGGTGCTTGTGGGAAGAGATGTGTCCTTGCACGGGTGATTACACTGAGAATAGGGAACAGAAACCGACTGTGTAATTAAGTACAGAATTGCAGAGGCCCAGAGTGGAGGTGACTTTTAGAATCTCTGGACTAAAACCAGACAAAACCAGACAGTTTAATTCCAGGGCTGGTTTTCTCACTCCTGCTCACCTATGCATGGGAGAGGGAAGGGAGCCGTAGGTCAGGCGGCTGTATCTACAGATCCCAGATACCTTTTTGCCAGGGTATCTTCTTCTCTCTGCTTCCCATGCCTAAAACTGAGGCTGACAGCTCTCTGAAAGAAGAAACTTCAGGACTCTGTACTCTTTCCACCCCTACAGATGCTGGTCCTGGAGGAGGGGGGGCAGGCGGGCAGGATAGATCCCCAGGGAGCAATTGAGGCTTATCAGATGTAGATATTCATCTGACAAATGAAGCTTGAAGTCCGGGCATGTTTGGAAGCCAGTGAAGGTGAGAAGGGTGGAGGAGGATCTGAAAAGCTGGGCTGAGATTTGGGGTTAGAAGACAGGAAGTGTGGATAGCTGCAACTATCATCATTATCATGACCATCATCCTCATCCCTTAAATTTGAATCACATGTGAGTTTACAAAGAGCTTTCTGTTCCTTAATTTTCACGTCTCCATCTCCGAGGGGGTGAGGAAGCAGGACAAGGCTTTGTCCTCGTTTTGCTCATCTGCCCAAGAACACAGTGGATGTTCCGTGCTTTGTTTGTTTGTTTTATATCCCACACATCTGTCCTTTTCTGTCTGACTTAGTTCCCTTAGCATAATACTCTCGAAATCCATCCACGTTGTCCCAAATGGCCAGATTTCATCTTTTCATAGCTGAGTCGCATTCCATTGTATATATACGTGTGTGTCACATCTTTACCAATCATGGTTGAAGGAGAAAAGAAACAACGCACCCAAAGCATAGATACAGAGGACAGAAGGTGGCTGCCAGAGGGGAGGAGGGGGAAGGGGATCGGCCATGTGGTGATGGGGAAAGACTAGACTTGGGGTGGTCAGTACACAGCGGAGTATGTATACACGTGGGATTACAAGGCTGTGCAGCCGACATTTATATGATGTTATTCACCATTGTCACCCAACACACACACACACACACACACACACACACACACACACACACACTCCGCAAGGGGACGGGATGAGGACGGGGCCACATCTCTCGTCCCTCCTCGGGCGCCCCACGTGGCTCGCTCCCTCGGGCTCGTTGGGGGAAGTGGGACCGGGACTCGGATGCGGCGGGCGCCCGTGCCCGGGGTGGGAGGACAAACGGCGACCGACGCGGCCCCGGCGCGGGCCGAGGCGCGCGGAGGATGCGGGGGCCGGACAGGTGCGGCCACTCGGGCCCCTGCGTCGGGGTCTGGGGGGCGCTGGCGCGGCCGGCGCGCGGGGGCCGGCCCCACGGAGGTAGGCGGGGTGGCCCGGCGGGGGTGACCGCGCGCCCCGGGGGGTGTCACCGCGCGAGGCGCCGCCCCCCTCGGGCACCCCGCGGCGGCGGGGGGTGGGGGGGCCGGGCCGGGCGGCGCAGGTGCGCCCTGCGCCGGGGATTGGGCCGGGCCCCGAGGTGCGCCCCGCCCCGGCCCGCCCGGCGGGTCCCCGCGGCCCCCCCCGCGGGAAAGCGAAAGTGCGGGGCGCGGAGGTCGGCGCGGGGGGGCGGGGCGGGGCGCTCGGGGCCATGGACGGGCTCGGCCGCCGCCTGCGCGCCAGCCTGAGACTGAGGCGCGGCCGAGGGGGTCAGTGCGGGGCCGGGGCCGGTGCGGGGGGCCGGGGGGGGGCACGCGGCTGACCGCGCGGGGGGCCTGGGGGGCGGGGGACGGGGCCGGGCTCAGGTGCGGGCGAGAGGCGCGGGGAGGGGTGCGCAGGGCCCGGCGGGGGCGGGGTCGGAGGTCAGGGGCGCGGCCTGGCCCGCGGGGGTCAGGAGGAGGCGGCGGCCGCGCCACGGTCCGGTCGGGGGGCGCCGGGACCACGTGCGGTTCCAGTCGGGAAGCGCCGGGTGCAACCGCGCCCCAGGGCGCCCCCGCGCCCCGCACCCGCCTCGGCTCCGGGGCGGCCACCCGGCGGCTCCCCGCTGCGCCGCTCCGGGCCGCAGGCCGGGACAGGTGACCACCCTGACCCCGGCATCGCAGGGCCCGGGAGTCTGTGGTCGGCGGCTGAGCTGGGGCGGCACCTGCTGCTTCCTCAGGGTGTGCGGGCCCCCCCCGAGGCACGCCCCCCTGAGCCCCCACCCGCGGGGGCAGGACAATTCCTCCGGTTCAGGGCTGCGGGGGTCGCGTTCGTGGTGACTATTCAGTCCCTGTCTCCTTAGGAGAGGCGCTGGGCTTTGGAGGGAAGGCAGGCAATTCGGAATTCACTCATTTTATTCATTCAACAAACATTTATTGCTGCTTCTCTCTAGCCAGACCTATGGCTGATAGCGGTAACCCTCGGCTGCTTGCCCAGGGGTCCCACCTTCTGAAGAGAAGCCAGTGGGACAGTAAGCAGGGGTGGATCCCAGACAGCACACCCCTTCGAACACTGGCACCCCTACCCCGCCCCAAGCCCCAGAGGTGGGGAGCCCTGGGGGTGAGATCAGTGCTCCTTTTGCCAACAGTCCTGCCCTCCACCTTCAGCCCTGGCTCTTCTCCCTAAATAGGGGGTTCCAGTATCCAGTCATTCCACCAAGGCAGAGAGGTCAGAGACCATGTGTGGGGACAGAGGCCTGGGTCTGTGGGGTGGGGCTGGTGTCCTCTCCTCTCTGGAGGGCCCTGGCTTGGTCTTTCCTGGTCTCCCTTAACCTTGAGGATTCTGTGTGAATGCAAGAGTCTGTTTCCTGCAGCCTGGAGGAGACAATCCAGTTGTCTCCACCCACCGTGGCCCCAAAACAGGCTGATGATTGTGTCCAGAGCTTCCTGGACATGGAAGAACTAGAAGATGAGCAGCTAGTACTACCTGTCCTGAGGTCTGGCACCTGTCAGGCCAGGAGAGTGTGCTCTCTTCATACCTTCTACCTGTCTTCCATGTCCTGGGGAGTCCCCTCCCCTTCTTTGGCTCTTTTGGCTGTAGGACAATTACATAATAGGAGGGGTGTCTGTGTGTATGTGTGTACGTGCAGACATAAATCACCCTGGTGGGGAGGCATGGCAGTGGTCATCCTGGGTTGAGAGCAGCTGAGCTAGAAAAGGAGGGGCCAGCTCTCTACATCGAAATTCCAGAAACTCCCCTCACCTATATTCTAGCCTGTTCTGGGGTTTTCCCCAGGTGGCCGTAGGTGGAGCTTCCTAGTGGAAGAACAAGTGTAACCAGGCTCCTGACTTCCTTAGAATGGGCGGCTCCCTCTTTAATTTAAAACCCAGGTTAATAATTCCTTTCTGGGGCACTGGGAATTAAACGGGATGACCTGTATGAAATACATGTGTTTGATGGATGTTTTGTCTTCTGCTGATAACCCCCTTTGAAAGGTAGGAGATAGCAATCCTTTTCTGGACCTCTTGGGCCTCAATCCAAAAGTGAGGTCACTTTTTTTTTGTTTGAGTTTGTGAATTTTGTTGTTCTCTTGGCTCTCCTGATAAAGCAGGAGGAAATGAGCTGTAAATTGCAACTTAAGGGATTTGGGGAAAGAAATAATTTCCTGAGGTTCTGGAATAGTCAGCGAAAGATTTTGGTCTCAAAGTCCTTTGCAAACAGGAGGCATCCCACATTTGTGGGATATTTGGTGTGTCCGACTTCCAGAAGGCAGGAACATGGCAGAGAACTCTCATAATTCTCACCCCCAAGAGATTCTGTTAGTCTCTGAATTACTCTGTGCCTCAATTTCCCCACCTGTGTTAGGAAGATGCTTATTCATCAGGCAGGTGGGGAGGATTGTGCAACAAGTCTGTGCAGGTTGCAAGCAAGGCATGGTGACAGCTCTGAGTGTTCCGGGTCACTCACTGTTCTCACCATCATAGCATTCGTAACATCCTTATTTACTGTGATGGGGGTTCTCCCCAGGAGTCATGGCTGGGCCACTGAGTGCTGGTATTTGCTAGTCCCGTGAAAGCCAGATCTGAAGCTCTTAAGAGCAAAGGGGCCGTTTTCACTATTTCAGTGCCCCACTTTTTCCAGGGGGCTGCTAATTGTTTGCTGGAATGGCAAACACTGGCACCAAACCCTGTTACCTCCTGGCTCCTTGTAGGCACAGCTTCATGGCTAAAGTCCTTCTCTCTTACCCTGTGGTTTCACTCACTCAGGGGTTTATGTGAGAATCCTATTTAATTGAGGGCTATTCTTTCTCTCTTTCCCAGACTCCAGACACCACTAGAGCCCCAGAGACAAGCTGCTCTGCCTTTAGCTTGGGCAGAACTGTTGAACCGGGAGAACAGGGAAAAAAGACTGAGCAGGAATGAGGGTGGGGTGGAGATCACCCGGATGCTTTCCACTGCCACTGAGTGACCCTCAGGCTGCTGATGCAACCGGTCCCCTACTGTAGGCCAGGGAGAATGTCCTGATTCAGTGCTTCTTATTTGCAAAAGGGATTCTTTGCTGGAGCCCTGGAACCTGACCCATTGAGAGAAGTCTGTCTTAGGTCATTATTGCAGGGGTGACAGATACGCCATTGTAATTCTCCTGAAATATCAGGAACTCTCCAGCTCAGAGATGGACTTTGCCCTCTGCTTTACCACCAGGAGAGGAGGCTTTTAGGTTTGTCTTGATTTCCAGGAGTCCTTCTTGCTAGAATAATTTCTCCTTTGAGATCATTAATGGGCCAAATCTACTGATCTCGATCAGGGAAGGCGGAATGTTTGGTCCTGTGCTCTTTCTTGCAGCCCTGAAATCCTGGAAGTCCCAGTGTGCAACAGGTGGCCTTGCAGGGGCTTTTGGCTGCTGTTGAACAGGTTGAGAAGTGAAAGGGCAAGAATCAAAGTTATGGGGATGTAGGATCCCTGTCCGGGGCCCAGCCAGGTTCCAGTACCCACAGTCTGATGCTATCAGGCATTGTTCACTTTCCTGAGGTTGTAAATAAAACCTGTTGTACAGTCTGCAGCCCAGAATTCAAAGCCCTTAGCACAGAAGCAGCTGGGCCTTGGAGGTGTTTGCTCGTGACCTTTTGTCTCACCACACCCTGGGGCTCTTGGGAGGAGCTGAGGTCTGAGCTGCAGTGCCAGGATGCTGCCTCTGTCACTACGGGCATTCGGCATTCGGCTGCCTTCCTGGGTCCCGTCACATCCTTCTTGCTCAACCGTCGGTGCACAGGATGGAAACTGCTCTCCCCTGTTTGGAAGACAGCGTGGGCCTCGGCTTCCTAGAGCTGTGGTTGGACACTGAAACGGCAGCCCCTTTCTCAGGCTTTCTGTAGCCAGTTCGCGTTGGAGGAAAGGGTAGCGCTCCATGCCCCACAGGCCCGAGAAGAGGGAAGGACAAGTCATAGGCGGGATGCTCAGGCTGTTCCAGAAATGGCTGCCTCGACTCCAAGCAGGTCTGGACTGGATTACCCACTTCCTTCTTTCCAGGATCACTCTCATTGATGGGGCTGTTTCTTCCTTGAAACGCTTTCTTTCTCTTCTTTTATATCTTGACTTCCATCTCATCCCCCACGTGATTGGGCTGGGAGGTTTCCCCTCCTGGTGTTCAGAGCCCATCATGCCCTCCGTGGGGGTTGGTGTGCTCACAGCCACATGGTCCTCATGCCTGTTCTGGTTTCGTGAGCCCAGGTCTGGGCAGGGCACACTGTTTCGGGAACCTCCTGAGCACCCTGCAGGTAGGTGGAGCCTCCCTGGTACCCCGGGGCATAGGGCCTCGTAGGCAGCCTTTCCAGTACATTTCCTTGGCTTCCAGACCAGTGGTTTCTTTCCTTCTTTTTTCTCTCCGTGGTTTCACATCTCCCAGGGCAGGCATGGAAACCGCCTGGTTGGCTCTGGGCAGGCTCCGGGGACCTCCACGTTGGCATTGGCAGCGTGGCCTTCAGGTGTGGAAGTTGCCTGGAGCCTCACAGAGGCCACTCAGGGCATGGATTGATGCGATACCCATGGTTCCCGTGCCTCCGTTTAGGATCTGTCCAGGACAATTCGGGGGAAGCTGCAAAGGAGCCAGAAAGGGCCCAGGAGCACTGTCTGACCAACTTTGCTGGAGGACAGCATTTCTTCGAATACCTCCTCGTTGTCTCCTTAAAAAAACGGCGGTCAGGGGAGGATTATGAGCCCACGATCACCTACCAGTTTCCCAAGGTGAGGACTGAAGGAGGGAGCAGGGGGAGACGGAGGATGCTGTGTTTGAGAGGCCGCGAGGTGGGGGCGGTGGGGGTGCCCGCTCAGTCTCCCTGCCTTGCCAGGGTCTGAGTCTAGAGCCGCTCTGAGCCTGCTGCTCCCATTTCCTTCAGGCCCGCCCTGTGTTCTGTTATCACCCACAGAATCTAGGTCTGGCTTCTTCTCTGTGAGATGCTGACCTAGGCTTCCTCGCTGGGAAACTAGGCTAGTTCTTATGTCCCATTAGGGACCTCCTGGTTATTCCAGATTCCATCCCCAGTCACCCTTCTCTGTAGAGAAGCTCCCTTGCAGGGATCGCCTCCCTGGGATGGGCGGGAAGGACAGGGTGGCAGGGCACACAGCTGGTGGCCAGGCTCAGCCTGTGGCCACAGCCCATGTATCAGGCCCCAGTCGGCTCCCATCCTGGGCAATGGGGCAGGGATAGGGCTTCCTCCTCACTAACCCCGAGGGGGAGGCAGCCGAGCCGCTTCCCTTCTCTCATGTGGTCCTCGCAGGAAGCCAGGTGCTCTGCCCGCCTTTCTGTCTTCAGTGTGGCCCTGGCCCCCTTCCTGACTGTATAGATCCTCAGGACGCTGAAGTCTAACGCAGGGTCATGTAGACGTGGCCCAGGAGGGGCTGCTTCAGCCTTGGCGGTAGCTCCTTCCATGCCCGGGATGAAGTCCCAGTGCAGAGTGACAGGCACAGGCCCCCTCTGACCCCATGCCGGTGGCAAAGCTTCGTCTCAGACTGCTTTAGAGGCTCAGTGGAAGCGCACCAGCCCTCCAGCCCCCTCCCACCTGCCCCTACCGTCAGCACCCACATGTCTGTCCCTGTTCCTTACAGCGGGAGAACCTGCTTCGGGGCCAGCAGGAGGAGGAGGAGCGGCTGCTCAGTGCCATCCCCCTGTTTTGTTTCCCAGATGGGAACGAGTGGGCGCCCCTCACTGAGTATCCCAGGTAACTGCCCTGCCCCTCCCCCCCACGGACTCTGGGGCTGGGGGAGTAGAGCCAGCGGGAGCCGAGCGAGAGCCCCCCTCGCTGGGTGTGCTTGCCAGTTCCTCCCCAGCTCCCCTTGGGACCCGGAGGGACTCAGTTGATCCATTACTAACATGTTGCCTGGGGGCCCTCGAGGCCAAGGAGTTTAGCTAAATGAGTTCAACAGTCGCCTCTGCTAGAAACATGGGTTTCGACCGTGTCACTGGCAGACGCTGGACTTGGGAGAAGGCCCTGGGCCTCTGAGAAGGTGGCACGGCAAAGCCCGGGCAGCAGGAGCCCTGCCGCTTCGCTGCCGGAGCCTGAATTTTGGCTTCACCGCGTGTGAGTGGAGTGACCTCGGACCGAAACAGGCTCCCAGCCTCAGTTCCTTCCCCTCTGAAGTGGGGATAATCACTGCACCTACTTCAAAGGGTGGTTTTGAGAAAGAAAGGAGATGAGGCGCTTAGAGCCGGCCTTTTGTTCTCGCGGCTCATCTGCGGCTCCCCCGGGCCTTTGCACCCGCCGAGGCTGACCTCCTTCCTGGGCCAGCGTCCCGGGAGCAAATGCACACCTTGTCTGCCCTTCCGCAGGGAGACCTTCTCCTTCGTTCTGACCAACGTGGACGGCAGCAGGAAGATCGGATACTGCAGGCGCCTCTTGGTCTGTGCAGCCCAGAACCGCCCCCTCCTCTCCGCGGCCTTCCGGGCTCCGCAGCTGGGCTCGCTCAAGCCTCAGCTGCCAAAGCCCGGGCTCCCTGGCAGTGGTGGTGGGAGAGAGCGCGCGGCCCAGCACCAGCTGCCACGTTAGTGCCCCCGGCAACCCCGCCAGAAGGGGGACACTCGCCCTCCTCGCCCGCCCGAGGGACTTTGGCTCTGCCCAGCTCCCCCCTCTGCGGGAGCCTCCAGCCCCAGCCTCTCCGCCTTCTCAATCCAGGCCTCGGGGCCGTGGCCCTGGGAGCCTCCCGGGTCATGGGCTGGGGTTGAAAGGCTCTTCTCGGCTCCCAGGATGCTCCCAGTCCCTTTCCCCGGGCCCTCCTCCCTCGTCCTTTCCGCATCCCTGCCCCAGTCGGTGGCAGTGCCTGCTGGCGAGCCCACCAACCCCTTCAGGCCATCTTCTTTTGACTTTGGTGGTCGCTCTGGCCTCCCTGACGCCTGTCCCATGAACGGGACCCGCTGTCCAGCCAGGCCCTTCTCCACCCAGCCCACCCTTCACCATGAATCCCCTGGGGAGGCTGCAGCGCTGACCAAACCGCTCTGTCCCCGCAGCCCGCCGGCCCCGGCCCTCGCCTCCCCAAGGTGTACTGCATCATCAGCTGCCTCGGATGCTTCGGCTTGTTCTCCAAGGTAGGGGCGGGGCGGGTTGGGACTCCCCAGGTCCCAGGTCTGCCTGGCTGCCTGTGTTTCCTGAGCCCCTGGTGGGGCTTCCGCCTTAGAGGAGGTGTCAGCCGGGCCACACATGGGTACACCGAGGCAGACAGGGGCTTGGGCTCCACTCGGTTTTAGAGAAAAGCGGGAACTGATCCTAAGGTGCCATCTCCGTGTGACTCCAGCCAGGCGGGAAGCAGCTGTATCAGGACCGTGGGCGGAGCCCAGGTCAGGAATTGGAGTTTCAGTTTCTTTATCTGTCAAACGCATATAATGGCCCACACCTTTCTGGCTCACGGATTGGTGTGGGGTGACCTGTGAGAAAGGCAGAGCTTTGAAGAAATGTGGAGATAACTATTACGACAATGTCGGACTCCCCCGACTCCTTCCAGGGCAGGAGGGAAGATGAGGGTTCTGGGACTTCTGCTGGAGTTCATTCCGGAGCCAGTACATCTGAGTCAGGATCAGAGGGAAGTCCCCCAGAAGGGATGGGGAGGGTCGTGGTGGCCACGAAAGGGCTTTGGTGCGCTCTGTCCCCTACCCCGGCAGCAGGCCCCTTGGAAGATGAAAGCAGGAAACTCCATCAGCCTTTGCTCTGTGTGGGGCTCTGAGGGACAGACTGCCTCTGGCCCTGGGGAGTCCTCAGTGGAAGTGGGAGGGCAGAGTGGCAGCCGAGAGGCCCAGTTTCTAGGCCCACACTCCAACCAGCACGAGTGACCATGGACCATCCTGGATGATGGGTTTACTCTGGGATGACTTTGTGGGGAAGGTAGTTGATGTTGATGTTTGGAGAAGGGAGGAACATGGATTGGTGGGGAGAGGATGAAAAGAAGGCCAGGGAAAAGAGGGAGATAAGCAGCAGACCAGTCTCTGCCCCTCTCCCAGCCGCATCCCTGTGCACCATGCCTCTCGTGGTCCTTTTCCGTGCAGATCCTGGATGAAGTGGAGAAGAGGCACCAGATCTCCATGGCAGTCATCTACCCGTTCATGCAGGGCCTCCGAGAGGCGGCCTTCCCTGCTCCTGGGAAGACTGTCACCCTTAAGAGCTTCATCCCCGACTCAGGCACTGAGGTGGGTTAGCAAAACGGGGGAGACACTCCCTGGCTGGAAGAGGCAGGCTTCTTATCAGTCCTTCGATTCACTGGGTTAGCATATGGGGAAACTGAGCCAGGCAGGGCCTGGGTCTTGGCTTGAATTACTGGCAGAGCTGAAAATCAGACCCCAGATCTTCTGATCCTCCCAACCTGATGTTTACAAGGACCTAGTCACTGTTCAAGCCACCAAGACGTGTATTTATAATAAATTAACCACGTAGGCTGAGGTTCCTGGTGCTGGAAGGGACTTTGCCTCCAGCCCCCAAACTGCCACTTGCCCCCACACCCCACCCTCATCCTCCTGTGTCTGTCCACATCAGGACTGTGGCCTCCACCTGCCTCTTATCACTCATCCACCCTGAGTCCCCACCCATGCCTTACGGGGAGGCTATTGTTTTAAGGCACTAAACAGACAAAGCAGCAAATAGAACATTGTTTTAAGAATTCCAGCGCTGAGCCCTGGTCCTCTGGAGAATCTGCGTCCCTCTGAACCTTGGCTCCCCCATATAAAAACCCGGGGAGAGGTTGGGCTTTTTCACTTACTCAAAAGATAAGTATGGAATGCTTGCTAGGTGCCAAGCTTGACTATTTTCTGGATATAGAGTGGTGAATAAAAGGAACATGGTCCCTTTCGTCATGGAGCTAAAAGTCTAGTGGGGGAGACAGATGTGAAATAAGAAAACGGAGAAATAAATATATAGTTAAAAATCGTACGATTGTGATGAAAGGGGGAAAAAATCGTACGATGAGTGAGAAATGGCGGAAAACACCTACTGCGTTAGGTGACCAGGGCAGGCCTCTGAGACTGGCGACAGGACAAGAGCGGGAGTGGGGGGTGGGGTGGCTAACCAGTGAAGGACCTCGGGCAGGGGACAGCAGCAGTGTGACATGCTCGCCTGGGGAACAGGAAGGAGGCAGTGTGGCGAGGGAGGTGGAGTGGGGTCAGCAGGGGAGCGAGGGAGGCAGGAGGTTGTGGGTTTTGCTGGGATGACGACATCGGTGTTATCCCCAAGCAGGAGGAAACCGAGGCTGGGTGTTCAGCAGGGGAGCGACGGGATCAGATTTGCTCCTGTGGGGAGAATGGAGCGAGGCTGGCAGAGTCCTGGCACTCTGGGGTCTGTGGGGTGCCTCTGGCGTGACACCCTGTCTCTCTGGTTTCCCCACAGTTCATCTCGCTGACACGGCCCCTGGACTCCCACCTAGAACACGTGGACTTTAATTCTCTGTTGCAGTGTCTCAGTCTCGAACAGATCGTTCAGATCTTTGCCTCGGCGGTGCTGGAGAGAAGACTCATCTTCCTGGCAGAAGACCTCAGGTGGGTCCGGCCACCGAGCAGCCGACCTGAACGGACTGGCTTGCCTAGGTTCAAGGGGATGGCTGGAGGGTCCTTGAAGGAAATCAGGCTGTAGGACCCGTGTCCTCACCCTCTTGCCTGTGGTCTTGGTGTCTGATTTAGCTCTGAGAAGGGTATGATGTGATCCCAGGACAGCCCAGGCCGAGAAGTCAGGGCGGATGCTGATATGATTCTGCCCGGGCAGCGCTGAGGAGGGAGAGAGGGCGAGGACAGGGCAGGAAGGAGTATATGGTATGGAGGTCAAGCCCATCCTCCTTAATGGCAAACACATCTCGTCTATTCCACTTACTCATTCAACAAACATTTATTGAGTGTCAGCTGTTTGCCAAGCATCGGGAAGATACAAACAAGACAGTCTTTGACCTCGGGGGATGCGGACTTCTGTAGTGGTTGAAGGCCTTGGGTGTTGAAATGAGCGGAATGAGGCTCAAGTCCTGTCCTTCCATCTTTTGTTATGTGGTTCCCCTTATGTTAGTTTCTTAACTTCTTGAAGTCATGATCTCCTTATCTGTCAAATGGAGAAAATTACTGTATCCACCTCATAAGGGTGGGGTGAGGATTGAATGAAATAATGCACCTTCGGCACTTAGCACCCTACCAGGCACGTATTGGTAGGCGCTAGCTGTCGTTCTTTATAAGGTTGAGTTGATCCCTGTGTGTAGCTGAAGCCGGGTACTGTCACGTCTTGGTCTCTGCCTCTTAGAGACTTTGAATCTGAGAAAGATAAAATGGGAGCAGGAAAAAATATCAAAACAGTGGGAGGTTGGCCTTCTATTCACGTCTGGGGAGGGAGAAAGCCAGTCCTGGGCTGACCACTTGGTTCTGTATCTTAGAGAAGAAGAAAAGGATGTGGGGCAACCAAATGTCAGGCCAGAGGGTCAGGTGAATGCTGTGGGTTTTAGAGGAAAGGGAGCTTGGGCAGGCAGTGGGCTCCGTGGGTTGAAAATTCTATAAAAACCAGTGGCAACAAACAGGCTAACCCTGGAGGGAAGGGGCGCGAGCTTCTGCTTTGGGAAGAGCTCTTCCACTCCCAGCCCTGCAGGGAAATGAGAAGCTCCTGTGTGGACTTCTGGGCTTTTCCCCTAACCTCAGCGCTTAGGAAGTGAAGGCGGCTCCAGGTGTCAGCAGGTCGGGACGTGGGCAGAGGCTGGCAGCACTTACCTCTCAGGCGTTAGCGTTCTCTAGGGAGATCCCTCCACTCCCCACTTCCTTCCCACACGGAGTTTATCACATCCCCGAACTGCTGGCAGGGAGGGGACTTCCAGTCAGCCTAGGCCTTGGCTAGACTCTCAGAGGCTCGATGCTTCCCACTCAGGAAGCGCTAGCTGGAGACCAAGCATTGGAACAGGGTTTCTGCATCTGCGTTTTTTACTGGCCTTGGCCTGGGGGCAAGCTGGAGAAACGAAGGGCAGGGGACGCTGGTGGAGAACAGAGAAGGCAGAGAGAAGGGCTGTGCTGCTGTGCAGGGAGGGGACAGGAGCTGGGCCCCGAGCTGTGACACCGGGAATGCCTCACTGGAAACGGGAGAGGAGGCACCTCCGTGGGACTTTCTGGGTGGGAATTGCTGGGCAGGGGTTCCTGGAATCCAGGAATTTCCCAAGCAAACTCAGGCGCCGACCTGGTGACTTTTAACCTCTCGCGGCCGGAGGGAGCCGTGAGATGTAAAGACTGGGCAGGAGGGTGGACGGACACAAGGAGGAAAATGGTCCGCCTGTCTGCCGCGCCCAGTGTTTACGGTTTGTCTCCTTGACTACACCGCCAGCTCCTTAAGCAGGTCCGCATCTTACGCTGCCCAGTACCCACATCCTTAGCACCCAGGTGTGCACACAGGAGCCCATCAGTAATCGGTTTCAGTGAAGGCATTTCTTCTTCCCTCCTCTCTTCAGAGCCGCTTTTCTTTCTGTCCGCTAGTGAGTTGAGATGACTGACTGGGTGAGAAAGATCAAACAGAGGCCCCGTCCTGGATGAGGGGAGCCTCAGCCTCTGCTGGTTTCTGCCCCTCCCCTCCCAGCCGCTAGGAAGTCACAAGCTCTGTGACCAGCGCGGCTCCCGGACTTGCCTTGTGCGTGCGTCTGCACAGGCAGCGGTCACAGCAGCTGCCGGTGGGGGTGGGCAGGTGGGGTGCAGGCCCGGAGGTGCGGGGAGGCCGCTCTGACTCTCGTTCTCTGTGCTCTGTCCCCAGCACGCTGTCTCAGTGCATCCACGCTGCTGCCGCACTGCTGTACCCCTTCAGCTGGGCACACACCTACATCCCCGTCGTCCCCGAGAGCCTGCTGGCCACGGTCTGCTGCCCCACCCCCTTCATGGTTGGAGTGCAGATGCGCTTTCTGCAGGAGGTCACGGAGAGCCCCATGGAAGAGGTAAGACGCGGCGAGAAGAGGGCAGAGTGTGGAGCCAGGCAGACCGGGATCTGGACCCCAGCTCTGCTGCTAACAGCTGTGTGGTCTGGGGCAAGCTGCTGACCCTCCTTAAGCCCAAGCTTCTTCGTCTGTAAAATGGGGATGACAGTGTTCCGTTTCTAGGGATGCTAGGGGGAGTCACCTGCTGCATGAAGCTCCTCACCTGGTGCCTGACACAGAGCCGATGCTCAGTGAGTGTCAGCTCCCTCCTCCTGAGTGGTTTCAGGGGCAGCACCCAGCTTAGTGGGGGTCATCCAGCTGTCCTAGGCCAGTTGGCCCCTATGGGCAGGCTCTGGGGCGTCCCACATCTCATCTGAATGAATAAGCACAACTGGTCTATACAGCACAGGCCCCACTGGAATTCATCCTCATTCCTTGGCCTCGAGCTAGCGAAGGTAGCCCTCCTGAAAACTAGGAGTCTCGAAAATGAGATTTTTGCAGCAAGAGTCATCTTTCTGATGAACTCAGAGCTCAGCCGGCAATTGAGGATGTAGCCCTTTGATTTTGTCAGCTTCTTATTTCCTGACAGTGTCCCGGACGCGCCAAAGGGCCCAGTAGTGAAAATGGGTGTTCCCAGCATAGGTCTTACCTCCAGGGTTGGAAGAACAACTCAAAACATGTGCTCTGCTCAGAGCTGTCAGTAGGAGCTTTCAAGACACAGCACGTTACTATAATCTCAAGTGAGAGGAGCTACTTAGAGATGTGTGTCTGCACTGGTCAACCACTGACTCTGCAGACGAAGGACCACCCCAGGGGGGAGGCTAGCCGTAAACTACTAGAGAGGCTTGGAACCAGCCCTCGTGGCAGGACTTCCCCCATTTATGTAAGAAATGACTGAGGTCCCGGAACTCAATCCACATTTCCGAGGCCACACAGGCGGTGCTGGAAGCTGGCAGAGGGAGGGAGCAGCTCAGTCCTCGCTGGTGGAGAGGAAGGTGTGTCCCCTCGTGCGTGCTGGCCTTGCCAGCCCCTCCTCAGAATCACTGGGTACACACGCCCTTTGAACGAGCCTTCCCCTCGTGACTAAGTGGGGCAGAGGATCAGCCCCTGTGTTTAGCAATAAGACTTACAACGTCCCAACCCCAGAAGTTGTGAAACTTCCTGACACTGCAGCTCCAGCTCCTCGGAAGCTGTGGCTCCTCCCCCTGCTGGTGGCCGGGCAGGAAGACACCCCAAGGCCGGCAGGCTGCAGCTCCTGCCCTGGGAGGGTCCTGGCCCATCTTCCTCAGCAGCCCCGCTGTGAAAGAGGCAGGGCACGAGGCAGGGTGGCATGGGGGGTTGTCCTGACTCCCCGTCTAAGCTCTCTGGAAGGGATTCCTAGACAGGCAGCAGTGTACCCCAACATGAGAAGGACTTTGGGGAACGACTTTACACAACAGTTCTCCCCTACCACACACACACTGTCGCCTCCCAACCCCCATGCGAACAGCTGTCCCTGAGTGAAGGCATCGGAGCCGACGGATGCAAGTGGTTTCAGGCCTGGACTAGTTCAACTTTTCTCCCTTGACGGATAATTACGGTGCCTGCTCTGTCTTTTGGCACACTTTCCAGTCCCTCTCTCTCCTTTTATGTGGAAGAAGGGAACATGGAAAGATCGTTCACTCTATGGTCAAGACCAAGAGTCCAAACTGAAAACGGGAGCCCAGCCGGCGTTTCAGTGACCGACACAGGTTGTGCGGGATGATGACAAACGGTCCAGGGCACACTCGCCCTGCCCAGCGGCGGCTGTACTCGGCTCCCCCTGAATGTTGTCCTTTAGAAATAAGGAGCAGCATCAGTCCCTCAGTTTTCAGAAGCTCCAAATCCAAATTTTATATGCAACTTTCCAATTTAAACGTTGGAAACTAATTCAATTATTTAAAAATGCTCTAAGGATCAAACAGACCTGTGAGTTGGATGCCAACCAGCAGGATGCCTGTTTGTGGCCTCTGGTCTAGACCAAAGGCCCCTTAGGCAGGGAGGGAGCTGGTACTGGAACGCAGGGTGCCCAGGTTCCAGCCCCGCACCTGTCTCACCTGCAGCCTGGGGACGCATGGTCTCCTCACTGCCTTCCCGTCCCTCTTCCTGCTGACTCTGGGCTCATTTCCTCCTCTTGCTCTTTCCCGTGTGAAGGCCCAAAGCTGAGGGAGCTTTTAGACTAGAACTCCGGGCAGCTGTACATAAAGCTGTTGCCAGCGTGAAAAGACGTCCCCCCCTGTCCTAAAGTTGACCAGAGGGAGGGAGTCGAAGGCGGGTTCAGGGAGTGCCACCTTGAGGACGCGCACTCTGGGCTTGGAGGCTGGCTCTATTTGTTAGCAGTATGACCTCAAGCAAGTTCTCCGAGTCTGTCTCCTCACCTGCAAAATAGGGACAGTGCCTGTCTCTACGGGGCTGTTGGGCGGATTAAGTCAGTGTGCAAAACAATTATCGCGGGCGCCATGTGCGAGTTCCATGTATAGAAGCAATGATTCTACTCAGTGTTGAATTAAGGGACTGGCCATGTGTTCCCCTTCTGCCTTATCCCTCTCCCTTCTCCTCCTTCCTACACACTCATACCTTTTCCCCAGAAAGGGAACTGAGATTTCCAAAGAGAGGAGCAGCGAGAAAGGAGTGTCAGACAGGAAATGAGAATCAAAGATGCTGATTTTGTGTTGCTATTTGGGCTGAAAGGTAGAGCCGCAGGCAGACATGGAGGCGGTTAAGTCCTCCTGAGGTCTGTGAAGCAGGCGAAGGCGATAAAGACATTCTGCGTTTGTTTCAGGTCCTGTTGGTGAATCTTCGTGAAGGAACCTTCTTAATGTCAGTGAGTATCCGGGTTCAGAGCCCCCTGCAGGCCCACCATCAACTCGATCGCTCTAGTCTCATCCATGTTCCACTTATGTCAACAAGCTTAATCTAAGTACTTTTGTTGAGTGAGCGCTCACGCCAGCAAGACCTAGCCTTGCTCAAGGAGCCCTTTACAAACCAAGACACAGATGACTTCACAACAAGGCAATCAGTGTTGCTGCCTTTGGAGCAAGGGTACAAAACGGGAGCCGCAGGGGTAGAGATGAGACTTGCTGATGCTTCAAGTCGAACTAAGTCCAAGAACCAGCTTCGGCTGTTTCTCTCTTACGTGGGGTGGGGTGGGGGTGCGGAATGCATGCCCTCCTCCTCTATCACGGCCTTCACACCTCCTCTCTGACTGCATGACCTCTGGGCTCTGTCCTCTTCTAGGTTGGTGACGAAAAAGACATCCTACCACCCAAGCTTCAGGATGACATCTTAGACTCTCTTGGTCAGGGGATCAGTGACTTGCAGAGTAAGTCCCAGGCCCCTCTTATTTTGGGTTCCCCCTTGAGGGCATGATTCCCAGCCATTTCCTTCCCGAACAAAAATGGACCCATTCGGCAGGCCTGGGCCAGTCTCAGACCTAGATTCTAGGGCAAGTCTGAGCATGAGATTTAATTCTTCCTCAGCAATGGAGGAAAACCCATACCCAGTCTCCCATTTTAATGAGTCAGTTAGTAATAATGGAGCCTACCCCACCCCCTTCTCCAGAGCATTCAGCCTGCAATGATGGCCACTTGGAGGTGAGAGTGGGTCGTTTCATTCTTCTGCTGCTATCTGAGATGGCCTCTATATGTCCCCTGCAGCTTCAGAACAAATCAACGAGCATGTTTCAGGCCCTTTCGTGCAGTTCTTTGTCAAGACTGTGGGTCACTATGCTTCCTATATCAAACGAGAAGCAAATGGGCAAGGCCACTTCCAAGAACGGGCCTTCTATAAAGCTCTGAACTCCAAGGCCAACCGCCGATTCGTGAAGAAGTTTGTAAAGACACAGCTCTTCTCCCTTTTCATCCAGGAAGCTGAGAAGAGCGAGAACCCTCCTGCAGGTATGCAGTGACGACCCCTATCATCTAAGCCCGGAGAGGGCCAGTGCGCCCCAAGGCGGGTGTGGCCCTAGAATGAGGAGGGAAGGAACGAGCATCTCCTTCCAGAGGCCCGCGAAAGAGCTTACTAGTGGGGCTGAAATAAGCTGATGCCTAAGAAAATGCCCTCTGGCCTGACATTTTGTAGAGGTTGCTCTATTCATCAGCCAGCCGGAGGCCCTGTGCTCTTCAAGTCTCTAGCTAATTCCTATGCTTTGTCTGTAGGCTCCTTTTTGGGCCAAATTAAATACTTAGATTTCCAGAGGCCTGTGAGGGCATGGGACCCCCAGCAGGAATGTGGGTGTAGCAAGGAGAGCACAGGGAGCAGACAGAGAGGATACTTCTGACCCTCACTCTGAGCTCATCTTAGTTGTCCTGGCCAGGTTCGATGCCTCTAAACCTGTATCTGAACCCACAGGCTACTTCCAACAGAAAATACTTGAATATGAGGAGCAGAAGAAACAGAAGAAATCAAGGGAAAAGACTGTGAAGTAAGGGCTGTGGCAAACAGGAGTGATTAGACCTTCACGCCAGTTTCGGACTTGTCCCCTGCTGGCATGGCAGGATCAGCGAAGCTCCACAGCCTTCTTCCAAGTCCTGGTAACCAGGTCTTGCTTCGAGCCAGTGTCTTGAGTCTGGGATCCTTGGAATCAGCTCCCTCAAGACTTGAGAAGGCTCTGACCTCGTACCCACAGAGCTGGGCTCAAAACTGCATTTTCCGCAGAGGTGACACAAAGCACGAAACAGTAGCACAGGTGTTGTAGAGACTTAGAAGTTGTTCTAACTGCCTCGTTCCAGGAACCACTATGACAAAATCCTCAATGGAGAAAGTGGTTGTGACCCAAAGGCTCAGGCTCTCCACATAAAAACCAGAGAGGCCTGTGGACGTGCGGATAAGAATAAAGGTGAACTCTTCTGGTTTATAACGTGTATCATTGGCTTCCACCATGGGAGGTGGTGAGAGAACAAGGAAGACAAGCCAATATAGATGGCAGAATAAACTGGACTAGAAATAGAGGACCTGGTCCTACTGGCCCAGAACTCTGGGGCTGTGTTTTGAGTGGCAGAATTATAGGGGTCAGCAGCTCCGCTTCTAACAGGAAGGACAAGGGATACTGGTACCAGCAGCAACAACAGTGGGGACAGGGCAGTGGTTGTTGGTTCTAGTCTGGCGTGCTTTCCAGACCCCTGAGAGGAAAGGCTGCTAGCCAGAATGAAGCATGCACAGGCTTGGGAAACGTGAGGGTAGGAATTCAGTGACAGAAGGCAGTGAAGAACACCACAGTGCTTCCATAAATAGGCCTGTCTACCCACCACTTCCGGTTTGGAACCTTCTGTTTTAGAGATCTACTTCCTACTCTGTTATTTTGAGAAGCCCAGTTCAACTCAACTCTTTAGCTAAAGGTGAAGTGATCCCGGCACAGACATTTTTCCCTTTGAGAAAACAGAATCACAATCTGAAGTCCAAAGGTGCCAGTGGTCACCTAGTCCATCTTCCCTCTGTACCTGCACTGACAGCTTCTGTTTAAACGCTGTAGGAGACAGGAAACTTTTGGCATCTTGTCTTTCAAAGATTCCATCTTATTAATGTGTGTGTCAACGTGATCCTGAGGCCCCTGAATCCTATACAAAGAATACAAATGTTTAAAAGTGTGGGACAAGGGGCCGGGGTTACCAAATTGATGTTAAAGTCAATGAGATTCGATTTGGGGGCACAGAAACTTACTGCAAGTGGCATGTGTTCCACTGTCCCCACATGCCACCCATATCTATGCCACAACTGTTCACTCACAGCTTCTGAGAGTCATTGAATCTTTTCAGGTAGTTTATGACTGTTTCTTAAACCCAGGTGTCCCTTAAAAGGTTTTAGGTAAGGACTGGAATCCTGAGAAGCTTATGAAAATACTTTCTGAGGCCCCTCCCAAACTTACTAAATTATCTCTAGAGACAGGACCTGGGAACCTGTATTTTAAAGCTTCTTAAGGTGATCTTGATACCTAACCAGGTATACGATCACAAGAAGAATCATGGCCAGTTGAGGTTTACTGTAAATGTACCCTTAGTATGACACTATGGTATCTAGAGCTGAGGTAAGCACATGCTAAAGATCTGAGTGTTTTCCAGATTCAATTTGTGCTGAAAAAGATTCTAGCATCTCAATTTACAGCTTTTGCCCACTGAAACCTAGTATGGTATAGGAAAGAGCACTGGACCAGGATTCTGAAGATCCAGATTCTGATCCCCATTCAAAAAAGTAGCAACTGTGTGACACTGGCATGCTTTGTCCTAGCTTTCAAAACTTGATCTGCCCTAGCTTTTTCCTGTCTGTACTTCTCTACCTACCCGAGATTCTGGAGAAGTTGCTAGCAAGCAAAGATAATGACAGATTTCCCTTCTTGCTATAGTCTAGCAAAGAAATTAAACATTTCACTGTTCACTGCTAATCCAGATTACATGGGATTGATGGAACCCCAAGTGCAAGAAAGCAGAGTTCTGGCTGCCAGGCAAAGCAATCAGCTATTGTTTATCCATGATTTTGGAAACGGGGCATAAATAAAAATAACAAGATACTTCATTTTAGCCCATAGTTTAAGCCTTTTCTGCTGTCTCCCTTCTTCATTCAAGCCACTGAACTATCTATATACAATGAAGGAGATCTGGTTTATAGTTACTAAGGAAAGCTGATTCTCATTTCCAAGTGTAGTACAGTGCGTCTTCACTTAACATCAACAGGTTCTGCAACTTTAAGCAAACGATGTATGAGGAAACCAATTACCAAAGGCCAGTTGATATGAGCAAGAGTTCCTACAACACCTTGTCAATGTTATAATGAAACAACACTGAACAAAATGGCATTATCCAAGGACCCGCGGTATAAATACTGAGTACCCCGAAAAGGAGAATGCAGGTTTTCAGTAATTTCCCAGAGGCCTAGGCTTCTCTTACTGAAAATCTGGGGCAAGGGTTTGAGATTCCTAAACGGTTCAGAATCTCTAGGGTGGCAACTACAGCAAAAAAACTTATCGAGGGAAAAAGAACATGGTTTTCAACAATTATATAAAGTAGAAAGGTCATAGGACACACAATGACAACGCAGCTGACCGAATTTTCTTATTTATTAAAGAACAAATAAATTTTGCTTAAAGTTTTAAAAATGACATTAAAACTTAGTTCATCTTTCCACTGAATAAAGTTGAGAAAAAGGCTGGCTTTCAGATCATATATTTATTTAAAAAAATAAAATGGATCAACAAAATTACCACATTATTCTGCATGCTAATAGGATTTTCCCAACCCATGAGAGATACCATTTCTTGAGCAATAAAAAAAAAAAAATGACTTCCTTAACAATGTAAAGATAGGAAACCTTTCAATTCAAATTCAAGGTCTTTATCACTAGTTCCACCTCACAAGCTAGTGGGATATATCTGTGCCACAAGCTGAGCTCCTTAGTACAAAGCTTGAGAAGACACAAAACAAGGATGTCACTAAAAGATGATGATTTGTTAAACTTATAAAGCAACCACCTTTTGGCCTGCAAATATTCATCATTAGAAATTTCCACCACTGGGGATCTGCTCCCCTCCATGACAATTTTATTCAGAATCCAGGATAATTACAAACACATGGCATGTTTTCCTGCATGCTTTCTTGGGCCAAAAACCCTGTATGACAATGTACACTTTATAGAATGGGACCTGAAATTCCCATCCTCACACAGGATAGTTAAGGAGTGTTACCAATAACAAAGAATAAAAGTTATATAACATTGATTATTATAAATTATATTTGTTCTTGTCCACCCCATTCTCCTTAATATGTTCAGATTCTTTCCCACAGAAAACATGAGTTTCTTATAAAACACCGGTTACTTTGTTAATGATGATTAGAATGAACTATAGAGACCTTGATTCTGAAGACATGTATGTGCAGGTGAGACGCAATCTGATTGCAGACACTGACACAGTAGCGAATCAAATCAAAGAGAGAGAAGACCTGGAAGGAAAGACACTACTATTAGAGTCTAGGGACTGCTACGGTCATCCCTAACATTCCTGAAATGAAGAGAAGTAGCTTTTGACTTTCCTCTCTTCAGATTCACCCTCGATTACGTACAGTTTAAAAACTCAATATCCTCATTAATTTTTCCTTTATATTAAAGATCAACACTGTTAGAGACACAGTGAGTATTTTAGGCTTTGTGGACGATGCTGTCTATCACAACCGCTCAACTCTGCCACTGTAGCATGAAAGCAGCAATAGACAATAGGTAAAAGAATGGCAATGGCTGTGTCCCAATAAAACTTTATTTACAAAAATAGGCCATTGGCCCACAGGGTATAGTTTGCCAACTCCTGCTTTAAAGTCAGAAATATGGAATTTCTAAGTAAGCACTGATGCAGGCAGAATTTATAAATAATGATGCAAAAAAAATAAATTGGCTCAAAGATGAAGCCATAGGAACTCTCACAAAGTCCCACAAATACGGTTTTCTGTTTCAAATCGTTACAATTATATAATCTATCTCTCAGGACTGGCCCACTAAAACAAAGGAACAAGCAGCTCTATCTCATAAAACAACACAGTACTTACCAGGGCAATCCAAAGTACAATATATTCATCAATAAAGCTGTTAAAATATTGGTCCAGAAACAAAAGTGCTGGGCCTATGAATGCTGTGTCATGTAAATGCATTTCACTTTTAGTCATGTGTGCCACCTGTGAATAAAAGAGAATCAATTATGTATGCATTCCCATATTAGAGCAACTGAGAGCTACAGAGTAAATCAGTATTCTGCTCAGATATTGAATTTCAGGAATTTTTTTTAGCAATATTTGTTGAATTTCTAAAACCAAAAAGCCAACAACATAAAGCATGTGTGAGAACTACACACCAAAGGGACATAACATGTCACCTAAGTCCTGCAAAAGATGCTTTTCAAAAGAAGCCTAATTTGAGTATTTAGATTGAAATTTAAGAATGCAAATAAATGAAATAACCAAATTAAACTATGGATAAAAAGGAGAATTGCAGAGGTTTAAGGAGCATCTGGTAAACTCATATTGAAGCTTCATACAAGAGTAAAAACAGCTCCATATTGATGTCAAGAGATACTGACTGGAGGGGAGCGAACTCTAGAACTGCGTAGGAAGCTATGGAATGAAAACTATGGCCATAAAACCAAAATAAAAATTAAAATAACAAACAAACCCAAACTTTCATGCTTACCACAAGTTTATTGGTGATTTTAGCAGATACAAAACCAAATGTCAGTATATAAAGACAGGGATGCTTTTCAAAAAGCTGGACTGCTGATTTCTTGTAGATCACTACAGCTAATGTAATCACTGATCCAATATGGAGAAAAGGAGAAAGGACACTTGTTCCCTGTACAGAGTAAAGAGAAATGAGGAATTAATAGTGAGAATTAAGAGTGTTCAACACTGATCAGATGCTACCTGAATCTGCTGTAAGACAGATCAACTCAGCTTTTCAAAGCCTCACGATGCCTGGTGGCCAGCAGTTTCTACAACGGAACACTAGAACAACAAGTGAAAATCGGCAGCCTGGACTGGTTCAGTACAAACTGAGGATTTTCCTTTTAAGAGCCCAGGACAAAGCAGGTCATACTTTTTAAAAAATATATGTATATAAAAGTGTGTGCCTATGTGTGTGCATCATAAAAATATCATCTAGAAGCATATAAATGTATGCATGTATAAATAAAACTGAAGTTTTGGATATTATTTTTTTTAAGACAAAGCAGAAACTCTATGTTAACAAGTGATTTTAAACAATTCAAATGAAAAACAGAATGACCCCAAAACCAGGTCCTAGCATAAAAAACAATGGAAATACACTTACTGCTATCGTTGATCCATTTTTCCCAACACCACCGGTGAAGATCACACGGAAGTAATTTGTACAGGAAAATATGGTCCCTGCTACAGTACAAAGTGCAGGAAAAACTTTCACTTGAATATTCAGCATTGGAATCTTTAATAGGCAGAGAGAAAGAATGATTAAAATACATACAAATTAAAATAAGAATCCAGAACAAATATTTGAATCATACTCTGTTACGTTCTCCATTCCCTTTAGTTTAGTAACTACTTAAATTAATGAAAGTTTCTCTCTCCTTTATAAGCAATATAACAAGTCCCAAAGAATGAGGCTATATAGAAGTTGATCTCATTTCTGATAGCGATCCTTAAAAAAAATAACTGATCCAACTTTATTTATGTGTGTCATAAGCTAAGTAAGGTTCACCTAACCCAGCCCAGAAGTCTGCCAACAGTGAATCAGGCTGTCTTCTGGTGTTTTTATAAAAAAAGTGTACGTTGTCTTTTCCTTTGTGCATTTTTAAACTCCACCTCTAAATCTGTAATTCATCACTAATTATTATGGAGAGAAAGCATGGAGCATAAAAGACTAGAAATATTTGCAATTAGACTGAAAGAAATCTGTAAACTAGAGAATGGAAGACAGAATTTCTACTCAGGAGAGTTCCCAACTCCATATTGTCAGGATAGGGCAGCTGGTAAAAGCAGAGGGTCCCTAAGGGAGCACGCATATGCAGAGGGGGAAACAAGTCAAGCACAACCAAGCTAGGTACAGTTCTACAATTGTGAAGCCAAAATTTTCACATATGGATTTACTTTGCAGAAGAAGTAAGTAACATATTTTTATAGTATACTGAAAATCTACCTAAAATAAAGAGGGCCGAGTGGATTGGGATCATATATTTCATCTCGCAAGCACATCTTGCATTAAAATTTTAAAATCATTAAGATTCTCTCCCTTTTTACACCTCCCCTTTAGCTTTTCTGAAGTCTCACATTTTGTCCAATATGGATGGAAAAGAAAGTACCAGTAGGATGATACAGTCTAATAACAGAAATGAATGACTACAGGAAAAAGATTCCAAAAAAAAGGTTTAATAGGCAATGAGTTCTTACAATGAACACATTTTAATTAGGGTTGTTCATATTTTTTAGGACTGCCATCTCTACACTTTAAAATCAAATAGGAAATGTGAATTTTCCTACTTTTGTATATATAAAATCCCACTAAAACTGGTAGAGACATGAATTTTAATGTTTAGATACCCTATTCCAAATTCTCAAGAACTCTGTTTATACAACTCTATGATCTCTTGCAAAACTGCAGCTCTAAAAAAAATTGAAATCAACTGTTCAAATTCCATATTGTACTGTGGCAGTATTTAATTTTCTAAAATGAATAGGTTAACTTAAAAATCAAGCCCAGAACTTTATGAAGCACCCTAAATAATTTTCTTACTTCCCTAATTGACCTCCAAACCCTACAGCCCAAATCAAAACTAGTTTTCAATAAAAGAGAAAATCAGCACCACGGTTGCTTTAAACTCCAAGAGATTTTCCTGCTCTAGTTCTGAAAACTAGAAATATCACAATGTAAATCTGATGCACCTGGGCTGGTTTCTTTTTCTCTCCAGGGACAAAGAACCAGTCTAGCAAAGAGGGAAATACTACACTCCCTCAGATTTCAAAATAAGCAAAGCATTGATCCATTGCACGCCTGTATTCAAGCCAGGGTACTGACTGAGCGCCAACTCTGGTGTAGCAGTAATCTGTGCCAGTTGAACTAAATGGTGTCACAACTGTATTTAAAATCTGGAAAATGCTATAGGAGCATGAAAATTGTGGTCCTTTAAACGAGAGAATAAACAGAAACATTAGAAAAGCCAGGCTTAGTAAATGGCTTGAAACACAAAGGAAGCAAGCAAACAAGTACAGATTCAGAAGCAAAGTATCATAAATCTTCACTTCCGTCATATATGATAGGAATATACACCAAAACATAAGCTCCTGACTGCAGGACTTTGTTTGAATTGATTTTTATATTCACTCTAAAACTCTGCATATTGTAGGTGCTCAACATACACTTGTTGAATGAAGATCTCTCTTTTGCTCTCCATGTAGAATTACTATTTTGAGAGAGTACAGAGTTACACCTTGCCTCGACATTAAGAAGGAAAAAGGTAGTTGGCTACCAGAAAATCTGAAGCAAAATGAAGGGAAATCTCACCAAGCCTCATCAAGTGATCCCTTAAAAATCAGCACCAACTGACTGACTTACAAAAAGCACTTAAAAGTGTTGCCATTTTCACCTCACACCCAAGATTAAGGAGAGTGAGCACTTTCTGTCTTTCCCAATCTTTCTCTTTCTGTCCTCCTGGAACTCGTCCAAGGTGGCCAAGGTGGCCAGAAAACTGTATGAAAACATCTTTGTCTTGGGCTTACCCAGGCTCTTGGAACTACCCAGGACTCCCTTGGGTCATAGTGTCTGCCTTACAGCCAAGGGAAACCCTCAGGATTCATGCCATAAAATTATATAACCCAATTATATTGATCTAATGGAATACATTTTAAAAAAGGTTAGAAATGAAAAAATATCTTAAATCCCCCAATTTACTAAATTATAATGCACCAATGCTTTAATAGTTTGGGTTAATGCCGAATATCAGTTACTAAACTTCTGGGCATAATAAAATGTTTTCATAGGAAAGAAAAACTTCCTCAATGGCTAAATTATTTTAAAATGTAGTATATTTAACTTGGTGGAGAGCAAAAATAATAAAATTCTCTAGTGATATCTATAAATCTCAGATTTCACTACAGACCCACTGGCTTTTGAAACTAATGTGTAAAAAAGATGTGAACCTGAATATTATGTACGTGACTGAATAGTCTCAAATTCTTTCTGGTTGAAAATGGATTATTTTTATTCCTTCATCTCCTTCCTCACAACCTTATTCTCCTAACAAAAGGCATTAAACAACTCCTGGTACTAAATACTCGGGAAAGTATATTAACTATACTTTACATATCTAATTTACCATCACTAAGTGACATGGGTAAGGGAAAACTCCTGCTTTAGATGTTTACTCATTTAATTCACAAAATAACCTGGTGAGACAGGTGCTAGTATTGTCCTCATCCTACAGAGAAGGAAACTAACCCACAAAGAGTTGAACAACAGATGAAGTTCACACAGTAGGCAGTGGAGCCTGGAGAAACTTGGGCATTCTGGTTCCAGAACCTATGTTCTTGGCCTCCGTACTGTATATGTTATATTCTGTCTTTCAGAAGTCTGTGGGAAATAACTGTGATTATAAGGGTGACTATATTTCGGGTCAGGTTGAAATCGTGTCTTAGCTTGTTAAAACAATCCCCATGGCACTGATTTCAATAAGTATTTGTTCTGTTTTGGGGCCAGAATTAATGTGCTACCCCAAATTTGTTATTTAGCTTTAAGCACATGACGGAAAAACCGGTAGACTCAGAGAGTTCAGAAAGACAATAAAAGGTCTGGTTTAATCTTGTCATTGGTTAACTTGGTACATTACTTGCTGTTTCCTCAGCTGTAAAACAGGATGACAAATAATAATTCAGACAGGCTTTAAAAATGGCTGGGAATGCACCTAATATACCCCATAACTCAAGTAGTAAAATTCACCATGCCCTAAGAGAAGTTTGGGTCCTATCATTGCTGTGACTCTTGATTTTCAAAAAGAATAAAATATTTCTACATGTTACCTGTTAACTGGATTATCCTACATTAGAAACACAAGCAAAAGACAACATACATTACATGGGAAATACAATGTGAACAGAGTTACCATAGATTGCCAAAAAGGTGGTCCTCCAATCACTGCCAGCAAATGCATGATTATTATGAAGATTTGCACTTCAGTCACATCAATTCTGATTAGGTACAAAAAGCCAAAAAAGCAGAATTACTCAAACAATTTCAAGTTAATTGCTTGCAAGCTTAGCAGCATTCCTCTATCATGCACAATAGAAAAAAAGTCTCAAATACTGAGGAAAGGGGAAAGGAGGTGTCAAAAATTTGTTATGAGCAAAATCAAATAACATCCAGAGACTTTTAATTGAGTTTGATGAATTTCACAGAGCAATAAAAACCCCTCCTTTCCAAAGAAAATTTCTGACTCATTGAAGTTGGGCTAAAACTATAACTTAACCTTTCCCACCAAAAAAAAAAGAAAAAAAAAAAAAAAAGAAAGAAAGAAAAAAGAAAAAAAAAGAAAAAAAAGAAAAATGGTGTTTGTGTATTAAATTTTTTGAGTGTCAAGCAGAGGATTGCATGGTACCACTGTATGAGATCTTAAAATAAGTGTTTGGTTTCACCAAATGGAAGAAATGGTGAGCTTCTACTAACGTAACATAAATCACTGAGACCTTGCAAAACTTACTGCCCTTCAGATATGTTCATTTAACATCTTCTATGGTATGGGTATGAAAAAAGTTTTACCCAATTCTCAATCAGATTCTTATGCTTGTTAGGATAACTACCCTAAGATTTCTGGAAAGAAGATACTGAAAGTAGCCAAGAATTAACTTGGAGGTTGCTGAAAATGATCTTACAGTTGAGAAGAGACAAATCTGGTACAAAAACAGGGCAGTAGAAATTAGAAAGTCTGAAGAAAAGAATATGGGCAACAAGATTGAAAAGCAAAGCATAAACTGGTGTTTCTTTCCTTCTGCAGACTAGTGTTTCATAAAATCTTGAGATTATTATTCTCAGATTATCGGATCCAAATGCCTTTTAATTTTAAGAATTTATCCTGTAGATATGCTTGCACAAAATGTCTATACAATGTGATTCATCACAGCATTATTTATAATAGTAAAAATTTAAAAACGTTACTCACTGAGGGAGTGGTTATAAAAATTATGGTAGTTCCACACCATGGAATATTTGGTAAGCTTTTTTAAAAAAGGGTGGGGCAGCTCCTTACATAGTGACATGGAAAAATACCACATATATCAGGCAAAAAAAAGTTCAAGAATGTGTATATGCTACTTTTTGTACAAAAATGAAATATTCTATTTTTATTTTTTGCCATTAATTACATAACAAATTTCTGGAAGGATGCACTACACACTGAGAACAGTGTTACCCACTGGAGGACAATGTGGGAACTGGGCAGCTAGGAGATGAGGATGGGAAGGAGCATAACCTGTTTTTTCTGTTAGTTTTTAAAGTGAATAATTTATCTATTAAGAAAGTAAATTTTTAAAAAATCAGTTTAAGTAAATATCATCAAGGGGGTTCACTTCCCAGAGCAGAATGGAGGTGCCATTTCTAAAACTGATACTGAAAACAGTCTCTAAAGTGAGCTTAAGATACATAAGCTCTCACGCCCACAACTAGGTTGAAATGGGTTTCCCGCAACTAAAAGAAATGATCTTTGCTTGCTCAAGAATTTTTTTTTTAAACAGAAGCTTATCAAGCTGCAAACATATAGTGATGTAGTTATCTTGATATACACATTTACTGGAAAAAAATGGACTGAATTAGGCTAAAAAGAATCTGTAGAGCTGACCTGGTGAGTGGTGTTGCCAATAAGGGAAATTAGACTCAGTAGCAGACTCAGGAGACTAAGCAGGTGTCAAAGATGATCGACTCTGTCCTGGGTGGAGGAGGGCAGACATCTTACAACATTTTGCTGGATATGTGAAGTAGCCTTTTGGGAGGGGAAGGGCCAGAAGTATAGAATTACAAAATAAAAATGGAGGGAACCTCATGCAATTAATCTTTGTACCTTGGATAAATGTAAAAGAGAATAGGAAACATGAAAGATCTTTATAAAGCCCCACATTGGGAGAGCTAACAAATGCGTTTAGTTTGAATTCCAACAAGACTCAGTATTAACTGAGGGATGTAAAGGAATTTAACTGATATTCTGTGAGAGTCAGTAAGCATGTTAATCACCTTTTCCACTTTTTTAAGTGTCTTTCCCCTCTAATATCCAAAATAAGACAATTTAATCTACTTTTCTTCCAGATGTGACGTGCATTTCAAAGATATACTTGTAGTTAATTTGTGTAAACATAAATTTTTTTTGTTGTTGTTAAACTATACATGATATAATTGTGTTATAATTTGGGTTGACTATTAGCTTAGTTAACACAATATATACTAGGGCTAAATTCACAACATCAAAGAAACCCTGATTTGTATAATTTGACTTGTGAGCTATTATTTAAAAATAAACATTTTGTTTAAAAAGTCATTGAAGGTGCCTAGAATCCTATTCAAGGATTAGATTGCTATTAACTACAGATCTGCAATTACAGATTTGCAATTATTCATAAATGGATCTGAAGGACTAGGGAATTTATGCAGAAGCAGAATATGGCATTCATTGTATGTTTTACCAGATATACCATGGGTAGGGTGAAGACTGGTAGACTAAATACAGATTACCCTAAGCATTTAATATACCGCCTTCCAATATTTTACTTCCTATTTTTGGTAAGGTGCAAACTGGGCATGGAAGCTTCATGTTAAATAACATTACCCATACAGCTGAGTGACAACTATGAGTTTTTTAATGCAAATGTTATATACAGAGTCTAAGCATCTCTTTTTAAGATAAGCTTAATTATTTAAAACAGTATTATCTACCATGTGAATGCCTATATGAATCTTCAGATTATCTGAGAAGACGTAAAAAAAAACAAAAAAAACAACCAAATAACCCCAACCCATCTAATGAGTTTGAGTAAAAAGAGAAAAACAGCCAATATCTAGAATAGAGGGAGTCCTCAAGCTGAACTAAAATTTAGGTCTCAAATTTAAGGGGCGGCCTTTCCCTATCATCTTTGAAATCAGAAGAATTAGAAGAGTTCTCTCACCTCATACAGAAAAAACGGAGTTAAGAGAAGGGATCATGGACATATTCCTCCTCTCCATATTCCAGCTGACATTGGAAGCTTGGATGCTAATAAGCTAATTTAAACTAGCAGAGTCAATTCTGAAAGATATCTGGAAGCTACTGGGAGCTATTAATGCAGATCTAAACATTAATATAAGAATAGTGATAAGGAATGCCCATTATATGCCAGGCACTGTGGTCAGCATGTTACATTTTTGACTCTTAAATCTTTACAGCCATCCCAGGCAGTAGGACCAGTTACCACCATTTTACAGATGAGGAAATGTATTCAGATAGGTTAAGTAACTTTTCCAAGGGCCCATTACAGAGACAATAAATGGCAGAGCCTTGAAAGAAAATGGGAGTGTTATTCCTACACAGGGCTGATGACACTCTTCTAATTTTTAGTCTACTAATCAACAGGGACAATCATCTGTTATATGTTTTTAACTTGCTTTCACTAAGATTTCTATATGTTTCAGGATATTGTTTCTGTGTTCTAACACAATATTCTCTAAAATGGTAGAGTATAATAGGCAGTAGCTGACATTGGAAGCTTGGATGCTAATAAGCTAATTTAATTTGGAGACAAATTAGAAATACCACTCTTTCTGAAGCTTAATGTTTTCCCTGAACTTTGTTAAAAGCAAAAAGTACATCTGGCAATTTCATTTCAATGACCAAATTGATTAAAGCAACAAATATTAAAAGCAAAAGAAAAATCTCTGCAAGTTAGGAGCAATTGGTAAAAAACAGTAGATCTGAAGGAAAAACATTTTTCATGATGTTTAAATTCAAATGCATTAGTCTCCAGAAACACTTTAGTAGAAAGGGCTCTATAAATACAGGGTACTTGTTATCATAGACAAGTATGGAATACACACAATCAACATTCTCTTAATTTCATTAAGAATATTGGTAAAAATGACCCTTGATGAGTACATTAATAAACAAGCTATTAAAAATTATAAATTTAGACAACTATCATGAGCATAAAGCTTCAGTTCTTTAGAGAAAGTACCAGAAGACAGGTCAAGAGTAAAGGGATGCTAAAGAATGACACATCTTAAACTATGCACAATTTTTACCATAGGAGGGAATCCCACAATTATGTAAGTACAGTGTAAATTCAATTGAAAATGGCTTGTTTGCTCCTGAAACACTGCCTATAGTTAACTTCTCAGTATTCTTTACATTTCAAGTTTATGAGAATAAAAAGATGCAGAATATCCCCATTATTACTTTGTCCCCAAAATCATCATCACTGCCACTGAATAACTGGATTTACAACGCTGCAAGATATCTTTCAGAAAAAGCTCTGCTACCAGAGACTCACTATTTCTATCACATTATCGAGGCATTTGGGGGCATAGGGACTCAGTGTTGGAAATCTAAAGTAGCCTTGTATTGCTAGAATAATCTGTCAGCTATTCATATGAATAGCTCCCCAGCGCTCCCTGAACTGCAAAATAAACAGAATCAAGGCTCTCTTTTTCTTGTAAATAAACCTTTTCATACTAAAGTGTGAAGGATTCTGGCTACGCTACCAGGAAATCATTTCTTAATAAATCCTGAAATTTTATAAGTCATAAGGTCAAAATTACACTTCTAGTATGAGAAATATAATATACATTACTTACTCTTAGCATTAATTGAGGAAATATGTATTTACTAAAAACCAAAACAAAAAACCTGAAAAAGGAGGGTATTCAAAGGATGACTATAGTTAACATTAAAGCTAAGGATACTTAGTTATAAAAGTGCAGATAAGAGAGGAAAACAGTAAATATAACAAATAAAAGTGAGAATAGCTTCTAGCATTAATTTTTTAAAAAATCAAGATCACTGAAAATAGAAGCAAAAGAACTAGTACTACATTGGCTAAAAGTTATGCTAAAGAAGTTAAGAGAATAAACAGAATCTTTTCTACATTACTACAAAAAGTCCTCTCAAATGACCTAAGGAAAACTCTGCTTGCTTTATTGTTTTCAAAATATAAATACCAAAAAAATTCTATTTAATGGTGGAAAGGTATTTGTTTAAAAAATATTACATAGAGCAAAAATGATGTTAAGTATAGTAGGTAAATGAGAGAATTGTTTTTAGCATCAAATCACCAGAAAGATTATTTTTCAAAAATTGTTTAATAGGGTGGATTTTTATTGCCCTATTACATATTAAAATTATACTTCTAATAATCTGTTTGCCTGTGAAATACCACCAGAAAGACTTTATTTTGTTGTTTTTAATTACTCTGTGCATGACAAAGGTGCTGTCTTTGAGTTTCACGCCATTGTTCAATGGACAGCATGAATACTCTAATGGTTACCGTGAAGTTCCAGAACCAAGGTCCCAGGGTTCCTGTGAGAAGCTGGCTTATTACAATTATGATCTGGGACTCTGTAACATCGAATCTATGCATAAGGAAACAAACATTTCAAAATAACTTTACTCAGAGCTTTTGCTAAAGAGCCCTACTAATACAGGTGACAAAAATAAATTTAAAAGGTAGCATTCTCCTTATAAAGACATCTAAAGAGTCAATGATATAATTTATACAATACGAGCACTATCCTATGCATACACAGGATACACAGGTTTATTTCTTACCCAAATCAAAATAGTACAAGCACTTAAAAACTGTAACATGCTGAATAAATGACTGTAAATCAGCAGCTGGAAACACTAGAACTGAAAATACATTCAACTCTTGGTTACCTCAGAACAGTGAATACTACTTGCCAAATGATCGCACTGTCTGTGACACAGGTCCCTTCAGTGCCAGAACCCACCCAGACTTCCCTGCAGACAGAAATGCTTCCCAGAAGCCCCATTGCACAGTCACCTGTGTCACCTATCCTGCACTCTTTTACTGCCCTACACCTCATTAGGCTCCCACCTCTGCTATCTCAGTAAAATTAGCACTTGCATATGGAGAGCACAAAGAGGAAAAGTGTGACTTTTTTGGATATGGTTAGAGCAAGATTCTAATTGGCCATTTCATTGTCCTGTTTCCTGATAATCTTTTTTCCTCTTCCTTTTTCCTTAATTCCACACCAGCATCATAACTCTACTGGAGTTGTTTATCAGTGGTAAAAATAAGTAAAATATCCAATTCAGTTGCTAAAAAAAGTTTTAGAACACAGATGGTAACAAAAATGGTGGTTTAGAACAGGTTTCAATAAAACTAGCATAATCAAAATTAAGCACTGAGGAATCCTAATGATATAGAAAGAGGTCCACAATTTTACCTGATGATTTCAGAGTCCAACCTGCAATCTAGGTTTTACATTAATACAAATAGTTGTTTTGAGGTATTATAAAAATTCGATAAAATTGAAATGGGCAGGATCCAAATGAATGAATCATTGCTGAGAAAAAAAATACACAGGAAAATACAAAATTAAAGAAAAACCTCTGGTGTTTAATCATGTAATAAAACTTTAAACATCTATAAATATGCAGGTCCTATAAAGGCATTCAACAGGAAGTTTCCTAATTCTTAATCCACAGAAAGTGGAGTATGTTAATGGACAACAGTTTTTAACTACTAGGATTGGATATTTATTCTTTAAAGGTTACTTGGATAAGAAGGTGAACTGGATTTGTCAAACTACTAGTTAAATGGTCTATTAACTTTTTTTCATATGATTATATAAAAAAAGTCAGAAGTTATGTTTCATAGCATGGTTTTTAACTAATATAAATGTGAAACTTAGAAGCATGAATTGAAAACTGTAATGAAGTGAAGATCATACTGTCTGCCATAATTATAAATAATAAGTACATTAGAAGCAACATCTGTAAAATTCACAAACTCACAGAAAGAACCTTATATCATCTAATCCAAGACTCAGGTCCATGAAAGTTATGGGCCTTGCCAGAGCTGACACACAGAAAACATAATTTGAAGATAACACTTGGGGCAAGATATACTAGCCTGAGTTCAATTTATTATAATTTCTTTCTTATTTTTCTCCTAAAAAGATAAGAGTTTTTTTTTTTCCCTGAAATGATAATTTAAGAGCTCTATCTTTCATGGTGTGAAGGATTGTTTTTAAAGGCCCATGTTTTACATAAACCTAACTTTAAAGATTATTTAGGGTTTTTATGCATTTATTAAAATGATTCTATATGGACATCTAGAAGTTATAAATTTAAAATACCTAGATATGGAAGGTTGAGGCCTTCAAAGAGGAAATATGAACTCTTCCATTTAATATAATCCATAAACATTTAAAAAAATATTTTACAAGTGTTTACAGATGAGCTTCAATTTATAAATCTCATCTTCTTCCACTGACCCAATCCTTCTCCAAAGTTCTAGCCTCTAAGCCCATTTCCTCCCCAGTCTTTCACATCCAGGCTAATAAAAACCCTGAAGGGCTAAGCTGGGCTTGGAAGGGTCCCAAAGAGGAGTACTCATCACCATCAGATCTCTACTTTTTTAGTCCAGAAGCACCGCAGGGGCACGGGTCTGCCCAGATGTGACAGGTACCAATATTCTCTGTGTAAGGCAGCTTTTAGCTGTGATCAGAAAAGAGTGCTGAAAGATAAGGCTCATAATTTCAGGGATGATGTATCTAAATCATATTGGCTTTTTCACAACACCTGACTTTGAGAGGAAATTATTTAGTTATGGATAAAATTACTGTGCCTATTTTTAAGATAATAGGAGAAAATATAATAGCAACTAAAAATACTGGCATTAGGAGACTAAGAAATACAAATAAAAATTTCTCATTTGGCAAACTATTTTATAAGGTTATTAAACACATAACTTGAATTTATTACATATAAAAAATAAATTCTTGTGATATTTCTCACTCATGTATGTAAACATTAAAATAAAACAATATCTATATTATTCTATATGCCTCCATTACATGGGTATTTTGATAATATCTCCTTAAATGTAAAGCACCTGAAACATATTTCTCTGATTGTTGTAGCTGTCTTTTAATTTAAAAAATAAATTCAGTGTTGCTTTAGTGTGAATACAGAATTTCAGAAAATTGTGTACAATTTTCCTGTCAAAATCAATTTCTTATAATACTAATTTTAATTTAAAGTGAAATATTAAATTCAAACTACAGTCTCAGTGGGAGAGGGTCCTCACCTAGTCCCTCCTATTACCCTAAAGTCCTTTGTTTCTACACTTTAAGCAATCTAGCTCCATAAATCCTCTCTATCCTCCTTTTTTTCAGAGATCTCCAATCTTTTCTCTTGTCAATTTCTTTCATACGCTTGAACATTTCCCATTAAAAACACAAAATCCTCTTTCCTTGAGACCAGGTACTTTCCTCTAAGTGATGCCTTGCTCCTTCTCATCACGGTCACATATTCTGTAAGTAACCTGTGCTGTGTGTTTATTTATTCCATTCACTTCTCATCCCCATGATCTGGCTTCTACACCACCACTATGGAGAAACCGCTCTGGATGGCCTCGTCCTGCCAAAGTCAATGTACAATTTTCTGTCCTCATTTTGAGTTCTGGCAGCATTTAGCATTGTTCTTTTTTGAAATTCATTTCTATTCTGGCTCTTCATTCTGGTATAACTTCTCCTGCTCTGGCTATTCAGTAATGTTCACAGGCTTCTTTCTAGGCTTGCTTATGTTTTCTGCTATTATTCTATCTGGATGTCTAAAATCCTTCATTACATGTTCTATATAGAACTTTCCCTTCAAATAGGTTCCTTCTCCTGTATTGCCTTTCTCCACCTTCCAGCCAATCATCTGAGAAGGAAGACTGGGAGCCATTCCAGCCTAAGTTCTCTCATTTGTTCTCCATATCCAAGCAGAGACTATGTCCTATAGTTTCTACCTCTTAAATGTCTCACCATTTTACCCATTAATAGCACTGTAGTCGTGCTTGCTAGTTCAGACTTCATCAGTCCTCACACTAATTATGCTGATGCTTCCTAAGGGGTCTCCTTACTTCTGCCACAGCCCACTCCAATTCACTCTCCAAAATGTTGTTAGACTTGTTTTTCCAGAAGGTACTTCTGTCATTTGCCTGCAGATTCAGGATAAAAGCCCATATTTCTTGGCAGGACATAGAATGCCCTCGATTTTCTGGAGCTTCTCCAGCCTTTCTCCTGTCACTCCCCCACAGGCATCTTAAGATGTAACAATATGGAACTGCTTGCAGTTCTCCAAGTACACATTTCATCAAAGAAATACACCATCAGGGAAATTCTAAGACTGGCAAATAGAAAGCTGTGACAGCAAATCACTCCTACAAACAGCAACTATTTACTCTTCCCCTGCTTCCACAGATTTCTCTTTCCTTCCATATGGCTGGTGCTGATTTACTTGAAAGGGAAAGAGAATAAATTAGGGCTAGATGATTAATAAGCCTTCAAAATAAGAGCATGAAAATTAACTGTGAGATAATAACCAATGAAACAAACTGTGAAATCCCGATGAATTCTTCTATCTTTCAAAACAGTAACATCACTAAAAATTAAAACTGAATTAGGGCAAACCAAGTGACCTTAGAAGTTTTATATTTTGTGGTTTTACCTAATGCAGAGGAAGACTATGAAAACACTGAGATGAAGTAAAGGCTATGAAAACAATAATGACAGAAAACATCTGCACATATTTTCAGTTTCTGCTTTTTAAAAGATGTTAGAAAGCTTCAACATTTCCTAAGCATTAATCAATTTATAAACCGCTGATGAATGCATAGGCAGTTTTCAGTAGGACACTACTGTCACTTATAATCAGGATAACACCTTAAGATGGGCCTTAAAAACCTTCTCTAAACTCCTTTATTTTGAAATTATTCTGAGACATGTCCCTTAGTTAACATTCAAAGTATTAATAATTATTCAGTTACAGTATAAGTTAAGAACATCTTAAATTCTATTTAAATAATTCAGCAAAAATCACCTGAACTGAACTTGTAGGGAACAGCTGAACTTCTATGCATTCAGGCCTTTTCAAGGCTTAGAAAACTAAGTTTTAGGGACTTAAAGTTAAAAATCCATTAATAATTCATATTAATTAGAGACTAGGTTAAGGTGTTTCTTAACATTTACCATCAGAGATTTTTACTTTGACATTTCATGAAGTATACATAATCTTTTTTCAAGTTCTTTCTCTTTTAATCCTAAACCACGAAAAAAAAAAAGACCAACTCGAGCAGTGTAAATAGGATCTGTGACACTTAAAAACCAGTTGGTAAATTCCATCCTCAACCTCATTCCAACACTGGTTTACTCATTAATATTTATGGAAAAGTACTGATTACCAGGTTGGAACTATTTGTTTTGAAGTCTGAAAGGAGTCTATTTTTTTTTTTCAATTCTTAGGAATTTTGTTGGCAGTAATAATCTACGTGGTGTGCTCATGTCAACTGAATTATCAAGAGTTTAGATTTTATAGATTCATAAATAAAACTGTGAAAATAAAATCTAATTAAGTTATGATATTTAGAGATGAGAGTTGCTCTCTGCTCTCATTAATTATTATTTATTTCCTGAAAATGGATTTTTATATGTCCAAATAAAACAGAACTAAGACGAGTAACAGTAAGAAACAGAAAAGCTATCTGATGGAAAGACAAGTGAATATGAGTGAGGAGGGACTACTATTTTTCACATTACTTTAAAATATGTTTGGGAGGTTCTAATATTTCTTTTAAAAAAGTGTGACAGAAGGATTACACGATTTAGACCATTAGGTAACGGCTATAATAATGAGTGTTTTCAACTTATTTACTAATTTTGTGATCTGATCAATTCCTAATACTCAAATTCCTAAAGGCAAAATTCTTCTTAAAGAGAAAACAAAATCATCATTAAGTGTTACTTACATTCCAAATCGCAATGTTCCAGAAACATATGTTTGCCAATGTGCACAATAAAACATGAATGTCCCAGCAAAACAACAAAAAAACATCCAATCAGGGTGTGTCCCCAGTTGCACCGCAATACAAGTTCCAAGAACCACAAAAACTGCAAAAGAAAGATTACAATGAAAACTGGACAATGTGAATAACAAACATTGAGCTGGAAATGATTTCAGAGGGGGCAAAAAGATATGCTGTATGTGTACAATCTTCTCTCAATTACCTATGGTAACAGGTAAAGTAGAATATAACTGTTTACATTATATTTTACCCTATAATTTCAATCCATCCTTTCACTGCATCACCTAATGGAAGCAAAGTTCTTGAAAGCAACTAAAATACTTTAGCATTTTTTATCGTATCCTCCCAACTTAATGTACTAATGATCAGTAAAAAAACTATAAGGCAGAGAGTCAAAAAGAAAAACAAAGGGCTTAGATCAGCAGTCCCCAAGCTTTTTGGCACCAGGGACCAGTGCTCTTATGAGAATCTAAGGCCTGGTGATCTCAGGTGATCTCAGGTGGAGCAGATGGAGATGCTAGCGCTGGGCAGCTCCTGCAAATGAAACTGATGAAGTTTTGCTGGCCTGCCCATCACTCACTGCTCACTTCGTGCTGTGCAGCCTGATTCCTAACAGGCAAAGGATCATACTGGACCTTGGCCCAGGGGCTGGAGACCCCCTGGCCTAGATAATTCACAAAGGGACCTACTTACTTCAAATTGATAGCAGTCTTTTCTAATTTAGTAGATATCATTATGGGTGACACATGTATAAAAAAGACTTCCTACAAAAGTTCGGAACTCAAATTACATTGGAAAAACAACTCACTTAAAATAAGAAATAGGATATCTATCATTCTGCTATCACCTAAATAAAATAGTCTTTTGAGATGCCCAACTAGCCTTTATTCAGTGGAAGTTTTAAGTTTTCCTTGAGTCTTAAAAATTTTTATAAGAGCTTAGCTGTTCCTTCTCCTCTGTTAAGCAAGCTGATATCAGAATATACTGAAACAATAACTTTAACATGCACCTACATCTGCGAATCTGAGTTCATGAGGAATAACTGTCAAGGATTTTGTTTGTCTCTTAAAATACTTTAAATGCTACGCCAAATGACAAGAAACCAATTAAAAACTAGAATTTCCTATCTCCCACTATTCTACTCACCTCTGTAACTTATGAGATTTTTTATGGCAATTATGCCCTAAGATTTTAAAAATAACAGGTGCCAAAACAATTATATTTAGGGTTAAAAAAAAAAGTAGAAATTAATGTAAATTCTCAATTTCCCAATATAGCCAGTAATGAACAAATATTATTTGTAGATTTTTGAAAACACTAAAACAATACAAAATCACTTATTTTGATGGCTATACCATAAGTCTCTTATTAATCTAACATTGTTTATTTATCATATTCCTTTTATGACTCTTAATCATTAACATTAAAAAAAAAATCAATAATACCTGTTGATAGTGAATCACAACCATGATCAAAAAGTTCTCCCAAAGGAGAACTACTATTGGTTCTTCTTGCCTGTTTCCCATCTATTGCATCCAAAGACTGATAAATAAAAAGGCCACATGCACAAGCAATATATGCCCATGGAGGTGCCTGTGAAATAAGAAAAGCAAGACTGTTAGGATATATTAATTACTATGGCTGACTAATATATTTTTGTTTGCAGATATTTTATTTTCATTCTCCAGAGAAGTACTCCTGGTTGTAAGCTATAGGAGAGAAGATCCAAGTGCTACATAATGAAAAACATTTTGAAACAATTTGAATTGTAAAAGAATTAAACTCCTTGCTTACTAGGGGAGCTCAAACAAATGGTGGCTAAGCACTTCACAAGGACATTACAGAAAACCCATGAAAGATTAGACTAGGCAACTTTCATAAGCTTCACATTTAGATTTTGAGTCCATTAATGAATACTCTAGTTCAGTTTTTTCCAAATTCTATCTATGAAGACGTTTCCAGGTATTACATGAAAAAAAAATTTCCATGCTAAACTCATGTGGAAAACACTGGGTTAAAAAATATTCAACAGATTTCTCTACTGGAGGACTTCCTCCAGCCCTTAATATTGCTAATGCGTATTGTGAATATTCAAGAAAGGGGTCACAATATGCTGCCATTTCCAGATTTATTTGAGCATGTATGTAATTTATTTTTAAACACACTTCTTCAATGTTCCATAAAATAACACTAGGGAAATAAAGATCTAGCATATAGGGTGCTTACATTATTTTTCTAATATTGATGGCTATATTTTTAGAGAACAGATTCTATTTCCCAGACAGAAACTGAACTGCTAATACCAAATTTAAATGTCGTGCATTAAAGAAGGGCAGCTTCTATTTGGTTTGTTCTCTTTAAGAAAGCAGAAGTGTTTTGTATCACTTTTCACTATTTTCCCATGCCCAGGCCACGAAAAAATTATTATAATCATATTTTCTCAGGAACTGATTATCAAGTTAAACTGTTGAGTATTAAATGCTGACCTGCAAATAATATTCAGTATATTGTGCACTGCAAAGAGGTTCCTCTCTGATAGAGATCTACTTAGTTCTGTTATTAAAGGTAAGGATTTTCTCTTAAACAGTTTCTTAGAGTCTCATACTTTAGGACAGCGAGGCTGTTAATAGGACCATAGTATATACTTCCCCCAAGCCAGAGTTACAAACCTGGAAAGCAGCAACTGAGGTTAACATGCAAGCACACTGGACTGAGTGATTACTCTTATGTGACTAAGAACCCCATCTTCTAGACTTTTGGTCTATTGCCTCTTGCTCCAACAGGAATCCAGTAACTCTAAATGAGCACTGTGCTATATAGTAGCCATTAGACCTGTCTGGCTATTTTACTTTAAATTCATAAAATTAAACAAAACTAAAAATTCGTTTCTCAGTTACACCACATATATTTCCAGTACTCAACAGCTACATGTGGCTATGGCTACCAGACCACAAAGACACAGTACACTACCATCATCACAGAAATTTCTCATGAATAATACTGCATTAGGGGACTAGAAAGTTAGGGACTTCTTGGGGTCTAAACTTTGGATTTTAATGGGGCAAGGATTATTCTGGAGCAGAGATAACGTCAACTATTAGTATACACCTAATCCTAAAAAGCAGCAAGGTAGTAATTACATATATAAGAGAACAACACCTTCTTCTTCTCTTTGAATTTTTCTTTCTTCCTGTGAATCTATACAACACTACACTGTACTTACATATTTCTTCATTGTTCCCATTTCACAACTCTCAGAGATGTTTTAAAAGGAAAGCCCTCTCATTCAGGAATTAGTATGATCTCAGCTGGGTTAAGAGCCTGGAGATAATAAATGAATGAAGGAACTCATGTATCAACCAGGAAACCATTACTGCACCATGATAGGTGGGTGGGAGAAGAACTGGCATAAGCAAATAATCTTATCAAAATCTAGCAATTAAATTAACTTGCAAAATCTTGCAGAGATGTTCTCCTGTGAGTCAATTCAAGTGAAAAATTCTAAGAAACATGGTTCTGTTGAGCTTTTGAAACAGAACTGAGGGATTTACATACACTGAAATACACTGGTACAAGGGTGATTTTTTTTTTTCCTGAAAGAATACGACAAAAAAATTGTTAAACTTATGTATGAGGAGAGAAATTAAAGGTACAGGTGGGAAAAAAAGTCAGGTAAAAAGGGAAAGATTTTACTTTTGTTTTGTATTTTTCTAAATATTTCTAACTATATACTGTCTCCCCAGTCCTTTTTAATGATAACAGGAGTTAACTGGGCAATGAGATTATGGGCAATGTGCCATTTCAATTATCCTCCCATTTTTCCATATTTTAAAGAAATCTAACAATTTTTTTAGTGAGTTAAATCAAAAGCATTAAATTTAGCAATATAAAAACAGACCAAAATACATGAGCATTAAAACAAAGCACTATTATTGTCTTCCAAAAAATTGTGTTTTGACCTGTTTTATGTGATGCCATTCAACTCAGTATTGGTTTTCTTGTGTATAAAACAGATAAAACCAATTTCCTTTAACTCTCTTATGTGAGAGGGTTAACTTAAGCATATGTAACATATATCAAACTACCAGATAAATTCTAAATTAGCTTTTGATACTAAAACCAAAACTACTAGCTGATAAGGTTTAAATACTTAGGAGTTTGAAAAATAAGGACTCATATCCTTTCTTATCTACTGGAAAGTTTTTTCTCCCCCTAGTAAAATTGATAAACTCAGCTTAAACCATTACAATTGTGACATTATTTTCCATTAGAAAGATTGGTATTTGAAACTCTAATGTATTTTAAAAAAACAAGAACTTAAAAAATATATGGAAAGTTCATAATACCTATATGTATGAAATTTAATGCTCATCCATTGGTATAGGACCAAAAGAATTAGAGTTATAATAAATGAAAGTTTCACTGGGTGTTAAATTTATAGAAGCCTTTAACTCTAAAGTACTGATAAAGAAAAGAAAATAAGAAATTCAATAAGGACTTAGAGGAATTGTGTTATTAGAAGAAATCAGGAATGGGAGGGGGTTGTGGAAGAATAGGTTATAGACTTAATCTTTTAGACCAATGAAATAATAATCACCTACCATTTACTGATGCTAGGCACTCTGAATACATGATACTACTTTATCTTCGTAATACTTCACAATAAGGTTTAAAAGGATAAATGAACCCTGGTTTGGAGAATTTACATAACTTACTAAAGTTCACAGAGATAGTAAGAGCATATCATGGAAAAAAGCCATGACCTATTTTAATGCATTCTGATCTAAGCCTAACAAAGATGTCCATCAGGCAGCTATAAATGCACCTAGGCATAACCTTTGTTAAGTGCTAGCTACCTTCCCTGGCAGAGCACCACAGAGGCTCAGTCACACTCCACCTTGATTCCCCTCAGCAGCAACATTGAAAAGTTTTCTGTGATTAGAGTAGTTCTTATTCTGGAAAATTTCCTAAGAGTTCACTAATTCTAGGGTTACTCCAATAATTCTAAAGCACTTAAGAACAGAGGCTGAGGAAAAGTATTATAGGGAACATGGTGCCTGGGATATTCAGGGTGCTTAGTAAATGACTGTTAATGACTGAGATACATTTAAACCTGCTCTCATCCCCTGATCCCTGAAAGGAAACTCTAAGAAACTCTCCCTGAAAGGGACTTAGTTTTTTTCTTCAGGACTTAGCTTTCCTCCAAACCCTCCCTTAGTATAAGTGCTGCCATTTTAAAATTAATGCCTTCAGCCCTCTTAAGCTGCTGTAAGCACTTGCTGACCCTTAGTTGAAAGGAAGAAAAAAAAGAAAAAAAGACCCGCGAACATATGTCCAGCCCCTACCCAGCCTCATGCCACCCTAGAGGCAGCTAATCGACCCCTACCCAGCCTTGTACCACCCTAGATACAACCAATCAGGTAGGGACAAGTATAGAATTTCTCCTTTTCCCACGTTTACTCTATATAACTGCACTTCCCCAGAGTTCGGGGCTCTCGTTCCAACACTGCTGCATCAGGGACAGCTGAGAGTCCGGACTCGAGTCTGAATAAAGACCCTTTTGTATTTGCATTGGTGTTGGCTCCTTGGTGGTCTTCTGGGATTCGCAACTCTGGGCACAACAATCCCCATTCTATAACTAGCTAAGGACTATTAGAAGACTTTTACTGGAATCGACCCATTTCCCTGTTGTTCTTCTGTATCTCTATTTAGGGTGTGTGAGATCTGGTCTAGCTCCTCTGGAAGTAGCTATTAGGTGCTCAAGTCAGCCACAGGTAAAACAGTTCAAAGGACATGTAATTAAGAATCCAAGGACATATTTGCGGAGGAGAAACTATTCTATGATATGCCCGCTGCCTGACCATAGCCAGAAGAGAAAGAGCTCACCAAAAACCCCCTTGGAAACTATCTGACTCCTCCCGTGCCCCAGGCAGGCTGGTTCCTGGAACAGGCTGTTGCCCTGCCCCCAGCAAGTGTGGAATACCTCAGTATACTTATCCACCTTGTCTCGTTTTATATTACCCTTCAGTGCCTGCCCTGGGCAATTTCCCCAACAGTAGTTAGGTAATCATACCAGTTTTTAAGTTTCCCAACTGATGTAAAGCAAGGAAGTTAAGAACATGAGGAAAACCAGAAATAGGTTTATACTATCTGTATGGACTGGATTTGTAAAGTAAAAGAGGAATTAAAGTTATTCAAGGAGGATAGGAAATAAGCATCTGGAAGAAATAAAACCCAACTAGGTAACTATGAATTGATGAAAACAAGATAAAGGGTTAAATGGTGACAATTTAATCTCAAAGGACAAATAATCTGAAAAGAATAATTTTTTTTTAAAGTTGTTACTTCAAGCTTAAAACAAGACAAGGAATGCTGTGGACATTATGACTTATGGTTTAGAATCACTTTTGACACCTTTAGTTAAAGATCATCTTCTATCTTCTTGTGTTACCTGTGACTGATCATTCTGATTTACACGGCACAACAGATGTTTCTGATTTTCCTTCTCCTACCTAACTATCCGAGTTCATTTATTGACCAGGAAATTTTAAAGTCAAAGAAATAAACATTGATTTACCCATTCTGATGAAAGGTTCCAGTTTCAGTTTTGGTTTCAGGTAGTGAGTAAAAAGGGTACAAGAGGGAACAGCAGGAGAGAGACCTGTATTTGAGAAGGCCCATGCTTCCTTTCTTAATGGCAGCCATAGCAGGATACAGAACAGGAAATACACTATATCGACCTTTTCTTACACTTTTCGCCATGTTAGATTAACAGAGATATACCTGAGGTCTAGCAGCCATGTGTTCATAGGAAAAGGATACTGAAAATTCTGACTGGAATGAAGAGGAAAACGCTTTTGATAAGACTAATTTACAGCCAGGACATCTTACTACCAGAGATGTTTCTTTGTGATCATTTTAAACTTTGCTCAGACTTTATTCAGCAATTTTTTAAAAAAGAAATAATACTTTTTTAAAAAACCAAGGTTTACTTCTTTTAAAAAGAACATTTAACATGTTAATCCCTACTAACATCAACTTATCTATTGTGATCACAGTCCACCTTTCCTTTTGGTCTCTCATAAGCATAGTATACAAAGTAGATTGCACTTTTATTAACAGTATGTGTGACAGGAAATTTTAAAACAGTTGACAAATAGCTGTTAGATTATCTTATCTTTAGCTAAAATGACTTAGAAATCCCAATTATAGTGTTTCCAGTATATAACAAATATTCACATCTGTTAAGAAATGCCTCTTACCTGCTCTGTAGCTGTGGGGCAGTAGAAGACTAATAAAACAGTTGTGCAGATGTTTATTGACAATCCAATGATGGTGATGAGATTCGGGGCAATCCAGGAGGGAACTCTTCCTACTAGCCATTCCCAATATCCTTGCATTAAGGGCTCAAGCAGCGACCGTCCAGCACTCTGATATCTGTGTTCTTCTAGCCGCTTTAGTTGGTGTCTTGACAATGGTGGGGTAGGTAACTGAAACAATTTATTTAATACACAGCCGGGAGTACTCAGATGCCCGAAGCCCACAGGGGACTCCGGGTGAGAGTCTCCACATCGTTTCCTTGTTGACCGATGCCCGCTCATGGACTTTGGCTTTCTTTTGGGGTAACAAGAATAATTTATCTTGTTTTATAGCTTTTTGTGGCTGGTCTTTACCTAAAAAAAAAAAAAAGTAATCTGTCAGCCATCATATATATCAATGTCAATAAATTAAAAAAAAATCAAACTGGTAATATGGTAACATATCAAACAGATCAGAAAACCAGAGATCTGTTTGATTTCTAGTTCTGACTGACGGTGTGAGCCAAAAGTCATCATATAACTTCAACTTTAAATGAAAAATTTTAAGAGATTTTAATCGCAATGTGCGTCTGGTTACCTTATATTTTGTCTGACTTTGAAGCTTCAAAACTCTTTTTCCTACCTCACACTGCTTTCAGGAGTTTAATGGAACAAATCTTAGAAATGGGCTAATTATTTCACTTAAATGAAAACTGAAGTCCAAAGGCATACCCAAAGAGCTAGCAAGTGAGTATTAATATCAGAGGGATGACTTGAATAACATAAGTCTTAAACTAGATTTTCATTTAATTATAATAACTAACATTTACTGAGCACTTACTATATACTAAAAATTTAAGCATGTTTTCTATATTAACTCATTAAGCCTTACAACAACCCTGGAAGGTGAGGACACTTATAATCATCCATACTTTTACAGAAAATGAAACTAAACACAAAGAGGCTAATTAACTTGCCCAAGTTCATAATAGCTAGTAAATAAGATTCAAACAAACACAGGGTTTCTGTTTAAGTTTAATAGTATAAGATAAAACTTCTTACTAGTGGAAAGGGATATATTGTAGCTGGTATTCCAGGTGGGGTAAACAGCAATGAAAAAACTAACTTTAAGAGGAGTGAGTGAGTGAGTGTGTGTTTTAGCAGAGTGACCTGATGAACTGAGGTGGTAAGAAAAAAGTCTTAAGTGCATTAAGTGATGACTGTTCACAAAGGACCTTGAATTTAAATCCTGAACTACTTGCAAAAGACCCAGAAAATATTAAACAGACTGTAAGTCATTAAGCAATGTAGGAAGATAATGACAAGTATATTTTCAAGATTAATAGGATAGTTATATATATTCCTCAGAATGGAGAAAGTAGTAAGAACATTTGAAAATTAATATGGTGACCTCAAACGTGATGAAGGCCTAAAGCAGGGTGGTAAAATGGAAATATGAAAAGTCAAATCTATAAGTAATTTCTATTTAGAAGAGTCAAGAGCAGGTACTTAGATATTAGATAGGATGATGGAGCAGAGAAGAAAGTAGTCAGCTGAAGTCAGAGGCCGTGTGTACTCTTATCAAAAGGAAGAGTTGGAAAGGAAAATCAGTTTATTATTTTGGCTTCTGGTGGTGGGGCTGGGGACAGGACAGGAAACACACACAACTTTTAAGTAGAGATGTTTTAGACAAATCAAATGACTGGAGATGAAAATTTCAAGTTATTAATATAGTAGCTGAAGTCTAGTTAAAGACTAAAAGGTAGAAAAGTTCTTAAAGGAATTAAGTATGAGAAGAAAAGAAAACGAAGAACTTTGTGGGAAACTTCTGGTTAGTGAGAACAAAGAAAAGAAGCCATGAGAAGATTTAGAGAGAAAGAAAAAAAAATCTTATAGAACTGAAAGAGCAGTGAATCAAGACAGGTAGACTTTGATCTTCTGGTAGAAAGCTATTCAGAATGCAATATGAAATTCCCAGACATGCTACACTATGGGAATACAGGTGACACAGGGTTCTAGGACATTCCAACAATGGTCCTAGTATCAAAACATGCCCAGGACGTCTTCCTTCTATTTCCATATGTAGCCAATTCCAAAATGTTGAAATACTCAAAAGAATCACCAGTGCCACAATTTAACTATCTGCAGTGCTCTGAAACAAAAATATTGAAATAATTTTCAAACCAAAGCAAATCAAAGCTAACTTCCTGCTATTTCAAAGAATTCTTCCACATACCTATGTCACTAAACAATGGATTAAAACTGTTTTTATATGTCAAACAATGGATTAAAACTGTTTTTATATGTCAAACAACCTGGTGACAAGATCATTTCAGATCAAATGATAGGCTGATAGGAACCAAAATATGTAGCTTTGTAGTAGACAATTTCTCCGATCAAATTGAATGATGCATTTTCACATTTGGTGAGCTATAATCAATCAGCTCTTACAGAATTCCACTTAAAGTGGGAATTAAAAGTTAAGCCTACTTAATTTATAATTTATTATTGTAGTCGTCCATTCTCCTATCGTTAAAAGAAAAAAAGGTGACATAGTGAGGGTGCTGGCCTGCTTTTGGCACTGAACAGCTACAAGCAACTGATCCTAATGGTTTTAAGTTTGAGCATTTGGCAGGACTAAAAGATAAACTGATATTTTCCGATCCCCACCCCCCTGCACACCTATTTTTTTTTTTTTTTTTTACTGTCTATCTCTCTTTTAGAAAAATCTACATTTTGGCAAATCTTTCTAGATCTAACCATTATATAATTCACACATGAAAAAAAGCCAATGAATTTTTGACCATTTCAACTTGGCAGGACAGTCTCTGTAAAGTCATTAGCAACAAGATTGCAAATATAAATTCAGATCTATGTAGCCCCTGACATACAGATAGCTACTTCATTTTCAACAAACACAGACAGCCACAGGGGTTACAGTCACTGCCACAGGCTTATCTCTACTCTTCCTTCCATCACACCTGAGACCCAAAGGCTACTGACATGAAAACCATCTCTGGAAAAAACAGGAGCTTCTGAATTTCAGCAAATGAAAAGCATGCATATTTCAAGGGAGCAGGACAGGGGAGGTGACTACAACAGGAAGATCAGACTTGATGAAGAAAGAGGGGAAAAGGATGTGGGATGGGAATATGGAAAGAAGGTACAAATATTACAAAAATTATTTTAGCCACTTGAGACTTTTATGTAAGCCAGGCCTGTGGCCCAAAAGGATGAGGAAAAAATGTCCTTTTCTTGACAAACTACAAAGAACTAAATATAATAACAACAACAATAATAATGTAAAAAATTAAAATTATTGCTAGCTAGCCCAGCAACCTTGCCACCAGTTTTAAGCTGTTATGAGGAAATGGACTGCAAGCTGCAAATGCAATCAGTGAATATCTGAGTGCAGTAAACAAGATAGACATGGTCCCAGCTCCCAAGTCCAATGGGAAAATAACCCCAAACTGGTAAAGAAGCAAATAACATTATACATTGTGAGGGGTACTATGAGGAAAAAAGGGTGGAGCCAGAAAACAGTTGGAGGTGCACATTTTAGATATGGCGGTCCAAGTCCATGGAGGTAACATTTATACCAAATTCACAGGAAGAAAGGGAACCAGTCATTCTAAGAGCAAGAAGGACAAGGGACTACGCCCTGAGGCAGGGAGAAGCTTATCACATTCAGGCGCCTATGAGATCACCATGGCTGGACAGTAGTAAATCAGATGGAAGAGTGGGATAAAATGAAGTTTGCAAAGCCAGACAATGCAGATTTTATTCTGATGTTATAGAAAGCCATCAATGAACTTAAAAAGAAACCTATAATGTCGTACCACAGCCTATTTGTTAACTGAGGATATCATCATAAATCATAACTGTAAAATTCAGTTTATAATATTGATCACAGTCCTATAGCTATTGTAACCCTTCCACATCTAATCAGCAAATCTCCCTCCTGTGATAACCTGGCTTTAGTTCCATATTCTTTTCATAATACTTATTTCATTTGGGACTTTTTTTAGTTGTTGTTGATGGTGTGGTGTTTTGGCCTTTTCCCCACACTGATCTGTAAGCCCCATGAGCACAGGACCATACCAATCTTAAAATTCTTTCCACGGAATCTCATACTCATAACTAACACTAAGTGGGTAATTAGTCCTTATTTGTGAAACAATAAACAAATATGATTCATCTAGTACTTAACGATCACTTAGTTGTTCTAGACCCTGAGGAAACAGAAAGACTGAACCATGCCATTAACACCCACAAGAAGCTCAAGAGGGTGGGGTGGGGGGAGTCTAGTAAACTGCTAAAGTATAACATGGTTTAAATGAATTTGTGGGAGTTCAGAGGAGTGTGTGCATATGATTTAACAAAAGATAATTTCTTTGTACAGACATGGGTATCTATGTGACAAGTCCAAAACAAATATAATCAGAGACATTTAATGAATATTTTAACTAAAATCACACAATTTGTGGACCTTAAATCTGTGCTTATAGCAGCCGAGGATAATGGCATGCAGCCTACATTATTCCTGTGTTCCGCAATGGGGAACATCTGACAAGTATCACACTAAAATAGGAATATCCACTGCTCAGCAGAGCATAAGGTAAGCTGATACAACATCCAACCTGTAGTGTGAGATTCCAGAATTCCCAGTCCTCACCCCCGCCCCCCTCTGCCGCCCTAGACTAAGGGCGCCAAGTTTTGAGCTGCACTGATTCAGCACTATGTTTACAGTCCTTTCATAGAAGTTGGTGACTACACAGCTCTTTCCAACCTTTATGGCAACAAAAGAATAATACTAATGGCCAACTCTATTTGAGAGGCAGAGCAAATTATAAAAAGCAAGTTTAAGAAAAAAAAGAAAGCCAACAGGATCACAGGATTGCATTCAGCATTATTTAACAAGCGATACACAGAACAAGTTAGTAAAAACAAAAGCCTTTTCAGTAGACTTGGAAGCAAAAACGGTACTGTGTAATACAATTTAGATCTACTGTTTTGCGGAAGTGAAATCTTGTATTCCTCAAAAATAGGAAATAACTTCCTCCAAAAAAAAAAAAAAAAAAGCAAAAGCCTGGCATTTTATAAAATTCTTCTCTATTCCCTTAAAAGAGTCAGCACTGCATGATCCTCAAAAAAGAACAGCTTAATACTGCCTAGAAAACAAACTGACTACGCAGTAAAGTGTAATGGAGGTTATAAAGAAAAGTTGGGAGTTATATGTCAAACGTTTAAAAGCGTTAATAATGTAAATTTTGAGAGACTGGGTGTAGGAGGAAGGAGAACGAACTTATGAAACCAAAGTTGTAAATAATTCAGTAATCATCCATTAACTAGACAACAAAGTCGCCTGTCAACCGCCTCTCTGCCTGTCAAGGCAAGGGGCAGATTTACCTACCTTATTCTTACCTAACGAACCGGACAAGGCGCTTTGACAAGCTTTTCCTCCGCACAGAACAAATGCGCCGCGAAACGCTTTTAGAACCTCGACCTCTAGAATTTTACGGGGACGCCGATGCTTCTCCAAACGCCCTGACCGCAGTCTACCCTGGGTCGTGAGTCAACTCAATCCACACACTGGACACATTCCTACTAGCTCTAGAGCAGAAATCATCGGTTCTGTCTTCTCTGTCCACATACGAGACAGAACACGGATACTGGCTGAAAGAACTGCGAATTTGCCTACTACGGTTAATAGGATGCATTCACAAACTGGGAGACTTCATGCAAAATTCTACGTCCAATGCCAACGATGAAGACACCAAAACGCCCACTGCCGAAACACAGGAAACAAGCTGAACGCGACCATGCAGCGGCCCCGGGACACCAGCAAACACTCGCGACGGCCCTTCTCCTTCCAGGACTGATGGGACCGATCCCAGCTGGCGGTCTCAGCGCTCGTCCACATCCACTGAAATTTCTAGAAAAGTTGCTGCCCAAGAAGCGTGTGGCCCGGCCGCGAAACGCCAGCCAGCGCCGCATCCCCAAAGGCAGGCAACCCGGGCTCGGGGCGCCGCACGGCTGTGGACCTGGCGGGACCGGAGCGGGAGGGGGTGCGGACCTGCCAGGCGGGGTCGGTCGGTCCGGCGCGGGCAGCGCCCCCGGCCTCGGCCCGCCCGGCCTCGGCCCGCCGGGGTTCTCCCCCCGCTCGGCCCGCCGGCTCGCGCGCGCCCCGCGGCCCCTCTCCCGCCGGGCACGTCGCCCACCTCCATCTCCGCACCCGGCCAGCGGGGCGGCCGCACCTCGCCCGCCCCACAGCCCCGCCGCGCGGGAGGCACCCAACGCGAGTCCGCGCACAGCTCCACCCCCACGCCCCAGCCCAGAGCACGCAGCCTTCCCTCAGCCTCCCCGGAGAGGCGAGGCCCCACACCCTGGCTCATCCTCCCGCACACCCTGGCGATTTCCGCAGCTCGAGCCCCGCAGCCTTACCCGAACCCAGCAAGCCCTGCGCTGCAGCCGCCCCGGTGACTCCGAGGCGAGGCAGCGCGTTCACGACACTGTCGCGAGGGCCGTAAAGGGACACCGGGGTGGGGGGGGCGGAAGCCGCGGCGGCGAGCACGCACGCACGCACGCGCGCACGCTGCTCGGGGCCGTGAGCGCGCCCCGGGCGCGGCCTGGCCGCTCGGGGGCGCGCGCCGCGGCCCCGCCCCATCCCCGTCCATCCCGCAGGCTCCAGCCCCGGCGGCCGGCCGCGGCGGCCTCATCCCAGCCAGGTAGGCCGGGAAGGGGACGCGGAGCCGCCCCAGCCCTCTCCAGGCGCGTGTGTCCGGGGACTGCACGGGGCGGGGGCGTGGGCGCGGGCCGCGGTGCCCATCCCCGAGGCGGGCGTGCGCGTCGCGTGCGGCCCGCGGGAGCAGGGTGGCGGCTGCGGGCGCGCCCGGGGCTTTCCCGAGGTCGAGGCCCGTGCGGACTGCGCTCCGGGGTCTGGACCTTGGTCCGGTCCCGCTCGGCCCCTCCCCGCGTCCCCACCGCCCCGAGCCGGGTCACGCTCCGCCTCGCCCATCCTCCCTCGGCCCCGGGCGGAGCGGAATCTTGATCGGGGTCCAGAGGCGTGGCGCCTCCGGGAAAGGGCAGCGGTCTCCCTGGACAAGTCGCTGGTTCTGGGTGGGAGCGGTGCCCGAGAGAGCCTTGGCCCCATCCCCACAAAAACTACGCTCGAGCACGCGTTTGCAGGGGTCACTCCCGGCTGAGATCCCTTGGTGGGAAGGAAGGTTTGAGATGGAGATGTGTGGTGGTGACCTTGTGGTGTTGATACGGAGTTCAAGTGTACACGCAATTCTATCCCGGGGTGGGGGGAAGGGCGGGCGGCGAGCCCGGCTCCGAAAGGTAAATGGATCAGTGGGAAGGCACTTGTATCCACAACCGTGCTTCACATTAGGATACATTGGAAAAACAGAGAAAGCATTAGGATACATTGGAAAAACAGAGAAGGGATTTTTCCAGTTTTCTCAAATTTTAATTTATAACTTAGCACCCAGATGCAGCCGCATCATCAGATTCTCCCCAACACCCTGTAATAGTTGATCCAATTTATTTAAAAAAAAAGTCGCTTAATCTTCTAGACTCTTTAGGTTTTAACCATTACAAGAATATTACATTTATCAGAAAGCCAAGTTAAAGTTTAGAAAAATAATGATTTTTCTCATGGGCTTTGCTTTTGTGTACCTCAGAGTGAAGCTCAGGGCTTTCTCTCTTCTCTTGGAATAGCCAGAGTTTTCTTTCTTACCATTTCTTAGCAGTCACCACTTGGAGGAGACAGCATAAGGAATTCATCTTATTACCAGTGACATTTAAATGTTTGTGAAATTTAAAAATTGTAACAGCAGTTCTGATTTATGGATCTTCAAAGAGAGCAGAGATGGGTGAGATGCAAGTACATTTTGTTAAACACCGTTACTGCTATGTGAAGTAGTTATTCCTGCATATTTTCTAGTAGTTTGAAAGGCTTCTTAAAGTATTAACCACTAAAATACTAATTTTGCTTGGTTGGCAGTTAGCCATTCATGCCTCCAGCTTTCCAGTGTGGAAATACAAGGTCAATAGTAGTCTTCCTCACCTGGTTGGTGCACTTACATTTTTCAGTTGTCATTAACAGACTGGTAAACGGTTTCAAGCCCTGCTTCCCCTCTAAATTGTCTTTTGAAATAACTAAACCCTCCCAAACCTAAGGAGACACAAATCCAAGATGGTTGATATATACAAAGAATTAAGTGTTGTCATTCCCCCTCCCTGTGGCTGGTTATGGTTGTTCAAAATAAATCGGCCATCACTATTATATTTATGCTTCCTCCGCTTTACTCTAGGGAACAACCTTTTGAGATGGCTACCTTTCAAATGAGAATACTGTAACTCAGAAGATAACTAACTTGCCTAAAGTTATATAGTTGGGATATAATAAAGCTGGGATTAGCACTTAGATAAAGCCAATCTCATCACTGTGTTCTTTCCATTGCATCACACAGACTAGTTGTTGCTTTATCTTGCTTAATAACAAGCTATTATTTTTTCCTCATTTATGTCTTTCCTTCTAAAGGAGGAAACTCAGTGTTTTTTCTTTTATCTTTTTTGGAGGTCAGTGAGAGGTGTCCAATATGAGAAAGGATGAGAAAATTGGGATCTTAGATTTAAAATATTTAATTCCTGCTGGTACAGCATCATTATAAAACACTCAAGTATCAACTCTTTAAGGAAAAATAACCTTGTATTAATGCTATACCAGAGTGTTCTGCCCTTGAACAATCTCAGTTCATTGACTTGAAATTGTGCATGTTTAAAAGTATGTGGATCGAAGCAGCCTCTGATTTTCTTTGTCCATGGATTTCAAGATTTACAAAAAAGGTGCAGGTTTGGACAAATTTGAAGACTAATACTCTGTGAACTTTAAAAAAGGTAATTCATCTTTTACATTCCAAAAGAGGAACAAGTGTTTATTGACTGCCTATGACAACATCTTACATATATTCTCGTTAAGTTCTTGAATAAACCTATGAAGTGGGTATTATTTGAGACATTTTAACAGTTAATTTTAAAAGCTACTACTCGTTGTATATCAGCAATGTGTTAGGTTCTTGTGCTGTGCCAGTACAATTCTTGCAATAATTATATAATACCATCCAATAGAACTATTCCACAATAATGGAAATGTTCTTTAATTTCACTGTCCTTTATGGCAGCCACTAGATACGTGTGGCTTTAGAGCCTTAAAATGTGGTTAGTGCGACTGAAGAACTGAAATTTTAAATTTTGTTTAGTCAATTAAATTTATTTATTTATTTATTATTGTGATATCGGTTAAAGAAATCCAATAAGTTTCAAGTGTACACATATATGACAGTAAGTCATATATGTTGCGTGGTGTATTCACCACCCATATTGAAATTTTAATTTAAATAGCCACCTGTGGATAGTGGCTACTATATTGGACAATGCAGTTTTTGCCAAAAAATATTATTTCCATTTTTCAGAGGGGAAACTCAGAGAAATTAATGAAGCTTGTTCAAAGTTCATAGTTTTATTTTTTTAAAAAAGCCTTTGAGCAGAATGTTATAGGAATGTTAATTTAGAAGTACTGTTAATTCAGAAATTATAGAAATTGAGAGTTATTGTCCCCAAAATGTACACTGGGGAAAGCACTATAGGAATTTAGCAAGCAGTTGTCATGATTAACTAAATAGATGAAGAAAATTGATGGAATGTTAAGATCTAGTGAAAAAAAGAACAGGAAGGGTAAGATTGTGATAATTCAGACAAGAAATTACTCAAGTTGAGTCTATATTGGTAGCTTTCGAGACAGAGAAAGGGAAACTTACTTAGCAAGATTTGAATGTACATATTTAGCAATAAGTCAGATGATCAGAGTAAATGTCAAGTCAAAAATGGCTGAGATTTTATTATTTGGAAGGCCAGTCTGAGATGAGGAAGCTGAGCACATTGGAAATAAGAACTGCAAGTTTTTACAAAGTTTCTGGGAAATACTAAATTTCAGTCCAACAAACTACGAGAAGATACTCCTCCAAACATGAGATTATTTTCACATGCATAGGAGCAATTTCTTATAATTTGAAAGTATTTCTTTCTGTCTTCTTCTCCATCTCCATCTCTTATTAAATGCATGAAGACACATTAATGTTTTCTAGTTCAGGTTATTGACTCATCATTACTAACCAATATCCTCAGTCTGGAATGTAAGGGAGAAAGTGATGAGTGGTATGTGTATATTTAGGCCCTTTCTTTTTTTTCCCCTCCTGTAGGAGCTGGAAATATAATGGTGAACAAACAGTTGGTTCCTCCTCTCACAGAACTTAAAGTTAAGGGAGGAAGATAAAACCAAACAAGCAAGTAACAGTTAAGTGTGATGAGTGTCCTGGTGGGGAAGTAAAGGGTGCTGTTGGTAATGAAGCAGGGACACTCAGTTGAAGCTAGAAGAGTTGGGACTGTGTAGGCGTTAACGGGTGGTAGTGGGGAGGGAGGGCTGATGGCACGGTGGTCCAGTCATCCAGACAGAACAGTGTGTGGGAAGACCTGAAGGCGCGCAGGAGAGCATGACACATTTGAAGATCTGAAAGAAGTTTGCTATGGCAGTATAGCATAGTGACTGGTGTTAGAATGGAACTGCTGAGTTTGAATCCTGTCTTGACCTCTCTGACCTTCTCTCACTATAATTCTGTTGTGAGGAGTAAATGTGATCATGTATTTAAAGAGCTTAGTAATGTTGCTGACACAGTAAAACACTATTTTCTTTTGCAATGATGAAAGTGATCATAGCTAGAGCAAGGAATTAGGAGCAGAGTGGCCACAGATGAATATAAAAAGTAAGAGCTCAGACAATATAAAGACCTATATATAGACCAGGTTAGGAGGAAAGACTGCTTATAAGGGCACTGGAAAGACACTGAAAAATTCTTTATAGGAGAATAAGATGGTCAGATTGGTATTTTAGAGTTAGAAGGATCACTCTGGTTTCAGAGTGGAGTCTAGATTGGTTGTGGTCCAGACTAGAGGAGGACCACTTAGTAGATTATGATAATCTGGGGAAGAAATGCTGGTGGTTCAGGTAAGGTAGTGGCAGTGAAGATGGAGAGAAGGGGCAAATCTGAAGGAAATTAGGAGGTAGAATAAATAGTCCTTGGAACTATTATGTGTAAAAAGATGGGAGAGAAAGCCTTCTGGATATGGCGAGTGGGTGAGTCTTGGTTTCATTTACTGAGAAATCAGAGGACGACAGGTGTTGGGAGATGGCGTGGGGTGTGATTTCAGAAGAGGAACAGCTTGGGGTGATCAGTCCAAAGCTGGGAGAGTAGGTGGCTAAAGTAGAATCGATGAAATACTTTTAATCTCTTCTAACTTGTATTTTTCTTCTTCAGAAGACCCTTTTGAGATGTGGTGGTTTCAGCAAGGCCTCAGTTTCCTTCCTTCAGCACTTGTGATTTGGACGGCCGCCGCTTTCATATTTTCATACATTACTGCCATAACCCTCCACCATGTGGACCCTGCTTTGCCTTACATCAGGTCAGTGAAATGTATTTTATGGGAGAATGTTTTGCTCTCATTCACATTTTAACACTGAGGGCAAGGTTTCATGTCAACATTTTTAAATTCAAATTTAATGTTTGGCGTTACAACGATAAAAGGAACATGTTAAGGAAGTTGTATCTGGCTCTTTCTATGTGATAGAGAAATGTGGAGACAGGCCTAAGATTCAGTTGCAGAATTGCTTAGTGACTTGTGACACTTTAGTGCTTGTCTTCCAAATAAAGTTTCAGGTTATCTCAGAAAATAGAATTGGAGTTATTCTCCCCATAAAAACAATGCTATAATATTAAAAGATAATGGTAATGACAAACATTTATTGATCTACTTATTGTATATAAGGTAATGTTCTAAGCATCCTTCAGGTCTTAAATAATTGAATCCTTACAGCCACCCTTTGAGGTAGGAACTATTAACCCTGGTTAGAGAGAGGAGGAAATGAGGTCCGGGGAGGTTATTTGTCCAGAGGCACATGACTCAGTAAGTGATGGAACCAAGATTCAATTTGACTGGGCAATTTGATTCCAGAGACTGTGCTCTTACTTATTAAGACATGTTGCCTGTGTCTTTCTGATATACTAAGTATCAAAATTTATTGGTAACATTTTCTGAAATTTCAAAATTACTAATGATGTAAATATGGGTACTCAGTTGCATGTTCTGTGTCTGTCACCCTTCTTTTTTCCAATTATAAAGGTAATGTGTACTTATTATAATATTTTAAATAATACTAGAGTGATTATAAAAGTAAAAAATGGACATCTCTTTTAACCACCCCTTCCAGTTCCTGCCCCTGCACCCCCAGAGATGATTAATGGTTTAGTGGCTTTCCTTTCAGAGTTTGGCTTGTTTTCTTATTTCATTTATTTAATTGTTTACTTTCTGAAAAACAACCTTCCTAACAGAAAATAGTAAACTTTTAAAAGATGGTCAATCAAAAGGCTAAAAAGAGATCAGGGCATTCCCGTTATGTTTGTTGTTTCCATACAGAAAGGATGTCAACAAATGGGGTACACTTGGGGAAGATTCACAAAACCCAAAGATACATTAAAATTTAAAGTTTCAGTTCTAGGAATGATTTGTTAAATAATCACCACTGTTTACCACTCTGTTAGAGGAACATGTAGCTTAAGGAACCAGTTCATTCTTTAGTAACTCTGAGAGAAGATACATCTATAAGATTCACAAGGGTCCTTCAGCATTTTTATTTCTCCTTCAAGAACTTGTCTGAAGAGCTTTAAATAATTTAAGAGGCTATTTGAGTTTTTTTCCAGTTTCAGTTCTCTGATGGCACTGTATGTGATTTTCTGACAGATAGCAACCTAGACACTTCCTTCTCTGTCCCTTCTACCTTTTTATTTTTCTGTTAATGAGCTTAGTATTATTACCCAAAGATCTTTCCCCAACATTCTAATATATTTAAACTCAACGGTAGTTATTTCAACTTCTCTTAGGCTCATTTCTTTCATCTGAAAAGTGAGTTAAACTAAATGGTCTGCAAAATTTATTTCAATTCATAGACCCTAACTAGAAGGTTTAACTGAAAGTGAATTTCACTTCAAAGACAATTCTACTGAAGTGGACTTCGGTGTTCTCTTAGTTGGTTCAGGTAGTGGATCCCCAGGTAAGGTGCACAAGACTGACCACTGGAGTATGAGAAGAAATTATTAGAACTTCTATGTATATTTTTTTAATCTCAAAATATTTAAACTTATATTTAACATGTATGCAATATAATATAAGCACATATATTTTGAAGTTACATGGTCAGACTTTTGTTTTATGATGTGTGATCACAATAGTGTGATGAAGGGATGTGCTGATGAGGTGATGGACATGGCTGTTTTCACTTGGAGACCATTTGATGTCAGTCTGTTCCAGAGCCAGGAAAGGAGCCCACTTAGCCAGCCATCTGGGAAATGCATGCTTTTGTTTACTTTTGGGGTAATCCAAAACAGGAGCATCATTTGGAATATAATTGTTAAAATTATGTTTTTTCCTGATTATAAGAATAACACATACTTTTTTTGAAAACTTGAAAGGTAGGATAAACAACAGCAACAAAAAAACCCTAATCCCTACTTCCTGAAGATGATCAAGAGTGATAAAGTCTTTTGTATCTGAAGATATATTTTAAAGTTGGAAGGAGCAGGCCTTAGAATTCATATCTGACATTTTACCTTTTCTAACTCCAATCCAAATGTTCCCCAGATCTTACTGATTCCTTACTAGACGTGACTTTACCTTCCTGTTTTATTCCTATTACATTGGCTTAGTTGAGATCCTTATCTCTTTCCTATAGCACTTCAATTCAAGCCAAAGACTTTGTCTTTTTAAACTTTACCGTAGTTTGAGGGAACGGAAAAGAACTAACATAACACTTAATGGGCGTCCCCTGTGTGCCAGATGCTATGCTAGACCTTTGACATGCATTACCACAGTTTCAGTTCCTCATGCTGATCAGTGAGGCTGGGAAGGAATGAATAGCCCCATTTTGCAGATAGGGAACAGTTTTAAGGAGATAAAAGAATGTACCCACGGTATCACAGTTAGCAAATGATGGGCTGTCAATCTGGGTCTGTCCTCCACAGAGTCCTGAAAGGCTGGCATGGAAGCAGGTGCAATGCCATACAGCATGGTGAATGGTTTTGGTAGACTTCTGGACAGAATGTTGTGTGAGTCACTTTCTGCTAGAGGATTGGCCCAAGCCACAATGAGGAGGGGGCTCAAAATTGGTATTGAATGGATGTTCCAGGAGGGCAGGGGCTTTGTCTAATTCATTTACTGCATTTCTGTCCCTAAAATGCTGTCTGGCACATGGTAGGTGCTCAGTAAATATTTTTTTAATTAACCAGGAAATGATTTAGTGTTAATTGAATTATAGGCAGAGTCAACAACAGATGACAAAAGACACTTATGAAAGGACCTGTGATGTTTAGGGAATGTTCAGGAGAGACAGATAAACACATCTGCTGACAGTAACACATCTTTAACATGCCAAAGGTAACTTGAAAAAAAAAATCAATTTATATTGATTTCAATTATGTAAAAATTAAGCGATGTAAGGAAAGAGTGAACTAGACAGATATTATGAGCTCAAATGGTCATGTTTCATTATAAAATTATGAGTTGAACTCACGATATATATAAAAAAGATAAAGAATTTGAAGTAACCCTTGTTATTTCTCATCCTGTAGAAGAAATATATGTGTACATCTAGAGTCAGAAATCCATATACCTTCTTTTTTTTCTTTCAGTGACACTGGTACAGTAGCTCCAGAAAAATGCTTGTTTGGGGCAATGTTAAATTTCGCCGCAGCTTTATGTAAGTAATGAGAGTGAAGTTTTAACAATCAAAATTAATAGCTAAATTGCCCTTTTTTAATTTAGACACTATTGTGTTACTTGTTTTACTTTATAGTTACTGTACTTGAGGGAATGTTATCACTAAATTATTAGTCAGAGATATGTTCCTTTTAAAAAACAATTTCTTGAAATGCTAAATTATGGAAGTAAATCTTTAAACAAACGTACGGGACTATTTGCACATTCAAATACAAGTTTTAAAGTGCAACCAAATATTTCTTGAGGCCTGAAATGGATTTTTTTAGCAATCAATAGAGGACAAAGAGCTATAAACACCATAACAAACCCCAGCTAAGTTCTTTTAGGATAAATAAATAGTTTAGAAGTTTGAGAATAGCTGTGGAATCATGTTTGATTTTTTAGCAATTTTCCAAATACCAGCGAAATAGAGTCTACTATAGAATTTTGTATTTCTATTAATTGTTTATTTTTTGAACCAAATTTTTATTAATGGTTTACTTAAAATATTTTTCCACCACTTGTGATTGTCTTAAATATTTGCATTCTTCCATATGAAGTCAAAAAATAAGGTAAAGTAAATGGTTCTCTGTACAGAAGTTCATGTTGTGGCTAAAGTTTCCAAAAACATTTCTACAAAAGCATAACTCTGCTAAGCTCTCTACACTTCTGAGTTCCTTGGCAATATTTTACAGTGGTAAGTTTGGTTTGGCCTTTGTTGACTAATAAGGATGGTAAAGTGTTTATTTTTTTCTGTGTAATTGACTGCTGTATCTGACTGAGCCAAGATGTAGTAATTTGAAATAAAATGGAATGAGAGTGAGCGACATAACTTTTTTTTTTTTGAGGCAAGTAATCTTTTGGTGTTTTTTTTGCCTGTGCCCTTTTTTATACAAATTCTAGAACTAATTACTTTAGACTTTAATGCTAATTAGATATAATATTTTGTGTTTTTTGTAACACTGATTAGAGATTTCAGAAAGATTGATGTTCAGAAAACAGCAAACTTTTCTCTTATATTTTATCCTAAATATTTGTAAATATGAGGCCCATGGGAGCCAATGACTTGTTCAGTCACACACAAATAGCAGTAATTCCATGATGCAACCTTAGAATTTCTTTAAAATCTACAGCTTTTTGTTTGTTTGGCTTTTTTATTCTCTCTGATTAACTTTAAAAGGAAAATCTATGTTTTTGGATAGTAGTGACCTTTGTGAGTTCTTTTTTGGCAACTTTATTCCTTGGTTATTTATTACTTGTTTTTTGGATTATCTCTTCTCAGGCGTTGCTACCATTTATGTTCGTTATAAGCAAGTTCATGCTCTGAATCCTGAAAAGAATTGTATCATCAGATTAAACAAGGCTGGCCTTGTACTTGGATTGCTGAGTTGTTTAGGACTTTCTCTTGTGGCAAACTTCCAGGTTTGTGTTTTAACCCAGCATAGTTATCCTCCTGAAGTATGTAATATACATGTTACAAAAGAAACCTGAAACATTCAGTTATATGCTCTCTTGTTTCTTTGCCTTAACAAAATAGAATACATTGCTTTGATAGTTGGTCCTTTTAGAAATAGCTATATTCACAACTAGAAAATTTCACCCTCAGTAATCTTTTGAACAGATATAAATTATTCTGACTTTTTAAGGATCCACAGGACTCTATTAGACTCTTTATTACAACTTAGTTGGAGATTACTCCAAGACCAGAGAGAATTGATATAAATCATAAGTGACACATATTTAAACTTTAAAAAAATACATGTTTGACAATTTACACTCATTTCCCTGTTTCATAGCCTTGTTCAAATGGTCCCATTGATTGCCTGCGTTCATAGGTGCCCAGCTCTTAAATGAGGAAGTAAAGAGAGGCTCTTTAGCTTTTTGGCTTTTTCTCAGGGAATTCTTAATGTTAAAGTAGCATTCAGCCTCCACCAAATGTTTCCAAATCCTCCACATTTCTTTCTATTGATGTTCTTTCAGATAAATCTCTGATGATAATGGTTGCATCCTGGGTCTGTGATGCTTTTTGATTAACCTCTCTGCAGTCTTTCAAGTTTTCATTTAGACATTTGATAACCTGTTAAAACACCTGATAACTTCAGACATAAAAACACAACTTCATCATCCAGATATACATATAAAGGCATATTTTATCTCTTTCTTATTCAAAGTTCTCTATTCCTATAAAGCTTCTGATTAGTCTTCCCTACTTTTCAGTTTTTAGGAATGCTTAGCACTGTTAATCTCTGTAAATATAATCCAAAGAGATATTAACGTAGTGCTTGCTGTTGTACCAAAGCCCAAAATTTCAGTGTCTTTACATAGTGGAAATTTTATTTCTTATATACATGTATCCAGTTTTTTGGAAAAGAAGGGGGAAGATGCAGAGTGAGGCTGGAAAGGTGGACATGAGCTCGGTCATACAAGACCTTTGAGTTAATTAAGCAGGTTTATGATTACAGAGCCTGACTTAGAAGAGAAGCTAGCACTGTGTTTTCAAGTAAGGACTCAATGGTGACACGCATAAGTATTTCTTGAAAGTGTATGCTTCTCTCTATTTCCATCTGCACTTCTCTCCCTTCGATCTCCTTCTCAACCTGTTTAGATTTCATCGTCTCTCACCTGGACCCCTGCCATAGCCTCCTTAATAGTTTCTCTGCATTCTCTCTTACATCCCTTTAATTTAATATTAGAGCCAAAGTAATCTTTTGGAAATATGTATACATCTTCCTCTGTTTCCCTGTCTTCCTGCAGAAAGCTCTGTAGGCCCAAAGTTGCATGAAAAGAGATATAATGAAGAAAAGAAGTAATTGAACAACTGCCAAACTGCTTAATTACCTCAGAGTTCTTTGCTGATCTGGCCACTGTCTACCTCTGCATCCTGATTCTACATCATTTCCCTTCCTAATGTCTCCGCTGTACTTAATACTGGCCTTTCTTTGTCCCTTAAATAAGACAGGTTTACCTAACTTCATTTCTTATGTTGTTTCTTCTCTTGGATGTTCTACAACTCCAAGCCTAGGCTTCTTTCAGATCTCAGTGCAAACTTTACTTCCTCAGGGAAGTTTTTTCTGTTGATAGATTTGCTTCTATATATTTCAAGTTTTTTTTTTCTTTGTGTTCTCTAATCTTTGGAGACTAATTTTTCATAGTACCTATTATAGTCTAATTTTATAGCTGTTTTTTAAATTTTTAGTTGAACTATTTGTTTACTAATCATAAGCACAGCAATTTTGTTCATCATTGTATGATCTGTTCGCCAGCATATTCAGCACCTACAGTATTTAGCATAAACATACTTTCATTAAATAGTAATTCTAGAGAGGCCAAAGGGACTAAATGGGGTGGATAAAAAATTCTCTTCCTATCACTGAAATTGTCTGCATTTAAAAAGACCACATCATTTAAAAAAGACCTCATTTAAAAATACATATAATATGGTATTTGAAAAAAAATCTGACTTAAAAAATACAAAATTTCTTTGAAAACAAGTATATGTAATAATATTCAGTAAAGCAAATACATGGTAAGTTTCCTCACTGTCTACTTAGAGGAATTTTTTCTCTGTCTAGAAAATTTATCCTCAGGGAAACAGAAGTGATAAGTAGGCAGAAATCTATGTTAATTTCCTAGGGCTACCATAACAAAACACCACAGCCTGGGTGACTTAAAATAACAGAAATTTTTTTTTCAAAGTTCTTGAGGCCAGAAGTCTGAAATCAAGGTGTGGGTAGGGATGGTTCTTTCAGGGGTGGGATGGGTTGCTCAGAGGGAGAATCTGTTCATACCTCTCTCTCAGCTTCTGGTGGTAGCTAGTAAGTCTTGGTATTGGTCAGATTTTGCCTGTGCTGTCACAAGGCATTCTCCCTTACTAGAAAATTTATCCTCAAGGAGACTTTGGAAGGGATAAGAATAAGTAAGCAGAAGATTAGTTTCTCAATTTTATTAACTACTTTTAGGTAAAGATTACAGACCACTCATGTAATTTATACATTCTATATAAAACATTTGCTCCTGACCACACATATCTCTTTAATTTCTTATTTGTCTTTGTCAAGGATGAATTTTTGTCTTAAAGAATATATATTTTTAAAGAGGATAAAATCATGACTTTTGTATGTGTCCAGGATTTTATTTAACTTATTAATTAATGAGAGAAATAGCTATATATTACAAACCAGTTCAAAAGAGAAATCAAAGTACCATATGTTTATGGTCAGATAAGGAATGCTAAAATGAATTTACAAATAAATACAAAACTGATCATTATTCACTCAACAGCACAGTTTCATTTCTATGGATATGGATTATTTGGATTACTATCAGCTTTCTAAAAGTTCTGTCTCTATTCATAACTTCTATCATTAACAGAAGTTTTCTCTGAAAAATAACTTAAAGCCAAAAACAAACTTACATTCCTATAGAACCAGTTCTAGAGGCTCTAGCATTCCATTGGAAGGATAATTTCTTGCCCATTTTAAGACCTTTTGTTGTTTCCCTCGTCTCTAAAATGATAAAAATGGATATATTAAGCAGAAATACTGCCAATTAAAACCAGTTTTATTTACCTCTATTAGAAAAATATAGTAGTAAATGCTCTCAATTCTTTATTTTTGCTTTTTAATTCACAGGATTTTGTTTATATAACTGTAAATCAACACACAGTACAAGTTGGCATTGATCAGGACGTATCTGTATTTAACTTCATCGATATATGCATGAATGCTTTTAAGGGGGAAAATTTACTCATATTCCTGGTCTTAGCCCTAAAATTATTAATTTCTTTCTTGCTTATATTTTTCCAGTCTTTATCTATATGTATAGATAAATTCACATAATTATGAGCCAGGAAAATAATACCATGTTTTAGGAGTGCCTAATGTTTTTTTCCCCTTTGTTATACAAGATAATAACAATGAACCTTTTCCCCTGCCCAGTGTTCATAACTTATTGCCAGTTTTAATACCCCAAATTATATCAAAGTAGCCCTTTTTCTCTCCAAAAGGAAACCAATGCCTTTGGCAAATAAATTATTACCTTTTTCTTCTTTATACTAGAAACTTCCTGTACCTTCATCTAAGTAATTTGGACTCTATATTTGTGAATTAGCACAGTCAATTGTAAACTGAGGGAACCAAGCCCTAACATCTCTTGTTAGACCCTCTTTGCCAAGTGCATACTGTAAACCTTCTCAAGCAGATAAATACAGACATCAGTTTAGAAAAGTAAAGTGTTTCACAAAAAAACCTTCGAGTGTAAGATTTTTAGGCTGCCACTATTGTCACTTTTTAAGTAGCAGGTACGTATAGTAAAAAGTAAAATACAAATGGATACTGATAGAGTAAGGTAAAGGAGAAAAAATAAGAATTTATGATGATCCCTTGTTGTATAATTTATCAAAACCAATCAAATAAGAGCCAAAGGGGTATGTTTTCATTTCTTGAGCCTTTTAATCGCATTTAGATTTAAATTAGGTTTACATTGAAATTCCCTACCCTCGGTGTTCCCAGCCATCCTAACCCTCTTTACCTTGAAGTGTTCTTTTTCTATAATCCTTATCACATCTAACATACTATGGAATTTACTTATTTCTAAAGTTTATTATTTGTTTATACTTCTTCAGTTGAATGTAAATTCCGAGGTCCAGATTTTTGTCCCTTTTGTTCACTAACATATCTGAGTACTTAGAACATATGAGAAGCACCCAAATAAACAAACATGTTGAGTAAATAAATAACTACTATCATATTTTTAATAGTTCCATATGATATGATTTGTACTGCTGTAACCCTCAGGTTTGTGCTCAGTGCTCTGAGAGAAAATTACTTCAGGAAGGAATTTGTAGAATCTGCAGAGCTTCTCCACAGAGAGCATAGCCTATTGAAATCACAGGCTGTGCTTTTAAATACTGTGTTGGCAGTGTGTTTTGAGTTTCTTTTATTTTCTTATTTCTTCTTTCTACTTCTCAGAAAACAACTTTTTTTATTGTACATGTATGTGGAGCGGTGCTCACCTTTGGTATGGGCTCATTATACATGTTTGTCCAGACCATCCTTTCCTACCAAATGCAGCCCAAAATTCATGGCAAACAAATCTTCTGGATCAGACTACTGGTGGTTATCTGGTGCGGAGTAAGTGCATTTAGCAGTATCCTTTGCTGTAAAGTGTGGCTACACTTGGAAGGGAATTAAATAATAAGATTTAAGTGAACACTGTTGGCATATTATAAGCAGGCCTCTTGTAGACTGTGAGATCCTTGGGTTAGTAACCCTAAATTAAAGGATTTGAAACATGAAATTCAAATTTTACAAAGGACCTCAGTACCTAAGCCAGGAACAAAGAATATTTTGCCTAATCATACTTCAAACATATGAAAGATGAGTTAATGACCTCTGTGGGAACAATTATATAGCAGAAGCTTGTGATAGGACTGATGAACTACTGAGCGAAGAATGGATTGGCTTGGCTGTGTGAATCTTTTTGTAGTAATCCTCTGAGCACATTTAAATTTTTCCTTCTGCTGTGTAACATGTTAGTCTTTAAGAAAATGGGTTTGGGCTTTGGAAACAAATGTATGAGCCAATTTTTCAGACCCTTAAAATGATTTTTGAATCTAATTTAAACTTACAGGTCTCCGAGTTTCTTCCTTGACTGACTTTTTTTTTTATAGTGCTGACTTGCTCATCACTTTTGTACAGTGGCAGTTTTGGCACTGATATAGTACAGAAACTCCACTGGAACCCCAAGGACAAAGTAAGAACTTAGAGTTGATAAAATTTAATTTTATATTAAAGATGAGAATTTTTGTTAATTTTAATGTATTTTTAATTTCATCACTAACAGTGAAACCCTTTAGGTAGAATAATCAGTTATGTGTTAGGATTATTTTCTGTATATGATAGAGTTTGTATCAAACCATCCATATTCCCCTGTCACCTGTGGTCTGTGGCTATTTTTAAGACATGAAGAGAATTGAGATGGCAGAGTTTTCTCAGAAGTTGACTCTTCTAAATGTGGATAAAGTATACAATACACTGAACTGAGATCTTTTATTATTAGAATTCTTATTTTCTGAATTGAAAAAAATGTCCTCTTGTTACCTGGAAGTTTATTATTATGAACTCTACATTTGGATTCAGTGTAGTGCATTTCTGAATGGCCTTAGCATCTTTGATCCTAAGGAAAAAAAGAGGAGGGACATATCGTAAGTAGAAAATTAAATGAGTTCATCTGTTTTCACAAACCACTCAATGGCATTTTAATTTAAATTATCTTTAAAGAATCAGCCCTAGATAAGACATGTTTGTTAGAATGAGTGGATGAAATAATTTACTAGAGTCTCTAAATTATAATTAATATATTATTTAATGCTCGAAAATTAGCACTAAGTTCATCATGAACATTGTTTACTTCAACTTTTTTAGTGGCATTTAATGAATCTTATGGCTTTGGTAAAGGCAGCAACTTCTTGATTGTAGAATAGAAGTTCTATCTTAGCTGTTCAAATAGAACTTTTATTTGTGCTCGATGAAACTACGATAGCATCTTTTTTTTTTTTTTTAGGAGGACTTTCCTAGTGGCTGCCCTGAATTCTCTAGATATTTTCACTAAATCAAAGGTTTATTTTCAGAAGGCAGATTAGTTTATAAATGTTACGGGCTTTTTATTTGAGAGCAGTTACAAATCATTTGAATGAAATTTCACAGAACTATTCTTTTTTTCCATTGTCACTCAAGGGTTATGTGCTTCACATGATCACTACTACAGCAGAATGGTCTATGTCATTTTCCTTCTTTGGTTTTTTCCTGACTTATATCCGTGATTTTCAGGTAAGAAAACATAGAATTAAACCTGTGTGGTCAAACTTCCTTCAGGTGGAAAATGAGAACTTTCTTTAGGCAAGTCTCTAGCCTTTTCTAAAGTTAACTTCATAAACAATGATACAGAAGAAAAAAATCTCAGATTAATTGTTTTTGTGTTTACAAAAGTAGTGTATCCCTAACAAGATTCAGCCTTGAATAGGGTTGTAAAACAATCAGATATGCAGAAATTCTTTTACAGAATTTTCATCAAGTCTGCCTATACATACATAGGCCATCCTCAACATTTAGTTTTACTGAGTTTTCATAGAAATGAAAGAAAAGCAAGGAACTTCTGAGTGGAGAAACTTGGTTTCCTAGATCTGTGGGCACAGAGGATACCTTTGGCAGTACAACAGAAACTGTCTCACTCTTGCTACTCAATAAAATTGATTTACATTCCTAATCCCTCAGAACATACTGAAGAATTGAAGATGTAATCTGTCTCTAAGGAGCAAACTTGTATATATAATTTTTTTTTCTGTTCCAGAAAATTTCTTTACGGGTGGAAACCAATTTACATGGATTAACCCTCTATGACACTTCTCCTTGCCCTATTAACAATGAACGAACACGGCTACTTACCAGAGATTTATGATGAAGGATAAATATTTCTGTGATGATTGTTTGTCTCAGGGATTGGGAAAATATTCATGAAAGTTACTTATTCTCCGAAATTTTTAACCAGTTAATCAAGGCTGACAGTGACATTGATGAATACCAATAATCAGTAGACATGAATTACGCCATTTGATAAGTTATTTTAAAGGATATCTTCAAGAGGACCTTGCAAAACCATTTATGCTTATACTTCTTTTTATCCCAGAAAATAAAACCAAAGGACTATGACACTGTAGATTTTTTTTCTACTTTATTTAAGAGAACCACCAGGAAGTACACCAAGCAGCCTGCAAAACTCAACGTTTTAGTTTTAGAAATCATTGTAAAACTTTTGTTTGAGCACTTTTATGAGACATTTTCCAGGACACCGAAGAATCAGCATTGTTTAGCAGCTCCTTCAAATTCGGTTTTGAAGTAATAGTAGTTTTACCATGGTAATACATTTCTTACAGTCTTTATAAATTGTTTTTCTTCTGGAATCCACCTATAAAGAGAAGCAGGACTGAATTGATGTGAGCCCTGTCATTGCTTAAGTTTTACACAAGAGTGTGCATAGATATTTATTTGATTCCTGCCACAAGGCCAGATATTAATGTGGACTAACTGGTCTGTTACACATGCTTGCAGTAATTTCATGAAGCTTAGTCTCTGGTATGAGATTTTAATCACAAATAAGAGAAAAAGCTATAGTTAAATTTACTCCAATTATATTTTACATAAAACAAAGGTTAATGTTCATACACAAGGCTAAGTAGTTTGTGAATAACAGTGAACATGATTAATATAGAAGTCACCCTAAACTGCAGTCAAGAGCTTTTTAGATGTTTCTTTCTAGCAAATTACAGTTTTGTAAAACTAGCCTTGAGCAAATATTGAGCCTTTTTAATGGGGTGTGTTCTTTGTAGAACTCAAATTCTAAAAGACAAAATTGCAATCTGAAAAAATTAGGTACAAAATAATTGTGATACGTACATCCACCCAAATAATTTCTCTCTTCCTCTGGTCGTGCAAGTGATTGGAAAGCTTCTACTTGGATTCATACTTGTACTGAAAAAGAATGGTTTGTAGACTCCAGATAAAATTCAAAAGAAGAAAATGCTCACCTGGAAGGTACCCAGTGACAAACTGGCTTGCAAAAAAATTCTTGAAGAAATTTAACAAGGTTTATCTTTTTAAGATATAGTTCTACAGCCAGAAGAAGATGATGAGAACAAATATAAAGTGAAAGAGGGAGCAATTTTCTGGGAAATGGTTATATGATAAAACCAGAGAGCTTAATTATGAATAAGTTGCTAGAACAGGATTGTAAATAATATTTCTGAAGACTCCTAGACTAATGAGACAAAAAATGGAATAAAATACTGTTTACTTTTATATCAAGCAGCAGTGAACTTAGGAGACATTTCATTAAATGTTGATTGATTGAAACCTGGTATCACTAGAAAAAAAATGTATATAACCTATAAAAAAATTTTATGCCTCTGAAAAACATGGTGCAACCACACCTGGAAAATAGCATCCAGTCCTGATTGCCATATGTCAAAGAAACTAAATCAAGTTATGAAGGACCACAGAGTGGTGAGGGGAAAATGATAGATTCAGAGTTCATAAAATTATAAATTATGTATGTGTGTGGAGAGGGGGGTGGCACAGGGAAGAAGATGCACTTTTATGTCAATACTAGGATATTAAGTTTAAGGATATAGACTAATACAATAAAAAATTATTTTAAGATAAAAATATTATTTGGATAGTATTTTAATTTTATTTAACTTTTACCCTTTGAAATAACATAGGCTGAAAATATTAATAAGTTCAAAGAAATAGAATTCTTGATTGTGTATCTGTACCTCACCTTAATTCTGAAGTAATGGCAGACAACTATATTTCCATATTATGATTTGCCTTCAATGTCAGATACAGTTGATTGGATGAAAATATAAGGCATTCCTTTTTAATTCAATTAACATTTTTGTGTTGAATGTTTATCTTTAAGAATAAGTTTTATGTTGATAAATTAGCAGATACTGTGAATTGACAGTGAAAATCTATTTCATTTTTATGCTGGGTTACACAGTAAGACTATATTTTCCAGTCTCCCTTTCAAATAAGTGTAGGCATGAGATTGAATTTTAGCCAGTAAAATATAAATGTAATGTATATTTATTTTTCATATTAAGGTTTTGAAAAACAGAAAGGTTCTTTCCCAGTTTTTTTCTCCTTACACCAATTAGATATTGATTGGATAAAAACAAGATTTTAAGAGATGGTAGAAGGAGCCTGCACTAGTCCACTATTAACCAGATTTTAAAAAATCAAACTAAAGGTCTAATATAATTCAGGAACTTTGTTTTTATCTATCGCAATTACTGAGATTGTATTGTATGTATACTTCTAGTATAATGTCATAATTTGTAAATGTTTGATGGATTTATAAAACAGAAAGCATTTCTTATATCTTCTGCAGTGTCCTGTACAGACTCACTATGAAGTGAAGTTCAGTAAATATTGGCTTATTAGTATCTTTGTAAATCCATGGTGTACATCTTGCCTCTTTTAACCAGTCGGAATGCTAGTCTTATAAAGAATGTTCTTTTAAAGATAAAAATAGATATAGTTAAAAAGATAAAAATATAGCACAAACCTAGAACAAAGGAAGGATCTTTCTGAGGCATTGAATCTTAACAGTGTAAGCAACTCTATTCTCCAAAAGCATGGTAATTTGAAAGAGTCTACCTAAGAGTTCACCTACTTAGAAAGCCTGTGTAGACTGCAAAGAGGATGCCTGAGAAATTCTAAAATATACAGTTGGATTGTAGTGCAGAGAGAAATCTCCCCTGTTTGGGAAGCTGGCAGCTCAACTGAAAAGCACAAAGATTTCACTAAAATCACACCAATGCTCAAATCCCACCCCCTGCCAAAAGAAAACTTTGTTCACTTACAATATTTGAAGAAAATGGTAAAGTGAATCAAACCAAAGTAGCAACATTACCTCAGCTACAGATCTGATTAACTCAGCCTTCTAGGAGTCTGACAAAGGAGCAGGCATGTGTTTTTCTGCAGGTAAATTATTTATTTCCATACCTACGTTTCCTTTTTACAAAATATCCAGCATGCAGTAAGCAGTTATAAAGCATGCAAAGTAGCATAAAAATTTGATCCAGAGAGCAAACAGTCAATAGAAGCAAACTCAGAGACTTCCCAAATATTGCAATCATCAAGTTAGATAACTGTGATAAAAATGCTGAAGGAGCTAGTAAAAAGCATGAAAAACAGGCATGAAAAGAATGAGACTTTCAGCGGAGACACATAAATGTTGAAAAAAGAAAATTTTAGAATTGAATAGGATATGACTACCCATGGAAGAAAAGATCGTTAAACTTGAAGACAGGACATTTGAAAGTATAAAAATAAAATTGAAATGAAAAAAAGTGAAACTAAAAGGAATAAAGTACATATGTTTTGAAGGAAAATCAAATGGCCTTACAAGTTGTAATGAGTTTCAGAAGGAGAGGATAAAGAGAATGGTGCAGAAGAAATGTTTGAAGAACTTTTTCAGAATTGATGGAAACTAAAACAGGAAATCAACAAAGTCAAAAGTGAGTTTTTGGAAATGTTCAAAATGTTCAAAATTGATAAAATACCTAGCAAGACTGACTTATGGAATTGAATAGTATTTTCCCCCCAAAATCTTGGCCATCCAGAACTCCTGAATGTGACCTTGTTTGTAAATAGGTTATTTGCATATGTAATTAGTTATGATGAAATCTTACTAAATCAGAATAAGCCCTAAATCCAGCAACTGGTGTTCTTAGAAGAAGGCAACAGAGACATGGAAACGGAAGGCCAAGTAAAGACAAAGGCAGAGACTGGAGTAATGCAGCCTCAAGTCAAAGATTGCCAGCAACCAGAAACTAGAGACAAGGAAGAATTCTCTCTCCCACAGCCTATAGAGGGAGCCTTGATTCTGGATTTCATTCTCCAGAAATGAGAACAGAAATCTGTTGTTTCAAGCTACCCAGTTAAAGATAATAACATCATGGACAACTTTATGTCAAAAATTCAACAATTTAAATGAAATAGATGAATGTCCTTTGAAATAAAACTTCTCAAAACTGATATAAGAAGAAAAAATCTTAAAAGAGCTTCATATTTATTAAAGTTTTGAATTTGTAATCACAGATCTTTCCAAAAAGAAAACTCTATAAGCCCTGATTATTTCACAGATGAATTCTATCAAATATTTTACACAAACTCTCAAGAAATAGAGAAAAGAGCTTACCAATTTGTTTTTGTGAAGCCAGCATAACCCCAGTAACAAAACCTGACAAGTATATTACAAGAAAGGAAAAAGGTTCATATCTCTCATGAATACAGGTGCAAAAATACTTAACAGTAAGAAATAAAGCTTAGCAATGAAAATAAATGATATAGCATGACCAAGTGGAGTTTATCCCAGTAATACAATTCACTTTAACATAAAGGAGAAAAATCAGAAACAAAAAAGTTGACAAACTTGAACACTCATGAATAAAATTCTCATCAAACCAGAAACAGAAGAGAATTCCACCACTTGATAACACATATTTGTAAAGATCTAACTGCTGATATCATACTTAATGGTTTAATATTAAATCCCTTCCACTTAGGATTGGAAATAAGGCAGATATCCTTACCTACTGTTCAACATTGCAATAGAAGTTCTAGTCAGTACAATAAGGCAACAGAAAACAGAGTAAGAAAAAAGGTATAGTGCATATTTACACAATTCCTATAAAAAATTTTAAACTAATTATGGGCAATAGGTGAATTTAGAAAGGTCACAGTTTAGAAGTTGAGTAATGGTGATGAACTGCAATTCTAGATTAATGAGCATTTTAAAACAAATATATAATACTATCTACCATAGCATGAAAAAGTCTTATCCCTAGGAAGAACTCTAATGACATATGTGTAAGCTCTATAAACTGAAAGCTAAAAAAGTGCTGTTGAGAATTTTAAAATTCCTAAATATAGTTATATGCTGCTTAACCATGCTTTGATCAACAATAGACTACATATATGATGGTCCCATAAGATTATAATGGAGCTGAAAATTTTTCTATCACCTAGTGACGTGACACAGCCATCATAATGTATTATAAAATGCATTATACAAATACCTTTATGTTATAATTGCTAATAGTATTCAGTACAGTAACGTTGTACAGGTCTGTGGCCAGGTTGCTGTAGGGGAACAGAATTTGTTATCCCAAAATATGTATGTTTGACATAATATTTTAAGCCACTTAACTTTAAGAAATGGCAGACATGGAAGAGGCTTTGAAAAACGAGAAGTTACCCTTTGTAAAATACATTTACATTTTTAAGGGAAATCTCCATTTGTAAGAGTCTCTCTTGCTATATCAGGAAGAAGGGGATGATCTTATTTCTACAAACTCTTAAAAATGTAGAAGACAAGGATTTAAATCTGTACAACAATCTTACTCTTGTTTACTTTGCATTTACTAAACCTCCCATAACTGACTTCTCCCAACTCCAGCACCTTCTTTTGTATTCAGCTGAGGATAAGTAAGGTGGTGGCTTCAGCCATTTTGGCACATGACTCAGTTTTTCTGGGTCTTTCCCATGCATACAGAAAGTACACTTGTTATTAAATTTTTGTTTTTCTCCTGTTAGTTTTTATTACAGGGGTGTCTCAGCCAAGAACCCAGAAGATTAGAGGGAAAATTATTTTTCCACTCTCACAAAGCAAAAGACTATATACCATGTAGCCTAGGCGTGTAGGAGGCTATACCATCTAGGTTTGTGTAAGTGCACTCTATGACATGTGCACGATGATAAAATTGCCTAATGATGCATTTCTCATAACATATCCTCATTTAATAGCACATGACTGTAAATGGAAAGGTGTGTCACATTCATGTATTGGATGACTATTGTTAAGATGCCCAATCTCTACTTGATGATCTATAGATTCAGTGTGTCCCCTAACAAGATTCCCAGCAGGATATTTTGAAGGAATTGACAAGTTAATTATAAAATTTGTAAAATCACAGTATCTAAAATAGCCAAGGCAATCTTGAAAAAAAAAAAAGGAAGACATAAACACTACAAGATTTCAAGATGTATCATAATGTTACAATAAACAAGACAGTATATTATTGACATGAGAATAGACACGTAAACCAATAGAACTTAATAAGAGTCCTAAAATAAACCACACAATACATAGTCAACCAAAGAGTCAAGACAATTCTATGAGAAAAAGTAGTCTTCAACTGATCTGTTTACACCAGAACATTCAAATGGAAAACAGTGAATCTCACATTTACCTCAGTCTTTATACAGACATTTTGAGGCACATCATAGACTTACAAGAAAAAGCCCAAACCATAAAGTTCCTAGATGAAAAACTAGGAGGATATCTTTATGACGTCAAGGAAGGCAAAGTTTTCTTAGGAACATGAAAGACAATAACAGAGGACTTTTTCAAAAGTTAAGATTTTTGTTTACCAAAAGATACCATTAATCTGAATAGGGAAATCAGACCGGATAAACATAATATGTGAATTTTATGAAGAACTTGTATGCAGACTATATAAAGAGCACCAACAAATCAAAAAGAACCATCTAGTTTTTTAAATGAGCAAAGGACTTGAACAGATACTTCACTAAAGAAGATATATGAATGGACAAATTGCACATGAAAAGATTTACAATATCAGAGTAATAGTATTAAATGCCTCGATGACCTCTGCATAGCCACTAGTATGGCTATTTGTGTGTGTGTGTGTGTGTGTGTGTGTGTGTGTGTGTGTGTGTGTGCATACATACACACACATACCTAGAGACTGACAACACCAAATGTAGATAAGTATATGAGAAATTGGACCTCTTGTGTTGCTGGCAAACCAGTTTTGAGAATGTTTTGGTGGTTTCATCTCAAGTTCAACATATATCTTATTCAGTGGTCCTCCAAATCCACTCATAGGAATTCACCTAAGAAAAATAAGACTATGTTCACAAGAAGACTGTAACAAGAATCTTCTCATCAATTATATTCATAATAGTCCAAGGGCGGCCATAACCCTAATGAAGCTCAATAAAAATGGATAAACAAGTTGAGGTGTATTGATATAACTGCTTACTGCTTGGCAGTAAAAAGAAGTAAGCTAAAGATATGTGCAACAACATGGATGAATAACAGCGTATTGAGCAGGAGAAACCACACAGATGCAAATATATAATGTCTGATTAATTTGAAGCACAAGACCAGGAAAAACTGGTGATAGAAGTCAAAGTGATTGCGCTAGGGGAAAGGCTGACTGGAAAAGGGACATGAGTGATTGTTATGGGCTGAGTTGTCTCCCTCATCCCCAGACTCATATTGAGGTCCTAATTCCCATTACTTCAGAATGTGACTGTACTTGGAGATAGCAAAAGGCTGACTGGAAAAGGGGCATGAGTGATTGTTATGGGCTGAGTTGTCTCCCTCATCCCCAGACTCATATTGAGGTTCTAATTTCCATTACTTCAGAATGTGACTGTACTTGGAGATAGCGTCTTTAAATAGGTTATTAGTTAAAATAAGGTCACTAGGTTGCATCCTAATTTAAGATGACTGGTGTCTTTATAAGAAAAGGAAGTTAGGACAAAGACATATGCAGTGGGAAGACCATATGAAAGCATGGGGGAAGACATCCATCTACAGGCCAAAGAGAGACCTCAGAAGAAACCAACCCTATAAACACCATGATATCAGACTTCTAGTGTCTGAGATTGTGAAAATGAATTTGTTTAAGTCACCAAGTCTGTAGTACTTTGTTATGGCAGCCCTAGCAAACTAATACAAGGATTTCACTGGGGATGCAAACATTCTCCATCCTGAAATAGATGTGTGTGACATGGATATACTATTATCAACTGATCATACTGAACACTTGATTATATTTGAACTTGTGGTCAAGATGGCAGAGTGGGGAGATCCTAATCTCACCTCCTCCCATGAGCACACCAAAACTACAATTAAACATAGAACAACTATATTTGAGAACAAACTGAAGACTAGTGGAAGGCATTCTCTACAACTAAGGATATAAAGAAAAAGCCGCATTGAGACAAGTAGGAGGGGCAGAGATACAGTCTAGTCTGGCTGTACACCATCGTTGTGGCAGGGATATTCCACTGGTGCCAGGGATATTGCAACTGTGGAAGATCCCTTGATGAGTGAAGGCTTTGAGACCCATGTCAGCTTTCCAAGCCCAAGGGACCAGCACTGGTACTAGGAAGTGGAGCCCCTATAACATCTAGTGTTGAAGACCAGAGAGGCTTGCTTCCAGGGGAGCAGAAGGTCTGTGGGAAACTGAGTCTCCACCCTTAAAGGACCCATGTACAAACTCTCAGTTCCAGCACAGAGGCTATTTGAAAGGCATTTTGGTCATAGGCAAAGCAGATATACTGAATGACTGGGAGCATGTGCAGAGGGGCAAGGATCTCAGAAATTTCTCCAGGAATGGAAGCACTGGTGGGTATTATTTTCACTTGCTTTGTTTTTCTCTCTCTTCACCTAGCTGGGCTTGCACTGGCAGGCACCAGTTCTGGCAGTCTCCAATAACCTACTAGTAGTTTGCCCAGTACTCCTCTTAAGGACCTGCCCAACCTAACCTTGTCTTGGCCAGTACACACCACAGCTGCTCCAGGGTGCCTCTCTCGTCTTACCCCCCCACCTGGCAGGAGGCCCTAGGCAACCCTGGAGTTCCTCCAAAGAGGAATAACATGCATACAAAAATAGAATCTAGGCCTCATAGCCACCCACATCAAAGACCTGCGGCAGACATCAGTTCACCCACACCAGTTGCAGCCAGCCAGACTGAGGCCAGCTTATTTCATCATTGTGTGCACAGCAATCACATCTGGACCTCATATACAGCCATGTTGGGGAAGAGCCTGCAAATCATTCTGCCAACAGTATTTGTAGCCAGGCCTCATGGACAACTGGGCCTAGAGCCAGCCTTGCCCACCAGCATGTGCATGACAGTTGTGGCACAACTGCGACAGGATGGCACAGTTCTCACAGGGTATACCCCTGGAACACCTGGCTCTGGTGACAAGGGGGAATTGCATGACCAGACCCCACAGGATACCTTCCGCATATGGCCACTCTCAATATCGTAAGTTATGTTCTCTCTACCTAATACATGAAAAGGAACATAGAGACTTTGGGAAAATGAGGAGACAGGAATATGCTTCAAAGGAAAGAACAAGACAAACCTCAGGAAAAGAAATAAAACAGAGATAAGCCATCAACAAGATAAAAGATTCAAAATAATGATCATAAGAATCGTCACCAAACTAAGGAAAAGTATGGGTGAATACAGTCACCTTCAAAGAAATAGAAAGCATGAAAAAGAACCAAACTACCGAAAAGTACAATACCTGAAATGAAGAATACAGCAGGGGAATGAACATCAGATTAGATGATTCAGAAGAATAGATCAGTGATATGGAAGACAAGGTAGTCAATGTCACCCAATCAGAACAATAAAAAGAAAAAAAATTGAAAAAATGAGGGGAATATCAGGGACCACTGGGACAACAAAAAGCACACAAATATTTGTGTTATGTGGGTCCAGAAGTAGAAGAGAAAGTGACAGAAAACCTGCTTGAAGAAATAATGGCTGAATGGGTCCCTCACCTAGCAAAGGAAATAGACATCTAAGACCAGGAAACATGGTCCCAAAACAGATTAACCCAAAGAGATCCACAACAAGATATATCGTAATTAAAATGTCAAAAGTTATTCTTCCACAGGAGGCCTACATGCCACCACTGGAACTATTGCCATGTCTCTAGTGATCCTTGAGAAGTTCCAGCACATTATGTGAATACTCAATGCCAATATTGAAGGGCAATGGAAAATAGTCTTTGCCTTCACTGTATTTAAGGGTGTGAGGTGAGGATAAGTTCGTGTGGTGTTGAGAAAAATGAACATCAACCTCACTAAAAGGACGGGAACTTGCTGAGGTTGAGGTGGAACATGTAGTCACCATTATGCTGAATCCAAGCCAATACAAGACCTTGGGCTGATGACAGAGGACGTAAAGAACAAAAAATACAGCCAGGTCCTGGCCAGTGGAATGGACAATAAGCTCTGTGAAGACCTGGAGCAACTGAAGAAAATTTAGGCCTGCAGAGGGCTGTACCTCTTATGTGGACTTTGTGTTAGAAGCCAGCACACCAAGATCATTGGGTGCCAAGGCTCTACTGTGGGTGTCCAAGAATAAATAAATCTATAAGCCTTGTCTGTTAATAAATTAAAAAAAAATTTTAATGTCAAAGGTTAAAGACAGAATCTTAAAAGCAACACAAAAAGAACTAGTTACATAAAAAGAAATACCCATAACACTATAAGGTGACTTTTCAGCAGAAACTTTGCAAGCCAGAAGGGAGTGGCATGATACATTCAGTGATGAAGGGCAAAAATAACATGCATACAAAAATAGAATCTAGGCCTCATAGCCACCCACATCAGAGACCTGCAGCAGACATCAGTTCACCCACACCAGTTGCAGCCAGCCAGGCCACAAATGAAACAAGAAAATAAACTAAATGAAATGGAGGTAAGCAACCTACTAGAGGCGGAGTTCAAAATAATGGTTATAAGGATGCTCAATGAACTTACGGAGAAAGTGGATGAGCACAATGAGAGCATAAAAAAGGACATAGAACCTATAAAAAAGAACCAGACAGAAATGGGCAATATAATAATGGAAATGAAGAAAATGCTAGAAGGATTCAACAGTAGATTAGATGAAGCAGAAGATCAAATCAGTGAATTGGAAGACAAGGTAGCTGAATACACCCAATCAGAACAATAAAAAGAAAAAATTTAAAAAATTAGGATAATTTAGGAGACCTCTGGGACAACACGAGGCATAAAAATATCAGAATCATAGGCGTACCTGAAGAGGAAGAGAGAGTGCAAGGGATTGAGACTCTATTTGAAGAAATAATGGCAGAAAACTTCCTTAATCTGGCAAAGGAATTAGACATACAAGTTTAGGAAGCCCAAAGAGTTCCAACGGAGGAATTCAAACAGACCTACACCAAGACACATCATAATTAAACTGCCAAAGGTCAAAGACAAAGAATCTTAAAAGCAGCAAGAGAAAGGAAGCTGGTTACTTACAAGGGTATCCCCATAAGAATGTCTGCTGACTTTTCAGTGGAAACTGCAGGCCAGAAGGGAATGGCAAGAAATATTCAAAGTTATGAAAAACAATCTACAACCATGGATACTCTACCCAGCAAGGCTTTCAATTAAAATGAAAAGTGAGATAAAGAATCTCCCAGACAGAAAACTTAAGGAATTCATCACCAACAAGCCAGCATTACAAGTAATGTTAAAGCGTCTTCTGTAAAAAGAGAAGGGGTAAAAAAGAAAATAGAAATAACAAATATGAATAATAAAATGACTAACAATGTACCTATCAGTAATCATTTTAAATGTAAATGGTTTAAATGTTCTAATCAAAAGACATAGAGTAACCAAGACATATGATAAGAAAAGACCCATGCATATGCTGTCTACAAGAGACCCACTTCAGATCAAATGACACTTGGACTGAAAGTAAAGTGGTGGAAAAGGATGCTTCACGCAAATGGAAATGAAAAAACAAAAAACTGGAGTAGCAATACTTACAGCAGATAAAATAGACTTTAAAACAAAGGCCATAATAAGGGATAAAAAACGGACATTTATAATAATGAAAGGATTGATAAATCAAGATGATATAACCCTAGTTATATATACACACCCAACATAGGAGAACCTACATACATAAAGCAGTTATTGACCGACATAAAAGGAGAGATCAATAGTAATACACTCATAGTAGGAGACTAACACTCCATTGACACCAATGGGCAGATCTTCCAGGTAAAGAATCAACAAGGAAACAATGGGCCTAAAAGATAGACTAGAACAGATGGACTTTATATTTTCAGAGCATTTTACCCCAAAGCAGCAAAATATACAGTCTTCTCAAGCGCACATGGAACATTTTGAAGGATAAACCATATGTTAGGACACAAATTAAGTCTCAATAAATTTAAAAAGATTGAAATTATATCAGCTGTCTTCTCTGATCACAATGCTATGAAACTAGAAATCTACAAGAAAAAAAAACTGGAAAATACACAAACACATGGAGGCTAAATAACATGCTAATAAACAATAAGTGAATGTCATTAATGAGATCAAGGAAGAAATCAAAAGATATTAGAGACAAATGAAAATGAAAACCTCAAAATTTATGGGACACAGCAAAAGCAGTCCTAAGAGGGAAATTCATAGCAATACAGGCCTATCTCAAGAAACAAGAAAAAGTTCAAATAAACAATCTACCTTACAATTAAAAGAACTAGAAAAAGAACAGCAAACAAAGCCCAAAGTGAGTAAAAGGATGGAAATAATAAAGATCACAGCAGAAATAGAAGAAATAGAGTTTAGAAAACAATACAAAAGATTAATGAAACCAAGAGCTGGTTCTTTGAAAGGATAAACAAACTTGACAGACCCTTAGCCAGACTCATCAAGGAAAAAAGAGAGAAGACTCAAAATTAGAAATGAAAGAGGAAAAATGACCATGGACTCCACAGAAATACAATGGATCATAAGAAAATACTATGAACAATTATATGCCAAGAAATTAGCCTGGAAGAAATGAATACATTCCTAGAAACACAATCTCTCAAGACTGAGTCAAGAAGAAACAAAATCTGAATCGACCGATTACTGCCAATGAAATAGAATCCCAAAAAACACAAGTCCTGGATCAGATGACTTCATAGGTGAATTTTACCAAACATTCAAAGAAGAGTTATCACCTATTCTCAAACTATTCTAAAAAAATTTAAGAAGAGAGAAGGCTCCCTAACTCCTTTTATGAGGCCACCATTACCTTGATTCCAAAACCAAGCAAAGACTTTACAAAAAAAGAAAACTATAGGCCAATATCTCTTATGTACATTGATGCAAAAATCCTCAGCAAGACATTAGTAAACTTAATTCAATACATTAAAAATATCAGACACCATGATTAAGTTGGATTTATTTCTGGGACACAAGGTTGGTTCAATATCTGCAAATCAATTAATGTGCTACACCACATTAACAAATCAAAAGATAAAAACCATATGATTATATCAATAGTTTTCAGAAAAAGTGACAAAATCTAGCATCCATTTATGATAAAAATTCTTAACAAAGTGGGAATAGAGGGAACATACCTCAACATAATAAAGGCCATATGTGACAAACCTACAGCTAACATCATACTTAATGGCAAAAGGCTAAAAGCATTTTCCTTAAGATCAGGAACAAGACAAGATTGCCCACTTTCATCACTCCTCTTCAACATTGTATTGGAAGTCTTAACCACAGCAGTAAGACAAAAAAGAGAAATAAAAGCATCCGAATTGGAAAGAAAGAAGTAAAACTCGTTATTTGCTGATATCGTGACACTATATAGAGAGAACCGTAAAGATGCCACCAAGAAACTGTTAGAAATGATTAATGAATTTGGTAAATTACCAGGTTACAAAATAAATACTCAGAAGTTAGTGGCATTTTTATATACCAATGATGAACTTTCAGAAAGAGAAATTAAGAAAACAATCCCATTTATACTTGTGTCAAAAACTGTAACATACTGGGAATCAAATTAACCAAGAAGATGGAAGACCTGTTTTCAGAAAATTCATTGAAAAAGAGAAATTGAAGAAGATACAAATAAATGGAAGCATATACCCTGTTCATGGGTAGGAAGAATCAACATTGTTAAAATGGCCATACTACCCATAGCAATCTATAGATTCAATGCAATCTGTATCAAAATACCAATAGCATTTTTCAGAGAGCTAGAACAAATAAACCTAAATTTTATATGGAGCCATAAAAACCTCTGAATAGCCGTGGCAATCAAGAAAGAAGAACAGAGTTGGAGGTATTTCACTACCTGATATAAACTATACTACAAGACTACAGTAATTAAAACAGCATGGTACTAGCATAAAAACAGATATTGATCAGTGGAACAGAATAGAGAGCCTAGAAATAAATCCACGCTTATTTGCTGACTTCATATACAACAAGGAAGTAAGAATAAACAATTGGGTAAAGACAGTCTCTTCAATAAATAGTGTTGGGAAAATTGGAAAGATACATGCAAAAAAAGAAGTTGGACCATCTTCTTACACCATATACAAGAATAGACTCAAAATAGATTAAAGATTTAAATGGAAGATCTGAAATGGGACTACATCAAAGAAAACGTTTTTGTACAGCAACAGAAACCATCAACAAAACAAAGAAAACAACCAACTGTTTGGGAGAAGATATTCGCTAATAATACATCTGATAAGGGGTTAATATTCAAAATTTATAAAGAACTTATATAACTCAACAACAAAAAAAAAACAATCCAATTAAAAAATGGGCAGAAGACCTGAACAGATACTTCTCCAAAGACGAAATACAGATGGCTAACAGACATATGAAAAGAACTCAAGTTTGCTAATCATCAGAGAAATGGAAATTAAAACCACTATGAGATATCACCTCACACCTGTCAGAATGGGTATCATCAAGAAATAAAAAAAACAGCAAGTGTTGGTGAGAATCCGGAGAAAAGGGAACTCTCATACATGTTGGTGGGATTGCAAATTGGTACAGCTGCTATGGAAAACAGTATGGAGGTTCCTCAAAAATTAAAAATTAAATACCTTTTGACCCAGCAATTGCACTTCTGGCTATTTATCCAAAGAAAACCAAAACAATAATTCATAAAGATCTATGCACTCCAGTATGCATGGCAGCACAATTTACAATAGCCAGAACTATTAAGCAAATTTTACTATGATTAAAATGAACCTTGGTTAGTAATTTGAGTCTGAACTTGGAGATCTATAAATACCTCATGAGAAATCATATTTTGAGGATTTCTTTAGTGTGGGATTCTTATAACTGGGCAACTTTCTTGTGGGAACCCTGAAAGGTATATGTATGGAGTCATGTCAAGCTTCTGAGGAGTATGAAACGTTTAAACCAGAAAAGCTTCCACATTTCACCCAATGTTAATCTCATTTCTTCGAAACTGAGTTCTTACTTGGAAGGTCACAGAAAAACAGCTCCTAGATGGCTGTGTAAACTACCACAGGGACTGCAAGGTTTACTTCTACAGAAGAGGCATATAGAGCAAGCTGTGTCTCATAGCCTCTGAGGAGACCTAAGAGTGGCCTATGATAGTTTTGTAAGATTGAATGCTTAGTTCAACCTAAGAAATACCTCATTAGGTGACATGAGGAAGATAATGTATATGCAGATCTCAATACTTAACTCCTTCATAAAAATAACATAAAGAATGACAGAGCAGCTAAAAACAGCTTTCTGAAAGCTCTGGGCAGCAATAAAGAAGCAGTGGAAACCCTGTGGAGCACAAAATCTGAGGATGACTACATAGAAAAGCACAGGAAGCATTTTACCTGCCTTGCCCCAGCCACTGGTCCAAAGCAGCTTGGAACCAAGAGGGATCCCCTTGGAGGGATTTCACTCCATGGTTAAAAGGGAAACAGGAGGAATCTAGAACTCTTCATCACCACCAGGGAACATCTGTAGCCTTTGCTACCAAGGATCCCTACAGGCCCCTGGACACAGCTGATGTAGCTCTCCAGAATCCCTGTTATTAAATTTTCTCCCCAAGGCTGGAGTTTTTGGCTATGCTGAGATATATTCCCTGGTGTCCTAGTCACTGTTGCACCCCACTTTCCAAGACTGGATTCCCACTGCACCTTACCATCTATGGTACCAGAGCTGCTGCACTGTTCTCTCCCCCTCGGGTGCTCAGTCAGGGCTTTGACCCATTATTCCTAGTGCTTCACTGACTCTGCTCTGTTGATCACACTTTTGCTGTTCTGCACTGTTTCTTGAGGACTGAGTGATGATTGTAAACTGCCATCTCTAGAACTGCACTGCCACAGCACCCTGTTTCCTAGGCCCAGGCCACCACTGTACCCTGTCATCTCTGGACCCATGCCACTACTGCACCCTCCACCCCAGGGCCTGCATCACCACAGCAAGTCTCAGATACCCAGACCTCAGTTCTCTGGATAGTTTGCAATGCCTGCACCTCATACACCCATGCTACCACAACAGCACATGTGTCTGGGCCCCAGGCCCCAGGCGCGACAGTACTTGTGCATGCTCCTGATTACAGCACCCCAGCTTGGCTACTGCTCAGAATGCCATTGCTCCAGACCTGGTGCCAGAAATTACCTTGGCTAGAATTTTCTCCCACAGACAAAAAGAACAAGAGGACCTTAGTAGCCTTTGCCACTAAAGCCAACATTCCTCAATACCACTGCCACTAAAAACACCTACAGCCTTGGCCACTGAGTATTCTTATAGTCTTCACTGATGTTGGCCACAGGTTATCGATCTTCATGAACAGTGTGCCAGTATGCCCTCCACAGAACTGTAAACTCTGCATCCCATCAAATGGTACTTTCACAACCAATTGCAGGTGAGAGGTTTTCCTCACTGAAGCCAATCCAAAAGGAAGAGGTGATTGCTTTCTCAAATGTACAGACATCAGTACAAACCCACAAGAAACACAAAAATGTAAGGAACCGTGACACAGCCAAAGGAACAAAATAATTATCCAGTAACTGATACAAAAGAAATGGAGATCTACCAGTTATCTGTAAAAGAATTAAAAATAATTATCTTAAAGAAGTACATGTATTTTCATATAAACAGAAATAAACAGCTCAATGAACTCAGGAAATAATACATAACAAAAATGAGAGGTTGAACAAAAAGATAGAAGTCATTAAAAAGAACCATACAAAAATGCTGGAGTTGAAGACAACAATGAAAACAATTTTTAAAAATGCAATACAGAGCTTCAGCATCAGACTCAATCAATTGGAAGGAAGAATCTGTGAACTTGAATACAAATGTCTTTAAAGTGTCCATTCAGAGTAGGGAAAAAAAAACAATGAAAAATGGTGAAGAAAGCCTACAGAATTATGGGACATGATCATGAGAGCAAATTACTTGTTATAGGAGTCATAGAAAAAAAGACAAAAGAGAGAAGGGGGAAGAAAGCTTATTTAAAGAAATAATAGCTGAAAACTTCCCAAATTTGGGAGAGATATTGACATCCAGGTACATGAATCTTGAAGGTCCCCATACAGACTTCACTTGAAGAGATCTTCACCAAAACATAGTATATCGAACTCAAAAATCAAAGATAAAATGAGAGTTTTTAAAGCAGAGAAGAAAAAAGGTGTCATTGTACAAGGGAACTCTACCTTCAACTATGATCAGATTTCCCAGCAAAAACCTTGCAGGCTAGGAGAAAGTGGGATGATATAGTCAAAGAGCTGGGGAAAAATTGCCCAACAAGAATACTTTACCCGACACACTTGTCCTTCAGAAATAAGAGCGCTAAAGACTTCCTAAACAAAGGGTGAGGGAGTTCATCACCATTAGGCAAATGATGCCCAAAGGTTGCAGAAAGATGTAAATAATAAAGGTAAGAGCAGAAATAAATAAAACAGTACAAAAAAAAAAATAGATCAACTGAAGAGTTGGGTTTAAATTCTTTTTAATTTTTATTTTTCAATTAGAGTTGAAACTCAATATTATTTTATATTAGTTTCAGATGTACAACCTGCTAATTAGACATATACCTTACAAAGTGGATTTGTGAGTTTTTTTTTAAGATATACAAAATTGGCAAACATTTAGCTAAGTGAGAAAAAAAGACTCAAAAAAATAAGCAAAAAAAAATCAAAAGGGGGGGGACATTACCATTGATATCAAAGAAATACAAAGGATCATGACATTACTATGAACAATTAAGCTAACAAATTAGATGACCTAGAAGAAATAGGTAATTTCCTAGAAACATACAATTCACCAAGACTGAAACATGAAAAAGAAAATCTGAGCACACCAGTAATGAGTCGGGAGATTGAAGCAGTAATCAAAACCTCCCTTTGGGAAAAATATGAGATAACTTCAGTGGTAAATTCTGCCAAACATTTAAAGAAAATTAATACCAATATTTCTCAAACTCTTCTAAAAATTGAAGTGGAGGGAGCATGTCCAAACTCATTTTACAGGCCAGTATCACCTCAATATCAAAGATAGATGAGGACACAAGAAAATTACAGGCCAGTGTACCTGATAGACATGGATGTCAGTCATCAACACAATACTAGCCAACCAAATTTGAGAGTCTATTAAAAGGATTTTATACCATGATAAAAGGATTTATCCCTGGGATGCAAGAAGGTCCAATATGTGTAAATCAGTCGATGTAATATATTTTTACCCTTCATTCTTAATGTAATCAATGCAGCAAAAGCATTTGACAAAATTCATTATCTTTTTATTATGAAAGCTCTCAACAAATTATGGATAGACTGTACCAAAACATAATAAAGGCTATATATGACAAACCCACAGCTAGTATCAAATTCAACTGCAAAAAGCTAAAAAATTTTCTTCTAAGATTAAGACCAAGACAAGGATACTCACTCTCACCACCATATTCAACACAGTACTGGAAATCCTAGCCAGAGCAACTACGTGGGGGGAAAAGTATTTAAGTCAAGAAGAAAGAAGTAAAACTGTGCCTATTTGCAAATGACATGATCTTATGTATGGCAAACCCTAAAGACTCCAAGCAACTGGTAGAACTACTCATATAGAAGACAAAATGGCAGAAGTCAGCTTCCTCCTTTTCAGTAATTCCTTTAAATGTGAATGTATTAAACTCTCTAATCAAAAGACAAAGACTGGCACAATACATTTTTTAGAAAATGATGCAAGTATTTGCTGTTTACAAGAGACTGCCTTTAGATCCAAAGACACAAATAGTTTGGAAGTGAAAGGATAAAAACATTTAGTTCATGTAAATAGTGACCAAGAGTGTGGGTGTCTTTAAATTCAAAAATATTTCAAGAGACAAAAACACTATGTATTAATTAAAAGCTTGATACAGCAAGAAGATATAAAAATTATAAACATGTCTGTACTTTTGAGAGACCTCCAAAATATATGAAGCAAAAATTGATGGAATTGAAGGAAAAAATAGATAATTCTACAATGATAACTGGAGACATCAATACTACACTTTCAATTAATGGGTAGATCAACTACACAGAAAATAAGTCAGGAAATAAGACTTGAAGAACACTATAAATGAACTAGACCTAACATATTCACCCAAGATCAGCAGAATTCATATTTTTATAAAGTGAACATGCAACGTTTTCCAGATAGAACGTTTTCCAGGCCATAGAAGCATCTTTGCTTAAGTGGCAATGGAACATCTAGTCATTAACCCTGATAAACAGGGCCTTTCCTAGTTGCAGAAGGATGTGGCTTCCCCCATGCTCAGCCTCCTGCACATGGTCCTGGAGATGGCAATGATGTCCCTATTGCTTCCTCTTATGGTGACATGGGTAGCCCCTTCGACCAACTGTCTGATATGGAATGGAAGTAAGTGTAGTTCACTGATGGCAGCACCACCACTGTATGTGATGCAGCCTGCTGGAGAGCCACAGCCTGGCATATGATCTTAAATACCTCTCTGACTAAGGACAACATCTATGGGTCTGCCTACCTTGCAGAGTTGGAAGTGGTGCATTTGACGTCACAGGATTCTCTTTGCTAGGCAGTTTCCCCATGTCCAGATCTTAATTGATTCATGGGAGGTTGCAAAGGGTCTATGTTCTAGTCAGGCCAATGGCAGAAAAATGATTTTTTAATTAGTTCAAGGCCAGCCCCTCCGAGGATCTCACATTTAGAAAGAGTTGGAAACATTTCCCATTCCCATTTTTGCCAAACATGACACATACATGATACAATACTCTAGAGGCACATTTCAACAAAACAGCAAATCAGTTATCTAAGATTGACACATTCACTAGCCACCTCAGCTGCCTCCCTGGACCCTTCTTGTTTTCATACCTGCTGGGAGTTTCAGCACATAGAACTTCTGGGCATGGGGCATGTACATTCTTGTCACATGGGACCATAAACAGTACACTCTTCTGGGACTTTCTGTGGCCACAACAATGGGTGGCAACTGTGACTTATGTTCCAAAACTAAACACAGTGGAGATCTTTTCCACAGGGTAACTGTCCCTTCTCCCAATGTTGCTTTGTTTATATTGGTACCTTTCACCCAACCACAAGTGCCAACAAGTATGCCCTTACTATAATTGACTAGTATTCTCCATTTGTCATGTCACAAAGGAGACCACTGTCACTAACCTCACAAAGATCATTTTAGATCCTTTGGTGTTCTGGATATCATTGATTCTGACCAAGGGGCTCACTTTACTCCACCCCTGTCCAGACCTGGGTATTGGAACTGGGTACCAAACCCTTATACCTAATAGGACCCTTCCCAGTTGTCACCTTCATCAAAATTTGCCTTCAGTGGCTAAGTCAAGCTCTTCCATTTACCTTTTAACATCTCCACAACCTAGGTGGCAAGCATTATCCATCCCAGTTAGTATTGTTAATGATGTTGAGGCATCACAAGGTTGATTGTATTGCAATTTTAAATGCGTTTTCCGATTGCCTCAACATCCCAATGAACAGGCTGTAAGTACCCTGCCCAGATAACCAGTGTGATAAGGTTGGCCCCTGACTCAAGTTCCCCTTCTTGCCCTCCCCTGTCACCATGCAGCAATGAAATCCTCTTGTATCTGTTGTACTCCACACTGACCCCAAATAAAGGTATTTGTCCACAAGTTGTCTCTTTCTCTCAGCTCCTCACCTGCTTGTTGAGTCTGCTCCCTTGGTGCTCCCCCTGTGTAACCTAACATGCAGTGATTTTGTCTCTCCAGGACTGAGTATATAACGAACTTTGTTTTCCTGAGCCTCTCCTGTGCCCTCTCTTATGGCTGCACCTGACTTTCACCACCTAAAAGAACAGAAAACAAAAAAGGCAACCTACTGAATGGGAGGAAATATTTGCAAGTCGTATGTCTAACAAGGAATTTATATGAGAATATATAAAGATACCATAGAACTCACCAATTTAAAATAATTTACAAATGGGCAAAGGACTTGAACGAACATTTCTCCAAAGATGGTATATGAATGCTCAGCTCATGAAAAGATGTCTAACATTATCAGTCATTTAGGGAAATGAAAATCAAAATCGCAATCAAATAGGACTGGCAGCATAAGAGGATGCAGAGTTTACCCTCTCTCAAAAACACATTGAATGTACACCTATATTTAGAGCAATTCCTCCTGAGAAACAACTGAGGGACAATTAAACAGCTTCTACACAACATATGAGAGGGATAGAGAGACCCCATATAGAGGAGTTTGGGGATCTATGAGGGCTCTCAAGAAACTGAAGGAACTCTCTAGAAATGGAGGAACCAGTAAGCACCATTGTTTATGTTTCCCCTTCACTTGGGTAGTGGGCAAGTATCCAAGTTCTCTGATCTGCAGAACTGCTATAGCACATCCCCAGTCGCCCCTCCTTGGTAGAGTGCAGAAATAGCAAAGCTTTTCAATACCCACATACAGGACTGACCCATCCAGAGAAAGTACAGAGGTAATGTGGCACTGCTGCATGCACACAAGGATCTGCCCTAGCCAGAGAAACTGTTTATCTAGTGGGACATTGTGACACACTCAAACCAAATCATCCACCTGAATCAGATGGGCAAGAGAACACACATACATTGGGCTGCCCAAAATTGATATTGTTCTGGCCATGGACAGCTAAAACAACAGAGAGCTACCACACAGCTTATACACTTGTCATCTCTGCCCAGAACCCACTCCTGGCCAGGTGGCACACTAGACACTGCACATGGTCACCCTGACTACAGCTGTCCTGAGAAAACCATCCAGCACACAGTATACATGGAGACCACTTTTTCAAGATTGGAAGAGAGAGCTATATTATCTAATTCATAGAAACAAACACAGAAAATTAAACAAAATGATGTAATAAAGAACCAATCAGAAAGGAAGAATACATAGAAGGACTGAATAGCAATTAGTTAATACAGAAGAATGGATTAGCAATCTTGAAGACAATAGTGGAAATCACCCAATGAGAACAGCAAAGTTAAAAAAAATTAATGAGGATAATAAAGGACTTCTGGGACAACACAAGCACATGCATTAAAGGGATTCCAAAAGGAGAAAAGAGAGAAAGGTGCAGAAAATATTTTGAAGAAATAATGGCCGAAAGAAATGGACATACAGGTCCAGGAAACAGAGAGTTTCAAACAAGATGATCCCCAAGAGGCCCACATCAAGACATATTGTAATAAAATAGCAAAAGTTAAGGATAGAGAGACAACCTTGAAGGCAGCAAGAAAATGACAAGGCACATACAAGTAAACTCTATAAGACTATCAGTTGATTTAGCAATAACTTTACACGCCAGAAGGGAGTGACAGAAAATATTTAAAGTGCCGAAAGAAAGGAGCTTACACTCCTAGAATACTATATTTGGCAAGGTTATCACTCAGAATTGAAGAAGAGAAAGATTTTCTCAAATGAGCAAAAGCTAAAGGAGTTTACCACCCTAAACCAGCGTTACCAGAAATGTTAAAGGGCCTTCTTTATGCAGAAAAGGTCATAACCAGAAATAAAAAGAAGAAAAAATATTTCACTGGTAAAAGTGAATATATAGTAAACACAGTAAATCGACTATTTAGTAGGCTAATATGAAGGTTCAAAGACAAAAGTAGCAAAATTAACTATAAAAGTCAGGAAATACACAAAATATACAAAACATCAAAAACACAAAGAGGGGGAGTAAAATGTAGTCTTTTAGAATGTCTTTGAACTTAAATGCCTATCAGCTTAAAATAGACTGCTCTAGATATAGATATTTATATATATATGAACTTCATGGTAACCACAAACCAAAAAATACACACAAAAACATAATAAAGAGAAAGGAATCAAATCAAAACACTAAATAAAACAAGTCAACCAAAAGGAAAGAGATCAAGAGAAGAAAAAGAAAAAACAGAACACAGTCAACTAAAAACAAATAAAATGGCAATAAGCACATACCTATAAATAATTAAATGTAAATGGACTAAATAGTGAAATCAAAAGACATAGGGTGACAGAATGGATTAAAAGAAAAAAAAAAGGCCCATCTATATGCTGCCTAAAAGAATTTCACTTTAGATCAAAAAACAGACACAGACTGAAAGTGAACAGATGTAAAAACGTATTTCTTGTTTTAACTTTGTCACTGTGAAGGGGAATTTAAAGTTAACACTCAAATTTACACTACTGACATGTTTTTAAATATTTCAAGCAAAAAATTAAAAGGATTCTAATGTGAGCAGCTTCCCAAAAAGACTGGCAAAAGAAAATGCAAATAACTAGAAAAACACATTGATCATTATTAGGATAAATAAATTAATTATGGTGTTATATGATGGAAAATTGTATAGAAAAAGAAATGAACCAGCAAAATTAATTCATAATGATAAAAGTCTGAATATTGCTTATCCTTAATGGTGGGCTATTGAGTGGTAAGATACAAGATGGAACCTACTAGGTACAGAAAATGTTCTACATATATGCGCATATAAGTACAATTTTCTGAGTTGCATACTTAAGATTTCTATAGGTCATTATATATGAGTAATACTTTGATAAAAACAAATACTTCACTTTACAAAGCAAATGCAAATTTTATAACAAGAAAAGCAACTAAAAGGACTCTAACACAAAATTCTAAGAAATATGATCTTACATTCAGAAATCATAGCTACAAACAATGGATAACAGAATAAGTTCCTCAATGATTTTAGATACAGAGTCAAGCTGTAAAAGAAGTCTTTACTTTGTTTACAGAATAAAATTAAAAACATAAACATCAAAAAGCCATAGACAATTAAGCAATAGAAAAGGAACTAGATATTCTAGGATTGAAAATTACAAATATTGAAATTGAAGAATTGATGGGCTCTTGAAAAAACTTCTAGTTCTGTCCAGAATGGAGTGGCTTATGTTTTGCTACCCTGATTTTTATAAATAAACATATACGTGTGTGTGTGTGTGTCTTTGTGTGTGTGCATGTGTATGTGTGTGTAAATTACATTCCCAGTTCCAATGTGTTTGTATAGGTCAACAAGCAATTCTTGGACATCATCAGGGTGTCTGAAAATTCAGCTCAATTTTGACACTATTTACCTGGAGATAGAATCAAATTCCACAGATAAAGGGCTTAGTTCCACGAGACTGCCCTCCACTTCAGACAGCTGTTGTAAACCTAGGTTGTTATCTATATTTACAAGATACAGATTAGAGGTTCCAACGACCCTTTCCAACTTAGGATGGCAGTCACAAGCCCAGGTTGTTACCCTTACTTCTGAATGACCTGCTATAAATCAAAGGTCCTCACAAACCCCCTATTTGGGTTTAACTAATTTTCTAGAACTGCTCACAGAATTTAAGAAAACCCATTTACTCCTACATTATCAACTTATTTCAAAAGATATTAAAGAATATGAATCAGACAGATCAAGTGATACATAGGGTGAGGTCTTGTTTATGCTTTGTTTGGGGAGGCAGCAAAAGTTATACTTAAAGACTGATTTTTGTCTTTGCCAACAATTTAGCATAAGTTTGCTGTGGGAATCACAATAATTTCACAAGCCAATAGCATATATGATAATCTCTTAAGAAGCCAAATAAATAATATACTCCAAAATAAAGAACAGGTTAATTATACTGTTGCTCTAGGCTAGGAGAAATGAGAGGGATAAAGTCCAAATTTAATATGAGGTGTACTTTTTTATATTAGTAGGCACTTGGCAGTCATGGACCAACCAAAGGGCTGATTTCCAGCTGCCAGTGCAAAACTAAAAGTATCCTGTGCTAGAATACATTGCTAAGGAATGAAGATGCAAGTATTTGAGGGCATGATTGCCTTTTTCACAGGGTTACTGCTTGGTTTATCACTACTGTCCAGGAGGAATGCCTTGCTAAGACAGAAGCAAATGCCCCAGTGGTCTTTTGAGAATTTTTAGGTTAGTGAAGTCACCTTGCTTAAACTAAAACTCTCAAGTAGTCTTCACGAACTCAGTATTTATAGTCTAACTATCCCCTTGCCGTTATTGCTTCTCCATGCTTCCTTATCAATAAGCCCCACACACAGGCCCTCAGCTTCTGGGCTGCTGACTACTTATCAGTGATAACAGAGGTAGAATGACATCCTGGCAAGACTTATTTCATACTTATATCTATGCAACTTTTGTTTCTTTATGATAAACAAGTGGATTAAAATACCACACTTAAGTCATAATCAAGTAGATTTGAAATTACATTAAACCAATATGCAGCAGGTCCTGATCAAAGGAGCTTCTGTCCTTGTGTTGTTTGGAGCCTGGTATAGTGGCACTTAAAACTGTTCTGGTTTCCTAACATGGAAACCTGCCAAAAAAGGAAACCAGCGAGCTGTCCTTTTGAGTTCTTATGGAGGTTTCATTACATAGGCACAATTGACTTAAGTCATTGGCCATTGGTAATTGAACTCAATTTGCAGCCCCACATCTCTTTGGAGGTTGGTGTCAGGGGCCTGAAAGTTCCAAACCTCTAGTCACATGGTTGGTTCTCCTGGCAACCAGCCCTTATCCTTGGATGGGGTCCAAATGTCACTTCACTAACAAAAGACTCTCAACATTTAGGAAATTCATAGAATTTTGGCAGCTGTGAGCCAGGAACTCTGGATAAAGAACAAATATCTTATAAATCATAATATTGCAGACCACACTCTGGTCTTTGAACATGAATCTCTCACAAAACAATTATATAAGTCAAAATGAGAGAGTCTCATTTAGTTATTAATACCTATCCAGTCAATCACCATATCATATGAAAATGTCTCCCAGGATATAACTCAGATTTGCAAGCTGCCATTCAGTCTTGCCAGGTTCCAAAAACAGGAGTGGTCTCAGCAATCATAAGGCTTCACCCTTTCAGGTTTATTTCCATTCTTATAGGGAAGGGTTACACAGGTACAGAACTAGTGGGCTGCCCTGACTGCTGCAACACAGCAGCTTTCACTCTCAGCCCCAATCTTACCATTTGGAGTGAAGGCACAATCCACCCTATCAAGCCTTTAGGAATTCTGACACTAAGATTTAAAGGGTTAGTTATGGTTTCTTACTTAGGAATCATCCCTGCTTCCTGCACCTGTAGTTCCATTCCTGGTTTAAGGACTACTACAAAGCTGTGGTATGCAAAGCTCACTTCGGAGTAAGTGTCTATTCCTGTTTGGATCTATTTATATTGCACTGGGACTACTGGCATTGGTCCAATGTAATTCACTTGCTAGTTATGTGGGGGGCCTTCCTCTCTGGGGAATTTTCCTCACAGCCATTTTTAGTCACTGTCTCTTTTGCTGGCAGACAGAATAGTTCACATTTTGTGCCTCACAGGGTGCAACAGGAATATATCTAGATTCAGCCCATCTATGTGTTGCTGCAGCCTTCCACTTCATGTCCACTCATTTCATGGACCCTGGTGGCCACCTTAAGGGAGTGCAGCAAAAGATCCCTTTGGTGGTTCCAGTCAACTTTTTAACCCAGAACAGGGTTCTTCTGATGGGCATCAACATGTCCTATTTTAATTCACCCCTTAAATTCTCAGAATGATTTCTATGGAGTCATACCCTATATGAACATCCCTTTAATGGTCCAGTTTTCTATTGCCCACCTACCTGACCCTATGGCCAGGCCATTGGCTATGGCTCATGAGTCAGTAAAAACCCAAATATAGGGTGTTTTTATTTTCTATCATTGTTCAATTCTTCCATTACTGCTAGGAAAACAGCATGTAATTCATCCCACTTGAGTTGATTTATTCTTGTCTTCTTCATTCAGAGTCTTGCCATTTGCTAGTCTTAATGTGGCAGCTTTCCAAATGGGATATTGTGTATTTATCTTTACACATATCTACTTACCAATATGTAAACCAAGCAATTCTTTATTGTTCACTTGAGAACTGCTCATGGGACACTATCTGTGTGGCAGTTGTTTTAAACAGTTCTCATGTGGCTTCATTGTCAGTCCTAGAGGGAAAAAGGCTACTTGCTTGTTGATAAAATGAGTTCTTCTTGCATCAGCAAGCTCCTACATCAATTATTTTCATTTTATTATGAAACTCATCTAGGGACTGCCTTCCTTATTAGAATATTTTTCTAATGTCACCCAAGTTGTTATTGGTATCTTGGGTTTCATGATTATTTTATATCCTTCAATTATTGAGGCAGCCTCAATTAATGTCCAATAGCAGGCTAATAATTGTCTTTCAAATGGTGTGTATCAGGTGACAGCATCTGGGAATTTCCTGGTCAGGAATCCTAATGGCCACTTGTTGGTTTTTTGCCATATACATCATTCTGCATGAGTATGGGGGGTAGACACTTCCAAAATTATGTCTGGATCATGAAGGCCCAAAGGCATTGAGAGAGCTACGGCCTTTTGTAATTCAAACAGGGCCTTTTGTTTAGGTTCTCATTCAAATATCACTTCCTTTCAGATATTCTTAAAGTTAGAAGCTAGCAGAATTCCCAAATGCGAAATACGTGTTCTCTAAAATCCAAGTAAACCAACCAAACACCAGTCTTCTTGTTTGGTCCTAGAGGTAGGTAGCAATAGCAGATTATTTTTAGTTGCTTGTAGAATATCCTGGGTGGTTCCTGCCCAAGTATTCCCAAGAATTTTACCGCTTGGGCAGGCACAAGCCCTTGGATATTTCCTAGATTTATTAACCAGCCCTTGTTGGTCATTTGTGTCACCATTGCATTCATATCAGTCCTAGCCCACTCTTCAGTTTCTGATACTATCATAATATCATCAGGATAGTGTATTATTATATTTGCGACCTGCATAAAGTCCAAATCCCTTCTGACCAAACAATGACAATAAACTGGTGTGTTCAAATAACCCTTTGTTAGGACAGTAAAAGTAAACTGGAATCCATGAAGGCAAACTGTAGTTGGCTCTTTTTTGAGAAGAAAGCCTGTGCAAGGTCAATCACTGAGTACCAGCTTTCTTTACCTGCTGTATTATCTGTATGGTTGAGACCATTTTTGCAACTGCTGAGGCTATGAGCACCACAATTTTATTTAAGCCTCAATAGTCAACTCTTAGTCTCCATGAGCCATCTGTCTTTTTCACAGGTCCCATGGGGCTATTGTCAAATTTATTGGTACCTGCATTCCAGCTTCCAATATGCTATCGACCTGTGTGAGTCAGGCTTAAAACTGGTATGAAGGTGGACTTATATGCTTTCTGTTTCACAATATTAGTTAGATGAAGTGATCACTAGTCAGACATAGTATCCATCTCAATAATGCATTCTGGTAAAGGAGACATGAGCACCTCACACAAAATCTGTTAAAAAACTATGACCATCCAAAATTTCAAACCTTAATTCCACCAACTGTTACATCTACATATTCTCTAAATCTAAACTTAGCTCCTGTTAAAACTTCACCAACAGATTTCAAATCACAGTGTATTGGGCTCCCATATCAAGTAGTCCCAGAAAAGTTTCTTTTCCCCCTGGAAACTTTACCCAGTTTGTGTATGTGGCTGGTGGTTGGAGCCATAAGACCCTGGTCTCTATGTCAATTTCTACCTTGATTAATCTTTTTAATCATCACCCCAGGGGATCCCTAGTCAGATTCATTATTGTAATCTTTGCCTTACAGCTCTTTAAATTCCTCCAAACTGGAGTAAATAGAGCAGACTTGTTTGAGGCCTTTTAATGTTGGGGGACCAAGGGCGGTTCCCTCTGGTCAATCCAGCCTCTGGTAGTGCTGCATCAACACCTTTGTCTCATCTCCATTGCTGTCCACTTTATTCATCATTTTTTATCTGAAGACTTCAGCTCTCCTGGGTTTAGTCCCTTGACTCTTTTGTATCTCTACATTTTCTCAATTACTTTAATGTTCTTGGTATCATTAAGAACCATATGGGGAGATAGCAAATTTTATAAGCCTTCTCAAAATGTTGTTCAAAATGTAAAGTTACAGGGGGTGCCCATGCAACAGGGACTCCCTTCATCACAGCATGTCCTATTACTTGTTTAATGGGCATATACAGCAGGTGGCTATTCTGGTCATCATAAAGCCAATCCCACATGGCTTGCATATGAAGAATGTCAGCTACTTCACCTGGGGTGTTGATTTGGTATTTACAGGGGAGGTGGGAAGTCCCCCTTCTCAGGATAAACACACTTTACAGTGTTTTTTTTATCCAGTCCTCCATCTGGATGTTCCTTTGGGAACTATTTCAATTCAAACTTACTCTTCTATTCTGCAGCATCCAAAACTAAAGACACAGCCCCCAGATTGGTTACTCTTACAATCTATTTTAGGTAAGTTTCTTTATCAATCCATAAAATGAACCAGCTCCTTCATACTATATCCCTTAGTTTAACTCAGTTCTTGATTTTGCCCTCCTCCTATATTAACTATCTTCTTGGTGACCAGAGGTCTTAGAGCTACTTACTGTTGCCCCTGCATAATTTCCCCCATTCTAGGTGGCTTTGTGGCTGATAGATGAAGATCTGGTGGACCCAAATCTGAGCTTCATTCAGTATCAAGGACTGAACCAGCATTTTTTTTTACTTTCAGCATTTTTTTTTTATTTCAGCTATTACCAGTAACAATTACCAGGAAATTGTATATTTACCATGCTTCTTATTTTGCATTTCCTTCTATATCCAATAAGTCAACTCCAAAGTTGGGCCTACTACCATTTATAAATTTCATTGGTAACTTTTACTTTTAGTAACTCATTTCAGTGCGGTTGCAGTTTCATATCATGGATGACTAGGTAGCCATCCAGTGATTGAAGGTTTCTCACCTCCCACTCTTTTATCCATTCTCTTCAAAAACCACGTTTCCATGAATCACGATCATTCTAGCAAATCCAGCTTCACTGATACCAACTAAATTAGGTTTCCAACCCCAATTCATCAATACTTTCTTACACCAACAAGCAATTCTCGGATGCCACTTTTTTTTCTTTTTTTTTTTTTTAATGCCTACAGCACCCAATATTCTTGGGTGGTCTCCCATCCAAGTACTAACCAAGCCTAACTCTGCTCAGCTTCCAAGATCAGAGGAGATTGGGAGCATTCAGGGTAGCATGACTGTAGACTAGACATCATGTTTTCAATACTTCTTTGATCATTTGTTTTTATAAACTTATTTTGTGACAAATGTATTTAAGTCATTTAATTTCCATTATGATTTCATCTTTAGTCAAAGGGTAATTTAGTAATAAATTATTTAGTTTCTAAGTAACTTAAAGCTACTCTCTATTATGTAAATTGATGATATAATTTGTTTTTGGAAAACAGTCTCTATAGTATTGATCCTTTGGAGCTATTAGGGCTTCCTCTGTAGCCTAATATATGGTTTATTTTTATACATATTCTGTGTATGCTTGAAAAGAATCTGAACTATGTAACAAGTGGAGAGTTATTTACATATATAACAGCTATATCTGGCATATATTATTTAGAAATTTAATAACTATTCCTATTTTTGCCCTCTTCAACTATTAATTTCTCAGAAATACGTCTGTGTAAAACCATCCTCTACATTTGTTGACTTATTAATACAACAAAGTGGGTACTACCATTCCTGATTTATAGCTGAGAACACAGAGGTTTAGTAATAGTAAAAAAACTTATTCAGAATTACATGCTTTTTTGGGCAATCCCATCCATTTCCTTCTATTTACTCATTTCTTCATCTGTATGTAATAATTTTTATAGTTGTTAAGTATAAATGGATTAATATTTGTAAAGTACTTATAATGGTAATTGGCACATAGTATTATAAAGTGTTAGTATAATACATGGTAGAGGTGGTAATTGAAGCCATGGACATGGTTGAAACCACTTGAGAAAACATGAAAGTTTAAGAAAATATGAGAATTAACAACTAAGATTTAAAGAACTCTCTTATTTAATGGCTGAGAAAGGAGGAATAAACCTTCAAAAGAGACTGAGAAGTAAACAAAAAGGTAGGAGAAAGCAAGAAAGAATATTGCCAATGGTATCAAGAGTGAAGGAATAATTAATAGTGCTACTGAGTAAAGATTTGAATGAAAATGAGATAAACAGCATTAATTGTAGCAGCTGAATGAGTGATCTAATGTGTACAGTGGATACTGTGATGCATCTCCCTGTCTTCTCTTGAGAAATGAAGGTTTTATTCTGCTAGTTCCTGGAGTGCTGCCAGAAGATATGCCTCAGTTGTCAGCCTCACTGAATAAATTGCTTGGGCTAGAGATCCTCCTCACTTATTGTTCTATGCTCATCTTTGGCAAAGCCTGCATCCCCACTGGGGAAAACTTTGAAAGTTCGTCTGTTTTAGATTTGCCGTCTAAGCTAAAACATTTGTTGAGACTGGTTAGAACAACCTAACTTCTCTATATGCCCAATTTTGCTTCCTCTCCTTCTTTTCCACAGACATTGATCCCTAATAAACTTCCTGCATACCAAAGTTCATTGCAAAAGTCTGCTTTTCTTCAACAAGATACAGCATCCATTTATGACCAAAACACTTAACAAAATTGGTATAGAAGGAAAGTACCTTAACATAATAAGGGCCATCTATGACAAACCCTCAGCCAACATTTTACTTATTGGTGAAAAACTAAAAACCTTCCCTCTAAGATCAGGAACAAGGCAAGGCTGCCCACTGTCATCACTGTTATTCAATATAACGTTGGAGGTCCTAGCGAGTGCAATCAGGCAAGAGAAAGAAATAAAAGGCATCCAAATAGGAAACAAAGAAGTCAGACTTTCACTATTTGTGGATGACATACTTTTCTATATAGAAAACCCTAAAGACTCCACAAGAACACTACTAGAAACAATAAGCAAATACAGTAAAGTTTGGGGATCCAAAATCAATGTTCAAAAATCCATAGCATTCCTATACTTTAATAATGAAGTATCAGAAAAAGAAGTGAAAAAAAATAATTCCTTTTGCAATTGCAACAAAAAGAATAAAATACCTTGAAATAAATATAATGAAACGTGAAGGACCTATATAATGAAATCTATAAGACCCTAATAAAAGAAATGGAAGAAGATACAAAGAAATGGAAAGATATTTTGCATTCTTAGATTGGAAGAATCAACAGAGTTAAAATGACCATATTACCTAACACTTTATACAGATTTAATGCAATCCCCATCGAAATCCCATCAGCATTTTTTAAAGAAATAGAACAAAAAATCATCAGATTATTATGGAAGCAAAAAAGACCCCAAATTGTCAAAGCTATCCTGAGAAAAAAGAACAAGACTGAAGACATCACTCTGCCCAACTTCCAATTATGTTATAAAGTGACAGTAATCAAAATGTCATGGTATTGGCAGCAAAACAGACACACGGATCAGTGGAACAGAATCGAGAGTCCAGAAGTAAACCCATACTTATATGGGTAAGTAATTTTTAACAAAAAAGGCCAAAAATATACAGTGGAGAAAGAAACACCTTTTCAATAAATGGTGCTGGGAAAATTGGAAAGCCACCCGCAAAATAATGAAACTAGACTGTTGTCTATCAGTCAACACACCAAAATTAACTCAAACTGGGTTAAGAAATTGAATATAAGACTTGAAACAATGAAATACATAGAAGAAAACATAGGAGCTAAACCCAAGGACCTTGGACTTAAAGAGAATTTTATGAATTTGACCTCAAAAGCAAGGGAAGTAAAAGTTAAAATAAATGAATGGGACTACATCAAACTAAAAAGCTTCTGCTCAGCAAAAGAAACTGTCAAAAGCAGGGTCGAGCCTGATTAGTACTTAAATGGAAGACTACCTAGGAAGACCAGGTGCTGTAGGTGTAAAAAATAAAAATTAAAAATAAGGTATTATAATTTAACAAGGTCCTTGCAGTCTGCGAGGTGAACCAAGTGTTGCCTCACCTAAAAAAAGAATAAAGAAATAAATAAAAGAAAAAAAAAAAGAAAGAAACCATCCTCAGGGTAAAGAGACAACCATCCAAATGAGAAAATATATTTGCAAGCAATGCCTCCTATAAGGGCCTAATATCCAAAATATACAAAAAACTCATACAACTCAACAATGATGACAACAACAACAAACAAACAAACAAACAAACAAACAAACAAACAAACAAATGATCCAATCAAATAATGGGCAGAGGACCTGAACAGACCCTTCTCCCTAGAGGACATACAAATGGCCAACAAATATTTGAAAAGATGCTTAATCAACATCGCTAGCTATCAGGGAATTGCAAATCAAAACCACAATGAGATACCATCTCACACCTGTTAGAACAGATATAATCAACAGGACAAGTAAAAACAAATGTTAAATTGGATGTGGAGAAAAAAAAGAACCCTCATACGCTACTGGTGGGACTGCAAATTGGTACAGCCACTATGGAAAACCGTATGGAGGTTTCTCAAAAAACTAAGAATTGACCTACCATATGATCCAGTAATTCCTCTACTGGGTATTTACCCTAAAGACTTGAAAATTCATATCTGAAAAGATATTTGGACACTGATGTTCATAGCAGCATTATTCACAGTGGCTAGAACATGGAAGCAACTGAAGTGTCCTACAATAGACGATTGGCTAAAGAAGCTGTGATACATATGTACATGGAACATTACTCAGCCATAAGAAGAGATTAAATACTGCCATCTGCGACAACATGGATGGACCTCGAGATAATCATGCTAAGTGAAATATGCCAGACAGAAAAGTTTAAAATCACATGATATCACTTATATGTGGGCTATAAACCTAAGCAACAAATAAACAGGATAAACAGAGACTCATGGTCATGTACTATAGGGTAAGAGGCTGGGGGAGAAGGGAGGTTGATAGGGTAAAGGGGGTCCAATATGTGGTGACAGAAAGAAATCTAACTATGTGAGGTGAACACACATTGTAAATTTTTGTGTGTGTGCGCGTGTGCGCATGTGACTAAAATGCACAACTGAAACTTATTGAATTCGTTAACCAACATCACCATAAAGATGTCTGCTTTTTAGGGAATCCAATCTGTGACAATAAGTTTCATTTATAGGTGATGATGGATATGAAGAGATGCCACGCTGCAAAGGAGATGAAATAAATGGTAAGAAAATGGTACAAGCAAGAAGGGGAAGTTCGTTCATGTGATTTGCTTTCACAGATAGGAGATGACCAAAACCAAGAGAGTAGTAAGGGGTCACCATTTTTGGACATTTGACTAAAAGATAAATGCCACTTAAATATACAGGATTCTATATTGTTGAAATTAACCTTTAACAAAGAGTAAAGAGTAGTTAGAAAGCATTGCTTTCTGTTAATGTATCAGGACATCAGTATTACCTCATTAAGGTATCAGGACGTCAGTATTACCTCACTAAGTATCAGGACGTCAGTATTACCTCACTAAGGTATCAGGACGTCAGTATTACCTCACTAAGGTATCAGGACATCAGTATTACCTAAGGTATCAGGACGTCAGTATTACCTCACTAAGGAATTAGGGGAATGAGTAACCAGCATCTTTAAAAGAACAACATAAACCTTAAAATTGGCTACCTCAGGTTAATCTCCTAAACGTAAACAGCGTCAGTTACACAGGTAGTGTCTATACCTGGTAAAACTGGATCTTCTACTAAACCAGTCAGACCATTCCACAACGCTTTTAGCCCCAGCTGAAGGAAGGAGAATTTCTACCCCTTCAACCGAAGACTGAACCTGTTTCTCCGATAAGTGACTGAATAGCTGGAATCAAGAGACTTCTAGAAATCTTTTCTGTGGACATCCAAATAATGATGCCCCCCCAAAGTCTGTATGGGAAATGAAACTTGTAGAGAATGAACGAATTAGTTACATGACAACCAATAATAATTTTGACTAAGGCATGAGTGGGGTGGAAAAAGCGGTTAGGTTTAGTGTTTAGGCAAAGCTTCAGGAACGAAGAAATAACCGAAAAATCTTCAGGAATTAGCAATAGTACGGCGCTGGCTGCAGGTGGGCATTTAAAGTTTTCCCATGCCACGAGTGCACGACGACTGCAAACGGCCCCTCGGATGTCTTTTAACGCACTGGCGGGAGAGGTAACATTACCCTAGCGGGGAACACAGAGGCAGAAATTTACACTTGACCCCGGAAACGTTTTATTTCGCGTAGGTATCCAGAGAACTTCTTTTTGCGATTCGTTACTTAATCCGGAAGAAGAGATAGCAAACGTCCCTTGCGATTGGCCTGCGTCATAAAGGAGGAGCTCCTGCGAGCCAATCACGTTGGCGACCGGATGTGACGTTCCCGGAAGCCGCTAGCTGCACTCTGCTCCGGCTAGAAGCTTCGGTGGGCGCGTCTTCCCCAGAAGCGGCAGTGGCAGGGGTGGCGCCATTCAGGCCACGCCCCCCGCGTCGACTCCGGGCGGCCCCGTAGCGGCACGGTAAGGTCTGAGGGGCGGAGACGGGGGCGGAGACGGGGGCGGCTGCTCTCCGAGCCCAGGGCCCGGCCCGCGCGGTCGGTCGCGGCCGCGTCTTCCGGTTTCCGGTCGCTGCGCCGCCTCCCTCCGAAGCTTGCGGGAAACGCCCTCTCGCGAGCTCGCTGTCGCCGTCGCCGTCGTCCCAGCCTCGGACCCCGTCCCCGCTCTGGGTTGCTCCGGGGCAGCTGCAGCCGCACATCCCCTCGCCCCGTTCCCCGGCCCCACACTGCCACGTCCTGGAGGCGCTGGCCCTCCCCGCCCCTCTAACATGTCCAGTCACCTGCCGAGGGTCTTCCTGAAAGCCGCAGAGGAAAAGGCAGGCCGCGCCTCGCACTGGTAAGTACGGGCTTCCCGTGTCCCGCGGCCCGCCCGCCCCTCGGCGGCAGGCCCCGCCGGCCGTCGAGCCCGGACGGCCTGCCATTCGGACGCGCTTGCGCCGCCTCGACCTGAGCCCCTCGCGAGGACGCGCGCGGCCGCTTCGCCACTGCGGAGCCCGGAGAGCGCATCCCTCCTGGAAATGGGAACCCTCCCCAGCCCCAGAGCCCGACGCTGTCAGCCCCCGCCCTGGCTCCGCAGGACTCCAGCGTCGGCACTTAGAAAGGCGAACACAGCATGGACCTCCACCCTCAGGGGAGGAAACCAACATGGCCGGCGCGCCCGTGTGACCAAAACCTTCTGGAAGGTTCTCGCGCACTCCTTGGACAAGCGAGCGGCAGCCGGCGTGGATTAGCACACGCAACCTCCGTGGCGCTAGATCGTCCGTGAAACTGGCCGCGATTTAAGAGAGGGAACAGGAAAAAAGATATGTTTTTTTTTGTGTAATTGATGAGTATATGAAGTTAGACACGGAAAAATCGCTCTCGAGTAAGGGAATCGATCGATCTTAAATTTCAAAGGATAGCTTTGGAGAGAAAGAAAAGTAAAAATAGAGGAATGCTCATGTAAAATCAGCCTTTCGCCACAACCGATTTGAAGCAGGTGAGGCGAATGCCATCCCTGGATGTCTCTGTAAAAGAACGGTGTTTGACATGGGGACGTTCCAGTGTTTCTGAGAAAGACATACTCATTTATAAATTCGGAAAAAGTAGTTTTTTATCACTCAGTTTTTAAATTAAAGACGAAATGAGACGGAAGGAAAACGATTATCTAAGATAGAGTATTTTAAGTTGTACGTCCCCTGATGCGTGGATGTGTACTAAGTAGTGAAAAAAGTTAAGTCTCTGCAGAAGGAAAACGTGAAGAAGAAAACATGAAATTTAAGATGTGAATTTCATGGAAAAGGATTGACGAAGAAAACCATGCTGCCTATGTTTAAGCCTAATTTTGCCAGTTACTATTTTTGAGGTTTAACTCCTTGTAAGTATGGCCCCCTAGAGATATTTTAAGGATTAAGTATGAATAGATGTAAAACATTTATTGTAGTAAAAGTAGAAAAGCACTATTTAAATGTTAGTTATCATTATAAGAATACAACTTCTGTACAAATTTTGGCCTAGGAAGTAGGTTTCCTTTCATTACAAGTAGATGCAAAACCTAGTTATAATAAAGACTTTTAAAAACCATGCATAATATGCTAAAAATGGATCGGTCAAAAAATCCAGTGAAGCAAAACAATATTGAAGAACTGAACTACCAAGAACGAACCATTGTGTTTCAGATCAAAAAATTCAGCTTTTGTGTGTGCTAGTCGTTTATTGGTTTATTTTTGGTGGCGGTTGGGGGGGGCGGGGTTGGGGGCGGGGGCAGAGATAGTAATACTTTTTAATGATTGATTATTTTTTCTACCTTCTTTTAGTACTTGAATATTGATAACATCTGACTTACCCTAACAACACAATTTGTTTTAGGATTGTATTCGCTTTTTATATGAGAAATAGAATAGAGTATGAACTTAAGTTTTCCTGTATTGTGTACTTTAACTCTTACCCAGTTTCTAATCTTGGCTATTTATATTTGAAATTTTTTTAAACATTACAAATTGTATTATGTTTTGATTACATTCATGACTCTTGGAGTTCATTAACTCATTGATTTATGCTATGTTTTCATTATTTTCAAATGCAGTTCTTCGAATTACTTGGTTATTGGTTGAGTATTAGATTTGATTCTATTTTGTAAATAACAATCTGCATGACGTCCAAGTAGAATTACGTAAATCACTTGATTCATTTCAGCTCCTTATTGGAAATTGAGTTTTTTTACTTTTCTGATATATTTGATGGCACTAAATCATTCATAACTATATGATTGTTCTATTTTCTATAGACACCTGAACTTTTTTTGAGTTACTGCTATTTTATAAATATTTTTAGTCATGCAATATTGAAAGTTTATTGTTTAAAGTATTTCTAATTTTCAGGGCACAAAAATGTGAAACCCAGATTTAATCTTATAGTACAAAGGAAAAATCTGGTAGATACTAGTGGTAGTTCACATTAAGCTTATTTAGATTTGGGCTTTATTAGCAAAGAGCAAAGAAGGAGTCAGAATGGTATAGTGGCAAGAAGCTAAGCTTTGGAGTTCCAGAGACTAGGTTCATACTCTCGTTCACCACTTATTATCAATATTGTTCAGATATTTAGTTAAAAACTGTTCAATGAGTGGCTACTCTGATAGACTGTGCTAAATGGAGGGACCTACTAAAGAACAGGATATGGGCCATGCCCATGAAAAGCCTTTCAGTCTAGTGGGGAGGAGGTGATGGTGATACATTTTTTAATAGCATTGTGCACAAAATGCTGAGGGCGTAGAACATAGGAAAGGCTTCAGGAGCAGTCAAGTTGGGGAATGTATTAGCTTTCCAGTTAAAGATGAATGCAGGCTATGTCCAGGCAGAGGGAATTGGTAAATAAAGCACCAGTATGGCTTATTATTAATAATGGGTATTGTATGACTCTATACTACAAGCAAGATATACAGATAAAACTTAAGGGTTTGGTTTGCCCTGTTAGAGAGATTAGATTTCATCTATGGAGATCAGAGGACTTAAGAAAAGGACTGTAATGGTGACATGTGTATTTCAGATAACTGATGGCAGTGTGGATTTGCTGGTGAGGAATTAGGCATATAAGGATTCTATTTCAGTTGTCCTTTCAGGGATGCTGAGGGCTTGAACTAGTTGATGTAAAGGTTGGATTCAAATAAAATACAAAGAAAAAATAGGCAGACCTTCCCAATGAATTGGCACAAAAAAAGGTGATCAATTATGATGTCAGTTTTCTGGTTGAATATTGGTAAATTAATTGAGATGAGGAACGCACCAAGAAAGCCATCAGAGAGATACTTGAAAAGAAACTCAAGCACAGTCAGAGCTGAAAATAGGGACTTGTGAGTCATTAGCTTTGAGGTATAATAAAAGCTGTGATACTACATTCCACAATAATAGGAATTAGGATGTCATGAGATTGTCAGTTGGCTTTTATCTGCCTTTAACCCTTGGTTCTTAAATGGGGAACCAAAATGCATGTCCTTAGCTTTAGTGTACATTTAGTTTTGTAGTTTAGTTTTGTACAGTGTATGTGTTAACTAGTTTACTTTTTTGGGGTGTATGTAAGAGAGAGACAGGTAGAGGGAGAGAGAGAAATACCATACAGGCTAACTGAAATCTACTATTTTTCATTAATCTCTCAGTTTATGCAATTGAATTTTTTGGACCCTGTTACGTTGGGGTTATGCTAAAGTAAATAGAAGAAAATGGATGGGATTGCCCAAGAGAGCATGTAATTCTGAACAAGTTTTTTTACTATTACTAAACCTCTTTGTTCTCAGCTATAAAACAGGAACAACAGTACCCACCTTGTTGTGCAATTTATTAGGATTAAATTAGTGACAAGTATATGTAGTAATGTCTCATATATGATATGTGGTACATATTGTTATATTATATTCTTATGTGTATTATGTAAGTACATAATGTGAAATCATAGTAAGATGGAAAAAGTTCTAGCAGTTGACATAACTTTGCAAAAATCTCTACAAAATGTTCATTAGCCTACAAAATTTTTACTCTTCTGATATGTGAATGCTTCATATCAATAATAGATTAGTGAAAAATGTCATTATATAGTATAAATATATTTAATATTACTTTTATTAAAGTTTTCATACCTTTTTACTAAAGTTCTCACATTTTCAGAAGACTACCTGATTTATTTACTTATTCTTGGACACCAACTGTCTATTTTAATGGAAGACAACTGGCATATTTTGGGAGTTTATCATAATTCTAGCCTGCATTAACTTCTCATAGCAAGCCTTATTGTCTTTATTTTACAAATGAAGAGACAGATTCAAAGAGGTTAAGTAAATTTACCAAAGTCAATCAACTAATAATTGGAAGAGCCAACATTAGAAGCCCATAGTCTTTCCAATGTATCCCTATTTTCTCTTTTAAAGTCTTAAACTGTATTATTTGTCCAATGTAGTTTCTCAGTTTGAATACCAGCTGGTTTAAAGTAATTAGCATGTTGATGATTCTTTTTAAGTGACCAAACTAGAGCATGGGATGTAGATTCTGGTTCTAACGTTAGCTAGCAGAATGTAACATTTAAGAAAACAGAATCTTTATAGAGTTTTTGGTTAATCTCTTAAATGGAAAGTGTCTTCTAGATCTGGAAACAATACGTATTGATTGAAGAAATATGAACTTCACCTGACTTATGACTTCTCTTTTTAACGTTTACATTTCAGTTTTTCAGAACTCATTCTATTTGTTACTAGGGAATCATAAGGTTTTTTTTTTTTTTTTTAATTATAGTTTATAGAATTCAGTTCAACTGACATTACTGTCTACAGTGTGCCAGTTCTATTAGCTGTAGAGGTTATAGAATGAAGTATCAGAAACCTTTGTGATTTCTTTAAATACCATGTCAGTTAAAACATACTTGCCCCTGTGTATATAATTATAAAAATGGGTTTTACTGTTGTAGATTCTAATATATTAGCCAAATGTTATTGACAAAAGAAGTACATGAAAAAAACAGATGAGACTAAACAATAAAATTTATTGAGACAGTTCACTTGAAACGGAGAGTTGAAAGAGCGGCATTTTTATTTATATATATTTTTGAGGGCCTACGGTACTTGATATTGGAAGAACAATTACAAAATAAATGATACTGTCTCTGACCCTAAGGAATTGCCATCTCACCAGTGAAAAAAATACTCATTTTTTAAATTAGCTAATAGATCAAAGGCAATATAGAAGGCATTATATAACTATTAGGGTTTCTGGCACCAGTGGGAGTGCTTTAGAGATTCTAGGTTGGAAGAAGTTAATGTGAGTTTGAGTAACCAGCAGATACTTCATGGAGAATGTGGAATTTATCCTCAATTTATAATTATATTTTAAATTGTTGGAGAAGTAAAATGTAACTTGAAGAATACTTAAGAGTAAAATAATGTGCATGGGATAATCCCGAATAGCAAGGAGACCTTTTGTGTAAGACCAGAGATTTTATGTGGAGAAGTTAGAGGTGATACCGTTTGTAGAGATTGGTTGGGGTAGGATTGTAGATGATTGTTGTATCAAGCTGAATTGGCAATGATGAATTATTAAAACTTTGAGCAAGGAGGTAACAGATGAAAACAATGATTTTTAATATTTCAGAGATCCATAATAAAAATTTCTGTAGTTAGAAAAACTAGTTTGAAAATCAGAGCAAATTATAGGAATGAGATAATAAGAACTAGACACAAGGTGATGCAGTTCAGCTCTAGGTAGTGGAAGTGGCAATGGTGAAGAAAGAAGATGAGTAAGCTATAAGAAGAAAAACTTATTGACTTCGTGATTTATTCAGTATACATTTAGTAACTTTACCCTTTGTAAGCATCTATACAAGGTGCTATGCGTGAATCAAAGATGAATAAGAAGGGTGAGAAAAATAAATTGGAGATGACTAGGTAACTTAAAACCTAGGTGACTTGGAAAATAGTAGTGCTGACACATGACTGGATGATAAGATAGAGTACTCATTTTCAGTAGAGTAATTTTAAGTTTAAAGTGATGGTGTGTAAAGTGAAAATGGTAATACATCACAAATATGGAACTGAGATCAATATTAGGGGATAGGAATAAAAATATAACCAAGCCATTATTGCAAAGGAGATCGTTGAAATACTTGAAGCGATGAAAATTGGTGTAGTCTTTAAAGAAGAACTCCTTGAAGGAAAAACAGGGTCAAGAACTGTACTTTGGGGAGTAGGCATAGTTGGATACTTAAAATGCAGAAAATGAATACGGAAACATTAAGAAAGACAGCAGAAACAAATTGCGCACAATGGAAATTATGATAGGAAGATATTCAAGAGGAAGGGGTAATTAACTAGCAGTGTCAATTTCAGCAGAGAGCACCTAGGGAAAGAGGACAGTAGAGACAGGTTTAACGTTGAGGACAGGTTTGGTAATACTTGAGAAAGAGGTGTAGAATAATAGGAAAGAAAATAGACCTCAGAAGGACACTGACACTTAGAGACAACTTTCTGGCATATCAGTGACAGAAAGTTGGTAGGAGTTCTTAATTGCAGTTCTTTAACATCGTCTATCCTTTAACATCATCTGTCAACTTTCTGTTACTGAACTTAGCACCTAAATCACAGTCTTCTCTCTGATCCTACATGACTTCAGCATCTATATGGATTACCTCTTTGTTACCTGGTCTTTCAGTACAAAGATGTTTTTCTCCAGTGATCTTATTCTCTTATTCTCTATTTACCACCAACAATCTACTTCTGCAGTTATTGTTATCAGATGAAATTGCTGCATTTACAAAATTCTTGATTTAAGGCATCCTGCTTTCTAAACACCAGTTTACTTGTTTGAGTACTCCCACTTTGGCTGTTCTTTATGTGGCCTTCCAGATCAATAAGCCCCATATTTTCTCCTAATACTTCAGTCTTTTATGTCTCATTTCCTTCCCATCCAATTTAGATTCTGTGATCTATTGGTGATATTTTTTAGATTCTATTGATAATTTTTATCAATGCCCTAAACTCCTTTCCTCCTCTTCGATTTTTGTTGTACCTTTTTTTCTGAAGCCTTCTTAACCCTGGATGAACCCACTGATTTGCTTTCTTTTGCCTGTATCTGGTGAAACCAGGCAACTATCACAAGAGCAGATCAGTATCACTATAAATTCAGAATCACTACCTATCTCCTGGGCTATCGACACTGCCCGATGACTAGTATTTTCTGAGACCACCTTATTCTCGCACAAAGACTTTTTGAATCCCTCACATCTCTCCTTGGAGGATATCATGTCCTTTTTCACTGAGAGAATAAAAGCAATTCAGATTGCCTCAACCTTCTGACAGCAAAGTTATAAACTTAACCTGCAAATGCACCTAACCTCTCTTCCAGTTCCTAAGATGTTTCTCTAGCTCTAAGTTTCAGTCCTGCACCTGTCTTCCGGGACCCAATTCCTACCTCCTTATCAAACCTTACATTTTTTTATTCTGCTTTCTTCTTTGTTGTCAGCCTCTTCCTCTTGACAGCTCCCATGAGCATTTACATATGAGCTTTAAAAAAAAGATTATCTGAGCTTAAAAAAAAAGATCTCTTCTTTGACCCAATCTTTAGCCTGGTTTTTGAAAGCTGTCAATAACCCTTATGCTATTCATCCCAGTATACATTTTTCATGTGCGTCCTACTTGGCCACTCAGAAACTTTATAGAATTGCCCAATTTTTTTGAAACACTCCTTCCTTTAGCTTCCATTTCATCAAAATCTCTTGTTTTCTTTCTACTGCTCAAAGAAAATGGGAAAATTGCTTAATTCTCTTAAGCAGGGAAGGGCCAGCTTTAGTATGCTAATTTGAGGGGAGAGGTTATGACTGAAGGAAAGACCAGTCATGAAGTTGCTGTAATCCTATGAGCCAGAGATGACGTATGAGCCAGAGATGACGTATGAGCCAGAGATGATGTATGAGCCAGAGATGACGTTTGCTTGGACTAGAATGGAGACAGTTAATTTGGAAAGAAATGAAGAGATCAAGGGAAAACCAGGAGATGATATCAACAGGATTGTGATAAATTGAATATAGATGGTAAGAATGGAATTACTTCTGACGTAGACATCTAAGATAAATGAGATGCCACTTACCAAAGAGAGGGGGGAAACATGGTGCATTTGAGAGTCTGAACAGAAATGTTACGAGGGAAGTTGGATAGATAAGCCTGAATCTTAAAAGAACTAAGATATAAATAGTTGAATTGTTGATATGTAAATGGTAACTTAGTTGAAGTCACACATAAAAAGAAATCATCTAGGGAAAGCTAATGGAGTAGAAAGAAGAATTCAGTCTAAGCTTTTGTGAATTCCAACATTTGAAGGTTGATTTAAATAGGATAAGTTGACAGAGAAGACTGAGGAGTCACTACAGAGGTAGGAGGATGTCATATCTAGGAAGCCTTGGGAAGAGAAGGTTTTAAGAAAAGGAACACACTTTTTTTTTTTTTTTTGAGCAAGCATTTTTGTACTCATTGGAGTACATCATTTATCTCATTTACCTATTTATATGTACATGTACCAAGTACTTTAAGTTCTTCTAGGGATTGTGGGTTGAACTAGTTTGGAGTCAAGCAAACATTTTCTCTAAAAGGCCAGATAGTAAATATTTTAGACTGCGGGCCATATGATCTCTTGTAACTATTCAACTCTGCTGTTGTAGCATGAAAGCATTTATATACAGTACATAAAAAATGAGAGTGCAACTGCACACTAATAAAACTTTATGGATACTGAAATTTGAATCATAGTTTTCACACATCACATAATATTGTTGTGATTTTTTTTTTTTTAAATCACTTAAAAACCATCCTTAACTGATGAGCTGCACAAAATGGAGTAGGTCCCATTTGGCCCACAGGCTGTACTTAATGATCCTTTCCCCATAACTGAGTCCGGTGCCTGAATCATAACAGACACTCAGTTCAATTTCTGTTTAATAAATTAAAGTTCAGTAAGTTCTGATCCAGATTATATATCCTTATTTTGGGCATGGGGGGTGATGAAGGTGGGTTTCCGTCTTGAGCCCTGAAAGCAAGAATTCATACTTTATGTTCTTGCTTTAGAGAATAACTTTTTATTTACTAAAAGTAAATATACCATTTTGAAGCAGTATCAAATGGCCGGAAAGCTGTTTTAAATATTTGTAACATTATAATTATTTTATTTTGGATTGTAGAAAGGTAAAACTGAATTTTAGTGCTTCCTAGGATGCATAGACTTTTTGGCTTTGATTTTTATTACTACCTGAGATTTTAAAAACACCTATAGACAGTAAAACACACCTTAAAACTTTTGAGAATTCTAATTATTATTTTTTGCTCTTAAAGTTTTTCTTTCACTTGATCTTAGTCATATAAGGGCATCCAGATTTATAGGACCTGGACTCTCCTCTCATGTTGCTAGAATTTAGCATGAGAGACAGTTTACATGCAAATGAACAGATTAACATATGATGACAACTTGTGACATATACTATGAAGGAATTTAGTAGGTGTAATATAAACTATGAACGAGGGGCAAGGGTATTCAATGTGGTTAGAGAACGTAGTTCTTGGAAATTATTTATGCTGAGACTTGAGTAATGTGGGTGGGGGAGAGAGCATGTGTGACGGCCCATGAGGTCTTAGTAATTTCCAGGAACTGGAAAGTGGTTTTAGGTATAAATAATTTGAGGTGCCTATATTCAAGAAATCTACAAATAATTGGTTATATAAACACATTGGTATTATATCGGATTTTATAAGACTCAGATGATCTGTACTAAGAAATAGCTCATAAATACCAGGATCAAAATTGGCTAAAAAAAATTACTGACTTCTAGTGTGTTCCACGTTCATTGAAAATCATTTAGCTAAACAGGTATTGCTGTTATATATGTGGATTGACAGGCAATTGGAACTAATATGAATAATTGCCATACTAAGGGCTATTTAGCACCAAGCTGCAAATGTACTGAAAGAATAAGTGAAAGAAGAAAATGGTTCCTATATGGGTAACTTAGTTTAGTCTCCACAAATGTGTCATGCTGACAGTATAACTTGTGAGTCATTGTCATTTGGAAGAAGACAACTGATGGGGTGGTGAGAGGAAGAGTAAGGAAATAGAATAAGCATAAATAGAGTTGAAATGAGATTCCTGGTCAGTAAGAGTAAAGGAGGAGGACACAAGGAAAGAATTCAAGAAGGGGGGATGCTAATAGTTTAAGAGCAGTGTTTTCTAGTAGGCATAATTTTATACAAGGTAAAACCTTAGAAAAGTCTACGTTTCAGGTTCAGGAATAAAATGTTTGTATCATACCTATTGCCTAATCATGTGAGATCTAAATCAAAGCTGATCATATCTTTGATTATCTCTTCTACATCTTTAATGTCTTTGTTTTACAATATTTCACTTTGAATATTCAAAGTGACATTACATATATTTTATATAGATTTTAAAAATGATATTTGCATATATTTGCATTTAAATAAAATGTACATACCATGTAGTATGTTGTATTTATTTATTCATGTTCTTTTAAGTGTTTCAGGCTGCATGTACCAAGTAGTTCAGACGATTGGCTCGGATGGAAAAAATCTTCTGCAATTACTTCCAATTCCTAATTCCTCTGGAAATCTTATACCACTAGTTCAATCTTCAGTCATGTCTGATGCTTTGAAAGGGAATACAGGAAGCCCAGTTCAAGTTACTTTTCAGACTCAGATTTCCAGCTCTACCACAAGTGCATCATCAGTTCAATTGCCCATTTTTCAGCCAGCCAGTTCTACAAACTATTTATTTACAAGAACAGTAGATACAACAGAAAAAATTAGAGTTACTTCTGTGGGAACTGAAAAATTTACCTCACCAGTTTCTAAAGTTCAGAGTCATGGTGTGAAAATTGATGGACTCACCATGCAAACATTTGCTGTTTCTCCCTCCTCAACACAAAATGATTCATCTTTTTTCTTAGTAAATACCCAGAGTCTCCCAATGACTGTGAAGTCTCCAGTTTTGCCTTCTGGGCATCATTTACAGATTCCAGCCCATGCTGAAGTGAAATCTGTACCGGCGTCATCATTGCCTCCTTCAGTTCAGCAAAAGATACTTGCAACTGCAACCACAAGTACCTCAGGAACAGTTGAGGCCTCCCAAATGCCATCCGTTATTTACGTATCTCCTGTAAATACAGTGAAAAATGTAGTTACCAAGAACTTTCAGCACATTTACCCAAAACCGGTTACAGAAATAGCAAAGCCCGTGATGCTAAATGCCACACAAATTCCAATGAATGTTGCTAACGAGACACAATTAAAAGGTGGTCAGCATTCGCAAGCTGCTCCAGTGAAATGGATTTTTCAAGAAAATCTACAGCCTTGTACTCCATCTCTTGTTCCTGTTAAGTCTTCAAATAATGTGGCTTCAAAGATTTTAAAAAGTTTCGTAGATAAGAAAAATTTGGGAGATAATACTATAAATATGCCACCATTGAGTACCATCAGTCATAGTGGGGCACAGTCCCAGAGTATGCCTATTAAAGATAATGCTTTGGTTATGTTTAATGGGAAAGTCTATCTATTGGCTAAAAAGGGGACAGATGTTTTGCCATCACAAATTGACCAGCAGAATTCTGTTTCTCCTGATATTCCACCAAGAAAAGCTATATCACAGATAGTGAGTTCAAGTCCAGTCACAAAAATATCCAGAGAGGTCGTAAATTTTGTTTTGGCTAAAAATAAATCTTCCCAGATGGAGACAAAATCACTTTCAGATACCCAGCTTGCTTCCATGGCCAATCTAAGGGCAGAGAAGAATAAAAATGTGGAGAAACCATCTCTTTCTGCCCCAAACCCACATAATCTGAACCCATCCATTAACTACTTAAAAGAGAGTAAGACTTTAAAGGCAGACTTTCCAGATGGATTTAGTACAGGACAAAATGCCCCCAGAAAAGGAAATATCATCCAGAGCATAGAGAAAATAAGTTCCTCTGTTGATGCAACAACTGTTACTTCACAACAGTGTGTTTTCAGAGACCAAGAACCAAAGGTAATTTTCCCATGTCAGGGTGTTCTTTTTATCTATATAGAAAATTTTTCTTTCTTAATTCTCAGTTATCTATAATACCTTTCTCCCCTCCTCTCCCATCCTCCACTCCATCACACACATACCATACACACACGAATGCCGAAGTCAAAGCTTTCGTCTAAAAGACATATTTGAGGAAGAGTATAATTGAGAGAGTCAAAGCAGTATCTTTGTCTTGAACCATTTGGCATACCAAATCTTTAATAGAAAAACAAGCAAATCACAGAGCAACAAGGTTTGGAGGAGTTGGAGAAGGATAATGTGAATTAAAAACTTAGCCAAATTGTGTGTGTGTGTGTGTGTGTGTGTGTGTGTGTGTGTGTACACACATTTGTGCACATGCATATGTATACATATATAATTGCCTGCTTTTAGTATATAAAGAGATCAATATGCATATAGGAGAGCTGGGTTTTTTGTTTGTTTGTTTTGTGGTGGTAGGTAGATACCTGGCAATATTTTTAGGTAGATGATGGAAGGGATAGGACAAGGACAGTCAGTATTTTTCAAGTCATTTGTGGAAATAGCATTTATCAGCATCTTTAATTGGGATTTTTTTTTCTTTAGTAGACAAGTTGTTTTTTTTTTTTAGCTGTTCTTTCTGACTCCTCATCCAATTATCCAACATCCACATAGGTACCTTTCTGTTCTACTTAAGATATATGTGTGTCTGTGCTCACTAAATATTTGTACCTGCCTTTTCCTTACTTAGAAATCTGTTAAATAATGTCAGTGTTTCTCCCCTTTTGGTATAGAATTGAACTTGAGAGTAAGGAAGTTAATTCTATTGAGTACAAGCTTGATTAAAGGCTTAAGACTTTTCCAGAAGACTACAATTTCAGTTGATGCCATGTAGATTATTTTTAACTTGTCATTAGTCTATTTTCATTTTAGTTGCTCAAGAATTGAATACCTGTTACCTTTCTAGTACAAGAAAGTAAAATGAGTGAGAAATTGCAAGGGAACATTTTAAGTTTGTACTCAAAGTTAAGTTCAGTATTTTGGGTGCGGGTGATAAGGCAAGGGTAATGCAAACTGACCATTTAGGACTTAAAAGCATGTTTTAAGATGAGGTAATCACTTAGTTGCTAGTCTGTTAAAATAGCTTAAGTAATGAGTCGTATTGTTTGTGTGTTTTCCTAATTGCAGATCCAGAGTGAGATGGCATCAACATTAGAAAAAGTTACTCAAGAAAGAAATGACAAGAAAAATCCTCAAGGGAGAAGCCATAAGGCAGCATATGTGAAGACTGATGCTGAGCTTAAAAAGTTATTTGGTCTCACTAAAGAATTGAGAGTGTGCCTTACGCGGCTTCCTGACCGTTTGGGCTTTGGAGAAGGTTTTGGTTACTTTAGAAATTTGGTGAAGAGTGACAAAGACACAGAGTTTATAGTAAAGGAGGACAAGAGAAAACAGGTAATCAATTTTGAAGTGTCCTCTGTATGTGCTCCAAAGAAACATGAATGTATTAATTTTCTTGATTTGGTTTTTTAGTCTTATTTATTAATACGAATAATTGTTATTAAACCAAATTTGCACGTGTATGTAATATGCCAAAATAGTGTTAAAAAAAACCATTTAGGTAGAGTAAAAAGCATCTCGATTAATTAAAGATGTTGTTTTAAGTGTTTTCACTCACCTACTGTTTATTTTTTCATCATAAAATTATAAGAAAATACCTATAGCTTTTTAACTAGTTATACTATTTTGAAGACCCTGTGTAAAATCAATCATCCAAGGGTACGCAGACATTCATTGCGATATGACATAATACAAACATTTTAAAAAGTATACATGGTCAATAATAATGAAAAGAAACATCTCAGTAACTTTGCCTAGTGTCATTCTACTTATAAGTATATTATTATTAATATTGTGTAATATCTCAAACTTCTGAGATCGGTCAGTCTTTCCCAGTGAAAATATTTTGTGTGCACCTATTATGCATACAAAAAAATATTTTAATTTTCAGGCTGTTCGCAAAAGGCTGTTATATTTTGGTGGTAAATCAATACAGCTTCTGATACTTGACTTAGACAGGAAAATGTGAATTAAGAATTTATTCTCAGTGAAAATCATTAGGACATTGATACTCATTTTCGTACCATACAATGGAAAGCACTAATTTCTTAATTGTTCTCAATATATTTTGTCGAATTGAATTTAATACTAAATATTCGTATCTGCAAACTTGTTAAGTTTCAGGGCATGCTCTATGTATGGCAGTAATATTTTGTTTTTCTATTGGAATCTTACTCAACAGGGTTTTGATAAGAAAAGAAAAGCAAAAAGCACTAAGAAGATGGATCACATAAAGAAGAGGAAAACCGAGAGTATTTATAACACAGCTGTAAATGGAGGGACTAATGTCACCAGCTCTCAACTCATTAGTAGTCTTTTACCAGCTTTAGATGTACCACACCAAAACATTCTCACAGGCTCCAACAAAACCAGAGATGAAAAGAGAACTGAAGTAGATCACTGTCCCCAGGAGAACGAAGAGAAAAGCACATTGAGTTCAAATGCAGATTTTGAACAAAGTCATTTCTTTAATAAAAATTATACTGAAGATATTTTTCCCATGAGGCCACCAGAGTTAGAAGAAACCATTCGAGATGAAAAAATAAGAAGACTTAAACAGATGCTGAGAGAGAAAGAAGCAGCCCTCGAAGAAATGCGGAAGAAGATGCACCAAAAATAAAATGTTATACTTAAAGACTTCAGTGAATTAATGTTTTACCATATTTTTTCATTGAGTTAATTAGATACATTCTAAAAATGATTTTGAATATGAAATTTGTTTTTTCATCAGTCAATTATAAAATTTTATTTAAGGAATAGAGAAAAGATTGATTCACATATGACTCTTGAATAATCTACATGGGGTATCGGAATCTTTATATGGAGACCTTTTTTGGGGAGAAAAAATTTTCTCTGTTACTTTAACTAGAATTTTCCAAGTTTGAATATTTGTGCAGGATCTTTGTTATTTGTATCTTTAGCTAAACTCCTTAGGTTATTATTCCAACAATAGATAAGTTTTGTATACTATTGAACTTTTAAATTCAAGAGGAAATCAGCTCTAAATTTAGCTTTGCCAGTGGGCTTGTATATGTACTCACTTAATCTCTTCACCCATGAAGTGATGATACTGTCTACTTACTGTTGTAATTTTTTTTTAATTTTAAGAAAGAAAATACATTATAACAGCATTATTTAAAAATTCAAACATTTTTCAAGACTGAGGGACACTTGTTTTGTAACTTTTATGAATATGTTTCATGATCTAAAATGGGTTTTAGTGTTCAGGTTATATAATGTCTTATTTGCTTAATGTGATGTTATCTCTAGGCAAATGCTGTTTCTTTTTCGAATATGACCTGTAACTTGGACTGTGTGAAAAGTAAATGTGAACAATGGTCACATTTAATACTTCTAAAATTGTAAAGTGTAGTTTTCTATCTGATTATATTTGGAGAGTTCAGGAGTGGTGGGGGATAGGGATGAGGGGAAGGAGGGAGAGATTATTTAAAAAGTGATTTTAAAATCCCTGGAATTTAAATAAAACCTGTACACTGGCAACAAAATGGAAAACAAAATACTGAGAGGGAGTAGAACACATGCAGACCATTTATCAATGAGATTCTCCTGCCTTTTCTTTTTTGTAACAGTTTTATCAAGATAATTCACATGTTATAAAATTTATTAATTTAAAGTGTACAATTCAATGGCTTTTTATTCACATTTTGCACACAACAGCATGCTCTAATTTTAGAACATTTTCATCACTCTTATAAAACCTTATACATATTAGCAGCCAATGCCCAAACCCTCTTTCCCCTGAGCCCAAACAACCAAACCACTAGTACACTTTCTATCTTTGTAGATTTGCCTGTTGTGGGCATTCATATGCACGGAATGAATCATTCAAAGTATTTTGTGACTGGTTTGTTTCTTTCACTTGTCAAGGTTCCTCCGAGCTTTAGTATGTATTAATATTTAATTTTTTAATTGCTGAATATTTTGTTGTATGGATATACCATACTTCCTTAACTCCTTCATTTATGTACAGTTGGGTCATTTACACTTTTGGCTACCAGGGTGTTGTGTTGCTTTGAATGTTTGGGAACAAGTTTTTGTGTGGACACATGTTTCCAGTTCTCTGGTGAATACCTAAGAGTGTAATTACTAGGTCATATTCTAACTCTTTGTTTAACATTTTGAGCAACTGCCAAACTGTTCCAGTCAGCTTTTACCTCCTGCTCCAGCAAAATGAATCTTGTCAAGGACACCAGCAACTTCCATGTTGCTGTATCCACCGGTCAATTGTCTTAATTTCTTAGTTTATCTGCCCGTGGGAGCATAATTTCATGAATCATTACTTCCTTTGAAAAATCTTTAAGCATTTTATTATTAATGAAGCAGTATATGTACATTGTAGAAAATCAGAAAATACAGCAAGCTAAAATATTAAAAATTAAAACTTCCCATCAAGCTAAAATATTAATATTATTAAGATTTTAAATGGACAAGGAGATACATAATTGAAGGCTATCAGTAAATATTGGTTGAAGTCATAGGTCTGGATGACATACTTGGGATAGTGTAAACGAGGATAAAATCGGACGCATGTCTGAGTAGATTTAAAAGTTGGAAAAAAATAATCGTAAATGAATTTTGAGGATTGAAAGGAGAGAAATCTTTGAAGAGTGCCTGGCAATAGCAAGCAATATATCAGTGTTCGTGAAATAATTTAACTAAAATTATTCTTAAAGACTACATTCATCATCCATTTCATTTTCTTGCCTATTTGTTTAAGCCTACTTTCTCATTTTGATTTTCCACTTTATTATTAAGGCTTTGCTGCTCATGAAATCCTCAAGCACCCATATTTCTTTTCATTGCATTCCATGATAAGGGCAATGGCTTGAATCCTTTACCACAAAATCCCCCAAATTTGCCTATGCTGATGGTTTCAAACTCTTACCCTGTCATGAATTCACTAAAGTTGTTTTTTTTTTCAAGGTCTCTTAACAATTGCTAATAGTCAATTCTTTGTCTTTATCTTGACCTATCAGTAGCATTTGACATTATCTATCAGTCTGTCATTGACGTTTGTCCTTCGCTCTGCTTTCAAGACACCATATTCTTGTTTTCCTGTTGGCTGCTCCTCGTTCTCTTTGACTCCTTCCTTCTCCATGATCTCTTAATGTTGGAGTTGCAGCTCAGTCCTTGTATGTCTTCTCATTTTATGTCTACCATATAATGATCTCATCAAAATGCCATCTATATTTAGTAACTCCAACATTGTATTTCCTTCTTGACATTTCATCTTGGAAGTCTAATGGGCATCTCAAAATTAATACAGGCCAACTCCAGCTTCCAATAATAATGCACACTGGAAATTAGCCTCCATGATGATTTTCTTTCTCAGTTCATGACAACACAGGCCTCCACTTGTTCAAGTAGAAACAACTTGGAGTCTACCTCAATTTTTCTTATACCCTAGCATATGTTAGGAAATTTTCTTGGTTTACATTCAAATTAATCCTGGAATCTGACCATTGCTAACCACCTCTACTGTGATTACCTTGCATTTGCTCTCATCTGGATTGTTGAAATAACCAACTGTGTCCTTGCTTTCATCAGTGCACTACAACCTTTACTCAGCATAATAGCTAAGTGATGTTGTTAAAAGATTGAGGGAGAAAGGACTAAAAACCCAACAGAAAAGTGGGAACGTCGATGAACGTACAGCTCACCATAAAAGATGTAAAAATGAAAATTACCTTCAAACATGAAAAATATTCAAAAGTTATTTCAAAATCATAAATGCAAATTAAAACCACTTGGATTTCATTTTGCATTGGTCAGACTGGAAAAGATTTAAGAAAATGACAACATTCTGTTCATTATGTTTGTAAGGCTGTAAGGAAATAGGTATGTTCATACATTGCTGATGAGAATGCAATTTGGTACAATCCTTTTGGAGGGAAATTTGACAATGTCTAACAAAATTATATATGTATTTACCTTTCAATCAATGGGGCCACAATACTATTTCTAAAAATCAAAACGAAGATATACTTCCAACAATGTGAAAATACACATAGGCAAAATTTTATTCTACTGTTTTTAATTGACAAGTATTAGAAATGACCTAAATGCCATAGGAGAGTGGTTGAAAAATTTATGGTATATCTACACAGAATACTAAGTAGCTGTAAGGAAAGGCAGAAGAGGCACTCTATGAACTGATATGTAGTGATTTCTAAGACATACTGTAAAATGAAAAAGCATGAAAATATAGCATACCACCCTTTATAAGCAAAAAGACAAAAGATACATAATCTATTTGTACAAAAGAAATACAGAAAAATAGTATCAAAAGAAAAACAAGACTGACTAAAGGAAAAGGATAGAAAGAGAAGGGGATGGGAATGGGTTAGCAGCAATGATGTCGAGTAATATTTCTGTGAATTTTTTGTATGGCTCTGACTCTTAAAATCACAGTAATGTCTCACATACCCTTCACATACCCCCAAGTAAATGATTAAAGCCAACCAGGAAATGGGAACCCAAACTGGAATTCAAATACTAACAAATGAAAATACATGTATTACAACAGAATAAGATAGCCACACTTAAGGGGATGGGGTAGAAAATAACCAACCTAAATAACTTAGAAAGCAGTATCTTCACTGGGCTCTGAAAAGCTAGTCTTAAGTACTGTAATCTAGTTAGTAAAAGTGTTTCTCAAAAGGGTAAGAATTAGCAATCCTGAAACTACCTTACATGTATATTGAACTGAACAAATAATTTCATAATTTTATGGATAATAAGAGCCAGATTTCTTGTTGTTGGATGAAGACATTAAAAGGAAAAGAAAGATAACATAAACCATGTATCACTGGATTAAAATAAAAGACATCAGTATATACTCATGGTTTTCCATATGTATTCAGATAGACTAAGAAATTTACATGTAGGTATATGTGTGAGTTAGTATATATGTACATATCTCCATACTCTGTTCACTGAGAGGACCTAGAACCAGTGATAATCCAGAACATGAGCACACCTAGCACCAGACCTTGGTTTCTAAACACCATTCTCCAACATAGGGTACTAGGGCTCAGTGAAGAAGTTGATTCCAGGGCAGACTGGAGCAAGAAAAGAAAGAATGAGCCTAGAATATCTTGTGATATCAGAAAATGCTTTCAAAAAAGATGGAGGCTTATCAAAAACAGGAACTGATCTGAAGGAGCTCTTAACGGCCCAAACTGGAATAATTTGAACAACAATAAATAATGATATTGACTTTAATCCCTAGAATAAAATATACCCAGTGAGTCTATATCAATATAGAAAAAAAAAATAACCCATACATAAACGGGAGAAGGGATAGCTTTTTCTTATAGTTGAATTCCAATTAATAAATATAAGTGTAAAGGGAAAATAGAGAATTATCATTGCAAATGCCCCAGTAATAACTGTTGAAGGCCAGATTCACCGATGGATGCTAAAATGAGTGGGCACAAGTTTGAGGAGAAACAAGATTTGCAGCCTCAAAGAATCTCCCCAAAATACTTTATAAAGAGGAAATTAGTAACTTTATCTTAAAGATAAAGATTGACAGACGCCAATCTATTCAAATGATCAAGATAAATATCACTAATAACATGACACCAGTAATATGAACCTCTTGATTTAATGCACAGAGAATTTGTGTGTGTGTGTGTGTGTGTGTGTGTGTGTGTGTTGTAGTCTTTCCTAAAAATACAAAATCTTTTTGTTATAGACTGAATGTGTCTCTCCTAAAATTTATATACTGAAGACTTATGCCTCACCCCCCGTGGGGCTGTATTTGGAGATGGGGCCTCTAAAGAAGTATTTGAGATTAAATGAGGTCATAAGGATAGGGGCCTGACCCAATAGAATTAGGGTCCTTATAAGTCAGACATCAAGGTGCCCCCCATCACTTCCACCATAAATGTAAACGCACTGAGGAACCTGCATGCTTATACTGAAGAAATGCCATATGATAATACTCAGCGAGAATGTGGCCATCTGCCAGACAGGAAGAGAGCTCTCACCAGACTAAATTGGCTAGAACTTTGTTCTTGAACTTCTAGCCCCCAGAACCATGTGAAATAGATTTCTGTAGTTTAAGCTACACAGTTTGTGGTATTTTATTATGGCAGTCCAAACAGACTAATACTCTCCAAGCATGAGAAAATATTGGATGAACCCAAACTGACATTCTACAAAATTACTGATTAGTTAAAGGTGAAAGATTTATACAATTTGAAGAGAAATCAGAGTATCAAAATTACTGATTAATATTCTTCCAAAGTGTCAGGGTCATAAAAGTCAAGAAAAAGAATGAACTGTTGCAGTCTGCAAGAAACTAAGGAGTAGGGGAAAATGAAAAAAATAAAAAAAGAACTACATGCATATGGGACCTAGAGTAGACTTCTAGAACAGGAAAAAAAAAAAAAAGTAAGTGAAAAAAATATGTGAAATTTGAATAGAGTCTGTCTGTACTTTAGCTAATAATGTTATACCAATGTTAGTTTCCTATTCTGTTTTTTTTTTCATTCTTTTTAAAATTTTCAGTTATAGTTGGCTTTCAATATTGTATTAGTTTCATGTGTACAGCATAGTGGTTAGACATTTCTGTAACTTATAAAGTGATCCCCTGATAAGTCTAGTACCCCTGATACCATATATAGTTATTATAATATAATCAACTATATTTCCCAATGCTGTACTTTACATCCCCATGACAATTTTGTCAACGCCAATTTGTACTTTTTAATCCCTTCACCTTTTTGGGCTCACCCCGACAACCATCCTCCCATCTGGCCACTATAAATTTGTTCTTTGTATCTATGATTTTGTTTCTGTTTTTTGTTTGTTTGTTTACTTATTTATTTATTTTTTAGATTCTACATGGAGGTGAAATCATATGCCATTTATCTTTCTCTAGACAGACTTATTTTGCTTAGAATACTCTAGGTTCATTCATGTTGTCACAAATGTCAAGATTTCATTCTTCTTAATGGCTGAGTAATATTCCATTGTATATATGTACCACTTCTTCTTTATCCATTCCTCTGTTTATGGACACTTAGGTTTTCCATATGTTGGCTGTTGTAAATAATGCTACAACAAACATAGGGATGCATATGTCTTTACAAATTAGAGTTTGGGGTTTCTTTGAATAAATACCCAAAAGTGGAATTGCTGGCTGGGTCTTTCTTTTTCTCTTGTTATATGGCCTTGGTTTTAAGTCTATTTTGTCTTATATAAGTATTTTACCCCAGCTTATTTGTTTGTTTGTTTCCATTTGCATGAAATATCTTTTCTCATCCCTTTACTTTTTACCTTTAGATCTGAAGTGAGTCTCTTGTAGGCAGCATATGTATGAGTTTGTTTTCTTATCTATTTAGCCATCCTATGTCTTTCAATTGAAGCGTTTAATCCATTTACATTGAAAGCAATTATTGATATGGTATATAATTATTGTCGTTACATTTATATTTTATCTTCTTCTTCTCCTTCTTCAAGAAGTCCTTTTAACATTTTTTGCAATAATAGTTTGGTGGTAATGAACTCCTTTAGCTTTTTCTTGTCTGAGATTAATTTCCTGTTCTTGATGTAAGGTTTTAGCATTAGGGGAAGTGAGATAAGAGATATTGGAAACTTTGTACTATTTTTGAAATTTAAGTCTAAATTTAGATCAAAACAAAACATTTTAAAACAAAAGAAATGCTTTTATAAATGTAAATGAAGTCATTTTCTCTCCTGTTTAAAATCCTCTAGTGGCTTTCTATCTCACTCAGATTAGGTGCCACATTCTGCACAATGGTCTAAAAAATCCCTGCACTAATTGTCCCCCTGTCTCATCTCTAACTTCATCTTCTACTAGTCTCCCCATCCCCACTGAACTTCATTCAGCTAAACTAGATGCTTGTTGTTTCTTAAATACAGCAGGTACATTCCTACCTGAGACCCTTGCCTTGGTTTTTCCTCACTATCATTTATTGTTCCTCATTTAACTAACTACATGGCCATGCTTTCTTTCCTTTTTTTGTCTTTACTCAAATGTCACTTTATCAGTGAAACATTCCCCACCACCCTGTTTAATTTGGCACTGAACAGCCTCCTGGAATGCCATATTCCAATATAATTTTTTCCATAGCCCTTACTATCATCAATATTCTTCATGTTTTACTTATTTAATTCTATTATTTTATGTTGATATACAATAGAGTTTAAGCTGTGCCTAAGTTTAAGTGAGGGGAGAGGATTTTAACTGTTTCATTCACTGATGTGTTGCCAATGAACATGAATGGAGAATGAATAGCCATATGAAGGCTGTTTCACCTCCACTGTCTCACTCTGGTTTCAAGAGCAGGAAAGAAGAAGAGATAAGGAGGAGATATATTAGAAATAGAAAAATATATTAGGAATATCTCTTCACTTGTTATTGGATCACCAGCCAAACTGTGTTACATGGCCACCTCTAACTGCGAGGAAGGTTCAGAAATTTTTTTGACTAGGAGCATTACTGTTTCAATAAAATGTAATTTCTGTTGGCAAAGAAAGGGAATGAATACTGGGTAGGCAACTAATAATGTCTGCCACAGAAACTACATCTATCACATTCACTTCTGAATCTTTGGTGTGTGGTTACCATTACAAATATGAAAAAGATAGTTATATAAAAAGATAGTTATATAAAAAGATATATATATATATACACACACACACACAGTTGTTTTCTGCACGTTCCTTATATCCATTCCCCTTTGCAAATTTAGAACTTTGAATCTTCCTTTTTTCATTTTTATTATCTCAATTTGTCCCTATGTATGCTTAACATTCATTATTATCTTGCTATAGCAATTCTCTTCTTATTATTTAAGCTTATAATGTCCTGTTCTCAGTAAGGATTGCACTCCTTTGCTTCTATTTGCCTGATAGTCACTTTACTCCTAATTATGTATTTTTTTTCGTGGTCATTTTGTTTCAGGTTGAGCTGACTCCTTTCAGTATATCCTGTAGTGCAGGGCTCATAGTGGAGAATTCTCTCAATTTTTGTGTGTCTGGAAAGGTCTTAATTTCTTTTTCATATCTAAAGGAGAGCTTAGCTGGATACATTATTCTAGGCTGGTATTTCCTTTCACTTAATAGTTAAATATTTGATTCCATTCCTTTTTGGTTTGTAAGGTTTGCACTGAGAAGTTCGATGATAATCTAATGGGTTTTCCTTTATGTTACCATTTTCTTCTCCCTGGCTTCCCTGAGAATTCTCTTTGTCATTAATTTTTGATAACTTTAATACAATGTGTCTTGGTGATGGCCTTTTTGGATTGAGATAATTGGATGTTCTGTTGACTTCTTGAATTCCAAGCTCTAGCTCATTCCTTAGATTTGGGAAATTCTCATCCACTATTTGTCTGAAAATGCTTTCTATTCCCATGCTCTTTTTTTCTCACCTACGATAATGCCATTATTCTTATGTTTTCTCTCCTGATGGTATCAGCTAGTTCTTATATTTCTCTTTCAATAATTTTCATTCTTCAGTTTCTCTCTTTTTCCTTCTGATTTATTTCTAGATTTCTTTGATATCACTGATTCTTTCCTCCACTTAGCCAACTCTACTTCCCAAGCTTGCTATTTTATTTTTCAACCCTTGCAGTGTATTTTTTTTTTAATCTCCAGAAGGTCATTCTGGTCTTTTTGAGGGTTTCAATCTCCTTGCTCTGCTCATCTAGCTGTTTTTTCAATTACTGAAATTGTTGATATAACTCATTTCGGAACTCACTGAGTTTTTTCAGAAGTACCATCCTGAATTCTCTGTCATTTAAGCTGCATATTTTTATGTCTGTAAGCTTATTTTTTTAGAGATTTTTCTCTTTCTTTCTGAGATGCCTTGTCACCTTGGTTGCTCATGGTGTTTAATGGACTATTTCTCCATCTGAGTATTAATGGAAGTGTATTCTGCTGTTTTTCCAGAAAGAAGATTTATTATATAAAGTTCTCTATTTAGCCTGCTGCAAAGAAGACACTTTTTTTGGGGTTTCCAGCAGGTGGCGTCTAAGCCTCTTAGATACTTGCTTTATATAAAGCCTTAAAAATGTCTTTTTATTTTCTTATAGATATTTAATCATGCTTGCTACCCTCAGTTTCAGTCCCTGTCAGTGTCAGTAACGGTCTCAGCAGCATTTGCTCAGATTCCCATGAGGCTCCGCAGTGATTGGTCTTGGAGGGTATGGAGGAGGGGCCTTCTGGATTGGGAGTTGGGAGCTGTGGCTCAGCCTCAGTTTTGCAACCTCAGCCAGTAAAAATCAACTGTTGTTTCTCTTCAGTTCCATCTTGCTTCTCTGCCTTCTGCCCTGATGACTGGGCCCTGCTGCCAGCCCACTGCTGGGAGCTCACAGCACTTTCAGGCAGGGCTTTTGAGGGAACTCACCTCTCCTTCTCTCCTCCCCCTCCTCCTAAAGGGAGCTCCAGAGGCTGTAAGAGGCAGCTTCTTTATTTCTCCCAGTCCACCACCCAACACCCAGGGTTCCTACCTGTAATAGCTCTTATGTGCAGATCCCACACTCAGACATGTTGGTGGGCAGTTTGGGTGTTTTTAGTTGAGTTTTAGATATTCAGCTTATTGTTTCAAGGGAAGAGATCTGGGGATGTCTCTCACTCTGCCATGATTTTCCTGACTCCTTGTATTTTTATTTTGTAAATACTCTTTTGTAGGCATATTAGGGTTATCAAGAAAATCCAAACTAATAGAGTGTGTGTATATATACATATACCTAATTCATATATATGGAAAAAAATAAATAACAAAAATATAAGCAGGAATTAGATACATAACAATATGTAGTAGATAGGATCAATAATACTAGAAATAGACTCTTCCAAAGTACCTAGTATAAATGGAAAACTGATAAAATATGCTAGGGAAAAAAAAAGGCACAAATTACAAATATGGAGGATAAAAAGGAAATAGCTCTAGAGATTCCAGAGACATTAAACAGAAAAAACAGTGCTCTTTCATCTGGACACCCAGGGGAGAGTTGTAGTTTAAGTCTGAAGCACTCTGCTGGCCAAATTCCCTCTTCTTTGGGGTAGGTTAATTTTCTTCCTAAGACATTCATCTGATTGGGTGAGGCCCACCCACATTATGTAGAGCAATCTGCTTTACTCACACTCCACTGATTTAAATGTTAGTTCTATCCAAAAAATACCTTCACAGAAATACCTAGAATCATGTTTGACCAAATATAATTTGGTCTAAGTTGACACATAAAATTAACCATCACAATAGATTTAAAAAGTTCCCTTCTATTATTAGTTTATTAAGAGCTGTTTGTTTTTTGTTTTAATAATTAGTGAAAGTTAAATATTATCAAATGGTTTTTCTGCATTTATTGAAGTTATCATGTTTTTCTCCTTTACTTGGTCAATATGGTGAATTACATTGATTTTCTAACATATTCCTAAGATAAACTTAACATGACCATGATGTTTAACCAGGAATTTATTCCATAATTATTTCTGTTAATATTTTGTTTAATATTTCTGCACGTATTCTTATGAATGAGAATGGTTATAATTTTCTTTTTCATATATAATTTTTAGGTTTTGGTATCAAGTTTACCTTGAGAGTATTTTATTTTTTTCTATACTCTGGAGTTTTTAAAAAATATAAGATTAGATTAAACTTACTTAAATACTTGGTAGAACTCACTAGTGAAGCCATCTGGGTCTAGATTTACTTTATGAAGATATTTTTGACTATTGATTCAATTTGTAAACAGGTATTAGACTATTTATATTTTATACTTTAGTTTCAATAAATTCTTTTTCTAAGATTTTCTCCACTTGAATTAAATTTTTTAATGTGTTTTTATAAAGTTATTCACTATGCTCTTCTGTTTAATGTATGGAATCTCTAGTGATATCTCCTTTTTATCCTTTATATTTGTAATTTGTGCCTTTTCCTTTTTTTCTAGCACATCTTACCAGAAGTTTTTCATTTATACCAGATATTTTTGAAAGAATTTGTTTTTAGTCTTCTTAATCCTATCTACTACATTTTGTAATGTATCTAATTTCTGCTTATGTTTTTATTATTTATTTTGTTCTACTTCTTTGTGCTTATCTTGTCATTCTGTCCTGACTCCCTGAGGTGAATACTCAGGTCTGAAATATTCAACTTTTAAAATATCTTGATATATAAATTAGAAAATAAATCTCAGTGTAGCACTGTTTTAGCTATGTCTCATACATTTTATTTGTTCTGAAAAATTCTCAGCTACTATCTCTCAATATTATTATTATTATTATAATTATTTAGTTTTAATTTAAGTATTTTCTAATTGTGGTTGCTTACTTCTTTAATGCATGGAAATTTAGGAGTGTATTTCTTAATTTAAAAATATATAGAGATCTTCCAGTCACCTTTTCGTTATTGATTTCTAGCAAAATTACATTATGATAAAAGTAAATAACTGAATGATTTTAATCTTTTGATTTTTTGGAGACTTGATTTATAACGCTTGTATACTATCAAATTTGGTAAATATTTATTTATGTAATAGAAAGAGAAATGTTGATGTCTAAATGCCTGGAACCTAGAAATACTTTACCTTAATACAGCAAGGGAAACTTGGCAGGTGTGATAAATTGAGGATCTTAAGGTGGATTATACAGGTGGGTCCAATGTAATCACAAGAGAAAGAAAGAAGGATGTTTTCCTCTAGATGTGGAGTGATGCGGCCAGGACCAAGGAATGCCACAGCCTCAAGAAGTTAAAAAGGTAAAGAATACATTCTTTGCTAAGCCTGTAGAAGGAACCAGACCTTCTGGCACCTGACTTTATTTTTCTGAGAAGAAGCTACTTAATTTGATGTAGTCCTACTTGTTTATTTTTGCTTTGTTGTTTATGCTTTTAGTTTTAAACCTAAAAATGATTGCCAAGACCACTGTCAAAGAGCTTACTCTCTGTTTTCTTCGAGAGAGTCTATGATTTGGGGTCTTATGTTCAAGTCTTTAATCCATTTTGAGTTGATTTTTGTGTATGGTGTAAGATAGGGGTTGAGCTTCGTTCTTTTGCCTATGGCTATTTGGTTTTATTAACACTATTTATTTTAGAGACTGTAATTTCCACATTGTATGTTCTTGGCTACTTTGTCATAAATTAATTGATGAAACATGCATGAATTTATTTCTGGGCTTTTTATAGTGGTCCATTTTTTTATATGTCTTTTTATGCTAATACTATTTTGATTACTATTCTTTTAATCTAGTTTGAAATCAAGAAATGTGATGCCTCTAGCTTTGTTAATTTTTCTCTAGATTGCTTTGACTATTTTGGGTCTTTTGTGATACTTTATAAATTTTAGGCTGTTTTTCCTATTTCTGTGAAAAATGCCATTGAAATTTTGATAGGGATTGCATTGAATCCATAGATTGCTTTGGGTAAAGTGAATATTTTTATAATAATTATTTCAATTTATAAAATAATTATTTTCAATTTCTTGTAGTTTTCAGTGTATAAATCTTACAACACCTTGGTTAAATATATTCCTAAGTATTTTATTCTTTTTGATACTATGGTAAATGGGGCTGTATTCTTAATTTCTCTTTCTGACAGTTCATTGTTGGTATGTAGAAAGATAATTTATTTTTGTATATTGATTTTGTATCCTGCAACTTTACTGAATTTATTTATTAGTTCTATTGGGGTTTTTGTGGTGGAATTTTTAGGGGTTTCTAAACCTAATATTGTGTCATCTGCAAATAATGATAATTTTATATCTTCCTTTGTCATTTGGATGCCTTTTATTTATTTATTTGTCTTGCCTGGTTTCTCTGTCTAGGAATTCCAGTACTATGTTAAATAAAAGGGGCAACATTGGAAATCCTTGTATTGTTCCTGATTGAGAGTAGAAGGTTGTAGCATTTCACTGTTGAGTATAACATCTGCTGTGGGTTTGTAATATGTAATATGCAATGGCATTATGTTGAGATATATTTTCTCTATAGTCAGTTGAGAGTTTTTATCATGAAAGCATGTTAAATTTTGTTGAATGCTTTTTCTTCATCTATTGAGATAATTATATAATTTTTATACTTCATTTTGTTAATGTGGTACATCACATTGATTGAATTGTGAATGTGGAACCATTCTTGCATCCCTGGAATAGATCTCACTTGGTTATGGTTAAGATCATGTTAATGTATTGTTGAATTTGATTTGCTAATATTTTGTTTAGGGAGTTTGGATATGTGTTTATCATGATATTGATCTGTATTGTTTTTTTTTTTGTAATGTCCTTGTCTGGCTTGATTACTTTCTATAATGGTATTCTTTGATCCCTTTCTCTTTATATTTTGAGTATCTACTATAACTTTTTGCTTTGAGGCTTACATAAAATGCTATATTTAAACATTCTTTTTAAATATGAAAAACACATATAAAAACTCTGTCTTTTTATACTCTCCCCATTTTATACTTTGATGTCACAACTTATGTCTTTTACACTGATATCCATTAACAAATTGTTGTGGTTATAGTTACTTTTTAATGTTTTTGTTTTATACATTTATGTATTTTCTTGTTATTAATTAGAATCCTTTTAGTTTGGAAAAATTTTTTAACATATTTGTAAGGATGGTCTAGTGGCGATGAACTTATTCAGTTTTTACTTGTCTGAAAAACTCCTTATCTCTTCTTCAATTTTGAAGCCCTGCCCATTTTGCCAGATAGTATTCTTTGTTGGTAGTTTTTTCTTTCAACACTTTGAATACATCATTTTACTACTTTCTGGCCTGCAAAATTTCTGGTGAAAAGTCTGCTATAGTTTGTGGGGTTCCCTTGTGCATAACAAGTTGTTTTTCTCTTGCTGCATTTTATAATTATCTCCTTGTCTTTAATGTTTGTAAGTTTAATTATAATGTGTCTTGGTGTGGGTTTTAAGATTCATTTCATTTGGAACTCTCTGGGCTTCCTGGACCTGGATGTCTTTATCTTTCCCTGGGTTAGGGAAGTTTTCAGCCTTTATTTCTTTTAATTAAGCCTTTCCCCGCTTTTTCTCTACCTTCTCCTTGTGGTACCTATGTAATTCATATTGTGCTTAATGGTGTCCCATAAATCCCATAAGCTATTTTCACTTTTTTTAAATTCTTTTTTCTTTATTTTCCTTTGATTGGATGAATTCTACTTTTCTTTGAAATTTCCGATCTTCTCTTTCACTTGATCTAGTTTGTTGTTGAACCCCTCTATTGAAATTTTTGGTTCAGTTATTGTCTTTTTAGCTCTGTGATTTCTCTTTGATGCTTTTGAATATTTTCTATCTCTTCACCGAATTTTTTTCCTTTGTTCTTTTATTACTCTCCTGACCTCAGTGAACATCTTTATGGCTATTATTTTCAACCATATGTTAGATAAATCACTTATCCCCATTTCATTAAGATCTGTTTCTAGAGATTTATCTTGTCCTTTTGTTTGGTACATATTTTTTTATTTCTTCATTTTCTTTGATTGCCTGTGTTGTTTTCTGTGCATTAGGTAAAACAGCCACCTATCTCAATGTTGAGATATGTTTCATATAGGAGATGATTCTCATTGATCAGCCTGGCCTGAGCTCCTAGTTGTCTCTCCAACTTTTGTGATTGTCCAAGCCTCCTTTTTGATTTTCAGTGGCTCCCAATAGTTTAGGAGTGATAAGGCACATCAGTTCCACAAGGAAAGATTGCGGTCTGTACCTAAATGCAGGCTAATTAGAAGCTGGACCCTCAGGTAACAGCTGGGAAAGTACACGTTAAAGTCCCTGCAAAGGAGAAACTGGGTAATGGCCATTTTACCTGCTCCCTTTGTGCTAATCTAAGGTGTATAGCCATGGATGGAGCGGAGGTGTGCTCCTGCACTTGTTAAGAAGTGTTTAAGTGTTTCTTAAAGTCCTATGAGACTCATGAATGCAAGGCCCATTGACTATTAGAACCAGTTGTTCCAATGACCCATCCCTTAAGTGAGACCCACAAATGCTGTGACATCAGATGTGTATATAAGCTCCTTTCAGGGAGATACTGTCAATTTAGTTTTATTATTAGTTCAGGCCGGAGGGAGAATATGGAACAGGTGTCTACCTGCTTTCTCAGTCTCTGGGGAGGATCATAGACAGTCTCTACTGCCTATTAAATTAAAAATCTAGCTTTGGGCAGCAGTTTTTAAAGTATACAGATAAGCTTCTTTCAGGGAAAGACTGGGAGATGTATGATTTGCCTGCTCCCTTTCCTCTAAGCCTTGGAGGATAACCTATTAAGAATTATTTCTTTGTTTGCTACAGTCCTGTGGGACTCCTGAATGGAAGTCCCTTTGGTTAGAAAGCCAGGTGATTCAGGGACACATTTCTTGGGTGGAAGCTGTAAAATCTGTGGCACACATGTATGTACCAAGCTTTTTCCAATTAGATACTGGTAATTTGGAGTGAGCTGGAGGGAAAACGTAGGATAGACGTCCACTATCTTCTCTGATCTCTGGGGGAGGATTGCACCCAGTCCCTAGATCCAGCAATATTGGAAGTCTGGCCCTCAGACAGTAGCTTTTAAAGTATGCTGATAACTTTCAGGAACAGACTGGGAATTGGGTGATTTTTTTTCTGCTCTCTCTGTACTGAGCCTTTTGAGAGAGACATGGTGAGTGCTCATGCACACATCAAGAAACCCATTGGATTTTAGAGATAGTTATTTGAGGAGCCTCTCCTGCTGGTAGTATTCTTAAAAGTTGGGGTCCAGACTTTTGTGGGGTCCAAATTCTTAACTCCTTAAGGAGAATCTGGGAGTTGGGTACTCTTCTTGTGTATCTGTGTTTCAAATCTTTCTCTCCTTTTTCTTATAAGGATACTAGACACTGGACTTAGGACACACCCTAAATCTAGAATGATCTCATTTCAAAATCATTAACTTAATAACATCTGCAAAACCCTCTATTTCTGAAAAAGGTTATATTCACAGGTACCAGGGGTTAGGATTTGGACATACCTTTCTGAGAACACAATTCGACACACTACAGCTACATTCTGATTAATCTCCTCATACAAATCTTCCTGTTTATTAATCTCTCTTTAGTTGTATTGAATCAGCTGTTAAACATATTCATTTCTAAAGTTTCAATTATTATATTTTCAATTTTTAAAATGTTTAGTCTTTCTTTGTTTCTTCTCTGCACACATTTTAAAGCTGTTCTTTACTATTGTATATAGAAAAGCATGGCTATTTATATTTGGGGGTTCCTTCCTATCGTTTGTTGTTTTTCTTGGTTTATGGCACTTTTTTTTTAATTTAAATCTATTGGGAGTAACATTGGTTAGTAACATTATATAAGTTTCAGGTGTACAACTTTATAACACATAATCTGTGTATTCCATTTTGTGCTCACCATTAAAAGTTTAGTCTTTTTTCATTACCATATATTTGACCCCCATTACCCTCTTTATCCTCCTCTTATCACCTTCTCCTCTGGTGACCACCATCGTGTTTTGTCTGTATTTATGAATATGTTTGTTTGTTTGTTTGTTGCTTTTTGTTTTATGTCTCACATATATGGGTGAAATAATATGTTTCTTGTCCTTTTCTGTCTGACTTATTTCACTTAGCATGATATTCTCAAGATCCATCCATGTTATCGTGAATGGCAATATTTCCTCTTTTTATGGCTGAATAGTATTCCATTTTAATGTGTGTACCACATCTTCTTTTATCCAATCATCATTGAAGAACACTGTGGTTGTTCCTACATTTTGGCTATTGTAAATAATGCTGCAGTGAATATAGGATGTGTGTGTGTGTGTGTGTGTGTGTGTGTGTGTGTGTGTGTGTGTGTATTTTAAATTTTTAGAGTAGATACTCAGGAGAAGGATTGCTGGGGCATATGGTAGATGTATTATTAATTTTTTGAGGAACCTCCATACTGTTTTCCATAGGGGCTGCTCTATAAATTCCCACCAGCAGTGTATGAGAGTTCTCTTTACAAACAATACCTCTAATGAGGGGCTAATATACAAAATATATAAAGAACTCATTAAGCTAAATACACACACAAAAAATTAATCCAATTAAAATATGGGTAAAGAACCTGAACAGACCACTTTCTCCAAAAAGAATATAGATGATCAACAGACGTGGAAAAATGTTCAGCTCTGCTAGCTATAAGGGGAATGCCAATCAGAACCACAATGAGGTAGCACCTCCCATCTGTTAGAATGGCTATTATCAAGACAAAAAATAACAAATGTTGGAAAGAATGTGTAGAAAAGAGAACCCTCATACACTGCTCATAGTGCCTTGTTTTCTCATGCATTTAGTGTGTTTTGACTATGAATACCTCAATTTAATTGAAAATTTGCTTTTTGAGATTCATGGAGACCTGGTATTAGGGTGGTTCCTACAGAAAATGTGTGTATTTTGTTTCTGCCAGAGCCTGGAATAAATTTTTGTTTTGGACTACTTTAAAATTTTAGTTTGAGAGTTTGAGGATGATTCAAACACTATAAATGTACACTTTAAGTCAACGTGATAGCTAGATTATAGATTCAACATCTTAAGGGTGTTTTCTTCCTCTGCTAGATTGACAAGTTTTAGACCGATTTTTATTTAATCTTTGGTTAAAAAGGGGTGGGTATTTCTAATTCACTCTTACACTAAAGTAGAGCCTTTTGGGGGTTTCTGTCCTATAAGGGAAAAGATGTTTATGTAGACTCTCCACCTTAAGCAGATACTGAAATTTGCCAACTGTACTCCATGTACCATGAGGCCATGAAAACATGCCCAAGTTGACCTCGTTTGGCAAATGCCCTCAAATTTCTCTTACTTCTCTGGTTAACACCATCAGTGGGGCTCTGGCTTGAGTGTTTCTTATTTTCTTTCTAGCACAATAGTGGTCTTAATAAAATATTTTAAAGCTTTTATCTAGCATTTTAGTTGTTTATAGTGGGAATTTATCTTACTAATGTTCTCTGCTGTCTTATTTGAAATGGAAATCTTTCTTTTTGAATATATGATTTCTATAATTTTAGAAAATTTTCTGTAACACCTACATTAAAAGTGATTGGCCAACTGGGTGGGTGTGCCATCACTCACTAATTTGGCGACTAAAGAGGAGGAGCATATTTGGAAGATACAATATTACATTTCCTTTTGTACACATTGTATGTGAGATACTTTTGACACTTGTCATACTCTTGAGAATTTCTCCTCTGCAAATTCTTCGCCTCAGGGAAGTGCAAAAGATGCAGGTTTCCATATAAACTGCTACCTAAACTGCTACTTTCCATATAAACTGCTACTTTCCTTAAAGGGAAGTGGGAGATCTTACATAATACTTTGAGAATAGAAACCAATTCTTTCATTCCTTTCTTTGACTTCTCTACGTTTGGCTCTGTATTAGATATGCTCTGATCTTCTGATTTACAAGATGTGATTATCATATAGACAATTTAATTTAGCTTAGAAGATTTAATTTAGCTTCTCTCAATCCAACAAACATGGTATGTTTGGCCACCTCTAAGATAGCCCCTAGTCATCTCCACCCCATAGTACACACACCATTTTTGTAATTTTCCTTGAGTGTGAGTTTAACTTTTCAACTTACCTCTAAAGAATATAATATGGTAGAATTGATGTAATGGTACTTCTGAATTAGGGTATACAAGGACTATGGATTTTTGGGGTGCTGTGTTTCATGCTCTATCTTGAATATCTTGCTATGGGGAAAGCCAGCTACCATGTCATAGCAGCCCTGTTGAAAAACACATGTGGCAAACAACTGATATTACCAAGAGCCAAATGAGAGAGTTTGAAAGTGGATCCTCTTCTAGTTGAAACGTGAGATGACTTGCAGCCCTTGCTGACACCTCGATTGTAGTTATGTGAGAGATCATGAACCAAAATCACTAGGTAAGCTCTTCCCAGATACATGACCCACACAAACTGTGAGATAATAATGTGTATTGTTCTCAGCCACTAAGTTTTGGGGTAATTTGGTATGCAGCAATAGATAACTTATATCCCTGATTTGTTGGCAAGGCAATCAGTCAGAGTCATGGAAAGCGTATTGAGATATAAGTATGGGAATGTAGCAATTGAGATCACATGCAATTTTATTTATTAAAGAGTTAAAGTAGTACATTAACAAAACTTTATGTGATAGAGAAATAATACCTGAACTCTTCTGAATGTGATTATTGCCTAAACTACCAGAGATACTAGTCTGGCTGAGTTCCTCCACAGTTATGTAAATCAAAGGCTAAGAGATTGGCTGAAGTCAGGATATGAATAACTGAACAGTTTCTTCTGGAAAGACTGAAAATGAATCAATGATACCATTTAATAAAGAAATTGAAATGAAGCTTCACTCTTTGGAAAGAAGACTACTACATCATTTCTGTAGTTAAGTCTCCCAGTCTAATGCAAACCGAGGATTGTGACAATGATCCAGTAAGTCTGGCCCCAGAGCTCCCTTCAGCTTGTCTCTTGCTTGACTTTGGAGAATGAACTGGGCATGATTTAGAGATTAGAGACTTGTTTGACAATAGAAAAATGAAAAATCTCAAGTCCTGGACCCATCCTTTGATCTTGAGCCATTAGTGCTGTAGGTTCTCTCATCCTCTTGTGTCTGAAAAATGCTCAGGTATTAGTGTCACTACCTTGAGTGACATGGCTGACACCATGAGTAGGTAAAATGATAGTCTTATTTCCTGAGCTGGGAAGAACCTGGCCAACATCTTCTGTGTGAGACAGGGACCAAAATGGGAAAATGGGAATTGGACAAAGATTTCAGTCTGAGAAGTAATCTTATAGGGCTTCCAGTTATAAATGGTTTTGGAACAAGTCTTTCCAGCAAAGACTGTAGCAGGTCACAGCCCTAGAACTTGGCTGGTTTTATCAATCTGGCAGTTCAGAGTCAGTGCAAAGGACATCCCCAACACCTGAAAAAAGAGTTGAAAAAATATGAGGTCTTTATAGAAGGAGCCATCTCTCCTGTAACCCCTGGGATCAGCCCCAAAGTAAAAGGAAGTATCCACTACACTGAGACCACCCTTCCTGCTATCACTTCCAATTCCTTCTCAGGTATTCTGTCCTTTAGTTTTAGAATGGCAGTGGGAAGATAAGTGGGGCAAAGATGGCAAGACAGTGGAGTACAAAGTGTTGGGATATCTTTTGTCTCCCTAAGGAGTTCTTAAGAAGGCTTAAGAAGCTCTGCTGCTGGTATAATTACATTCTGAACACTTTATGCAATAAATCAACTCTACTCATGTCTTAGGCCTCCTTGGTTTCTAAGCAGGGGAAAATTGTTTTTTTCTGAGTTCCTTGATTAAATCTTAGCTATTCTGTGATATATCACATGTAAAAAAATTACACAAAATTATCCCCAATTAATTATTGACTTATCAAACTAAGCAGAGAAATAACAAAGAAATTGATCATAATTTTCATCACCAACTCCTGCTTAATGTACAAGGCCAATTTTTCAAGTGGAATGTTTTGTCCATCACATAATTTTCTCTTAGGAATAAGTTGACCAGATAGATCTTCTAGCATATCTTCTGTATGCTTTAAATTTGTAATAACATTATTTTCTACTTGACTGGTGGAGTTCATATTTATTGAGAATATACTATATATCTGATAACATTCTGAAACCTTTTATGACTTAGCTCATTTAATTTCCAAAGTTGTATGGTTAAGCTCTTACCTGGATCACACATACACAGATAGTGATGATGCCAATATATAGGAAATTGGAATGAAACCACAGCTTTGCTTTTATATAGCAACCCTAGAAAAAATTACAAGTACAAATAATATCACATATTACTCAATTTTATCAAATGTCTATTTAGGAACATAGTTTGTATTTTGCCTTCTGCCAAGAAACTTAGGCCAGGTATTATATTTTTATTTTTTTTACTAAAGAAACAGGTGTAAAATAGAGAGTATTAGACTAGATTTTTCTGTTAGCATTACCATTACAGTGGCACCTAAAGTAGAAGTCTTAGGTTCTTACACACTGAGTTCAGCTAGCTCCCAAAAGGTATGTCAGCAGCAGATTTCCTTATGTTCTTTGAACATTTACTTCTGACTCAGTGTTAATAAATGGGAATATAGGCATGCAATGCCAGAATTGGTTGCATTTCAGCTTTTGCTTCAAAAGCCAGTAAATCTATCATGGCCTGACCAAACTCCAAGGCAGTTGCTAGTTTGTAGGTATCCCAGTCTTTCTTCACAGACCTAAAAAATTCCAGAGATTTACAAACAGCCCCAATAGTGAGTAACATGGGGTAATAGGGTCTTGGTTAAGTCGGAAGATGATTTTGGCTTTTTCTCTGAGCTTAGTCTGGAGGTCCAAATTTAGTGAGCATGTTGTTTCACCAGTTTCACCAACTTTCTCTCTCCCAACTCCTCACTCCTTCCCTTGTGGTTCATTTCACTAAGGGGCTAGATGCTGCCATCTCCAAGGAAGGAGAGCAGAGAAACAGGTAGAAGAAGAAGCTTTTTATACCTCAACCTTACAAATTTCACTTTCAACCATGAGGAGACCCACTCCTTGCTCAAGAAGAATCTAGACATAATCCTATGCCTCTATTACTTAAACTTTTCCCTTCTAATGTAATAGTTTAGGGCAGCAAGATTCTTAATGATGTCTCTAGTCTAAATGAGCTCCTTCCTTTTCAGTACTGATTTGTCTAGCTACCTGCATTGTTTCTGTGGTTTCTATTTTGTTCATGATTCCCTGTTTCTAGATGGGAGGACCAGGTCCAGTAAGATTGGAGTTTCTAAGGCAGTTAAAAGGTTATTTAAAGAGGCCGATAACAGAAAAGTTACCCCCCGCCAAATTACCTTAACTTGTGGATCAGAAGGGCAAGATGCTGGTGGGCTGCCGGTCCAATCACTTGTACCATTTATACCACAACATTGCAGCTAAAAGCCAAATGCCACAAAAATGTGATTGTTAGAAAATCAACAAAATGAAAATTGTGGGCCTTGACAAAAAGATGGGCCTTCATATCTGACTCTATAGCAGAATTTGTCTGACTACTAGAACTCCTTAGAACAAAGTGCTTCCAAATCCATCACGCCATTTTATTCACATAGACTCTTTGAAGTAGAGAGAGCAAGTTTAATTCTTTCACAATTTACAAATCAAAAACTAGGCACACATGAGACTTTATAATGAAAGTATTAAGCTGACCATACCTAGACCCACCAACTAGTTTTAAGTCCATGAAAAGTAGGACAATCAGATGTTATATGCCTGCTTACATGATGTAACAGGGGATATCAGCTATACTAACTAGTCTCACCACAAATAGAACCTGCATTAGGCTTTCAGATTCATGAGTATGGAATATAAAGACCCTCTGACACTAAAATATCTTGTGGAAGAAACTAGCCAGATCCAGAAACTGGGCAATTCTATAGAACGAACAATCTAATTTCTTTCCATAAATAAATAGCATAAAAAAGAGGGATACTATTATAAATTAAGAGATTTAGAGAAACGTATCATCCATGTGTCCTTATGTAGATCTTGACCTGAAGAAACTAATTAAAAATAATTTTTTACATAATCAGGAAAATTTTATTATAGAGAATGTATTAGTAATATTAAGGAATTACAAAATTTTAGGTGTATTAAAAAGAGGCTATTTGACAAGAAGGCTAAACAACACACTTCTAAATAACACATGGTCAAAAAAGAAATCTAGGAGAAATTTAAAAATATTTTGAAGTAAATGAAATGAAAATACAACTTATAAAAATTTATGGGATAAAGCAAAAGCAGTTTTTAGAGAAAAATGGATTTTATTAAATACAAATATTAGAAAAGAAGATCTAAAATCAATAAGTTTCCACCTTAAGAAACTAGAAAAAGAGCAAACAAAATCCAAAGTAAGAAGAAGAGATAGAAATTAAAGCAGAAATCAATAAAATTGCAAAGAGAAAATCAAAGAGAAAATCAACAAACCAAAATATGGTTCTTTAAAAAGATCAGTAAAAGCAATAATGTGCTAGCCAGGCTAAGTAAGAAAGAGAAGACACAAATTACTAATATCAGAATAAAAGAGAGGTACAGATCTCATGGAAATTAAAAAGATAATAAATACTATGAACAATTCTATGCCTACAAGTTTGATAACCTAGATGAAATAGACAAATTCCTTGAAAAATACAACCTGCCAAACCTCATACAAGAAATAGGTGGTTTGAATAGGTCTATATCTATTTAAAATAGAATTAATAATATATAACTTTACAAAACAGAAAGAACCAGGCCCAGATGGGTTCACTGGTGAATTTGGCCAAACATTTAAGGAATAAATTATACCAATTCTCTACAATTTCTTTCAGAGATAAAAGCAGAGAGAATATTTTCTAACTCATTCTATAAGGCCAGCATTACCCTAATATCAAATCAGACAAGGTATTACAAGAAAAAAAACCTAGAGAACATTGTCTTTTATGAACATAGATGTGAAAATTCTCAAAAAAAAAATAATAGCCAAGTGAATGAAAAAAAGTATGAAAAAATATTATACACCATGACCAAATGAATTTATACTGGTTCAACACTTAAAAATGAGTAAGCCCTAGCAATCTGCTGTATAACATTGCACCTATAGTCAACAATAACACATTCTTAAAATTTTTCAAAAGAAAGGTCTGATTTTAAGTGTTCTCCTCATCATAAAATTGAACCAAGACTGGTTCAACATTGGAAAATCAATTAATGTAATCTTTTGCATCAGAAGACTAAAAAAAAAAAATCACATAATTATACCAATAGATGCAGAAAAAGCATTTGCCAAATCTAACACGCATTCATAATTAAAAAAAAACACTTTAAAAAGTTAAAATAGAAGGGAATTTGCTTAACTTGATAGACAAAAATAATCTACAAAAGCCCTACAGTTAGCATCATACTTAATGGTACAAAGCTTTTCCACTAAGATAAGGTACAAAGCACTCCTTTTTAACATCATGCTAGAAGTCCTTTTTAATGCAATAAGGCAAGAAAAATAAATATAAGGTATATATATTAAGAAAAAAGACATAAAAGTGCTTTTGTTTGTAGATGATATGATCATCTATGAAGAAAATCCAAACTAATCAACATAAAACTCCTGGAACTAACAAGTGATTATATCAAGATTGCAGGATACAAAGTTAATATGGAAAAGTCAATTGCTTTGCTATGTGTCAACAATGTATATGTGGAATTTAAAATTTCAAAAAGCAATGCTATTTGCATTAGCACCCCCAAAATAAAATACTTAGATATAAATGTAACAAAATATGCACAAGACCTATATAAAAAAATTACAGAACTCTGATAAATAAATTATATATATATATATATATATATATATATATATATATTAATAGAGAAACATTTCACGTACATGGATAGGAAGACTCAATATTGTCAAGATGTTTTTGGTTCCCCACAATTTTATCTACAGATTCAATGCGATCCCAATCAAAATTCCAGAAAGTTATTTAATAAATATTAACCAACCAATTCTAAAATTTATATAGAAAGGCAAAAGACCAAGAACAAGCAACACAATATTGAAGGGAAAGAACAAAGCTGGAGAACTGATACTTCCCAACTTTAAGACTCACTATGAAGCTACAGTGTGATATCGGCAAAAGAATAGACAAATCAATAGAATAGAATAAAGAGCTCATAAATAGGCCCGCAAAAATATAGTCAGCTGATATTTGACAAAGGAGCAAAGGCAATACAATGGAGAAAGACAGTCTCTTCAACAAATGGTGCTGGAACAACCAGATATCCACATGCAATAAAATAAATCTAGACAGAGACCTTATACCCCTCACAAAAATTAACTCAAAATGGATCATAGATCTAAATTTAAAACACAAACCTGTAAAACACCTAGAGGATAAAAAAGGAGAGATCTTAGATGCCCTTAGTTATGGAGATACCTTTATAGAAACAACACTAAAGACATAATCTATGGAAGAAATAATTGATAAACTGGACTTCATTAAAAGTTAAAAATTCTGCTCTGCAAAAGACAATTTCAAGAGAATTAGAAAACAAGCCACAGACTAGGAGGAAATGTTAGCACAAGACATATTTGGAAAAGGACTTGCCCAAAATATACAAAGAACTCTGAAAAATCAACAACGAGAAAACAAACAAACTGATTATAAAATAAGCCAAAGATCATAACAGACACCTCACCAAAAATATATACAGATGGCAAGTAGCATACAAAAAAATTTTCAGCATCATATGTCATCAGGGAATTACTTGCAAATTAAAACAACAATAAGACATCACTGTACCCCTATTAGAATGGTCAAAATCTGGAAACCTGATACTAACTGCTGGTGAGGATATGGAGCATGAGGACCTTTTATTTATTGCTGGTGAGAATACAAAATGGAGCAGACACATTGGAAGACAGTTTGGAAGTTTCTTATAAGACTAAGCATACTTTTATTATATGATCTAGTAACCATGCTCCTTGGTATTTATCTGAAGGAGTTAAAAACTTACACACACACACACACACACACACACACACACACACACACACACACACAAACTGCTCATGGATGTTTGTAGTAGCTTTATTCATAATTGCTAAAATGTGGAAGCAACTAAGATGTCCTTTAGTAGGAGAATGGATAAATAAACTATGGTACATCTAGGCAATGGAATATTATTCAGTGCTGAAAAAAAATAATGAGTTACAAAGCCATGAAAGGCATGGAGGAATGTTAAATGCATATTATTAAGAGAAAGAAGCCGTTTTAAAAAGGTGACTCCAAATATATGATGTATTGTAAAAGGCAAAACTATGGAGACAATAAAAAACATCAGTGGTTTTCAGGGAGGAGGTAAGAGGAGAGATGAACGGGAGCATAGAAAATTTTAGGGTAGTGAAACTATTCTGTTAGATTCGATCATGATGGATATATTTCATTATACATTCTTCCAAATGTGTAGAATGTACCATGCCAAAAGTGAACCTTAATGTAAACTATGGACTTTGGGTGATAATTATGTGTCACTGTAGGTTCATTCTTGGTTTGAAAAAAAGTATCATTCTTGTGGATTATGTTGACAAAGGGGGAGCCTGTGCATGTATGGGGCAGAGGGCATATGCACCATTTCTGTACCTCTCTCTCATTTCTGTTGTGAACCTAAAACTTCTCTAAAAAATGAAGTATTTTAAAAAATAAAGTCTTTATATTTAATGGGTGAAAGGATAGGATGTCTAGCATTTGCTTCAATATATTCTAGCAAAAAAAGCATAGGGGATTATGAAATGACATTGGCAAAATGTTAACTGTGGAAGCTGGGTGGTATGTACTCAGAGATTCATTTTATTATTATTCTCTTTACTATTGTATATATCTGAAAACTTAATAATAAATAAGCTTCTAAGCTAAATTTTAAAAATAGAGAATTGAGGATTTAGAGAGGTTAAGTGACTTTCCCAAGACCACCGAATCCTGGTCTCTGGGCTCTAGTTCCTGCACTGTTTCTTCTACTCCACACTAAGCAGGCCTGACAGGGCCATAGGGACTCCATGTAATCATAGTGATATTGTCTGAGACATAGACTACACCAGTGGCAGCGTGGGTCCCTGACCCTTCTTTATCCCCTAACACACCAAGGCAGGAATACATAGTTAAGATGTATGCTTGTAGGTGCGGAGGGGCTATGAAGAATAGGGTGCTGGTGGGCTAGGAAACAAGAATGATTTGGTTACTCAGGAATTCAAAAGAGATTTCTTACATTATATAATTTCTATTTTCAGAAAAATTTTGGAAAATACACAAACTAATCTAGTATGACACATGTGGGTCTTCCTAATATCTTCGGAGGGCTTAAACAACGAGCCTATCTGAGTTGGTAAAGGATGCAAGAGAATATAGGCAACTTGACGCTAATCAGACTGATTGCTGTTCCTCCTGTTTGTGACAGCCAAGCATATTCTGGGCCTAGAGGCTGTGGACCTTAGATTCTGAAACTTTCAAGAAAGGAAGTCCCTTTTAGACCTCAGGGGCTGAGGTTAGAAAATTAAGTCAGGATTGAACTCAGGAAGATTCCATCTATACTCACATGTTTCTGGATGGAGTCCCATGCTGCCTTGGTGCTATTGTCCGAGTGATATCGCTGGATGCTGTCAGTCAGGCCCTCAGCCACAGACGTATTCAGCTGGGCGGGGCACATCCCAGCAAAGGAGACATTGCAAAAGGCAGGTGAGTTCAAGGAACAAGGGATTTCTAATGTAGGTTAGTGATTTCACTTATTCCTCCCTTCTGAATAGTCTCCTCAAAGCTAATGAGGGAACGGAGGAGAGACATTCTGGACTTTTTTTTTTTTTTTTAATATATATCAGAAGAAGTGCTGAGGGTGAGATGGCATTGAAGGAAGAAGCACACAGTGGTTTCTTGTGCTTCCAGAACTCTAGCACAAAGGAGGAAAAGGGATAATCAAAGCGTGGGCTCTCTTGTGCACCCAAACAGAAATTCTGTATTGCCAAACACATGGAGAAAAGTAAGTAGGAGGAAGATAAACTTGGGTTTACTGTTCTTCCTACTCATCCTTCAAAGCATCATTCAAATGCAATACCCTTTGCAAATTTTTTTTCTCTTCCCAATTACAATTAATCTCTCTTTTATCCTTTCACTTTGCTTCTACCTCTAATTATAGGGCTTATTTTGTGCCAACTTCTCCACTGTCTGCTCCCCATTCTCAGCCATATAATGAATTGTATTCTTTGTAACTTACCTTCTGTTCATACACAAAGAGCAGGATGGCCAAGGTCACTTCAGCAAGGAGGATAATTAGCAGCAGAACAAAGAACTAGAGTAAAGCAGAGATATACTCACAGCACTGATTACAGTTCTCACCCTATGCCCACTGCACCCTGGGAGCATCCAGTCATATCTCTGCACATGTGCAAGAGGTCCTTGTTCCCACCTGGCTGGGCCTTCACCAGCTTTCTCTTATTTTGTGAGTAATAGGTATTCTTTTCCTACAACTAGCCTCCAAAACTCTACAGGGCAGATCCGCTGTCTTCTAACTTGGTTCTTTCCTTCTCATGTGCCTGTCAAGTTCTATGTGCATAATGTATATGAAATACCATTTGTTGAATCAATTAAACAATTTTGGCATCAGCTTATCAAAACAATTGAACGAAATACCAATAAACTAGACTGTGTGTTCTTAGAGTTCGGGAAATGGTTCTTTCTGCAAGAGCAGAGGGATTTTGGGGTGTGGACAGGTAATAGTGGAAGTTGAGAGGAGCCCTGCATAGATGGTGTGAAGAGGTGTTCACTCACTTTATGTTAACCACACACAACAGAAATGTTTTCATTTATTCCCTCTCCTTCACCTTTTTACCCCAATATGAATTTCGACTACTCAAAACCTTTCCTCCATATCTATTATCTTTCATCTTTTGCCATTAGTTTGGGAATCATCTGAGAACAAGACTTTCTTATTCTATCTCTAGGCTCCAGTTTATAAACTGACCCATAATGGGAAGAACCAAGGTGACTGAGGACCCATAATTACGGATAAAGTGGCTCTATTATGCCAAGCTCTGTTCTGAACACACTAGAGAAATGAGGAACTTTTCTTTTATAGAGATTATGGCAAAATCTAAGCATAAAGGTGCTCCTCGGGATGGTTAATTGACAGGGAACAACAGAAAAGCACTATCATCGCTCATATTAGACCTCAATGGCTGCAGCCTAGGCCCTTGCTTAAATTGGGTCACTCATACTATGGTGTATCTCATGCATATATGAGATAGGGAAGTATCCTCTGCCATTTTTTTGGGGGAGGTCATAGTACTCAGAAAAATCTACAAAACTAGATATTCTATTATTTAGCAACTGAGTCATCCTGCAAATACATACTAATGAGAGGAGGTTTTAGGCAAATGGATGACAGTTAATTTCAACCCAGACATGAAAAGGAAATAAAATGCTATGAAGGGAAACTACAATGACAAGTGTTGCTATTAACAGTAAAATGGATGCCAAGGTGGATAGCAATGCCTATCCCTGGGACCCCAGTCAGAAACAAAATACTATCGATCTAGTACTTGGCTGACTTGAGATGCCAATTTTATGTTCCTATGATTTCTCTGTGTCATTAGATGAGCTACCAAAAAACATCTGCCTGGGGCTTAAGACATAAAATCCCCCCAAATAGGGGAGCACCACATCTGCTGCGGGAGACTCACCGACATAAGCAGGCACTTGTTCTCCTTGATGGAGCCCATGCAGCCCAGGAAAGCAACCACCATGATAATGGAGCCGATGATGATGAGCACATTGCCCAGTGTGAGGGAGGGGAGATTATGGAAGAGTACCCCAAAGTCATTGTGGATCAGGAAGTATATCCCAAAGCCCAAAATGCAGCAGCCGCAAAACTGAAAGGAAGAATCCCACCACATTCTTAGGTAAAACATTTTCTTGAATATCTCATCTTCTCACTTACTTGAGATTAGAATCATCTTTTCCCATTGGCTCTATCAAGACTCTGATGAATAACCTTTTTACCAAGTTTTTCCCATGCACCTAGAAAACAGGTGACCCCAGCTTCCTCTTGTGATGTCCCATGCATGCTTCATCCTACCTGTATCAGACACCATGGGAAGCTCGCTTCTGTGTGTAACACAATATCTTCACACATCAGATCCCCACTAACTTGTTCACTCAACTGTTTACACATGGTCTTCCTTTTGGAAACCACAACCATGCAGAGAGAGGAAGGGTCCTGTTTGAGAAGTTTGTCTTGCTAGGTAGAAAACCAGATAAGCCAACTTTTAAGGATCTTCTCATAGAAATGTAAGTACCAACCCATCCTATATCTGAAATTTGATTGCTAACCCTTCCCAGAAAAGATGACTTCCCTTTCAATAAGTTATTCTTCCAAGAGGTCCAAGGGGGAGGTAGAGGTAAAAACTAGAAAAAAAGAGACTCTCGGTGTACAGAATGTAGTTTCAGGTTCCTCATCAATAGATGTCAGCAGTGAGCAGTAAAAGCCTAAAGCCCCCAGAGAGAGAAACAGCATCCCCATAAATAACTGCCCTGGTGCATTTCAATTTTGCAAGCTTATACTGTGACAGGATGAGAAGACGGGAGGAAAGGACAATTCCCTTCTTTTTTAGGCTGGGTATGCTGCACACGACCTGGACATGCATAAATTGCACTCCACACAACACTCTTTGGTAGAGGAGAGTAGAATGTAGTTGGGAGAAGGTGAGCTCAGCCTCACTCAGAAGAGACACACTTACCCAAAAGAGCAAGTTGAAGAAAAATAGGACATACTTCAGCAATTTCAAGCTACTCATGCCCATGCTGGAATATTCTTGCACTAAAAAGTGGAAGGAAAAAGAGAGGAAGTAAGTGACCCAACTCTGGTAGGTAGCTCCAAAGATCAGAGGGCACCAACATTCAGGGTTCAAGGATCTTCAACACTACCTTGGATTTGAGCTGTGATTCTGCTCTGGAAAGCTGCCCCAAACTTCCTGCTCTCTTAGTTTCTGAACTGAGGTACCAATTGGCTCATCTCAGACACTTGTGTTTTCTTCCATTCAGTAAGCCAAGGATGCTGTCATTGAATTAAGCACTCTAGAAGTAGGCTAGAGAGCCATTTTTAGGGGAGGATGAGTCACAGAGACACACAGCAGGCCAGTACTCTAGGACTAGTCCCTGGGCTCTTACTCAAGAAGGTAGCACTGAGGTCAGGGATTGGCTGTTAGCCAGCTGTGGAGAAGGCTCATGGCTTAATCAGCCAGTTCTTTAAGTGCCCTGAGATGCACATACATACTACATGTGGTCTATAAAATTCTCCACATGAAGATGGGGGAGAACTTATCTATGCCTCCCTCATTCTTTTATTGAAAAGACCTTTTGATGTTTTCTCTTCTAAGATACTATGGGAGATACAATCATGATGAAGTGGTAGCTATCCTCCAAATATGTCAGTCTTACAGCAGAGATAAAACTGGCCAACAAAGATCCAATGGAGAAATGAAAAGAGAGTTTGAATTTTTTAAAAAATAAAATTTTTTTCTTGGTGAGGACATCAATATTCAAAGTCTGGTCTTCAATTCTAAACTACAAGATACACAATTTTGAATTTCTCTCAGAAGTAATGGGGTTCTATAGAGTGACTTGTATTTTAAACTATCCATGAGAGCAATATATAAATCAGAATGTCAATTTTTTGTTTTTTTTTCCCCATTAGAACTAAGCCTTTTTTAGTTCATAGATTGCTTGTACAATTCATCCTACCTTCTTTGCCATGTCAAGGCACCCAGAAATCATATGGTTTTGAGGGATGGTTCAGCCAGGTTATAGATAAGCCTAATTAACTACTTCTGTTCCATGACAGAGTAATTTCTGTTTAAAGGACCAAATACTTATTGATCTTATCATTAAGATGGCTACTCAGTGACCAAAAGGCAGGTAGTTTATAGAGTGTGAATACACTGGACAAAGGGATGATTCATGTCTCAGGTGGGATAGAGCAGGACGGTGCAAGATTTCATTATGCTACTCAGAACAGCATGTTATTTAAAACTTATGGATTGTTTATTTCCAGACCGTGGTTGACCATGTGTAACTGAAACCATGGAAAGTGAAACCACAATAAGGGGGATGAAAAAAAAAGTCCGATGATCAACAACACAGTCTTTGAGGTCAAGGTGGAAGTCAGCCCTCACGAGTGCTACTAAACAGCTATGTGAGATTTGGAAGCCTACGTAACTTTTCTTGTCACATGCATTCCTATGTAAAATGGGGTAATACTTATATGTGATAGGGTGGATGTGAAGATTAAATGATTTTACCACATAGATAGACACATGCCCAGTACTCAATAGATGGCACCTGTGATCATATAGTCTTAAAGGACCACTCTTGTTTATCAGGAAAGGATGATAGATTTGAGTGTTTCTCAGACCTCTGTACATGGATCAAGTATCTCATAGACTAAGAAACATCTATGGAAAAAACAATTTTATTCATTGTATCTAGAATTTTTAAATTAATTTAACTCATAGGATGTGACATTTACCAGTCTTTATCTTCAAATCCTTAAGAATCCTTACTGTAGCCCTTTGCACAGTAATAAAAGATGAGTATGCCAAAACCCAAAGAACAGTAGTACATTATGCCATAGAAATTCGAAGACTTTCAGCTGTATTTTTTTAAATGTAAAAATATAAAATCACATATTTAGGTATGTGCTTTTGGCCAATGTAGATTGACAGGGACCAGATTTTCTCTGTCATCCAAAACAACCAAAAAGTGTACAAATTATAAAAAATGTCTCACATGACACTGGACATCAGACAATTTTCAAAACTCAATCATAGGAAAACAAACAATTTTATTTAAAAATGGGCAAAATATCTAAACAGATACTTCACCCAAGAAGATACATGGATGACAAATAAGTACATAAAAAAGTACTTTACTTCATTAGTCATTAGGAAAAAGCAAATTTAAACCACAACAAAATACCACTACCTACCTGCTAGAATGACTAAAAATTAAAAAAACAAACACACAAAAACAAAAACAAAAACAAAAACAAAAACACCTAACCATACTAAGATTTGGTGAGGATAGGGGGAACTGGAACTCTCATCTGCTGTTGATGAGAATGTAAAAGAGTATATCCACTTTGACAAAGAGTTTGCCAGTTTTGTAAAAAGTAAAACATATATGATCTAGTCATTCTACACCAAGGTATTTATCCAAGAGGAACGAAGCATATGTACATACAAAAACTTGTACAGGAATATTCATAGAAACCTTATTTGTAATGGCCAAAACCTGAAAAAAATCCAAAGGTCATCAACAGGTGAATGGATAAATTAACTATGTATAACCATATAATGGTATACTACACAAGAATATAAAAGAATGAACAGTTGATACATGCTACAACATAGATGAATCTCAAAATAATTATGATAGGTGAAAGAAGCTAGACAAAAACAGTATTATAGAATTATACACTTGAAGTGTATATAATTTTATTAACCAATGTCACCTCAATAAATTTAATACAAATTTAAAAAGTGAATACTCTAAGTCCAGTTATATAAAATTTTAGAAAGTGAAAACTAATCTATAGCAACATGAAAAAAGATCGATAATTGCCTGGGATAGCGGTAGAAGAAAATGAGGGGAAGTGTAAATAGAGGAGTAATAGGAAAGGGCAAGAGAAACGAATTACAAAAGACCACAGTAATCTTTTGGGAGTGATAAATGTGTTACCTTGATTGTAGCAACAGATTTATGCATGTGTACATACGTCAAAAGGCCCTTTCTCATTTGCACCTGTCCACCTTTCCAAACTCATGACAGCGGTCCCTATCTCCACCCTTACCTTATCAAATCCAATCTTAGAGACCAATCTGGAGTCACAGCAAGACAGCTTTGGTGTTACACAGGCTGTTATATTTATGGAATATTAATAAGTGTTCCTCAAACAAAACAAACAACAGGGAGTAATAGAAATCCATGATCAGATAATCTTGGAAATAAATGGGATTAAATAAAAATAAACCACAAAAGAATAAACAGTTTTTTTAATGAATGAATTCTAAGAAACTTGGTATATGCTAATGTACAATGTGGGTCTTTAAGAAAAAAGTCTACTTATATACTACAAACCTATTCTTATATTGCAGATTACTTACTAATAGCTCAAAGAACATAGTGTTCCATGGAACACAGTTTGATAAACACTAGTAATGGAATCAAAAAGATCTGCTTTTGAGTTCTCACATGCTACATACCAGAAACATGGCCTTGGGCTATGTGCTTAACCTCTCTAACTTTTACAATTTGTTCATCTTTAAAATGGCAACATCGATATACACCTCATAGGTTTTTCTGAAGGTTAAATAAGGTAATATTTCCTAGATGGCTCAGTACCAGAGTGCCTAGTTCAGTGACTACTGACTAAAAGATCAAGTTCTGAGCTTCTCTACCAGTCCATTTCTATGGATAACAGAGCTTCCTGCTAGATTTTCAAAAATAAAATACATCATGAGCCAGAAGGCCTTTAATAATCCTTTGATTATTTCATTTTTTGTAAATACTTTAAAAAACGTTTTGTGTGCCCTTTGCATAAAAATGTAAACAATACAGTACAAAGAAGAAAGCATAAAATCTTCTGAAACTCCACTGCCCAGAGATAATCACTACTAACATTTCAATGAATATCTTTCCAGACATTTATCTACATACATTTTCTTGCTGTACAGATATATTTTCCAATTTATATGGAAGAGGATGATGTTCAGCAAGGTATCATTGATTTCCTATTCCTTCCTACATGGAGCCTATGGAGGTCTTTGGTTCTTCAGTGAAGAATATCAGGGCCTCGATTAAGTAAAGTTTTTTCTAAATAGAAAAGAACATCTGTTTCCCACGAGGGTCCCCAAATTAAGGCCCTCCTGCCAAAATAAATTTAGACATATGATAGAGTTCACTGGATCCTGAAAAATGTCAAGTTCTTCATAAACATCTTATTTATAATTCTCACATCACTTGTGCAACTTAAGTGTCAATAGCCCTATTTTTTAAACAGGAAATTCGAGACTCAGATGACCTATGTAATTGGTACGAGATCCACCCCTAGCCCCCTCACTAATAATAAGCAAAGACAGGGCTCAGGCCAAGATGTTTCAGCCTCCCAAAACCATACTTCTTCCATTGTCCCAGGTTCCAGTTTTGTGCCTTCCGCTTCCCAACTCAATGCACATGCTGCAAAGTAATGAGCACCCAGGAGGATTCTTCCCATCTTTTAGTTTGAACCTTTGTGGGAATGGCTGAGGAATAATGGGAATTATGCATGTATGTCTCCTTGAGGGAGTAATAGGCAATTGTAAGGGGGGAGGTGATACTAAAATAACACAAAACAAAACTAACAACTTCTATGCATTATTTTTTTTCTCATCTTTCTATCACGTTGTCAAAGAAATGTGTCTTATTTCTTTCTAATATTGTGGTCTGGTGAAAACTTTTTCTCTTCAAGGCTACTCTCAGGGGAGAGGAATTAGCGATTTGTAGAAGAGAAAAAGAAAGAAGCAGCCAAGAGGAGAGAAAAAAAAATCCAGATGATCTTGGAGGCTCATTTTCTTCCATTTGGAAGCTTAGCAAGACAACAGCTCAATAAAAAATTATGGATTCTACTAGCAACTGACCTAAGACAAGGACCAAGAATAGCAATGTGTTAAAATACAAAGAAAGACTCAGGAACTATTTCAGATAAAAGGAGACTGAAGAGGCATAACAATCAAAAGCAATGTATGATCAGAAATTTCCTTTTGCTACCAAGAATATGAATGGAGCAATTGGTAGAATCTGAATACGAGGTATGGCTTGTTAATAGTACTGCATCAATGTTAATTTTCTGGTTTTGATCACTGTAATTTGGTTATGGAAGAGAATGTTTTTGTTTGTAGAAAATATTCACTAAAGCTCTTATGAGAAAAGAATATCATGCCAACAATTACTCTTAAATAAGAAAGCCAAGAATGAATAAAGAAAATGTGGTGAAATGTTAATATTTTGGAAATCTCAGTGAAAGGGATTCAGGAATTTTTAGTACTAATTTTACAACTCTTCTGTAAGTCTGAATTTTTGTCAAAATAAAAAGTTTTAAAAAAGAGTTAAACATGAGTAAATAATCTAAGATATTCTAATGTCAAAATCATTACAATTTAAGTGTTTGATGGTATAAATACTTAGATTCTATTATAGCTATTTTCAGAGGAACAAACCATTGGATAATTCTTTAATGCCTCTATTTGCTACTAATATAAAGTAAATATTAAGCCATAAGTTCAAATTTACTTGAATTTTAAAAAAGGTGAGGAGTCAAAATTATTTCTCACCCTATTCATCAACTAGTTCTTCTGAAATATAAAATGTCTAACAAAAGTTTGACAAATTAAATATATATTAAATATACGATTTTTAGTATATTGATTTCAGATCAACTTCATTTATAATTAAGCTGTATTTTTATTTTGCTTATGTTAAAATGCACTGGAAATTATAGGATCAAGGAACAAAACCTAATGATGCTTATTTAATAAGAAGTCTGTAAGGAAAGGGAGTATAGGGATTTTCAGTCACAGTTGCAGAATAGGTAAATGCTGTGCTTGCCTCCTCTCATGACCACATCAAAATTACAACTAAAATACAGAACAACCATCATTGAGAATTGCCTGAAGTATAGCTGATGAAAGTCCTACAAATAAGGACATATAGAAGAGGCCATCTTGAGACTGGTAGGAGGGGCAGAGACACATAAAAGGCAGGTCCCATACCTCGCATGGCAGTTAAAAATTGGGAGGGATATCTCAGCTGCAGAGGTCCCTCCTGAGGAACAAGGAGTCACAGCTCGACACCAGGTTATCCAGCCCAGGGTTCCAGTGCTGGAAAGAGAAATCCCCACAACTCCTGGCTGTGGAAACGAGCAGAGATTGTGGCTGAGTGAGACAGAGGGCAGCCAGAGTTGCAGGTGTTCCTCTTAAAGGGCCATGCATGGACATACTTAGTGACCAATCCTGGAGAAGCAGCTTAGAAAGTACCAGAGATATACATGAAGGAACCTAATTGTCTGGCTTCAGGGTAAGAGCTAGAGGAGGGCAGCTTTTCTTGACATAGGATCCAGTGTTTCTTTGTTGAGCCCTACCCCCTTCAAGAATGCAAACACAGGTGGCTGCTATATTTGAGTCTTCATCAACCTGGCTAACATGGCCTTGTCTCACCCAACTTTTAGGTGCTTCTAGTGGCTTTTCCATATAAACAGCTTGTCTTGGCTCATACTGTGAACTTTCCTAAAATATTTCAAAGGTTTATAAATTCCCAATAAAAAGCATCTGGGCTTGGCATGCCCCATACCTCTTGCTGAGCAGCTCCAAGCCTGGCATTGGCAACAGCTGGCCTCATTTCCTGGCTTGGCCTCTCAAGGCACCTCTAAGCCCAGAGTAGGTGGTGGCCATCTGTAGATAGTTTTGTGGCTCAAGCAAGGCAGCCCTGGTTAGGGCACAGGCTATGGCTGAGATTGGCCTGCAGCAGGGCCCCTCTCAGGAGGCCCCAGGGCTGCATGCCTAGGGGCTGGCTTCAAACAGAGCCAGAACAGCACCTGGGGCCACATATAAAAATGACACACTGAAAGGGCAGACTGGGCAGGCACCAGAGCACTGCTAAAGTGAATCCCGCTCCATAGGGTCAGCCCCTGAACAATAGCTCCTCCACTGTGGTTATAGCCAGTCCTCACAATTAATAGTCCAAAAATCAACCACTTCTGTTGACATGCAAACAGTAACCAAGGCTCAATTACAATAGGAGGGCACATACAACCTACACAAGGGACATACCTGGAGCACCCAGCTCACAGGACCAAGGATATTGTGCCACTGGGCAATACAGGACACCTACTACATAAGGCCATTTTATTAAGACAAGGAGACATAACAATCCTACCTAAAAGAAACACAGGGAGGCAGTCGACATGAGGAGACAAAGATGTCCCAGATGAAAGAACAGAACAAAACTCCAGAAAAAGAACTAAACAAAATGGAGATAAACAATCTACCAAATGCATAGTTCAAAAATGCTGGTTATAAGGATGCTCAGTGATTATAGAGAGAACTTCAACAAAAGATAGGAAACAAAAATGGAGATAGAAAACAAAAAGGAACCATTCAGAAATGAGGAATACAATATATATTAGAGAGAATCAACAATAGATTAAATGAAGCAGAGGATCAAATAAGTGATTTAGAAGATAAAGTAGCAGAAAACACTGAATAAGAATAGCAAAATAATAATAATAATAATAATCCAAAAATATAAGGATAGATAAGGAGCCTCTGAGACAATATCAAGCACACGAACATTCACATCCTGGCAGTACCAGAAGGAGAAAAGAGAGAGCAAGGAATCTAAAACCCATTTGAAGATATAATGACAGAAAACTTACCTAACCTGGTGAAGAAAATATACATACAAGCCTAGGAAGCTCAGAGAGTCCCAAACAAGATGAACCCAAAGAGACCCACATCAAGACATATCCTAATTAAAATGTTCAAGGTTAAAGACAGAGAGATAAAAACAGCTAAAGGGAAATCTCCAAGTTCCCTTTAAAGTTTAAAAGCAGCAAGAGAAAAGCAGTTAGTTATCTACAAGGGAGCTCCCATAAGACTATCAGCTGATTTCTCAGCAGAAACTTTGCAGGCCAGAAGGGACTGGCACAAAATATTCAAAGTGCTGAAATGCAAGGACCTACAACCAAGATTACTCTACCCAGACAAGCTATCATTTAGAATTAAAGGACAGATTAAGAGCTTCCTGGACAAGAAAAAGCTAAAGGAGTTTATCACCACCAAACCAGTATTACAAGAAATGTCAGAAAGATTTCTTTAAGAAAAAGAAAAGATAAAAAATATGAATAATAAAATGGCAATGACTACATATCTATCAACAATTATTTTAAATGTAACTGGATTAAATGCTCCCATCAAAAGATAGCGTGGCTGAACAGAGACAAAATAAATAAATAAATAAAAAAGATCCTTATATGCTTCCTACAAGAGACTCACTTCAGATTGAAAGACACATACAGACTGAAAGTAAAGGAATGTAAAAAGATATTTCATGAAAATGGAAACAAACAAAAAAAGCTAGGAGAGTAAAACTTATGCTAGACAAAATAGATTTTAAAACAAAGGCTATAACAAGAGACAAAGAAGGACCCAGTAATCCTACTGCTGGATATTTATCTGAAGAAACCCAAAACACTACTTTGAAGGGACATGTGCATTCATATGTTCACTGCAGCATTATTTATGATAGCCAAGATATGGAGACAACGTGGGTGTCCATCAATGGATGAATGGATAAAGAAGAGGTGGTACATATATACAATGGACTATTACTCAGCCACACAAAAAGAATAAAATCTTGTTATCTGCAATAACATAGATGAACCTAGAAGGTATTGTGCTGAACAGAGTAAGTCAGACAGAGATAGACAAACGCCATATAATTTCACTTATATGTGAAATATAAAGAAAAAAGTAAACGACAGAAACAAACTAACAGATTCAGAGAACATTTTGATGGTTGCCAGATGGGAGGGGTTTAGGAAGAGGTGGATGAAAAAGGAGAAGATATTAAGAAATATATATTAGTAGTTACCAAATAGTCATGGGGATGTGCAGTATAGCATAAAGAATATAGTCGATAATATTATAATAACTATGTATAGTGTCAGATGGGTATTAGATTTACCAGAGTGATTATTTAACAAGTTATATAAATGTCTATGTTGTACACCTGAAATTAATATAATATTGTATGCCAAATGTAATTGAAAAAAATATTAAAAGAAAAGATAAGGGAATATAGTGTGTGGAGGAAAGAGAATTCCATAGAGAATTAGGAAATGTTATAAATAACTAGTTAAGTAATTTTGTGACTTTGGACAAGTCACCTTACCTGAAAAATTAGTAGATAGGAAACATTATAATAATAGCTAATATTTAACCTGAAAAATTAGTAGATAGGAAACATTACAATAATAGCTAATATTTATTGGACTGTCACTATCAGTTGGATACTGGACACTGTATTTGAATCTAAATCTCCAAGTTCTTCTTAAGTAACAACATTCTAAGACTTGGGATATAATGCTTTATTTTATTTTATTTTATTTTATTTTATTATTTTATTTTATTTCTATTAAATTTATTGGGATGACATTGGTTTATAAAATTATGCAGGTTTCAAGTGTACAAGTCAATAATATGTCACATGTACATTATGTTGTGTGTCCACCTTTCCAAAGTTAATTTTCCTTCCATCAAATGATTATATGATTACAGCCTTGTGGCATCTTTTCTTTACAACAATTCTTGGCCAATACATGTGATATATTGATGCTACTTCTTGGATAGGAACTCTACTGTGTGCTGGTGAAATGAGAAATGAATAGTGGGCTTGCCTCTGTCTTCTAACACCGACCAACGGTCTCTACTCTGAGTGTCACCTACTGGCTTTGGAAATGCATTGTCTTCCTTTTTTCCAAAGCTTACTTATAGATAGCCTTCCTAAACTGACCGCCCAGCCTCCAGCTGTGATCTTCTCCTCCTGTGCCCCGTCGGCCACTCAGAGGCCCGCTCTGTATAGCTGTCTAGTTTCTCTGTGTTACTTTGCTTCAGCTCTCTGCACCTGCAGTGACAGCTGGGTTCTGGAGCTTCCTGAGGACAATTGCCCAGTCCCTAGGCCCAGGGTAATCTGCATACATCAGATGCTCACTTGGTACAGGAAGTGCTGTGGGCTGACTAACGTAGAAACATAAACCAAACCACCATAACTAAATCAACACAGTATTTCCTGGAACAGAAGCTAAGAGAAAGAAAATGGCTGTAACCTCGAAAAAAGCTCCACCCTTCCCTCTATGAGTGGAAAATCTAGATTGAGGAAGAAAATATCTGCCTCTCCACCCTGATTTCAGGCAATATCCCATCAATTCTGTCATGTGGGTGTCTCAGGTGTAGTCCCATCCAGTGCTAGGCCAACGACCCACCTGGTTAAGGATCTTGCCTTTTACTTTCAGGTGCTAGGATTCTAGAACCAAATAAGAGAAAGGGATATCCACTTCCTGTGGTCCTGCAATCATGACTGGTTGCATTCCCATCTTGCTTACCCTCATTTATAACATACTTGGGGGTTCACAGGTCTTAAGAGCTTGCACATACTGTACTCTGTCTTGAATGCCATTATTCCCATTCTCCACAGCAAACACCCTTCTTCGAAAATGAACCCAGGCAGTCACCCTCTAACCCACTGACACATTTCTAAACAACTCCTGCATTTTGTGTACACTCTACTTTTATTGTAGAAAAAATCATATTTTGTCACTTTGAATTTCATAACCACATCAGTTATCCTTGTGTCTCCAGCACTTAGCACAATGCTTAGTCACTGGTATGTTCCAAGACAGAAATGAAGAAGAGGAATAGGACTCAGGTTGGGAGTCAGAAGCTTTCTGATCAGACAGAGGTCAACCTGAGGACATAAGAACCTGAAGATTAACAGAGTTTGACTTTTCCAGTTTGTGCTTCTTGTCAGTTACCAACGGTGAAGGCCCTTAGGTTGTGGTGGTCATGAAGGGATGGATTTTGAATCATTCCCTGTGTGAATAAAGGTGCCCAGCCCTTTTATTGAAAGGCTAAATATTCTTAACTAGCCGATACAGGAAACATCACAAGAAATCGTGTTTTAGCTTAGTTTTGGCTCCAATTCAACTGCAATTTCAAAACAGCACAGATTCTGACAGAGATTGAGAAAGCAAAACTTTTTGTTTGTTTGTTTAGCCAGCAGCTAAAATTCTGCTTTTGCTCAGCTTTCTTCCAAAGCACTTGAATACATATCTAATATCTCTTATCTCTATGAGTGTTTCTTAATGTCAGGCCTCTTTGACGGACAAACATCCTCCTACCTTGCCCGCCCCCTCTCTACCATTATCTTCCAAAGCACAGTGCTGGCCCCAGAGGGTGTTCAATGCCTGATTGTTAAATGACTTTGTTAAAAAGTCTGATCTTTATTTTAAAATTCAATAGCTTTTGAGGTGCTTTGGCATTCCCACCACTCACTGTTAGGTGGGTGGTTGTCATCCTAGGGAACTTTCCTCTCCCTTCCAAGCCAGATACTTGCAGGTCCTGGAAGGAGAAAGTTCTGATCTCGAGTTCCTTGTGGTGACCTTACCTCCAGCAACTATGGTGGTCACAGAAACCCAAGATTAAAGACTTTATGAGTCTATGACACTTCAATCATTAGTTATGGGGCATAAATTGAAAATACTGCAATATCCAGTTTCATTGGCTGATACATGTCATATTTATTTATTAATATTCTTGTTTTGAACACCAACAATAAGTTTATTTGGGGGAAGTGTGATGGTCACGATGCCCCTTCCTGCCATTAAAAACAACAAATGTAAGTATCTCTTAGAAGTGTCTAACTTTCACCTCTTGAAATGCAGATACTGACCTCATCCTTAGTTCCTGACTAAGCTGGGTGTTGTGATTTGTAGTAGTCCTTGTATCTAGTGGCTCTGAGGAATCACAGTAGGAGTTACTACATTTACATCTGAAATTTCCTCAAATGAAGTAGACCTACATCTCCCAGCTACCTTTATAAATGGCTCTGGTTATTGGTTCTCTTCTCACTTGAAAATTACAAAACCAACTTTCTAAATATCAGAGCATGTAGAAAATCTCTCCAACTTCATCTTGCACAGAAGGCTCCAGGCATCAGAAATAGCCACATACAAAAATTTGATTTTGGAAACATTTAAGCACAAGAATGCCCTGACCCAAAGAGATATCAGATAATGGAAAGCTGGTTAATTAAAAGCCTTTCTGGCCTGATTGCCTTTTGAGGATTACGAGGATCTTGCTGATTCTTTTACTTCCTATACATCGTTGTGAAAGAGAAGCAGAAGATTTTAAGGTCACTAGTGAAGTATCTGGAAATCCTTAGAAGATACCTGACCCCACGATATATAGTTTAGGTCCCTGCTGTCTAATCAGATTAAAATGTCATCAGTCTTACCTTTTTGCAGGCAATTTTCTTCAATCCTTTAGGTAGAATTGATGGTTATCCTTTAGGTGCCTGTGACAGGGCTGGTAAACGGATGTTGAGGCTATTTGTGTAAAAGGAGAAGTGAAGGGAGAATAAATGTGATTGCACTGTGACAACAGGAAGCCCATATGAGGAGAGGGAGGAAGTGAGCCTGAGCCTGCCCTCTTTAGCTTCAGAGATGCAATCCTTCCCCCTTCAAACTTTTTAGAAGTTTGTTCCCACAACCTACCCAAATACCTAAACTGGTTTCTGTGAAACACAGTAAAACTCAAAAAACAGGTTGGTTCAGGCACTGATCTGTGAGCGTGGTGGGTTCTTGGATGATTTGGGTATTAATTTTTTTGTCTAGAAAAGGACAGTGCTTCTCAATCAAGGTGGCACCACAGAATAACCTGTGGATCTGTTCAAGGATGAGTTTGGCCTCACCACCAGAGTTTCCCATTCAGGTAGACTGAAACTAGAGTGCAATCTAAGAATTAATATTTTTAAACATTTTCTAGGACTGAGACTAAGGAACGTCTGTGATGCTACTCCACCTTCTCCCCACCCTCCCTCCAGCTGCCTTCCGGAAATCTCTAGTCTCCCGTTTGGTTGGGCCACGAGCCTCAGACTTCTGTGTCTCAGAAGCTGGACTGTCTTTATGTAAGGGTATTGCTGAAGGCAAACCACAAGGCACACAATCCAAGGGGCACTGGCAGAAATGATTTGGTCAATAGAGGAAGGTCTAGATTTAGAGCACAAGGATCTGGGTTTCAGTCCCAGTTTTATCTCTGTCAGCTGTGAGATACAAAGCAAGTCTCAACCCCCCTGCTTCCGTTTATTAATAGTATGATTTAAAAATGATATAAATGGAGCCACTTTAAAATGGAGTTGGAGCTGCCATCCCATTGGATGCTTTGTGTGTCTCACAGCTCAAACCTTTAGAATGTTAAAACTGGGCAAAATAACCTGTGGACTGAGCCTAAAGCATTATTGTATCCCAAACAACCATTTATGAAGATAACAGAAAAGCAGACATTCCGACTACCAGACTGAAAATTAAAGACATTCTTTAGAAGTAGCTTCACTCTGTTAGCTTATCTGCACCTACAGAATTCCTTTCTTAGTTTATTAACACCTATAGAAATTTCTTCTTTCTATGTATGTAATTGTTTCCCCTCCTTTTCTCATAAATACCCCTGCCTTCCTAGTCAGAACACTATTTGGGTTTCTGCCTGAATCATTGATTCCCAAATAACTATTCTTTAGGATCTCAAATAAGCATTTGTTGCCTTTTACTTTGGCCCTTTATTTTTAGGTCAACTGTAACATCTAATTATAACCCTACTAGATAGTTACTGTTATATTCCCATTTATCAATGAAAAAAATAGAGGCTCAAAAAGGTTAAATAATTTATCCAAGATTACACAACTAAGAAATGGCAGAGCTGGGACTCAAAGTCAAGGTCACAGAGAATTCTGTTTCAGAAACACTATGTCCAGTAGATTTGGACAAATATGTGTTCAGTTTTCACTTCATTGTGACTACTGGGATTTTCTTAGATTGGCAGGATCAAAGGATAGATAATAACCCTAAAGGATTCCTAGACAGCTGTGAACTTAGACCCAGTCACTGAGTCATAGTGATTTCATCTGATAAATGAAGAGATGGACACTCCGTGGTATTTGACTTAAAAGCGTGTATCTGGGAGAGCTAACATTCTCTCTTTTCTTTCATCCAGAGATGCTCAGATTCTGGAATAACCTCTCACCAGCACTGGCTTATAGCAAAGCCAAGTTAAACAATGATGAAAACGTCCTTTACGAACAGTGTGTGTGTGTGTGTGCACATATGTCTGTGTTTTTCCCAGGGAACAGCTTTTCGGTGTACCTACACCTTAGGAAATGCTGTTATAAACTCTCCTCATTTCCGCTGGCATCAGTCTGAAGAAATACTGTTTCTCACTTTGGGCTGCGGTCACACTGACAGACTCCTGAAGTGAAGTTGATAAGGAAAGACTTCTTGCTTAACTCACATTTTCTGTCATCTCATTCATCCTGATGGCTTTAATTACTATTTCTCTCTGCCAAAGATCCACAAATTTATATGTGCTACCTGACCTCTCATTTTCACTTCACACAGGCACTTGAAGTCCATTGTCCAAAATTCAGCTTAGCAAACTCAGCATACTTCTACTCACCCCTGCTCTCCATGCCCCCATTACCATCTCAGGGAAAAGCCTGACTAGTGCCACAGTTGCCCAGGTCAGAAACCAGGTGTCTCCTTAGGCTACTCTCTCTCTTAGGGCACCATGTATTATTCTTTAAAAACGATTAAAGAAGTCAGCTTAGGTGATACAAACAAACTTTATTTAACCCTTCATGAAGCAGACAATCTCCATTAGGAATACTAAAAAATAGGCAGAAAGTAGGAAGATTTTATAGTATAAAGAATAAAGAAAAGGAAGAGAAAATTAGAAAATGTCTGATTGGCTGGGGCCACAGAGTCAACTTTGTTTGGGGTGAGAAGGCCCAGAGTTGGCTTCAAGCTTGAATATTGGCTCACTGGACATACTGCATTTCTGGTCAGAAAGAGCATTTACAGAGACAGGAAAGTCACCTAAGTTTTGGCTTGTTGATATGGTACTCAGGCAGGCATGGTTCCATCTTGTGCCTAGAAAGTTAATTCAACATTATCAACCAAGTCTTTTAAATTATACTGTTGCCTATTTCTTAATAAAGTCACTTCTCTCCAACTCCAGAGCTATTATACCGATCCTTGTCTCTCGCCTGAATTAAGTTGATCATCCTTCTAGATCAACTTGTATATTTTCTCACTCAGCCCTAAAGAGGAGAGTCTTCTAAAAAATGCAAATGTAATCATGTCACTTTCTGGTTTAAAACTATTCAATGGCTTCACATAGGTTTTAAGCAGCTTCTACTAACTCCTGACACTATCAGCTGGTCAGTCCTTTTCCATCTCCACTCCTGTTGTCTCACCATAATGGATAATGAATTCTTGTAATTTGCTTAAACAAATCAGTCTAGTTCTCTCTCTCTCTCTCTCTCTCTCTCTCTCTCTCCTTTCCTCTCTGTCTCTGGAATGTTCTTGCACCTCTTCACCTGACTAATTCCCACATATTCTCCATCTCAGTTCTTTTGAGAAGCCTTCACAATTAGAGCAGGAACCCTGTCACATGCTCTTATTGCCAATCAGCATTGCCTTATCTTTCATTGTTTTCATAATTGTCTGTTTTCTCTACTAGACTCAAAGCTCTGTAGGTAGGGTCTCTGTTGTTCTGTGTACATTGAATGACTGTGTTTGGCAATAAGAGCTGCTCTGTAAATATTTGAATAGCTTCCGGTAGTGTGAGGCCTGAAACTTGGGGGGACTAGAGATTTGGGAAGGGAGAAAAATCAGAGAGCAAGATAAGTAGAGTGAACCTCTGTGCAGGGAGAGTGGTTATGACAGAGGTGATTTCAGAAATATCAGGAAGAATATCTCAAGACAATAGTTGCTTGTAGCAGAAATGGATGACCCTTCAGTGGAGAAAACTTTTTCTTTAGTGTTTTCCTCTCCATCATCTCATTGGGAAGGGGTGATCCAAATGCTTGACAACCACAGGTGGCTGTGGCCTGGGAGTCAGGAAAGATGGAAAATTTATATCTACTTAGACCCAAATCTAAAAGATTTCATTGAGAACTGATGTTGTTTCTGACCACTACATTTGAATATATAAGAAAAATAAAATGAAGAATAAGACAATATCAAGGCACCTTATGTTGAATAAATCAGAAGAATTCTCAAAAGCTTTGAAAACAACTAACTTAGAGAAGGGATCTAGTGGAAGCTCAGACCTGTGGTTTGGTCTCAGTGCATGGTGTGTTGATCAGGTAGTGTATGTGACAATGGAACCTGGGAGTTTAGGAGACCTGCAGTTGGCCAGACAAGAAGTGGGAATACAAATTATAGATGCTCCATCATCATGTAGTAGTGCCTGCCAAAATGCATCTTGGATGGATAAAACCTCATACAGATACAGAAAGACCATTGGGTCCTCATTTAGGCCTTCTCTTAAAGCATTCTAGATGAGTGAGTCTCTTTGTCTTATATTGAAAATAGTCACTATTGAAATATGAGAATGCAGATGGAATTCCCCAGCTTTTTCCAGCAAGGTACTTAAGCACGCAAGAACATTAGAGTTGTAGAGGCGTAGGTGCTGGTAAGAATTATGAGGTTGGAAGCTTCACATGGGAGATTGAAATTCATTAGTACCACGTTGGTTTTGCTTATCGACTCTAAAGTTAGATTTTTGAAGAGAGTACAATAGGATATTTTTTAAAAGAAATTCTTCATGTAATTTGTTATTATGAGTTCTATCTTCATATCATTTGTGTATATCTGATATTTCAAAAAATCATTCATATTGAGATAAAAATTAAAAATCGGGGTTTCAGAAATTGCATATATACATTGTCTAGGGCCAGTGTCATTCTTAGGGCCTAAATTAAGTAGCCAGAACATATCACAGACATTATGTAAAAAAGTGCTGAACCATCTGGCAGTATGGCATCTAGGGCCATACTACCAGTAGGGGGATGCCATGGATGTAAGTCTGCCAATCCATGTCTCACTGGACATGCCCCAAAGGCAAGGCAGTATTGTGATTGGTTAAGGTAGCTCTAATTAAAAAACGTACTGTCATAGTCCACTTGGGCTGTTGTAACAAAAATATAGACTGGGTAGTTTATAAACAATAGAAATTTATTTCTCACAATCTAGAGGCTGGCAGTCCAAGCTCAAGGCACTAGCAGGTCCAGTGTCTGGTGGGAGTCTGCAACCTGGTTTGCAGACGTCTGTCTTCTTGCTGCATCCTCACACAGTGAAAGGGGTGAAGGAGCTCTTCAGGGTCTCTTTTCTGAGGGCAGCAATCTCATTCATGAGGGCTTCATCCTCATGACCTCATTATCTCCCAGAGACCTCCACCTACTAAGACCATCACATTGGGGATTAGGTTTCAACATATGAATTTGGACAATACAAACATTCGGTCTGTAGCATATACTCACCCAGAAGAGAAAAACTGAAACATGGAATCTTAGAGTTAGAAGTATGATGTATTAGACATAACAGAGAACTAGAAACCAAAAGGCATTCACAGAGATACCTCAAGGGAGTCATTGAATATCTTGGAATCTTGGTTTCTTTTTCTGTGCCGTGGGGATAATTTCTACTTTATAGTCAAATGAGGACCAAATGAGAAACGATGTGAAAAAGCTTTATAAGACTTAAAATATGACATAATGTTGGTATTATCCTTAGTATATTCCTTAGACAACAATTTTCAAGATTTTTCAGATTTGGAGCCTATGACCAAAGAGATTAAGAGACTTGCCTCAAGCTGTCACTAAGAAAGGAACTAAGCAGATGTAACAACCCTTAGCTCAGTGGTTAGGAATAGGTCAGACCCCAGGAGGTCACACAAGGAGTAGTCTCATTGAGCTGCAAATTCTTAATTTCTGCATAAAAGTTGTGACTCTCTTATTAAGGTCCCATCTTCTTTGTGCTCATGTGGGTGTGGATCAGAGAGAAGCCTCTAAGATTGTATAACACCGTGGACCAGGCTAGATGGGCTTTCTTGTTTTCCTGCCTGTGCTCAGAGAGGGTAAGGTGACAGGTCCCTCTCAATATGGCTACTCTGTGATGACAGAAGTGTCTATGATCTTCTCCCCTGACCCCCTCACTCCACATCCAGCCTGGAATATCCTCTTCTATCCATCAGCAAAGGACTGCACAGCCCTGGGACAAGAATCAGAAACACATAGCTCATGTGTAGCCTTCCTTCCTTTCCCTTCTCCTCAGAAGAGATCTAAGTCTGGATAACAAGAGGCTCCTTTTGCAGGCCAACCTGCTCCTGAGCCCCAAAGAATAAATCTGTCAGGGTGTGACCATGCTAACTGGGGATATTCAGTGCCCCACTAGGATGGAAATCTTTCATAAGCCCAGGAAAGTAATTGACAAGTGTTGTAGAACAGCAATCAGTTACAGAGACTCAGAAGCTTTAAAAATGCAGTGCAGGTAACTGTGACCTCTCATCTACAGACCATCTACAGAGGCTGGTCAACCAGGAGGCTGTGGCCTTCTGTAAATACTCTCACTTTTTCCTCCTTTTTTTCAGGTCATACGAACTGTTCCTGACCTTATAGAACATAAATGAACCCAAACATGACCTTTGTATTGTTGTATATTTTTCCAGCAGGGAAAATAAGAAAAGCTATAATGAAAGTCCTAGTTAAAAAAAAGTGTGTGTGTATGTCTGTGTATACATATATAGTAGCAAAGTCTTTATTCAAATAAGGTTTTAAATAGAACAGCAATAAACAAAATATATAAAAACAGGGGTGGTGCTCAGAGGCCACTCATCTTCTCCCTCGCTTCTGTGGCTTCTTAGGCACCCTTGCCCAACTCCAATAATAGAAACCTACTGGTCCAGATGACTGGACTTCTGGGTTCTTTGCCAGTGCTAGGGTTTATTTTCAGTTGTGGACCAGGGCTGTGGTTTCGCCAGTTCTGCAGACCTCACTAACTTGAAAAAAGACTCCCCAGACTTTGTGTTTTATTACCATGTCTCAGTGGAGGTAGGAGGCCAGTTCTACACCCAACAGCTCCTCTTCCCTTTTGGTGGGCTGGGAGTTGTGGCTTCCTGCAGAAGAAACAGTGGGGAAATGTTTTCCCCAGTGATAACAATTGTGCTGGCCACAAATATCCTGAGGCTGTTGCTGGATTGGAGGTTGCGAGCTTGTAGGAGGTGCAATGTGGGGTTTGAGGTTGGCAGAGGAGGACAACGCTCCGGCATGTGTCTTGATACACTAATACTTCCTCCTGGCCAAACATAGCAAAACAGTGATTCTACAGGTGATTCTGGCATATACAAGGGGAGTTTCTTGTGTGTCCCTGGTCAAGGAGAAAAGCCACTGAGCTGGTAGGTAGTGTGGCATATGGGTGAGGAAAGGCCTAACCTTAGAAACAGAAGTATTAGATTCTAGTCTTCATTCTGTAATTACCCAGGGAAAGTCCACTTAATTCCCCAGCAGATCACTTCCCTATCTGTGAAAGAAGATGGACTAGCTAATTCATACATTTTCTCTGGCTCTTAAAAATTCTGAATATTTATTACTTTATAATATAAAAAATGAACTTCTAGTACGTAAGGGTTTGGCTAAGATTTGGTACAGAAGGTGGAACTTAGAAGAAGAGTTCCAAGAGCTACCATTTCCTGAGCTCTTCCTATGGGCCAGACAGTGCACTGGACATGTTTTCATGTAGTGGCAATGTGAGATAGGCATGGCATTACCTCCTTTACAGACAAGAAAAGTGAAGATTGGTGAGATGAGAGAACTTGCCCAAAGCACACTGCTGGAAAGTGGTAGAGCCTGAATTAAAACCTTGCCCATGACACAAAGCCTGCTCTTCTATCCAGCCATCCAGCTTCCCTCAGAGCTATCTGACATGAACACTTGCCACAGGTGAAACACCAGTGGATACTGAAAGCTGACTTTGACTTTCACCAGGGTACCATTAGATGATCTCACAATATTTTTCTAGTTTACAAGAGCAGCAAGAAGACAGCAACTCTCACTTCATAAGGCAATGCCAGAGAATGTTTTCAGATACCAAGCACAGTCTCATATGTGTTGTTTCCCAGACAAGGTTTTGCATAAGCCTCATGAATGGTGAACATAATCTCTTTGCTTAATGAGAGAGAGAGAGAGAGAAGAAAGCTTCAAGAGAAAAGTTAAGGAATGAGATAATCCTATCCTCAGTGCTGAGGGAGCATGATTTGTAGGAGCCAGACAAGGAGGCAGGCGACATCTGAGGGTACAATGCTGACCTCAGCTTCTCTACACTGAAGACAGCTCAGCTCTTTAGATTTGCAAAGAACAAACACTTGCCCACCACACCCTATGTTCTAACTGCAGAGAGTGTGTGCCAGCAGAGAGGGGAGTGAATACAGACAAAATCCTGGCAGAGGGCCTGGCAGGCGGTGGCACTTAATAAATACAAATCCCCAACTTCCAACTGAGACTGCCACCATAGCAGCAGGGGAAATGAAGCACTGCATGGGGCCTTTGCCTCGCCCTATTTCCCCAAATTTTCATTTCCCACTTCCAAGTCCTAGAGTGCAAAGGATTAGAAAATTCTTTGCCTAGGCCAAATCTACTCCAGAGAAAGGAAGTGAAGCTCCATATTCCTGACGTATAATTAAAATCATAATTATTATTACTATTATTATTTTTTAAATGAGTTTATTTTTAGAGTAGTTTTAGGTTCTCAGCAAAATTGAATTGAATGGAAAGTACAGAAATTTTCCATAGAACCCCTGCCCACGACTGTATAGCCTCCCCCACTATCGACTTTCCCATCAGAGTTGTACCTTTATTACCATCAGTGAACTCACATTACATTGGCTCATTGTGTCCACTCAAAATCCATAATTTACAGAGTTCAGTTTTGATGCTGTTATTCTATGCATCTTGACAAATGTATAATGACATATATCTGCTATTGTAACACTATGCATTTAAGTTTCCTCCATGTCTTTTCAAGGTTTGATAGCTCATTTCTTTTTAGTGCTGAATAACATTTCATGGTCTGGGTATACCAGTTTATTTTTCCATTCATCTACTGAATGGCCATCTTGGTTGCCTCCAAGTTTGGGCCATTATGAATTAAGTTGTTATAAATATCCATGTATAGTTTTTGTGTAGACACAAGTTTTCAACTCATTTAGGTAAAAACCAAAGAGTGTAGTTGCTGATTCCTATGGTAAAAGTTTATTTAGTTTTATAAGACTTCCAAACTGTCTTCCAAAGTGTTTTTACCATTTTGAATTTCCACCAGCAATGAATGAAAGTTCCTGCTATTCCACATCCTCACCAACATTCAGTATTGTTAATGTTTTGAATTTTGGTCATTCTAATAGGTATAGACTGGTCATCTTATTATTTTAAATTTTGAATCACAAGAGCAATTTTATATTTATATATGTAGTTTTACATTAGTTATTTGATTAATGTTTGTCTTCTGCTTATAGAACATGAGTTTAGTGAGGGAAAAGACTGCCTGCTTTTGTTTGTTTATCACTTAGATGTAGTACAATGTCTTGAACACAGTAGACCCTCAATAAATGCCTAAATAAATGCCTAAATAAATGACTAACCTTACCAGTTCATTTTGGATGTGAGCTTTTGCATACAAGAATCCAGGTCTACTGAAGATGACAGAGCAGGATTTGACATGCTTAGACCATTCCTGGGACACCAACTTGGCAGAAGCTTTCAGAACTTAGCAGTGTCTGTAGCTATACTCAGAAGCATCTGGTCTTCTGGCTTTGGTAGCTCCTGGTTTAAGTAGTTGCCTTTTATGTAGATCTGAATGACTCAATCCAGTTCATCAGCCCTTGGACAAATATGGCTCTCTTCCTTTTTTGCTTCATCTGAGGAAACCTGGTTTCTGACTGAAGCACTTCTTCAGGGCTTCGTGGATGTCTCTGTTTCTCAGGCTGTAGATGATGGGGTTGAACATGGGTGTCAGGATGGTGTAGAGCAGAGAGGACCCTTTGCGCAAGAGTCGGGACGAGTTGGCTGAGGGCACAAGGTATGTGGCAATCAGTGTCCCATAAAACACGGTGACCACGGTGAGGTGGGAGGAGCAGGTAGAGAAAGCCTTTTGTCGTCCGGTGCCAGATGGAATTCTTAGGATAGCAGTGAGGATGCAGGAGTAAGAAGCTGTAATGAGGATAAATGGGATGAGAGTCACTGCAGAAGAGGTGGCATAACTGATGGTCTCAGTCAGTGAGGTGTCCAAGCAGGAGAGATGAACCAGAGGAGTAAAGTCACAAAAGAAGTGGTCGATTTCATTGGGTCCACAAAATGTTAATCTAGACAGAAGGGCCATAGTGATTGCTGTCAGGAGGAAGCAGCAGAGCCAAGAACTGGCTGCCAGCCCAATGCAGAGGTGGCCAGTCATAAGCATGGGATAGCGGAGAGGTTGACAGATGGCCAGGTAGCGGTCATAGGACATCACAGCAAGCAAAAGACACTCTGTTGCAGCCAAAGATCCAAAGAAGTAGAATTGGGCCAGGCAGCCAGCCACTGAGATAGTCTTCTGTTCAGCTATGATGATCAGCAACATCTTGGGGACAATGTTGGAGGTATACCAGATCTCCAGAAAGGACAAATTCACCAGGAAGAAGTACATGGGGGTGTGGAGGTGATGGTTGAACAAAACTAGCAGGACAATGAGGATGTTTCCAGAAACAGTTAAGATGTAGAAAAGTAAAAACATCATAAAGAGAAAAATATTTAGCTGTCGAGTGGAAGAAAATCCTCTAAGCACAAATTCTACTATTGTTGATTGGTTTTCCCAAGAGAAGTTCACCATGCCTTAGCTTCCCTTAGGAGCATAGCATCCAGTGACGGAACATGCAAACTTCAGAAAACTACAGCTTACACGTAGGAATGGACTGGTAATAGATGATATTTATGCCTCACTCATGTTTTGGAAGTTCTTTTTATTCCAGTGGAGAAGTATCACCTTTTTTCCCCAAGGCCTGAAATGGGAAACAAAATAATTTGAAATAAGAATTTGTGATCACTTCAACTCCCTGTCCCCTCCACGCACTTTCTTCTCCCACGAGTATTTTCACTTAATCAAGAAGACTGTTAGGTTTTGTCAGTAGAAAATGGAAGAAAAGGGGAGAGGAAAAAAAAGGTAAGGAAGGACAAAGAATCAAGAAAGGAAGAATCACCTGCTCTATGCCCTCCCCGAATATACTATAGTAGCTCAGGGAGTTATGGAAAGAAAGGAAGATCTAAAAAGAAGGTTGGCATTTTCCAGAGGGTTTGTGAACTCTTGGACAGGACCCAGTGAATCAAAGGCCCAGGAGAACCCTTCTCTCCACGTTGCTCTTTACCTTTTGGGAAATGGTCCCCATCATATCTATTATGTATTTCTCTCCTTTCAGCTTCTTAGTGAGTTGAGAGGTAAGCTTCTTAGTTTTGTTTTGGTTCCCATGATACTAGCAAGAGCAAATCATGTGAGCAAGACATTTGAAATTCTCCGATTCTGAGGTCAGGGGCCCATGCTGGTATAAGCCAAGGGCAGGAGTGCTCTCTCTTACAATTGTAAACAGTAAAATCAGGCCATTGAAGAGATTTCATCTAGGCTGCAGTGAATGGAAAAGATTCAGAACCAGGTGGCCTAAGGCACTGTGTGCAACCAACCAGTTGAGTATAAGATAGCCTCAGGGTCCTCTCAGTGAGATAAGAAAGCCCATGTCTCTTTCCCATTATCATTTTTATTCAAGCCATATGTCTCATCACAAAGCTCAGGGAAAACAAAGCTGAAACCACTTTATTATTCTCAACCCGCTTAATTATGTAGGGTCCGGATTGCTGCAGTAAGCAAGTAGAGATGGGAAAACCCACAGGCAGACACAGAAACACCGTGTGGGTGTGATAATGAGGTAGTCATCATGAGTAGCCAATAACCCTCAACAAACCTAGGGGCTCTGCTTGATGAGTCAGAATTTGAATGAGTTGTTCAGCTTTTCTGAGACAGTTTCTCATCTGTAAAATGGGATACAGAGCAGGAGAAGAACTTGACCTGTAGCATGTGCAAAAAGCATACAAACACAAAGATTGGGAAATCACTGCTATTCCAGGCTGCTAATGTTACTTAAGTTCACCAGTTGCCTTTACTTTGAAGGGGGCAATGGCAGCAAATCCCAGTTTCTTTTGCTGCATTCTGCAGACTTTGTGCTTGTATTCGTGTGAGAAATTAAGTTCTTCCTACTTTTCTTATCATACTAACGGCCTTGGGCAATACATTGATCCCATATTTAATATGATGCAGTGTCCTAGGTACCATCCTTTGGAGCTCTTGTTCCCACTTCTTGGCTCACAGAACTAACCTGGAATCCACGTTGACAGATAGTCCTGGTGCAAAGAGGATGCCTAGACTCTTGAACTCACTGAACGGAGCAGGGGGGAAGGTGCAAAGTGAGGATGGCTCTTCATCCCTTGCAAAACGCAGCTAAGAGACTGAGATCTCAAAAAGAGGGCTTCGGTTCTCACAGAGCACAGATTCCTGGATGCTGCTGCTGCTACTGCTGCTGTTGGAGAGGGGGAAAATTCCCTTCTACTCTCTTTAGTTCTTAAAACTGAACTAATAAAATTGGCACAAGACCAGATCAACAGGAGAGAAAGTAGTTTAATACATGCGCACGAGAGATGATAAATGACAATGCTCCCCAACATGATGAAGCCGCCAGCTTTTTTATACTTTTTAGACAAAGAAACAATACATTTGTGAAAAGAATGACAGGACAAAGGCACTTAGGTTTGGGTGCTCAGTACTGAGGAATCTAAATGAAGTCTGGCCTTGGGTAGTACATTTGAAAAAGAGTAGCAAGGTTTGTTTATGCAAGCTTCTTGGCTCTGGACTCCTTACCTCTGGCATTAAGGGTGTCATTCGTAGCTGCCCTGCAGCAAGGAGGGCATCTTTTCCGGGAGAGATTGATTCAAGAAGACAATGGCATCAGCTGCTTGTTGGAGGGCTTCCTGCCCTAGGCCTCAACACTGCTAAGGATACTGTTACTTGACCCCAAGCACTATTCTAAGTGCTGGAAATGTATAAATCACTTAATTGTCACAACTGTCCTGTGCGGTGGGTACGCTTATTATCCTTACTCTCCAGGTGGAGTAAAAGAGAGGTTAAATAACTTACCTATGGTCATCTGCTAACAAGTGGCAGAGGGGAGATTCAGACTCATCCTGGATCCCTCGCTCCTAATTGCTAACACTGCCTCTCAAGGGCCTGGGTAAGAAGGTTGGTCTGCACTATGTCACAGAGCTGGGCAGATGAAAGTTTCCACAAGGCAGCCTCCCACCCTGGGTTTAACCTCAGGGCAAGTGAGGCCTGCTATGTTGGTTGGTGAGAAAAACGCCGCATGGAGGTTCACATTCTCTACTTTTCTTCGGGACTGGCTTTCACACTGCTACTTCTATGTCCTCTCTTATCATCTTAAAAAAAATCAGGTCAGCCCATTACCTTAAAAAAAAAAAATCTAAGAATACTTTTTGAGAACTTGCACAGGAAGTTGCCAGTTCCCCTCCTCCAGGCCCTTGCATTTCTGCGTAGGGGTGTGCAGAAAGGCATGAGGAAGAATGAAAAGCAAGTGAAAGCTGGGAGGGAACTGATGAGATAGGCTGAAGCCTGATTAAGAGCACAGGCCCTAAAAGTAAACAGGCCTGGATTCAAACTTCTGTTCAGCCACAGAGACATGAACAAAGGCATTTTATAACCTTTATGGGAAGAACAGCTCTGCTGCCTACTGGTGGGTACACAGGAGGCCTTTGTGGGAGGCAGAGAGGTTGAGGACACTAACCTCCCTGCCCTAGCATGCAGCCATGGCCTTCCCCCACCTCCTCAGCAGAAGTGCAGATATTGAAAAAAAATTATGATTAAAAAAGCGAGGCTTGTGGACTTTGCTAGTGTCTTCCTATACTAACTCTGCTCAGATACATTGCTCAACTCCAGGGCCAAAAGCCCAGATCACACACTGTGTTGGCACAGGTAAGTGCTCAGTAAGTGGTAGGGCTTTCTCCCCACTCCTCTCCTCATCACTTCCTTTTCCACCCCTCCTTTCCTAGGCCAGTACAGTTAGAGCTGCCTATAGGTAGATAGTCTCTTTTTAGGAAGGCATCTGCTCCCCTTCACTGAAAATGACCAGCAAGAACGACTTACAAAGATAATTAATTAAAGAAAACTGAAGCACTGGAGAATTATTTGGATTTGATCATTTTTAACATCCCTCCAAACTTAAATTTATTTTTCCTAATTGAGAAACATTTCATTTCCCCAGGACGAACAAGGAGCAAGCTTGTGGGAAAAAGGAGGGGCTTATCACAAAACACAAATACTCAGTGAACAATCACAGGTTTCGTTCCTTTCATTAACAAAAACAAAATAAGGGAGGGCATGAGGCGATTCAGGTACTATCTGAATGGGGTAATTCTCTTAGCTGAATCATCAAAGAATTAACCAACCAATTCAGCCAATATTTGACTTATGGATAAGGGCTGTTGACTCTTGCCAGTTGCTGGTTTATTCAGTTGAACAGATGGTCAACAAAATCGAGAAATAGTTTGATTTTTGTCACTACTCCAATAGTTGACTTAGTATGTTAGGGAATTGTACCCCTGGTCCCTTCCAGCAAAAGACAGACCTAAAACAGCAAAACTGAAGTATGCTCAGCAGAATGAGCTTTACCTGTCAGTGCTCTACAGGGTGGGGGGCCAGGCCACAGACACAGTGACATGTCCATCTCTCCTGGATTCAAAGCACTTGGCTAGACACCTGGAATCCTGTTTTAACCCAGAAATACGCCTCCTTGTGCACCTAAGTTAAAGCTGTTTTAACCCATGAACCTTGGAGGCCAGTTGCGTTTGGGCCCCAATTTTCAACCTCCTTCCTCTGTGTAAACTCGAGTTCCTCTGTGGACAAAACCATCACCTCCCCTGATACTGGTGCTCATGGGCATTTCCCAAATGTCTTTAGTGAGGACTTGCTGTTTATCTGTAAACTATACGAAACCAAGGTACTTTCACCTTAGAGGAAGTGTCCTTTTTCCTTGCTTCTACTTTAAAAATGACTCTGTATTTGTACGATCTTTATAAAGAAGTTTAATATTTAATGATTGAAAATGCACGATTATGTTATGCTTGGGGGATGGATTAAACTAATATTTAGAAAGAGGTCTTTAATTTGTTTCTATTCCCTGGAAGAAAAAATTACTGTGTATTTCCTTATAGTGTAGATTGGTAAGAAACTGAGACAAGTAACTAGGATAGTAAATATTTATTGTCAAAGCTATTAATTAGGATTCTAAAGAACGTGTGTTGTCTGCCTAAAAATAGTAACTGAAGTTAGTCCTGCTCCAGGAAATGTAAATTTGTGAGTAGCAACCTTATGGAATTAAAATTATCATTTACTGACACGCATTAACGAGCTGGAGAGCTATTTGCTAGAAGTAACAAATTAATGCAGCTGTCCAATTAGTGTAACAAATGAAATAACAATAAAATAATCAATGAGTTGAAAGTACCTCATTTGTTCTTCAGAAATGAGCTATTTCCCTGTGAGCTGGTAGCCAGACTTCCCAAGACCTTGGTATTTGCCACTATTTGAATTCACAAACAAGTATTTGAATATAGGAGGCCTCTGTGTAGGGTTTCCTGATTGAAGTAGGCCAAGTAGCTACTGTATGCCAGGCACTGTATGCCAGCTTATGCTGCCTATAATCCTCACGGCTCCTGTGTGTATCGCCCATCTTACAAACGAGCAAATCCAGGCTTTGAGAGATGAAGTGACTTGTTCAAAATTACCTGGGCAGAAGAAAGTGAGCGAGCTGGGATCAGGCTCAAAGTTCTGTGAGCACAGAGCCTGGCTGTTTTAGTCCCTATTACATCTACCTCAGAGCCTGGCACAAAGTGAGGTTTTAAATAAGCATTTGTAAATCAAATGAATGAATGAAGATGTGAGTAAACGTCTGACTCTTTCTTTTCCATTTTAGCAAACTTCTTTTTATAATTCTCAGAGTGGTAGGGTTACCCTGCTAAGTTAAAGGTCCTGAGTAGAGGCTGAATGGGTAGTAGAAGTGGTTACTGGCATTTTCTTTTCCTTTCTTTTCTGTTCTTTTTTAAACTAGTGTTATTATTATTATTATTTTAGTGGCAAATTCTACCTTGAAAAATTCAAAGACTGCTGATAAAAACAGCAAAGATTATTTTATTTAGAGCAAGACCACTTAAGAGAAACCCGCTTCAGTATTTGAGCCAATTCATTATTCTGCAGCAAGGCAAGTTTGCAATTTCTAAGAGGCTATGAAAACATTTTCTAGTCTAAACGAGAAAAGATACTTATTTTATTTTTTTAGAATCCATGTCATTGTCACAAATTTATTGAGGAATACAAGCCTCAGATGTGTTCTGCAGCCGGTACAAATTCAGCTAAATACTTCGGCTCTCATCCCAGAAAGCAGAGCACAAGAAACAATTATAACTCTGATCCTTTGACTTCAAGAAAGATTTAAATTACAATATCATTAGACTGTAAGTCAGAGAAAGGTGAAAATTTCTAAAAATAAAATGAAATAATTAAAATAAAAACACTTCTGAGCCTAATATGTTATCTTGTTATTCCACATGATTGGGAATGTGACTTTGTGGGTATAGTGGTCCCCCTTATCTACCATTCGAGACCCCCAGTGGATGCCCTGAAACTGTGCATAGTACCAGACCCTTTACACACTGTTGTTTTTTTTTTCCCTCTATACCTACACATCTATGATAAAGTTAATTTAGAAATCAGGCACAGCAAGAGGCTAGCAACAATAACTAATAATGAAATAGAACAATTATAACAAGACACTGTAATAAAAGTTATGTAGTTTCTCTGTCTCTCTCTCTCTGAGCAAACTGGCACTAGGAGAAGGCTCAGCATGCTGTCCACTCATCGTGTGGCTGCCAGAGCATGGTGCCCAGAGTTAGTGAAGGAGCGAGGAGAGAGGGCTAGGGAAGAGGGGAGCCTCAAACCCATTCTCCGCCTGCCCATGTCCTCCCCTGCACATGTGTACACACACTGGTGCACGCGAACTCACTCCTCCCCCTATGTCTCCTTCTTTCACCTCCCAGTCCTGTTTCTCTCTCTCTGCTCTCCCTTTACCTCTCTCTCCTTCCCCTCTGCCTTTAATTATCTCTTGTCTCAAGTTTTATCTCTCTGGGTCTCTTTCAATCTCTTCTTTCCCCTTCTTCTTCTCCTTTTTCCCCCTTTTCCTTTCCTCCCTTTCACTCTGCCCCCCTGCTCCCAGCTTTATTGAAATAGACAGTCATTCATATTTACATTGTATAATTAATGAGTCTTTTTTCATTTATAGTTGGCATATAATAATATACCAGTTTTCGTTGTGCAGCCTAGTGATCAGAGATCCAGAGAACTCGCAAAGTGATTACCACACTAAATCTAGTACCCCTCTCCCCTTTACATATTTATTACAACGATATTAGCCATCTTTCCCATGCTATACTCTACATCTCTATGTCTCTTTTGCAACTATCCATTTGTACCTCTCAATCCCTTTGCCTTTTTTATTCCCCCAATTTCCCTCCCATCTAGTAGCCTTCAAAATATTCTCTGTATCTATGAGTTTATTGCTGCCTTTGTTGTTATTTTGTCCTTTAGATGCCACATGTATGTGAAATCATGCAGTATTTGTCTTTCTCTAATCCATTTCATTCGTCATAATATTCTCTAGGTCCATCAAGGCAATATCTTTTCCATCCCCTTCCTTTTAGTCTCTGTGCATCTTTACCTCTGAAATGAGTCCCTCGTAGGCCGCATATATAGGGGTCTTGCTTTCTCATCCATTAAACCACATTATCTTTTGGTTGGAGCACCTAATTCTTTTCCATTTCAGGTACCTGTTGTTAGGTATATAGTTATTACCAGTCTTTATTTATGTTTTTGATATATGTTTTCTCTCCTTAAAGAAGTCCCTCCAACATTTCCTGTAATACTGGCTTAGTGCTGATAAATTCCTTTAGCTTATTTTTGTCTGTCCTTTGACTCTAAAGGATAACTTTGCTGGGTAAAGTACTGTTGGTTGTAGATCCTGGGTCTTAATCATGTCAAATATTTTGTGCCAAGCCCTCTGTCCTGCATGGATTCTTTTGAGAAATCAGCTGCCAGTCTTAGGGATGCTCCCTTGTAGGTAACTAACTGCTTTTCTCTTGCTGCTTTTAAGAGTCTCTCTTTGTATTTAACCTTTGGCATTTTAATTATGATGTGTCTTGCTGTGGGCCTCTTTGGGTTCCTGATTTTTGGAACTCTCTGAGTTCCCTGGGTGTTGTATGTCTATTTCTTCTTTAGGTGAGGAAATTTTTTCATCATTATTTCTGAAATAGCTATTCAATGTCTTATTTCCCTTCAGGCACCCTTATGACACATATAGTGTCCCATAGGCTCCTTAAATTCTTATAATATTCTTAGCTTCTTTTTTCTTGCCATTCTGATTGAGTGTCCTTGGCTTTCCCATCCTCTATATTGATGGTCTGATCCTCTTCTTTATCCACACTCTGTTTATTCTATCTAATATATTCTTCATCTCAGATAATGTGTTCTTCATTTCTGACTGGTTCCCTTTTAAAATTTCCATTTCCATTTTCATGTTTTTAATCTCTTTGTTAAAGTTCTCATTGAGTTCATCTACACTTATCCTAAGTCCATTGAGCATCCTTATAACCATGTTTTGAATTTTGCATCTGTTAGATTACTTGACTCCATTATTCCTGGATCTCTGTTATGCTCTCTCATATGGTTTCTGTTTCTTTGTCTTCCCATTTTTGCTGCCTTTCCATGTCTGTTTCAATGTACTAAGCAAAGCTAAGTATCCTAGTCTTGCTAGTGCAGCTTTGTGTAGTAGGTGTCTAGAAGCACAGTCCTGAGAGGGGTTCAGCTGCAGGCCAAATTTAGCTCCAGCCTGTGCCCCTCCAGGGTCATCCGTGAAAATTCAGCAAGCAATCCACAGATGCTGTGCTTATAGTTTCCTTAAGACACCACACCAGAAACTGAGGCCAGATGCCACTAGTTTGAGTCTTGATGCTGCTCAGCAAGGAGCACCTGACTGTCCGAGGATACACCTGGATATGGCTTGGGTGGGACCACGAGTTGGGGGAGGTGGAATTTCAGGGAATCCTCTGGGCAGAGTGACCTCTGTTACCCAGTTTGATAACATCTCAGCTATAGTGTCACTGCTTCCACACACTGGGAGAAAAAAAGCTCAGCAAAGGAACCATGGATACCACCAGTACTTATGCCAGGGAGAGATCCTAGCCTCCAGCCCTACCTCTGACAACTCAGTGCCCCTATAAGTCCCTGGTGCCCCCTGCGCAGCCACTCAGTGCTGGTGCTCAGAGTGAACAGGTCTGTCACTGCAAAAGTCTGTTCACAGACACCGCCCTTTTAAGAGGGGTCTGCAGCTGCCGCTTTTCCACTCAGCCATTCGAGGCCAGGCAGCCTCGCGTCTTCACCCTCCTACCTCCTACCATTGCAGAGTGATTTCTCATTACTCTCCCTACCTGTAGGGCTTCTTCCTCTACATTCCAGGTGACTTTCCTTGATGTTTGCTTCATGTTTCTGTCACAACTTTGATGTGATCACAAGAGGGATGAACAAAGCCTCTATTACCTATGCCATTTTTCTCTCTCCTCCCTCCCTCTTTTTCATGTTTACTTTTCCTTCAAGGGTGCCTCCCTCCATGCCATCCCCCCTGCTTGCATGCACACACACTTTACCTTTTATGCTCTACTTCTTCTGTACCTTTTTATGTTTAGATATACAAATAGTTAGCATTGTGTTACAATTGCTTACAGTTTTCAGTACAGTAACATGTTGTGCACATTTGTAGCCTCGGAGCAATAAGACTACCATGTAGCCTAGGTGAGTAGTAGGCTATCCCAACTAGGCTTGTGTAAAGGAGCTCAATGATGTTTGCAGAGTGATGGAATCATCTAATGACACATTTCTCAGAATGAATACCCATCATTAAGTGATGCATGACTCTAATAAAAAAATTGATGGTTCACTTTCTAAAACTCTTTACACCAGTTTTCTTTCCCAGAACTTGTGGAAAACTTGCTGAAGGAAGACCATAAAATGCTCTCATCCTGTTTGGCAGTCAGAAAGAAGGCGGAAAGGAAGTTGACAGAGCCTCCACAGGTTCTGATACTCTTTCCAGTTCTAGGTTCCCTTTCTTGAGTGCTATGCTCTGGTAAAACAATGAAGCCACACTGCTCATGGCTGCCTTAGCTAGCTTGATCTCTGTGGCTGAAATCCAGCAAGGTCTTTTACCCTCAAGGTTATTACTAGATAACAATCACTTCATCAGAGGAGCAAGCCAATTTTTAAAAAAAAATTTTTTTTGTCAAAATTTATTTATCTTGAAGTAATTGTAGATTCACATGCATTTGTAAAAAATAACAGAGAAATCACATATACATTTTTTTCCGGTGCCTTCCAATGAACAGTCTGGCAAAACTGTATTACAGTATCAGAACTATGCTATTGCCATTGATGGTAAAGATTATTTATATCACCACAAAGATTATGAATGTTGCCTTTTTATAGCCATGCTCACGTCCCTCTCACCTCCACCCTTCCCTTAACTCCTGAAAACCACTAACCTGTTCTACAGTTTTATAATTTTATCTTCATTCTTATAATTTCAAGAATGTTATATAAATGAAATCATACAATACCTAATCTTTTTAAATTGGCTCCCACCCAATAGTTTTCTGGAGATTCATCCAGAGAAGAATCCAAAGCTACTTATTATAGTTCTAGAAATAATATTTTAAATAAAAACAATATCTAATTACATAGCATAACTTGTCAGTTATAGAACAGATCATGATAAAATGTATGCTTCTAATTCAGAAAGATGTATTCAAAATGTTTATAATAATGAGAAATACCTGTGCCACTCTGAAAAACAGCAATGTACAAAATTGCATTGCCTATTCAGATGGTCTCAAATATGTTAAAATATATAGAGAAAAAAGATGAGGGAAATTAAACTAGGTATTATTAGTTTGCTTGAAGTTAATGAGTTTTTGGTTTTCTTTCTTCCTTCCTTCCTTCCTTCCTTCCTTCCTTCCTTCCTTCCTTCCTTCCTTCTCTTACAATCAGAAGATATACCATCTTAAAAAAACATTTTAAAACAGAATTCAATACTATATTCATACAGTAACTAGGACAGGCAGTATAACTCGATCAAAGAGCATTAAAGGCAGAGGAAATTCAGTACCCTGGACAGCTCACGGGACGTGCAGCTGTTCTGGATGCCTGGAAAACAGCTTTACTCCTAAGAATGTGAGATTTTTGTAGTTGGCTACATCTGACTAAAACAACTTTATTATTAGAACATTCTCGCCTATTTCTTTCCAGCTTTTCCTCTTAGAGCTATGGAATCAATTTTATATTTTCAAGCTTTTCTATGAAGTGGGGACGCTACTTTGTAGATTAAAGGTCAGAGACAAAGAGATTAAACCAAAAGATGTTCTAAATATCAACCAACATTTGGGAGAGTAGGGTAATTGTTTCAGGAATTTATCCCATTTGCCTTAGCCCAGACACAGGGTTCAGATTTGTTGTTTTAAATCAGAGACCGTTCTAGATGTCATTAGCTAGTCTTTTTAACCTCTGGGTATATTTGGTCTTAGACTTCTTCAGACTTTGATAGCAACCTTGATAAAAACTATTTTCTTTCCTCCTCTATTACTTTCTCTTTTTTATTTTTATAGTTGCTGTCTTCTTTCTGAGGTCACTGTGAGAAAAATACTGATGAAGCAGAGAAAGCTAAATATTTATGGATTTAGACTAGAACTGCCCTAATGATGATGGTAGGTTATAACTATACCAATCAAGGTAAACAAAAAATGGAATTTTATATTAACTAGAGTTTTAAGAGATTAAAAACCTTTTGGGAATCAGAGAGCCATTTAAATAGTGTCTCATTATAAAATAAGTTGGCTAATCATAATTGACAAGGGTGAAATCTTAATTGTCCTATGAAATCTAGAAAAAAAAACTATAATAGCCAACACAGACCACCACCCCAGCCTTACTGCAATGAGGACAGCAACATCATGCTAAGATAGTGGATCAAAAATATACAAACTAGCCTGGGTCCTTGTGTCATCTTTGATCCATGGTATCATCTCTGGATTGCTTACCTCTGGACTTCTCAGTATTTTTACGAAAAATAAACCCAGGATTTTTAAAAGGTGCTTTAGAGGATTTCTCTAAGTAGCAGCTAAATATATCCTTCTTAAAAATGTAGGGCAGTCACTATTGTAGAACTAGATTCATTAATTACTTAGTATTTATTTATCATGCACTTTCTATATGCTAGGCACTTGCCTCTTTAACGTTTGGAAGGACGTGATGGAATAGGTATTCCTAGGCCTTACCAGCCTTCATAGGGTTGCAGAGCAACAGTAGAGTGCTGTGAGCTTGGGAAAATTTTTAAAGAGAACATACTCTTTAATTTAAGGATTCTTGGTCAAAAGGATTCTTTGGTCTGATAACAAGGAAATGACATAACATAGTGGTTAGGAGCATGGATGCCAGAATCAAAGTAGGAGATTCAAATTTTGCCTCTACCACAGACAAATTGTAATATCTTGAGTCCATAAGATGATCTGCTAAACCTCAGTTTCTTAATCTGTAAAGTGGGAATAACAATGATAACACCTACCTCAGAGAGCTATTGTGTGGATTAATGACATAATATACATAAAACACTCAGTAGTGTCCCTGACATGTGCTAAATGCTCAAAACCTGAGGTATTATTATTATTAATTGCTATTATCATTATTATTAAAATAGAAACATAAAAATATAGTTACCGCCTACATGCATTCGGGGAAGACATAAATCATAGATTGTTCTGGAAGACAGGGAAATGAATGAGGTGGATCAGGAGAGACTTAATGGGTTGGCTCTACTTTAGCAGCACCAATTTGATGTCGGGCCAGTTTGAGATCAGTTTCTTTCAAAATGACTGTCGACATCAGGGATCTAAACAGAAACCTGTTTAGCCACATTCCATTCTTGCCAAGTTCTTGGCTGCAGTGCACCATGCATGTCCTGGAGACCAACTCTGAGACTCATGATGTAGTGACCTCATTACCATTTGGCGTGAGTATCAGAGGCATCAATCACAGGGCCTGCTGCCACAAGCCTGTTTTGTACTCCCTGAGGGTGTTCAAAGAAGGAAGGTCCTTAACTGGAACTGCGCCATCATTCACATTCCACCAGGGACTCATATTCTTTTAATATTAAGAACCTGTCCATGAGGGTTACATTTAGTCACTCTACACTCTGTGTGCAGGGGAGGAGCTTACTCTTTCATCTTAATTATGTAATCATGGGACCATTTTCTCATTAAAACCAGATAGGTCTAAGGAAATCTACATTCCCTTGGCGTTTAACACTCTTAACTTTTAATGAAGTCCCTCAGGCTTTAAGGTCAATTTAAACAAAGAGAAAAGTATGAAACTTTTAAACAATTATACATGATTATACATGAAACTCATTATAATTAATTATCTAATCCCTCCCCCACCAGTATATTCTAGGATCATCCATTACTATGAGCTGTCAACTCTGCTTTCTTCTTAGACCAAGCTACCCCAGGATGGGGGATAGAGATGTCTGGGTAAGATTTCCCCCTCTATCTATGCTCCTTTTTACCAACCTTCCCTCTCTTGCTCATAAACATGGGAGTAGGAAGGTTCTGAATGATTTCCTGAGTTATACCCTTAAGGGGTAGATGTAAGTACTTGCAGGGTTTCTTCAACGGTTCAACCATGTCAGAGCTTATGCTTCTTCAGCAATTCTTTGGATCTTTCTCCAGTAGCCACAAGACTGCTTCAGTATCTTCAAGCATAAAACAAACAAACAAACAAACAAACAAAACTTTTTAAACAACTACACAAAAAAGCAGAAACGGAGAGGCAAGAGTTTCTCCACGTTTCTTATCAGGAAAGGAAATCTTCCTAAAATTTCTTCAGGAGACTATTTATCATGTCTTGGCCAAGGTTAGGTCTGTCTCATGTAAGAAACTTTGGCACTTGACTCATTATGTAATGTCAACTTTTATTATTTTATGAAATCTTCAATGTCAAAACACTCTAGCACCCCAATTTCTTGATTTCCTTTTTCTGCTGATGCATTCCTGACCACCTCTTATATTTTATACTGTCTCCATCTCTGAAATGATGAATGATGGTGACTAAAGCCTAATGAACTTCTAGCTCTCTCCCTCTTCTTCTTCAGGCCATCACACGTAAGACCTGATAATGACATTCAATCACTTTGCCTTTGCTTCTGCCTTCTCCTCAAAGTTAAACAGTCCCCTTCAATTTTTGTTTTTACTTCTCTCCAGCTGAGACATCCACTGTGTCAGTATTAACCCTCCCCTTTCAACATCCTCAGCTTTCTTGTCTCATGGTCTTCTTGTGGCATCTGTCCAACATGGATTAATCCAACCATCAGGCCCCTCTGCATAAAGGAGCTCTGAGGTTAAAAAGTACTCAGTTTAACAGTTGGCAAGCACATAAAGGTTATCTGCTATTATTGTGTCTTTCTTCCCAAAAAATGTACTTCTGATTTCTGAATTCTATCAATGATCCTCTAGGGAAGACTGCTTGCTCGTCCACAGCGGGCATCCTGAGGACTTTTTAAGTCCTATTATCTTCCTCCTCTCCCTTCTGACCCAGAAAGACAGCAAGTATGGTGATTAGGGGACCGGACACAGGAGACACATAACTTGGGTTAAAATCCTCACTGTGTGACTGACTGTAGGAAAGTATTTAACTTTTGGTGCCTCACTTTCCTGATCTATTTAATGAAAATGATAATGATAAGAATATACCTCATAGGGATGTTGCAAATGTTACCTGAGATAATCCCTGTAAAGCCCTTAGAAGATTGCCTGGCATATTGTAATTGTTCAGCAAATATTAGTTGTTATTATTATCCATTCTACATCCTACAAATGTTTATTATACACCTATCAAGTTCAAAGCATTGCTAGTTAGACACTAGTCCTATTAAAACAAGTCCTATTCTCCAGGATCTTAAGAGTTCCAAGTTAAAATTTGTCAACCCTTGATTCACCTTGTGGAAGCCATTGTCATTATGATCTTATCTGGAGATAAGACCTCAGTGGGGTCCATGTCAGATGACACTTACCTTGCACAATTTTTTTTCAGAGAGACCAGTTAGCCTTTGGCTTCTGCCTCTTATAAGATCCAGGAATTCTACTGTTTCCCTCAGGTGGTTTCAGCCCTTAGCTCTAATCCCCTCCTCTGCCTCCAAGGACCTACTCTTTTGAGTCAGGAGAAATGATAGAAGCAGGTTAGTAGAGTAGTTAAGAGATGTTCTAGGTTCAAACTCTAGCTCTGCTGCTTCTACCTGACAAGTTATTTAACCTCTAGAGCCTCTTTCCTCAATTGTAAAGTGGGGACAAAGCAGTCCTAATCTCATAAGCCTCTTGTGAGCATTAAATGAGTAAACATATCACAATAGCCTAGAATATTGCCTGACACAGAGTAAGCTCTATAGAAGAATTTGCTATTGTGGTTATTATTTACTTTAAAGAGGGTCTTGAATATAGCACAGAATCTACCTGACTAGCCTGGGCATTCCTCCCATAAGTGTGGCTAAGGATCATGTTCTTCCAGTCCACCAACAGCTTTCTCTAACACCATCTTGACAAGTCCCGGTTCTAGGAGACAGAAGAAGAGAAACCTAGAGGACTGAGGAGATGGGGGAGAGGGGTAGAAAAAATGGCTATATGAACACCATTAGTTAGGAGCATTTACTCCCCTTCTGTGGTACCAGAGGAGTTAGGGAAGACCCTTTCTTTAGAGAAAGCCTGCCATGATTTATACAAGAGCAGAACTGCATGCCCAGATGCCCACTTCGGCATCCTTTTCTCACCACCTCCCTGCAATCACCTTCTCTCCTGCCTGTTTGCAGAAAGCCAGTGGGAACAGGGCTCTTCCCCAGGGGTTTTCAAGAGAACCCAGCTCAGGTTTGGGGCTCGAGTCACAGAATCTCTTGGAATAAGGCAGCCAAAGAGACGTGATAATTTCTACAGAGCCACCACCAGAGGGTAGAATGTCACCACGGAAACTCTTGAGTCAGCAACTGATGAATCCACTGCCAAGCCCTGCGGAGAATTCTGCAGAACGCCTGGTTGCAGCTCCTCCCAATTTAGTTTCTCTGTGGCTTGGCCCAGGGGCTGGGAGATCACTTTGTGATTACAGATATTCCGCCCGCTCAGGCTCCTCTCCCAGGCCCTGCCCAGCTGAGTGTCCAGACATTTCTCAGCCACCACCCACCTGATAAAAATGGGGTGAGGGAGGAGAGCTAGGGGAGATGGGCTGGAGGGACAATGCTATCAGCTAAGCATCTTCCCAGGCCAGGGAATGTCACTTCCTGCCCCATCCCCTCCATAATAAGCATGTTCATCTGAGAAAAAATAAGGAAAAGGAAGGCAAATCAAGATGAGGGGCTAGTTTGCCCCTCTCTGTTACTGCTGCATTTTCACATATCAGACCCTTGAAAGCCTTAGCCCTAGTCGAGGGCCCTCAAGTGGGCAGATTTCGTTGAGGCACATTTGAATAATTCTTTATTAGTTGGCATAAAGTGGCATAAATCCTAAAATAGCATTCCCATGTCCTCTCTTACTTTACCTTTAAGTCATGTCAATCATGAAAACAAAGGGCAGACTGGGTTTGGGGGTGAAAGGTGACAGAAGTCTATAATGCAGTGTCCTTGTAGGGCAGTAATATGTGGGGTTATCTATCGTCACCCAGAGAAGACCCGGAGTGGTCCCGCACACACATGACCACACTTTCTGGCTTCCCCACTCCCCCAGGCACAGGCAGCCTAAGATAACGCCTTCTTCCCCGCTGGCAGGCCTAGGGCCAATCCTCTCAGGCTGGGAAACGGAGCACAGTTCCAGCTCCATCCAGGCTCACCCTTGCCTGGCTGCTCCCTTCTCAGAGAAATTTCTAATCTGGCCTGGGCTTTTATGTCTTGCTTTTGAAAATGACATTTTCTCTTGAAAGGTAGTACTGCTGGGGAGGAGAGTTTTCTTTTTCATTTTTAATCTGGGATTTGTCTATTTCACTTTTAAATGCTTTCTGCTCAAGCCTTAGGAAGATATCTGAATGAAGAATAAATAACCAAGATTCATCAAATAGAGGTTATCTGCTAAGGTCACGGAAATGGGGCGAAATGTCAGATTAGTTGATTTCACTCTGTACACACACACACACACACACACACACACACACACACACACACGCACGCACTTCCTGTCCCTGGAGTTTAATTAATTTCTCCTGGCAAGGAAACGGGGCGCATCTGGAATATCGTTGACTGCTCTGCAAATACCTCACATTTATTGTATTATTAATCTGCTTTGCAAGTCCTCTTGTTGTGAAAATCACCTTTAGCAATGTCTCATGGGAAAATCTCTGGCAAGCCATCTTGAGAGCAGTATTTTAGCCACAATCATGCCCACCACACCCTCAACACACTTTTGGGTCATTTTTTTTCCCAGATATGATCTTGGGTGAATCACTTACCCTCTCTGGTCGTCCCGATGTTTATAGTATTTTTGAATAGGAAATCAGTAGAAAGTTCTATTCTGCATTCTTACTTCTTTTCTGGGCATGTCCTTCTCCTTTCTCCTCCCCTCTCCCCCTTCCCCAAAGCAGGGTCCTGCACTCCAGACATTCTCAACTAGGAGTCCTCCCTGATGCAGCGTTCTTCCCTGCCCTCATACATGCAGTGCTCTCGGCTATGAATTCTTTTTCTCAAAACATGCGTTTTCTAACTAACTCCTATTGATCCTTCAAGACTCAACTTTGATGTTATCTTCTCCGGGAAGACTATCCATGCTGTCTCCCCAACCACTGCCTCTCTGGTGTTTGATGTCTCTCTTTTATATGCCCATAGCACACCCTCCACCATAGACTGCCATGGCCTAAGAAATTTGTCTTCCTTTCTGGACCAGCAGCTTGTCTTCACACATGCAACATCAAGCACAGTGATTGGTCGTCATCATACTCTGCTTCCTGTTGGGTTCAGTTTTTGGTATAGATTTTCATGCTCCTTGCCCAGACCCTGCTTTGGACGTCAAGTAGAAGGTCATGCCTATGCTCTTCGATATTTCGTTGCTCTGGCAAAACTGTACTCTTGAGAAACCAAAGCTTTTAGTCTCTATCCCAAAGGCTGAAGGTATTTGTAGGTGGTTTCTCTTAAGCACTAGATGCTTCTCAACAAGAGGACAATCACATCCATCTCATAAAGCTGGCAATGTGCAAGGAGATTTCATGTTTCCTTTCATGCTCCAAGCTAGCTTCAGATATGCTGATCCCCCTTGATAGATTAGCAAACCCAGGCCCAGAGGGACTGACTCAGGGTTTCAGAGACAAGACAAGTGAAGCTATGACTAGAAGTCAGGTGGCATCTGTCCCTGAACTGCAAGCCAAAGAAAATAATGCCTCCTCACTCTTTCCCCCACCCCCCATCCTCCTCAGACAAGGGTGTCAGCGCCATGCCTACAGAAGCCCCAGGAAGAGTTGCAAAGGTGGGTGATTAAAGCAGACAGCTCTGCAAGGGCCTGCCCTCTGTGGTCTCAGGGAAGAACACTGTGTACTCTCCCCCCTCCATCTCAGCAGTGCATCGATCCCACACTTGGAAAAATCAATGTTGGTGAGGACAGGAGAAAGATTTGTTCAGACACGTTTGTTGTCGGAGGTGCCTTCAAACATACTCACGCAGCAGTAGCCCTCAGCCTCTGTTCCCCCACCACAGCTGCTTATTCAGACCGAGCCCTTGTTATGGGCAGAGCTGAGTATGGAGAATCGGGACCGTGAAATATCAGGGTCAGAGGGATCTTAAAGGACCCCGGTCCAGTTCCCCAACTGCACAGTTGAGAAGTCTGAGGCCAAGAGGTAAGTGACCTACACAACGTTACACAGCTGGGAGGTGACAGGGCCAGGATTTGAATTCAGGTCTCTGAATGGCATTGCCATGCCCTCAAACCTGGATCACATTATGCACAGATGACCAATGTCAGGAGGCCTCCTTTCCCTCTCCAGAAAGTGGCAGCCCACCCCTCCCTGCCCCCGATGCCCAACCTGTCTCTATCAAGACCCAGTGCTGTCACGGGGGACTGTAGAGCAGTGGTTAGGAAAACAGGCTGGGGATTGGATCAGATGCACCTGAGATTGTGACCTGTTCCTGCCAGAAAATTATTTAACTTATCTGTAGTTTCCAAATCTGTAAAAATCATGCCATGTGCCAAAAACTGTTTTAATTACATATGTTAACATCCAAAACCATTAAAGCAACCATGACCTTGGTCCTGCTGCCTCTGGTTACTTTAGACACAGAGAAATTCAGAAGCTCATCCAAAGTTTCACACCTAGGAAGTGGCAGCTGTGGCCTTGAATTCTGGAGTGCAGGCGTTAACAACCATGCTGGCAGCCTGCCCAGAAGACTCCTTTTCCCTACATACCCAGTCCACTGATCCTGCAAGCCCAGAGCCTGCCTGCAGATGACACACACCTAGGTCTGTCTGCTCAGCTTTGTGCCAGACAGTTGGTCAGTGTGTCCCACCATTGGCCAATGGGAACAGAGAAAAGTAAAACCACCAGTCAACCCAGCTTCTTTGGGGTGCCACAGACTGTGTTGCTGCATTCTTCCATAAATGTTCATTTCGAAGATATTCTTTTATCGCCAGAGCCTGGTTTGCTTTGGGCTGGCTTATTTCTGAAGCTGAAGGATACAGTGGCTTTTGAAGCATGTCCACGAAAGTTCTGACAAACAGATGGCTACTTTTGACCCCACCGGGTTTCAAGTAATTTGGTTCCACAGCGAGGCTGGCCTAGGATGGATGCTCGCAAACATCCCTCCACTCAGCATATTCATTATTCATCATGTCCTTAAATTCTCTTCTGTGACAAAATGCTAAGTGACACATTAAATATTCATCATGATGCACCTAGCACAGGGCCTGGGTAGAATTAAGTGGAACAAATGTGATTTCTGATTACATCTCTTTAGTTCTAGGCATTGAATGCCCTAGGCAGCTAGGACTCCATCCTATTCTGAAAGCAAGCCAGGAAAGTAGACTCCACAACATCCCTTTTTGTGCTGCCAAACTGTCTTTAGAATCTTGGCAAGTTCTTTCCTTTTCCTTTCTTTTTTTCAACTTTTAAAAACTGAGGTTTAACTGCTACGCGTATATGTATGCACCCACGTAACCGCCACCCAGATCAAGACATAGAACACTTCTCTTACCCCAGAAGTTTCCTTCATGTGTTTCAGCCAATACTACGCCCAAACCTCCTGCACAAGAAACCACTATTTTGACAAGAAATTTTTTTTATCTTAAGTATAATTTAGATCTTTCCTTCTGTCATTTTTGTTCACTTCCTCTAATTTCTTAATTTCGAGGCAAAGGCCAAGTAGTTATCTATTGCCTACTGATCTGAAGTTCACTAGTGTGGAAGCTTAGAAAACAAGAGACTCTTAGAGCAATCCAGAGAGGGATGATGTTGGCTTGGCCTGGAGCAGTGGGAGGAATGATGGAAAGGAGAAGAGATTTGTAAGATGCGGTCCAGAGGTAGAGGTGATAGGATTGGATGTGATGGTGAGGGAAAGGATAGAATCAGGCATGATCTATAGGTTTTGACTTGAGTTTCTTGTTTGAGGGCACTAGCATTCGTGAAATAGAGAAGATGGTGGGGCTTTGAGGGTGGGATGGACTAGTCAGCTTGAGTTGCCTGTTGGGCATTTAGGTGTAGAGGCCAAGTCACCTAGAGCTCAGGGAAAATGTCAGGCCTGGAGGGAGATACGTGTTCTGAAACCATCAGCCAATAGATGGATTTCAAAGTCTGGGGATGCCATAGAATTACCCACTGTAGAACAGGACCCAAGACAGAGCCTTTTAATTGTTCTTGAGGATGCTGATTCTTGCCTTTGATAAACTTTGACTGACATTAGAAAGAGGAAAATAAAGATTGTCTAATGTGCAACTCGTCTCAAGATTTAACAAATTCATGTTTAGCTTGAAAAATATTGTTAAATGTTCTGCAGCCTCTCATTATGATACAAGGAGAATCTGATTGATTAACTTTGGTTGGATCAGTCATCTCTCTAGGGTCCCTGTGGTTCTTGGTCCAGTGAACTCAGACAGACCCCTAGATAATCTCACAAGCACTTTTCAGTACTACGAAAAGCTTGATTGAAATTGTATGTCTAACTACATAAAGATACACATGCTAATTGCAACATCAGGGTTTTCTGCTTTGACTCGTTATATTGTCTGGTGACACCGGGTATCATGTGATAGTCAGAGCTTTGTCTGACAGTAACATGTCTTCAGATGTTTTTTAAAATGAGTAAACGTAGAAGAACCTGATCAATGCACCTTTTAAGGAAGACTATGTCCTTGGTTTATTCATCCGTAAAAATGAGAATAATAATAATTCCTGCCTCTTTGGGTTATGCTGCAAGATTGAATAAGATAATGTACGTGGAGGGTGTACTGTAAATGCTCGATACACGGTAGTGGTGATTGTTATTATGAGTGTTCTCGACATACCACACACTCCAAAAGGGACAAATAATTCATTCCTTTGTGTGGAAAGTGTGGCAACCACACTGCCATCTATTCCATGACACATCCTTTCATGTCAACCATAAAATCCATTGTGCAGAATTAGGGGGCACTTGTTACCAGTTCACACATATATCTGTTTACGTTTGATGACACGGCCCCATCCCTACTCAAAGAACCTTTCTTCAGGAAAACAGGACGATTGCCTGACTCCATCTCAGCTGGGCCCCCACAGTGTAGGAACAAGACAGCAGCCATAATAAAGGCAAATAGAATTCCAGTCTTTCCTGAACTGGCCCAAATGGCCAGTCAGAGACAGTGGTAGGCTGAAGTAACCTGGCCTTTTGAAGTAATTTCAGCTGATTTGTTATTTTGTTTGCCAATAATGTTGCTTTTGAAACTCAAAAATAACAACAACAACAACCATAATAATACAAATTAGGGCATTTTATGCTTCTACTGTCAGGGCCAAGCCTCGTGCTCCCTACCCAGATGGAAACATCACCTACAAAGCCTGGGAAATGGGATGGTGGGTTTAATTATGATTCAACAAGAAGCCATGTTTCCCAGCCCAAAGTGACAGGAATGGCATTTTTAGTAAGAATATCTAATTCATGTTTTAAAGTTTTTGAAGCACTTTCACATAAATCATCACATTTGATCTTCCAGATGGCCTTGCCAAGTTGGTAGTCTTATACTCATTTCAGAGATGCGAATTCTGATGCTCAGAGAAATTAACACATTAACGTCTAAATGCTGGAGTCAGGACCCAAACCCTACTTCTGTTCCCATCCACTGTCCTCCAAGAAAAATCTTCTCAATTACCCAGCAGCCTGGGATCCTCTTGGCTCCATTGGGGATGGGGCTGAGTCTGTCCCAGCCCAAAATCTAGTTCCACAATCAAAAGAGGAGTGTGGTCCTCGGGGGTTCAGGCTAATCATTTAAGCCATGCTTTCAATGTTTTCAATGACTTGTTTTATGAATAAAAATGTTTAGTCAGGGATTTGTATATATTACTCTAGCTGAGTCAACTACTTGGATACTTTTTAAAATATATCTATATATGCATCTTTACTTTTGTTCTATTTTCTTTCAAATAATTTGGTGTTCACAATGAGAATAATTCTTAGTCTATTGAAATGTGACTAATGCAGCTTAAATACTGACTTTTTAACTTTAATTCATTTAAATTTAAATAGCTGCACATAGCTAGTGGCTATTGCGTTGGATAAAGCAATTCTAAGCCTGCATCTCCACCTATAAAAGGAAATGTTTATGCTAGAATCAATCTTTCTAAGCCTCCTGCCATAATTCTTAGCATAGTGGTACATATTAGGCACTCAATAAATATTTGAGTATTTAAATAGATATTTGCAGAATGAAAGAATAAGAATGAATGAAGAAACAAACAATTAAGTTGTGAATCTTCAGGGAACATCATCAATGGAATTAATTCAGGATAACTTTCTGGACAATCTAGAGTTTTGAGAGATGAAGGAAAACACTGGCATTGGACGTAGTGAGGGAAAGACTGCTAGCTTTTCCCATGGGAAGAGAACCAGGTATGGTCCAGAACACATTTGCTTTTCCACTTCCTCCACTCCAGGAAAAGCAGCTTCCTCCTTGGCAGTATTTTCATAACCCAAGTTTCCCAGTGAGAAGGAGTCTCAATGCTAGAACTATGGGCTGGGAAGAATGTCAGGAAGAGGGGACAATTGTCAGGAAGCCACCAGGATAGCTGCCAACACTTCCATTCCAACCCATGGGAAAGACTTCCTACAGACCCAGCTCAAAACAACCACTGCCCCCAAATATGCTGGTTAAAATAAGTGGGTGAGTCACAGTATCCATCTTGGTTTGACTCTCTTCTCCCCATTTCTCTACTGAGTTTTTCCCTTCCAGGTGAGGCCTGCTCTCATGCACATTTCTCTTCTCAATGTGGATTATGGCAGGTGCCTGTGAAGTTTCCAGGGGGAATGTCCGACCCAGGATGAATGCTCCCTGTTGCTAATTCTTTTCAGAGATAGATGTATTAATCTAAATGAAAAACGGTGGTATTGAATGGTAGGTAGTACATGGAATATATTTCATGGAAATTTATATTTATTTATATTGTATATCTAGCCTTTTTATTTGATGTGCTTTTAATAAAAAGTATACATTTTCCCCTTCACTTATCTGTGTATAGTTTCCCTGGAGCCCACGTGTATTTAATGATTGTACTGTAGAGGTCAGGAGACTGGCAATAAATGCACCAAATTCTTTTTTTTTTTAAAGCTCTATTAGAGCTGTCACTGTCAAAGAATCTTTTAAACTTTGGTGGCCTCAAAAGAAAAGTTTCTCCTCTCATTTCCTCTAAATTAATTGGCATTACTTTAAAATAATTTTATTTGTACTGTGTCCTAGCAAATATAGAACTTGCCATCCAGGTGCCTTGCTTAATGGGAAAGAAACATGTAAAGCAGGAATCAGAAGAGGCCATCCAGAAATTTTTCAAATGAATTTATCATAGACTTTTCATTGCCAAAAAAAAAAAAAAAAAAGAAAAAAGAAAAAAAGAAAAAGCCACAGAATAGGACCTAAGGTTACTTCTTATATCCTCTGTGGATAAGATTGGTTATGAGAAAAGCTACATGATCTGGATATTGACCTCTGGGTTTTGATGCTCATGCAGAACAAGGCTTTCACTGCTCCAAGAGTTGGAAGCATAAGAATGTGATTTTGATGGATCCAAATGGAATGAGATAATCCGGGATGTGTTTTGGATTTTTAAAAAAATTGTCTGCAAATAACGAATAACACCAGTGTACACCCATACATTCCCATAACAACAAAAAGATTACAAAGATAATATTTTCTTGTGTTAAAAATGGCAAAAGGATTCTCAACATCAATAATCTTAAGGGAAATGCAAGTCAAAATCACAATGAGATACCACCTCATACCCTTTAGGATGGCTGCTATTAAAAAGAGAAAATAACAAGTTTTGGTGAGGATTTGAAGAAATTGGAACTCTTGTGCTATGTTAATAGTAATGCAAAATGGTATAGGAGCTATAGAAAATGGTATGGTGATTCCTCAAAAAACTAAAAACAGAATTACTATTTAATCTAGAAATTCCACTTCTGGGTATATATCTAGATGAACTGAAAGCAGGATCTCAAAGATACTGGCACACCATGTTCGTAACAGCATTAGTCACAATAATTAAAACATGGTCTCAGTCGAGTGTCCATCAATGGATAAATGGATGTGGGATACACACACACACACACACACACACACACACACATACATACATATACACACATACATATATATATGTATATACACATACATATACTATATATATACACACAATAAAATATCATCCAGCTTTAAAAAAGAAATTCTGATACATTCTATAACATGCATGAATCTTGAAGACATGCTAAATTAAATAAGCCAGTCACAAAAAGAAAAATGCTATATAATTCCACTTATATGTGGTACCTAAGAGTTGTCAAATTCATAAAGACAGAGAGTAGAGTGATAGTTGCCAAGGGCTGGGGGAGAGGAAATGGGGAGCTTTTATTTAATGGGTACAGATTTCAGTTTTGCAGGATGAAAAGAGATATGGAATTAGATGGTGGTGATGTTTGCACAACAATGTGAATGTACTTAACACTATTGAACTGTACACTTAAAAATGGTTAAGGTGGTAAATTTTACATTATGTATATTTACCACAATTAAACATTTTAAAACAGCATTAAAATGTCATGAATTAAGATTACCCTTCATAGATAATCATCTCTAGTCTCTAATTACAGATTGAAATATCATCTTTTCTACAACAAAAGTCACTGGTGTGAGCAGGAATCTTCTAGCATTTAACTATATCTACTAATAACCACATGCAGCAAGTTAATTCTTCATTTTCTGAAGCATATATGTTATAATCAATTTATCCCGAAGGATGCATCACGAAGAGCTCACTGAAGGTTAAATGTTCTATGAATGTCCTACTGAGAATTGTTATGGCTGAGGCTGGAGTTTCACCTGCTTTATTTTTTTTTTCCTCTGCTAAATTTATTGTGGTCATGCTTAATTGGTGGCTCAATTGGACCCCAAATTGCTTCTTATTAGGAGTGTGGGGATGTTATGGCCATCCCCACAGATGTTCTCTTGGCTTGACTTCTAGCTAATATAGAGCAGCCTTCTTTTCAGGCACACACATCCAGGAAGGCTACTCACTCTCACGATGGGATGCCAATCTTGGTTCTATATGGTTTATTGTCTAACTGGGTCAGAAAAGGCTTCTCGGAGAAGATGACATTTAAGTTGAACCTTGAAGGAAAGGGCAGAAGTTTGCCAAACAAACCAGGGTAAAAGAGACACTTCAGTTGGAAGAAATTAAGACATTAAAGTTTGAAAGTGCTTGGAACCTTTAAAAAGAGTAAGTGATCACTGTGATTTAACCCAATAAGAGGTCACTTAATCGGTTCAGATTCAGCCTGTTTAGAAGTTTTTGAACACACCAGCCTAAGAGTTTCATTCTGCTTCATTTCTTTATTGTCCCCTACATTCCTTTCTTAGTCCCACAGCAAAGGGGGGAGAGAGAGAGAGAGAGAGAGAGAGAGAGAGAGAGAGAGAGAGAGGCAGACACAGACACAGACACAGACACAGAGAAAGAGAAAGGGAAAGAGAAAGAGAAAGAGAAAGAGAAAGAGAAAGAGAAAGAGAAAGAGAAAGAGAAAGAGAAAGAGAGAAAGAAGTTATGTATACAGCAGATCTATGATGGCTGGAATGTGCCTAGAGAAAAATGCCATGGTCTTCAGATGGTATCTAAAGAAAAGGAGCCTTACTCCACCAGCAGAGAGTCGGCACCACATGAATTTATAGGGTCTGGTTTCTGAAAGGGGACCTCCTTCCTGAAGCTAGAAGAGGGAAGGGATTTTAGTGAACTTGGAACAGCAATCCACTCCAGATTTTTCCTCTTCCCAGATATTCCTAGTCGCTTCCTGCATTCAGGCTCTAGGCTAGATGCCTTCAGGCTGAAAATCCAATTTTACTTCTCTGAAAACCAGGCCTGGATTCTTTGAGAGGGCACCACTTTAAATCCCTGTCTGTGTCTACTCTCGGGGGAAGAGAAGCTCATCTTTCAGCTAGAGTCCTGTAGTGGGAAGCAGGTTGTGGCTATTTCACCTATTTGACAAAAGGCCGACAGTCCTCTACAGCTACGCCTCAGGGCCAGGGTTTCCTGGGATCCTCCAAGAGCCTCAAAAATCACAGCCACAGCTCTAGGCTTCAAGGACATGAAGACTAAGTCCAGTCAAATTTAAAAGAAAAACATTACCCCAAGGGCTTTGGAAATAATATAACTTTGAAAATAAAATGAATTTTTTTAATAGCACAGCCCTTTCCCCAGATAATACTTAGATTGGTTTGAGAAGGGAATCACCAAGACGTAAAACCGGGTGCTGAAAATGATTTCTTACTCCAGCAAGCTTTTGCTCTGTTTTTCATGCAAGCAACAGCAAGAGGGTGTTGTCAGATTGGTATCATCCTCACCTTTTTTAGATGAGGAACCAGCCTGAGTGGTGGAGCTGAGACCAGCCCCAGGACTTCTGATGCCCAAGCTGGTAAAATTCCCCTCTCACCAGCCTGTGGCGCTGTTGGCCATGACCTCTTCCTGGTGATTCTGGCTTTTCTGATTCTAAATTCCTCTATTTCTCCTCCCAATTTAGCTGATTATTCTCAGCTCTCCTTACGGTCTCCTTTTCATCTGCCTCTCCCTCAGAAGCTACCCAATCCCAATGAGCTATTTCAGAAATATGTCTCAAGTCTATCCTCTCCCTTTTTTTATTTTAGATTTTTAAAAAACCAAACACGTAATTTTAAAAGGCAAGTAATGCTAAAATGTTTATAACTGAATAGAGCAGTCCCAGTCTCACACCGACCTGCCCCAGCACTGGTCCTGAGCCCAAGAGGCACAGCTGCTGTCTGTGTAAGGCTGCGCAGGTGTGCAAAACTCGACGTTGGAGTACTGTGATGGGAACGGCACCCTCCAGAGCTGTGAAATTGTGCAAGCTTCACCACCATGTATAGTAGCCCAGACCAGTTGTAACTACTTTTAATTGTTTTATCTATTTCCTCTAGTATTTACCATTATCAGTCCAGATAATATGCCTGTACAGCTTCTTTGCTTCTCCAATCTCAGTTATCATATATTGACTTCCTTTGATGATGAATGATTACTTAGCTCTGTCATGGTTTGGGATTGTATGTAAGTTTTCTTAGTTTTATCAAGATGGAATGCATATTTTATTCTAGTCTTTCTTGTTGTTCCAGGTGGTTTTTAAAAGAAAAGTAAGTGAAAAGGTCAACTTAAAGCTTGAAGACCTTCATCCTTTCTGTGCCCTTCCCTCCTTATTGGCTCTCACCTGTACCTTTTAAGTATCATCCATCTACTCTTCCAGTCACCAGTTTCTTTCCCCTTCAATTCATCCTTTGCAGATAACTTGATCTGATTGCACCCCCCACCCCCAACTCAAGAATATTCAGTGTCTCCCCACAAGAAACAGAACTACATCCTTCCAATTTGGTGTCAACCATTCTTCCCAGTCTTATTTACCTTGATACTAGTAAACTTTATTTTTCAACAAACGTGTATTGAAAAGTTACTACATGCCAGGGCATATAGGACTTTGTGGGTACAAAGACAAAAACACAACTCATGCACTCCGAAATCTCAGAATCACAGACAAGTGAATGAAGACAGCTATTCTCTCTACCTGACATCTGCTTCCCATCCCTGTATCTGTCTATTAAAATTCTATCCATTCAAAGTCAACCCCAAGCAACAAGCTTTCTTTATGTCCACGTTAGAAGTAATCTCTCTCACCGCACTACACTCCGCTGAGCACTTGTTTTGTCCTGCTATTAGAATGTTAGATCCAGATTACCTTGAATGTGCCTGTAGATATGTCTGTCTCTCTCACTGATGAACTCCTTAGTGGTAGGGACCACAAAGATCTCTATTATATGAGGAAGTATTTTACATAAAGCAAGAACTCGATAGAAATGTATTGGATGTATCTTGTTTTCTTGTTATTGAATTCAAGGAAGAAATGTTCAGTTTGTGTTTATATAGGAGACACTGAATTGCTTTATTTATTTATTTATTTTTTTGACATTCAAACACCTGTTAACCTACTGTGGACCAGGCCTCGTGCTATATACTATGGTTACAAAGATAAGAAAAGTAGTCCAGCCAGGCGATATTGGTGCAAACAATTGTATGAGCAGGGTAGATGCTAAAACAGAGGTGGGAGCAGGGCAGAAAGAGCTTAGAACCCCACCTGGGAAGGGGGCACCAGAAAGAAGGTGATATCCAGCTGAGATATGTCAGGTGAAGAGCAGTTCCTTAGAGAAGGAATAAAAATGAAATTCTAATGAATGTTATTTTCACTTATGGCTATAATGAGGGGGGAATTATAATTCTTATTCAAACAGATTTATCTTTACAATATTCAAATACTTATTAAGGACCTTCTATGGTCTGGGTCCTTTGCTAGGCAGATATTTTTAGGATAAATGCTCTAAAAAATAGATAAAGGAGAAGCACATTTTATTCAACAAAGGATTTTATAGAAAATTGCAATAATGTAGTTCAGGTGAGTGTTCTGATGATGTCTTAATTCAAGGAAAAAGCTTAGAAGAAGAATACATGTAGATAACATCTCCATTAGGCAGTTTTTCTCAAATATCTGCTGTCCCCAGCAAGCATTTGGCAAGAGTTGCCTTGCAATCAATTCCTGGTTGAATTCTGTAATGAGGGTCGGAAATGCCATTATTCCGAGTTGTTGATTAAGGAGGGATTCACATGCTTTGCATACCAGATGTGCAGGAGGTGGGGCTGACAGCCTGGGCTGAATGATAGTCTGATTTATATTCTCTCTCGGAGGCAGGGGCAGTGTTTTTCTCATAATGGTTGAGGAAAGAAGAGAGAGAGAGAGAGAGAGAGAGAGAGAGAGAGAGAGAGAGAGAGAGAGCGCACAGGCACGTAATACTGACCTCATGCCAGGCACCACTCTGGACACTTTATATTATCTTCTTTAATTGTCATTGTGATCTTTTTGAGATAAATGTGTTACAGAGATACCTGCTGACACAAAAGTATTTATTTTACTTTATTTATCTATCATTGTTGTTATGATTATTATTTATTTTACCGTTTCAGCAGGGAAACTACCAGCCACGTTTCAGTACAGGTAGACACAGTTGCCTTGAGACATATCTTTCTGTCCAGGGAGGAATTACTTGAGTAGCCTCTCTTGCTTATGTAAATGTAAGACCAGTAGGCACTCCATGTCCCAGGGAAAGTTATGACAGCCCCTGTTTTGTGGTTGACTATGTTTGCTCTCCTAATTTGTCTGAATCTGTGGAGCTCGTGGGTAGAAAAGGACTATGCACATTTTCATAGGGCCAAGAAGCTTCAGGGAGCAAAGAGGTAAAGACCCTTCCTTTAGAGATTCAGCATTACTAGAAGCTCTTTGAATGCATGCACCTGCAACATAAATGTCAGCTCCACAAGAGCAGGGTTCACTCTGTATCACAGACCTAGATGATGGCTAGCACATAGTAGGTCCTCAATAAATTTTATTAAATGACTTATTCTCTAGTTCTTTTCCCCAATACCTCCTGCTCACCAGTTTTCCAGAATAAATTTTTACTCTTCATTTTTTATTAATTCTATTTGTTAATCTTCCTAAAATAATTAACCAAATGTTTCAACAGCTTCTAAAGTCTCTCTATAGTCACAGTCCATTTAAAATTATAAAATCATGTCATCAAGTAGAAGAGGACATTTTTCTTCTTGTTTGTTATAACCAGAGAATGTGCAACTGATTATCTAATATTTATGCCAAGCAGTTTTAATAAATAAGCTAAAAATAAGTGGTAATAGCAGGCATTTAAAACTATTTAATATTTAAATTATATCCATGATTAGGCAGATCCTTCTCCTAATTTTAGTAGTAATGTTTCTTGACTGGAAGCTGTGGCCAATTTATTGTTTTGAGATGACACATGGTTTGTAAAAAGATTTAAACTTAAGTCTTTGAATGGCTTTAGTTGAATTTCATTCAAAATATTTTTAAAAGACTTTGTCATCATTATGTTGATATTTTTAGAACTCTATAAAACCAGGAGATGACAGAGTCAGAAAAGTTTGATTTTTGCCTGTCAATAATTTGTTAATCTATCATTTGAAAGGAAATCAATGCCTATTTAAAGCAATTCAACAAACACAAATTGAAAACCAACTATGTGCCAGGTGTCCTGATCTGAACAAAAGGTTGTTTAAAATGTCAAACATGGTCTGTGACTCTAAGAAGCTTATAGCCCAGTAGAGAGAGACAGCTGACTGAGGAAATGGTTACAAGGCAGAGAGAAGAGATGGAATCAGATCCAAGGGGCTGCTCTTCTACAGGACAGAGGCAGTGTCTATCCACTGTAACAGGAGAGAAGGCAGAACACACATTTACAGACATAAGTAGTTTTTCATTCCATATTAATCATCTTTATCCACTTTTCTCTCTAGTACTATTATGTGTATAGTCAGATTTAGAACAATAATATTTGGGTTTAGAATAAGCTTAAAGGAGAAATGCGGAGCTTAAATCTTGTCTAAAATATCTAGTGGAAGGGTTGACATAAACAGTGAAGGACAGACAATTAAATAGCCAATAATAAAAATGAAATTTCCTCTCAATTTATTCTGCAGACTATCATAACTATTTTAAAATTGATATAATAAATGGTCTTGGTTATATTTTCATCTTTGGAAAAGAAGTCGAGATAGAGAAATCTTTGGACCAGATATTCTAGAAATCACTGCTTTTCTGGCAGGCAACTCTCCTCTGCTATTGAGTCAGTCAAGAAATATCTGAAAAATAGAAAATTTAAGAAAGTGGTCACATTTTTCCTGGCATTCATTATTATATTTTTAATGTATTCCAGGGTTACTACACTAAATATTTTTGCTATGTTATCCCAATCAATTTCACAACAATTCTATAAAGAAGGCTGTATTGTCTTTTCTTATTTTAAAGGAAAAATATTGAGTCATAGAGCCACCAGGATATAAGGTCCATGTGAGCAGAGATTGTGGTTACTTTTGTTCCGCTGTATCCTTAGAGCCTAGAACGGAGCCTGAGATTGCACAGATGCTCATGAACATTTGTTGAGTGAATGAAAGAATGGATAACTAAATGGTAAAGAACTTGCTCAAGGTCACATAGTTGGTAAAGAGTGAAGTCAGGACGCCAAGTCTGACTGTTCTGTTGCAAAGCCTCTGCTTCTAACGCTTATGCTTTATTATCTGTCCATGGCTCTAAACTGCCTTTCAATCAAAACCAAATAGCTGAAAGATCAGAATTCTTATTATTTCCAAAGGCACCAATTGGCAGGCTGACCCACTTAGTCTTGCCAAGTAGGTAGACTGGGAGTGGAGTGTGTGGTTCTTGTTCTAAGGGGACTCAGAGGCAGGTACAGTGATGACTAATTCACTCGTAGTTTCCATCAAAGTTAAACTCTTTGAAGATATTACGTGAAAATACTATCCTATACGTAATGGGCTTAGCTGGGTACATAAACATAGTAAGTACTTAACACATACTTGTAGGAACTAAGGGGGTGACTGTAAATTTTGTAGAACATACTAGGTGCTACTAAAATTTTGAAAGCAAATAATGCTAGAGCCTGACATGGTTGCCTGACTCATACGATAAATAATCATGCGACAGATTGAATGAGCCTTTATTTGCCTTTCTATTTTAATAGAACAAAGATATTGGAAAATGTATTTTCAAAATTCTGTTCTAAGTACTTTACAAATCCTAACTCACTTACCCTTCATAAACGTTGGAGGGAGATATCATCACCACAGATGATTCCACTTTATAGATTTGATTTCAGCCTGTCAGTCATCTGTTAATCTATGATTTGAGAGGAAGCAGAGGCACAAAAAGGCTAAGTAATTTGCCAACTTCACACAGCTGGTACGTACTGAGGTAGGATTTTCTATTCCATTTGATTAGAATCCTTTGTATTCTCCTATACCTCGAGGAAAGCGAAACTTACTGAGAACACAAAAAGCACCAGGTATATTAGAAAAAAATGATACTTCATAAATATTTAAAATATCATTGTACTTCATAAATATTAAAATTTTCTGCTCATTAAAAAATCTCTATTAAGAAAGTGAACAGGCAATCCACAGATTGAGAAAAAAACATTTGTAATGCATATATCTGACAAAGGACTTATATCCAAAATATGTAAAAAAAATTGCTGTAAATCAACAATAGAAGATAACACAAATTTTTAAAGAATGGGCAACAGATTTGATCAAACGTTGCACAGGAGATGAAAAAAATGGTCAATAAGCTCATGAAAAAGTGCTCAACATCATGAGTCATCGGAGAACTATAAATGAAAACCACAGTGAGGTACCACTTTATACCGACTAGAATTGCTAAAATTCAAAAAGACTGATAACACTGACTCATGGGGTGAAGACATGGAACAACGAGGGCTGTCATACATTGTCAACGAAAGAAGCTGAAATGTCACAACCATTTCGGATAACTGGCTGTTCTTATAAATTTAAACATGTATCTACCTATGACCCAGAAATCATACCCCCAAGTATTTATTCCCAAGAAACAAAAACAACAACTGTCCACAAACAGCTTCTACGAGAATGTTCAGAGAAGCCTTAACGCATAAGAACACGAAACTCCAAGCAACCCAAATGTGCACTGATAGGAGAATGAATAAACACCTTATATCATCTTCACACAGTGGACTACAGCTTAGCGATAAAGAGAACTGTGCTACTGATATGTGCAAAAACATGGACAGATCTCAAAAACACTATGTTGTGTGAAAAGAGAGGCAAAGGGTACCTACTTCATGATTACATCATATGAGTCCATGTGTGACGTCGAAGGGAAGGCATATCTAATCTGTGAGAATCATAATCAGAAGCTGCGTGCTTATGGGTGGGTGGGGAGGTGGGGGTCAACTGAAAAGGGCACATGGGAACTCTCTGGAATGATGAACACATGTACTTTATTTGGCATATACACAGGTACGTGTACACAATGGTCACAATTCATCAGACTGGGCACTGAATATCCGTGCATTTTATTATATGTAAATAACATCTCAGTTACAGATGCCATATATGTGTAAACACACAAGCCCACCATGCACGATGGTGCTTTCTACCACCATCTGCAACCCACTCTCAACCCTTGGTGGGGGAGGGAGATTCAGCCTGAAACTCCAGCTAATGAAAGCAGGAGGATTCATTTAAAAACAGAACTGGAATGCACTACCCCCACTCCCCACCACCATCACCCCCAGGACAAGGTCATGGCTATCTTGCTCCGGTGGGTGGATGGTTGGGTAGGTCTGGGGACAGACACCATGGAGATCTGACACGGCAGGCCTGGGAGGGCTGTCAACTCCCCTCCAAAGTCTGTTTGGGCTCCTGTCTCCTGGTGCTGGGTGGATGCGCTGTGTTGGTCTGAGCCCACACACTGATGTTGTCCTCTTCTCTGTCAACAACCTGACTGATTTTGCAGCTAAATTTCTTTCTCCTGTCACCTCACCACAGTGGTTTTCTAGTTATTTTCATGAGAAAATTCATTCCATTTCACTCTGTCTCGTTGGGTGGAATACCCTTTTAATGTCCTCTACATCTCTTTTTTTCCTATTTCTTATTTCGCTTACATGAATGTTTTCAAGACCGCAATATGCTTCTCAAATTTTAATGCACATGAGTCACCTATGGATCTTATTAAAATTCCAATTCTGATTCAGTAGGCCTGGGGTGGGGCCTAAGAGTCTGCATTTTTAAGGAGGTCCCAGGTCGTGCCAGTGTGTTGCTCTGAGGACTCCGCTTTCAGTAGAAAGCACTGTCGCATGCTAGCAGGGCATCGGGTGCTGCTCTCCCCTCTTCTTAGTAGGGTAGAGTAACTTAATGCAGAGCGTGGTATCAGAGAAAGACGAGGGAGAAAAAAAGCAATTCTGATTCTCTTTTGCTCTCCACTTCTCCATCACAAGCCCTGCCCTTCCTGCTTCTTGCTGCATGTCACAAATGGCTCTGTTTTCCTAAGAGCTGTACACACCCGCCCCCGGTGACAGCTGTCTTCTTCTAAAGATGTATCAGAGAAGGAGGAAAGGCAGCATTAGTCATTAGAGTCATGATTTGCTCCGGCCCACATTGCAGATGGAAAAACTGAGGCATGAAGAGGCGAATTGTCTGAACTATAAACAAGTAACACATACAGGGCTACATTTACAACCTGGATTGTGTGACTTTAGAACTAGGTATGTTGGCCAGGGTTTTCTTAGTGGATTCTGCATTGAAACTAGAACTGTTCTTTCCACAACGTCCTTCGATTAAACATTAGAGAAATCCAGTAATTTAGGAGGGCCCTGGATATCACGGCAGGCCATTTCTTTCCACCTCCCGTCTCCCAGGTTCTGACTGATACTGATTGTGTTCACTCAGAAACCATTTACTGGGCACCGCCTAGTCCAGACTTGGTATAGTTATTGAGAATACTGAGAAGAATAAGCTCATGTCTCACCCTGAAGGGGAGACACACACACAAGGAAAGAAATGATGACATAAAAGAGCAGGAGAGTTATCGAACAGCTACCACCTGCCAGAGATTATGATGCCTTTTTCAAGTGGCCTTGATAGAGGTGGGCAAAGGGGACTTAATCCTGCCAGAGGGAATGGAGGGACTCCGAAGCAGCTTCATCCAAGCTCAGCCTTGAGAAAATAGTGGGAGTTCATGAGGGAGAAGGCACCAAAGGGTATTCTGGGCGGTGGGAGGACAGCATGAGCAATGGTGCATGATTACATGGTGTGCTCAGCTTGGAGTGGTCCTGGGAGACAGGGGTATGGGCTGTAGGGGGTAGGATCAATCCTTTTCATTTTCAATCATTTAATTCAAAGACAGACAGCCTTTCCTGTCTGTACAGCATCTCACATACATTATATTACTTGATATGAGCAGCCTGCGTCACCACCCCCAGCCAGAGCCCTAATTACCTATCAGCTGGAATGCAGGAGGATTAGGACACACCTAGAAAAGGCTAGAAAGAATGTTAATCAAAGCCATTCTGAAAAAGTGATTAAAATTTCCAATGTGTTCTACAAGGCTTCTGCTTCTCCGGAATTTTCAATGCAATTATTATCTCATTCTTTGGGAGCCAGCAGCTCTCCAGAGAGCTTTGCTGAGCAGCAGTGACATTTCAGAATCAGAGTCTGTGCTCCCGGCGGCCTGGGCTGGCCTGACAGCTCTCCCTGCATCTCCAGCCTCGACCTGGCTGCACCTGCCCGTGCCCTCCGTTTGGGACCCGTGGCTCCCGCCCGCCTCCACTGGGGCCCTCCAGCATCTGGATGCTGGTGCACACCCCTACTCGGAGGCCTCTCCTGTGCCTGAGGAATACAGAATTCTCAAGAGCAGCCACTTAAAGAATGGCTCCCAAACGCCCGAGTGTTTTTTATGCCTCCAAATGGCTTGTTAAAGTACAGGTGGTCTGCCCCCGACTGGAGATTCAGATTCAGGGACCTTAAAGCCAACCCTGAAAATCTACTTTTTCAAAATTAATCTTCTAGATGCCTGGGATATAAACCAAAGTTTGAGAATAGAGGTGTTAGGTTTGATAGTTTCTATAAAGAGAGCATCTCTCCATCCCTTTTCTGGGTTTTGCCTCACACAAACCTGGGTTTAGTTTCTGATATGAGACAAAAGAGAAGTTGGGAGTCACAGATGAGACCTCCTCGAGGTCCCCCAGGCCACACCATGGCTCAAAAGCGGAGGAGAGGATCATCTTTGTTATAATTCTCCCAGTCTCATTGGCTGTGACGTGCCCTTCTGGACCCACCACTTCGGTGACATACCACTAAGTGACCCAGGAGATCCCGAGGACTCCGCCCCACCCCTTGCCATCCTGGGAACACGGCAGCCACAGGAAGATGGCTATCTTCCGCTCAGACCCAGATCCCCGAGTCTTGTCCTCCGTTCACCCACGGCAGCCTCTCTGGCCCTGCAGTGCCTGCTTAAGCAGAGGAATCTTTGAAAACCATTTCCAGCCTGGCTAATGAGGCAGTGCTTCAAAAAGTGCCACCGAGATGAAAAACAGCTCGCAAATGGGGAGTCCTCATTATTGCCGCCACCACAGTTAGCAAGAAGCTCCTCCTGCCAAGCAGGATCAAACTTCTGGGGGAATATTTTGAAAAGCTGATGGAAACAAGGGCCTCTGTCACACTTCTGTCACCCATCACCACAGCATGTGGGGAAAGTTCTGTTGACAATTGATGTCTCCAACGGCATCGCTGTTTAAACTGCAGACTTAAAGCTACATCCTCTGGTGTCCAAGGAGAAAAGGGAAGAATTAGAGAAACCAGGCTTAAAAAAAATAATAATTAGAGCAGGTAGAGGGATACTGTCTAAAAAGATGTCTCCCAAAGCTTCCCCCTGCCCTTTTCCGCCTGAGCTTAAGCCAAGCACTGCTTAATTACCTACATAATTTCCCTGGCTTCCATGCTGGGGTCCAGGTGCCCTCTCTGTCCACTGGAAGCTGAGCCATCTGTCAGGCACCTGGCTCGCCTCTCACCTACACAACTCCATTAGCCTGGGGGTTGACAGTTCCGCTATATTTGTTTTACCTCGGACAGATTTTTCAGCTGAGTGGGGGAGGAGATCCCTCTGCCCCCAGCCAGCTCTATCCTTCCATGGGTCCCTCCTCCAATCTGTTAGGGAAAAGATCTTGGGCGTAACTTAGAAAGGGAGGAGGTCATGTTGTCTTAGCTTCTGAGTAATGAAGGTCAAGTCCTCCTTGCCAGCCACAAAGCAGAGAATTATTTTGTTTATTTCTCCAAGTAGCCCTGGTTTATCGCTGTGAACAGCAGACAAATCTAAGAAAAGGGATTCACACTGTGGATCTGACGAAAGGCAGGAAAAAAAAATGTGTCCTTTGGAAACAGAAACAAGGCAAGTTGAATAAAATGACCACCTTTCATCCTCTGGTTATTCTCCCTCCACAACCTTTCACACACACACACACACACACACACCCTCCACCACCAATTTCAGTTTTCCTGGGATTTAGATAAGGTCTCATGAGAGAAATAAGGTCTAGTGTACAGAGCTGAGAGAAGCGATGGGGATGGGGAAGGGAAGGTGTGCATTCATCTGTAGATCCCCCAGCCAAATAAACCACTTAGGGAGCTCCTGCCCGGATTAATTCATTCAATGAATCAATGACAAGCAGGACGCTATTGCAATACAGTGGCAGCCAGAAACCTGGAAGCATGTTTGACGCTTCCCTCTCTCTCACCCTCCATGTTGAACCCATCATCAGCCTTAGCCAGCCTGCCTCTTAAACATCTGTCAAACCTGCCCGCTTATCTCCATCTCCACTGTTCTGGTTCATCTCTTGCCTGGATGACTGTAACAACCTCCCAAATTGGCTACCTTCCCTTCCAATCTGCTCTGCTCAAAGCATCCAGAGAGACCTTTCATTAAGTGCAAATCTCATGTCACTCTCTTGATAAAACCTTTTTAAAATGTATTTTTCTCCTCTTTTCCCCAGGCCCTGCTTTTATCTCTAAAGCCCAACGTCCTTCATAATCTAGCCCCTGCTTATTTCCCCAGCCTCAGCTCTTAGGATTTCTTGCCTCACACCCTAGGCTCCGGCAACCTGGCCTTCTCTTTTGCAAAATAGACCACGTGCTCTTTCACTTTGGAGCAATCATGCTACTGTTTTCTCTGCTTGGATCAATTTTTCCAACTCTCCTTAGCCTTTTAATTGGTGATTTCCTGCCTGAATTTTAGGCCTCAACTAAAATTTCACTTCCTCTAAGAAGACTTTCACAAACGCCCAAGCAGCTAAGCAGTCTCTCCCCTGTGCTCCCCACTTCTGGTCTGACTTTGTTTCAGCACCAAGAGAGCAGAGGCCGTGGCGAACATGGTCACCACTGCACCCGCAGTCCTGGAGAAGAGGAAAAAACAGATTCAATGAAGAGTTTTAAAATAAGCAAATGTGTCTCTGATATTTTTTGCTGCTTAATGCTGGAGAGACTACAACTAGAGTTTATTTCTGTCTCATTACCATAAAAATTTTCTTCTTACTTCATGGGATTCAGGATAAACTGTCATTTTTATCCTCTCCCTTTTTCCTCCAAAGGTTGCCCAGGGGATTTTCTCATTGTGTTTTTGTAAAATTTTTGTTAGCGACTTCTTTATACCACTTTATCCCTCGAGCGATACCCAGTCCAATCCAATCTCCTGAAATCAATGTATAATATCTCAAAACTAGAGGATTCTTGTCTGCACCTCTTACTTGGCAATCAATCCAGCACTGCCTTGTGATAGCTCGTGTACTCCTGTTTTAAATTGCTCGTATTATTACTCAACATTTCACAGCTGTATAGCATGGCTCCCAACAATGCTTAAGTTCCTTTAGGATGTACACTTTTTGGGTGTCTTTACAGCTTCCTCACAAGAAATCAAGGACAGCTAATAAGGAAAAATATCATTAAATATGAAATGAATAAATGAGTGTTAGGTACTCAATAGGGATTAGATAGATGTGTTTGGTTTTTTGGTCAGTGTTAAGAGTCCATAGAAATTGGCATAAATTTAAAAATGACCAAGGCAAAGAACTAAAAATAAAAAGGTATAAAATGACCTGGTTTGAAGGCAGAAGGTAAGACTTACCAATAATAAATTAAGCCTGCCAAATAGAGTAAAACACACAGAGATAATTCTGCCATTTCTCTAAAGCACCCATGAGAGAAAGAGCCTCTCCATAACCAGGGAATGGGGGTGAGGAGTGAGGGGGAGATGGTTCCTATCAAGAGACTGCCCCCTGCAAAAAATTCCCAAACCTCCCTAACCCTATGAGGGTTGCTGAGTTGAGCAGATAAATTTCTGAGACTTTTGCCTTAATTTTGTCTTGGCCCTCGATTAAGCAACATAAAACTCTGGATTTCCTTTTCATGAGCAATCATAACTTGCATTGTTTTGCTGGTCAAGACATTGAATGTTTCTGAGCCTCAGTCTTATGTATTGATAGGAATGCTAATGCTTAGTCTCTCTACCCCATACACATGTTGTTACAATCAACTGGAGTTGAATATGATGATATTCTAGTACAGTCTAAAGAAAAACTCAGATGTGAAATATGAACATTATTATCTCAGACACATTGGTTAACTTTCCTGGGCTTTGGCTTCTCACCACACCCCAAGCCCTTAATCTGGCAATAGAGCAGTGACGGGGATGAGTACCTGGTAAATCTTTGACATGAAATGTCATTGTAAATGATTTTTTACTGAGAAGATAGTGGAGGAAAATGGAATCTTCTCTTATCAACAGTCATTCCTCTAGACCTTTGTCACAGATAATCAAGTGTTAACTATTTTCTTTTATTTTCAAAAGAATTTACTGAGCACCCACCAGTGCCAGTATTGTGCTAGGCATTGAGATAAGATGAATAAGCCCTAATAGGACTCATTATGTGGTAGGAAAGATCCACAGACATGTCAAACTGATTTCTCCAAACGTAAATCACAGTCAAAACAGCATGACAGCTTCGAGGAGCAAAGGATAGCATGGCTTTAGAGTCAGACCTGGTTTTCATAGTTTCAGTGTATGTAATAAGGGCCAGTCTTGAGCTATGCACATGCTATGTTAAGGGCATAAAGGAGCCTGCAGGAGCTCAAGCTGACTTCCTAAGCCACTCTCAGACATCTAAGCCAACCAGGCACACATCTGGAGCACTTCAGTACTGGTCACACCATCCTCTCCCCAACGAATTGGTGTGGACAGCTATGTCTCAGCACTCCCCACAACCCACCACCTCGTGGGTCTCAGGGACAACAGGCATTTCAGAGCAAAGGCCCAAATTTATAGACTTTGTTTCAGCACCAAGGACAGAGGCACAGGGCATGAGCTTCTACAGCTTGGGAATTTGACTATGACCATGACTCGGGGACTGAATTTAATATTGCACCAGTCGGGTTAACCCAAGAGTTATTGTATTGGTGTTCTTTCCTCACTAAGATGAATAGTCACGTATCTGAAATCCTGGATGATTTTGATGTCAGGTGGCCTTACTGACCTGACTCTGAGATGTAGGAACTGTGCACTTCAGTGGCTATGGCCAACTTTAGAACTGACATTCTTGCTCACCTACGGCTGTGCTGCCTGGCCCTGTGCCTGCTGTTTAAACTCCATCTGCCTGCCTCAAAAATTGCCTTTTCATGCCATGGTTTATTACTTTATGTCATACTTTACAAATCACATCCCCAGGGAGCTAACCCAGATGAATCATATCATCACAGTAGAACTTAATTTATCCCTGAGGCCAGAGGGGAGATTAGATACCTGGATTATATCTGGACTGACTAGATAAGGATTAATTTAAAAGGTTAATAGAGCAGAGGAGAGGGCACAGGCTCAGTGAGAACTCTTCCATGACGAGTTTTGCAATAGACCATGAGCTTCTTGAGGACAGAGACTAAATCTTTTTACTACTGTGTTAAAGTACCTGGTGCATGGTAGTCATTTATTAAGTTGTAATATGTTTATCAGAGCTCCACATAATTTTGATTTCATTTGAATAAGATGTGGCCTGTCCTTCAAGGAACTCACAGGCAAACAGAATCATAAGTATGCAAGTATAAAACAAGATGCAAACTACAGAGCTAGGCACCAGCTCTAAGGAGGAGAACCTTATACAACCCAGAGTAGGCAAGGGAGATTTCAAATAAATGGGAAGATCAGTGACTTTGAAATCAAGTAGAATTCCCACTCATGTGACCTGAAAAAAGTAAATTAACTTCCGGCGTCCACTTCATTACATATAAGATGGTGGTTCACAGAAGGCAAACCATATCTGATTCCCTGCATTCCCAGAGGAATGTGGGTTTCACTCCCTCCAAACCAATATGACAGACAAGTTTCTTTGGCTCTCAGCCTACTCCTGACCTGGGTCACTGAGATTGGACTAGATAGAGAAGAGTCTCTGGCTTGGCTTTGTCATTCTGTCCCAGAACTGATGTTCTGATTCAGGGGCCTCGTTTCTTGATCCCGTTTCCCAATGTGATCTAGGAGTCAGGAGACTGACATTCTGGTTCTGGCTTTGCCAGTGCTTTCTGTGTGCCACTGGACACAGCAGTCTCTACCCCACCTTTCCTGCCTGTCTCCCAGGAATCCCTAGGTGTTCCGGGAACCACACAAACTAGACCATGTACTCTCTGAGCATGTTAATGTTTTCTCACCTCCATGTCCTGCTCATATTCTTACACCTGAAGAAGTTTCCTCCATCCCAAGTCCCACCTATAGGAACAAAAAACATTCTTCAAGGCTCATTGAATAAAGCCTTGAACTTTCCCCGCTCCCCACTCTGGCCCTTAACTCTTTACCCCTCTCTGCTCTCCTCACATAGTGATTATCAACCCTGACTGAACTGTAGAATCACATGAGATTACAAAAACACTGATGTCTGGACCTCACTCTAGACAACTTAAACTTACACCTCTGGTGACAGCGTCAGTGCAGTATTAAAACGTCTCAGGTGAGTCTAATGCGCAGCCAGGGTGGCTGACATTGCTCTTATAGTGTTTGACACCAATACATAAGCTCATTGTTGGCAGAGACTGTTTACTCATTTTCTGATTCTAGAATAATGCCTTAGCCAGAGTAGGTGCTAAAAAAGTAATAGTAGACTTGGGCTGCAACACTCTGTAACTCACGTGTCTACTATTCCTTGAGTGTTTCTCCCTCTACTCTATAAAGAGGAAAGATGATTGGAGAATTCATCTAGTCCTGAACCCCTGTCCACAATGCCATCAAAACCCCAACCATACTTCTAATGGGCCCCAGTTTTCTCTTTGCCAAGTAAGAGAATCCTCCTGGATAGCCAAAGCTTCTTCCTGTTTTAGGATTGAAGAATTATAACTGCGTAAGAGATAATAAATAGCCTTACGATAGACTGGGAGGAGGGGAGAAGGACAGTTCTTTCTTCATTTCCCGTAAAAACTCCTTCCTCTTGTCTCTTCCTCATGCTCCATACAGCCCAGCACACAGCCCAGAACTCTAACACCTTCCCTGACTGTGGGATGTGAGAAAGGAGCTTGAACTTCTGCAGAGCTATTTTCAAGCTGCCCAGAGGGCACGTGAACTTGAGAACAAAGTACAGGAGCTGAGACTCAACCTACATCCGGCCTCTGCCTCCCAAACCCAGACAAACAGGGCAGGGCTCCTTCTCCACCCAATTAAACCACCTACGGGAAGGGAGCATTTTGACAGCAACGGCTATGACCTCCTTTCTCTGATCTTAAGGCCAGATCCACCCTCCAAAGAGAAATGCAGAATTGTAGCAATAAGCTAATTTAAGGCTAAAGAGCCCTCAGATGTCTTCCTGGAGGAAAAGACTTAAAATGTTGATTGTGGTTTGGCTTTATTTCTTCATTATGTGTAAGATAATTTATCTGTGTATTTTGTCACTTTATTATGATCACATTCGCACTTCATTGCAAATTGTCTTATCTTCTTGAGGACGTTTTACCAGTTGCACACTGCCAGGAGTTTGTTTATTTTTTCCTACACGTATAACATATACACATAGTTTTTCCTCTTTGCCACAATTCCCAGCACGATAATGCTTATGTATAACTATGTTGTTATTCATTTCCTGTGGTTGCCATAACAACACACCACAAACTGAGTGGCTTAGACCAACAAAAATTTATTGTTCTCAGTTCTAGAGGCCAGAGGCCCGAACTCAAGGCATTGACAGGGCCATGCTCCCTTTGAAGGCACTAGAGAGGAATTGTTCCAGGGCTCTATCGTCACTTCCAGTAGCCTCATGTGGTCTTTGGCTTGTAGGTACATCACTCCTCTCCCCCACCTGCACATGGTGTTCTCCCTGTGTCTTCACATCATCTTTCCTCTACGCATGCTTTTCTCTGTGTCCGAATTTTCCCATTTTTATAAGAACATCAGTCCAAATTGAATCAGGCTCATCATCATGACCTCATTTGAACTAGATTACCTCTATAAAGACCCTATTCCCAAAAAAGGTTGTATTCTGAGATCCTGGGGGTTAGGACTCCAACATATTTTTTTGTGGGGGTAGAACAGACAAATTCAACCAATAACATATATTGATTCTCCATTTTTTTTGTATTAGTAGAGAAATGACTAAAACACTTTAAGTAGTTGGCTGAATAATGAATATCAAAGTTATTTTCCTTCTACGCACATTGCCTGTAAACATACAGTTTCTGCTTCTTGGGACCAACCATATTGGGATCCCAGGGTGCCTCAGAGACCATCTGTTCCAACCACCTATGTGTGACTTAAACCTCCCCCATCACACCCAAGCCTCATTGCCACTCCTGCTCTGCCCACACATCCCAGTGCCAGGAAACGTGTTGAAAGTCTGTTCTTTTTGTGATCAGTTCTCCCTGTGAAAAATGTCTTTCTTATCCTGGACTCAAATCCCCCAGATTCTGCCCCAAAGTGTCAGACCCTTAGTCTTGGGTCACAGGGAAGGCCTTCAGCTATTTCAAGGGTATGAGAGTGGTCATGTGTCCCATCTGTTCTCTGTCCCAGACCCAAGCAATCTCAGTTGCCTCCACTCAGACTGCACAGAAGACCAACAAGATGATATGCACGGAGTAGAGTGCAACAGTGATATCCTATTGTATTTCTACGAATGCAGCCTGAAATTACATTAACCTGAATGGCAGACACCTCTCTTTTACACAGTTATGTTCACTTCCTCTTTAAGCATATGCATGATCACTTATGAATCATGATCAATTCATGTATTCAACATTTACTAATCTCAATAAAGCCTTTTGTTAGGTGTCCTCATTATCATTACATCGTGTCACCACATCACAAAACCTGTATATGGAACCTAGTTTGTGGTGGTGATGAGTTGGACACCACACAAAACAAGGAGCCAGTTCTTTCAGATTTTTGGCTATGCCCAGAACCAGAAATCATCCTGAGTCAGAAATGTAGGCAAACAACCCTTTGCTTTGTGCCACCGTAGATAATTCAGGTCCAAAATGATTTTTATCTTTCAATTGAATCATGTCTACCAGCTAGATTCAATAAATAGTGGTAACCTGTGGAAACTCAGGATGCTAGTCCACTTTGCAGTGATATGAGCATTTCTCCATGAGTCAGTATTATGTGCCATTTGCAAGCCTTTGGGATATTAGATATGAGACACAAATGATTTGTAATCATCATTCTTTGAGTTTTTTAAATATCATGGGCAATGTATTCAATTCTTTCCAAATAAAAAAGTCATTTAATTCTTACAACGATTCTGTAAAGTAGGTACTGTTATTATCCTCACTGAAAGTATGAGGATTGAGACTTAACAAGGTTAAACAAATGCATAAATTGATTAAATTATGGTGCATCAGTACACTGAGCACCAGTTAAAAGAAAGAGATATCTTTATGTACTGACATAGAAAAATGTGCAGAATGTAATGGGGAAAAAAGAAGTTGAATGACAATAATAATAATAAATAATCATTTGAGAAAAATATTTTTATATTACAATATTCATTAGAAGATAATGGAAAACTACATATCAGTGCCTCAAGTGGTTATCCTGGAGTGATGGAAAACCAGGCAGTGAAATTTTTACTTTTCATGTTAAATATTTCTGTAATTAAAAATTTCTTTTCTCTTAATGGATGTTATTATTTTTTATGGGGGTGTTACTTTTGTAGTCAGAAAAAATAATTGGTTTAAATAAGTTTCCCACACAACGAGTGAGCGGCACAGCGAAACTTAGGTCTGACTGTCCCTAAAATCTGAATTCTTAAATCATAACACTGGATTGATAAACATCATTAAATTAGAGCATTAATGCTCCATTTTTCTGAGTTGAGTTTACTTCCTCCTGGAAAGAACAAAAAGTCACAGACTAATTTCTCTCCACTTTGGTCAATTTAGGACAAGCAGGTAGAGGGACAGGGCAGTGTTGAAGTCTGCTGGAAATGTGGGCAGGTGTCTGAGTTCAAGGGGTGGTCATAATTAGGGTTTTAGATCCTCATACAGACTGATTTTTGCATTCTCCCCTCTCCTTCCAACACTGGGAGAGAGCCAAGTAAAAAATTAATGAAAGCAGGTCAGAAGGCTTTGGGTCATTTAACATAATAAATCAGCCTCAAGGAAGAGTTTTCCCCAACTAAAGAGAAAATGAAAATGCTACTAAAAATTCATAGGTCAAACTTTCCATCTTCATTGTGTCTGCTGCAGGTCCTTTGAGCTAAAAATAAGTAAAACTAGCTCCCTCTCCTCTTTACCCAGAGGGGCCCACTCCTCTGCAGATGCCTGCAGGACCCTATATGGAAATGGCTCTTCTGGGGTCTTCTTCACTGAAGCCTGTATGTCTTCAGGTTGGCTCAGTCTTCTTGGCCTCACCACCAGAAGTGCGGTCCATGGGCCAGGAACATTTGCATCATCTAGGACAGGGTCCAGACACAAATCTAGACTGCCAGTTTTTGCCAATAACTGCCCAATTTTGTCAATAAAGTTTTATTGGAACACAGCCACATCCATTGGTTTAGTACTGACTAGTGCTGCTTTGCCCTAGATACTGCAGCTGAGTTGAGCAGTTAGGACAGAGGCCATATGGCCAGCAAAGTTGAAAATGTTTGCTCTTTGGCCCTTTAAAAGAAAAGTTTGTGGCCCCTGGCTTAGACGCTTTTGAGAAGTGTAGAACCTCAGGCCCCACTTCCAATTCCCAGCGGATCCTAAGTACTTTGAAGTTGAAAAGCAATAGCACTGCCCTGAGGGTCATTGGGACATTGTTCTAGCTCCATGTCACCCTTAGGGCATGCAGAGCCTCAAAAAGAGGTTTTGAGAGTTTTGGGGCCTCGGGGCACCCTGGAGCCAGAAAGGAGGAAAAACACACTCATCAATAAAAATGGGAGGAGAGGGGCTAACCAAAGGCTGCAGAATTGGGCCAACCTTTAAGACAATTAAGATCCTCAAACACCAAAAGGACTTTACATGGTGTGTCAACTGTAATTGAAAATAAATTTAAATGAATGAATGAATGAATGAATGAATGAATAACGAAAAGGACTCAGAGAGTGAGGATTCCCCTTCTAACTGGATCCTCACAGCTCCTGCTTTTTTCCCATCTGGATGTGGTTGTTCTGTAGGCAGAAAACCTGCTGTAGAAAGACGCTCCACATCTCCCCGCCGAGGCCCCTAAAAGCTCCCTTTGGCAGGACAAGGGACGCCAAGCCTGAGGAGGTACAGTCAGGCTTCCAGCAGCATCCTTGGAGGTGAGGAGTAGGAGTCATCATGCAGCGAGTCAGCGTGTCCAGGGGTAGGAACACCCTCAGGGTTGCAGGCCCATTGTCATCCCCACCTGGCATGGCTCCCTCTGCACAGTGGGACCTGAGCCCAGGGGTAGCTCCTGCAGTGCTGAGGTAAAGACAGGGCCTCAGCGGGAGGAGAAGGGAAGAAACCCCTGCTGGGAAGTACATGTCAGGGTCACTGGCCAAGCTTCTTTAAGGAGGTACCCTCAGCTTGGCAGCCATTCTGCTGGTGACCCCTTAGGGTTGGGCTTCACTTGTCCTGCCCTTGAAGCTCCAGCGACCTCTGAGGAGTAAAACTGTGATTTGCTGAGTCAGAGCAGGTTACATGGAGTCAGAGCAGGTTTCTCCCCCAAAACAGCTGTTCCCAGAGCAAAAACAACAAAAAATAGGAGCTGTGGGGGATTCCTCAGAAACTCAGGCTCTGACACCAGCCCAGACTCCCACTTCCTGGTCAGAGCCCCAGCTAACTAGACCCTGTGTGTTCCTCCTCCCA